>OY723407.1:8689122-11432501 GCA_963210345.1 Inga oerstediana
GAGATGTTCCATTCTATCCATGATGATATTTCTGAGATTTCAAAGAATCTGTCTGTTAATTGCATGGAATAATAGAGCTCCAATACTGGCGAGCTGTTGAGCACTCCCTAAGAACATGTAATATATCTTCTCGAACTCCCTCACATTTATAACATTCTATGTGTAGTCCGAGTCGTCTAGAAACACGTAGATCATTAGTAAACAATCTCCCTCGAGCCCCCAACCAGAGGAATGTTTTGTATCTTTGAGGAACCTGGAGTTTCCATATTTTTTGCCAGCAATCCCCTCTGAGCTCCATGATTTGCTTCGCTTGCTAGATAATATGCTGATCTAGTAGTAAATTCACCATGGTGTGTTTCTCTCCATATCAATGTATCTTCGTTCCTGCCGGTCCATTCGAATACATCCTCCAGAGATCATGAAGTACCGAATTCGGTAATAGGCTTCTAAGTAGTTCTTTATCCCAACCTCCGGACGGCAAAGTATAGTATGAAACAACCCTTTCCCTCTGATCCTCAGACAAGGGTTTATTATATGATTCTCCAGCTTCGTATAATTGGATAACCAACAGTCTTTCCAAAACTTAACCCTTGATCCATCTCCTACTTTCCAGCTCATACCCTTTTCCACCAAATTCAGGCCCGCCGAATACCCTTCCAAGTCTGAGACTCACTCTTTCTATTCTCAATCTTAGGTATTGTATCGTTCCCACATTTGTGCTTTTCCCGTAAAAACTTCACCCATAAAGTATCCTTTCTTTTTATCAATCCCCATCCAATCTTTGCCATGAAAGCCTCATTTTGTTTACGAGCATGACGGATTCCAAGACCCCCTTCCTTCTTCTCTCTTCCCACATCCTTCCATGCAACATGGTGAATCCTTCTCTGTGATTCTGTTGATCCCCACAAAAAGTTTCTGCATTTTTTGTCAATTTCATCGCAAACACTTACAGGTAGTAATGTAGATTGCATAGTATATGCCAGAATAGCAGCTATCACTGAGGTTACTAGAGTCTGTCTTGCAGCCAATGATAACAAGTTTGTCTTCCAATTCGCCAAACGATTATCAATTTTGTTTAGCACATATTCAAACATACCCTTTGATACTCATTTGTGTTGTACTAGGACTCCTAAGTACTTTCCCAAGTCATTCATCACCCCAAAACCCAGAAATTCACTAATCTCTTTCCTTCTCGTGTGACCCACGTTGTTAGAGAAGAAACTTCTGGATTTTGCCACATTAACTCTCTCCCCAGATGCTCCACAAAAATCATCTAACATGCTTTTATTATGGCAGCTTGAGTAGTACTAGCTTCTGCAAAAAGAATTAAATCATCTGCAAAAAATACATGAGAGACAGCCGTACCATGTCTTTTTAACCTGAACGGTAGCCAGCTTCCCTCCTGGACAACACTCTGTATAAGATGTGAAAATTTTTCCATAGCCAAAACGAACAAATATGGTGACAACGGGACCCTGTCGGATGCCATGAGCTGGAGAAAAAGATGTGCTCTTCTCCCATTCCACAAAACCTGCATTTTAACGGTAGATAAACAATATTTAACAATATCCACAATTTTAGGTGGGATACCAATCTCCTGCAAACATTGTAATACAAACTCCCATCAAATATGATCTTAAGCCTTTTCAAGGTCAATTTTCAACGCCATATACCCATTCCTTTTTCTCATATTTCGCATGGAATGAATGATCTCTTGCACAATAATGATATTATCAGAGCTCTAATGACCTGGCATAAAACTACATTGGTTAGGAGCAACCACCATAGGCATTATACTTTTAAGCCTGGTCGCCAATATCTTTGTTATGGTTTTGTATACCACATTATAGAGACTAATTAGACGAAAATCCCGAAATGACTATGGAATATCTACCTTTGGGATGAGAACGATGTTTGTGGCATTAAATCTTTTATCTCCTCTGGATTCTCAAAGATATATGTAACCAAAGAACATACTGAGTTGCCTACTATTTCCCATTGACTTTGGAAAAATAGTGGATTTAGGCCGTCTGGTCCGGGTGCTTTAAGTGGTCCCATGCTGAAGATAGCCTATTTAACCTCTGTATGACATATAGTATTTCCCAAGGCAAGTATAAAGACTCTGCCACCTCAGGATAAGAGCACCCGAAATTCACTGTATCACTGTACTCCTGATCAGGCGTGTATAGTTTTGTGAAAAAAATAGACCCTGCTTGTTTGATTAAATTCTTATCATAACACCACTCACCATCTTCTCCTTTCAGTGCTTCAATTGTTTTGCGCCTCCTAAAAGACTTCGTTGTGTTATGGAAGTACCTGGTATTTTTATCGCCCTGTTTATACCAATTACACCGAGATCGTTGAAGTCACATAATTTCTTCCTGAACTAAGCACTTCTCAAGTTCCTCCCACACCTCCTTTCTTGCGTACTCCCAAGTCAGATTCGCATCACAATTCTTGTTCAATTTTTCAAGTTGATTTAGGAGACTAGCTTTGCGCTTATTTATATTACCGAATACATTTTTGTTCCAATCTCCCACTGCTTTTGTAAAACATTTCACATTTTCCTCCCAACATCTACTGTTCCTCCATGAATTCTTAACTATCGACGGGAATTCCTCATGCGTGACCCAAGGTGCAAAAAATTTGAATGACTTCTGATGCAATTTTCTGTTCTTATCCCCATGTAATTTTAGTAATAAAGGGCAGTGATCTGATTTTGTTTTCGGTAAGTGCACAATCAAAGCCTCAGGGAATTGTTCTACCCATTTGCTATCTGCAACCACTCTATCTAACCTGCTTGACACATTTCCTCCACTCCATGTAAATACAGGTCCTTGAAAGTCTAACTCATCCATTCTGCACTCATTCATCCAATGTTTAAAACCCCGATCTGGTGTACCTTAGACTTGGCGTACCAACTTTCGTTCATCAAACCTCAACGTTGCATTAAAATCACCCCCTACACACCATTTAATCACCCCATTTGAAGCAATATCACTCAACTGGTTCCATAATTCCCTTCTTCTCCCCTGATTAGGATGACCATATACCACCGTTAAATTCCAAGCATCTCTAGTTCCTTCATTAAAACACCCATGTACAAGTTGAGATGTTTTGAACTTAATCGATAAATCAAATGTATCATCCCAAAAACACCATATTCCTCCACTATATCCAATTGCTTCCTCTACTTCTACATTATCAAATCCCACTCTACGAGCAATTCTTCTAGCTACATCACCCTTCCTTCTAGGTTCAAGAATGGCAATAAAGCAGAGATTGTATCGTTTCTTTAATTCAATTAAAAGTCTCACAAATATATTACCCCCAGTACCTCGGGAGTTCCAAATCATTATATTACCAATCATTAAAACTAACCTGATTAGCAATTTGAATCCTCATCATGCGACCCAAACTTCAATTGTCCTTGTCCATATCGGACACACCATCAACTACCACCTCTGTAGCCTGTGGATTCGCCCGGATGCTAATGAAGGAACTAGAGATGCTTGGAAATCCTCTCTCAGTGTGAAATCCTGTTTCCAAGGCTGTATCGCGAGGTAGTGATCAGATATCAGCCATGGCCCACCTGTTAGAGCTAGAACATAATCATTTTTATTTTTGAATTGCACTACGAAGAATCCCATTCCCATGTCTATCACGTCAACTTCTCCTTGTCTTGACCATAACTGCTGCACCTTCATCTCCAGGTATCTTGGATTGATCATTCTACCCAGAAGCTTAACAATCAGTGTGTTTTCCCATTTTTTAGCCAGTCGCTCTTTCTCTGTTGGTGATATAATGATGTTGGGGCCCATATCTGTCATCTGCACCTTGATCCGTTCTTTCCATTTATCACCGCTCCACCAGTCTTCCTCTTCTTCTTCCTCACCTCTGCCTTGGTTAACAACGTCCTTGAATGATTTCCAAGGTCGTTCTGCATTTCTGTCTTCATGCACGTACGTCTCATTCGCTGCTCTGTTTTTTTCTATCAGTTTCACCGACCCCCTGTTCTTCTGAAAGAGATTAGTTTCCCTTATTAACAAAGGATACTTTCAAGCACTCTTTATTTTTTGTTTGAAACCGCTTTTTTTTTAATAGATTGGAAATCATTAAAAAATAAAAGTAAAGACAGAGTAAAACAAATACATTAAAAATAAACTAAGTAATCCTGCTTGTATCTAGAAGTTCAGTTCGGTAGATTTTTTCGATAAGACTTAGTGGTCGTTTGGAATAGCTTATTTTTGGGTAATAAGTGTTTATAAATCGTGATTCACGGTATACGAGGTAAGTATGTAGGAGGAGTTTTATCTCGGCTTGCGTAATAAGGACTTATTATTCAAAAATAAGCCCAACCAAACACACACTTAGAAGTCCAATTCTTAAAACATTTTTTGTCAAGACGTCTGCTATTTCATTTTCAGGGCGGTTGATATTCCTCTTTTTTATATGTGTGTGTAAATTATGGAGTAACCGATATAATTAACATTAAATATAATGACATGATTATAATATCAGTCCACACTAATTATATTAATCGGCACAATTATTTTAGTCTTTCTGTATTTAAGATTGAAAAATCTTTAAGTTTTATATTTATGCCTTCCTATATTTACTATCTGATGCATACAGTGGGTGAGCCATTTCCTTTATTGTTGGCTACATATGGTTGATTTTTGATGTTGAATTTATGCTAGCTTTTCAGCTTCCCCCAAATATTTTTGTGTGCCTATGATTCACGATATATAAGCTATCAAAATAATCACACTAGCTTTATAGTTCTTAAATCCAAGTCTCAACCTTGCTGATTCAGAAAATATTTAATTCTATAGCTTGCTAAAGTCTAAAAACACCGCAGGCAACTATTTCAACTTTGTGGGATGGGGAAAACTGCTTACCAATCAGATTCAAGTCAAACCTCCCAAGCTCCACAAGTCCAACCACCTTAACTCTCAGAGAGAGAGAGAGAGAGAGAGAGAGAGAGAGAGAGAGAGGAGAAGAAGAAGAAGAAGAAGAAGAAGATATAGCCAGAAAACTGAATGGCTAGAATTGAGGAATAAATGAGGGAGACATCCACTATACATAGGATCAGGCTAACCGATATTTTGGAACGTGTGTTATCTCCTATTACAAAGCGATTCGTTTCTTACCCTTGAATTGACAATCAGGAAATTAATTGCTAGGTGCTACCTAATTCCCTGTTCAGTATGTTACTTGTTTCTCGATTCTCTTTTAGTAATTAACACTGATTTAATTGATCTCTTTACTTGGGGAAGCTTTTTTATTTTCCAATCAAATAGGTCAGGCCTTCATGGGTGAGACTTATACCCTAATTCTAACAAACTTAAATCTTAGTGTATATCACCATGGAGGTCTTAAAGAAAGAATGTAAACATCAAAAAATCCAATAAAAAGTGAGTATGATAGACTTATTGACATTCATAGACCAAAACATTTCATTGCATACGGTTTACTTATTATGAGATTTTTTAGCGATTGTGATTATATTCATTTCCTAAAATATCATAATGATTCTCTCAAAATAAATAAGAAGGTGGGTCCCTTTCTCATAGCGTGGGTCCCAGAAAATGGCCACACGTTGCACCATTTTATTTATTAGGTGAAGTGATTGAAATCTTTCAACTCACACGATGGAAACGTTCAAGAGTGCATCGATTGGTTCTGAAAACAGATTAAAAGCAGAGCACTTTTATTCACACATTACGACGAATCACAATTAATTAAATCTACGCAATCAATTGAGTTCAAGACCAAAGCTATTAGATTAAACACAGCAATAAAAATATTCATATTATTAATAAAAAACAAGTTAAACCACAAAAACAAAAACCAAAATGCAAATTAAATAAAAGCATCAAGAAATTAATTGAAACTTATTCACAAAGAATCACACTGTGTAGGAAGGAAGGAAATGGTCTCCTTCTGAACATCATAATTCACCAACACATTTTGCTGCTGAACATTCCCAAATATAGATAACCCGCTTGAAGCTCCCATGGCTAAACAAGCCACACTGGAGCTAGAATCAGCCACCATGTAGTTCTGAGTAGGAAGCTCCAAATCTGCTCCTTTGAAATGAAACACCAACTTACTGGGAACCTTAACTTCTGATGATGAATCTGAAGGCAAAGAGAAGCAAAGATCGAGCCCGGTCGAATTCGATGTGTCCACTGGTAGATTTGTTTGAGATATGAACTCTTTCTTTAGTGCTTCATAAGCTTCTTGTTCTAAATATGTAATGGTGGTACCAGAGTCTATGATCACACCTCCACTTCCATCTTCTTTAATATCAAATATGGATTTATCGGTGTCCAATCGGGTTTCGCCGACTGAGATTCCTTCAAGAGGAAGGTAATAGAAAGATGAAAGTGTTGGGTTTGTGAGAAGAGAAGTAGTAGCGGCCAGTGTTTCTTCTTTTGAGCTAGGAAACGATCCCAGAAAAAGCTTACCTGTGGCAGAAGAATCATCCAGGGAGGTTAAGCAATAAGAGAATCTTGGTTCGTCAAGCTGTGAGATCAGAGACAAAGGCCCACGGCCCAGGCCCATCAGGCCAGAGGCCTGATCAAGCCCGTCTCCTTCATTATCTTCACCACAACCAAACCCTACATTATTAACTGCAACTTGATCTTTTTTGTTCTCTCCAAAAGTGAAAGTCTCGGAGGCTAAAAAACCCTTGGTGAATGAATCGTCACCATAGGAATAGAGATAGTTGCAGGTATTTTTGTTACAAGAAGATGAAGGTAACGCAGAGCAGAGATTACTTGAACAAGAGAGTTTAGAGAAAGAAGAAGATTGTTTCGGATCGAAGACCGGAGTGGGTTGATCATAACATTGAGAACAAGGCTTACACTGAGTCCAGATTAGATCACTTCCAGTGTCTAAAACAGCAGGATAAGATTTTGGTGGGGTCCCTATAGAAAGTGTTAAGAGATAAGCACCTCTTCCGGCATAAACAGGAGCTTCCAAGTGATCAGAACTTTCTGGGGTTGAAGAAGATGAAGATGAAGATTGAGAAGAAGCCGCGAGGACCATGGAATTGAATCTCTGTAACCTGGCCTGGCCGCGCTTGATCCCATGTTGAAGACGCTCGAGTTTTGTGAGGTTTTTTGCTGAATCAACGTGGTAGAGATTGAGCCTAATGGGTTTGATATCACTGGTGGGGATCAGAGAACGTGATCTGGAGGTAGAAGATGAAAGGTGAACCAGGAAAAGAAGAAGCAAGAAGAAGAGAGATATAGAAGCCATGGTAGGTGTTAATGGAGGAGGAGGGAGAAGTGAGAGAGGATTTTTATGTTCGAGAAATAGGTTAAGAGTCAAGAGCGGTAATGCATGAGTGAGATAAAGAGTTAATATCGAGAGAGGGAGAGATATGAGTGAAACAAATTAATTAATTAAAGGCTATACATAAGCAAAGGAAAAATCTCACACGCTTTCGCTTCCTACAAGATTGTTAGGTTTGGCTATTAAGTATTAATTCCATATAGATCCTGGCAAGCTTTTAGTACAAGCTGTTTCTTCTTAGTGCTAATTTTACGTTCATCCGTCTTCATCATTAATAAAGTCATCAAAAGGGTATGTTTGATGCAACCATAATTCCTTTATGTATACATATACACAGTACTCCTTCCGATTCTTAATATAAGATATATTTAAAGAGTTGATCTTAATTTTAAATATAAGACATATTTTTCATATTTGTCAACCTAATTTTCCTAATTTACTCTATTGATGTTACTTTAAAAATAATCAAGGAGGAGAGGAAATGAGAAATTAAGGAAGATGATTGGTTAGGATGTTTTATAAAATACATGTAATATTAATTAACTCAATTGATTTCTTTAATTTAATCAAAATATGTAAATATGTCTTATATTAATGACCCGAGGGAGTAATTTAATGTCACTACATCTGTGTTTTTTGAGATTTTATCTGTATTGAATCTTCCAAAACATGATTGTGGGATGTTCATGCCATAATTAGAAACAGCTTGTAAATTCGGTTGACTGACATTCTTTTCACTAAACATATAAAAACTCAGCTCAAAATTCTCTCTCTCTCACACACACACACACATTCATAATTCATCTTAATATGCAGCATCATTCATATTCAAATATTTAATAATTTACCAATAGATATACCAGTTAATTAATGTAATAATACAAAAACAATCATTATATTACATGTGTGTGAGTGTGCAGTCTTTCTTTGACAGAGATTAATTATTTGAATTATACGCATGGATGGCGAAAATAGCAAGTAGGTTAGTGATCGTTTTTTTGGTTAGGTAAGAAAAGGAGTAGACAAAGATAATGTTGTTATCTCCATTTATTCTTAATACATTCCTTCGTTTTCACAATCTATATATATAGCATTAGTCGAAATTGTCATTATTACTTAATTCTATGCCTTAATGTAATGAAGATGCATGATATACTTGTTTGATCCAAATAAGAAAAAGAAAACTAAGCTTTATTGAAGGCCAAAAAAAAAAAACTAAGCTTTATACTCTCTTTTTCCTATCACTTCTCGTTACAGCATTCAATAAACATTAAAGATGGTGTGGGGGGAAAATCATCTTCCCTAATACAATAGAAATGTGAAGTGTCAATATTTACAGATCAGCTCACATTCATTAGTTATTGGTCAAATAATATTTAAAGGCTTATAAAATAAATTAATAAATTTTCACTAATACAAAAATGTGCTCTAGTAGCACATGTTTGGTAATGCTAAAATAAAATAAAGGCTAAAGTATACTTTTAATCCTTTAAGTTTTATATGAGGCATACTTCTGGTCTTTTAATTCTATAAAGTATACTTTTAGTCCTATATCTCTAACACTGTTAGTGTTACTAACAGAAAATGTTGATGTAGCAAACTCAAATGATGGCTATGCAGTTGACAAAATATATTTAAGTTTTAATTTTTTAAATATAACATATTTAGATTATTAAACTAAAATAAATTGACAAATGAAATCGATGTTTTGATATTTAGATTATTAAACTAATTTTTTTAATACAATCAAGGTTTTGATATTGACTGTTTCCTTATGTTTTTAGATATTTTTTAATTTACATATATTTTAAATTTAAGATTAATAGCATTTAATTACACAGTCATTACTTAAGTTTGTTACGTCAGTGTTTTCCATTAGGAACATTAACGACGTTAAAATTATATGACCGAAAGTATACTTTATAAAGTTAAGGGACCAAATTAAAGTGCACCTATTATAAATTTAAAAGACTAAAAGTATACTTTAGCCTAAAAAATTATGGTAAAATGTAGCATTTAATAAAAATAATGCTACTTCTTATATCTATTTTTTATTTGTAAATTATTTTTTAAAAGATGGTAGTGTTTTGGGCTTCAAGCACTACCGCTTAGTTTTTTTAAAACAAATGTTAATTATTTATTAACTATCAAGATTATCATTGAAATGACCTAATATTATTACTATGATTTCTTTCCTGAAGTTATAACTTGATCTTTAAAAAATGACAAGAAGTAGTTACGTACAGAGATATAGAAAGACATGATGGAGTGAGTTTAATAGGAGAATATCATTAAAGGACTTTCAATAAACAACCAAACAGTTTTGAGAGGATGTGTGTGTGTACGTATTTGACACACATAATTATTTGCCCCCTTGGTTTTAGAAGAAACTGCTCATAGTCCTGTTTATAGTTGAAAAATTCTAAATAAATATCATCTGAACTTATAAAACCCCAAAAGTATGTTAACACATGAAAAAGATACATAAGTCCTAGGAGAAATTTGAAAATTTGAAATATTATGTTTTTACCAAAATGCCCCTCACTTTTTTTCAAAGGCAAGGTCCCATTGCTGGCCGCCGCAACCACGCCAGCAAGCCGGAAGCTAGAGTTTCTATGACAATTTGAATAATGCGATTAACTACTTGATTATAGATATTAACAACTTTAGCTCTCTAAATATTATCAGGTGTCATTGATAAATTGAATAAAAACAATGAAAACTCGCGCATAGCAATTTGAACCTATGGTATAGAGAGTGGCAACTTGGAGAACTTAAGTTATCAATCTCTCTATACTTAAGTTGTCATTTCTTTTAATCAACGGCTTGTTGGTTAACATTGCGTATGTTTTATAGTACTATTACATTCTTCTATGGAGTTTGCAGGAGTTATGTTATATATATATATATATATATTCATGCTTGAGCTGTAAAGGCAACAAAAACTAGACACATAAGCCCCTACCTTAATAGCCAAAATTATAATTAGAAAATACTTCATTAAGTTAAATTAGAGACCAACAGGTAATTCAAAACTTATTGAAAGTTCCAACTTCAAGACAAGGTTCGGTCCTGTGACAAAGTGAGTTTTCAAAAACTTTTTCCAAAACCAGTTCAATACGGTCTCACATTCAACTTTCAAATATATTTGGACTGTGCAATTCGGTTCCTTTCAAAGATATCAGAGTGTATATCAAAATTCCCAGTGACTCTCAGGATTCATCTACTTACCACAAGGGTTGATCGGGCATATTCGCCTGTTTCAGTTTCCTATATCGGAGATTACATTACACTATCCAAATTTACAATAGTTATAATATGTACAATAATCCCAAAAATATGATAATCAACTACCCAAAACTAAAACTCCTAGTTAGGACCTCTAGCCACCCTTCGTCACATGCTTCTCCTTCAAACTGCTTGCTCTAGCTGTAGGTTAGTTAATGGAAAGAATGAGATTCAAAAGATTCTCAGTAGTAACAATTCACTTATAACATGTACAACCACAAAGCATGCAAGCAAATCACACAGAAGCAACACATCAATTATCATTCTACGACAGCTTTCGCTGTACTCACAACGGCATGTGTCACAACGGCATATTTCACAACGGCACTTCTGTTTATCACAATTCAATGATAAGACAAGCATACCATTCATTATACACAATATAAGAGAAATGGTCACTACCTTATTCTTTCCGTTCCTGCTTGGACACCAATTTCTTATGCACAGGGCAAATGTTGAATCCTATAAATCATAATCAAGGACGACGAGTTATTACTTATTCCAATTCTTTAATAACTCATACTACTTGGGTTGGTTATCACTATGGTCATTTAATCAAGTCAAATAAGGAGCTAAAGTGGTCAATTAACCCAAAAGACTAATTTTTAACCTCTGAGTTCAACAATACTACATTATGCCATTACATCTTCAATTTTCGCATAAGGGACCAAATCTAACAGAATTTTTCATCAACCTTGAAAAATCATAACTAAATCTATAAAAATCGAAATGGGGTGATTTCAAAGGCTATGTGACCCTTATTTAGTTTTTTTCAAGGAAAAATATCACCCACAGTCAGTAGATACAGAGCATTCTTAGAATTTTCATTTATTGCACACTGTCAGAATTCAACCCAGTTTTTATGACCTAACTTCAAAAATTCATAACTCCTAGTGTAAAAACCGAAATGATGAAAATGACCTATCAAATTAAAGCTTGATATGTCTACTATTTAACTGGAAAGTTTGAGAATTTTTAGAGATCATTTGGTTATCTAAAAACACCACACAATCAGGGTACCTCACTGAAATACTGTTCAGTAGAAAATCCAGTTTTGCATTTTGAGTTTCAATGACCCAAAATTCACAACCCGGGGCTATTCCTACACCATTTTTCATGTAGAATACAATGGTAACATCAAAATGAACAAATTCTCATTCATTCCTCATGTCCTGTTTTGGCAGAAAAATCAAAATAAATTCCAACAATTACCAACTTCCAATTTCAGCATTAAACTTATGTTATACGGTTTCTAATCATCATAAACCACCAATAATATAACCTAAACATCATGAATTACCCAAACCCTTGTTTGACCAAAATCAGGGCAAATTTACACATGCCAAAATACTCATTTAACTAACACAGCCAATAGCTCAAATTAAAGTTAATACTCACATCTTGCTTCTCCTTACATTCTTTCTTTGATTCTACAACTTTTGTTCTTGGATGATGACTCAAAACTCCTCCTTTCAAGAAATAAAAACCATGGGAATGATGCTCTTAGAGAGGGGAACAAGGTTTATGAAGGCATTTAGAGCTAGAAATGGGATCTTGAAGGTATAAATGGCTTACCTTTCCTTCTTGTTCCCCTTGGCTTTCAACTTTCGGTCTAGCTCTTTCTCTCTCCATTTCTTTTGCACTTGGCCGACTTGAAATGAATGAATAAGAAGAGAGAATGTTTTTAATTAAATAGCTCAGCATTCATGTACAACTTAAGTCGGTTTGAGTATGTGTGTGAGAGAGAGAGCACTTTAATTGCAAGAGACATGTGCCAATAAACCTTTGCTTCATCTTTTCTCTTTCTTTCTTGATGTCATATGGATATGTGGCCCTTTTCATTCAAGTTATCATCTTTTATTTGGCCTACAATTGTTGACAAAAAATAATGACCAAAAGGAGCTAAAAGAAGCCTTTTCAATTATCTTAGTTTACGTTTGGATAAAAAAAGTTATCTTAGTTTACCTCCTCATATGTTACTTTTTAGTTGAAATTGTTGACTCAGTATTCACCTTTTAATTGGTCATATAATTGTTTCTCTTTCTTGCCTGATGTTCTATGAAATGGAGACTGGGAAAAGAGATGATTATCTTTTGTAATATCTCCTTGAATAATAACATTAATTCACCAATTAGCATGAGATTGTTGACAAAGTCTTCATCTTAATTTTTATAACTTGGTCAAATTGCTTCCATATGTCATATTTAATAGCCAATATGTTTTTTTCTCTTGCTTTTTCCTCTTGTTATACGTCATTCATGGCCCTTTGAAGGAGTAGATGATCTTATAAAATATCATCTAGCAATATAGTATTTAATTGCCAATTTTTGTATCTAAAACTTGACTAAAGTCATCATCCTTTTTGGCCAAAAATGCTTCCATGTGTCTCATATTATGGCCAAATAAATATTTTCCTCATATTTCTCTTCCATATGTCAATTTCCCCTTCTTCTCATGTTCAAATTAATCCTTTGGTCATTTTTGACTTTAGGCGAAAAGACTAAGTAGTTATCTCAATTTAATTGAAACTAAAGTCATAACAAAATTTTTAGAGGTAATTATGTCATTAATTCCATCAACTATTTTGTACATTTAGCCCTTGAGTATATTTTGGGGTATTACACTTGCCACTGTGTGTGAGAGAGAAAATTATCACAGGTTCTTTGTTTGAATATTTTAAAATGAAGATATGTGTTTTGGAAAGTCATGTCCTTATAGATTAAGGAATTTATGTGAAGGGTGTTGTGTAAGAAGTTATAACATTAAAGGTCACTAAGGTTATGTCCTTTTAGTTTCCAAAGACACTTATGAAAAGGTGTGGTAACTACTACTTGGTGAAATGTTGTGTTGGTTTTTCAGGAAGACCCTACATACTATAAAGATTTAGCTCTTCATGGAAGAGTTATTTTAATAACCATTGATTATTTAAGTGATATTGGTTTATAAGGATTCATGAATCTAAGATATAGTAATAACTTTTAATTGAGGAAGTGTTGCTTCAAGAGGCACTACTTTAAGATATTACTTCATGGTATATAAATACCTCACTTCATTTGTGATAGACAATCAAACATCAGAAATCACATAACAACAAAAGATTAAACTCATTGTCTTCGTCCTTAAGAGTACAAAAGGTAATCGCTTCTTCATTCTCAAATGATAATATTTTTGGTGTTGTAATTGAAATGCTAATTAATTCATTTGCTTGATTCAATTCATCAAAGCTTATTTTCTAATTTTCAGATTTTTGATAATGAAGATGTCTATCTACATAAAGACATTAATTTGATCAGAGACCTTTTGGCTGAACATCTTCTTCAACATATAGATCAGTAAACTTTTTATTTATATTAGTTAGTAGTTGTGTGATGATAGCGTTTTGACACTTTCTAGTTGTTATTATATATATATATAGTAGTAGGTTGTATGACTTGTTCTTGTATGTATATATAGTAGTAGTGCTGGATGTCCTTACCATTGTGTAACAGACATTGTGGTTTATGAATCCATTTTCTATTCTGTTTTTATAGTTTGAATTTACTAGGTAATACAGAATATAAATAATCATTTTTTAAAAAAAATCAAACTCTTTAACATCCCAAATTTAAAAAAGGGACGTATAAAGTCCCACCACGGGGGGACTTTAAACGTCCCACCAGGGTGGACTTTAGACTCAATTTGGGACGTCTAAAGTCCCACCAGGGTGGACTTTAGACGTCCCAAATTGAGAATTGGGACGTCTAAAGTCCCACTTTAGACGTCTCATTTTCTTAGGATAACTTTTCTTAAAACATACTACGGCCCCCCCCACATAGACATCCCCAATTTTTTGACGTTTAAAGTGTCAAAATAGGGACGTTAAAACCACTGTTTGTAGTAGTGTTCTATTCCCAATATTCAAACTTTTTTTTAAAAAAAAGAAGAACAATTATTAAGTTACAATCAATAATTTACAAAATTATATTTATAATTTATTATACTAACTATCACATACAAGCCAAACTTAGGGCTTGTTCGATTCTGTGTGGAAAATTGTTTTCAATAAGATTTTTTTTTTAATTTGACCAAAAAATAATAATAATATTTTTAAAAAATATTAAAAACAAAAAAAATTAATTTTAAAAACTAAAAAATTACCAAAACAGTTTTTAGCTTTTTTCTTTTTTTTAAAAAAATTTCTTATTTTTTGAAGCAACCACATATCCATCATTGACATTACACCACCACTCCAACCACTGGCGTATTGCCATCGGCGATAATCACCACAATTTCACTTTAAAAATAGATTTTTTTAAAAAACAATTATCTAAACATTTTTTTTCAAAACTCATTTTCTTAAAAAAATTATAAAACAGTTTTGAAAATTAAAAAAAAACAGAAAATAGAAATAAACAAGCCCTTAATTTTTTAGGTCCTAAGTTATAGATCTGTACCTGGATATGTTACAAATCTTTACTACTGCTCGGTCAAGTGATATATTAATTATTAATTATACACAAAAAATAATAGTACGTACTATATCAGAAGAAATCCATCTAAAAATAGACGTCCCATTGTATCAACAACAAAAGATTTTTAAGAAAGTGTTTAAAATAATTAAACTAAAGGCTTTTCTTTTAAAAACAAGTAATTGACCAATTTATTCTTATAATAATGACTTGGAATCAGCTCTCTTATTTTATAATAACAGAACAAAATGGAATGAAAAAGAGGACCTATATATCAGCATATATACGAGTTTATATCACTATTTGACGATACCAATATTCAAACATTGTCAGGTCCTCACAGGATTGTCAGTTCAATATAGAGTATCTTTTCTCATAAATGTTTTATTTATTCTCATGAATTTAAATTTGAGAATTTATATTTAAAGGGCCAAAACTCCTTATATAAATTAAGATAAATTAAGTGTATTATTGGATTAGTGGCGGAGAATAAGTTTTTTTTTATAGATGGGCTTTAAAAAAATTAGATTGTAGATGTGATTTATGTTTGAATTGGCGATGGCAGAAACGACTTTTTTCTAACTTTAAACATGTTTGGATTAATATTTGAAAAACCCGTTTAATTGAAAAATGGATTGAAAAAACATGAATCTTATTCAATATTACATATATTTATATATATATATATATATATATAATAAAAAGGTGAAATTATTATTAAAAAAAAGAAAAATACTTTAAGCCCATCCTCCTTTCCCTCTGTACGGTAGAATTCTAACTGCAGCTTTACATTTTTTTTTTTTTTTCTTTCCTTTCATGGCTGGTGTTGCGCGGCATGGCAATGCAAAAGCTCTCTCGGCCAGCTTCTGAAAAAAGCAGCTTCTTCACTTTAAGCCTATCACGTTGAAACACATTGCTAAACACTTCGGGTATGTTTGGTTGAGCGATTGGATAAGTGACTTATTTTTGCTTAGACTTATGGAATCTGAAAATTGGAAAAAAGTAATATTGGAAAAAAGTATGAGTGTTTGGTTGAGCGATTGGATAAGTAACTTTTAAGTAACTTATGTAAAAGTGAAAGATGTTTGGTTTGGCTTTTGCATAAGTAGCTTTTGTTTTATTTAAGAGAAAAATTTTGGAAAAAGTATGAAAAATGAAAAAATGAAGGACTAACTATGGAAAATGAATTCATTGACAACTTAATTACCAAATGGGACCTGGGAAGATATATTTGTTAAAGTGACATTCTTGGTGATAAATTGATCCAAACCATCCAATAGCGACAGTGTTACCACAAGGCACATACTCAAAAGTTTGGTGCTGCTAATCCATCTACATAACAGTTATTTGCACACTATTCATTCACAAATCTTTCTTTTCTTCGGGGACATTAAATGGGTCCGATAATCTGGATCTTCCAACCTGTAGGAACCTTACCAAAAATTACACGACAAATAGCATAGGTTTCAAACGGCATAGCATTGTAACGGATCAAGTATGCCAATAGTAAACTAAATAATAAAATTACAATTAAAATACAAATAAATTACAAATTGTAGAAACTTAGTTTTTGATGAAGCTAAATATAACAGAAATAATAAAATCAAAGGTCCCGTACAATTTGGTCCCTGATCGTGTTACGCATATGATTCATTTGGGTTGAGCGAGTCCGAGCATCATTTGTCGACAATGGGTCTTGATCTTGAGTATTATCTAGATGAACAATATTATTCTCATTTTCTGCTTGAATAAAGTCTAGATCCGTTTGGGAATTTCTTCTAATGAAATTATGTATAGCCATTGTGGCAACAACAATGCGAACTTGGGTTTCGAAGCTATACTTGCGCATATGTTGTAAGATTTCAAACCTATTTTTCCATACGCCAAAAGTTCGTTCTATTGTGCACCTCAAGCTTGAATGATAAAAATTGAAAGCCTCATTAGGGTTCCGAAACCCCCGGTGATTTCTGAATTCTGGGAGATGATAACGTTCACTTCTGTACGGACCAAGATAACCATCCGTTGTTGGGTAGCCGGAATCGACCAAATAATATTTTCCTTAAGGTGTTAAAATAATTGTAAATGTGAGTTTAAGTTAAACGTTAAATGTAGACAAAGAAACGTAATTGATTTGTACAAAAAATTACCTGGTGGTGGATGTGGGAAATTCATGGTTGGATCAGAGACAGCAGAGTGAAAAACACGAGCATCATGTGCTGAACCTTCCCATCCCGCTAACTGGAAGGTGAAGCACATATCCCAATCACAAACAGCCATAACATTCTGTGTGGGATATCCCTTTCTCCCGATAAACAGATCTCGTCCCGGTCCAGTTATGACACATTTGATGTGAGTACCATCAATAGCTCCAATGGCATTCTTGAAATATGGGTAATATCGATTATCGGCTGCTATTTTTGGATGACATTGAGAGAATTCTGGATCGCACGGCCTAATAATTTCGGTTGCAAGCTTAAGGCAGGCCTTTAAAACCTTGTGTAGAAGCCTACTTACAGTTTCGCCTGAATGTTTAAAAATTTCTTGTACTAGCCTATTTCCTATTCCGTGTCCAATAGTGAGCAAGAACATGGCAACCATCTCTTCAATGCCAGTATTCCTAGATTCTGTTAACCCATGCTCACACAACTTAATGCACAACCTATGAAAAACATCTTTTTCCATTCTAAACATCTGATGACATTGTGAACCTTCATTTGTCAACATTTCTTGTACCCAATAGTGGCCTGTTGATTGACTCGCTCTAGGCTGTCGTCTACACACATATGGCATTAAATATTGACAGAGCAACACGCATAAGTGTCCATGTAGTTGCAACTCAGCCTCAAAATTTAAGGCGTCATCACTTTCTTCTTCTTCCTCCATCCCCAGCAACCTATTATGGTTGGTACGATTTGTCATTACTGTACCTGTGATTATAGTGAAATTGTGGTGTGAGCAGGATGAATAAAAAACATAACATATAATATAAATACCATAAGGTTTGAAACCGTTCTACACGACGGGTCAATCAATCCGTTTTCAAAACAAGAAATAACATAGGTCATAAGTGCTACAACAACCATGTAGACATAAAATGCAACAACAACTATCTAGACATAAAATGCAACAACAACTACTCGTCATCTGAAATATGACGCAAATAAGCCATGAGGAACTCAGGGTCTTTCTTCAACGTCACAAACACATCCCGACGTGTCTTGCTTTCCAGCGCTCGCAAACACCGAACTCCAAAGGCTTTGTCTGCCTTCACCTCGTCAAGCTCGAGTATATAGTTCGCAACCTCAGTCATGCTATTTTCTTGAGGTGCCGTTAAAGCCGTTGCACGATCCACAGTCACATTAGCAATGGCACTGACGGCATCAGCTATTTGCTTTGCGGCCGGAATTTTCTGTTTTTTGCTTTTGCCTAGCCCTTCACCTCTCTTCCTTTTCTGTGCACTTCCGGATGCGCTAGGACCACTGCCTGAGGGCATTGCTGCTTCTAACCCAACGCTTGCCATTCCCTCTGTCACTCCTGTACTAAACGCAGGGGCACCACCAAAATGCTCATCCTCGCTGTCCCCAGAGCCTTCTTCTTCATCCATCGTGGGTCTGTAAACGTCATCCTCATCTTCCTCATTTGTCTCCTCTTGTACGCGAGAGGATGAGAACCTGCGGTCTCCCATCGCCGACCCATCTTTGAATATTATTCGTAACTCCTTTTCATTCCTTAGGCAAGCATACTTAAATTTCTTATATTCAGGATGCTCCTACATGCATACAAGTAACAGGAGTCAAAATGAATATTTAACTCAAGTACATACCAAACAGCGAACTCATTATACTTGTAAAGTGTGCACATAATATTTTTTACCTGTAATTTCTCCTTCCACCAGTCGCTTGATGCAATCACATTGTTCGTCACAGGGTCTCTACCCACACCGGTCTCTCTGATTAAACAATCCCATATCCTCAACTCTTTCTTTAAGATATCTAACCTATTTTTAAATTGTTTCTTCCCATACAGTTTCCCAGTCTTTTCAGTGAATGTGGAAATAATATTCTTCCATCCTGTTGGTGTAAATAACTGCCCTCTGCGTTCTTTATTGTATATCTGATCTACGCATGCGTTGATAAATATGTCTGTTGATTCTAAATCCCACACAGCTTTTGTCTCCATATTGCTATAGCACAAAGGTCACACATAACACACAAGGCAACCAAATTATTCGATATACAGTTTATTTAGTGCTTGTAGAATTTTGCTAATCCTCACTAATCTATACCCCAACAAAGCATTCGTTATTTAACGTTATAGAATAAAGGAAGCAATATCATTTGACATGAAAATATTCAAGGTTTGGCAAAACTAACAGAATTCCTTGTGGCATAAAATCCTAAATAATTCTTATCCAATCAAATTAATCCCTCCCACCTTCGTTTAAATAATAGTCACTAAACAAATTAATTGGCATAACTATACCCATAACCATTAGTAATCAATAATCTAGCAATGCTCAAACCCCTTGAGCTTCCAAACTCAATAAACCACAACAGAATATTATGTTCGATGATATTGTATATTTCCAAGATTGATATGAACATCATCTTCCTATGATTCTCTATAATAAAGACAAACCAAAGGGTTATGAAGAAGAAGGCACTCTGCACCAAAGAATTTTACAAAAGGAGGAAACTTCAGGCATCATTTAAAAGATTGGAACAAAATCTTATTATCACTCAAAGGAACCCACTAAAGGGAATGTTGCTGTTCAACTTAACAGAATAGTAAAATATGAACAGCATCAAACCTAACAAGTCCTAACAAGTCCTAAAGCTTTCATCATAACAAGTCCTAACAGCGAGCTTTTTATAAATATTAGTTACATGTACGAATTGTAAAATATGAACAGCATCAAACCTAACAAGTCCTCAAGCTTTCATCATAACACATAAAACCATTGAAAGTCTTTACCTTCAAGCTTCATCACAATCAATTGCTCTGTTTCTTTGGTGGGGAAGAATATGAGTTCTTTTAGAGGGAAAATGATGTCACTAGAATACAAGATTATTGATAGAGTAGTTGAAATTTCGACCCTTGACCTGGCTTGATTAATTGAGTTAGAAGATAAGGACCTTGCAGGAAGAGATATTGTTTAAAACCTCAATTTGTTTTATTGGTAAAAATGAAGAACGCACTCTACATGGTCCTTGAAACTAACAGCGAACTCATAGCTAACTTGGTCTCTTTTCAAACAACCTAATTAACTGCTATCTTTGACATAAAAAATAAATGAAAAGGTGAAGAGAGAAACGTGCAGCAAGTGAGGTCCAAGTTGCTCATAAACTGGGAGTAAAGAAACATTGCCGGTTTTTTGTTCAATGCACCTACAATTGGGTCCAACCTAAACTGATTTGTACCCTAAATGACAAAACAAAGTCCAAATGGGGCTCACCATTAAAGCAAAAGCTACAAGTCTTCACATTTCTCCTCTGCTTTTGTTATTACCCTCTCCTTTTTCTTATTCTTTTTTTTTTTTTGCGCTTTAATCTTAACTTTCTGTAATCATCATCATTCCAACCAGAAGTCCCACGTCAACCGAAGACAACCAGACATACCCATTATCACACACACCGCAGAGCAAAGGTAACCGAAAAGCAGAGCAAAGGTGAATATCTCAAACACATAGACAAAGGCAGAGATTTCAAACCTGACCAGCCTCACAATGCGCACAGATAACCACGAATGAGCAGATCTACCACCACACCACCTTCAACCGTATAATGCTCGTCCGGATCGCGCCGCCGAAGCTCACCAGCTCCAACCGTTGCAGACCCAAACTCACCCAAATCCGGTTTCAAACACACAGATCTGCCACCGTTTGGTTTCCACCGGCCTCGACCCAACTCCGTCGGACTCCAAGCCGCCACCGTTTACCTCTAGCCCAATGGCCACTGAGACCGAACGGCGCTTTGACGGCCACCGCCGACCACAACCGGACAACGAAACACGGAGATGGAGAGAACAATGGTGGCCACCCGCTCGATTCCCTGCCTGCCGAGAGTAGATCGCGAGTGTGAGGAACTGAGGATGAAGCGATGAAGCAAAGCGCAAGAAGAAACAGCAGCAAATGTCGAGTGACAGTAGACGAGAAGTAGGGGAGAGAGAGGTTAATAATTAGGTCGGAATTAATGATAGTGTAATAACGGTCCTTACCTATATCCTATCAAATACCCACAACGGTCTAAAAAAAGCAACACTCTGATGCTTATTCAAAAATTGCTTAAAAGCAACCTAACAACTTTTTTTCCATCGGCCAACCAAACCATAAAACTTAAAAATTTAAGTCAAAAGTTTACTTATTTAAGTTAAGCAGGTTAAAAAAGTCGAAACAAACACACACTTCATCTCCACCCAACTGGACTTTTGAGTTCCAACTGAGCTTCTTTTGAAGCCAACCATGTTCCCAAACATACCCTAAAACTAACAATTAAAAAATGTAGCTTTGGGTTACTTTGAATTCCCATTCATTTGCAAGAAAAATAGGGGGGAAACACTGAAGAATATGATATATTTCCAACAAGGGCTTTGTGATGAGACCCCAAAATTGTGATTACAAACCCTAATTAGAATTCAATTTGAGTATCAGCTTCCTCCTGGATTTCGATTTCTGGGATGAAATTCTTTTCTTGCAAGCTCGTCAATCATCTTGTACATTTCATTTCTCTCTTTCTGAGCCTCTTCCTGGAAGAATATAATATCCCATCATCACCCAAAAATTCTCATTCATTATATTGTCTCAAATGAAATAATCATAAGAAACAATACAAAATTATTAATTGATCACTGTTTACAACTGCATAATTACATTTACGTGCATCTGATATTTTACCTCTAGCTTCTTCCAAAAGTTCCAACATTTCCATCATATTTAGCTCAACTAAAATCACTCCCCCCCCCCCCCAATAATTTTAGCTTAATTAACTGATTTTTCCAATCCACAAAAATGAAACTCATATCAAGTTGCTAGTTTTTTATGAACCCCCAATAACAAGTTAGGTGAGAGCAGAAACCAGACTACTTTCCTAGAAATTCAGACAAAAGAAGATGTACACATGTAAACACAACATTATTCATTGTGACAAAAAGTCCCAAATGAAGTCTTGAAGTTCAGGTTATATGACATAAGCCGCACACAAGATCTATATGGTGTTCTTAGTACCAGTAATCATAAAGGTCAAAACACGTATTCTTGAATTTTTTTTTCAATTTCTACAATAACATTTTGACTCAAGAGTAATTATATAAGATGCTTATATACTTGTTTCCTTCTTGTAGCATCAATGGAAGTATCGTTTGATTCGGCTTCATCAAGATCCAATTTCTTCAAGTTCTCAGCCTTATTCATTATGTCATCTAACTTCTTTAACGCGACGTTTAACTCCTCCTTCAATATTTCCGCTTCTTCTCTCCTTCTTACCGTCTTTTCTGCCAGCGACTCCAACATTTTCCGTTCTTCCAGTCTGCCGGAAAATCCCAAGATTCATATTCAACAAGCTATGTTATATATATATATATATATATGACATTGATGAACAGAAAGACACTTGATTTACTGATAGATCACTATGGTTTTGCTTCACTTAGGGTTTGAACGCTACTGAATTTAAGATTCAAATACCAAAACAGAAACAAAATTCAGTTGAGGAATGATCAAATAATCGAAATCTTGAGAAATTACTTTGAAGTGAGTTGTGAGAATATCATACGCAAAACTCTCAAGAAAATGCTACAATAATCTCTTTTTTTTTTTTTTGAGCAAAAACTACAATAATCAATAATCGATAACCTTATTACCTCATATTTTCTTGCTCTGTTAGTTTCTCAGTGGAAAAGCTCAAAAGCAGATTATAGCGAAGACCTGAAGATAATGATGAATTGATGATGACGACGCGCCTGAGAAGCAGAAGGATATATATGTGTGTGTGTGTATATATATATATATCCGCATAATTGTGTTAATTGTGGCTTAATTCTCTGTTTCGGGCAAAAAAGAAAAAAGAGTGACTTAATTTTCTGTTCAATTTATACATAATTTGAGAAAAATTGGTGCTTGATTTTCTTCCAAACAACAAATTGAAAAAAAAATTGAACTTTAAATTTTCCAATAAAAGCTGATAGGCTGTTTTAATTAAAATCATGGATTTTCTGGGATTTTCACCAATCAAATCTCATAAAAAGTTATGATAGGAATTCCAACCGCAGTAATTGATTTGCTGACAAAATAAGTTCTCTATCATTTATTATTATTCCTCTTATTGTGAAATTAAATAGTGTAACTAAAATATGTCACTATAAAATTGCACAAATGCGTATGATCCAAAACTCAAAAAAGTGCACAAATGCGTATTATTAAAACGTGACTTAATGTTTTAATTAATATGTCAAATTGGTGAAATTAATGTCAAAATGGATATCATTGTAACTACGGCCCTTAAAATGTGATGAAAATGATGTGTGAAAAAAAAATAAAGGAAAGTCTCATATAAAGATGGTTGAATTATCCAAATTTAAATTTGAGTTACTGAACTTAATAAATTATATATCAAATTATGTGTTATAATTAAGGATTTAAAATTTAGATTAAATTATCTCTATATACCTTTGTTATCCCTTAGTTATTAAAAGAATAAAATTGAAAATATAATCCTATTATTTGTTCTATTAATTAATTCTTTAGAAAGTATTATATAATGGAGTACCGTATGTACTCTTACTTCTTTCCAAACATTAATTATGTAAACGGTGTAGAATAAAATACATACCATCAAACTGTACAGGTTTGTTGATGTTATCTGTATATAAAAAAAATTATGCACAACATTTTTTATACAATATTCGGTTTTATTTTATATAATAATGTATAATTAGAATGAATTGAAATCTATTGTGATGGAAGATCTACGTATCGATCCACATAAAAATCTATTACTTTCTTTTGATGTTTATATTTTTATTCAAAATTTTATAACCGAGTTTAAATTTTGAATTACGTATATATATCCTGAATATTTAATCCATGATTATTTTTTCATAAAAAGGAAAAATCCTATATAAAGATATTCATGCAACATTGTAGGACATAAGAATTCACGTCGCTCTTTCAATTATATATACTCTTATTTTCCTATAAAACCAAATATTGTATAAAAAAGAATATTGGGCATAATTAATGTTTGCAAAAAAGTAGGAGAACAAACGGTGCTCCATTGTACAGTACTTCCCAAAAAATTAATTGATAGAATAAATAATCAGGTTATGTTTCAATTTTGCTGTTTTAATAATAAAGAGATATGGAAGTAATTTGATTCAAATTTTAAATCCATAATATTACGATATATAATCTGATATATAATTTGTTAAGTTCAATGACCCAAATTAAAATTTGGGTAATTCAACAGTCTTTATATAAGATTTTTTCAAAAATAAATGTTAGCTTTTAAGGAAAAAAAAAAATTTAACTTCAAAAATGAAAATGATAAGAACGATCTACACAAGTTTTGAGAAAATAGGGAAATTTGCAATTAGGTCCCAAGTAATAAAATTAATCATAACCAAATCACTTGAAATCATCAAATTAAAGTGAAGTCTCAAGGGACAATGTGAAAATACTATTTTACGCCATTTTCATTGAAAATGGAAACAAACGTATAAGAAGATATTGTGATCTTGTTTATAGCACGTAATCTGTCAATCAGATGAAAGAGAAGTGAAATAGTTTTTGTTTCAGAGTAAAAGGAGAGAAGGCTTCAACTTTTTCGAACAACTAATGGCTTGTTTGGTATGAGGGGAGGGGAGGAAAATTGGGTGGAAGGAAAATTTTTATGAGTTGAATTTAAAAAATTTAGAGAAGTGGGGTTAAAAATTTTTAATTAATTTTTTTTACTCTTTTATCTTATATATTTTCTTTATTAAAATTTTATTATCCCACTTCTTCAATCTTTTAAAATTCAACTCATAAAAATTTTTCCTCCCCTCCCTTCCCCTCCAATTCTCTCACACCAAACAGACCCTAAGTCATAAATTTCAGCTTTTGTTTCAAATTAAAATAGGGTAAAATCGTATTTTCAATTTCGAATTAATATCACTCAAGCTCCTAAAGACGTCACTATAATTTGATAATTTTAAGAGACCTAATTGTAATTAATTATATTATTTGGGATCTGATTGCAATTTTTTCAAGAAAATATTCACAAGATGATAAGAATGGTCTAAAATATAAGGTTGAGTGACCGCGGGAAACAGTTATTTTAACTCTTTAAGTTAATTATGCAAAATGAAAAAGCTGATCTCACCAGAACGGTAATAATCCACTGAAAGCAGCAGCTTTGCTATAGCGAACGGAGTGCGCATCTACTCACGCATAGCTAGGCAGCACCATCAGGGCCAGCGCTGTAGAGGAAAAGATGCTCGTTCGAGTTCTTTAGTCGGATGAAAAAGCGCCTTTGTTCTGTATGCAATTCCTCTTGAGGGAGCTGCGATTTTCCACTGTTCTGCGACAAGGTACTCGTTCTGCGACGCCGATCTGATCTTTCGGATCGAAATTCTCTCTGTTGATAACGCTATTCTTGCCGTTGGAGATTCTTCAATCTGTTCGTTAGAGGTAAGAAAATTTTTTTTTTTTTCCTATCTTTTTTTTTTCCGTTTTTTTTTTTCTTTCTTTTTCTTTTTCTTTTTTTTCTCCGTTTTTTTTTCCTTTTTTTTTTGTTTTTTGTTTTTTTTTGTTTTAAATACTTGTGCAAGATTGTATTTTTTCATCGTCTAGACGGCTTTACAGCTGCTAGACATGATTGAACGTGAGAGAGATTGTAGTCCTGAAAGAATGATTTCGGTGCCAATGATGAAGAAGAGTGATGCCTTGGAGCGTAATTCAAAGAAAATTCGAGATGATGATGAAGAGTTCACAGGTAAGCAATCATTAGCACCACGAGTTGAGGACTGGATGAGGGATGAGGATATTGAAGAAGAAACAATTATACCAGAAGCACCAAAAAGATCATATAAGGAGGCATGTGTCGAAGATCAGACAAGGGAGGAATGTTCAGATGAAGAAGAAGAATGGTGGAAAGGAGACGGATGGAAATCCAGAATTGAGGTGGAGATAATAAAGAAAGGTCCAAATATCATTGTGTCTCCGGAGTTTAGAATGAAGCTTGCACGGAAATGGTCTACGTCGTTGTTCGTTAGATTACTTGGCAGAATGGTGCGGGAGGATCAATTGGGTCGAAAACTGCAACAGTTATGGGGACGTAGAGGGCAGGTTGAAACTATTGAGATAGGCTCTGGGTATTTTCTGGTTCGTATGAGCAATAAGGAGGATTATGATTTTGTGCTAACAGGAGGCCCTTGGTTATACATGGATCATTACCTAGCAGTGCAACCATGGAAGTCAGAGTTTGATCCCGATTCTAGTGAGGTTTCCAAAATTGTTGTATGGGTAAGAATTCCTAAATTCCCTGTTGATTTTTATGATAAGGGTATTTTATATGTGGTGGGTAACCAAATTGGAAGGGTTCTAAAAGTGGATAATAATACCCTTAGGCAAACCAAAGGGCGTTTTGCCCGTATATGTGTTGAAATTAATTTGAATGCACCTTTGCTTCCATCCATAATGATTAATGGGAAAGAAAAGAAGATTGTTTATGAGGGTCTGCATTTGATTTGCTTCTCATGTGAGCGGTATGGTCATGATACTGAACATTGCCCAAATAATCAAGTAAAAAATACATCAAAGTCAGTATACACGGATAACACGTCGAATTCTACAATTATAACACCATCGTCCACATCCTCCGAAGTAACTGCTGGAATGTATGGGGAGTGGATGGTGGCTCCAAGTCGGAGAAGGGGGCAATGGAACTCGAATGCAAGGAATGGCAATTATAATCGTGAGCCTAGGCGTGATTTACCTTCTAGAAATATGGGAGGAGGATCTCGGTTTGAGGCTCTGAATGTTGAAGACATGACAATTATTGTTGACGGTTCTGGTGATAACGCATATCAGGGGAAGATTCGTGTTAGTTCAAAGCCAGAAGATAGGTCGCGGGGTACGAAAGAAAAAACTGGTCATTTACCTATTCTAAATAAAGGGAGCAAGGGTAATAATAGATCGGATATTTCAAATGTAAGAAAAAAGGAGATTAGTGGTGATGCTGTGAATAATGTTGGGCATTTTAATAAGTTGAATAAAACACGTGGGATCCAAGTAGCTAAAAAGAAAGGGATTGAGGAGGGAGCTTCCCAAGAAATATTGAGCATGGAGAAAACACAAGAAGCTGGAACATCGTGTAATTTAAGTGGGGAAGTAGGGTCAGGAAGAAAGAAGAATGTTATAAAATTAGATTCCAATTCCTCCGCTATTCGTCTAGAAGCCTCCAATCCTATTGACCCAGGTGCAAAAGGAGAAGAGACCGTTGTACCTCAAATTAGTCCACTTGGAGGTGTTGATGATGTGGTGATGCATGGGATTGAGGATGGTCAGGAGGGACATTTGTCTCAATAATGCCTGGGTTGTTTGTGTTCTTCTCTTATATTATTAATTTTTTAATGATTATTATGACTTGGAATACTCGAGGTGCCAGTGGTGTCTCCTTTCGAAGGTTACTTAGTGATGTTGTTGCCAGACATGGTGTTAATTTATTTGCCCTGTTGGAGCCTAGACAGTTAGGGGTTAAAGCTAAGCTCATTGCTAGGAAGTTGGGATGGACGAATATGCACGTGGTTGAAGCTCGTGGTTTTAGTGGAGGTATGTGGTTGTTTTGGGATTCTACTTTAAATTTCTCTGTTACTTCTTCAGGGGATCAATTTATTCATGGGGTGGTTAATAAAGGTACCAGGGATAAGTGGTCTCTTACTGTGGTGTATGGGCACCCAAATATGGTTATTAGACGTCAACTGTGGCAGACTCTTGAGGGTATTCGGCAATTGTCTATGGGAGGCTGGGTTGTGAATGGTGATTTTAATGCTGTTTCTCATCCCAAGGAACGCTGGAGTAAGAATCACAGGAAGACTAATGGTATTGATAGATCTTTTCGGAATTGGCTTCTGAGTAGCGAGTTACTTGATATTGGTTTTAATGGACCTCAATTTACTTGGGGGAATCTGAATAGCCAGAGCAGAATAGACAGAGCCTTGGTTAATAATTGCTGGTTTAGAAATAATCCTAATGCCACAGTGACATTTGCTAAAATATAAATCCGATCATTGTCCGGTGTTGGTTGATACTGAATCTCATGTTCTTACGGCAAAGAATCGAAGGCCTTTTAGATTTTTCACTCCCTGGTTATGCATGATGATTTCAATAATTTTGTTCATTCACACTGGGAGGTGGAGGATGACTGGTGCGGATCTGTTAAACAATTTACTGAGGATCTGAGGTTATGGAATAAAGAGGTTTTCGGCAATATATCCTATATGAAAGACAGATTATATCGAAGATTAGATGGGATTAATGCAAAGATGGCTTCGGTAGGTATCTCGGAGTACCTTGAGAAGTTACGAGGGGAGCTATGGGGAGAGCTTGAAAAACTTTTGGCACGGGAAGAAGTCATGTGGCTTCAATACTCTCGGGCTAATTAGTATGCGGATGGAGATCGTAATACTAGATACTTTCATTCTGTGGCTAATGGCAGACGAAGAGGAATAAAATTGAAGCATTAAAGCTTGAATCGGGGGAATGGACATATAATGCAGCGGAAATTATGAGATTGGGAAGCCAATTCTTCGAAAGTTTGTATACAGAAACCCATAATTATAATGGATCTTTGGTATTCGGATGCACTTATCCTGAGATTGACGATGCAAATTTGAATATTCTGGGGAGATCGGTTGAAGAGCAAGAGATTAAAAGAGCTTTGTTTGATATAGGGCCGTTGAAAGCACCAAGGTCAGACGGTTTCAATCCGCTATTTTACCAAAGCCAATGGGAAACTGTAAGACCGTCAGTGATTGAATTAGTGAAAAGAGTTTTCAATGATCCGATGTGGATACGGAAAATCAATGGGACTCATATTGTTCTCATTCCGAAGGTGGAACATCCAGAGACGTTTCGTGATTTTTGTCCTATAAGTCTTTGCAATGTTGTTTACAAGATTGTTACGAAGGTTATATCAAACAGACTCAAGGCAATTATGCCTTTGGTGATAGCCCCGAATCAGTGTAGTTTTGTTAAAGGGCGTTAGAGTTCAGATAATGTTATACTTGTGCAGGAGATCATTCACTCTATGAAGTCTTTAAAAAGAAAAAAGGGTTTCATGGCCACCAAGATTGATTTAGAGAAGGCTAATGATCGGGTGAGATGGAATTTTGTCTACGACTGTCTAAAAGAACTCAAGATTCCTGAATATCTGAGCAAAGTTATTCAAGCTTGTATGTCGACGTCTCATTTGCAATTGCTTTGGAATGGAGAAGCTACTAATATGTTTTGCCCTTCCAGAGGGGTTAGACAAGGTGACCCAATATCCCCGTATCTTTTTGTTATCATGATGGAAAGATTGGGGCATCTTATACAAACGACAGTTGAAGAGGGTGTTTGGTAACCGTTTAGGCTCTCCAAACGAGGTACTCTTGTCTCTCATATTTTTTTTGCTGATGATCTCATTTTGTTTGCAGAAGCAGATCTAAATAACGCAGGGGTTATTAAGGCTATCTTGGATGACTTCTGTGACATTTCAAGACAGAAAATAAATGCTGAAAAATCAAGAGTTTACTTCTTAAAGAATGTAAATCATATAAAAAGCAGAGAAATTAGTGAATTTCTAAATTTTACTCCAACGTCAAATCTGGGGAAATATCTGGGAATGCCAATTTTACATGAACGAGGATCAAAGGCTACGTACAATTTTCTTCTGGATAAGATGGATGCTCGTGTGGCAAATTGGAAGTCTAACATGTTATCGATGGCTGCCAAGCATACTCTTGTGTCGTCTGTTATGTCGGTTATGCCAACTTATGCTATGCAGACAGTGCCTCTTCCTTTGGAACTTTGTGATGAAATTGACAAACGTTGTCGTAACTTCCTCTGGGGTAGTAGCTCAGCAAGCAGAAAACCTCATCTAGTCTCCTGGGATAATATGTGTGCACGTAAGGAGAATGCAGGCCTTGGTCTTAGGTTGGCTCGATACCAGAACCAGGCGTTCATGATGAAGCTTGGATGGAATATGATTAACAGAAGAGATTCGCTCTGGGTTAGGATTTTGCGTGAAAAATATAAAGCCGGGAATGATATTATTCCTAAAGTTGATAAGCGCCGGTTTGAGTCTAGTACGTGGAGAGGTATTCGTAACTGTTGGGAAAAGATCAAAGATAGCTTAACATGGAGAGTTACCAATGGACAAAACACTTCTTTCTGGAATGACATTTGGGTCCCGCATTTTGATAAGCTTCAGAGTTTGGTAATCAGAGAATTACCTAGAAATGCTACTGAATGGAGAGTATCTGATTGTATCACTTCATCCGGACAGTGGGATATGAGAAAGTTTCACCACCTACTTCCAAGTCATGTATGTACAGCTATTGCACGTGTTAATATTAATCAGCGTAATGGGGAGGATTTTCCGGTATGGAGATGGTCTTCAGATGGAATGTTCAACATCAGATCCGCCTACAAATATCTAATAGGTACCCCACAACCTTACAGTAATAACTGGAGGAGATGTGTTTGGAAATTGAAAGTCCCTCAAAGGTACCGTTTTTTCTTGTGGTTGTGCTTTCATGGTCGTCTAATGACAAACTTAATGCGTTATCAGCGAGGTAGTCATCCGACGGGTTTTTGTGATATATGCCATAACTCAAGCGAGTCTGTACTCCACGTTTTGCGGGATTGTCCTTTCACTTCTGAATTATAGAAAGGATTCTTACCTCTGGATTGGCATGATCAACTTTTTGGCTCTTTTGAGAGAAATGACTGGCTTACATGGTGTGCGGGGAGAAAAGAAGTTATACAAGGATTCGAGTTTCGTCTTTGGTTTACGGTACTATGCCGACATATTTGGTTAGCTCGAAATGACAGATGTTTTAATAACAACACTTGGAGTAGTCATGCCATATTAGCCCGTGCCCGTGCCTGCTTAACATGGGGAAATACAAGTTTGGTTCAAAATAAGAGTGCAGAAAGGAATCAACAACAGTGGATGCCACCACCGCTTGGATGGGTGAAGATTAATACCGATGGATCTAGGAATGACAACTTAGGGACTTGCACGTGTGGAGGTGTGTTGAGAGATCACAATGGTGAATCTCTGATGGGGTTTATGTATCAGATTGGGTAAGGAACGGTTGTATCTGCGGAAGCTTGGGGTGTTTTGTGAGGACTAAAAGTTGCATGGGATAGAGGATACAGAAAAATCATGATTGAGTCTAATAGTAGTGAAGTAATGGATATAATTCAGGGTAATGTTTCTCGGGAACACCCTGATTTTCAGCTTATTGTGGAGGTTCAAACGCTGCTGGATAGAGATTGGGACGTGGAAATGTCACATTGCATTCGGGAGTTTAACACGGTTGCAGACGCTATGGCAAAAGAAGCTTGGAAGATGGCGATTGATCTTCATATCACATTTTTGCCCCCTGATGCTATTACCGCCCTTTTATTTAATGATGTAACAGGATGAATTTTCATGTTGACTCAGGAGGATAGCTTCTGATGTATTTGTAGAATATCTTTTATTATAAAAAAAAAAGTTAATTATGCAACATTAATATGGCATTAAATTAAATTTGGATAACCCTGCATATCTAGTATAAGAAATAAATAAATAATATCAGTTATTGGTGAAATTGATAGTGGGAGAAGAATGTAAGCTATGTTTGGAATAGCGTTTTTTTTTTTGGAAAATAAGTGAATATTACGTAAGTCGAGATAAAACTTTTCTCATATATTTATCTCATATACCGTAAATCATAATTTATAAGCATTTATAAGTCAAAAATAAACTATCACAAACAAACGCTACATCACTCTATAAAATTGTACGAATAACGCTCCTTCTCTTCTTAAACCACAGTGGAGTGCCTGAGCCCAATGCCTAGGCAAGGGAAGACTAGGTGATTTTATTATTTTTGGACCTTTAAGTCTTGAAAATGTTTTTTTTTATCATTTTTTAAATATTATTTTGCTAATGTATCTATATGTGAGACAACAACTGAAAATTAAGATAATATAATAATAAATATAAATAATCTCTTAAAAAACATTGAAGTTTATTAATATAAACGATTAATTATGATCCAAGTGTTTGAGATCAAGAAAAACTTTACATGACCGCACAAAGATTCTTGGATTACCTTAAATATGGGCGTGGTCCAAAATAAAAGAAGCCCACTCCTGAGCCCAAGGTGTAAGCATCTAGTGGTTCTTAAATTCGTCAATATCAGCATATATAGTCGCTTCATCAATCTATTTAGTATTTACATGGTTTTGGTTTTACCATTCATTTGTTTTATAGTCACAGATTATGCTGATTCGGCACTTTGATCTTCAACGTCAGGTACTAATCAAATTTATTTATGTAGGTAGACTTACTCAAACTGGAAAAACAGTCCTTGAGACAAAGGGTGAAAACTAAGAACCATTTCAAGCTTTTATTTTAAAGAAAAAAGAAAAACCTCATAAATATAATGAATTTGGTTTGTTTTTTGCAGCTAGAGGGAGACCAAATAAATCCACTTTAATTGATGGATCCCACTGCTGAAGAAATGAAATATAAGCAATAACCATTGTCTGAACCTCAGGATAAAAGCTCCTTTCATTTCTTAAAATGTAATCTAAACTTGCAAATTGGGTAAATATGCTCCCTGACTTCAACTAACTTTTCAAACAACAGGAGTCAGTTAATTCTATCTTATAAAAAGGAATGGAGAGAGTATTATGTACATGTATAGTTTGTGGAGAAAGTACTTGTGATAAATATTATGTACATTATTAAAGAGCCTGAACTTATCTTCTAGTATAACAACAGCACAACTCTGCAATCTTTTTAGTTCTATTGGACATATGAACACTTACTACTATAAGGTCAGCAACAGTTTTGTAAGGTAGATAAGCTTTTAATCTGAATCAAATTACAAGCTCAAAATTTTGATGAGTAATGTAGGTAAATAAACAAAAAGGCCTCCTTATCTTGCTGTGGAAAGTTGTATAGCCTCTTGAAGAGTGGATTCATCAGCCCAAGCAAAGTGATGAGAAAGTGATGAGAATTCTTGATTACTGATCTCTTCTAATTGCTCCCACTCAGCCCATCTCTCTGCTAAACCCACACCTTGAAGCATATTCACTACCTCTGACATGCTTGGCCTGTCCTCTGGCATGCCTTGTGTGCAAAGCAATGCTACTTGAACTATTGTTTCCACCTCTTTTGGATCATAACTCTCCAGATTCCTATCCACTATGTCCTCTAGCCTGTTCCCTCTCAGTAGCTTTTTTATCTGTTCAAAAAGAAAATATGAGAACGAATACAAACAACAACAACAATAACAAAGTCTAATCCCATTAGATGGAGTCATCTATATGAATTGCACAGCACCACTATACTTTATAAAAGACCATATGTTTAAGTAAAGGTTGGTTAACAAATGTTGGTATAAATGGTAAAGGGCTTGGCTCATAACCATAACATGGTGCGTTCAAATCCCATTGATGTGAGGACCTTATTAGTGGACGATCTGTAAATATATGTGTAAGCGATCTTTGAGCCCCGAGGCATGTCCTAACCCTGGTAAACCTCAAGACCCAACTCACCTTTATTCTACTAAAAAAAAACTAAATATTTGGATAGATTATAATCAAAAGATTTCGCTCTATAACCTCATTGACATGTAAGTGAGAAGGAATATAAAATCAATCATAAATAGACATGTGAGTGAGGTTAGATAGCAAACCATACATGATCAAGCAGAAGAACATCCTCCTCCTCTTCGAGCCGGGACAAGTCTATGGCGCGCTGGCCGGTGACGAGTTCAAGGAGAGTTATGCCGTATCCAAAGACATCGGTCTTCTCTGTTGATTTTCCGGTAGAGAGGTATTCTGGGGCAATATGGCCCATTGTGCCTCGCACCTGAGTGGTGACATGGGTCAGCCTTGTGTCAACGAGCTTCGCCAACCCGAAATCTCCGAGTACAGCTTCAAAGTCATTGTCTAGTAAGATGTTTGCGGCTTTTAGATCGCGGTGTATGATCTTGGGAATACATTGCTCATGGAGGTACTCCAAGCCATGTGCTGTGCCAAAAGCCACACGCTTCCTTGTTGGCCAGTCCAAGCCTTTCTCACCAGGTTTTAAATCTGAAGCAGCATTGAGACATATAAGTGTTACTAATCATGTTCTATTCATTAGTCACTTCTAACATGTTTCACACAGACTAAAGAAAACCTTAGACTCCATTAACTCTACCTTAAAATTCAACAACTTTCCAACTTTACTCCTATTTAATATACATTTTATCCCAAAAGAACAGTGTCAATTCAATAATAAATGAAGAGTAAAATTGTACATTCATATAAAAAATTTCTCTCCATGTCTTATAAATAGGACAAAAAAATTTTCTGTCTCTCTACCCTTTAAATAGAACCAAAGCAGTATTAATATGATTTGTGGACAAAACAATGGAAGCAAGATGATAGGCCTAATATGTACCGTACCTCTCAAGCGATACGCTACGCTTAGATTTTCCATGAAAGGGTATACAAGGATTCTCTCAGTAAGGGTTGTGCAGAATCCGATTAGGCGAAGGAGGTTCCTGTGAACTGCAACACTAATTAGTTGAACTTCTCTTTGAAATGCAGCCTCTCCACCGGGATTATTGTAATCAGCTAGACGTTTTATAGCAACTTTAGTGTCATCTGAAAGTACTCCTTTGTAAACTTTTCCAAAGCCTCCCTGGCCAATCACATTGCTCTCACTGAAATTCTTAGTGGCAAGTTGTATCTCTCTGAAGGAAAATCTTCTCAGTTGTCCCAAGGAAATTTTGCTCTCATCTTCACCTGGAAAGTAAATTTTGTGTGCTTTTAAGTATGTATTACTTTTAAAACATTAGAAACCTAAGAATATGCAGCAAAAATTACCTGAAACATCAAAGAAGATTTCACGTTCGTATATTTGTATGTATCGGTATCTATACGCAAAGATAGCCCCAAGACAAAGAAGTGCTAATGCACCACAACTAGCAAAACTCACAACAACTGCAACTTTTGGCTTGTTGGTGGAAGCTGAAGGAAAAGGTCAGGTCATGTATCTTCTCTCTGACTTAGATTGTAAAGTTATGTGGTGAAAAAAAAAAAACATTATGATATAAAAGAAAACCTGGGATCGCAGAATTAGAAACGCAAGGCCGCTCCAAGTTATGAGACCCACAACGAAGGTGAGTATTTGAAAAGCTGTGATGATTTCAGTTAAAACAAGCCATGAATAAATATAACTCAATAGTGTTTGTAACTTAATGAGATAGATGCGCATGGTTAAACAGAACTCAGACTTTTTGTGCTGGAATTTAATTACTTGAAGCTTGGAACTGAAAAGAGTTGCATTGGGATGTCTCCAGTTAGATCATTAGATGAAAGATCCCTGTGAAAAGGAAAAACCAATCAGAAATAACAAGAACCATGTTTAGAAGATTTCAAGCTGAGAAAAATGCTTTATAATTAGCATAATCATGAAAACAAAAAATACTATTTAAGAAATGAAATTCATACAATTCTGCCAATCCACTAATATTAGATAGCGTGTCTGGTACGGGTCCCGATAAATCATTCCCTCTTAAGATCCTGAATCACGCATACATGATATCATCTCTTTCAATCAAACATCAGTTTTCATGCATATAATGAGGGAAAGGAACTAAAAAACAGACAGTGCAGTCTTACAGGTTCTTTAGATTTTGAAGTTTGCCCCAGCTAGCTGGAACAGAACCACTAAAATGATTGTCTCCAAGATTGAGATATTGAAGTTGTGTCAGATTGGCAATATAATCAGGCAACGGGCCTGAGAATTTGTTGTTCTGCAACTCCCTGTGCAAAGAAAGTGATGGCACATCAATATGTATGTATGTACGTACGTATGTATGTTTGACAAAACTTTCATGCAATCTTCCAGTTTGAGAAGCATTCTCCAAGGTCTAAACATTTCTTCAACTTCAAAAAATGACCATTCAAGTTGATAAGAGGGAATGAGAATCTAAAAAGTGTCACTTATGGGTTCTTAATATCAATATTCACAGAAATAATGCACTTTTAAACTGCCTCTAACCAAATTTCTAATATTTAATTCCATGTACTAGAAATTGGGGGAGGTAAAAAAAGAAGGGCTTCACATGCAGAATCTCAAAAAGCAAATCCGCACACAGCCTGAACTTTAGTAGCAACCTTTTCCTTTCTTTTTTTTTAAAAAATAAAAAAGATAAAATATTCAACATGTTTAACACACTACTTCTGATATTCTGCATTAAGATGACAACTTACAAGCTAGACAAATATTTCAATCTGGTTATTGAAGGAGATATTGTTCCAGAAAGTTCATATGTAGCCAGGCTCCTGCAGATTGGTACATAATAGGTTAAAATTACAGCAAACTTCTCGATGAAGAAAAGAAAAGATGCTAGTCATAAACAGTTTATACCATTTATGTGAATGAAACTTACAGGGCTATAACGTGTCCGTTTCTGCAAGTGACATGGGACCAACTAACGCATGGAGACACGAAAAAATAATTCCAATCAGTTAATTGATGGGTGGGATCATGGAGAGCCTGCCTAACTTCAGACAAAGCTTCACCTAATCATTACCAGACAAGAAAGGTCTAAGAAACTAGAAGAAAAACCAAAAGATTCAGTAATGACAAGGAACAATAGAAGATTGTTCAGTGAAGCAACATTAAGTTTCGCGCATAATCTTCAAACATCATATGCTTCTTAATCCACAAAGAAATTAAAAAGGTAAAGTTTAGCCTTTAGCGCACCTTCCACGTCAGGATCTGTGCTTGCAGAACTGAGTCTCAGGACACTGAGGAATAGCAGTAACCTTGTCAGAGTATCCCCAATAAATTTTGGGCGAAGCATGTTGTTATTGGGCTCTTTGGTGTCCAAGAAAATTTCAGATGAAGACTTCCTGCTTCCTTGGAGAAAGGGAAAAACAGAGAAACATGTAATCCGATAGCTCTTGCAGACATTATGACATAGACAAAAGTCTTCATGAAAGCTCCCAATCAACGAAACACATATCAGTCTATGTACTCATTCAAGTATGAGCATAAGAAGCAATACTTTTTACTTGTGGGAAAACAGAGAAACATGTATGATCATAGAGGCTTTAAAGTTTAAACTCCGCGTAATCCAATACCGTTAAAACACAACCTTCTAATAATATCTTGCAGACATTATGACAAACACAAAGCATACACAACAAAAAGCTTCATGAAATCTCACAATCAATCAAAGAAGCAATATTTATTCCTTCTGGGAAAAGGAAAAGGTTGAGAGACTTACCTGCTAGCTTGATGCCCGGACGCTTGAATCCACCATGAAAGCTGGAAGGAGAGAAGGAAATGAAGAACTTTATTGGGGTGGTGATGATGAGTATCAAGATTAAAATGAAGTGAGTGATCAAGTTAGTGCAAGGGACCCACAAAGCAATGGGGAACACGTTTGAAAAGGGAAAGAAGGGGCAAAATAAAGAAAGGGGGGGAAGGAGAATTTTTCAGAGAAGGGCTATATTTCTATTATGTGTGGCTGGCTTGGGTAAGAATAAGGGTGCTACTTGATGATGGTGGAAGTGGTGGAATGAGAATGAGAATCCCACTAAATTGTGATTTGGGTTTTCATAATTGTCCATCCCTCGCAGCGAAATGGCATATTATATGATATTGAGATCTGTAAAGAGATGTGCCTTGGCGTGAAATGAAGGTTCCCCTAAAATGACTTTGGATTATATTCCCGTTTATGATAATGCCAATCCAATTTTCGGCCAAGGGAAAATCAAAAACTTTTTTTGGGCCCATAAATATTTAATTTTTGGAAGAAAAAAAGAAGGGTTATGTGCAAAAGTACTCATGATTTTTTTATTAAAAGTGTGTCCAGCACCATATACTTTTTAAAAGTACAAAAATATCTATAAACATTCAAGATAACGATAAAAATGTCAACACCATTAAATTTAAGGGAGAATTATACTTAGGTCCTAAGGAAGAAAAAAATTGAAGAAATAGTCCCTGTAGATTGTAAAATGGAAAATGATCCCATTAACAACTTCAGGAATCTTTATTGACAACTCCATGGGACCATTTTTTTATTTTGCAATCTACAAGAACCATTTCTTCATTTATCTTCTTCCTTGAGACCTGGGTGTAATTCTCCCTAAATTTAATATAACGCAGTGACATTTTATTTTTGCTCTTATTTTGAATGCTCATAGATATTTTTACATTTCTTAAAAATATATAGTATTGGACACATTTCTGGTTAAAGTTCATGGATAACTTTTCGCCTTAACCAACAAAAAAAGAAAAAGAAAAGAAAAAGTATTCATGGATGTTAAGTAAGATAATTCGATATCTCAAACTAATACCAGTAGGTTTTAAAAGATTTAATATTTATAAATTTAACTTGTAAATAATGTAACTTAGATTTATAAATATGAAATTTTGATGGGTAAGTATAAATTTTTTTGAAGCCTATCAATGTTAAATGAAATTCAGGAGACTTACTCGTTTTTAATTTGTTTATATAAGTAAGTTTTTGAAGAAAAATACTTAAATACTATTTGAACTTCAAAATCTCAAATTGATTTTATTGGAAATAAGAACAATGGATTGACAAAAAGAATATAGTAATTAACAACTCAAACTTTTAGAAAATCATTAATTTAGGATTTTTGAAGTTCAAATGGGATTTAAGTGTATTTTTTCTTAAATTTTTCAATATAAAATAAAAAGCACAGATGCAATGACGAGGATAAAGTTGACCCAAGATAAGCATGCATCGAAAAAGATAACATGATCATTAAACTCCTTTAATTCAGCTACTTTTGTTTTATTTTCTAAAATTGTATTCCATGTGTCAAAATCAGAGAATTACAAATTAGGTCCCAAATTAAGAAATTATTTTTTCTCGATCCCATTTACAAGTCAAATATCAAATTCTGTCATAGGTAGTTCCTCTTGCTTGTATCATCTATGACGGGTCCTAACAAGGACAAGAATAATCTCATATTCTACTTATTATTGGCTAAACTTTGTTTTAGTTCTCCATCTTAATCTTTTAGTGTAACATCCCAAATTTTATTCACCAAGAATATATTGTAATTATTATATATATTCAATGAAATGGTGAATATTTAAGGCCAAAAGAATTAAATATTGAAAATTGAAGGTGGAACAGTGCTTTCAGTGAAATCGCCTGCAAGACAGTGAGATTGTCATATAGTTTTGGAAGACCAAATGATGACCAAAAATTATGAAATTTTATAGGGTGAAAGTAGACATCCTAAGCTTTAATTTGATAGGTCATATGACTCAATTGAAGCTATAGACAAAAAGATATGAATTTTTGAAGTTGATCCAGAAAATCTGGAAAGTTTCTGGAGCAGAGATCAAAGATGTAAAATCTGGGAATAATATGATCATTTACAGTAAAATTCCATATTTTTCCTTGAAACTAGACTCAATGAGGGTTCCATAGGCTTTGGAATCGCCTCGAATCGATGTCTACAAAATTAGTTATGATTTTTCAAAGTTAGGGCAGAAAATCTGCCAGAATTGCCTTTATTCCGAAAATTGAAAATGAAATGTGTTAGAAATTGATTAATGAAATTAAAATGGCAAGTGTCATGAACATATAAGGAGATAGGACCCAAGTACACACATGATCACAAGGTATGGCATAAGGTTGAGTGAGTTGGTAGGTTAATGTTGAGTGTACACAAAAAGGGAAGCATGGCAAGGTTGAGTGTACACAAAAATGGAATGATGGTGTACATGAAAGGTGTTGCAATCTCAACCATAGATGAAATCAAGGGCTAGGAAGGAAGATGACAAGGTTAATAAAATATCTTCTCTTCCCCTTCACACACACATTTCGTTCAAGGCACAAGGGAAAGAGGAAGAGAGAAAGCTTGAGAGATAGAGAGAAGAGGAGAGCTCAAGGAGGAAGAAGTCTAAGGTAGGTATTGTTGTTCTTGTGTTCAAAGCTTCCTCTCTTGCATAATAGCTTCTCTAATCTCTTTTTCTCTATGGATCACCATGTTAGCAAGCTAATCTCAAGGTTGAGGGGAGAGAGAGGACGTTATAGAGAGAGAAACACCAAGGATCAAGAGGTAATCTCCAAAATCTCAACTTCTTTGTGTATTGAAGTTGTTGTTGGTGATTGTTGTTTGATTTATGTGATTTTTGGTTAAGTTGTAAAATTGGAAAAGCCATAATCCTAAGGGGTTATGCTGCCCAAAATCCTTTAAATAATGATTATGAAGTTTTTAAATGAATTAATCAAGGAATAGAAGTGGAAAAGTACAAGTTTTGGAAGCTAAAACACAAAGCTCCATTTTTCTATTTTCCCTTCAATATTTCGGTCAGACCAGAACTGGTACAAGGAGTTGGATTTTCATGAAATAAATGGTTCCATTGGACTCAGTGGGCAAAAATAGGTGGGGTTACAGTTGGGCAATTTTTCGGTAGAGGCCGAAAAAGCATAATTACGAAAACGCCACTGAAATCACTAAATAGGGGCTGTCAAGGGTATTTTCGTAATTTGACCATGAATTTGGCAATTTCGAGGCCGGAAATGGATTCCTTGGGTGAAAATAAGTCAGAATAGCCCTAGTCAAAATTTTGGGAAAACGTGCCATCGGGCCGGGTACGGCGGGGCGGGGCCGGGCCGGGTTCCCGGGGGCATTTTTGTAAATTTTCACCATAGACTAATATAACCACAATAAACACTATGGAAGAGTCTAAAATGATACTTGGATAGGTTATGACCTATTTCTGGTACATTTAATATTTTAGGACCGATTTGGAGGCCGGATACGACACGTTCTTCGAGGCACATTTAAAAGAGGATTATAAAGCTTTGAGGTAGGGACATTATCCTTCATACACTATGCCATAAGTTATGTGATTGTGTGGATGCCATTGTTTTGTAAATGCACTTTATTAATAACATGATTTGCCTAGAGAGAGGCTGTTAGTGCCAGAGGTGCACTTACACTGGGAGTTGGCAGAAGTCCAACCGGTGTAGATTGTGGGGCTGGGCCCTACTCATGTATACATGACGATGATGTGTTTATATTGTTCATTAATTTGTGCATACCTTGGCGCATGACATATTTACTTTTCGCATTTTCTATGAACGATATTATGTCTCTACGGGGATTCTTCGGAATCTCACCCTATTTTTAAACAAATACCTCAGCGAGTACCAGTGGGCCAAAGGGCAAAGATGTTGACGCCGGACAGTAAGCGGCACGTGTCTCGAGGCGAGGATATGAACGTGGTTATGCCTTAATATTTTGGATAATTTGTAAATATTAAAACTTCCGCTGTATTTTCTGTTTCCGTCGACGAGCAAGATCGGAATTGTAAACGAACGACGTTGGTTTGTAAACGAATATTTTTATCAGTATAATTGTACTTTTCTGTATGCCCATTGAATTCCGTCTTTATTACTCTTTGATTATCGAAATGGAAACGGGTGTTGACATTTTTGGTATCAGAGCTAATAAGCGGTTCTGGCATTATCAGAATTGTATACTGATAAGGTTTTGTTTGCGTTACGACCGGACTATTCATAGATGGTCCGAGTGAGTCGATGATCGTGATCGTGGATAGTGACAGCGAAACGATGGTGAGCCAGCGTGTTCCGGACAAAGGGCTAATGATCGACCACTTCGAATACGACGGTATGCGTATCGATACATAGCACGGAAGAACGTGCCGAGATTGCTCGTGTACAGTCCGGAGCCAAGGCTGACATCCCCAGGAATTACAGAGGTCGGAGAGATCGGAGATGCACTGGAGGCGTATGATTTTGACTACGATCCAGAGGAGATGTCAGCGGACGAGCTGAGCGACAGCGAGTCTCAAGCAGAGGCCAGTACTTAGTATTTATTGACGATATTAAGACAAGGATACCGGAGGAGCAGGTTCGGGACGAAACGGTATCAAGACTGTAACGGCGATATCACAGAATGGGGTATCAGGGTACTCAGAGGTGATATCAGTACCCAGATTGTAGTATCGGTGGTACTGGTGCATATGGAGATGATATCAGTATGGTATCGATGGTATCAGGATGGTATCGATGGTATAAGGAAGTGATACCAGTATGGTATCGATGGTATCAGGATGGTATCAGTGGTATCAGGAAGTAGCATTATCAGTGCATGTAGAGGCAGTACTAGAACCCAGTTGATGGTATCGATGGTTTGAGTGTATATAATAATGATAGCCGCTATTGTGATAGTGGTATCAGGAGAGTACCAGCGGTATCAGAAGATAATGGAGTCAGCACAAGCTAAGGAGGTATCAATGCCCAGTCAATGGTATCAGTGAGACTAGTGCGCTGAATAAAAGAATCGATAAACGTAATGACGTTATCAGAATGCCAGTAGTAACAACTCTGATAATGGTATCAGAATTGATATTATGATGAACAGTAGTTTGTAAGTTACGTAATGTCTCTAGTTTCCCCATAACTACTGTAAATATTTAATGTATTCGTGTACCCAAATTATTATGAAATGACAAGAATACCCTTGTGTCTATATGAAAATTTATTTTTCCTTATTTCATTCAGCGAGGTATCAAAATGACACGTACAAGGGAAGGAAATTATGACCCAAATGGCGAGGTTAGCCCTGACTCTACGCACCAAATACGGAACGAGATGGCACAACAACAACTTGTGATAAATGATCTGAGAGATGAGCTGCGTGAGTTACGATGGAGACAGGGAAGATTAGAACATTTTGAAAGTAAAGTAGGTGAATATAGTTCATCTGCGCAACTTCATCAGGAGCTGCCAATCGCATTTGTTTACGAAATGAATGTGTTTCAAACCTGGGTGAAACGATTTGAGAAACAACAACCTCCTACCTTCCGAGGGAGATTCGATCCTCTGCAAGCAGAAGAATGGTTATCTGCACTGGAGCAAACTTTCACAAGGCTAATGTGCTCCAATGATATTAAAGTTCAGCTAGCCGCTCGCAAACTCGAAGGAGAGGCGAATATATGGTGGAGGAATACAACGTTGACTCTACAGGCATGGAATATTCCAGCAACATGGGAAATGTTCCAGGGGAAATTTAACGAAAGATATTTCTCTCAACCAAACAAGTTAGCAAAAGAAAAGGAATTCCTCAACATACGACAGGATAATGAAGAGAGCTTCGATGAGTACCTGGCACGTTATGTCCAATTGTCTCGGTATTCCTCGTACCTAAGACATCGGGACGACGAGGAGTGGAGCTCCGATATTATGATACGAGGGTTGAAGCTAGAACTGAGAAAGAAATTGATTTCTAAACACTTTACAGTGTTCGCCAAGGCAGTTGAAGAGAGTCGACTCGCTGAGAATGACTTGTTGAGCTTGCACCCCAATAGAAGTGGCAACTACAAGGATGTGTTTGGTAGTGGGAGTCCTTCCCAGAAATGTAAGAATCCGGAAGTTCCGTCTGGAAGCAATAACAAAAAGCGATATCGTGATGATAGCGGTAGCAAGCAGAGATCCTCTGGAAATAAAACGTGTGGGCGTTGCATCCAGCCACATGGTGATGAACCATGCCTAATCAGGTTACGAATTTGCTACAACTGTGGAAAGCCGGGTCATTTGGCTAGAGATTGCCTACAACAACAACAAACCAAGGAGCTTAGCTCAAAAGCTCGAGGCAAAGAAGTGATTACTCATGAGAAAATACGGGAGTCGCCTGAGATTACCCTCGAAGAAATCTGAAGTAAGGGATATGTTCTACGAGTAGATTGGGATTAGGACTTACCATATATATTGTATTTGACAGTGTAAAACATTCTGGGTTGAATGTATATGAATAGTTGATTTTGATCACATCTATGGGTGTGAAAACTTACCCTAATATTTTGATAGAGCTGTTGACTAGAATTAGATTGGCTATATTGAATAGTAGGGAAGAAAAGAAAGGTATGAATAGAAGATGATGGTGAATCGTGTATTAACAGCCTGGTATGCTGACGAATTCTCTGGAATTTATTCTGGAGTATATGAATGGGCTACCCTAGAAAGGTAGTAGAATTAGTAAGTATGCGTAGATTCTCATACGAATAGAATGTGCCTACACTCACGGGTGTCAGAATTGTCACAATCAATGTATAATTGAATGGCATAATGAATGCTGAGGGACTCGAATCATTAGTGGACTTGATTGTCTACTGTTTCATGCTGCATGGCTTAGCAGTAATCCACGAAATCTGGTTAGTTGATGACCAATTGGTGAGCTCACGGAGTAAATGACACGTGAGTAATAATTATGAATAGAATTGAACATGGTAAAGTGGAAGCAGTACTGAACCGATAAGGCCGGAAACTGTGATTGTGATACGCAGTGTTCTGAGTCCTGTTGATTATTATGAGTAGCTCAATAGTAGTAGCCTTAGTCAGGACCACGATCTTATGCCCTCAGGGTCGTGTGTTCGAGCCTGCGGGAGGCAAAAGAAATGCGGTTGAGTTGGAGGGGCCGCAGATATCCTAGTGAGTCCACGCTCGTAGTCTGCTCGTAGTCCCTGGGATTGGGGAAGTGCGGGGGAAGTGCGGGGTGTGACAATAAAAAGGATGAGATGTTTATATCGAAATTTCTCATAACTCAACATTATGCATGGGATGATGATTGTGAGAGGAGCTTCAGAGAGCTGACGATGAAAATTTATTAAAGTACCAACGTTGATAATCCCAAATCCATAGTGGGCCTTTGTTGTCTTCACTAATGCTAGATGGCATGGATTGGGAAGGGAATTGAGTCCCGGATGCAAGCAGGCATATATTGAGATGAGAATTGATGCAAGCCGAGTGAGGGCGTATGCATCATGTCAGCTGAAGCTTCAGGAATTGAACTATTCCATCCATAATCTTGAGTTGATGATAGTAATGTTTGTATTAAATTCGGAAACGTTGCCTTTATGGCATAATTATGGAGATGTACTGCTACCACAAAGATGGAAATGTGTGTATGATCAAAAAGAGTAAAATATGACGCGAGATAAGTGGATAGAGTTGTTGAAAGATTAAGACCTGGAATGTAAATGTGTCCAGGGTGAGCTAATGTTGTCATTGACGCATTGAGCCGTAAGATAGTATTGATAGCGGATAAAGCTGATTAAGCAGATGTTGTTAGCTATTTAGAGCCACCGTGACGACAAACCCTAGAGTGGAGCCACTGTGACGACTAACCCGCGAGTGCAGCCACCGTGACGATGAACCCTAGAGTGCAGTCACCGTGACATTGAATTGTAGATTAGAGTTACAAGAGCGTTGGCTCTTAATGATGGTGTTGTGATAAGTTCCATATAAAAAGGGGTTTTGACAAGAGTTTCTATGGCTCTGAATGATCCAAGTGGAATCGGGCCAAGGCTTGGCATAGAGAAACACCAGTTTTGAGTATAGTCAGGTATTATGGAGATTCCTGTGTGACTCCTATTTAATCAGCCTGACATTGTTGATGCACAAAGGAGGAGTAAAACCTCAAAGTGCGTACCGTATCGCTTTGCCACCAAGTCTGAGCAGGCTACATGATGTTTTCCATATTTCTTAGATGAAGAAGTATCAACCTGATCCAGAGCACGTGATAAAGTATGAAGATGTGGAAATGCGTGAAGACTTGACTTATGAAGTCATGCCTGACCGAAACATTGATCGGCAGGAAAAGTAGCTCAGAAACAAGAGTGTTCTGTTTGTCAAGGTCGTCTGGAGAGGGTTATCACCCATAGAGGCTACGTGGGAAACAGAAGAAAGTATGAAGAAGCGTTACCCGGAGTTTTTGGCTATGTAAGCGTAGCAAATTTCGGGGACGAAATTTAATTAAGTGGGGGAGAACTGTAACATCCCAAATTTTATTCACCAAGAATATATTGTAATTATTATATATATTCAATGAAATGGTGAATATTTAAGGCCAAAAGAATTAAATATTGAAAATTGAAGGTGGAACAGTGCTTTCAGTGAAATCGCCTGCAAGACAGTGAGATTGTCATATAGTTTTGGAAGACCAAATGATGACCAAAAATTATGAAATTTTATAGGGTGAAAGTAGACATCCTAAGCTTTAATTTGATAGGTCATATGACTCAATTGAAGCTATAGACAAAAAGATATGAATTTTTGAAGTTGATCCAGAAAATCTGGAAAGTTTCTGGAGCAGAGATCAAAGATGTAAAATCTGGGAATAATATGATCATTTACAGTAAAATTCCATATTTTTCCTTGAAACTAGACTCAATGAGGGTTCCATAGGCTTTGGAATCACCTCGAATCGATGTCTACAAAATTAGTTATGATTTTTCAAAGTTAGGGCAGAAAATCTGCCAGAATTGCCTTTATTCCGAAAATTGAAAATGAAATGTGTTAGAAATTGATTAATGAAATTAAAATGGCAAGTGTCATGAACATATAAGGAGATAGGACCCAAGTACACACATGATCACAAGGTATGGCATAAGGTTGAGTGAGTTGGTAGGTTAATGTTGAGTGTACACAAAAAGGGAAGCATGGCAAGGTTGAGTGTACACAAAAATGGAATGATGGTGTACATGAAAGGTGTTGCAATCTCAACCATAGATGAAATCAAGGGCTAGGAAGGAAGATGACAAGGTTAATAAAATATCTTCTCTTCCCCTTCACACACACATTTCGTTCAAGGCACAAGGGAAAGAGGAAGAGAGAAAGCTTGAGAGATAGAGAGAAGAGGAGAGCTCAAGGAGGAAGAAGTCTAAGGTAGGTATTGTTGTTCTTGTGTTCAAAGCTTCCTCTCTTGCATAATAGCTTCTCTAATCTCTTTTTCTCTATGGATCACCATGTTAGCAAGCTAATCTCAAGGTTGAGGGGAGAGAGAGGACGTTATAGAGAGAGAAACACCAAGGATCAAGAGGTAATCTCCAAAATCTCAACTTCTTTGTGTATTGAAGTTGTTGTTGGTGATTGTTGTTTGATTTATGTGATTTTTGGTTAAGTTGTAAAATTGGAAAAGCCATAATCCTAAGGGGTTATGCTGCCCAAAATCCTTTAAATAATGATTATGAAGTTTTTAAATGAATTAATCAAGGAATAGAAGTGGAAAAGTACAAGTTTTGGAAGCTAAAACACAAAGCTCCATTTTTCTATTTTCCCTTCAATATTTCGGTCAGACCAGAACTGGTACAAGGAGTTGGATTTTCATGAAATAAATGGTTCCATTGGACTCAGTGGGCAAAAATAGGTGGGGTTACAGTTGGGCAATTTTTCGGTAGAGGCCGAAAAAGCATAATTACGAAAACGCCACTGAAATCACTAAATAGGGGCTGTCAAGGGTATTTTCGTAATTTGACCATGAATTTGGCAATTTCGAGGCCGGAAATGGATTCCTTGGGTGAAAATAAGTCAGAATAGCCCTAGTCAAAATTTTGGGAAAACGTGCCATCGGGCCGGGTACGGCGGGGCGGGGCCGGGCCGGGTTCCCGGGGGCATTTTTGTAAATTTTCACCATAGACTAATATAACCACAATAAACACTATGGAAGAGTCTAAAATGATACTTGGATAGGTTATGACCTATTTCTGGTACATTTAATATTTTAGGACCGATTTGGAGGCCGGATACGACACGTTCTTCGAGGCACATTTAAAAGAGGATTATAAAGCTTTGAGGTAGGGACATTATCCTTCATACACTATGCCATAAGTTATGTGATTGTGTGGATGCCATTGTTTTGTAAATGCACTTTATTAATAACATGATTTGCCTAGAGAGAGGCTGTTAGTGCCAGAGGTGCACTTACACTGGGAGTTGGCAGAAGTCCAACCGGTGTAGATTGTGGGGCTGGGCCCTACTCATGTATACATGACGATGATGTGTTTATATTGTTCATTAATTTGTGCATACCTTGGCGCATGACATATTTACTTTTCGCATTTTCTATGAACGATATTATGTCTCTACGGGGATTCTTCGGAATCTCACCCTATTTTTAAACAAATACCTCAGCGAGTACCAGTGGGCCAAAGGGCAAAGATGTTGACGCCGGACAGTAAGCGGCACGTGTCTCGAGGCGAGGATATGAACGTGGTTATGCCTTAATATTTTGGATAATTTGTAAATATTAAAACTTCCGCTGTATTTTCTGTTTCCGTCGACGAGCAAGATCGGAATTGTAAACGAACGACGTTGGTTTGTAAACGAATATTTTTATCAGTATAATTGTACTTTTCTGTATGCCCATTGAATTCCGTCTTTATTACTCTTTGATTATCGAAATGGAAACGGGTGTTGACATTTAGCCTATGCATGGAAGGCAACACAAAGCTTTATACTTTTATTATTGTCGATGCCTCAGCAAATAGGACACAATCCATCTCCGTCGCAATATTTCGTCGCCGTAGTAAAGACATCGTCTCATTCAATGCTGTCGATCTCTTTCGCACCTTCACTCTTCAATTCAACAGGGTCTTGCTTTTGTTTGATTCCTTGTTTATTGAGTGATTCTATAAGGGTAATGCGGTCATTTTACTTGTTATTTTACTTCTCTTAAAGAACCTCGATGCTTCATGTCTCATTTAACAATTAATTTGTTAAATAGGGATTTATGAGCAATTTTCCCAAAAAACAATGGTAATAATAATAAGTTGGGAGAAAAAATATCAACTATCGTCAATCAATCATCAACTATACCTTTGAAATCTTGTAAAATCTACTTCAATTAAAAATGGGTCATACAGCTCAATTGAGGTTTAGCAATCAGTATTTCTCATTTTTACCTTATTAACTATGATTTCCACTTTTAATAATAATTAATGCATTGATAAAAATTTCCATCATATACCTAATTAATGGTTATTAAAAATAGTATTTTCAAAATAATTTTAATATCATTAATGACACGTTATTAATGATTTGCAATCTCTAATCCGATGTATATTTTTAATTAGAGGTTGTGTTTAATGGTGATTGATGGATTGATGAAGACATTTTAAAAATTGTATTTTCATAATGGATTGATATGCAATCTCTAATTCCATTTATTTTTTTAATTACCATATTAATGATTTGCATATAGTAATCCTATTTATATTTAAAAATAAAGTTGATTGCTTGTAAATAATTAATAATGTATAATTAATGAAATTAAAAGTATTTTGAAAATACAATTTCTAAAACATCTTTTACCTCATGTTTTCAAAGCACCAAACTAGCAGTACTCAGGACAGTTAGCCTCTCAAGCACCTAGATTTTCATTTTTAATGATAATTAATACATTGATAAAAATGTGTAGTATATACCTAATTAATGGTTATTAAAAATTATACTTTCAAAATACTTTTAATACTAGGGTGGAGAAATTGCCCTATTTAGGCTTGATACAATCACGGACCGAGTTTATAATTTAGAGCCTCCAGAAGGAGACGGGCCTTATAGGTCCGTTTAACCCCTTTTTTTAAAAAAAAAAATGGGCACAGGGCAATGAGCACAAGTATTTGTCAGAAGGTAAAGTAAACATAACCTAACTCTCAGATCAGAAACACTTTCACACAGACTCAGACCTCATTTGAAGCTTCTCTTCTTTGATTTTCTTTTTTTGTATGTGTACGCCAAAATTCAAATCAAATGTTTTATTATTACTAACATTTAAAGCTTGTAGACTTGTTTGATTGTGGTTGTGGACTTGTTTAATTGGTGTTGGACATTAATTATGGTTTGGACTTAAGTTTTAATGTTTGTGTCTTATTAAACTTGGATAATATTTATGTTTTAAAATAGGTATTTTAGTCTTTAGGAAAATAAAAAACAAAAAAGGCATGAAAAAACACGCTAAACAGACCTAAAGCCCGCGGGCTTTCCTTTAAAGGGCCGGGCAATGGGAAACGGTACTTTTTTGCACTCATGCCTAAACAAGCTAGTCCATTCAGCCCGACCAGCAGCCCATTTTCCCGTGCTATTTAATACCATGCACATTATTAATGATTGCAATCTCTAATCCCATTTGATTCCTTATTTGTTAGTAGAAATTGTTCATGACATCTAATTTAATTTCAATTAACTTACAATCTGATTTATTATTATTGAATTATCTTGCGTTGAACTTCTATTATTTTTTAAATCCAAATAGAAATTTATTGTATTACTTGGATTGCTATTAATTGTGTTAATTTATTGTATTACTATTTGAAAGCTTTAGCAAAGCCTGTCTTTTTTTTTTTTTTTTATCAATAGCAAAGCCTTTCTAAAGAATATATTTTGAAGAAAATTTAACATCTCATGGAAATATATGGCTTGCAAATAAAAAAAAGGTTTTTGGGTATATTCTTTATTTTTATTGGCATGTCGGTGTCATATGTCATGCTTTTTTGTATTATTTTTGGGTGATCAAATTAATGTATATTGTTACCCAGTTCCTTATGTTTATTACTTACATTACATGGGGAGAAGGGTCACTTGATATGTGCAGTTTAAGATTTCTCAATTTTGGGTTCCAATTCGGCCTCACAAGAAGTATATGGTAACTATTTCTCCTCCTTTCAAGGATCTGAGTATGTTTCAAATCTATAGTGTAATATGGTTTTGCAATTTTTTGTTACTTCTTTTCCCTTTTTTATGGTAAAAATGTGGGATTTCTAACAAATACTAATCTCTTATTATAATATTATCTATCCATGTTTTTATTTCATGCACACGCAGATAGAGAAATCTCACTGAAAATTTTCAGCAACACATCCCTCAGATGTAACTTATTTCTATATTTCACCATATTATTTTTGTTATGTGATTTTGTCTTTAGGATAATAAGATTTCTTTCGATATTTCAATCATTAAATTATATGCATGTCGGCCAACGCACAACGCACAACGCACAACGCACGGAGAGTGAATGTTTTGTTGAAATAGTGAAAACCAATGGCAATCACATCACAACGTGCAATGATGAAAATAAAGTTGACCCCAGATAAGCATACATTAAAAAGATAACATGATCATTAAACTCCTTTACTTTAACTACTTTTGTTTTATTTTTTAAAATTTTATTCCAATTGTCATTAAAAAAATCAGAGAATTAAAAATTAGGTTCCAAATTGAGAAATTATTTTTTCTCAATCCCATTTACAAGTCAAATATCAAATTTTGCGACCTATATGTAATTTCCCCTTACAAAAAATTATATGATCCATATCATATACTCACTGTGTCAATAATATAAGAACTAAATAAATAATTTTCAATATCAAGAAAATTATTTAAATTAATTATTACAATAAATGTATATTTTTTTCTTAAAATATCATATTTAATTATATACATTATCAATACTCTTTGGGTGGATCATGACCTGCGAATAGGCTACATAGACTCACATTGGCATGTGAACTTGATATTTTGATTTAGTAATGATATATCCATATGGACAAAAAAGAAGTATAATTGATAAGAATATTTTAAAAATAATTATAAATTTATGAAACAAAGTGATTTTAGCTCTTATATTTATTATCTACTATCATCTTTAAAGCCTCAGAACCCATGTTCTTGAACCCGAATCAGACTGGTCGGTTCGGCCCGGAAAACGGTGAATCGGTCGTTGGACCGGTCCGATCCGGATTCCAATTTTTTTATAAAAAAATTTATTATCTACTGTCATCTTTAAAGTGTTAGAATCCATGTTCTTGAACCCGGACCGGATCGGCCGATTCGGCCCAGAAACCGGCGAACCGGCCGGTCCGGCCCGGGTTCCAATTTTTTTTAAAAATTTTTTTTTTTTGTTAGGATTTCATACTAATAAGTCTAAAATCTTCAATTTCTTATCAGTTTATCTTCAGTTTAATCTCGATCTGACCCACTAACCCATAACCCAATACCCCAACCAGTTCAATACCCGATTCGGTTTTAATAGCTTGTTCAGAACTCAATTCATTCACGTTTTCGTATTAAGAAAGTTGCCAAACAATGGATTATACAGGTGGATAGGTGTAATAGGTAGGTGGAACTGTGGAAGTACAAATAAAGGGTGTTTATAAGAGACCAATCAATGGGGAAAAAAATAATAATGAATTAAATTATTTAGTATTCGCTATAGTAGTAGTACTTTATGTTGGTGGAGGTGAGGCACGTGGTGTTGGATAATTAGGCGACAGTGAAAGTAGAAGCGCAAGTCGTAATTTGGATTTTTCAATATTTCTCAAAACAAAGTAGGGAAAATGACACTTAAATCCCAATGAGCAAAAAAAATACCACAAAAATTCCTTTAAAAAATCTTTAGGGATTTTTTCTGTGATTATTTTCCAATTTCCATTTACATAATTACCCCCATTGAAATAACTATAGAAAAGGCACAGGAGGAGAGGAGGGAAAACATGTTTTTGTGATTAAGGACAAAGAGAAAAATGGACGGATGAAACGCGTTGGAGGTGCAACATTGAAGGGATAAAGCGTGGTGTTAATATCATTGGGAACGTCTTCTTCTGCAGCCTCCATCCACGGGTAACAAGATACAACAGCGAATTGGAATGTTTTTTTTTTTGTGTGAAAGTTGGTTGGATTGAGATTGAGAGGTTAGTAAAAGGTTGGAATTTGGGCTCAATAATAGAATAAGTGGTAGGTGGTAGACAAAAAATCCTAAGAATTTGCTACACATATGATCTTAACCATTGAAGTTAGGGTTTCACCTTGGGTGGGTTGTGTTTATGTTAGAGTGCTCTGTTTTTGGGGCAAGGTTACAGAGAAACTGTTGTGTTTTAAGCGGGAATGGTAAATGTAATTGTGGTTCTTTGTTGTGAACACGTTGAAATGAAATTGTAAATTTGTGCAGTTGTAATTGTTACTATGTCAGTTGTAGTTGTTAATACAGAACCTGTACTCTGTTTTTGGGCAATGTAATATAGGGAATGCTCTGTTTTTGGGGAAGCAAACAGAGGTATGGCCTTATTTTAAGTGGGTCTGATTGAATCTGAGTGTGATTTGTGTTATTAGAAAATGCTGATATGATAATAAAAAAAAATGTTGTTAACGTGTTGTTAATATATGCATATGTAGTTGTAAATATTGCTATAGAATTTGTTAATACGAAGTTTGTGTTGCAGATTCTTATAAAAGATGAGAACTAATTCAGGTAGGGGTGGAAACAGGCCAGGCGGCCTGTCAGGGGCCTGTAGCCTGGCCTGTGATTGGCCTATTCAAGCCAGGCCAAGGCCAAAACAAAAGCCTATTTTACTTAATAGGCTAGGCCAAGACCTATTGACAGGCCTGTTAGGCCTGTCAGGCCAGCCTGAGCCTGTAAAAATATTTTTTAAAAAAACAGATAAGGGTTAAAGGATAATTTCGCTTGAGCCTGTAAGTTTTAGCCTGTTTAAGGAGGCCTGTTAAGGAGGCCTATTTTCGGCATGTGGCTTGTTGGCCTGTTTTACAGTGTGCCCTATAGGCCTGTCTGTTTGCTTAAAAAATTTTAAAAATTCAGGCCTCCTTAACAGGCTTCAGGCCAGGCCTAAAAATTAGCCTACAACAGACCACAGGCCAGGCTCAGGCCAGTTTGTGCCTTAACAAGCCAAGCCTGTTAAGGCAAAAACCTGGCCTGGCCTGGCTTGTTTCCACCCCTAAATTCAGGAAAGAATATATTCTGTTTCTTTCATGTGGGGGGAGTTTTTAAATTGTAAAAAATATGAAATGCAATATGTTGGTGGTTTGGTAAGAACAAGATGCGTAAAGGAAGGCACAACATATGAGGAGTTTCAAAGAATCATATCATCTATAACGAGAAAAGAAAATAATGAAATCCAAATGAAGTTCAACGTTACTCTTGATATATCAACATTTATGGATCTTGTAGATGATGAAGGGGTGCTAGAGGAAGTTGTTAAAATGACTAATAATGTTGTGAAAGAAGCATTAAACATTGTAAACAATGACAAAAGTGACAACAATATAGTGTACAACTTAATGATATGGCCCAAGTTATTGCCCTGGTGTAACAGCAGAAATTAGTTATAAACATAACTAAACATGTTGTAAACATAACTGAAGATGTTATAAACACTGCACATAGTAGTTAACTCTTCCCATCTTCAATGTTCAACGGATATATATGTGGCAACGTGCTTAGACGTTGTTAAAATGACTCATCCTGTTGTAAAATAAGCGTTAACAGTTGTAAACAACGTCATTCACAGAGGTACATTTGCTATGGACCAAGATCTTTTTCTGGTGCAATGACAGAAATAAGTTGTAAAATTAACTTCAGAGACTGAAAAAATAACTCAAGACATTGTTAATGTAATGCCTCAAATTTTGATCAAGGGCTAATGAGAATTATTGAGAATGATTTATGAATTAAATCTGAATTATTATGTGTTTTGTGACAATTTCGGTAAATGTACCAAAATCAGTGAGAAATTGGAAAATAGAAAATTGTCGGTTAAGTAGTTAGTGATTAATGAGAAAAATTAATTGCTAACTAAAAAGAAATTATATGTGTGATTAAATGGCTAATAAAGTGGTTTGAGTAACTAATTGGTTACTCATTTTATAAGAGCCAATAAGGTTGAGACACTTGGCAAACTCATATGTTGAGAGAGGGCACAGAAAAGTCCAAGAGGGATTTAAAAATTTATTTTCTCTCTCTTCTTCCCTCCCATTTTCGGCTAACAAGGGATGGGCATAGGAAAATAATCATTCCATCTTCATCTTCAAGTTATCATCTCTCTCTTCTTTCTCCATATTTCCAGCGCCATTGTTGAAGGAAAAGAAAAGAAGAAAAGCTTGATATAAGGTAAGCAAATGACTCCAAATGCCAAAACTCACTTCTTTGATGTTATTCCTTGGATTGAGAGCTTTAATTCTATGGTTATAGATTGTTTATTGGTGTTGATTTGAACTCTCAAGGAAATTTAGAGGTTGGAGAATCAAGAAGCTCCTTTGGGAAAGTGATAGAAATGAGTAAGAGACACCTCTCTATCTAAGTTTTATTCCTATTAAGCTAGTTTTGAATTTCTGGAATTTTTGGCCTATTTTCTGGAAATGGGTGTTTTGGTATGTGTTTTAGATAGATTGATTGATTTGAAATTGGAATGGTATGTTTGGAGATTTTGGAATTTTGGTGTTGAATGTGGCTTAGAACCAAAGCATGATAATAGAATAGAAATTTGGTAATTCTAATGTTTCCATGTGATTCCTTGTGCATTTTTGTGTGGGAGTAGCTTTGGTTTGGTATTTGGGATCATTGGAATCACTTAGGTAAAAATCTGGAGGTGCTGTCAGTTTTTCTGTGTTTTCTTGTTTCTTATAAGCATCACTAGAGTGATCTGGAGTCTACTCGAGTGCGGGATGAGCATCACTCAAGTGAGGATGGGTCTACTCGAGTGTGATAGTACATTTTCCATTTCTTCCTTCAGCTTTCATGTTGCATTTTCGGACGAAAGACAAGAGTGTTGCCTCACTTGCAAGTGTTGTGGGTTCTCACTCGAGTGAACATCTTATCACTCGAGTGCAAGTGTATCTAACACCATGAACTCTCATCTCGGGTTGTCACTTGTTGCCAAGTTTCAAGAATGTGCCTTAACACTTGCGAGTGTTAAGCTGTCACTCTAATGACAGGGGTCTTCATTCGAGTACTCCTTTTCTTTGAAAATTTCCATTGCTCTCGGGTTAACACTTCCTGTTCTTCACTTCCTATAACTCGAGTGAGCATTTGGCTATCACTCGAGTATTAACCTTTGTGCTCGAATGCAAAGTGCATCATCACTTGAGTGAAACCTTGTTCACTCGAGTGCAACAGTGAAAATTTTGTTCTTGTACTTTTAAAAGGGGATCTTTGGGATAGCTTTTTCAACCCTTTAGGGCTTTGGTTAGAGGTATTTATAGCTTCCTAAAGAACATAAATGATAACCAATTTAAGTGACATAAATTTATTTGAATATTAGAATAGAGAATAACACTTCGTCACTAATTATGAATTAAGGATTTGACATTTGCCTTACTCGGGAGAGACTGGTGCCAGAGCACGCCCAAAAGGATTAAGGTAGTGACTTTTCTCTCATGTTATGTATGATGCTTGGTATGCATGACTTATCATTGTTGTGTTATGATAAATCTATGGCATAAGACCATTGCGAACATGTGTATGTGTTATCGGCCATAGGGCATTACAGCGTTAGCAGGTGTAAGGAGTGATGGTTATCATACCTACCCCTGTTGTTGCATCTACTATTGTAATTGTCGAGGCTGCATTGTGGAATTGTAAATTCCTATTTGATTATCTGACCAGTGTGGCTGTGTGTATGTGAAATATTTTATATGGATCCCAGCTGTGGTGATATATGTGATATGAACATGTAATTGTGTAATACAGTGTGAGCACTTCATCATGAACAAATGTAGGGTGACACAAGTCATACCTGCCCTTGCCGCTGTAACTGCTGTTGTAGTTGTAATGTGTGTGTGATGATTTGCTTTCATGTTTTGTGGTTGTGTATACTATGAGTGACTTGACACTACGGGAATTCCTTAGAATCTCACTCTCTCAAAACAATTTTTTAGATAGGGCCGAAGAATCTAGAAGAAAGCGGGTGACAAAGAGTGGATAACACTTAGGGCTGGGAGTTTATTTTGGACATTGGTTATCATTTTGTAAATCATTCGGTTATTTTGTTGGGAATCACATGTACATATTAGATAGTATTTGTGTAATGCCCTTATTATGGGAAACTATTTGGGCATTTGTGCCTTGTAAACCCTTAGTTGATTAATGGAACCCAAGTGTGTCGGGAATTTACTGTGTACTCTAATATTTATAAATGGAATCGTACTGTATAGGCCATTTGTGTAATTGAAATATAAATAGGAGACCATTGTTAAACAGGTTTAGAAAAGTTTTCAAAATCCTAATTTTGGAAAATTTATTTTTATTAAATCTCAGATCATCTTATGGTCTCTAATTCAACATAATCATGTATTTATGAGCTTAATCTCGGCCTTAATCTTGAAGGGGGTTACAGTTAACACTACACAAAGTAGTGGACAATCCCATTTTTTGTGTTAATCGTAGCTTCATGTGGACATATGCTTAATCATTGTTAAAATGAATGATCATGTTGTAAAATAAGCATTCGCTGATGTAAATAACGCAACTTATTGTGGTCATCTTATTCCATAAATATTCTTATTAATTTTGTATTTTTTTAATTTATTTTCTAGTGATTTTTTTTTTCATATCTTATGTTGTTTACTTTGTTAACTACTTACACTTTTTAAGACATATTTATAAGAAGTTTTTTTTTATTTTGTCAAGTCTTATGATTAATTATTTTTAATTGCAGTATGTGGACAATATTTTACCATTGATTATAACTTGGTGATTATGTTTATTTATTGCATGGTACGTATAATTTACACCTTAATTTTGACAACATTTATGTATTAAATTAGGACTTTCATTGTTATAATTTTATTTCTTTGAAAAAATAGTAAAATATTATTAAAAGGGCTTTCGGCCTTATAGGGCCGATCCTGGCCCTTATGTTCAAGTGCCAATCCTTGAAAAATGATTATTTTTTTAGTTAGGCCTAAATGGGCTGGCCTGTTTAAGCACTAACCCATGTAGGGTTGGGTTGGTCCTTTTTATCACTTCTAATTAATTGGGATAACAGTTATGACAAAATTGCTCCATTTGTGACACTTTTAGAGTAAAATTGTCCCTTGGTGACAACTTTCGGGGCAAAATTATTCCTTAACCCTAGTATTTAATGAGACCTCTTTGTTTGGTCCTTATATTATTAATATTAAAAACTTTTAAATTAAAATATAATCATTACTACATAAGAATAAAGTTAGAAAATTATTAGATTTTAAGGGAGAGTTGATGAATTTTAAGGTTCTTCTTAATTCCGATAAAATATATCAAAAGGGATTTATAAATAAGCCGAGAGAAGTATACTTCGATTCTAAATATAACATTTAGTTGAGATATTTATTTTATTTATAAATATTATCTATCACATTTATTATATTTTCTCAGATTATATAATTTTTGGCACACTTTAAATTTCAATATAAACAATTAAAAAGAGAGGTTTTGGAGAAATTAACACATATCTTTTTAGAAATAATTATTTTTTTTAATATGTGTGAATTAATTAAGTAGAACATACATGTAAGATCACAATCAATAGCACATCAATTGGTCTTATCATCTTATGCTTCTCCACACTTGTTGAACAGAATAGATGCCACAACATTAGGAAAAGGTCTTCCTTTATTTTTGTTTTGGAACAAAAAAAAACAAGAAATAGTTAAGCTATGTTTTAGCTGGCAAAAACAAACAAAGTTAAGCTATGTTTCATACTTTAAATTTATTTACATTAACTATTGGCCATAGAAAATTCTAAATTTTAAAATAAAAAAAAGCCCTAAAATATTTTGTAACTAGTATATGAATTTAACATTTTGTACCGACTGAAATAATTTGCACAAATTTTACTTGAAAAAAAAAAGTAATTTATTCATCCAATACCTACAAATAATGTGATTTTATATGGAGATGTGATTTGATAGGGTGTGAATTGAGGTGAGCAAGCATATAGCATACAAGTAAGTGTGTGCGTGAATAGAGAGAGAGAGTCAATTGGCACATATCAATTTTTTGTGAATATTTTGAAATTCCATCATTTGGATTCTCTGTATTATTCAAACATGGTGGAGAGATTGATGCTTTGTTCTGTTTCTGTGTAATGCTGATGGGACACCGCAACCTTGGGTCTGTTTGGTGTGAGGGATTTGAAGGGGAGGGAAAGTTTTTATACGTTGAATTTTAAAAGATTGAAGAAGTGGGGTGATAAAATTTTAATAAAGAGAATATATAAGATAAAAGAGTAAGAAAAATTAATTAAAAATTTTTAATCCCACTTCTCTAATTTTTTTTTAAATTCAACTTAAAAAAATTTTCTCTCCGTCCACTTTCCACCCCTCTCCTTATGCCAAACAAGACCGCGCCAAATATTGCCCCTTCATATAAATTCCATTCCTATTCATGCGCCTTTGAGACTGCTCTCTGGCCTAATTTTTTTTATTATTATTCCTTGTCTCTTTTTTGTATATATTATTTGTTTATTTTTATTGGCTTATTTTTTTCAACCCAAAAAGACACAAATCAAAGCAAATCCAATCCAATCTTCAGCTTTTTTCATGTCCTTGGAAATATTTTTCATCTTTAACTTTACGACCTTACCATTCCATACAACAAAGTAATAAAAGTAGTTGGACAATTTGAACTCCTATGGCTATCACTCTATCAGAATATAATTCCATTTTTTAGTGAAATTTTTTTCTATGACTATGAAGTAATATATTTTATGTCAGTGATGAAAAATGGATTATCTGTTAGACTTTTATATTGATGGTGAAAAATTACATGTTATAACTTCTTGATTAAGAGAAGTGAAAAAGAACTTTATAAATATACTTAGGAGATATTAATAAAAATATTGAATAAGTAAGACTTACAAAATAAAATATGATAGGTTAGAATATAAATTTTCTCATTTTATAATTGATCGAAAAATTAGTAAATTCATTACTATGAGAATTTTAGAAAGAATTAATTCATTAATCCTTACTATTTATATCAATTCTTAAATGGGTGCTTATAATTTAAAGTTTTTCAAAAGATCTCGATAATAAGTTAGAATGTTTATGAAGTTAGTCCCTAGAAAATCAACATTTTCTTTCCACCCCACCAGAAAAAGTTGAAAGAAATGACAAGGCAAACATTTTAGACGAAGTGTGGCGCTCACATGAGCGAATGAGCATGACACGTGGACACCGTGTGTCTCATGAAGAGCAGCAAAGAATCTCTCCATTGTCTCCATTGCTTCAAAACAACACCGTTTTGAGTAAATGGAATCTCAACCATTAATCCTCTAATATGATTCTGACCATTCATTTGGAAACCATTAATCCAAAAGTTGAATATTCTTCACAAGAGGACAAAAGGCGGCGGCGGCAGCTGGCACACATGCTTCTCTCTAGGACTAGGTTTATAAATGAATGGCCAAGATCATATTGGCGGATCAATGGTTGAGATTCCATTTAATTAAAACAGCACAGTTTTGAAGCAACGGAGAGGAAATAGAGACATTGAGCAATGGAAAAATTCTTTTCCAGATGAAGAGAAGGAGGCCATTGACAGCAAGTATCGAGCGACTAGCACAGTGCATCTCAAATTTGAAGTGTCTATATAATTTATTTTAAATGATTCTACGTTATACGAACTAAATATGTAAAAGGAATATATTCCCATAAAGTTTTAAAAAAAAATTCATTGATTCTAGAGTTTCCTAAACACTCATAAAAAAATTATCAAAATAATACGGCCTGTAGATTATTAACTTTGTAACCATCGAACATCATATATTTTTTTTTTAAAAAAAAATACTAATTACAACAACTTGGAGGAAAAGTAAAGAAAATTGTAAAAACTAAAATGATTAATTTTTCAAGAAAATACCACTTAAAAGAAACGGGCCTAGAGGTGATGCATGTCCAACATTGGAAGTTTGTGACTTTGTTTTATTTGCTTGAGTATTGAGGTCGAGGCCCAACGCATGCCACCTTTTAAACTCACAATTAATGAAAGCCCGTACCAATATGACACTTGTATTTTAAAGGGTTAATATAACTTTTGGTCCCTGAAGTTTAATCCAATTTTGGTTTTGGTCCCTCAAGTTTGAAATCTGTGGTTTTGGTCCCTGAAGTTTTACCCAATTTTGGTTTTAGTCCCTCAAGTTTGAAATCGGTGGTTTTGGTTCCTGAAGTTTCACCCGATTTTGGTTTTGGTCCCTCAAGTTTGAAAATGATTTGGCGACCCATTTTTTAAACCCGACCCGACCCGGAAAAAAAAAACCAAGTCCTTTTCAAACTTGAGGGACTAAAACCAAAATTGGGTGAAACTTGAGGGATCAAAACCACCAATTTCAAATTTAAGGGACCAAAACCAAAATTGGATCAAACTTTAGGGACCCAAAATTATATTAACCCTATTTTAAACTTAAAAGCTTACCTACCTTTTCAACCAATAGAATTGGGTTCACCGGAAAGAACTAACCCATTAAGTGAGGTGCGCATATTTAATATTCAACAGTAACTCAAATATAATTGTTTTCAATAAAAAGATATATGTATATAGTAAGGGGAAAAAAATCTTAGGTACCTTTTTTTGAGTACAATTATTTCAAGTTCCAACTGAATAAAGAAACAAAAAATTAAGAACAAATTAATGTTCACAGTTCACATTATTAGAAAAGTTAATAGTGGTGTGTTAGCCTTGAAGATAGTCACAACAACATATTTTATCATAATGAAATAAATAAATAATATTTGAATATCATCTTGTTGGTTTTGAGGAAGATGACTTTCTAACACATCACGTGTTTGAATCTACATATCATAAAGAATCTAAGCCAACCAATGATATAAATAGAGTGATAACTGTTGGATTGTTGTTTAAGTGATGAGCAAAATAAGATGAATAAATATTTGAAACATCGGATGCCACGTGGAGCATCTCACACGTGGCAGGCAAAAGGATGGGGAAAGATCAGATGGAGGGACGTGATTAGCGGGCTGCATGAGATGCAGCGGTAGGTACGACTGTAGGAGATACGCTTCCAAATAAATGGCAATGAATAGATGATGAGTGCCATAACGACGAAGGCAAATGGCGGGGCCAGGGGCCTCACTCTCTTCCTCTTTCGTCTTATAAATAATTAAGGGCCTTTTTTAAAATACTCTCTTCCCCTAAAATTTGTTTTTCTTTTTCTTTTCTTTTTTTTAAAATTTCTCTCTCCATCATCTCCCATTTTTAGGGTTAATTAATATTACAAGACAAAATTTTTAACAATAGAAAATTGAAGAACCAGGGTGACATCAAGCTGATTAAGCATTGACAAAAATATAGACAACACGAATGGCACCACTTGGTAATTAACTATAGAAAATTAAATTACTCATAAAAAATGTGTCCATTCAAACACACACGCACACACAGACATATACGCAGGACGCCTAAATCCTAAAAATTACACCTAATTGTCCTTTTTTATTATTTAAAAAAACTTAAACCAACTTGTCACAATCACAATTCACAATTCACAATTTACAAACAACAATAAAGAATGAATCTAGATTTTTTTTTTTTGGGGTACGTGAGATAGTTTTAGACGACTTGAGTGGCACCACTTGATGCTAAAACTGGATGGTGATGAGTAGTATCGTCAGAATATATACTCAACTTCTCTCCATCACCCCACAACGCATAAGCTTCTTCTCCGTGAACGGCGTCGTCTCCGATCAACAGTTCCTCCTCCGACATCCTCAGAGGAATTATGAAACTTATGACCACACAGATAATGGATGTCACCACCAGGTTCCATCCTATGATGAACAGCCCTCCCGCTATTTGTCTCAGGATCTGGACTCCGCCGGAGCCGCCGTACACGCCTCCTCTTGAGTTGGTGACTGGGAGGAAGAGAGCACTCAGTCTAGGCTCCGCGAAGAGGCCAGTGAGGATGCCGCCAAGAAGTCCGGCGACGGCGTGAGTGTGGAAGACGGCGAGAGTGTCGTCGACCATTTGGAATATTTTGAGCTTCTTGCCTACTATCATCATGCTGACCCATGGCACACTGCCTGATAAAATTCCCATCACTATGGCTGCCCATCCTTGAACGAGACCTGTAATACATCACAATCAACAATTCACGTACATTAATGTAACATTATTTTACTAACATACCCCTGCTGTATATAATATAAGACGTTTTTAAAAGAATAACTTGATCTAAATAAAAATCACTTGGAAAGTAATTAATAATTATTTTTCAATTTTATTTATATAATTAATGTATATTTCCAATTTCACCCACTCATGAGATTTTCAGACATGTTTTTCAATAAAGATAAAAGTGAAAAAAAAATCAATTTAGAATATATTTAATGAGTTAATTAAAGTGACATATAAATATATATATATATATTATAGACTGGATGGAATAAATGATAAGGCTCTCTCCATTCTTAAATGTAGGTAGGATTAGATGAGTTTATTGCAATATCTCAATTAACTTTATCTTCCAAATTTATAATTTTGTTTTTAAAATTATCTCTCTTAATGTGCTTCTATCAAGGGATAATTCCAATGCCAAATATTAAATAGGATTTTATAAGAAAACTAATAAATTTTTTTTTATAAATAATTAATTTAACTAATTTTATTAATCTCTACAAATTACTCCTTTTGATTATCCCTATTATAGGACGTCTTTCAGAAAGTGTTTTTGGTCATTTTTATAAATAATTTACTAGTTTCAAGGAGTATTAAATATATTTTTTACATATATTTAGTAAGTGTAGTGAGAGAGATTATGGATTAATTAATATGATGGAGTTTAGTATAGTTACAAAGGTAATAATAGAAACTAATTGAATTTATATGACAAGTTTAACGATTTTAGTTGTTTTTTATTGGTGCATTTGAACTTGTAAGAAGTGACTTATATTTAAAGTTAAGAGGGTAGATGTCTATTTCCTATATTAAGAATAATAAGATGGAGTATCATTTTGAGCAAAGAAGTTATTTGTTTAGACGGCGGCTATAGTAAGCAAAGAATATATTTCTTGATTTTTTAATGACAAATTGAACAATAATATTTTATATGCATTGATGTGAGTTTAAACTTATGATACATGGGAATCCATATATATATATATATATATATATGAGGAGACAGACGTATAGTGCCAAATCAGGAATTTGATAGTATTAAAAATTGCGCACAAGTCGTGTGCAGCATGAAATTGACATTACTTAATTAATACAAAATAATATTTTCTAATGCGAGATGATTACGTGTAATGCAACTAGGGAAAATTACAGTCAACTCCACACAAAAGAAAGAAAAAAAAAATGGTTCCATTGATAACTTCAAGTATAGATCATTAACAACTCTAGGGGCGTCATTGATAAATTTTTAGGACCATTTTTTCATTTTAAGATTTTAAGGGGTTATATTTTATTTTTTGTCTGGAACCTGACTGTAATTTTTCTATGAAAATATATTAATAGAAATTTAAATGGCCTACCGTTAATAGGAAAAAACTGCCTGATAATCTATTCGTTTGGGATAATTTATTTTTGACTTATAAGTACTTATAAATTATGATTTACGGTACATAAAGTAAGTATATAAAAAAAATTTTATCTCAACTTATATAATAAATATTTTTATACTAAAAATAAGTTATCTCAAATATAGCTAATGTGAAGGATAAAAAAGTCAACCAAGTAAAACAGGAGAATTGGAATCCTGATTATAAAACAGAGAACTCGACCGGCCGCCAAAATAGGAGGGTCTTGGGCTTGGGCAGGCTATATGGTCAAGTGACCCATATTACTTAATTCTCCCTCTTGTTCTAATTATATATGAGAAGTAGTAAAGAGTTTGTGTCATCTCTCCATTTATTTTGTCGCTTAAATCAATAAATTTTCATAATTTTTTTGTTAATTACGTATAATTAAAACAGTTTTTTATGCAAATAATTAAATAAAAATATGATTTAGGAAAATTAAGAAATATTTTTTTATTAATAATTAATTTAACTAACCTCTATAAATTTATTATCTAGATCCTGCTTTCACTAGTGGAAGAATGAAAGTACTTATATCAGCAGTATTTTATCCTGATAATGGAAGAGGTTTTGAGTACTTAAGTAGAGGTTTCAAATTCGAATATAATATGTATGAATGTAAAAAATATTTTTGTGAGAGCTACCACCAATTAAAACCGATTAAAACCGATATCGTTGGAATATATAATGAATGAAAGTAGTTATATTTCATACCAGCACCGGGAGTGATGCAGACGAGACCGGTGATCATGCCCTGGACGGCTCCGATGACGGAGGGTTTTTTGAAGAAGATGACGTCAAGCCAGGTCCACACCAACAGACTGGTGGCGGCGCATATGTTGGTGTTGAGAACCGCCATGGAGGAGTCGGTGTTGGCCGAGTAGGGATCACCGCCGTTGAAGCCCGCCCATCCCAGCCACAGCAGCCCCGCCCCCGCCAGCGTCAGCAACACATTGTTGGGCGGAAACCTCTCTCTATCCTTCTTTAACCTTGGTCCCACCTACGCGGTTTTATTATATTATATTATATATATATATATATATATATATATTCATTGCACACTCTCATAAACATTCATAAAAACGTCCTGCACTTGGATATTATTAATTCCTCTATACCTTATTGGCCAAAAAAAAAGAAAAAACCTCTACATGCTTCACCCTTCTCTATTATAGCTGTAATATACCGTAGCTACTTCTGTTCCCTGAAATAAAGTGTGTGTCTGTGTGTGAGTTGTTAGTTCCATATGCATTAATCTCTAGACTCAGTCAAACTCCGCTAGTCACGAGCTTCATCATGCTTTCCACATTATCTTGATTTTCTTTTCTTAATGTCAACCCCATCACCACTTCAGGTCAAACAAACAAAAAAACTCATCATATCCCTGTAACCTCAGCACCAGGAATACATTCAATAACACCCATTCTTATATTATTAATAAAAGATAAATTTATCAATTATATTAAAAAAATTAGTTAATATGAAATGTATTTTCTAAAAGCTTCTTATTATCTTTCTTAATTCTTCCTTTCTCTTTCTTTCTTTATTATTGTCGAGAGAATATTAATAAAAATAAATTAAAAAATATTAATAAATATAAAATATATATATCTTTTATTTTAGACTAAGATTAACCTTTCATTGGAGGGAGTGGTAGGCTGGGAGCGAGAGCCTCACAAGAGTTAATAAGGTGTGTTGTACTAAGTAACAATTCACAATATTCATGCTTCAACTGCTATATCAAATTCATAATTTTATTGATCAGATAATAGTGATGATAGTACTAACCCAGTAAGCGGCGGTGAAACCAGCAATCCCAGAGGAAAGATGGATGACGTAGCCGCCGGAGTAGTCGATGACACCCCAGTGAAACAAGAACCCACCGCCCCACAAGCTGAAAGCTCCGACGGTATACGAAAACGTCAGCCATAACGGTACAAACATCATCCAAGCTTTGAAATTCATCCTCGCAAGCACCGATCCGGCAAGTATGACCATCGCGATGGCGGCGAACACGCACTGAAACCACACCATGGTGGCCATCGGGTAGAACGGCTCTAACTCCGCCGTCTCCAGCTGACCGTTCTTAAAGTAATGAGGCGTCGCCGGCAGGGCCGCCTGACGGACAAGAAACTTTTGGCCCAACGCCGGCCCGGCCTTGCCCCAGAAGGGCAAAAGCTTGTCACCGAAGGACATCTTGTAGGCCCAAGTGACCCAGCAGATGCAAACGGCGGCGAAGGCATATAGGGCCATGAAAGCAGAGTTGACGGCCCATTTCTTCTTCACAATGCTACCGTAGAGAATTACAAGCCCCGGCATGCTCTGTATCCCCACCAGAGTCGCCGAGATCATCTGCCAGGCGTTGTCCCCTTTGTTCAGCCAGTCCGGTACGGCGAGGGTTGTCCATGCCTGGTACGCTATGGGTAAAGAATTCACTGGAGGAGAAGCCATAGCTCTTCCTCTCTCTCTCTCTCCGGTTCTCCGTATCCAAACCGGTCTTGTGTATATAACTATATATAGAGAGGATTATATCAACATGGGTTAGCGTAGGTGGGAAGAGGATTGCGTTCACATTGCGTTCACTTAAAGTGTCCTGTGATACCAAAAAAAAAAAAAAAACAGAGAATTGCTGAAAAATACATTTTTTAAAAATTAATTGTTGAATACTATCATGGAAGATCTGTTGCACATAACGGAAGATATTTTGCACACAACAGAAGATTGTTTGTATATTTATATGAAATATTTTTACACACAAGAAATATGATTTACACAAAACAGAAAATCGCTTGCACATATAAAAGATCACCTGCACACTTAATAGTAATTTGTAATTAATTTGTCTAAAGATATTTTAGGAAAATTCTCCAAAAAAAATATATATATGGAGAGAGGATTAAAAATCAGCCAAAAACCTTGTAACCTTGTAGTTTAGTAGTACATATGCTCTCTATGAGTAGGATGTCGTGGGTTCGATCTGTTGAATTGTAACTTGAAGGGAAAAAATAAATCACAGGAATATACAAGTGCGACGGAGGCCGTTGACTAGGAAATGAACGGTGGGAATGGATTTGGCGATGGGGATGGGTTTGGCGAGTATAAGAGGAATAGTTAATGAAGATAGAGATTCTGGAATCTGAAGGAGCTCAGAGAATCTGCGCTGGGTAGATGGATCATGGATATGAGCTGTGAAGGAGCAAGGTGATAATTAAAAGTAATAATAAATATGTAAAATATATATTTTTATTTTCAATTACGTCCTTCTTATAAGAGCCACCACTGATATAGAGATCAAGTATCCAGTTAAAACTCTGGTAAAAAAAAAAAAAAAAAAAAGTATCCAGTTAAAACTAGTTAAAATTAATAAATGTGTAAGAATTTTTTTTCTACAAAAAATACTCTTATTTTTTAAATATAGAGGATGGGTGAGACAAAAATCCCTTCATATACTGATCTTATATACTGTAAAACCAATTTCCATATTAGAATTTGAGCATGCATATTTAATAAGAATAATTAATTTTAACCAATTTTTTTATCTATCTAAAAATTGTTATTAAAAGGACTGAAATGATTTTTTGTGTGGCATCCAATAAATAAAATCAGCATTAGGAATACAAACTGTCAGATTTTATGTGGATTGGAAACATCCCAACCAACTCCAAATATAAGATAGGTTTCTAAGTTACATGGGCTAACTTAGTGCCTATTTGGGATGACGTTCTGTCATGGCAAACTTGTTTTTTTTAAAAAAAAAATTATGGTGGCTTCTGAATTTTTGAAAATTGAGGTGTTTGGGTTGGCATTTTGGCAACTAATTTTTTTTTTTTTCAAAAGCAGCCACTACAAAAAAAATGGTATTTTGTAGCGGTGATATTGTAGCGGCTACAATTAACCGCTGTAAATGTTAAGATTAGTAGCGGTTAAAGCCGCCACCACTATAAATTTGTAGCGGCAAGCTACGCACCAAGGGGCGCGACAGATTGGCAACGTTTATTATAGCAGTAAAGTATAAATAACCGCTATGTCAACACCCGTTTCCATTTCGATAATTGAAGAGTAATAAAGACAAAAATCAATGGGCATACAGAAAAATACAATTATACTGATAAAAATACTTGTTTACAATCCCAACGTCGTTCATCAACGAAAAACAGAAAATACAGTGAAAACTTAATATTTACAAATTATCCAAAATATTAAGGCATAGACTAAGGCATAACCACGTTCATATCCTCGCCTCGAGACACGTTGCCACTCACTTTTTGGCGTCAACGTCTTTGCCCTTTGGCCCACTGGTACCCGCTGAGGTATTTGTTTAAAAATAGGGTGAGATTCCGAAGAATCCCCATAGAGACATAATATCGTTTATAGAAAATGCGAAAAGTAAATATGACATGCGCCAAGGTATGCACAAATTTATGAACAATATAAACACATCATCATCATGTATACATGAGTAGGGCCCAGCCCCACAATTTACATCGGTTGGACTTCTGCCAACTCCCAGTGTAAGTGCACCTCTGGCACTAACTGCCCATCTCTAGGCAAATCATGTTGATTAATAAAGTACATTTACAAAACAATGGCATCCACACAATCACATAACTTATGGCATAGTGTATGAAGGATAATGTCTCTACCTCAAAGCTTTAATATCCCCTTTTTAATGGTGTCTCGTAAAGCGTGCTGTTCCGGCGTCCGACTCGGTCCTAAAATATTAAATGTACCAGAAATAGGTCATAACCTATCCAAGTATCATTTAGACTCTTCCATAGTGTTTATTGTGGTTATATTAGTCTATGGTGAAAATTTACTAAAATGTCCCTAGGAAGCCGGCCCGGCCCGGCCGTACCAAAATTTTGACTAAGGCTATTCTGACTTATTTTCGCCCAAGGAATCCATTTCTGAGCTCAAAATCACCAAATTCACTGTTAAATTACGAAAATACCCTTGACAACCCCTATTTAAGGATTTCAGTGTCGTTTTCGTAATTATGCTTTTTCAGTCTCTACCGAAAAAGTGCCCAACTGTAACCCCACCTATTTTTGCCCACTGAGTCCAATGGAATCATTTATTTCATGAAAATCCAACTCCTACTACCATATCTGGTCCTGGCCGAAATATTGAAGGAAAAATAGAAAAATAGAGCTTTGTGTTTTAGCTTCCAAAACTTGTACTTTTCCACTTATAATCCTTGATTAACTCACTTAAACACTTCTTAACCATGATTCAAAGAAATTTGGGCAGCATAACCCCTTAGGATTAGGACTTTCCAAATTTACAAACTCAACAAAATAACCAAATCCAACCATAATCATCAACAATAACCACATACTAGCATAATTTTAGGATTTGTGAAGTTACCTTCTTGAGTTTTTGAAATTTCTCTCTAGGAGTCCTCCTCTCTCTCTCTCCTTGAGCTCAAGATTTGCTTGCTAAACATAGTGTTTCATGGAGAAGAAGAGATTAGAGAGGAGATTATACAAATTGGAAGCCTTAAAACTTGGATCCACAAGGTCTTACCTTAAGATTTCTCCTCCTTCTCTCTAGATTTCCCAAGCTCTCCCTATCTCTCTATCTTTGTTGTTTGGATGAGAGAATGAGCAAGAAAGATGAAGCATGGGCTTCATAAAATATCTTACCTCTTCTCTTCATATTTCATCCTAGCCCTTGATCTAACCAAAGGTTAGAATTTCTCCACCTTTCATGTACACCATATCTCCCACCATGATGTCTTGCTTTATGCCATCCTTTGTCATCATTTGTGTACTTGGTCTTATCTCTCCACAACTTATGTCATAAGCCTCCAATTGCAATTGAACCAATTCTCCTCCATTTGGTTAGCCCAAAAATGTCCTAAAGCCCTTCATGCACACCATTTGGTCTTTCATTCCATTAATCAAACTACATGTGCCAAGAAATCATATTTTAATCCAATTTCCACATGTGCTCATATCTTAGAAATTCTTATTTAATTGTTTGGCATTAGATGATGCCACTTGACATGTTTATGAGCCAAGTAATTATTTTCCCATTCTATTTCCTTATTCCACAATTTTTAATTTATTCCACTAAGAATATTCAATTTATAGATTTTCCTTTTTTTCCTTGATTAATTGAAATTAACTCCAATTAATTGGAAAATAATTAATCTTGGGCTAAATTGGCAAAATTATGATTTTGCTATCACCTTTGTAATTTAATTCAATTCTTGAATTTATTTATCCATTTCCTTATGAATATGAATATTTCAAAATTCACAAGATTCAAATTCATGAATATTCACCATTTTATTGAATTATTCAAATAATTACAATATATTTTTTGTGAATAAAATTTGGGATGTTACACGCTACAAATATGGCGCGTAATTCTCGCCAAAAGTTGTAGCGGTAAATTTGTAGCGGTTACTAAATTATAACCGCTACAAAGTTAGCGCCATTTGGCGTGAACAAAATGCGCCAACAGAGTAGCATTTATTTGTGTTTAATAAATTAAACAGCTACAAAATGTGAAAGGTCGCATATTTGTAGCGGTTATAGATCTATAACCGCTATAGAATTTGAGAAGTCTCTAAATTTGTAGCGGTTTTATAACATAACTGCTACAGAACTTTTGTAATTTGTAGGGGTTATTATAGAACCGCTACAAATTTCAGCCTTGCAGCAGTTGATGTAGTGGTTATTTTAGGAACTGCTACAAATACCGCCCCTATTTAAGCCCACCGCCCCTTCACTTTTCTGTTTGATCATTTTGTTTCTTAACATTCTTTTGAGTGTTTTCTTTTAGATTTGAGCGTTCATGCGTCTATGGAAGAGTTTTTGCTGCAATATTTCTCATTATTTGCACTTGAGGTATGGAGACAATACGTATTTTTATTTTTATTATATTTTTACATAATAATGTGACAAAAATGTTTTTTTTTTTGAAATTTTGTAGTTGATAAGGCTTCAAGAGAGGATAGGGGGAAGGCGCCTGAGGTCTTGAGACCGATTTTGCGGGGTGGCAACAGCAAAGCAGAGGGCAGAGGGAGGGAGCAGTGTGAGGGAGGGCGACCGCGGCATTGCAGCCCATCCCCCCATAGGAGTCGGCCTTACAACAGGCACCACAGACGATCCCACAGGAGACTACTGCACCAGAGGTGCCTGATTTGGGGGAGGTAGATATCAGCGTTGAGGACTATGAGGCGGAGGACTTCGACATCCCGATTGGGCTCAGGGAGATGGAGCAGTTCCTCGATGAGGAGGAGGCTCGGGAGCAGAACAACCCACGAGGGTCATCTTCACGGTTCACTGGGTTTGAGGTGCTGCTCCAAGGTAAATAAATTTTTTTATTTAATAAATTATTTATTTAAATTTGAAATGTTAAATTTGAATTACAATTTATCTAACATGGGGTAAAATTGTGCAGATGAGCAGGGGAACGTGTCGACGAGGAGGCTGGACGTGGCCGGTCTGAACAGTATGGACCGGACACTGTGAGTTATAGTGCCGTTGAATGAGGGCACAGACCAGCCCATTGACAATGGGGGTCACCTGTTCAACCGCTTCCTAAACGAGCTGGGCTTGAATTGGATGCGGTTCCCCCTTCACTTTAGGATGTGGAGGCTCGTTCTGAAGGGGCCGAAGGACCTGGCTTGGGAGGAGGTGATTCAGGTAATTAATAGTATTTAATTAATATTTTTTGTAATTAATTCTATTTAATTAATATTTTTTAATAGGATTTTTGTAATTATTGATATTTAAATAATTTTTTTGCAGCTGCGGTTTGCCGTCCGAGCCAACCGAAAGAGGTACACCCCGGTGAAGATGGGTGACGGCTGGAGGAACTGGAGGAACAGGAGGAACTGTCTCTTCCACAGAGTGGATAAGGATGGGACAATGCCTCTGGAGCAGCTGATCGAGAGCGTCCCGGACGGCGTCCCGCTGAACGACTGGGCGAGTTTCATTCAGTTCAGGAGAAGCGCTGAGGGGCAGGTAATGTATTTATTAGATTATTCATATATAATTTTGTAATTGTTAATTATTAAATTTTAATTTTAATTTAATTAATTTTAATTTGAACTTTATTAATTTTAAATGTTTTATATTGTTTTAATACATTTAATATTGTTTTTTTCAAGCGCTTTCTCAGAGGAACAACAGGTGCCGTGGGCAGCAGATGATCCACCACACAGCAAGATCGATGACCTTTGCTGTCACGTACAGCGAGCTGGTAACTTTTCATAATATCACTGACTTTTAAATGGTTATTTCATAATACTAATTGAATTTTGTAATTGTTTTAGGAGAGGAAGGCACAGCAGGAGAACCGTCAGACGAACTATGGGGAGTTGTACGCTATCACACACGGACACCGTGACGGGACTCCGACCTCTCAGCAGGCAGAGGCGGCCATTGTAAGTGATTTCATTATTATAATTTTTATAAATCCAACTTAATAATTAAAATTATAATAAGTAATTGTTTCATAAAATGGCAGGAGCAGATGCAGCAATCGCAGGCTGAGCTGTGAGAAACCCAGGCCGAGGAGTCACAGGGGTCAGTGGACCTGACGGCTCCTTTGACGGCAGGTCTGGGTCAGGCTGAGTACCCCAAACGCGTGCAGGGGATGGGGATAGGCGCCAGACCTAACATAGTTTACGGCAGAAGCGCCGCCTCTGAGGCTGGAAGCTCTAGAGGGGTCAAACGTATAAGGGACGAGTCTGTTGAGCAGCTGCGGTCAGATTTAGAGCAGACACAGGCTACCGTGGCTCAGTAGTAGTAACAGATACAGAATCATGCTGATTTGATCTATGCTTAGCAGACGCAGTGGCGTGATATCACAAACGCATTGCTCGAGCGCAGATGGAGTCGCCTATTCCTAGACGAGCAGTATCCGCAGGTTTCGACTGTCCCTCGGTTCGTCGTCCAAACTACTCCTCCTGTTGATGATGATGGTGCGGTTAACTCCGCCCAGCGGCCCGATCCAGCAGCACCTGAGGGAGCCCCACCTGAGGAAGCACCAGATGATCAGCCCCCAGCTACTTAGTTTAGGACATCTTTTTTTTTCTTATTTGTTGTTGAAACATTTGTAAATAAATATATATAATTTTTTATTTCAGAACTTAAATTCTTATTATGTTTACCATAGTTATATTTATATTCTTAGATCGCATTGTTGAATTCGTGAATTAATTGCAACAATATTATTTATATATTTCTAAACCTTAAAAAAAATTATATATATATATATATATATTTGTAGCGGTTATACAACAAAACCGCTACAAATATACATATTTATAGCGGTTTTGTTGTATAACCGCTATAAAAATGAACTTTTGAGTATTTGTAGCGGTTATATATAAATAACCGCTACAAATACTCAACATTTGACTTTGGAATTTGCCCGCCTTTATCAAATTTGTAGCGGTTAATTATGTATAACCACTACAAGTATAACACCTGTTCTTCAATTTCATTTCCAATGGCTTTAATATTAGTAACGGTTTCATACATATAACTGCTACAAATACTCAACGGTTCATTTTTGAATTTGCCCCCTCTTTGTGCAAATCTCTAACGGCTTGAAAATTAATTGCGGTTTTATACATATAACCGCTACAAATACTCAATGGTTCATTTTAGTAGCGGTTTTATATATATCCGCTACAAATACTCAACGGTTAATTTTTGAATTTCCCTGGGATGCAGATGCTTGGAAAATGTTCGACAACGACTTTCCAGATTTCACAACTGACCCCAGAAATGTTCGGCTTGCGTTGGCGACCGACGGTTTCAATCCTTTCGGGAATCTTAGCAAAAGTTACAGTATTTGGCCGGTAGTCTTAGTTCCCTGCAACTTACCCCCTGGATGTGTATGAAACAAAGCTCTTCCATTATGTCTATGATCATTCCAAGCAAAAAGGCACCGGGCAATGACATCGATGTGTATCTCCAACCGCTTATTACGGAATTACTTGACCTGTGGAATGTCAGTGTGGAGACGTACGACACTTATGGGAAGACTTTGTTCAACTTATGTGCAGCCTTGATGTGGACGATTAGTGACTTTCCTGGCCTTGGCACATTATCTGGTTGGAATGTGCATACTAGGTTGGCATGTCCAGCTTGCAATTTTGACTATGACGTAGTGCGCCTTCCCCACAGCCGAAAGTGGTGCTTTATGGGGCATCAGAGGTTTCTCAATGGAAGGCATAAGTTCAAATTACAATGGAATCGCTTCAATGGGAAACCAGAAAAAAGAGGACCGCCTCAGACAATGTCCGGTACAGATATCTTACAGCAGCTTGAGCATGTTGACTTCGAGTTTAGAAAAAGTGACGATTCAACACAAACTCGCCGAAAGACGCACAGGACTTCGGCGCCTCAGCAGTGGAAGAAGATAAGTATTTTATTTACTCTTCCATATTGGAGATCTAATTTACTTCGCCACAGTCTTGATGTCATGCACATTGAAAAGAATGTTTGCGATAATGTGCTATATACGCTACTTAACGAACCCGACAAGACAAAAAGACCACCTTCAAGAGAGGAAAGATTTACGCGATATGGGAGTTCGTGAAGACGCTTGGCTAGATGAGCATGACAAATTTTAGTCGGCAAAGTTCCCCCTCACAAAACCGAACAAGGAAGTCTTCCTCATGACGTTGAAGAAATTAAAAGTTCCTGATAGGTATTCAAGCAACATTTCTTGATGTGTTAACTTGCAGGCTCGAAAGGTTGCTGGCCTGAAGAATAATGACTCACATGTTCTTATGCAGCAGTTACTCCTTCTGGCTATAAAGAATGCACTTCCTCCCGATGTTTCCATCGTTTTGGTGGAATTTTATTCTTTCTTTCGGAAGTTGTGTTCTAAGGTTTTGATCGTTGAGGAGCTCGATCAGCTGCAGTCCAAAATCATTCTTACGCTTTGTCATTTAGAGATGATCTTTCCTCCGTCCTTTTTTACTATGATGGTTCACCTTACAGTCCACCTCGATCATGAAACAAAGCTCGTTGGACCAGTGCAATATCGATGGATGTATTCGATTGAGAGGTACTCATTTTAAATATGTGCTTTATTCTCCGTATTTAATGTTTGCTAGTCGTCCTTTTCAACATTTAGTATCAATTTTTTCTTCTTTACTTCATAGGTTCCTTGGGAAATTAAAATTTTACGTAAGGAATAAAACGTGGCCAGAAGGTTCTATAGCTGAAGGCTATATAGGGGATGAGGTGCTGTATTTTTGTTCAAGGTACTTTGATGACCTTGAGACGGCTTTCAACCGCCCACCTTGTGTTGACGATTGTCCTGAACCTACGCCAACATCTGGAGAATTTATCCCTCATGTTGGTAAACCAGTTAGAGGAACTGAGAACTTCAAACTAATGGCAACTGAGAAGATGCAAGCACATAGACATGTCTTGATTAATTGCACTCAAGTTGAACCTTTCATACAGTAAGAATTGTACACTCACATGTTATTCTATATCTTTCGTAACATTTTTCGCTTTCATTTCACTATCGCCTTTCTATTATTAATTGCAGGGAATTCAGAAGTCATGTTAAGCGTCAACTCAGGATCCGTACACAAACATCCTCAGAAGTTGACAAAAGGGTCCACAGAGAATTCCCGAGTTAGTTTGCTCGCAGAATACTAAATGACCACAACCCACACTCATCATATTTCAGAGCTCTCGCAATCGGCCCTCTTGATCATGCAAAAAGGTTTACAGCATAAAATGTTAATGGTTTTAAGTTTTGCACGGTTTCACGGGATTAAGGATTGCAAACTCAGAATTCGGGTGTTTATGGCACATTTGGGACAAGGATTTATGAGAGCAGCAGTGACGCCAACATGCAGTTCGGAGGCGTCCCTTATTATGGCAAGCTTCTTGATGTGATTGAACTTAATTATCAAGCGTATGCGGGCAAATACCACTACTTCTCGGGGACTAACAACTGACGACTTAGGGATCATATCAGTCAATTTCTCACGGCCGATTCATACTGGTATTTCTTAAGATGATGAGCCGTATATTCTTGCTTCAGAGGCACATTAGGTTTATTATGTCGAGGACGAAAGGCACAGGGATTGGAGCATGGTCGTTCATTTAAAGCCACGAGACCTTTTACGGCATGGGTGAAGGCGATAACATCGCCTACGAGAGTGAGCCATTTCAGCCAGCCGATTTTGAAAACTACTTCCCTGAAGGCGATGAAAATTTACCTCTACTGCAGTGAGTTTTTTTACGTCCATATCATTTAAATTAAATTTTTAAAATTTAATAATACATCCATAACAATAATTTTTCCACATAATTTCTGTAGAGATGGTGAGGATGAGTGATCAAATTCAAATTATGTTTTTGTCTTAAAAAAATGGAAAAAATTTTAAAAAATAAAATAAAATAATATTTGTAGCGGTTATTAAACCGCTACAAAAATAAAATAACGCTACTAATTAAAACCGCTACAAAGATAAAAATAACCGCTACTAAATAAAAACCGCTACAAGATGGATATATTAACCGCTACAAAATGGTACGTGGATCCCTATAAATACCTTTACCACAACTCATTTTAAACACTCTCCTATTTCTTTTCACCTTACCCTTCTTTCATTTTCTCTCATTTAGAAATTTTTTTGTATGAGCTGAGGAGCTGAACAATACGATCAAATATGGTAACAAATTTTTTAATTTTTTTTTTCAATACTTCTTTCCTTCACATAAATTTATTCTCACCATTTTTTTTCTAGATATTTCAGAGCTTTATCTCATTTTCATCTATTTTTCATACACAATTTTTTTTTTGCCAACTTCATACACAGTTACATTGTAGTAAACAACATAATAGTTTCTTATTACCTAAGTATCCTTAATAATATTATCAATACAATTTTTATACTTATCCAACTAAATTAAATTATTCTTTTTAATTTATAAATGAGTTAAACTATTGAATAATAAGCTAATTAAATTAGATAAACTACTAAAAAAATAAATTATTTAATTTAATATTAAAAAATCAGAAACAAATGATCGTATTTTTTTTAAAATTTTCTTAATTTTTGTAGCAGTTATTAAACCGCTACTAATTAAAGCACCTTTTGAAACTGAAATTTATTTTTTGATGCCATTTTTGAATTTTCATGAAATTAGTAGCGGTTATATAACCGCTACTAATTTCAAAAAAAAAAAAATTCAACTTAGTAGCGGTTTATTAACCGCTACAAAATTGAAAAAAAAAATTCATTTTTCTTTTCCCGCCTTGAAATTTTAAATTTTTTATATTTGTAGCGGTTATATCTCAGAAAAATGTACGGCTTACAGGGATGTTGTAGCGGTTGGGTTTAACTGCTACAAAGTAAGTAGCGGTTATTTTCCTTGAGTAGTGGTTTTAGATAACCGCTACAAAACTGCTTGCAACATACGATTTAGTACCGGTTTTATTAACCGTTACCAATGTTGTTTGTAGCGGTTAAAACCGCTACTAATACCCATTTTTAATCGTTACTAAATCACGGTTTTTTGTAGTGAGCTTTTGAGAAAAGGCTCAAAAGTTTGGCTTTTTTTTTTTAAAAAAAAAGTCACTTCTGTCACTGCTAATCCAAATAAAAATCACATTTACAATATAACTTTTATCCTATCTGACTTTTATAAAAGTCAAATTAAAAAAAAAGTCACTTCTGTCACCGCTAACCCAAACACAAATCACATCTATAATATGACTTTTATCCTATCTGACTTTTATAAAAGTCATATTAAAAAAAAGTCACTTCTATCACCGCTAACTCAAACAGGCCCTTACTAACCCACACCATTTCTTTTTCATTAATTTAAAGATGTGACCTATTGGAATATGTTCTCTGATTTGTTCTCTGATTGTAATATTGTTGTAAACATACTGTGAACATTCGTTTTGTATTATGTAGTGTTAGCGTAGCGTCTAGTGGGCCTTTGGGCTTTTATGCTCTTAAGAGCTGCTGGTCCGTGTATATAAAAGGAGGCCCAGGAATTGTAATGTCATGGTTTTTCTCCTCCATGTAATATTCTCCCAGATTAATAATACATCAGTTTTTGGGCCACATCTGTCTTCATGGTATCAGAGCCCTGGGTCGGGTAAGATCCACGTCGTTTTTTCAAGATTTCAGATCTGGTTCCTCGGGGCACATTGTGAGGTCGTCGGATTCTCTCTCGAAAGGCGATGGGAGACACGAGCAAGACTATAGAACCGCCGGTGAGCAAGACTGCAGAATCGTCGGCGTCCGGTGTTGGGTTCGCTCATCCGCTCTACCTCCACCCCTCGGATACGCAAGGGGCCACGATCATTCCCCAGATTCTCGTCGGCAGCGAGAACTACAGCGTATGGAGTAAAGCGATGCTGATCGCGCTTCGTGGCAAGCAGAAACATGGCTTCGTCGACGGCACCTGCACCAAACAGTCCCAAGATGAATCTCTCCACGATCAATGGGAGAGGTGCAATGCGGTCGTCCTCTCTTGGATCTTGCATTCCTTGTCGAAAGAATTGGCCAACGGAGTCGTTTACTATCACGATGCCTACTCCGTTTGGGTCGATCTTAAAGAAAGATTTGATAAAGTCTCAGGTTCTCGAATATTTTCCCTCCATCGTGAGATCAACTATCTGACACAAGGTGAGTCTACGGTCTCTGTCTATTATTCCCGTCTCAAAGAACTGTGGGAGGAGCAATCGGCTCTTCTCAATGTTGGCCGGAAATGCCGTTGCTGCACATGTGGTGCCGCTCAAGCTCAGTTCGATCTTGCCCAACAGCAGAAGCTCCTTCAGTTCTTGATGGGACTGAATGATTCGTTTGGGGTGGTTCGAAGTCAGATTCTTCTTATGTCCCCCCTTCCTTCGGTTAATCAAGCGTACGCCATGATCATTGAGGACGAAGCTCACAGAAATATCGTTGGATCCGGCAAGAGTTCTCCAACCGAAGGCATTGCTATGGCGGCTAGAGGCAGGGGCCGCGGACGTGGCAGAGGCAGGTCCTCAAACCTTGAGTGCTCTCATTGCGGGAAAAGAGGCCATACCAGAGATTCTTGCTACCAATTGGTAGGATACCCAGCAGATTTTCGAGGAACCAGAGCCAAGCAAGCACCCTCTGTGGAAGTGGTTCAGCGTGGCACTGACAATTCCAAGTCTGCAGACGGAACCACACATTTGGCAAATCACATCTCCACTTCTCTGACTCCGGATCAATATGAGAGATTGATGGAGTTACTAAAGAAGGAGGCTGGTGACAGTGTGCATGCGTTGACTGGTACAGGTTTGCCTAATCCCACTTTATATACTAATTCTAAAACTATTTGGGTTCTGGACTCGGGTGCCACAACACACTTAGTGAGTGATTTATCACTCTTAGATAATTATAAACAATATTGTGGACCGATTAAGACAATAAGGATTCCTAATGGTGATAAGGTAAACATAACCCACACAGGAACTGTCTATTTGCCAAATGGTGTGACCTTACGTGATGTTTTGTATGCACCATCCTTACGTTTTAACCTTATCTCCATATCTAAGTTGACTAGGGAAGAGGGATGTGTAGTTGCTTTCTTTCCTAACACTTGTCTGATGCAGGACCTTCAGGGTGGCAAATCGAAGGTGACTGGTAAATTGCTTGATGGCTTGTATGTGCTGGAATTTTCTGATAAGAACATTGTAAATGTAGCTAGTGAAGAGATTGGGAAATGTGAACATATAGATCCTTCGCTATTGCACAATAGATTGGGGCATGCCCCTATTACTGTTTTGCGCCATTTAAAGGTTGTAAAGGATAAAGACATTGCCTTGAATAAAACTTGTGATGTTTGTTTTCGGTCTAAACAGACAAAGCTTCCGTTTCCTCATAGCTGCATTAAAACTAAGAAACCTTTTGAACTCTTGCATTTGGATGTATGGGGACCTTATAGGACACCCACTCATTCTGGACATCAATACTTTTTAACTATAGTAGATGATTTCTCCCGTGCTACCTGGACGTTTCTCATGCAGCATAAAACTGAAACTGTTTTGCATATCAAGAACTTTATTGCATATGTGTTGACTCAGTTTTCTGCTGTGGTTAAGAGGATTAGAAGTGACAATGGCACTGAATTTGTCAATAACACATTGAAAACGTACTTTGGAGAAAAAGGTATTGTGCATGAAACTAGTTGCGCTTATACTCCGGAACAAAATGGGATAGTTGAGCGTAAACATAGGACATTAATGCAAGTTTCTAGGAGTTTAATGTTGCAATCACATGTACCTATTAGATATTGGGGGGAGTGTGTGAAAACTGCCACATATATCATAAATAGAGTACCATCCAGGATTTTAAACTTTAAGACTCCTTATGAACTAATTCATGGACGTCCTGCAGATTATATTAGTTTGAAAGTATTTGGTTGTCTAGCATATGCAACTGATTTGAATACTAGTGACAAGTTTCAGCCTAGGTCCATCCCCTGTGTGTTTTTAGGTTACCCAAACAATCAAAAAGGCTATATCCTTTACAATGTTAAGAGCAAAGGCATATTTGTTAGCAGGCATGTTAGATTTGTTGAGGACCAATTTCCATTTAAAGAACAAATATGTTTTCAGCAAGGGGGAGTAAACCGCTTAGTTAGAGAAATGTTCATGTTTGACTCTGATCTTGAAAGGGATTCTGAAAAAGAGGGGCAGCACCCTGTTGAGCAAGAAGAAGGGACTTTTGATAGGAACCCATTAGAGGTACAAACAGAAAGTGAACAATCTAACTTGACAGAACCATTGCAAGGAATTGATTCAAGGCCCATGAGGAATAAAAGACCACCCATATGGTCACAGGATTATATTTGCAATTTAATCAAATCTGATGGCTATATGGTTTCAGGTACAATGCGGAAACAGCATGGTTGTAAGTATCCTCTTGAGAAATATATCTCATATGAATCTTTTTCCCCCTCTTATTTGTGTTATTTATGTTCTCTTGATTCTACTGTTGAACCTAGATCTTATAATGAAGCAATTCAAGATGATAAGTGGAAGCATGCCATGCAAATAGAAATGAATGCATTACAGAATAATAACACTTGGGATATTGTGCCTTTACCAAAAGACAAAAAGGCAATAGGATGTAAATGGGTATACAAAATAAAATATAATTCTGATGGTTCTGTTGATAAATATAAGGCTAGGCTCGTAGCTAAGGGGTATACTCAAAGAGAAGGCATTGATTATCATGAAACTTTCTCACCGGTAGTTAAGATGATAACTGTACGTATAATCATGAAAATGGCTGCAGTGTTTAATTGGAATTTGTTTCACATGGATGTTCACAATGCATTCTTGCAGGGAGACCTAGATGAGGAGGTTTACATGACCATCCCTCAGGGTTTTGAGAAACAGGGGGAGAAAATGGCATGTAAACTTAAGAAATCATTATACGGTTTGAAACAGGCATCACGACAATGGAATAATAAATTGACTGAGGCATTGGTAAATGGTGGTTTTAAACAAAGTAAATATGACTATTCACTTTTTACCAAAGAATTTAGTGATGCTTGTGTTTATGTCCTTGTCTATGTAGATGATTTACTTGTTACAGGAAGTTCTGAAGCAAGAATAAGGGAGGTAAAGGAGTTGTTGCATGAGCAATTTAAAATTAAGGATTTAGGAGAAATGCGTTACTTCTTGGGCATAGAGGTAGCAAGGTCTAACAAAGGAATTATGCTCTCACAAAGGAAGTATATTTTAGATCTTTTGGCTGACACTGGTATGAGTGGATGTCGTCCTCTAACACTTCCAATGAAGCAGAATTTGCGTCTGCTAGCATATGAGAAAGGAAGGGATAGAGAAGAGGATTTGTTGACAAACCCGGAAAGATATAGAAGGCTTGTAGGGCGTTTGATTTATTTAACAAATACTAGACCTGATATATCATTCCCTGTGCAGGTTCTCAGCCAATTCATGCAATTGCCAACTAAAGCACACATGGCAGCAGCTTTGGATGTTGTTAGATATCTAAAGCAAAGTGTAGGACTGGGGATAATACTTAGTTCACAAGATGATCTGATTTTATCTTGTTTTTGTGACTTAGATTGGGCTGCCTGTGGCACAACGAGAAGGTCAGTAACCGGATACCTATTAAAGCTCGGTGATTCACTCATTAAGTGGAAAACAAAGAAGCAAGAAACTGTATCTCGTTCGTCAGCTGAGGCGGAGTACAGAGCTTTAGGGTCGTCGGTCTCAGAGGTAGTATGGGTTGAAGGATTATTGAAGGACCTTGGTATTTCTCATGGTGAGCCAGTGACTGTACACTGTGATAGTCATGCAGCCATACATATAGCCTCTAATCCAGTGTTTCATGAACGAACGAAACACATTGAAATAGACTGCCACTTCGTACGCGAGAAATTGCAATCTGGCCTAATTGAATTGGTTCATGTCAGATCACAAGATCAGGAAGCTGACATTCTAACAAAAGCAGTAGGTAAAGAAACACAGGTTCGACTTCTCAGCAAGTTAGGTGCTGTCTCGGTGTTGCAGCCCCAAACTTGAGGGGGAGTATTGGAATATGTTCTCTGATTGTAATATTGTTGTAAACATACTGTGAACATTCGTTTTGTATTATGTAGTGTTAGCGTAGCGTCTAGTGGGCCTTTGGGCTTTTATGCTCTTAAGAGCTGCTGGTCCGTGTATATAAAAGGAGGCCCAGGAATTGTAATGTCATGGTTTTTCTCCTCCATGTAATATTCTCCCAGATTAATAATACATCAGTTTTTGGGCCACATTTGTCTTCATGACCCATACAATCCATTTTAACCATATATATAGATATATGCATATTGTTATGAATATTAAATATGTGGATGTCCATTGACTCATATTAATCTTCCAGTCAATTTGACATAAAGAAGAAAAGAAGACATGACACAAAGCAAAAGCAAAAGGAGAGAAGGACATAAAGAAAAGAAGACAAGGACATAAAGACGATATAAAGTAACCATGGTCATTTAAATATAACCATGGTAATACAACCACGGTTATTTTTCTACCTCTATATAAAGGGCTGTAATCGATTGTTTCAATTGAACTGAATGAGAACATCTCTCTAACTTCTCTCTAGAAATTCTATCGATTCTCTTTGAATCCTATCAATCTTCTTTCTTAGAACATATACTTTTATAACACGTTATCAGCACGAAGCTCTAATAGAAGGTATGATCTTCTTATGGTTTCTTTAATGATTATATATATCCTGTTTTATTTATAGATCTGGGATAATCTGAGCCACTATATGGAATTAGAGAGATATTTTTACCGATTGTTATATAACATCGGGTTCCATGGTTAAGATTGGAGATCGTTATTGTTTTATATACAAGTTCTTTTATATTATTATTATTATTATTATTATTGTTATTATGGCCAGAAGCCATATACACATATGATTCTTGAAATTATGACCATAAGTCATAATGTTTTAATTTCTTATAATATGGCCAGAAGCCATATCCATTCTTATTATATAGCCAGAAGCTATATACATTTTTCATCTTATTATATAGCCAGAAGCTATATATATTTTATCTTATTGTATGACCAGAAGTCATGTACAACTTTTATCCTGAAGATAATAGTTAATTCCTCATCTTGAGATTAAATGGCCCGAAGTCATACATGGCCTGAAGTCATGAAATTAAATGGCCCGAAGCCATACATGTTTTAATTTTATTATCTTGCCTTATGAATAATTATCTTTATGAATTTATAGTTATTCTATTTACAGTTATTATATTGCATATTTACATTTCATATTTTAATTATTTTCATTTATTTCTTTAATTAGTTTGAACAATGGCAAACCTGGCAAAACTTGAAATTGTGGCTCTTGATATTACCGGAAAGAATTATTTATCTTGGAAATTGGATGCGGAAATTCACCTAAATGCCAAAAGTCTGGAAGACACGATTAAAGAAGGGAATGAGGCATCCAATAAAGATAAAGCCAGATCCATGATTTTTCTTCGCCACCACTTACATGAAGATTTAAAAACTGAATATTTGACAGTGATGGACCCACTTGTCCTTTGGAACAATTTGAAAGAAAGATATGATCACCAGAAGATGGTCATTCTTCCCAAAGCTCATTTTGATTGGATGCATTTACGCTTGCAAGATTTTAAATCTATAAGTGAATATAACTCAGCTATGTTCAGAATTACTTCAAAATTGAAATTATGTGGAGAAAATGTTACTGATGATGATATGTTAGAAAAGACATTCTCCACATTTCATGCATCCAATTTGCTCCTGCAGCAGCAATATCGTGAAAAAGGTTTCAAGAAATATTCTGAGTTAATTTCTTGTCTCCTTGTGGCTGAACAAAATAATGAGCTTTTATTGAAAAATCATGAATCCCGTCCAACAGGCTCAACTCCATTCCCTGAAGTGAATGTAGTATCTAATGAATCTTATTGTGGCCGTGGCCGTGGCCGTGGACGTGGACATGGACGTGGACGTGGGCGTGGCTACAGCCGTGGGCGTGGTCGTGGTCGATATCATGGAGGTTCAAATTCCTACCAGAAGTGGGAAAAGAATGATAAGAACCAAAAAGGAGAAAGCAGTAGGCAAAACAAATATGCTGATAATCCATGCTATCGATGTGGTGGAAAGGGCCATTGGTCTCGTACCTGTCGTACACCAAGGCACCTAGTTGATCTTTACCAAGAATCAATAAAAAATACTGGTAAAAGATCAAATGTTGAAGTTAATCATGTTGATCAAGGCGAGAATTCTGAGTATGCTGATATAGATAATAACTATCTGGATGTTGCAGATTTCTTAATATAATTTAAACTGTTATATTTTATTTACAGTTGTTTCTATCATATGTATTAATTTTATTTATGTTTTTATGAAGAATGAATTCTATTGGCATCAATCCTGAAGATTTATGTCTCGTTGATAGTGCAACAACCCACACCATACTCAGACATGATAAATATTTTTCTTCCCTGGTAATACGAGAAACCAATGTTCAGACTATATCTGGTAGTATAAATTTAATTGAAGGCTCCGGAAGAGCTAATATTTTGTTACCTGAAGGAACAAAATTATGCATTGATAATGCATTTTATTCTACCAAGTCTAAAAGAAACTTACTGAGTTTCAAAGATATCCGCAGAAATGGATATCATTTAGAAACAACAACCAAAGATAATAAGGAATATCTTGTCATTACAAATATAATTGCTGGTAGAAAATGCATATTAGAAAGTTTTCCTATTTTTTCTTCTGGTTTGTATTACACATGTATAAACACAATTGAAACACATACTATTGTGAACCAGAAGTTCAATAATGCAGACCAGAAGTTTGCCAATACAAACCAGCAGTTTGATAATGTAAACCAGAAGTTTACTAATGAATTTAATGTTTGGCATGACCGGTTAGGCCATCCCGATTCAATAATGATGCGACAAATAATTGGGAATTCATGTGGACATACCCTGAAGTGTAAACAAATACCACAATCCCATGATTTTTCATGTGTTGCATGTTCCAAGGGAAAGTTAATTATTCGCCCCTCACCAAGCAAAGTAGAAAGTGAGTCTCTCACATTTCTAGAACGGATACAGGGAGATATTTGTGGGCCAATACACCCACCATGCGGACCATTTAGGTACTATATGGTTTTAATTGATGCATCAACTAAATGGTCGCATGTTTGCTTATTATCTTCTCGCAACCTGGCGTTTGCGAGATTACTTGCTCAATTGATTAGATTAAGAGCACATTACCCTGATTATCCTATCAAGAAAATACGTCTTGATAATGCTGGTGAATTTACATCACAAGCTTTTAATGAATATTGTATGTCCCTTGGAATTGATGTTGAACATCCTGTAGCTTATGTTCACACGCAAAATGGACTTGCAGAATCATTGGTTAAAAGGTTGCAACTTATTGCAAGACCTTTACTTATGAAATCTAATCTACCAATTTCTGCTTGGGGCCATGCCATTTTGCATGCAGCAATGTTAATTCGCATCAGGCCAACAAGTTATTTAAAGGTTTCCCCCTTACAAATGGTTTTTGGTCAGGAACCTAATATTTCCCATATAAGAATTTTTGGGTGTGCGGTATATGTGCCTGTAGCACTGCCACAACGCACCAAGATGGGCCCACAAAGAAAGATGGGAATATATGTTGGGTATGAATCTCCATCAATTATAAAATGGTTGGAACCATCCACAGGAGATTTATTTACGGCACGATTTGCCGATTGTCATTTTGATGAATCATTTTTCCCAACATTAGGGGGAGAAAACAAGCAGCTGGGTAAAGAAATTAGTTGGAATGAATTATCATTGGCTCATTTTGATCCTCGTACAAAACAATGTGAACTTGAAGTTCAAAAGATAATTCATTTACAGAATTTAGCTAATCAAATGCCAGAAGCATTTACTGACCCAAAGAAAGTGACAAAGTCACATATCCCAGCTGCTAATGCTCCTATTAAAATTGATGTCCCTGAAGGACAACCTGCTATGAATGAATCTAAAACACGCCTGAAGCGTGGCAGGCCTATCGGTTCCAAAGATAAAAATCCTCGAAAAAGAAAAGGAGCAAAGAATATAGATGGTCAAGTCGAGGATAATGAAGAAAAATTAGTAGCTCCAGAAGAGCCATCTCCTGAAGAGATATTATCTCCAGAAGAGAACATTGTAGTCCCAGAAGAGACCCAGGTACCTAATATATGTGAAAATAATGAGATCTCAATAAATTATGTTATGAATGGAATCCGATGGGATAGAAATGAAGTCAACGTTGATGACATCTTTGCTTATCATATAGCAAATGATGTAATGAATGATAATGAGGATCATGAGCCAAAATCCATTAGTGAGAGCCAACAAAGAAAAGACTGGCCCCTATGGAAAGATGCCATTAATGCAGAATTAAAATCATTGGCAAAACGAAAAGTATTTGGACCTGTAGTCCTTACACCTGAAGATGTAAAACCAGTTGGATGCAAATGGGTCTTTGTACGAAAAAGAAATGAAAAGGGCAAAATAACTAGATATAAGGCACGTCTAGTAGCCCAAGGTTTTACACAAAGACTTGGCATTGATTTTGAAGAAACGTATTCACCAGTAGTGGATGCGACTACTTTTCGTTATTTAATCAGTCTAGCAGTAGATGCAGGACTTGATTTACATCTAATGGATGTTGTGACTGCCTATTTATATGGATCACTTGATAGTGATATTTATATGAAAGTCCCTGAAGGACTTAAGATGCCAGAAGCATCTAATTCAAGTTCTCAAGAACAATACTCAGTTAAGTTAAATAAGTCCCTGTATGGCCTGAAGCAATCAGGGCGCATGTGGTATAATCGCCTTAATGAATATTTGTTGAAAGAAGGATACAAAAATGATCCGATATGCCCATGCATCTTTATGAAAAGATCTAATAGTGAGTTTGCTATAATTGCTGTTTATGTTGATGATATCAACATCATTGGAACTCCTGAAGAGCTCCAAAAGGCAATTAATTGTTTGAAGAAAGAATTTGAGATGAAGGACTTGGGAAGAACAAAATTCTGTCTTGGATTACAGATCGAGTACTTCAAGAAAGGGATATTTGTATATCAAGAAACTTATACAAAGAAGGTCCTAGAGCGATTTTACATGGATAAATCTCATCCATTATGTACCCCAATGATTGTAAGATCTTTGATGGTGGATAAAGACCCATTCAGACCTCGAGAAATTAGTGAAGAAGGTGATGAAGAACTACTTGGTCCAGAAGTACCATATCTTAGTGCTATTGGAGCACTAATGTATCTTGCTAATCATACACGTCCTGATATATCATTTGCTGTTAATTTACTAGCAAGATATAGTTCTTCACCAACACGAAGGCATTGGAATGGAATAAAGCATATTTTTCGTTATCTCAGAGGTACAACAGACATGGGATTATACTACTCAAATGTATCCAAGCATGAATTGGTTGGTTATGCAGATGCTGGATTTTTATCTGATCCACATAATGGTAAATCACAAACGGGCTATCTATTTACATGTGGAGGTGCAGCTATTTCATGGCGATCTATGAAACAGACTATATCAGCCACATCATCTAATCATGCAGAAATTCTAGCAATACATGAAACAAGTCGAGAATGTATGTGGTTGAGGTCAGTAATACATCATATACGTACAACTTGTCATTTATCTTCTGGCAAAATGATCCCAACAATCCTCTATGAGGACAATGCTGCATGTATCGCTCAACTTAAAGAAGGCTATATCAAGGGCGATAGAACGAAGCATATTTCACCAAAATTCTTCTTCACTCGCGATCTTCAAAAGGATGGTGAAATAGATATTCAGCAAATCAAGTCAAGTGAAAATCTAGCAGATTTATTCACCAAGTCACTTCCAGGTACAATCTTTGAAAAACTTGTTCATGATATTGGTCTTCGAAGATTCAAAGATTTCAACTGATATTATCAAGAGGGGGAGTCGATACACGCTGTACTCTTTTTCCCTTATCTAGGTTTTATCCCACTGGGTTTTCCTAGAAAGGTTTTTAATGAGGCAGCACTCGACGGTGTATCAATGAATGATGTACTCTTTTCTTTAGCTAGGTTTTTATCCCACTGGGTTTTTCCTAGTTAAAATTTTTAATGAGGCACATTCATAATGGACATCCAAGGGGGAGTGTTATGAATATTAAATATGTGGATGTCCATTGACTCATATTAATCTTCCAGTCAATTTGACATAAAGAAGAAAAGAAGACATGACACAAAGCAAAAGCAAAAGGAGAGAAGGACATAAAGAAAAGAAGACAAGGACATAAAGACGATATAAAGTAACCATGGTCATTTAAATATAACCATGGTAATACAACCACGGTTATTTTTCTACCTCTATATAAAGGGCTGTAATCGATTGTTTCAATTGAACTGAATGAGAACATCTCTCTAACTTCTCTCTAGAAATTCTATCGATTCTCTTTGAATCCTATCAATCTTCTTTCTTAGAACATATACTTTTATAACACATATATGTATATAGATGGCAAAAAAAGAAAAAATGTATGCATATATAGTAGCCACGTCCATATTATCTTCTTTGTCTTTCGGTGGTGTGATAAATTATGAAAGAGAAGGGTTATACGAGTCCTATTTGGTCAAAATGAGGTTGGTTTCGTAAAACCCATGAGTTTATTGGGTTCACATTTAAAAGAAAGACCAATCTAACTAGAGTTGATTTTTTAACAACCCTAATCCACCCGGCAAAATGACATAGACGTGTTAATCCATATTACTTATGGGTTTAGTTCAATAGTTTTTTTAATTCAAATCTGATATAGACATGTTTAATTTTTTTTTTTTTATACATTGGAAAGAAGTAGACATGTTTAATTTGATATTAACGTTTTTTATTCAATTTTTATTATGAGGGGTTTCAAATGCAGGATGCATTCCAAATTTGAGTTTTAATGAAATCGATTTTATTGTTTCCGATCCATTCATTTGTTTAAATTTAAATTTGGAGTAATTAACTGCTTTATTTGTATTTATATCCATGATTATATGAATTAAAACATTCATTCGATATTTTCAATTTATTATAATCAAGTTAATATGATGTATATGTGATTATCATATTCCTCTATGTGTTTATTATCATATTCCCCCTCTGATTATTTCGTATGAGTTGTGAATTTAAGTTGTTTCATCACCTAAAAACCATAACAGAGCCAAAGAAGAAAGAGCAAAGGTTTTAGAAGTCACACATGAAATGAGTGCTATCTTACTAATCTGGCGTTAATCTTAGTAAAATGCCCTCTAGCCAGTTAGGCACGGGTTTTGAGTTCAAGTTGATTCACATGCAAAAAAAAAAAAAAAAAAAGTTTTTGGAAGAGCTATTGATAATTATGTATGATAATACTTAAATCTGACCTGGTTATATATATTAGTCATATTAAAAAAAATAGAGGTAGATTTATATCATTATAAGAAGCTAAACAACTTGAAGCTGAAGCTTCTTTATTTCATTATAAGAAGTAAATACAAACAACACCTCTATTTTTTGCCCCACCGTTAGCTCAGCTTTTTATTCATAATAATTTATTGGTATTTATGTTTATGAATGTTATGTAGATGGGTTTTTTGAGTTATAAAAATTGATCTCTTCATCAACTTGAAAGTTGATTAATATTGGGTTGGAATGTCATTTTCAGTGATAATAATAATAATAATATTGGGAGGCTTTAAGCGCAAAACAAACGAAATGATAGATTGTGGCTGCTGGGATTCGAGCCCAGGTCTCCACGGCCACAACGTGGAATTCTTACCACTAAACTACAGCCACATAGATGTTATCTGAACCTTACAACGTTTAAATGAACAGCTAGAAATAAGCAGGGGCAGCGACAATTAAATATCAGCAACAGATTAAAGGACAATTGTTATAAAAGTATATGTTATAAGTGAGAAAATTGACAAAATTTTTAAAGAGAAATTAAAGAGAAGTTCTCATTATTTGAAACAATCGATTACAAACTTTTATATAGAGTTAGGAATCTAACCCTGGTTATATGACCATGGTTACTTTATGTCTTTATCTTCTTTTGCTTTTTTTTTTTTTGTGTCAAGTCTTCTTTTTTTCTTTATGTGAAGTTGAATTGTAAGTTGGTCTATATATGAGTCAATGGACATCCACATATTTAATATTCATAACACTCCCCCTTGGATGTTCATTATGAATATCCCTCGTTAAAAACTTTAACTAGGAAAAATCCAGTGGGATAAAAACCTAGCCAAAGAAAAGAGTACATCATTCATTGATACACCGTCGAGTGCTGCTTTATTAAAAACCTTTCTAGGAAAACCCAGTAGGACAAAACTTAGATAAGGGAAAAAGAGTACAGCGTGTATCGATTCCCCCTGTTGACAACATTAGTTGAGATTTTTGAATCATCGAAAACCAATGCCATGAGCAAGTTTTTCAAAGATTATACCTCAAAGCGACTTGGCGAATAAATCTTTTAGATTTTCACTTGAACTAATTTGTTGGATATCTATTTCACCATCCTTTTGAAGGTCATGAGTGAAAAAAAATTTTGGTGAAATATGCTTCGTTCTATCGTCCTTGATATAGTCTTCTTTAAGTTGAGTGATACATGCAGCATTATCCTCATATAGGATTGTTGGGATCATTTTGCCGGAAGTTAAATGACAAGTTGTACGTATATGATGTATCACCGACCTTAACCACACACATCCTCCACTTGCTTCATGTATTGCTATAATTTTTGCATGGTTAGATGATGTGATTGATATAGTCTGTTTTATAGATCGCCATGAAATAGCTGCACCTTCACATGTAAATAGATAGCCCGTTTGTGATTTACCATTATGTGGAGCAGACAAAAATTCAGCATCTGCATAACCAATCATTTCATACTTGGATACATTTGAGTAGTATAATCCCATGTCTATAGTACCTCTGAGATAACGAAGAATGTGCTTTATTCCATTTCAATACCTTCGTGTTGGTGAAGAACTATATCTTGCTAATAAATTAACAATAAGTGATATATCAAAACATGTGTGATTAGCAAGATACATTAGTGCATAGCACTAAAATATGATACTTCTAGACCAACTAGTTCTTCATCACATTTTTTACTAATTTCTTGGGGTCAGAATGGGTCTTTATCCACCTTCAAAGACCTTACAACCATTGGGATACATAATGGATGTGATTTATCCATGTAAAATTGCTCTACACTACAAAAAACATGTTATTACCGACGGAATTACCCACGGAATTATTTCCGTCAGTAATTTCCGACGGTTTACGGATGGATTTTCCGTCAGAAAAACTACCAACGGAATTACCGACGGAAAAAAATTCCATCTCTAATTACTGACGGATTGCCCACAGAATTTTTTCCGTCGGTAATTACCCACACCTTACCCACGGAATTATGTAGGTAAAATTGCCGACGGAATCCCGTGGGTAATCCGTCTCTAATTACTGACGAATTAAAGATGAAAAGAAATTTCATCGGTAAATACGGACGGATTACTCACAGAATTTTTCCGTCGGTAATTACCCATTACTTACCCACGGAATTCCATGGGTAATTTGAATAAGAAATTACCGACGAAATTCTGTGGGTAATGCGTCGGTAAATTCTGACGAATTACCCACGGAATAATTCCGTTGGTAATTACCGACGCATTACCTACGGAATTCCATCGGTAATTTTATATTAAATATTAATAATAAAAATTTTAAATGAAATAAAAAATTAAAAATTTTAAACTTTATATCATAAAAACAAAATATATAATTATATATAATTATATATTTAATATTATATATATATTTATATTAATATTAACTATTTAAATGAAATAAGAAATTAAAAAATTTAAATTTTATGTTATAAAAAACGAAATATATAATTATATATGTAATATTATATATATTTATATTAATATTAAATATTTAAACGAAATTAAAAATTAAAATATTTTATATTTTATATTATAAAAAATGAAATATATAATTATATATATATTTATCTTAATATTATATTTGTTTTTTACTTATTACATTATATATATTATTACGTGAATAAATAACGCAAGGTTAAAGCAGCTCAACTGGCAAAGGTATCAGAACACATACCAAAGGTCCAAGGTTCGAATCCCACCTTTATCACAAAATGCAACAATTATCTCATAGAAACACGTGCCTCAAGGTTTGAGGAACACGTGGCCCTTGCTTGGGATCCACTAGGGTCGGATGAGGGGGCAGACGGTGGGGGGCTTTCGGTGATGTCCACATGGCTTTTTTTAAGGTCGCCACGGGGATTTTTTTTAAAAAAATAATATTAAATTATCGACGGATTACCCAAGGAAAAATTTCGTGGGTAATTATCGAATGAAAATTTTCCGTGGGTAAATTCCGTCGGAAATTGCCGACGGAATTTTTTCCGTGGGTAAATTTCGTTGGAAATTACCTGCAGAATTTTTCCGTGGGTAAATTCCGTCGGAAATTACTAACGAAATTTTTTCCGTGGGTAATCCGTCGATAATTTCCGACGGAACAAAAATTCCGTCGGTAAATTAATTTGCCACAGATTTTTTAGAGACAAAAAAAATTCTGTCGATGATCCTTTGGTAATTCCATTTCCGTTCCTAATCCGTCGGTAATTTGATTTCAGAGACAGAATTCAATGGGTAATTTCCTTGGGTAATACGTTGTTTTTTTGTAGTGCTAGGACATTTTTTGTATAAATTTCTTGATATACAAAGATTCCTTTCTTAAGGTACTCGATCTGTAATCCAAGACAAAAATTTGTTCTTCCTAAGTCCTTTATTTCAAATTCTTTCTTCAAACAATTAATTGCCTTTTGAAGCTCTTCCTCAGGAGTTCTAATGATGTTGATATCATCAACATAAACAACAATTATAGTAAACTCACTTTTAGATTTTTTCATAAAGATGCATGGGCATATCAAATCATTTTTGTATCATTCTTTCAACAAATGTTCATTAACATGATTATACCACATGCGCCCTGATTGCTTCAGGTTATACAGGGACTTATTTAACTTAACTGAGTATTATTCTTGAGAACTTGAATTAGATGCTTTGACATCTTAAATCCTTCAGGGACTTTCATATAAATATCATTGTCAAGTGGGCCGTATAAATAGGCAGTCACAACATCCATTAGATGTAAATCAAGTCCTGCATTTACTGCTAGACTAATTAAATAACGAAAAGTAGTCGCATCCACTACTAATGAATAAATTTCTTTAAAATCAACGCCAGGTCTTTGTGTAAAGCCTTGAGCCACAAGACGTGCCTTATATCTTGTTATTTAGCCCTTTTCATTTCTCTTTCGTACAAAAACCCATTTGCATCCAACTAATTTTATATCTTTAGGTGTAAGGACTACAGGTCCAATTAATTTTTGTTTAACCAATGATTTTAGTTCTGCATTAATGGCATCTTTTTATAAGGGCCAACTTTTCTATGTTGACTCTCACTAATAGATTTTGGCTCATGATCCTCATTATCATTCATTGCATCATATGCTATATGATAAGCAAAGATGTCGTCAACGTTGACTTCATTTCGATCCCATCGGATTCTATTCATAACATAATTTATTGAGATCTCATTATTTTCACATATGTCAGGTATATAGGTCTCTTTTGAGACTATAACATTCTCTTCTGGAGATATCTCTACTGGAGATAATAACTCTTCAGAAGATGGCTCTTCTGGAGCTATTAATTTTTCTTTATTATTCTCGACTTGACCATCTATATTCTTTGCTCCTTTTCGTTTTCAAGGATTTTTATCTTTAGAACTGATGAGCCTGTCACGCTTCAGGGGTGCTTTAGATTCATTCATAGCAGGTTGTCCTTCAGGGACATCAATTTTAATAGAAGCATTAGCAGCTGGGACATATGACTTTGTCACTTTCTTTGGGTCAGTAAATGCTTCTGCCATTTGATTAGCTAAATGCTGTAAATGAATTATCTTTTGAACTTTCAGTTCACACTGTTTTGTACGATGATCAAAATGAGCTAATAATAATTCATTCTAACTAATTTCTTTACCCAACTATTTGTTTTCTCCCCCTAATGTTGGTAAAATTGATTCATTAAAATGACAATCGGCAAATCGTACCGTAAATAAATCTCTTGTAGATGGTTCAAAATATTTTATAATTGATGGAGATTCATACCCAATATATATTCTCATCCTTCTTTAAGGACCCATTTTGGTGCATTGTGGTAGTACTACAGGCACATATATTGCATACCCAAAAGTTCTTATATGGGAAATATTAGGTTCCTGACCAAAAACCATTTGTAAGGGGGAAACCTTTAAGTAACTTGTTGGCCTAATGCGAATTAACATTGCTGCATGTAAAATAGCATGGCCCCAAGCAGAAATTGGAAGATTAGATTTCATAAGTAAAAGTCTTACAATTAGTTGCAACCTTTTAACCAATGATTCTGTAAGTCCATTTTGCATATGAGCATAAACTATAGGATGTTCAACATCAATTCCAAGGGACATTAAATATTCATTAAAAGCTTGTGAAGTAAATTCACTAGCATTATCAAGACGTATTTTCTTGATAGGGTAATCAGGGTAATGTGCTCTTAATCTAATCAATTTAACAAGTAATCTCGCAAACGCCAGGTTTTGAGAAGATAATAAGCAAACATGTGACCATTTAGTTGATACATAAATTAAAACAATATAGTACCTAAATGGTCCACATGGAAGGTGTATTGGCCCCACAAATATATCCCTGTATCCGTTCTAGAAATGTGAGAAATTCACTTTCTACTTTACTTGGTGAAGGGCGAATAATTAAGTTTCCTTTGGAACATGCAGCACATGAGAAATCATGAGATTGTGATATTTGTTTACACTTCAGGGTATGTCCATATGAATTCCCAATTATTTGTCGCATCATGATTGAACCGGGATGGCCTAACCGGTCATGCCAAACATTAAATTCATTAGTAAACTTCTGGTTTATATTAGCAAATTGCTGGTTTGCATTGGTAGACTTATGATCTGTATTGATGAACTTCTGGTTCTCAATAGCATGTGTTTCAATTGTGCTTATATATGTGTAATACAAGCCCAAAAAAATAGGGAAACTTTCTAATATGCATTTTTTGCCAGCAACTATATTTGTGATGACAAGATATTTCTGATTATTTTTATTTGTTGTTTCTAAATGATATCCATTTCTGCGGATATCTTTGAAACTCATTAAGTTTCTTTTAGACTTGGTATAATAAAATGCATTATCAATGCATAATTTTGTTCCTTCAAGTAACAAAACATTAGTTCTTCTGGAGCATTTAATTAAATTTATACTATCAGATATAATCTGAACATTGGCTTCTCGTATTACCAAGGAAGAAAAATATTTATCATGTCTGAGTATGGTGTGAGTTGTTACACTATCAACTCATGATTGATGCCAATAAGATTCATTCTTCATTAAAAGAAAGATAAAAATATAATTAAGATTAATACATATGATAGAAGCAATTTTAAATATAGTACAACATAGCAATTCAAATTAAGAAATCTGCAACATCCAAATATGTATTACCCATATAGCCATACTCAGAATTCTCAACCTGATCAACATGATTAACTTCAACATTTGATCATTTACCATTATTTTTAATTGATTCTTAGTAAAGATCAACTAGGTGTCTTGGCGTACGATAGGTACGAGACCAATGACCCTTGCCACCACATCGATAAAATGGATTATCAGCATATTTATTATGCTTACTGTTTTTCCCTTTTTGGTTATTATCAGTCTTTTCTCACTTCTGGTAGGAATTTGAGCCACCATAATATTGATCACGGCCATGGCCACGCCCATGGCTGTAGCCACGCCAACGTCTACGTCCATGTCCACGTCCACGGCCACTGCCACAATTAAATTCATTTATTACTACATTCACTTTATGAAATGGAGTTGAGTCTGTTGGACGAGATTCATGGTTTTTAAATAAAAGCTCATTATTTTGTTCAACCACAAGGAGACAAGAAATTAATTCAGCATATTTCTTAAAACATTTTTCACGATATTACTGTTGCAGGAGCAAATTGGATACATGAAATGTAGAGAATGTCTTTTCTAACATATCATCATCAGTAACATTTTCTCCACATAATTTGAATTTAGAAGTAATCCTGAACATAGTTGAGTTATATTCGTTACAGATTTAAATCTTGCAAGCGCAAATGTATCCAGTCATAACGAGCTTTTGGAAGAATGACCATCTTCTGGTGATCATACTTTTCTTTCAAATTGTTCCAAAGAACAAGTGGGTCTATTACTGTCAAATATTCAATTTTTAAATCCTCATGCAAATGGTGGCGAAGAAAAATCATGAATTTGGCTTTGTCTTGGTTGGATGCCTTATTCCCTTCTTTAATCGTGTCTTCCAGACTTTTAACATTCAAGTGAATTTCCACATCCAACTTCCAGGATAAATAATTTTTTTAGATAATATCAAGAGCCACAATTTCAAGTTTTTCTAGGTTTGCCATAATTCAAACTAATTAAAGAAATAAATGAAAACGATTAAAACATAAAATGTAAACATGCAATATAATAACAAAAATAACTGTAAATTTATAAAGACAATAAATAATTTATAAGGCAAGATAAGAAAATTAAAACTTGTATGGCTTCAGGCCATTTAATCTTATGGCTTCAGGCCAATTAATCTCAAGATGAGAAATTAAATTATTATCTTCAGGATAAATAAAAGTTGTACATGACTTCTGACCGTACAATAAAGTAAAAGATGAAAAATATACATAACTTCTAGCCATATAATAGGAAATCAAAGAGATATGGCTTCTGGCCATATCATATCATAAGAGATTAAAATAATATAACTTCCGGTCATATAATTTCAAGAGTCAGACGTGTATGGCTTCTGGCCATAAAATAATAATATAAAAGAACTTGTAAATGATATATAAATGATATAAAAACAATAACGATATCCAATCTTAACCATGGAATTCGATGTTTATAACAATCGGTATAAGTATTACTCTAATTCCATATAGTGGCTCATATTATCCCAGATCTATTAAATAAAATAAGGTATATGTAATCATTAAAGAAATCATAAGAAGATCATACCTTTGTTTAAAGCTTCGTGCTGATAACGTGTTATAAAAGTATATGTGATAAGAGAGAATATTGATACGATTTAGAGAGAAGATTGATAGAATTTCTAGAGAGAAGTTCTCATTAAGTTCATCTGAAACAATTGATTACAAGCCTTTATATAGAGTCAGAAATCTAACCCTGGTTACATGACCATGGTTACATCTAACCCTGATTACATAACCATGGTTACTTTATATCTTCTTTATGTCCTTGTCTTCTTTTACTTTTTCTTTGTGTCAAGTCTTCTTTTATTCTTTATGTCAAGTTAAATTGTAAGTTGGTCTAGATATGAGTCAATGGACATTCACATATTTAAAATTCATAACAACAATGTATTTATTTCTTTTATCAAGACATGTGTCAATAACCAATACAGCAAGTTTCAAGTTGCATCCTAATAATTCCCTTATTGTAGTTGGTGCAAAAGATAGCAATTTATATATATATATATATATATATATATTAAAATACTATACTGTATCTTTTTCACATTTGAATTGTATTGAAATGGATATCAAAAATTGATAAAAAAAAAACCATTACACAGAATCTAATAAATTGCATGAAGAGACAGTAGCCATAACAACTAAAAGTTAACTTTTAGTGTTGCTAGTGAAATGGGATCTGAATAGAAGTTAAAGGCATGACAAACGGGTTTGTTTTTTAAAAAAAAAATTACAGTGACTTATGACTTTTTGAAAACTGAGGTGTTTGTGTTGACATTTTGATAACTAGGCTTCTTTCTTTTTTCCTAAAAACAGTTTTTGAGAAGAAGCTCAAAAACCTGACTTTTCCAAAATAAAACCACTTCTGTCACCGTTAATCCAAACACAAATCACATTTACAATATAACTTTTATCCTATCTAATTTTTATAAAAGTCACATTAAAAAAAACCACTTCTATCACCGTTAACCCAAACAGACCCTTACTAACCCACACCATTTCTTTTTTATAAATTTAAAGATGTGACCCATACAATCCATTTTAACCATATGTACAGATATATGCATATAGATGGCAAGAAAAAAAAATGTATGCATATACAGTAGCCACATCCATTATCTTCTTTGTCTTTTGGTGGTGTGATAAATAATGAAAGAGAAGGGTTATACGAGTACTATACGTGCCAAACTATTGGTCAAAATGAGCTTGGTTTCGTAAAACCCATGAGTTTATTGGGTTCACATTTAAAAGAAAGATCTAACTAGAGTAGAGTTTTTTCCAACCCAATCCACCCGGCAAAATGACGTAGACGGGTTAATCCATATTACCCATGGGTTTAGTTCAATGGTTTTTTAAGGGGAGAATTGCCCAAAAATACCTTAGAGGTAAATTAATTACTGATTGCTACCAAGTGTACAAGCAATCTTCAGTGTGTGCAAGCGATCTTCCGTTTTGTGCAAACCATCTTCCGTGTGTGCAGAAATCTTCTATATAAATGTGCAAGCAATCTTCTTTTGTATGCAAAATATCTTCCGTTATGTGCAACAGATCTTCCATGGTAGCAATCAGCAATTAATTTACCTTCAAGTGTTTTTGGGCAATTCTCCCTCTTTTAATTCAAATCTGATATAGACATGTTTAAATTTTTTTATACATTGGAAAGAAGTAGACATTTTTAATTTGATATTAACGTTTTTGGTTCAATTTTTATCATGAGGGGTTTCAAATGCAGGATGCATTCCAAATTTGAGTAAATGTAACCGATTTTATTGTTTCCGATCCATTCATTTGTTTAAATTTAAATTTGGAGTAAATCAACATTAACTGCGTTATTTGTATTTATATCCATGATTATATGAATTAAAACATTCATTCGATATTTTCAATTTATTATAATCAAGTTAATATGATGTATATGTGAGTATCATATTCCTCTGTGTTTATTATCATATTCCCCTCTGATTATTTCGTATGAGTTGTGAATTTAAGTTGTTTCATCGCCTAAAAACCATAACAGAGCCAAAGAAGAAAGAGCAAACATTTTAGAAGTCACACATGAAATGAGTGCTGTCTTACTAATCTGGCGTTAATCTTAGTAGAATGCCCTCTAGCCAGTTAGGCAGGGTTCTGAGTTCAAGTTGATTCACATGCCAAAAAAAAAAAAAAAACAAAGTTCTTGGGAGAACCATCTGTGTATGACAATACTTAAACCTGACCTGGTTATATAAATAGTCACGTTAAAAAAAAAAAATAGAGGTAGATTTATATCATTACAAGAAGCTAAGCAACTTGAAGCCGAAGCTTCTTTATTTCATTATGAGAAGCAAATGCAAGCAACACCTCTATTTTTTGCCACACCGTTAGCACAGCTTTTTATTCATATTTTGTTGGTTTTTATGTTTATGAATGTTATGTAGATGGGTTTTATATAGGGAAAATCCCTTAAAAGGTACTTGGAAAGTATGAAAAGATAGATAAGTGCCCTGAATTTCTGAAATCCTACATAGGTGCTAGGACTGAATTGGAATTTATAAATTCAAAGAAAAATAACCAATTTGTCCTTACTTATTTTTTTATTAAAAAAATAAATACTCCACCGGCCGAACGCCGCTCCGACGGGCCCCGCGGGCACCAGACGGGGGCTCTGCCCAGGGAATATTCCTTTGGGAATAATTCCCAAAGTGGTGAGCCTCCACCACTTTCACGCATAAAAAGTGCGTGACCACTAGGCTAGCAAAGCCCTTTAATATATATACTACCAAAATATATATATATATATATATATAGTAACCTTTGATTTTTAACTAAGCCAATCAACAAGTTTAAATAAGAAATTGACTAATTGATAAAAGAAATTAACAAGTTTATATAAGGATTTCACAACTTTTGTTTTTTAAACAAAAAATCCACATACTCTCTCAAACCATTCACTAGTTCAGATAAGGAGTTTTCGAGTTCATATGAGTAATTAACAAATTGAGATATGGACTTCGCAACTTTTGTTTCAACCAAAAATTCACTTTCGCTCTTAGGCTATTCACAAGTTTAGATGAAGAATTCCCACTTTAAGATAAGAAATTGACAACTTGAGATAACAAATTAATAACTTTTATTTAAGTAAAAGATTCACTTGCGCTCTCAAGCCATTCACAAATTTAGATATAGAATTACCAAGTTCAGGTACTTTGAATTTTTGAAATCCTGCAAAGGTGCTAGGATTGAATTGGAATTTACAAATTAAGAGGAAAATGACCAATTTTCCCTTACTTATTTTTTTATTAAAAAAATAAGTACCCCACCGGCCACCGGCCCCGGGGTTTCAGCCAGGGAATATTCCCTGGCTTTGGGAATAATTCCCAAAATGCATGACCATTGGGCTAGCAAAGTCCTTTAATATATATACTGCAAAAAATATATACTCCCTCCGGTCCTAATTATAAAACAACATTTGAGAATTGATTTTGGTCTTAATTATAGGACAAAATTTTAATTTTTGTTAATTTCTTCCCAAAATACCCCCATTAATACTTTCTCAATAATAATGAAACACAATAATAATTTTATAATACACATATCTATTCTATAAAGTGAGTAATATTTGTAATTCATTAATATCACATACAGTAGTAGCAAATGCTCTCAACTTACCAAAACCAGAGAAAATTGCCCAATTGAATGATTCTCTGTTCAACAAACCAGTCTGTATTATCATAATTACATTGACACCCACCATCTGGCCAACCCTAGAACCAGGGAGTTTTCTCCATTGCACATATGTATTAGCATTTGAGAGAGTGAAACAGAAGTGGTACACAAAATCATGCAAACAATGATAAATCAATCCTGAAAGAGCCACCACCCTCTCCTCTATGCCTGCACAAAGCAAGTCTCTTGCTAAACCAAAGTGATGGAACATTGTAAAACGGCTCGAACCCCATTGGCAGGATATCACAGGATGGACCTAACTTTAAGCAGTCATAAATCTCTTACTGTCACTTGAAATGATCTTGCCGTACAATTGTGATCAAGTTAAATGGAGCTCCATCTTCCTCCTTTTGTTTCCAAGGTTCACCATTGCCTTGGATATACCATTTCACTGTTGGAGACAATGGTGCGTATAAATCTGCATGAAGAAAATAATCAGAAGATGTCCTTACCGAATACGCAAAAATATACAACTTTGTTATTTCAAGTTCCCTAGAATTTAATGTAAATACATAAAAGTATTGAATAAAGGGTATCAATAAAGCAGTAAGCAAAAAGATTTACTGAAAGAGCAGTAAAACAGTGAACCATTCCAGTCCAACCCCAGTTTTATAACTGATATGCATATTACAAAGCAAAAGAGCTGAATAGAGATATCAAAGGGCATTAATTACCTCTGACGCACAAAATTCAAACACAACCAAAGTGCTCAGAGTTAAAAAATAAGAAGTCCATTTTCAGTTATATTGCCACAGTCTGAATTTTAGTTAATATCATCATCAATCATTTAATTAAGATTACTCATAACAAGTTACTAAGCAAACAATTAATTCCTCACTGTTTGAACCACCCAATGCCCCTCTTTCTGTACCTCCGTTGTAGCTCAAACGGCAGTATGCAGTGCCACATTTCTGTTGACAACGCAAGTCTACTCATGGAAATTTCTTAATCTATTATGTTACTCTGCTAAACTTATTAAGTAGCAATCATCCTTAAAACTAAGACAGTGCAGGTATTAAATAAGAAAGGAGTGCTTTCAACGAACTTTAATTTCTTTCAAGTAATCAATTAGAAGTTGTATGATAAACGACTGACTTATATCTCCAAACCCTTCAGGAATGAATAGACCCGAGAATTCCCAACTCCCTTTTAATTTTATTAAGCCTCTAATCTCCTTTCCGCCATTTGACTTCTGTCATCAACAGCTGAGCTTCAATGAAAGAGCAAAACAGAATGGTTACTGTTTCGATTCGATGGGACAAGCACACATTCTCTGACATATTGCTAAAATCTAGTCATTTCATATCAATGTCTGTGCCCAACAACTGTCTAATGACCTTTTTTATGTATGTGATATAATTAACCAATTTACTGATTTTACTCTTAACATATTTGAAGAAAAAACTATCAAATATTTTGTGGTAGTAGGATTATTCGTATATATAGGAATGAAGCAAGTAGTTTACAACAAGACATTTAAAAGCAACACTTCACATTATTTGAAAAGTTGTTTTAGCCACAGAGGCAACCATCAACATATCATAATCAAACCAACCAATGATGTTAGTAAAATGATAGCTGCCGAATTCTTGTTAATGACACATATGCCTATGAGAAATTAACATTCTCCAAGTCCTCCAAACTAAAATAAAAGGCATGGGGCATTACCTGTATTGGATAGAGAATCGGGCTCTCTTGTACTGTGCAATACAGCTGTTCCAGATAAAACAGTGATAAAACCACAAAGCTCTGATGCAATAGTGCTTACACTTTGACCGTTATAGTCCTAAATAAGAAGAGTATACATGGAAGGGTTATAATTAGATGAATGAACCATAAAATCTCTCATTTTCTACATATTTGTCTGACTATGTTATGGTAAAATACCAACCTTAAACATGATTGCACTGGCTAATATAGTAAAAGATGTGAACAAGGCATAGTAGGTGGGAGAAACAACTGCTGTGTTAAAAGTATCCAGCGCCTGCAACCATGCAAGAGTAGACCGCATCAAATACAAACAAATGGCAGACAATTGAAGGGCAAGCTTTGGCACTAGTAATTTAAATCATAGGAATTCAAACTGCTAATAATCAGTTTCTGCATGAAATCAGATTAAGCATAACATGGATTGCTTACAACTTGAACACCTAGAGTTACAACCGCTAGAAAAGGTTCCTTCCTTTTATTGGTGACTTAAATTTAAAGACAAAAGGAGTGAAAATAGATGCACAGAAATATGAAAGGAGATATGATAACAGGCAGCGGTCAAAGAATCAAAAAGTGGCAAACAAGCTTATAGGGATATAATAACAGCCAGCAAACCAGATTGCTTCCTCACATCAATATATCTACACATGATTAGCAATGCAGAAAATCAACAAAGTAAGCTGGAAACTTTGTACATAAGTGATTATTACAAACTATTTTTTTAATCGCAAGCGCTTAATAAATAATAAGAAGTTACAATTTGGCAGTCTCTTCTTTAGCTTCTTTGTCAATACATGTACTTCTTTGAGGCTATAGAAAAGAGTTGAGTGCAGTATTAATTCACTCTTCATCTATTTAATTCTGAACCACAATAAACATAATTTTGATGAGTTATTTTGAATTAAACAATTTTTGGCAAAAAAATTTTTGAATTAAACTATTTGACCACAAATGTAAGAAAACCAAAATTTGAGTTAAGTTTGATGTACAAAAGAGAACAGAACATGGGGGTGGAGAGGCAAGATGAAAGCAGAAAAGGAAGCAAGGAAGTACATGTATTTAAAACAGGGGTTTCAAAGTCATTGGTATTGGCAAATGAGTTTTGAAATTTTGAAATATTTTTGAAAATGTATCAGTGGTAATGTTCTTCTGCCACCTTGAATGAATTGAACGTTACTTTGAAAGAAAAACAACTATAAGGACACACAGTAAGAGATATATTAGCTGGGGAGCAGATAAATAGAGCTGAATTTTGGTAGAGTTGTGATAACCATTCTTTCTTGAATTAATCAAAAAGATATTCTTCATTAAATGTGTAAAGTATTAGCCTGTATCATTTCACATGACTAAGACAAACAATTAACATGCCTTAAGAGATCTTCTACCTCACTGGCATACATTATTAATCTACAATACAGGATTATGTAACAGGGTGCCAAAAGAGTATATGAAATATGCAAAATCAATATTCACATGAAAAAATCCATCACACTACAATAAACTGACCATATTAAGATAATTTAATTGAATTATGATGCAGGTAACAGCAGCCATTGCAAAAATCCATGTTTGGAAGTATACAGCTTGATTTCTGCCCTCAATTGTAAGTTTGATTGCAGTGCCAATAGCTTTTACACTCATGACCTGTGAAATATGGGATCTCATTAGCAATGTAAATCAAACAATGGCCTTTGGTTTGAGACTGAGACAACAACATCGTAATTATAGAAATAATTCAAACAATAAAACCATTACATCTTTAACGCTCACGAGATATTTAGAAGAGTCACTTACTGTCAAAGAGCCGATTACAGAGCATATCCCGACATAAACAAAAACATTAGCTTGGCCATATCGGGGGGCACAGTATAAGATCAATACCAGTGATACAGCTACAGCTGCAGCAGTATACAAGAGAAAAGCTGTGCGCCAGACAGAAAATATTGATTAGAAAAAAACAATCCGTATAACTCATGCATCTAGAGACACCATACTTGATAAACCTGAGAAGGATACCTGGTTGAGTGGCCAATTCCCATATTTCTAGTACAGAACTAATAGACTGCTCTTGAGGAGCATGGAGTACAATAATAGTGGATCCAACGATGCACAGAAGACACCCTATCATACCCATTTTTCGGAGCCTCTCACTCAACAAGAAATGTGCTAAGACAGCACTATCCATATCCATATAGTGTTTAAGAAAATGATTAAGCCGGTAGGCAACTCCAGTAGGTTATAATAAAGTCAAAAGCAATCAAGAAACCAATCATCAGAAATAAATATTACCTGACAATAATACTCAAAGCACCAAGTGGTGTCACAAGCACCGCAGGGGCGTAAATATAAGCCACAAAATTGGCGACCTCTCCGACAATCACTTAAGGTAATTACAAAAAAAAGAAAATGAGATTCGAAATTACTAACTCGTAAGACATTAATTAGGTTCTTCGCTTACTTGTAATCAATTACAAAATCAAATCAAATACTAATAGCAACTTACTCGTAATCATTCCGATCCACCAGAGAGGCTCGAGCAGATAACCATATCCTCCAACACCTAACATAAATGGAAGAACGAGTAAGGTTAATGCACAAAACATAAAGATCGGCAACATGCACAAAATGCAATTTATAAGTTTTCAAAAGGACTGACCGGCACGAACACCGTTGGCCGCAGCCCGTCGGAGGCCCTTTTTCTTAATAATGAAGCTGGAGCCAATAAAAGCACTGGAAACGACGGCCAAGACAAACCCCTTCAAATTGCTCGAGAACATCTATATAGTCTATCTATGAATATAATCACATCCGGCGATAAAAACTAGTACGACGACGACGAAGATGACAGAAGCTCCTCCTCCTTGATTGGCTAAAACTCGTATCAAAATTCACACAATTCATAACCCTAGAAAACAAGTAGAATCGCATAAACTCCTTGTAGATTCCTTACTGCTGGCCCTCAACGAACGCAAGGCGACCCACGGTCCACTCTCTCACTGTCCGCTGATTATCTTCCTTTTTTTGCTTTTTTTTTTTTGTGAAATTGGATGGATTGGGGTGAAATTGCAATCTGGCGGGTGCTCGCCTTATCTCCGATTGGGTCAAGGTCAAGGATTAAGGAATGGAGCAATTGGAAAAATGTTGAGGAACAGTGCATCGTGAACAGTGAAAAGGATAGGTCGTTATGAGGTGAGGTGTTTTTGTTTGCAACGCCACGTCGTCTCGTCTTGTTCATCTCTCACGGGCCGGTCTTTTTTTTTTTTTAATGAACCCACTTTATTTTGATTTCCCCCGGGAGCCCATTTAAATCATGACAAATAGGCTAAGGACACGTGACATACTCACATGTGCAAGTTCCTCAAAATGTATGGAATATGTCGAACTACCTGGGGCAGCTGTACCTGCTCCCCGGAGAACTTGCAGCTGTACCTGCAAGTTCCTCATAATTAAAATGTTTTTAACCCCTTATATTAGTTTAAGTATAAGTGACTTTTGTGATAATAATAAGAGAGAATGGATGGAAAAATATTTTAAAAATCAAGTAAATATTTAAAAATTACTTTAAATTATTAGGTGCTACTGAAAAAATATTTTAGAATCGGTGGAAATCAATAAATCAGTATTCTAAGTTTTGAGTTACTACTAGAAAAAAATACATTAAAGGTAAAATTGTAGTCAGTCTCCTAAGACTGGATACAACTGAAAAAATATTTTAAAGAGTTAAAAGCACCAAAAAATATTTTAAAGTAATTTTTGTAGTTGAAAAAGTACATTAAAGGTAAAATTGCAATCAGTCTAATAACACACTGGATACAGCCGAAAAAATATTTTAAGGGGTTAAAAACACCAAACAAATATTTTAAAGGGTTAAAAACACTCAAAAAAATATTTTTTGAGTGGGTACAACTATAAAGCAGGTAAAATTACAATCAGTCTGATAGCACACTAGGTAGTGGGTACAACTAAAAAATATTTTAAGAGGTTAAAAACACTCACAAAATATTTTTTGATACTATATACTATTTAAAAAACATTTTATAGAAAAAAAAACAATCACTACAAAAAAAGCGTGATTTAGTAGCAGTTAAAAATGTGTATTAGTATCAGTTTTAACCGCTACAAACAACATTAGTAGCAGTTAATAAAACCGCTACTAAATCGTATATTGCAAACGGTTTTGTAGCGGTTATCTAAAACCGCTACTCAAGGAAAATAACTGCTACTTACTTTGTAGCGATTGAACCCAACCGCTACAACATCCCCATAAGCCATAAATTTTTTCGGAGATGTTTGTAGTTGTTATATAACCGCTACAAATATAAAAAATTGAAATTTTCAAGGTGGGAAAAGAAAAATGAAATTTTTTTTCTACTTTATTGCGGTTAATAAATCGATACTAATTTGAAATTTTTATAAAATTCGTAGCGGTTATATAACCGCTACTAATTTCATGAAAATTTAAAAATCGCACCAAAAAATTAATTTCAGTTTAAAAAGGCACTTTAATTAGTAGCGGTTTAATAACCGCTACAAAAATTAAGAAAATTAAAAAAAAATACGATCATTTGTTTCTGTTTTTTTAATATTAAATTAAATAGTTTATTTTTTTAGTAGTTTATCTAATTTAATTAGTTTATTATTCAATAGTTTAACTCATTTATAAATTAAAAGGAATAATTTAATTTAGTTAGATAAGTATAAAAATTGTATTGATAATATTATTAAGGATACGTAGGTAATAAGGAACTATTATATTGTTTACTACAATGTAATTGTGTATGAAGTTGGCAAAAAAAATTGTGTATGAAAAATCATGATGTGAAAAACTGAACCGGACCGGCCGGTCCGACCGGTGAACCGGTCCTCAGTTCGGTCCGGTTTTCTGTTTCAGAAGGGGGGAAGGTCGAACCGGTCCAAAACCGATGAGTCACTGGTTCAACTGGTTTGCTCTTTTTTTTTTTGAAAAATGAGATATCCGGTTCAAAAAAATGCTGAAAAAGAAAGAAAACCATAGATTTAGACCGATATACATACAATCTATAATATTTCACTAAATTATAAGAACAAATTTTAATTTCAAGGCTACAAAAATTTAAAAAATAAAAATAATAAATGAAAAAAATATTATATATTATATACATATAATATATAATATTTTAGTCAATTAATTTTATATGATTCAAGTAATCAAATCTAATATAATCAATTGATTTTATCTATAGAAGTTTAAGAATATATTAATATATATATTGTTACTAATAAATTGTAATATTTTAATATGACCGGTTCGACCACCGGTTTGATCACCTGTTCGACCCCGATTGAACCATTAACCCTTGAACCTGTTCCGTGACCAGTTCATTGATCGGTTCGATTTTTTGTTCCTTGTGAAAAAAGGATGAAAATGAGATAAAGCTCTGAAATATCTGAAAAAAATAGTGAGAATAAATTTTATGCAAAGGAAATAAGTATTGAAAAAAAATTAAAAAATTTGTTACCATATTTGATCGTATTGTTCAGCTCCTCAACTCATACAAAAAAATTTGTAAATGAGAGAAAATGAAAGAAGGGTAAGGTGAAAAGAAATGGGAGAGTGTTTGAAATGAGTTATAGTAAGGGTATTTATAGGGATCCACGTACCATTTTATAGCGGTTAATGTATCCATTTTGCAGTGGTTTTTAATTAGTAGCGGTTATTTTTATTTTTGTAGCGGTTTTAATTAGTAGCGGTCATTTTTTATTTTTGCAGCTGTTTAATAACCACTACAAATATTATTTTTTTTAAAAAAAAATCCAATTTTTTTTAATACAAAAACATAATTTGAATTTGATCACTCATCTTCGCCATCCCTACAGAAATTATGTAGAAAAATTATTGTTAGGGATGTATTATTAAATTTTAAAAATTTAATTTAAATAATGTGGACGTAAAAAAACTCACCGCAGTAGAGGTAAATTGTAATCGCCTTCAGGGAAGTAGTTTTCAAAATCGGCTAGCTAAAATGACTCACTCTCGTAGGCGATGTTATCACCTTTACCCATATCGTAAAGATCTCGTGACTTTAAATGAACGACTATGTTCCAATCCTTGTGCCTCTCGTCCTCAACATAATAAACCTGATGTGCCTTTGAAGCAAGAATATATGGCTCATCATCTTGAGAAATACCAGTATGAATTGGCCGCGAGAAATTGACTGATGTGATCCTTAAGTCGTCAGTTATCAGTCCCCGAGAAGTAATGGTATTTGCCCACATACACTTAAACAGTGTCACAGTGAAACGGCCTTGATAATTAAGTTCGACCACATCAAGAAGCTTGCCACAGTAAGGGACACCTTCGAATTGCATGTTGGCGTCACTGCTGCTCGCATAACTCCTTGTCCCAAATGTGCCATAAACACCCGAATTATGAGTTTGCAATCCTTGATCCTGTGAAACCGTGCAAAACTTAAAATCATTGACATTGTATGCTGTAAACCTTTTTGCATAATCAAGAAGGCCGATTGCGAGAGCTCTGAAAACCATTGGCCTCGTAGAACGTTGTGGGAATCTCAGCATCAGGGAATGCATCTTGTAATAATTCGAGCAACATCGACATTCCCTTATCTGTGATTCCACACAAGCACTTGATATGATATAATTTGATTAAGAAAGATAATTTAGAATACTTTCGACAACCTTGATATAAAGGACAATCTGCTTCATCCATTAAGCTGAAAAAATCCCGAGCTGCTTCATTCCTCATGAACACCGGCTCAGAACCGTGTACTTCTTCGTTGAAGTTGTCGCCTTGAAATCCAAATGCATCACGCACAGCATCATTCATAAGATCATCTTCATCTAGTTGAACGCCTACTTGAGAACTTCGAGGAAGAGCATCATCATATCTAATGTCGGCCTTATCACCATGAAATGCCCAGAACGTATAGTCTTCAGGGAAAGGCTTCAGAAGCAAGTGTTCCTTAACAACATTTCGTGCATGCCATTTCTTGAACTTGCATCTCCGACAGGGACAGACGATCTTGCCGTTACAACCAGCATGAGTGAATGCGAAATCTAAGAAAATTTTTAATCCGTACAAATATTCTGAAGAATTGCACGGCAACCTGATCCATGACTTATCCATAGCTATTAGTGAGAGAGAAGAAAGAATAGTGAAGAAGATGAGTGAATAGAGAATGATGAATGCCTAGAACCTTGTATTCTGAAATTCCAACGTTTAATATTTTATAGCGATTCAAAAACCACTACACTAACCGCTATGGTACTAGACATTTGTAACGGTTATATGTATAAAACCACTACTAATTTTCAAGCCGTTGAAAATTTGCACAAAACGAGGGGAAATACAAAAATGAACCGTTGAGTATTTGTAGCAGTTATATGTATAAAACCGCTACTAATATTAAAGTCGTTGGAAATCAAATTGTAGAATAGGTTTTAAACTTGTAGCGGTTATACATAATTAACCGCTACAAATTTGCACAAAGGCGGGCAATTCAAAATTCAAATGTTGAGTATTTGTAGCGGTTATTTATCTATAACCGCTACAAGTTTAAAACCAATTCTTTAATTTGATTTCCAACGGCTTTAATATTAATAGCGGTTTTATATATATAACCGTTACAAATACTCAACGGTTCATTTTTGTAGCAGTTATAAAACAAAACCGCTACAAATATGTATATTTATAGCGGTTTTGTTGTAAAACACTACAAATATATATATAATTGATTTTTTTTAAGGTTTTGAAATATATAAATAATATTGTTGCAATTAATTCACAAATTCAACAACGCGGTCTAAGAATATAAATATAATTATGGTAAACGCAATAAGAATTTAAGTTCTGAAATAAAAAATTATATATGTTTATTTACAAATGTTTCAACAACAAATAAAAAAAATGTCCTAAACTAAATAGCTGGGGGCTGATCATCTGGTACTTCCTCAGGTGGGGCTCCCTCAGGTGCTGTTGGATCGGGCCGCTGGGCGAGTTAACTGCACCATCATCATCAACAGGAGGAGGAGGAGGAGTAGTCTGGACGACGAATTGAGGGACAGGCGGAACCTGTAGATACTGCTCGTCCGGGAATAGGCGACTCCATCCGTGCTCGAGCATGCTGTTCATGATATCACGCCACTGCGTCTGCTGAGCGTAGATCAAATCAGCATGCTGCTGCATCTGCTACTGCTGCTAAGCCACGGCAGCCTGTGTCTACTCCAAATCTAACCGCAACTACTCAACAGACTCGTCCCTCAGACGTCTGACCCCTCTAGAGCTGCCAGCCTCAGAGGCGGCGCTCCTGCCATAGACTATGTTAGGTCTGGTGCCTATCCCCATCTCCTGCACGCATCTGGGAGTCTCAGCCTGACTCAGACCAGCCTTCAAAAGAGCTATCGGGTCCACTGACCCCTATGACTCCTTGGCCTGGGTCTCTCGCAGCTCAGCCTATGACTGCTGCATCCGCTCCTGCCATTTTATGAAAATTATAATAATGAAATTACTTACAATGGCCACCTCTGTCTGCTGAGAGGTAGGAGTCCCGTCACGGTGTCTATGTGTGATCGCGTACAACTCCCCATAGTCCGTTTGACGGTTCTCCTGCTGTGCCTTCTTTTCCTAAAACAATTACAGAATTCAATTAATATTATGAAATAACCATTTAAAAGTCAGTGATATTATGAAAAGTTACCAGCTCGTTGTACGTGACAGCAAAGGTCTACGATCCTATTGTGTGGTGGATCGTCTGCTGCCCACGGCACCTGGTGTTCCTCTTAGAAAGCACCTGGAAAAAAAACAATATTAAATGTATTAAAATAATATAAAACATTTAAAATTAATAAAGTTTAAATTAAAATTAATTAAATTTAAATTATAATTTAATAATTAACAGTTACAAAATTATATATAAATAATCTAATAAATACATTACCTGCCCCTCAGCACTCCTCCTGAACTGGACGAAACTCGCTCAGTCGTTCGGCGGGACGCCGTGTGGGACCCTCTCGATCAGCTGCTTCAGAGGCATTGTCCCGTCCTTATCCACGCTGTGGAAGAGGCGGTTCCTCCTATTCCTCCAGCCGTCACCCATCTTCATCAGGGTGTACCTCTTCCGGTTGGCCCGGACGGCAAACCACAGCTACAAAAAAATTATTTAAACATCAATAATTACAAAAATCCTATTAAAATTATTAATTAAATATAATTCATTAAAAAATATTAATTAAATACTATTAATTACCTGCACCACGTCCTCCCAAGCCAGGTCCTTCGGCCCCTTTGAAATATGCCTTCACGTCCTGAAGTGAAGGGGGAACCGTATCCAATTCGAGCCCAGCTCGTTCAAGAAGCGGTTGAACAGGTGACCCCCATTGTCAATGGGCTGGTTCGTGCCGTCATTCCATGGCACTATAACTCGTAGTGTCCGGTCCATGCTGTTCAGACCAGCCACGTCCAGCCTCCTCGTCGACACGTTCCCTTGCTCATCTGCACAATTTACCGCACGTTAGATAAATTGTAATTTTAATTTAACATTTCGAATTTAAATAAAAAAATTATTAAATAAAAAATTTATTTACCTTGGACCTACACTGCAAACCCAGTAGACCATGAAGACGACCCTCGTGGGTTGTTCTGCTCCCGAGCCTCATCCTCATCGAGGAACTGATCCATCTCCTTGATCCCAATCGAGATGTCGAAGTCCTTCGCCTCATAGTCTTCGACGCTGATATCTGCCTCCCCTAAATCACACACCTCTGGTGCGGTCGTCTCTTGTGGGTCAACTCCTATGGGGGGATGGGCTACAATGCCGCGGTCGCCCTCCCTCTGCCCTCTGCTCTGCAGCTGCCACCCCGTAAAATCGGTCTAGGGACCTCAAGCGCCTTCCCCCTATCCTCTCTTGAAGCCATATCAACTATAAAAATTTAAAAAAAAAAATTTAGTCACATTGTTATGCAAAAATATAATAAAAATATAAATACAAATAAAATACGTCTTATCTCCGTAACTCAAGTACAATATTGAGAAATACTGCAACAAAAACTCTTTCACAGACGTCTGAACGCTCAATGTAAAAGAAAACACTTAGAGAAACTTCAGAAAACAAAATGAGCAAACGTAAGAATGGAGAATGTGGCGTGCATATATGGGCCACAAAATTGTAGCGGTTATTGTAATAACCACTACATAAACTGCTACAAAGCACCTAGGGCGGCTAAAATTTGTAGCGGTTTTACAATAATCGCTACAAAGTACAAAAACCTTTGAAGTTCTGTAGCAGTTATGGTTACAGAACCGCTATAAATTTGGAGACCTCTGAAATTTTGTAGTGGTTAGAACCTTATAACTGTTACAAATATACGACGTTTGGAATTTTGTAACAGTTTTGTTGGTCAAACAGCTACAAATAACTGCTACACTGTTGGCGCGTCTTGGTCGCACCATGTGGCAGGAATATTCTAGCGATTTTTATTTATTAACCGCTACAAGTTTTGGCGGGAAATTCACATCATATTTGTAGCGGTTTTTTTCTACCTAACCGCTACAAAAATTGCTGCCAATCTGTCGCACCACTTGGCGCGTAGCTTGCCGCTACAAATTTGTAGCGGTTTTGGTTAAAATTGCTTCAAATATATAAATATGTAGCGGTTATTTAAAACCGCTATAATTCCACCACTACAAAATGCCATTTTTTTTTTGTAGTAAATATCATATGACTAATTTCCAGACAACCCAATCTAATATAAAATGCCATTAGCTTTTAACAAAAGCTCTATTCTCTAGCTTCTCCTAATTGAGCTTTCACCAATTGGACTTTTGCAAAAGCGCAATTGCCAATTAGCCTCTCCAAACACTTAATTGGGCTTTTGCCTCCCCAATTGGGCTTCTTGGCCTCCCCAAACACACACTTTATTTGAAAAATAAGTGCTTATTATGTAAATTAAGATAAAATTTTTCTCACATACTTGCTTCGTATACAGTAAATCACAATTTATAAGTATTTATAAGTAAAAAATAAGCTATCCCAAACTAACACATGTTATTAGATCAATTTTTAATGATTGAGATTAATTTATATTTAACAATTTGATAGAAATAGTTTAATATGATATATTTTTATTATAATAATATTCTTTACATAGTATTAAATGTCAATCATTAAAAATTGATCTAATAATAAACACATTTAATAAAAACTAAATGAAAAAAGAAATCACTAGAGCGACCCTTCCCCTGAAATATCCAATACTGCGAACCATTGTTAAATCACAAAAAATAATGAAGTTGAAGTTCCGTAACAAATAAGGATTTCGGGCATCAGATGTGTGCCCCTCTCATGCGCCCTCTGTTGCTCCCTTATTTTAGGAGTCTTCCCAAATATATTTTTTATAATTCTTTGGATCATTAGATTCTATATAAAATGAGTGAAATTTTGATATCTTATAGACAAAATATAGACATGTTTTCAATTTTTTATGATTTTTCAAAGATATTTCAGAAAAATTGTACTTAAAGTGGAAAAAAAAAAGGAAAACAAAAAAACACCATTTTTCTGAAATATCTTTAAAAAATCATAAAAAATTAAAAACATGTTCATTTTTTACCCATAAGATATCAAAATTTCACTCATTTTTTGTAGAATCTAATGATCCAAAGAACCATAAAAAATATATTTAGGAAGAACCCTAAAATAAGGGGGCAGCAGAGGGCGTATAAGAGGGCACGCATCTGAGGCCCTTCGCCCAACAAATAATTACTGTCCCGTGAGCGGTTGGGATCAGTTCCTAGTTCACGTGCTCAAGTGAGCTTTTTCCCCACAAACAAAAATAAATAGTATGTTCAAAATACAAATCTAAGTATAAATCACTTATAAAATAATTAATGTTCATTTTTAGTTTTATTTCTATAATTAATACTTATTTTTAATTTTATCTGCTTATTAAATTTTCAAACACTTTCTCTAATAATGGTGAAAGTGGAAAACAAATTTTAATTTATGACATATTTAATGAGTTAGCTGTCATTTTTTATTTCTAATGAATTAATTAAAGTACCCTATATTATGGATCGTGGGAGCAACTAAATATTCCCTCAATATAAGATCCTTTTTAAGTTTGTTTCAATAATAAATATGCTTTTTTTTTCTATTTTGCCCTCAATTAATTATTATATTTATACATACATTCTCTTTCATACACTTTGGTCCCTCAATTAACTATGTACATTCTCTTTCATACATTTTGATCATTTTTATAAGTCCATTTGAACTAAAAATTTTGATCATTATTATAAGTTCATTTTTAGAGTAATAAATGTATTTGTACATATTTGCCCCTATCAATTGTAATAAATAAGAAGAATTTATTGATGTTGATTATCAAAGATAAAGACAAAATTGGAAATTTAGTCCATAATTAATGAGTTAATTAACTCTCCTTGATAAACGAGAGTTAGTTAATTTGAATTTATAAATAAAACCAGAGTGATATACATTTGCCCACATGATTCATGAAAACTGGGCAATTGGTATACCGGCTTGTTTTAACAAGATGGGGAGAGTGGGATTTCTGTGCATCAATTGTTGGTTCACCTTGAATTACTTAGGGTGTGTTTAGTTTAGTTTATTGAGTAGAAATAAGCTCGTTTTTAGGCAATAAACCCAAATAAAAACGTGTTGCATTTTTGTAGTGTTTGGTTCAGTTTATTTTAATTGCATCATGGGTAGAATAAACTACTTATTAAATAAGCTCCTCACTATAGCTTTTCTATTAAGTCAGTTATTATGTAAGTCGAGATAAAACTCCTCTCATATCCCGTATACCGTAAATCACGATTTATAAGCACTTATTGTCCAAAAATAAATCGCTCATCCAAACATAAATCACATTACAAAAACTGACTTTTCTCTTAAGTCATTTTTAATAAGTCAGAATCATAATAAATCATTTTTTCTACCGCTATCCCAAACACATACTTAAATTATACTACCTCATGTCCTTTAATATAAGACCTAATTAATTTTTTTGAGAGATTAAAGAAATTAAATAAATTACTATAGAGTAATTGTATTTATCTTTTTTCTCTAAATTAATTTGCTTGACTTATAAACTAATATATAACCTTATGATACAAACATATATTATAATAAAATAATTTACTTAGCTTCTTTAACCTCTTCAAAAAATATGTTAACTTAGTCTTTTACTAAGGATCAGAAAGAGTATATCTCATTTACTTTAATATTCCTCCAACTCAAAGTCAGTGCAATTACACACTAATAATATTTATGAACGTCTTTGTTTCGCGCAATATATATATATATATATATATATATATATATGAACATCTTTTATCCTACTAAAATCATTTCATGCTGCCCGCGCGTGCAATACGAGTGGTTTTTTTATTGTAGGTTTATTCAACTCTATACAGTATACACATTCTCACAAAGCTTCTTTCAATAAAATTTCAAAATATATTAAGCATACAATAAAATGATTACAGTAACTTGGGCTGCATTACATGTTAGAGACAAGCAAATCAAGGAGCCCAAGAGAACAAACAGAAAACAGACAAACGAAACAAACGACACAAAGGAAACCAACAAACAACGGAACAAAAGTAAAACACCTAATACAAATGAAATAGCAAGACAGCGAACAGCTTCGACTTCGAAGAAGATTTGCAGCCATAAAAAGAAAGTCACCCATTGCTACCAGCGGCGCCAACAGAGTGAGGATGAATTGAGCAAGAACAAAGTGGCGCGCGTTGCAGCATGCCTCCCAAAGGACATGGGCCACCCAAGCGAACCAATGAAGTTCATGGCTTCCTGTAGGAAGAGAGAGGTGGTAGTCAAACAAGTCCAGTGGCCAAAACTAGAGCAAACTGAGTATTCCCCAACCCCACACAATGCATATGAAAGCAAAGAAGACCCGAGGAACAAACCTGCATAAAACCACAAATAGAGACCGAACCAAAGCCAGAGTTAAACCAACGAGCAGCCTAACCATGAAAAAGATAATCATGGCATTGCCCATTCTATGATATATTATTGATGAACCACACGGTCATGGGGTGATCAATCTGGTCTTTTTGGCAAAAGAATCGCAAGAACCTAGAGAAGCAGATGCTTTAAGAACACATTGGGAACCAAAGTAAGCAGGTTGAGGAGAGCCACGAAGTCGACGACGTCCACCACGAAAACCATAAACAGGACCCTCAAAGGAGGTATGGAGAGGAGTAGTTGGGCTAGAACCACTAAAGGCAGAGATTTCATCAACAAACTCGAGAGCTTCATCTCTGGTATATGCTTTGATCCTCATGTAGATAGAGGTACCATGGTTATGCACAAGTAGTGATTGATCAAGCTCCCTCGAATAAGAGACGGGAAGCTGAGGATAAAGAACTTGAAGTTGATCAATAAACGAGGAAGTGGGAAGCACCACTGAGAAGCATGCACGTATAAAAAGCTGCTAGCGAGGTTCTTGAAAACCATGCATGCACAGAAACCCATACAACCAGCAAAACCATTCATATGGATCATCAAACCAGGCAGCAGAGCCAACTCGCACCACAGTACGCTCCATTGCTACATGCATTGCACTTTCACTAAGTTTAGGATCAATGAAGAAGAAGATGTTCCCCACTAATATATGCGGAATCATACAACCCGCTTGGCGCCAGTGATAGAGAAAGGCATAAAACATAGACTTCAAGAAGAACGAGAAGTGGCGATGATCCGTTGTTCTGATGTTCAAAGCTCTAGGGTGAAGAAGAAGCTCCCAATGTCTTTTATATATATAGCACTCAATGGACTTGAAGAAAACACAAAGGTCTGAATGGAGCAATGCACAATATGCTTGCGAAGGCCTCTTAAGAGAGTAAAACATTAGCCTATAAGGAGAACCAGGTGCGCGACGTTGTGGCAGTGCATGAGATCATGAAAAGACCAAGGTATGAAGGTAGAAGGAACATTAGAGTGATACCGATGCATCGAGGGAAGATGAAGCGAGGGAAGATGAAGCAAAGCCTCATCAAATCCAGCCTCCTGGCAAACAATTAATACCTTAAAAGACGAACTAACTGTCTTAGTTTGCTTAACTAGAGAGATAACAAGATGAGTCCCTTTATGCTTACTAGGAATTAGCGAACTAGAAGGAGAAATAAGGCTCACAGTGGTAAATGAAGGCAAAGGCTCAGAGTAGACCGATTCATCAGCAACATGGGCCACAGTAGAAGCCCAAAGTTTACAACCCATATCCAAACGCATAGAGAGAGAGAGTGACTATGATGGTGAATATGAGCTGAACGAGGGCCCACGTAGGATTAGCGCAGAGAAGTTATGGACTTAGAGCAATGTCAAGGTGGCAAGGTAACATCCTAATTTTTATTTTAGGATTTAATCACAATTAAGAAGGAATTAATTATGATAAATGAATTTATCATGTAATTATTAAGATAAAAAAATTTATCCAAAACAAAGTTTATAAAAGTAAAAGAAATAATAATAGTAGTGGTAATAATAGTAATAAATTTAAAAAAATAAGAATAAAAAAAAAAAAAAATTTAATTAAAAAAAAGGAGAGTGGTATTTTAAATATATATATATATATATATATATATTATAATTCGAATGGAGGGGTATTATTAATGGCCAAAACCGAACTCACTCCTCTTATTTTTAAAACCCGCGCCTGCTCCCTCTAGTTCCTTCGTTCTTTTTTCTGTGACACAGGTGAGAGAGTGGGAGAGAGGCAGACGTGGAAGCAGATCCTCTCATCATCTCATTTTTTCATTATCCCTCATGAGCCCATCTTGACCGTTGATTGGAAAAAGGAACCCATCTGAACCGTTGATTGAAAAGAGGAGAGAAAAGTTAAAGGAGTGAAAACTTGATAACATGGCTCATTTTTTACCTTTCAGATTGATTGGACGAACATGATTTAGAGATTATGAGAGATGATGAGAAAAGGGATAATGAGAGAAACCGAACTCGGCAGACGTTGGGGGGACAAAGCTTGAGTTGCCTCTAAGATCTTTGGGTAAGTAACCTACCCTCTATTTCTAAATTCCTCCTCTTATGTTTAGTTTTTTTGAAAGGTAAAATCTAGGGCGTTGTTAGATTTTAAGGTTTTTTTTTTTTTTGGTATTTCAATTTATTCTTTAACTTTTAATGGCCCTAATGAGATAAGAATAATAATCGATATAGATTATTTTTAACTAAATGGTTGATTTGAAAAACTTAAAGTTAGGTTTTGGTTTGCAAAATTAAGGTTTATGACAATGGGTCCTTTGAATTCAAATTTCTATAATTATTTTTAGCTTATAGGAGTTTATATTGAGGATTAAATAGATTGAATATAAGATTTATAAGGAGATGTGAGTATTAGAAATATTTGGAGTGAAACTTTAATTGTAGAAAATTAGGTGTTTTGAATAAATTGAGGGGATTGTTATATTTTGATGATTCTAATAAGTGAGAAATAATTTATGAATTAAAGAAATATGACTGTAATGAAAAACTGATGAGAATGTTTAACTATATATATATATATCATGATTCTAATAACTCAATGAGTTACTAATGTGTAGTAAATTGGTTGTTGTAGATTGATTATGGCTTATGATTAAGCTCTTGGATTATGTGTATTTTGGTAATGCTTAGCTTTGATAGGAGATAATCACTTTCCTCTTGCTGTGCATGCTTGTATGATGTTTTTGGGTGATTTTTGACTATATAGAAGTACAAATTTGCTATTGGTATGTGATATGGACTATGAAATTATGTTGTTAATGAAATTGTCTTGTGGGATTTATTTTCATTGAGAAATGACAAGTGATAACTTGTAAATTTATAATGACATGTGATAACCGATTGTTATTATATCTCTTGAGTATTTACATGAAAGGGGATTGTTGATGTTGATTTGATGGGAGTTATTTATAGAGAAAATAAGGAGGTGAGTTCTTATACAAAAAGAAGAAATAATATGGTGGGCTTTCAGGTGTACATTAGTTAGTCCTTTGACCCATTTGTATTTAGTAGGGCCTTGACACTCTACTAATACATTAGAAGGAGAACCCATGTGTTGGAATTGGTAGGCACAGCGGAAGAATTTAAAATTTTTTGCCAATTCTAATCGAGGATCTATCAACGGAGTTTAAACAGAGTTAGGAAGAATCGTACCTTTTCGAATTTAGGGTTTTTTATCTTTAGGAGCCAACACCTCAAGTCCGCTCCTTCTACCGATATCTGCACGAATGCTCTCCAACACAGACTACATGCTAGCGCCTCCAATGTCTCCTAAGGTTTCCCTTGCGGCTCTAAATTCTCATCCATGTCTGAGTTTTTCTGCTCTATCAATTTTATAACCCATGAGCTATATTCGAATTTCAAAATTAATCTTTATTAATTTTGAAATTAATTAACAATTAATTATCTTGATGAGCTAATTAAATAAATTCATTTGAAATTAAATTTGTCCAACAGTTTTAATTTAACCTATTTATTTAATCCAAATAAAGAGTCATTAGATTTAATTTATCTTCATAAATTAAATCTGAGATACTATATCTTTATCATGTTAATTATTAAATATAATTTATCTTAATAAAACTAAATTTAAAATTAACACAATATAATAATATCGTATAATACACACACACACACATATATAAACATGTATTTCAAAAATACATATATATAATATTATTGATTTTATTTTCACGAATTTTATATTATATATTTACATAAATATAAAATTCATTCACCCTAGATTAAACATTATCTCGTGTTGGATCATTCTTGTGTGCGACCCTGTAGGCCCATACGAAGTTGGTAGTGTGCCAATAACTTTACTAACCCACAAGTCGTAAGCGGCATCTAGCAAGACATTACGATTACACAATTCATATGAGGATCGTTAACACGATGCAACCTGTCATACAACCATATCACATCCCTTTTATCACACGATATATCGATCAAGGATGAGGCATGGATAATGTCACCCTCTTGTTCTTGATCATTACTTTCTCGATTCCTTAGTAGTCTGATAATAGAAATGGAAACTCCTTTCCATTGTAGCATGTCTATACATTTCTCAGACTCGCTCATCCAGGGGCCCAATAATATCTCTCTACTAATGTGAGGGACAAATTTCATCTTGATCGTTCATATTCCTCTGCATGAAAAACCACCAAGCTCGATCGTAGCCTTTATCATCACCCAGTCAAAAATGACTTTTAACTAGTTCAAAGCTTAACAACTTTTATGTAAGAATTCATGATGACCTCAGGTCAAAGGGTATTGTGACGTGTTTGTACATGAGAAAAGCTTATGACTTGATCCATGTAGCTTTCTTATAATGGGTCAGTCTAGCACCTTGTACTCTTACAAGTGCTTAAGACTTTGATTCGTATCTCCATATCTTATCAAAGTCATACTGATTTTGTTTCATCTCTACTCTAGCATGGACGATCGACCAGGAATATTTTAGGACAATCTTTATGATTTATCCAAGGATACAATTATTATAGTTAATATGCAAAATAATATGGTTATAGAATGGAGAAATTCATTAAATAATAATGTTTAAAGTACAATGATTGACCTTTAGGGCACAATTTCCAATACCATGGTCCGGTCTTTTACTCTGTGGATTTTGGCTGGTCCATACACTTGATTAGTGAGTTTGTTGAGTTGAACTTCAACTCATATGGGTGAGTATTAGCCCATGGGTTCAGTCAGAGGAAATAAGGCGGAGAGGAAATAAGGGAGGTTAGAGAATAAATCCTTGTGAATTGATATTTGTGCACCCATATGATAATATGAGAATGAGATTTTGCTATTATGAATTGAAATACATATAACCATGTGACATTTTTTATAACGTTATAAATTTATAACTGTTCACTTGACATCTCACGAGCACTTACTCGTATGCTCGATGAGATGGATTATTAGTTACTGAGGTTTTTGTCTCACTCTGTTGATTTAATATTTTTCTAGGTAATAATTCTCGTGTGAGTCCATTAGGGAAGATTTCGGAAGCTTAAGCTATTTCTGTAAGAATAATGCTTCCATCTTTTTGGTATAACTTAGATTATTGTATATTGCCACGTTAGGGCTCATCTTGCATACTTTGAGTTATTTTGAAGATTCGACGCATTAACTATATAATTTTGATTTCTCTGTGACTGGATAGCTCTTGATGATTTTGGGTGGCCTAGAGGCCTTATGATTTGTTTTAAACTTGTGGATTCACAACTTGGTCTGATTTGAATACTTTGATATATGATGAAGTATTATCCAGTTAAAGAGTTTTAGCTTGGTAGTGAATATTTATTTTGGGCCTTGTGAAGTCCAAAGCCCAACTATGTGCATGATAATATTTTGATGAATAGCTTGATCAAAGCCTTAGTTAATTATTGTTTTAAGGAAAAGATTTTACAGGCGACCTAATATTGCCGTAGCCACAACAAATTGAAGACACGTGTTCAAACAGGATGGAGATCATAGCCGCCTTATTAGTGGGAGAAGAAGCCGAGGCTCGAACAGAAACCAATGTGAACCTAAGCAAGCAACCTTAATACTAAAACCACCAAGGTTGAATTGGGAAGAGAAATCTACACATAGTAGAGATCTGAATTGTGATGCAATAATATCAGCCACCTCTTTTATATAAAAATTCAAAGGTAGATTGAAAACTTGAATCCAAATGGAGAAAGTGAGCACGGCTGAGTTGAGATATTAGGGCATTTAGGGACCAGGGTAAACCACCATAGAGAGCCCTTGTAGAACTAGAAACCGTGATTGAGAATAAACCTGCAGTTTTCGACAGACAAAAAAGTGTAGAACATAGCAGTTGCCATGATGTTGTACGACTTGAATCTCCCAGTGAAGGGAAATAAGAGATTGGATCTTACGTACATACACCAAATGAGAAGAGAGCACCTTAGCAAGCAGGAAGTGGGAGTGCCAGTGCTCCAAACGAGCATGATTACATACAAGAAGACTCCAACGGTGAGAAAATTGCATCATAAACCACCAATAAAAAAGAACTAATCCAATGAACAATCCCACCAACAGCCAAATATAATCCAAGGGATACGATCCCAGCAAGATGAACATGAAACAAAGCAGTAGACAAATCCACCGCCAAAAGAAGGAAAACAACTCTCTCCACTGACATCAGCTCCCTTCAAACAACTAAAAAAAACACATTCTCACAAATCTCAGTATATCATGAGATATAATCAAATAGTTATTTGTAATATCGTTTTGAGTCTACAATATATGCACGCAATGCATGGAGTCAAAAGCTTGGATCAAATTTTTAGGTTTTTGTGTTTCGTCGCCACAGGAAATATGCATTATTTGATTGGTTAGAAAAAAAATCGATTATTCAATGGAAAAGGTTGAGAATTCTTATTGCGGGATGCTTATTCGATGGAAAATATTTTTTATCTTATATATAAATTACATCATCAAATTATTTTTTGAGTAAAATATTGAATAACATTAGAACAATATCATAGTACAAAACAAGCTCATCATTCTAACTTTCCTCACCACCTTCCCCCTCTTGAGATATAAGAATTTTGATCAATGATACAAAAAGTACTATCAAGATTATGGGAAGGATTTGCTAAATAATCAGCATTAAGTCTTCCCTATGCATATGATGAAACAAGATCTATCATTCCCTATGAACACTAAAACAAGCATTATCAACAATATCCTTAAAAGGATGTACGCGTGCGCGAGCGCGCACGCACGCACACATGTATGTATATATCACAACCCCTAGTATGTTGATTGATAGCCATTAAGCAATGAAAGAATATATGGATTTTCCTAAAACCTCTATTCCAGCACAAGTTGAGGCCATTGATGATTGCAATCATCTGTTCTATTGTAAGGGGGAACATTTGTAAGCTTGCATCTATATCTTCTGATCCAACTATTAGCTTCATTTATTATGACACCTCTACATCCACTTCTGCCATCTTGTAGCATTGAGCCATCTATCTCAAGTTTGATTTCTCCTTCTTCCATTATTGTTGCAATACCCTCAATTGATGGTGCGCCTATATTATATATAGCACAATGGTGTATTAATTCATGGTCTAAACATGCTATCATTTGCATTCAAGTGATCGTCTGTATTAGGGGTACCAAAAAGTTGATTACATCGAGCCACTTATATGCCCCAAAAAATATAGCTAAAAATAGCCCATGGGACCTTTCTAGTGTGAGGCAAACTTCATGCGTAAGATTCCATGTGACCCAAGCAGCTCCCTAGTTGGAAGAAAAGGCATTCCACATGGGAGGTTTGACTATCTATTTCCATATGTCCCTTACATTCAAACATTCAAGTAGTAGATACATTGAGTCCTCCTCTTAGTGGCATCCAAACAAATAGATTGCATTCTTCAAGTCCTATAGTCCTCTTGAGTTGCATTGTGTGAACGACTCTATTATGAGAAAAAAGCCACATAAAAGATTTAATCTTGTTTGGCACTTGCAAACGCTATAGATGCTTCCAAACACTATCCACACACTTGTGTGTACATGTAGAAAGGAAATGATACGCATATTTAATAGCAAATAAACTATAAGGGGATGATTTTCAGTATATTTTATCCTCTAATCTTCTATTGATCCCACTCTCCTTAAGGCCCCACATAATCTGCCACACATTCATCTCTATCAATCTCAAACCTAGGAATTAAATCAATTAAGGGTATTCAGTCCAAAAAAAAAAAAAAATCAATTAAGGGTAATTACCTTTGACAAGTTGTCAAACTAGAAGGATGTAGACAAACCATTCCTAATTTTTCTACAGCCCCCCTCATCACATTAGTTATATAAACATATAATGTTACTTATCTTTTGTTATTGCGTAAAATTTGTTCTTAAGTGATATAATGTATATTAAATAAACTTATAGAAGGATGTTGACTTTTTTTTTTTTTTGTTACTTGGACAAGCATGGAGACTTTAAAAGTTAAAAGGTTCACATTTTTTTAAAAAATAAAATACTATTAGAAGTACATTATACATATATATGTTGGCCATCTATTAGTACATTACACACACATATCAGTCATTCGCACTTTCACATAAATTCATATTTACACTTACACATGTATACAATCCATTATCCAATTTACAGCTGTACATTCTAAAAAAAAAATATGAAACTTAAAAATTCGTTATATTTTGATTTTTTTGAATTTCTTAAAAATTTTGAATTACCTGTGCATTGTGTACAGGAAATGCCCTGGTTTATAATTTTTTAAATAATTCAACCGAAATAAGATAAATAATCTTTTTAAAATGAAATTTCATTAAATTATAAATATTGTATATTTATGAAAAAAAAGTATACTTCATCCAGTTATACAAGTATGAACTAGATAATTAATTCACAAATATTAATAAAATTAGTTAATTTAGTTACTTATATTAAATATGTGTTAGTTTTCCCAAAATACACCCTTTAATAGTTATTTCCATTGATAAAAGCCCTTTTAATATACACAATAAATTTGAATTGTTTGAGAAAAAATTATAAATTTAGAAGAAAAAATAAATTGAAATATTATATTTAAGATTAAATTAGAAAGATGAGTAAATATTATTAATAATTATTAATTAAAGGCCTATAATTTTTTAGGCATATATATCTTCTTATTGGAGGTAATCAAGTTAAAGGCACCGAGCTCATCGACAATGTTCTTAGATTAATGAGATTCAAATTCATAACCTTTTGGTTTTAAATTAACCACTTTATTAATTGGATCAATCTTTGTGGACTAATATAGTACGAAGCTACTAATTCAGAAGAATAGAGGCAAATGTGAAATGGAGGTTGTCTCTGGATGTGTTTGGTTTGAGGTGAGGGGAGGGGAGGGGAGGGGGAGGGGGAGGGAGGAGAAGGGCAAATTATAATTTTGGATGGGAGAAATTCAAATACCTTCTCATTCTTTTAAATTTTAGATTTCCATTCAAAATTTATTCTCTCATTTCTTTTAAATTTTAGATTTCCACCCAAAATTTAAATAATTTCAACAAAAAAGATATTTAACCCCCTCCGCACCTTCCCTCTCAAAGTAGTAGGCGCGTGGTTGGCCCATTTGAATTCGCGCCCAACCATTTCAATGGCGTCGCGTATCCGGAACGAGGAAGGAAGGAAAAAAGAAACAAAAGCGAAGCTGGCCAGAAGACTGAAGAAAAGAAATGGTTGAATCCTTGAAATTTGAATGGTGAGTGAGTCCTATTGTACACATTGTACAATGGAAAGAAGAGAAATAGCTGTCACATCGTCGGCCGAGTAATCCCACCTCGCCGGACCTTAAACTTGACCTTAAACCCCACCCAGCAATCTTCATCTTCCTACTTTGAAATTCTCCTCCTTTGTTCTCTTCTTTATGATAAAAAAAATGATTTCCCTTCTACTCCTTCTTCGGTGTTGTCTTTTTATATTTTTCTCGGTGCACAATTGGTTGTTTCCTTTGGACTTTTTCTTCCTCATTTTCCAATCCTCAAGGCTTCTCCCACAGGTCTCTTTCTCTCAGTCTTCCTATATTGTTTTGTACCTCAAATCAAACCCAGTATCACGGAAGACAAATACAGACACATTCCGGGTCTTCTAAATTTATCACCGTTATGGATGACATCTGTCGAAGTTCAATTGTTGCTCCGGTTATCTGAAGTTATGGGGGCTTTTTGTTCGAGATCAGGCAGTGTTGACAAAGCCCAGACGGATGACCATTTTGATGATAATAAATCAAATAAGGATGGTCCTCAGTCTAGCATGCCTAGTGGGCTTGCGACTTCACCTCAGAATGTGGAGAACTTGCAAGAACCTGTCGAAAATAGAGGGATTAATGCAGAGACAAGTACGGATGGATTCTATGACGGAATTCCACGATTTGCTGATTCTTTTCTGCTCAAGTCTTTGTCTGTAAGGTCAAGGCAAAAGGTTGATCTATCCTTGCCAATTTCAACTGTTTTTGTACACTGTTAGCAGTTTTAGAACTCTCTCTCGTTGAGTTTAAAACTGGACATGATGATTAAGAGAAATAAGTACCATATATATATATATATATATATATATTATTTGTACTGCACTCCGATTATGAGCCAGTCTAAAATATTATATTTTACAATGCTGGTAAGTATTATGACCTTTCTATTTCAGGTCTCAGAGGTGAGCTCACGTCTTGGCAGGGCTGGTACAATTGGATTTGGGAAGGCAATGGAGGTCTTGGACAGCCTTGGTAGCAGCATAACAAGTTTAAATGCAGGCAGTGGATTTGTTTCTGGGGCTTCAACAAAAGGGAATGAAATTGGCATCTTATCATTTGAGGTTGCAAACACTGTTATGAAGGGTTTTAATCTTATGCAATCACTCTCTGATAAAAATATAAAACATTTGAAAGAAGAGTTGTTTCTTTCTAAGGCTGTCAAAGATTTAGTGTCAAAGGATGTGGATGAACTTCTAAAAATTGTTGCAGCAGACAAGAGGCAAGTTTTGGGTTGAATCAGATTTCGTATGAATGACTTCTTGTTCAAACAATAATGTCACTTCTTATCCTTTTATACGGTGACTCTATCAGATGTCAATTTAATTGCTTATTGGATCATCTCTACAGGGAGGAGTTGAAAGTTTTTTCTGATGAGGTGGTTCGTTTTGGAAATCGTTCAAAGGATCCTCAGTGGCACAACATGGACCGTTACTTTGAGAAGTAATATGAATTGTTGACTGTACCCACTTAGTTCTTTCAAGTTATTTCTTTTTTCACAAGGATCCTGTTCATTGTGCAATCCAGAAATGGCAGAGAACATAATTCCCAAAGACAGTCAAATGATGAGGCAGAATTGATAATGCAGCAATTGATGACTTTGGTTCAATTTACTGCTGTGAGTATTATATTCGTCTAAAAAGAAAATGGTTGAATTTTTGAGTCTACCATCTGCCTACATCGGATTGAACCATTCTGTTTTGTGTTCAAATTGCTTTCTAGTGTGGGGATAAACTAAAATATCATAAATTTCCAAATTTGTATGTATGTATGAAAATCCATCGACCTGAGATGAAGAGAAAGAAAGGTCTATCTGTTTTATTTAGTTATTCTAACTTTATTGGAAAAAAGTCTCTTCTCTTATTAGCAATTGTTTTCAACCCTTTCTTTCAACCTTGTCAATGATCGAAAGAGCCTTTCTTTGTGCCCCATTGCTCAATGAACTCATCTATCTTGCAAATGCATGCATGCATGTAAAATAATTGCAAATGCATTATACTTTCTTATTCTTGAATTGATATTTCAATTAATTAATTTGAAAAGAGAGGGGGCTGTATTTTGCCTACGTTGTGTAATCTCCCTGTGTGTCTCTGGTAACATTTTTTGGGCAAACAAAGAGGACTCAATTTCAGGACGCCAGTTTCTATCAGCACCATATGTTAAATAAATTTTGCTGCCAATAATTGCTAAATGCATGTAAACTTTGAAGTGGTTGGAGTGTTTTTGTGCATTGTAGTTTCGCTATGTTCCACACAGGCTGTTCTTTTCCCATTCAATTGCTACAATCTATTATCAGTTCAAATATACTGTAGTTTCCGTCACTTAAGATAGCAGAACTCTTGTTACATCTTGTGTTTTGTTCAAATAAGTCTTATATTTTTCCAGTGATAAATTACTAGGAAATTTTGTTTTGCCAAGTTATTTACTAGTTATTTTATTCTAGGAGAATCTAGAAAATAATTTTTTCTAATGGTATCAGGAATTATACCATGAGTTTCATGCTTTGGAAAGATCTGAGCAAGATAGTCTGCATAAATGTCTGGAGGGGCAAAAATCTGGCGCAAGTCAAAGAGGTGATTGCAGAATTCTAATGAGCTATATGCAACCCTTGTTTGTGGTGATCTCTAAGACCTTGCTTTTGCAAAGATTGACTTTGTTACTGAAATTTGAGATAAAATCATATAGGTGATAAGCATGCAACCACGGTGGCAGAACTTAAAAGTCATAAGAAGCAAGTTAAGCAGTTGAAGAAAAAATCACTCTGGTCATGCAGTTTGGAGGAGGTAACTTTTGGTGGTTGCTTTAGATGAATGTGTAATCTCATATTCTCCTTTGCTCTATATCTGTCTCATGGGGTTCAGTTCTATTCATAATCTTTTGGATTACAGATAATGGAGAAGCTTGTAAACATTGTCCTTTTTTTGCATGTGGAGATCAACAATGCCTTTGGCACTGCAGGTTTTCCTACTTGCCCTTGAGTTCTGTAATGAAAGCCACATTTTTTTTTAAAAAATAATTATAATGGTACTTATCCATGCTTGCAGATGATCATAAGCCAGCAATTGTATATGCAAGCAATCGCCAAAGATTAGGCCCTGCTGGCCTTGCTTTGCATTATGCAAATATAGTGCTCCAAATTGATACTCTTGTAAGTGAATTCTATCTAATATTTATTTTTCATTGACCGTCTTCTTGATTACGGGGTTTTGGTATCTTCAGCCAGATGAAAATGTACTAGGTTTTTGTAGCCTCTTCTCTCATCGGTGTGAGCATCAAGTTTCTTCTTTCTTTCTTCTCTATTACATTCATTTAATTGCACCAAAAGTTGACCCATGGCCAGTTTATCCTTAGTTTTAAAGTTTGTGCCCGAATGTTGGTGCTCCTATTGATAGTTTTAAAGTTTGTGCACGAATGTTGGTGCTCCTATTGATTCATGGCAGTTACATTTTATCCACTAAGGGATCTAGACATGGCAGTGCTATATTTTTATTACTTGGTTTGATTCACACGGGCTTTATGAATATCTTTAACTAAAAACACAAGCAAAAAATAGGGAGCTAATACACTCTTTATTTGGCTTAAGACTTCTGTTCTAAGCTTTCACTAGGTTCTACAGCAGTTTTTGACGGTCTAATTATATCACCAGTGGGATATAATTTGCTCAACACGGAATCTCAGTGTAACTTCCTGATCTATTAGGCTTAGTGTTTCAGGGTTTGGAAATGAGTGTACCTTTAATAATCAAGTTGTGAGAGACTTCAGACTAGCTACTGGGGGCTGGTGGTGAAGAATGTACCTTTTTCCTCTCTAGCAAACCCAGGCACATAAAATGCAAATAAAACAAATGTGGTGGCGCATTTAATGTGAAGCAAGAATATATACTTAAAGCTACTTTGTTCATACTTATTCTAATTAATGCCTTATTAAGCTTCATAAATGCTAACACTGTCAGGTTGCCAAATCTAGTTCGATGCCCGAAAATACAAGGGACGGATTATACCAGAACTTGCCTCCTAACATAAAATTAGCTCTGCGTTCCAAATTACCATCTGTTAATGTTGCAGAAGATGTAAGATCTCATCTTCTTTTACTTCATTCTATTATCACATCGAACATCATAATTACCTGAATGCTAAGGAAAGTCCTAAAGTAGAAATGTAGAATGTCTCCTATATTAATTTTCCTTGTGATTGTGATTTTGCTCTGTGTCTGGCTGGATGCTCTGTTTCCTACAGCTCACTGTAGAAGATATCAAAGAGGAGATTGAGAAAACATTACACTGGCTGGTTCCAGTTGCCACAAACACAGCCAAGTAAGAAACCTGCCTTTTATTCAAATGACTTTTGAGTGAGTTTTCTTTAAGCATCGATCGAATTTGTTTCATTTATAATAATCTAACTCCTTTTATTCGCGTTGCTTCAAAACTTGACTTAGAGCACATCATGGTTTTGGTTGGGTTGGGGAATGGGCTAGCACTGGGTGAGTAACAAATTACTGTCTTGTCTTTCTTTTACCTCTATTTTCCATTCTGTTTTCTCATATATCAATCTTCCAGCTCTGAGGCAAATTTGAAGACCTCACCGAAAAATGTATTGCGGATCGAGACATTCCATCATGCAGATAAGGACAAAGTCGAAAAACATGTTCTCGAGCTTCTCGTATGGCTTCAGCGCCTGGCCATTAAAAGTGGAGCTGGCTTTGATGTTGTTGGAGTTAGGTCTACGATGAAGTCTTCTCATCCAGCCCCCCCACAAAAAGCACCAATTGCCGACCCGTCATTACAAACAATCAGCGAGCAAAACATGATGCAACTTGTAAGCAAGAAGGTATGGATTAAAGGGTTGAGTAAAAGTTGGGACTTTGATAGGATGGAAGTTAGGTTGAGAGAGAATAGCGGACTCACAAGAAGTTGGAGTCTTTCTTCAAGCAAAAGCATAGATATTTCCTTCAACAGGTTTTCATCTAAGCTTCCGGTGATTTATTTTGGTGTTGACAAAGAGAGATCTTTGGATGTTATAGACAGAGTAGAGGTTGTGAGGTAGGTAAATAGTTTTCTTGTATTCGTGATTTTCACTGAAACAAAGGAAATGATATAACAAGGAGCACAAGTGTGTGGCTTCTGGTTCTCTGCTTTCATTTTTACCATTTTGATGCTGCAAGTGTTTTCGAATGAGAGCCAGAAGGTTTGGAGGAGAGAAAGTAGAACCCAGTCAGAAAAACTGCATTATCAATAACTTGTGGATAGTACCATATTTTATATTTCTATAAATACCACAATCAAGATATACAATAAACATAACCTCAAAGCCAATGAATACTTGTGACATTTACGTGTTCAGGTTGAATATGATGTGAATTTTTATAGATAAAAGGAAAAAATAGTTGGCAAATTCTTGTAGTTTCACTTTATTTTTAATTGGTCCTTATAACTTTCTCCCCTTTTTTTATCAGGTATCTTATGGTTTTACCTGATTTTTTTATCAAGTCTTCGTAGGTGTTTTTCTCTTTTATTAGGTTCTTATATTTTCACATGTTTTTAATCAGGTTCCTACAATTTTTCTTTTTACTTTTTTACCAGTCACTTGAGAATGCATAGACCCGATTAAAAACCAAGTACAAGTATACAGACAAGGTGAAAAAAAGAAGAAAGATCAGGGATAGGGATCTGATTAAAAGTGAAGTGAAATTATAAGGATATTATAAAGAAAAACTGAGATTTAATTAAAAACTAGGTGAAATTGTGGGCCTCACTTGCAGACTAAGGGTCTGTTTGAATTGATGTTTGAGAAGTACGTTCATGTACGTCGATATAAAACTCCTCGTACATTGTGAATCATGCTATAAAAGTAGTTTCTACTGCTAATCTAAATAGGCACTAATTTTTTCTTGATAAAAACCCAAGTACAGAAGAGATTGGTCATGCAAATTTAGCTAATTTTGGGGGTGGTGGTGGATTAGCCAAGAACACGTGGAGGAGGGCCTGAACAGAGGTGTACTTGTAGTCAGGATATAACTCTGAAGCCTCCACATCTTCAGGCCCCAATTCAAACATAGTTTCTGCTCCTTTCACAAATATGTTGTGGAGTATAGCCATTGGTATATTCTCTGGATATTCCAGCGCTGCAACCCCACAAATCAAATAATTCACTTTCATTAGCATACTTGTGAACAACTCAACGTTAGTTAAAATTAGTTGTTTATGGCAAAATTTTTAAATCTGTCTCAATAAAAGTCGTTAGCAAGAGGAGTTTGTTTAATTAGTTAAGTAGTATTAGAGCCAGTTAGGGATATTAAATGGAAAAAAAAAAAAATTACTATGATGTCTTACTTTCACATAGCTTGAGCATGTCGTGTTCAGGTAAATGTTGTCGTTTAAAGGCACGATTGGTCCAGTTCTCCCAAAGAGTGATCAACTCCAACTGCGAGATAATGTTCCGTTGAGGTCTAATGATAACCACACGGTTTTCTGCTCTCTTATCTGTTGCTGCCTTCACAGTGTAAAATGCCACATCTTCCTCATAATTCAACACAGCTGCAAATATATAAACATCTCATGTTTTCGTGATTACTTAGGTAGCTAGGTATCTACATGTACACACTTATATATATATGAATGGTTATTGATTTTACAAACGTACCCTTGGCGTGACCAGTGCCATAAACAAGAATATGTTGTTGGGTTTTGAGGTCATGTGGGTGAAGCAGATAACTGACGAAGTAGGCTGCAAGTGAGTTAGCAGAGATATAAGTGTAGGGGATTCCTGCTTCTTCTGTTGCCCTTCTTATCTTCCTCTTTTTCTCAAGAACCGCCTCGAACGGTGGAAGGCCCTTCACTCTGTCCACCTCATTCCCATATTCAGATGGAACAAATCTCTGTCTCATACCAATAACATGATCATATATTCTCAACAACACTCGTGCTAACGTTCTTGCCCAATATACATGTCCGATGAATACACACACACACATTCTTTGGTTCTTAATATAAGATATATTTAAATAATTTGACTAAATTAAAAAAATTAGTTAAGTTAGTTAATATGATATGCATTTTCTAAAACATCCTGGTTATCTTCCTTAATTCTTTTCTTCCCTCTCTTAATTACTGTTGAAAAAATATTAATAGAGGGAAATTAGGAAAAGATAAATAAATATGAAAAATATATATTATATTTAGGATATCAGGTCTCCAAATATGTCTTATATACCTACCTTGATATTGCCGGCTAGTTTGATGGCTTTGATTAACTTGAACTGCTCCATATACTGAGGAACGGCGAGGGTGGAAATGACGATATCAACCTGTTGAAGACAAGACACTAGCTTCTCCTCCTCATCTAACTCCCCCTATATTTATGTGAATATGTGACTCAAATAAAATATAAAAATATATAATAAAATTGGGATTTGTCAGTATGCATGAAGGAAAATGAATGAATGAATTTTATAGAGATTCATATATATACTACCTCGGCCGGTTTTTAATATAACATCTTGTTTATAATAGAAGGTCGAGAGTTGGTATACTGATATATATTTCAAAGATTACAGGTGTAAAAGAAGATTAAGGAGAAGAATTATTGTTACTTGGAAGACGGTGAGGCCGAGAGATTGAAGATGGAGGAGCTTGGAAGGGTGAGAGGAATTGTGAATGGGACGATTATAAGCAAACGTAGGATGGCCCAAAGAGAGGCTTGCCTTCACCATGTAATCCCCAACATAACCTGTTGCTCCTACTATCATTATCTTGCTCTTCTCTTCATTATCTTTCTCCATTTCCTGTGTGTGTGTGTGTGTGTTTAATTATAAGCCTTTATCTAGCTAGCTAGCTCTGAGACCTTGAACTATGATCAGATTAACGATGTTGAGAAGTATTAGAATCAATATCCGATGATTATCTTGTTTAACATAATGGGCCCTCAAACTCTGTGATATTAGTGGTTATTATGTCAGATCGATTTGTAGCTATCAGATTCGGACCACTCCATATGGTTACTGTGCGTAACAGTCCACCATTATTGGCCATGCATTCGTGCTTTTACGGATAGGGTCATTTAAGTGTTTAAGTGTATGTTTGGCAAACCTCCAAACCATTTTTTCAAACCATGGTTTGCGAAACCCGAGATAAAACTCCTCTCACACACTTACCTCGTAAGTCGTAAAAGCTATTAAAAAAAGCTAATTCAAACACACATGTAGCGCCCGGAATTTTGAAAAACATGGAGCCGCCACCAAAATTTTAAAGATAGGATAACTTTGGAAACCTTTTTAGAAATGGAAACTGATCTACAAAAACCATTTAGGGTTCGGGAGTCGATTGTGTGTGGGGAAGGTGTTAGGCACCCCACAACACCCATTCATAAGAATGGTTACCCTAAGTTAATTATTTAAAAATATTATGGCCTTTAACTTTATTATATTTACCCAAATAAAAAAAGAGAATATTTACAAAACTAAATGAAATGAAAATTAAAGAAGAAAAAAAAGAACATTTATTTACAATAAGAAAAAATATATTTATTTAAAAAAAAGAACATTTATTTACAATAAGAAAATAAGAAAAAACAATATATTTATTTACAAAATTGGACTTGACCTAGGATGAAAGCCTAGGGCCTACGTACCCTTTAGAGGGATCAAAGCCCACGTAGTTCGGGGGGTAGAAATGCGTGTCACTTTGTTTGTGTTTTTTAGAAAAAAAAATGTTTATTTAATTTATTTGAGAAAAATAATTTTTTATTTGGTTTGTATTTTTTATTTTTTTAAAACGTTTTTCTTTTAATTTATGAAAGAACTTCTTTTATTTTTCATGAAAGGGAGCTTTTCCATTTTATTTTCATTTATCAAAATGTGTAAAAATATTTTTTTCTTTTTTTTGAAAGAGGACCTAAGAAATGGATTAAAGGAAAAGAAGAAGAAGAAGAAGAAATAGCACAAGTTAAAAGAAAAGGAAATCAAAGGTGAGAAGATTTATGCGTACCTTTTATTCTTTGAACCCGCTATAAACTAGAGATAGGGTGATAGAACCACATAATAAACAAGAGGCAAGTATAATTATATTATCTATATTTATTAAGCATAACACCTAATATCATAAGAAAATAAGACAGCACATACCTCTTGCCTATGTATGAGATAATTCAGTTGGACAATAAAATGTAAATCCATAAGACCACAATGAGCTAAAACACGTCCAGCAACATGATAATACAAAGTAAAGCAATGTAATGCATATTGGCTAAAGTCATAGTGCATGAATGATGAAGTAAGCATGAACCAAGGGATATTAGATGGAAGAGAGAAAAACGAGATGTAAAAGTGAAATTAAAGAAAAGGATGAAAACTCAACCACTGACCTTATCTCCTTGCTCTCCCAAAATTCTTTTTTTCTGTCCCCTTTGCTTCAACCCTTGCACTCCTATTTATAGTCTCAAAGTAGGGTTTTCTTCATAAATGCTCCCTTTTTTATTTATTTTTATTTTATTTTTCGTTTTTTTGATTTTTTTTGTATTTTATGTTAAGAACTACCTAACTTAACCCAATCACCATCAATAGAGATTTTTTTTTATTTTCGTTTTTTTTTAATTTTTTTGTATTTTCTATTGATAAAACTTCCTAACTTGACCTAATTACCATTAGTGGAGATTTTTTCGTTTTTAATCTTTTTTCCATTATTCTCCCCACAAGTAACTTCCTAATTTAAACCTATCAACATAAATGAGATTTTTTTATTTTTCATTTTTTTTATTTATTATTTTCCCTTAATGAATGACAATGCCAATCATATCAATTAAGGGATTTATTTTAATTTTCGCTTTTTAAAAATTTTTCCCTTTCAATGATAATTGCCTATTTAGACACCGATCATCATCAATAGGAGGATTTCCTTATTTTTTTCTTATTTTCGTTTTTTTTTATTTTTTCTTTCAATGATGATTGTCAATTTGGACACCAATCATTATCAATTTTTTTGTATTTTTTTTAGTGGGGCCCGGACAAAATAGGGTGTTCACAGTTGCCCCTCTTTACTTGTTTCGTAGCTGAGAAAAGTGAGATTCTCGTCTATGAAGCAAGTAAAGATAAGAACACGTATTTTGTCCGGCCAGAGAACAAGGTGCCCCCTTGGAACCAAAGAGGGTTTGGACAAAATACAGTGTCCATGCCCCTCTTTACTTGGTTCATAGGGGAGAAGAACGCAAGTGGAGATAGATGATTACCTGGAATGGAAGTGAAGCGCCTAGTAGCATAGGACTTTTGTGGGGCGTAAAAGAATTGTGCCAGCCGGTACTGGGCTTTGAGAGTGCCTGCTGATACAGGGCTTTGAAAGAATAGTGCCTGCTGTTACAGGGCTTTAAAAGAATTGTGCCAGCCGTTACTGGGCTTTGAGGGTGCCTGTTGGTACAGGACTTTGAAAGAATAGTGCCTGCCGTTACAGGGCTTTAAAAGAATTGTGCCAGCCGTTACTGGGCTTTGAGGGTGCCTGTTGGTACAGGACTTTGAAAGAATAGTGCCTGCCGTTACAGGGCTTTAAAAGAATTGTGCCAGATGTTACTGGGCTTTGAAGGTGCCTGCTGATACAGGGCTTTGAAAGAATAGTGCCTGCCGTTACAGGGCTTTAAAAGAATTGTGCCAGCCGTTACTGGGCTTTGAGGGTGCTTGCCGTTACAGGGCTTTGAAAAAGGTGCCAGCCGTTACTGGGCTTTGATGGTGCCTGCCGGTACAGGGCTTTGAAAGAGTGCCAGCCGTTACTGGGCTTTGAGGGTGCCTGCCGGTACAGGGCTTTGAAAAAGGGTGCTATGGACATGTGATGCCCCTTGGAGTAATGCTTATGAAGATGATGACATTGATAATAATGATGATAGTGATGATGATAATGATGATGATGAAGAGGATGATAATGGTCATGATAATGAAGGGAATATCAGAATAGTGATGTCATGATGGAGGTGATGACATGTTAATGAGAATGAGTGCAATAATTGTGGTGTTAAAGAATATCCTGGCAGGTGATATTGCTCCTTCTTCGTCCAAGTGCCTAACCAGTATCCCGTTACTTGCGCAGTCTTGTCGGAGGTATGAAGATGTGTATAATGAGATTCACATAGATGCCACAGCCTAGAACCCTCAGTTTAGATTGTGTCCCTTTGTCAACTGTTTGACCCCACAACAAAAATTCCAGTCGGGACCTTCGCTAATGATCCTGAAATTACACAAGTTAAATGGGAGTAGAGGACACCATGTATATCAACGTGAGTGTTTATCCAGACAAAAGTTGTGCTTTCATTAAAAAGAGTTACCCTTATACAAATCATGGCACAAAGTTTGACATACGATTTAATAGAAGGGAAAGAGATACTAAGGATGAAGATTCATTTAAAAGAAACGATCTTCCAATAGTCAAGTGGATGCATTATGATGAGCACATATTGGTGTAGGCGTGATGTTATTAGGAGGTCCTTCGCTTTTAGTTCCTTGTAGTCCCCCTGATGGTGCCGCGCTTAATTGCCAGAGATATGCACTTTTCGATGAATGATTATGGAGTCTTCCAAATAGACAAGTAGAGAGAGTCATGGGGCTAGGACTGATAACCTTGCCCTTCCAGGTTTTTGACTTAATAGCTTCCTTTTTTTTTTTTTGGCTCTAAATTTTGCCTAAGTCGCCCTTTCGGGTTTTCAACTTAGCGAGCCTTTTTTTTCTTGCTCTAACTTTTGCCTAAGCCGCCCTTTCGGGTTTTCAACTTATCGAGTTTTTTTTTTGCTCTAACTTTTGCCTAAGCCGCCCTTTCGGGTTTTCAACTTAGCGAGCTTCTTTTTTTTTTTTTTTATTGCTCCAACTTTTGCCTAAGCCGTCCTTTCGGGTTTTCAACTTAGCGAGCTTTTTTTCTTGCTCTAACTTTTGCCTAAGCCGCCCTTTCGGGATTTCAACTTAGCGAGCTTCTCTCTGTTTTTTTTTGCTCCAATTTCTGCCTAAGCCGCCCTTTCGGGTTTTTAACTTAGCGAGCCCCTTTTTTGTTTTGCTCAAATTTTTGCCTAAGCTACCCTTTCGGGTTTTCAACTTAGCGAGTTTTTTTTCTTTACGCATAGTATTTCTTTACAGCATCTAAATTGATTGGCCTTGGTAGATCTTGGCCATTCATGTTTGTCAATATCAATGCCCCACCAGAGAAAGCTTGCTTAACAACATATGGGCCTTCATAGTTCGGAGCCCATTTACCTCTATCATCTTCTTGATTTGGGAGGATCTTCTTGAGGACTAGGTCTCCTACTTTAAACCACCTGGGTCGTAGTTTCTTATTAAAGGCCCTTGCCACTCGTGATTGATATAACTGCCCATGACATATGGCTGTGAGCCTTTTTTCTTCAATCATATTTAATTGTTCAAATTGAGAACGTATCCATTCGCTTTCATCTAGGTCTGATTTAGCCAAGATTCTCAAGGATGGTATTTCCACCTCAATTGGAGTAACAGCCTCCATGCCATAAACTAAAGAGTAAGGGGTTGCCCCAGTTGAAGTACGCATTGTGGTACGGTATCCGTGTAATGCATATGGAAGCATTTCGTGCCAGTCCTTATAGGTCACTGTCATTTTGCTGAGGATCTTCTTAATATTCTTATTGGCTGCCTCAACTGCACCATTCATCTGTGGCCTATATGGTGCAGAATTATGATGTTTGATCTTAAACTGATCACATAATTCTTTAACTGCTGCCCTGTTGAGGTTTGGTGCATTGTCAGTTATGATCCTCTCTGGTAACCCATATCTACAGATGATATTAGCCTTTAAGAATTTGATGAAGGCCTTCTGAGTAATACTAGCAAAGGAATTGGCTTCTACCCACTTAGTGAAATAGTCAATAGCAACGAGGATGAAACGATGACCATTCGAAGCTTTTGGGTTAATCGGCCCAATGACATCTATTCCCCACATGGAGAACGGCCATGGAGATACGAGGCTATGCATTATAGTCGGAGGGGCGTTAGCTTTGTTGGCATATATCTGGCACTTATGACACTTTCTAACATAATTGATACAATCCTTTTCTATAGTTATCCAGTAGTAACCAGATCTTTGAGCTTGTTTAGTTAATGAGTGGCCATTTGCATGTGTACCGCATACGCCTTCATGGATCTCCGCCATAATCTTGTGCGCCTTCCTCATGTCTACACAGCGTAGCAATGTCCCATCAAAGCTTCTCTTATATAAGACGTTATTACTAATAAAAAAGCCCATGGCCAATCTCCGGATGGTCTTCTTTTCATTATGTGTTGCGTCTGGAGGGTAAGTACCATACTCCATATACATCTTGATACTATGGTACCAAGGTTGCTCGTCGTGCTTTCTTCCAATATTGAAGCAAAATGCTGGCGATCTTCTAGTCTCAATCTGTATTGGTTGAACTTGGACCCCACAATCAAGTTGGATCATAGCTGCTAAAGTAGCTAACGCATCAGCGAAGTGATTCTTTTCTCTAGCCATGTGATGAAAATTGATTACTTCAAAGTTTTTGATCAACTCTATCAAATACTCTTGATAAGGGATCAACTTTGGGTCTTTAGTATGCCATTCACCAGTCACCTGATAAATTATGAGAGCTGAGTCACCATAGACTCTTAGGTTTTTTATCCCCAGATCTATTGCAGCCTGGAGACCATTAATACAAGCTTCATATTCTGTCATGTTATTGGTGCAGTCAAACCCTAACTTTATAGCAATCGGAAATTGCTTTCCATCTGGGGATATGATTACTGCCCTACACCATTGCCATGCATGTTTGCTGCGCCATCAAAATACATTTCCCACCCTTTCGATTTGCTTTCCTCGATCGGGTCTTCTGTAGCACATATGTCTTCATCTGGAAATTTGAAATCTAGTGGCTGGCATTCATCTATGGGGTTTTCCACTAAGTGATATGCTATCGTACCACCCTTGACAGATTTTTGAATGACGTATCTTATATCATATTCAGACAATATTACTTGCCACTTAGAGACTCTTCCAGCTACATGCAGGCTTTCAAAGATATACTTGAGTGGGTCTACTCTTGAAATTAACCAAGTGGTGTAGTAAAGCATGCATTGCTTCAACCTCCTTGTAGCCCAGACTAAACCACAACAAGTTCGCTCGATCATCTGGTAACGTGACTCACAATCATTCAACTTCTTGCTCAAGTAATAGATCACTTGTTCTATTTGCTTAGATACGTCTTGTTGGCCCAGCATGGCTCCCATGGAATTTGGTCGTATTATTAGATACAAAATTAAAGGTCATCCCGGTACAGGGGGAACCAAAATTGGGGGATTTAGCAAATAATCCTTGATTCTATCAAATGCCTGTTGGCAATCTTCGTCCCACTTCCTGGTGCAGTTCTTCTTTAAAAGCTTGAATATTGGCTCACAAGTTGCAGTCAGGTTGGCAATGAATCGTGCAATGTAATTCAGTCGCCCCAAAAAGCTTCAAACTTCCTTTTCTGTTTGAGGAGGGGGCATTTCCCGTATTGCTTTTACTTTGTCTGGATCTACTGTAATCCCTTTTTGGCTTACAATGAAGCCCAACAATTTTCCAGATAAAGCTCTAAAGACGCATTTGTTAGGATTTAGCCGTAGCTTGTACTTGCGTAGTCTTTCAAATAGCTTTCTTAACACCACAACATGGCTTTCTCCCTCAGAAGATTTAGCTACCATATCATCCACATATACCTCAAGTTCTTTATGCATCATATCATGGAAGAGTGCCACCATGGCACGCTGATAAGTTGCCCCAGCATTCTTTAGCCCAAATGGCATGACGCGGTAACAATAAGTTCCCCATTGTGTAATAAATGTGGTTTTTTCCTTGTCCTCTCTATCCATAGGGATTTGGTTATACCCTGAGTACCCATCCATGAACGAGTACCTATAGCTACGGGCTGTATTATCAACCAGGACATCAATATGAGGCAACGGAAAATCGTCTTTTGGGCTAGCTTTATTCAGATCTCGATAATCCACACACATTCGAATTCTGCCGTCCTTCTTTGGGACAAGAACGACATTTGCTATCCATTGTGGGTATTTAGCTACTTCTAGGAAACTCGCTTCTAATTGCTTCATCACCTCGTCTCGAACCACTAAGGACATATTGGAAGTGAGCCTCCTCAATTTCTGCTTTTTAGCCTTAGTGTATGGGAATAAGGGGATCTTGTGAGAGGCAATCCCTGGATCAAGGCCTGGCATGTCCTGATAAGACCATGCGAATACATCTATGAATTCTTTGAAGAGTTCAACCATTTGCTCTCTTTCAGGGTTATCTACTATCTTTAGTTCTCTCTTTTCTTCCTCCGTGCCCATATTTATTACTTCAATTACGTCTTCATGTGGGCACATTCTATTGTCGTCAAATTCGAGGATTTTTTTTGTATACTTGAATGATCTCATTATCATCATACTCGTAATCATGCATATCAATGGCAACAAGCGTATCATCATTCAGGGATTCAGGAACCTCTGCGTTGGACAAGAGTTCCGAGGAAATCGACTTCCTGGAGGGCGAAAAATGAACAACGAATGAATAGAAGGAAAAAAAAGGAATGGATATAAATAAATGAATTTTATTCGCATATCATTCTTTATTCATGGTTCATATAAGAGCTCGCCTAAAGGCACATACAAAGCATAAAAAGACAACTTTTAGCTAGGCATGTAACTCTAAAGTGATAGAATTAAAGGTGTCCTTAAACTCCCAATTTTCCAGAGCCCTTCCAGAATCATCAGCTGAAATCCACGTGTAGGTCTTTTTGCTTATTGTTGAAACCATTGCAACAGTCGGCTTGTTTAGCACTTCAGAGGATGTCGGGAATGTCTTCCTTATGTGGGGGATTTCAAAGTTCTCATCCTCCCTCCCTATCCAATGATTCATATTAGATTCGGCTTCATTTGCACTGCTGGCTGCCATATGATGACTACATGAGTGCGTGTTGTATGAATGTGCAGGGGGGAGCTGGTTAGGACATTTAGATAGAGCAACATTGTGTCACCTGCTTATAAAGGAACAAAATATCATTAGCTTATTTGAACTCACAATTTTAAGCAGGCATAGCGAGTTATCCATGGTGTATTGGCATGAAGGTATTCCGGCACAAGCATCCTCTAGCTTCCTCAGGGAATCCATTATTCCACAGGGAGAACTAGAGTTGATCATTAGATAGGAGGGACCCTGAGTCCCATCCTAGCCAAGATCTTATCATTGGCCATAGTGATAAGCATGCAATACACCTTTCCTATAGGAACTTGATTTAAACCTGGTTCTTTTGCCATTTAACCTTTGTGCCAAATTTTTAGTTGTTAGATAACTTGTTTGTCCTTTATTAAAGGAAATAGAAGGAAGAGTCAGAAAGTATTTCCGAATGCATGCTATGCAGATGATTACATGTGCTTTCTAGCCTTGATATGGGTGATGGACATTGAGAAAAAGAACTTCACCTCCTCAAGAGATCCAATACCTCATAGGGGGGATGAAGTACCCATTAACCTGCGAACGGCCCAAGCTATTACGCGGTTAAGGGTTTTGTTAAATGTTTATTATGTCCAAGGCTCATATCAAATGAAGCTAAATGTCAATAGATGATATAAGGAAGAGTCAGAAAGTATTTATAAATGCATGCTATGCAAATGATTACATGTGCTTTCTAGCCTTGATATGGGTGATGGACATTGAGAAAAAGAACTTCACCGCCTCAAGAGATCCAATACCTCATAAGGAGGATGAAGTGCCCATTAACCTACGAACAGCCTAAGCTATTACTCGGTTAAGGGTTTTATTAAATGTTTATTATGTCCAAGGCTCAATCAAATGAAGGTAAATGTCAATAGATGATGCAAGGATACCTCATGAGACATGAAAGAGTGATGACTTATACTCCAAGTTTTGATATGGGTGATGGACATTAAGAAAAAGAATTTCACCTCCTCAAGAGATCCAATACCCCATAGGGAGGATGAAGTACTCATTAACCTGCGAATAGCGCAAGCTATTACGCGGCTAAGGGTTTTGTTAAATGTTTATTATGTCTAAGGCCCATATCAAATGAAGCTAAATGCCAATGGATGATACAAGGATATCTCATGAGATATGAAAGAGTGATGACTTATACTTCAAGTTTTGATATGGGTGATGGACATTAAGAAAAAGAACTTCACCTCCTCAAGAGATCTATTACCTCATAGGGAGAATAAAGTGCCCATTAACCTGCGAATGGCCCAAGCCATCAGGCGGCTAAGGGTTTTAAAAAATGATGATTATATCCAAGGCCCATATCAAATGAAGCTAAAATGCTAATGAATGATATAATGATGCCTTATGAGTCCTAAAGGGTTATCCCTCATCGAGATGTTTTCTAACATGATTGATGTGATGAGATCATGGTCTTTTAGGGTTATAGACCCTTAGACTAAGGTTAGCTATCTAATGCATACACCGTCCTTGTGATGTATCTTTATGTGGAATGATGCTAGATACATACTCAGGTGAAGCGACAGTTAGTCACTTGATCCTAGGGGTTCCATTGATTATACATGGATGACAATAAAGATTATTAACAATAAATAAATATATGCCCTCCAGTGTCCTATTTTAGGAATGACCCTAGGTTAGTAGTATCTATCCTAAGAAAGGTAGGTACTAATTAATTGGGCAGGTCTATAATTTCTACTAATAGGTGCAATGGTTTCAAGGTGGTTCTAATTCTCACAGATAAAGGTCTCCTAATTGCCCCCATCGTAAAGATGAAGACCCCATTTGATGAAGTTGACCTTCAGGGGGTTCTGAAAACCCCACAAGGATCAACCTCACCAAATGAGTAACAGCTAGGATGAAGTCTTCACAGTAACCTCAGGGGGTTCTTAAAACCCCACAGGGAGACCGCTAGAAACTTTCACTCACCTAAGGAACTCACAGACCCGGGTATAGGGCCCAAAATGTGTGTGAGGAGAATAGTGTATGTGTTTAGTGTGTGTGTGGAGAGCATACCAACCAATGGGCCTAGGTTCTACCCAACCCTCATCTGCTAATCAGATCACAAGATAGATAGAAAAAAGGAGGAAAAAAAACAAACAAATAGATGAATAAGGAATTTAATAAATAAAAACAACTATTCACAAAAAAAAATAAAAAAAGGGTAATTAAAATAAAGTTAAGGCCAAATTATTTTTAAACACTTAACTTAAATGGGCTTGACTCTCAAACTGTCCCTAGTGGAGTCGCCAAGCTGTAGTGCCCGGAATTTTGAAAAACATGGAGCCGCCACCAAAATTTTAAAGATAGGATAGCTTTGGAAACCTTTTTAAAAATGGAAACTGGTCTACAAAAACCATTTAGGGTTCGGGAGTCGATTGTGTGTGGGGAAGGTGTTAGGCACCCCACAACACCCATTCATAAGAATGGTTACCCTAAGTTAATTATTTAAAAATATTATGGCCTTTAACTTTATTATATTTACCCAAATAAAAAAAGAGAATATTTACAAAACTAAATGAAATGAAAATTAAAGAAGAAAAAAAAGAACATTTATTTACAATAAGAAAAAATATATTTATTTAAAAAAAAGAACATTTATTTACAATAAGAAAATAAGAAAAAACAATATATTTATTTACAAAATTGGACTTGACCTAGGATGAAAGCCTAGGGCCTACGTACCCTTTAGAGGGATCAAAGCCCACGTAGTTCGGGGGGTAGAAATGCGTGTCACTTTGTTTGTGTTTTTTAGAAAAAAAAAATGTTTATTTAATTTATTTGAGAAAAATAATTTTTTATTTGGTTTGTATTTTTTATTTTTTTAAAACGTTTTTCTTTTAATTTATGAAAGAACTTCTTTTATTTTTCATGAAAGGGAGCTTTTCCATTTTATTTTCATTTATCAAAATGTGTAAAAATATTTTTTTCTTTTTTTTGAAAGAGGACCTAAGAAATGGATTAAAGGAAAAGAAGAAGAAGAAGAAGAAATAGCACAAGTTAAAAGAAAAGGAAATCAAAGGTGAGAAGATTTATGCGTACCTTTTATTCTTTGAACCCGCTATAAACTAGAGATAGGGTGATAGAACCACATAATAAACAAGAGGCAAGTATAATTATATTATCTATATTTATTAAGCATAACACCTAATATCATAAGAAAATAAGACAGCACATACCTCTTGCCTATGTATGAGATAATTCAGTTGGACAATAAAATGCAAATCCATAAGACCACAATGAGCTAAAACACGTCCAGCAACATGATAATACAAAGTAAAGCAATGTAATGCATATTGGCTAAAGTCATAGTGCATGAATGATGAAGTAAGCATGAACCAAGGGATATTAGATGGAAGAGAGAAAAACGAGATGTAAAAGTGAAATTAAAGAAAAGGATGAAAACTCAACCACTGACCTTATCTCCTTGCTCTCCCAAAATTCTTTTTTTCTGTCCCCTTTGCTTCAACCCTTGCACTCCTATTTATAGTCTCAAGGTAGGGTTTTCTTCATAAATGCTCCCTTTTTTATTTTTTTTATTTTATTTTTCGTTTTTTTGATATTTTTCCCTTTCAATGATAATTGCCTATTTAGACACCGATCATCATCAATAGGAGGATTTCCTTATTTTTTCTTATTTTCGTTTTTTTTATTTTTTCTTTCAATGATGATTGTCAATTTGGACACCAATCATTATCAATTTTTTTGTATTTTTTTTTAGTGGGGCCCGGACAAAATAGGGTGTTCACAACACACTAAATCAGAAAAGAAAACAAAAGAAACGTGAAAATTGCTGAATATTTCTCTTTACAAAATTTATTGTCTAAATATTCTAGGGTCTGTTTGGTATGAGGGTTTTGAGGGGAGGGGGAGATTTATATGAGTTGAATTTTAAAAAATTGGAAAAATGGGGTTACAAATTTTAATAAAGAGAATATATTAGATAAAGAATAAGAAAAACTTTTAACCCCACTTTATCTATTTTTTTAAATTCAATTCAAAAATTTTCTCTCCGTCCACTTTTGTTCCGTTCCCCTCGATCATACCAAACACAGTCCTTATACCAAACAAGCCCTTAGGGTGTGTTTGGTTTGAGGAGAGGGGATGAAAGGGCAAGTAGATGATTCCGTCTCCTCATTTAGTTTAAAATTTTGGAGGGAAGAGAACCCTAAAGTTTCCATCACCTCACCTCCTCCAACACCGCTGTGAGAATCAAAATTTTGGACCACTTTACTTTTATAATTTTTGTGAAATTTCAATAATGCCCATAATAAATAATATTTTGATAAATAAAATTATTATTATTATAAAATAAAAATATATTATTCTAAAAAAATTATTATAATTAAAAATATATTATTATAAAAATAATGTAATATAAAAAAAATATTTTTATGCATAAAAATTATTATAATTATAACACATGCTAATATAATTTTAAATAAAAAAAATATTTTTATCATTAAAAAATATTATCATGAAATCTAATTGTACAAAAGTTATATTTTTATAAATAAAAATATTATTATAATAAAAAATATATTATTATAAAATTATTTTAAAATAAAAAATATTTTTTCATTAATAAAAAAATTATAATAATAAAATATGTTTATATTTAATTAAAAATATTATTATAACTAAAATTATATTATTTATATTAAATTTCAATTAAAATATATTTCTATAATTAAAAATATATTATTATGAAATTAATTTATAATAAAATATATTATTATAAATGAAAAATACTATTATAGTCAAAAAAATATATTAATATAAAATTAATTAGAAAAAAGTTATTATTATATTAATCATAAATATATTATTATAATAATTAGGTAAAATGTAAATTAATTTATAGAACATATAAATAAAACATATAACCAAATATGTTATGGTAGAATGGTAAATTGCTATCATTTCTCCCTCCTCCATCTTCTCTCTTAAACCAAACAAGGGATCATTAAAATCTCCTCACCTTCTCTCCCTTCCAACCAAACCAAATAAAGTAACTTTCTACCCTTTCCTTCCATTCCCTCCCTTCAAAACCAAGAAGGTCCTTACCTGGGTACTTTAGTGATGCAACTTGTAACATCCTTATTTTTGTTGGTAATTAGAGAGGTTTGTAACTAAAGTTTTATTTAGTCAAAGAGTATATATAGTAAATTAATAATTTAAAATAAGTATCAAGTTCTAAATATTTATTCTATGCAAAGGAAGAAATACAAATGAAATTCCTCCTTAAAATAATTAGTTTAAATATATAAGTACGTCTGTGTAAGGTAACATCCTTTTTTTAGCACTTATAATTAGTTACAACTTAGGATTTATATATTGAAGAAGTATATAATTAATTAATAATTAATAATTTTTTTTTAAAAAAACCCAAATTCCAAATATTTATTCTATGCGTTAAGGAAGAAAAAGAGTATAAATAGAATACCTCTTTAAACAAATTATTTTAAATAGGACGAAACTTACATCCATTGCCTAATATCAAGTTCCTCAGGTTCTCTAATAGAAGAATGACACCTGGACTTTTTTTACACATCATTGCATAACACCGTTACTCCACTCTCCCCATCTCCGTTCAATTGTTCACGATATACCACAGGATAGAGAAATTTCTTGTTGAAATCTAGAAAAATTGATGGAAAAGGCTCAACAAATGAAGCCATTGTCACACCCAAACACATTGTAACCCCTTTCTCATCAAGGCTAAGATTAAATTCATAAATACATGATTATGTGGAATTAGAGACCGTAAGATGATTTGGTACTTATTAAAATTCCTTTTACCCAAAACATGATTTTTAAAAACCTGATCAACAACAGTCTCATTAGGAGTGTGCAATCGGTGTTCGGTTCGGTTTTCGGTGATAACCGAAAAAACCGAACAACCGAAATTACATAATTTTAATGACCGAACCGAAACCGAAATATTGAAATAACCGAAACCGAAATAACCGCTAATATCGGTTCGGTTTTTGAGGTAGTTCGGTTATTGGGCCTTGTGGCCTTTTTTTTTTCTACAAGCCTATCTAATGCCAAAAAACTACAAGTCTGCAGCCCAAACAAATATTCTAATAATTACAAACCAGTTTTGCAACCCAAACCAATATTCTAATAATTACAGACCAGTTTTTTGCAATAAAACTAAAGGTGATTTCCAAATTTCAGCAACACAACAAGCATTTAATACTTGTTTTTTACACAATAAAACGCATGTATTGTAAAACAGTGAAAGATGCAACATAATTTACAATTACATGAACGGGGTCTGGAGCATTAGTAGAGCTGTAGAGGCCTAGCTTTATACATCAAAAGAATTACTAGATTGAAGGTCAGGAAATACTGCCAACTGGAGGTCTGCCCTCGTATTACATCAAAATACAAACTGAACATTTATCATATTGACCAACTATCTTTAAAAGAAAGCATATTGAACATCAAAAAACTTGATATACAACAGATTCTGATTCTTCCTTGCTCCTGATTCTTGAATGCCCCCTGTACAACTGAAGGAAAGACAAAAATCAAGCACTTCAGAAAATCTGCTTCATATACCAGCAGAATAAATATAGTATATCAATGATTATATTACTACAAGTATGACTATTACAAGAATGACAAGGATTATATTACAGAAATCTGCTTCATATACCAGAAAAAGTAAATATTACAAGTATGAGAAGGAAAATTTGCTTACAAAATCTGCTTCATAGACCAGAATCAAGCACTTACCAAAATCTACTTCATATACCAGAATCAAGCACTAACGAAAATCTACTTCATATACCAGAATAAATATAGTATATCAATGATTATATTACTACAAGTATGACTCTTACAAGTATGACAAGGATTATATTACAGAAATCTGCTTCATATACCAGAAAAATTAAATATTACAAGTATGACAAGGAAAATTTGCTTACAAAATCTGCTTCATATACCAGAATCAAGCACTTACCAAAATCAGTTTAGAAGATATTGCAGCTAGAAGATATCAACATTTGTCTCCAATGATTGTTAAGTGCAGTAGTACCATTCAATTTAGAATCACATGCAATCTCATTTCCACAGTAATTACATTTACCTTTAACTTCACCAGCCTCATTCACAAATCTAGTGAAATGTTCCCAAGCTTTGGACCTTGGCTTCATGGCCTTTCTTTTACCAAGTGTAGCTGGCACAGGTTCATTAGTCTCAGTAGCAACAGGTTGATTTATTTCAGTAGCACCACCAGCAATTTGAGTATTGGGGCCACCTTCAGTTGTTTGTTCTGACATACTTTTTAATCCTATTATTAGAAAAAAAAAACATAAAATTATGAGTACTTTGAGATCATGGCTGAACATAGAAACAAAAGCATTGTATACAGAAATGGCTGAACATAGAAACAAAAGCATTGTAAACAGAAATAGTGATGATGATTCCAGGTATAGAGAAAGAAAGCAGCACAGGAAAGATGATGATTACAAGGGTAGAGAGCGGGAGAAGAGTGTTAGCAAGTCAAGTAGGCAAATTGAGAATAATGAGGAGAGCCCAAGGAAAAAGAGTGGCAATGATAACTCAGATGCTAATGAAAGCAAACCAAGACAATGAAGTACCCAAGTTTGGAAAGGCCTGGACACTTGAAGGGGAATTTGATGATGAAGAAGGAACAACTACAGGGAAGCCAAATACAGCTATGGATGTCGATGAAGATGACAAACCTTTGGATATAGAACCTAAGGATTCTATGGAAGTAGATGTTAGCAATGGACCTATTAAATCTAATTTACCAGATGAAGCTAATGATTGTCATGCAGATGAGGAAATTGATCCATTGGATGCTTTCATGAATTCTATGGTTTTGATTGAAGTTGAAAAGCTGAATAGTGATGTGGCTCCTGAATCTTCTAATCAGATTACTATCTCAATTGAACACAGACATGAAACTAAGCATTGTACACAGAAATTGTTGAACACAAAAACAAAAGCATTATACACAAGGAAAAACGAAATGAAGGCTAAAAATAGTATTACTGTATTAGTGGTATCCCAACAGGGTGGGGTTTTATCAGAAAAGATTAAATGTGACCCCAGGGCAAAATGAAATGAAGCTACTTTTTACAGAATCAGAACACCAGAATTGGCCCATGCTAGAACAGAACAGAATCATAATTTCCCCTTTTCTTTCTCAATCATTTCAGTTCTCTTGATTACATTTATAACTTTGATGATCCCTTAACTCACTTCAATTCAAGAGATGTTTGGTTTTAAGTTCATGATTGATTTTGACATGTAAACGGGCATTTGGATATATTTCATTCATTTCAGACAGAAATGAACACAAGAGTGAAAAAAATTTGACTTCCATGTCCAGTGGAGTGCACACACGAAGAAAGAACTTTTTTTCCATCGAAAGGTACCTTCTTTATGCCAAAAAAGTAAAAAAATTTTCCACATTCCAGACACAAGTAAACACAACAAGTAAGAAAGGCACCTTCTTTCCCTAAAGATACCATTTTTATTCAAAAAAAGTAAACATATTTCATCATAGCAAACAGAAACACGTCCAGAGATTAAAGCTAGAGGACCAAGAGATTAAACCAAGCAAAAAATTGACTTCCAGAGATTAAAGCTAGAGGAGCAAGCTTACCAGAAACTGAAGCCTCGAGGGTTGAAGATCGACAGACGGTGACGCTTCCACTACCGTTAAGGTGACGTCGTTGAGGGTTAGTGCAACCGGACACTCGTCGACTCACGGCGATTCTTCCACAGTTCCACCAAGCACCGACGGTGAGGTTTGTTCTTCCACCCTTTACCCTCGAGACTCGAGACTCGAGCGGAGAGGAGGACTGGAAGACGACGGAAAGTCGAGACACGAGACTCGAGAGGAGAGAAGGACGGAGAGTTCGGGGGAGAGGAGGACTGGACGACGGAGAGTCAAGATGAGACGAGGATGGAGAGTCGAGAGGAGAGGAGGCTGGGAGGATGAAGGACGGAGGACGGAGGACGGAGGATGGAGGACGAACTGAATGAAGGTGAGAGTGAGAGGAAGAGGAGAGAGCGAGGCGAGTGTGTGTGTCGGCTGCCGCTGTTTGGACTTAGGGTTAGGAGTGATTTAGTGATTTTAGTCAATAGTTTATTTTTCAAAATTATGTTAGTAGCTCAGGGAGTCAGTGGTTAGGTTACTGACTTTACTTATTTGTTAGACACTTGGACTGTGGGACTGTGAGATGTGGACATTCGACAAGACAATACATAACACTGACTTTTTTTTTTCATTACAACCAAAACGGACTTATTACACTTGGGCTAAATTAAAAAGACAACGGGCTTTAAGTCTGGGCTTTTTTTCATATAGTTAGGCTAAAAAAAAAAAATGCACAGTATAACAAACTTCGGTTTTAACCGAAATTTTTTTATTAAAACCGAACCGAAAACCGAAAAACCGAAGTAATTAACCGATCCCAACCGAATAACCGAAAAAACCGAACCGAAAACACCAAATTAGGTTCGGTTCGGTTTTCGGTTTCGGTTTGCTTTTGCTCACCCCTAGTCTCATATTCACATTACAATTACATAAATGGCCTGTACAATGCAATTTCATTTATAAATATCAGAGTACAATATAAATTCCCGACACACTCAGGATCCATTAATCAAATAAGGGTTTTACAAGGTGTAACCCCCGCAAAAAAATGAGGCCGTGATTAGTGTAAAACATGTTTTATAATTGGATAAGAGATTGAGAGTAATTAAAAACCTTTTTCCAAAAACCTGTACAACAATATCTCCATCCTTTCATGCATAAAAACAATTGGTCTGTTTGGTTTGTCACATATACAATATCAGAGTGCTAATAAAGTTCCCGACATTCACCCAGGATAATATCATTAATCCAAGAGTTTTACAGGGCATCATTGCCCATCTCAGTTTCCCAAACTGGGGAGTACACAACAATTACATATCCATGGTCAATCCAATATATACAATTGTTCAAATGATAACTAAAAACAAAAAAGAAACTAGGACTACCACCGGCAATCCTAGTCATCCTTGTTCACCTACTTATCCCTTGACCCGCTTGCCTTGGCTAAAATTGTTAATTGGAAAGAGTGAGATTCAAAAGAATCCCAGTAGTAACAGTTTACGTATATATTTTATAATTAAACAAAGTATGTAAGTATATATCACAATTCAGCTACATAGCATTCAAAGTCGGGCTACCCGCCGCGACTCAATCATTCATTCAAGGCCGGGCTACACGCCACAGACCCAATTGGAAATATTCAAGGTTGGGCTAACCGACACAAACCCAATCACCTTTTTAATGCCGCGGAAGCCCAACTCAAGGTCCACATTCTTGCCTATCTTATCCTGATATATTCTTTACTGGGCTGAAAATCAATGATTCATTGTTTGTTGGTTAGTTTTGGCATCATAGCCATGGCAAGAATAGTCCTCGAACTAATAGAATGCACATAATCTCCTACTCTTTAATTGCAAAGTTACTTTGTAATCATTTTACATGTGAAGTTATTATATTTAGCTTTACTGTCATGCACGTTTTTCGTTAGAATAAGGCATTAAATCATGAGAAATAGTAAACAAAATCCTTTTTTAACTTTGTGAGGTAGTTGCTAATTGTGAAAAAAGATAAGCTAGAAAGACACGAACCAGAGGTTTCCATTACCAGGTATGCTTCAGCTGCTATTGGAACATGTTTTTTGAAATTTTTTTGGAGTTTTTTTGTATATCAATGCTTTTGTTGGGAATTATATGTGGTTTTTTTGGATATTGCCATATTTCTATTTTTCTTGATATTTAAATTTCTCTGGATTTATTGCCATTATGATTTTCAAACTCCAATTTTTGTTTCTCAAGGAACTTGATTCACATTAGCAGATAAAAAATCTTTGGAAACCTTTTATGATATGGAAGAAAGGAAGATTGATAAGTGTAGCCTCAATATTTCCTACATTTAAATCAATACTATGAATCTTGCTTTCTAATATTTGATAACAGGATTTCCATTTTGCATTTTTGAGTTTTTATGGAAGAAAAGACTAATATGATGTATGAAAAAAAAATTCTTATGTAATGGTCATTGTTGCTGTGGAATTTCCCAACGACAAACAAATATTACAATCAAACTCTTTAATTTAAATATTCACTAAGGGATGGCTTCTCTTGAAGTTACCTAGGCATGTGATTTGATTGTCTATTTCAGAATTTATTTGATTTGTTTGTTTGTTTCTTTATTTTATTTTTTTTGCCAACAGATTTGGTTGTTTCTTGAAGTTAGCTAGGTATGTAATTTGATAATCTATGTCAGTTCCTTCAAGTATGACTTTTTAGCTTTTTTTTTAAACAGCTTTTATAACTTTATTGTTTTACAAATTTTCTGAATCCTTGCGCAATCACGTACATGTTGGAACATGGGAATTTTTTTTTTTTTTGCAGCTGTGTGATATAGACAAATCAATATTATCATAAAGCTTTATGTATGGAGTCACGGGTGGAGGATGGAGTTTCATAAAAAATTCACATCAATAGGCCCATCCCATATCATGCGTAAGAAAAGTCATGAGTGTGTATTGAAAAATCCAAGATAACTTTTTGAATTTTTAAAAACCCAACTGAGTACCTTCGTAGACCAGAGCTTGCAGTCTTACTGTACGACTAGAGTAGTATTTTATATTTATTTCTTTTAAAAATGAAACAAGTGAAATTAAACCCATTGAAAATTGTTCAATATAATCTAATATAAAAGAAGAAAAAGAATTAAAAGCAACTAATGACGATTGATTATTATCATATCAAACCATATTTATTGCTTGGCCCTTGAGAGTGACTGTGCTTCAAATTTGGAAATTTCATCACGTAATCCAACTGCCAAGGCATAATCTTCACTCTTGATTGTCAATATTGACATAAATCATTCTACAGGGAGTCACGGGTGGAGTTCTATTTGTTTTGTCCATTAAAATAATCTCCTTTGGCATAATAAATTGACATCAGATCAATAGGTACATCCCATACATGGGTAAAATAGTACTACTGATTTTATTACAGATGCCTATTACGCTTTTTCTTGGCCTGGTAATTCATCTGCTTCCTAGCTCTGATTTCCCTCCCAGTTTGCATCCAAGAAATTTGAAACTCTGTTGGACTAAACTCTAGAAACATGCTTGCTTAAGTGGAACTTTTGATCTTCATATATATCATCCATGATCTATTTTTCTTCGTAAACATCGTAGGTGGAACATCAAAGTATGTGGCAAAAATAGGTTAGATCAGTATATATATGCTGTTTGTTTAATGAGGTATCATTTGGTAATTTTTGGTGGGTGCAATTTACCAGCTTCCAGATGCCCCGCCGGAGCAGATTAAGAAGGCTTACTACAATTGTATGAAGGCTTGCCATCTAGACTTGAGTGGCGATGATCCTGAGACAACAAACTTTTGCATGTTCATCAATGAAGTGTATGAGGTGGGTTCATTTTGAAATAAATCTATATTGGAGGTTGAAGAAGACATACAAAGTTTATCCAGTGTTTTTTTATAGATAGACCGACTGTTACAGTGCAGGTACTCAGTGATCCTGTTCAACGCATGTTTTATGATGAAATTCATGGGTATTCTTTGAGAAGATGGATGCTGCAATATGTAAATATAAAAGGCTTTCTTGGCTGCTTCCTTTTTTTTTAAATGGGACAGACTGTTTGCTTTTTATTATAAGTATATTGTATATTGATGTATTGCCAACTGTTAGCTTCACTCCCCATATGGACTAAGTTTTTGGATAAAGCCAACACTGTTTTATCCTGACAATTTTGAATTAAAGCTGAAAGAGGTTACAATGCACAGAGGAATCAAATCTTTTGTGAAAAGGCTGTCATATTGAAAGTCCGTATTTGAAAATCATCCCAAGAATTTACATTTCAGTTCATATGAATGCTATCAAGAAGAATCTTGATCTGAAAGTCATTACAGACAAATGTATCATTGAACTGTAAATGGAATTAGTGAGTGTTTGTTATATTGATAATTAATATTTTTTATTATGTTTTGACCAATATTTCTTGTGATGTTGATGTTTGTAAATTGTGGGTGCTATAATAAATATTTGATATTCATGCTCCGGGTGCTTTTTAGGTTGAAGAATTGATGGTACGTAGGTTAAACTCAACAAAGCAACGATCAGGGAAGGCTATACTTTGAAACAACTTATTGAGTTTGATGCTTATTAGTGTGGAAGTATTAAGGCAATGTGTTAATAATTTCCAGCTTTTCAGTTTCTTTATTAGTATAAATGGGTTTAACCCAATATTATATTTTCTTTATTAGTAAAATTTAATCAATGAAAGAAATAAACAAGAAGAAGAAGATGGCCTATAAACAAAAATGGGTTTAACCCAATATTTCATTTTCTTTATTAGTACAATTTAACCCAATATGTAACTGATCTCCTATGTGTTTAGTGTAATATCCCAAAAAAGTGATTAAGGGCTAATGACTTTAAAAGTGGATATAATTATTGTTGAATAAACACTTTTGGAAAATTTGTGATCAGCCCATTTCGGCACAAAATTGGGCCCCTGGATGTGCATATGACTGACCAAGAAGAGGAAAGAGTGGTTGGAATTTAATTGGGCTTGTGAATCATTTATATGTACAAAAAGGATTTGTGTACATAAAGTGGATTTTTGGAAATTCCTAAATATGACATAAGCAAGCAATACCATGACATGAGCCTAATGTTATAAAACAATCACAACACCTTTTCCCTTCCATTTCCTGTCGTCTTTTCTAGCAGCACAAACGTGAGAGAGAGCTTGGAGAAAAGAGAGAAAAAGAGGAAGAAATCTCGCAAGGTAAGCCGATTTCTCCGACGATCTAGCTCTTAACGCGTATAACTCCGACTCTAAGCTACTCCTCTTTATTCTTTAAGGTTGTGAAGCTCAAACTTTGGTGTTTCAAAGAGGCTAGGGTTCAGCCAAATTTGGGAAAAGCTAGTGGGAGCTTGAGGTAACTTCCAAACTTTCGTATATTGCTTATTCTGGCTGCTGTGGGCAATTTAATCTGTGAAATTTCGCCGGATTGCCATTGGTTTTAAATTTTGGAAATTGAGTTTCCTAAGGGTTATGCTGCCCAATTTTGGTTCAAATGGTATTTATAACCTAATGTAATGGTTAATAAAGTGGTTAGGAGTAGAAAGGAACGCGTTTACGGAGCCGAAATCGTAAAACCCCAATTTTTCCCGGAGAACATGTATATTTCGGCCAAGGCTGTAAATGGGTCTTAGAGTTGGATTTTCAATGATTTGATGATTCCATTGGATTCAGTGGGCGAAAATAGGTGGGGTTACAGTTGGGCACTTTTTCAAAAAAGGCCGAGAAAGCATAATTACGGAAACACCCCTAAAACCCTAAAAGTAGGGCTGCCAAGGGCAATTTCGTAATTTAACATTGAATTTGATAATTCCGAGTCCGGAAATGGATTCCTTGGGCGAAAATATGTCAGGATAGCCCATGTCAAAATTTCAAGAAAAGTACAGCCGGACCGGTGCGGCGGGCCCGGGCCGGGTCCCCGGGGGTATTTTTGTAAATTTTCATTATAGACTCATATAACCCCAAGTAACACTATGGAAGTGTCTAAATGGTGCATTTGGAATTGTAGGATTCGATATTTGCCGCCCTCGGGAGCCAACTGCGCCGAAGGACGTCAGGAAAGGACAAGGTAGTGACTCTTTCTCTTATACTTTGTGTAATGCACTGTATGTGTATTGTATCACTGTTTTATGATGATTTCTGATGCTGCTGCGGTTACAGCTGGTGATAGCTATCGTTTACAGCGCAAGCTGTCGTTTACAGCATAAGCTGTCGTTATTGTGATTACAGCGTAAGCTGTCGTGATGTTGATTACTGATTACAGCGTAAGCTGTCGTGATGTTGATTACAGCAAGAGCTGTCGTATTGTGAATACAGCCGTGAGTGCTGTCGTTTGTGGTGAAAACCATGTATCTGTGAATTGCTGCTGCTGTTGCTGTTTGTGATTTATGTACATGCTTTGTGTTTATGCATTGTGTGAGTGGTTTGTTACTACTGAGATTCTCTCAAATCTCATTCTTTCCTATGACTAACATTTCAGACAGGGCGTGTAGCTCAAGGGAGAAGCGGCCAACCCGGAGCAATTAGGACCCTTAGGGGTATATAGTTGAATTGGAAACGTTGGTTATGTATTTTGAACTCGGGATTACTGTATATTCTGAATCAGGAATACTACATTCGATTTTGGTTGCGTAATCCCCTAGTGTATACTTATAAACCTTCAGGTTTTTATGCATAGAACCCGGGAGTTGCCGGGGATGCGGTTATACACTCTGATATGATTGAATGTATATTAACTGCACAGGTAATTATATTCGAATATTGAAATTGAGACCTGGATGGGAAAAAGAGTTTTGAAAGTTTTGTAAAAATTTTACTGTGAGACAGAAAGTTTAAAACGAGGTTAAAGCATCCAATGGTCTCTAATCCGATTTAAATATGTGTTATCGAATTATAATTACGTGTTTAAAGGAAGGGGGTTACATTTAGTCTTTCACAAAAGGATATAATTAAATTGTACTACATTCGGTCATAATTATAAGACAAAGTTGACTATTTTTGGAGAGATTAAGGAAGTTAAATAAGTTACTTAATCATATTATATGTTATATATCCTTAGATTATATATCACTTTATTAGTCAAACTAATTAGTTTGGAGAAAAAAAATAAAAATAAAAATACTCTAAAGTAATTTAATTAGCTTCTTAATCTCTCCAAAAAAAATTAACTTTATCTTATATTTAGGATCGGAGGGAGTAGTTGATAATTAAGTTAAAGCAATAATGTTTTAGGTTAAAATGATAGTTTATAATATTAAGATAGTCTATAATGACATCAATTTTAGTTGAAGTAATGAAGTACAAGCTCCTCGTGCAACGCACGGGGGAGTACAAGCTAGTTAAGGACAACAGGTTATCACTTATTCCAATACTCAAATGACTTTAGAACACTTAGATTTGGTTATCATTAACGTCCTTTAGGTGGCTACTAAAAGCCTAAACAAATGCCTAAAATGTTGAGAAGTACTATCTTAAAGACCACCTTACGACAGTGAAAATTTTTGATTTTTGGGTGTTGGCCGCAGCCAAGAATCTTTGGCTGCGGCCAAGAATAGATCAGAAACTTTTGGGCTGCGGCCAAGAAAATTTCAGTTTCTGTGCTGGATTTCCAAAAATCATAACTAATTCTAGAAAAATCGAAATGAGATGAACCTAAAGCCTATTGAAAGATATTTAAGTCATCTTTACTGAAAAAATATGGATCAAGGCTGTCTATAACCACAAAAATCAAGAATTCCACAAATGCTCATACTATTCCAGATTTGATCCCAGATTTAACACCAAATGTTGGATAGCCATAACTCCTAGCTCACAAATCGAAATGGCATGAATCATACATCCATTTTGAAGCTTGGCATGTGAACTTTAAGACTAGAAAGTTTCAGAATTTTTCATTACCATTTGATATTTCAAAAGGTCCATGAAAAACCACTGCCAGCACAGAATTCTTACTAACCAAAACTTACAACTTTTAAACCTAAGTTTCCAATGGTTCAAAATTCACATCCAATACTACTCCTACACAATTTTCCACAAGGAATTCAATGAAACCATCAAAATAACCAAATCCTCATTCCATTATCATGCTTTGTTTTTGGAATATATCCAACAAAATCCCAAAATTGCCAAACTTGACATTTAAGCTTCAAGCAAATTCTATCTATCCAAAACACATACTCAAGACACTACATCCATGACAATAACATGCCATACACACGATGACCCTCATTTTTGAAAATCAAGCCAAAAATCCAAGAAATTCCAAACTCAATCAATGGATACAAAACCTATAGAGAAAGGTTTATCTTACTCACCTCTACAACTTTTCCCAAAGGAGTTTCTTGATTCTCCAACTTCTAGATTTACTTGTGTGCTCAAACATCACCAAATGGAAAATCTAAAACCATGAAATTGAAGCTCTCAACACAAGGAACAACTTTATAGAAGAGAGTTTTTCCATTAAGGGTCATTAAGAGGGTTAAATACTCACCTTTATCAAGATTTTCGTCTTCTTTCTTTGGCCAACAATAGAGGACGAATGGGAGAGAGAAAAATGAGAGAGAAGGAAGCTTGAAGAAGGTGAAATGATGCCACTCCCTTCCCCATACCACATGTCAGCCGAATGGGAGGGAAAGAGGGAGAGAGAAACTGATTTTTTTTATTACAATTTGACTTTCCATGCCCTCTCTCATCCTCTTAACTTGCCAAGTGTCAGATTTTTATTGGCTCTCATAAAGTAAGTAACCAATTAGTTACTCTAACCCCTCCATTAGCCATTTAGTTACACATCTCATTTCCCTCATAGTTAGTAATTAATTTCTTCCATTAATCACTAGCTTATGGCCATTCTTTCAATTTCTCACTGATTATGACATATTAATTAAAATTGCCACATAACACATAATAACTCAACCTTAAATTCACAAATTATTCTCAATAATCATCATTAGCCCTTAATCAAAATTTGCGGCATTACACAAGGCACCAATGCCCATAATCCATTTTCCCTTAACTAGGGGATTACACAAAACTATCCAATATCCATATACAATTGTTTCCCCAACAAAATATCCAAAATACAAAAGTATGATAACCAATTTATCCAAAATAAACTTCTAGCCCAGAGCTTTATCTACTTTTTATCACCCGCTTTTCTTTGGAACTACCAACCTTGTCTGAAAATGTGTTTTGGGAGAGTGAGATTCTAAGAATCCCTGTAGTAACAAATCACTCATATTATGCACAACCACAAAGCATGAAAGCAAATTATCACACAACACATACAACTACAATGATAGTTACAATGGCAAGGGTAGGTATGACGTGCGTCACCCTTACGTTTGCTCATGCTAAAGTGCTCATGCTGTATTGCACAACCACATGTTCATATCACATATAACACCACAGCTGGGATCCATATAAAATATTTCACATACATACAGCCACACTTGCCATATAATCAAACAGGAATTCACAATTCCATAATACAGCCTCAGCAATTACAACGACAGATTCAATGGCAGGGGTAGGTGTGATAACCATCACCCCTATGACTGCTCACGTTGAACTGCTCATGTTGTAATGCCCTACGGCCTATAACACAAACAACACTATGATAAGTCATGCATACCAAGCATCATAGACAACATGAGAGAAAAGTTACTACCTTGGTCCTTCCGTGCTTTCTTTGGCACTGATCTCTCAAAAGCAGGGCAAATATCAAATCCTATAATTCATAATTAGTGACGAAGTGTTATTCTCTATCCAACACTTAAATAATTTTACAATACTTAGATTTGGTTATCATTAATATCCTTTAAGAAGCTACAAATATCTCTAACAAAAGCCCTAAAGGGTTGGAAAACACTGGGTTGAAAACCACTTTTTAGAAGTACAAAATACTGATTTTTGGGGGTTAGCCGCGGCCCAAAAGTCCACTGGCCGCAGCTAAAAATAGGTCCAAAATATTTGGGCCACAGCCAAGAATCCTCTGGCCGAATTTCAAAAAATCACAACTAATTCTAGAAAAATTGAAATGGGATGATTCCAAAGCCTATGGAAAGCTATTTAAGTCCTCTTTACCGAAAAAATATGAATCATTGCTTTCCATAACCATAAAAATACAGAATCCAACAAATGTCCATAGTGCTCCAGAATTGATCCCAGTTTCAACATCAGACTTTGGACAATCATAACTCTCAATACAGAACTCAGAATTGACCAAAATCTATATCAATGGAAAGCTTGAAATGTGAACAACAAAAATAGAAATTTTCACTTTAATCTAAAATAATTTGCTATTTCAAATTACCATGCAAAGTTGACTACTTGCACAGCAATTTCAGACTTAACAAATTTCCAGAATTTCCAGTTTTGCAACTAAGTCTCTAATTGTTCCCAAAATTCATTCCAAACTTATTCCCGCACAAAATTTCCCAAGGAAACCAATGGAGACATCAAAATAACCATATTCACATTGCTTTAACAAGTTATAACACAAGAAACAACACAATGCCGTTAACCCAAAATCCATAAACTTCACAATTCTCATCCAAAACAATATTTTCTATCCAAGACACATCATAAGACACCAATCTCATGACCACAACATCTCAACTACACAATGACCCGTATTTTCCAAATTAAGGTAAAAAATCCTAGAAATTTCAACTTCAACCAAATGACACAAAACCTATATAGAAAGGTTTCTCTTACTTACCTTAACAACTTTCTCAAAGGTGTTTCTTGGTTCTCTAACTTCTAGATTTCCTTGTGTGCTCAAACACCACCAAATGAAAAATCTAAGACCATGAAATTGAAGCTTTCAACACAAGGAACACCTTTATAGAAGGAATTTTGGCATTAGAGGTCATCTTCTTACCTTAAATCTCAAGCTTTTCTCCTTCCTGCTTGAGCTCCTATGGCAGCACGAAAAAGAGAGAGGAAATGAGAGAGAGGAGTGTTGGAGAAGATGAAATGATGAAGCTTCTCACCCCCTATGCTTGCAGCCGAAAATAAAGAGGGAAGGGGGAGAGAGAAATGATTCTTTAATCCCAATTTGACTTCTTCAAACACTCCACCATCATATAGGCTTGCCACTTGTCAAACTCTCATTAGTTCTCATAAAGTAAGTAACTAATTAGTTATTCAAACCACTCCATTAGCCATTTAGTTACATTTCTCATTTCTCTCTTAGTTAGTAATTAATTCTTCCATTAATCACTGACTAATAGCCATTCTTTCAATTTCTCACTGATTATGGCATATTAATTAAAATTGCCACATAACACATAATAACTCAACTTTCATTTTCAAATTATTCTCAATAATCATCATTAGCCCTTAATCAAAATTTGGTTCATTACACACGCACCCTCACAAAGATCACCTTAAGGATGCCCAGCTACTTTAGTGTCATAAAGGTTAGTAGGTATAAGCATTCTGGAAGCTGAAGCATTGTTTCTCGGAGATAACTAATATTGATCAAAAGCGTGTCTTCTCATCTTCAACCCTTTTGGATCTTGAAAATCAACAGAAGCAAGAAATTGTGAGCTTAGTGAACCACACATGTGAGCGTGGTATACGGTACTGTATTTGTTAGCATAAGTGAGGTGAAGGAGACTTACTGGACGACGAACTCTAACCATGACTACGAAATTTAGAGCAAAAGCAACAACTTCAATGTGAACGGTGGGTTTGGGTTTCAAATTCTAAGCATTAAATTTTCTAACAAGTATATGCCCTCCATGCTCGCCACTGTATATGCTATTCTCGATCCCCAATGGAGATGCTTCTCTGCAAATACGGTTCAACCAGAAACTGCTTCATCCCTTGGGTATACCATGAACGACTAAATGAAGATAGGGAGAGTAGAGTAATGGTGCTATTTGATGATGTGTTAAAAAGTCCAGGCGTCATTTTCTTATTGGCGAACCGGAGGAACTTGATATAAGGCAATGGATGTAAGTTTTGTCAATATATGGGTATGTATGTAGAAATATATCTTGTTATTGAAATAAATAAAAAAAATTTTCAGAGTCTGAATATCATTATTATTTTAAAAAATATTTTAAGAAGAAGAACAAACTCTACATCTCCTTCTATATAAGATCTTTCTCTCTTCACTCTAGACTTAACTCACGGCATGGCACAGAGTCTTCACAGGTGCTTTTCTTTTCTTTTTCTCTCTCATTCATTTTCTCGTGCGACTATCTCTACCTCACACTGATAATAGTCTTGTCAAATGTCATTTCCTTTACCATTCTTTAATTTTCTGTTGTATAGTCTTGTCATGGCTCTCCTTCTCTTACCGTGCGTGTGTGCAGGATTTGAAAAAAAAATCATTTTTTTCACACCCACTTTTCTTCATTCCGAATTGGGTTGTGGGTGAGTACATATATAAGGGCCTATTTGGTTTACAAAAAATGAAGGGAATATAAATCAAAATGTGAATTTTCCAGTGGCGGTGGCCATTTTTTTTGAAAAATTCCATTGGAATAAAATTTCTCGCCTAATCAAATTTTCAAGCGCATGAGTGAAAATTTGTTGCCTCCAAAAATAGTGGGAAGGCATTTTGTCGTGGTGGGGAAGTTGATAAAAAGTCGCATTTGTCCTTGATATGACCTTGATTTTGTATTAATTAATTGGAGGAGCAGAGGCGGATGTACGTAATGGGAGTTCAAAAAAATAGAGGGTGGTGACCAACAGAGATCGTGAGTTCCATTTTGCGGGCGATGGTGGTGCACCCTGAACAACAGGTGGGTTTTTTCTTCTCTGTTTCTTCCGTTTTGGTGTTTGCTTGAGCCTTACTTGTTGATGTGTTGAGTTTAAGCATCGACAACAATGGCCATGTTACGTCAGTCTGACTAGGCGGTTGTTGTGGTAAGTGCGTGGTGGGAGACAACTTCGTTGGGTGACCACTGATGATGAAGTACCCATATTGTGAACATAGGTTAAATATGGATGTTGCACATTTAGGAAGCGGGGTAGGTCGTATTCCCAGTGATTGTGACGTGCATATCAGTTAAATTAGAGGACGCACAGGGGGGAGTGACCACAGGCATCAGATGGGCATATTACAAGTATAGAAAGATTGTCTGGGATTCTTGTACCCATTAGGCACCCATCAGACGCATGTGGTTAACAAACCTCATGTATTCATGGATGACCAAAAGGGAGTTATGGGTTTCCATGGGTATGAGGTAAGATGGTGTTGATGCTCGTGAAGCTTGAGTGACCCACAACCCGCATGTAGGTAAGGCTGTGACAATATCCGAATTTGACCTTAGTCGTCATATGGGTATCTTATGTCAAAATCATAGGTTTCGGTTTTCAAACATGGTGTGATTTTTGTTGTAATATAAGTTAATTGTTCTTGCTATATTATTGTGTTATACGTATGTATCTGGGCAATTGTGTAGGTGACGGAGGGAGAAATAGATGAGTGTTTAGTTGAGGTGTTGGTGGGATGTTTAGCTCTGGTATTGGCTATAAGGAAAGTGGTTGTCATAGGCAGTGGCATATGGCGGCCATTCGAGGGAAATCCCTTATACCTCATTTAGGCTAGATGTCCACTGTAAGAGAACGAACCTGCAGGTAATGGTGTATAGCAGCGATGCAACTTGCTTCAACCAGGTCAGGATGAATAGGGTGACATTTGACCGAATGTGCCACATGTTGGACATAATTGAAGGGTTGACACCTAATAGGAACATGTTAGTTGATGAGCAAGTTGCCATGTTTTTGCACATTTTGGCTTATCATGTAAAGAACCGAGTAGTTCAATTTCAGTTTGGAAGGTCGGGTGAAACTGTAAGCAGATACTTCAAGCTGGTATTAAATGCCGCTCTTAAACTGCAGCAACAACTTTTCAAGATAGTAGAGCCTATTAAAGAGGACTGCACGGATGATCGCTGGAAGTGGTTTAAGGTAAACACTCATGCATTGGCTTATGTGATTGTCCATTTACATTTTGCTTCTGGTTGTGATGTATGTGTTGTTAATGGTAGGGGTGCTTGGGTGCTTTGAATGGTACTTAGATAAGAGTACAGGTGCCTGCCCAGCACAAGGGCTGGTATCGGAATGGGAAGGGGGATATAACCATGAATGTCCCAGGACTATGCTCGCCGGATAAAGAATTTAGATATGTTTTGCCTGGATGGGAAGGATCAGCCGTCAATAGAAGGGTCCTGAGGGACTCCATTAGGAGTACACATGCTTTGAAAGTTCCAGCATGTGAGTTTAAAACTAATGGCCAATTTATTTTTTCATGGTCGTGTTCAGGAGTTTTGGTTAGATTAAAGTTTAAGGTTGTTGATGTGCAGGGAATTACTAGTTAGTAGACTTGGGCTACACTAATAGTGAAGGATTCTTTGCGTCGTATCGGCGGCAGCATTACCACCTAAATAAGTAGACACAAGGCCAGTAACCGCAGACCCCAACGGAATGCTTTAACATGTGACATTCATCAGCTCGTAATGTCATTGAACGATGGTTTGGAATTCTGAAGTTTAGATGGGGAATCTTGTAAAGCCCTTCATACTACCCGATGAAGATTCAGAACATATATATCGTCGCATGTTGCCTCCTTCACAACCTTATTCGGCGGTCCACTATGCATGACCCATTAGATGAACAATTGGACTCATTGGAACCCCATAACCCAAAGCAAGAAATTCCTCCAATCTCAACAATGAAAACCTTAGTTACTTGGAACAATTTTAGGGAGAACCTGACCACTGACATATATAATGCTTATTTGGCACATAGCTCGTGATTTAGATTAGTATTGCTGTATTACTTCATAAACGTAGCCTTCCTTGTGCTTGTAAACATGTTCTTTCTACTGTGATAAGATGATGTTACTGAACCATGTTTAAAACTGCTTAACGTAGAGGTACTTAACCTATTGCTTATATATGCACGTGTCATCAGACATGGAGTAACACATTTTCATTTGTGTAGTGCTGCAATAGAAGACTCCCAAAAGGAAAAGTTTCACATGTGGACACCTGATGAAGACAAGCTCTTTGTCGAGTTCCTTGTCCACTTAAAGATGGAGTAGAAGTTCATAGCGGATAACAGGTTCAAGCTAGGATATGCAAAGACTTTGGAAGCAATGATGGAGGATCACGCTCTTGGCTGCCATATCAAGGGAAATCCTCACATTACATTACGCATAAAGATGATTAAATAGGCTTGGCAGGTGGTGTATGATATGATGTCCTGGACCAACACATCCGGATTCAGATGGGATGTTGATAGGCAATGCGTGGTCACAGAAAAGGCAGTCTAGGATGAGTATGCCAAGGTTAGTGATATTTGAGTATTAGTTTAACAATGCTTTCTACATGAAGGTGGCATCATAAAGGAACAAGTGCCTGCCCTACTTCCAAGATCTCTTCTTTGTTTGGTCTAAAGATAGGGCGGCCGGTGATTAGTGTAAGTCACCACTTGGAATGCAAGAGAGATACATGAAGTAGAAGAAGACATCCCTGAGTTGCCAATAAACCTGGATGACATGCCCACCCCTAGTGATGTTGACATCGCCCAATCTGCTAATAATGGCCATGGAGGTTAGGGTGATTTCTCTTCAAGTGCCAAAAAGCGCAGGAAAATGGGGAAGTGTGACATGCTAGTAGAGGTGTTGAGGGAAATTGTGTCATTCCTAGATGGCATCATTATTGAAGTTTTTGACAACCTTGGATCACGGTTGTCTTATGAAGCCCATCATGCGCAGATGGAATAGAAGGAATCTAACTTATTCGCTCATTTGATGGATGTCCTAGGTGTTACCATTGAGGATCTCACTACCTCACACATCAAGATTGTGTCATCACAGCAGCTACTCAATTTGTTTCACAAGATTCCTACTGCCTTTAAGGCTTTATGGATCCGGAGCTTGCTGGGAAAATAGGAATAAGAGATACGTCATTGTGGATGGTCTTTCACAGTGGAGGTAATTGAATCAAACTTTCTTCCATGTTCGTAGCAACTCCCTTATAGGAATATTGCATGAAGTTTGGCTGCCCACTGTCTTTTAGAAAGTTTGTCCACTATTATTGTGGTTATATATGTATAGGCAATATGAATGTGTAATTGGAATGCAAAAACTTCATATTTTGACTTTGTAATATATATGTATGTTAGGGACAAGTGTAATTTAATGTATATGTATGTAAGGCACACGTATATTTTGGCAATGTTATGTATGTTAGCGACAGTGTAACGCCCTGCCTTATAAATAGTAATTATGATTCAAAAATACGTAATTAAGATGAATTAGAGACCAACGGATGAAAAGCTTTCATTTTTAATCCTATCCTTGAGATAAGGTTTTTACAAATTTCTTTCAAAATCGGTTTAATCTGGTCTCCTTGTCACATTTCGAATATAATTACCCTGTGCAGTTAAATCACATTCATACATATCAGAGTACACAACAAAAATCCCGGAAGACTCCGGGTTTCATATATATACTAATTGTTCACTACTTCCTAAAAAGGGGATTACACAAAATCATTCTAAGACTTACATCCCAAATTTATATACAGTAATCCCATTCAAAGTTTGATAACCAACAACCAAAATTCCATCCCTAAGGAAGTCCTAGCTGCCCTTGGTAGTCTCCTTCCCTTTTGAGCCACTTGCCCTATCTGAAGGTTAGTCAACGGAAAGAATGAGATTCAAAAGAATCCCAATAGTAACAAATCACTCATACCATACATAATCATAAAGCATGCATTGACATCATCAAGTAGCACAGCATCACGAAGCACAACATACAAGCTGTCATATATACGCATAATTATATAGTCACATCCCCCATAATTCCACTGCCCCACAACCAAGGTCCTCCCATCGAAACCATCGATGGGCCGCAGGTGAAGGACTCACAAATAGCCTTTCAACTTTTATATATAGCCTTACGGCTTCCATACAATCACATCCCCCGTATCTTTACCACCCCGTAGGTACGGTCCTTCCACCAGAACCATCGATGGGCCACGTTGAAGGATTCATAAACAATGATAAATCAAACATACAATACATCACATGTAGTATAAGGGAAAGCGTTACTACCTTATTCTTTCCAAGCATGCTCTAGAACAGTCTGCTCATGAGCAGGGCAAATATCCAATCCTAAAAACAAAATCAAGGATGACGGATTAATCTCTATTCCAAGTTCTTGATTCCATAACACTTAAGGTTGATTATCATTAGAACTCTTTAGGTGGCTATTAGAAGCCTAAACACATGCCTAAAGGGTTGGAAAAACTTGACTAAAGACCACCTTTCGGAAGTGAAATTACTAATTTGAACTGATGCACTCGAGTGATGGATGACGCACTCGAGTGATGAGATATCTTGCACTCGAGTGAGGATGGCTCACTCGCGTGAGTGCTTCACAGAGAGCAACGACAGAACAGAAAAATAATCTCTGCACTCGAGTCCTGAACTCAACACTCGAGTGGTAGCCTCATGCTTACCTGAGTCCTACAAAGTAAGGCACAGGGAGTGACTACCCAAGAGCAATGAAAACCTTAAAACAGAAAGTCCACTCAAGTGACAACTCTAGCACTCGAGTGACAGCATAATACTTGCGAGTGATACACACACTCTTGACAAATTGGTCATGAGTGATGCCCCGAGACGCAAGCTCATAGCGCCAAATGCACGGGCACTCGAGTGAAACCATATGCACTCAAGTGAGAACCCAGAGCACTCGTAAGTGAGAACATGCACTTCTGCTTTCTTTGCGTGGGAGTGCAATTGAAACTAAAAGGAAAGAGGAAATACAAGGCTGCACTTGAGTGACACCTTAGAGCACTCAAGTGAGGCTTTATCAGAAGCCAAAACGCAGCAGAGTTTTTTTGACAGAATTTTCCAAACCTTAACCAATATACTTCCAATGGTCCTAAAATTCTTATCCAATACTACTCCCACATAATTTTACACAGAGAACTCAATGGAAACCCCAAAACATCCAAAATCACATCTAACAACAAGTTTTTACTTTGGTCACCACATTCCCATACATTACCCAATTGCACTAATTTTTCTTCCAAAGTTCCAAATAAATTCCATTGTTCCAATGACCTAACATGACACCAATTCCACCACAATACACTAGGCAATTCATTCATTCCAACATGACTCAAAATCAGGGAAAAATCCAAAATTTACAAAACTCAACCAATCATCACAATAAATATGTCAATATGCAACCAATGCTTACCTCTTCTTCTTTCCAAAAGTAGGTTCTTGATTCCACAACTTCCAAATTTCTTCAAGCACCCAAACACCTTATTTCAAAAATCTAAAATCATAGAAATAAAGCTCTCATCACTATAAACAAAATTAATGAAGAATATTTGAGCATTCAAGGTCATCAACAAAGCCAAAATCTCACCTTTTCCTTTCTCCTTCTTCCTTAGCTTAGGACCAAAATGGAGTTGTGGAGAGAGAGAGAGAGAGATGAGATGATGATGAAGATGCAGATTTTTCCCTTGATCCATGCTCCCTAACCGACTTTGAGAGGGAAGAGAGAGGGAAAATGGTTTGACAATTTGACCTTGATCCCATGGTCCACAAAATGCCACTTGTCAAGATCTTATATCTTCTTATATGGCACACATGAACTCAAAAGCACATGATTCCACCTTTTTGATCTCTTGAAAATGAACCACAACCATTGATCTTTAGTTACCAATGAGTTTCCTCTTCAGTAATTGACCAATTGGCCAGTAACATTCCTTTTTCCTGTTTTGCCCCTGATTATGGCAATTCTTATTGAATCACCACCAAACAGATTTTATCATTCATTTCTCTCAACCATGTGCCCTCCCCTATACTAGGGTTCATTTTAAGCTTTATCACATAATTAAGCTTAAATGCAAGGTTTGGGCACTGATCATAACACATTCATTTCATAATTCACATTGTATTCTTTAAAAGTGTTTATTTATCATTAATTACATCCACTTTTAAAGTCATTAGCCCTTAATCCCATTTTTGGGTTATTACAACAAGTACACATATAGGTTAAGGAATGAACATGTTTATAACCACCTTTATAACTGTTGAATGTCATGTAAGCCACAATTATATAATCAAAGTTGTGGCCTAGGATGAAGCTGCGGGTGTTGTAGACCTAGGAAAACTAAGTTGCTATGTTATGGTGATAGGAAACAAGGGCAAACAGAGTATATGTTAATCGGGTATAAATAAATGGTGCCCATGGGTGCATGCTGGTTACAGACACGTGAAAATGAATGATACTCATAATGGGACAATTGGTCACTTGGTGGGTGTTGCCGGTGTAATGACCCAATTTGAGATTAAGGGCTAATGACCCTGATGTTGATTGTAATTAGTGTAATTAAACACTTTTGAAGAAATGTGATGTGAATTTGAAATAAATGTTCATAGTGATGATTTAATAATCATAGTGAAACCACGAGCAAAATGGTAAAATTGAAAATTTACCAACTAGTTGGTCAGTTACCAAAGAGGAAACTCATTGGTGATTAAAGATCAAAGGTTGAGATCTATTGGCTATGGGTTGGAATCCTATGCTATATATCTATATGAGCTCATGGTGGAAGTGGGAAAGATGTTGACAAGTGGCATTTGGTGGACTATAGGATTATGCTAAAGGACAAAAACCCACTTTTTCTCTCTCTTCTCTCTCCTATTCGGTGGGAGCTTTGGGAAGGGAAAACTAACACACATCATCATCTTCTTCATCATATCTCACCATCTCTCTCTAACCATCCATTTTTTGTGACTTTGAGAAGGAAAGAGGAAAATAAAAGCTTGATCTTTGGTGAGCAATGGTTCACCTTTGCTCAAACACTGTTCACAAATCCTGTTCATAGTGTTAAGAGCTTCATTTTGGTGGTTTTAGAATTTTGAAAAATGGTAGTTTGGGAGTTGGAGCAATTTGAAAGTTGAAGAATCAAGCATTTGCCTTTGGCAAAGTGAAGAGGTAAGGATTTGATGCTTTTTGGTATATTTATGGTGATTTTTGGATAAGTTTGAGAAATTCTAGAATTTGCCCTGGTTTTGTGTAAATTTTGAATGTATGAATTTTATAGTGGATGATGTTGGAATTAGTTCATTGTGAAGCTATTTGAGTATTAGATATAGTTTTGAGTTTTGAAAGTATGTTGATTAAAATTGGGTGTTGTGTGTGAATTAGAGACCCAAGAGTTAGATTGTGGTTCAAATAGTTTTTGGGTGTTTTGGGAGGTCACCAATGTGTTCCTTAGGCCATGTTAAGTGGGTATGAGCTTTGTGTGGAGTTTGGGAACCATTGTGAGTAATTTTAACCAATCTAGGAATTTCTGTTAGTTGCTGCGTTCTGGGCAATCTGATAACATCACTCGAGTGAGGGAGGATCTCACTCGAGTACTGCTGTGTGTTTTCCCTTTCTCCTTTGTGTTTTGCCTGGGTTTTCATGAAGAAAGCTCGAGTGTACTTCTTAAACCGTGAGTGATGTTGGTGATCACTAGAGTAAGCATGGGTTCACTCGAGTGAAGGCGTGAGTTCTTGGTTAGGGTTGCTCTCGGGTTGTCACTCGCTGGTCAAGGTTCAAGAGTGTGTTTGATACTTACAAGTGTGGGCTCCTTACCCGAGTGACAAGGGTGGTGTTCGAGTGAGCTCTTCCCTATGATGTTGCATGTGCTCTCAGGTTCTCACTTTCTGTGTTACACTTCCAGGGATTCGAGTGGATTTAGAGTCATCACCTGAGTACAAAGCCTTATGCTCGAGTGTTGTGAGCACTCTCTGGCCATGGTTGTTGCTCACTGTTAAACACTCGCGAGTGAGAGCCATTCTCACTCGAGTGCAAGTCTCTCATCACTCGAGTGAGGTCATCTTCACTCGAGTAAGCCACTTGAAAATTAGTGTTATGCCTCCGAAAAAGGGTCTTCAGGGTAGTTTCTTCCTACCCTTTTAGTATGTGTTTAGGCCTCTTATAGCCACCTAAAGAGTCCTAAATGATAACCAACTTAGAGTATTGTAGAAATAAGCATTTGGAAAAGAGATTGATCAGTTGTCCCTAATTTGGTTATAGGATTTGATATCTGCTAGACTCGTGAGCCCACTGTGCCAAAGAACATTAGGAAAGATACAGGTAGTGACTCCTTTCTTATACTTTGTGTAAATGTACTGTATGTATACCTATCATGCATTATGTTGCTGCTGCTGCTTCGTGATGCTTTGTGCCTTGTGACGTTTTGTGGAGCTTTGTGATACTTTATGCCTTGTGATGCTGCTGCATAGTGTTTACCACGAAAGCGGGCATTGAGATTACAGTGAGAGTTGGCATAGTGATTACAGTAAAAGCTGACATCATGATTACTGTGAAAGCGGGCATAGTGCATTGTGATACAGCCATGAGTGCTATCGGTTGTGCGCGAGCCATGACTCATAGTGTTGTTGCTAAACATGATGAACTTATATGCTTTGTGTTTATATATTGTATGAGTGATTTGTTACTACTAGGATTCTTTAGAATCTCATTCTTTCCAATGACTAACATTTCAGACAGGGCAAGTGGCTCAAAAGGGAAGTGGACAACCAGGAGTGGTTAGGATCTCTTAGAGACATTTTGTTGGGGGTTGGTTATCTATTTTGGTTTAGGATTACCGTTTGTATATGAGATGTAATTAATAAGTTTAGATATGTAATCCCCATTTTAGGAACCTTAAACCCATGTGTGTATATATATATATATGCAACCCGGGGTTGCCGGGATTTTAGTTACGTACTCTGATATTTATGAATGTAAATTAACTGCACAGGTAATTGTATCCGAAGGTAAATGTGAGACCATATTAATTATGTTTTGAATTGTTTTTCGGGATACCCTATCTTGAAGATGAGGGATTAGAAATGATGGTTTTTGTCTTATTGGTTTCTATTTCACTTGAATTTCATAATTCGGATATAATTACGGTGATGGGGTTATATTTTTGGTATCAGAGCTGTAGTTCCTGGCAAGGGTAGAGTTTGCTAGGATAGTTCTCATAGTTTGGCCTTAGTGATAGAGGTTCATTGGTGAATGATTATTGTACATACATATATGTTCTTGTTATGTGGATATATGCATGATTTATGGAATTATGTGTATACCATAATTGTTGGATTAATGGGGTGAATTATTTGTAGAATAAAAAGGACAACAACAGGTCGCCCCATAGTACAACAAGTAAATCTCGAGGTAGAGGTTGTCAATGATAATCCACCGGACCCGTTGCAAGAAATGATGGGGTTGATTCGGGATTAGCGGGATATGATAGCTGAGTTAAGAGAAGAGCTCAAAGTTGAGAGAGCTAAGAACAATGAGGGCCGGGGTCAGTCAACTCATGAGGAGACTTAAGAAGGGACTCATAGAGAAGAAATGGCTGAAAGGTCGTCACGACCGCTTGAATCACCTCTGAGTGTCGGACCAAACCCTGAATCATATGGAGTCCCAGCTAAAGAGGAAAGAGATATTCAGTTTTGGGTATCCAAATTCTGCAAACACCTGCCTCCAGCATTTAAAGGGAGATTCAATCCTCAGGCGGCTGAAGATTGGCTAAACCATCTTGAGAGGATTTTTGAGGTCCTTGAGTATTCCTCAGAAGTGAAAGACTGACTGACGGTGTATAAGCTTGAGGGAGATGCAGATCACTGGTGGAAGAATATTGCCTTGTCTTTACAGAGCAAAAATATACCACTGACTTGGGAGGTGTTCTAGTAACATTTCAACGAAAAATATTTTCCTAAGTCAGTGAGGCTTGAGAAGGAGATTGAGTTCTTAAACATCAAGCAAGGGGACACGGAGTCGTTTGATGAGTATTTGTCCCATTTCATCCGCTTGTCTTGGTATTCTTCCTATCTACGGAAGATGGATGACGAGGAGTTGAGCTCCGACATGTTAGTATGGGGTTTGAGGCGTGACATGAGGAAGAGATTAGCCACCTATTAGTTCACCGAGTTCAACAAGGTGGTTGAGGAATGTCGGATCACAGAGAGCAATTTGAGAGAGCCATATCCTACTAAGACTGCTGGTGGTAATAGTGAGCCCTGTAAGGGCAGTGCTTCTCAGAAGTGAAAGGGCTCAGGATCATCTTCGTATAGGGGCAGTGGTAAAAAGCCCTATCAGTCCGGGAGTCATGATTAGAAGAGAGCTCCTACATTATGGACATGTCCTCATTGTAACAAGCCATATCATGGCAAGACTGTGATGGTCGGGTGATCTGTTTCAAATGCAAGCAAGTTAGGCATACATCTATTGAGTGTGGACAGCCACGACCGAAGTAGAGACCGAGGACTCAGGGCTGAGTATTTGCTATGACTTATGTAGAGGCTCGAAAATCCCCAGAGTTGATACAAGGTAAAGTCCTTCTTCATGGTAATGTATTACAAGTGTTGCTCGACTTGGGTGCAAGTCACTCCTTTATTGCTTATGATTGTGTGAAACGCCTGGGTATGAATATGTATAAGTTACCATTTGATTTGATTGTGTCAACACCGATAGGTGTGAAGGCTATAACTACAGAAGCCTGCTTAAATTGTGTTATAACCATTGAGGGTCATGAATCTGTGGTAGATTTGATTTGTTTACTGCTCTACCAATTAGAAGTCATTCTGGGTTTTGATAAGTTGAGAGCCAATAACGTGTTGTTAGATTATGGGAACAAGAGGATAATGTATCCTGTTTCTCAAAGCATTGAGGGCAAGAATGTCAGCTTAAGTTTCCTTTCAACAGCTAAGGCTGAGAAATATTTGAAAAAGGATTGTCAGGGGTATATGGTTTTCTTTTTTGTGCAAGGAGAAACCAGTGAGTCTTTGAATAGTATACCCGTAGTGAAAGAATTCCCTCAGGTATTTTCGGATGACCTAAGTGGGTTACCTCCTGAAAGGGAAGTTCAATTTCAAATTGAAATTGTGCCTGGAGCTGGTTCTATATCCAAAGCCCCATATCGTATGGCCCTAAACGATAACCAACTTTAAGTGTTTGGAAGTTAGAAATTGGAATAGAGTTTTAATCCGCTGCTCTTGACATTGGTTTATAGGATTTGACATTTGCTATACTCACGAGCCCACTGTGTCGGAGAACCTCAGGAAAGGACAAGGTAGTGACTCTTTCTCTTATACTATGTGTAAAGCATTGTATGTATGTTTGTCATGCATTGTGATACATTGTGATGCTTTGAGATTTTGGCGAAAGCTGGCATAGTGATTACAGCGTAAGCTGTTGCATTGAGATCACAGCAAAAGCTGACGCATAGTGTTTATAGCCATGAGTGCTATCGTATGTGGCGTGAGCCATATATCATTGTGATGCTGCTAAATATGATCGTATATGCTTTGTGTTTATACATTGTATAAGTGACTTATTACTACAGAGATTCTTTTGAATCTCATTCTTTCCATTGACTAACATTTCAAACAGGGCAAGTGGCTCTAAGGAGAAGCGAACCACCAGGAACGGCTAGGACTTAGTAGAGATGTTTAGTTTGAAATGTTGGTTATCTATTTTGGAATGGGATTAATGTATATTATTTTTAGATGTAAATTAACATTCTGTATATGGTGGTGTAATCCCCTAAATGGGAATTGAAACCCTTAGTATAACCTTAAGTATTAAACCCGAGGTTGCCAGAATTTTTGGTGTACACTCTGATATGTATAAATGTGATATAACTGTATAGGTAATTACATTCGATATTTGAAGTTGAGACCAGGATAGGGAAGAAATTTTGAAAGATTTTGTGAAGACCCTACCGTAAGGGAGGGAATTAAAATGAGTTTTCAGCTATCCAATGGTCTCCAAACCAATTTATTCTGTGATATCAAATCTTAATTGCGCTTATTAAGGCAGGGGGTTACACAAAGCATGTAAGTAAATCATCAAGCAGCATCACAGCATAAAACACAGCACGCAAGCTGCCACATATGCACATAATCGCATAATCTCATCCCCCGTATTCCACCGCCCCAAAGGCACGATCCTTCCACCGTCAACACCTATAGGCCGTGGGTGAAGGTTTCATAAATAGCCTGTCGGCTTTTTTATGTAGCCTTTCGGATTTTACATAGTCTCATCCCCTAAATTCCACCACCCCGAAGGCATGATCCTCCCACCGTCAACGCAGATGGGCAGCAGGTGATAGACCTATAAACAATGATCAATCAAACATACAATGTATCACATATAGTATAAGGGAACGAGTCACTACCTTGTTCTTTCCTGGTATGCACTGGCACCGGTTGCTTGCGATCAGGGCAAATGTCAAAGCCTATAAACCAAAATCAAGGACGATAGGTTATTCTCTATTCCAAATTCTTATCTTTATAACACTTAAGGTTGGTTATCATTTAAACTCTTTAGTTGGCTACTAGAAGCCTAGATATATGCCTAAAGGGTTGGAAAAAACTACCCCGAAGATCCTTTTTCAGAGGTGATCACACTGATTTTTGACTCAGGCACTCGAGTGAAGAAGACCTCACTCGAGTGATGGAGTGACTTGCACTCGAGCACTGAGGATCACTCGTGCAAGTGTTTGGCCGAGAGCAACCACTAAGACAGAAAATGATCACCACACTCGAGTCCTAACCTCAACATTCGAGTGATGCCCTCATGCTCACCTGAGTTCAACCGAGTGAGGTACAGGAAGTGACTACCCGAGAGTAACCGAAACCCTAAAATGGGAAGTGCACTAGAGCACTGGCTCTGGCACTCGAGTGATGACCCATATCACTCACAGGTGAGAATGTGCACTCTTAGATTCTGGCATGGAAGCGCAATTAACAACTGAAGGAAAAGGGAAAACAGAATACGGCACTCAAGTGACACCCTAGTGTACTCGAGTGAGGCTTATCAGAAGCCAAAATCGCAGCAACTGACAGAATTTGTCAAACTTTCTATTAAAGTATCCAATGGTTCCTAAAATTCACAAACAGCTTTATCCCTACCAAATTTTCATAAGGAACACATTAAAAGCACTAAAACAACCAAATTCTTATTCTAGCAACAAATTTTGGTCTTTGGTCATCACATCCTCATACATTAACCAATGACACCAATTTTCCTTCTAAAGTTCCAAATAACTTCTATGGTACCAATGACACAACATAACACTAATTTCACCACCATACACTACCAATTCATCCATTTCAAAATGACACCAAAATCAGGGCAAAATATAAAATTTACAAAACTTATTTAATGCTCACAATGGATATGTCAAAAGAGAGCTCTTTCTTACCTCTTCCTCTTCCCAAGATTAAATAATTGATTCCTCAACTTCCAAATTTCTTCAAGTACTCAAATACCACTTTTCAAAAATCTGAAACCATAGCCATGAAGCCCTCAACACCATGAACAACATTAAAGAAGATGAGAGTAGTATTCAAGGCCATATGAGACACCTACCTCAAGATTTCTTCTTTCTCTTTCCTCTTAAGCTCACACGAAAATGGAGGCAAGTGAGATAAGGTGAGATGATGATGAACCAGATTTTTCCCTTATTCCCATGCTAATAGCCAACTTGGAGGGAGAGAGAAGAGAGGAAAAGAAGTTTGAAATATTGACTTCATCCTATGGCTCGTACCTTGACACTTGGCAAAATCTTGTTGCCCTTTTCCATGACACACATGAACATACCTACATAGGATTCTAATCTCTTGCTCAATGAATCTCAACCATTGATCTTTAGATTACCTAGGAGTTTCTTCTTCGGTAACTGACCAATCGGTCGGTAACTTTCCTTTTTACCCATTTTGTCCCTGATAATGGCAATTATTACCAAATCACCACTAAACATATTTTATCATTCCATTTCCTTATTCATGGGCCCTCCCCTACCCATAGGGTTTATTCTCAGCTTTATCACACTATTAAGCTTAAATGCAGGGTTTACGCATTGATTATAACACATTTAAATCATAATTCACGTCATATACTTCAAAAGTGTTTATTCAACCATAATTATATCCACTTTTGAAGTCATTAGCCCTTAATCACTTTTTGGGATATTACATCCTTAATTTCTTGAAAATTGAAGAACTAGCTTTCATCCAAAAATAAAGCTCTCTAAAACTCTTTTATAAGATATTCCAAAACTCAAAAGATTAAAAGTTTAGTTCTCGAGTCTTTTTCTTGCACCCGTTCATTTTGATTGTTTTGTCAATTGTCCTATAATTTACAATAGATCTTACAAAATAATATTTAGTTTTCTTATTGTTAAAAACAAAGTGATTCAATGAACGAAAGTTTGAGCGAGTAATGCCTTTCTATAACTATTATAGTCGTTGGGCTATGCTAAGGATGTGGGGTCAATATCCTACATGAGGTGTTAAAAAAAATTGTGGGCATTATTCTAGGCATAGATTTGGATTTTAGGGCTTATTTAACATTAGTTATAACTTTCATGTTTCAATAAGTTCTTTTGATGTACATTCACCTAATACTGTGTAATCATCCCTTATTAAATGACATTTCTATTTACCCTCATAGATTAACCCAAAGTATGTAATTAAATTTAGGTAGACTAACTGACTTGAACTATATGTTCTGTACTAAATAAACATAATAAAAAAGATGAGTAGCCCATAATTACATTAAAGGACCCCACGAGATCTCCATAATAAGTTGACAAATAATGGCAATGAAAAATATCAAGTAATAACCTGTGATGAACACTTGTACAAATTTTTAAAAATGTACAATAGAATAGAATCAGACATTTATACTACACACACACACAACAACCATCTGAGTCTCACAGCTTGTACCCTCTTCATCTAGTGAGATCACAATTAAAAGAGAGTACTTCACTTTAAGTGATATTTTCCTATTTTCCATGAACAGCCTTGCCCTAGACACAACCCATCCAGTAGCCTGGTGAGTCCTGTGGCCCTTTAGTTATCTCTGTAGTATCGACAAACTTCAAAAGTTTTAGTGTTTGTGTAGGCATAGGAGGTCATTGGGATATAAAGCAGAGTGTATGTGGACATCAGTGGGGTTAGGAGGTTGTTTCTGTGCAGTGTTTAAGAAGCGACTGTTGATCAGGGCTGACATCATTCTAGATTTTTGAGTCAAGTTTAGAGAACCATGCCAGTCAAATGCTTTGACGCAGGTTGCGCCGATGACTTTGGCAAAGGTAAGTCTAAGATATAGAACTTTCTTCAGGCTATGGTCTTTGACCTCAAAACGTGCACCAGTCACTATGGAGTTATCCTCGTATGACTCAACTGGGGCCGTGCACACATGAGATAAACTCTTCCATTGAACCTTCTCTAAGTACTTGCATTCTGTAACCCCTTTCACGCTTAGGCCAAGATTATGTTCGTAAATATGAGATTATGTGGAATTAGAGACCATAAGATGATTTGGGACTTAATAAAAGTACATTTCTCAAAATCAAGGTTTTCAAAAACACTTTTCTAAATCTGTTCAACAATGGTCTCATATTCACATTTCAATTACATAAATGGCTTATACAGTACGATTCCATTCATAAATATCAGAGTACAATGTAAATTCCTTACACACTCGGGTTCTATTAATCAGTAAAGGGTTTACAAGGCACGAATACCCATACACAGTTTCCCATAACAAGGAGATTACACAAATACTATTCTATGATCCAAGACATGCATGTAATTCCCAACAAAATATCTAAATAATTTGTACATGATAACCAATTATCCAAAATACAACTCCTATCCCGGAGCTCTATCCGCCCTTCATCACCTGCTTCTCTTTGGAACCACTAGCCCTGTCTGAAATTTGTTTTGGGAGAGTGAGGTTCTAAGGAATTCCTGTAGTGTCAAATCACTCATAGTATGCATAACCACAAAGCAAGAAAGCAAATCATCACACAAAACATAGCAACTACAACTGTAACTCCCACTGTCATCAAGGCCGTGATTAGTGTTTAAATATGTTTTATAATTGAATAAGAGATCCAGGATAATTTAAAAATTTTTGCAACACTGGTACAATATGATCTCCATTCATTTTTAAATAAAAACAATTGACCTGTTCGGTTTTGTCACATATACAATATTAGAGTATTAACAAAATTATCGACATTCACCCAGGATAATATCATTAATCCAAGAGTTTTATAGGGCATCATCGCCTATCTCAATTTTTTCTTACCGAAGATTACACAATAACTACAAACCTATGGTCAATGCAATATATACATACAGTTGTCCAAATGATAACTAAAAACCAAAAAGAAACTAAGACTACCACTGGCAATCTTAGTCGTCCTTGTTTACTTACTTGTCTCCAGATCCACTTGCCCTGGCTAAAAATGTTATTTGAAAAGAGTGAGATTCAAAAGAATCCCAGTAGTAACAGTTTAAGTATATGATGCATAATTAAACATAGTAAGTAAGCATATATCACAATGCAGCATATCAATATTCAAGGCCGGGTTTACCTCCACGTCCCCTCGCTCATTCAATGATTAATACATACAAGAAATGCATTACACATGATATAGTATAAAGTGTCACTACCTTGTTCTTTCCGTCCTTCATCAGGCGTAGGCCTTCTACGTTCCGGGCAAACATCGAATCCTATAGTCATAATTAAGGACGATGCGTTATCACTTAATCCAATAGTCAAATGACTTCAAAATATTTAGTTTTGGTTATCATTAAAGTCCCTTAGGTGACTACTAGAAACCCAAACAAATGTTTAAAGGGTTGAGAAGTACTATCTCAAAGGCCACCCTTTTTAGTGTTCCTCGTAAAACATGCCGCTTCCGGCTTCCGACTCAGTCCTAAAATATTAAATGTACAATAAATAGGTCATAACCTATCGAAGTATCATTTTAGACTCTTCCATAATGTTTCTTGTGGTTATATTAGCCTATGATGAAAATTTACCAAAATGCCCCTGGACCCCGGCCTGGCCTCGCCATACCCTGTCCGGTGGCACGTTTTCTCAAAATTTTGACCAAGGCTATTCTAACATATTTTTGCCCAAGGAATCCATTTCCAGGCTTGAAATCACCAAATTCACTGTCAAATTATGAAAATACCCTTGACAGCCCTATTTGGGGATTTTAGTGGCGTTTTCATAATTATGCTTTTACGGCCTCTACCGAAAAAGTGCCCAACTGTAACCCCACCTATTTTTGCCTACTGAATCTAATGGAACCATCTATTTCATGAAAATCCAGCTTCTACCCCTCAGGACAATGCTGGCCGAAAGTTTAGGCAAAAATTGGAAAAATTAGACTTTTGAGCCTTAGCTTCCAAAAATTATAACTAATTCTAGAAAAATCGAAATGAGGTAAACCCAAAGCCCATTGAAAGCTATTTTAGTCCTCCTTACTTGAAATATATGGACCATTATCAGAAATCACCACACAAATACAGAATTCAAGAAATGTCCACACTGCTCCAAAATTGATCCCAGATTTAACATAAAACTCTGGATAGTCATAACTCCTAGCTCACAAATCGAAATGACAAAAATTATATCTTCACTTTGAAGCTTGTCATGTGAACTTTAAGACTAGAAATTTTTAGAATTTTCCAATACCATTTGATATTTTAAAATGTCCATGCAAGACCATAGCCAGCACAGAGTTTTTCACTGACCAAACTTGCAACTATTTCAATGTAAGTTTCCAATCAACTTCTATCTATCCAAGATACATCTCAAAACACCATATCCATGACAATAACAACTCAAACACCACAATATCCTAATTTTCGAAAATTAGGCAAAATTTCCAAAAAAATCCAAACTCAACCAATGGCTACAAAACCTATATGGAAAGGTTTGTCTTACTCACCTCTACAACTTTTCCAAAGGAGTTCCTTGATTCACCAAACTCCAAAATTCCTTGAGAGCTCAAATATTACCAAATGAAAATCTAAAACTATGAAATTGAAGCTCTCAACACAGGGAACAACATTGTAGAAGAGAGTTTTTCCATTAGAGGTAATTAAGAGGATCAAAATGGCAAGAACTTACTTTGGAGCTTCCTCTTTTTTTCTACAGAAATAGAGGACGAAATAGAGAGAAAAGAGAGAGAGGGAAGCTTGAAGAAGAAGGTGAAATGATGAAGAAACAACTACTCCCATCCCTCCATACATGCTCAGCCGATTTGAAGGAAAAAGGGAGAGAGAAAGAAATGATAACTTAACATGTTGACTTCTTCAAACACTCCACATGTAGGCTTGCCATGTGTCACTCTCACATACAATCTCCTCATAATTAATCCTCCACTTAGTTACACTAACCAATTCCATTAGCCATTTAATCACACTCCTTATTTCTTCTTAGTTAGTAATTAATTTATTCATTAATCACTGACTAATTGACCGATAATTTTTCATTCTTTCAATTCTTCCACTAATTATGGCATATTAACTTAAATTGCCACATAACCCATAATAATTCAAACTTTAATTCACAAAATATTCTCAATAATTATCATTAGCCCTTAATCAAAATTTAGGGCGTTACAACAACGGAAGTTATTGTGGCAAGGGTATGTATGATATGCGTCACCCTTACGTTTGCTCACGCTGTATTGCACCATATTATGGTTCACAACAATATAATTCACCACATCTGAGTATCATATAAAGCAGTTCATAACACATCAAAGCCACACTGGCATATTCACAAATTAGGAATCCACGATTCCACAATGTAGCCTCGGCAATTACAATGGTAGGGGTAGGTGTGATAACCATCACCCCCTATGACTGCTCACGCTGAACTGCTCATGCTATAATGCCCTACGGCCAATAACATATACAACACAATGATAAATCATGCATACCAAGCATCATACACAACATGAGAGAAAAGTCACCACCTTGGTCCTTCTGTGCGTGCTCGAGCACTGGTCTCTCCCAAATAGCGCAAATATAGAATCCTATAATTCATAATTAGGGACTAAGTGTTATTCTCTATTCCAATACTTAAATGACTTCAAATCACTTAAATTGGTTATCATTTATGTTCTTTAGAAAGTTACAAATGCCTCTAATAAAAGCCCTAAAGGGTTGGAAGAACTATCCTAAAGATCCCCTTTTAGAAGCACAAGTACTGGTTTTTCACTGTTTCACTTGAGTGAAGAAGGTCTCACTCGAGTGATAAGGAACTTTACACTCAAGCATGAAAGCTCACTCGTGCGAGAGTTTGACAGTCAGCACAGACAAACACCAGAAATGCCCAAAGCATTCGAGCATAGATGCCAACACTCGAGTGATATGCTTACTCTCACTCGAGTTCTAGAAAGTGAAGCACCAGAAGTGATCACCCGAGAGTAGAAAGTTGTAACCCCCTTCATAATTATGATTCAAAATACATATTTTAAAATGAAATAGAGACCAATAATAATCAAACTCATTTACAATCCCTTCCTTACGGAAATGTTTTTACAAATATTTTCAAAATTTCTGCCTTACCCTAGTCTCAAATTTCACAACTCGAATATAATTACCTTGTGCAGTTACATCTCATTTGCATATCAGAGTGTACAACAAAATCCAGGCAACCCCCGGGTTTTATACATAAACTAAAGGTTTATAAATTCCCATTAGGGGATTACACCACTGTCTCTAAAACAATATTTATAAGATATACGGTGATCTCCCAACAAAACATGATAACCAACACCAAAATATAAATCTCCCTAAGGAGCCCTATCCGCCCTTGGTCATCTCCTTTCCCTTGGAGCCACTTGCCCTATCTGAAGGTTAGTCAATAAAAAGAATGAGATTCAAAAGAATCTCAGTAATGACAAAGCATGCAAGAAAATCATCAAGCAGCATCACAGCATAAAGCACAGCACGCAGGCTGCCACATATGCACATAATCACATAATCTCATCTCCTGTATTCCACTGCCCAGAAGGCACGATCCTCCCACCGTCAACACCGATGGGCCGCGGGTGAAGGTTTCACAAATAGCCTTTCGACTTTCACATACAGCCTTACGGCTTTCACAGAGTCTCATCCCCTGGATTCCACCGCCCCGAAGGTACGATCCTCCCACCGTAAACATCGATGGGCTGCAGGTGATAGACTCACAAACAATGATCAAACAAACATACCATGTATCACATATAGTAGAAGGGAAAAGAGTCACTACCTTGTTCTTTCCGATTATGCTTTAGCGCAGGTAAATCACGAATAGGGAAAATATCGAATCCTACAATTCCAAATGCAGCATTTAAATACTTACATAGTGTTTCTTGAGGTTATATGAGTCTATAATGAAAATTTACAAAAATGGCCCCGGGGACCGGCTTGGGCCCGCCGTACCCAGATCGGTTCACATTTCCTGAAATTATAATATGGGCTATCCTAACATATTTCTGCCCCAAGGAATCCATTTTCGAACTCGGAATTATTAAATTCAATGTCAAATTACAAATTTACCCTTGGCAGACCTATTTTAAGGGTTTTAGGGGCATTTTCATAATTATGCTTTTTCGACCTTTTCTGAAAAAGTGACCAACTGTTAGGGGTGTGCAAGTTTTTCCCGTCCCGATCCTGAGCAAATCAGGACGGGAAAAGTTCAGGATCGGGAAATTTTTTTCGGGATCAGGATCGGGATCGGGAATGGGACTTCCTGATCCCGAAAAAAAAATATATATATTATGTATAATTTTTTAAAATATTTAAGAAAGCAAGACCAAATGCACCAAATACAAAATAAAATGTGAAAATTCCTAATACCCTCAAGGTAATATCTATTCTTTTAGTTAATTTAGTTAATTTTATTTACTATTTATTAAATAATTCTAATTTTTTGTTCTTGTCTTTGTGCTTTTTGTAGCTAAATCGACAACTTTAAGTATATATTGGACTAATGATATATTTATATTGGACTAATTTGGTACAATATGATATTAGATAAATTATATATTTATACTAGACTAAAGAAAATAAAACAAAAAAATTAATATAGGAATTTAAAAAAAAAATAAAACAAATTCAGGATCGGGAAATTCCCGATCCCGATCCCAAACATTTCCTGTCCCGTCGAGACAGGAAATTTTCGGGATCGGGATCGGGAATGAAAATCATTCCCAAACCCTTCTCTAGATCGGGATCGGGAATGGCATTTCCCGATCCCGATCCCAAACACCCCTACCAACTGTAACCCCACATAATTTTCGCTCCTAAACTCAATGGAACCATCAAATCATTGAAAATCCAACTCTAGCCCCTCCAAACTAGCCTTGGCCGAAATTCTCAGTTCCCCGAGAAAAATTGGGGATTTTCGGTTTTGGCTTCGCAGACGTGTTTCTTTCTACTCCTAATCACTTTATTAACCATTACATTAGGTTACAACTAACATTAAGACCCAATTTGGTTAGCATAACCCTTAGGCCATATCATTTCCAAACTTTAAAACCAATGGTAATCCGGCGAAATTTCACCGATTAAATTGCCCACAGCAGCCAGAATAAGCAATATACGAAAGTTTGGAAGTTACCTCAAGCTCCCACTAGCTTTTTCTCAAGGTGGCTGAAAATCCTAGCCTTAGAACACCCAAATTTGTTCTCCACAAACCTTGAAGAACATAGAAGAATAGCTTAGGAGTGGAGTTATACGTGTTAGGTAAGGATTTACCAAAGAAATCGACTTACCGTACAATTTCTCTTGTCTTTCTCTCTTTAGAATTTCTCACACCCTCTCTCTCTTGTTGCAGCTAAATGGCACGGTTTTAGGCTGATGGAGGAGGTGGATGATGATTTAATATGATATAATATTATTTTCTAATTATTTACTAAATTTTCATCAATTTTGGATTTTTACAAAATTCTAGCAGATTTCTGCCCAAACTTTGAAAAATCATAACTAATTCTAGAAACATCAAAATGGGGTAATCCCAAAACCAATGGAAATCTATTTAAGTCCTATTTATTAGAAAAATATGGATCACTATAGCTCATAACCTCAAAAATACAGAATTGCACAAAAGTCCATACTGTTCTAAAACAGATTCTAGTTTCCATCCCAAACTTCGGAAAATCATAACTCTTAGCTCACAAATTGAAATGACACAAATTATATGTCCATTTTAAAGCTTGGCATGTGAAATTTAAGACTGAAAAATTTTAGAATTTTTAGACACAATTTTTCTATTTAAAACGTCCATACAAATTGACTACTCTATACAAAGTTTCAATGAACATAATTTCCAACTTTTACACAATTGTTCCCAATAGTTCCAATTTCACAATAAACACTCTCCCCACACGAATTTTCACAAGGAAGCCATTGGAATCATTAAAACAACCAAATTCCCATCACACATTCTCCAAAAGTGTTTATTCAACAATAATTACATTCACTTTTGAAGTCATTAGCCCTTAATCGCTTTTTGGGATATTACAAAAGAAATGACAGAAACCAGAATTGATCACTATACTTGAGCATAACTCAAATCACTCGAGTAATAGCCTAATGCTCACCTGAGTTCCACAAAGTAAGGTACAAAAAGTGCTCACCCGAGAGCACAAGGAACTTTCAAAGGAGAACATCACTCGAGCATGAACCTTGGAACTCGAGTGATGGCTTAACACCCGCGAGTGATAAGTCACACTCTTGAGAAATTGGCCGCGTGTGACAGCCCGGGATGCGAGTTAATAGTGTCAAACACACCTTTACTCAAGTGAGACAAGGCTCACTCGAGTGATAACCCGCGACAGTCGCAAGTGAGACAACACTTTTAGATTTTGAACATGGAATTGAGGGTGAAACACTAACAGGAAAATAAAGATACCCTGCTTCACTCGAGTGAGACCCCATATCACTTAAGTGAGCCATATCAGAACCCAGAAACGCAGCAAAGTGACAACATTTTTCCAAAATTGCCCAAGTGATTCCAATGATCCTAAATACTAAACCAAGGCTATTCCCACATAAAATTGCGCAAGGAATCCAATAGAACCATCAAAACTACCAAATTCCTATTCCATTATCATGCTTTGGTTTTAGGCAACAACCAACCCGAAATCCCAAAATTTGCCAAACTCAACATTTTAACCTCAAACCAATTCTATTTATCTAAAACACATCACCAAGTACTATTTCTATGACCACAACATGCCAAATACCCATTGACTCAAATTTTTGAAATTAAAGCCAAAAATTGCAGAAATTCCAAGATTCATCAAATGACATAAAACCTACAGAGAGAGGTTCATTTTGCTTACCTTAACAACTTTCTCAAAGGAGTTTCTTGGTTCTCCAACTCTTAGATTTCCTTGAGTGCTCAAATCAACTCCAATGGACAATCTAGAACCATAGAATCGAAGCTTTCAATCCAAGGAACAAGATTAGAGAAAAGAGTTTTGGCATTTGAGGTCATTCTTCTTACCTTTTTCAAGCTTTTCTTCTTCCCTTTTTCTTCAACAATGGCAAGAGAGAGAGAGAGAGCAAGAGAGATGAGAGTGTGTAAGGAAGAAGAAGAAATCATTTCTCTTCCCTTGCCATACCATGCTCAGCCGAAAAGAAGGAAGAGAGAGGGAAGAGAAATTATAAAATATTCCATTTGACTTTCCCACCTACTTTAACATCATATAAGCTTGCTAAGTGTCACATTCTCATTGGTTCTCATAAAGCAAGTAACTAATTAGTTACTTTAACCACTCCATTAGCCATTTAGTCACAAATCTCATTTCTCTTAGTTAGTAATTAATTTCTTCATTAATCACTGACTAATTATCCAATAATTTTCCATTCTTTCAAATTTCCCACTGACTTTGTCACATTCACCGAAATTGCCATAAAACACATAATAATTCATCTTTAAATACACAAATTATTCTCAATAATCATCATTAGCCCTTAATCAAAATTTGGGGCATTACACATTCCAACGTGGCGTCTGGGACATTCTTGTTCTTATCATTTTTGAGTTGGAATGTCTGCAGCTGTGAGGAAAGATGCTACAAATGGATTGCTAGGCAATTGCTTTTTGCCCCCTTCTAAATATAATCTATGGCTTGTGACAGGTTTCTCGCCTACATTAACCTTCCTAAGTAATTAATCCAAAGTCAATCTAAATCACAACATTTTCCAACATACTATCTTCGGTCCTTAATATAAGAATCTTGTTTGTCGTGCAAATTACACCACAAACAGGATCTTATTTAAAGATCGGAGGTAGAATTAAAAGAGAAGTAAAAGAATGCATATCAGACTGACTTCTTATTTATTTTTTTAGCAAGAATTTTGAGTATACCTGGAATACGATTGACGCGCTAAAGTACCCACACGACACTGGAGCATCGATGTGGACCCTGATCATGTTACACAAAAAATAAACCAAAAAGAGGAAGAGAAGAAAAAATTCTTATGAGAGAATCTTTTAGATGGAGAAGAGCAATATTCTATGTGTTATTCATATTATCTACTCCTTGAATCCCACATCCTATATATACTATATGTATGGCCATATAGGAATAGATGTAACTATTAAGCAAATGGGTACATGAGAATAGACATAACTATTAAACTATAAAGAGATAACAAATAGGTACATCCTATGCCTCTCTATGATATCCCCTTTTGAATTAGGCTTAGGCCCTAATCCACCAAAGGTGGACTAATATATTCCAACATCTCTCACTTACACTTGGTGGATTAGATGTTATGGATCAAATCTCTTTCACTTACTTCTTTCATATTAGGTGTTTTGTTGTGGCCCCATGGGCATGGCGCCTCCATTTAGGCACTTTGTATTAAAAATTCCTTTTTATAGAGATTAGTACAAAACAACCCTATAGTGTAGCTCGATATTGATAAAATGCCTAAATGTCCTAGATTTACCAATATACACTTTACCTATGGCCAATCTAATCCCTCTTGAGTCAATATAAAACTTAGATTACCTTTCTTATATACATAATGTCTACACTTATGAAATCACAAAATAATATCATAAGGGATCGATCTCAGACACCAGTATAAGTGTGTATATTTCAGGTAATAATCTTCCTTTTCCCTATATATCACTTTGATATAAATCAACCACTTTCCTAATATAATACCTTTAGATTGCATTAATCATGATCATAAGATAAAATGCTAAAGTAGTTGTTGCTGAAAAATATCTCCATGATGATGTCAAAGTCAAAGGACATCATTGAAAGGATTAACCTTTCTGGGACTCACATAGCAATGAAGCAGGGATCCATTCACTTGCTTCTCATTTTCGGTTTGTTAGCACATACAGTATGAATCAAATTCTACAATGTTACTCTTATACTTTAAGAGCGTATGTCATTTTGATTTTATCATTAACATCGTACAAACTTTAGTTTAGAAGTATCTAAACCCAAATTCTTTACCTCTACTCACAGGATGTCAATTTTGAAAATAATGCTGTCTGGAAACAGGTATCATAGATGTGGGTTTCCATGACTCGATCTATATTTACAATCAAGGATTTCATATCGACTTATTGCACTTTAAGTAGAAACGACATTGTTTGTGTTTCTTCTATATCATATTGGCACTCTTACTACTTTGCTAGTGAACACAATTGTCTTATCTTTACACACTCCTCCCGAATGTCAAAGGTGATCACTTGTGTGAGGAAGACGACCTCACCAACCTGTACAACATACTAGACATTGCATACTTACACACATATTAAAACCAAAATGAAGTATCATTACTTCATACCATATGTATGCCAAAGGACTTAAACATATTTCTCATACATATCCTTAGTCATAGGCTTAGTTAGGGGACTTTATATATGAATACGTTGTTCAACAATAATTTTATGTGCTATAGCATCTCTCATATAGCTACACCTTTGCTTTAGTCTATTTATTATGCTTAGGGTTTTTTGTTTAGGCAATTAATATATGTATTCACAATATTTTGACACTAGATTTGAATTCTCACTTTCAAATCTCACATGTTCTATAAACATTACTAGTCATATAGCCTCTTATACTACCACAACAAATACTTTGAACGTGCATAATCAATATACTCTATAAGTATCTTAGGACCCTTTTGTCAAACCATCTAATGTCTTTCACAATGGGTAGACTAGTACCGAATTACAAGTCCTACCATGAGCATATATCTGGTTTTGTATACATCATTGCATACATTACACCATTAACAATATCTAAATGGACATTATTTCCATTATCTTCTTAGTTGATTTAGTCAGGAAACTTTATCAAGACTCAAACTCACTCCTAAACTCATTGGGGTATCCATGGGATTGCATTCACTTATTTTGAACTGCTTAAGAATCATCTTAATGTAATTGTTTTGTAAAAGAAAGGAGTCTTTTTAAGCTATCTCTTTGGATCTCAAATCCAACTGCTTTACTTATAAACTTCTTTTTCAAAATTTACTAGCACCATTTTTTAATAGGCACTACCAAATGCAAACTATGTATGGCCAATAGTATATCATCCACATAAAGGAACAACATCACAAATCATTTATCAATAGTTCTCTTCAACCATATTTGAAAATCACATTGGGTTACCACTCTTTTAAAGCATTAAACATCACTATCTGGATGATTGCATCAATCCATAAAAGGACTTCTGCAAAAACACATGAAGTCACTACTATATGAAACTTCAAATACTATGTTTAGTGAATTCTAATAGTCATTGCATATAGATTTCTTTATCTAGATCATCACTCAAAGTGTAGGTTTTACATCCATATGATGTAAATTTAAATTCAAATGGTTGGCTATTGTTATATTAAAACTAATTTAAATGCACAACAAGTGAGAACAATGCCTTCCTATTATGCGTACCCCTCTGTAACCACAAGTCTTGTGCATGCCAATTGATTTGCCTACTTTTCTCTTAAACCTAGAAAGCTCACTAGTTGCTAATAGCCCTTTTGACTTGATGATAGATCAACTGATTCTCAACTTGTTTCTTTCTCACATAACCCATGTCCTTTTCCATTGCTTTATTCCATTCTTCATTGACATGGTCTCTTGTACAGAATGCAACTCATCCTCCTCTTCTAGAACAACCATGAATATTTTTCTTAGTTATTCCTTTTCACTGGAGCTTCTTACCTTTCTTTTTTATTTTGTTTAGGTCTCTTTATTGACCATTCTAAGATCTCACTCATAGAAACAATTAAGGATTGTCAGCATATTCTATACTGCCTCATCTTTGTGTCTTGCAAAAAGATACAATATGATTAGTTCACCTTTATTTAAAAACTAATTCACAACACTACTACAAAAAATACGAGCTATGGCTCTTAATTCAAAGAACACTATGGCGTTTAGGAAGCGCCGTAGCTTCCAGCGCCATTGAAAAGAGCTACGACGCTTCTTGAATATACGGAAGCGTCATGGCTTGAGTATTTAATTTTTTTAATAAAAAGCTATGGCACTTATTTAGAGAAGTGTCGGAGGAAGTATACTACTCCAACGGCGCTTCCCTGGGGAAGCGCCATTGGAGTTACATTTTTTAAAAAAAAACATATTCAACCCGCATTCAATCCACATCAATTTACATTTTACAAATCTACAACAATAAAAACCCAAGCCAAAATCACACCAAATCAGAATGAAATAACATGAATCAAAATAATTAATTCATAAAACCAGTACTAATGTAATTTGATTACAACGTAACAAATAATAAAAACTAATTGTAAGTACCTATGTATATAGGCAAGAAATAATTTTAATTTACAACTAATTCATATACAACCAAGATGAAAATGCAAGAAACAACCTACATATGTACCTAAATATTAGCTAATTTCTTGACCATATATTCACACCATTTTTCAATGATTTCATCTATTTGTTGCTCAGTCAATTAGTCACAACGTTGATCTTTATAATACTACATAAAAAGCATGTAAAGAAAAAAAAATTAAAATTACTAAAAATCAATTAACTTAGGCACTTGTCAATTAAATTTAAAACATAGTAGCTACAAGTAAAAAGAACTTACTTGTGTAGGAACAAAAATGTTATAATGAGTAACTACATCTTTCATAAATTTCATAATATAATAACTGCAATCATTGTTGTTTGGCTGGAATGGGCACTGACAATACAATGAAATAGTTAAGTAAACATTTGAAGAAACATTTTTGAATAACAAAAGTGGAGTAATTAAATTCATATATACATATATATATATATATATACATATATATATATAAGTATCGCAATCTTCCTCCAGGGATAGCTACTGGCTGGGTCTTTGCATGTAGAATAGCTCAATCCAATGTTACTTCGGTAAGCGGTCAATGCACTATCAAAACAAGTAGTGACTGATTAATTTTGGTAATTCAATAATGACAAATATTTACACATGCACCCATGGACTTACTTATTGATTATAATCTTCAAATCACGTCGGTTGTTTGGATTACCAGTCTTTATAGGATCCAAATAGTAAATCCCGAGGACTCCAGGCGACACTGGATGGACAACAATCAAAATATAATGTCCCCTAAAATATTTGAAAGATTTTAATTTGACAATCATGTTATAGTAAAAGTGGAAGAATAAAAAAACATACATTAAGATACTGTCGCAAATAACTTACCCTAGATTGTATGGCATGATAAAAAGCATATTAGGGATTGCTCTTTGCATGAAGATGTCCCTAACATCATTAGATAGTGCTTCCACATCTAATTTATGCTGGACAAAGAGGTGTGGGCTGACAAATACGAATCTATGTGTACTTTCTGTGTGCAGTAATAGATCATGGTACAAGTGCCTTTATAGAAAATAAATAATGTCATTGAAACCTAAAAAAATTAATGATGAATAATAATAATAATAATAATAATAATAGTGATAGACGATGATGATAAAGTACCTAATCCATATGTTGATAGCTGTCACACCAAGCAAATCACGACTAAGCACATCATTCAGCACATCACCATCGACATGATCATCTATAACTACATGATAGATGTCGATATTGAAATGTATTGACTGACCTCCTCAGCTGTTCAAAGTTGGTACCATTAATGCCAATTGTTGGTTATATGAGGGAATATGTTGGTTGCTAGTTGAGGGTAGGGACTTATGTTCGGTTGATGACCACTTTGAGTTCTTCCCACGCCCTTCAATTTGTTTTCCTTTAGGACAAGCAGCAACCTAAAAATATAATGAAATTAAATAATGTGGTTTTAGACGAAAGTGTATAGAAAAAGTAAAAGGAATTATAAATTAACTATCTTTTCATATGGCTCAATCAGACCTATTGGCCATGCAACATAACCACCGACGATATCTTTCACCATTGTTGCTTCATCCAAAGAAGGGATTAGTAAGGGGGCATTATCAATTGTGCATACATCAACCTTAACTCTAAGTGTGTTCAGTGGTAATGGTGAATTATGCCAGATATCACTTTCGGTGTTGTAGACCATGCCGACAGCAACCACGTGCTTGAAAGAATCATCGACATGCAACTTACAGTCTAATTCACCCTTGTGAAAAATAGAGTTAAATATATTAAGGTACACTAATGTATAACGTACCAAAAAGTGAAGTGGAGAAGAGATTAATTATCAAAGGAATAGGGACTTTAGGTAGGGAAGGCCAACTATCCCTCACACTCGTGCTATCACACACTGGACTCGTGTTGGCTTAGATTGTAGTAAGGCCTCAATTTGCGCTTTCAATAACGCATTTTGCTCTTGCATCAAACACATATGATCGGTGAATTGCTCTACTTGATGCTCGTAGCCACTAATCCTTTGGTCTACGTGATGCTTGTAGTCAGAAATTTGCTCCTGTAGTTATAGTAAGTCATTCTTTGTGGCTCGCTTTTTAGGTCCATAGTATGATGTTTGGGTTACTGCAAAACCAGTACCTCGAACACAATCATCAAACTCAGGAGCTTTAAGCGCTCTACTGAGCAAATCATCGTGACCAACATAATGCGCCAAGTCTAGCTGCTCTTGCATAATTGAGAGCTATCACAACAAGAATTGCAACAATATTAATAACTATGATATAGAATCTGTTAAGTAAAGTCTAATGTTTATTGTATGTATAATCCACTACTTACATAATATTCAGCAACTTGTGTAACCCCCTCCGTAATTATTATTCAAAATACATGATTAAAATGAATTAGAGACCGTCGGATAAACAAAACTCATTTCAATTCCCCATCCTTAAGATAGGATTTTCACAAATACCTTTCGAAATATAATACACCTGGTCTCATATTCATATTTCGAATACAATTATCTCGTGAAGATAAATCAGATTCATAACATATTAAAGTGCACAACATAATAATCCCGGCAATCCTGGGTTCATACCTTTACTAAGGATTTACAGGGCACATTCGCCCATTACAATTTCCTAAATAGGGGATTACACAAATCTATCTCAAATACATAACCAATTAATCATTCGAACATACACACATCCAAATATCCAAATACACATCCCAAACGTATACAGTTATCCCAATCCATAACTGATAACCAACTACCAAATCTACATCCTGAAGGAGTCTTCACCGCCCTTGGTTGCTTGTCCCTTCCTCGAGCCTCTTGCCCTGTCTAAATTGTTGGTAGGGGAGGGCGAGATTCGAGAGAATCTCAGTAGGAAAAACAATACCAATATGCATGCAAGATAAGTGTTTAATGCATGACATGCTTGCATTACATAATTAATGCTCACACAATGACATATCTGCAGGTCAATGTTTCAAACAACATACTTATGGCCATAGCATAAGCAGAAATAGAGCTTCAATCATTCATATATATTTCACATAATCAAGCAAAGCAATAACATGCATCAATACACCAACACAAATATCAAATACATGCAGGAGAGATAAGTTCCCTACCCCTGTTCTTTCCACATGTGCTCCAGCACCGCTACTCAAGATCAGGGCGAATATCAAACCACGATCAGGGCGAATATCAAACCCTATTAACCAAATCAAGGATATAGAGTTATTCTTTATTCCAAATTCTTACTCTCATATCACTTAAAGTTGGTTATCATTCACAACCTTTAGATGGCTAATAATAAGCTCAACGAAAGCTTAATAGGATTGGGAAGTACTAGGTTGGAAACCACTTTTCAAAATCACAATACTGAAAACAGGGGTTGGCTGCAGCCAATAATGCTCTGTCTGTGGCCAAAAACAGCATAGAAGGTTTTTGGCTGCAGCCAAGATTTTCTGGCTGCGGCCAAAACGTGCACAGAAAGTTTTGCGCTGCAGCCAAATAAACTTCAGAAATTCATAACTAATTCCAGAAAAATCAAAATGAGGTTATTTAAAAGACTATTGAAAGATATTTAAGTCCTCTACACAGAAAAAATATGAATCAAGGCTGTCCATCACCACAAAAATACAGAATTGCTCAAAATCCAACACTGCTCCAAAACAGATTCCAGTTTTAATCCCAAATTTTGGAAAATCATAACTCTTAGCTCACAAAATGAAATGACACAAATTATTTATCCATTTTGAAGCTTGGAATGTGAAATTTAAGACTGGAAAGTTTTATAATTTTTAGACATCATTTGTGCATTCAAAATATCAATACAATCAGAATGCCCAGAATAGAATTCCCATGGACAGAATTCTAGAGTTTAACAATTGCTTCCAATGGTTCTCATTTTCACATCAAACACCATTCTCCACACAAATTTTCATAAAGAATCTATTAGAAACACCAAATCAACCAAATTCAACTCACATTGACATGTTACACAATAATCACAACATGTCATGTCTCACAATGTCACAACCTAAAACTTAACATTACAATCCTTTCCAATCAAAGTTCCAAACCAATTCCAATAACCAAATGCCACAACATAACACTAATTGCACCACCTTACACCATCCAATTCCTCCATTTGAAAATTACACAAAATCAGGGCAAAATTCCATAAATCACAATACCCAACCAAAAGTCACAAAACTTAGATCAAAAGGCATCAAATACTCACCTCTTCCTCTTCCTCAAGCTAATTTCTTGATTCCACAACCTTCAAGTTTCCTCAAACTCTCAAAACACCTTCTTTCACAAATCTAAAGCCATAGAGATAAAGCTCTCATCACTATGAATAATATTATAGAAAGGTATTAGAGCTAAAGGGAACATCTAATAAGCTAAATCTCACCTTATTCCTTTCTCTTTTCTCCTAGCTTTAGACGTCTATGGAGAATAGAAGAGAGAGATGAGATGAAGAAGGAGAGGTCAGCATTTTTAGGAAAAGAAGGCCATTTAGCTGACCTAAATAGAGAAGAGAGGAGAGAGGAAAGAGCTTGAAAAATTGACCAAGATCTAAGGGTTCACAAAGTGCCATGTGTCACACTCTTGCTCCATCTTCCATGAGCTCACATAGGCGCACACACACACATGATTCCACCCTTTGATCTCTTACACAAATCAATCTTAACCATGGATCTTTAAGTTACCAATGAGTTCCCTCTTCGGTAACTGACCAATTGATCGGTAACTTTACTATTTTGCCCCTGATTGTGGTCATTCTTCCTGAATCACCACAAAACACACCATATCTTTCCTTTTAACCACAATAGGTGCCCTCCCTATATTTTAAGTCAATTTAAATGTTAACTCACAATTGAACTTAAATACAAGGTTTCAGTACTGCTCATAACACATTCAAACCATAGTTCACATTGAATTCTCCAAAAGTGTTGGTTTAACCATAATCATATCCACTTTTGAAGTCCTTAACCCATAATCGAAATTTGGGATATTACAACTTGTCTGGCTTGTTAGTTAGGAATTTCGCCTTTTTTGTTCGTGCAGCCTACCAGCCATAAATCATGTCGAGGTAGATGTGTGACATCATCAGAGTGTGATTCTTACAGCTACATATCAAAGTTAGTTGTAGTTAAAAATTGGGCATACATATTATATTCATATGAAATAATGATTTGTTCTTACTAATTGTTGCTCCAATATTGCATACGAGACTGGTCCTTTCATGTATCGGTATGACATGTTAGATGTGTTTTCGCGATTTCGCTCACTTCTTTCCTGTTTAGATCCAAATGATCCATATCAATAAATATTAATTACTAATACATATGAGGCCAGTCCTTTCATGTACCGGTAAAGACTAATATTATATTACCATAAACTGTGGAGTAGTATGTGAGGACACAAACTTATCCCACTGCTCTTGAGATATGATCCCATCGTACATCTCCGGCAGTGTATTAATGATAATATCATTGTCATCCCGCAAGAAGAATTTGACAAGAGTGGAGAGAAAATTTCTCAAAAGTCTGTCGCTTTTCACAGTACGCATTTCTCTTCATCGTCTTCAATTATGAAGCAAGACTGGAAGAAAAACCACATATACTTTGTTAGATTGTAATTTCATAATACAAAATAACCAGAATAATAAAGTAAATAATGTTTACCTTGATAAAATTGAAGAGCATATCACCATAATCTTTCTTCGCGCGGCGCCAATCTAAAACAGTAATGGGGACTCTTTCTCTGACTAACGTCCTAATGTAATTAATAAAGTTGCTGGCATTTGGTCTAACTGGATTTCCCTTTTCATTCCACTGAAGCTCTAACCTAATGCCCTTACTCCTTAGTTTGATAAGTTTTTTCATTACAATCTTGCCCCTAGCTGCCTCGGCCTCAAATGCTGCCTAATCATCGTGTATGATAGGAACAATATCGTCTCCGCTGTGAGGATCAATTTTCCTACAAGTTAAATAAACCAAACAAACCATTAGAGCATGCACTTGACAATCATGTCAATGAAAGTAAATTATGTTGAAATACATGAATGCATGTAATAAAACATACGAGGCAAAAAATCAAGGCACTCATTATCATCTTTTCCTCTTTTTTGTTTGATTTAAAAACCAAGTCCCTTCATTATAATCATGTCTCACGTATAAGGGTTCATCTTCATCTATATCAATATATTTTTACCACAACATGTTAAAGGAGAGAGCATCCTAAGGAATATTCAAATATTCATTACTTTCATTATCAACTTGTTCGTGATGATTCTTATTTGATGGAAATACAATGGAGTAGTTCTTCTTAGAAGGATCTGAAATGAAAAACACTTGTTATGCCTGTGATGCTAAAATGAAATGATCATCTTTATACCACACTTTAGAAAGATCCACTTGAACAAACCTTAAATCATCTATCCATAATCCACTATTGTTGTTAATCCACTTACATATGAATACAGGGACCCTCAACATAGTATAATCTAACTCCCATATTTGTTTAATTACACCAAAGTATGATATTGTTGCATAGATAGGGTGTATGTCTTAGGCATTGGATCTTTTCCACGCATCAACAACAAGTGTTACCCCACTATTCTGCATCATGCTCCTTGTATAATGTTCTTATATGTAGAATGTGTAACCATTGATTGCATAATCATTGTAAGACAATACATTTAAGCTTGGTCCATTCGATAGCCATCTTAAGTTTTCAGAAACTAAATCAGGACTCCTCTCCACCTCATTACTAATGCGCCTTTTTAACCAAGCCGGAAAATATCGGTTGTGCTCTTTTGTTATCAAATTTTCATTCCTCTCACCATGTACTAATCGAAGAGCATCCTTATGTTCTCTAACATACGGTTCAACCTCATTAGTGTTATGTAGCACATAGTAGTGAGCTTGCTCCCATTCAGTCACTGATATCCTGGTTACATCATTCCTACTCGTTCCTTTCCCTGATCTTTGCCCATCATGTTAAGACTTTGAGATCCCTACAAGGTCAACATTTGATAAAAAATCAGCACAGAAGCCACTTGCTTCTTCAACCATGTAACGGTCAGCTATACACCCCTCTGGTCAATATCTATTTTTCATATACCCTTTTAAAATTTTCATAAATCACTTATCCGGGTACATCCATCTCAGGTACATTGGACCACACAATTGAACCTCTTTCACTAAGTGTATGGTTAGATGGACCATGAAGGTGGAAAATATATTTCAAGTTCACAAAGAGTACAAACAATCAGCCTTTGCAAATCTTGTAACTTTTTTGAGTCAACCACTTTACTGCAAATCAACTTGAAGAATAAGCACAGTTTAGTTATGAAATTCCTTACGTTTTTAGGTAAGATTGATCATATACCAATCGGTACAAAATTCTGCATAAGTACATGACAATCATGAGATTTAAGGTTCTTTAGCTCAAATCTTTCACTGAAACAAGATTCTTTATATTTGAAGAATAGCCCTTTGGAACTTTGATTCCTTCGAGAAACTCACAAAATAACTTCTTCTCTTTCCTCAACAGAGTGTAAGCTGCTGGAGGAAGATAAGTGTGGTGCCCTTGCTCAACTGAAGCCAACTCTTCTCTGATTACCAAGTTAACCAAATCCAACCTAGCATCCACACTGTCCTTGCTTTTCCCTTGCATATTGAGTAGCGTGCCAATTAGACTATCACAAACATTTTTTCTATGTGCATCACATCAAGAAAATGTCCCACATATAAGGACTTCCAATATGGAAGCTCAAAGAAAATAGACTTCTTCTTCCAGCCGCTTGTCCCAATTTATTTTGCAAATAGCTTGCCAAAATTGTTATCCAAGTGTTTGACCTTCTCAAAAACCTGAGCACCGGTCAACATCTTCGGCGGGCTACCTTCTTCTAACTCACCATTAAAAGCCTTTTTCCATTTTCTCCAATGATATTTCGATGGTAAGAATCTTCGATGTCCTATATAGACATTTTTCTTACAATGATCTAGTCATACTGAATGAGTGTCATCTTCACATATAGGGCATGCACAATATCCTTTGATGCTATATTCGGACAAATTACCATAAGCAGGGAAATCATTTATTGTGCCAAACAACATGGCTTTCAAAGTGAAACTTTCTTTCATGTACACATCATACACACTGACGCCTTCCTCCAAAACCAGCTTCAAGTCATCAACCAAAGGAGCCAAGTATACATCTATATCATTCCTAGGTTGCCTTAGCCCAGAAATTAACATGGACAGCATCATATACTTACGTTTCATGATCAAGTATGGAGGAAGGTTATAAATCATCAATATCACCAGCCACGTACTGTGTATACTACTCTGAACCCCATAGGGATTGATTCCATCAGTTGAAAGTGCAAGGCATAGGTTCCTTGCTTCATTCACGAAGTTAGGGTGGTCATGATCAACTTTTTTCCATTGAGGGGCATCTACCGGGTGCCTAAGGTTTGTGTCTTCAACCCTTTCATCTATATGACACATCAACAGCTTAGCAATCTCTACATTATTGTACAGTCACTTGAATCTCAGAACAATGGAAAAATACCATACGACCTTCGATGGACTTTTTCCTTTCTTCTTCCTATATTGAGATGCATTGCATTTAGGACACTTCTCTAACGTTGCATACTGATTTCAAAATAATATGCAATCATTAGGGCATGCATGTATCTTCTTATAACCCATGCCAGTTGTAGAGCAAAGTATTCACTTTGCCTCGTATGTCTTGGTAGGAAGTACATTTTCTTTTGGGAGCATATCTTGCATAAGTTCAAATGTAATATCCTGGATTGTAAATCAGGGATTAATAACTTCAAAGTGGTGTAATTAATGTTAATTAAGCACATTTGGAGTATATATTGTGCATTGTGATGATCAGGGGTAAAATGGTAAATTTACCGACCGATTGGACAGTTACCTAAGAGGAAACTCATTGGTAATTGAGATCAATGGCTAGGATTGAAAGAGCAAGAGGTGGAATCTTGTGCATGCAAATCTATGTGAAATCATAGTAGGGAGAACAAGATGGTGCCAAGTGTCAAGATATGGACCATGGATGAGGTCAAAGTTTTCAAACTCATCCTCTCTTCCTCCCAAGTCGGCTAAGTGCATAGGAAGAATGGAAATGTGATCATCTTCATCAATATTTCACTTCTCTCTCATCCTCCTCCATTTTCGCTCAACCAAGAAAGGAAAGAGAAAGAAGAAGCTTGAGTTTTAGGTAAGGTTTTGTCCCTAAATGCTCAACTCACCTTTATTAATATTGTTCATGAGGTTGAGGGCTTTATTCCTATGGTTTCAGATTTTTGATTTGTGGTATTTGAGAACTTGTGGAAATTTGGAGGTGAGGGAAACAAGGAACTAGCTTGGGAAGAAGTTAAGGTGAGTATTTGGAACATTTTGGTATATTCATTGTGGTTATTGGTTTAGTCTTGAGATTTTGTGATTTTGCCCTGGTTTTTGGTGAATTTCGAAATGTGTGAATTAGTTAATGTTTGGTGTGGGAATTAATGTCATTTTGTGACTTTGTGCATGTGGAGTTGGTTTGAGATTTTGGTTTGGAATGGATTGCCATGTGGTGTCTTGATTGAGTTTTTGGTGTGACATGTGGTAGGCATTGTGTACCATGTCAATGAAAAGAGAATTTGAATTGTTTTAATGACTCCAATGGGTTCCTTGAGTGAAAATGGTGTAAGAATGGTGTTTGATATGAAAATGGGAACCATTGGAAGCAATTGTGGAAAAACTGAAAATCTGTCCATTGAAGGTCTGTGCTGGGCAGTCTTTTTGTGTGGGCGTTTTGAATAGGCTAATGATGTTAGAAAATTATGAAACTTTCCAGTTTTGAATTTCACTTCCCAAGCTTCAAAATGGACATAAATTTTGTGTCATTTCGCTTTGTGAGCTTGGAGTTTGAACTGTCCAAAATTTGGCATCAAAACTGGACCCTGTTTTGGCACAATGTTAGGTTTTTGGTAAATCTGGACTTTTGTGGTGATTTCCAGTAATGGACAATATTTTTCCTTGAAAGAGGACTTAAATAGCTTTCATTTGGCTTTAGAATCACCTTATTTCGATTTTTCCTGAATTAGTTATGATTTTTGGAAGTTCAGCCAAGAAACAGAATTTTCTTGGCCGCGGCCAGCGGATTCTAGGCCGCGGCCAACCCCCAAAAATCAGTATTTTACACTTTTAAAGGTGGTTTTTGGTATAGCCTTTCCCAACCCTTTAGGCATATGTTTAGACCTAAAATAGTTACCTAAAGAGTTCAAATAATAACCAACTTAAAGTATTATGGAGATAAGAACTTGGGAAAGAGATTGATGGGTTATCCCTAACTTGGTTTACAGGATTTGATATTTGCCGTCCTTGTGAGCCCGCTGTGCCAAGAAACGTCGGGAAAGGATCAGGTAGTGACTCACTCTCTTATACTTTGTGTAATGCACTGTATGTGTGTTGTATCACTGTATTATGATGATTTCTGATGATGCTGCGGATACAGTTGGTGATAGCTGTCGTTTACAGCGCAAGCTATAGTTTACAGCGTAAGCTGTCGTTATTGTGATTACAGCGTAAGCTGTTGTATTGTGTATACAGCCGTGAGTGCTGTCGTTTGTGGTGAAAACCATGTATCTTTGAGATTGTTGCTGCTGCTATTGCTGTTTGTGATTTATATACATGCTTTGTGTTTATGTATTGTGTGAGTGGTTTGTTACTACTGAGATTCTCTCAAATCTCATTCTTTCCTATGACTAACATTTCAGACAGGGCGTGTGGCTCAAAGGAGAGGCGGCCAACCCGGAGCAATTAGGACCCTTAGGGGTATATAGTTGAATTGGAAGCGTTGGTTATGTATTTTGAACTCGGGATTACTGTATATTTTGAAATAGGAATATTATATTCGATTTTGGTTGTGTAATCCCCTAGTGGATACTTATAAACCCTCAGGTTATATATGTATAGAACCCGGGAGTTGCCGGTGAGACGGTTATACACTCTGATATGATGAATGTATATTAACTGCACAGGTAATTATATTCAAATATTGAAATTGAGACCAGAATGGGAAGAAGATTTTTGAAAGATTTTGTGAAAATTTTACTGTAAGACAGAAAGTTTAAAACGAGGTTAAATCATCCAATGGTCTCTAATCCGATTTAATTATGTGTTGTCGAATTATAATTATGTGTTTAAAGTCAGGGGGTTACATCAAACAGTGCAGTGAAACCCAAATCACTCAATCCATATCGGGCTTTAAAGTTATACAATTTCAACACTACTAGCAATCTTGTGTATTTAGTACTACCGGCATATAATGGTTTCTCTGTATCTCCTTTCAACATCTCAAATTCTTGAGAATAGTCATGAAGCACCCCTTCGACCGCATTTAGCATTTCTTGAAGACCATCATCCTTATCATCACACATGCTTCGATCAAACTCATTCGAAGGACCGCTCGTGGTATTCACCCAATCACTACGTGTATCATCCGTCTCACCATGCCTTGTCCATCGTGTATATGATTGATCAATTCTATGACACACTAAATGATCTAGTAAATCATGTGGACTAATCCGCTTTCCATAACAACAAGATAAGTAAGGACACAAGATTTTGTTAGGATCATTTGTATGCTCGCTTGCAAATCTAATAAACTATTTCACCCCATCTATATATTCCCTTGAGCATTGATCAGATGACATCCATTTTTGATCCATCTTTTCCTTTAAACATATGTTTAAAAGTAGTTAGTTGCTTACCTCTTCAGTTACTAATTACTTTTATTTTCTACCATTTATTTAAAAAAATCAGTAACATAACGTCATCAAATTTGAAGTTTTTCAAATATTAAACACTATTAAAGTCACAAATAATCAACCAATTAATTCTCGCAGCATGTATCATACTAATTTTTCGCAACTCACAACAAAAATAAATCAAAAGAATATTACATAGTTCAATGATATTTAACGCTCTGACTAGCTAGTTCAATACTCCTTTAATTTAATGATTGGTTAGACACATAAGAAATCTCTGACATTCAACTATTCTATATTGATGACAAATCTTCAAGTACCCAAAATTGAAAAAGGTGCATGAAAATGTACGGCTTAAGGTTTTGTACAAAATATATACTTAAAGACTTACAAACTAGCAAAAACTTCTGTAAGAGATTGAGACAGAGGAAAAAAATAATCGGGAGACCAAGCTTTAAGAAGACAATTGAAACTTCAAATAAATACTTGAAAAAAAAAAATCATGAGCACACATATAATATTCACGACAAATTTTACCAAAAGAAGAAGAAGAAAACATACGTAAAGAAAACTTAGGAGCTGGGAAACTTCTTGTATGAGGCTGAGACAAAGCAAATCATGTGGGTATCCAAGCTTTGTATTGTAACAGAAGTGCGTGACAAAATATTTTTGAAGAAATGCGCACACAAAGACAAGAGAAAACAAAAAGTGGGACCAACGAAGCTTCCAAAAGCAGTCATCAAAGAGAGGAGGGCGTAGGGATAATGGATAAAGAAAGGTATAGTGGGGACCAATTAGATTTGGAAAATGAAGTGCGGGAGGACATGTGAGAAAGACGATGTGGGGACCAATTAGATCTGAAAAATGGAGTAAAGGAGGACGAGCGAGAAAGACAGAAAGACGATGATAATGGTAGGAGCGGCATATTTGTACACTTTGTATGGCGCTTTTACCTTAGGCGGCATAGAAGGTATATAAAAGCTACAGCGCTTGGACACCAAGCGCCATAGCATCCATATAACATAAATAAATAAAAAATTAAATGGTGAAGGGAGTTATGGAGCTTGCTGTACAAGCGCCATTGCATCCAAAATATTTGTTTTAATCTACCTTATAGGCCTTATTATTATTAGCCTTCAAGCGTAACCTTAATTGATATAAAGTTAGACAAATGAATAGTGATTATTATTATTATTAATGAAAAGTAAGATTAGAAAGTACAGTATATATTATTGTTTCTATTATTCACATGAAAGCTAAGTGATGAAGAAATGAATGGTAATAGTGAAACTACGCACCAACTTCTTAGCTTGTAATTAAACGAAAAAAAATTAGATAAGTTAAAATACAAAAAATATAATCTAAATTCCCCCTTTTAAAATAATTCTAAGGGAAATTAAAGCATTGGCAAATTAAATGAAAGTAAAAGATAATAAGACAATTAATGCCAAAATCATATAAATTAAATAAGGAAAGAAGCATACTAGCAAAATAAATAAATAAAGAAGGTGCCAAAGCTTATCTTAATTAATGGGGTGCCTTAGCTAATAATCAACTTGCATGTCCTTAGCATATGAAGAAGGAATGAAGATGATGATCGAAGTTCAATCACCTTCTGTGATCTCTCCACTATGGTGGTAGTAGCTCTTAACTCTTACTCTCAGTCTCAATGCGCGCAATGTCTGATCTCTCACTCTCTCATTAGTCTAGATAATATATAGATCGATAAAGAAGACAACTTTTGCACATGCGACAAGGCTGCAGCCTTGGCAGCCTTTCAATCTGAAGCACATAAAAAAAGAAAGATGGCATGAGTGTGTCGGCAAAGGCCTTGGCTAACCCATAAAAACAATAGATAGGGTCTAGGCTTAACTAAAATAATAATAATAATTAAAACTAAGGGGCATTGGCCGGTGCTTGGTGTGGCAAGCACCGGCCAAGGCAGCGCAGCCAACTTTGGTGCTTGCCCAAGGGTGGTTAACCCATAAAAAAAATAGATAGGGTCTGGGCTTAACCAAAAATAAAATAAAATCAAGGGGCCTTGGCCGGTGCTTGGGGTGGCAAGCGTCGGCCAAGGGTGTTTAATCTAAAGAAAAGAAGATAGGGGTCAGAGATTAACAAAAAAATAAAATAAAATAAAATCAAGGGGCCTTGGTCGGTGCTTGGTGTGGGTTAACCACCCTTGGCCAGTGAGCTGGCTACACCGACTTGGCTGGCGCTTGCCACACCAAGCGCCGACTAAGGCGATGCAACCTGCTCACCGGCCTAAGGTGGTTAACAAAAAAAAAATAAAAGCAAGGGCCTTAGCCGACTGTAGCCACCATGTGCCTGCCTAGGCCAAGCACTGTAGCCTTGGCAGGCACGTTAATAGGGGAATAACGTATCTTTTATGCATGCATGAAGTGACATTCCATTCATCCATGAAGCAATCAAGCAACATAAGAAACATACCTAAAGTAGAGATTAGGCATGTGTTATAGGTGAAGAATTTAGGGGAAAACGTGAGGACATAATGAGATATTTAGTAATAAATCATATGGAAAAAGGATGGACAAAGAACTATAAGCTCTCTATCGATCGAGAAGGAATTTACAGAGTCAATAGCCTGTGGCTCCAAAAAAAAAAAAACCCAGCTATGGCACTTTTTTAAGAAAGTGACATAGCTGAGACTTTCATTTTTCTTTTTTTTTTATGAATTTTTTGTGTGGTGTTTGTTAAGGAGAGTGCCACATAAGCCTAATACCAACCACGACACTTATTATAGGAAGTGTTGTAGCTTCTTAACTTGGGTTTTTTTGTTAAACAATTATATGTGGTGCTTCTTTAAAGAAATATCATAGGATGGATGCCACTAAATCCTTATTTTGTAGTAGTGCAATAAATGTGTTACATTTCAATTCTTTTCAATCACAATTCTATCATCATTTTTACTCTTGAAAACATAACCCTTATGAGCTCCCACTCACAACCATTATGGGAATTCACAAATGACCCACATGGTTTATGAAAAAAAACTCACATATAACTTTTGCTTAGTCCAAGTTTATAGGGTTTAAAAGTGACCACTTTAGAGGGTGTTTGGTTGAACTCAAATCCACATACACCTGATGAAACCAAGGATGTGTGCATGTGTACTAATCTACTAAAGATGGACTAGATAATACTCTCCCATTGACATTTAGTTGGTTAGCATGAACTATAATATGTTTAACCGTGTCTAATACCATTCTATTAATCCTTTATAGCCTCCTTTTGGTGATGAATGCTAGGGATAATTAACTGTTTAATTATCTCCTTTTCACAAAGATCATTGAAATTGATTAGATAGATACTCACAACCTTGATCAGTTCGTAGGACCTTTAAAATTCCTATCCAGTTGATTCTTAACAATTCACATATCATCTAAAACACTCTAGCTTTATATTTGTGTGAAACCTAGTAGTAACCATAATTATGAGAAATCAACAAAGGTAATAATATACCAAGGTCTGTAGTGTCTTACTGTCATACTTATACGACTAAATGCAACAAACCAAAATAATTGCAATGTATACTCAATTCTATTTCTCTTGCTGAATAACTTTCATGATGTTATTTCTAGAATCAATTTATACATCCTTACTAGCAAGACATATATTTTAGTCAATAGTTAAATTAGAAGAAATGGCAAGGCAATCATGAATAAAGAATTTATCAATCAAAGAAATTTATTAAAAGAAAAATTGAATCACAACTATACAATTTTATAAGACAATTCATACTATTTTGTTTCCCTTATCAATCATATAGGTCTCGCAATCTTTTATATACTAAGTTGGCATCTTAACTTCAGTATTACCATGGCCATTTGTTAAAGGGTTACAACGAATTATTTTTAAGAATACTAGATATTTTGATTGCCCTATTAAGTTTATAAATTATGTTCTTGGTAGCCTCTCTTGGCTTAGTCAGTCAAATTATCCCACACACATGGTTATTCATAATTTATTTAATTCAAGAACTTATCAATAATATAACACATTGAAGTTTTTAACGTCATGTACTTATATTATTCCTGACTAGAAGATAACAACGTCATTGGGTATATGATCTGGAGAATAAGTTTGAACCTCCCATTACACAAATTAGAATTATGTCATTATCATCTATCAAGAAATTTATACAAGTACCTTAAATAACATACTCAATTATTATTACTCTCAGAAGACTCATTTTCTAAGACCTCCCATTTAGATAGAGTATATGACGCTATTGAAAGACTCATTTTCCAAGAGCTCCCAGTTACAACGAATGTTTAACTTTTATTTCTTTATGCTTTCATTACATTATATATATTCAAAATTTCTTATTAATCTTTTATCTAGGAGTCTGGGAAACTTAATGGTTTATCCAAGTTCTCTATTCAACACAATTTTTCACCCAAAACAAATTCTCTAAAGGGTTAAGCCTCCATGCTTCTCAAACGTAATCTGATAAGTTTTCAACAGCTATAGTTTCTCTAAAAATTGCAAGAATTTTTACATCTTCTATCATTTCAACAATCTCCTAGAGTTTCTCTATATTTTCTAGAAGAAATATTCCAAACTTCTTATTCAAATCATATTTGTTTTCTAATAGAAACATTTAATATCTCTTCATAAATCTCTTATAGTTTCAAGTATTAGGGATTTGGACCAACTTTAGGACTTTATTCTTCATTTAAGATGGGCCTTCACTCTTTAACCAAGGAGTGATATTTTCCTAAACTCCACTATGATCCAGAGTTTGGACATTAGGAAATCTCTTCATTTCAGATTTTCTTTCACTTTGATCCGACATCGCTTCTTCAATATTTGATCCTTTACTTTTACGTTCACGAGGTTCCTTTGGATTCTAATGATCACATTAACTTTCTGAAGATTCAAAAAATTCAAGTTTCTCTTAAGAGTTATCTTTAGAGTTCTTCTCCGGTTGCTCCTCTTATTCCATTGAAGGATAAATTATAGCTTTACTTTGGATTCTTTCCATCTTGATCGTATATCAAGATATTCTCCTTCTAGGTCACTACTCATAGTTTCATATTCATATAGGCAAATCCCTATCTTATTCATTACTCAAGGACTCAATTTCTCTAAGTAGTTTATGTTTGGATCAACATTTAGTAGCTTTAATTGAAAACTTGTTTCTTTTCTAAGTCACTATTAATAGGTTCATACTTAAATATATGTATTTCAACAAAAACATTGTTCGAAAAACTAAAAAAAAAAATTGTTTCAGTGCTTTTAAAATTCCCTTGGTTCATTTTTATCTCAAATAAAAATATAGATTATTTCAAATATTTTAAGAATTTTTAAACACATAAAAATAGTATAATAGCACTAAAAAAAACGTTTAAAATAAGTCCAATCATATTTTACAATAGAAAATTTATATGTCTAAATGTAGACCATAAATTTAGAGATTTTTAAAAACAACTCACGTCTCAATTGGAGCCCAATTGAGTCTTTCCGTGCCCCAAGGAGGAAGAAGAATCAGAAAATTCAAAAATAATTGGGAAATCCCATACAAGCCCAAAAGTTTTCGGCCCAAATTCTGTTGAGCCCAAAAGGTCCCTTGTTCGCCCTTTTTACCTATCGATTAGGCCCATCATTTTCTGAGCCCAACACCAATCTTTGCAGTTTAAAAAAAAAACAAAATGCACCGTTTTGTGTAAAGAAAGAGTGAGGCCAAGCGGCGTGTTGTTTAGACCAATGACCAAACGACTCCTTGTTTGATTCTTCTTCTACCTCCAGTAGGGTCATTTTGACCCAGTTGGATCCTTTGGCGGACCCAACATCTCATCTCTCCATAACCAACGTTTCCAATATCGGTTTTTCTCGTTCTTGGTGTCTATCTCTTCGGTTTTTCGAGATCTATGCAATGAATCCAATTTTGTGGCCTTAAAATGGATTTTACTAGTGACCCAATCTCAGAAAGACAACTTCCTCAATTCCCCTTACCGTGTTCTGCGAATTCATAGTTCCTTGTTTATGTTCTAGGTTCTACGCAAACAAATACCATTTCCTCCATACTTATATAACATTTTCGTTGGTTATATAACAGTTTCCTTGCCTGATAAACGCGCTGTACCTAAAATTTCAAAGAACCATAGACAGTCTAATATAATAATTTTCACTGTATTTTTCTCCTTTTCTAAAAGTTCAGGAACTTTTATATGCCATTTGTTTAGCCACACTTAAACAACATATAGCACAAGTAAACATAAGAGTATAAATGGGAAAACAAAACGTAGAGGGAAATGATAGTATAAGTTTCAGCAACACATATGTATACCAGTTGCAAAAACAAACAGATATATGCAGCAAAAAATTTAGATTACTGCATGCCTCAATAATTATGGACAAAAGATTATAGGCTTGTGACGAGATAAGTGTGTCCAATACATGGAAAAAAAACTTTTTTTTTTATTAACCATGAAATAAGAACGATGGCAACAGTAACAGAGTCTGAGAATGTTGAGCCAATAATATATACATATGAGGGAGTTTTAGACTCACGCGGCGGAAACAAAAAATGAAAACTTATCAAATTCGGTTTGCATATTCACATGGAAAACAAAGTTTATCTTTAGAGAACCAAAAGTATTGAGATGACAATACCATAATATGCCATATCACAATATCATATACGGTAGACAAATAACCATGTTTTGGCACCATGAAAGAATTTTGGGTATACTTAAAATTCGATTGACTCGTTGAATTACTCATATGAATTTGGAGCATCGATGTGGACCCTAATCACGTTACACAAAATATACATCAAAGAGAGGAAGAGAAGAAACATTCTTATAAGAGAATCTTTTAAAGGGAGCAATATTTTGTGTTTTATTCAGATTATCTACTCTCACAATCTCATGTCCTATATATAGTGTATGTATAGTTACATAAGAAGATATGTAACTCTTAAAGGAACGGGTATATGAGAATAGTTATAACTATTAAACTATAAAAGGATATTATTCTTCATGAACCCATGCTTTTTTATGATAACCCCTCTTAAATCGGGCTTTGGCTTCAATCCACCAAAGATGGATTAATATATTTCAACATTTTTTTTGTCAATCACAAATCTCTAGAACCTAATCACATCAATGTAGCACACAACAACAGGCCAATCATTTTTGAAACTAAATAATTGACTAATAATAAGGTGGCATTAATTGTCATTCTTCAATTCACACCCCCCCCCCCCCAAAAGATTTATGAAAAATAGGGAGAAACATATTGGATGCTCAAAATTTTGAAACAGACCAAGCATGATAAAAGCAAGATGCATGAGGGAGGTCGTTAAAGGTCATACCACCTTTTAAGTTGTTGGAACTCAAACATTGTAGTATTAGATAGCATCAAACATTTTTCAAGCAGCACACAGTATTCTAAACTAATTTTTAATGTTTGAAGAACCTATTGTATATTTCCAATAGCGCTTAATATCCTAAAGTAATTTTTGATATATCTAGTACTCTAAAGTATTTTTCTAGTAACACTCAATATTCTAAATTTAGGATGTTTGTTGTTACTGAGAGAAATACTTTAAGAGAAAAATAAAATAACAACAGTAAAGCTTTATCCTACTAGGTGAGGTCAGCTACATGGATCGCATGATATCATTGTGCTCTATTGAAAATAGGCTCTTTGGATAGATTATTAACCAAAATACCCCACTCTATAATATCATTAAGTGTTTTGGTCTTCCTCTGTCTCTCTATAAGGGCAAAATAGCACAAAAAAATATTTTAGAATACTGAGTATTACCAGAAAAATACTTTAAGATATTGGATGGACAAAAACTTAATTTAAAATACTAAGTGCAACTAAAAAAATACTTAAGAGTGCTAAATGCTATTTAACCCAACACAGCAAGAGGTTATAAAAAGCTGCATTATTAATACCACAGTTTGGTCAGAATAACTGTATATTATTAATAACTTGTGGGTAGTATCATATTTTATATTTTTTTATACAATTTGTAGTTTACATGGGTGATAATACCACAATCAACCAGGTCAAAAAAAAAAAAATACCACAATCAAAATGTACAAGAAACATAGCCCCAAACCCAATGAATACTTGTAAAATTTACGTGTTTGTGAATTTTTATAGATAAAAGGAAAAATTAGTCTGCAAATTCATATAGTAAGACCTGATTTTTAATGGCCCCTATAGTTTTTTCCCTTCTAGCATATTCTTATTGTTTCACTTGATTTTCAATTAAGTCCTTATATTTTTTTTAATCATGTTTTATTGTTTCACCTAATTTTTAATCATGTCTTTGTAGTTGTTTTTATTAAGTTCTTATAGTTTCACTTAATTTTTAATCAGCTTCTTATAGTTTTTTTGTCCTTTTTAACAATCACCTAAAACTACACAGGCATGAATAGAAATCAAATAAAAGTATAAAGACATAATAATTAAAAAAAAAAAAAGCATCGCATCTTATGAAAAATCAAGTGAAACGATAAGGATATTATATAAAAAACTAGAAACTTAATAAAAAAATTAGGTGAAACTGTAGGCCTCACTTGCAGATTAAGTTTCTCGGGATAAAAATCCAAGAGTACATGAGAGATTATTCATGAAAATTTAGCTAATTTTGGGCGGGGAGGATTATCCAAGAACATATGGAGGAGGGCATCAACAGAGGTATAGTTGTAGTCAGGATATAACTGTGAAGCCTCCACATCTTCAGGCCCCAATTCAAACATCGTTTGTGCCCCTTTCACAAATATGTTGTGGAGTATAGCCATTGGTATATTCTCTGGATATTCCAGCGCTGCAACCCCACAAATCAAATAATTCATTTTCATTATCGTACTTGTGAACAACTCAACGTTAGTTAAAATTAGTTATTTATGGCAAAATTTTTAAATTTGTCTCAATAAAAGTCGTTAGCAAGAGGAGTTTGTTTAATTAGTTAAGCAGTATTACAGCCAGTTAGGGATATTAAATGGGACAAAAAAATTACTATGATGTCTTACTTTCACATAGCTTGAGCATGTCGTTTTCAGGTAAATGTTGTCGTTTAAAGGTACGAGTGGTCCAGTTCTCCCACAAAGTGATCAACTCCAACTGGGAGGTAATGTTCCGTTGAGGTCTGATGATAACCACACGGTTTTCTGCTCTCTTATCTGTTGCTGCCTTCACAGTGTAAAATGCCACATCTTCCTCATAATTCAACACAGCTGCAAATATATATATATATATATATATCTCAAGTTTTCGTGATTACTTAGGTAGCTAGGTATCTACATGTACACACACACACATATATATGAATGGTTATTGATTTTACAAACGTACCCTTGGCGTGACCAGTGCCATAAACAAGAATATGTTGTTGGGTTTTGAGGTCATGTGGGTGAAGCAGATAACTGACGAAGTAGGCTGCAAGTGAGTTAGAAGAGATATAAGTGTAGGGGATTCCTGCTTCTTCTGTTGCCCTTCTTATCTTCCTCTTTTTCTCAAGAACCGCCTCGAATGGTGGAAGCCCCTTCACTCTGTCCGCCTCATTCCCATATTCCGACGGAACAAATCTCTGTCTCATACCAATAACATGATCATATATTATCAACAACACTCGTACTAACGTTCTTGCCGATATATATGTCTGATGAATACACACACATTCCTTATAATCCTTAATATAAGACATATTTACCTAATTTAACTAAATTAAGTTAGTTAATATGATATATATTTTTTAAAACACTCTGGCCATCTTCTTTAATTATCTTTTTCCCTCTCTTAGGGTGTGTTTGGTTTGAGGGGAGGGGAGGGAAGGAGGTGAGGGTTAAATTACCTTTTTTATTGAATGTATTTAAAGTCTTATATACCTACCTTAATATTGCCGGCTAGTTTGATGGCTTTGATTAACTTGAGCTGCTCTAGATACTGAGGAACGGCGAGGGTGGATATGACGATATCAACCTGTTGAAGACAAGACACTAGCTTCTCCTCCTCATCTAACTCCCCCTATATATATATGTGTGTGTGTGTATGCATGAACGAAAATGAATGAATGAATTTCATAGAGATTCATGTATATACTGCCTCGGCCGGTTTTTAATATAAGATTTTGTTTGTAATAGAAGGAGGAGAGGTGGTATACTAATATATATTTCAAAGATTACAAGTGTAAGAGAAGATTAAGAAAAAGAATTATTGTTACTTGGAAGACGGTGAGGCCGAGAGATTGAAGATGGAGGAGCTTGGAAGGGTGAGAGGAAGTGTGAATGGGACGATTATAAGCAAACGTAGGATGGCCCAAAGAGAGGCTTGCCTTCACCATGTAATCCCCAACATAACCTGTTGCTCCTACTATCATTATCTTGCTCTTCTCTTCATGATCTTTCTCCATTTCCTGTGTGTGTGTGTTTATAAGCCTTTATCTAGCTAGCTAGCACTGAAACCTGGAACTATCATCAGATTAACGATGTCGAGAAGTATTAGAATCGATATCCAATGATTATCTTGTTTAACATTATAAGCTAAAGAACCTATATGAAACTATATTTACATTCCATATTAAATGAGAGGATTACAATACATATATATATATACAAAATGAAGAGAGTGTGTGATTGACAGAAGGAATTTTTTATGAGTAGGTGAACCACCATATATCTTCTTCAACAATGTCATGCTGCCGTCCATGACTTTTAACACTCCTCCTCAAGTTGGAGCATATATATTTATCATGTCCAACTTGTTACAAAGATATTTAACCCGTGTCCCATGTAAGGCTTTTGTCAGAAGATCTGCCAGTTGGTCATCAGATCTAATATGTCCTATAGATATAATATTTTCTTTGATCTTATCATGAATAAAATGACAGTCAATCTCAATATGTTTCGTTCGTTCATGAAACACAGAGTTTGATGCTATATGAAGTGCTACTTTATTGTCACACCATAGTTTTGCAGGTAATGTTGTGGTAATGCCAATTTCTTTCAAGAGTTGAAATACCCACATAATTTCTTGTACTGACTGTGACATGGCTCTGTATTCCGCTTCTGCACTTGACTTTGACACAACTCCTTGTTTCTTACTTCTCTAGGATATCAAATTTCCACCAACAAACACACAGTAACCTGTAGTGGAACGTCTTGTGGCCTTAGATCCTGCATGATCCGCATCACAAAAACACTCAATTTTAGTATGCCCATTATTTGTATAAAGAATATCAAGACCTAGAGAACCTTTCAAATAATGCAAGATATGTTCTAAAGCTTCCCATTGTGCAACCGTTGGTGATGCCATGAATTGGCTGAGCCTACTGACTGAGAAGGTTATATCAGGACGAGTTACTGTTAGATAATTGAGCTTCCTAATGAGTCTTCTATATCTCTCAGGAAATGGGAACGGCTTCAATTTTTATGGATCAATCTTCTTCTTTAAATCATCAGGAAGTTTATCAAACATACTAGCATCAAGATCGAGGAATGGATTTGAAATCATAGGAATGTTACTTGGCGCAGCTCCAAGTTTTCCAGTCTCCTTTAAAAGATCAATAACATACTTCCTTTGAGTCAAAAGAATACCTTTCTTGCTTCTCAAAACTTTAATACCAAGAAAGTATCTTAATGACCCTAAATCTTTTGTCTGGAAATGAGAATTCAGGAAGACTTTAAGTTCTGAGATTCCAGAATTGTTACTCTCTATAATTATAAAGCACAATATTAGAGGTTATTATGTTAGATCGATCTGTAGCTATCAGATTCAGACCACTCCACATGGTTACAGTGCGTGGCATCAGACTCTAATCAACGTCCACCATTATTGGCCCTGCATTCAAGCTTTTAAGGATAGGGTCATTTAAATCAGAGAAGAAAACAAAAGAAACGTGAAAATTGCTGAAAATTTCAGCAGGTAGGGTCCATCTAGCACGAGGGAACTGGAGGGGAGGGGAGATTTGTATGAGTTGAATTTTAAAAAATTGGAGAAGTGATATTACAAAATTTTAATAAAAAGAATATATAAGATAAAGGATAAAAAATTTTTTTACCCCACTTTATCTTTATCTTTTTCAATTCAACTCAAAAATTTTCTTTCCACCCGCATTCCTTCCCCTCCCCTCATACCAAACAAGCCCTTAGGATGTGTTTGGTTTGAGGAGAGAGGATGGGAGGGGAAAGTTGATGCCCCCTCCCCTTGTTTGATTTAAAATTTTGGAAGATAAGAAACTCCAAAGTTCCCCTCCCCTCCCCTTGTCCAACACCATTGAGGGGAGTCAAAATTTTCGACTTCTTTACTCGTATAAATTTTGTGAAATTTCAATAATACCCATAATAAAAAATATTATAATAAATAAAATATTATTATTATTATTATTATTAAAAAATAATAATATATTATTCTAAAAAATTATTATAATTAAAAATATATTATTATAAAATAATTTAATATAAAAAATATATTTTTATGCATAAAAATATTATAATTATATCACATGCTATTATAATTTTATATAAAAAATATTTTTATCATTAAAAAATATTATTATGGAATAAAATTGTACAAAATTTATATTTTTATAAATAAGAATATCATTATAAAATTATTTTAAAATAAGCAATATTTTTTCATTAATAAAAAATATTATAATTATAAAATATGTTAATACTTAATTAAAAATATTATTATAACTCCTCGTATACTATTAATCACATTGTAAAAGCAGTTTCTATCACTAATCCAAATAGGTACTAATTTTTTTCTTGATAAAAATCCAAGTACAGAAGAGATTGGTCATGCAAATTTAGCTAATTCTGGGGGTGGAGGAGGATTAGCCAAGAACATGTGGAGGAGGGCATGAACAGAGGTGTACTTGTAGTCAGGGTATAACTGTGAAGCCTCCACATCTTCAGGCCCCATTTCAAGCATTGTTTGTGCCCCTTTCACAAATATGCTGTGGAGTATAGCCATTGGTATATTCTTTGGATATTCCAGCGCTGCAACCCCACAAATCAAATCGTTCACTTCATTAGCATACTTGTGAACAACTCAACGTTAGTTTTGTTTTGTTTTTTTTTTTGGCCAAACTACTCAACGTTAGTTAAAATTAGTTATTTATGGCAAAAATTTTAAAATTTGTCTCGATAAAAGTCGTTAGCAAGAGAAGTTTGTTTAATTAGTTAAGTAGTATTACAGCCGGTTAGGAATATTAAATGGGAAAAAAAAAATTACTATGATGTCTTACATTATTCACATAGCTTGAGCATGTCGTTTTCAGGTAAATGTTGTCGTTTATTAAAGGTATGATTGGTCCCGTTCTCCCACAAAGTGATCAACTCCAACTGGGAGATAATGTTCCGTTGAGGTCTGATGATAACCAGCAAAATGAACATGAAACAAAGCAGTCGACAAATCTACCGTCAAACGAGAGAAAACAGCTCTCTTCACTGACATAAGCTCCCCTCAAACAAGTAAAAAAAAACACATTCTCACAATATCAGTATATCATGAGATATAATCAAATAATTATTTATAATATCGTTTTGAGTCTACAATATATGCACGCAATTCAGACCACTCCACATGGTTACTGTGCGTGGCATCAGACTCCAATCACCGTCTACAATATGTGCACGCAATTCAGACCACTCCACATGGTTACTGTGCGTGGCATCAGACTCCAATCACCGTCCACCATTATTGGCCATGCATTCAAGCTTTTAAGGATACGGTCATTTAAATCAGAAAAGAAAACAAAAGAAAAGTGAAAATTGCTGAAAATTTCAGCAGGTAGGGTCCGTATGGCACGAGGGAATGGGAGGGGAGGGGAGATTTGTATGAGTTGAATTTTAAAAAATTAGAGAAGTGTGATTATAAAATTTTAATAAAGAAATATATAAGATAAAGGATAAAAAAAATTTTAACCCCAATTTATCTTTTTTTTTTTTTAAATTTTCTCTCCATCCACATTCCTTCCCCTCTTCTCATACTCAACAAGCCCTTAGGATGTGTTTGGTTTGAGGAGAGGGAACAGAAGAGGAAAGTAGATGCTCTCGTCCCCTTATTTGATTTAAAATTTTGGAAAGTAGAAAACCTCAAAGTTTCCATCCCCTCCTCTTGTCCAATACCATTGAGGGGAGTCAAAATTTTCGACCACTTTACTCTTATAATTTTTGTGAAATTTCAATAACGCCCATAATAAAAAATATTATGATAAATAAAAATATTATTATTATTATTATTAAAAAATAATAATATATTATTCTAAAAAATTATTATAATTAAAAATATATTATTACAAAATAATTTAATATAAAAAATATATTTTATGCATAAAAATTATTATAATTATAACACATGCTATTATAATTTTAAATAAAAAATATTTTTATCATTAAAAAATATTATTATGAAATAAAATTGTACAAAAGTTATATTTTTATGAATAAGAATATTATTATAATAAAAAATATATTATTATAAAATTATTTTAAAATAAAAAATATTTTTTCATTAATGAAAAAATATTATAATTATAAAATATGTTTATATTTTATTAAAAATATTATTATAACTAAAATTATATTATTTATATTAAATTTCAATTAAAATATATTTTTATATTAAAATCCCCTCACCTTCTCCCCTCTTCAACCAAACCAAATAAGGTAACTTTCTACCCTTTTCTTCCATCCCCTCCCTTCAAAACCAAATGGGTCCTTAAGGACTTGGGTACTTAAGTACTTTAGTGATGCAACTTGTAACATCCTTATTTTTGTTAGTAATAAGAGAGGTTTGTAGCTAAAGTTTTATTTAGTCAAAGAGTATATATAGTAAATTAGTAATTTAAAATAAGTATCAAGTTCTAAATATTTATCCTATGCAAAAGGAAGAAATATAAATGAAATTCCTCCTTAAAATAATTAGTTTAAATATATGAGTATGTGTGTGTAATATAACATCTTTTTTTTTTAGCACTTATAATTAGTTACAACTTAGGATTTATATATTGAAGAAGTATATAATTAATTAATAATTTTTTTAAAAAATACCAAATTTCAAATATTTATTCAATGCGTTAAGGAAAAAAAAGAGTACAAATAGATTACCTTTTTTTTTTTTATGAAAAGAAAACTACAAAAATAGTTAACATTCAAATCATGACATAGAACTTCTGTCAGTAAGTTAAGAGGCTTGAAGAACAAGACAGTGTCCAAGACCAAACCAAGAGAATACTTCGCAAGATTATCAGCTGCATAATTAATTTCCCGACAACACCATTCTATAGAAACCTCCTAATTCCGTTTCAAAAACTGAGAATTCTCTACCAAACAAACTACAAAACAAATTCATGTAGGTATGTATGTAGAAATACATCTTGTTATTTGAATAAGTAAAAAAAAGCTTTTAAGAGTCTGAATATCATTATTATTATTTTAAAAAATACTTTAATAAGAGGAACAAAATCTACCTCTCCTCCTATATAAGATCTTTCTCTCTTCACTCTAGACTTAACTCATGGCGCGGCACAGTCTTCTATCCGTTTGGATTAACGGTGGAGAAGTGGGTTTTTTTTTTCATCTGATTTTTGAAAAAGCAAAATAGGATTAAAAGTGAAAATGTGAATGTGATTTATGTTTGGATTAGCGGTGGCAGAAGTGACTTTTTTTTTTTCTAACCTTGAATATGTTTGGATTAGAGTTTGAAAAGCCCGTTTAGATGTAAAATGCCTGAAAATGGCATGAATCTTATGTAAGTACTACATATATATTTTTTTTGTATATATTGTGATAATTGAAATGAAAAAATATAAATAAAATTTGATAATAAGCTACTTAATCATATCATATATTATGTATCCTCAGATTATATATTAGTTTATTAGTCAAACTAATTAGTTTGGAGAAAAAATAAAAATATAAATACTCTATAGTAATTTAATTAGCTTCCTTAATTTCTCTAAAAAAGGTTAACTTTATCTTATAATTAAGATCGGAGGGAGTAATATATTGTATTTCCAGCCTTTCTCTCTGTTCGGCACAGCCTCAGCGTGCGGGGAATGAAAAAAAAGCTACTTCAATTAGCTTATGTTGGACATGACTTTATTTTAAGAAACACAGTGGAGGTAAAACGCTTATCCAAACACCACTTAAGGGTTAAAGTACTTTTCTTAAATATAATCGTGTGTTGGGGGCTGTTGAATGGCAAACAAGGTGCTCTTCTTTTTTTTTTCTATCATTCATTTTGTCGTGCGACTACCTCTGCCTCACACTGATTGTAGTCTTGTCAGACGTCATTTCCTTTACCATCCTTTAATTTTCTGTTGTCTAGTCTTGTCATGACTCTCCTCCTCTTATCATGCGTGTGTACAAAAAAAAAAAAAAAAAAAATTGTCTCACTCCCTTTTCTTCATTCCGAACTGTGTGTGTGGGTGAGTACAGATGCAAGTACTCCATTCGATGTTATTTGTAAGTATTTTTTTTATTACGTAGAATAAATTGATAGTTAAAAATAATGAGTATATTAAAAATATTATATTTTTTTTATATATATCTCTATTTATGAAAAGAATATAAGAGAGAGAATAAATAAAAAGTATGAGAGATAATGAGTATTTAATAAGGATAAAATAAAAAAAAGAAGCTTATATTTTTAAGAGAAAAATAAAAATTGCTTATAAAACGGATTAATCTCATTAGAAAGAAAGTTGCTTAGGACCGAAGGAAGTATTTATTTTTTTTTTATATAACCCCATCTCCCTCCCTCTGTGTCATGTGAAGTATGCAAGACTGTATCTCCGTATACTTATAAATTTGAGTCTTTTTATAAATCTACCTATTGTTTATTGCTGAACCATTTTGACTTTTACTATTATTTTTTGTAGGAAAAATCACTCACAGCACAGGTCCTAAGGGCCAAACATAATATCAACAAAATCCATTTGAAAAGTCAAATATCAGAAAAGTCTCTAAGGACTTTTTTGTGATTATTTTCCAAAGTCAAATGACAATGTTGCCCTCAAGTCATTATATAGTTGATAATTCATTAGAAAGGTCCCTTCGTTCTGCTCTGCTTCTGCGTCTTCCTTCGAGTGGCTGTACGTTGCTCCTCTGAGTCCCAGTGTTGGTGCTTTCATCCGTCGCTCTTCTGCTGCCCAAGCCTTTGTCGTTCCTTCGCTGCCCGACGTTGTGATGTCGCAGAGGTAAAAGGCGATCTGAAATTTTTGTGTGTGTGTATGTTGACTAGATTGAGATTGAGGGGTTGGTTAAAGATTGGAGCTTAGACTCAATAGTGGACTAAGTGGTAGGAGGTAGATAAATAATATTAAGATTTTGCTAAAGATATGATCTTCACCATTAAAGTTAGTGTTTCACTATAGTTAAGTTGTGTGAATGTTATAGTGTTCTATTTTTTAGGAAGATTACAGAGGGAGTGCTGTGTTTTAAGTGGGAATGGTTGAATGTAATGGTGGTTTGTTTGCTGAGAAAATGCTAATACAAAAAAAAGTGTTGTTAATTCATTTATAGTTTTTTTTTTGCCAACATTTAATTCGTTTATAGTTGTTAATATGACTGTTATAGTTGTTAATACAGAACACGTGCTATATTTTTAGGCAATGTATTAGAGAGAGTGCTCTATTTTTTGGCAATGTAACATATGGATGACTTTGTTTTAAGTGGGAAAGATTGAATATGATTGTGGTTTCTTTGATTACAAAATGATGATATGATATTAAAAAAAGTGTTGTTAATATGTGCATATTTGTAGTTGTTAATATTGTTGTGACATTTGTAGTTGAATATTGTTGTGACAGTTATTAAAAAAAGAGGCCCTTTCTCCTTCTAATTCCATCCCACAATTGTTTTATCTCTTTTATAAGATATTTGTATTTCCTCATCTCTTATAGTATTTCACTTATAAATTATTTAGAGTAAAATTGGATTCTGGTATTTTTTTTATTGTTGTCTTATGTATTATTTATTAATTGTTATTAGATATAATAGTTGTGATTTATTATATTATTAAATTACGTCTAAAAACTTCATTTTCTAGTATTATGATTTTTTAGTATAATCGGTTATACTCTATATTTCCCGCTTTCACAACACCATTATAATTATTTTTTCAAAAAAAATGCGGCTTTCATGACAGAACTCAAGGGCAAGTAGGTGAACCTGCAGTGCCAAAGGCATTGTTGATCTCCACACGCGAAACAAGGACAATGTCAACAAGTTTTTCCATTATCTGTAATCCAAAAGATTATGAATAGGATTGAAGCCACATGAGTACAGATATAGAGAAAGGGAGGATATGAGATTACGCATTCATCTAAAGCAACCACCAAAAGTTACCTCCTCCAAACTGCATGACCAAAGTGATTTTTTCTTCAAATGCTTAACTTGCTTCTTATAACTTTTAGGTCCTGCCACCGTGGTTGCGTGCTTATCACCTATATGATTTTATCTCAAATTTCAATAACAAAGTCAATCTTTGCAAAAGCAAGGTCTTAGAGATCACCACAAAGAAGGGTTGCATATAGCTCATTAGAATTCTGCAATCAGATTTTTGCCCCTCCAGACATTTATGCAGACTATCTTGCTCAGATCTTTCCAAAGCATGCAACTCATGGTATCATTCCTGACACCATTAGAAAAAATTATTTTCTAGATTCTCCTAGAATAAAATAACTAGTAAATAACTTGGCAAAACAAAATTTCCTCGTAATTTATCGCTGGAAAAATATAAGACTTATTTGAACAAAATACAAGATGTAACAAGAGTTCTGCTATTTTAAGTGACGGAAACTGCAGTATATTTGAACTGACAATAGATTGTAGCAATTGAGTGGCAACAGAACAGCGTGTGTGAAACATAGCGAAACTACAATGCACAAAAACACTCCAACCACTTCAAAGTTTATATGCATTTAGCAATTATTGCCGACAAAATTAATTTAACCTATGGTGCTGATAGAAACTAGCGTCCTGAAATTGAGTCCTCTTTGTTTGCCCAAAAAATGTTACCAGAGACACACAGGGAGGTGAGACACAAGGTGGGCAAAATACAACCCCCCTCTCTTTTCAGATTAATTAATTGAAATATCAATTCAAGAACAAGAAAGTACAATGCATTTGCAATTATTATACACTCACACACATATTTGGAAATTTATGATATTTTAGTTTATCCCCACAATAGAAAGCAATTTGTACACAAAACAGGATGATTCAAATTGTTGTAGGAAGATGGTAGATTCAAAAATTCAGCCATTTTCTTTTTAGACGAATATAATACTCACAGTAGTAAATTGAACCAAAGTCATCAATTGCTGCATTATCAATTCTGGCTCATCATTTGACTGTCTTTGGTAATTATGTTCTCTGCCATTTCTGGATTGCACAATGAAGAGGATCCTTGTGAAAAAAGAAATAACTTTAAAGAACTAAGTGCGTACAGTCAACAATTCATATTACTTCTCAAAGTGACGGTCCATGTTGTGCCACTGAGGATCCTTTGAACGATTCCCAAAACAAACCACCTCATCAGAAAAAATTTTCAACTCCTCCCTGTAAAGACGATCCAATAAGCAATTAAATTGACATCTGACAGGGTCACCGTATAAAAGGATAAGAAGTGACATAATTGTTTGAACAAGAAGTCATTCATACGAAATCTGATCCAACCCGATACTTGCCTCTTGTCTGCTGCAACGATTTTTAGAGGTTCATCCACATCCTTTGACACAAAACCTCTCTCTCTCTCTCTCTCTCTCTCTCAATGTCTATCTATATATAAGCCTTTATCAAGCTAGCTAGCTAGCTCTGAAACCTGAAACTATCAACAGATTAATGATGTTGAAAAGTATTCGAATCAATATCCGATGATTATCTTGTTTAACATAATGGACCCTCAAACTGCATGATCAAAGTGATTTTTGCTTCAAATGCTTACCTTGCTTCATATGACTTTTAAGTCCTGCTCCCGTGGTTGCTCGCTTATCACCTAATATTATTTTATCACAATTTTCCGTAACAAAGTCAATCTTTACAATTTGCAAGCAAGGTCCTAGAGAGCTCCACAAACAAGAGTTGCATATAGCTCATTAGTATTCTGCAATCACCTTTTTAATATAAATATAGCACGGTCATGTCTAGATCCCTTAATGGATAAAAAGCAACTACCATGAATAAAAAACGAGCACCAATTTTCAAGCACAAACTTTAAGGCTCAGGATAAACTTTAATTTTTTAGAATAATATATTTTTATTTGACAATAATATAATTTAATAATAATAATATTTTATTTATCATAATATTTTTCATTATGGGAGTTACTGAAATTTCACAAAAAATATAAGGGTAAAGTAATCCAAAATTTTAACTCCCCTCAATAGTGTTGGAAGGGAGGGGTTGGAAACTTTAGGGTTCCAATCCGTCCAAAATTTTAAGCTAAATGAGAGGAGGGGAGCATATACTCTCCCCTTCCATCCGTTCTCCTCCAACTAAGTACACCCTAAGGGCCTGTTTGGTTGGAGGGGAGAGGAAAAATGAGTCTCTTCGATCATTTAGTTTGAAATTTTAGAGGGAGAAAGTCAAAATATGCCCTCCAAATCTTTTCTCTCTATTTTATTTTAGTTCTCTCAAAATTGGGGTTTTTTAACAGGGGAGAAAAAAATCTTAACTAATTTGCCTCCATTAGCTTTCTAATATTCCCATTGATGCCGTTGGGGGAAAAATAAACACACGACTCTAGACAGACACTTCACCGAATCTCAAAACTCTCCACTTTCACCCCGCACTTTCTTCCTCGGCTGAAATTATATCTGTGTGTTTGGCAAACCTCCAAACCATAGTTTCAAATAATGGTTTGCGCAACTCGAGATAAAACTTCTCTCACACACTTACCTCGTAAATCGTAAAAGCTATTAAAAAAAGCTAATCCAAACACACATGATGATTACGAAGAAATAGTCCAATCTATCTAATGATATGCCATGTAATTTTACCATGTTGATTTAAACTGCAGCAACAGGATATATAGAATACTCCCTCCGGTCCTAATTATAAGGTAAAGTTGAATTTTTTGGAGAAATTAATGAAGCCAATTAAGTTACTTTAGAGTATTTATATTTTTTTTCAGTCCAAAAAAAAGAGTATTTTTATTTTTATTTTTTTCTCCAAACTAATTAATATGACTAATAAACTAATATATAATCTTAGGATACTAAAAATATAAACACTTTAAAGTAATTTAATTGACTTCCTTAATTTCTCCAAAAAGTCAACTTTATCTTATAATTAGGACCGGAGGGAGTACTATTTTGATGCTCAACCTGAAAGAGTTTGCAGGTAGGTGCAATGTTTAATTAGGTTCAAGCCTGACATCACATGATCACTTTGCTTTCTAGTTTTTACCCATATAATGAATTATCTCTGCGTTCACTCTGCAAATTCTTCACTCATGTGGAACACTGGAATGTTCCCAAAATGGCTTTATTTAAGCAAATTCTAAAGCCCAGCAAAGGATTTGGCATAAGAGAGCAGGTCAATAAGTGGTTGAAAGATATACAGGATAAGCTCTAACAAAGGCTTTTTATCTGCATCTAAGTCCCCGACAATACCTCCATAAGGCTTATGAGGATCCAGCGGAATTTTTTAATGTAACCTGATACGAATCTCTTTCTGAACTGAAAAGCAATATGACATTCATCATATGTGAAAAGAATAAACCTTGAAGCCCCAGAAGAAGCTGAGAGTTAGTGTATAAATACTTTGTCAAAACTAGTCTGGCAGTTCTCTGGAAATTTAAAAAAAAAAAAAAAAAACTTTGGGGACTGTGGTTCAAACATAAAAGTTGCATAATTTGATTTTTGAAATTATATTATCATATCAATAAGAGATAAAAATATCATTATATAAGTTTTTATATACATATTAAGTATTAACAATATGTTGAGAAGAGAGTGAGTTTTCATAAATTATATAATTTATATTGAGGTGTAAACTAATTTAAATAATTTATGTAAGTAAAAAAATATAAAGTACTACCTCCGGTCCTAAATATAGGACATAGTTTGTAGTGCAAATTGCATTACAAACTATGTCCTATATTTAGGACCGGAGGAAGTAACATATAACGGTAAAATAGTAAATTAGTTATTATCTCCCCTCCCCCTTCTTAAACTGAATAAAGAATTATAAAAATTCTCTCCCCTTTGTTTCGCTCCAACCAAACCAAACAAGATAAATCACATCCCTCTCCTCCATCCCCTCCTTTGGAACCAAGCTAGCCCTAACTGGCTGCAATACTACCTAACTTATTAAACAAACTCCTCTTGCTAATGACTTTTATTGAGACAAATTTTAAAATTTTGCCATAAATAACTAATTTTAACTAACGTTAAGTTGTTCATAAGTATGCTAATGAAGTGAATGATTTGATTTGAGGGGTTGCAGCGCTGGAATATCCAGAGAATATACCAATGGCTATACTCCACAACATATTTGTGAAAGGGGCACAAACAATGTTTGAAATGGGGCCTGAAGATGTGGAGGCTTCACAGTTATATCCTGACTCCAAGTACACCTCTGTTCATGCCCTCCTCCACATGTTCTTGGCTAATCCTCCACCACCAAAATTAGCTAAATTTGCATGACCAATCTCTTCTGTACTTGGATTTTTATCAAGAAAAAATTAGTATTTATTTGGGTTAGTGGTAAAAACTGCTTTTACAACGTGATTCATAATGTACGAGATAAGTATGCAAGAAAAGTTTTGACTTGACTTGCGTAAACATGCTTCTCAAACACTAACATGCTTTTCAAACACTAACTCAAATAGGTCCTTAGTTTGCAAGTAAGGCCACAATTTCACCTGCTTTTTAATTAAATCTTAGTTTTCCTTTATAATATCCTTATAGTTTCACTTCATTTTTAATCACATCCGTGATCTTTTTTTTTTTACCATGTCTTTATACTTGTACTTGGTTTTTAATGCATTTTCAAGTGACTTGTAAAAAGTAAAAAATACAAAAGGAAAAACTATAGGAACCTAGTTAAAAACATGTGAAACTATAAGAACATAATAAAAGGGGGCAAACTACAAAAAATTGATAAAAAATCAGGTGAAGCAATAAGATACCTGATAAAAAAGGGGGAAAGCTATGAGGACCAATTAAAAATCAAGTGAAACTATAAGAATTTGCTTAATATTTTTTCCTTTTATCTATAAAAATTCACATCATACTTAACCAGAACACGTAAATTTTACAAGTATTCATTCGGTTTGGGGCTATGTTAATTGTATATTTTGTTGTGGTATTATCACCCATGTTAAACTACAAAATATATAAAAAAAATATAAAATATGGGACTACCCCCAAGTTATTAATAATGCAGTTATTCTGACTGCGTTCTACCTTCTCTTCTCCAAACCTTCGCTCCTCAGCAAACTTTGGCTCTTATTCAAAAACACTAGCAGATATAATATCCTATTGATTTTTTCTGAGAGATTAAAGAAATTGAAAAAAGCAAGGTCAGAGAAACTAGAGAGAGAAACTCTTTCTTCAGATCAGTGCAAGGTGAGAGCCGTTGCCCATTGCGGCAGCCTCTCAATGTAATAGTAAGGTTTTACGGTCAACAGAAAGTGAGGATGAGAGGAAGAGGCAAAGAGAGAAGTTCTGAGAGAGAGCGAGATCGTTCACCTAGAGTGCTAAGTGAGGGTGCTGCTCGGAGACAACCATCTGATCGACTTACTGGAGATCAAAGGCTTACCGAGGAAGCATCTGAATGCATTCCAAGCACATTTGAGAATGAGGTCAATGAGAACCCAGTTTCTAAATCTGTGGAGATGAGTGAAGAGCAGGAAGAGACTAGAGAAGATAAAAATAGAGAAAAATTTCCCCGAGTCGAAGGAACATTCACCGGAAAAGAAACACTAGGCATAAGAGTGGAAGAATAGATGCAAGAGGAAGACACCACTGCTATTGGCCGAACATCGGCTCTATCCTACAGGGAAGCTCTGAAGCCTAAAGAGAACTTGGCACAGAAGCAAGGAATAGAAGAGAAATCTGAGCCTACCTAGGATGGGAATCTCTATTTAAGCAATGAACAAGAGATGCTTGAAGGTGTTACTATTACTGAAACAATTAAGGGTTTGTTGATCGACTTTTTAGAAAAAGAAAAATGTAGACTTGAGCGCAAATGGTCAAATTCTTTGATCATTAAGCTATTGGGGGCATACTAAATTTCATGCCGATGAGAAGGAAAATCCAAGCTATGTGGGGGAAAGCTGGTAAAGTGGATCTCTCAGACATAAGTAATGGATACATGATTGCTACTTTCTAAGACAGAGAAGACTATTTCTTTGCACTTGAAGGAGGTCTATGGCTAATCCAAAACCACTACCTTACTGTACAAATGTGGAAACGCAACTTTAATCCTTGGAATGAAAAAATTCATAGAGTTGCTATTTGGGTAAGACTACCAGGATTACCAGGGGATTATTATGACAAAAAACTCTTCTATAATCTGGGTAACAAAATTAGGAGAGCTATTAAGGTTGACGAGATGACTTTGATGAGAGCCAGAACTATGTATGCTAGAATGTGTGTAGAAGTAGACTTGAATGCTCCCTTGCTTCCTTCATATACAGTTGATGGCAATAAACTCAAGATAGAATATGAAGGACTTCATCTAATATGCTTTACATGTGGTAAATTCAGGCATGATGCTGAACATTGCCCCCTAAAGTTTGCTCAAGAAGCTGCAGCAGCCAGGTGTCCAAATAACCCAAAACCTGTAGGGTTGAATAGGTACCATGAATCTAGTTCACCAAACCAAAACCAATCGGAAAATGTTTTTGGTGAATGGACGGTGGTCCAAGACACAAGACACTACTGTAAACACATGAACCGAGATGGTAAGGGTAGTGAGGGATCGAGAAAAGCCACCGAAGGAGCTAAACAAGCTGGAACCTCGAGGTTTGCAATTTTGGTGGTTGAAGAGGACAATACCAAAATGACTGCTGCAAAAGATGACGTCCAAATCCCACTCATTATGAATGTTATCTTTTCTTATATGATCACAAGCCCATCTCAGCATTGTCATCTCAGCTACTCCTATTTTAAGTTGATGACAAAAAAGAGAATGAGAATCAACCAAAGTAGTTTTAAGTATATATTCTTGCTTCACATTTCATGTGCCCCACATTTGTTTTACTTGCATTATGCCTGGGTTTTCCAAGGGGAAGAAAGGTACACAGTAGCTAGTTTGAAGTCTCTCACTTCCTCCACACTTATTGATTAGGAAAGAAACACTCATTGATTCCAAGCCCTGAAACACTAATCTTGATAGATCGGGAAGCTACCTTAGGATTTTGTGTTGAGTAAATGACACCCCACTGGTGATAATTAAAGAGTCAAAAACTGTTGTAGAACTTATTGAAAGCTTAAAACAAAAGTCTTGATCTAAATAAAGAGGGTATTAGCTCCCTATTATTTACTTGTATTTTTAGTTAAAGATATTCATAAAGCACGTGTGAACCAAACCAAGTAATGAAAATATAAATATAGCACTACCATGTCTAGATCCCGTAATGGATAAAAAGCAACTACCAAGAATCAATAAGATCACCAATTTTCATGCGCAAACTTTAAGGCTCAGGATAAACTGGCCATGGTTCAACTCTCAGTGCAACAAAATGAACAAGTATCAGAGAAGAAAGGAAGGAAGGAAGGAAGGAATGAGAGGAGAGGTTACATACACCCATTATATTTTCATCTGGCTAAAGAATTCACTTACAAGAGTATCAATTTGGAGCACTATACTTGCATAATGCAAAGCAAGTCCAGCAGGGCCTAATCTTTGGCGATTGCTTACATATATAGTTGCTGCTTTATGTTCATCTGCAAGCACCCATGAATAAGTACCATTTATTGAATGAGGCAAAAGTCCCACATAGTAAGTTTCTAACATTAGGGGAGGGTCTTGGGTTATAAAAAGAGGAGGCCCCTTCTCCTTCTAATTCCATCCCACAATTGCCTTTTCTCTTCTATAAGGCATTTTGTTTTTCCTCCTCTCTTATAGTATTTCACTTATAAATTATTTTGAGTAACATTAGATTCTAGTATTCTTTTTATTGTTGTCTTATTTATTATTTATTAGCTGTTATTATGTATAGTAGTTGTGATTTATTATATTATTAAATTACGTCTAGAAATTTTGTTTTCTAGTATTGTGATTTTTTAGTATAATCGATTACACTCCATATATTCCGCTTTCGTAACAAATGATATTAGAGCCAAGGTTCTGTCTGAGTATGCTCTATGGTTACAGCATAGTCTGAACTTCCACATAAAAAAAGAATTACTTTGAGCTTTTGCATTGACAGCTATTAAATAGTATTTAGACCATAAATGACGGACAAAAACAATGAATAATCTGCATCATATGTCAACAATTTGTCATTGGCATCTTTGCTTTTGACAAGAAATATGTCCAATGCGAAGTTTGCAATTGAAATTTTTTACGGATCAGGACATTTTGGGATGTGGCAAAGAGAGGTTCTTGATGTCCTTTTGCAACAAGGACTAGATTTTGCTATTGAAGAAAGGAAACCAAACAGCATAGGGGAGGAAGATTAGAGAATCATTAATCATATTGCTTGTGGTACCATTCGATCGTACCTTTTAAGAGAATAGAAGTATCCACTCACAAAGGAAATTTTTGCATGTAGACTAGGGAAGGCACTGGAAGACAAATTCTTGAAGAAAAGCAATCAGAATAAATTTTAAATGGAAAAAAGACTATTTCACTACACTTATGCTCCTGGTACCACAATAAATGATCACATCACCAGATTTAACAAGTTGGAAACAGATTTGCAAAATATGGATGTGACTTTTGAAGATAAAGATCTGGTCTTGATGTTGTTGGGATCACTTTCTAATGAGTACAAGCACTTGGATGCTACTTTACTTCACAGCAAAGAGGAAGTATCTCTCAGAGAAGTTTGTTCTACCTTATACAGCTATGAACAAAGAAAGAAAGAAAAACAAAGAGGCAAAAAAGAAGAGGTATTAGTCATAAGAGAACGCGCTGAAAACCATAAGAGATCGAGGAAAGGGTGATCCAAATCGAGGTCCAGACCCAGTAAAAATGAATATGCTTTTTGTCAAGAAAAAAGCCACTGAAAGAAGGATTGTCCAAACTTGAAAAACAAGCCAAACCTAACAATGGGAAGGTCGTTATGGCCTCAAATATAGCTGACTGTAATGATGAAAACTCAGATTTCTCACTATCTACAATGACGTCGCCAAAACCATCAGACGTATGGTTGTTGGACTCAATCTGTAGCCATCGTATATGTCCTACCTGAGACTAGTTCACTAATTTCCAAGATGGAGGATGTGGAGTTGTCTACACATCATATAACACTTCTTTTATTGCATATGACATTGGTTCAATTTGATTAAGGAACCATGATAGATTGATCAGAACATTAATAGATGTTCGTTATGTACCGAATTAGAATAAAAATCTCATTTCTATAGGAACTTCTAGGTTCAAAGGGGTTCAAATTCACTACATAAAGTGGAGTAATGAAGATATTTTCTGATGCACTTGATTGAACCATATTTTTATATGAATTTTTCATGATTAATTTGGGGTTTTAATGTATTTTCTGGGACATTATTGCATTATTAAACATTAATTTGAGTTAGAGACATTTTTATTGAATTAAGTGTAATTAAGGGTAAAATAGTTATAAAATTGTTAATTTATTCATACAAATGTTTTCTTGGATTTTTAATGCTATTTTATGTTTAATTTTGCATTATAGGTGGTTTGGAAGAAAATTGGAAATTTTGGAGGACAAATTAATATTTTAAAGATTGGAGAAAATCACAGAAAGGGCCCCCATATTTTTGTGGAAATTACAGTTAATGAAGAAAAGAGACTAGGAAAATTAGAGAAAAGGGCCCAAAATCTTTGAAATTCATAGTTGAGCCCAGAAATATTTTTGAAATATGCAATTGAGTCCCTTAAAGAACTTTTCAAATCCTCACTTTAGTCCCTGGCCAGGGCTAACTTTCTGCAGAAAAGAGATCCGAAACAGAGACGCTGGGCAACAGATCCGACTTGGCTGTGGACATGGAGATCTGGATATATGGGACCCGAGAGCGAGCTGAGGATATAATTAGAAGGGAGAGCCGCAACGCACAGACACGCACATCGCATCTTCATCTTCAACCTTCACCTTCTTCTTCCTCTCTCTCGCCGGTGGCTCATCCACCACCACAGGCCACCGGAGAGCATCATTCCACTGCCAAGTTCGAGCTACAGCGAAGGGATAGCAGAGCAGACCTGAGGCAGAGAGCTGAGGGATGGGAGCTGAGAGTTGAGAGTATCTGCTCTGGACTTGTCCCAGCCGTCGGTGTCCTCTGTTTGCAAATCATCACAGCCGTTGGTCTCCCCTGTTCCTGAACTGTCTAACCCGTGGCTTAATTCCCTCTGTTCTGTTCTGTTTCTGAATTCAAATCCAGCCCCAATGCTTAATTGATTAAATGCTGATTTGTCATTTTTAATATGTGATTTCATGGCTGGGTATTTGAATCAGAGTGTGGTTATATTTCTAGAAGTTATTCTCATGATTGGCTAAACAATTTTGTGCTCTTGGGGATGAATTGGAGATGGCTTGAGCTCATATGTGCTTTAAAAGGGGAGTTTATTTTATCTATAGCTCATTGTATTTTTGATTTCTTAGGTTTAAGAATTCATTTATGTATTGAGACTATAATTCTAGTTATGTTTTATTCTATGGATTGAGTTGTTGTGATTTGGAATTTGTAATGAGGATTTGTACTCATCAATATATATGGTTATATATATGTTTCTTATGATTCTGTTGCTTTCTATCTATTTAACATGGTATTATTGGATAGTTTGATTGAATTAGAATTGTAGTTAAACCTAAATGCATTGCTTATTCCATAGTCACTCTCCAAGGGATTTTAATAATGCTTAAATAAATGGGTTCATGAGTTTAAGCATTAGACTCAATGGTAATTGGGGTTTGATATATTAGAAAACTTAGAGAAATTCATTACACTAAGAGGGCTTAATAGCATTTCAAGGGTAGGGGTTCCTCTCTTGTGATACTAGACTCAATGGTAATTGAGGTTTGGTATATTAGAAGCTTAGTGAATTAACTCCTCAAATATCTTAATTGAGCAAGAATAGTCATTGAAAACCATTTCCAAGAGCATCTTCATCATTTGCATTTCTAACCCATTCCATTCCATATCAGTTTTATTCCAAAAATCCAAAAATATTAGTTTTAAAAGCATTTTAGTTTAATTGCAATTTAGTTGTTAGATAAAAACTTAAAAACCATTTTTAACTCATTTCATGTCAATCATTGCACTTAGTTCCTAGGTAATTAATAAAAGGCTCTTCAAGAGACGATCCGGGATTACACCCTATATTGTAATCCTTGGTTATTTTTGAAGAGGTTATCAAGGCACAAAGCCGACAAAGCCTATTTCTTCAATAGCATGTACCATTATCAAGGTAGTACAATTATTAGGTTAGCAGCAGTAACATCCAGGGATAAGAATGAGGTAGAGGCGACCAGGTTGTGGCATATGAGATTAGAACATATTGGAGGAAAATTGTTGAAAGCTCTATCAGATCAAGGATTGTTAAAAGGATTAAAGCATTACAGTTTGGAATTTTGTGAGCATTGTGTAAAAAGGAAACAAACAAGGGTTAAGTTTGGTACAACCATCCATAATACAAAGGATATTTTGGATTATGTTCACTCTGACGTTTGGGCTCTTTCTAAAATACCTTTATTAGGAGAAAAACATTATTTTGTAACCTTTGTTGACAATTTCTCCCGAAAAGTTTGGGTGTATACAATGAAGACTAAAGATGAAGTGTTGGGAATTTTTCTCAAATGAAAGGCGATGATAGAAACATAAATAAGTAAGAGGATTAAGTGTCTTCGTACAAAGAACAAAGGAGAATACATGAATGATCCTTTTCAGAAAATTTGTAAGGATAATGGAATCATTAGACACTTCACCGTCAAACATACACCACAACAAAATAGAGTGATAGAACACATAAACAAGACTTTGTTGGATAAGGTTCAGTACATGTTGTCTAATGCTGGCTTGGGCAATGAATTTTTGAAAAAAGTCATCTTCTATCATAAAGGCAACTATCTTAGCAAACTCTACCCTTACCAGGAACTACAACTCTGATACCATAAATGTAACCCCCTACCATATAATCAGTAATTATGATTCAAAAATACATACTTAAGATGAATTAGAAACCAGCTAATGGTAAAGGACATATTTTCAATCTCATCTTCAAGATAGGGTTTTTAAAAATTTCTTTTAAAATCCAATTAACCCGGTCTCGTATTCGCATTTTGAATATAATTATTCTACACAGGTAAGTCGCATTCATACATATTATAGTGTAAAACCAAAAGTCCCGGAAAACCCTGGGTTTCATACATTAACTAAAGGGTTTACAAGATGCATTTTCCCATTTACAAGTTCCCACACAGGGGATTACATGAACTATTCAAAAAATTTACATCCCAAATATATAAAGCAATCCCAGCCAAAAATTTGATAACCAACTACCAAAATACATCCCTACAAGAGTCCTAGCCGCCTTTGGTCGTTTGCTTCCCCTTTAAGCCACTTGCCCTGTTTGTAGGTTAATTAATGGAAAGAATGAGATTCAAAAGAATCCCAGTAATAACAAATCACTCATACAACATAGAATTACATAGCATGCAAGTAAATCATCAAGCAGCACAGTAGCAATGAACACAGCATACACATAGCTATCACAATATACATATTGTCTTCACGGCGTTCACATAGTCTTCACGGCATACACATAGCCTTAACGGTTCAAACATTTACAACGACAGGGGTAGAGATGACTGGCGTCACTCCCTACGAATGCTCATGCTGAAATGTAGACGTCTAATACACATAGCCTTACAGCTTACACATAGCCCTTCGGCTTTCACATAGCCGTTACAGCTATCATGTAGCCTTTCGGCTTTCACATCCACACGCTTTGCCACATCCAAAATCATTACAAAATAATGATAAATCAAACATACAATGCATCATATATAGTATAAGGGAAAGTGTCACTACCTTATTCTTTCTGGGTGTGCTATGACACAGGTGGTTCACGAATAGGGGAAATATCAAATCCTCTTCCTTTTTCCAAAGCTAGTTTCTTGATTCCTCAACTTTCAAATTTTCTCAAGCACTCAAACACCTTCTTTCACAAATCTTAAGCTTTCTTCTTTCTCTTTCCTCTTGAACTTGGACAAAATGGAGAATGGAAGAGAGAGGGATTAGATGATAAAGATGGTTTGAATTTTTGTGAAAAGAAGGCCCTTGGCCGACTTTGAGAGGGAGGATAAAGGAAAAGAGATTTTGACAATTTGACCAAATCCATGGCTCACATGTTGACATGTGTCAACATCTTGTTTCTTCTTCTATGAGCACACACACATGTAATTCCACCCTCTTTCTCTCTTGACAATTAATCCTAACCATTGATATTTGAATTACCAATGAGATTCCTCTTTAGTAACTAATCAATTGGTCGGTAACTTCCTTTTTCCCATTTTGTCCCTGATTATGGCAATTCCTACCGAATCACCACCAAACATATCTTATTATCCCATTTCACCTTAATATATGCCCTCCCTCTAATTTAACTCAATTTAGATGTTAATCCATAATTGAACTTAAATATAGGGTTTAGGAACTACTTATTACACATTCGGATCATAATTCAAATCATATTCTCCAAAAGTATTTGTTTATCAATAATTACATTCACTTTTAAAGTCATTAGCCCTTAATCACATTTTGGGGTATTACATGTGCCACCTCATTAATCGTGTACCATCTGTTGCTATTGGGGGTAAGACACTATTGGATCAATTGTATGGAAAACCTACTATAGATTATGATTCTTTACATGTGTTTGGCTCAACTACATACTATCATGTGAAAGAGTCAAAATTGGATCCAAGAGCAAAGAAAGCTATTTTTGGGGATTACTTCTAGAGTCAAAGGATATCATTTATGGTGTCCAGATACAAAGATTATATTCAGCAGGGATGTTACTTTTGATGAATCTGCCATCGTGCAAAAGGTATTAGTTAAAGATACCAAACAAATTGATGGAGTTTCAAAGCAGGTGGAGTTTGAAGGAAAGTTGATTTTCCCAGTACAAGGAACAAACGGGGAAACAAAAGAAGACTTTCTTACGAAAGAAGAAGAGCCAGTTGAGAGGGAGGTTTCAACTCATGAACCTCAACAGTAACATAAATCAATAACAACCAACAAGGCAAAAAGAACAATAAGAAAGCCTACTCATTTCATGGATATGGTGGCTTGTGCAACCTCAATTGCAGCTGATGATATTCCTTCCACCCTGTTGTCTAAAGCTTAGAAAAGGATAAGTGAAGAAATGCCATAAATGAATAAATGCAGTCCCTTCATCAGAATAGTACATGAAAATTGGCCAAACTCCCAAAGGGTAAGAAAGCAATTGGTTGCAAATGGATGTATGCAAAGAAAGAAGGATTTCCTAACCAAGATGATATGCGCTACAAAGCAAGATTGGTAGCTAAAGGCTATTCTCAGAAGGAGGGAATTTATTACAATGAGGTTGTTAACTCTCAGAAATTGATAATATTCCAGCATATTTTCTTCTATTTTTAACTATTTTTTGGATTCAAATTGAGCATAGAAAGAGTTAATAGAAGAAAATGTGCATATCAGAGTAACGAGCTAAAGTTGAAGTAGAACAATTATTTGTGGGCTTTAGTTCAAAGGAAAAGTTAGAACTTATGAATCCTCTCTTTTGTAGGAGGATAGAGACAAGTTTGGAAGCTTTTGAAGGATTGAAGATCAAGAGGGTGGAAGATGACAAGTCAAAAGCTAGCTTATGGGTAAAGAGGAAGTTGTTGTGTTGTTGGTTTCAGCCAACAATACATGTGCTGAAGCCAACGAGATTAGAACTTACTATGTCATATGCTTCAGCACACACGTATGTGCCGAAGCATACGACAGACTATGAAACCATGTGTTTTACTTACTGAAACGCATGAGGAGGGTATTTAAGCAGGGATAGGCCGAAATTAGGTCATTCTTCAGTTTTCAAGTGTTCCTGGGAGATAGGTGTGCTAGGGTTTTGCCCCTTTGAAGAGTATTAAGCTTGGGTTGAAGTCTAGAAGCAATTTGGGGCTCAAATCCTTGGTTTTTCTCATTCCTCTTCTCTTTCTTTGTTAAGTTTCTGTAATAGCTGTAATTATTCTGCATAATTGTAGCTTTTTCATGACTTCGTATAGCTAAACACCTCATTTTAGGGTTGTTTTGAACCCTTGTATGGATTAAGCACCCATTTCTCCTTATATTTGTGATTAATGATGAGATTATGCTGATTTACTCTTTTCTTAATGCTTCTTATTGATTGGCCACCAATAAGGTTGTTGGATTCACTTGATTAATGCTTGAGAGGGCTAAATTAAGTGTAGAACTTTAGTTAAATCGTGTAAGAGCTTGAAATTTGTGAATTAAATGGATAGCTTTGTTAATAAGGTAGAGATACACTCATTGACCTCACATAGCCCAATAGGATTTGCAATGAAAGCAGGGTTTGATCAGTTAATTAAGAGATTAATGAATTAATTAAACTATACGCCTATTTGGAGACTTGAGAGAGCACTTATAGGTAAATTAGTATCCTTGGTTAGTATAATCTTTCATTAAGTAGCATATGTTGGGGGGATTTAGTGAGTGCTTTTGAAATACAAGGGGGATAAACAATCTTAAGCTTCATTAAATACTTGAATTCAAAGAATCATTTGCTTTTATAAATTTTCCATTAAAAAGTAGTTTTAAATTTCTTTTTCACCCAACCAACATGTTTTGTTTCAACTTGATCAATTTCAAATGAATCTATTCAACCTAATTGAACACATGATTGCATTTGTTAGTTCGCTTTCATCGTAGTCCTCGTGGGAACGATCTTTACTCATCACTTTATTACTTGAGACCCGTACGCTTGCGGAAGCTAAACGGCGAACAGAGGTATTTTCCCCAGTTGTGAAACATTCCTCCACTAGAATTTTGTTGGCTTTGGTAGCATAGTTAGATTTGTAACTAGTTTAAATGGATGTTAAAACTACATTTTTAAATGGAAACTTGGAAGAAGAAATCTACATGACTCAGCCAGAAGGATTCAAATTTGCTGCAAAGGAGAATATGGTGTGCAAACTTAAAAAATCATTATACGGATTGAAACATTCTTCGAGACAATGGTATAAATGCTTTGTAGTCAAATTGCAAAGAAAAAAGAAAATATTTAGTTCGAGTCTCGTTCGAGGACACTATCCTTAAGAGATATTCCACAACCCCCTCAATAAATAAGAAGCAACATCTCTGCAGGATTAAACGAACCTTTCCTGTAAGGATATAGGGCGGTAGAACTGGCAGAAGATAAAGTAACTCCATGAGATATTATCGAGGCTTCTGTTTCTCTCTTCCAAATGGTGTCACGGTTGGGTATTTATAGATAATGAATCAATTCCTTGAAGTGGTGTCTCTTGAAGACTACACCTCTTCAATCAGAAATCATAACCATCTATTAGATTCATGAACCATTTTGATTCATCAACCAACATAAATCACTAAATTTATTAGGACATGACTTTTCAAGACACATCTCTTCATTTTAAAATATTCCAATAATATTAGAGAGCTTCTTTCTTTAACACACCCATATGCAATATTTATAGCACGTTTGACAAGTTTATTTTGGATCATAAGTACAGAAGAAGCAAATACGATCATTGTGTCTATTTGCGGAGGCTTGAAGATGAATCCTTTATATATCTCCTTTTATATGTTGATGATATATTGAGAGGCTAAAGGTTCAACTGAAAAAGGAGTTTGAGATGAAGGATTTAGGTGGAACCCCCTGCCTTAAAACAGTAATTATAATTTGAGAGTGCATAATTAAATGGTTTGAAGACCGTCTGATAATTTAAAAATCATTTTAAACTCCCACCCTGTGGTAGGATTTTCACAAATATTTTCAAAACTTCATCCCTATCCTAGTCTCAAGTTCAAATATCGAATATAATTACCTGTATAGTTAAATCACATTTATACATATCAGAGTGCATAGCCAAATTCCCAGCAACTCTCGAGTTTCATATATGTATAAACTAAGGGTTATAAGTTCCAACTAGGGGATGACATGATCAAAATCAAACATAATATTTACATCCCAAAAACAATTTACTGTAATCCCTTTCCAAAAGAGATAACCAACAATCCAAAATAACATCCCTACAAAGTCCTAACTGCTCCTAGTCGTTCGCTTCTCCTTGGAGCCACTTGCCCTGTCTGGAATGTTAGTCAATGGAAAGAATGAGATTCAAAAGAATCCCAATAGTAACAAATCACTCATACAATATATAATCACATAGCATGTAAGTAAATCATCACATAACAACACAAATACAAATTACACCCCACCCTCATCCCCTTTTACAGCCGAGAAGGCTCGTAATCCTTACCCGAACCGTTGTTAGCGACTCAGGGACTATTGGCGTGGTGGTGCATACACATAGCCTTACAGCTCACAATTAGCCTTCTAGCTTCCAAATTCTCATACCAAATACATACTCGAATATACATTCCAATATATACAATCATATATCCAAATATACTTAATCTCAAACATGCATTGATAACCAACTATCACAAGATTACAACCTAAAGGAGTCATCGTCGCCCATGGTTGCTTGCTCTATCCTCGATTCCACCTACCCTGTCTAAGTTGGTAGGGGAGGGTGAGATTATAGAGAATCTTAGTAGGAAACAAATACCAGTATGCATACAAGATAAGTGTTTAATGCATGACATGCTTGTAATACATAACTCATGATCACACAATAACATATATGTGTGCTCAATGTTTCAACAACATACTCATGGCCATAGCATAAATAGAAACAGAGCTACAATCATTCATATATGTTTCACATAATCAAGCAAAGCAATACATGCATCAATACACCAACACAATTATCAAATACATGCAGAAGAGGTAAGTTCCCTACCCTTTTTCTTTCCACATATGCTCCAGCACCGGCTACTCACGATCAAAGCGAATATCCAACCCTATAACCAAATCAAGGACATAGGGTCAATCTTGATTCCAAATTCTTACTACCATATCACTTAAAGTTAGTTACCATTCACAACCTTTATGTGACTATAATAAGCTCAACGAAAGCCTAAAGGATTGGGATGTACTAGGTGAAAATCACCTTTCAAAACCACAAAATATTGAAAATGGCGATTGGCTACAGCCAAAACGTGCACAGAAGGTTTTTGGTTGCAACCAAGTATTTTTGCCTACGGCCAAAACGCACACAAAAACTTTTGCACTGCAGCCAAGGCAACTTCAAAAATTCATATTAATTCTAGAAAAATTGAAATGAGGTGATCCCAAAGCCAAATGAAAGATATTTAAGTCCTCTTCATAGAAAAATTATGGATCAAGGCTGTCCATAACAACAGAAATACAGAATTACACAAATATCCACACTGCTCCAGAATCAAATTCAGTTTTGACCTCAAACTTTAGACAACTATAACTCCCAGCTCACAAAAAGAAATGACATAATTTATCTGTCCATTTTGTATCTTGGGATGTGAACTTTAAGATTGGAAAGTTTCATAATTTTCTAACATCATTTTCCCAGTTAAAACGTCCACACAACCAGACTGCCCAAAACAGACTTTCAATAAATAGCATTTCAATTTTGGCTCAATTGCTTCCAATAGTCCAATTTTCACATCAAACATCATTCCCACATAAAATTGCACAAGGAATCCATTGGGAACACCAAATCAATCAAATTCACATTACTTTGACATGTTTTATCAATAATCACAACATGTCATCACACAATCACAACACAAACACACATTGTCATTCCTTTCATTCCAAGTTCTCAAACCAATTCCAATGGCTCTATAACACATCAAGACACCAATTGCCACTCAAAACACAAGGCAATTCATATATTTCAAAAATACCATAAAATCAGGGGAAAATTCACAATTCACAAAACTCATCCACAAATCACAAAACTTAGATCAAAAGGCTTCAAATACTCACATCTTCCTCTTTCCCAAATAAATTCCTTGATTCTTCATCTTTCCACTTTTCCTCAAGCCACCAAACATCTCCTTTCAAAAATCTGAAACCATAGAGATGAAGCTCTCATCAACATGATCAAGATTAAAGAAGGGTATTTGAGTGTTAGAGGCCAATTAGAGTACTATACTTTGAACTTCTTATTTCTCTTTCTACTTTGATCTAGGCGAAAATGGAGAACGAGAGAGAGAGAGATGAAGATGAAGATGATGAAGTGAATGCAATTTTTTACCTTTTGCCTCATGTGTTGGCTGACTATGAAAGAGAGAGGGAAGATTTTGAAAAGTTGACCAAGATCCAAGGGTCCAAATTGTGCCAAGTGTCACCCTCTTGCTCCATCAACCATGAGTTCACATAGGCATACATGCATGGGATTCCACCCCTTGATCTCTTACACAAATCAATCACAACCATTGATCTTGAAGTTACCAATGAGTTTCCTCTTCGGTAACTGACCAATTGGTCGGTAACTTTACCGTTTTGCCCCTGATTATGACAATTCTTCTTGAATCACCACAAAACTCATCTTATCTTTTCATTTAACCACCTTATACGCCCTCCCTCTATTTTAAGTCAATTTAGATGTTAATCCATAATTGAACTTAAATACAGGGTTTCAGCGCTGCTCATAACACATACGAATCACATTCGAGTGCCAAATCACATCATATTCTCTAAAAGGGTTTACTTATCAATAATCACCTCCGCTTTTGAAGTCATTATCCCTTAATCAAAATTTAGGATCCTACTAAACCAGGGCTTAGCAAACCACTTATTTCAAGCTTATTCTCTAGCCTCAAATCTCAAAATTCGGGGTATTACATTAGGTGAGGCAAAGAAAATTCGTGGCATAAAGATAACAAGAGATAGACAATCAAATAAACTCTTTTTTTTATCTCAAAAGGAGTATTTGAAGAGGGTGCTAGATTGATTTGGTATAAATGAGAAAATGAAGCCGGTTAGCATTCCACTTGCCCCTTATTTTAAGCTTAATGCTTTTTTTTTATTAGACACCCACTGGATGCTGGCCGGGATCAAACTCGAATAGTGAGGCACTTAGGCCTCAAGCCATGCCATCTGCGCCATAGTGCCCTAGCCCATTTTAAGCTTAATGCTGATATGTCACCAAAGGGTGAAGATGAACGAGAATATATGTCAAGAGTATTATACGCAAATACTGTTGGTAGCTTGATGTATGCACTGGTTTGTACAATACTTGATATTTTCTCAATAGTACCTAATATCCTAAAGTAATTTTTAGTGCATTTTTTTAGCCATAAGGATACTAGATGCTATTAAGAAAATACTTCTGAATGAAATCCCTACCTAGCTAGCTAGCTCTGAAACCTTGAACTATCAACAGATTAATGATGTTGAAAAGTCTTGGAATCAATATCCGATGATTATCTTGCTTAACATAATGGACCCCCAAACTCTGATATTAGAGGTTATTAGGTTTGAAAAAAAAAAAAACGTGCTTAGGATTAGACTCCAATCATTGTCCACCATTATTAGCCATGCATCCAAGCTTTTAAGCATAGGGTGATGTGAATGAGAAAAGAAAAGAAACGTGAAAATTGCTGAAAATTTCTCATTCCAACATTTATTGTCTAAACATACTTGGTCTGATTTGGAGGGGAGGAGAGGAAAAATTTTTATGAGTTGAATTTTAAAAAATTAAAGAAATGAAGTTACAAAATTTTAATAAAGAAAATATATAAGAAAAAAGAGTAAGAAAAACTTTTAATCCCACTTCTATAACGCTTTCCCTCCCCTCCTCCTCATACCAAACAAGCCCTTAAGGACCTGGGTACTTTAGGGATGTAACTCATTTTCAGTTGCAGCCTACAGGTGTAACTTTTCTTCAGCTATGTGCAACATAACTTCAACCATATGTAAATGTCTTTTATTTTACATGTAGTTAAAGATAGATTTCACACAGTTGGAGTCTTGATTTCTAAATCAACCCTTATAACAAACTCAGCTAATCACTTAGGGATACTACACCTTGAGTAATCCTCACAAGATTAAGAGAACTAAAAGTTTAAATAACTCGTGAAGAACTTTGGAGCATAAATAGACTACAGAGAGAGCTGAGAGTTATAAATGCTCAGATGTTTCGCACTTAATTATTGCACTAACCAACTTAAATATAATGATATTTATAGTTTTTCTTAATAATTTAATTAACATCTTGTGCTAGCGTTAAGCATGGAGGCTAGCTCCTTAAGTGAGAAAACATAACACATTAATTATAAGATCAAGAATGAAAGTGTGGACCACTCTGGTCCTCTTAAATGGGTTTTTTTTTCTTTATTAATTACAATAAATAAAAAAAATGTATTTATATTAACTTTTGAAACAATCATAGATAAAGACAAAGTTGAAAATTTAACTCATTATTAATAAATTAACTAACTCTTCTTAATATGTGAGAGTTACTTAATTTAGACTTATATTAAACTTATAAATAGGATCAAAATGGTATTCCACAAAGCAATTAACACATTAAATAGTCAGGTTAAAGCATTAAATAGGAATCTTGATTCAAAAACCTTTTTTTTTTTGTTTTACTTTCTAACTTTCTTGAAAATTGAAATACTCGTTTTCATGCAAAAAGGCTTTTCTGTTACCCTCATAGATTGACCCTACCCAAAGTGTGTAATTAAATTTAGGCAGACTAAGGGTTTGTTTGGCAGGAGGGAAATAGAGGGGAAGGGAAGGAGGAAAAATTTTTATAAATTGGATTTAAAAAAATTGGAGAACTGGGATTATAAAATTTTAATAAAGATAAGATATAAAATAAAACAATAAGAAAAATTAATTAAAAACCTTCAACCCCACTTCTCTAATTTTTTAAAATCCAAGTTATAAAAATTTTTCTTCCCCTCCCCTCCCTTCCAAATCCATCATACCAAACAACCCCTAACTGATCTGAACTATGTTCTGTACTAAATGAACAGAATCAAAAAGATGAGCAGCAAATTTAGGTAGACTAACTGACCTGAACTATGTTCTGTACTAGATGAACAAAATCAAAAAGATGAGCTGCCCATAATTACATTAAAGAACCCCACGAGATCTCCATAGTAAGTTGACAAATAATGGCAATGAAAAATATCAAGCAATAACCTATGATGAACACTTGTACAAATTTTAAAAAATGTACAATGGAATAGAATCAGACACTTGTACTATATATATCTACACACACACAACAACCATCTGTGTCTCACAGTGTAGAAATCCTCAAAAGCTTGTACCCTCTTCATCCGGTGACATCACAGTTAAAAGAGAGTACTTCACTTTAAGTGATATTTTGCCATTCTCCATGAACAGCCTTGCCCCAGACACAACCCAGTAGCCTGGTGAGTCCTGTGGCCCTTTAGTTATCTCTGTGGTATCAACAAACTTCAAAAGTTTTGGTGTTTGTGTAGGCACAGGAGGTCCATTGGGATATAAAGCAGAGTTTATGTGGACATCAGCAGGGTTAGGAGGCTGCTTCTGTGCGGCGTTCGAGAAGCGACCGCTGATCAGGGCTGACATCATTCCAGATTTCTGAGTCAAGCCAGGAGAACCGTGCCAGTCAGGAGCTTTGATGCGGGTTGCACCGATGACTTTGGCAAAGGTAAGTCTGAGATATAGAACTTTCTTCAGGCCATGGTCTTTGACCTCAAAGCGTGCACCGGTCACTATGGAGTTATCCTCGTATGAGTCAACTGGGGCCGTGCACACATGAGAGAAACTCTTCCATTGAACCTTCTCGAAGTACTTGCGTTCCAATGCGGTGTCTGGGACATTCTCGCTCTTATCATTTTCAAGTTGGAATGTCTGCGGCTGTGAGGAAAGATGCTGCAAATGGATTGCCAAGCGATTGCTTTTTTTCCCTTCTAAATATAATCTAAGGCCGGTGACAGGTTTCTCGCCCACATCAACCTTTTGAAGCAAGTAATCCAAAGTCAGTCTAAATCACAACATTGTCCAACATACCATCTCCGGTCCTTAATATAAGAATCCTATTTTTATTGCAAATTGCATCACAAACGGGATCTTATGTTAAAGACCGGAGGTAGTATTAAACAAGAAGTATGAGAGAATGCACACAATAGAATGACTTTTTTTTCCCCAATCACAAATCTCTAGAACCTAATCATATCAATGTGGTGGCATTAATTTTCATTCTTTCATCCCCCCCCCCCCAAAAAAAAGATTTATGAAAAAAAGGGAGAAACATATTGGATGCCCAAAAATTTGAAACAGACCAAGCATGATATAAGCAAAATGCATGAGGGAGGTCGTTAAAGATGATAACACCTTTTTAAGTTGTTAAACCTCAAACGCTATAGGGTTAGGTAGCATCCAACACCCTGAAGTATTTTTCAAGTAGCACATAGTATCCTAAACTAATTTTTGGTATTTCAAGTATCCTAAAGTATTTTTTTAATAGCGCTTAATATTCTAAAGTAATTTTTGATGTATCAAACACTAAGTATTTTTTCAAAAACACACTCAATATTCTAAGTTTAGTATGCTTGTTGTTACTGAGAAAAATACCTAAAGGTAAAAATACAACAACAACAACAAAACCTTATCTTACTAGGTGGGGTCGGCTACATGGATCGCATGATACCATTATACTCTATCGAAAACCGGCTCTTTAAATAGATTATTAATCAAAAGACCCCGCTTTATAACCTCATTAAACGTTTGTTTAGGTCTCCCTCTACCTCTCTTTAAGAGCAAAATAGCACAAAAAAATTCTTTAGAATACTGAGTGCTACTGGAAAAATTCTCTAAGGGACTGGATGGACAAAAAAATTAGTTTAAAATACCAAGAGCTACTGGAAAAATGCTCAAGGGAAAATGCTCAAGGGTGCTAAATGCTACTTAATCCAACACCATAAGCAAAAGGTGATAAAAAGGTGCATGTCCAAGTGAGGCAAGAATCTAAAGTAACTGATTATTATAGTATGCTGTGGTCCATTTGTAACTATTAGTTTCTTTGTCTAAGTTGATTATGCAGTATGATCCATCAAATTACGTGAAAAAACATGCATACCAAAGATGCAAACTATCATGATCTTTTAGGTTGATTCTCTCGAGTGTGGGAAGTTCCAAATTTAAAATTATAGGAAAAAAAGAACTAAACAGCTTCATACCTTCTGAATATGCAAAAATAACAAGAACTCAATTTTCTTTTAAAAGAAAAAAGCAATGACAATGTTCATATAGAACCAGGAGCATTACCGGTGTTGTGTTTACACGGAGCTTAGGACCCATCAAACTGAATTGCAGAGATGCCATACTTTGTGGCTTTCTATCAAGACCAAGGGCAAGCTCGCCAAAAATTGGAGCCCATTGTCGTGGAAGCTGGAACTCCAAAAATTGATGCAGTTCTTCAAGTGGGGGTTTATCTGCAGTTGGAAGTTCCAATGAATGATGGCCACTCTTACCAGAAGAGAGGTTTATAGTTCTTTATTCACAGATTAAGAATCACATTATATATGAAATTGACTTCAAACAAGGTCACACGCCTCCATTAACAATGAAAACATAGCTAGACCTGTAAGTTCCTTCTGATTATACTTAAGAAGTTTTCACAAAGCTAAATTAGCAAAAAATTTAAATACCAGTATTAATTAATTTTAGCCTCCAACAGTTGGCTTGTTCCCACTATTCCGCCAGTTCCATACCTACCCATGAGGTCAAAATTACGCTTGATTCATTTCTTAATTGATTAAATAGTAGAATGATAAAAATCAGTGTTTTTTTTTTCAGAAAAGAATCACATTATTTTCACTGCAAATAATTTATAAACATGCATAAGGCACACGGGATATTTTCAAGCATTTAAGTTAAGGACTAGAAAAAGTAAGAGATATTATCATGAACAGAAGAATTACAGATTTCCATTTATTCTGATCATAATCAAATGATCTGATGATTCTTAACAAAATGTATATTTGTCTGAAAGGTGGTAAATCTGAGGATTCTTCAGTTCAAAGATAGGTCATTGGTTCAGGTTAGCCACAATGAAACTGATGTTGCTACAACCATGATAGCAAAATTTAATGAACGCAGTCATCTCGGTGGCAGCAATTTACTCGGGGTGGTACTATAATTATAATTAGTTTTGTAGTTTCACTAATGACATCAGTGATAGTATCAAGGTTAAAAAATCCATTGAAACTACCTTTCTCCCTTCACTATTGTAAGACCAAACAACCATCTGATCTAAATGCTGATCAGAACTCTAATTCAACGAAAGTTGATTTGATTGCTCGTAAAATATTTATAACCAAAGGTTACAGGTTTCTAACCTACTGACATATATAAAAATCATATGATAAGCTTTAAAGCCAAAAGTGAACAAGGAAATAATAAAGAACATTGTGCTTACAGCGGAGATAGAGGTTTATGGCATGAGTTAAAAATCCACTCCCATTAACTCCACTAAGTAAAGATGTAATGGGTATAAATGACATCGAGATCACATCAGGGTGCGATGAAACAGTTTGGCACCACTCAGTGTGGGTCCAATTTCTTTTGTTAATCCCGCCTTTCCTTTTGCACATGAACTTAATATCCTGCACCTGTGAAAGGTTGGAAAACAAAACCTAAGTCAGTAGTTAGTATTTCTTGCTATTTTTTGGCTAAACAAGCCAGTGAGAGCAAGCTACGGCAGAGGACATTAGCATGATGATCTTCTTGGGTTGAATTAGTTCAATGATACAAGGATGCAATTGAGTATTCAATCAGAGAACATTAATAGCTTGATTGAAAAAGAAAATCTTCAAAATAAAGCTTAAGAGATGAACCTATTATCAATCAGCATGCCATAAAGCAAATAAATAACAAAAAAAAAGTTGGGTAAAGGAATCAATTAGAAATATATGAAATCAAAAACCAATTACAGTAGGAATAAACAAGGCTTAAGACTTAAGATACAGGCATATTATCATATAGCAGATAAGTAATTCAAAAGTTGGGTAAATGAGTCGATTAGAAATTGTATGGAGCCAAAAAAATAATTATAGTAAGAATAAACAAAGCCTACGAGACAAGCATATGTATCAGCATTCAGCATGACATAAAACTGATAAATAATTGAAAGGAATCACTTAGAAATGTATGGAGCCAAAAATCAAATACAGTAGGAACAAACATAGTGTTAAAAGCTGCTCTGTTTATGGTAAGTTACCAAATCTGATATATAAATTTAGGATGAAGAAAAAGGAAATAGAATACTCTGTTGTAAAGAGAAAGTAAGCATCTCATTAACTCTCTAAGAACAGCCCAATACTCTGTTATAAAGAGAGAATAAACATCTCACTAACTCTCTAAGAACAGTCCAAGAGAATCTCCACACTTAATAAACTCTCTGAATATTCAATGCTTTATTAAGTGAGCAAGAAGCCAATTTATAGAAGTACAGAGAGATAAAATCTAATTCAAAATTCAAACTATGAAATCCAAATAATATCTAAAATAATATCTAAAATCTAAGAACTAAATCCTACTCGTAGATATTCCACTTATTCTGAAATATCTAAAATAATAAATAATATTGCTGAAATATCTTAAATCCTATTTGTGGATAATCCACTTATTTTCATATTTCCTAAAATAATAATAAAAACAAACTCAATTCATAAAATAAATATTAAAAAAATCAGACTAATTTAATTTATGCATGAAACTTCAAACTTGGTACTCTATCATTATTCCCTCCTTGTAAATTTGCCTTGTCCTCAAGGCAAAACAAAAAAATTATCTTCCTTGTATATCTGGAGGTTTAGGTAGCAATGGTAGGAAGGCAATAAAAGATGTATCAGCAACTCTAAAAGAGACTTCAAGAACAAGGGTAGGCCAAACAAGATGTAGCAAATAAGATACCAATCTGTCGAGGAAAAAATGATCCATGGAGCCACAATCCAGAAGAATCATATCAGAAGGACATAGCAAGTTTTCTTGAAGCTTCACCAATGATGTAGACTTTCCCAAGATGGTGTCAAAAGAAATTTCAGCCTCATCACCCCCTATCTCTGTTTCAACTTCTTCGGTCAAAAGTGGAACGATGGAACGATCTCTATGATCTCCTTAAGCGAGAAGGACTCGGAACGACGCTGACCAGGGCGAATTTGCTAGCAACAACAGAAGCCGTCTTTCTTTTTGTGACACTGGCACTCGGACTCCACAGTTGAGGGACCGGACGAGTTTGCAAAGGAGTACTGGGACGAAGTCATGTTTGTTGTCGCTGGTGGTGGTGGTCTCAAACTCACAGACGCTGCTCTCATTAAAGTCGCTGTAGAATCTTCCTCCAATGTGAGATGATTAGAAGAGTATGGGCATATTTGTTTTGGCGTTGAAATTGCTTATAAATTGCTTTTCACGTAAATCGAGACAAAACTCCTCTCACATACTTATTTCGTATACTGTAAATCACGATTGAAAAACTGCTTTTAAGCATTCCAAATGAGCACTATGCCTATGAGCGAGCTTTGGTGATGTCCAATGACATTGCGGGTGAATTAATGAGATACAACAATTTTGGATGGCTCAACTTAGAGCCACGTGCGTCTTTGTTGGCTGAATACCCCGATAGAGTTAAGCGGCTATAACTAGGTTTTTTGCTTCTGCACTTGTGGATTCTGACATCCTTCCTAACTCCTAAGCCAATGTCACGAGATTTTTCTTTGACGGTGGGAGTTGTGCTGCTTTGTTGGGTCTGGGAATTACTAACTTGGGTTTTTAAACCAAGTTTAGCAATTATAGTGTCAAGACGGGAGATAATATAAGATGCTTGCAATGACTTGTAAAAAGTGGAAGAAGTGTATGATGGAAATGAGGAAGGAAAACTAGCGGAGGGGTTGGTCACCAGATCGAACGGCTCTGATGCCATTTGATAAGTTACCAAATCTGATATATAAATTTAGGATGAAGAAGAAGGAAATAGAATACTCTGTTATAAAGAGAAAGCAAGCATCTCACTAACTCTCTAAAAACAACCCAATACTCTGTTATAAAGAGAAAACAAGCATCTCACTAACTCTCTAAGAACAGCCCAGAAGAATCTCCACACTTAATAAACTCTCTGAATATTCAATGCTTTATTGAGTAGGCAAGAAGCCAATTTATAGAAGTACAAAGAGATGAAATATAATTCAAAGTTCAAACTATGAAATCCAAACAATATCTAAAATAATATCTAAAATCTAGGAACTAAATCCTAATCGTGGGTATTCCACTTATTCTGAAATAATAAATAATATTATTAAAATATCTTAAATCCTACTTGTGGATAATCCACTTTTTTTCATATTTCCTAAAATAATAATAAAAACAGACTCAATTAATAAAATAAATATTAATAAAATCAGACTAATTTAATTTATGCACGAAACTTCAAACTCGGTACTCTATCAATTTACCTCAAGAGAGCGGTAGGAACTTGATCCAACCGTCATGCCTAGCCCAATCTCTTTCAAAAACTGTGGACAAAGAAGAGAGTAAGACAAGTTAAACTATCTGCATATCAATCAAGTCCTTTTCATAAAAAGATATGCGTGAAAGCTGTTAAGTGCAGTAGCTTTACCACATATGCATGGCATCTATCCATCCATCTTTTTTTTTGGCCAACAAGCATCTATCCATCCATCTGACATACAGGTTTTCAATAAAACAGTTCCCTAATCTCACTTGATTTGTTTTCCTATCTTTCACCTTATCATTTAGGGAAAAATGTGTTCTTTCACAATTATTGCTCTTGATTTTCAAAGATTTTAGAGAAGGAAAATGAAATTAAGCTCAATCAATCTGAAAGTATTTCTATGTCATCTTTTAAGTTCTACCCCTCAATTTCCCTATACCAGAACTTTGGGTTTTTTAACCAACTAATTTAACCTATCAAATATAATTGAAGTAATAACATTCTTTTTGTAAGTGCAGAAAAAAATGAATAATTCTTTTTTTTTTTTTACATAAGGGATTGAGAACCAGGATTCCCTGATTTATGACAAAATATAGAAGGTTAGGCGGCGGTAATTCATTACCAATATATTCTGACGTTTTTAATGGAAATTTACAATTCTATTAGTGAAGGATTCAGATATTCTTTTTCATTATTTACCAGAGATTAAAGGCATATGGCCTCCAACTTCCTAATCAATCTTGGGTTCATTGATAACATCTGACTGCAGATTAATAGATTTTTAATTGAGAACTCTCAAAATTCACTTCATGGAGACAAAAATAAATAAATTTTAATCCAAAAGCTTCAGACCTTATCCTTCTGATTAATTTTTTCATCATATGTGTAACATTGTCCAGCTCCATTTACAAAGAACCCGTCAGCAATCTCTTTCAATTTTTTCTGTACATCGGTTGGTTGGAGAGAAGATGAGAATTGCTGCTTTGCATATATCATATCAGTTCCCCCAATTTTCACCCCAACTATGACATGCGTTCCAAACTTGTCAATGAACCTGAAATTATAAGATAAAAGGATGATTAGGGTTTTGCAGGGAAAAATTTTGACTGATTGGATTGACTGTAGTGATTATCATAGACATAATATGTATCCAATGAACTTCTTTGGTACAAAGTGCAAAAATTTAAAGGCTGCAGGCTGATAACCAAGATGCAAGATGAAAAGAAACACAGAATAGCATAATTCTGAAGGATAGAGTTAAGCTTGCGCCTGACTCAACTTCCATTTGATACACAGAATAATATATATGTATTGAATAATGATCATTCCAATTTATTGAAAAATACGTGTGTGTGTAATAGAAAATAAAAAGAAGTGATTTTGAGAAAGAAAAATATCCTTCTAATTTATCAAAGTTAAAAAAGCAAGAATCCATAATACTATCTCCTGTCCTTAATATAAAATCTCATTCATGGTGCAATTGTACCATGAACGAGATCTTATATTGAGAATCAGATGTAGTATTGAATAATGATCATTTAGATATAATGTAAGTTATACAAAGAATCTCTTTCCCTATCACAAACCAAACCGCACATCCCTATTGTACTAAGCTTTCAGGACACTTGTTGGACACATATAAGGGACATTATAACTTGAGTAAGTAAAGGTTCAATTTTGCCCCTGAAGTTTTTGCCTAGGAGCTGTGGGTATCCGAAAGTTTTTGTTGAACCAATATTGCCCTGGAGGAGTTAAGAAAAGGAGCAATGTCTCCCTGACCGTTAAAAATGTTAATGGTCAACGTTAACCAGTTAACCAGTATGAGAAAACTTGCGGAGGAAAATTTGACCTTAAGCCTGGTAACTTAAGGAAAATTGTAGCGGTAAGCGAGCAAATTAAGCAAACTAGCAAGAAAGATTATTTTGCTGAACCCTCAAAGTACCTTGCCAACGCAGCGGGATCCCATGATGAGGGGACAGCTTGTTTGACATGATCACGAAGAACAACCTGGGTTTTCTCTAATGCAATGTTGTACAAGGTTATGGATACACCATCAAAAGCAAGACTTTTTGTATTTGCAGCTTCTCTCTGCCAAGCCTCTGATAATTCAAATGCTGTGTTGAAATACCCCGATGGGATCTTACCAGATAGTGATAGCTCCTGATTAAACTGCTCTGACATCTGGAGCAAAACATACAGTGCTTTGTTACCCAAGGCAAAAAAAAAAAAAAATCTCAAACCTCAACAGAATCGAACTTCAATTATCCAAAACAAAGAAAAGGAAAAGAATGGAGAGGGAAAAATCTCCAGTTAGACAGCTTATATATCATCTCCTTTTACAAGGACTTGCAAGTATTTCAGTTCTCGACACACATAATTTACTTGAAAAAGAAAAGTTCGAACTCAATATTAAAACAACAAAGTTTGCTGTGAGTTAGAATTGAACCCATAAAGCAAAATAAAAACATGTTTTCAAGTAAAAAAGGTACCTGCTGAAAAGAGAGGACATCGGAGCATAATCTCATACGCTCGCCTTTATCACATTTAATTGACTTGGAGACATTTGAGACTGAAATTCCATTTGGGAGCTCAATGGTCCGAAGTTGGTCGTTGTCTGTAGCAATTAATCTAGGGTCAGGAAAATTTCTCTTGCAGGAATAGAGCTTGAGATCATTTGTGAGATCGTATCCCAGCCCAATGGAATTTATGGCAGTTTCAGCGAATTTGTTCGGGTCCAAGGCCTTCGCTGACATTTTCTCCTTACCACACACTCATCACCTTTGATCAAATTCAAAGCAGAGACCTCAGAAACGCAATCTTTCCTGGAAACGTTCCCAGAAAATATACAAAAAAAAAAAGGAACACGAACAGTGATGGGTTTTCACTTCAGTGGAAATGGAGATTTGTTGAGAATCTACCAGAGTAGTAGAGAAGAAAGGGTCTAGGAAGATGAAGGGGAATATTAAACAAACACGATTCAAATATCGTTTTCGCTTTTCGGTGCCCCCAAAGTATGTGCAAGAGATGGCTGGTCAAACTAGTACAGGTCTCTCATCTTTGAGCAGAGATATTTTAATTATTAATTTCTGTTTCAGAATAGTTGGTGACGGCTTGTTTCCGGAGAAAGTCAACCCTGAGGGCTGCTAGGGGCAGCTCGCGCCTTACCCTTGAAGGGCATATACTACACCTTCTCGCCATGTTTGTTTGAGCTGTGGTTTGAAAAGTGTATTTAGGTAAGAATAGATAAAATTTTTTTTATATATTTATCTCATATAATATAAATTATATTGGGAAAACAATTTTTATCTCTAATTTAAATAGGCACTGTAACAATAAAATTTGTCGTTAGCTTGAGCCAATTTAACAAAATTGCTCAAGTGGCACAATTTTAAAAAGACTTTGCCTACAATATATCAATCAATGGAGTTGAGTCTAACAAAAGGGTTTAGTCTGTCACAATGTGGCGACACACTATTCAAATCCTCGCTGAAAAAGGTGCTTGTATTTAATACCTGACAGCATCTCAAATAAAAGTGTTTTCAATAGAAGAATACATCTGCTTAGTAAAAAAAAAAAGGATTATATCTTCTTTTACACCCTTCAAAACTTAACTGTGAAAAAAAAAATATTACTATGTCTTATTTTTAATATAAGATCTTTACACTTTGAACCAAAATCTCATGTTAAGAAAGAGGGGTAATATTTATTTAGGGGAGATCGGTGAAACAATTCATGCTAAAAAATTTTATTAACCAAAATAATCAAATATGTTTTTATATATAAAGAGTATGTATAAGACTTCAAACATAGAAAGTATTATATTAATACTCAAATTCAGACCCTTCTACTAATAAAATTAGTAAACAGGGGCTTTTCAACTATTTTCTCAAAGTTGAATTGATTAAAAGTTAACATTTTAACCCTTCTATCATATAACTATATTAAAAATAATATAATAATAACATGCCACAAATGATAACCACGCATCAAAATAGATGGTAAAAATCTTGTTTAACGAAAGTAAGACTCACATGCTACATTGAAATCATGCATGCATAAACGTGCTTTTTACAAATACACTGAACATAACAGATATTCCTGGGAGGGGGGTGAATTCTGGCTGCTTGGTGCTTGCTTCATAGCTACTTTTGGTTGAGTTGAGAAAAATAAAAATAAAGAAGCAAAAAAGATGACAACTTGGAGTTTGGTTTGAATAATCCTCTTTCGAATCCTAATTATAAGATAAAGTTAACTTTTTTAGAGAAATTAAGGAAGCTAATTAAATTATTTTAGAGTATTTATATTTATATTTTTTTCTTTAAACTAATTATTTTGACTAATAAATTAATATATAATTTAAAGATAGATAATATATAATATGATAAAGTAACTTATTTAGTTTCTTTAATCTCTTTAAAAAAAATTAACTTTATCTTATTTTAAGGACCAAAGACAATAATTCTCAGTATAAAAGTTAAGCAAGAGGTTTGTTTTGATTGTATACATAAGAAGTTAGACGTTAACTTACTTTGTTTATTACATTTATAATTGTTTTTTTTCTAAAAAGTCCTTATTATTGTGGCATTCACGAAAGTGATTCTCGTCAAAGATAATTTTAATGCATATGATTGAATAACGTATTTTAGAAAATCAGTTTATATTTATTATAAATAATTAATTTAATTGATTTTTTAATATTAAAAAATTAATTATTATCTAAAATCGCTGGTTGTCGTTGATTATTTGGTCCTGGCACCGCCAGAGACTTGGTCTAATGCCGTACTCAAGCTTTTTTCTTCATTTGAATCAGTCAAAGAATATCTGGCCCTACCCGACCTATCCACACTGTTTCCATTTTTTTTTTTTTTGCCAGTTATACTGTTTCCAATTTCATTGCATGTGCAGTATGCGTGTGTGTATCATCAGTGTATGTAATATGTATTTATATTATATAGATATATGTGTCTATATATTATGAGTATATTATGAGGTCAGGCATCCCTGCAGGTTCAAATCAGTGTTTATAGAAGTATTTATAAATTTCTTATCAATAAAATTTATATATTGGGGGACGATCTAAACTTATGTTCCTATGAGCTATGACCTAACTCCTTATTATTAACTGAACCAATCTTTATATAGTATTTGTGTATTTTTATAACTGTATGTACTGAGGTCCAAATACTACCTTCGATTCTAAATATAAAACTTAGGGGGAGTTTGGGATAGCCTATTTTTTGGTAATAAATTTTTATTACGTAAGTCGAGATAAATCTCTTTTCATACTTATCTCGTATACTGTAAATCACGATTTATAAACACTTATAAGTAAAAAATAAGCTATCACAAACGAACACTTAATTGACTTATGAGATAGTCGTAAGTTCTTTTGCTGGCCCTTTTGACTTGTAAATACTACATCTCATTCTAAATATAAAACTTAATTGATTTTTTTTGGAGAGATTAAGGAAATTAAATAAGTTATTTGATCATATCATATATTAAGTATGATTAAATTATATATCAATTTTTAAGTTAGATAAATTAATTTGAAGAAAAATGATAAATATAAATACTTTAAACTGATTTAATTAGTTTCCTTAATTTTTTCAAAAAAATCAATTAATTTTTATATTTATGACTAAATGTAGTACTAATAATCAAAATCTTCAAAAATTCCACCCTCAAAATTTTCGGACAAAACTCTTCAAATTTATTAAAAATTTCATTATTAGCAATAATTCATAACATATAATTGCCAGTTTTCCACTCGCGAAGAATGCGGCTTCTCTCCTTGCATTCCTATCCTTTTCCTCTCTGTTACTCCAAAATTACTCCAAAACTATACTGTTTTGGGTGTTAAAAAGAGAGAGTTAGGCCTTTTTTCTAAAAAAAAATAAGATTCAGCATTCTGAAGTATTTTTTCAGTGTCATTGAGTATGTTAAAATAATTTTTTATAAATCCAATACCGTAAAATATTTTTCTAATTGTAACAAACAGTCTAAACTTAAGATATAAAGTGTTGATAAAAAAAATATTTCAGGGGATTAGATGCAAAAAAAAATTATTTAAAGATACTGGGTGTTATTGAAAAAATTATTTAAGGTGTTGGGTGAACTCAAAATTAATTTATGATACTGGTGTTACTAAAAATACTTTAAAATACAATTTACTAGATAGTAGATACCGGATATTATTAAAAAATACTTGTGCATTTTACTAGACAATAGTTACTACTGAAAAAATATTTGAGAGTAATCAGTGCATTAAAAATTATTTCAGGATACCGAGTGCCACTAAAAAAATACTTTAGGGGGTTGATTATTATTACCTCCAGTCTTAAATATAAAACAAAGTTAACATTTTTTAGAGAGATTAAGGAAGTTAAATAAGTTACTTAATCATATCATATGTTATGTAATATGTATCTTTAGATTATATATTAATTTATTAGTTAAACTAATTAGTTTGAAGAAAAAAATAAATATAAATATTTTAAAATAATTTAATTAATTTTCTTAATATCTTCAAAAAAAATTAATTTTATGTTATAATTAAGATCACAGAGAGTATTTAAAAAAAAAGGGCAATCTACCTTTTTTAATGTCCAAGACGATGTAGTTTTGGGATATGGGAGAGGAAAAGGACCATGGTTCCCGGGCCCGGACCGGACCGGCCGGTTCGGACCGGAAACCACAGAACCGGTCACTAGACCGGTCCGGTCCGGGTCCCAAATTAAAAAAAAAAAAATTTTAACTTTTTCCTTTAGAATTTCTTACTATAAGCCTAAAATTTTCAATTACTCACCGGTTTGATCCCGGTTTAGCTCCGGTTTGGTCTCGATTTGATCCACTAACCCTTAACCCAATACCCCGACCGATTCAATACCCGGTCCAGGTTTTAATCCCTTGAAAAGGACAGAAACCCAAGGGAGAGAAGCCGCGCGACCTCGTGAAGCTGTAAAACCAAAACTATGCCATATTGCCACGTGGAAAAATAATCTCAATCGGTGAGTAAAAGTCAAACTGTTATTAGCATTTGACCTTGAATTTTGACAAATCACTACTTTATTAAAAAATACTTAAAAAATAGAACTGTTGAGTAATGTTTTGAAACCAGATCCGAAACCGAACAACTGGTTTTGTTCAGTAATTTTTTTTAAAAAAAAGTTGATTTTTTAATTTTTTTTAAATTTTATATTAATAAACCTAAAATATTCAATTTTTCACCGGTTTAGTTTTGAGTTAGCTCCGGTTAGATTTCAATCTGACTCACCGACTTTTGACCCAATACTCCAACCGGTCCTGTTACCAGTCTGGGTTTCAAAGCATTGCTAATGAGGGCTTAAGCCTAAAATAAAAATTCTAAGAAAATCGCGTTCTTTTTTGTACTTTCAAATAGAAAAATGGGGAAAAATGGAAAATCTCACTCAATCCAAAAACTAAAAAAAATATTTAAAAAGTTTTAGTATAAATTTCTCTATCAAAAAAGTTCTCAGACACATTGGTGATATAGATTCTAAATGTGAACTTAACTTATTATAATTATATTGACAAATCGTAGAGTAATTATTGACAAACCTATCTATATTAATTAAAACAATTTTTATATTTATAAATATATATAATTATTTTCACAAGTCATAAAATAATTAATTATTTATAAGGTCTCTAGAGATGTTTTTAAACAGAGGAACGATACTGAAACCTTTTGATATATTTTTTCTGAACCTTCGGCTAAGATTTTCCCAAGAACACTTGCTCTGCTTGGCTGTTTCCTCTTCACTAATGCAACCCAAAATAAACGATATAGCTTAAAAAGACCGTTTCAGGCTAAATGTAATGGTTTCTTCTTTTTCTCAAATCGTTCTTCGTTGATAAACCTTCAAATTCAGAAATGGCATCGAGGGATTCTCGTCTACGAGCAGCCCAGCAAGCCATTGACTCAATTGGCCAGGGATTTGACATAACCCACGACATATCTTTCAACAATTGCAAGAATGGTCCGAGTTTGATCATTATCAATGAAGAACAGTGCCGTAATCTGGAGATTCCAGGTGGGGTTTTAATTCCAAACGTCCCCAGTTCTATCAAATGTGTCAGAGGTGAATCTCTAAAAATCCATTCCGATGTTCTTTCCTTACATCAGGTATGTTAGTTATAGCCGAAGAAATTCATGTTTAGCAAGTCAAACGTGTGTGTGTCTTTGAGGACCAAATTCCTGTATTCTGATTCAGATGTTGCAGCACTTCAACCAAGAAATGTGCTTGGGAGAAAGAACTGCGTCTGGGAATTTCTGTGCTTCATTCGGGATATCCGATCGCTGTATAAAAGTTTTTGATAGCATAAAATCGCTTGCTTATGATGGATGGTTCATCAAACGCTATACTATTGAACTAGAAAAACGTCAAGGAGAACTTGATGATCATGTCAAAGAAGCTGTTCCATCATCATGGGACCCTGAGGCCTTGGCAAGGTGAGACTATGGAAATTCTGTACATTACAATCACCATTCAACAATGCTAGTTGTATACTTTTGTTTCAATGGAACAAATTTACTAGTTTCTATGATGTTAAAAGCTTCCTTTGTATTTGAACTGAGGAAAGTGTGTGCTTGTGTGTGAGAGGAACATGGTTTATTTGAAGATGGAAACTATTAAGAGGCTTCATAATGATAAAGTTGATTTCTATTAAATCATGCAAGGTTTATAGGGGAGTTTGGAACTCATGTTGTAGTTGGGGTGAGCATGGGAGGAAAGGATGTGTTATATTTGAGGCAATCACATTCATCAGACCTCCAACCCACTGAACTCCAAAAACTTTTGAAGGATAAAGCTGACATGAGGTTTATGGGTTCTGCAGAAAATAGTAGTCTGACTTCAGAAGATATATGTTACAATGAAGAGGTATTGTACATCTATATTTTGTTGGACAAAACTTAGGCCAAATTGCTTATAGCCACTTGGTCAAGTTCTCTAATCACACTTGTTATTTTGTTATTATTAATTGTCAAAATATGTATGTGCGCTTGTAAATGCAACTATGAATGCTTGTAAATTTTTGTATAATCTCTCATAATGTAAATTAGGATTTGTAAATTTTCATTTGGACACTTGTTATTTTTCTTTTATTAGTTGTTAAAATACGTATGTGCACTTGTAAACTCACCTATGAAATATTGACACTTGTTATTTTGTTATTGTTAGTTGTTAAAATGCATATGTGCACTTGTAAATTTACCTATGAACTTGGCCTAATGGATATAAGCAACTTGACCTAAGTTTTGTCCTATTTTATTCACCATTTTTTCAACAACTACTTGAAGGTCTTGCTTGCATATTTATTTGTTCATCCAGCATAGAAATTTTCTTCTGGACCATTCTTCAGTACCATAATTTCCTGACAGGAAAGCATGAAGAATTGTTCATGTGTTTGCAGGATGTGGTTGTGATGAGCAGTAGGAGGGGAGGAAGTTCCCAAATGCTACATCATAAGGAATGGTTTGATACTGTTGACTGGGAACCTGATGTCATCTCCATGTTTCTTGTTCCATTGACATCCCTCTTGAAAAGCATTCGCGGAAGTGGATTTGCGTGCCATGCCATAAATCTATATCTTCGATGTAAGTAGTGGACTTGTTTGGTTTGTTGCACAAAACTTGAAAAACCTGTGAATTTCAAGAAGGCATATGTAACAACCTCCCTCTGAATCTGAATTAAACTGATCGCTCCTGAAACAGATAAACCTCCGATCAAAGACCTGCATCAGTTTTTTGAGTTTCAGCTTCCAATACATTGGGCTCCTATTCTTAATGAAATACCGCTTGGTGCTCGTAGGAAGAAACAAGTCAGCACCTGGCTAACACTTGGTTTCTTTGGTCCTAAGCTTTACATAGACACAATTCCAGTAAGTTCTTTATCTATTTTTGTGAATACTGAAGATTTCCCATGCTTCCTACAAGCCAGAGAGTAGTGAGCCTAAGAAGATGGTGAAGAGCCATACCTTTGTCTCCTGTTGTTAAATTTATGATAAACTTGCTTTAGCCTTAATGACTACATCTTAGCTAGAGGAATAGTAATAATAAACACGATGCAATATGGTCTGTGTTAAAAGTTACTTTGTAAAGTCTACATGAATACTGAAAAATGTTGACAAAAAAAAAATATATATATTAAAAAATAGGGAAAGTCTTAATTATAATCACCAATAATGGAACATTCATTAGTACTTGGCCAAAGTCATGTATCTATATTACATATCAATTGGTTTCATGAATGTTAGAGGAAAGTGAAGAGTTAACGCTGGTTGACACTTGACGGGCTGAGTCATGAAAGGCTTTTATCCTCTCTTCAACAGTGCAAACATTTGCGACTCCATTCATCTCAGATATTAGAGTCTTAAATGAGCGTTTGTCTTGATCATCTTGTTTGAGCATTACAGTTTTTAGATTATTGTGATCACAGCCAAAGATCCAAATATGAGATTTTCTTACACCTGTTTCCCATCTTTCTGTGATCAATATTGCAAAGGAAATGTATTTTATGTTTCCCTTATAGGAGTTGAATCATGTAGTAATAGCAAATTGATGTCCAACTTCTGTACACTGCATGATACTAACAAACTGCTCTTCTCTTGTGTCGTTTAAATGGGTTGACGTTAGATTTATTAAAACATCTAATACGACGACTACTAGGAGAAAATGGCAAGTAAATTGAAAAAATTAAACTGTTATCAATAATCCTTGGTGTAAATGGCAAGGAACTAGTTTTCTTTTAATTTGAAGTTGAGTTCGACCTTTGTAACTGAAGAAAGTAAGTATAGGCAGAGTCCTGCTTCAATCTACCTAAGTTGACTTGGACTAGTGATGCAGATTGAGACTTCCAAAGATTAAGAGACTTAATTTTAAAAAAAAAATATCCGGTTTTTTATTTGATGGCAGGTTGATGTGGGTAACAGACCAGTAATAGGATTGAGATTACGATTAGAAGGGAGAAGAAGCAACCGCTTAGCGATTCACTTGCAGCATCTGGCTTCTCTACCCAAATCCTTCCCACTTTCAGACAACGAAAATTCTTATTTGTCATGTAACTCTTTTAATTGCACATCCCATCAAAAAGTTCGCTGGAATAGCTTTGCATATGTCTGCACTGCACCTGTAGAATCAGATGATGCCCTCTCCATTGTCACCGGAGCTCAGTTACAAGTTGAGAACAAGTGCCTCTTTCTACGTCTGCGCTTCTCCAAAGTACTCGGATCTACTTTGCAGAGTAAACCAGAGTGGGAGCCGAGTCTAGATAACTCATGCCATGGGTCATTGGGATTCTGTGGATTATTCACTAAAGAGAAGCAGAATGGTCATCCAAAGCCAGGAGATGTGACTATTGGGTCAACCACATATTCAGCGGCACGGCCACTGCCAGTGCACACGCCAAAGCTTCTGAGGTTTGTTGACACGACAGAGATGGCGAGAGGACCGGAAGATTCACCGGGGTATTGGGTTGTGTCTGGAGCCAGGCTTGCTGTGCAGTATGGGAAAATATATTTGATGGTCAAGTATTCACTCTTGAACCTTGTCATGCAGAGTAGTGAAACTGAAGCCTTATAGTGTTTGCTTCAGTGAAATTGATGGATGGTTAGAGGGAGATAAGCATATCATCTGCTGTGGCAAATGCTATTAGATGTAGATTTGTCAGCTTACTTTTCAATTTAGTCCAGAGTACTAATCAAGAATATGCTTGTAATAATAATATAATATGTATATAGATGATGGTTTTTATGTCATAATATTCGAAAGTTCTTTCTAAAATATTAAATATAGAAGAAAACTTGATCTACACGTCAGCAATAGCTTAATGTTGTATGGCGTGAACTCTGGACGATATTTTATTTCCATTTTGTTCTTGAAAGTCACATAAAATGTCTATGTGATGTATAAGTTCGAAATGGTTTACTTATTGGTACGAAAAAAAGAAATCAGTCTCTTAAATTTGAATTTAAACAATCTCTTTGCTCTATCTATGTGCATTTGAATTTGGATTTTGATTCGACAAGTTGGGTCGCAAGAACCCCGAGTGCTTGTCGATAATGAGAAGGGAGGGGAATAATTAAGGAGGTGAGGACAATAATTTTGCTCGTGTGACTCTTATTTATATTTATTAAATACTAGTATTAAAAAAAAAACTCACTGTTGTGAATATTGTAGTAGTGGATGTTCATAGTCTTTTAGGTTTCCATGATGCTTCTAACCTCCCATGGTTTTATTTAGTTTTATGTTGTAGATTAATTATTATGTTTATGACATTGTAACTCCATCATAATGTGAGTTTTTTTTTCTTTTTTTTGCCAAATAATGTGAGTTAATTCTTATGTTTAAGATATTGTAACTCTTGAAAGAATTGAAAGCCTTTATATAGAGGCTTAACACAAAATTTGATGTATATGAAAATACTATATGAATAAGAGTTCTTCACTCTCCATCTCTATAATTCTCTCTTATCTTTCTTTATCTCTTTATCTCAATCTCTTATATTTTCTTGATTTTATAACACGTTATTAGCACGAGTTCGTTAAGAAGGCTTGTGGTCTAGGTTTCTATTTCTTCTACTATCTAATTTTCTCATTTTCATAGTATATTTTATGTTGTTTATTCTCTATGTTATTTTATCTTTTAAGTTTACATTATCGATCTACCATTCTTTATTATTTTTCTCTTATGTTATCTAATTTTATCTTTCCTGTTGTTATCATTTATATGTCTATCTGGGATAATCTAAGCCATTATATGAAATTAAAGAGACCCTTGTACCAATTGTTCTATACATCAGGTTCTATGGCTAAGATTTGAGATTATTAGTACTTTGTTCTGTCATTCGCAAGATTCTTTTACTTTTATTTATCATTTTTCTAGAATCTATTATTATGCAACATTTATATTTCTTTATTTTATATTATGGTATTATTTACATTTTATGTTGTTATATTATGTTATTTTATTTTATCTGCGTTTCATTTATTTATTTACTTATTTAACATCTATATTTCTTTATTTTATTTACATTTGATGTTATATTTAATTGTTTATGTAAACTAAGCAAAAAAAAAAAAAAAACTTTTTAGCTTTGCAAGATTTTTATTATGATCCTGAAGACCAACATTTGGAGAAAATGATTATGTGCTATTGAAAGTAAAGAACGCGTTTATAAGAGTGAAAATGAACATGATTATATTGCATTGGTGGAATTGATAGTTAAAAGTCAATAATACTTTGTCTTGACTATTGAACCACAGTCGTAGAAATAATAACATTTCTAAAGTTAGTAACATTATGAGCAAATGTTATACTATGACTAGAATTCATATGAATAGAAAAAATGGTATAATATGATTGGAAGTCAATAGACTAATATGTACCAATTTATTAAAAGCAAATATCAAAATGGTTGTAAAGTCAAAAAGACCATGAGATATAGTGAAAAATACCAGAAGTAATTATGATGCTTAAAGTAATAAGTTATGGGGAAAAATGGCTAAATTGTAAAGTCAAAAGAAATAATTGTAAGCCCTAAAGGTTATATAATTTTAATTAGTTTTTAAATTTAAATTTAAATTTATTGTGGTTAATTTGTGAGAAAGAAATTATTATTTGAAATTAAATAGACAAAAAGGTAATTTTGGTCATTTTAAAATTTTAACATAGGGCCAATTTATTTACAAATTTAAACATTATTGGTAATTATTGATATTTTGATTTCGTGGCTTTTTAGGATTCTACCTTATGGTTATTGTCACTATGCCAGATAACTCCCAAATGAAGTGGTTTCTAGTATTTATTTATATAACCTTCAATTATACAATTAAGTTGTTTAATTCTCTTCTTTATGTATAATTGTACAATTTATTTGTAACATTAAGTATATGGTGTATATGAATATTATTCATACATCAATGGAGTTTATTACGTCAAACCTACCTATTTTCTTCTTGGGCCTTGTGCTTATCTATTCCACCATAGGTTTCCTAACAAACACTCAAATCATATACCTCAATATTAAGGTATTTTCTTTCATAATTAGTCGTACTTTTTATTTTAACTCTATCTTCCATTTATGTTCTCCTCTTGAGCATGTGCAATTTTTCTTAGTTCGCAAACATTTCATTATTGAAAGGTATACAAATACTTTGTAATTTGTATTTTATTTTGGTATTGATAAGTTATTGTCTTTTCTCCCAATTCATTGTATTGTCATTTTTTCTACTCCTTAGCATTCTCACATGATATGTGCAAGTTTCATACATTAATCATGATATAATATATAATATGATATATATTGGAATCAAATTACTTTTATGTGACATTTGCAAAAAAAAAAAAATCATATATCATATTTGAATTAAGAGAAGGAGAACTCATTTAATTTTATGAGAAAATTCATTATGAATAGTTTGTGATTTGTTAGATAAAACCATTTTTGTAATGTGTGTAAACTATATATATAATGTAAATTAAATTTATGGATGATCAAATAGTAGGGAATATTTGAAAGAATACTATGTATATCATAATTATTCATTATTTTATATTATAATGCTTTTGTCTTTACATTTCTCTCAAATTAATTTTAGCTCCTAAACATCGCAAATCATTGCAATAAGATCTTTATGTATTTTGATTATAGATCTCCTCATATTTCATTATGTAGTGAAAAATTCTAAACATTTCATACTTTGAATGCATCAAAAGATGCAAATTGAAGCATATTATTATTAATGAGTAATGAAGTTATATAAAAATGTGATAATATATGTTAGTTCATGAAGAACATAAATGTAACAAAATCGATATAATTCCTAGAGAATTAATATAGATTTTTCTTAATTCTATGGGCGGAAGAAGATATAATCATGAAATTTTATAACCCATAGATTTACATTAGAGTTTCACTCTATCAAAGGGTTTAAGTAATAGCCCAATATACTGAAATCCATAATTGTATATGAGTTATGAAGTATTTGAGCTTTCAAGTGAAAGATAAATTATTGGCTTACTATATGTTGGTTTGTCTTTGAAATATAGAAATGAAGAAAGTATATTTATATGACTCACTCTTAATTGAGATATTGTTAGAATACAAATGTGAGTTAATATTGAAAAGTTCTACTCATATATGTAGGAAAAATAGAGGGAGAGGGAAAACTGGCGTACAGGGGCAAATCCATGTTCGGATTTGGGTCAAAGCTCTAATGCTCCATAATTGTGCCCACACGATTATCAGACTACTAGAGCCTAATTATGATTTGCACAACAGATCACCAAAACCAGAAAGATGGTAGGAGAGAAGAGAATTTTCAGAAAGCTCAATGGCGGGGTAAATTGCAATTGAGGAGGCACACCCTATTTATAGTGGTTTATGAAGGCCACTAATTAGGAAACGTGTGCACTCCTTCTTGTCCTTCAAGACAGCAATTAATTGATTCTCAATTAATTCCCTAATTATGGTGATTTGTTCCTCAATTAAAAAATCCATAATTATTGCTGAATTATTCCCCAATCTACAATTAATGCTGATTTTATTCTTATTTGATTAGGCTACTTGTGTCCTAATCAAATAGTCCGGCCCATGAAGGGCGGACTTGGATCCAAAGTTCAACATCTCCCACTCGCACTTGATGGGCCTCCCATCATGCGTCCATTACTCTTTCATGTTTCATACTTGGCGTCTGCTGTGACCGCGTGGGCAAAAACGGCTTCAAGATTTGATGCTTGTGATACTAGAAATCCCTCATACTGGATCAGCATCTAAGGACACCCTTTATATATGTAAGATATATATTCATTGCCTCATATGCCTTAGATTCTCCCATACATATTGCTCATGGCATATCTAATCCCTCTTGAGTTAATATGTTGATTAACTCAGATTGCCTTCCACGCACATAGTATCCACACTTACTAGCTACACATAAAGCTAGTAAGGGGTCGACCACAGATACTAGCACATATTATGTATCTAGGAGTAAATCTTCCTTTTTGACTAAACATCAGTCCATCTTGACTTAGTCGCTTTCCTAGTTTTCACTCGTCTGACCGAATCGAGTGTGATCATGGTGCTTCAGCTAAAGTAGCTGTCACCAAACCAAGTTTTCATGATGTCGTCTAAGTCTTAAGGGCATCGTGGAAGGATTCTTCCTTCTTGGGACTCACACTGTGGTGAACTAGGGATCTTTCACCAACATCCCATGTTGCTGTCTAACTCTCAAGCACATGCAGTATGAATTGCATGCTACGGTGAATGGTTTGTGGTGTATGTCGATTTCTTTCTCTTTCACCGTACAGACATTAGTTCCAAAATGTACTCAACATTCGAACCAGAACTTTCTTTTTCACAATACCTATTTTACAATCTCATTTGTGAAAAAGAGTTCTTTGCCTGGCTACAGGTTTGTATTCATGCTCCGATCCATTTTATGTGTATATGTGCACATATAGATCTCATCTCAGTCTAACTGAGGCAACTCAAACACAAAGATTCTTCTTAACCATCTCATGGTGATCATTTGCTCGTCTTACCCTCCCATGCCCCAGCAAAACATAGGAAGATGGTTGTTCGTGTGAGTGAACCAACCTCTTTTGACCTGTACGACATACAAACTTGTATACCTTATATGTATTTACTCATAACATACATACTATTTCTTTTATCTTCATATAAAATAAGTTCACGACCTTACATTTTATTCACGCCCCAAGATTTTCACTAACTCAATGAAAATCAAGCTATGGGCTCAGTAAGGGGATCTACCAATATTCTGTCAGTAGAAGGTCATTAAACTATCGCTTTCGCTTTCCCTCTTTGAAAGCATATCTCTCATACAGATATATCAAAAAGTATGTTTCGCCTTGCTATGATACTTAAGATCCTCATCATAAGATCTTATCGTTTGGATCATTCTATCCACCATTCATTCCCAATCTCTCATAGAAATTACTTTAGCCATATGGCACTTTAAATGATGGCAAAACACGCCATGTGTTCTATTTCCATGGATAACAAAAAAAAAATACTTTGTATGTTTCCTTACTCCATCACCATTTGCCTAGGTCTTGTATTGGAGTATCCTTTCAAAGGAAAGTTGTTGTCTTGACAACTTAATCCATGGTTATTCTCATAACCCATTTTATAGTAGGACCAAAAAATAGCTTCCATGTTCGACCAAAAATATTTGGTCTTATGTATACTAACGTGTACATTCATATTACCAACTATAGTCTCACATGGTACTCTACCCACCTTTTTTATGTTGAATTCCTCATAGGACATGTAACCTCTTTAGGTTTGTGCCTTGGACTTCAGGGGTGTCCATGGGTTTGCAGTTTGGCATCCTTGGATGCCTAAAGATCACACTTGTACATGTCTTAGGTAGCAAAGACTGTATCTTCCTTGTGCAATCTTCGTTTATCTCGTCATTCAAGATATTTATTCAACCCATGATTTTCTCAACTCAGAATTTAAGGATTCTCTGATCCTTTATTCCTTTGACTCCCTTGACACTTGTTTCAGCTAAACATATGTCATTTCACAAAGGATAACTTCACAAAGAATCATTACTAGACCGTTTGGCACTCATGTAGTGTTCTTCAATTATCTCGAAGTTAGTGAGGCTTTCACCTTGTGAAACCTCATATACTACTATTTTGGTGATTGTTTCTACAAAGCCCTTAAGCTACTTCATGTAGAGTTCATTATCCAATTTCCAAAATTTTCAAATTGGAAGGCGATCTTTACATCATCTTGATGTAATTTCAAGACTAAGCTTGTCATAGCCAAAGTTTAGAGTTAAAACGCACAATAGACAACCTTCTATTGTAGTACCCCTTAGCCACTAAGTGTTTTAGGTTCTACATGCCCCCAACAGATTTGAAAATCTACTTGTTTCTAATCGCCTCTTGGCTAGGTGACAAATTGCCCAAACACGTACTTGGCTTAAAGAAAATCCAAATCCTCCTACTTGACACTTTACAATTCTTCTTAGCAGGTCCTTCTAATGTCTTTCAAACACTTATAGATAGTCATCATTTTCTAAATGATGAGAGAGCATTTAATCCATTAGGGAATCTATCCCTTTATAGTCATTCGTTATATGAAAATTTGCTCCGAGGTGGATTTCATAGGATTCTTTTCCTATGTATGAGTGAGGTAATTCTCTTATAACTTACCTTTTACCTCTTTTATTGTGAAAACTAGGTTGTGCTCCCCCGTGCGTTGCACGGGGTGTTTGTGCTAATTGAATCATTTCATCCAAAATAATAGCAAATTGCCATACTTTAGGAAAAGTATTATGTAGTTTAAATAAAGATGACACAATGAGAGTATATGTCTAATGTATATTTAGTACAATATTCATAATGATTGTATGACTAAGTCAAATTTCGGAACACTTCTTGGTACACAACATTTCGTGTTATCCTCTTTTCCCTATTGTCATTATCACCAACAACTATTTTCAGGCCTTCTATGGTTTTAACTCTGGACAATGCAATATATAACTGGCCATGTGTAAAGACGGGTTTGCAAAGATACAATCCAACATATCGTAGAGACTGCCCTTGACTCTTGTTGATAGTCATAGCAAATGAAAGAGTTATTGAGAATTGTCTTCGTTGCATGTGGAATGGCCATCGACTTTCAGAAGGATTCATATCCATTCTATAAATAAGGATCTTTTGATTGGGATGTGAACCATTCAAAGTGACTGCCTGAATAACAGTTTTACCCAACTGAGTTATTCGGAGGTGGGTTCCATTGCATAATCCTGAAGACTGATCAATGTTCCTCAGCAGCATAATTGGTACCCAACTTTAAGAATTAGCTTATGTGGAGGCAAACCAGAGCTGTTGATCGTGTTAAGGAACTCTGTGGTGTACAAATTGTCAAAGCCATCACTATCTTCATCAGACTTATAAACAGAATCACAACTGTTGAATTCGTGTGCATCACCTGGCAAGAGGGAACACAAACGGTCATTGATACGATTCACCATTTCGATGGTTGGCGCCAATATTGCCCTGTCATTGAAATATGCATTTGAATGTAAATTGTCAAAGATCCTAGGATATGTTGAATCAACAATGGCTTGAATTGGATCTTCAAAATCTGATAGCAACAATTCAGCAGGGATTTCAATTTCAGCAATGCCATCTTGTGAGTTGCCTAATTTGCCATCACCGACATCTAGTAACCATTGTGCGAACGATGCCAACTTAGCATTGTCAGTGGTTAATGTTGAAGAAGTCAATCGCATATTTTTTGTAAGGCGAACAATGGTGCAATGATCCCATAAGTGTGAAGAATTAATGCATGTATTTACAATGGTTCCTCTTTTCCCTTTTGGAATGACTGGTAATATCTGACGAAAATCACCTCCCATAACTACACACTTCCCTCCGTAGGGCCTATCACAATGCATAATATCCCTTTTAGAAGTATGTTGAACAAATAACAACATATTACTAAAAAAATGACCTCAAATTACCTAATATGATGCTGTGGAGCTATCACCAGATGATATGACAGGCACATGATGTAAATAACTCATGACATAAGAGGATATTGAGTGTGACTTAACAGTCCCGCCTCTAATTGAGCCATTTAAGATGAAGGATATAAGGCATAGTGGAAGAGATCAGGGAGAAGATAGTGGGCCATATTCTGGTAGCTAATAGTAAAGATGTGACATATAAAAGATGAACATGGTAAGTGAAAATGAACTGTTAATTCAAAAAAGCTGTTGGTGTGATAATAATGACATCACAGGCTGTGCAAAAGGAACATTAAAAAATGGGAACATAACAGATTCCACTCGGGTGACAGTAATAACCTTAAATAAGATTAAGATATGTGCTCCAATGAACATCCAATTCAATTCAAATGAATACAAGAAATAGTGTTACCAGATAGACGTTTGAATAAGAGAAATTCAATTCAAATGAATACAAGAAATAACAGATTATTCAAAGTCACCACCTCACAGACAATCTTGGTTTTCATATATGATACATGTTGTACGTGGAATAAGGAATTGTAACAAAAAATTGAGATATGTGCAAATAAACAAAATGGAAACAAAACATATTCCATTCGGATGATAGCAGTGTCCTTGTCCAAAAAAAAGTAAACCTTAAATACCATTGAGATATGTGCTACAATGAACATGGAAATGTTGATAGCATTGTAGATATGAAGATAAAGCACAGTTTCCTACACCATGAAAAACTGGTAACACTGCTTATAGCTGAATCAGAGTATGATGGATGCATGCTACTTGTGAATGACTTTATAATATGTAATGAAGCCCCGTACATGGATGGTCAAAAAACATATAGAAAAATATCAGGGAAAAGACAGAGGCCTTTTGAATGATAATCTGCAAGGACCAATTTTAAAATCTTACTTAACAGCATGGAGGTACGCAAAATAGATGAATATGGAAAGAAATCATGGCGAATCACACCTACACGCAGCTCTAGGTTACTACAATAATGAAATAAAATGCCAGCTATAAGCAGAGCGCTTCGTTGATAGCGAAAAAGAGAAGATTTAGAATCTATACTTTGTGATCGATGTATTTTCATGGCAGGGAAGAATCTCTATCTTCTAATCACCGATAACCATCTCCACTAATCACGCCGGTGATCAACGCCTACCAACATCGGTGTTTATGATCCCTCCAAATGTTTTTTTTACTGATTTTTAAATTAAACCCACAGCAACTTCGACGTTGTCATTTCCACGTGACACGTTTTATGGACAGACACGAGTATGCAAGTCATTTTCAGTCAGAAGCATTAATTGGATCTTCCTTCCAAGTTATCTTATTTGTCCTTTTGTGACTTTTGCAAAAGCATTAATTGGATTTATGGCTCCTTATACGTGGGCTTTGTGGGCTTGAGTCTGATTTTAACGTATAAACTATACCAAGTTCCTTAACATTGGTAAACAAACACAACATGGGTAATATAATAAATCCGATGGGCAAAACAGCTTGAACGTTAAAACAAAGTAGAGAAGAAAATTCCACATAAAACAGAAAACTCATATCAATAAACCCGAAAATTTTTCTCTTTATATGTGGGCTTTGTGGGCATTAGCCCAAACCCAGAACTTTGTCGCATTATGTGCTTCGAAACTTGGCAATTAAAAAAAACAGAAACTTGCCTTTATTGAACATCTTTGAAATCACAATGCACCGTTTTGAAGAATTCTCAAAGATTTTTTTTTATTTTAGAAAGATCAGGGTTGAATTTCTGCCTCTAAATCTACACGCACAACAGTTATAAGATCTTCAAAAAATTGAATAACATAAGCAATTACCAAAGAAATTAACTATCAAAGGTTTGAGCAACATCCATAGCCGTAATAACAAAAGAAATCGGTGGTCAGCTTTTCGAGATGCTATTTTAAATGAACCTTTGTCAAAGAAAAATATAATCCCATTCACTATCAAAAGCTGACCATCAAAACACATCAGGATGTTCATGACATGTCCTCTGAATTAATATAATAATATTTGAAGATCTTATACAGTCTTTATCCGGTTCTAACTTCACACAAGTAACTAACATTGTCTCCATAAAACAACAAAAAACTTGTAGTATAACAATCAGCTAATTGTTTCTACATAATGCCAAAAATAAATCAGCCTTCCTTGGCCAAAAGCTGAGTATACTGACATTGTTTAAAATAAAGTTCACACATTAACCAATGAAAAAAATGTCTGTAGCTGTAGAAATCCACTGTAGCATTGCAAAGTCTCTTTTCCTCTTCTTCTGTTGAGAATCAGGAATGGATAATAACCAGCATTCAAAGCAATGGCACCAATTTATTTCAGCATGGCTCTATCAAAGGATATAGCAAAATATCATTAAATGCAACAAACATCAGTATTAGATGCTAACAAAAACTGAATGGAAGCTTACATACAAGTATTAGATTGGTTGATTTACATATTTAATTTGAATGGAAGCTTAAATCTGCATTATGTTCTACCTTGATTGTCTTTATCTGAATCTTCTACCCTCTGCCACGTGTAAGTTGAAGCATCATAGCATGGTCTACAAAGTGTAAAATGAAAAAAGCACAAGGTGAGACTATAATTTTTGTGAGCCTACGCTTTGCAAGCATAAGACTATTAAGTGGTTTTATACTTTTTCAGAAATGTTGATACACATTGACCTTTTTTTTATCAGCACAAGACAATAGCACATAAGTCATTATAAAAATTAGCAAGGATGAAGACATACTTTATTGAAAAACACCAGCATATCAACATCACAACATATAAAACTTGCATTGTGTTAAGAACATATAAAACTGGCATGCTCACGGTTACCTTTATAATAGGTTTTTATGGATTTTAAAGCTATTATTTGGAATACTAGAGGTGTGGGGGGTTGTTCATTTATGGGTTTGATCAAGGAGATTCGTAAGCGTTATAATTTCCAGTTTCTTGCGTTATTAGAAATGAGACAGAAAAGTAAGAAAGCTCATTTGCTAGCTAGGAGATGGGGGTTCAAAAATGTTATGGTGGCGGATGCTATGGGTTTCAATGGGAGGATATAGTGCTTTTGAGATGAGAGCGTGGACTTCTCAGTTACTATGAAACATGCTCAAGTTCTCTATAGGACTTTTAATCAAAGAAAAGAAGATGCTTGGGATCTGTCAGTAGTGTATGGTCATCCTAATCCAGTCCTTAGATGGACGTTGTGGCATCAGCTCCGTCTCATTGAAGACCAGGGGGTGGGTAAATGGTGCATCGGAGGAGATTTTATTGCCATGTTGAATCCAACTCAATCACCATACGAGTAAGCTACAAATTGAAACAGAGGTGAGACAGAGCACGAGGTATAAATATACATGGCCAGACATAAAGAAGTCCTCAGAGCAAGCCCACATCGGCAGTATGAGAAAGTAGAAATGTAGTAGATTCATAATACAAAAGGGAACCACTTACAGACACGTCGAACACAATGATCTCATAACGGCATAGCACCTTGGAAGGAAGATCATATTCAAACTGCTCGTGGACGTGTTCGACACAAATTAGAAAGCAACTTTCTTCTTTCTAATTCACTGAAATTTCTTAATTAGACTACAGCAGAAAATACTTGCCTAAAGGAGGATTGTTGGTACGTCGAAGGAGATGGAGGATTGTTGATATGAAAATTTTATAGATGCACAATAAATTTCAGAGAATTACCGGACTAGATTCAAAGCCAAATTAAAATGAAAAATTTTAAAACAGTGGGGTTCAAAACCAAATTAACATTAAAAATTTAAAACAAATTTAAAACATAGTATGAAGTGGTGCTACACCGTCCAAACACACGACTGCCAACAACTCAATGAACATATGACATGGGGAATTCATTCAAAGCCAGATGAAACAATCAATCTTATCGAAGTTTGGGAATAGACAAAGCCTAAGCTACGAACCTTCTTCAATACTCGCCTCTTTCAGCTATGCTCTCATATAATGGAGAAGATGATGAACAGTAGCTTACTCCCGAACTCGACTCAGATCCACTCTCTAGCTGTTAATTTCATATCAGATAGACAACATCGTTCTTGATCTCTTCAAAGTTGATCGCCTTGTTTCCGGCCTCCATCTCCTTGGACTTACCTCGCCGGAGATCTCAGTAAAACTTCAAATATGCAAAGAAAGAAAGGGTGAAGGAATGAAGATTGAAGAGAGTGGGAGAGGAGAGAGACGACGAGTTTTTGAAAGGAGGCGTTGTTTTTCAGAGAAAGGAGAGAGCAATATACAGTATACTTTTCTTGGTCAAAGAAAAACAGCTGGATGAATATTATTGAAGAGAGAGAAGAAAGAAAAAGATAGAATTCAAAATTTGAATTCAGAGCATTGTCGGCTTGGTCGCATGAGCCCGAGGCAAAATATTTTATTCGGGGAAATCGTGATCGGCTTGTGAACAGTAAATTGAGGCAGGAGCCACACCTAAGCCGTATAAGGGATCAGCTTGAGGGAACAGATTTTATATATATATTGATGGTCTCAATCCTCCCACTCGGATTAGTGAACTTAGGAACACTTAGTTATTCCTTCTCACTTGTGAACCTCTTAAAGAGATTCAATATGATTAATGCTCATTTCCTTTTAAAGTTATTCCTCGGCTCTCTTGTAGTCATTGAGCCGCCATCATTTTCACTATTGAAGACGTCTTTTGTCAAATTCTCAGGTCATCTCACAAAGAGATTCCTTATATACCTTGACCCCAACCTTCCTTATTTATAGGAAGAATTATGGATATAAAGTCGTTTACCCTTATGGTCTTAACGAGCTTGTGCCTGATCTAAGGCCTATCCATGATTCAAAAGGTAAGGTCGTGACTGACATAGAGGGCATTTGGTTAAGTGTGAAGATAATAGATGTGAGTTTACATACCAACATATGGCTAATAGTTTCATTTATGCCATTATTTATTTAACCATGTCAAGGAGAGGTCTATCTCTCTATTTCAACAACTCTATTATGTTGAAGGGTTCTAGGTATTGATAGTTGCCTAACAATGCATTTCTTGTACATAAAGCAGCTTGAACTAATCACGTGGGTGTCTTTAACCCTTGTTAGTTCGAAAGGTCTTATCCTTTTAGTTTAACTGTTTCCTGACTAGTTCAGCCATTATCTAACAGCTTCACACTTGCCAAAAATCAAGTAAACATTACTGTATTTCAAGTAAACATCTTCAACGTTAACGAAACACCAAGCTCTGTGTTTTGCCATCACGTTCATTGGTTCACTGACGTCATAATTTGCCAATTGCAGTGGATTTTCTCAAAAATGTTTCTTTGCCAGGTAGAATAAGTTCTCAACTTATTCATAAGGGTATTAACCCTTTAGCACATGTTGTTTAGCAAATACTATTTTGCTAATTTGATCATTTCTTTTGATCAATGTGTACATATGGCAAGAAATGGAATCTTTTATTCCTAGAAAAGAAACATCAAAATCCAACAAAGGATTTTAGAATCATAGTCCCATCAATCCTTAACTAAAGAGATAGCAAATATGTGATTCTGTCAGTTGTAATTGTATGGAGTGAATCAGGGTGGTTTATCTATGCAGAGTTAACATGCAAATTCCAATCCTTTGATTCTATCTCTGTATTGCTTTACATTTGACATGAAGTCATATGCTTCTATGAAACATCTACAACTTATGTGGATTGCTACTTTTACAACCCTTAAGGATTATCAACGTAGCTTTTCATCTTTGTAGAAACCATTTGACCTCCTTTAGATCAAGTTTACCTCATAAGTTTCTTGCCTTCAGGCTTAGAGGATGAATCCTCCCACTCTTTAGCTAAGTTCGTTTGACTGATGGATCTTGAATCCTTCAGTCTTTCACTCTCAAGTTCAATGTGGCGAATTACATTGCTGAAGGTTACAATATGTATATCAGATGCAATCTTTACTTTCGTATACGCCCACTCACTGGAAGACGTGGCTCACTCACACTCACTGGGAGATGTCTTCTCACAACATACACTTGTTGTTCGTTAGAAAGAACTTGGCATTTAGTTTGTCTCAACTTCTTAGTTTGATATTTGCCTTAAGTGTTGCCTAAACAACATGTTAAGACTTAGTACACTATGTTAAAAATTAACTTAGTTTTAACTTTATGGAAGAAGATAACCTATTTTACTATCTTCTAACACTATCCACACGGCTTAGATAAGGTTTTATTGCTCGTACCACCATAAGTTTGAGCAATGTTGTTCTTTCTATGCTAGATAGCATAAACCTTTATTTTTTGGTATCCTTCAGTTGCTTTAGCCTCTAAATGCTGAAGACTAGTTGGTATGATGTCCTTGACATCTCATTCTTCCCAAATGAAAAAGAGATTTGAGAGTTTCTAACTTCATAGTCATCTCTATTTAGCTTGTCTTCATAAGCTCAGTCAAATAGACTTGGTCATAATTGGTCACTTAGACAATTATGGTATACAAATCATATTTGTTCAAAGAAGACAAAGGATAATTAGATAACAAGTTCACTAATTTCATGTTCAGGAGATAACTATATTGACTCCTATCCCAATCATGCTAGTTAACTTATCACCCTTTTAACCATAGTCTTCATTGAACACTTTCCCCTTTTTTTTGGATTTCTAGACGCATTCCAGAAAACCCCCACTCAATCATAGGCAGTTATATCAACAAGATAATAACACAATATCATCTAATTAGCATGAGTGTTCAAAGAAACAGGAAGAGAACATACTTAATTCAATTCCAAAAAAAACAAAGAATTTAATCATAAATTCAATGAAAAACAAGAATATTCAAAGGTTTAAGCCTCATATAGTTGTCTCTTAACTAGGTTCTTCCTCTCATAGGCCCTTCTGACCATATGAACTCATGTAGTGTCTAGCTACAATGTCCAGCTCCTCTTTGCCATCTTTACATCCACTTTCTTGGATGTAATTGCAGCATATCTCCCACTTGATGAGATAATTCTAACATCTCTATCTGTCTTATCCTTTGTCACAACATTTGTGATAAAGGATTGACTTTTAGAAGTCATTGCTTCAATCTAAGTGGATCAATATGGTTAGAAGCATGGGAAGACTTATTATTATTCAATAATCTCAAGTTGCTGCTATTTTCAGGTTTTATCTCTAAGAGTTTGAGTCAAGGTTGGATAGGATTTTATATTCAAAAACTCATTTGAATAATCCCTTACTGTTAAAGAATCTTTCAGTATTAACCTTATGTTGCAGCTGAAATATTCTTGATAAGTAAGCCAACCTATCCCAAAAACAATAGAATCATCATTGACTCAATTTCAACGTTTTTGGAAATCTCTAAAGTGCATATAAGCACCTTTTTGACTCAAAACACATCAAACGTGCTTCAAATATATGCAAATTATATATCAAATTGAAGCTCTCGAATTTAGGGATTTCTAAGAACTAACCGCATCCCAATTGAAGATCTCACACTCCGTCATGTGCCCCTAAAAGGTGTCTGGATCAAAAAATCTGAAAAATTGGAAAATTCCAACTTTGGCCACTCTCGGCGGTGGTGCGTGACCTCAACGCGCTGCCTTGCGGTGGTCAACCGAAAAAACGCTTCAGATCAAAAGACTCCACGCGTTGTCCTCTCTCCGATGGTGCTTGCCAAGTGTCAAACAGAGGCCTCAGTGGGCCCCACGCACCATGTGTCAGTTTCTTTTTTTTTCAACTTTCGACCGTTGACCAGTCAACAGTTGACTGGTCAACACCTTGACCTCACTGACGTGTTGATGATGTGGCGCTGACGTGTCTCGGTCAACGGATGCGTGGCCGACATTGACCGATGCTGGCGTGGCTCTGAACGCTTACATGGCACTTTCTCATTGGTGACACATGGACTTGTTGATCGATGATGCGGTGCTGAATGCCACGTTATCATCTTCAACCTCCAGCCGGGTCTACCGGACCTGGTTGGAGCTCCATCGGGTCATCGCGACCCGCCATCTTCGGGAAGCCATATTTCCCCTCATTTTAGCTCCATTTTTCGCGTTCTAGGTGTCGTTGCAATCGTAGTTCAATGAACTACAAATCCATGGCATTTATTTGATCTTAAAACCTCTGTTTCATTGATCAAATCGTGAGTGAAGTGGCAGTGATGACTAATAACCTACCAACTTCTTTCCTTTGTTTCTCCCTCATCCGAAACCCGTTTGACGCGTTCTTAGCATCATTGGAATCATCTCTTCGAGATCTACACATATGTGGCCTTATTTTGGGGAAAACACTCAGTTTCGAACACCCCAATTTTTCTTGACGTTGATGGCACTGCGTAACTAGACTTGGATGTGTGTCCTCTGTGTCTCAAAAGCTTCTCTACCTTGAGAGTTAAAGTCTTTTGTTTTTAGTTCCACATAGGTTCCAAGAACTCAACTCTAATCAAATCGAAGATATGAAGAGGAGAAGAAGAAGAAAATCTGTGCCATAAAATATATATACACTGCGCATATGCATATATATATATATATATATAATAGTCAGAGGAGCAGAGCGTGCAAATATAAAGCCGAAAGCATACATGTATACATTTATATTTTCGAAAAAAAACAAGAACATTATTTTGGGCATTCAAAATGACTTTTGAAAATAGCACTGGGAGTCACAATGAAAAGAGAGATGCTTCATGTGTTCAAAGCTTGCATGTTCATGTATAAGCAGAATTATGTACGCACAAGAATATTCAAATGGGCATGTAGCATTCAGAAATCACACATATGCGCACATATTAACACATATATAATAGCACATCGGAATTAGAATATTATGGAGATATAAACAAATTATATCATACTGTTATTCACATAGAATAAATCACAGCCTCATGGATCAACAACGCTCTGATGCCAATGTAGGAAAAATAGAGGGAGAGGGAAAACTGGCGTATCGGGGTGAATCCATGTTCGGATCTAGGTCAAAGCTCTAATGCTCCATAATTGTGCCCACACAATTATCTGACTACTAGAGCCTAATTGTGATTTGCACAGCAGATCACCAGAACCAGAAACATGGTAGGAAAGAAGAGAATTGCCAGAAAGTTCAATGGCGGGGTGAATTGCAATTGAGGAGGCACACCCTATTTATAGTGGTTTATGGAGGCCACTAATTAGGAAACGTGTACACTTCTTCTTGCCCTCCAAGACAACAATTAATTGATTCTCAATTAATTCCCTAATTATGGTGATTTGTTCCTCAATTAACAAATCCATAATTATTGCTGAATTATTCTCCAATCTGTAATTAATGCTGATTTTATTCTTATTTGATTAGGCTACTTGTATCCTAATCAAATAGTCCGGCCCATCAAGGGCGGACTTGAACCCAAAGTCCAACAATATATTTCCTCAAGAAGTCTATTGATCTCCCAAAAATAGATGTCATATTGATATTTTATATCAATATCTTATGGAAATTGAAAAGTTTGTTGTTGGTTAAGCAACATATTACAGTAAACCAACAGTTTACTGATCCAAACAAATTTATTGTTGGCATGACTTATTTGATCATCCGAATCATATATAAAAGATTATGTATGACATACATTGAAGAACTAGAAGATTCTTTATGAATAGACAATATATTATATAATTTAAGAATTATTATGTGCTACTTGTTCTCAATAAAATATGATTGAGAGCACCACAAGTTATGATTTAGAATGGATCTCTATATTTTTGGAAATATATCAAACTCATATATGGACCAATTCAAATATCATGTAAATCATATAAGTATTGAATGAATTTGATAGATGCATCTATATAAGATGGTTGCATGTGTGATTATTATTAGTTTGCAACTTGAGGTTTGCAAGATTATTTGAATAAATCATTATATTGAGCGCGCAATTTCTAGATAATATGATCCAAAAATCATTTACTACTAAAGCCTCCATAAATAGCTAAATCAATACTTTTGAGAATAAATTTTTATGTTGGCATATTTGATCTTATATATTGTGGCACTTATATACATCAAGCTAACAAAATTCTCCCGATAAAATTGGCTTTTGGTCAGGAGTCAGGATATTTCATCTTAAAAAGTTTGAATGTGCATTCATATTGATCCATTGCACATAGATGGATATTTAAAGAAAATTGAGATAAATGTTGGGTATGATCCTCCTTCTTCTTGTTAATTTCTAAATGAAACAAAAGGATGTTTCTAATGGAAACAAATAGATTTAGGAGACTTATACTGCATAATTAGTTGATTGTCATTTGACAAAGTTTTCCTAACATGACTGGGAGAAATTGAATAGCTTGAAAAAAGAACAAAAGGAATACATTATTACTATCAAATATAGATCCTCGAATATAGCAATATGAACTAAAAGTTCATTAGATTTTGCATTCATGAAATATTGCATAAAATCTTCCAGATACAATTATTGATCTAAACGAGAATTACTAAATCTCATATTTCAGTTGAAAATGCTCTAATCAGCATAAATGAAAGTGAGACATGCCCGAAGCATAAGAGAATAATTAGTTCCAAAAGAAAGAGAAAGGAGCAAATAATCGAGATGATCATATTAAGGAGGCGGGTACTCCAGAAGAGGCCAAGACATAACTAATTGTAAAAACTTCAAAAGAGGTTCAGGTACCTAAAAGTAATGAAGAAATCTCAATGAACTATGTCATAGGAAAAATAGAACTGAAAAAGATCAAGTTATTGACAATAGTCTTGATAATAATTTCATGTGATCAAACGAGGATCTTATGCATAAATCTATTTGCGAGTAGATAGTGATGACTGGCCAAAAAGGACAAGTAAAAGGCGAAAAGACACAATGAAAATGGGATTAGATTATTTCGATATGTGAAAATTATGGATCTACAGTCCCAGCTAAAGTATGAAATATATAAATATTTAAGTAAAAATAAAGATTTTCAAAAATGCTAATGAAGACTGTGATGAGGCAAACTATTTTATAGTGGATACAATAATTTTGTACTTATGGCAGCATATGAAAATAAAATTATGTGTATGTTAGATATTGTTATATATAGCCTATTCATGTGGCTCATTAAATAGTAAAATTTATATGAGAATCCTTAAAGGTTTTAAAATGCCAGAAGCATATACAAGAAAATCATTTTTATATATAAAATGTTATGCGAGTATGAAAATAGTTCAAGCATATATAATTGATTGAAAAATATATTAGAAAATAAGTAATTTAACATTTTACTTAATTTGTAGATCGAGTTATCCAACGCATCAAAGATTTTAAAATCACATATTTTTGCTATGGTAAATTTTCTTGCAAAGATATATTGAATGCAATGATCTAAAAGTACCTTATATTTTATGAGAATATTTTATGTATCATACTAATATTGTATTTATTATGATTTTATTAAGAGATGTTATTTGAAACTTTCAAGAAATTTATTCTCAAATAAGCTTTTTTTGGTAATATTATCAACCAATATCCAGTATCTTTTCTGATGCTATTACCAGGTATCTGAACAAACAACTCCAGTTTTGAGGTTCGTGATTGCCCTTTCCAACATAAATGTCTCCTATGGGACTCAAATTTGAAATCCAAAGGGATCTAAGTGGACCTTACACCACTAGTCACTAAACCAACTCTATATTGATTCTCAAAAGACGCTTTTGAGTCTCTTGTTTTTATCATATCCCAGCGCATCTCTTAATAAGAAATCGAAATTTTAACACCGTAAATAAAAGTATGACATACAAGTGGCGACAGACATATTACATTACAAGTGTGACATTAAAAGACTTCTATTATTGAAAAGTATTGCGTGTTATTCTCCTTTCCACTTGCATCCTATTTAGTAGGGTAGAGAAATCGTTTTACTAATGAAGGCTTATTTTGAGAAGATGCCAAAGCATTATATGAGCTGAAAGTAAAATGAAATGGAGCATCTTATATGCAAATGGTTGCCCTTGAAAATGAGATAATGCCTTGGCCCAAAAAAAAAACAGAGATAATGCGGATCATCATTATTCAAAAATAATAGTAATTATGATACACCAAGATTCTGACATAATTTCCCAAGTCAGATTATGTTGGAAGCCAAACAGAAGGAATCATATCACCTCCTTTTCTAGTTTCAAAACCGCCATGAAGGCTTCTTGAGGTACATCCACTTTTCCAATAGCTTTCATCCTTTTCTTTCCTTCAGCCTGATAACACACATGGTAGTACACTCAAGGGCAATCCCATGTAAATTTGTAGAATGAAAACTATAAATCACACTTGCAAATTTAGTTGTCTCATTCTCAAAAAATAATTTTGCTTGTAATTAATCATTTTCATTTCCAAACACTATTATGTGAACACGAAACTTTCAATCGATCACCTTTCTACCTAAAAAATAATCTATTAATGGCCAGAGAGCCACCAACAACCCCCAATACTCCATAAAAGATATTATGACAGTCAACAAAATTTGAAGCGTACCTGTTTCTTAAGTAATTTCTTTTTTCTTGAAATGTCCCCACCTAGAAGAATGATATCAAAGGAGAAAATATAAATAAAGACCATTCAGGGTAGTTACAATAGAGTAAGGAACTTAATGGGGAACATAATGATTATACGAAAGGGAATCTTATTTTCTACATATTTGCATGGATTTCCCCCCAAATGCATACATTAAAGGAATAGGAAAGCCAATGAGGCCAAAGTAAAAGTTGTTTGACGGGGGGAAAAGAATTACAAACCAAAAGCTATGCAATATCTGTCTTACCGTAGCATTTAGCTAACACGTCCTTTCTTATTGCAGATAAAGCCTCACTAGCAATCACTTTTGAACCTATACAAGCCTGACACAAGATTGCCAGAATATGTTGCTGAGGTTAGCTGAATGGGAAAAGCAAAGATTCTAAATATTCAGTTAGAAATCTAATGAACAACTTGTGTCAGAGGTGCAGAAAGAGAAAGTAAGATGCGGCCTGAAAATTCCAGCAGACAAGGCTAGAGAATCAGAAATTTATTTATTTTTTAAAAAAGAAGCATACATGAAAGGAGTAAAGAGCATATTGATCTTACTTGAATTGGAACTTTAAACATTTGACGTGGTATGAGCTCTTTCAATTTTTGAGTCAAAGCCCGTCCTACTGAATAGGCCTGAAAATTAAAGTTTAACTTGAGTTTCTGATAATACACAGACATCAATTCAGGAAAGTTAATAACAGCTGCAAGGTATCTTTTAAATAAAGTGATGAATGGCAAGCATTCATATACGCCAAAGCATACTGTGCCTAGAAATGATAGTCAATTGCAGATAAAACTACACTTTTACACCAAAAGTACATTCAAAATGAAGTGGGATAGCATGGAGTCAGCAGCAAGAAATGCCAATTATTAACGCATCGTGCCCTAAAATATCTGTGGCTTGGTCCTTGGGTACATATTTTATCCAACGTAAATTCATATGTAAATACATATTGTAACTAGGGGTGTGCAAGTTTTTCCCGTCCCAATCCCGAGCAAATCGGGACGGTATTTTCCCGTCCCGAAAATTTCGGGACGGGAAAAGTTCGGGATCGGGAAATTTTTTTTCGGGATCGGGATCGGGAATGGGACTTCCCGATCCCGACTTTTTCCCAATTCCGAAAATATATATATATATATATTATGTATAATTTTTTAAAATATTTAAGAAAGCAAGACCAAATGCAAAATAAAATGTGAAAATTCCTAACACCCTCAAGGTAATATCTATTCTTTTAGTTAATTTTATTTACTATTTATTAAATAATTCTAATTTTTTGTTCTTGTCTTTGTGCTTTTTGTAGCTAAATCGACAACTTTAAGTATATATTGGACTAATGATATATTTGTATTGGACTAATTTGGTACAATATGATATTAGATAAATTATATATTTATATTAGACTAAAGAAAATAAAACAAAAAAATTAATATAGAAATTTTAAAAAAAAAAATAAAAGAAATTTGGGATCAGGAAATTCCCGATCCCGATCCCGAACATTTCTCGTCCCGACGGGACGGGAAATGTTCGGGATCGGTATCGGGAATGAAAATCATTCCCGAACCCTTTTCGGGATCGGGATCAGGAATGACATTTCCCGATCCCGATCCCGAACACCCCTAATTGTAACGTCTTGGATTTAAATCTATAAAATAAATAATTCTAAATTATAATCTATCTATGAACATAAGTGGAGCCTAAAATACCCGAATAATTAATAAGCATCATGCATATATTATAATATACATATCAATTAACATGATAAAAAATTCATCTTACAAGAGATCCAATTTTAACAAACTAAAATAAACTCCAAATATCAATAATGTTGCCATTACAAAATGAGCTATACCAATCAAAGGATAATTTTGAAAAATTATAAAAAAAAAAATTTACATTTAACTCATTTCCTTGCTCATGAAAGTAGTTATAACTTATAAGAGCCTTATAAAAAGGACTGGAGAGAGTATTTCTTTTATTTTCTTTTAGTTAGTTGCAACAGTCATAAAATGCACATTAAAATATAAAAGTTGTCAACTTCTCTACATAAGTATTGGAGTACAATGAATAAAAAACCTCTACTCAAATTATTTTCTCTCTTCCTTACTCCATGGAAATGATTCCGAATCTTCCATTTTGAACCCAATAGACTGACATGGTGATGACTCTAGACTGCCGAGTAAGGGACAAGACTTGGGTTTAACTCCTAACAGGTTGTTGATTTGAACCTCGTGAGATTAGGATTTTTAGAAGCACATAACTTTTTAACGGTGTTTTGATCTAAAATTGTAGTTGTTGCAGTCTGCGTATCAAAACCTTTTCTTATTGGCCAACGAAACAAAATATACAGACCTTACCAACTGTTCTAAAGAATTTTACTTTTATGTGTAACTCCATTCCTTTGGCTCTGACTATTAACAACCCCAAAATTCCAACTCAGTGAGTTAAGAAATTCTAAAATTAGGAATTACTTTGATCTTTTCTCTGTGCATGGACACTGTATTTAAATACTAGCATTTCAGGAAATGAGTGCATCCAGATTGGCAAAATGAAGAAAATCAGCCTTCTAGCTTTCTCAGTGTATGAGGTTCTGATAAACATGCAAGATATTATAAAGGGGCAGGGAGAAGGGAGTCTGCTTTAGCAATCAAGAGAAGGAGAGGCATCTCAAAAAATATATCAAGATAATAAAAAAAAACAACGGCATTATTTCCAACCACTGCAAAGAGCTAAGGACTACTTACTTATATGCTGAGGTACTTTCCATTTATTCAGCAGGACTAATAAATTACCTTATCTTTGTGAACAATTGTAGCCAATGGTTCCACTGGATCACCATTTATCTGTATGTCAAGTCTAACTAAATCACTTTCTCTGTACCTGAGTCAGCAAACAGAGTATTATATAACACATTACCAGTTTCTATAACTCTTAGCCAATATATTATGAATTTCTTTAAAGTCAACAAAGGCATCATCATCTATTGGATAATAGTTTTGATATTGCTAGCAATGGCATGTATGCTGAAAGGCCAGTTAGAACAATGCTGCATTTACTTACATGAAGCAGTATATATTGTATAATATGAGAGAGAGAGAGAGAGGTCAAAATGAAAAACCCGCAGTTACAATTATATTTGAATTCTTCCATTATCTTTACAAACAACAGCACATCAGTTCAGTCACAACTGTAGGTATATCTCCTATATCTAATGGATAAAATAAGGCAAAAGCCATATGCTTGCGAATTATGAAACAGAGCCTTCATAGACATTTACCCGATGAAAACATATTCCATGCTAGCATAACCCTTACTTCTGGACTTTAACTGGTCAAAGAAATCACCAACCATCTGCAAAATTGATATTCACAGACAGAGTAAGACATAAATAGGCTAAAACTAATTAAATATTAGTACATAAAGAGAGCTTAGAGCGGAGTGACAAAAATTCAAAGCAAGAGGTTACCTCTGCAAGTGGTAATTCATAGGTGATTGATGCTCTGTTTTCAGTGATAAATTTCATTTCTTTAAATTGCCCTCTTCTGTCTTGAGCCAATTCCATAAGTGGACCAATGTAATCTTTTGGTGTAAGCATCTCAATCTGCATGCATTACTTAAAAATAAAGTAACGTGGAATTTTACAGCACTAAAAAGCCAACATAATCAGAATGGATTACTTGAAATATTCATCAGGGATATGGATTTCACAAAGTACAATAAATAACCTTAACAAATGGCTCTTCAATTGACTTCCTTTGTCCAGGTTCAGGGAGTAAAGAAGGATTTGAGCATTCAACCTTCAATAATTGAGATTCATGAAATTATGGTATTAATAAAACATCTAACTAGAAAAATATAGAGGGTATTCAATTCGCATCAATAATTTAGATAACCAAGTTTACTTCATGAAAAGTAAGTTTAGGATGAAGAAGAAATTACAGTATCACCATTTTCACAGTTCACTCTATAGACAACACTTGGAGCAGTTGTTATCAGGCTCAGATTGTATTCTCTCTCAAGTCTTTCCTGTAATACAAAGCATTTGTGAAGGTAATTTCAAGGTTCAGGGAGCAAATAAGGGTTTGAGCATCCAGCCAATAATATGCGGATATCTAACCTGAACAATTTCCATATGGAGAAGTCCAAGAAACCCACATCTAAAGCCAAATCCCATGGCACTTGAAGTCTCAGGTTCAAACTGGATTCCAGAAAACAAAACAGACTCTCTGCATGAGTTTATTATTGATTCTACCAAAGTCAAGCTAGAATGTAAGAAAAATGAATACTAACTAGTTCAAAATTGAGATAGCCTGTAAAGTCCATGATAAATGCATCAGACATCAGGAAAGATGATGCAAGCAGATTCATATACCTTCAGTGCAGCATCATTGAGCTGTAGCTTCTCAAGTGCATCACGTAGCTCAGGAAATCTGACAACAAAGTAGAGTTAAGTAATTAATTCCAGGGAACTTGAAGTGTCTAAATCCATCGTTTGTTTATGGAATTGGGGTGGGGGTTGGGCAAGCAAATGAGAGATGACATACTGGTCTGCATCAACAGGAAATAGGCCACAAAACACCATTGGAGTGGCTTCTTCATATCCAGGGAGAGAGTTCTCTGCTTGTCTGCCGTAGTGGGTAATAGTGTCACCCACTCTAGCATCAGCTACAGTTCTTATAGATGCTGAAAGATAGCCCACCTATTAAAATACACAACAAATATCACAGATCTACTTCACTCAAAAATAAATAAGACAACCGACCTATTAAGGAGCATCACTTTACCTCACCCGCATACAATTCTTCAACTTGAAGCTGATTGGGAGATAAAACTCCAAGTTCATCAGCAAAGTAATCCTGTTGTATAAAAAGATTGAAATTGTGAACACTTAACTCCAATGGATAACTGAAGCGCGATAGTGTAAAACTCAGATGGCTAAGAGAGAGGATATAAAAAGGTATAAAGAATACATCACCTTCCCACTAGCCATAAAATAAACTCTGTCACCTTTCTTTATAGTCCCATCTACAACTCGAAAATATACAATGACACCCCTATATGGATCATAGTAACTGCACCAAGAAACAAAGAATTAATGATATCACTTATATAAGCTTGAGTCAAAGGAGAGCCCAGCCCACAGACTAGTTATTAGGTGTGATAGCCTCAAGAACTTAGGAACTTAGGTACTGCCTTACGTCTCAATGGTTTCCCAACATCCAACGTAATAATCTATTATTTTGAATAAAGTTTAACAATATTTAGGGAAAAGGTCTGTACCTATCAAAAATTAAAGCCCTCAATGGCCTTGCAGCTGTTTCAGCAGGAGGTGGAATTCTTGTAACAATTGCGTTGAGAATATCAGTTATACCTATTCCTTCCTAAAAAAATAAAATAAATTTAATAGTGAACCACTTGTCTGTAGCTATTTATCAGTCAAAAAGACAGTATCATTGTGGTAAAGGTCATAATGCCAGAGGAATCATTACTGCAGGGCACAGAGGGGGAGGTCATAAGCGTCTATACCGTAAAATCAATTTTCAACAGAATGAAAAAGACATATATGGTAAAATCGTAACCATAGAATATGACCCTAATCGAAATGCATATATTTGTCTCATACACTATGGGCATGGTGAGAAAAGATATTTTACATCCCAGAAGGGCTATAATTGGAGATACCATTGTTTCTGGTACAGAAGTTCATAAACACAAAAAATTAATGACAAAGAACTGACCTTTGCAGAGCAGAGGATTGCATTGCTACAATCTAACCCAACAATCTACAAAGGAATCAATTAAATGTTTTAACATAAGAATCATCCAGTAAATCTGAATAACAATTCCCATATACAGGACAGAGAAACTTGCAATGATTATGCATAAAAAGCTCTAGAAAAACACATTGTCAAATTTGTATTATCCCACTGGATGGAACAACCATAACAATTTAACATCAAGCAATAAAAATACAAATTGTCAGACTCTACAATATCAAAAGTTAATTAGTACATGTGGCTACAGCTGTAAGAAGAGAAAATGAACATCGATGGTTATAGAAGAAACAAAGAAAAGGCAGGAACATCCTTGAAAATGGATAAGTTTAGAGTCTCATTTTATAAAGGATCTAGGTAGACAACCAGACCTCTTCAATCTCTTTTATAACTTGATCTGGCTCAGCGCCAGGAAGATCGATTTTATTCAAAACCTGCAATGGATAAAAAATTGGTCTCAACAAACAGAAAAATGTATGGTTCCATCACTTAATAGTCTTTGTAATAAGTCAAAAACTTGACAGGAACAACAAACATAGATAACAGGAGTAAAGAATAGTGAATATATCTACGAACTATTATAACAAACATTTATAAGCTACTAGTAGATGACATATCCTTACGGGTATAACTTCAAGGTTGTTCTCCAAGGCTAAATAAACATTAGCTAGTGTTTGTGCTTCAACTCCCTGTTATTCGGAAAGAAACTTTTGTAACCAAGTATGTGATATACCTTAAAGCTAGAAAAAAATACATGGTTAAATATATAAAGATTCACCTGGGAAGCATCTACAACAAGAAGAGCACCCTCACATGCAGCAAGTGATCGGGAAACCTAGGCATAGATGAAAGCTATAATTGTATAACCATAGATACAATGAAAAGTGATCATCTTCTGATAAAAATATTAGCACAAACAAGGAGGTGTACAATTATCTACTTGTAATATATGAACCTGGTATCATAACATATCATTAAGATTTCAGATGGACCAAGAATATGACTAACAAGCATGCTATGTCTAGCATGTATAGCAAAAATTTTACTGCGTTCTAAGAAAAAATTATTATTATTATTATTATTATTATTATTATTATTATTATTATGATGATGATGATGATGATGATGTCCCCCTACTTTAGTTAAAGCCAAAAATAACAAGAAGGAAATGCATTTTCCGTTAATTTTTTTGAACATCTTTTTAAAGTAAATAGCAATGAATATAAAGGCAACTAAATGTGGGATAAGACGGGAGAACATCACCTAAACTAGTAATTTTTTCAAGTTAAGTTTGGATCAGGAAAAATAATTTATTGGAAAGCACTTGTATTCAGAAGTTTCAATTTGTAACTAAAAAAAGGTTTGAGAAAAATACAATTTGTCGGAAGAGTTAAGTTGCTTAATGAGAAATACTAAGACATTACTTACATCTGAAAATAGCTTCTGTATGGATTACAAAGCAGAAAGCCAGAAAGAAAAGAACAGAGGTATGATTGTTACCACATGGTAATTCGTATAATTCGTACAAAGATATAGTAATTTGTTGCAACAAACATACGTACCTCGTAAGAGAAATCAACATGCCCTGGAGTATCAATTAGATTTAAACAATATGGTTCATCTTCAAACTCATAACGCATTCGAGCTGCCTGCCGTGATCAAGTCTAGTTAAATGCTTTCTCTAACATTACATAGAGGTGGGCGTTATCCAAACAAGAAATCAAACCTATATTTTACCAGTTTCCTGGATCAAATAAAGCAATAAATCCAACTCCTAAAGATTGTAGCTCATGAGAGATAAACAATTGGCTATTGAGAAGCTATAAGCGATTTTTTTTCCTATCATTCATTCACATCTATGTCCATGAACAACTTTCTTTATGTACATTTCAACGCCAAAACAAATAGTTGAAAGAATATTCTAACGTTAGGTTGGTAGAGCAAGAGGTCTTCAAGAACAAAGCAATGCAGCAGCTTACATCCATGCGAAACATGATCTAACATTAATTGGCTTTTTCCTAGTTACGGAGAGACTATATTAAAAAGCTCGGAGAATACACATATTCAAGAGGGCAGCAACGCACAAGATACATATTGTTGCATATCATTATATCAATATATAAAGTAGACTAGAAGAAACTTTATCATTAGAAAATGCAGGAATGCTGCTTGATTGAGATTCAAAGAGGGTAAGGTAATAATAAGTGAACCTGGAGCTTAATTGTGATGCCTCTTTCTCTCTCTAAATCCATGTTATCAAGAAACTGATCCTTCATTTCTCGCTGTTGGACAGTACCAGTCACTTGAAGCAATTTATCTGCTAATGTTGATTTCCCATGGTCAATATGAGCAATGATGCAGAAATTCCTTATATTAGAGATAGGAACCTGGAAATGGAAATGGAAATGTAAATGTAAAATCCGGAATAAGAACATTTCACCGACAGATTCTTCGGATTAAAATCTAGCTCAAACCTTAGAGAGACGGTCCTGGCCGACTTTGGCAGCGAATTCAAGGTCGTACGCGCCACCAGCAACCTGGCAGCACACTCTGAACCTATTGGCGCGGAAAGTGGTGGAGAAGGAACCATGTTTGGATAGAGAAGAAGAGAAGGAAGCTTCGAGAGGAACGAGTGAGAGTGATGATGAGAAGTGTAATCTGCTAGTGCTTCTTGGAGTTCTGGTTCGTCCTGCTTGCCGTTGTTGATGGTGGTGCAACTGAGTTTCACCGGATAAGAGCAGAGAGCCACAACAAACTTCTGCGGCCATTCTTTTTGAGTCCAGGTATTTTTGTGCCTGCTTTTTAATTGCGAGGTTGGTGGAGCCCAACTGATTTGTAGTGGGCCCAGTTCGCCGACACAGATTCAAACGGTGTCGTTTCTTATGGTACTGAAGCCCAGTTTAATTTTGGTTATTTCGCTAAGGCCCAATTCCGTTTTTTCAGGCCACACAATTGCACACCGAAATGAAGGATTTCTTTCCAATTATTTTTTTATTTATTATTACATATATTTTAAAAATGAATCGTTATTTAACACACAAAGGTTTCCCTTTTTAGAATTTGGAGCACAAACTGTTTTCGTCTCTTTTAATAATTATGTTTTCTAAGATTTAAACTTATGTTTAAGGCCGCTTGTTACCTTAACTAACAACTTGTTAGTATTTAAACCTAACATTTTTCTTATTAATTATTTTTCCATTAAGTCAAGAATTCAAACTTTGTCATTGAAAAATAAAATACATTGAGATGGATATCTCTAATTCAAGTGAAAGTGCATGAACATAACTCAATAATATTATATCCTAGACAAATTTATAACTAATATTATTTCTTTCTTTTTGAATTATTGATAGCTTTTTAAATAGACAACTGCATTCGTCATCCTAATCATCAAAACAAAATATATTAAATATGTGACGAGAAGAAGGGGGAAACGGGGAAGGAGGTATGTCAATAATTGCAAATGATAGTGCCGAAATCACTTTCACTGAAAGTCAAGAAAATAGTATGAGGAAAACTCTAAAAAATAACTTTTGAATAAAAGAAAGAAATGTGTTGAAAAATTACACCAAATAAAAAATTAATATAAGAGGGATTACTTTTTGGTGAAGGAAGAATGAATGGGAATGGCGCGCAAATAAAAGAAAAGAGTTAAACAAAATAAATTTAGAGAGGACAGGAAATAAATGAATGGACAAGCAGTTGGCAGGATTGGGTTGATGATTTGGGAAATTCCCCAGCTCACGAGTGACAGTCCCCCAACACACTCAAATAACAGCGCCACTTGCTATCAACAGGAGGTTGGGTCCAGTGGACGTGTTAGTGTTGGTTTGGATGGAATGCTTAAAAGTAATTTTTTAATTGTGATTTACGGTATATAAGATAAGTATGTGAGAGAAGTTGTGTCTCGATTTACATAAAAAACAACTTATAAACAAACGGATCGCTAAAACAAACATGCCCTTAGTTTCTTTATAATGTGACAAATTAATGTTTAGATTTTTATTAGAAAAATGTCACATTTAATATCCAATAATACTTCAAATAGGATTATCTCTAATAGAAGGATACCTATACTTAGCGCAAAAAAAAAACAAAAGAAAACAGCGCCACATAGTGCCAAATTCCATAATCAAAACTGGCAGCACAGTTCAGATTTGATCATCTTCTTTGCCCATATGCCTTTCCTTTTTATTTCTTCTTAAATCATTATTTAAAGTAAGCTGATTATTTAATTAGCAAATTCATTCTCCCAGTTTGATTCGTATAATCATTATTTTTTGAAAATCACCGTTTTATATACTAAGTTGATATATGCATGAGGAGAAAAGCATATAAGTAAAATATTCTTTGACAACGTTATTTTCTTTATGTGATTTTTCTTTAACTAGGGAAGAGTTACAAAATATTCTTCTAATTTTACCATCGTTAAATTATATGTGTGGAGAGTAAACACTTGTTAAATTTTGAAACTTGCTCCCTCAAAATAGTTTAATTCCTATGAATTGTTGGGAACTATTATGAAATTAATTTTTTTAAAATGACTTAGTTGCTTTGTGGAAAATTAGTTCTCCTTGCCTAAAATATTTTCATTTGACAAGTTGAACCTGTTTGAGTTGGCGTTTAAAGAGCACGTTCATGTAAGTTGAGACAAAACTTCTATCATATACTTACCTCGTACACAGTAAATTACATTAGAAAAGCAGTTTCTACCATTAATTCAAACAGACACTTACTAGTTTTTACTTGTCAAATTGTTGTTGTCATTGATTATTAGTAAGATTTTTTGTAAAATTAGTTGTCACTGACTTGTGTTTGGTTGGGCTTATTTTTTTAATAATAAGTCCTTATTACGCAAGCCGAGATAAAACTCCTCTCACATATTTATCTTGTATATCGTGAATCACGATTTATAAGCACTTATTGCCCAAAAATAAGTTATTACAAACGAGTAGTTGTTGTTATCATTTAATAAGTTAAAGTTATTGTTTGTTAAATTGTTGTTGTCATTCGAACAAAGGGCATTTAAATAGTTTTGCTGCAAAATTTAATCTCAATATTAGGCCCCAAAAATTTCAGAGGTTTACAAATTTGGAGATACTTTTGTGTCTTTATCCCTTGGAAGTCAACTTAATTATTATTTTTATCATTTCTAATAATAAAAATAAAAGAAATACACAAAAAAGGATAAATTAAAAAAGAGGTTAATACAAATTTTGGTTTTTTAAATTTGTCCTCATCTTGGTTTTAGTCTTTCAAGTTTCATTCCATTTAAAACATTAACCCCTATCATGAAATAAAAATATAAACCATTTTATCTGTTGAGGGACTTAAACCTCTTAAAATTTGAGGGACTAAAACCAAGATAACAACAAACTTGAAAGATCGAGATTATGAGCATAGGTTCTAATGAAAGGGACTTTAACCTCTTTTAAGCGTGAAGTCCTAAATTTAAATCCATGTGAATACAAAAGATGCTTTAGGGTGAATTGTTCCTAATTGAGCCCGGCAATACTTCTCTGAGACCAAGTCATATGTAAAATGTCTTTCTTGTGATGGAACCAATGAGGAGTATATGTTGGTAACAAAATAACAAGGGGGTTAATGTTTAGTTTTGGGTCATATCTGGGGTTTTCAGTCTGGGGGTCTGAGCGATGTCAAGGGAGGGAGCTTTAAAAGGCTGCACAACACTGAAGAGTCAGTCATCTGTGTGGTCTGTCTGTCTGTCAAAAGAGTCAAGTTACGTTATTTTGTGTGAGTGGCACAACCAACACTAGCTAGCTGGTATGGTATGGAGGCGCCCAGAACTCCCACAATATGGTCCAAATCAGTAGCAGTATTTGCTTTTGTCGTATCTCCGTTCAAAAAAGAATAAAAGATAAGAAAGCCAAACAAAAGGGGCATGCCACGCCATTATTTTTCAACTCTGCTTTTTCAAACTTTGCCTTCCCACATTGACAATGAAAGGGCATGACCCAAAGGAAACACTCCCCCACTCCTTTCTCTTCTTTTCATGTCCTTCTCTCTCTCTCTCTCTCTCTCTGTGCCAAAGTTTAAACCCACCCAAAAAAAATAAAAAAGCCGTTTGAATGAGATTACCATGGACAGACACAGACCCGGACGGAGGGGTCCTCTGCCCTCAACTTTCCTTCCTTCATATTCAGACCAACCCTGCTTTTTTATTTTTAAATATTCCTATAACCACACCCAAAAACCGGAAAAAAAAAAAAAACAACCAGCCAGCCAACCAACTACCAATTAACCAACCATGAATTCTCATTTCTCAATTCCATTATCCATCTTTGACTGTACAATTTTAATCCCTTCCCCTCCACTCCAGCATTCCCTGAACCCTGTATACCCTTCTCACAGGGAACAATCTTCTTCCACAGGAAAAAGCAATTTCAACAAAAAAAAAATTATACATATGATTCACCACAAGTCCTGGGATGTACAAAGCTCTAAATTGTCAATCTCTCTCCAGAAATTAATTTTTAAAAAAAAAAAAATCACATCCATGCCTCTCTTTCTTTCTTTTCTCCCCCCTGCCACTTTTTTCCTTTCCTTTTTTTTTAAAAAAAAATAATGAAAGAACAATTACATACTGCTAGTGCTACTTCAAAGAGTTTGAAAGAGGTTAAAAAGAAAATGAAACAACCGAATTAATAAGCTTGGGACATTCCTCCACCTACCCTCTTTTTTGCAATGGCTATGAGAAAAATGTAGCCATCAACAAAAACCTCCAAAATATGCATACTCTGTAGGGTCTCCTCTCTCTGCTGAGATAGGGGTTGTGTCGCCTTAAGCTTGTTCAAAATTAGTCATGGTCCAATTCCAGTAGTTGTCACTTTCTTTCCCCTGCGTATCATTTGTCCTCTACAAAGATTCTGTGTATGAAAAACCTAAATCTTTTTGAATATAGCTTGGGATCAACGGCTGAGATGGAGGTGGGATCCACTTGCAGGGACTTGTATGCATGTTCTAGCTTTTTGGTAATATCATAGTCTTGGAGAATGTCAATGATACCAAAGAAGAGGATGACGTCCAATATCTCACCGCCACCGCTACTGCCACTACCACCACCATCCGAAGGGGATGAATTGCTACTTCCACCACCCTTTTGCTCCAATCCTACCCTACACACTCTCTCAGCTCTGGCAGGCGTGTTTGTTCCTAACCGGATTAGAGGCTCCCTGGTATATACATCAAGAATGATTATACTTAAAATCAGAAACCAGCAATGGGATATTGATTAAACTCAGATAAAAATTCAAGTCACTACATAGCTGTTGGATACAGATATTCATGGAGATAACTTTTTTAACAAGGCAAGCTGAGTGACATCTACTTGCTATATGTTTATAAGAGAATCTATACCGGCATAAAATATTTGCATAATCAAGATGCAAATCACCTAATAAAAAAACAAGGCAGAAAAGGAAGCATCATGCCTAACATAGCAATATATCTATTTATGATTCAAGTCCCAGCATCTATCACTGCTTCATTTACCTACCATTTGGCTAACAAAGAAAGCTTTGCACTTATGAGGAAGATCACAATGACCCCACCAACAATAATTGTCAACAAAACTGACTTCAGTTTTGCCTAGATGGCACATGTCATCTTCAGTGCATCTCATGCAACAGAACAGATCCATTGAAAGAGATCACTCACTAGCCCACTCCCAAATCATATTAAAAATGGAAGTTAAATATAGTGCTCATTCATAGACTTTTGCTTGTTTGTTTTTTGGTTGTTGCCATTTCCCATTGGTAATTACTTGCATGCGAATGTGCCGCTTTGATATTTTAAGATAAAAGTATTCTACTTGTGCTTGTTGAAAACCTGGGTCCTTGTGCACTAAAGCTCAAGCACGTGGCACATGCAAGGTAGTGAAAGGGATTGCCATCAATGGGACCCAACCATGAGATTGTTGACTTGGCTTCCACAAAAAGAACTGATATGTTGAAATTTTTATACAAACCAAAATTTTACAACGTTTAGCATATTAATCGCATAAAGAATTGTGAATCCCCCTTAAACATATGCTTTCGAAACATAAGTTAAAAAAAGATCCACGGAGAATAATGCTAAAACTTAAAACAATTCATTTGATAAAGACGACTATGTACGGGTAAAAGGAAAGAGACATACCGGCTACTAGGTATCCACCTCATGTCTTGCATCTCATCACCAAGAAAATTTCTCTTTCCTGATGAAGCCATAAGACATCATATTTTATGTTTCGGTTAGTTCAATCAAACTCATCATAGAGCAAAAGACAAAATTATAAAGCAAGATAAATCATACATACCCGAACGCAAATCATATGGTGAACTTTTCTTTTCATCATCTGAGTAATCATCACGGAAATGAAGACCAATCAGAAGACTGTAATCCATGATTCCCTCTGACTCTAGGAATTCACAGTCCCTATCCAGTTGCCTGAGTGGAGTAGAAACCATTACTTAAGCCCAAGCTGAAGGAAGGAAGGAAAAATGTAAACCAGTATGAACCTTTGAAACTATACCATTTAAACTTCTGAAACCAAGACTGTTCCAGCCGAAAGACAAAATTAAGATCGAGGTCTTTGAGGGTGGTGGTCTCATCAATTTCCTCCTGGGGCTTATCTGTTGTACGACCATGCGAAGAACCTTTGAGGTCGAACCTCTTATGGATCCGGTACTCAGAACAGAACACATTGCCCATTACAATAAACCTGGTCTGGTTTTGCAAAGAATTTTGTAGTTTCTTAATTAATTTGCGGCAAGCAATTAGGAAAACCAACCACTTCACAGCAAAATTTTCATCTTAAATCATACCTTCTGGCCTCCGATAGGTTTGACACAATGAACGCCAAGGAATTTCGTAACAAGGGAGTTCTTGTATTGACAAACATGGTTGTAGTAACTTGGAAGCATCCTGATGAGCACCTGACAAGGCCACTAGTGATTATGGAATGCCCAAAGAATAGTAACCATGGTTCATTCTGAAAGTGAAATCTTGCCTCACCAGAGATGACAAAATTAATGCAATTTCCAAGTATGCCTATAATTTTTCCTTACAACATTAATGCATTTTCCAAGTCTAGAGGCTTGCAACTAACCTTGACTTCCGACTTCTTCACGGTTTTAATAATGAATCTGTCATCTTGTGTAAGGTAAAAGAAGCTTCCACTTTTCCCAGGAGATGACATCTCTCTGAGTGAGTCATTTCCGCAAATAGCCAACATATAATCCGCCGGATCTATTGCAAATAAATCCCTTAAATGTCTAAATACCCAACAAAGAAGGAACCAGGGAGATATATGCATAATTAGTCGATAGCCCAATTTTCCATACATGGAAATAAAAAAATACTAATCATTCAAGAAAATTTATCTTCACCTGAAGACGATAGGACAGTAGTCTTTCCACCTGAAGTCCACTGATTGATGAGGAGGTGTAAACTTAGATCCTTCTGGCGGAAACCTTGTCCAGAACTTCTCCTTCGGATCAAAATCTCCTTGCCTAAGTTCTTGCATAACCGAAGAATGCTTCCCAACAGAGTACCTGAAGAGGAAAACAATTTTACAACAAATTTAATTTAATTCCTCGAAAGATTATAGCAATTCGGATAAGTTAACGGGCAATTACCTGATACCCAGTTGAAGATTAAGCATCAAATCGTAGTTCTTATGCCCCTTCGATACAGTTTGACCTGGTTTCTTGAAATCGCCATCGACTGACCGACATGGACTCTTCTGGAACTCGCCGGTAATTGCTTCCTCTCCGTGAACAGATTCACCAACATCACCGTATAACTCAGATGGCTCAACGATATCGCAAGTAATATCTCCGGCTTCTCCATCAAGTTCCCAGATGCAAATCCGCGGGAAATTCACATTCCTCAATCCGTCAACCGACGATCTCTTCCTCGCCGTCGTCGTCATCATCTCAGCATTCTTCTGCCAATTCCCAGTAGAGCTGCTTCCGTCAGCCCATGTGAACACTCCGTTCCCCTTTGGAACACCGTTCTCCCAAAACCCTTCATATCGATTCCCATTTGTCCAAATCAAAACTCCTTTCCCAGAGATCGCACCATTCTTCCACTCACCTACATACTCATTCCCATTCTTCCACACGTACCTACCTTCTCCATCTTGCAAATTGTTCCTCCAAGATCCTTCGTACACATCCCCATTCGCATAGCACTTCTCGCCAAACCCATGTTTCCGATCAGCAACCCACGTCCCATGGTACATCTCGCCCTCGGTACCAATGAATGTGCCGTAGCCATCTATTCGACCCGCCTTGAATTCGCCCTCGTAGGTAGCCCCAGATGGCCAAGAGAACTTACCTCTTCCACAGGCTTTCCCTCTCTTCCATTCACCTTCATACATGCACCCATCCGCCCATAGATATTTCCCTGAACCGTGTGGCACATTCCGCAGCAAAGTACCAGTATAAAGATCTCCGTTCAGGACGGCCTTCTCAACGGCGCGGGTGGCGACGTTATTGGCACGGGAGGCAGGGACGGTAGGTGCCACGCGCCGCAAACCAGCTTGGGTCCGAGGCCGACCGAGCACCAGACAGGGAGGTGGGACCACTAGCTCAATTCCTTTCTCGTTTAGCTCAGATTTTTTCTTATTCACTTCGTTGGCAGGTGTGCTGAGATTGATGCCTTCTTCAGAGGGAATGAGGAGCGTCTGTTGCATATTTTCCTCGGTGAGCTTGAAGGAAATGACAACCCACAGACATCAGCCGGATAATGCAGCGCCGGCGAGTGGGAAAGAGAGAGAGAGAAACAGAGACAGAGAAGTGTAAAAGGAGTTTATCGTGTGAGGTGGAGCCGGATGGTTGGTAGTTGCGGTGGTGGCAGTGGCGGCGGCGGTGGCGTCCACATTGTGGAAGTGGCGATGTGTTGCTTATGTGTGAGAATAATTCAGAGGAAGCCAGAGAGAAAGATGATAGTGAGTATAGTATTTTTTTTTCTGTTGGGGTTGAGTTGCCCCCTTGACTTTAATGGCCAGCCATGACTGAACTCCGTCCTCTCTCCTCTCTCTGGGTGTCTCGTAGATTTTGGCTTTGTTCGCTAATATACTTCCTTTCACCACACAAAAGTGGGTTTAATTCACACATTCTTAATTAGAATATGCGTTATAACAATTTTGCTTGCGGGACCAATATGGTTTATCCACTAGCAAAATTTATATGTACTTTTTTTTATTTTGTGAATTAAAGTGAATTTTAATACAAAATTGACTGAAAATAATTACTCCCTTTGATCTATAATATAGGATGCTTCTAGAAAAATAATTTGATCCAAAATATAAATTAATTATAATATAATTGAAAATCATTTTTCAAATGTTGTCCTTATAATTAATACCTATTTCCAATTTCACTCACTCTTTAAATTTTCAAGTCCATTTTCCAATAAGTGCAAAAGTAAAAAAAATATTTTAATTTAAAACATATTTAATGAGTTAATCTTTACTTCTGATTTTTCATGAATTAGTTAAAGTGTCTCATATTATAGATAAAAGAGAGAGAGAGAGAAGAAAGTGAGGAATTTAATCCTGAGGACCACTGTTAATGAACCAGGACTAGACCGGGTGGTCTGACCCAAAAACCTGCGAACCAGACGGAAAACCATATTTTTTAGAATTTCATATTAATAAGTCTAAAATTTTCAATTTCTCACCGATTTTGTCCCGATATAACCCACTGACCCTTAACCCAATACCCCAACCAATTTAGTACCCGATCCAGATTTTAATACCTTGCTAAAGATCCAATTTGAAATGAGAACTAAACTTGGAATGTGTGTGTAGTTTGTAACATGATGAAGGCACAAAATGGTGTTAGGAAATAGAAAAATATGATATATATATATATATATATATAGAGAGAGAGGGGGGGGGGGGGGTGGTGCGGTAGTCACGGATGTATGAGAGGGAGATGCCAAAATTGATGCGCTTGAGGGATGATTCTGAAACTGAATCACAGGAATGAAATTGCGGGCAACAACACGAAAAAGAAATGCTAAGGCCTCCCATGACTCTGTCACTCTGGGTGTGTATGTGTGTGTTGGACTAATAAGTAATAACGTATGTTGTATATAAAATAAATAAGGCGTGCCATTGGATTTGTGCGCCGCTAAGCACAGCAGTTACTAGCTAGCTAATACAATAACCATTCTGGTCAACAACATGTGGCCAACTAAATTCCATGCAAACCTCCAACCACAGTTAATTGTGTGTTTAAGAACACTTATTTTTTGAATATAAGTGCTTATTATGTAAGTCTAGATAAAACTCCTCTCATATACTTACCTCGTATACTGTGAATCACAATTTATAAACATTTATTATCCAAAAATAAGGTATTTCAAACGAACACTACTTTATTTGTGGTAAATAATATATCGTTTGGTTTTTAATATAATATCTACTTAACTAATTCAAGTACATAATGAAACTAATTAAATTAGTTGTTTGTAAAAACTGTTTGTTGGTTTATCTTAAATGATATCTTAAATCATTTGTATTAAAATTGTCTCTTGATATAAACTTCCTTAACATGAGCAATAATTTGGGAAAGTTTAGAAAAACACATGATAAATATAGTAAATGAAATGGATTGAAGTTATATATTAAAAATCAGATCTAACCCTTAACTAAGTATTTATTTGAATTAGCGGTGAAATTTATAAGTTACTTTTCTAACATGATTTATAATATACAAGTTAAATACATAAAATGAATTTTATCTCAACCTATTTAAACTCTAACTCAAAGAGGTCTTAACTGCTATATTGGGTACTGAATGCGGTATTTAATTGTCGTGATCTTCGTCAGCAGCTGATTTATTTTATACTAGTAACGTAGGGTGGTTCTGGCCCAAAAAATTTACTAGCAATATAGGGTGGTGGAGGCATGCAGTGGGCCAAATTCTATTGGTGTTGGATTATTTTAAAATTTTTGTCGATGCTATGTTCTAGTTTGGGGGAGATAACAGTTTAGTTTTTTTTTAAACCAAAAAATAGCTATTTAGTTAATGAAAGCGGTTTAAGTTTATTTTTTATTAAAAGGTTAAATTATTTAAATTGAATGAATAACAAAATCTTATTTGAAATAATTCTTGTATTCACAAAAGAAAACCCAAAGTCGAATGTGCTATATTACATGTTTCTAACTAAACCTGTCAAATTCATGAATTTAAATAAATTTATGACAAAAATGTAAATTTAGATAGTAAACTCAAATCATAAACTTATAAAGGTTTACTTTTATCGATAAATATGTGTTAAAAGTATATAATAAAGTAATAAATATATAGAAATGAAATAGTTTAATTTATTATGTTTTAAATATGAATAATTGAAACTAAATCCATTAGCATTTATAATTTATCATATTCAAAAAAAAAAAAATTCTACAAAGTTTATATATAAAGCTATTGAACATGATTAAAACAAACAAACGAATATAAGCTTAAAAATGAGTTGATATAATTTTACAAGGTAAAAACATAAAAACAGTAAACTCATAGTGTAAACTTATAAGTTTAATTGAGTTTATGACTACCACAATTTTAAGTATAAATGAATACGATTTTATAAATTAGAAATATATAAACGATAAGTTCAGAGAGTCAACTCTCAAGTTTGACAAAACTATTTCCGATTATCACATATGCCTTGATAAATTATGAATAATTCTCAATATTCATAATCCAAATGCATCTTTCCAACTTCATACAAAGTTGTGAACCTATTCCGAACGGAATTTTAAAAAAAATTAGTCCTTCTAATATTACATTTAGGAATTATATATTACAAGGGATAGGTCAGACATAAATATTAAAAATAATTAATTTACTTAATTATATATTATAAAACTTTTGAAAGCCATTGAATACCAAACACAGAATAAATCATAGAAAATCATTCATGCAGTTGAAATAAGCTATTCTAAAGATAATTCTTAATAAATCTTACATGTAATCATACACTGTGAACGTTTTAGTGAGTGTTTAGGAATTTCTCAAACTTAGGTTTTAAACTTAGATTTGCGTAACCCGAGACAAAACTCCTCTCACACACTTATCTTATAAATTATAAAAATTATTCTCAAAAGCTAATCCAAATACACGCTTATTAATTGTCATCATATAAAAAATAAAAGAAAATTTGGTGAAAAATCTTTAAAAATTTTATTAGATAGAAAGACCTGATACGTTGTTATACATATAGAGTACCGATATTCTACAAAATTTCATACGCAAAAAGAATTGGTATTAGAATTCAAGTACTTCAGTATATTTTTCAAGGACTTTTCACCGATTAAAAAATAAATAAATAGAATATCTGTCTTGGTAGATTATGAACATTGTTCATCACACAAATGTTTGCTTCCACTTTCCAACTCCATCTAAATCCAAACTCTATCTTTGAAACGCGAGAAAATTTCCAGAGGAAGTTGAGAAGGCGTCTCACTGTCAGGCGTACCTGTGGTATTTTATGTTTTATTGGTGTGTCTTCAGAACCTACCTAATCACAAGGAAGCAAGAATCACGAACCCTGCTCAACATATCTCAAAAAAAAAACAAAACTGAAAAAAGATTATGGTAGGAGGCAGAAACCAAGGTTAGAATTTCAAAGGAATTATAGTCAAATATCAATACCATTTAACTATTCAAATATACGAGAGCAAGATTCCCAGTTGCCTTGTTCCCTTGCTTCCCAGTATCCGCCAACATAACGGTAGGTATTGCTGCCTTTGGCCTTCTCAAACCACCTTGGCTGCCAACCCTTGTTTTGCATAGTCAATGCCTAGCATAATTAAAAATGCTTAATTAAATGGCGACGGCATAGAAGCTCTTTATAAGTGAGAGGTTGCGGATTCGATCTCCTTTATAACCTCAGGCTTTTGGGGTCTGCCTCCTCTAATTCAAAGAAAAAGTGTAACTCAGATGCTTGAATCATACCTGCCGCTGTTTTTGTTCCAGCCGCAACTTCTCAGCATTAGCCATTTCATATAGTCCATTTTCCAAATACCTTTGATCAGGTCTTAGCCTCGAATCTGTTGGTGGCAGCTTCTCCTATTTGTGAACTCTCATGTAAGAATTAACAAATCTTATTTACAAAGGTATATATAACTTACAGATAGATAGAGAGACATGGCAGTCTTCTAAACAGTTACCCTGAGCTCAGGTGTGATTTCATTCAACGTAATTCCGAACTGCGTAATATTATATTTTGTGGGGTGTTCAGGTGGTTCACTCCGCTTCCATAGAAGACGAGGTTTTGAGGAGACAACGGAACCTTTTCCTTTCCTGGAATTGTCTCCAATTACATAATGCAAGCTCTCGTCCCACTTGCCTCGTAAAGTTGCCACTGTTCTACCTTTCTTATCTGCGACTTGGCCGTGCACCTACAACAGAACTTAAATGACACATACGAAGTCATAAAAATATGTCTACAGAACGGAAAGAATCATGCAGTTTAGATAACTCTCTTTAGAAAATTAAAAAAAGCCAACAATTGTGCAGTTTTATCATTGACAGCAAACAATGATTTCAGTCAGAGTTTACAGATTTCCCGCATGATATTTGCAAATAATTCATGGATCAACAACAACAGGTTTTGTCCTACTAGATAAGGTCAGTTACATGGATCACATAGCGTAATTTTACTCTATCAATGACCAAATTTTTAAATAAATTGTTAACCGAAAGGATCCACTCAAAAAATTTATTGAGTATTCTCTTTAGTCTTTTCTCAACTCCATACTGCTTGATCTATAATTCTCACCGGCGTGTCCCTTAGCCTTCTTTCTTTATGCATGTCTAAACTACCTCAAATTATAGGTATCAAAAAAACAAGTGCAAGTTCACGTCAGACTTTATGCAAAGCAGAAGACCACCTATTTAGGATAACAAAAATGCATTTCAATACCAAACTCGTTATGAGTCAGATAACTACGAAGAGGAAGATTACTTGCTAATACCAAGATAATACAAGCAAAGGTATGCAAGAATATAACACATTTTAAACAACCTGTGAGATCGCACATCCAACACAAAGGAACAAGGAAGAATTATATAGGAGAGGTAGACAGGGCACCTGGTGAGGGTTTCTGTTGATAATCGAAGGCTCCTTGAATTTAATCCTACATGAATACTCTTGATTTGCATCTATACTCATTGTACCATAATGATCACAATAGAGTTTCCCTAAAATGAGGTTGTGAACGGATGTTGTCACCTGATGGTAGAATATTAGCTAATCAGCAGCCAGCAGGCATCTTGGACGAGGTTGGCAAGTACTAGTTATGTGAAAGCATACCTTACTCCACCGAAAGACTTGTCCGTCGTCAAACTCCAAAGTCAATAAACCAACAGGATCAATCTGAATTGAACGACCCGAAAATTTACTTTTTATATTGACGTCACCCCAAAATTTCCAGCTACTGCCCTCACAGTGGCATGCCATAACCATAGGATGATGACTAACCTATTTCAAGATAAATGACATAAGTAGTACATTCCCAATTGCCAAAACATTTTATCTCCAAGATCATCTGAATATATAGACAACACACACAAGCTAATGTTTCAATATGCATATCAGATTACTAGGGCTTTCAAAATTATAAATGTTCTTTTTTGTTTATGGTATGTCATAATAAGGCAAAGTTTTCTGACTCTTATATAAGACAAGCATACAACACCTTTTCAGAGATAAAGCGGATTCCCTTGTCCGGATAATCAGCTTCATATGTCTCACCCAACAAAGGATTAAATGGTTTGTAAGTTCTATCCTCTGTGGAAGCATAACTTGAAACAGCAAATGCAGCCACATATAGTATCCTCATAAGGTTGTTGCCCTGTTACATGCACCGTGGATGTCATAAGGAACAATTAGCCAACACAGACAATTACTGCAAAGTGTATGAATTCGGCTACCCCTAGTGAATGAAGAAGTCATTGACAAAACAACGCCAGAAGGAACTAACCATTTTCCCCCACAAATATGCTTGATCTAGAAGATAAGAGTACTCAAGGTCTTCAAAGCATTTCTGTAATGAGGAGAGGGGCTCATTGAAGTAAACCGGTAGACAAATTTTTGTGAGATCCTTCCCAATATTATCTTTTAAAATTGACCACAGACTGAGTCTCTTCTCTTTCTCAACAGGATCAGGCAAGTTCTTTCGCCGGTTGACATGAGGATAGTAAGACCCAACAGACCCAGAACTTAAATTTGCTCTGTATTCATTGTTAGGAGTTCCTTCTCCAGAATCAAGTGGTGATCTATCTAACTCAGATCTATTATTTTTATCACTGATTGGTGAAAGGGTGTCACTTGAATCGAAGAATGCATCATAGTCATCATCAGAATCATCATCCCAGTCAAGCTCATCAAAAAAATCGCTTACACTTCCCTCTGTAATATATTCAAAAATACTAATTATGCCTCTCCTGGAAAGTTGATCTAGCAAACTTGGTGGAATTTATGCAACATCACATCCCTTCTCTCAACTCTTCTACGTTACAAAGCAGTATTACATAATACAGAGTATACTGACAAGATCATGACCAGACCGAGCTATATATCTCTCCAAAATGCAAATCCTTTCAGGCTCAATGCAATAAGAGGATTTAGCATGCGCGAAAAATAATCACACATCTTTATAAGTGAGAAAAGCAAACATGAGAGTTCAGAATAGGCATTACAACATATAACTGACAAAAGAGAAGATGACTGTATGTTTTCCTTTTTACCATGCTTAGTAACCCGAATATACCACTGAAAGCAGTAGAAAAAGAGCCTAAAAGAGCCGGAAAACGGGCCGACCCTTCACAGGCTCGAGCTTAAACGAGTTGGCCCATTTTCTAAAAAATACCATATTTTTTAAACCCGCGGCCCTACAGGGCTGGCCCTTCCCGGGCTCGGGCCTAAACGGGTTTAAACTCATTTTAATTCAATTTTTTTTTTTTTCAAGTTTTACAACTTATTTATTATTTTGCTTTAAATTGGTATACATTATCTTTAAAACTCATAAATTTTTAGTTAAAATAATCATCTAATGTCCAAATTAGCCTTTTTTTTAAAGTTTAAATGAATAAACTATTGTAGAAAATAAAATAAATCAAACCAATTAATAAGTGTTTGTCTGTTATTAATACTCTATTAGGAACTTAGGTGTCTTTCATATTGATAATTTGATATAATGATATTATATTTATTAATTTATTTTTAAAAAATATTAAACGGGCCTAAAATGGCTGGCCCACAGGACTGGCCCTACAGGGCCGACCCTTTTAGGCCCACCTCCATTTTCAGTCTCTAAATCATAGGCCCGGCCCTTAACAGGTTTGGGCTTAAACGGGTTCGGCCCGAATTCCCGGTTCTACTAAAAACTAGGAAACAACATAGAAACCGATAGTACGTAACATTGAACATCTGTGTGATTATTTCATAAATACCGCAATTATTGCAAATTGTTTTCTTATATTATCGTCAATTCACCTAAGGGAGCTGTCAAATCAGAAAGAATCATATAATATCTATTGATGGAGGAAAATGAACGGTATGAATTATTTCATTCGACAAATAAACATAAATCGGCGTGTATCAACTTTCGACGACAGTTTCTTAAACCGGAAGCACAACATTGCATATTTGCATTACCCTTTGAAAGAGAAGTGAAAATGGGTTGGAATAAAGGAATCAGACTAACCGCTGTACTTCTCGTAGACAGATCTAATGGAATCTTCGTCCTCCTTGGACTGCTCTCGGCTTTCACGAATAAAGGTATTTTCCAAATCCACCTTGTCTGTCTGTAAAATTTAGTTGGAATAGAAAAACTTCAACCAAAAATTAAAAATAAAATATAAAATACAATAAAATAAAATCCTTAGCAAGCTTCAATAATCAAACAATCTTGGGAGCACGAAGAGATAGGAGAGAAAAGTTGCAGAACCATACATCCCAATCGTTCACGAAACCTCATGGCATGCATTTTAGTCATTTAAAACCCGTACAATTTTGCAATTTTAGCACGAAACAAAATTGTTTGATCAATTTTGTAATTCTGCTTCTTAGCTTCCCATCAATAACAGAACTACTCAGAAGAATTAACAACAGAAAGACAAGAGAGAAGCATCGTCCCATATGAACAAAGAAAGACGTCCGCGATGTCGTTGAGACTCTAGATACGCTTACCTCTAAATTGCGTAATGCCTCTACTAGTTGCATCTGCTTGTTCTTGAGAACAACGATCTCCTGGTACAGCTCGGAAAGTTGGTCTCTCATTATGTGTTCACTATCCTGAATAACAGCCTCACTGATACCCTCCTCTAGGAGGCGTTGCCTCAATTTCTCAGTGGAAATTACAGAAAACCCTGCCGGAGCCATGATCTCAGCATTTGACAAACGAGGAAACATATCCTTCACGGCTAGCAATGCCTCCACCCATGCTTCCTTGTCCTCCCTGGTCTCCGCCCGCAGCTGAAACCTCCTCTTCGTCCCTGTATATATATCAAACCTCCTCTCATCTGATTTACTCTCTTGAATTGAACAAACCTGCACAAACGTGCATGCAACATTCAAAATTCGAATCAGTAAACAATGCACACCACAAAACATATAGTTGAAATGTAATTTGGAGAGTCTACATATCAGATACCAAGCACTGATGTTATATATGTATGTATATATATATATTACATCACAAATAATTAATCATCAAATTGAACGGAAGAATTGGGCGGAATTAAGAAACACCATGAGATGGATTTCTTCGATGGGCTTGCAGTGGCGAGATGATCGGCCGCGATGCTTATTTGTGCCACTTAGACTGTCTACTCCAATATGCAGGGACCCTGTTTCGACTTCACGGCTGAGCAGGACCATACGGGGACCGTTGATTTTGTAATAAGAAAGAACGCCATCGAGGAGAACGAACCAACGACGTTGCCAGCCTCGACCGTAATTGACCCACTTGTATAAGATACCGGATATTCCGTTTCCGACAATGTCATTGATCATCACCTCTCGCTGACCTACCGGCAATTGAAGCTGCCGATAGATTTTCGACGAAACGGAACGCTGCGAAAAACTGGAGGGAAGCTCATCGTAGGAGAGGGATTTGGACCTTTGGTGAAAGAAAGAGGGTCGACGGGAGTGGCTTTTGGCCGACGACGGCGTTGAGGGAAGCATGTGATTCATTTCCGAACACGGCGACCCGGAAACGGACGATGAGGTCCGAGCCATTTTGGGATGGCCCTTGGGGGAGGAAACGAAATTGATGCAATAGGAACAATGCGAAACAATGACGATCCAGGAATGATCAGACCATTGTCAGTTTGTCACGAAGATGTAGGCTCTCAAAAGAGAAGTGTTATTGGAGGCAAATTCAAGCGAGGGGGCTCCCCGCGAAGATCGTTTGATTTATTTTTAATTCCCTCTTTTACTTTTTTAAATATAGGATTAGTATATAGTAGTCTATGTTAGTAAAAGTAAATATATTGTTGGAATAAATTAGTATATCAGCCCAGGTGAAAAAAATTACTAGTATATTTTAACGGCGGCCACCAGAAAAAAATATTAATATGTGTCAAAGTTAAGGTACTTTTAATATCTTTGAAGTGGGAAGGTGGGAGGTGGAAGGAGAAATGGAATCCATATTTTATATGTTTAGTAAGGTTGAATGTATTTTTCTAAGGAAGTGATTTCCATAAAAAAATATGGAAGTGACTTCCATCAACCCCTCCAAAGAATTTGTTCCACTTCCATGGAAGTAGAATTTTGTTGACCATTATGCCCTTTTATGTTTTATCAGATCCCAAACTTTGCCCCTCTTACTTCCTTTCTTTCTCTTCAGCCTCGCACTCCATTACCATGGATCTTGTTTTCTTCAAGCTCAGTCATCTCATTTTTTTCAGTCCCCACCATCATTTTCAACCTCTCACTTCAAAGAACTAGATATTTGCACAATTTTCTCCACGCCGTCGAACCCATCGAGCCTGCCCCACCCACGCTGCGAGAAACCCGTCGAACCTGCCCCATGCCGTCGCGGAGCCTGTCAAACCAGATCTGTTTATGATTGTTTTTGTCAAATTGATTTTTAGATCTTTTTTCTTGATTGGCTTTTCTAGGTCGATTGTTATTCTTCTGGATTGTGTTGATTGTTCATTAACCATAGGTACCGGCTGTGTTGTTTTGGCAGGGTAGATTTTTTCCCTAAAGGCAAGGGTATTTTAGCCTTTTCACTAGAAAAATACTCATATTGATTAAAAATAATGTCTTACTTCCATTGGCATACCAAACATATTTTAAAAATCACTTCTACTCTCAATTCCACTTCTACCTCTACTTTCAATTATACTTCCACTTCCATAAAAAAAACTCTTTCATTGAACTGTACCAAACAGGAATGTGATATCAGGCCCATGACTAGCTCCTCTAAGGGCCCGTTTGATACACTAGAATTGATTTTGATGGAAATAGATATGAAAATGAGATTTAAAAGTGTGTTTGATATGACTTAGAAATAAGACCTAATTTTCATATAAAAATACTAAAATACCCTCAATAAAAAAATAAAAAAACCCATATGCTACCACCAGACAAAACAACAACACCCATCGTCCTATCACCTTTACCAGGGCCAGGACCAGTGTAACATCCTGATTTTTTTTAGAATATAATTATAATTTAGAAATAATTATGAAAATAATAGTAATTTTTGGATAAAAAGAAAAGAGAGATTTAGTTAAAATATGTTTAAAAAAATTAAAATATACATATGTATAATAAAAATTAATAATTATAAATAAAAATATATATAAATTAAAAATAATAATAATAAATAAAATAATAATATATATTTAATTTTTAAATATATATGTGTGTGTGTGTGGGCGCCGATGCACCCATAGTTAAGAAAACTGGGGGAGGCACAAAAATGCCTCCCACCATCTAATATTTAGATAGTGGGCAGGGCGACCACAATCTTACAAAAAAAACTGGGGAAGGCACTTAGTGCCTCCCACAATTTTCAAGAGAAGTGGGCATTATAAATACCCCCTCTCCCCCTCCTCACTTCACACAACATAAGTGTGAAGAAAGGTGCAGAGTGAGGCACTAATAGGAGTATTTTCATATTTTCGGGGATCGATAAGGTACTCAATATTACTTCTCATCTAAAAAATTTTCTTATGAAAATGTTCTAAATAATTTTCTCTATCTTATAATAATAATTTTGTGATGATTAGAGAAAATTTTAAGATTATGATTTTGGATAAATTTGAGTTTTGTTAATATAAAGCTATAGGAATGTAGAGGATAATTAATAGTTAATTTTAATCAAGTTACTTTTGTTACTTAGTTGGTATATAATTTTATAATGAAATCTTTATATAATTAATTTATGAATAATTCTATATTAGACTTGTTAACCGATTAAATTTAGGTTAAATAATTTATTTGGATTATTAGAAATATTATTGAGGTTTTAATTAGGATGATGATTTATAATTTAGCCATTTTATAAATTGATTATTGTAGATTGATTTTTTGCGTATATTTGAGCTCTTGGATTAGGAGCTTGTGATTATAATTTTGCTTTGTCGAAAGGTAACCACTTTCCACTTATTATGTGTGTTGGTATGTTGTTTGTGAGTATTTTGTAAAATGATTTAAGTTTGGAAATGATATGTTGATATTTACTCCAATGAGTAAAGGTTTATTGTGATTGACAAAGTTATCATTATATTGTGAAGTTTTTTTTTATATAAACTAGCTTTGTGGAATTTTATGATTTGAAATGAAAAATATGTATATATTCGGGAAAATCCCATTAAAATAATTATTGATAAATTATTGTGATAATGGGTTTGGGATAAGATGGAGTATATTATTTTACCACGTGGTATAGCCTCCATTGGTGCACGATGGTTGGCTGTCTATTGTCCCACCAGTTTCAATGAGGGACTGCCCCACCAGTTCAATGAGGGGTTGCGACACCCCACCAGTTCAATGAGGGGAAAGACTCATGGTCTGGGGCACGTGCTCTGAGGGTTTGGCCGATCCTTATCATGTTACCGATGAGCTTTTTGAGTGGCCAGTCACATGGTTAGTAACTTAGCCAATAGGTCTAGTCGGCGAAAATAAGGCGGTTTGGTTGGGTTGATGGGAGGCAATGGGAATTGTAATAAGAAATTTATCTATAAAACCGTGATATTGAATTTTTATCAATTGTAATTTGCTATATAAACTATTCCACTTAGCACCTCATGAACACATGTTAGCATGTGTAATGAGTCGGATAGCTGGTTACTGAGGCTTTTGTCTCACCCCGTTAATTTAACATTTTTCAGGTGATAATTCTCTTGCTGGAATGTCGGGAGGAGCTCCTAAGGCATAGATATATTTCCATATATATCTATATAGCCTATTGTAGCTTATTATGTGTTGAATGAATGTATATTGCCACTTATTAGGGACCATATTTTATAAACTCTAAATTCGTCTACATACTTTGTTTATCATATAAAGTTGGGTGACTTTGGTTTTGAAATGGAAATTTTTTATATGATAACTGTAGGATTAATTTTTGCCAGGATTAATATTTAAAAGATGGGTTGTAATATTTTCTTTGTAGGGACTTAAATCCTTTATTACCATGGTAGAATTTTCAAATAGTTACTTGAACTCTTTTCTACCATGGTAATACCATGGTAATCTTTCTTTAAAAAAATGAAATAAGTAATTCTTAAAGATAAGTTAATATTATAAAATTAAGGAGAGGATTTTACAATCAGCTTTGAGCAGCGCAACTTCGAGCAGTTGTCATCACTGTCATCGCCAACTTCGAGTAGATGTTGTCGTCGATCAAACGAAGAGGTGGGGGAGAGCTGTTGTTGCTGTCATCACTAGTGAGGGACAGATGTTGTTGCCTTCTCCTTCGATCTGGTAAGGGAGAGCTGTGTCGTTGTCGTCTCCATCGTTCTGGTGAAGGAGAGTTGTGTCGTTGCCATCACTGGTGCTAAAGGGTACCATCATGGTTGTCGTCGCCGATGGAGGAGGGAGATCTGTCGTCGCCGATAAGGAAGAAGAAGTCACTGTTGTCAGGTGAGTGAGCAGAGGTCGCAGAAGGGTGATGAGGCTGAAGCAAAGAGGAGGTTAACGATGAAAATTTGAGGTTGTAATTACAAATCTTACTTTTTTTTATGGATTTCATTTTGGTGGAATTGGAATTGAGTCACAATTCCATTGTACCAAACAAGCCTCTTCATAGAGTTGGACTCCAATTCCATTTCTACCACTTCCAATTCCATTGTACCAAATGGGCCCTAAGTGGTAAGCATTTTTGCATCGCGTGTAGATATCTCGAATTCGAGCCCAGTCATTGACATAATTGTGTGTTTTCGTTTTCCTGGCTGGTTATAAGATAAAAGAGGCAAAGATAAGTTTGAAAGTTAATTTCTAAGTAACGGTCCTTGATACAAAGGGTGTTGATATTGGTCATAAATATAAAATATTATTTTTATATTTGTCAATTTTTTTTAATTTATCCATATTGATGCTCTCTCAACAATTATAAGCAATTATAAAGAAGGAGAGGGAAAAAGGGAATTATGGAAGATGAGTAGGGTGTTTTAAAAAATACATGTTATATTAAATAATTTAACTAACTTCCTTAATCTAGTCAAATTCGGTAAATATGTCTTATATTAAAGAATAGAGGGAGTACTTGATAAATGAAAGTTGGTAATAGCTAATAAAATAGTAGCAAATAATTATATAAAAGTTGTAAATGACTTGAAAAAGTGATCTTGTTGCTTGGCAAACAAAATTTTGTAAATAGTTAATGAAATGTTGTAAATGCCTACACAAAAGTTGAGAATGGCATGAAAGAGTGGTCTTTACTTATAGTGTGTTTGGGATAGCGATGGGAAAAGTGGCTTTTTTACAATCTGACTTATGCAAACTTAAGATTGGGTAAAAATCAAATTATGTAATATGATTTATATTTGGATCAGCGATATCATAAGTAACTTTTTTTGAAGCTGAACTTATTTGGATTTGTGGCAATATAAGTGGCTTTTGTGATAATTATAAGATAAAAAGTCACTTTTACCTTAAAAGCCAATAGTGATAGCTGCCTTTTGTGGTTTATGAGAAAAAGTCACTTTTTCCTTAAATGCCCAATCGGTTTAAAGTTATCTTAAACATATGCAAAAATCAAAGTGTGTGTTTGGAACCCACGTTTGGTTTGCCTTAAGCCCAATTGGAGCTTTAAAAGCCCAACTGCTGGCAACATTTTTTTTTTAATGTTTGGTTGCTTAAATTACGGATCGGGCTTTTGAGTGGATTGACACTGTAGATCCACGTTTAACAAAAGCTCAAGGGTGCAGCTTTTGATAAAAGCCCAGCTGATATTACCGTTTTTTTTAAGTCAATGCATCAGAAATTACCGTTAAATGCATTTAATGCGTTTTAAATTTTTTACCAACCCAGCCCCGTTCTCTCGTCTCTTAGCTCATGCAAATCACTCTCCCATTCTCCATTTGCACGAAGAACTCCATCTCGCGGCGACGCTTGATGCAGCTTGAGAAGGTCTGAAAAGTGGTGTCCCATTTTTCGGCGTGGTGTTAAAATCGGTGCTCTGCCGTGTCTCGGGTGTGGGTCTTCCTCTCGGTGGTCTTCGGTTGCAGCACCAGAAGCTCCGAATAGCTTCCATTGCAGTGGGCGACTTCGTTGCTCGGTGGTTTTCGTCGGGCCTGACTGTGGGTGTGGCCGATCTGGTGGCGGCGATCTTTTTCTGCTTGCCTGGCATTGAAGTCGCCATCTCCGGTTGAAGGTGCTCTAGTTGTAGATCTTGCCGTCGGCGTGGATCTGTTCGGCTGCTAAGGTTTTTAACTTCCTTTAACCTTAATCTTGTTTCATTTCTGTTTAACTGTCCCTATCGTCGATCTGCTCCGTCGACGTGATTTGGTGCTTGCCTTGATTAGCTTGTTGTGTTAACTAGAAATAAATGGAGCATGCCGCATACACCAACTTCATTCTTTGTGTTTTGGGTATGTATATTGTTTCAGAAGAGGGAAATAGAGAAGATTAGGAACAGAGGGAATTAGGTAGAAGAGCTGCGACAGAGGGAAAGACAAGAATAAGAACAGAGTATATTAGATGACGTGCGACAGATGGAAATAGAGAAGAATAGGAACAGAGTATGAGCTATATGACCTGCGACAGAGGGAAATAGAGAAGAATAGGAACTAAGGGAATGAGATAGAAGAGATAGGAAAGATGGAAAAAGAGAACAATAGGAACAGAGGGAATGAGACAGCAGACATGTTTACATTTTTCTTTTGGATTATAGTTTGGTATGGCAGCATTTCAAGTCTTCTGTAAGGATTGAGGGAAGGGAGAACATTTCTTAAGGAAATGGAATTCTTGCATTTTACAATTTACTTTCCAATTTTTACTCATATCCGACAACACTTTGATGTTGTAATTTTTTATTATAGTATGTGCTATTGGATTTGATTTCAAACTTGTGTCTGTCAATGTTTCTGGATAACCTATGTTTTCTATACAGCATTTTCATCTAGCTTCCATGATTTTGGTTTTCCACTTCTTGGTCTTCCCTTCAAATGCTTTAGTATGAGTTCTTTGTAACCATTCCTTGGAACTTTCATGGTTTTCAAATATGCAAGGAGCTGCATGAATCTCCAGGGAGTGTGAAAAGTACAGGAATATTGTATCAGAGTGGCTGAATAGTGAACTATCTGGTTTAAATCTAATTTGCTTTAAATCTTAGAATATTAAGGTTCTGTTTTGTTTCCAAGAAAGAATGAAAAAAAGAATAACAATGATAGCAAAATCGGGAGCTGAGAATTGAGAACTTGATAGGGTCTCATGAGGAAACATAGAGGTAAAGCATTGGATCCCCTATGCTTTAGAATGAGCTTTAGCTGTCCATAAGTCTACTGAGGCAAAAAAAAAACCACTCAGAATATAGCCAAGAGAGATTTATTTTTGCAGTGATGTTTCAGTCGACCATGGTTATTGATTGATTAAGCAGTATTTTGAGTTGTTGAGATTTATTTTGCTTAAGTTGTATAGTTGAGGATTGGTAAAAGATTATGCTACGGTGTAGAAGGTCTTTATTCAAACATGTGGCAACAAAAATAGAGAGTACTAATCAATAATGTGAAGCTCTAAGAATTAGTTAGGGCAGCGATGAGTGTCGCTACTAACAAAAGCATGAGATTGATTGCAAAATTGGGTGGTTTAGCCTTCATATTAATTCCTATTAATGACGTTGTGTTTTAGCCTTCATATTAATTCATATTAAGAATCAAACATTTGTGATACTCACTGTCATTTGCTCCAATAGTTGTTTTAATTTTTATTTGTTTGCGGTGGAAATAGTGTTGAAATAGTGGTATAGAAATATGGACAAAGTTGTTTGGGATAATGAAACAACGGAGATTTTCGTCAATGCCTGCGTTGAGCAAGTGTACAAAAAAGAACGCCGAGGGCAGGCATTTTCAAAGAAAGCGTGGGGAATTATTGTCTCTACGTTTAATGCGAAGACTGGGAAAGATTATGACAGAAAGAAATTGAAGAATAGGTTAGATGTCCTGAAAAAGGATTTCAAGACTTGGGATTCTTTAATCAAAGAGACTGGGGTAGGGATAGACCATGTGACGAAAAAAGTCATGGCAACAAATGAGTGGTGGCAACAAAAACTACAAGTAAAATAATACTGTTGTAACTTATACCTTTCAATTTTCCCCTCATAAGTGATTAGTTTTAGTAAAGTAATTGTCACAAACGGGTTTCTTGTTTGCATTCAGGAGAAGCCAGCATATAGAAAGTTTAGGCATACAGGCCTTAAGTTCGAGAATGAATTAAGAATAATCTTCAAGGATGCGATGGCAAGCGGCGAAGATGTAGTTGTACCCTCTGTCACACAGCCTTAGACACAGCAGGAGGATGAGGAGGAGGATGTGTATCGACCCATTATGGATGAAGAGGAAGGCTCAGGGGATAGTGAAGATGACATGTTTGGTGCTAACCCCGTGCCTAGTACTGGAGTGACGGATGAGCTAGCAAGCATTGGCTTAACAACAAGCATGCCATCAAATGGTGGTACTGAGTTAGGAAGTCGGGGTAAGCGGAAGATGGGTGAAGGGTCTGGGCAGAGAAAGAAGTAGAAAATGCCAGCTTCAAGACAAATCGCTAATGCAATTAGTGTGATGGCAAATGCATCCAAGGACAGAACGGCAACATTAGATGCTATGAACGATGTTAATGTCGATTCTGCTATGAGTGAACTGCTTGGCATTGAGGAAGTCATACGTGATAAGAGCTTTCGTCATCGCTGTATCAAGCTAATCGAGAATAAGACTCATCGGGAGACTTTCATGTCACTCTGTAAACGAAACATGGAGTTCGTGGTTCCGTGGTTGGAGTTTATGATTTATGAATCGTAGATGTACCTAAACTATGTTTTATTTGACTTCATGACATTTTGCTTTGTGTAAACTACGTTATGCCAGTTATTATATGCTATTGAGTTCTTATTAGGAGTTTTTTTCATTCAATTACTCATACTTGAATTTTTAATCACACTCAGGGTACATAATCAATGGCAAGTTCGAGTAATCAACACTTACCTGACATGGTGGAGGAAGATGACCAGTCTCGACTTATAGATATTATAAATAATGAAGTAGATGAGTATGAGTAATTGACTGCGTTGATCTGTGCATATTGGATGCCTTTTATGTGTAAAGAACCACAAAAAACAAGTACAAGCACCGGTCATGACTGGGTGCAAGAGGTATTGGCAACACATGGTTCACGCTGTCATGACATGTTTAGAGTGGAAAAACATGTATTTTATAGCTTGTGTCATAAATTGGTCGAACATGGCTTACAGATTTCAACGAACATTGGGATCGAGGAAATGGTCGCCATGTTCTTGCTCACCGTTGGCCATGGAGTAGGCAATAGGGTGGTTCAAGAGCTCTTTCAACATTCAGGGGAAACGGTCAGTAGGCATTTGCCCAATGTATTAGATGCTTGCTTTAATCTAGTGGGGGAAAATATCAGACCGTACAATCCCGAATTCAGTGTATGCCACCCCAAAATAAAAGAAGATCCTCGTTATTATCCATTCTTCCAAGATGCTATTGGAGCAATAGATGGAACCCACATTAAGTGTGTGATCACTGGTGCGAACCGTGAGAGATATATCGGCGGGAAGGGATATCCAACACAGAATGTAATGGCTGTATGTGATTGGGACATGTGCTTTACGTTTGTTATGGCGGGCTGGGAAGGTACTGCACATGATGCTCGTGTCTTCTAATCTGCTGTTTCTAATCCATCTTATAACTTCCCTCATCCACCTGCAGGTATTGCTCCGTCACCTTCTATTCAATTACTTTCATTTTACACTTTAATGAATCTAATAGTTTGGATTGATTTAAACTTTTATTAGGAAAATATTATTTGGTTGACGCTGGTTATCCGATACAACTTAGGTACCTTGGTCCTTATAGACGTGAGCATTACCATCTTCCAGAATTTAGCCGCCAACCCGGATTTAGAAACGCTAATGAGACCTTTAATTATTATCATTCTAGTTTAAGGTCTACAATTGAAAGGACTTTTGGCGTGTGGAAGAATCGATTTCAATTGTTGCAAAACATGCGCAAGTATAGCTATCAGACACAAGTCCGCATTGTTTGTACAACAATGGCCCTTCATAATTTCATTAGGCGAAATGATATTGCAGACGTAGTGTTTCGCCAAGGTGAAGCTGGGAATCTTGTTGATGTAGAAAATAATAGTGTAGCTGAACAATCTTCCACGACAAATTATGGCAGGTGATCTTCCTCTGAAATGATTCAAATTCGTGACTCAATTAGAAATCAAATTGTACGGAACATGTGATACAATTGGTTATGTAATATTTTTCTAATTAGATTGTGCATTTTTTAATTGTCTAATTTCCCAACTTAAACTATTATAAATTTTTTATAATTTTTAATTACATTTCTCTTTTATCATTATCACAAAAGCCCAATTGACAATCGCTGTTCCAAACACACCATTTTTTTTCATTTCTGCAAAAGTCCAATTGACAATCGCCAATCCAAACACAAATCACATTACATAATTTAGCTTTTATCAAAAGTAATATCACAACAAGCCCAATTGAAACAAGCCCAATTGACAATCGCTGTTCCAAACACACCCAAAATCTTCCAAAAAGCCCAATTGGCCCTCACATTTGGGAGGTTCAAAAGCCATCCTAAACATACTTTTAGTCAGTGAGAGTTGGTAATGGTTAATAAAATATTGTGAATACCCATACAAAAGTTTGAAATGGATCAGCTCTGGACTCTGGTCTTTGCAGCTGTGGAGGAGTCTTACGCGATGCTGAAAGAATTTGGATTGGTGGTTTTACTTGCAAGCTGTTAACTGTTCCTCCTACTATAACTGAGATTATAGCTATTATTCAGGGGCTCCAGATTTGCTGGAATAGTGGTTACAGAAATGTTTTGATTCGTTCTGATTGTATTGAGGCTATAAACTTGTTAACTAGAGGGGGGGAGCAAAATCACCCCTTTAGGGATATCATTGTAGAAGCTAGGCTTTGGTTGTCTAGGAATTGGAATGTTTTGTTGAGTTATATTCCTAGGGAACATAACAGGGATGCTGACCACCTTGCTGGGTTGGGTCACACTAGTACGGGGGTATTTATTTTCTTTGAACAACCACCACCTTCATTACTGGAGGCGATCGTTGATGAGGGATAGGGTTATTCCCTTGTTTTTAGTTTGAGTTTGTATTAAGTCTTCCTGATTGAATCTTAATGAATTCCAGTTTTCACTCAAAAAAAAAAAAAATATTGACTTTGTTATTTGATAATAGCTAATGAAATGTTGCGAATAACTATATAAAAGTTGAGAATGGCATGAAAGAGTAACCTTTTTACTTGGTAAGTAAAAACTGGTAATAGTTTAAATGTTGTAAATACTATACAAAAGTTGAGAATGACTTTGTTTTTTGGTAGATAATAATTAGTAAAACGAATGAAATGCTATAAATACATACCCATAAAAAAGTTGGTAATAGCTAATAAAATATTCGAGCCGTTGTCGGTCGACACTAGATGTGGGTGCTGCTGGCTGCTGGCTGCTGGCTGCTGGCTTCTGGCTTCTGGCTGCTGGCTGGCCAGAGTATATTTTAATTCCATTATTTGAATAATCTAATTTATGTGAAATGGTTTTAGTAGATAATGGATTATTGGAAGATGATAATGTATATCAAGAAATATGATATACTTAAGGTCCAGGCGAGGTCTCGGTATAATTGGGCAAGGTCTCAATACGTCTGGGCAGGGTTTGATAAGTTTGGACAAAGTCCAGGTAAGTGTAGAAAAGGCCCGAGTAAATGTGGGTTCAGTGCAGGAGTTGTCCAAATAATATGCAAGGAAATTGGATTATTTAAAATAGTATAATTTATGAATGAACAAGGTTCAATGGAAAAACATAATATTTAGAATGAGGTAAATGAAATCATGGAAGACAGTCTAATTATATAGATTTAAAATCAAATATTGGAAGGCAGTCTAATTATTTAGAGATTAAATAATATCAAATAATAGTTTTGGCTTTTGGACTCTTAAGCTGCAGGATTAATCATCTAATAATAAATTAAATCTTAATGTGTCAATAATGATTAAATAACACTTAAAACACTAATTAATTACTCATATATTATTTAAGATAAAATAATAATAAATAAACCATTTTAAATGATGAAAATTTTATACATATATAAATATATTCATTTAAAAAAAATCCCCCACCAAGATATATCGCAGCTTGATCCAAAGTGGTTTAACATGTAATTTAAATCCAATCCTTAACCCAAGGAATTAAATGGGCCCCAAGCCCGCAAATGTAGGGTTATGTTCATAAATAAATATAAGCTGAAGGGTATGATCGCAATATTAAAAAAAATTCATATGCAGCGTTAAATATATAATTTTTGTTTCCCACAAGGAGGGACGGGCGAGACAGAAAGAGAGTCTAGTGAGAGAAAACGTGAGAAGCCTCTTCGTTTGGAACTCTCAGAATATACAAACGAAGACCCCTCTCTCTCGCTTCAACGATATACATTCTTGATTCTCACATTCCGCGGGATTTCACTGTAAGATCCTCTCTCCTCCCTCTTCCACACTCGCTCTATCTTCTCTCTCCACCTTTTCGCTTCACTGCCTTTTGTTTTTGTTCAACTGCTCACAAACTGGTTCTGGCGGGAATGAAGGTTTTGCGCGTAGTCGGCGATTTAAGATTTTTCCAGTTTTCGCTTCACTCCTGTTTGTCGACGAGGGTCGCCATTATTTCTCGTCATTTTTATTCTACTCATTACGCAGTGCTTCGAGTATGTTCCGGGTTTGCGTATATTGGCACCTAACTTTATTCGGTCTGAGATCGCAGAAAAATGCATATTCTAGGGTTTCCTGTCTATTACATCGTAACGGGGCTTCTTTTTTTAATGTTTTGATGGGAGTCTCAATGTTAGGCGTTTTTATATCCGAACTTCAACGTAGGGTCTTCTACTGTCAATTTTGCAAAACAATTTTAATTCTTTTTGTAGCTTATAATTTATGGAGTTGAAACCGAACAAGCAAGAACTTTTATCTCACTTTGTCTTATCTAAGCTAGCTACATTGGTCATGGATTGAAATGTCGCAATGACGGCTTACGTTGCGTTTGCAATTCTTATTGGTTGATTTGACTAGAAGTAACTTATCAGTTTCCTCTTCTGGGACACGTTAGGGTTTCTTGCACTAGAGACGCTTATCTTTAATTGATTAACATGCTTCGCCAGAGTGAAAGTGTTTTATATTCTTGTTTCAACACTTAAATTGAACTTATTTTTCGTTTACCAATCGTTAAGCTCCTCTTGTTGACGATCTTGGAGAAAACTGTAACAATGTTGTTATTTGAGGTGTCATACTTAATGGTTATCATATTAATACTCAGGCAATTAAACCATCTCTTGTACAGACTTAGTTTTCAACTCCAACTAGATGTTGTCCCGTTGGTTTAATGCTTTGTACCGAGTTTGGGATGAGCTGCAATGCACGACTTGAGAATAGTGCAGTTTTCTATAGATTATATACTGATATTGATGATTTAAGTGGTTCTTGTATTCAATTGTTTCAAGCTTGTGTGGGGACTATAAGATTTATATTACCAAGATTGTCATGCCAATTTCTCTATGCAGGGTTATTGTCTCTGTTTGACAGCACACTACTAGATGCCTCTCTTAAAAAGGAAGCCTTTTGTCCTGGCTGAGCCACCTAAAGATTTGGTGCCACGTGAGCTTGTCCATCAAGTTCGATTTACAAAAGAAATATTCCGAGATTATCAGTATCCTTTTTATTTTACTGATATTGATGTTTTATATTTGGGATTCTTTTTCACATTTGTCATTTACATTGATGTAAATAAACAAAGAGAGATCAATTACGTTTTTATTTATCTGTGTAAAAGTGATTTAAACTAATTGTTGCAAAATTATTGATAAAATACGTTATCAGCATTTCGTACTTGCCCCCCTCAATAAGATGATAACTGTTGGCCAGCCTTAATGTGAAATAGTGATTATTTGAACCGTATAAATTTGTATCGCCAGAGAGTTTGGACATGTAAAGTCACCGGGAAATCTAACTTGACTTATGAAGAGGCTATGGTGTCAGAAAAGCGTGCCACTGAAAAAGTCCAACAAATTCCCAAAGAATTAATGGCTCCTGCACTAAGGCTTATTCAATTCAGTAAGAACTATTCTTATCTGAGACAAATGAATATATGTTGTTATGATGATAGATCTGTTTATTATTCTTCTATTATGACATATTGCATACATGATTTCCTTTTATTACATATGGTTATATTGCTGTGTGCATTTAACGAGTCTAAAATTTTCTGGGTGTATGATGTCTACCAGTCTACTTGTGAATATATTGTAAGCGTCTATAAAGATGGAGTGCTTTCAGAAAATATTCTGATGCTATCTACTTAAACAGCTGTGAATAAAAGTATCGTGCTGTTTCGATCTGTTAATTTCAGAAGAGGAATTGAAGTATTTTTGGTTTTCTATGCTGCCCAGAAGTAGTTAGTTCTCAAGATGTCTAGTCGTTGGTTGTCATCATAGGCATTTTTGTCAAGCCTTTCATCTCATTCCAAAGAATTGTCTCATGATTCATCAAGTTGGAAGTTACTGGTTCAGAGCATATATTACCTCCAGTTACTTGTATGTAAATCATGATATCCTGAGCCTTATGATGCCCTTACACTTCTGGTTTGGCTTCAAGATGGTTCTGGGTTAGGCAGTAGTTATTGTGTTGGTATCAACAAAACTAACCATATAACTGTTGGATAAGATTACTTGTCTCTATTGGTCATTGTAACCTATATAAAATAAATGTTTGTGTCTCGGCTTTTAAAATAGTTCTTCCAGTTTTAATGTATCATTTCTACAGGTTGCTTAAATTGCAAGACATTTTGTGAACTCTCTAACCTTTGGGCTTATATTGCTGTAGAACAAATAATGAGTTTGCTTAAGTGTTATAGATGAAAACATTCCTTTTTTCCTAGAGAAACACTTTTCACTGTGTTGGTACATGGTTTTTGGTTCTATTTTTTATGTTTGATTTTTCTTTTTGGAAAGAAGCTGAAAAGACTATATTATATCAAAACCTTCTTTTCTATACAATGTTTTATCTGTGCTATGATGAGAGTATTAATGTTCACATATCCAACATGGAACGTATTTTATGTTAGAACTTCTAAACGAGTGTTTTGCAATCAATTGAGAAATAATGGAAAAGAACTTGAAAATGTGTCTGAAAACACAACCTGCAGAAAGTTAACTAAAAGCTAGTAAACAGTTTTATATTTTTAATTTGAAAATTTAAAATAAAGCGGCCTTTGAAACTTGTTCTTATAGTTATCTCACCAAAGAAATTTTCTGTTCTCTGACAATGAATGATCCACTTAGTGGATTTATTTTCTCCCAAGAATTATTGCCAAGCCCTGTTTGAAAACTGCCAATTAAAAACCATTGAAAGTAACAAACAGGTCCTGTGTGTTTGATTCAAGCCTGCTTGGATTATTAAATTTTGTTGGGTTTTTATCGAAATGTATATATTTTGTGCAAAACTAATGCGTCCTGTGTGTTTAATCCAAGTGTGCTGGATTATGCAACTTGTTGGATTTTCATCAAATTGCTTGTATTGTGTGTGTGTATTGCAATCCATGAATGAGGTTTTGTTTTGGCAGGCATGCTTCCTTTGAGGGATCTCGCCGATGCAATAGCTGAAAAGTTGCAGGAACAGGTGTATGTGGGTGCTGAGCTGCATGGAAAAAAGGATGATGGAGAACATCCCTGCAAAATATTGAAAGTCGTGCAGGAAGGGGTTGATGAATTGTGTTATGAGGTAGCTTGGCTTGACAAAAACAAGAAAACAATTGAAAAAGCAGAACTCAGTGCCAAGGATTTAGTGCAGAAGAAGTTTCCTTTTAGCCGGAATATCTTGAAATCTTTTATCCGGGAATCTACATATCGTAATGCTCCTTGGGTGATACACGATGAATTGGCACAAAATTATGCAATCTCAACTGATATCCCAGAGGAATTAAAGGGAAGAGCTTTCTTCAACAACGGACTTTTAATTTGCAACAAGAAAAGGAAAAATGAGGTAAACAGAAAGAGAGGGGTAGTAGTTTCAGCCTCATTCATTCTCTGATCTATGCATAAAGAAACAATTTAATTGATAAAGGAGAAAGAAACAAACTATAACGTCCCGAAGTATAGTTTCTTGGTTGGTTTGTTAGTGACCTTGTTGTATCAAATTTATCATGTTCAGGATGTAGATGGTGAAGCTGAGAATTGCAAAAAGAGGAAGTTGGATCATGCAAAAAATGGTGGCTCCTCTTCAGTGAAAGGTAGAATTTAAAGGTTGAAGTCATTTTGTCTGCTTTTAGAATTGGTTACCACCCCCCCACTCTTAATTTACAACTATTTAGTTAGAACTTATTTTGTAGCAGAATTTGAGTTCACTTTGATTTGAGCATTTCCATTTCATCCACCCCTCCCCCTTTCTATGTTGTTGGGGTTGGGTTGTAGCATGTACCATGGACTAGCCTCTTGTATTTTCTTTTAACTGGGAAGTTTTCTCTCTTGCAGCTTGGAAATAATGAATGTTTGATAAATTTGTATGTCAAGTCATATTATTGCTATATGCTGAAAGTACAAATTTTTTACAATTGTCCAGTCAGTTCTCTTTATGATTTTAATGTATTAAAATTATCTTAACCTTATTGGCATAACAATTTTGCAGAAAATGGCCAATGTAAGGAAGAACCTATCAAATATCCGATTGATGATTTATTGGTGCAGCCTAGTCCAAGGGATCCCCTTTTTGCTGATCGTCCTTCTCCATTGAGAGACTTCAATGTTCCAGTTCATTGTGTAGGGGATCTCTTGATGGTTTGGGATTTTTGTACTTCTTTTGGTAGGCTGTTGCACTTGTCACCCTACTCTTTGGAAGATTTTGAAAACTCTCTCTGCCACAAGGAAAGCAATGTGGTTCTTCTTGTGGAATCTCATGCAGCACTCTTGCGGGTGCTCACGAAAGACGATGGTGAGTATGCTTCAGCTGTACAGAAGAGAAAACGGAAGTTTAAGGTCAGCATCTCCCTTGTATATATCTTTCTACTAGCAGTTATCAGTATATATTTTTTATGTTCCTTCACATGTTTCAAATGAAACTTTCCTTGTGACTGGTATTCTATGCAACTTATTTCTTTCTTTTATTAATGATGACAGTATCTAATCCCATTTCATTTTCAGATTACAATGATTAATTGGCAAGAATATTTATGCGATTTTCTAGAAATGATCAATGTTCCTGGATTACGGCAGTTTGAAGCTACCATAAAAAGGGGACATTATGGCCTCATTGATATCAATGCTAAGCTAGAAATCTTGTGCGAATTGGTCAATCGAGTTCTTGAAACCTCCATTTTTAGGGAAAAGTTGGACGAGGTTATTGAACAGCGGCAGGCACTTGGTGCTACTAAAAGAGGAGAAGCGCTAGAAGATGGTAGAAAAAGAAGGGAAGAGAAGGAACGGTTGAAAGCTGAGATTGAAAGCAATGGGAGTATGGATGGGCACTGTAAAACAAATGGAGCAACTGTCTCAACAAAAAATAATCACAGTAGACAGAATGGAGAAATAGGAAAGAAAAGAAATGGAGAAAAGGAATCATCTAGGAATGGGGATGCTTTGGGCGGAAGGTCAGTGTTTATATTGTGAATTTGTAAATTGTAGTTGTGTGCTTTTCTTTTCAGTAGTTATCATGACAACTGACATAAATTTTGTTCTAAATTTATGAGCAGTATGGATAAGCATTCAAATGGTGCATCCAAAAAGTCCTCTAAGAAACTGAGTTTAGAACTGAAAGAACCAGCAGAAAATGGAAATGAATCATCCAGAAAGGAATCGCAGAAGCAATTAAATGTGGAGAAGGATCCATCAGATAAGAATAGTATAGAACAGAGGGTGCAGCCTATATCCATGGCTATTTATTTATTTATCTTGTTTGCCCATTGGACTTCTAATGATCCTGTTTGTTGCACAGAGAGACTATTTTGAACGAGAGATGGAAAAACGATTTGTTCGTACGAGTTCCCTAGGTAAAGACAGGCATTACAACAGGTATTGGTGGTTTCGCCGTGATGGGAGGATATTTGTAGAAAGTTCTGATTCCAAGGAGTGGGGCTACTACAGCAGCAAGGAAGAGGTATTAAATTCAAATGGCCAGCTATATATGCTTTTCCTTTATGCACGAGACTTTTAACTTTTCATTGGTGTGCTTGAATAGCTTGACGCATTGATGAAGACACTGAATCGCAAGGGTGTGCGGGAAAGAGCATTGCAACATCAACTGGAAAAATATTATAGTAGAATATGGTGAGTTAGATTTGTTTTCCACTTGAAGATTTTAATGGAGTGCCGGTAGAACAATTCTCAGTCCCTGGTTCCATTCCCCATAGTGGAATATGATGACCTGAACCTAAGTAGAAGCCTTCAATTTAGACTTTTCTCCCAATTGTACACGTTTTATAAAGCCTTCAATTGAAGATTTTAACAAAGGAACACCCTTGTTTTTGTTTAGTTAAAGCTTCTACTAAGTGATTTTTTTTTTTTTACTAGAAAGGCAAAATCAAAGCTTGGAGCTTACACTGCTAGTAATTCTAATGTAGAATGATCTCCAAAAAGAGCTGATATTTGGGGGTGGTTGATCTTGGGGAAAAAAAAAGTCATCCATTAGAAACTGTTATCAGTAACTTTGATTATTAGTATTTTGAATTAGTGAATCTGGTGAAACCTGTGTTGCCAAGTCAGGTTCTGATCTTCTAGTGATGACATATAAACTTCCTATCTTCCGTTGGATATACTTTTCAATGTTATCAATATAATTTTGTATACCTTAGTTTTTGTCATCAGTTAATGTTATTTATATTCCATGCCTATAGTACGGAACTTCAGAAGAGATCCAAGGAACAGATACAGAAGATTGCACTAGACGAGTCTGTGCTCCGAAGGTCTACTCGTGTCCGAGCGCCACCTAGAGAAAATCCTGCCAATGCTTTCCTCAAATATGTTAACAAGTGGAAAGAAGAGTAGGTGTTGCTAGGAGGCCTTACGTCTGTTAGGTTTAGCTTTTGAGATTGATGAAAGCTGGAACGTTCTGCGCCGAGCGTCTTTGCATTTGTTTCTCTTATGATTATGATTACATATGAGAATAGTAGCAAATGATTCAGTTGGTCCAAGGCCTGAAGAGGAATAGGAGGATTAAGCAGTAGTTTAGTCTTATCATCGGATGATGGACAAGCATGTATTTTATGCTTGATCCTGAAATTTTGTATATGGATTACGCCATTCTTAAATAATAACTCTAGGTACAAAAGGAATTCGTGCTTTAATTGTTACTATTTTTTGTTCTGCATGGTCACTGCATTTGTATGTTGAAGTGGCAATTTACATGGAAATATCCATGCGTGAATTTATAGTTTTCCTGTCGTGGGGTTTATGGTCTTGTAAGATTCATTTTCCCCAATATTTGTTGTCTTAATGCCTTATGATTCATCTAAAATTCGACAAAAACTACACACATTGCGGGTCAACTGCAAGGTACGTGATTGTGGTCACAATTTCTTTTTGCCTAGTGAGGATATGCTTTGTCCCCTTTTTTGTTTGGGCCAAATTACAACACAAGGGGTGCGATTGTGTCGTTTTATATGGATTGTAGAATTCACGGAAATATAAATTTGAGAAATAAATCTTCATTGTTGATAATTTTGTAAAGAACTTTACTGTCTAAATAAATCATAATATCTCCAATCCTTAATATAGTTGACTAATTTAGGTAGATTAAAGAAATTAGTCATGTTAGTTACTTCATGTAACATCTATGTTGATTTCTTAAAATATCATCTTTCATCATGATAATTATTGGATAACAACCTCTTAATGTGCACAATCATTGATGATACTTCAAAATAAAATTATAAATTTAGGAGACAAAGTGGATTGAGGTTTTATTGATTAAGGAGGCTCTTCCTTTTTAATTTTTTTCACATCATCTGGTTGGGTTGGTTAATTTGGAACGCTCACCCTGTTACTGAGTTGCATGTTTCCAGGTGGTTCCTCCTGTATCCTTTAATTTATGATACCTTCTCACCTTTCTTTTTCAAAATTAAAAGAGAAATCATAGACAAAAGTGACCAAGAGAAACTAAAAGCATAGGGCAGGAGAAAATAAACCCCACAAACACATAACCATTACTGAGCCCTTGTTACTGAGGGAAGAAGCGAAAACAAACCATAACTGGAAGCATTGCACCTTAACATAGGCATCAAAGTAAGACAATAAAACTTGCAATACACATTTTCCAGAGCTGCAAATTTTGAAATTATGGAAAACAGACTTTTGAAAGACAGGGGACCTCTACAAATGATTTTGGTTACTAAATGTCTTCTTTTATCAAGTATTTTAAGTAGAATGAGTACCATAAAAGAAGAAAAGAAAACTCTTACAAGGGAGGGGCTACCGTGGCCCCAAAGGAGGTGGAAATTATTTTTCTTGATTCTTTTTTGCCTCTGTCATTCTTTTCCATGGCTGCATGTAAGCCCTAGAAGAGAAGATGAGGGACCCCAATGCTTCTTTACCCAGTTAAACAGAAAATGCAGGGCCTACAGTGCATGAATGCAATATATTCTCAATCAAATATCTTTAATCTGAAGGATTTAACCTAGAGAAATCTAAATGCACCTATCTCGACTAAATGAACTAGAAGTGACATGCAAATTTTATTTTATTCAAGTACTTTAAACTCATCATGGCCATTAGGAACTCTGCTATCATCAGTACAGCAGAATATGAGAAAACAATATCCATCATGTGATAACTCACAGGCATGTAAAGTAGGGAAAATTAGGAACAAAAGATATTAACTCTCTCTTCTACTCTCTTTCACAGCAAGAACCTCACAAATGAAAGATTATAGAAGCCAAGGAGAATCTCCAATATTCTGAAATAAGGTTTATTCACTCATACCTTAGCTTAAGCCCAGCTAACATATTTATAGATGCAGAAATACAATGGAAATAACTGACTCTCCCTACATTCTCAGGAAACAGATGCATAACAATGGAAACATGCGCATAACTGACTCACTGGACTCACAACTAAGTAAGTGGTCCTATTATTCAGCTAATGGACTCGACTTGACTCTAATAATTAATTAAAAAATTCAGACTTAGTCAGCAAGGACTAATTCAGAACACTTCCTCTCTTATGCTTTCTCTGATAGGTGACGTCGAACCTATCATCATGTGTTCTCAGGCCACCAGTTCCTTGCATTACGGGCAAGAAGCAGAATTCTAGCCACAAAGCATTGCATGTAATATAAAACAAGATTATCTTATCTCAATGACGGCTCGGCCCACAATTTTTCCCTGGTTGAGATCTGCAAATGCTTTGTCTGCCTCCTCAAAGTTGTATCTTCTAGAAACAGTATTGGAAAGATTGAAGATACCTGTTTCTGCTAGTCTAACTAACTTGGGAAGATCTTGCCTTGCTCTAGCTCCATATGATCCAATAACTTTTATCTACTCGAAGAGATGTTGTAATGGTTCATGGCAATAATGAAAGGCACAAAAAATAAAGATCAGTTTAACAGAGAATTTCATAACATCACAAAAGAAAACTAAGTTTCTATAGTTTGAACTCAAAGACCATCTTCAGCCAGATTATTCATGTGAATCCAAGATATTTCAATGAATTCATCCAGCTAAAGCCTTTAACTTGGTTTAAAAGCAGAAAAGAGAAATTTACCCTGCTATTTACCAACTTCAAGAGTTTCATTTTTTTTTTTTTGTAAAACAAGTTTAGATGAATTGAGTTATTTTATATTTGGTAACAGATTTTGTTTCAGTGTTGGGAGAACATTAATTTTAAAAGGGAGGAGGGAAGTTCCAAACCGATTATAAAAGGTCAGCTTGATTTGAATGGTGCATGTGTTATCGTGACCAGTGACCATTACAGCTGAGACTTGAGAGTAAGTTACTAATTACTATACTAGTTAGAAAGATATATTGCATACAAAGAATATGCACCTTTCTGCGAACAAGGCGATTTATATCTATTTGTCCTACAGCACCAGCTTGTGCCAGTCCAATCATCACAGCTTTTCCTCCATCCTTCACACTTTGTGTGCACTGGGAAAACGTTTGTGGTTTTCCCAAGGCTTCCACAGCAACATCAGCACCTTTTCCACCAGTTATTTCCTGTTGAAATCAGTGTAAACAAAATAAAGGCTCTCTTCAGAGTGAAAGAAATTAAACATCCTGTGGATGAGGCAATTTGTGAATTGAAAGATTGTGTGCGCTTCCCTACTAACTCCATGCCTGTGGCTTTGTCAGAAAATCATGGCAAAAATAATGCCTAGTAATATTGAATAAGGGTTTTGTGTTTTGAATCTCTAGGATGAAGAAAAAGAAAGCTTAAAAATAGACAACAAATATGAATAGGAAAAGCTTTCATGCAGAGTAAGAGTTTATGGAGCAGAATTTCAAATTGTGTCCCATAAGGAGAATGAGAAGAAACTGAAACTATTAAAGCCAAACAAATTATGGTGGCAGAATAGACGAATAAAAGTGCATGGGAAACGTTATCTGAAAGCAAAATATATGCTCCTTATACTTCTCTCTTATCAAAATACACAGAATTGCAAATTTTTCTTATGCAGATGTCTATCTAACAGCCTTAGAATTAGAAGACACTGATGCTAAGATAGCCTTCCAAGTCACCTTGTTTAACTATTAATTGCTGGTAGACACACGTGCAAACAAGTCATGAAAAATATTCTTTTATGTTCATAGGTAAAATAAAAAACACCAAATGTTAAACAAAGGAAAATGCATTTACAATTATCTTTCCAATTGGATCTTCACGTGCTGCATTCACGGTGTGAGTAGCACCAAATGTTTTTGCTTTCTCTAGCTTATCATCCTGAATATCAACAGCAATAATTTCAGAAGCACCAAATGCTCTAGCAATCTGCAAACAGCTGGAAAGGAGGATACATTTAAGAGAAAATTCAGCACGATGTTCTGTATCCTGAGGGGTAAAGTGGAATATGATAAACCTTTGTAATATGAATGTTGTAGAATTGGGAATTAGGGTAGAAGAGAAGAGGATTTAGAGGATTGAAGAAGAAGAAGAGAGGGAATAGGAGAGAAGAACAGAGAGAGATAGAGAGAAGAGTTTCTGGAATAATTCTCTAAAAATCCATTACATGTCAAAAACTATCAAATACAATGGGATTATGCCTTATTTATAGGCTAGAGTGACTTAATGATCAAGCCAAGCTAAAACTAAGTAACTAATTTTAACGGCTAACTCTAACTAACTTTTAAGTTCATATTACATTTATATATCAATACCTCCCTCCCAAAAACATCCTTGCCCTCAAGGATGATTGACAACAAAAGACAAATGGCACCTAAAAAAAACAATCTAATAAAGTGAACCCAAACTAAAAACATAAGCTTCTAATATTCTGGAAAATCTTCAGCCAAACGGACTTGCATTCTGTGACATGAAATCTGGGAAGCAAAAGCCTTTTCCTTCAGATTATGTTTAATTCTGCTGCACACTTCACCCTTTAGACATTTTCTTGTCTTTCCCTCCTAGAGAGCAAAACCTTCCATAGAGCATTACAATCAACTTTCCCCTGAACCAAACTAGCAGCAGTTTCTGTGTAGGAGAGAATAAAAGAATTGAGACCCATATTTGCAGCCCGTGAGGAAAGATATACTCAGACTGTGCAAGACCCAATTGTGAAGTTATTGGGCTCGTGTATGCACCGTCAACTTGAAAGCCCAAGTGCTCATCTGAAATTAAAAAACCCAGGGAATCTGCAAAATATTTCTGACAGGGGAAGAGAATGTTTTCCAGCTGTGACCCACCAAGAGAAACAGTGCTAGGAACAAAATAAATGCAAACCAGCTGTTCCTTTGACTTTTCAAACAGAAACTCTTGCATCCACGTGCGCTTTAAATTGATTCTTTGCAAGCTCTTTTTACCACTATCCATAACAATTTGGAGAGATTGCTCCCCAAGAGTGCCCCAAGCACGCATAGATTCAGAATGGGCAGTGCCTTCAGTTGCGTGAAGAGAGATGCAGGGACATTCTGTTTCTATCTCATCCTCTGCTTCTTGTTCTTGAATTATCGGTTCCAGGTCTTCATCATCACCTTCAAGAAGAACCAGTTGCAGTTGCATCTTTTGTCGCTGCGCACACTTGTGATCATGAGAAAACTGTTCATGGCAGAAGAAGCACAAGTTTTTCTCACGATACTCTGCTTCTTCCTCTGTCGTGAACGCTTTTACTGACCGAACAATGATTCTTTGCTGAAAAGTCGATTCTTTTGTCGTCTCGCCTACATCTCGCATGGTTCGGAGTTTGAGTTTTCCGTTGTCATTTGTTTCTTGAACAACCAAAGGTTCTTGTTCCTCTGGTTTTTGTTCGACAGAAGCTGCATCTGTCTCGGATTTGATGAACAGAGGCGTCTGGTTCTGGCTTTGATCTTCCAAAGCCTTCCTTGCTTTCTCGGCCTTCCTATTGACCCCAATCTCCTGGGTACGTGCTAATAGGCGTGCTTCTTGCAGGTTCCTGGGATTAAACAGCCGAACTGAGTCTGCGATTTCGTCTTTGAGAGCACCCACATATGTGTTGACTAGGTATGCTTCTGTCAAATCAAGTTTCGCTGTGATCTGATCGAATTTGGTGTTGAATTCGGCCACCGTCCCAGTCTGCCTTAAATGGGTGACATCTGTCATGGGTGTTCCGAAGGGCTGAACCGTGAGTGCAAGGGCCTTGATTTCTTGAGTTAAAGCCTCCAAATTCTGCTGCAATCCTCTTCTGAACGGTTACAGCTCTTCTCTGCAACCTTGAACCGATTCTTGGAATGTTTCAACTGAATTTTCGAGGGCTCCTAATTTCTGTTCAACAACTTGAATTCGTTCATCCATAATTCTTGAGTTTCTTGGAACCTTGTTTCCACCATTCAACACAGTGAGCCAATAACCAAGGCCATTCAACACAGTGAGCCAATAACCAAGGCCAAGAAACGAAGGGCTCTGGTACCACTGATAAACCTTTGTAATATGAATGTTGTAGAATTGGGAATTATGGTAGAAGAGAAGAGGATTTAGAGGATTGAAGAAGAAGAAGAGAGGGAATAGGAGAGAAGAACAGAGAGAGATAGAGAGAAGAGTTTCTGGAATAATTCTCTAAAAATCCATTACATGTCAAAAACTATCAAATACAATGGGATTATGCCTTATTTATAGGCTAGAGTGACTTAATGATCAAGCCAAGCTAAAACTAACTAACTAATTTTAACGGCTAACTCTAACTAACTTTTAAGTTCATATTACATTTATATATCAGAATACCCATATTCTCTAAATCATTTTGCAATACCTAAGGGGTCTCCATAACAAAACATAACTTCCACATAGCTAAATGTATGATTCCCAACAAAATTTTCAACAAGTTTGTATACAATCTAAAAACAAAATGAGAAACAATCTCATCCATGTAGTAATAAGTTCTAAATGAAGTGTCAGTGAGCACAAGATTAATGAGGTGTAGGACAGGATGTGCTCCAAGGTAAATGAAGCTATGCTTTCAGATATTCAGTCACTACAGTTGAGTGGCTATGCTTTCTTTGCTGTCCCCATTACTTTATTGTAATGTAAGACAGATGTAATTGACAAAATGTTAACCAAGTAAATCTCAAGCAAGTATTATAAAAGAGAACCAAAAGAAAGGCAGTGTGACTGCTAGGTGAAAATTAGACACTCATCAGTAAAGTAATTTCTTTTACCTAGAACCAACACCACCCGTTCCAATAACAGCAACAGAATCCCCAGGACGAACCTCAGCTGCATGGGCCATAGCACCATATGCAGTAATGACAGCACATCCTAGTATTGCAGACTCTGTATATGGCAATGAGTCTGGTAACACTGCCAACGCATTTGCTGGCACAACACAGTATTCGGCAAGCCCCCCCATACTAAACATGTAGACTGGCTTTCCTATAAATTATTAATGATTTTCAGCATTCGATAATGAAGGGTCCAGTCAATGAGTAAGTTTAAAATTGAATAGCATATATATTGTACAAGTATCAACTGAAACTAAAACACCAGAGAGGGAGAGAGTAGGGGAGGAATAATTTTCTTTTTTGTATTAAATTGCAGAGCATTGAATTAATCCTGTGCAGATGCAATCAAAGGAACATACTTATTTAAGTGGAAGGAACTTGAATTGTGGTATTTCGTCAGTTCATCACTCATGACTAATCACAGTAATATGTGTAGAGACAGTAAAAGGCAGGGGTGGTCCAGCTATCAAATCAGAAAATTTGTAGTCTATTATAAGCTTTCACGCCTTTTAGTAAATCATAATAGGGTTTTGTTGCTAATTGTTAACTCATAGAAATCAAGAGTATTTTAGCACATTTTCTTCTCTTTTCACTTATTTTTGGGTTCAAATTGTGCATATAAAGAGATTGTAGAAGAAAATGTGATAGGACAAAAGATAAATCAAATTTTTGTTGAATCATGAGTTAAATGCACATAGTTTTAATTATTTGTGAAAGTTAAAAGAGCTCATGAATCCCTCCTTCTTGTAGGTGGAGGATGACAAGTTGTAAAAGCTCACAAAGATCATGAGAAGATGTGAAATGAAGGGAAGAATGCAAGAGGAAGAGGAAAATGGACATTATGGAGAAGCCTGCATTTGCTGTGGAATCTGCTGTAGCCAAAGTCATAGCGAAATCACCTGAAAAAGCATTGGTTCTGTCTGGTTCTGTATGACAATTCGCTATGGCATTCGCTGTAGCGAACCCACGGCGAACGCGCGAAACTGATGCTGTGCGTTTTGAAAAATGAAGCAGAAAAACCAGTATAAAGGCATGGGCTAGGTCGAAAATGAGAGGAGGCTGGACTTCTTGAACATAGTGGCTGCTAGGGTTTGGCATTTTGGAGAGCTTGGAGCTTGGGATTGGATTAAGAAAGGATTTGGAGCCTCAATTCTTGAGTTTTTCTTGTTCTTCTCTCCTTTTTCTCTATTTTGCTGATATGGATTATGATTGTATGCTGAGATTTTGGCATGTACAGACCATGAGTAGCTAAAACTCCTAATTAGGATTACTTTTTCCCATTGTATGGATTGAAACTACTTGATTATCTTGCTTTTGTTGGTTATTGAGTATTATATGTTGATTTTTTTTTGAGCTTAATGCTATCTTGTGCTTGATCACCACATGATTAGAGTTGTTCAATTGGAAGATGCTTGAGAGAGCTATTTTGATTGTAGAACTTAAGAAAAATCGTGCTAGACTTGAAGTTTAGGTATTAAATGGATGGTTTGTTGTTAGAATAGAGATATATCTAACAACCTAGCATAGTCAAGTGAAGGCTTGTTTTGGAAAGATGATTTTCATTAATTGTAAACAAGAGATTGAATATTTTTAATGAACATTAAAAATCAATCTTGACTTGAGAGAGCTTGGTTGATGATTTTATGATCTTCGACTAGCATATAGATTCATTTAACTAGCATAAGTGAATGTTTGCATAGTTTCATGAAATACAATGGTAAAGAAGTAATCCTAAGTTAATATCTCTTGAAGTTAGACCGAATTTCCCAATTTCCACTGTTTTCCTTTGTTATTTTCATCAAACTTCTTTATTTAACTTGATCAATTTTAAATGATTCCATTCAACCTAATTAAGAACATGGTTAAATTAGTTAACTCGCTTTTGTCATAGTCCTCGTGGGAACGATCTTGACTTATTACTTTATTACTTGCGACCCGTGCGCTTGCGGAAGCTAAACGGCGAACAAGTTTTTGGCGCCGTTGCCGGGGACTATTGACTAAAGTTTTTTTTTTTTTTGAGTTAATTAGTGCAATTATGTGATTGATTACGCTTGAGTTTTCTTTTCTTTTTCTTTTCTCTTTTTTTTTTGTTTTGTTTCTAGTCTTAGGTTGTTTAGTTGGTTTTGTTAATTTTGTTGCTTTTTGTGCTTGATAGTTTTTCTTTTCTTTTTAACTTTGTTTATGAATTATCCTTGGTGTATTGATGGGGCAAGTGGTGGATTTGAGAATGAAAATGATCATCACAACTCTTATTATGACAATTACATTTGTTGTGATTATTGTGGAGATTATCACTCGAGAGAGCAATGTCCCCACGCCTTAACATTGGAGTATCTAAAGAATGATTTTACTAGAGCTCATTTTGATTTTCATGATAATACTTGTAACCTTGGATGGAATCATGAACAACCATTGTCCTGGGATCAAAATTGTTCTTTTCCTTCATATATGTCACATCCTCATATATCATATACTTCTCATGTTGATGAAACTACCTGCACTGATGAGGAGGAGCTTACAACAAAGGATTTGCTTCTACGTCTCTTAGATGGTCAAAATAAATTCTTGAGAATTTTTCAAAAAGAGAAAGTTAATGATCATGCCCAAAATAGAGAATTTCAAGTGGATGAAATGATTTCTAATCTTGAGCATTTGAAACAAAAAGAAGTTTTCAATGATATATCAAAAGATCCTTCTAAAAAAGATGAGGTCTCAAGTGAAATATTGACCATGGAGAATGAGGACATGATACTAGAAGCTTGTGAATATGTTAGGGATGACTGTGAGTTGGAGATCAATGAGGAAGAGAACAATACTGAGTGTCCAATTGAGGTTTCGCTTTTGGAGCCTAACTTTTGTTATTCTAAACAAGGGAATGCTGAGGAAATCCCTTCAATTTATGATCTTGATCCTCCTATTGATATTTTGACTCTTACTGATGAGAGTCAAATAGATTTTATTGGTTGTTCAAAGTATTTAAGAGGCATGGATGACAAATGTGAAAAAGTTAAATATGAGCATGCTATAAGTTTGGCTAAAACATGCACCATAAAGTCATTTTTTATCGAAGAAATGCATGTTTCTTATCTCAATGAACTTCCATTGTTGTTAAATTATTTTTGTCACAGGAGGAATGAAGACAAGGTGGTTTTGGTTTTTGATACTTGTGATTAGTAATTTGTGTTGAAGAGTCTGGCTGAAGGACTATAAATCAAGCGCTATTGGGAGGCAACCCAAGTTCTTTACTCAATCTATGTCATTTTTGTAATTTTTGTTTTGATTTGGTAGATTTATGCTTGATCTTTGTGTTTTGTAGGTGAGAAAAGTTTCCCTCAGGAATTTTAAAGTGCACTTTGGGAGATGGAGATGGAAGAGTGACTTCGATGTCAAGAAGGGAACTACAAAGGGGAGTGTGCCTTTAATATCTATTGCATGTGGTTTGGATCTTGGAATGTAGTATTGAGTGGTGTTGAGGCTATTCTTGGATTTTGTGTTTTGTGGATGAATGAATTTTAAGTGTTTTATGGCATGGATTAGTGTTTAATATCTTTGGAATGCTAAAAATTGGATTTGGGGTGAATTTGGATGAATTTGCTGCTATATTGTGGTTTGATTAGTTCTGTCAAAATTCGCTGTGGAGTTCGCTATGGCTAAAGTTATAGCGAATTGGGTGATTTGGAGTGTGTTTCTGACTTGTTTATTTCTCCCAGGATTCGCTGTAGCAAATTCCACAGCACACCGGGTCATTTTGGCATGCCCTCTGACCTATTGTTTGCTATCAGGATTCGCTGTGGCAAATTCCGCAGCAAATCGGGTCATTTTGGCATGCTTACTGACCTGATATTCGCTGTCATGTTTCGCTGTGGCAAATTTCGCAACGAATCGGGTCATTTTGGCATGCTTACTGACCTTTAATTGGCTGCCAGGACTCGCTGTAGCAAAGGCCATAGCGAATTGGGTCTTGTTAAGTGTCTTACTTACCTCTTAAAAAAAAATTTAAATTTAAAATAAATAAAATAATAATTAAAAAAAAAACCAATACATACATATATATATATATATATATTTTCAATTTTTTTTATATACATGCATAAAAAAAAGAAAGAAAAAAAAACAGCATAAATATATATAATAATTAATAAATATGATTTTCGTTTTTTTTATATATAAAAAAAAAAGTAAACAAAAAAAAAACAAATAAAAATATTAGTATTTCCTTTTTGTCCCTATCCTTTCACTTTATTCCTAGATTATCCCTTTAAATCTACACCAGATTTTAAGTCACATTCATCCTAAATTCAAAATTCCTAATCCTTCTTTGTAAATTCCTCCCCACCCTCAAACCCTAATCCCTCTCCCTCTCTTCATACTCCCTCCACCAATCCATCTCACTCCGTCACTCACCATCGACCATCATCCCTCAGTCCGTCGCTCTCTCTATCGCTCTCTTCATCTTCCCCCCTCCGTCACTCTCTCTCTCTCTCTCGGCATCCACCATCGCTCGCCCACCGTCGCCCACCCACTGTCTCCGACACCGCCAGCCTTCCTCGCCTTTCATTCCCGTCGACTCCCTCAACCTTACGCCACAGATCCGTCACTGCTCTCAGCTCCACCACTCTCTGTCACTCCCCCTCCAGAACCGTCGACCCAACCACCTCCACCGTCGACCCACTCCATCTTCACTAATCTCTTGCATCTCTCTCTCTTCTATTTCACAACTCACTCTGTCTGCCTCTCTGGCACTTTTCGGCTCATTGACCATCTGAGGTAATTTCTCGAGTCCCTTTGATACTTATTTTGGGTCTTTGACTAGGATAGCACTAAGCAGGGTCTCTGATTCTGAGTATGAGTTGCAGCTTGCTTAACTTAGGCTTGAATTGGTGTGAGTTGATTTAAGGATTATGGTACTGGGCATTGCTAGTTTTTATAGTCTCCGGAATGCATAAGTTATTGAAAAAAAAAAAAAATTTCCTGGCATGTATGCGCTTGTATGGTTGCTTGGAGAATTGTTGCATAGAGTTGAGTTTTGACAAGAACATGTGCACTTTGGAGTTTTTAGCATGAATTCTGTGCCAGAGTTGTTTTATTTTACTATTTGTGCTTTTAATTGTTTCAATATTTAAAAAAAAAAAAAAGGAGAGAGAGAAAGAATGATGCATCTGTCATTGGTGAAATGGCACCTCTATGTTCTCCAATTAACCTACCTGTGCTACTTGTTTGGAAATATTTCCAATCCTCGAACTTAGTTTTAATATGAGACATGTTTGTTGGAGGAGAGAATCACAATTCTTGATAGCTACTTGTTCAATAGTCTCTAAGATGGAAGAAGTTGTTATGGCATAGTATTGGGACTATCGCAACTTATGCTTCAATCTGAATGGTGATTTGAGGAGTAGTACGTTGCAACTGCTAATGGCTGTTTTTGGTATCGTTTTCATGGATCTTTACATGAGTGATTGGTAGTCAAATGTTACTACACAATGTTGCTCTGAAATCTCTTGGTTGTTGATCCTACTTGAACAAGTATCCTTTAATTTTTAACCCATGGAAATCTCTTTTGGCCACTGAAATGCACATGGTCATGTAATTATTATTTGTGAAAGCCAATGTGGACCTAATGCCACGAGATTTCAGAATAACTTGTCAAGTTGCATGCTTTAGCCAGCTATTGCAAGGTTGTGAACTAGTGCTTGGTCAAGCCATGTTGCACTCTGAGCTTCGACTCAAATCTGTTCATTGTGGAAAACCAAATTTCTATTCACCAAGTCCAAGGAACATTGTGAATCATTCTGAAATTATCTTGTTTGCTACAATTACTGATGATTGCATTTGTTGAACCTATTTTCTGTCTTGGATCATTTGATTTTGACTTGGCACTGTGTAAACGAAATCGATTTCTTTGGTTTACCACAATGAACTGAGCTTGGATTAGCTACGTCTTTATTGTTGACAAAGGATCATTTGGGGAGTAAATAGACTTTGATGGCAGTGAGGATAGGCTTAAGTTTGCAATTCTGTTTTGAGAAGATTTGGAATTAGCTAGACTTTAAGTTTGGGGGAAATTTTTTTTATAGGGTAGTTTCTTTTTCTTTTCTTTTATAGGATTGTCTTGTGGTTCTTCATTGTGTATTTCTATTTTCTATTCCTGTCCTTGACTGTGCTAATCGCTTGTGCTCTCTATTTGCATGAGGCTACTGATGGTCTCTTCCTGGTTCTTGGAATTTTTGTTTTAGATATGAGCTACTGAGGGCTCATTGCATAGTGACTATTCTGCTTTTCAAATAGGTCCTGATGGCTATGTTCTGCTTGATGTGTTTCCTTCTTGTGGCAAATGTGGTTAGTCCTATATGCTGTTTCTTTTGGTCTTATGTTTGCTGTGAATGTTATGGAACTAGCTATTGATGGCTAGAGTTCACATTCCTTCCAAGCTTTATTTGGGCCATTGAAGGCTTTGTTACCTATGAATTCTTGATCTTTGTGAATATTGTGGATATGGGCTATATATTGTACAGGTACTATTTAGCTTCAATCCTCTCCTTTTGGGGTTAACAATGAGGACATTGTTAATCTTAAGTTTGGGGGTGAGATTGCATCACAATTTTGAAAATTTTGAAAGAAAAACAAATTTTGGAAGAGAATGAGTGCACAGAAGAAAATTTTTGAACAGGTTTTGTTAGAAAATGGTTGGAATATGTGAGATTTCACATGCTTGAATTTTTGCTTGTGAAAAATTGTTGAAAATGAGCTGTTAGTTTTAGTTATTTGTCAAATATTGTTTGGATGATCCTGTGATATAAATTACTGCTCTATATGTTATATTAAATAGAAAATTTTTATTAATGTGCATGGATGAGTGCATTGTAGTGATAGACATGTTGTTCAAGAGTTTTTTTTAAGTAATTTACGCACTATTGGAGTTAAATGTATTGTGGATGTACTTGTTGAAGGGCTTAGTAGCAAATTAGGTTATATACCTGTGTTTCAACTTTTGATTTTAGAATCCCCTTTGGAATTCTTCAAAACTTTTGATTCAGTTCATAAGATTTGAAAAAATGATTAGGGCAGTTCAATAAATGCGGTTGAGCCTTTCAAACTTACCTAATTGATGTGATTTCCCTTTGAACCCTTATTTTGAGCCTATTTGAAAAAACCAATTAAAGATTCTTATTTAAAAATCTAACACCTACCTATCCTGGCCAATGTTCCCTTGCTTTGAGATAGATGATAAGTGATTGGGTGGTGGAATGTGGTGCTGTTATGCAAAGTTACAAAAGATTTGGGAAAGGGGTGTAGAAAGCGAAAGGGTTCACATTGTGAAAAAGAAAAAAAAAAGAAGAAATATGCTTACAAAGAAGGCTTGATATGGAAAATTCAATTTGGTTCAAGTTTGGGGGAGTATGTTTCATGAGAAAAGAAAGAAAACCCTTGAATAGTATCATCTATCTTAAGGTATTTGATTGATTGTCCTTTTCCTTTTCTTTTGAAAACCTCAACCCCTGGCCCCATTACAAACTAAGAAAAGTCCTTTTGATTTTTAAGTCAAGTGGAGTGAATTAAGAGAAAAGAGGAAGGAATTAGGGGATGCTAAAGTTGTTTGTTTGAATATAGGTATATGATTTGAAGTGTTACTTTTAACTTTAGCTTGTGCAAAAGGAATATATGTTGACTCCATACACACACTCACACTTAAGAACTCTCGAAAAACATGTTTTAAATCTTTGAGGCATTCATCCTTGCACATTGTCTTCATTTCGTGTTTAATATAACTTATTGAGCAGCTGATGAGGATCAATTCATTCATATATAAATGATGAGTAATTGGTCCATTCAGTGAGGATAGACTTCTTTGCTCGAGGACAAGCAAAAGCTTAAGTTTGGGGGTGTGTTAACTCATAGAAATCAAGAGTATTTTAGCACATTTTCTTCTCTTTTCACTTATTTTTGGGTTCAAATTGTGCATATAAAGAGATTGTAGAAGAAAATGTGATAGGACAAAAGATAAATCAAATTTTTGTTGAATCATGAGTTAAATGCACATAGTTTTAATTATTTGTGAAAGTTAAAAGAGCTCATGAATCCCTCCTTCTTGTAGGTGGAGGATGACAAGTTGTAAAAGCTCACAAAGATCATGAGAAGATGTGAAATGAAGGGAAGAATGCAAGAGGAAGAGGAAAATGGACATTATGGAGAAGCCTGCATTTGCTGTGGAATCTGCTGTAGCCAAAGTCATAGCGAAATCACCTGAAAAAGCATTGGTTCTGTCTGGTTCTGTATGACAATTCGCTATGGCATTCGCTGTAGCGAACCCACGGCGAACGCGCGAAACTGATGCTGTGCGTTTTGAAAAATGAAGCAGAAAAACCAGTATAAAGGCATGGGCTAGGTCGAAAATGAGAGGAGGCTGGACTTCTTGAACATAGTGGCTGCTAGGGTTTGGCATTTTGGAGAGCTTGGAGCTTGGGATTGGATTAAGAAAGGATTTGGAGCCTCAATTCTTGAGTTTTTCTTGTTCTTCTCTCCTTTTTCTCTATTTTGCTGATATGGATTATGATTGTATGCTGAGATTTTGGCATGTACAGACCATGAGTAGCTAAAACTCCTAATTAGGATTACTTTTTCCCATTGTATGGATTGAAACTACTTGATTATCTTGCTTTTGTTGGTTATTGAGTATTATATGTTGATTTTTCTTTGAGCTTAATGCTATCTTGTGCTTGATCACCACATGATTAGAGTTGTTCAATTGGAAGATGCTTGAGAGAGCTATTTTGATTGTAGAACTTAAGAAAAATCGTGCTAGACTTGAAGTTTAGGTATTAAATGGATGGTTTGTTGTTAGAATAGAGATATATCTAACAACCTAGCATAGTCAAGTGAAGGCTTGTTTTGGAAAGATGATTTTCATTAATTGTAAACAAGAGATTGAATATTTTTAATGAACATTAAAAATCAATCTTGACTTGAGAGAGCTTGGTTGATGATTTTATGATCTTCGACTAGCATATAGATTCATTTAACTAGCATAAGTGAATGTTTGCATAGTTTCATGAAATACAATGGTAAAGAAGTAATCCTAAGTTAATATCTCTTGAAGTTAGACCCAATTTTCACTGTTTTCCTTTGTTATTTTCATCAAACTTCTTTATTTAACTTGATCAATTTCAAATGATTCCATTCAACCTAATTAAGAACATGGTTAAATTAGTTAACTCGCTTTTGTCATAGTCCTCGTGGGAACGATCTTGATTTATCACTTTATTACTTGCGACCCGTGCACTTGCAGAAGCTAAACGGCGAACACTAATGCTAGTAGAAATTTGAAGACAAAAGTAACACAAGGGCCATTATTAGCCTTAAAGAACATGCAAACCATACTTACCACTGCTGCGAAGAAACAGCCGAGTTTCACCGTCATAGAGGGTTCCTTTTGCCCGGTTATAAGCAAATAAGTCTTCACATGAATCATCATGCCCCTGTTTGGATAATTGCGACAAGATTGAGGGCGAGCAATAAATCAGACAATGTACTTGATGCCAATATGCGATGTTACCTTTGAACAATAAGAACAGTTGCCACAAGCCATAATGCAGGTACCAACGACTCGAGATCCAACTGGAAGCCTGCGACACAGGAAAGCTTAATGATTACGACTTTTTTCACTTTCCATCGACATTGACAGAAGAAAGTATGCTTAAAGTCAACTGACTAGAACATTAAAGAGTAGTAAAAGGACCATTAAACTTCGTCTACTACCTTTGTTGTGTTTTATTATCTGTGAGCGGTCCATGTTCAACAACTTCGCCAGTTATCTCATGTCCTAGCACGCAAGGACTTGGAAAAGGAATTTCATCTTTCATAACGTGGAGATCGGAGCGGCATACTCCACAAGCTACACACAGAACAAATCATTCGATCGTTCACTAGTTTAAAGCCAAAAAGCTTGATTCTAATAAATTAGGAGAAAACCAGGAATCTTTAGGATCTGAAAAAGTATGAATTAGACATCAACGATTCTTGCTGACAACAATGTCGTCGAAATCGGACGGATCGCAAAGTCGAAATCCATTAACGACAACGACGCAGAGAAGGAAAGAGATTAAGGATTACCAACCCTTGGTTCTAACGAGAACTTCTCCAGCCTTGGGGCGAGGGATGTGGAATTCCTCGATAGAGAGAGGCTTGCCTGTTTCCCAGAATACAGCTCCACGCATAGACGAAGGGAGTCCACCACCACTCGCACCCTGAGAGTAAAACGAAACGCCCTTTGAAACTCTGTGAATAGCATTTTCATTCACAGCGTTATCGATCTGAGAATGCTGAGTCAACAGCTCACTGAGACACCAAGAACTAGGAAACCTGAACCGGCGACCATTGTGGATGATACTGGTTCTCCGAAGTACAGAAGTTGCCATGGGGGAATTACAGAATCACAGAGGTCAAACTTGGATGGATGAGTGTATATTAATATATTATAGTACGCCTCAGCGAGGACGATGAAGAAATTGGAGCGGATAGGAAGTATCTGGCTACCATGCTTTTCCTTCCCATCCGTTTATGTTTATGGCTACCATGCTTTTCCTTCCAATCCGCTTACGGTTACCATCCTTTTCCTTTTCATTCGTTTGCGGTCGTTTTCTCAATCTGAGTCATTGGATTATCAAAGGTATAGATTTTTCCTTTATTATAAATATATTAAATTTAAATAATTGAGATCTTAATCTAACAAAACGGATAGAAGAAAAATGATGATAGCCAAATTCAAATAGAAACGGGGGATTGAGAATATATTATAAAGTGTGTTTGGAACAGCGATTGAAAAATAGAATTTCTCAATTTAGCTTTTAGTAATTTTAGTTTTGGTAAAAGCCCGATTGTGTAATGTGATTTATGTTTGGAACAATGATTGCATAAATGATTTTTGCAAAAGTAAAACTTGTTTGGATTGACTTAAGCACAAGTGACTTTTGTGATAATAGTAAGAGAGAGTGGGTGGGAAAATATTTTAAAGGGTTAAAAACACCAAAAAATATTTTAAAATAATTTTTGGAACTGAAAAAGTATAAAATTGCAATCAGTCTGATAACACACTGGGTACAGTTGAAAAAATATTTTAAGGGTTAAAAACACCAAAAAATAGTTTAAATTAATTTTTGTAGCCGAAAAAGTACATTAAGGGTAAAATTGCAATAAGTCTGATAGCACACTGGACACAACTGAAAAAATATTTTAATCATTCACACTTTCCCCAAACGCTAAATCAGGAAAAGCTGAGAAATAGAGCTTATGACAAAAGCTATTAAAATTGGAAAAAGCTCAATTGATCACTTGCATCATCAAACACTTACTTTTTTTTTTTCTCAAATTACCAATTAGCTTTTGCTCATCAATTAGTATCTTAGATTAATCCAATTATGGGCTCAAATAAGTACTCGCTCCTTGTACATATATTTGAATGGAGAAGCTGGAAAAAAAAAATTTCAAAACTGGAAAATAAAAAATATAAATCGAGAAAAAAATATCACCTCCAATTATTTACATGTGAGTTATATAATTAATTTGCTGATTTAAGAAAACCAGTTGTTTATAAAAAAAAAAGTGTGTTAATTTCTCGCCTTTTTTCTCATAAACTGAATTTTTTTTGGGACTGAAAAAAGGAAATTTGTTAATAATAAAAAGATAGATACGGTATGGGACTTTAATCATATTGAATAATTTTGGGAGCAACCGAGGAAAACCATAGCAGATTAAAGAATAAAGTGAAACCAACAACATTGCAACAGACATAGAAACAAGAAAAGGTTGGACCCTGCATTGTAGGAACTAAGGTGATAATACTCCTCCGTTACGTATGATAAGAGTGGAAAAAAGCACATCAAGGCAATTGCCCGTTTGGGTTCACGATGGGTATGATAGGGATTTATTGTAAAAGCTATGATAACTTGTAAGCTCAAATTTGATGTTTTTATTAGGGGTATCCAAAATGTCTCGGTCCCGGTTGTCCGGTCCCGGAATTTTGATCCCGGAAATTTCCCGTCCCGGCCGGGACCGAGAAAACCGGGACCGGGATCTAAGGGACCCGGGACCGGTCACATACCTTGTGATCCCGGTCTCGGTTTTTTTTTTTTTTTTAAATTTTTTTCTTAAAAACTAAGTTATTGTTTTATTTTTGTATTTTTTATCCCATAATTTAAGTTATCATTTGATAAAATGTGTATCACATATTTAGTTGGAGTTAAACTATATATATTGTGATACTAATCCTATTATATAATGTATAAAAATAATAACAAAAATGATTAAGGTGATCATAATAATAATAATAAAATGTTATTCTTCAATTCTAGATCAATTTGTGTGATTATTATGGCCTTATTAGATGTTAAATAATTACTTTAAACATTAAATTATAGAAAATTTAACTAAAATAATAATATTTTTTAAATTTAATTTTTTTTTTTAAAAAACCGGGATTTCCCGGTTTGATCCCGGTCCAGCCCGGGATTACCGGGACCGGGATGCAATTTGCATCCCGGCCAAAAACCGGGACCGGGAGTGGTAGATCCCGATCCCGGTCCCGGTTTTGAACACCCCTAGTTTTTATGGTGAATATGGAGAGAGAAAGCGGTGGCTATGGAGAAAAAAAGGCTTTTTGGTAATTGGGAGTTGGGAGAGTGATAGTGTTTTTGATATATGGTATAACTCTAGTCCTATTTATAAGTCTATTTTGACAAAAAAATTAGATCCTTATTATAAGTCTAATTTCAGAGTAATAAATATATTTTTTTACTTTTTTGCCCTTATTGATTGTAATAAATAAAAAAATTTATTCTATCTTTTCCAAAAGCAGCTTTTTGAGAGGAAGCTCAAAAGTCTAGCTTTTCTAAAAAGAAATCACTTCTGCCACCGTCAATCTAAACACAAATCACATTTACAGTCTGACTTTTATAAAATTCAGACTAAAAAAAAGTAACTTCTGCCACTGCTAACCCAAACGGGCCCTTAATATAATACATATTTATCTCATTTAGTTAAATTAAAAAAGTTAGTTAAGTTGGTTAATATAATATATATTTTCTAAAGGACAAAACTTACCTCTAATACATTATATCGAGTACAACCAGTTCACCAATTAGACAGTGTCATCTGGATTTTTTAAACAACTCAGCATTAACCCCGTTATGCTCTCTCCATCTTCGACTCTGTTCTAATCTAAATGCATGGAAGCAAATATCCTAGAAAACAAACTCCAAAACATATCCAATTATCATCAATCATGAACTAGAAAAATTGGGGAAAATTTTCAAAGGGTTCATATAACTCATGTACCAATCAAAGATGACCCGAAAAAATTAAAACAAGCGAATCGCTCTTTCCTCCTTTGTCACTCTTCACAAGAATTGATTATACCGCCTATGCACCTCCGTCGATTGTACTCCTCCCGCAGCAGTTGGTAATAACGGAGATGGAGAGGGTAAACGGTGAGTGAATGCCGTTAATGCTGAGTTGTTTAAAAAATCTAGATGGCATTGTCTAATTGGTGAACTGGTTGTACTGGATATAATGCACTGGAGGTAAATTTTTTCCTTTTCTAAAATACATTGGTTATCTTCATTAATTACCTCATTTCCTCTCCTCCTTGACTATTATTGAAGGAACATTAATAAAGGCAAATTAAAAAAAGATTAATAAATATAAAAATGATGTCTTATATTTAGCACCAAGATTAACTCTCAAAAATTGTCTTATCTTAAGTACCGGGGGAGTTTTATGCATCCTCCAGACATTGGCCTCTGGCTCAGAGTCAATTTGTTGAGGGTTTGGCATGATCCTCACTTATGAAAAGTAATCCCTCGGTTTCTCTAAATTATATTATTTAATCATTTGTATTAAAACCATCCTTAACCAAAAAAAAAAAGAAGAAGAAGCTCAAGTACTACCTTAGTTCCTAAGCAACAGAGTTGGATAATGGATTTATTTTGATTTTAAATATAAGATTTGAATATATTCTATCTTCTAAATTTATAATATTTTAATCAAAATATCCTTATTCATTGCCCATACTAAAGTGATTTCTTTCAAAAGGCAGCTTCAATATATGCGATTGAGTCAAGGTAAAAAAAAATGTACATGATTGAATAGAGATATAGGGTATCTTAGAAAAATTGATTCACTTTTGGTACAAATTCAAATAACTAACAGATTAATCAATTTTTTTAATATTTTAAAATTAGTTGCTCAGCTGTTATATTAATGAAAATGAACTAATGAAGTATATATTTAGATGGGAGAGTTGTTAGATTCTATGTTTTGATGATAATAAATGATGAACAAATGGTTTTACAAATGATTTGATTAAACACAAGTTTTGGGACAAAGAAACAGGGCTTTCTCAAGCATGCAAAGCCATCACTCGAGTGATGAAGAAGGAGAACAAGTCACAGGACCAGGAATGTAGTCTCTGGTTGATTTTTGCAGGGGATCACTATAGTGATCACTCGAGTGATGTCTGTTAAAAATGTTTTCAAACTCTCAACCGGTACTCGAGTGACCATTTGAGTGATGACTAAGCATTATTCGAGTGACCACTTAAATAATAAGGTAAGAAATGAAGTTTGTGACTCTCTGTCAGGATTTGGAAGGGATCACTCAACTGACCACTCGAATGATAAAGTCAAAATTATTGCTTAAACTCTCTGCCAAGTTCTGGAAGGGATCACTCGAGTGGTAGCCCTGAATCACTTTAGTGACCACTCGAGTGATGAAGTCCAGATTACATGATAATCATTTGTTGTTTATTGATTTGTTATCTATATAATTAACCCTTCATTATATTAGTATTCTAAGTATATTTTTAGGGTAATAATGAAGAGATCATGCTAGAGAGGGAAAAGTTATTTTACGAAGAACGCAACGTTTATAACGCTCACATACCGCAATTGCTATTTTTTCAAATATGAAAAACAATCAAAAGAAGCTGCGTAACTCTAACGGATATGTTGAAATGCTAACAACGGCTATCAAACTCAACTATATATACAGAAGCATTCAACAAAGAAAAATAGAGAACAACATATTGTGCCATCAACAATCAATTCACATTTACTCTGTTTTTCATTCATTCATACACTTTGCACTTCAGTGATTTTATATACACTTTGTGAGAGAGATTTTTATTACAAACTTAATATCTGTTATTGAGACAACTTAAGATTGTGAAACCTTGAGTTGATGTTTGGATTACATCGTGTAAGGGGGGAGCGAGTATCCAGTGAAGGAACTTGTTGTATACTGAGGTGCCAAGAACCCACTGAATCTTAGAAGATATAGTGAAACTCTCAGAGGAACTCTAAGGATTGGAGGTAGGTCAAAGTGGTTGTGACCGAACCAGTATAACTCCCAGTATACACTTCGGTGATATCTCTCCTAGCTCTTAACTGTATTTTAATTCTGTCAATTTTCATATACGGTTTGAATATTCTATGATCACTTAATTCACTCCCTCTTGGTTGAAACATTTGTACTCACAAAAGTGAATTGAGATTTTACATTTAAAATTAAAATAACCTCTTTAACTAAATCTTACCTCTAAGGTTTAGGATAGAAGAGAATAAATTGATAAATATTCCCTTCCGTCGTTTAAATTTGAATTACCTGATCCTTTGTAATGTATTTTTTTTTTAATTGTTGCCCCTAATTAATCATTCCTTATTCATATTCATATTCATGTGTACGTTTGGATTAGTTTTTGGAGAATACTCCCTCCGGTCCTTTTTATAAGAAACTTTCTCTCTCTTAGAGTTGGTCATTTTTATCAGCAACTTTTTTCTTGTGTCTCAAAATTTAAACTAATTTTTCCTTTTTTACCCCTATTAAGTACACATCTTTATATTAATTATCCCCCACTCACCACTAATTCTTTTTCATTTACACATTTATTTTACATTTTCTCTCATATTTTATACTCATACTCTCTCATATTTATTACTCATCCTCTCTTCTATGCCATTTTCATAAATAAGGGCATATTTGGAAGAAATATAATATTTTTGACATATTTATTTTTTTAACTAATCTTAGCCGTAAGTTTATTTTGCACAATAAGGATAACAATTACTTATAAAAAGGACCGGAGGGAGTAACTTTTACGATTTACAAGGTAATTATATAAAAGGGGGTTTTATTTCGACATGTAGAAAAGGGCTTCTAAAATCATGATTTTAGAGTTACCAAAACACTAAGGGTGTGTTTGGTTTGAGGGGAGATGAGGGGTGGGAGGGTGGATAAATTACCTTTTTGGGTTGAAGGAATTTAAATTTTGGGCGGGAATCTAATATTTAAAAAGAATGAGAAAATAAATTTTAGGCGGGAATCCAAAATTTAAAAAATGAGAGGGTAAATTTTAGGTTTCTTTTATCCAAAATTATAATTTCCCCACCCTTCCCTCAAACCAAACACACCTTAAAACTTTGCTCAACTTTTCTTAAACTATGTTCTCTGTCATGCTTTTTTTTACTACTTAATTTCTATCTCTTACTTGCGCCTCTATAAGGAAAAATATACTTAAAAAATGTCTTTTTAATATATCCATTATTTTTAACTATTTGTAACAAATATTATATATATATATATGTTATGTTATTCGATTATCATGCTCTTATGAGAAGGAAAATATATTTTTAACAATGAAAAGGACAACCTTCTACTATTGTTTTTGTTCTGCCGAGACTCTAGATGACGCAGCGGTGGGGTGGTAGCAAATAATACGCGATGGGAATAAAACGACACTGCATCGTTTTTTATTCAGAAAAAGAGAGGAATAAAACGACAAAACGGTGGATAGAGTTTGGGCGGATCCCGTGTGGCTTGCTCTATTATGGTGCGGGGTCCCTTCGCCCACAATAAGCAACGGATGTTTGGTTGCACATTAAAAAAAAAAGGACAATGAGAGCTCAGGACTTGATTGAAAAATTTAATTTCAAGTAAGGATTTATTATCTGTTAAAAATTGTAAGGAAAAATATTATTCTTTAGATAGTGATTAGTTCCTTATTTAATAATATTAGTTACCTAGTCACATCTCAAACTATTATAGGGCCGTTTGGTATGCTGGAATTGATTTTAATGGAAATGGATATGGATATGGAAATGGAAATGGGGATGGAAATGGAAATGGGGACTAAAAGTACGTTTGGTATGTCATAGAAATGAGATCTAATTTTTGTATAAAAAATACCAAAATGTCCTTCAAATTTTTTTTTTTTCGAAGGTAGTGGAGGGTAATAGATGGAAATGATCACATGGAATTGTAAATATGAGGTATTTTGATGGAATTGATTGGCTGGAATTGAGCCTATTTGGCTTCCACATGGAATTGAAAAATTTTCCAATTCCATCATACCAAACAAGCATCATGATGGAATTGATCTTCAATTCCATTTCCATCCCCCCTAATTCCAACATACCAAACAGGGCCATAGTATTCTGTTGGAGAAAAATGTCCGGGAAAAACTACTTTTATATCAGTTAGATATGTGTTTCTTGCATTAATGAATTGCGTTATTATTTCTGAATAGTGTTCCTTTATACATATATATTGAAGATTTTAATAATGTTAAAAAATCATTACACTATTTAATAGTCTACGACATCTTAATCTTTTCTTGTACATATCAACCATCTCAAGATCCCAATTTAAGGGATATTACTTCTTGAATCTCATTTTTTAAATGATGTACTTATTCACAATCAATCAATAACAAATGCATAGCTTCCAAACAATCAACATAAAATTTAATACATGTATTCTGCGAAGGGAATGGAGTGGTGGATTGATTGGTTAGCTAAGTGGAGCCTTTCTTCAATCCAACATCTTTCAATAGTTAAATGAACCACTAAAGGGCTTAAGTGGCTTGTTGTATAGAGATAATTTAGGCTTTTAAACTTAAAAGTGTACTGTTTTAATTTTTTATTGTGCTTTTGCCTCTTTTTAATAAAAGAGAAAAGAAAACGTTTTGAGAGGGTTATCCCGGGTAGACATATGACAAAAAAGTAAAAAAAGATATAAAAGGTTAATGCACTAAAATAACCTTCATCTTTTATCAAAAGCGCAACATTAACCATAAATTATTTTTTAAAGCAGAAATCACCATAAACTTTTAAATTTTGGGTAAAACCGTTAAACCCAACTAACTTTTATTTATTACAATAGGAAAAATTAATCTTTTGACCCTTAAAGTTTTGATTCACTTGTAACCTAGTTATTGAACGTTTGACTTGCTTATAACTCAATTCCTAATATTTTCTAAGTCAACCTATGTGGCAAAAAATGTTAAAATATTGCTAAAAATTGCTTAGGTAGATTTTACATAAATTAAAAAAAATAAAAATAAAAAACAGCATCCCAATCCCCACTAGAGCCGGGAAATCGGGCCGAGCCCGTCGGGCCGGCCCGTTTAAGCCCTGTTAAGTCTCGGGCCGGGCTTGTAAATTGGAGCCTCTAAAGGAAGTCGGGCCTAAAAGGGCCAGCCCTGTAGGGCCGAAGGCCCTGCAGGGCCAGCCCTGGAGGGCCTAGGGCCGGCCCGTTAGGCCCTTTTAATGTTTTTTTCGCCCCTACCCCCTCCCTACCCCTTGTCCAGTCTCCCCTTGTCCAGAAATTCTTAATATTTTTACTCCTTAAGTAGAGCCTACTACACAAAGTGAAGCACAATCAAATGACCTTAAAATCGATGATAGTGATAAAGAAGATGAAAATGATAGTCGTCATACTGCTATTGTGTAGAGGTTAGAGTGTTTAGTTTCTTGCCTTCTTATGCTTTGGTCTTTATGTAAGTTATTATTGGCATGATTTTACTTTTGATTATGCATTAGTAACTGTGTTTGTTTCTTGTGTGAGACATGTTTTAAACTTTAATGTTGACTATATTTATGTGTTAAATTAGAACTTTGTATATCTCTCTAAAAGAAAATACGCAGAAAAAATAGTTAAATATTGTGAAAAGGACTTCTTGGCCCTGCGGGCCGGCCCTGGCCCTGATGCTCTCGGGCCGGGCTTTGAAAAACTGCAATTTTCTTGACCCCGAGCCCTTTAGGGCCGGCCCTTTTAGGCCCTGGCCCGTCAAGGGCCGACCCTGTAGGGCCGGGCCGGCCCTGATTCCCAGCTCTAATCCCCACCAACTTGCATCCCTCTCCGTTTCTGTTTTTCAGAAACCTTGCTGGGCATCCGTGACGTCCATGATAGATCCTTCTAAAGTACCAGAGTGCGGCGAATGACTTATATTGGAGAAAAAGTTGAAGCCACTTATAATGCTTTTAACTATGATAAAGTGCCCAAGTATGCAAAGAAAAATTATTTTGGAAAAGGAGATTTCTTAACTTTTAAATGATAAATGGTGAATAGTGCTTGGAAGAGGATGTGGTTAAAACAAGTTGAAGTACACCAATTTTATAACATACCTGGCGCATAATCTCTCCTTTTCATGACAAATAGAACTATAGATTTTCTACATGATACTTATAATTTTGAAGGCCCTTTAATGTAAGAAAAATACATGTTCTTTGCTTTCAATAGCACACAATCAATTTTCCCAAAGTCTTTAGGACCATAGCAAAAATCTTGCAAAGCTAAAAAGTTTTTTTTTTTTGGTTTAATTTGATATTTGAACTTTTAGTCTTCAGGGATATTTGTAATAATTAAATCATCTAAGTGCAAAAGCTTTTCTTGTCAATCATGCCATTTAATGAAACCAATAGCATTCTTTTATATAAGAACTATTACAAAAGTGATGTGACTTCTGATCATCTGATAACAAGATTAAGAATATTATGGCTTCTGGCCTTTTAATAAAATAAATATACTATAAAATAAATTAATTAAATTTAAATTCATAATCAAATATAAACAATAGATAAGCTCATGATCATATATAGATCACATTATATGATCATATATAATACTATTACATATTAATGTAATAATAAACAAATGACAATAAAGTATTGACATAGTGATATAACAATAATATATTAATATAAATAAATGAAATGCAAATCAAATAACAATAAAATAAGATGAAATAAATAATATAAAATAAAGAATATAAACAATAAAGTATAACATAAAATGTAAATAAAATAAATAAATATAAATGTTAAATAAGTAAATGTTAAATAAGTAAATAAACAAATGAAATGTAAATAAAATGAAATAATATAATATAATAATATAAAATGTAAAAAAATATTAGAATATAAAATAAAGAAATATAAATATTGCATAATAAGAGATTCACACGATAAATAAAAGTAAAAAAAAAACTTAGGAAGAAGAATAAAGTACTAATAATCTTTAATTTTAGCTATGTATAAAATAATCGGTAAAATGATCTCTTTAATTTCATATAATGGCTTATTTTATCCCAAATAAATCAAATAGATATACGGTAAAAGAAGGTAGGAGAAATTATTAAAACAACAGTCAGAAAAATATACCTTCATTAGAGCTTTGTGCTGATAACGTGTTATGAAATCAAGAAAATATAAGAGATCGAGATGAAAGAGATGAAGAGATATGAAGAGAGAATTGGAGAGAAAAATGGAGCAATATTTTATTCATTTGGATGCAATCAAACTGTAGTACATATCGTTCTATTTATAGACTCTCAGCCTCAAGCAAAAGTTACACAAGGTAAATAGTAAATTTAATCCTCATGAGTGCACAAATTGTAACATTTGAGTTATGGGTATAAAGACTCTTAAAAGCTATTCATTAGAGAGGTTAATGGAGTGTAGGAAATGAAATGTCAAGAGTTGGGAGTTTATGGACACCACATTATTTAATATTTTTATAACAGTTTTATATTTATTCTCAAAATTATTTTGCATTTTATAACTTGTGAAATTGAGACTTTCTCAAATTTTTAAAATTTATATTAACGGCATGATTTGATTTAATTTGCATTTATCTCAGTCCTAATAAAAAATACTACTACATTGTTTTTACTGCGTTCATGAAAACATGATTTATCAATTTCTTAATCAGGGTTAATTCTTCTGGGCCGAATAATCAGGGATCACTATTATTTACTATAATAAACACTTATCAACACGTGTCAGCAATTGAAAGGAGTAGTAGGAGGAATAAACAAAGTGCAGGGTGATTTTAATAAATGCCAGTGGCTGCATGTCGTTCTTGGAAAAGAAGTGATAGCTTTTAAGGAAGAGAGTTCAGAATAGTGGACGGTGCCGCTTTTCCTCTATTAGCTTCTTCACACTTTCACTCTGCACTGCTCCACCACCCTTCAGAGTTTCTAACCATTTCCTCTTTCAGTTGTATAATATTTTATTCATTTTTTTAATTCCTGTTTTCAACTAAATTCTTAATTATCTGACTTCTGTGTTTCGTTCAATCTGTGTCTATTATCAAAATCCTCACCCTTGCAATTAAGGTATTGGTATAACTTGTTCAAAAAGCTTTAAAGCTTTCTCAAAAAAGATAAAAAAAGCAGTCTCTGAAAAGATATCGGCAGTATAATATATTGGGTAGCATTTGATCTTCCAGTGAGTTCGTTTCTCCATTGAGATGCTGAAGCTCTTTAGGGCTTACCAGTGCATCTTTGGTTGCTTTCTCGTTTTCTCTGTCGTCGTATCCATCTTCAGAAGTACGTCTTCTTTTTAGCTTTGATTTTCATTCTATTCAACCTCGTGATCTTTGCTTTGCCGTTGATCAAATTCACTTACAGTGATCAAAGTATTGGTCTAAAGTAAATTTCTTCAATTATGAAATCTTGGTGGTACTGAGTTTCTTGTGGGTTTCATTTTCTTAACCATGGTTAAAACTGCCTAACTGGGGTAGATAAGTTTGCTGTGGGTTTCTATGTGTCTTAATTGAGATCTGAGAGCATGGTTAAGTTACGTTGTTTTCGAGCTTAATTGTGACACCCAAAATATTAATCGTTGCAGATTGCGAATGTAAGTACTGAGCAAAGTGAAATTAGTTGATCTGAGAGCATGGCTTCTTGAAATACCGTTTTTTACTTCTTTTTTTTTTGGGTTTTTTTTTTTTTTTTTTTGCTTGTGTTCTGGCTGTAGAAATCAAATGAAGTGTGAGTTGATTGGCCTTTTAATTGGATGCAGGATAGTTTATGATCCACTAACAGTCCCTCTTTGGTTGGTCATACTACACTCTGGCATTTAATTTAGCACTGCCTTTCTGACTCAGAGTGTAAGTTTCACTGCCATCTCTGGTCTGTTTATTGTCCAATGAAGAAGGGTTATGTTACATGGTACAAGTTAAGAATGTTGTGATATCAGTCAAGTGTATGATCAATTGCCTTCAAAAGTTCAAGTCTCCTAGAGAATAGTATGGAACCATCTACTATGACATTGAAGTGGAGTTTTGATCTATACTTTGCAGAAAGATAAAAAAGTTAATTTGAACTGCATATCATACTGCTCTATTAACAAGTAAGAGGTGCTAGCTGCATCAATAACAATGAAAAATTGTCTGTTGTTAGGTTTCCTAAGATTTACATTATTCATTATTTCAGCTTTCAATTTTCTTTATTATATATAGAAGATCTTTCAAAAGCTTGTCTTCCTGTAGCCTTTTATGGACAACTTCTATAGGCTGTGTTTGTTTCTTTAGCTGAAGCTGAAAAAGACTCGAACCTTGCTTTGCTTCTCATCTGCATCCCCTTCTGCATTATCTGTCCACTTTTAATGTTCTGTTTGTAGTTGGATTTGAATCTGAAGTAAGATGGCAGCCAAGCTTGTGAAAGCTGCAACAAGTGAAAAACTGGCTGAAACTGATTGGATGAAGAATATTGAAATATGTGAAATAGCTGCTCATGATCAAAGGTACCCATCTTGCTTCTAACTCTTTTTATGTCATTGTTTCATTATGGTTGATAACTGTCCTAGAACATTGAGAAGAGAAATGAACTGTGGGTATATGCCCATGAAGTCATTACCCTTACATTGTTCAATATGACTCTTTCCTGTTGGACCTTTTTATTTTTACTGTCCATAATTTCCCATGAAAGGCAGCCATGCCAAAATTGATTGCTATTCTTTTGGGATTCATTCAGTTTCATCTTGACTGCATTTGTTGTCAAAGTCTTGGTTAAGTAGTGAAAATCTGGTCTGTTGGTGCCTTACATGCTTAATTTTCAGTTCTAATAATGTTCCCCACCATGACCATCCCTGGATTGATTCCTGATCCTCCTGGACGACTCTTATCTGGATTTTGAAATTTGGAACATAGATGAGTCTGTTGATCTGCCAGAATAATTGTAGTACCAATTTTTCAACCACTGTGTATTTTTCTGAATATGCAGGCAAGCTAAAGATATTGTTAAAGCCATTAAAAAAATACTTGCCAGCAAAAATCCCAATACTCAACTTTATTCAGTCATGGTGAGTATAATGACTTTCCTAGAAATTTGGTATAATGTACATTTCATGACGTACCTGACCCAAACGATAAGCTTCATTATAGTATAACTTTATACCAAATTGCTGTTCTGTTCTATGGCATCCAACTAAATCATCTGATCATATGTTGATTTTATAGTTATTGGAAATGTTGATGAACAATATTGGGGATCCTATTCATAACCATGTGGTTGATATGGGAATTATTCCTATTCTAGTGAATATTGTGAAGAAAAAGGTGATTTTTTCCCTGTTAACATAAACTCGCCTTTAAGAGTGTTTTCTTTTCCTTTCCTTTTTTTGGCTGACCTCAATATTGTTGGCCTTTTCTTTGCTTGCAGTCAGATTTTCCTGCTCGAGAGAGGATTTTTCTCCTTCTGGATGCTACACAAACATCCCTTGGTGGTGCTTCGGGAAAGTTTCCCCAGTATTATAATGCATATTATGATTTAGTGGTAGGTGCAGATATATGAAGTAAATCTAGAATTATTTGATTTATTGGGGGTGTCTGGGCTTGTATCTTGGCATAGTAAGAAAGCCAGATTTCTTTAAGCTCCATGATGTTGAAAATCTTAGTGACTTAATACGGATTTTGGTTCTTACTGAATGACAGCGCAGGTTGTAAAAAGTTTGTTTAGTATGCCTTAATTTCTAAGCCCAAAGCTGCTATCTCGAGGAGAAGTACTTTTAATTTTGTATTTTAACGGGATTATTAAGGTGTAAAAAGGTTGCACAAGACAGTTGGATGTTGATTTTTTGTATTTTTATGTAATTTTCAAAGCCCCCTTTTTATGTTTTATTTTGTTTCTCGCTTTGCTAACAGATATTTGTCACCCACACGGAAGATGGCTTTCACCATCTTATATTCCTTCTATGTGATACAAGTGATTCTATAACTTTTTCCTGCTTTTGTCTATGCTAAACTATTGTAGGTTTTCTGAATAGTTTTAACTACAACCTATTTATACTTTGTATAGAGTGCTGGTGTGAAATTTCCTCAAAGGGATCGTGTGGTGCAATCAAATCATCCTAGTTCACAACCTACTAAGATTAGTAACATACTGAACAGGGAGTGGGGCTCACCTAGAGAAGAAGGAGTTGCTCATCAAGCAGAATCGCAGACTGTTTCTGAATATAGGTGACTTTGATTTTTTGGTTCTAGTATAATATGACAACATATTTAGCAACCATTTTTTGGCATTCTCATTTTCCATATGCTATACAGTCAACTTGCACTTGGTGAATAATAGAGTCCTCAACATTCCTGGCGCAATGTGCTGAATTGGATAATTATGACATGAATTTTTATTGGGATAGAGATTATGATTGTAAGAATCAGAAAAGCTTCCTACTCTGAGGCCAAGTGAAAAGATTGAAAAGAGAAAAATGCTGATATTTAATTTTGGGTGGATTCCTTCTCTCTTTTTTATGGATTTTGGTCAAATAATAGTAGGAATTGAATTGTGATATGGGGACCTCTATAGGGATCTGTTGGAGAAATATCCTTCTAGAAAGTTTGTTCTTATTGCCATTTTCATCTAGCAAAGTATGTGACTTAATTCAACACATATCTCGCAGTGTTATTCAAAAGGCAAGTAATGCATTAGAGGTTCTAAAAGAAGTTCTTGATGCTGTTGATGCTCAGCATCCTGAGGTATGCCAATGATCTGTTATTCCGAGAATTTGTCATACGTATGCACTTGCTCTGTAAGTTTATACTTTATTATAATAACTTCAGCCATGCCTTCGACGTCGTCTTCTTTTTCCCTTCTGCCTGATGTAGATACTATTATATCCAGAAATTTCCATGGGAATACAATGAAATACTTGGCTAGTACCAAAATTTGTTGGCACAAAGCAGAGAACAAGAAACCATCTTGGTGATTTGTTCAAGATTACAAGCCATCTAAAATATTAAGATATCTTCCTTCTAAAGAAATGTCTCAAAGTATAGCGGTTTTTTTAACATTTTATTGAGTAGCAATGATCCTAAAACTTGTTTTTTTCCCCAACTTTTTAGGGAGCAAGGGATGAGTTCACCCTTGACCTTGTAGAACAATGTTCATTTCAGAAGCAAAGGTTAATGCAACTTGTGATGGCTTCTCGGTGAGGACACAAGGCTGCCTTAAATTTCTCATTTCTGCTTATGGCCTAATATAGATAGAGGCTTAGGTTTATGACCTGTATGTTGTATGTTGCAGACCATTGGTATTAATTCTGAGAAAAACATTGGCACTTGCATGCTGAACTATAATTATTGGTACCTCGAACTGCTTTTGACCCTTTTTTTTTAATTTTTGGGTAGAGACGAGAAGATAATTTCTCAGGCAATTGAATTAAATGAGAAGCTTCATAAAGTTCTTGCAAGACATGATGACCTTCTTTCTGTTGGAGCTACAGCAACCGGTAATTGTTTTGCCCACGAAGAACCAGAGGAAGAGGAGGCTGAACAGCTATTTCTTAGGTGCCTTGCTATTTTAATTCCCCTTGTCATGAAGGGAGACTTTTTTTTTTTTTTTTGGGTCATTGGATTTTGAATATCCATTTATCTCTGATTACGTCTGGCAGATTAAGGAAAGGGAAGGCTTGTGTACGGGCTGAAGATGAAGACACTGCAACCCAGTTCCCTCACTTGGGTTTGCTTGGAGAAAGACTGAATCGTCCACTAATAAGGCCACTCTCTCTGGAGCCACCACGAGAAGCTAGTCCTCGCTCTCTTCCGACTACAATTCCGCCTCCTCATGCAAAAGGCATCGATAGAGAGCCGCCTCTTGCCATTCCACCACCACCGGCAAAGCATGTTGAGCGCGAGAGATTTTTTCAGGAGAAGAAGACAGATGGTTCTCCTCTGGCCAGGCACATGAGGGGCCTCTCTTTGCATAGTTTAAATGGCAGCAGCTCTCACAGTGGAAGCTTTGATTCCAGTGACTAGACTTATGGAAGGGCCTCTTTTAATTTTTATACATCCCTTCTTTTTATCTTTTAATTTATCTTTTAAATGTTGGGTTTGAATTTTAAGCTGTGAGATGGTGCTGATTTCTGATTTTAGTCTTTGGTGGGTTAACGTTATAAGAAAGGAACAACGCATCCTCTTGGGTTCATAAAGTGCATGTAGGGAGTTTTCTGAGATCATATAGCCATGACCTGAGATTTGTAATTATTGCTAATAGGTGCAGGTTTGTTTGTTCAAGTCCTTTATTTTCTAATGGGTTAAAGCGCACTTAGTATCTTGAACTATTTTTGAAGATGCAATCAGCGTCTTAAAATGGGGCAATCATCACCCCCAAGCTAACAGACACGTTACCTCCGTTAATTTACTATTAATCATCTTCTCCTCCTTCAGAAAGGACCAGCAGGTATGGCATCCTTGGGTCATCCTCCTCCAGCTGCTCCTCAACTGGTTTCTCCCAGTCTTGTCTCTGAAGCTCTTCTTAATTTCCACAATAGAGCCGTTGGGGGTCTTGAATTACCCCATTTTGTAGGTAATGCATTGTTTAATCGCATAGTAAATTTTCTTTGGAATTTATTTGTCACAAAGTTCAGTCATCACTCATCAGTCATCACTCGCCCAAGCTCGATAGAACGGATTTCGCCAAACTCCACCGGTACCATGCACTTCTCTCGACCCTATGCTCAATCTCAAATTTTCCTTCTTCTTGGTCCACGTACATAATCTGTTTTTCTATGCTCCCTTGAACAAGCTGTCAATTATTATTCAGCCAAGGATGAACAGGTTTGAGTCTCGAGGATTGAGCCAACTTCAAGTTTTGTCATTTTGGATCCGCTGGAGGGGGATGACCCGAGGATGTCATCTCTGCTGGTCCTTTTTTAAGGAGGAGAGAAGATGATTAATGGTAAATTAACGTGTTGGTTGGTCTAGGATGATAATTGCTCCGTTTTTAATATTTTAGGGCCAAAATTGCGCTAACAAACACTTTAAAGTGTTAATTGTCTCTCTAAAAATAGTTCGGGGTGGCCCATTTCTGATGTGTTGGGATCTGTACATCTAATCCACCACTTCTTTGCTAATTATTCATACAAAGTCATACCGTCTAATAGGTTAGTCTTTGGCTCTCAGCGTGTTGTTGCAAGCTACCTCGAAATTATTTTGTTGTGTTTGGTTTGGATTAAGTTTGTGCGTGTGTGTTTTTTTTTTGTTGGGATGGAGAGGGATGAGTGAGTAGAGTTTCTCTCTCCTCTTTAAGATAATGGTCCTATATTAAATGTACCATCTAGTTTATGGTGCAAAATTTGGTCCTACTTTTACATATTTGTATTAATTTTTGGATAATAGCTTTTACGATTTACAAGATAAGTATGTGAGAGAAATTTTGTCTCGACTTACAGAAAAAAGCTTTTGAAAATACGGTTATGTGATTTGCCAAACATGCAATTAGTATTAGAGGCAGAAATAACTTAAGATATACTTTCTCTTATCCTTAATATAAAGTCCAATTGACTTGTTCTTTAAAGATTAAGGAAGTTAAATAAATTATTTTAAAGTATTTATATTCATCATTTTTCTTCAAACTAATTTTCCTGATTTATAGACTAATATATAATTTAATGATACATAATATATGTTATAATTAAGTAATTTATTTATCTTCCTTAATTTCTTTAAAAAAAGTCAACTTGATCTTATTTTAAGGATCTGAGGGACCTGAGGGGGTAAAAGATTTTTATGGCCTTAAATATAAAATTTATTTAACAAGTCATTAAGTAAAAAGTAACATTTAAAATCTTTTTTTGGTTAATTAGGAAAAAAATTTCCATCGGGTCGTTTTTATAAGGAACAATGATGGTTCCTTTTCCCCCCCCCCCTTTTCTGCCGATCAATGATGTTTCTTAATATAAGGAATAAATTCTTTTTGTTTGAAATTTTAACTTGATCTTTCTATTTTTACTTCTATTAAATATTTGTCTCTCATTATCTCTCTACAATAATTTTTCATTCATTATCTCTCATGTATTCTTTTTATAAATAATAGTATAATTGAAAAATAGGTTAAAGTATACTTTTAGTCCTTTAACTTTAGGAAAAATCCCATATAAAGCTAGTTAAAATAGGAAAATTTTAAATTAGGTTGGTAAATTAAACAAATCTTTAATTGAGCCATTAACCCAATTTAGGATTTCAAAATGTGGGTAAGGTGTCTTTAACGCCCCCTCCTCTCTTTTCTCCCCTCTTAAAAGAGTTTTATTGCCTTATGACTTTATTGCTTTATATATCAACATTAATATATGCTAAATCAAAGGAATTTTTCTATGTTCTAAAAGAATTACCAAGAATAATTAATTCAAAGAAAAATTTGAAAGTGTAACACAGGCCATGCTAGTTTTTCCCCCCTAAGAAATCAATTAATTTATTGATGATTGATATTAATGATACAAAATGAAAAAATAAAGGTGAATTTTTTAAAAACAAATGATGTAGTTATTTTTACTAGGTGAGAAAAACAAGAAAGCATAACACATACCAACTTGACTTTATAAAAATCAATTGAAATAAAAGTCACTTTTATCAACATTAACCTAAACTAGCTTAGAATAATTTTCACTAACACATAAATGTGAGTTTTTCAAAAAAATAACTAAGTTAAGATTTCAATTCTTTAAGTTTTTCATTCTTAAATGTAAATTATTAATATTAATTATTTTTTTTTCAATAAGAGGTGTGTAAATTTCATATACTTCTATGAATATTTTAGATAAAAAAGATAAATGTATTTATAATTTCATAAAATGCTTTACATATTAAAATATAGAACTTTAAAAAAAAAATTATATATAAAAAAAATATAGTAAAATTTATACTTAATATATTTATTAAAAAAAATTTATAGTGACGTATATTGTAATTTATTTTTTAAAAAATTATTTATGTTAATAAAATGAACTCCTTATTCAAAATATTGTGCATTTTTGTTCTTATAATAATAGTTAATATATTTAAAAAATAGATGAATCATGTTTTATTTTATTAAATATTAATGTTGATATATATATATATATATATATGGGCGAGCATATTTTTTTAACAGCATACATATGTATATTGAAAAACATAAGTTACAGAGTAATAAAACTATTTAAAGAAGAGAGATAAGAGGGTATTAAAATTATTTTACCTACATTTCCAAATCTTAAATTGAGTTAATGACTCGATTAGAGATTTGTGAATTTACTAACTTTATTTAAAATTTTTCTATTTTAAGTAGTTTTATAAGAGATTTTCCCTTAACTTTATATAAAGTATTATTTTAATTTTTTAAGTTTAAAAAATATACTTTTAGTTTTTAAAACTTAACGCCTTTATTATTAGTGATGGAGAATGCTAACTAAACAAGGTTAAGTAGTGACTATGTATTGCTGACCAAGCTATCTTTAATTCTTTTAAAAAAATCAGATTTTAATTAAAATAATATTACAAAAAATTAGTTTTAATTCATTGTTTTCGTCTTTTGATTGCTTTTCCTTCCGTCTGGAAAACCTTCTTTTGCTGTCAAAACCCTTCTTCCTCCCCAATGACCAGATTAATTATTTTTATACTATCAATGCCTTCCTCAGAAATTGATCGGCCTACAAAACCTTCATGGATCACTTCGATTATTGTAAACCTATGGCCCTCTCCATATATTTCTTGTAATCAATTGAATCACCTCGCTGCAGTAGTAAAAACTCCCATTATTAGAAAAAGAAGAAGAACTTCTCACTGAGTATGTTTAACATTATATTACCTCCGGTCCTAAATATAGGATAAAGTTTGTAGTGCAATCGGAGGGAGTAACAAGGAAGGATGGCGCTACCATTGGCATAAAAATTATCGATGAAGTAGTGAGAGAAACTGTTAGCAGAGAGGTTCGTATTGGTCGAACTGATAATCGAACGAGCTCATGTTGACGCCATTATAAAAATACTAATTAATTCTTGTTTGGTATTGACTATTGAGTGGCGGAGAATCATGGAAGAAGAACGCTTTAGGGGCGGGAAAAAGGTTTGCTATGAGGAAAGGAGAGCAGACAAAAATAATAATTAAAAACTGAGTTCTTTTCTATTATCACCATCTCCATCTTAATTTTTTTAAAAAAATTAAAGATTGCTTTGTTAGTAATGCATCATCACCATTTAACCTTGCTTGGTCAGTTTTTTCTGTTAGTAATATTAATGATGTTAAGTTTTAAAGACTAAAAGCATACTTTTTAAATTTAAGGGACTAAAATGATACCTTATATAAATTAAAGGACCAAAAATATATTTTAACTTTAAAAAATATATATATTTTACATATTTATTATTTTTAATTAATCTTTTTAAACAACATGATTTTATGTAGATATGTTTATTTTAACTACATTATAATCTTGAGAAGTGATGGTACAATTTTTGAGTCTCCCATATCCAGCAGCTTTATCCATTTGGAATCGTCAGCATACAATTTTTTGGTAAATGCACATGTGGATTTAAAATTATATATAGATATATATTTATATATGTAGATATACTTATATATATTGGCCAAAAAAATACATACATACATATATATATTATCTCCCCATCCAGACATCAGAATAAAAATTAACGATGGAAAATTCTGAGGTAATTTCTTTATGGCTCCAATTTCTTGTTGAATGCTTATTTGGGTTTTTTCAATTTGATTTATTCGTTTTTCTTCTTCTTTTGTTTCTTTGTGGTCATCATAGGCCAATTTCTAATTTCTTGTTGAATGTTTGTTTAATTCGGGGTTTGTTTCTTCGTATTTTCTTAACAAATTAAAAGAGAATTAATAATATCTACAAAGATTTGGATAATATCTCGTAAGATTTTCTAAATACTCCCTCTTGATAGAGTTGAGTTTTTTAGAGAGATTAAGCAAGTTAAATAAGTTACTTAATTATCAATTTGGTCATATTTATAAGTCCTTTTTAACCAAAAAATTTGGTTATATTTATAAGTTCAGTTTCAGGGTAGTAAAGGCATTTTGTACTTTTTTACCCTTATTAATTGTATAAACAAAAAAAATCTATTCATGTTGATTTTTGGAACCAATAATATATAAGGGTGAAATTGAAAATTTAGCTCATAGTTAATGAGTTAACTAACTCTTTACCTCGGTCTTTGCTGAGTGAATTTTGGGAGGTGTAGGGATGGTTGGTGACTCAGAATGACACTAACATATCGCATGATAATGATGGCTTGTTAAGGAAAAAATGGCTCCATCCAAAAGGGAAGCGAATTTGGTAGCTGACTGGCTTGCCAAGCCAAGGTTTCATTGAAGAGGTCATGTCCGGATAACTGGCTATGGAGACCTCCATCACATCTTGTGCATCTTTTGGAAGAAGATATTTATAATGATAGTCTACATAATGGTTGACTGTGGATGTTTTTGTTTTAGTTTTGTATTTTGTTTTCTACTCTTAGACTTGTTATGTATGAAGTTTGGCTTTATTAATGAAGTTCTTTTTTCAGGCAAAAAAAAAAAAACAAAAACAAAAACTAACTCTCCTTGGTATATGAGAATTAGTTAAAAAATACTTATAATAAACAAAAAAGAATCTATTCCTGTTGATTTTTAGAACCAATCATAGATAAGGGTGAAATTGAAAATTTAACTCATAGTTAATGAGTTAACTAACTCTCCTTGGTATGTGAGAATTAGTTAAAAAGAACTTATTAATAGGATCAGAGTGGTATATCATATGTTATGTATAATTAGATTATATATCAGTTTATAAGTTAGGCAAAATAGTTTAGAAAAAAATGATCAATATAAATATTTTAATGTAATTTAATTAAATTTCTTAATATCTCTAAAAAAATCAAATTTATCTTATATTTAAAACATAAAAGAATATCTTTCTTTCCCTCTTTTAGTGAAGTACGAGTAAGATCATCATCTTAAAACTTTCGTCTGCTTAATTCATTCTTTTTTCTCTCTCTGTAGTTTCTTTCTATTTTTCCCCTCTTCAGTTTGAATTTCTTGTTAAATGTTTGTTTGGGCTTTTGTAATTTCATTTATTCTTTCTTTCTCATTTCAATTTTTTGGGTGAATGTTTTTTTGTGTTTCTCTTTCGTTTTTCTTTAACTTTGTTATCATCTTTCATCCATACATCTTTGGAAACAGAAACTGATTTGGAAAAAAATAAAACTCAGAAATTACTTGAAATAAAAAATTACACTTGTTGGCGCCCAGAAAAAAAATATAAAAACAAGCTTTTTTTTTTAATAAAATATTTTGTCAGGACATACGTCTAAAGGTGATGAAAGAAAGGATAAATTGGGGATATCCATTTTAAACGAAACATATAAATATATCAAACTAGGGGCCAGACCCTGAAAATTATCTTACATCGCATGTGGATTTAAAATTACACACACACACACACACGATACATGTACATATTGGGGGGGGGGGGGGGAACACACACACACACACACATTATCTCCCTGTCTAGATACCAGAATAAAAATAAACAATTAAAGATGGTAGGATCTATGTATTTTATTAACAAATTAATCATAAAGCGGCTGACTCAACATTTTAGGTTAAACGATGCCATCAGCATTAAGATTAAAAGATTAAGGGAAACAAAACACATAAATATCATTTGAATTAGAAAAATCTCAAAATATCCATTAATAAAAGAAAAGGATAGAGAAATGATCGGTAGAAATCAGGAATATCAAAGTTTTTGAGAGAAAAGACATATATGCCATTCTCTTTATTTCTCATTATTTTCTCTCCCTCATCATTCTCTCTATTTCCTCCAAAGCTCCCCCTCCTTCTCTGAATACAAATTTGAAGAATATCAAATAAAAATGACAATAAATTGAGAGAGAAATCTACTAGCCGTTGAAGCTTATCTACATCACCAAGAGACCAACCTAGAGGCTCATAGAAGAAATCTACTTGTTTTCCAGTTACTTGATCCCGCACACCAACGCCATATTCACTGCTTCTTCCTCTATAGTTACAATAAATTTTGTAATCTAAACTAAAACTTAAATCCCCAGTAGTGAAGCTCTTGGGTTGATTCTCATGGCTGACTTGGAATTTATACCGGAGCTCTCCCGTCGACAAGCTGAACAGTCCCATTCTATTGTCGCCACGGCCAGAGCACTCGCAGACGCCGACAATGATATTCTCTGAGTCTACCCATCCGACGTCGTTTACTCTCTGGTAATCGAGATTAAGTGAAGGGTGTTCTTTTAGCATCCAATTGTAGACATGAACCATGCTTCCATGAGCAACACAACATCTATAGTCGGGGCAGGTGCAGATTGCGGTTCCGTTTCCTGGAGCGTGGCCAGTGATGAACCCGGAGAGGATCAACTGGTTGTCGTCGAATTAACCATATTTCGCAGAGAGAATGTGGCCGAGGAGGCCGTAATAGAGGGCTTCACAGTAGAGAAGCTTCTCGGAGATGTTGGTCGGGATGTAGAGTTTGTTGGTGCAGAGGAGATCAAGGAGGACGGTGAAGCAATCAGGGTTGCGATCAATGAAATACTCAGCGTGGTAACTACCAGAAATTAGGTCCTAGCTCTTATGAACATTGCTTCGAACACGGGATTCCGACCGAAGTTGGCAAGTGTAGTCACCGTAGTTTCAAATACTCTGCCACCAACGTTGAATTTCACCCTGTCAGAACAAATCCCCATGAATGGATTTGCTCAACAAATTAGAGAAACCCATAATCCAATTGGAAAACAATTCCTGATTTATTTGACAGGGACGTGGGAGGAGACTTGTTCTTTTCTATTCAAAAGAAGAAATAGGAGAATTATTATTCGTATTTATTTGATATTCTTCAAATTTGTGTTTAGAAATAAATTTTTGTAGTTTTTGTTTGATATTCTTCAAATTTGTGTTCCGAGAAAGAGGAGGAGTTGTGGAAGAAATAGAGAGAAATATGAAAGAGAAGAAATAGTGAGAAATAAAGCTTACATGGAAAGAAAGCTTCGCACCATAAAGTAGATTTTCAATAAGGGTGGAGAGAGATAGGTAGAGAGAGAGAGAGAAGCTCTCTCTTAAGTACTGTGCCGATCCAAAATCACACCCATTACGGTTGTTGCCCGTCAAGAAGAGAATCGGAAGAGTCGTGAGATGAGAGAAAGAGAGTGTAGTAGAGGGAGAGAGGGCATAGAGAGACATAAATCCAGAGAAAGAGAGAGAAATTCTGTGAGAGAAGTTGAGAGAGAAACATAGAGGAATTTTTGGTGATTCTAACTGAGGACCCTTTATGGAATCTGTTGCCGGACAACCCCTTGGATATCTCATGGCACTAGGGGTGACATAAGCTAGGTTCCAAGCATATATGACAAGGGGAGGGATGGGGCTCTAGAACCCAAAGGTAGTATGGCATGCAATGAGACCGAAGAGGCCCAAAGAGAAGATCCACAAGTGAAGTCGAAGCAAATTGAAGGTAGTTTCTCTGGGAATGTTTTAGTTGCACTAAAGGAAAAAGAATGGATGGTTGAAGGTGTTCAAAGTGCACCAGAAAAGCCATCCATTACCTTTTACAGGGAATTCCTGAAGCTTAAGACTATTATGGAAAAAAAAAAAACAAGGGATACAAGGACAATTGGAAGATTTGTGGGATGGGAGATTATAACGATGAATGAAACATAGATGAGAAAAGGGGTGTCAGTCACGGACTCCTTAATGGGACCTCACATTGAGTTTTCCGAAGAGGAAAAGAAACACCTTGAGAAAAAATGGTCCAGGTCCTTCATCACTAAACTCCTTGGGGGGGGGGGGACAATTGGATTTATGCAACTTAGAAAGAAACTCCAACTTATGTGGGGGAAGGTGGGTCAAGTTGACTTAAATGATATCAGAAAGGGTTTCATGATCTCCACATTCTAGGACGTGGAAGATTACTTCTTTGCCTTGGAGGTGATCCATGGCTGATCTAAATTCACTATCTAACAATCCAAACATGGAAATGTCACTTTAATCCATGGAATGAAACAATTCGGAGAGTTACGATTCGGGTTCAGCTACCGGGACTCCCTGGGGACTATTATGTCAAAAAGTTCTTCTATAACATGGGAAATAAAATGGTCTGCCATTAAGGTTGATAAGATGACCCTGCAAAGGTCTAGAACAATTTTTTCCAGGATGTGTGTGGAGGTGGATTTGAATGCACCTCTTCTACCTTCATACATAGTGGACGGGAACAAGCTGAAGATTGAGTATGAAGGCCTCCACCTGATTTGTTTTCAATATGGAAAATACAGTCATAATGCTGAACATTGCCCAATGAAATATGCCAAAAAAGCTAAAAAATTGGAAGCAACAAATGATGGAAATCAGAAATCTATTCTCGAAAACAGTCTACACTCTGTGAAAAGCTGCCCAAAGGTGGTATGTGGGGTAGATGATTGCTCAGGATACAAGGAGGAGTCGACGGTCAAATCCAAGAGAAGGGAAAGCTGGTGACTCTTAGAAACGTGAAAGTAGAGGAGAGAAGAAAGTAAGATCCTCGAGATTCTCTATGTTAGAGATTAAGGATGAAGGAAATACGGAAGTGGCAACTGGGGATGGGGGCAGAAAACCATTGCAAGAAGTTTCTAAGTTCCTAACAAAAAGAGGGAATGATAAAGGACCTAGGGATGACAAAACCTAGGACAGAGAAGACAAAAGTGGTAGTGACAGAGGGTTAGTCTATGGTGAAAAGGAGGGTATAATTGGAGAAGTCAAATGAGATAAAAATAACACAATGAACGAGAAAAACAAGCAATGAGAGATTGTTAATCTAGTAGGGCCTAAGGTAGTAGCTTAAAAGAGAAGGGAAGAGAACGAGGTTTGTATGTTGGGGAAGATATAGAAGTGGGTCGAAAAGGAGATCTCGTTGTTGGGCCAAAGGATTCTTCATAAATAGATGCTAGTGGACACTCAATTGAGATATAATTAGGCCAGAAGGCCAAGGAAACCCAGGTCACTGCTAGATCGAATGAAATGGGCCTAGTAGATAAATTGATGGAAAGTCTTATGGAGAACTTCTCAGTAAAGCATGCCATAGATCGAATGCAAGAGGACATACCGCCTGACCCAAATGACCCAACGGACCTTATAGGCTTATCAGTGGTAAAGAAACTGGTAATAGCCCCATGAGAGAATGTGGAAAGCACAATGGTTGATGTAGAGGAGAAACTTGAGTCAGAATAGTGTCGGTTAGGTGTGTTTGCCTTTTGATCATGTATTTATTAATGATTATGGTTTGGAATCTTAGAGAAGAAGCCGGGAAGAATTTTGGGCTTGCTCTTAAATAATTGAGAAGGCGGTTTAAACCAACTATTGTAGTCTTACAAGAGACGAGATGCAGTGGTGGGTTTGCTTAACAAGTTACCAAGAGAATGGGCTTTCAGCATCAAATTATTGAAGAAGTGTGAGGGCTCTTAAGAGGAATTTGGATCCTCTAAGATGATAAGAATATCCAAGCTACTACCTTGGTTAAGAAGAAACAATTCATCCATTGCCCCATTATTGGAATAGGAAGACAAAACTAGTGTTTCATTACAATCTATAGTGGTCCCAAGGAAACCAATTGCAAAGAAGTATTAACAGACCTAGAGGAAATTTGTAAGAGAAACAATCTCCCTTGGTTATTGGCCAAGGACTTCAATGATATTAAAGATGCAAAAGAACAGAGAGGAGGAGCCATGGTATGTGAAAGGAAGTGTAAACAATTCAGTGAGAACATCACCAAGTGTAAACTACTTCCTCCGATCCTAAATATAGGACATAGTTTGTAGTGCAATTTGCACTACAAACTATGTCCTATATTTAGGACCGGAGGTAGTAATTGATATGGGCTCGGAAGGCCCAAAATTTACTTAGGGGCCAGTATCTCAATTTTCCAGAAGACTATATAAAAAATTGGATCGGGGTCTGTGCAATGCCTTATGGCAGAATGAATTTTGCGATGCTATAGTGAGAGTAGGGAGAAGACTACAATTCAACCACCATCCACTGCTCATACAGTTGTTCAGAAATGTGGTGCACGAGAAAAAGAGGCCATTCCATTTTGAGGCGGCGTGACTTAAACACAAGGAGTTCAAAAAATTCCTTGGTTAGACTTGGTGTAACATGACTAAAGTGAAGGGTGAACTTGAAAGGCTTATACCGTAGCTCCTGAAGTGCAACACCAACATGTTTAGAAATATTGCAAGAAGGAAGAATGAACTCCTAAACTAACTAAAAGGGATACAAAAGGCTAACCAGGATTAAAACAACAAATTCTTATAAGGCCTAGAAGTATAACTTAATGAAGGACTCTAAGAACTACTCGACCAAAAAGAAATTTTATAGTTTCAAAAAAAGGCAGGATCAAGATGGTTGTATGATGGAGATCACAACACACCTACTATCATACTAAGACAACCATAAGGAGAAGGAATAGGGTCAACGCTTTGAAAGATGAGAATAATCAGTGGATAGAAGGAGAACAAGAGCTTGGCAGCCTGGTAAATTCCTACTTCTAAAAGTTGTTTAAAGAAGATGATGAACAACGCATATGGTATGCCACAAGACACTCCTGGCCGGCGGTATCACAGGAGGAATAAGCACTAGTTTGTGAAGACCTTACTAAGGAGGAAATTAAAAGGTCCATGTTCTCTATTAGGGATTAAAAGCTCCAAGGGTAGACGATTTTTTGAGTATATTTTTTTGAAAAAATTGGGAGGTGGTCAATTCTAGTGTTATTCATTCAATCAAAGAGATATGGAGAAACCCAACAAGTGTGAAGGAAGTCAAACAAACATTGATAGCTATAATTACAAAACTAGAATGTCCTGAGAAGGTCAATTAACTACAACCAATCTACTTGTGTAATGTGATCTACAAATGCTTAATGTAGATTATTGTCTAGCGATTAAAGCAAATCATGGCCAAACAAGTGTCCCCTTATCAAGTCAGTTTTGTTCATGAAAGAAACATTCATGATAATGTCATTATCGTAAATGAGATGGTGCACTTGATGAGAAAGAAGAAGGGCAAGAAAGGATTTATGGCAATTAAAGTGGACCTTAAAAAACTTATGATCATATTAGTTAAGCCTATATAGAGAAGGTTCTTCAAGACATTCAAGTGCCAGGTAATATGATTGAGAGAATTAAGGGATGTGTTCATATAATAACAACCAATATCCTTTAGAATGGAGCAAAGCTAGAAGACTTCCACACATCTAGAAGGCTTAGACAAGGAGACCCGATCTCCCTATATCTATTTGTGCTTAGAACGAAAAAACTCACCCACATCATTCTTGATAAAATGAGAGAGAAAGCATGGAGAGGAATGAGAGCGAGTCTTAAGGGTCCTTTCATTTCACATATAATGTTTGTTAATGACCTTATTCTTTTTACAGAGGTGTCCACTAAATAAATGGAGACGATATGTCAATGGTTGAAGGATTTTACAGACATGTCGGGGAACAAGATTAGCAATGACAAAACTTATATATTTCTCCGAAAATGAGTCCACACATAAGGACGAAAATATACCAGCAAAGTGGATTCAAGCAAGTTGAAGAATTGGGTCGTTACCTTGGTAAGGAAATATCTTACTTGAAAAGGAGAAGAGACAAGTACAAAGCAATTGTGGCAAGGGTCCGAAAGAGATTACAAGGATGGCAAGCTTCAAGTCTATCTGTGGCTGAAAGGATGACTTTGGTTAAATCCTTTACAAGTGCTATATCACTTTACCTCGATGCAGCATGGCAGACTTCCTCAAAGTATTATAGATGACATCGAACAAGCTCAACAAAATTTTATTTGGGGAGAGAGCGAAGGGAACAGGAAAGGACATGTGGTTGCATAGAAAAAGATGTGCTTGCCTAAGAATGAAGGTGGTATAGGTGAGAACTTACTTAAGGCAATGAATGAGGCTTTTTTGATTAAACTATTATGGTGCTTGAGGACTGAACCAGAAGGCCTTTGGGTGAAGGTCTTACTTGGTAAATATGGAAGGGAGGAAGATGCTGGGGGTACACTAACAGCCAAATAGGGAGACTCACCTCTTTGGAAGGCTATTGTGCATATGTGAGAGAATTTCCAAGTAAACCTACGTGTTGAACCCCTTCTAAAACATAGGGAGCCAAACCGAGTGCAATGGATGCTATAAGGAAATGGGGAGTTCACTTTGGCTAGTACGTATAACTGCTTAATTAAGGTGAATACAAGCCAAAGCAATTTGATGAATTGGAAGTACATATGGAAACTCAATGTCCTTGAATGTTTCCATGTTTTTATGTGGCTTGTGGGTCATAATTGGCTCGCTATAAAGCAAATTACTAGCAAATGGGACGAGAGTAATGGGTCCTGTGTTTTGTCAACTTGGAAAAGAGGATCAACTCCACGAATTAAGGGACTGCCCAATGGTCAAAACTATCTGCAGAAGATTAGTCCCAAGAGACAAATGGGGTGGTTTCTGTGAAACACTGTGGACAATCTGGTTTAACCAGAATCTAATATACAGAGGAAAACATGATGATGAGATTGAGTGGCTTGAGATCTTTGCTATAAGATGCTGGTTTATGTGGAGGTGGAGGAATGCCCAAGTTCATGATGATGAGACTACAGTTCCAAGAAATGCTACCGAGGTGATCAGGAGTCACTTATCTCATTACAATAAAAAATGGAGGGGAGATTCACTGCAAGAGCCAACCGAAGCGAAAGAGATGGTGACATGGGTACCTCCGCCACAGGGATGGTGTAAGCTGAACGTGGATGACGCTTGGTCTGGACAAGGTGTAGCAATCTGCAGAGGTGTCATAAGAGGAGATTGTGAGGAATGGATTCGAAGTTTTTCAATCAAATTATCAGTTAGTGACCTTGCAAAAACTGAAATCAAAGCCATTGAGGAAGGTTTGAACATATGTTGGGAATTGGGATTTAAACAAATAGTGGTCGAAAGTGATGCAATGCCAGTGGTAGAGGCCTTGAATTGGGAACCATACATTTATAGCCACAATCAAGCCTTAGATACTGTAAGAGAACTTCTTCAATAAGACTGGGCAGTTCAAGTTAATCATATCTATAAAGAAGGAAACTGTTGTGCAGACAAATTAGCACACTTGAGCCTGAAGCAAACCTCTCCTCGAGTTGCTCCCCCCGAGTGAAGTGGAAACTATCCTTCTTGATGGTTTTAATGGGCGAAAATACTCACATAGTCTAGTTAGTTAATCTGGGCTTTGTACCTTTTGTCTCCAAAAAAAAAGAAAAAAGAAAAAAGAAATAGTGAGAAATAGAGAGGAGGGCATTTATATCTTTTCTCTCAAATTTTAATATTCCGGATTCTTACCAATCACCTCTTTATCCTTTTCTTTTGTTAATAGATATTTTGAAGTTTTTTTAAATTCAAATGGTATTTATGTGTCTTTCTCCCTAGATTAAAATAATACTTATAAACTTAGGGAATAAAGTGAAATTTAATGTAAACTTCAAGGAGGAAATATATACTTTAGGTTAAATTAATTATCAAATTCCTACCTTTTGCATCCCAAGAAGTATTTCAGTTTTGTTTTGGGTAATTAAATTATATCTTCTTTTTTTATGAATGACATTATATTCTATTTAATATCTCTTTGTTTTATTGAAAAATTGTTTTGGAATTGTTTCGAAAATAAAAAAAATATTTCTGGTATTTTTTTTGTTAAATTATTTCAAGATATTTTCCAATTTAAATTTAACCTCAAAATAAAAGTTTCGAAATTGTTAAAAACTATCTTCATCCTTTTTTTTTTACCTGAAAAGCTATCTTCATCCCTAACATACGCTTTTACTAATTAGTTATATTATTATTTTTTTGCCAACACTAATTAGTTATATTAATATCATGGCAAGTTGGTAACTGTGAACATATATCATATTTTATCTAAATAATTTGAAAAGAGGGTAAAAATAATAAAAATTTAAAATAACACTAAAATATAACTATGAATACGGAAAAAATATATATATATATATATATATGTATGTATGTATATATATGTATGTATGTATATGTATATTTATATGTATATTATCTCCCTATCTATATATATCATAATAAATATTAACGATAGAAAAACAAAATAAAAGATGACAGGATATCCATATTTTATTTAAAAAAATTTTAAAAATAATAATATCTAAAAAGATTTGGATAGTCTCTCATCTATCTAAGATTTTTCTAAATCCGTTCCCTCCTGAAAATTAAACTCTACATATCTATAAATAGGGGTTAGACTTTAGAGAGATCCCATACGAACGGAGAGTTCTGAGGTAAGCTTCTTCGTGGTCATTCTTTATTTTCTTTCCTGTTAGAATGTTTTTTTGGTTTTTGCAATTTCATTTATTATTATTTTTCTTTAGTTTCTTTATGTTCATCATGGGGCCAATTTCCTGTTGAATGTTTATTTGGGCTTTTAGAATTCCATTTATTTTCTCTGCAATCATTTTGTTTGTTTGGTTCTTCCAATCTCATTTATTCTTTTCTTTTTCTTTATTTTCTTTGGGTTTTCTCCGTATTTTCTTTAAAAAAAAATTTAAAAAATTAACAATATCTAAGATTTTCTAAGTATCTCTGTTTCCCTCTATAAACAGGGGTTAGTGAAGTACGAACAACCCGGCACACAGAACAAAAGAGGCAACAAAAAGAAAATTGTGAGGTAAGATTGTCACCTTAAAACTTTCTTCTTCTTAATTCATTTCTTGCTATTTATTCTCTTTTTTCCTCTTTAGTTTCTTTGGGGTGCCAATTTCCTGTTGAATGTTTGTTTGGGTTTTGGAAATTTCATTTATTTATTTTTTCCTCTCTTTCTAGTTTCAATTTTCTGTTGAATGTCTGTGTATGTTTCTCTTTTTCTGGATGGACGGAAATAGAAATTGTTTTGGAAAATAATAAAACTCACAAATTACTTGAAATAAAAATTACTTGTTGGCCCCAGAAAAATAAAAGCGTAGATTTTTTGTTAATATATTTTGTCATGATATGTGCTTTCAGTTTGCTAATATTTTTGCAAGAGGATCAAGATTTAGAGATGATTATTAGGTTTGATTTGGATAGAAATAGGGGATTTCAGATTATATATATGACGTTAGAAAGATAATATTCTTGATTTGTACGTGTCATATATCCTTGGGTGACAGATAATTTTAATACGCATATTTCATTCTATTTTGTTATCTAATTAAACTCTATTAAATATTATTTTGTCGGGTTAGGATTTAGGATTATGGGTACTCGAAAGTTCATTGAGCTGGCACAAGGATGGAAACAACTGCAGGAAGGTATAACGAAGCTGAAGAATATTCTAGAAGGCCTACCTAATGAGAAACCTTTCACTTGCCAGGAGTACATGAAGCAATACACTACAATCTACAACTTGTGTACTCAACCGCAACCATATGCATACCCTAAAGAGCTTTATGGAAAATACAAAGAGACTTTTGAAGAATATCTCAACTCTACTGTGTGGCCATCTTTAAGAGACATGTACCATGAATTCTTACTCAGAGAGTTTGTTAAAAGATGGAGTAACCACAAAGTTATGACTCGATGGCTCTCACACTTCTTCCAATATCTTGAACGCACCTATATTGATAGATGTGCACTTCCTATGCTCAAAGATGTTGCTTTTACTTGTTTCCAAGATTTGGTCTTCAAGAAGGTAAGTTCTAGGGTTATAGATGCCATTATCTCTCTAATCCATAAAGAACGTGAGGGGGAACAGATTGATCAATCATTGCTGAAGAATGCTATTGATATATACATCGAGATTGGTGTGTATGAGAAGGATTTAGAAGTTCATATGCTTGGCGATACTTCTTCTTACTATAGAAGAAAGGCAGCAAGCTGGATTGAGGTTGACTCTTGCCCGAATTATATGCTCAAGGCCGAGGAATCCTTGTTGAGGGAGAGGTATAGAGCTGGAGAGGCTGGTTACTTACATTGCGGCACACTGAGGAAATTAGTAGAGAGAGTTCAACATGAGTTACTTTTCACCCACGCAACTCAATTACTTGAGAAGGAGAACTCTGGTTGTGCCGTTTTGTTTAGAGATGATAAGGTGGAAGATCTATCTAGAATGTACAGATTATATCATGAAATATCTAGAGGTTTGCATCTTGTTGCTAATGTATTCAAGAAGCATGTTATAGGCGAGGGTACATCATTGGTCCAGCAGGTTGAAGAAGCTTATAGTAGTCAAGCAGCAAATAAATCTGGTGGTCATGAACAAGCTATTATTGTTGGAAAATTCATTGAGCTTCATGACAGGTATATGGGATATGTTAAGGGTTGCTTTATGAATAACAATATCCTCCACAAGGCATTGAAAGAAGCATTTGAAGTATTGTGTAACAAAAGCGTCACTGGCATTTCAAGTTCAGAACTTGTCTCCACATTCTGTGATAATGTTCTTAAGAAGGGTGGTGGTAGTGAGAAACTGAGTGATGAGGCAATAGATGAAACCCTAGAGAAGGTGGTCTGCCTTCTTATGTATCACTGTGATAAGGATCTGTTTGCTGAGTTTTATCGGAAAAAGCTCACTCGCCGGCTACTTTACGATCGGAGCGCAAATGAGGATCATGAGAAAAATTTTCTGGGCAAACTGAAGCAGCAATTTGGTGCAAATTACACTTCAAAGATGGAGGGGATGATGACAGACTTGGCCATAGCTAAGGATACTCAAAGAAGCTTTGAGGAGTATCTTCATGAAAATCCACTTTTGAAACCTGGGATTGACTTGTCAGTATCTGTTCTTACCACTGGATTTTGGCCTACTTATAGGTCTTGTTCCCTAAAACTCCCTTCAGAGATGGTCAAGTGTGTGGAAGTTTTCAATGGGTATTATGCATCAAAAACACAACACAGGAAGCTCTCATGGGTTTTCTCTTTGGGAACCTGCAACATCTATGGAAAATTTCAACAAAAAACCATTGAACTGATAGTTTCAACTTATCAAGCCGCAACTCTTTTGTTATTCAACAATTCAGAAAAATTGAGTTTCTCAGAGATTATGACTCAGTTAGACTTAGATCATGAGGATCTGGTTCGTATACTTCATTCTCTATCTTGTGCAAAATATAAGATACTTTCTAAGGAGCCAAACACAAAAACTATATCTCAGAATGACATGTTTGAATTCAACTCGAGATTCACGGATCGAATGAGGAGGATCAAGATCCCTCTTCCACCGAATGATGACAGGAAAAAGGTGGTAGAAGATGTTGACAAAGATAGAAAATTTGCTATTGATGCTGCGATTGTGAGGATTATGAAGAGTAGAAAAGTTTTGGGACATCAACAACTGGTTTTGCAATGTGTTGAGATGTTGAGTCGTACTTTCAAGCCTAATCCTAAAATAATCAAGATGCGAATTGATAATCTCATCAGTCAAGATTATTTAGAAAGGGATTCAGATGACTCCAACATCTATAAATATTTGGCTTGATCAACACCATTCATGTTTCTAGTATTTTTATATTTTCTTTTTTTGAACTTGTATATTTTTATATTTACTTATGGTATCACTATCTTAAATTTTGAAATTTACATATAATTGTACTTGACTAGCTTTTCTTGATAAATATTTGAGTATTTGATTGCTTTTTTTCCTTAGAAAGAAAATCTTTCCCTTCACTCTCCTCTTTTTTAAATAAATATTAATTATCAATATCTCATTATCTCCCACTACCTTTACACAAATCGAAAAAATATTTAATGCCCTTTTTAATTGGTGTCTTATAAAAAACACAGGAGGGAGTACCATATTTATAAAATCTACTGGGAGCTTTTAATGGTTTGATATTTTTTGAGTTGCATTTAAAAAAAATTAAGGAGTTGGATTAAAAGTTGTTAATTAATTTTTTTACCCTTTTATCTTATATCTTACCTTAGTTGAAATTTTCCGTTTTCAAAAAAAAAAAATATATATATATATCTTGGTTAAAATTTTAGAACTCCAATTCTTTAATTTTTTGCCTTTTTTCTGTCACCATCGTCATCGCATCGCTTTCTTCTTTCTTTGTTTCGCACTGTCTTTCCTTTTATTCCAGTTTACACGTCTATTTTTTTGTTTTGTTTACTTTCTATCCTCACAAATAGACTGAATAAAGCTTTTGTAATTCAAGATCTAAAATTTTCAATTACCTAAGGAAACGCTAATTACCCAACAACAAACATGACATTTCTGCTAAATATATTCCTAATAAACTTCAATCATTAATAAGCATTTGGAAGCGAGGAATCATAGGAAAAATTCCTTATCATATATCATGAAACCAATGAATTTAAAAAAAAAAAAACCCCACCTCAGTAACCATCTTTACCTCTAACGTTCGCTTTTGCTCATTAGATGTATTAGAATACATTGGCAGCCGAGTACCCCATATTTTATCTAAATATTTTGAAAATATGGTAAAAATAATAAAAATTTAAATTAACACTAAAACATAAATATGAATACAAAATCAAAAGGGGATGAGGGCGGTGGGGACCAAATCAATTGGGGTTATCCATTTTAAAGTAAACACATAAATATATCAATTGGATTTAAAATTATATTATATATTGTACCAAAAAATTATATTATATATACATATACATACACACATATATTGTCTCCTAATCTAGATGTCAGAATAAAAATAAAAGGTAGAAAAAAAAAATAAAGATGGCAGGATATCGTATTTTATTAAAATATTAAAAAGATAATAATATCTAAAATTATTTGGATAATCTTTCATCTAAGATTTGTTTTTAAATCTCTTTTCCTCCTGCAAACTAAACTCTAAATTATCTATAAATAAGGGTTATTAGACTGTACGAGTTTCCCAGAAAAATCAAAGTTGTGAAAAGCGAATTGTAGAGTTTTAAAAAGTGACGGTACAAACTCGAGACGCATGTTGTGGTCTTCATTAGGAGATATTCGTCAGTTTGTTCGTGGGGGTTGGTTGGTAGTTGGTGATTTTAATGCAGTATCATATCCTGAGGATAGATGGAGTATGAAAGTTCGGGAAAGCAATGGTGTAGACAAGCTTTTTAAGGAGTGGATCGCTGATACTGATTTGATTGATATCGGTTTCAGCGGCCCTAAGTTTACTTGGGGGACTTCGTCTAGTCAGAGTAGGATTGATAGAGCATTGGTGGATGCTAGTTGGCATGCACAGTTTACCCAAATATAAATCAGATCATTGTCCTATTTTGGTAAATACAGATAAGTTGGTGCATGTTGAGAACAAACAGAGGCCTTTTCGTTTCTTCGCTCTCTGGGTTATGCATGATAACTTCTCAGGTTTTGTTAAGCATCAATGGAATGTGAAGGACGATTGGTGTGGATCTTTAGAAATTTTTACTGAGCAGCTAAGAAATTGGAACAAAAGGGTGTTTGGAAATTTGAATTATATGAAGAATAAGCTTTATAGACGTCTTGATGGGATTAACAACAAAATTGCTATACCTGGACCACCAGTGGCTTTGGAGAATTTGCAACGTGAATTGTGGAAGGAGGTTGAAAAAATCTTGAAACAGGAGGAAATTATGTGGCTTCAATACTCTCGTACTACTTGGTATATTTAGGGTGACCGTAATACCAGGTATTTTCACTCAAAGGCAAATGCTCGAAGAAGACGGAATCGGATATTAGTTATTAAATGTGATTCGGGGGAATGGTTGTATGATGAGAAGGAAATACGAGATATTGGTAGTAAATATTTTGAAGAACTATATACGGACACTAGTATGTACCAGGGGACCTTGGTATTTGGGTGTACCTACCCTGAGATTGATACTACGAATAGATGTGCTTTGGGAAGACAAGTTGATGACATGGAGATTAAACGAGCTTTATTCGATATGGGATCACTCAAAGCTCTGGGACTGGACGGATTCAATCCTCTTTTTATCAGAGCCAATGGGATACGGTTGGTCTTTCGGTGATATTTTTGGTTAAACAGGTTTTCTCTGATCCTCAATGGGTCCAGCATATCAATGGTACTTTAATTGTGCTTATTCCAAAAATTGATCATCCTCAATCTTTCTGTGATTTTCGCCCAATAAGTCTCTATAATGTAGTGTATAAGATTGTTACAAAGATTATTTCTATCAGGCTTAAAGCTACTATGCCATTGGTTATGGCCCCGAACCAATATAGCTTTGTGAATGGGCGCCAAAGTACTGATAATGTTATTCTAGTGCAGGAAATAATCCACTCTATGCGGAACATGAAAAAGAAGAAGGGATTCATGGCAATAAAGATTGACTTGGAGAAAACGTATGATCGAGTCAAATGGAGTTTTCTCTTTGAATGCTTGAATGAGCTTAAAATTCCTAAGTATCTCTATGATGTGATCAAGGCTTGTGTATCTACACCGCAAATGGAACTACTTTGGAATGGGTGTACTGCAAATGCTTTCCACCCTTCTAGAGGAGTTCGTCAAGGCGATCCTATCTCTCCGTATCTCTTTGTCATTATGTTGGAGAGGTTGGGACACTTAATACAGATTGCTGTACAAGACGGAGATTGGAAACCATTTAGTTTGTCAAGACAAGATACGACTTGTTAGATCCCAAGTTTTGATGATAACAATAATTCGATTTTGTGCAAAACATGTTTTTAGAAGGTTAAGAAAAGTTTCCAAGTTACCAAATGCATATTTGATTATTTGCTGATATCTGCTGTAAAATTGCACTTGAGTGCTCGCGCATGAAGTTTGCACTCGAGCACAAATCACTTCTGTGCTCGAGCAGGTGTGAGAGAAAGCCAGGAAGTGTGTACCCGAGAGGCATTCTCCCTTTGTATTCATTAGATCACTCGAGCACAAGGTAAGCACTCGAGCAGAGAAGTCATTCTCACTCGAGCACACATGCGAGTGAGGGTCTGCGAGTGTTTGGCCGAGAGCAAGTAATGGCATACTTCCTTCATTCACTCGAGCAGAGACATCAATGCTCGAGCATGAGCATTCTGTGCTCGAGCAAGGCACTGCGAGTACTTTCCCGAGAGTCTTGAAGATCAGAGAAGTACAAGTGTGCTCGAGCACACCCATCCATGCTCGAGTGACACATCAATGCTTGCGAGTGAAAATTCTATCCCTCTCCAAATCAGTTGCGAGTGCTTGGTCAAAAGGTATAATTCTTGAGAATATTCTTCTCACTCGAGCAGGAGTCTTTGTGCTCGAGTGAGGGCCCACATCACTCGCGAGTGAAAAATCTATCCCTCTGAAATTCTGATGCGAGTGATGGTTTTGAGAGTATATTCCTTGAGAATATGCTTCTCACTCGAGCAGAGGTAAGTGTGCTCGAGTGAGGGTCCATATCACTCGCGAGTACAAATTCTCACTCTTGTCAAAATGGTATGCGAGTGATGACCCGAGAAGACATTCCCTGTGTAAATTGCAAAGATCACTCGAGCAGAGGTTTTGTGCTCGAGTGAGACCCCTCTTCACCCGCGAGTGAAGATTTTGTCTCTCTGATATCCCATGCAAGCACAACCCGATAACAGAGGTATATGAAGGAAAATAGAAGATCACTCGAGGTGAGCCTTTCATGCTCGAGTGATGCTCTGTTTGACCACCGAAAATGCTAAGTATCACAACGTTCATTCCGAATATGGTTTATTGTTATTAATTCATATCATCATTACTTTTTATCATTGTTTAACATTGTTTTGATTGTTTTAAAAGTATGATACAGGAATATGAACGTTTGAATTGAACCACATGAAGAAAGTGATACAACGGCAGACAAGATGATTATAAACACGCTGGCACCTACCGCACTCAGATTATTCAAACATGCACGTGTCTGCCAATACTTTCAAATGTCCCGCTCCACAAATGAAAAATTTCCAAACGGGCAAAAACTGGAGCAACTATATATATACAGAGACTCACGGAGAAACCACAACAACGTAGCACATACATTCATAAGCTCATAACAAGTTTCTGCTATTCATCAATTTTCTCTGTATACACATTGATCTTCAGTGTTCATTCATTTGCTCTGTAAGAGAGTCCTCATTCAATTCAAAATTCTATGTGTATTTGAACTCAAGGTATTGGGACCTTGAGTAGGTTGTTTTTCCTTACGAGAGAAGCAGTTGAGAGAATTCCTTGTTGTGTCTTCCACTCTTAAGCCTTATAAGATACAAGCAGAAGAGAATGTTGCTGCTCGTAAGACTTACAGTGGTGTAAGCAGGAGAGAACGTTGCTGCTCATAAGTCTTGTATACATAAGCAAGTGAGAAGAGTCATATGTTGTTTTTCTGCACGTAAGACTTGTCGTAAGGGGGAGAGAAATTTCTTGTTGAGAGAATATTTCTGCTCGTAGTCCGTTTAAGGACGATTGTTGTTTTTGTGGCGTTCTGAGAGCCCATTGAATCTTGGAGAAATAGTGAAAAGCTCAGTAGGTCTTGATCTCTAAGGACTGGACGTAGGCATTGTTGTTAGGCCGAACCAGTATAACTCTCTGTGTTCAAATCTTCTCTACTCTTCTCTATCCACTATATTTACATATCACCACTTCAAGCGAAAAATTTATAACATCACCCAATTCACCCCCTCTTGGGTGAAGCTTGCCTCTTTCATTTGGTATCAGAGCCTCGTCTTCTCCGAAGAGCCTAACAGCTTGAGAAGGATCCGACAAATGGCAACAATGGGTGAAAATATCCTTCCAGACGGTGCTTCAATCTCTAGACCTCCTGGTTTTGCTGGAGAACATTTTTCGTTCTGGAAAGCCAAATTCAGAGTGTTCGTGATGGCCAACGAGTACGGATTATGGAATGTTATACAAGATGGTGACTATGTTCCAATGAAGAAAATCGAAGATAGAGCAGTTAAAAAGAGTCCAGATGAGTTTGACGAAAATGACAAGAGGTTAGTAACATTAAATAGCAAAGCCATTTTAATGATACAGAGTGCTCTTAGTCAAAAAGAATATTTTCGTATATGTACTCTACCTACTGCCAAAGATATGTGGGATGCTCTTGAAATTGCTCACGAAGGTACATCTGGAATCAAAGAGAATAGGATCAATACTTTAATTACAGAGTATGATTTATTTCGTATGAAATCTGGAGAGAATATATCAGAATTTGAACTAAGGTATACTCATCTTGTCAATCAATTATCTGCTCTTGGAAAGTCGTTTGATCAAAATTCCCAGGTAAGAAAGATTCTTAATATTCTTACGAAAGAATGGGAAGCAAAGGTGACAGCCATCGAAGAAGCCAAAGGAGAGTCTATGAGATCTGTAGCTGCTCTCTTTGGAAGCCTTTCTGAATATGAAGGTAAGTTGAAATTCAAAAAGGAACTTGAAGAATTCGATGATAAAAAGAAAAAGGGGGTTGCATTTAAAGCTATTCAAGAAGAAGAAGGAACTTCCGAGAATGAAGATGTTCCTAGTGATGATGAAATGGGAATGATCGTGAGAAAGTTCAAGAAATTCTACAGAAGAGGACAAAGGAATTTCAAGAATTATCAAGGTGGACCAAGCAAGAAAGAAAACAAAGAACACCAAATAGTATGCTATGAATGTGGAAAACCAGGACACATCAAATCTGAATGCTTCAGAAACAAAGACAAAAAGAAGTAGAAAAAGAAAGCATATATATCATCTATTTGGGGTGATAGTTCGTCAGACGAAGAAAATGACAACGACGAAGTAGCCAATCTATGCTTGGTAGCTAAGGAAGAAGAATCAGACTCTGAGGTAAGTGACTCTGAACCCTCTTATAATGAATTGTTATCTAAATATAATGCATTGCATACAGAGTTCATTAAAGTTGCTAAAGAAATGGTTAGTTATAAGAAGAAAGTAAAAGAATTAGAAAGTAATGTCATATCATCATATGAAATGTGTAAAGAGAAAGATAAGAAAATAGAAGACTTAACAAAGATTGTTGAAAAATTTACTAAAGGAAGTGAAACTCTCAAGGTTATCTTAAGTTCTCAGAAAGTTTCCTTTGATAAATCTGGAATTGGATATAATGCTGTGTGTGATAAGAATAAGAAGAGCAGTAGAGACTATCTTAAATATTTCAGGAATTCTGTGCATACATCAAATCCATTTGTGTCATGCAATTTTTGTAATAGGAAAGGACATTATACTTCATCGTGTTATTTCAAAAAGGGAAAGGTTATTGGAACATATAAATGGGTTCCGAAAGGGACACATATTCCAAATACTAACCACAAAGGACCCAAGAAAGTGTGGGTACCTAAAACTTGATCATCTTTTTCTAGGTATGTCTCAAAGCATCTCGAGCGAACAAATGGTATATTGATAGTGGATGTTCGAGACACATGACTGGTGACAAAAATAAGTTCACCATGTTTGAACCTAGAGAAGGAGGAAAGGTGACATTTGGAGGAAATCAATCCGGACGTATTGCTGGAATTGGTGAAGTGGGAAGAACCGATGGCTTTCAAATCAACGGAGTATATTATGTTGAAGGATTATGCCACAATCTCTTAAGCGTAAGCCAAAGCACTGACAAAGATAACTGGGTGATTTTTGACTCGAAAGAATACTTGATAGTAAGTAAGAAAGATCTACTTCTAAACAAAGAAACTATCAAGGCAAAAATCCGAGCTCAAAGGGACGGTAATTGTTATACAATTGATTTAAATTCAAATTCTTCTGAAAATTGTTTTCTTAGTCGATCAGAGGAAAGTTGGTTATGGCATAAGCGTTTGGCTCATGTCAATATGAATCAACTTGACAAATTGATCAGAAAAGATTTGGTTGTTGGCCTTCCCAAACTCAAATTCAAAGATAACATGATTTGTGAAGCATGTCAAAAAGGCAAGCAAACTAAATCTTCTTTTAAAACAAAATATGAAATTTCTACTTCAAAACCTTTACAATTACTTCATATGGATTTGGTAGGACCTGCGAGAGTAAAAAGTTTTGGAGGAAATTTATATACGTTAGTAATTGTAGATGATTTTACAAGATTTGCTTGGACTATATTCATTGCCTCAAAAGATGAAACTTTTGCTGAATTTATTATGTTTGCCAAAAAGGTTCAAAATGAGAAAGGTATTTTTATTGTCTCTATTAGAACAGATCATGGAGGAGAATTTGATAATCAATTGTTTGAAGATTACTGCAACAACGAGGGGATAGATCACAACTTCTCAGCTCCTAGAACACCTCAACAAAATGGAGTAGTGGAAAGGAAGAACAGAGTACTTACAGAAATGGCAAGAGCTTTACTTAATGAAAAAGAAATGTCACAAGTGTTCTGGGCAGATGCAATGAGTACTGCATGCTATATTTCAAACAGAGCATATATTCGCAAATCTCTTGGAAAGACACCATATGAACTCTACAAAGGAAGAAAGCCAAATATTGCTCATCTTCATATCTTCGGGTGTAAGTGTTTCATTCACAACAATGGTAAGGAAAATTTAGGTAAATTTGATTCAAAGTCTTATGAAGGTATTTTTCTAGGATATTCTAATAGAAGTAAAGCTTATAGAGTTTTCAATAAAAGAACATGTACTATTGAAGAATCTATTCATGTTGTGTTTGATGAAATTGAATCTCAGACAAAACTTAATGATGAAGAAGAAATGGATTCAATCAAGAAAAACAAATCTATTTCAAAGCAGGATGATTTTGAAACAAATGATTTTCAAAATTTAGAAGATATTGATGATCATGATCAACCTAAAGCATGGAGACATATGAAGGATCATCCAATTGATCAAGTTATAGGAGATATTTATGAAGGTGTCAAAACCAGAAATAGAATTCTCAATGAGGTAACATTTTCAGCTTTTATTTCTGAAATTGAGCCTTCTAATATAGAAGAAGCTTTATCTGACAATGATTGGGTGATTGCTATGCAAGAAGAACTAAATCAATTTCAAAGAAATCAAGTTTGGGATTTGGTTCCTCGACCTAAAGATCATACGGTTATAGGGACCAAATGGGTTTTCAAAAACAAACTTGATGAATCAGCAATCATTGTGAGAAACAAAGCAAGATTGGTTGCCAAAGGCTATAATCAAGAAGAAGGTATTGATTATGAGGAAACATATGCTCCAGTGGCAAGATTGGAAGCAATACGAGTACTCTTAGCTTTTGCTTGCATCAAAAACTTTATCAAATGGATGTAAAAAGCGCTTTTCTAAATGGTTATATTATGGAGGAAGTATATGTCGAACAGCCTCCTGGTTTTGAAGATGAAACAAAACCTGATTATGTCTTCAAACTTAAGAAAGCATTATATGGTTTGAAACAAGCACCCAGAGCTTGGTATGAAAGACTAAGCAAATTTCTTCTTGATCAAGGTTTTGTCAGAGGTAAAGTTGATACAACTCTATTCATCAAACATAACAAAAATGATATTCTAATAGTTCAAATTTATGTTGATGATATTATTTTTGGTGCTACTAATGAATCTATGTGTCAAGATTTCTCTAAGATTATGCAGGGAGAATTTGAAATGTCCATGATGGGAGAATTAAACTTCTTTCTTGGACTTCAGATCAAACAAAAGAAGAATGGCATATTTATATCTCAGACAAAGTATTTGAAAGAGTTGCTGAAGAAATATGGACTAGATAATGCTAACGGAGCTGATACTCCAATGAGTTCTACAACATTGCTGGATGCTGATGTAAAGGGACCTAGCTTCAACATCACAAAGTATAGAGGAATGATTGGTTCATTACTCTATCTTACAGCAAGCAGGCCAGATATTCAGTTCAGTGTAGGAATGTGTGCAAGGTATCAATCCAATCCTAAAGTATCTCATGCAGAGACAGTAAAAAGAATTTTCAAATATCTAGGAGATACTTCAGAGCTTGGACTTTGGTATCCAAAGAGAGGGAACGAGTATTTAATGGCATATTCAGATTCAGATCACGGTGGATATAAAACTGACAGAAAGAGTACTAGTGGACAATGTCAATTTCTCGGAGGTTCTCTAGTGTCATGGTTCAGCAAGAAGCAGAACACAGTTTCATTATCTTCGACTGAAGCTGAATATATAGCTGTAGCAAGCTGCTGTTCTCAAGTGCTATGGTTAAAACAACAACTTCAAGATTTGGGAATTTATTTAAAAGAAATCCCAATCTATTGTGATAATACTAGCACGATAAGCTTGGCAAAGAATCCTGTACAACATTCAAGAACCAAGCATATAGACATTCGACATCATTTCATTCGAGATCATGTTCAAAAGAAAGATGTCAAAGTGGAATTCATACCAACTCATCTTCAACTTGCGGATATTTTCACGAAATCAATTGCAAAAGAGCAATTTCTCTATATTCGAAGAGAATTGGGAATGGTTAATCCCAATGAGTTGTAAGTTTTCTTGTTAAAAAGTTTAATTAAATGATTATTTTGATGATAACCATACTGACTTTAGCATCGGAGTGGCCAAAATTTGTTTTTGCAGGAGTCTCACTCGAGCACAGAAGGTGCTGCTCGAGTGATGAGCTGTGTCACTCGAGCACAAGAAGCTCTGCTCGAGCACAGCACTATTCATGATACTCTGTTCTCTGTTAGTTAAAACAGAGGTTAACAGAGGAGTTGAGAACACCAAGGGAATATATCATAAACAACAGTGAGAATTGAACTCACTCGCGAGTGAGGAATTCTCACTCGAGCATGATATGAACATGCTTGAAGTGAGGAATGCCTGCTCGAGTGAAGAAGAAGAATCTCTTTGCAAAAGCTATCCAAATCATGGTTACTCAAATGATTTTGTAGGATTTGACTACAAAGATGCAAAATATGTCAAGGAATCCACAATCCAGGTACGTTTTACATGATTCTTTATTTTTCCAGAAGATCACTCGAGCACAACTAGAACACACTTGAGCACAGTATGAACATCACTCGAGCACTAGGGTTCATGCTCGAGCACTGTCACTTATATCAGTTACTGAGGAGCTCAGAACGTCGCACTTCCTCTTCTCACTCGAAGTGCTTTCTCACTCGAAAGACACAACTCTTCACCTTCAATCGTTTTCTCATCATTCAATCACGTCTTTCTGCTTCAAATCGCCGTTACAACCTTTCAATCTTCAATAAGAGGTGATTTTTGTCTTTTGCATTTTTCACTTGTGCCCTAATCTCCACTTATTCCTCATTCAAAAACTAAGTTTTTGCCTCTCTTCCATTCTCTTGACAATGGCAAGAACAAAACTACCCTCTATCCCTCAAAGATCTCATTCACCTTCTCCTACTCACTCTGCTGCCAGTGAATTTGGAACTCCTGAGCCTACTCCTCCATCTCCCAAAATCTCTTCCTCACCATCACCCCCTCCTAAACCAAAAACCAAAAAGAGGACTCCGGCTAAGAAACCTCACCCAAAGCCTCAAGTTTCAAAGAAAGACCAGCCTCCTCAAAAGAAACCAAAGGGTGTGGTTTTCAGGGAACCCATAATCAAGGAACCAATAATCACCCGGTCTCAATCCAAAGAGGTTCAAGGAAAGGGAAAGAAGAAGGATTCAGAACAACCCCAATCATCTTCTTCTTCTGGGGATACCTTCAGTAAACAACTCAGGGAAGCAATAGAAAAATCCAAATTGGACAAGGTAGTTGGGAAGATCGCTTCTCAAGCCGGTGTTTCTAGTTCACATCAAGACAGGCAACCAAGTGCCTCTGCTTCAGGAGCACCTTCTGCCTCCCAAGCACCAGTGGATGATCAACTCTCTAGTCCTCCTGAGGGATTCAATGTGACAGAGCTTAAGGCCTTATCTTAGAAGGTATATGATGATGAATTTAAGCATAGACATTTCTGCCCTGTAGTGTATGTGGATTTGGATTATCTGAAAAAGAATTGTCATTTGGACTTGTACCCTTACCTTCAATACTATGCTCCCTGGCTAAATATTCACTTGCCATATTCCCCCACTGTTGTGAAAACTTTCTACTGCAACATGAAAACTCATAATATTATGTCTAGATCCGGTGAGTTGATTGAAGAAGCTGTATCTACAACCATTAGAGGGAAATTCATTATGATTTCTGCCAAAATCATTAATGATCTACTTGGTTATGTTGCGCCTCCTACTGATCCACCCTCATTCTCTGCCAATGAAACCTTTAAAATTTTGAGACCAAAAGACCCAATTGGCCCCCTCATTTTCAAGCCTATTGATATGCCTGATAATCACAGAATCCTTCATTACATTTATTCCCGAAGCATAGTCAATAAATCCAAGAACTTTACCCACTTTGCTCAAAAGGATTACTATCTCTTGGCTTCATTAGTTGCTGGGCAACAAAGGAATGTAGGGGAGATCATTTTTAATGAGATGAGGCGGTTTCGATTTTCTTCAACAAGATCCACAACCATACCTTACCCTCAACTTGTTTCCTTCATCTTGATGAAAAATAAAATTTGGTATTTGGAAGGAAAAAAAAAGGGTACTCATCTCACGGTTTGGTAAGACTCAATTAACTCATATGGGTATCAATCTTCCGGTGAGTCGGACCAAAGCCACATCAAAGAGGGAAGCCACCCCATCCAGAGGAGATAAGGCACAATCGTCTGCACAAGGTCCTATTCCTCCTCCTTCATTTCTCAATGCCTCTCTGTCCAATCATCTGTCTGAGGTAATTAATCAAGCCGTATCAAGTTTGAAGAAGGAGTTAGTGACTGAATATGAGAAGCTTGTGGAGAAAATGGAAGCACAAGTCATCAATCTGGTAGACAAGGCCAATCTTAATTTTTAACTGATGTTCAAAACTCAGGATGAAATGTCACAGAGGATTACCAATATAGAGACTTTCTTGCACTCCCATTTTCCCTCTTCATCTTCCGGGGTGCCTCCTGAGACCACTCCTCCCTCAGTACCACAGACTCATGTGCTCTTCACCGATCCAGATTCTAATGTAGATGTTACATTTGATCGGTCTCCTTCACTACCTCCCTCATCATCTGTACCACAGCCACCATCTCCCGCTGATCAGCCCATTGACCCTCTCTCTGCCATGATTTCCTTTGCTCCACCTCCAGACCCCCTTCTGATGTTGACAAAACGGGGGAGAAGGATGTGTGATGTTTTCTGAGCTTCTGTACGGTGTAGGGTGTATATGGGTGTTTGGGTAGATTTCTGTATTGGGTAGGATTTGATATGTATGTCATTTTGAATTACAAGTTATTATGTTATGTTATGTTGTTCAAGTTTTTCCAAAGTTAATGATATGGTTCAAGATTTAAAATTTCAATGTTTCAAGTTATTAAGTTCTTATTAAGTTATATACCTCATACTATACTTACCTTGGCTGTTAAGTGTCCAGAGGAAACATTGCAGGAAAACTTGATATGCATTTGGAAACTTTGAAGAAATTTCAAACTTTTCAATCTCAATCAAATTCTCTTAAATCTTCATCACAAAAAGTTTTGTCATCATCAAAAAGGGGGAGAATGTTAGATCCCAAGTTTTGATGATAACAATAATTCGATTTTGTGCAAAACATGTTTTTAGAAGGTTAAGAAAAGTTTCCAAGTTACCAAATGCATATTTGATGATTTGCTGATATCTGCTGTAAAATTGCACTTGAGTGCTCGAGCATGAAGTTTGCACTCGAGCACAAATCACTTCTGTGCTCGAGCAGGTGTGAGAGAAAGCCAGGAAGTGTGTACCCGAGAGGCATTCTCCCTTTGTATTCACTAGATCACTCGAGCACAAGGTAAGCACTCGAGCAGAGAAGTCATTCTCACTCGAGCACACATGCGAGTGAGGGTCTGTGAGTGTTTGGCCGAGAGCAAGTAATGGCATACTTCCTTCATTCACTCGAGCAGAGACATCAATGCTCGAGCATGAGCATTCTGTGCTCGAGCAAGGCACTGCGAGTACTTGGCCGAGAGTCTTGAAGATCAGATAAGTACAAGTGTGCTCGAGCACACCCATCCATGCTCGAGTGACACATCAATGCTTGCGAGTGAAAATTCTATCCCTCTCCAAATCAGTTGCGAGTGCTTGGTCAAAAGGTATAATTCTTGAGAATATTCTTCTCACTCGAGCAGGAGTCTTTGTGCTCGAGTGAGGGCCCACATCACTCGCGAGTGAAAAATCTATCCCTCTGAAATTCTGATGCGAGTGATGGTTTTGAGAGCATATTCCTTGAGAATATGCTTCTCGCTCGAGCAGAGGTAAGTGTGCTCGAGTGAGGGTCCATATCACTCGCGAGTACAAATTCTCACTCTTGTCAAAATGGTATGCGAGTGATGACCCGAGAAGACATTCCTTGTGTAAATTGCAAAGATCACTTGAGCAGAGGTTTTGTGCTCGAGTGAGACCCCTCTTCACCCGTGAGTGAAGATTTTGTCTCTCTGATATCCCATGCAAGCACAACCCGATAACAGAGGTATATGAAGGAAAATAGAAGATCACTCGAGGTGAGCCTTTCATGCTCGAGTGATGCTCTGTTTGACCACCGAAAATGCTAAGTATCACAACGTTCATTCCGAATATGGTTTATTGTTATTAATTCATATCATCATTACTTTTTATCATTGTTTAACATTGTTTTGATTGTTTTAAAAGTATGATACAGGAATATGAACGTTTGAATTGAACCACATGAAGAAAGTGATACAACGGCAGACAAGATGATTATAAACACGCTGGCACCTACCGCACTCAGATTATTCAAACATGCACGTGTCTGCCAATACTTTCAAATGTCCTGCTCCACAAATGAAAAATTTCCAAACGGGCAAAAACTGGAGCAACTATATATATACAGAGACTCACGGAGAAACCACAACAACGTAGCACATGCATTCATAAGCTCATAACAAGTTTCTGCTATTCATCAATTTTCTCTGTATACACATTGATCTTCAGTGTTCATTCATTTGCTCTGTAAGAGAGTCCTCATTCAATTCAAAATTCTATGTGTATTTGAACTCAAGGTATTGGGACCTTGAGTAGGTTGTTTTTCCTTACGAGAGAAGCAGTTGAGAGAATTCCTTGTTGTGTCTTCCACTCTTAAGCCTTATAAGATACAAGCAGAAGAGAACGTTGCTGCTCGTAAGACTTATAGTGGTGTAAGCAGGAGAGAACGTTGCTGCTCATAAGTCTTGTATACATAAGCAAGTGAGAAGAGTCATAGGTTGTTTTTCTGCACGTAAGACTTGTCGTAAGGGGGAGAGAAATTTCTTGTTGAGAGAATATTTCTGCTCGTAGTCCGTTTAAGGACGATTGTTGTTTTTGTGGCGTTCTGAGAGCCCATTGAATCTTGGAGAAATAGTGAAAAGCTCAGTAGGTCTTGATCTCTGAGGACTGGACGTAGGCATTGTTGTTAGGCCGAACCAGTATAACTCTCTGTGTTCAAATCTTCTCTACTCTTCTCTATCCACTATATTTACATATCACCACTTCAAGCGAAAAATTTATAACATCACCCAATTCACCCCCCTCTTGGGTGAAGCTTGCCTCTTTCACGACTATCTCTCATGTTTTTTTCACTGATGATCTTATTTTGTTTACAGAAGTAGATATGGATCAAGCTGGAGTGGTGAAAGCTTTACTGGATGATTTTTGTGAGATATCCGGCCAGAAAATAAATGCTGAAAAATCACGAATTTACTTCTCAAAGAATGTGGGACACACAAGAAGCCAAGAGATTAGTGAGTTCTTAAATTTTTCCCAGTCGTCCAATCTGGGAAAATATTTAGGAATTCCTGTCTTACATGAGCGTAGCACCAAGTCTTTATACAGGTTTATTCTTGACAAGATCGATGCTCGATTAGCAAGCTGGAAGCCAAACATGTTATCTATGGCGGCAAGACATACCCTTGTATCGTCCGTGGTGTCAGCCATGCCCTCTTATGCCATGCAGTCTGTGCCTCTGTGATGAGATAGACAGAAACTACAGGAGTTTTCTTTGGGGAAGTACATCCACAAATCGTAAACCTCATATGGTAGCTTGGGGTCAGGTGTGTTCCTTGAAAAAGGACGGTGGATTGGGATTAAGGCAGGCAAGGATTCAAAACCAGGCTTACATGACTAAACTAGGATGGAACTTGGTTCATAAACGAGATGCATTGTGGGTTCGTTTCTTTTGAGAAAAGTACAAGACAGGTAGTGATGTGGTGTCGATAGTGGAAAAAAGACGAAACGAATCGAGCACATGGAAGGGGATTAGACAAAATTGGGAAAGTGTAAGTAAGAGTATTTTATGGAGGATTACAGATGGAGCTTTGGTGTCCTTTTGGCATGATATATGGGTTCCCCAGTTGGATATATTGGACAGCTTGGTAACTCACCTATTATCAAATGATATCCAAAAATGGAAGGTAGCAGATTGTACTACTCCATCAGGTCAGTGGGATCTGAATAAGTTTGGACATTTATTAACGAAACAGGTTGTGTTAGCGATCCAAAAAGTGAATATTAACCGCAATGCTGGTGCTGATATTCCGGGTTGGCATTGGGCAACTGATGGTAAATTTGTTCTAAAAGAGGCATACAACAGATTAGCGGGTCACAGAGATAATCAAAATTGTTTCCGATGGAGGCTCATATGGAAACTAAAGGTTCCTCAACTGTACAAACTGCTCATGTGGTTATGCACCCACGGTCGTTTAATGACAAATTTGGTAAGAACTCAACGGAAAATCCACACGAATGAGATATGCCCCTGTTGTCAAGACGAGACAGAATCAATTCTGCATGCTCTTAAAGATTGTGCTGTGGTAAAAGAACTCTGGAGTAAGATGCTGCCTAGTCAATGGTATCGGAAATTTTTTGACTTAGCCGATAGAAACATTTGGTTAACATGGTGCTTAAGTCATCGTGATAAGGTGTATGGTTATGAATTTCGTTACTGGTTTACTGTTTTATGTAGACACATTTGGTTGGCGAGAAATGACCGTATTTTCAACAATAAACAATGAAGTCAACAGCATTTACTAGCACGTACTAGTTCAGTGTTGTCTTGGGGTGTCTCTAGTCCCATACAACCGAAGTCTTATATCACACCAATTATGGTTTGGCGTCCTCCACCCGCTGGGGTGGTTAAGGTTAACACAGATGGATCCAGGAATGAAGCGTCGGGAAGCCGTACATGTGGTGGAGTGATACGGGATGACCAAGGCCAATTTGTTCAGGGATTTATGTTTCGAATTGGAAGCGGGTCTGTGATCACAGCAGAGGCATGGGGAATCCTGTGGGGTATAAAGTTGGCTTGGGAAGGAGGATTTAGGAATATTCTTGTTGAAAGTGATTGCAGCAAAGATTGGAGCTTATTCAAGGAGCGGTCTCTGATGAACATCCTGATGTTACAGTAATTTTGGAGATTCAATCGATGCTGGAACGTGAGTGGGAAGTGGAGTTGCTACACTGTTGTCGAGAGGCGAATAGGGTGGTTGATTGCTTCGCAAGGATAGCATGGGATATGGCGGTTGATTTTCTCGTACTTCACAGAGAACCTGCTGAAGCGAAACAATTGCTTATAGATGATGTTGTGAACCAGAATTTTTGTACTGACTTAGTGGGGTAGAGCCCTTGGGGCTATTTGTTTGTTTGTTTTTTTTTTCCATTCACTATCAAAAAAAAAGTGACGGTACAATTTTATAATTTTTTTCTTTGATAGCTTCTTATTCATCTGTAACCCTAAGCTCGGGTCAACATTTTCCGTCTACCATTTCCATCCAGATGAGCTTTCTCCATTATGAATTGTCTTGTTCCTTTCACATATTCTTTAACTTAACGCCTCGTTTGGTATAAGAGAACTGGATCTGGAGAAGTGGAAATGGAGGTAGAATTCTGAAATTTGGTTGTTTGGTATGTATGATTCCACTTCCTCATGGAAGTGACTTCCATTAAAAATGATGGAAGTCACTTCCTTATGCTACCCATGAGAACTCACTTCTACCTCTCATGGAAGTGGAACTCTGACCATTTTGCCCTCTACTCGTTCTTCCTCAAACATCCGTGAAGGACGACAGTGAAGGTAAGGATGACGGCGGCGGATAGCAGAGGCGAGGATGCCGACAAGGACGATGGTGGACAACGAGCAACTCCTCCTCCTTCCTCTTCTCCGTCACCAGCGTACATCGATTTGGCAACAACAACAAGGACGACGGCGGATAGTGAACATCGCAACACCGCTCAACTCCTGGATCTGCAATGGCGGCCTCCTCCTTCTCAACTCCAGCCTCCAATAACGAACGCACCTCCATCCTTGTCCCCCCCACCAGCGAACGTGACACCGCTCCGAACAAGATTTCACCGTTGCTTTCCTCCGACAGCAAATGCAACTCAGCCAAGTTGAATGATTTTTGCTCTTTTAACATTTGGGTTTGTGATTTCAATTTGTCTTCAGCACATGGGTTTTTGGTTTTGATTTAGATTTTGAACATTTGATTTAGATTTCGGTTTGTTTTCATGTTCTCCCTTTGATTTCAATGGCTGCATATCGTGGTTGCTGCTGCTACTCTTCGATATTGTGCCCTTCGATTTCAATGGATACATATAGCCTTTCAATCTCAACTTCTCCATTTGGTCTCATGCTTTGCATCTCATGGATTTGATTTATATATTGTTTAGATTGATGATGATGATCATTTGAGTTTGGAAGAATCGTTTACTGACTGATACATTTGTTATCGGCATGGATAATTTCCGGTGAATATGCTTGAGGTAAAAGAGTTTTTTGTTTTCTGTTTGGGGGGTGTTTTGGTATTTTCACATTATAAAGATATATTTTAATTAAAGTTATATCTCACTTCCACCATCATACCAAACACACTTTAAAACTTCACTTCCAATTACACTTTCATTTCCACTTCCACTTCCCTTAAAAACTCTTTCATTGTACCAAACGGGGCATAAGTGTCAAGCTTGAGGCCAAGCTGAAATCTATATTCAAAAACTTGTTTAAAAATTGTTTCTAAATAGGCTTAGAAACATAAATTTTTAGCCTCTAAATAATCTAGTACTTGTTTGGGATCACGTTTGAGACCTCTAAAAGTATTTATTCACACAAATCGAGATAAAATATCTCTCACATACTTTCTTCGTATACTGTAAATTATGATTAAAAAACTGTTTTTAAAGATTCCAATCACTATTTTTTTTTGAATAATCCTGGAAACAATGTAATACAGTAATTCAAAAAGCAATGCAAAAACTATCCTACTCTTCTTTCATCATCATCCACCTCTTGTTGGGGAGGTGGTGGATGATCAAAGATATAAAAACTACATGTGATACTATGAGCCAATTTGGCAAGTCTATCAACAATAATAAGATTCTCTCAGGGGACATTTACCAACTTAATCTGCCACTCCCTATTAATGAGAGCTCTAATCTCTTCAACAAGATCCCTAAATGGATACTCTAAATCACATTCTCTAGTCACAAGATTAAGGACATCAATACAATCCGAGAATAGACAAACTTTTCGAATACCTTTGCACGTCCACTTGTAAAAGCGGATGGCTTACAATACAAAACAGTTTTTTTTTTTTTCAAAAAAGGAGGGCAAAATATAAAATTGGCGAAAATGAGCTTCTGAAACCCCATTGTTTCCACAAGACAAAATAGGACACCTCCTTTTTTCAGGAAAAAAAAAAAAAGGCAAAACGGAAACGTTCAGTCAAAAAGAAAAATGTGGGGCTAAGAGCTTGGGCGTAATAATGGAAATTAGAAGCCCAACCCTCCGATAATTTTCACCCCTGGGAAGCCCACTTTGTTCCCACCTGTTAGATGGGGATAATTATATCAATCTAATAATCTATCTTGAGATAAGACGAGTCCAAACTTTCTTCTTGCTTGACTTTTCAAGCTGTACATCATTGACTCCTCTTAATCCCTTCACTCTTGTGCGTTTCTTTCTTAAAACTGGTTCTTCTGGCAATACAGGGGTTTAACCTCCTATTCTTCCTCTGTACTCGGTGGAAATGAAAGAAACGATAGTGTTATATCCAGCTCCAAGTTTTGCTCACTTGGTCTCCATGGTAGAACTTGGAAAGCTTATCTTGCAACACCAACCCCACTTATCCATAATCATCTTGGTCCCATCTATGCCTTCTCATCATTCTACTTCTTCTTCATCATACATAACTGATCTCTCTGTAACTGAAATGCCCATTTCTTTCATCTATCTCCCTTCCCTCCAAGTTTCAGTCTTTGATTCTGTCGCCATGAATGCTCTTAATGTTCTTGTTGCTCTGAAAAATTTATCTTCTTCTTTAACTATTTTGGCTCTTGTGACCTCTGCTCCTCATGAAAACTTGAATACCCACATCCCCATATTCTGTTACTTCACTTCATGTGCTTCTGCTTTGGCTTTCTTCCTCTACTTACCTACCTTCCATAACCAAACCACTAAAAGCTTCAAAGATCTCAATGAGACTGATCCTTTGGATTTTCCTGGTTTGCCTTTTCTTACTGCTTCTTATGCCCCTGAACCTGTGCTAAATAGAGAGAGCAACTCCTATAACTTCTTTCTTAGTTTCGCTTCTTCTCTTCTGAAATCCAAGGGAGTGATTGTGAACACCTTCAATTTTCTTGAAACCCGTGCAGTTGAAGCTATGAAAGGTGGTTTTTGTGCCCCAAATGATCAAACCCCACCAATTTTCTGCATTGGTCCATTGATTACGAGTGCCAGAGATCATGCTATTACCAGCTCCAATTCCGATGGTGAAAAGTCTAATTGCTTAGCATGGCTAGATAAACAGCCAAGTAAAAGTGTTGTGTTCTTGTGCTTTGGAAGCAAGGGTGTGTTCTGTGAAGCTCAGATAAAAGAAATAGCTATTGGTTTAGAAAGGAGCAACCATAGATTCTTGTGGGTAGTGAAAAGTCCTCTGGGTCCGGAAACAGAGCCCAAATTGGAGCAACTTTTACCAGATGGGTTTTTAGAGAGAACCAAAGAGAAAGGTCTAGTTGTGAAGTCATGGGCCCCACAGAATGCGATTCTGAGGCATGAATCAGTGGGTGGTTTTGTGACTCACTGTGGTTGGAACTCAGTGTTGGAAGCAGTGAGCTATGGAGTACCAATGGTAGGTTGGCCATTGTACGCAGAACAGAGTATGAACTGTGTGATCTTGGTGAAGGAGATGAAAGTGGCGATACCTATAATAAGAAGCAGAGAAGGGTTGGCGGGTGGAGAGGAGGTGGAGAGAAGAGTGAGGGAATTGATGGAATGTGAAGAAGGGAAGATTGTGAGAGAGAGGAGCTTGGAGATGAAAGCCATGGCTATGGCTGCTTGGTCTTCAGGTGGGTCATCTTCAACTGCGTTTGGTGATTTGGTAAGCTCTTGGAAGCATGGTTGACTAAGAAGTCTTCTCTGAATTTGTTCAAGTTCACTATATTTTCCGATGACCAATCGGCAAAGGGGGTCTTAGTAGGAAAAGAGAGATTAGCACAACAGAATTAGGAGATGTTTGCTTTCACTTTATGTAAATTAAACGAAAACCATCAATCTATATACTTATACATTATAAATTATACATTGTCAAATCTTTAGAAATAAAAGAAATCTTAACCCCAAAAAACAAAGGAAATTACTCCCCTCCGGTCCTATTAGACTTGGTCTTTTTTTTTTTTCAAAAATTAAAGGAGCTAAATAAGTTATATAATTATATTATATGTTGCGTATCACTAAATTATATATTAGTTTATAGATCAAGTAAATTAATTTTAAAAAAATAAAAATATGAATGCTTTAAAGTAATTAGTCAATTCGGTCTTATATTTAAGACTCAGAATAGTACCTTAGAATGAAGTAAAAAAACATTGGAAAATCATTTGCTTGGGAGTAATGAATATAATTTATAATGCATTTAATCCTTTGAATTTTGGAAAAATTTTAATTAAATCCATTTGAAATACTAAAAATCAAATTCATGCCTACACGTTAAACAAATTCTTAATAAGGTTAAGAGACTTAATTAGGAATTTTTGAATGTTGTTCAAAAACCAAAATACCCTTATGTGTTGCAAAATAGTATAGGTAAATTCTCAAATCCTCTTGAAGAATCAGGGCCCATTTGGATAGAAGGAAGTGGGAAGGGAAAATTGAATTTTCTCACTGGTGACTGTGGTTTGGTTCGCCATTTTCCACCAAATTCTCACGGGTGCCCATTTTCTACGTTTAAATGAAAATGGGTTCTCACAAAAAATGGTGGGAACCCATTTTCCAGCACCTAAGGAAAATGGCCAGAGACCAAAATGCTCCTAATGTGATAGTGGATTTGATATAAAGAGATAAAGGAGCTGAATGCAATTCACACAGCCGAACCTAGAGAAAACGGAGGGAGATGAAGAATAGAAAGGCCAAGCGGCTTTTCCGGGTGATGACGTGGCATCTGATCAATCTCGAAGAACAGGTGGGTTCCTTCTTCTTTGTCGATGTGGTTGTTGTGTTCTTGTTTGCATTGAATGTGATGCACCCATCGTCCCATTGTTTCTAATAAAGTATATGTGAATTTTAGGAGCAAAAGAGGCTTAACAGAAGAGAAATTTGAGGAAAATTGTAGAGAGAAAAACACATATGAGAAGGAGAGAGAGAAAGGGAGAGACAGCCTCGAATGCGAGTAAGAGAACGAGAGAAAGACATGACAATTGCAAGAGTATTAAAATTTACTTTATTGAACTTTCAGATCTATGAAAACTCATTCGCTGGAAATCTGAGCAGAAGGTGGTGGAAATTCCATAACTGGGAGAAAATTTGGTGAAGTATTGGCTGAACATGAAGTACCCATGTGATGAACGTGACTAAATATGTGATATTCCACGCAAGGGAAGTGGTGTTGACCATATGTGGTTGATAGTTGCACAATTGGTGGGAATAAAGTTAGATAATTATCACTGATAGTTGCACAATTGGTGGGAATAAAGTTAGATAATTATCACGTAATCATGACGTACCCATGAGCAAAATAAGACCATAGAAAGTAGTTGTAACCACGTGCAGGTGATGGGTGTGTAATAACTAAGAGTAAATTTATTTTATTCGTGCATAATTATGAGCCATCCATCACACACATGTGATTAAATTTGTTTTCATGCATTCATGTATGACCACAAATAACTGATGGGTATCTCATAGTTATTACTATCTTACGTTATGAGAAAACAAAGGGAAACAGAGTTCTTTCTTCCACGTTTTTACTGCATGCAACCTATGATGGTTAAGCTGTGGTTATACGAGAATTATTTGAAGTGATTCATGACAATGTGTTGGCCATGGAGTGCATATAGTTAGAGGGGCTAAAGTGAAAATAGAGGTCTTGAAATAATATTTTTAAAATACCTTTAAATAATATTTTTTAAAACATGGGCAAAAATATCTTTTAACTTATTTTCTTATCTCATTTTCTTTCAATTAAAAAAAATTGGACTTTTGTCGCTTTCCACTTCTTAATTGGACTTTTTTATTTCGAAACGGGTTCCAACAATCCAACATCAGAGGCAAATCCCCCCTACAATCCCCATAATATGTTTTTACAACCATTTTGAGGGAGGACTTCGTGTGTTTGGATGGAGATAAAAATGAGAAAAAAATAGGAATAGAAGAAATATTAGAAAAAAAAACTTTCTAAAATGATAAAATAATTTATTATTTTTAAGAATTATCCCTCCTAATATTCTTTTCCCCTAATTTTCTCTCCATCTTTATGGATTACTTTACCTTTCCATCTCAGGTGTAGACCGGCCGTATTGCTGCGCGTTTTCTTCTGGGATTTTCAAACAGTATCAAATTCTCAAAAAACATACTCCCTCCGGTCCGTCCAGGGCATTCAGAGAAAACTAGCTTGGTCCATAATATAAATCACTTATAGGACAATTAATACTTATTTTTCAGTTTTATCCATATAATTAATGCTCATTTTCAATTTGTCAACTCAATAAATTTTCAAACACATTTTCCAACGAGGATAAAAGTTGATGGAATATATGATTGTTATATTAAAGTTGTATGTTGGGTTTAGTGTGTGCGAGTATCATTGGGCTTGGCCCAATAGGTGTAGTGTAGGCAATAGTTATATAAATGGTAGGATCAATCTATGATCCAACATATAATGTACAGTTTATTTTTATGATTCAATAAGATTAGAGTGGTCTTCTGGCTGCTCAGTTATCTAAGTATGAGAGTATAACTCACCAACATGGTATCAGAGCCTTTTCAATCGGGCTAATTTCCAAGAACCACCGGGTTCCGTTCAAGATCCGGCCCAAGAGAGGCCCAAGAAGAGTCACTCCCTCCTGCCCTAACCTCCCCTTCGCACCAGTCGTTCTCGCTGGCCATCACCATCGATTTTCTTTTCTTCTCAGATCGTGTTTTCCAACGGCACGGCTCTGCCATCGCATCGCGTCACCGTCATCGTGTCTGAACGCCGATTGCATCTTTGCTCTTCAGCACCTTCCGATCGCGTCTTGCCGGCCCTTCTGCCAATTATATCACCGCCATGGCCACCGATTCAAAAACCTCCGCCGCACTACCCACCGGCGCCGATGGTCTGAGCTTCAACCACCCCTTATACCTCCACCCGTCCGAGACTCAAGGGATGACCATCGTCCCCCATGTTCTGAGTGGCAGCGAGAACTATCTTGTCTGGAGCTGTGCGATGCGCATCGCTCTACGAGGAAAACACAAATTAGGGTTCGTAGATGGGACGTGCACCAAGGAATCACAGGCAGAAGGCCTCCACGAGCAATGGGAGAGATGTAATGCCGTGGTCCTCTCCTGGATCCTCAATTCTGTCTCAAAGGACCTAGCGAGCAGCTTGATCTTTCATCACCATGCGCATCTCGCTTGGAAAGATCTCCAAGAACAGTTTGACAAAACCACTGGATCCCGTATCTTCACTCTTCACCGTGAACTGAGCTACCTCCGGCAAGAGTCCTCTTCGGTGTCTCAATACTACTCGAAGATGAAGGAGCTCTGGGAAGAGCAGTCCATTCTGTTTCCGATCCCGTCTTGTAAGTGTGATACCTCTTGCGTATATTCTGATTTGGTTCAACGTCAAAAATTGCTCCAGTTTCTCCTAAGGCTCAATGACTCTTTCAGTGGCGCTAGAAGCCAAATTCTGTTAATGAGCCCACTCCCGACAGTTAATCAGGCGTTCGCCATGATTTCTGAAGACGAGGCTCAAAAATCCCTCGCTCACAATGGCTCCACTGAGGGTATTGCCATGGCTGCCCGTGGCAGAGGGAGGGGCCGTGGCAGGGGGAGAGGCCGCACAGTTGGAAACACAGAATGTTCCCATTGTGGGAAGAAGGGTCACCACAAGGAAATTTGTTGGGAACTAGTCGGGTATCCCCCAGACTACAGAGGAAATAAATCCAAAACTCCATATGATGCAGCTGTTAATCATCTAGGCATTGCCCCAGCCGTGGAAGGAGATAAACGTATTCCAAACTCACAGGCAACACAAACTGTTTCGCCAAATATTACTCCGGATCAGTATGAGCGACTCATGGAGCTCCTGAAACGAGACTCAGAGACTACAGTACATGCTCTTACTGGTACTAATACAGGTTTGCATCACTTAGCTTCTGATTATAGTCGATGGGTCCTTGATTCTGGGGCTACAACCCATATAACAGGGGACCTATCTCTATTTGATAGTTATAGAATTAATGACAGTAGTATTAAAGCAATAAAGATACCAAACGGTGTTAGAGTGCCTGTTACACATATTGGTGATATTAAATTATCTGAGGAAATCTATCTTACTAACGTTTTGTATGCATCCCAGTTACAATTTAACCTCATTTCTGTCCCCAGACTAACTAAAGAATTACGATGTATGATAGCATTTTTCCCTGACCATTGCCTGTTGCAGGACCTTCCAAATGGCAAGAAGAAGGGGATTGGTAGGCTAGAGGAAGGACTTTATATGATATGTTTTCCAAGAAGATTTGTTGTTGCTGTGAACGCTTTGAATACTGAAATACATACTCCTTCTGACATGTTGCTTTTACATAAGAGATTAGGACATGCCCCATTACCTGTTTTGAAACATTTGTCCATTGTAAGGGATAAACATTTTTGCTTCAATAAAGAATGTGAAGTTTGCATACAGTCGAAACAAACACGTATTCCTTTTGCCTCTAGTTGCATTAAATCTACTTTATGCTTTGAACTGCTTCATATGGATGTATGGGGGCCCTATAGGACCCCCACACATCAGGGGCATCATTACTTCCTTACTGTTGTAGATGATTTTTCTAGAAGCACTTGGATATTTCTCATGAAGTCAAAGTCTGAAACTGTTTGTTGCATACGAAACTTTATTGCTTATATTGATACACAATTCTCTTTGCATATTAAAAAGATTAGAAGTGACAATGGGTCAGAGTTTGTTAATCATGAGCTGCGAAATTACTTGTCTAATAGAGGAATTGTCCATGAAACCACATGCCCTTATACTCCTCAACAAAATGGTATAGTCGAGCGTAAGCATCGTACACTTATGCAAATATCTAGGGGTCTCATGATACAATCTGGGGTGCCTATTAAGTTTTGGGGAGAATGTGTACGCATGGCAGCCTACATAGTAAATAGGGTCCCCTCTAAAATTCTAGACTACAAAACACCTTTTGAGAAAGTGTATGGTAAGGAACCCAGCTATGAAAACCTTAGAATATTTGGCTCTCTAGCACATGCCACAAATCTGAATACTTCTGATAAGTTTGCACCTCGTACAGCGTCATGTGTATTCCTAGGCTACCCTAATAACCAAAAGGGATACATCCTCTTAGATTTGAAAACAGAAAGGATTATAGTGAGTCGGGATGTGACTTTCTTAGAGGATAGATTTCCCTTCTTAGAACATATACCTCTAGATCAAAGGGGAGAAATACCAAAAGAAATAAGACATATGTTCCTATTTGATGACATTATAGAGCCCAGAACTAAAATACAGACTGCTGAATTAACACATACAGACAATGATAACACAGAATCAGGTAGGGTTATAACTAATACAGACAACACCGAATCAGGTAGGGATGTGAGTAATAACCAGCATGTCGATAATAGCTCTCATTCCTCTGAAATTCCAGCCAGCAGGGTAAGAAAGCCACCTATTTGGGCAAAGGACTATGTCTGCAATTTAATAACAAAAGGATCCCATGAACAAAACACTAAATGCCTTTATCCGATAGAAGATTACATAGCATATGAAAAAATATCTGCTTCTCACATGTGTTTTCTTTGTCGCTTAGATGCTGTTTCTGAACCACGATGCTATGAGGAAGCAGCCCAAGATGATAAATGGGTAAAAGCTATGAGTCTAGAAATAGAAGCTCTTGAACATAATAAGACTTGGGATATTGTGCCTTTGCCTCCAGGTAAAAGGCCCATTGGATGTAAATGGGTGTACAAAGTAAAATATAAATCAAATGGTGAGGTTGAAAAATACAAAGCGAGGTTAGTTGCTAAAGGATATAACCAAAGAGAAGGAGTAGATTACCATGACACATTTTCTCCTGTTGTTAAAATGATATCTGTTCGTATGACTTTGAAATTGGCAGCAATTTGCAATTGGAACATCTACCAAATGGATGTTCACAATGCCTTCTTGCAGGGAGATCTAGAGGAGGAAGTCTATATGACCATTCCCCAAGGGTTCCATAGAAAAGGGGATACTCTTGTTTGTAAACTTAAGAAGTCCTTGTATGGACTCAAGCAAGCCTCTCGCCAATGGAATTGTAAGTTGACATTAGCATTAATAAGAGGAGGATTAACTCAAAGTAAGTTTGATTACTCATTTTTTTATAGAAGGTACAGTGATGGTAATATGGTCTTAATTCTGATTTATGTTGATGATTTGTTGATCACTGGAAATTCAGTAGTCAAGATAGATGAGGTAAAACAATTTTTGCATGATAATTTCAAAATTAAAGACTTAGGATTGATGAAATACTTCTTAGGCATAGAAATGGCTAGGTCTCAAGAAGGAATTATTATGTCTCAAAGAAAATATGCTCTAGATCTGTTAGCTGATATGGGAATGAGTGGATGTAAACCTCTTGGAATGCCAATGCCACAAAATTTGAAGTTGATGGCTTACCAAGAAGGAAAGGATAAACCTGCTGATTTGCTTGTGAATTCAGATAGATATAGAAGATTGATTGGTAGACTTATTTACCTCACAGTGACTCGTCCTGATATATGTTTCTCGGTGCAGGTCTTAAGTCAATTCATGCAACAACCAATGAAAGTTCATATGGCAGCAGCACTCAATGTGGTAAGGTACATTAAAAGGAGTCCTGGAATGGGAATATTGATTGGTTCACAAGGAGATACCACCATAAGCTGCTACTGTGATTCTGATTGGGGGGCATGCGGTATGACAAGAAGATCTGTAACGGGATACCTACTCAAGTTAGGGGGATCATTGGTCCATTGGAAATCAAAGAAGCAGACAACAGTGTCACGTTCATCTGCAGAAGCAGAGTATAGGGCCTTGGGATCTGCAACTTCAGAAATTGTGTGGCTAGAAGGATTTCTCAAGGAGCTTGGTCAACCTCAGTCACAGCCTGTAGATGTTTATTGTGATAGTAAAGCGGCGATTCACATAGCTAGTAACCCAGTTTTCCACGAGCGAACCAAACACATCGAGATCGATTGCCATTTCGTTCGTGAAAAGGTTCAGGCAAAACTGATCAAGTTACAACATGTTAAAACACATGACCAGCAAGCTGATTTCTTGACCAAAGCTGTCACTAGAGACACACAAGACACCATTCTGCACAAGCTTGGTGCAGTAGATGTTTTCTGCCCTCAGCTTGAAGGGGAGTGATGGAATATATGATTGTTATATTAAAGTTGTATGTTGGGTTTAGTGTGTGCGAGTATCATTGGGCTTGGCCCAATAGGTGTAGTGTAGGCAATAGTTATATAAATGGTAGGATCAATCTATGATCCAACATATAATGTACAGTTTATTTTTATGATTCAATAAGATTAGAGTGGTCTTCTGGCTGCTCAGTTATCTAAGTATGAGAGTATAACTCACCAACAAAAGTGGAAAAAAGTTTCAATTTAGGACACATTTATTGAGATGATTGTCATTTCTTGTTTCCTGTGAATTAATTGAAGTGCCCTATATTATAAATCGAAAGAAGTATTAAACTGTGTATGACCCACATTCTTTGTCCTAAGAATATATAGAGATAGCATTCAACCTTCTCCCCTTCAAATTCCGCAGCTTAATTTCTACTGAGGATAACTAAGTGCTCGTTTGGAATAGCTTATTTTTGGGCAATAAGTGCTTATAAATCGTGATTCACGGTATACGAGGTAAGTATGTGAGAGGAGTTTTATCTCGGCTTACGTAATAAGGATTTATTTACCTCCAAAACGTGTTTCCAAACACAGGCTAATTAGATTTGCATAATCCATTCATCATCGCGATACAAACGGATTGGTGCCGATTATTGGAATTAGGAGGGTCATAATAATGAAGGATTGAATTAGGGTTGAAATATTGAGAAAATTTTAATTAAATGGAGTTGAAATAAAATGATGCATTTTGTTCTTTTAGTGCATGTTTGTTTAAGCTTTTTGCACAGTAAATAAGCCCTTATTACGCAAGCCGAGAAAAAACTCCTCTCACATACTTACCTCGTATACTGTGAATCACGAATTATAAGCACTTATTGCCCAAAAATAAGCTATTCCAAACGTACACTTAATAACATTTAAAAATTTCTAATTAGGCCTCTTAACCTTATCAAGAATTTGTTTAAAATGAAAACCTGAATCTAGATTTTAGTATTTCAAATGAATTTAATCGGGATTTACCCTTTAGTTTACATATATTTCAATTTAGTTCCTTGAATTATAAAATATATTTTCAATCTCTTAACATAATTAATCTTATTAGCAAAAAATGATAATAGTGACTCTAATTAAATACTGATAAATCATGTTTAAAAGTTAACCCTTTAATATAATATTTTTTATATTTTAAAAGATAAGTTGTTGGATGTTCAGATCAGAGTCACCCGACAATGTGACTATTAGGTTTTATTTTAATTATTTTTAAATTTACAAATTTTTAAATTAAAAATTAATGTCAATAATCAACTATAGAGGGATCATTTATAGCCCGTTTGGTTCGATTACATGAGAGAGGATTACATGTAATCCTAATGTAATAGAGTGATTACAACGTTTGGTTGCACTTATGTAATGTAAACAGGATTATATTTTGTAATCGTGATTACATCATTTGATGTAATCAGGATTACACTGCTATGACTGATGAATGAGGATGCAGACATCCTGTAATCAAGTGAAAATGACACTATTGCCATCATAATTTTTTAAATTGACCAGAGTGCCCACCCATAAATGCTATTAAATATTAAATAATTTTATTTATCACCAGTAAATATTAAAAAATAATTAATAATATAGAAACTTAAGAAATATTCCCCATTAAAAATTAAAAAATTATATTCCACCTTTAAAAAAATATTAAAACATATCATTAAATAATATTTCCATATTAAAAAACTTAACATGAACCCAACCTATACACTGAATAATATTTTCATCATTAAATATTAAAAAATTAACATGAACCCAATGTGTATATTGCACAGAATTAAAAAATTATCATGGATCCAATGTGTACATTATTATATATGTAGATAGGGGTAATTTTGTCTCTTGCTATATTATTCTCATGTATTTCTCATTTTCAATGTAATCCAACCAAACATTGTTATGTATATGTATCATCTTTCTCTAATGACGAACCAAACAAATTATGTAATCATCATTACATTACATTCCATTACATTGCATTACATTCCATTACACTACCTTCAATTCCGTGAACCAAACGGGCACTTAAGTTCATTCAGTAAACATTTTTAAAGAATTTTTGTTTATTCTAACAAGTGCATAAAGTGAACATTTTTTTTTTTGTTACACTACTAGTGTTAAAATTACATAAATGAAATTCATGAATTTAAGGAATTCAACTGAAAATTGATGCAAATTTAAATAAAACGTAGGCATTGAATCATGAGAAGATTAATTAATTCGTAAAATGGGAGAAAAAAATGAGTTTTTTTTTTGTTTGCCTTGTATATGTAATATATATAACGTTAAAATAATTATCCGAAATAAGAGAGGAAAAATTGAACGGTGAACGTGGTTTCCACGAGGACCCTGATCCTCCAAGCTTCTGAAGCTACAGAAGAACCAAGATAATGCGACCAAAAATAAACAAGAACCACCACAAAAGATAAAGCGCTTAACAACACAATGCCACGTGGCATCACTCTACGTCTCACAATCTTGCTCACATATAGCCACAAACCCATCGCAAAACCCATTATCTCTAGCACAAGAAGCACCACCACCACCACCAGTGTCTCTCTACTCTCTAGCTAGAGCTTGTCCACAATGGCAACTTCTGCCACCGGCGCTGTCGTAAGCAGATCCTTCTTCGGGAGGCACGCCACCACAAGCCTCCGGTCGGCGCCTAAGCTTCAGGCTATGTTCCGCGTCGGAACAAGGGAGGGAGGCCGCCGCCGCGGCAGCATCGGAGGCCCCGTGACGTGTATGGCGGCTTTCAAGGTGAAGGTGATAACTCCGGAGGGGCCAAAGGAATTCGAATGTCCCGATGATGTTTACATTCTGGACCAAGCTGAGGAAGTTGGAATCGATCTTCCGTACTCGTGCAGAGCAGGGTCGTGTTCGTCGTGCGCCGGAAAATTGGTGGCAGGAAAGCTTGACCAATCAGATCAAAGCTTCCTCGACGACGATCAGATTGAAGAAGGCTGGGTTCTTACCTGTGCGGCTTACCCCAGATCTGATGTTGTGATTGAGACCCACAAGGAGGAGGAACTCACCGCTTAATTCAGCATTTTTGTTACCTTCTGCATTAATTCCCTTTCATGTTTGTATGGATGAATCGTTGATGAATATATATGTATTGATATGATGTTGCCTTGTTTTGTGACGTTGATGAACAGTTATCTGGTAGTTTGTGGCTGTGAGTCTGCATGATCGGTGAATAATAATGTCATTATTACATATATCTGCTTCTGCTGCTAATTTAGCTACCTGTTTTTATACTATAGAGATTGAGCCGTTATATCACAATATATCGTCGGGTGATTTTAATGAAGTCATAATTATGAAATTTAGCTGGCTCTTTTAATACCTTAGAGATTGGGCAATTTGATCACAATATATCTTCAATAAAGTGAATGTAATGAAATTTAGTTTTGAACTATATGGTCGAATAAATTGTATGCATGTCACGCCCTTATCTAATTTTCATCTTTTTCAGAGTATTCACGAAAGATGATATGTGGTTCGGTAAACAACACAGGAATAACATGAATATAATGATAATAAGTGTATGATTACATAAATTCTCCATAAGGGTTTGTAAATGATACTTATGATTAAGGTAGCCGCACAAGGTTATTAGGGTGTCTAAACTCATCCTAGTGAAATGGAGACTTCTTCCCGTCTTCATTCCACTACTGTAATCCCCTCGTACGGTACTCTGCATTGTTGTTTACATATCTTCTGTCGTCTCCTATCTAAATTGTTGGTAGGGGAGGGTGAGATTCGAGAGAATCTAAATAGGAAACAGATACCATAATGCATGCATGATTGATGCTATATGTATGACATGTTAGCTTTATCTAGATGTATGCACCATAATGACATTTCTGCATGCTCAATGTTTCATACAACAAGACTATGGCAACAGCGAAAACAGAAACAGAGCTTCATTTATTCAAATATGTTCTACACAATCAAGTAAAGCAATCACATACATCATTACACAAGCAAAGATATCAAATACATGCCATTTAGGTAAGTCCCCTACTTTAACCCTTTTTCATCTCAAAACGCGTGCCTCGATCTACGTGCAAACAGCTCGGGGTTCCATATTCGATCCTACAATACCAAATGTATAATTTAGACACTTTCATAGTGTTTTCATCCAAGGAATCCATTTCCGGACTCGGAATTATAAAATTCAATGTAAAATTACAAAATTTCCCTTGGCAGCCCTACTTTTAGGGTTTTAGGGGCGTTTCCGTTATTATGCTTTTTCGGCCTTTTCTGAAAAAGTGCCCAACTGTAACCCCACCTAATTTTCCCTCCTGAACTCAATGGAACCATCAAATCATTGAAAATCTAACTCTAAGACCCATTTACAATGCTGGCCGAAATATATGGGTTTTAAGGGGAAAATCGAGGTTTTTCGGTTTCGGCTGCGTAAACGTGTTCCTTTCTACTCTTAATCACTTTATTGACTATTCCATTAGGTTAAAACTACCATTTAGTATCAATTTGGGCAGCATAACAGCCCCACAAACCCATTTTCCATTTTTAGAACCAAAGACAATCCGGCGAAATTTCACTGATTAAATTGTCCACGACAGCCAGAATAAGCAATATACGAAAGTTTAGAAGTTACCTTAAGCTCTTTCTAGCTTTTCCTAGCTTTTCCCAAATATGGCTGAAACCTTAGCTCTCTTAAACACCAAATTTGCTTCTCAAACACCTTAAATAACATAGAAGAGAAGCTTAGAAGTAGTATTATACGCGTTAGGTACGAATTCACCGAAGAAATCGACCTATCTCATGAGTTTTCTCCTCTTCTCTCTCTAAAACTCCCTCTCTCTCTTTCTCCATGGTGCTGCACGGTTTTTGGCTGATGGAGGAAGAGGATGATGATTTTATAACATTTAGCTTATGTCATCTTTAATTATGATGATGTCATAATTCCCATTTTCGGATTTCAGCAATTTCTGGCAGATTTTCTGCCCTAACTTTGAAAAATCATAACTAATTCTAGAAATATCGAATTGGAGTGATTCTAAAGCCTATAGAACCCTTATTGAGTCTAGTTTTAAGGAAAAATATAGAATTTTGCTGAATGGAATCACAAAATTCCCAAAATTTCAATCTTTGCATGTTATTCCAGAAATTTCACAGTTTTTCTGTGCTGACTTCAAAAATTCATATCTTTTTGTATATATCTCTAATTGAGTCATATGACCTATTAAATTAAATTTTAGGATGTCTAATTTCATCCTATAAAATTTCATAATTTTTGCTCATCATTTGATCATTCAAAATCACATGACAATCTGACTACCTCATAGGCGATTTCACTGAAAACATAATTATATTCTCCAAAATTCACCATTTTACTTTCTTAATACCCCAAAGATATAAGAAACATTAGAAAATAGATTTAGGACATCTATTAAACTGGGGCTTAATAGTCTACTTAATTTAGGCTTATTCTCAAGCCTTCAATCTCAAAATTCGGGATATTACAATGCATGAGAATAATTTTTAAGTTTTTCACGTGATTATGGAGGGGTAGAATAGAAGGCACGCTACTCCAAGTAATGCATATTGAATTGAATCTGCGTTAATGAACATCTCTTCAAACATTTTTTTCATTTTCGAAAATGATACATTTCTCGTCAAAAGTGACTAAACGGACGTTAAACGGCCATCATGAATGCTTTTAATAGGGAAAGAAAAAGATGAAGACTACTCCCTCCGGTTTATATTATAATATATGGCACTTTAATTAATTCACGAAAGATAAAAAATGACAATTAACTCATTAAATATGTCATAAATTGAAAAAATTTTCTACTTTTAAGCCTATTGAAAAATATGTTTGAAAATTCAATGAGTGGGTAAAATTAAAAATGAACATTAATTATAGAGATAAAACTGAAAAATAGACATTAATTATCTTGCAAACAACTTTCTCCTTTGGTTTAAAATATAGGGTAAAGGTGCATCCAGCATCCTGAACTATTTTTGGAGGTGCAATCAGCACCCTAAAGTATTTAAGGGTGCAATCAGCACCCTAAACTATTTTTTGGGTGCAATCAGCACCCTAAACTATTTTTTTGGGTGCAATCAGCACCATAGAGTATTTAAGTGTGTAATCAGCACCCTAAATTATTTTTGGAGATGCAATCAGTACCCTAATGTATTATAAATGGAACAATTACACCCTTTCACTAATAGAATATTAACTCCGTTTGCTAACACACTATTTTCTTTCAGTATTTAAGGCTACAATTTTGCCTCTAATGTAGTAAAAATAAAGCAATTGCACCTCCAAAAATTTAAACTTTAGCAAACGGAGTTAGTATTATGTTAGTGAAAGGGTGTAATAATTTGAACTTTAGTAAACGGAGTTAGTATTCTGTTAGTGAAAGGGTGTAATTGTTCCATATTTTATACATTAGGGTACTGATTGCATCTCTAAAAATAGTTTAGGGTGCTGATTGCACCCCAAAAAATAGTTTAGGATGCTGATTGCACCCTTAAATACTTTAGGGTGCTGATTGCACCTCCAAAAATAGTTCGGGGTGCTGGATGCACCTTTACCCTAAAATATAAGAGCCAACCTTGTGAGGGGGTGTGGTTTCTTTTATAAGACTCACTTTACTTTTGTCTATGCATTTAATGTTTTTTTTCCAAGTTTGTCACATTCTCTCTCATCATTCTTCTCCCGTACATTCTCTTTCTTTTTTTCCCCTTTTTGTTATCTCTTTTACTTATTTCCTTAATAAGTAATGGTATATTGGGAAAAGAAAGTGAATATCTTTCCTATTTATTGTTTTTAACTATTTTTAACTAACTTCTTGATAAATATAAAATAGGTATTTGGTTCTTATATTTTGGTGTTCAGCTTCTCTCTCTCTGACACTCCCATCCATTGCCTCTACTTTGCTTAGAAACAACGTCATTTTGTGTCTTGCTATTAGATCCCCACCCATCCTTTTCCTCTCTTTTACATAAAACTACACCGTTTTGGATGTTAAAGGGGGAGGTTGGCCCATTTTATTTTTTCAAAAATAACATTTAGCACCTTGAAATATTTTTTGAGTGCATCCAGCACTCTAAATAATTTTGATGCATTGATCACCCTCAAATATTTTTTCAATTGTAACTACTGTCTACCAAACTAAACTCTGAAGTATTTTTTCAATAATATTCAGTATCATAAATAAATTTTTAGCTCACTCAACACCTTAAATAATTTTTTTAATAACACCTAGTATCCTAAATTTTTTTTTTTTTTGCATCTAATCGTCTAAAATATTTTTTTTTTCATCAACACTTTACATCTTAAGTTTAGGCGGCTCGTTGCAATTAGAAAAATATTTTATGGTGTTGAATATACAAAAATTATTTTAGGATACTAGATGTCACTGAAAAGATATTTCAGGATGCTGAATCTTATTTTTTTTAAAAAAGAAAAAGGGGCCAAATCCCTTATTTTACACCTAAAACGGTGTAGTTTTAGGTAAAGGAGAGGAAAGGGATGGGTGGAGATGTAATACCATGACACAAAACGGCGTCGTTTCTGAGTAAAGGAGAGGCAACAGATGGGAGCGCTAGGGAGAGAAGTTGAATGCTATATTTTGAACCAGAGAGAGTATATTTTAGACCAATCTACTTTTCTAGAAGTGTTCTACTTTACTTGAAAAAAGAAAAAGAGAAATATAGTAAAGCTAGCACATCAACTTTAGAGTTCCTCTATCTTTTGACGGGTTCAAGATCAACCAACCAACCATGTTTAAGCATGTCATTACTTTCCAGTATTAAATTCTGTTTACACGAAAATCCTTATTTTCATCATTGATAAGTGTAATTACATTTGAAAAATTATTTCTCGAACAAACTCATCTATATAAACTCATCTATATAAACTCATCTATATCTCTCGTCCTATATCCTTTCAAGACCCATAAGAAATGCCCAAAATAGGAAAGCAATGGCTAGCTGAAAAAACCACGAATATCCATATAAGAAAGGCCATAAAGGATAATCAAACCCTTGAGCAACTCAAGGGTTTTGCGTATCCCTTGTTTTACTTAAAGGTTTGAATACCCCAAACGTCCTCTCGCCTTAGCTTTCCAACATTAATTCTTGTGTAGAGGCACAATTTATAGGTCAACAGTTATATTAATATAAATATAGGTCAGCGGTTACCATTAATTCTCCCCATAAAGTCTGAAATGTCTTGATCCATCCTAAATTGTATAGCCACTAGGTGTGGGAGGTACTGTTCTATTATATACAGACGAGTCCAACTAGTTCAAAAACTCTCACTTGAAGTGTGTCGAATCCATACATCATGGTTATTATATAATAGCTGTTATTTATTATAAAAGTTCATGATTCATATTTAGAAACTGCTATTAATGTACTAAATACATAACGGTTGTCTAAGTAACATCGTTATTTATTTTTATTAAAAATAACGACTCTTACATAAGAACCGATATATATGTTACTGAATAAATAACGGTTGTCAATATGAAACCATTATGTATCTTACAAGCATTACCATATATTATGAGATTATTCACATGTGCCCGTTAATTATTATCACAGCAGTGCACATATTATGGCCTCACCGAGATTCAATTCATAACGGGTTTTATACTAGAACTGTTATAATATGTTTAGAATTAATAAACGGTTCAGGACTGGATTTTATCTTCACGAAGCATATATAACGGCCACATATATAACGGTTCGGAACCGTGATGTATGATAGATAGTAACCATCATGTATCACGATTTCTGTGGTAGTGCCTACACACCCCACTATGTCACTCGTATGGGAATAAGCTCCACCTTCATGAATAGTCCATCCCCATTTAGGTAAGGTCTTCTCTCTTCTTTGGAATACCTCGGATTTTGCAGAATATAGAGCTTCCGAAGATTCCAGTTACAAGCTTCCTTCAGCCAGCTAATCTCTACATCCCACCCCCCCCCCCCCCCCCCCCCCCCAAAAAAAACAACTTTTCCCATGAAACTTGCCATTTTCGTTGTGAAGGTAGAACAGGAATGTTTAATTCCGTAAACCAACACGCAGCTCAGAGTTCAGGTCATTATGATCATGCAACATGTTACCTTGTTCGATGCACAAAAGCTCCCTACAAGACTTCCACGTTATCTTTAATAATTTATCTTACTCTTTTTATATTTAATATAAAACATATTTATCTAATTTGACTAGATTAAGGAATTTAGTAAAGTTAGTTAATATGGCATACATTTTCTAAAACACCCTAACCACCTTCCTTAATTCCCTCCAAACCTTTCCTCCTTGATTATTGTTGAGGAAACATTAACAGGAATAAATTAGAAAAAGATTGATAAATATGAAAATCTTATCTTATATTTAAGACAAAAATCAACTCCCTAAATATGTCTTATATTAAGGATAAAGGGGGTAGCATTTCAATCAACACACGAATTTAAGACTTACAACAAAATTAAATTAAGTGATTGTTCAAAGGTTTTAACAACCTCCTTTTTGTTCCTTTATTTATTTATTCTTTTTTTAGCAAATTACTAGATCACATCAACACTCAAAATAAAGGAGCGCAAATATAAGGTTAACACAATGATGTTTTTTTTTTCCCCTTTTTGGGTTAAAAGGCGATTTTGGCTCACAAGTTTTCACCTAGAAGGGTTAGAAAATGATCAATTTTTCCCTGACCGTTATCCTGATTAATTTTAACCGTTAGTTGACCAAACATGTTAAGATGACAATCCACATTTCATTATGTTAAAGTATAAATTTGCCCCGAAAATTCATGTGTCATCTACTTCATTTTTTTTCAAATTTAAAATTTCTGGGGCAAATTCGCGCCTTAACAAACATTACATGGATGACATATAGACGAACTAAACATATTTTGCTAATTAACGGTTAAAATTAACTAAGATAACTATCAGAAAAGAATTTCTTTCTTTTTGATATTTTCAAAGCAAAATTACCCCTTAAAAAACTTACAAGATAAAGTTATCCCTCAGTAAAAACCTACAGGGCAAAATTACCCCTTAACATCATTTTTTTAGAATGCCACTTGGCTTGTATAAACCAATAAGTTAAATATTAATAGGAATGCCAATAGCCTTGGTGGGATGAAAGCTTTCATGCAACTGAAAGGTTACATGTTTGATCGTGTTTGTAATCTCATGCCCATTAGTTTTGATCCTATTTGTAATCTCATGCCTATTAGTGTTAGCTTCCCTAATTCCAAAAACCAAAAAAACAAATCATGGGAGTGGGATACACCAGCGACGACTAAATTTCTCCATAGATATCATTATTGCAATTACTGCTTTAAGGTAAAAGCAGCCGTGTAGGTTTCCCAAGTCACGAAACCCAAATAACAATTCTTATGACAAAAACTAAAGCTCTACATACAAGCAGAGGCTTTTTCTTACAATTTTACTATACGTTTCTCCTATCCTCTTTTCTATTCCATCCACAAATAGCGCAGTGCTTAAACTTGACTTGGTAAAATCAAGTGGTAAAATCAATACTTGATTTTCAAGTAGCACATGACAGAAAGAAATTATATGCATTATACGACCAAAACAAGACCCCATTGCCTTTTAAGGGTGAGAGGGAATTTTGTTCACCGAAACAAGGGCAATATTCCCCACTGGTGCAGAAACCCCTGGCCGGTAGTGACTTCTAAAAACAATAGAAGAAGCACGGCCAGCATCGCTGCTCTTCCATTCCATGTTTCCGCACTTCTTGTCCAACCCCATTCCCATACCATTACCGGTGGCGGTAGCTCCCGGCGTTGAGAGTCATATGCTGCCAATAACTCTTCTACACTTCCCAGGGGAACCAAAGACTGCCCAAGAAATCAGATTTTCAATTACATCACAAGTTCAAGGCATGCATGCAGCTGACAAGTTGATAATGTAAGATCAAATTTTCTTGATTCAATATTTTAAGATGATGGCAGAACATTTTGGTGGAGATTACAAAGTATTGGAGTGAAATGAGAATGTGTACCTGTCGTGCTTCAAGATTTGAAACTGCCATGGCACCGACATATGGGAGAGATTCAATTACAGCATCTGCCAAATCTGAAATGAAGGTGGGTTCACATCCTAGAGCAGGAACACGGCCCCAGTTTTTTATGCCAGATTCTAGAGCCAATTCTTTGTATTCAACATCAATTTCTTCTAGTGTTTCAATGTGCTCACTGACAAAGCTGTGAATATAGCACATAAATGACAGGAAAGAGTGAGATACAGAAAGAAGCCAGAAAGTATAAAGATAGGAGTAAGGTAATCTTAAAAAAAAGAAGGCTAATATTACCTAATTGGCACAGCCAGCAGACTTTTCACTCCCTTCTTTCCAAGATCAATTATCGTCTCATCCGTATATGGTTTTAACCATTCCACTGGTCCAACTCTACTCTATAACAATGATTACAATTTAATGTCAGTGTCACAAATCATGCTTTGAGGGTAGGATAACATTGATAGGTCGACAAATAGACTACTCAGGAAGAGATAAATCTATCTGCACCACCTAACTTTGTTGAGAAATTTAATATTATACAAGAAAGCTGCACTGAGTAGTATTTGCAGGGTCCTGAGATTATTCTCCAAAAGGTAGTCAGGTAGATTACTTGCAAAGAGCTTTCCACGTGTAATAATAACTAAATTATGTTAAAAGTTAGAAAATCATCGCACAAGATTATTCATTCTGAAAATGGCTTCCAATCATGAGTCCAATTGAAACTACATATAAGCAAAGTAATACAAAGCATAACAAGAAACAACAAGAATTGGATTAACCTTTTGCTCTAGAAACAATTGCTCTAGCATTATTCCCATTCTTATAGTTAGAAATTAGAATCTCCATACCATATTTCATATATTTAAATATATTGCAGGCCATGAAGCATGCAACATTTCATAGTATAATCCAATACTGCCTATTGGTTTATATGAAATCAGAATTACAAGAAATCAAATAACCCAACAAATTACCTGATAAGCAAGGGTATAGGAATTAGTTATGTTCCTTTTCTCAAGTTCTTCCATAATCAAATCCACACATTCCTCCATCTCTGCCTTGTATGGGTCGCCGGCCTCTTCCACATATGCAAGTGGTACTCCATGCGCACTAAAGAATATCACTACCTGTTATCAGAATTCCAATTACTAAGGAAAATAGGCAGACAGATAGAAAATTAAATGACTACCAAGCACAAGTATGAGAAGAATTCTTCAGGAAAAACTTGAACGATAACATAAGAAAGTAAGAGAACAACCATATTTTGTTGATAGGCGCAATTTTTTCTCATTAAAACAAATCAAAAAGGTTAGCACAGTGCATTTCATACAGAAGGTCAAGTAAAGAGGCATGTTATGTTACAGTTGATACTGTTATCAGTTACCAGAATTGCTGTTATGAGTTACCAGTACCACTGTTATTATACCCAGACATAGATGACATCAACTACATAAATTATGCTGTCATTATTTCAATAAAATGAGGAAGCTAACAGAAAAAAAGTCACTATACCCAGACATAACTAAGATGTTGTTTCCATAAATAATGCCCTCATTATTTCAGGAATATGAGAAAGCTCACAGAAAAAAATATCACTGTTCACCAAAGCATGACTAAGATGTTGATACATAAATTATGCTATAAATATTTCAATAGAATGAGAATGATAACAGAAATTATACCACAGAACAAAATCCTTTCATCTGAATCACTAGATCATAAAAGATGCCGTACCTCCTTTGGGTTGTCAAAACCTTTTAATTCGTTTTCAATCAAATTAGCCATGGCCTTTATGTATCCTTCACGTTGGTACCACGAAGGTATTACTGTGTGCTGCATGTTGACTAGATACTCATCCTCACTGCAGAATGGTTTAATATTTAAGAATTTGCCATTATACCAGAATGTCAGTCTATATCTTTGGAGCATCATGATATGATAACTGTAGGATTTTTTAGGGGTTACCGGAATATACTCTCCAGAAGACGTAAGCTTGAACCGCTGGTTGATATTGAAAATTGTGGATAAAGTGGAAGAACAACAAGCTTTGTAATTCCATCCCTTTTAATCTACATGGTGTGTTTTTAAGGGAAAAAATTACTTATAAACAGACAGTAATGAAATCATGGGGTAAAAGTATAAATAAAATTGTATTGGTTACTTCGGCAAAGTACAATAGGATTTCATATTCTTTTCAACTAATCTGAAACATAATTAAGTATACAACTCCGATATAAGGTATCAGCAAAGAAATATTGACATGGAGAAAAGGAAATAGCTGCATCAAAGCCATCAAAGTTTGTATATAACAAACGTTCTGCCAGTCAGTACTTGAAAAACCCAAAAAATATCAAACAACGAGCGATGACATCACATGTTGAAATTTTTATAGGTTTTTCTTTTAAAAGATGAATCTTATATCAATAAGTTTCAACTTAAATTAGTATATAAATAAAAAGGTAGAAGATTCAAAAGTATCAAAAATTCAATAAAATGTTTAGTGTTTATTTTGTAATCCAAAATCAAGTTAACCAATACCTGTTCAATAGCTTCTTCAGTGAATGGATGCCAGTAACGCATGCCAACATACACCTTTGCAGGGACATTCTTTGCCCAAAGAGATTTCCTCAATTCTTCAGCCTGCAGAAGACAGTATTAAAAGAGCCAGGACAAGAATATAATCAAACAAAAGAAAAATTTTAAATCCTGTAAAAATAAAGTGAAGTCTTTGATGAAGTCGAAATGTTGATAATGTTCCATATCATTAGTAAGCATGTGAAACATCAGTTTCTCCACAGATTGGTTGAAAATTCAAAATTTTACTTGAAATGGTAGGAAAAAGTTAATTGAAATATAGATGAGATAGAAAATGAAAGTATACAAATTAACAATTTTAAATTTTTCATGAGACATGATTCAGCGTCATTAACAAATGCACAAAAGAAATCTTAACTTCAACAGTAAGGAGCTTGGAGAACAAAAATGTACAAAGCTGACTACTTTAATGCGCTGTACAATTCTTCACCATCAACTATTGTGCTTTACTTTCACCTTATAAATTATTAATACTTTGAAAACCGAAAGAAGATCAACCATTAGGCGTATGAACAATCTTACCAACATAAATAGTTCACTTATTGATAAACTGAAATTTCAAGTTCTCCAGACTCCAATTTACCATTTAACAAGTCCACAGTTAAACAACAGTACTCCCTCCGGTCCTTAATATAAGACATATTTTGAGAATTGATCTCGGTCCTAAATATAAGACATAGTTTTCATATTTGTCAATTTTTCCTAATTTACCGCTATTGACTTTAACAATAATCAAGGAGGAGAGGGAATGAGAGAATTAATGAAGATGATTAGGGTGTTTTAGAAAATACATGTCATATTAACTAACTCAGCTAACTTCATTAATATAATCAAATTAGTTAAATATATTTTATATTAAAGACCAAAGGGAGTAATTACTAATTACTTTTACTAATTAAGATGAAAATCATGTTGACTGAAGTGCCATGCCTGTGCATCAGTTATACGTCTAAGAGGAGAGCCACCACCAATTGAAGCATAGCCTTCTTTGCTCTTCGGTGCTCTTGCAACAGACACAAATTGGGCTAACGGCTTTTGAAGGAAACCAAACAACCTTGGCAACCGTATAATATCCTACATGATAATGAATAAGAAATAGAAAATTTAGGTTAATATCAACTTCATGGGGTTGAATATTATTTTAAAAAGGAAAGGGAGTTCAGCCAAGATGTCTTGTGAATGAAAAACAGAATATTACTGGGTCAGCAAAAAGGTTAAACAGAAAAGGCTGCACATCTTCAAGAGTCTCTGGACCTCCAAGATTTAGCAATAATACACCAATCTTATCATCACCAACAAGAGGGGTATCGGAAACAGTTTGAGTTGTTGAAGTTGATAAAGCTCCCGCTGGCAACAAGTGCTTGTTGAGTGATTGCTTGGAAAACAGGGATTGCGCATCAGACCATCCATGAGAACATCTGGTCATCATGTAATTTTTTAAGGGACTAGAGTTAATAGGAGTCTCCACATGGGCCCTAGAACAGCGATACATCTTTTGGGAAGCATGGATTGCCTGTGGCAACAACCTATGTGAAAAAAAAAACAAGAAGAAGATGTTTAGACCTTGAGAATATTTTATTCATCTTGAGATTTGATAATAAAATATTGGACATAGGAATTTACTAAAGTACGTTAAAAGAGTATTTTAGGAAATAAGATTAAACCAAAATAGTCAAATACCAGGCACAATGAATTGAGAGGGTTATAACAACACAAAAGCAATAGGAAAAACAAGAAAGCAAGAATAATTGGGCTTAAATGAATAATGGGAAGCAGATCCTCAATCTAATTTTGGAACCAAACCATAGGATTCAAGAAGACAAACAAAAAATCTTCTATCGCCAATCGTCAACAACATTAATTCCAATAGAAAACGGGCGGCTTGATGAAGAAGCACTTAATCTCAGTGATTAAAACATGAAAAGCCAGTATTAACATTTCAAAATTAAAATCAGAAGATCCTGTCCATTGTTGGTGGTCAAACGAATTTACTCGTTCCTTAAAAAAAATACACAAAAAGAACAAAGGAAATGACAATGCACAAACAACCGGGAGCCAAGTAACTTCTGAATATAAAATTCCTAACTTGTGAATATAAAATTCCGCCGCCAAAAAAAAAAAAAAAAAATCCAGGGGTAGGAATACTTACAGAGGAAACTTGCAATTACGAGAAGCATGAGTGAGGAATAGAGGAGGACGAAACGCATACGAGGAAGACGAAGAGGAAGGATGAGTTGGAGAGTTCATAGCTTGAAATAACTTCGTGAATCAGCACAACCAGGCAGCAACACTGACCTTTCCTTCGCTTACTGCTTTGTTTGAAGCCCTAAACAAAGGGGGGAAATCCTTGAAGCAAAAATTCCAAGCTAAAAAAAATAGAAATAACGAGAAAATTTTAGTAAAGCAAGAAGAACTTTACCTAATTCTGATGATTAGGAATTACAAGGAATTACCACTAAGCAGAAGGTGAACTCTGAAAGAAAGATCAAGTAAAAAATTTTGGAGAGTGTACGCTAAAAATCCTTCTTTCCCTGTTTGGTCTATTTTCAAAATACATAGGAAAAAATTTTAGCAAATAACAAGATTCTTCAGAAACCCATTGGAAGTCTGGTGCTGGGCTGAGATTGAAAGCGACGTATCAGATTGAAATTAATGTAGGCCACCTCTTCCTATACGTGTTTATCTACTCTTATATTTTTTTACCGCCTCCCATTTTTCAGGAACTTTTTCTTTTTCTTTTGTTTTTTTTGGGTTCATCTTACATTATCCCCTATCCACCAAGGCACCAACACCAAGTTTTTAATAAAAATCATGCAAAATAAACAAATATCCACTTCAATTAATATTAATATTTTTATATAAAATGTATAGCAATCTATTCATGTTGCAATAAAGTATTTTTTGACCAGATGTTGCTATAAACCATTTGATTTATATAATGTGTATAAACCGTTTGATTTAAGTTTTGTCCATCTAATATTATATAGGAACGATAATACTCCCTCCGATCCTAATTATAAGATAAAGTTGATTTTTTTGGAGAAATTAAGGAAGCCAATTAAATTACTTTAGAGTATTTATATTTTTATTTTTTTCTCCAAACTAATTAATTTTACTAATAAACTAATATATAATCTAAGGATACTAAAAATATAAACACTCTAAAGTAATTTAATTGGCTTCCTTAATTTCTCCAAAAAAGTCAAATTTATCTTATAATTAGGACCGGAGGTAGTATAATATACCAAGATTCGAATATACCTTTTTTTCATGAAGAAGAATAAAATATACTAATATTTCATCCACCTAATTGTTAATTAACTATTAAACATGTATTTTGGATTAAATATTATCCAAACAAATAGCCATATAAAAAAATATTAATTTACAGTTTAAAATCATTTAGTTTACCCAAAAAAATAATTTCAATGTATTTAGTTATTTATTCCTTATATTTGAGAACTGAAAGTATACCAATATTTCAATGTTGGCCTTACTCCATGTATCACGGTTCAACCGAACAAATTTTAATGTTTTTAGAAATAGTATGGTATTTTTCTGGTAGTAGTCTGTAATTTTTTTAAGCTTATCAATATCATTTTGACTTTTCCTCAAAAATTTGAACTATTTTTAGACTAAAAATGCTCTAACTATTCAATAGGTTTCAATTCAAGGAAAATTCCGCAGTTGTGATTTCTTTTTATATATTTGACCTATCCGGCTTTCGTCCTTTTCCCTTTTCATCATTTTTCCTCCTTTTCTTAATATAGATCGTTGGATTAAAATCTCAATGATCTAAATTTAATAGTATATTTTTATAATAAAGAAAAAACCTAGACCATTGAATCCAACAGTTCAAATTAAAAAAAAGAGGGAAAAGGATGTGAAGTTTGACTCTTGAGGGCAATGGTGTTGTTAGGATTTGGGGCTGCTGCCTTGCTGGTAAAGAAAAAAGTTAGATTTGGGTTACTTACGAGATATGACTATTTTGACTATTAGTAACTAAAGATTATAAATAGATTACTTATTATTTGTTTTGAGTTAATGTTTGGAAAACACGTTCACACAAGTTGAAATAAAACTCTTCTCATCTACTTACCTCGTAAACTGTAAATTACGTTGGAAAATTAACTTTCACCGCTAATCCAAACAGTCACTTATTAAAAACAGTTTGTTATAAATGAAATCTAAATTGCCCCGATCTAATATGGACTCTTCATATTTATTTCTTGACTTTTATTTTTTTTAAAAAAAGTATATTTATATATATAAAATCTAAAATAAAGATAATCCCTCTAACATTAATTTCTAAAAAATGATTATTTTTTATAAAAAAAATTACCATCTGAAATTTCAAATTTGGACTGTTGAAACTGTACTTAGACAGTATATAAATCATCACAGTGATGAGCACCACATTGCAACAATAAGCATTGAAAATGGTTCCAACAGTAGATTACGTTGGGGTATTACACTTATTATGAAAGTGAATTGTGGAACAATTAATTTGCAAGTCCTTTCAAACAATACTAATTCTTGGCTAGTTAAGATGCTAAAGATTATGGACGAAATGATGACATGATGCTATTTGCTATACCCTGATAAATCTAACCAATAACAATTTTAATTATATAAAATGACCGAAAACTTTTATTAATAACAACAATAGTGTTAGGTCTTGTCACGCCCTTATCTCAATTTCAACCTTTTTTAGAGTATTTGTGGAAAATGATATGCGGTTCGGTAGGCAACACAAGAATAACATAACTATACTGATAATATGTGCATGATTAAATAAATTTCCTATAGGGGTTTATACATGATACTTACGATTAAGGTAGCCGCACAAAGCTACTAGGGTATCTAAACTCATCCCAGTGAAACGGAGAATTCTTCCCGTCTTCGTTCCACTACTGTAATCTCCTCGTACGGTACTCTGCATTGTTGTTTGCATATCTTCTGTCGTCTCCTATCTAAATTGTTGGTAGGGGAGGGTGAGATTCAAGAGAATCTCAGTAGGAAACAGATACCATAATGCATGCATGATTGATGCTATATGTATGCCATATTAGCTTTATTTAGATGTATGCCACATAATGACATTTCTGCATGCTCAATATTTCATACAACAAGACTATGGCCACAGCGAAAACAGAAACAGAGCTTCATTTACTCAAATATGTTCTACACAATCAAGTAAAGCAATCACATACATCATTATACTAGCAAAGATATCAAATACATGCAACTAAGGTAAGTCCCCTACTTCCAATATTTCTCCTCGATTTGCGTGCCAATAGCTCGGGGCTCCATATTCGATCTTACAATGTCAAATGTACTATTTAGACACTTCCATAGTGTTTCTGGGGGTTATATGAGTCTATCTTAAAAAATTACTAAAATACCCCTGGGACCCAGCCCCATCGTACCTGGTCCGGCTGTACTTTTCTTGAAATTATAACCTGGGCTATCCTGACATATTTTCACCCAAGGAATCCATTTCTGGACTCGGAATTATCAAATTCATTTCCAAAAGACGAAATTGCCCTTGACAGCTCTTATTTCAGTGTTTTAGGGGCATTTTCGTAATTATGCTTTCCGGCCTTTTCTGAAAAAGTGCCCAACTGTAACCCCACCTAATTTTCCCTTCTAAACTCAATGGAATCATAAAATCATTGAAAATCCAACTCTAAAACCCATTTCTAGAGCTGACTGAAACTTATGAGAACTCCGGGGAAAATCGAGGTTTTTCGGTTTCGGCTCCGTAAACACGTTTCTTTCTACTCCTAACCACTTTATTGACAATTCCATTAGGTTAAAACTACCATTTAGTACCAATTTGGGCAGTATAACCCCTACGAAAACCCATTTTCCATTTTTACAACCAAGGACAATCCGGGGAAATTTCACCGATTAAATTGCCCACAACAATCAGAATAGTCAATATACAAAGGTTTAGAAGTTACCTCAAGCTCCCTCTGGCTTTTCTCAAAGTGGCTGAACCCTAGACCTTATTCACAATGGAAATTGAGCTTCTCAACCTTTAAGAGCACAAAAGAATAACTTAGAAGCGGAGTTATACGCGCTAGGAACCGATTTACTAAAGAAATCACCTACCCTTGTAAGCTTTTTCCTCCTTTCTCTCTCTAGAGTTTCTCACATTCTCTCTCTTGTTTTAGCTGAGAATGGCGCTTGAAATGAGGGCTGAATAAGGAGGATGATGATATATTATTATATCATATTTTACTTTAATTTTCCAAATTTTCGGATTTTTACAAAGTTTTGGCAGATTTCTGCCCAAAGTTTGAAAAATTATAACTAATTCTAGAAAAATCAAAATGAGATGATTTCAAAAGCTATAAAACCCTTATTGAGTCTAGTTTAAAATAAAAATATAGCCTTTTGCTTTCTGGAATCACAAAATTCCCAAAATTTTAATCTTTACATGTTGTTCCAGAAAATTCACAGTTTTTCTGTGCTAACTTCAAAAATTCATATCTTTTTGTATATAGCTCTAATTGAGTCATATGACCTATCAAATTAAAGCTTAGGATGTCTATTTTTATCCTATAAAATCTCATAATTTTTTATCATCATTTGGTTATTAAAAATCACATGACAAACTCACTGCCTCATAGGCGATTTCACCATAAGCATAATCACTTTCTTCAAAATTAACCATTTTATTTTCTTTAATTCCCCAAAGATATAAGAATCATTAGGGGATAAATTTGGGCTCCTGCTAAATTGGGGCTTAGCAGTCCACTTAATTTAGGCTTCTTCCCAAACCTCAAATCCCAAATTTTAGAGTATTACAGGTCTTGCTTTCAATAACTGCTTTATTATAACAAATAATAACTTTAATTATATAAAATCACCATAGAAATCTTTATCAATAACAACTATTATCTTAAAGCTTTGACAGTATTAGTGGCCTAATGGTCAGCTAAAAATGTGTGGGCATTAAATCTCACAAGTTTATCAACTTTTTTACGATTGTGGTCCTTACATATCCACATCTAAAAAGGATATGAGAAAAAAATCTGCTTTTTTTTTTTTTTAATTCGATCATGGTATAGTAAATTTTGAAACTTAAAGTGTAAAGAGTTTTCGTTTCTTCCAAAACAAATACATTTTCCGGAATTTGAATTTATATTCTCCTGAGAACAAAGATTGTTTATTATTACAACCAATAGCTTTTTCGTTTGCCTATGCTACCAAGGTGCATAAGCCAAAGGTTTTCAACTAAATTGCAGCTTCAAAGAATGTGATCTATGTCCTCAGATCTTTGATCCACGAAGTCTGTAATATGAACTAACGCCTTCAACGTCGGCAAGAAGCATCTTTGTTTCTTGGCAAAAAAAAGAAGAAGCAGCATCTTTGTTCAATAATAATCTTGAACTGTAAACTTCCAAAAATACCATTAGTTTAATGAGAGAAAGATATTTAAGGAGTGAAACATAAGCTTTATTAATGGATTATTATTTTTCTCAAAATATTTTATATTATGAAACATCAAATTACTTCAAAAATAATCTTTTTTTTTTTTTTTTGGGGATGGAGTAGGACTTTTTGGTAGGGGACGGGTGTGTATTTGAAACATATCTATGGGGACTGCCAAAAAGTAAATAAAAACATTAAATACACATTGATACGCATATTTATAGAAGTTGTTTTTTTACCAACTGATATAAAAAGTGGTTATCGAATTATTTAACAATTAAAAAATGCAGTAAATAAGTTTAAAGTTTAAAATCATAGTAAACAAAAATCATATTTAACCATGAACATCCTAAAAATTCACATTCATTATCTATATTAAATTACTTAGCACTTCGATTATTTCTTTTAAAAAAATTAACTTATAACCAAAAGAATTACAAGAAAATAAATATCTCCCCCGTGCATTCCATTGGTAAGTTCTAGTTCTCATAGATTAGATAAACAATTTCGATGGGACAAAAAAAAAAAGATAAACAATTTCGATAATAAAATAAAACTGTTATGAGCTACCCTTGCTTTTGTCACATTACAAGTCTCAGGATCAAAGAATAACTGTTTGTGTAGGAAAGAATCTCTAGGCACCAAGAAATGAATCCCACCCCCATATTATTACTTCGAAGCTCACTGCTCTATTGACATGGAAGTTGGCGAAAGTTGAAGATAATACTGTGAAGAACTAACGATGAGAGTTTCTGAAAATCAAACATTCTCTTTTAATTCTGTGGTTCTGTTCATCATTCTGATATCTTCATTATTTCTTGCTTTCTTGACTGGTTTCTTCCCAAGTTTCTCGTTCGTCATTGTTCCTCAGAGGACTTTCTCAGCATCCTCAAATTTAAACGAAGAAGAAGCTCCATATTCTCCATCACCTCCTATTAATACTTCAGATTCCACAGAAATACCAGAGGCTCTAGTTTCATCTGGTTCGGCACAAATCAAAACGGCTACTTCCAAGAACATTGTGAGCATTCAACTTCCTTTTTCTCTTTCTTCTTTTCTGTGTAGAGTACTTTCTCTCATACTTTCTTTTTGGTTGGTGGGTCTTTTAGGGAGGTGAAAAGCTTGACGAAGAATTGAAACGTAAAGGCACAGAACAAGTGAGCATTACAAATCAGAAAGTCAAGAAGCTGAAAAAGATTCAAGCAAGATTGGCCCAAGTGAGATCCTCCATTAGAGAAGCTAGCAAAGTTCGAAACCTGACATCAACCCACCAAGACCCAGATTATGTCCCTCAAGGCCCAGTTTACAGAAACCCCAATGCTTTTCACAGGTACACAAATTTTAACTCTTCTTCACATATAAAAGCCTTGAACGATTAATTATGATATATAAAATTTGCAAATTAAAGGAGTTACCTGGAGATGGAGAAGATGTTCAAGATATTTGTGTACGAGGAAGGGGAGCCGCCATTGTTCCATAATGGTCCATGCAAGAACATATACACAACAGAAGGAAGATTCATACACGAAATCGAAAAGGGCAAGTATTATCGTACTCATGATGCAGACCAAGCTTTTGTTTATTTCTTGCCATTCAGTGTGGCTATGATGGTGAAACATCTTTTTAAACCCTCCGTTGGTGATACCAATTCCATTGGCCTTTCTGTGATAGACTACGTACAGACTATATCCCATAAATACCCCTTCTGGAATCAAAGCATGGGGTTTGACCATTTCATGCTTTCATGCCATGATTGGGTAAGAAACTCTCTCTCTCTCTCTCTCTCTCTCTCATATTGGCACTAGAAACAGGGCATCCTATCATATGAAACGAAGGTCAAAGTTTTTCAAACTCCAGACTTTTATTACTCCCTCATGTCCTCAATATAAGAAATTTATCCAATTTGATTAGATTAAGAAAATTAGTTAAAATGATATGTATTTCTTAAAACACCATAATCATCTTATTTAATTATCCTCCTTCCTTTTATTTTTTAATTATTGTCGAGGGAATATCAATAGGAGTAAATTAGAAAAATACTGACCAAAATGAAAAATATGTTTTATATTCAAGATGAAGATCAATTTCTCAAATATGCCTTATATTAAGGATCAGACAGAGTATATGTTTGCATATCAAGTTGATCATAACCTGTTTGTCAAAGTCGGAATTTTTATTTAGAAATACGATTCTCGACTCCTTAACCTTCGAACTCCAAGTGTGGATCTCGGTTGCCTTTTGATGAAATCTCTGGAAACTTTTTCACAGGGGCCTATAACATCTTCATACGTACCTCAATTATTCCACAATTCCATAAGGGTATTATGCAATGCAAATACATCAGAAGGATTTAACCCTGCAAAGGATGTTTCACTCCCAGAAATCAATCTTATAACCGGAGAAATCACAGGATTACTAGGAGGGTACTCTCCATCGCGTAGAAAAATCCTCGCTTTCTTCGCGGGTCACCTTCATGGCCATATAAGGTACCTACTTCTCCAGCAATGGAAAGACAGAGACCAAGATGTACAGGTCTATGAAGAACTTCCCAAGGGTGTATCTTACTATAATAAGCTCAGAAGCAGCAGATTCTGCCTGTGTCCAAGTGGATATGAAGTAGCAAGCCCCAGAATAGTGGAAGCCATATTTGCAGAATGTGTGCCTGTTCTGATTTCAGATAGCTATGTCCCACCCTTTAGTGATGTCTTGAATTGGAGGTCATTTTCAGTGCAGGTAGATGTAAAGGATATACCCAACATAAAGAAGATACTAATGGGAATTTCTCAAAGACAGTACCTGAGAATGCAGAGAAGAGTAAAACTGGTGCAGAGACATTTTGTGCCCAATGACCCTCCAAAGAGATTTGATGTTTTCCATATGACCGTTCATTCTGTATGGCTCAGAAGGTTGAATGTCCAAATTCAACATCAGTGACACCAATATTGACAGATGCATTTTGCATCACCATGTAGCTCAAAGATGGTAGATTTTTTTTTCATAATTAAAACATTGTTTATCTTTTTTGGTGTAGAAATGAAGAATTCTTTAGTAGGTGCGGTATACATTGGATGTAACCTACTACACTTCTCTGTATCAATATCTCACTAGTTTGGTGTATGTACATTGCTCAACATTAGGATCTTTATGTAAAACTGATCGTGTTTTTTTCCCCCCTCTTGTACATTACTGAACAAATTCTGGTAATAAGAACATAGCATATGATATTTCCATACAAGGATTTATTATAATTATGAGTTATGAATGTGATTTATAGCCAGCCAACACAGGAGAAATTTGAGGTGCCACGTGATAAAAATAGAGTAATCTAGGATTTAATCAGACAAATATTGTTCGCATGCATGTTCTTAATGATACAGGTAGTACATCATATGAACAAGACCATAAAGTTAGAATATCTTGCCAGTTGATAACAGTCATTGATTATAATACACATAATAGTAGGTGATTTCTAATTTTTTTTTTTTAAATAATCAACAAGTAAACAAGAATTATGCTGCTTAACTGACTTGAAATTCTCCACTGGCATGAGCCTCCTTGACCCTTTTGTCATATTCATCTTCTTCATCCTCCTCTTCCTGCACCTCAGCTGCCTCATCTTCTCCTTCATCTTCTTCACCTTCCCAGCCAAAACCCTTGACAGGTTTAGATACTGGAGGCAGGTTTCTAGCTTCTCCCACAATTTTCATTATGTCCTCCACACTTTGAACAAAAAAGCTTGGGTTGTCTCTCTGGTAATAGATAGCTTGAGCTGATTCAGTTAGCTCCCTTGGAAGGTTCTTTAAAAACCATGGATGGTTTTTTATTTCCTTGAGAGTTATTCTCTGAAAGAAATAAAGAAAATGGGCTGACAATTAGCTTCATAAGATATTGATCAAATGATCCCCAGTGTAAAGCATTAAAATTTTCTGTAGCATCTTGGTCTGTAATAATCACAATCTAATATTAGTTGCATAAAACAAGGGATAATATTGGCCGCAACCTGTGTTTTGGGGGGGTGGGGGGGGGGGGGGGAGATGTGAAAACTATATGTTACATTGGCTGTTAAGCATAAAGTGAAATATATACATATTCAGTCAATTCCTTGAATTTAAAGTTAAACATATAACCAGTGTTCACCAAGGGAAAAACATGTCACCAGTAGCCAGCAAATGTATTCTTGGGAGCCTACATGGAACCTGAATTTCAGAAGACACCAACCACTTACCATGAATAGTGATGAATATCTCACTATTCATGGTTGGCTGTTTAGTATTCATGGTTGCTTCTTGTAGTTTTGTTGTCCTTTAGTTTGTGCGTTTATGTTTGGTTAATATACAACCTTGGCTACCAATACAGACAACAAACTTCGATAAAGCTAAACCAGAGAATTTTATACATTGATACAGCAAGGGAAAACCGAAAGTGATGAGGAGGACCAAAATCCAATTTTTTTGACAGTAGAACAGAAAGAGGAGAAAATAATGAGTGTAGAAAATGCTTTTTGGGAAAGCTATCCCAATTGGGCCCTTAGAATATGACCCAGTTAGATAGCCATATAAAAAAATAAAAAAAAAAATAAGAGGAGAAAAGTAAACGTTCCAGTATACTACTCAGTCTCTGGAGTCTGGAAGTGGATTAGATGGTCAAGATAGGCAGGCTAAGTTTACAAAAAAGGGAACTTAACTGTGCTGTTCAGCTTAGTCTTTTCTCCTTAGTATAAATATTCAACAACAGTGAGGCTTGTTTTACAACCAATTTTTCAGTTATTTTCTATTCATGGACATTAAGGTCCATAATTGACAGGAAACCACAAAATTTAACAGATGCATACTTGTAATACTATAATAGAGTCCATTTGTAATATTTTAGCACAACTGCTATATAACAGCAAAAAATTAAGTCACTTCAAAAAATCAAAACTTGCCTTCAATGGATTTGCGACAAATATACAAGAAAGGAGGTGTCTGCAATCTTGAGATACGTGGACATAATCAGGGACTTTGTATTGGACAGCCATAATGCGCTGCAGAATAGGACAGTAAAAAGGGGATATGAAAGATGTGAAAAATTACATTTGAAACAGTACCAAAAAAAATCAGCATCAAATAAGGTTAACAATAAGATACCTGAATTGTTTTCCTAAAATTCCTGGGGTCTGCTTGGTCCTCAAAGGGATATGCTCCAACCAGCATAACATAGAGAGTCACTCCACATGACCACACATCAGCCAACTAAACAATGGCAATAACAGAGAAAACATAATCACACTTATAGTTAAACAACGGGATTATAACATAATGACTGAAAACAATGAACATACTATCTTTGGTCCTTAATATAAGATATGCTTAACTAATTTGGGTATGGTAAGGAAGGTAGTTAAATTAGTTATTTGTCAAAATTGTGTGTTGCTTGCTCTTAAATATCCTCTTAAATAATTTGTATTGAAACCACACTTTGACACAAACTCCCTTAACATGTGCAATCAATAAGGATAATTCAAGGAAAAAATGATAAATATGGGGGATAAAGTTGATTGAGGTCTTATATTTAGAACCAAATCAAACCCTTGACTAGTTCTTATATTAGAGACCGGAGGTAGTATCATTTTCACATCAAATTTGACGCATCCTGCACCTAAGATAATCAAAATCACTTCTCTGAGTTGTCTTATAAGAGGAATAATGTGGCAAAACTAGAGAAAACTAATTAATGAAGTATAAGCCAACAAAATGAAATCTAAATAACCAAATCTAGATAAAGCACCATATTTATCTATATCTTACCTTGCCATCATACTCCCGCCTGGAAAGGACTTCAGGGGCTATATAAGCAGGAGTTCCAACAGTTGACTTGGGACGTGAATGCAGCAAAGACGACTACACCACAAATCACATGAAGTCCAAAAACCATTAACTCTATATAACCCCAGCCAAGTTATTATTTGAACCAATAAAATGTTATGACATTGATTGCAAAAACCTTGGAATAACCGAAGTCACAAATCTTCAAGCGAGGTGCAGGGCTTCCATCTAGAAGGGTATTTTCCAGCTTCAAATCTCTGTGGCATATTTGCTGAAATGAAGGTAAAAGCATAAGTTATCACAGTGCACTTCAAATCTTTGTGATTGTAGTTTACATTAATTCTTAGAAGCTTGAGTATATGATGATACCATGGCATGACAGAAATTGACACCAGAGATCAGCTGCTGAAAGAAATATCTAGCCTGAAAAAAACAAAAGGAAAGAAAATGAGAGATTTGCAACAATAGTAATAGTAATGAAATTGGAAGCAAAAGATTATGTAAAATTAATAAATTATTCACCTCATCTTCACTGAACCTGCCAGCAGTACAGATCCTCTCAAAGAGCTCCCCTCCAGCTGCATACTCCATTACAATAGCCAAATGTGTGGGGGTCAAAACCACCTGGAAAAATCAGAACCAATTGAAATTAGAGTTTAACAAATCACATATGGGCATATGGCACTCCAGCGATGATTGAACTGAAAAATTAAGTAACAAATTGCTTGCCTCCTTGAAGCGGATTATATTGGGATGTCGAAGGGACCTGTGGTTCATAATTTCCCTTGCCACATTCTCGTCAATCTGGGATTGTAATAGAAAATTCTTAGAATCACACAACTCAAATAAGAACATTTAATAACAAAACAAGGAAAGAAGCTTGAAGCCTATCTTCTAATCTGGTTGACCGCCCAGAATTATGAAGTAAACGCAAAACGTAATCATCTGTAAATCTAAAATTTCCAGTAATCTCTAAAGCAGTTGATCAGTTCTGAGACAAACCTTGTAGCCACGCTCGATGTATTTCATGGCGACGAGTTCCTTGGTCTCCTTGTTCCTCATGAGCCTGGCGACCCCAAAGTTGCCAGCCCCCAAATCCTTGACGGTCTCGTACTTGTCCATATCCACGAATTGAACAGCGACGAAATGACTAGCGAGTCAGTAACTCAGTATCAGAATCAAAGATCATTCCACAGTGAGAAGTGGAGTGAGATAGAGAAAGCACTAAATAAGGAAGAGCACGTGAGAGAGTGAGAGAGGAAAACGTTAGAAAAATGGGGAAATAGTATGGGAATCCATGAAGACCAGCTTGAATCCAGTGAGGCTGTGTTGTATCTATCAGTTAGCTTGCTTTCGCAGTTATTTTTACATTAAAAAAAATTAAAAATTGTATTTATTGGTTCTGATTTTTGCAGGAAAAAACGCGGTTTCTCAGTGGTTTTTGTCCCCAGCTTGGTGAACAGAGTCGTTTTTGCAGCCATCTTATTTACAGTAACTAACGGCATCTTTCATTTTTCACTTTCACAGCCGCCAAAATATTGTTCATCTTTTACAAAACAAAAGCTGAGTAATTTGCAAATGCAATTAATAGAAGTACTGTTCATTTCAGGATCTGGATAGAGCTTAGCAATATGAAATCATTTGAAGATGAATCCACAGATCGGTGTATGAGTTTGCTCCGCCGGTTAAAGATGGCAAAAAACATATTCCTCACTGTTGAAACTTGAAAGGATCACCGCGAAAAGTGACACTAGGTGATGACTCGGTGGGTTTTATTGACACGGACACGCGGTTGACTGATTTGGATAAACAAGCACTAATACCGTTAATATAAGATTCAGTTTATTTGTTAAAGGAGGATAAGAAAATCAAATAAATTAGTTAAATATAATATAGTTTATCTATAATTTATTTAAGTCTCTTAATCTCTAAAAAAAAAGATTAATTGAATCTTATATTAAATATTGGAGATAATAATCCTTTCAATTTTTTTTATAAGAACACAACATTTGAATTGTCTTTATTTTATTTATAATAACTGCATAAAAGTTTTTTAAATATTTAATAAGTTTTGTTTCATTTTTATCATCCATTAATTATATTTATTGTATTAATTAAAATATTGATGATATTTATATTTATTTCATTTCTCTCTCATACTTATCCCTCATAAATAAGACATTTTTTAAAAAATAAAGTTTATTTTAGATATATTTATTATTTTTAATTATTTTTAATTATTTTTTTAAATAGTGTAATCGATTATTGAATTATTAAAAAAAAAGGCGTTGACAAGAGAGCGCGCCTATCGGGGGTGGCCGACATGAATAAGAGCCGACGTGGGGGCAATTTGATTGGCCCTTTTTCTGGTGAAAGCGTGGCCATTAGTAGCTCATCATTCAATGCTTCTAGATTTCATTGGTCTTTGTCCAAAAAAAAAAAAAAGATTTCATTGGTCTCACATTTCGGAAAGACGGAAACCTCGAGCGTTGTCATTTTCCCCACATGCCCCATCACGTGCCTCATTCCCTCCCTCAAATTATGGGCGGACTCGTTGAGAACGTGATTTTGCAAATTACAGAATGAAGCTGTTACAATTAATGTTGTGAAAATCGGAATCGATTGGACGATCGGATCGGTTGGTTGGATCAGTTGGATCAGTATCTAGGAGAGCTTTCAGCTCGTTCAGCACAGTTCAATCTTTTCATCATTTGGACCGTTTTAGGCTGCTTTAGACTGACTGTAGAGTCAGGAATCGGGGTTGAACCGGAAACCGTTTATTGATATTATTGACATGTTATTGTATTATTTTTAATGATTTCAATATATTAGAACTTGAGATTTAGAAAATATGATACATATAAGCTTTTATATGTGTTTATTTTTAAGTAATGTTAAAATTTCATATTTTTTTATATTTATATAATTACATATATATATAATATTATTTTTATTTAATTATTATGTTTTCGGTTCGACCGCCGGTCCGACCATGCAACCCATGACCCTATAGCCTCTCCAACTCGACATCTGGTCCGGCTTTTAAAACATTGGTTATAAAAGCTGTAAAAAATAAGGTTATTAAATCCAGACTAACAATTAAACCGATTGAGGTACTAAGTCAAGGGTCAGCGGGTCAGATTGAAGTTAAATTGGAGTTAACCCAAGACTAAACATGTAAGGGAGTGAAAATTTCAGAATTATTTATATGAAATTATAAAATGAAACTGTTATATATAATACTATAAAATATATCATAAAAGCATAGAAAAGAGATGTAGATAAATGAACCCACGTTTTCACCAGATTGAGAGCTTAATATTTTGATTACCTTAATTCAAGTGATTTTAGGCTGTAACTAAATATCCCTATGGGGAGTTTTGTTTCATAGAACGTTTAACACTTATGCTAATTAGAACTTTGAATTAATTAGGATTATTAGTGTTTTTTTAGTTATTAAATAACCCCTAGAACTCTATATAAAAGGTCTTAGCCATAAGTTAAAACTTAAAAGTGTGAAGGGATATTTGATCCCTACTAATGTAAAAAGGAAAATGTAACTTGTGTCTTTTCGTAGGGTGACAATTTTCTCTAGAGTATTTTTCTATATAGTGTTGGTTCATCACCCTCAAGTGAAAAATGATTATTATTAAATTCAAGTGGATTGATTTTTCTCTTGTGAACAATTACTCGTATTTGTTATCAATAAATATTTTTGTTGATCTACCGGCTCCTTGATTTAAGTAACAACTTATTTTAAACTAATCCAAACCCATGCCGAATGAATTTTCAAATACACATGGATGAACCTTACTACAACATAGGCCTTCTTGCTTTTACTTTGAAAAGAAATAAATTTTACTTACAGTATGCACGACCGAAAATCTGTTTCAATTCTTTATTTAAAAAAAAAATATTGTGCTTCTAATATTTACCCAAGGATAATTATTTCTTTTTATTATTATTTTCTTAGTTATATGTATATATAAACACATTTGACATTTATAAAATCACCTTTTTATTTCCATTTCTTTTATCTCTTTTTTTGGTCAACCCATTTCTTTTATCATTTCATTCCATTTTGGTTTCTAAATGAAGGGATGAAAAAAGTTGGATGAAAATATTTTTAATGAAATTAAACGGGAAACATTTAAAATAAATTACTCATTTCATAATGATAAAATAATACTCAAATGAAATATAATTTCTCACTTCTTGGAGCTAGCTAAATTTGTAAACTTTTTTATTAGAATTGAGTCTGAACTTAGGTAAGAACAATAATCAAACAACAAACAAAATGAGATAGGACGTAATTAGCGGAAAGATATATATGAAATTAGGGGGGGATTCAGAAGTGCAAGAGCCTATTTGAAAAAGTGATAGGAAAGTGCGTTTATGTTAGAAAAATAATTTTTACTTTTAATTAAAACTCCTTTCATATAAAGTTACCTCGTATACTATAAATCACGTTAGAAAAATAGTTTCTACCGCTAATCAAAACAGGCACTAAATCTTGATCCGGAATTAAAAATTATTCCATAAATATCCAAAATAAAACTTGTCTGACCTAACCTGGACACATGGTCTGTCCTATTTTATGTTTTAAACTTTTCATTTTGTTTCAAACTCACTGTTTGGCTTTAAGTAGGAGATGGCTCCATTGGACTATTAAGTATTAACATATAGATATATAGCTGCACATATTCGTATAAGCATTTAATAAATAATTTATTAGCAATGTGAACGCAATTAAAGAAAAAAAAATCTTAGCTGCCTTTAAAATGTTCCCTTCCGCTTCTGGTTTCCTCGTTGATTGTCTGCTTTTTTTTTTTAATCTTTGATCAGAGGTATCCGGCGCTAGATCTGGACCCCGGAACCGGGCCGTCCGAGCAACCGACTAATCCCCGCTGATTTGTAGGTACCTCGATGGGTAGAACAGCTGGCCAAGAGATTTAACGCTGCTCCATACCCAAAACTAGGGATCGAACCCCCGATCAAGGTTAAGGGTGGAAGAGCCCTTACCGCTCTACCACATGCTCTTGGTTGATTGTCTGCTTTTAAATGTTCACTAATCGTTACAATTATGCCGGTGGACCATCGACAAGAGATTAAAATATTTGTGCTTGGTGCTTTCGTTGTATCGGGAGGAAAAAAAGTGTGCTTATTAGAGCATTGTGGAATCCAATTATTGGTGCAAATTAAAAAGAATCACGTTCCTTGTCCATTAAAAAAATGATTAGTTTAAACGTATTATGACAAAGAAAGAGAGAACCCACGCAACCCCCATCCGGACAGTGGGTGTCAGCTACGCCCCTGCTGCCTTCTTGTTTTGAGGGTCTTCCTAAATATATTTTTTATGGTTCTTTAGATCATTCTATTCTATACAAAATGAGTGAAATTTTGACATATTATGGGTAAAAAATGGATCTTTTTTCAATTTTTTAAAAATTTTCAAAGATTTTTCAGAAAAATTGTATATATTTTTTTTTCACTTTAAGCATTTTTTTTTTTTGTGAAAAATCATAAAAAAATTGAAAATAGATTCGTTTTTTGCCCATAATATATCAAAATTTCACTCATTTTATGTAGAATCTAATGATATTAAAAATCATAAAAAATATATTTGGGAAGACCCCCAAAATGAGGGCACAGCAGAGAGCACAACAGAGAAGGGGCAACAGAGGCCCCAAATCCCCCCATACTTCATGGCTCATTTTCAATACTTCTTTTTAGAACAAAATAAATTCAATTTTTTCAGGAAAAATTCCAGAAAAAAACTTTAAAAATGTTAAAGAGTAAAAAATTGTTTTGAATATTCATAATACCAATGAAGTGTGAGTGCTTGATTTGTCCTTTTCAAAATTAAATAGAAATAACATAAATGCCCCTATGAGTTTAAAACACATGCTTGCATGTTTTTAAAGGTTTAACAAGTTCAAATAAAATTTTACCAAATTTTGATAAAATTTTCAAAAATTTCAATTCAAAAATCATTACTTGCTATAATAATAAGGTATTGATTCTCACTTTTGATAAGGGTTTAACAACTTTAGATAATATTTTGACAAGATCTGATAAGATTTTCACAAATCCAATTAAGAAAATATCACTTGCTACAATGATAAAGTATTGATTTTAACTTATGATGAGAGTTTCACAAGTTCAGATATTGTTTTAACAAATTCTTATAAGATTTTTACAAATTTTAACTCAAAATTCACCATTTGCTACAATAATAAGGTATTAATTCTCATTTTTAATAAGGATTTCACAAGTGTAGATAAAATTTTAATAAGTTCTTATATGTTTTTTTTACAAATTTTAATTAAAAATCTAAGGCACCAACGCCTATATAGCACTCCACTTTTGGATGCAACACGGATAGCTGAAATCACCGTCAGCATTAACACCAGATTTGAGAATATGAGAAGGATGAGGCGATTGATGTTGAGGAAGAAGCTTTGTTGCTGCATTCACCAGAGGTTGAAGAAGATTATGCGGTGGGAGCGACGAATGAACAGAGCAAACAACAGATTGAAGACCGGAAGAGAGAGAAGGAAAGGGAGGGCGTTGGACAAAAGAGAGAAGCAGACGGAAGCAAAGGAGTTTGGATAAATAAAAGATGTTTTTGTCATTTTTATTTAATTTTAAAAAGGATGAATCAGATTTTTTTGGAATTATGAATATTGGGAGCATCTTTCTGTCTTTTAATATTTTTAAAGTTATTTTTGTAGGATTTTTCCTTTTCTTGCTTGAATAAATTCATTTTCATTACATTTTACTATACCGACATGTCATTAAATATTCCCTTTATACTCCAACAACCAAACGATCGTTGTGATAATACTTGGCCCTCATGGGCCTAATTGGGCTTACACAGCATGACCTACCCCGATTTTGTTTGGACTCTCAGGCCTCGCAGTGCATTTGGATTCATGGGCCCACCATATGGCCTACTTTTTGACCTGGTCAGCCATCAACACTTAATGCATCAACTTTTATACACAATATAACCAAACACCTCAGGTCTAGTGAAAAGGTTATTCCCTCAACGTGTTAAGGTTTGAATTTCTGTTAAATAGAATTATTTTCAATAGGAGAGTCATAATAAAAAAACATAATAATAGAAATGTGAAAATTTTTTGGATTATAAAACATAGAAATACATGTAAAACTTTCTAACTCTCTTTATGCTAGGATTGAGCAAGCTACCATAAATCGGTATGTAACATCCTAATTTTTATATTAGGATTTAATTACAGTAAAATATTAATCATGATAAATGAATTTATCATGTAATTATTAAAATAAAGGTTTTATTTAAAATATGATTTATGATAGTAAAAGAAATTAGTGGAATAAAGACATATAAATAATATTATTTTATTATTATTGCAGTTGCTGTTAATATAAAAAAAACACAAAGAAAGGAAGTAAAAGAGATAGGATATTCAGTCCCAAAAAAAAAAAGAGAAAGGATACAAAATATATATATATATATATAATAAAAAAGTAAAATAAAATAAAATAAAAAATATATATGTGTGAGTGTGTGTGTGTGTGTGGGGCAACTAAAAGGGGGCAGGTAGCCCCTTTAGCTGCCACAAGGGGGAGGGGGTATCATATATAACCCCAGTCCCCCACCCAGCCATCACTTTGCCTCAACAGCGAAGTGATACTTCGGGTAGCAGAGAGCACGCAGGCGTCATCTTCAGTTTTTGTAGTTTAGGGTTTATAGTTTAGAAATCAGTAATATATTTAAAATCATTTTTATTCATAAAATTTTTTCATAAAAATTGTTCTAAATATTTTTTTTTATGATAGCAATTTTCTGCTAGTTAGAGAATTTTTTTGGATAAGGTTTTCGACAGATTTTGAGTTTTGTCAGTATATAACTATAAAAATATAGAAGATCATTAATAGTTAATTTAATCAGTTTACTTCTATTATTTAGTTGGTATTAGGTTTTATGTTGAATTTTCTATATAATCAATCTATAAATAATTCTATATTAAACTTTTTAACTGATTAAATTTAGGTTAAATGATTTATTTGGATTACTGGAGGTATTCTTAAAGTTTTAGTCGATTTAGAATTTTGATTTAAGTGAAGATTTATAATTTAGCTATTTTATGCCCTAAACTTTAAATTGGGGATTTTATGTAATTAAATGAAATTGTTGATAAACAATTACTTAAATGGGTTGTTTGAGTTAAGAAAAATATTTGAATTAATGTTAAAATAAATAAATGGGATTTTAGTGTGGAATTGGAATTTTTGAGTAATTAATTCAAAAATTTAAAATTATAGAATTAAGGTAAGTAAGTTAATTGTTCTAATAACTTAGAGTTATTAATGTGTAGTAAATTGATTGTTATAGATTGATTATGGCATATGTTTGAGTTCTTGGATTAGGAGCAGTGTGATAATAATTTGCTTTGGTGAGATGTAACCACTTTCATCTTATTGTGCATGCTTGTATAATGTTTGTGAGAGATTTTTAACTATATAGAATTGTAAATTTGCTATTGGTATGTGATGAGGACTATAAAACTATGTTGTTAATAATATTGTCTTGTGGGATTTATTTTCATTGAGATGTGACTAGTGATATTATATTATATGAATTGGTGTTGATTTATGATATTGGAAAGGTTCTTTTAATAACTTGTGAATTGATAATGACATGTGATAATTCAATGTGATTATATCTCTTGAGTATTGATATGAGAGGGGATGGTTGATGTGGATTTGATGTGAGGTTATTCAAATAGGAAATAAGGGGATGAATTTTTGTACAAATAGAGAAAATAAGGTGGTGGGCTTTCAGGTATATACTGGTTAGTCCTTTGATCCATTTGTGTCTAGTAGGGCCTTGACACCCCACTAATGTATTAGAGGGGGAATCCATGGTCCAGTCTTATGCTCTGTGTATTTTGGCCGATTTGTATCACTTGATCGATGAGCTTGTTGACTTAGATACCACTCACATGAGTGAGTGCTAGCCCATGGATTAGGAAATAAGGGAGGACAGAGAATAAATTCTTGTGTATTGATTTTTATGCACTCATAGGATAAATAATATGAGAATAAGATTATGATATTGCTCTCTCTCACACACACACACACACATACACACACACACAGAGGCAGCCACGCAGCCACACACACACACACACACACGCACGCAGCCACGCAGCCATGTGACATTTTTAATAGTGCTATGTTTCTATAACCGTCCCACATGACACCTCACAAGCACTTATTCCTATGCCTGATGAGATGGATTGTTGGTGGCTGAGGTTTTTGTCTCACCCCGTTGATTTAACATTTTTTACCAGGTGATAGTTCTCGTATGGGTCTATCAAGAAAGGCTTTGGAAGCTTAAGCTACTTCTGCTAATAATAGTGCTTCCGTCTTTTTTGAATATGTTGGATTATTGTATATTGCCACATTAGGGCTCATCATGTGTATTTTGGATATTTGATGTATTAACTATACACTTTTGATTTTTCTATAACTGGATTACTCTTGATGATTTTGGGTGGCTTAGAGCCCATATGACTTGTGGGTCAACAATTGATTTGATATGGATATTTTGATATATGATGAAAGTATTATTCAGTTAAAGAGCTTCGGCTTTGTAATGAATAGTTTTTTTGGACCTTTTGAAGTCCAAAGCCCAACTGTGTGCATGGCAATGTTTTGGTAAATGGTTTGATCAAACCCTAAGGTTTTGTTTGGTTGGAGATTTTATTAAGTTAGGTTAAATTGCGGTGGGGTTGAAGATTAAAAATAGGTGTTTGGTTGAAAGGAAGTTAGGTTAGGTTAGGTGTGAGAGGTTTTTTTGTCCTCTAGTGGTAATCTTCCCCACTTTATAAAACCTTCAGATTTGAGGTTTTTCTAAGTGAGAGAATTTTTGTATCCAATTATAACTATATTGCCTATGACAATTTTTTAAAATTTTAGCACCGTTCTCCCTTGTAGAACGAGCGCGAAGAGGAAGACAGGTCGCTATTCAAATTTAAGAAATGGTCAAGAAAGGTTGTGATTGGGGTGAAACAATGTTGGTCAGAGAGATTAGACAAGAGAAAGATTTGAAGTCGAAGTTGTTCTACTGTCGAGATTTGTCACATTGGATTGGAGTCTATGATTTTACTCTATGAGAAGATTTCGGGACTGGAAAGAGATGGGTATGCACAACGCAAGATGAAAGCTTCGGACCTGTGAGCTGGGAAGCTCGAAGTCTAATTGAAAATATATGCTCCGTTTTTTTTGTTGGCGGAAAATAGTTCACCGGCGTCAAGCTAAACAGTGGGTAATTAGCAAGTTAATGGAAGGATTATGAAAATAAGCGGGACTATTAATCTATTATGTCAGAAAAAGGATTATTGACCCAAAAAGAAGTTTTAATTTTTTTTAAAAATTTTATCTATTTATTTGTAAATATCCTTTTGTTACCTATCCCCTGCCACTTCACCCATCTTAGTGGTGGTTTCTTTGGACATATTTTTAATTTCCCGTATATATGTAATTAAAATTCTTACATTACTGGGGTAAAAGCAATAAATAAATTTAGAGGTTTGATATTTATCTTATTTTAAATTTCCAAGTTTTCAGATAATTAAACATGCATATGATTTTGCTTTTATTATACAAAATCATAATTTAATATCTGTTAAATTTTTAAGAACTAAATCAACATTTTATTTTTTAAAATAGATCCAAAATGGAGAATGTTTTTAGGGATTAGATGAATCATTTATATTCTGTTTAAAATTTGTATTATCATTTATCATTTCTACCACTATTAATAAATAGTTAGTTTCACTGCATTAAATAATTATTTTTTCACTTTTTTTTTTATATAAACAAGGATATTTTTTAAAAGTAATTTATATTTTTTTATATATTTATGGCATGTAGTTAATTTAAATCCAATTTTTTTTATCATAACTCATCTTTTTATGTCTAATAAAAAGAGAAGAATGCGTGAAAGAAGTGTATATAATTGTTAGAATAATTATTTTATAAATAATAATTTTACAAATAATTATTATTAATAAATACATTATAAAAGAAGAAGGAAAATATGTAGAAGGATATTTTTGTCCGCTTATAATTATCTCCCCTAACTTAACTTCATGAACCAAACAAGATATCAAACCTTCCCTACCTTTTTTTTGAACCAAATAACATTATAATCTCTTTTAATTTAATTTAAATAAACCTCACCTAACCTAACCTCCGTTGAACCAAACATAGCCTTAGTCAATTTTCCTTTTAAGGAAATGATTTTACATAGTAGGCCTACCCAAACCCATCTATATTTTGCCCATTTATGCCCACCATAAAAGGCCCATGACGGCGTGAGTTGAAACCCACCCATTTAATAAGTAAATGGGCGGACTACAGGCATACCTTCCGGTTGCCCATGTCTGCCCATTTATGTTTTTCTTTTTATATTAAATATTTGAACTTGTAAATTGTAATGTTTTAGTTTGAACGTTGAAATTTGAACATTAAAATGAGGGTATGATGGTATTTCTCTAAATTTAAATTTTTTAGTGTGAACTTTTTTTTTTTGGCCCACTAGTGTGAACTTTGACTATTGAACTTTGAACATTTAAAATTTAGAACAATGGATTGATGTTTATGACTTTATGTATGGAAGTTTCCCAAAAAAAAAAGTCAAAATTTAAACGGGTTCCCCATAACCCGTTTAGCCCTTCTGTTTATGTCATAGCCCAATTAACACAAGCTTAAATGGGTTGAGGTAAGAGTATGGGCTAGCCTGTGCCAACGTAATTTTAAATGGGCGGGCTATGGGTTTGGGTACGGGCTGCCCAACCAGCCCATTGCTCAATATTAAGTATGCATTTAATTTCAAGAGATGCAAGTAATATAAATAAATAATAAATTACATAATTTGATAGATTAACTGAAATGCAATACAGCATCAATGTATTTTGGACTTGATCAATAGAGCCTCCTTTTGACATATCAGCAGAATTAGAAATAGGTTAGGTCAATGCTCAGGAGGCTTAACTAACCTGAAGTAGTTTATACTACAACCTCCCCTACCCTACCCATCCTCTAATAATTTTTTTTAAAAAAATCTAGTTTGAAATTTTTAAGTATACTATTTAAATTAGCTCATTGTATAGTTGGTAGCTTATGTATCTTTGATCAGCCTCCACCTGAAATGAAAGAGGTAGGTTGAAGAGAGACTCTCCAATTGTTTGACCTTAACTTGTAATTCTCTCTAGAGAGAAGTTATCCCATGTACCTTTTGTTAGAACCGACTGACACCCAAGAGGGGGGGTGAATTGGGTGTAAGATAAAAACTTAAGAACATTTAATATCGTTTCGCATCTTAGAGGAAGCAATAAATATGAAAGTAATGAATCATAAATCACAGTTAGATATTTAAATGATATATGCTAGAAGTATACGAGCTTAGGGAAGAGAATATGCAAACTGTGATTTATCCTGGTTCGGTCCAATCCACGATGACCTACGTCCAGTCCCCAGGCTCCTCTTGAGATTTTTAATCCACTATCTTCCTCAAGTTTAACAGGGTACTTGAGAACCACTACAATCTCACAAGTTTGATCCGGGCACTTGCGAAGCCTTTACAAATCTCGCACTGAGATTACTCCCTTTACACACCGTAAGATTACAACCAAGTTGCTCCCCCTTACACACCATAAGGATACAATTTTGATGATGAAAGATTACAATCAATCTTCTCTCTTAGAAGTGAATAAGATGAACACTGAAGTACAATACAAATAATATCTCTCTCAAAGGTAAATCATATAGAAGCTATAGAAACAGAGAGTATGTGCAATGAGTATTGATGTCAGGATGTTGGCATTTGGACGATGTATACACTGAGTCTTACTTCTGTTTTGGATGATCTTCTATTTATAGCTGATGAGGATTGATAACCATTTGAGCATTTCAACATGTCCGTTAGAGTGACGTAGCTTTGTTTGACCGTTCTTCGATTTTGAAAACTAGCCGTTGGAACGTTGGCCGCTCCGCTTCGTAAACTCAACTTTTATCTCTTCTCATCATCTCTTCATTGTTTTACTGGAAAAATGCATTAAACACTAATACAATGAAGTGTTAGAGTGATTAGAAGCAATAAGAATGAGTTATATGATCATTCCATTGATTTCCAGAATCTTCGAGACGTTGCTCTGTTTTCCTGGGAAGCATTACTCGAGTACTTACTCGAGTAAACATCAAGTTTCTTCACAGGTTACTCGAGTGGCTACTCGAGTGGCCTTCTATTTTCTGCATAGCTTACTCGGGTAGTGACTTGAAGTTCTCTTCTAAATAACTCTGCATACACAGTGCTTTACTCCAGTAGTGACTTGAAGTTCTCGTCTAAATAACTCTTCAAGTTTTGCTAGCACAGTGCTTTACTCCAGTAGTGACTTGAAGTTCTCGTCTAAATAACTCTTCAAGTTTTGCTAGCACAGTGCTTTACTCGAGTAGCTACTCGAGTATTCATTAAAGTTTACTCAAGTACATACTCGAGTATCATCGGGAAAACTTTGATGAACTTCAGGTTTTTGCTTACCACAGTGAGTTACTCGAGTAGCTACTCGAGTAACATTGGCAGGATTGAAAATGCCGAGAGCAACTGCAAGTGACCTACATGGTTACTCGAGTACTTACTCGAGTAACGTTGGCAGGCAGAGAGCAACTGGAAGTTTTCTATCTGATTACTCGAGTACCTACTCGAGTAAAGTCTTTTGTTATCAACCAGTTACTCGAGTGGTGCCTTCAAGTGAATTCTTGATTTTGACTCAAAATATGGCAAATTATATATCATCGGAAAGCCCTCATTATCTACATTCCAATGCAACAAGAATCAACTCCTAACTCGTTGTGTACAGAAAGTTATGATCCAAATAGTATCTACTGTTCTTAGACAATTCTGAAATCACGAGCAGCAACTTCCAGAAGTCATAGCTCTTAGGATATAGCTTCAAATGTGACAAATTATATATCCATGGAAATCTCTTTGAGTCTTCTTTCATATGGCACTGGTTTCGTCTCAATCCGATATGTATTTAGAGAGTTATGTCCAAAATACCAAAGCTGTCCTGGAATATGACGGTGATTCATGTGTCAACTTTCGAGGCTTATATCTCTCTCATCTGACCTCCTTTGAATGTGATCTTAGTGTCAAAAGTTCGTGTTGGAAGTCTAGTTTCCAATTCCACCAGTTTCAGTTCGATCCGACATGTGGTTGGAGAGATATCATTAAAATACCGAACCTCTATTCTGCCGCGCGAAAACAAAGTGCCATTTACTTCAAGTGCAGCCTCGAGTAATTCATCAAATAACCCGGCAGATTACTCAAGTAAGGCCTCGAGTAAACACCTCCAAAATCAGACAATACCATATTACTCGAGTGATTACTCGGGTAATCATCCCCAAAGGTACCATAGCTTCCGTATACATCATTTTAGCTTCGTATTGACCCATTCCAACTTCCGTATGATCATAGAAACCTCCGGTATCACTTTTAATAGCTTGGATCTTGATATTCTCATGTGATCTTGCAAGTTTTTATTTCCTTAATCTCTTTCTTCTTGTTTTGCCACTTGATGATCATTCTTCATAACCCAACTAGATATCTTCTTGAATATCTTTAATCTTTGCTTGATATTCCTATTAGTTCTTGCAATGCCTTCTTTCTTCAATCCCTTGTCTCTTGATTTTCTTCTTGAGATCATTCTCCACATATGAGGCATTATAACATCAACCCACAATCGGGTTTATGACTAATCTACAAAATATGCAACATTAAATATAGTAGTTAGTCAATGTAGAAGATAATTATATCATACAAACTTTTTACTCATATTTAACATCTATATTTGACATCATCAAAACTATTCATATCTAACACCTTTAAAAAAAGAAGGGGAGTAAGCGTTGTAAATCGGGTTACCACTACTACAAAAAACATTTTTAACGTCCCTTTTTTAGGCCTTTTAACGTCTGAAAATAAGGGGACGTCTATGTGAGCGACGTAGTAAAAAATGACAATAACATCCGTAGATAAAAGGACGTCTAAAATCTAAACTTTAGACGTCCCCATTTTAAAAAGGGACGTCTAAAGTGCCACGCTGACACTTTAGACGTCCCCACTTTAAAATGGGGACGTCTAATGTCCTACTTTAGACGTCTCCATTTTAAAGTGGGGACGTCTAAAGTGTTACTGTAGTAGCACTTTAGATGTCCCCAGTTTAAACTGGGGACTTCTAAAGTATTAGAAGTCCCCAGTTTAAACTGGGGACGTCTAAAGTGTTTTTTTTTAAAAAAAAATCATTTATATTACAGATCTGGACTAAACAGTATTTAAAACCAGAAATCACAGATCATCGTTAATAAAATTACAGATCTAATATCTAAAATCCAAAATCTACACAATAATAACTCTAAAGCTGAAATCTCATAGGCAGAAGATGAAAATAATAAGAGGAATTAGTTACAAAAAACCTATCTCCTTCTATTATTCAAATTTATTTTCTCATAATAATGAACAGAGAAGAGCGATAGGGAGAGATGAACCTCATTTTCTCAACAGGAACGTAGACATGAAGCATATTTCAGAGTTTTGATCTACAAGAACGATAGGGAGAGATGAACCTCGTTTTCTCAGCAGGAACGTAGCCATGAAGCATATTTCAGAGTTTTGATTTATAAGTCATAACAATACAAGTTAGAAGATAAAATAGAAGGGAAACCCAAAGAAAAAAGAGAAAGAGGATAAAATAACAAATGATGGTAAGAAAGCATAACAGATCTGGCAGTGAAAAAGAGAGAGAGAAAGGAAGAAGCAAGAGTTAAAGAGCATATAAAGAAAAAGAAGAAGCAAGAGTGTGTGGTGGTAATGACTCTTCTTGTGCTTGTAGCGATGGGAAGAGAAAGATGAGTGTAAAACTAGTATAAAGCTGACAAATAAAGACTGTCAGAAAAAATTTGAATTGTTTTTCACGTCCCCAATTTAATTTAGGGACGCCTAAAATTATTCAGTTTTTTTTTTTTTTGACATGACTTTAGACGTCCTTATTTAAATTAGGGACGTCTAAAGTCAAGATTTTTTTTTTTTTTAATGAGGGCGTCCCTTATATATATATATATATATATGAGGGACGCCCTGTTATTAGGGACGCCATTTTGGCGTCCCTGATGTATCAACAGGGACGCCCTTTGGCGTCCCATATTCACATGAGGGACGTCAAAGGGCGTCCCTCAATAAAAAAAAAAAAAAATTTTGTAAAAAGCTTTAGACGTCCCTAATATATATAGAGACGTCTAAAGTGTGACTTTACAGGCTTTAGACATCCCTATTTGAATTGGGGACGTCTAAAGTAATTTTTTTTTTTACTTTAGACGTCCCCAATTCAAATAGGGACGTCTAAAGCCTGTAAAGTCATACTTTAGACGTCCTTATTTAAATTGGGGACGTCTAAAGCTATTTAGTTCTCACCCATAATTACAAAAATGCCACCGTCGTTATTTTTTACGTCCCTTTTTTAAAAAGGGACGTCTTTTAGGGACGTAAAATTCATATTCTGTAGTAGTGTACATACAAGGCTTTAAAGACCATAATATTACTGCAGCGGCAAAATGTCAAATCCAAAAAGCCAAACCAGAGGCAGAAATCAGCCGAAATAAGATATTAAAAACAAAGGAAACAACAACAGAACAAAACCAGCCTTGTGTTGGGGTCATTATGCTGACTGGATTCAGTTGTAACATGATCATTAGTTTGCTCTTTTTAGAAGAGCCCCAGATTCAACTGTGTTCAGGTTCTGCTAACTTGCCATCTACAACTTTTTTTCAAGGAAAAAGTTCAGAGACATATATTGGGATAAATGCAAAGAGAACAAAGTGAAAGAGAAAACAAAGTGAGTTTTACTATATTTTAACAAGAGTATTGGAACATATTTTTAATGGATTTGTTCATATGAGTACATACGATGTGCAGGGAAAGCGGGAAAGAGGAGAGTGAAGGGAAATATTAAAAAAACAGTCAAATATTCAAATCTGTATTAGGAAAAGCTTGCGAGCTACAATCATGTTTGAATTTCAAAAGTTCAGATAGCTAAGTAAATATAAAAAATTTGGATAAAAGAATGATCAAGCCAGGTACTTATAGGTGTTAGAATCATCTGGATCCCTTTCTAAATAGTCTTGAAGGATGAGATTTTCAATTCGCTTCTTGATTACTTTAATATCAGGTTTGAACATATGATTCAACATTTCAATACATTCCAAAATCAATTGTTGATGCCCCAAAATTTTTCTGCTCTTCATAATTCTCACAATCACAGCGTCAATAGCAAATCTCCTATCTTTGTTAACGTCTTCTACCACCTTTTTCCTATCATCAGTTGGTGGAAGAGAGATCTTGATCCTCCTCATTCGATCTGTGAATCTTGAGTTAAACTCAAACATGTCATTTGGAGATATAGTTTTTGTGTTTGGCTCCTTAGAAAGTATCTTATATTTTACACAAGACAAAGAATGAAGTACACGAACCAAGTCTCTGTGGTCTAAGTCTAACTGAGTCTTAATCTCTGAGAAACTCAATTTATCTGCATTGTTGAATAGCAGAAGAGTGGCAGCTTGATAAGTTGAAACTATCAATTCAATGGTTTTTTGTTGAAATTTTCCATTGATGTTGCAAGTTCCCAGAGAGAAAATCCACGAGAGCTTTTTGTGCTTTGTTGTTGATGCATGATACCCATTGAAAACTTCCACACACTTGACCATCTCTGGAGGGAGATTTAGGCCACAAGATTTGTAACTAGGCCAAAATCCAGTAGTGAGAACAGCAATTGATAAGTCAATCCCAGGGTTTACGTGTTGATATTTATGAAGATACTGCTCAAAGCTTCTTTGCTTATCCCTAGCTACGGCCAAGTCTGCCATCATCCCCTCCATCTTTGAAGTGTACTGTGCACCATATTGCTGCTTCAGTTTACCCAGAAAATTTTTTTCATGATCCTCATTGGCACTCCGGTCAAAAAATAGCCGACGAGCGAGCCTTTTCCGATAAAACTCAACAAAGAGATCCTTATCACTGTTGTACACAAGAAGGTAGACAACCTTCTCTAGAGTTTCATCTATTGCCTCATCACTCAGCTTCTCACTACCACCACCCTTCTTAAGAATATTGTCACAGAATGTTGCAACAAGTTCTGAACTTGAAATGCCAGCAACGCTTTTATTACAGAATACTTCAAAAGCTTCTTTTAATGCCTTGTGGAAGATAATGTTATTCATAAAGGTGCTTTTAACATATGCCATATACTTGTCATGAAGCTCAATGAAATTTCTTACTACGACTTGTTCTTGAACACCGGATGAGCTATTATTTGTTGTTTGATTACTAGAAACTTCTTCAGCCTGTTGAACCAATGTTGTGCCCTCAGTTGTAACATGCTTCTTGAATACATGAGCAACAAGCTCTAAACCTTTAGGGATTTCATGGTATAATCTGTACATTCTAGAGAGATCTTCCACCTTATCACCTTTCAGCAACACGTGACAACCAGAGTTCTCCTTCTCAAGTAATTGAGTTGCGTGGGAAACAAGCAACTCATGTTGAGCTCCCTCCACCAATTTCTTTTGTGTGTCAGAGTGTAAGTAACCAGCCTCTCTGACTCTGTACCTTTCTCTCTTCAAGGATTCCTCAGCCTTGAGCATATAAACTGGGCATGAGTCAACCTCAATCCAGTTTGTCGCCTTTCTTGCATAGTAAGTAGAAGCATCAGCAAGCATATGAACTTCAAAATCCTGCTTATACACACCAATCTCAATGTATATATGAACAACATTCTTCAACAACGACGGATCTATCTGTTGTCCCTCACGTTCTTTATGGATTAGAGAGATGATAGCATCAGTAACCTTAGCTTTTACCTCATCAAAGGCCACATCACGAAAACAAGAAACTGCAACAGTATTGAGTGAAGGCAGTGAGCGTTGCGTAATATAGTAGCGATCAAGATAATGGAAGAAGCGTGAGAGCCATCGAATCATAACTTTGTGGTTGTTCCATCTTTTGAGAAGCTCTCTGAGTAAGAATTCATGGTGCTTGTCTCTTAAAGATGGCAAAACATTAGATTTGAGGTATTCTTCAAAAGTCTCTTTGTATTTTCCATAAAGCTCTTTAGAGTATTGATATGGTGGTGGTTGAGTACACATGTTGTAGATTGTAGTGTATAACACCATGTACTCTTCTGAAGTGAAAGACTTCTCTGGTAAGCCTTCTAGAATATTCTTCAGCTTTGTGATCCCTTTCTGCATTAGGCCCCATCCATGTTGCAAATCAATGGACTTCTGGCGATTCATTCCTAGCAATGTAAAATTTGATTGTCTATGTTTAGTAGTTTAAAATTGCAGGGTTTAGATAATAAATAAAATAAACTTGTCTTAATCCTCTTGCAAAATATTAGCAAGCTGAAGGCATGCATATATTATGACAAAAAATAAATTTAAAATATTTCATCTAAATAAACCTATTTTTTATTTTCTTTTTTCCGGGGCCAACAAGAGTAACTTTTATTCTAAAGAGAGCAAAATGCCTTTTATTATATATTCTAAAGATGCTTTATATTTTAAAAGACAAAACTATTATCATATATTTATTTCATACTATGTATAAGCTATTCCAAACAAACACTAAAAGAGCTTTAGAGGCCGAATTCCATATCCAAATTGCTAACAATGAAATCGTGATGAATTGAGGATATCAAAGAAAGAGGGGGAAAAAACGTTAAAATGATAATCTTATATATGTTGGCTCTATTGACAATACCCATATTACAATTTGTTGTTACTCTTTTGATTTCTCTCTGCGAGCTGTTTACTTATTAATTTCTTTAATCTAATAAATAAGGTGATGCTGCAATAAGTTTTTATATATATATAAATATATATATATATATATTATCATTATTCTTAATGAGAAATTCTCTCCGATCAATATCTTTAAAAATCTCATATGGAGATACTATACACGTATATAATTTTATAAAGAGTAAAAATGAAGAATATTCAGATCAAAATAAGAATGAAGAATATTGAAAATAAGTTACTAGCTACTTTTTTTAGAATAAAGATAAGACCATAATTTTTACGAAAATTCAAACTTTAAAATAAAAGCTGATTTTTAACGAATTGAAAGAGTTTATACAATAGATAAAAAATTCAACTATCCAAAAATAATCTACATACAATGACATCACAAAGAAAAAATTAATAAAGAAAAAATTAATTTAAAATAAATAACTAGTCAGATGGCCCGTTGTATGAAGAGAGGCCGTTTATTGAAGAAAACGTAATAATTATAAGAAAAGAAGAACGCAACGTGTGAATGAAGAAAATGATACTCCCTCCGATCCTAGTTATAAGATAAAGTTGATTTTTTTGAAGAAATTAAGGAAGCCAATTAAATCACTTTAGAGTATTTATATTTTTAGTATCTTTAGATTATATATCAGTTTATTAGAAAAATTAATTAGTTTGAAGAAGAAAAAAATAAATATAAATATTCTAAAGTTATTTAATTGACTTCCTTAATTTCTCCAAAAAAAATCAACTTTGTCTTATAATTAGGATCGGAGGGAGTACTTAGATTAATGAGTCTTGATATTTTAGTATATACTGTGTAGGGGTGTTTGAAGTATCCCAATCTCGATTGTCTCAGCCCGGATCTAGACATTTTGATCTTGGGAATTTCTCATCCCGACCGGGATCGGGACCAGGACAATCGGGATTGTGATATATTAGAACCGGGACCGGGATCACCCTTGAGATCCCGATCCCAATCCTAGTTTCAATTTTTTTTTATCTTATAAATTAAGTTACTCTTTATATATATATATATATATATATATATTACCCCATAAATTAAGTTATCATTTGATAAGATGTATATCACATCTTTAGTTAGAGTTAAACCATATATATAGTGATATTAATTCTAACAATATAATGTATAAAGATAATAGCGAAAATGATGATGATGATAAAATGTTATTCTTCAATTCTTGATCAATTTGTGTGATTATTAAGGCTTTCTTAGGCGTTAAATAATCACTTTAAACACTAGATTATAAAAAATTTAATTGATATAATAATATATTTTAAATTAATATTTTTAAAAAAAAACTGGGATTTCCTTGTTTGATCCTAGTCTCGATCTCGTGCAGACTTATTTGTTAATTGGACTTATAATAATATATTTTAAATTAATTTTTTTTTAAAAAAAACTGGGATTTCCTTATATATAGGGAAAATTGTGAAAAAATCCCTCATTGGCAACTTATTTGTCAAATGGGACCTTCGCGTGCAGACTATCTTCTGCGTATGCAGAATATCTTCCCTAGATCGATGATCTTCCCTGTGAACAAAATTCTTCCCTATACGTATACAGAAATCTTCCCAGATCCCATTTAATAAATAAGTTGCCAATAAAATCTTTTTTAACAATTCTCCCTTATATGTATGTGTGTGTGTTAACTTACTGTGTGTATACATATTTAAATAAATGAGCAAAGAAAGGAGGGAGAAGACTTTTTTATACATTTAGCGAGTAACTGAGGATTAATATAATGGTTACTCATATTTACCCTTATTTTAATTTTAATCTCTTAAATTTCAAAATGTAGGTTTTGAAACTAGTTCAAAACATAGGTTTGAAATCTTTTAAAATATTGGTCCCTTTAACACTTGAGGAAATAAGTTTCATTTCGCAGATAATATTGGTCACTTTCCCATTTTTCCACATGGGATAAACCCCAAAACCCTAAATGGGTTTGAAACTTGAGTGAATAAACTAAAAAGGAAAATTGAAGAAATAAAGATTGTATTAACTCTAAAAAAAAAAAAAGACAAAACATAGGTCAGAAGGCAGATAAAGAGAATCAGCATACCTGTACAGAATGATTTCCAAAGTTTTTTCCCTCTGAATGGAAAAAAAAAAAGCTCAATCCAGATAACCGGGAGCTCGAACCAAGCAAACTGATTCAAAATTAGTTGTTGTGAGCAATAGCATTTTCTTAAATAAATGAAAATTTTTAATCATAAATTACCAAAGCTATATTCAGGCTATTTAGGCGGATAGGAAAGACAATGCAAGACACAGGGAAACGAAGAAACAGAAGACGAGAACAGACCTGCGGAGTTGCCGGCAACCGTGAAAGTAGAGAAGGACGACGACGACCACCACCACCACCACCACCGTGAGAGTGGAGAAAGGCGACGGTGGGTGAGAGAGGTTGCGACGGCACGAGAATGGGAGTGTCACAGTTTATGAGGGCGAACAATTATAAACCTAAGAGCAAGTTTTAAATTAAAATCTCCATTGATGATTCTTTTGTTTTTTATTTAATAATTTAATAAATCCCATTAAAATCGCGATTCAAAAATTGAGCAGTTGCATTTTATAAATATGCATGATACGATAGGAATAGATACGACACAGGAAGTTTAGATAACAAGGTGTAATCTAAACCGTTCCCACGACGGAAGCGGCTGTGAGAGAGGCCGCCGACTTTTTCATTCATGCTTCTGTTGGGCCCGCCTGTTATATTTGTCCTATTTCCTCGTTTCTCCTGTTGCTAAAATATTTTTAACTCGTTGGCCAAAAAATAAAAAAAATTTTAACTCCACCTTAACCCTTAAATTTATTTATTTATTTTATAAATGTGTTTGTTTATCTTACGAATATCATTATTTATTTTATAAATTCTTTTATTTATCTTGTAAACAGTTAAAATATTCTTTGTTAACTTCCTCATTTCTTTTGAATTCATTTATTTATTTTGTAAATATTTTTATATGGCTTGTAAAAGCTCTTAACTGAAATAATACAGTAATGATATCATTATCTTTTAACTAACAAAAATTAATTTCATTTTGACCCAAAAGTTGCAGTAAGGTTCAGAATCTTTTGAGGGTTCACAAGAAAGGGTTTGGTTAGATATAAGATAAATTTCGTGAGTTGGATTTCAAAAAAAAAAATTAAAGAAGTGAGTTTTAAAAATCTTAACTAGTATTTTTTAAAAGGGGAAAAATTTTAACTAAGATAAGATATAAGATAGCAGCGTAAAAAATTAATTAAAAATTTTTAACTTATCTCTTTAAATTTTTTAAATGCAACTCAAAAAATATTAAATCATTAAAAATGCCCAATACATTTTACAAATATATGTAACTTCCTCCTGTATTGATTATAAAGACATTAATTAACAAAGGACATTAAATATTTTTTGTATGTAAAGGCGCGCTGTGGGAGAGAGAGTGATAATTAATATTTATTTAAAAAGTAGGAGAGTGAAGGGAAAGATTTTTTTTAAAAAGTAATATTCAAATATTTATCAAGAAAAGCTAGCCATGTACAATTATATATAAATTTTGAAACTTAAGATTGCGATACCATAAGTAAATATAACAATACACAAGGTTAAAAAACAGATATACAAAAATACTAGAAACATGAATGGTGTTGATCAAGCCAAATATCTATAAGTGTTAGAGTCATCTAGATCCCTCTCCAAATAGTCTTGATTAATGAGATTGTCAATTCGCATCTTGATTATTTTAGGATTAGGCTTGAAAGTATGACTCAACATTTCAATACATTGCAAAATCAGTTGTTGATGCCCCAAAACTTTCCTACTCTTCATAATCCTCACAATCGCAGCATCAATAGCATATTTTCTATCTTTGTTAACATCTTCTACTACCTTTTTCCTTTCATCATTTGGTGGAGGAGGGATCTTAATCCTCCTCATTCGATCTGTAAATCTCGAGTTGAATTCAAACACATCATTTTGAGAGATAGTTTTTGTGTTTGGCTCCTTAGAAAGTATCTTATATTTAGTACAAGACAAAGAATGAAGTATACGAACCAGATCCTCATGGTCTAAGTCTAACTGAGTCATAATCTCTGAGAAACTCAATTTTTCTGAGTTGTTGAATAACAAAAGAGTAGCAGCTTGATAAGTTGAAACTACCAATTCAATGGTTTTTTGTTGAAATTTTCCATTGATGTTGCAAGTTCCCAAAGAGTAAACCCATGAGAGCTTCCTATGCTTTGTTTTTGATGCATAATACCCATTGAAAACTTCCACACACTTGACCATCTCTGAAGGGAGTTTTAGGGAACAAGACCTATAAGTAGGCCAAAATCCAGTGGTAAGAACTGATACTGATAAGTCAATCCCAAGTTTCATATGTGGATTTTCATGAAGATACTCCTCAAAACTTCTTTGAGTATCCTTAGCTATGGCCAAGTCTGTCATCATCCCCTCCATCTTTGAAGTGTAATTTGCACCAAATTGCTGCTTCAGTTTGCCCAGAAAATTTTTCTCATGATCCTCATTTGCGCTCCGATCGTAAAGTAGCCGGCGAGTGAGCTTTTTCCGATAAAACTCAGCAAACAGATCCTTATCAGAGTGATACATAAGAAGGTAGACCACCTTCTCTAGGGTTTCATCTATTGCCTCATCACTCAGTTTCTCACTACCACCACCCTTCTTAAGAATATTGTCACAGAATGTGGCGACAAGTTCTGAACTTGAAATGCCAGTGACGCTTTTGTTACACAATACTTCAAATGCTTCTTTCAATGCCTTGTGGAGGACATTGTTATTCATAAAGCAACTCTTAACATATCCCATATACCTGTCATGAAGCTCAATGAATTTTCCAACAATAATAGCTTGTTCCTGACCACCAGATTTATTTGCTGCCGAACTACTAGAAGCTTCTTCAACCTGCTTGACCAATGTTGTACCCTCACCTATAACATGTTTCTTGAATACATTAGCAACAAGCTGCAAGCCTCTAGATATTTCATGATATAATCTGTACATTCTAGATAGATCTTCCACCTTATCATCTCTAAGCAAAACGCCACAACCAGAGTTCTCCTTCTCAAGTAATTGAGTTGCGGGGGTGAAGAGCAACTCATGTTGAACTCTCTCTACTAATTTCCTCAGTGTGCCGCAATGTAAGTAACCAGCCTCTCCAGCTCTATACCTCTCCCTCTTCAAGGATTCCTCGGCCTTAAGCATATAATTCGGGCAAGAGTCGATCTCAATCCAGCTTACCGCCTTTCTTCTATAGTGAGTAGAAGTATTTTGAAGCATATGAACTTCAAAATCCTCCTCATACACACCAATCTCAATGTATATATCGATAACATTTTTCAACAACGATTGATCAATTTGTTCCCCTTCACGTTCTTTATGGATTTGATAGATAATGGCATTTGTAACCTTAGAACTTCCCTTGTTGAAGACCAAATCTCGAAAACAAGTGAGTGCAACATCATTGAGCGTAGGAAGTGAGTTTTTGTTAATATAGTTGCGATCAAGATATTGGAAGAAGTGAGAGAGCCATCGAGTCATAACTTTGTGGTTGTTCCATCTTTTAACAAACTCTCTGAGTAAGAATTCATGGTACATGTCTCTTAAAGATGGCCACACAGTAGAGTTGAGGTATTCTTCAAAAGTCTCTTTGTATTTTCCATAAAGCTCTTTAGGGTATGCATATGGTTGCGGTTGAGTACACATGTTGTAGATTGTAGTGTATTGCTTCATGTACTCCTGGCAAGTGAAAGGTTTCTCAGGTAGGCCTTCTAGAATATTCTTCAGCTTAGTGATACCTTCCTGCAGTTGGGCCCATCCTTGTTCCAGCTCAATTAGTTTTCGCCCCATCATTCCTAACCATACAAAATATCATTAATAATAATATTTATTAAATTTAAAATCAGAGTTAACTAGATATTAATAAATAGAATGAAGTAGCTATCTTAACAGACAAAAATTTGTTTGATTGGAGTGATAAAGTGTCGTTAAAATCATAGAATCAAAATTCCACTGAACCTTTCATCTGTAAATTTTGTCAGGAAAATATTTTGAAACTTCCGTTTGAATGTAAGTGCTCAAAGCTATTTATATAATTTGAAACGCCCTATTTCTATCCAATCAAACATATATCTGATCCTCTTGCAACTGAAAGCATATATCCTGACAAATATTTAATTAAAAAATCTAGTTTTTTCCTGAGGTCAGCAACTGTAATTTTTATTTCAAGTAATTTCTAAGTTTTATTATTTTCCAAAACAGTTTCTATTTCCGTCCAAAGATGTATGGGCGAAATATGATAACAAATTTAAAGAAAAAGAAAACGATAAACACAAACAAACATTCAATAAGAAATTGAAACTAATGAGAAAGAAAGAACAAATAAAATTACAAAAACCCAAACAAACATTCAACAAGAAATTGAAACTAAAGAAGGAAAAAAGAATAAATGAAATTGCAATAACCCAAATAATTAAACTAAAGAGGAAAAAGAATGTTAAAAAGAAGAAAGTTTTAAGAAGATAATCTTACCTCTGTGGCTCTGTTTGCTTTTCAGAGCTTTGCTCTTTTGGTTTTTGAGTTTTTGCTGCTCGTACTTCACTATAGGAGGGAAAGAGGGATGTTTAGAAAATATTACCTGAGATATTATCCAAATCTTTTTAGATATTATAAATTCTTTTAATTTGTTCAAAAATCCTTTTAGATATTATTAATTCTTTTAATTTTTTAATTAAGAAAATAAAGAGAAGCAAACCCAAACAAACATTCAGTAAGAAATTAGAAATCGGCACATGATGACCACAAAGAAACTAAAGAGAATAAATATATAAATGAAATTGCAAAAACCCAAACAAAAATTCAACAAGAAATTGGCGCCATAAAGAAACTAAAGAGAAACTGTGTTTAGAATGAAGAAACTAAAGTGAAACTAAAAGGAAACTGTGTTTAGAACAAAGAAACTAAAGAAAGAAGAAAGTTTTGAGAGGATAAGCTTACCTCAGAACTTTCTGCTGCCTATTGACAATTCGCTTTTAAGTCTTAACCACTTTGCTCTTTTGATTTTTCTGTGTGACTCGTACCTCTCTAAAGGCTAATAACCCTTATTTATAGATAATTTAGAGTCTAGCTTGCAGGGGGAAAGAGATTTAGAAAAATCTTAGATGAAAGATTATCCAAATATTTTTATATATTATTATCTTTTTAATATTTTAATAATATCCCGTCATCTTTATTTTTTTTTCTATGGTTAATTTTTATTCTGATATCTAGATAGGGAGATAAAATATATACACATATATGTATATATATCTTTTTTTACCCGATATGCATAAGTATATCTATATATATAAATATATATCTATATATAATTTTAAATCCACATGTGGTGTAAGATAATTTTCAAGGACCGGCCCCTAGTTTGGTATATTTATGTGTTTCGTTAAAATGGATAACCCCAATTTATCCTTTCTTTCATCACCCTTTGATTTTATATTCATATTCATATTTTAGTTTTATTTTATATTTTTATTATTTTAACCCTCTTTTCAAATTATTTAGATAAAATATGGTGCTCACGGATGAGCAAAAGCGAATGTTAGAGATAAAGATAGTTTTTAACCCAACAAAAAAAAAAGGCTAAATTATACAAATTCCTCCTAAACTTTGGGTCAGTTGCATATAACCCCATAATATTTCAAAATTTAAATTTAACATTCCCGACCTTTCATTTTTTAACTATTAATCATTTACTATTAAGTGATCGTCATCTTTTTAGCAGAAATTATCACGTTACATTATGAGATGACACATGTCATCCTACATGGCATACTATGTGAATTACTAATTTCATAAAACCCTCCTAAATTTTGAACAGTTGCAAATAACCCTTTGAACTTTGATCAATTACAAATAACCCCCTTAACATTTCAAAATTTAAATTTAACTCCCTTAAAATTTGATTTATAATAAATAACCCTCATGTTATTACTTTAATCATTTTAATAAATTTATTAAGTTTTTTACTATCATTTGTCAATTAAAATAGTTTTCTTGTATGAAAAAAACTAAAATAATAATATTTTAAAAATATAAAAATAAAAATTTCATCACTTATATACCATTTATTTATTTTCTTAGGTTAATTGAGCATTAATAGTATAAAATTATTGTCATTTGTGTTAAATATAATATTGGGATTATTTATTATCGATAATTTAAATATTATATTTTTGTTAGAGGATAACTCTTGTCTTCATTAATTTTTTAATTAGCAATGCATATTTTTTTAATTAGAGGTTCAACATTTATTTTATATTTTTCTAAATATTATTCTTTTAGTTTTTGACATACAAAAGAACTATTTTAATTGATAAATAATAGTAAACATTTTAATAGATTTATTAAAATGATATAAAATAACGGCATGCAGTTTAATATTATTGATAGGTCTCAAGCCGGCCTATTAGATATTTAAAAAAAATTAGAGAATAGGAAAATTACATTTCTTTAATTCCATTTTTGAACTTCGGTCAGAATTCTTCTGCTAACCCTATTCTTCATCTTCATTTCTCCATTCTCGTCAGCTCTAGAGCGGCACTGGCACACGACACAACTGTCCTCTCTTCGACTCCGTCCGACATCGCACAGGCGCACGACCGTCCTGTCTCTGTCGTCGACTCATCGTCAGTCCCTCGTCTCTCTGTCGTCTCGTCGCCAGATTTCTTGGTTTTTCTTAGGTGGATTTCTGGACATCTGCGAATTGCTCATCTGTTTCTGGTTCATTTGCTGGTTCATTTCTGGTTCCTTTTTGATTTTGTGATTCTGCTATAAACCGTTTGTTACACTAAATATGTTTTATTTTCCATTTTTTATCTGCTCCTTGAGTCATTTGAATGGTTTGGTAGATTCTGCTATAAACAGATTTCTGGGTTTTTTTAGGTGGATTCTGGTTCCTTGAGTCATTTGCTGGTTTTTTTTAGAGGTCAACCATTTGCTTTTTTATATATGCATATATATTTTTAATAGATGAACTCAAATATGGAAACTTCAGTTGCGTTTCTGTTTATTAATGTCTTTGAATAGTGGTTTCAGAAAATGTCATTTTTCGCCTAATATGGTTAATAAATGCATACACACACATGGGGATACAGGGTTGGGTGTGCCTTTATTCTGAGAATCAAGAATGTGTGCTTTCTTCATGTAATTGATTACCTACAATTTTGAGAATCAAGAATATGTGTTTCCATCATAAATTGTATTTCTGGTTCATTTGTTTATCATATGTAATTAATTGCTTTCTTCTGCTGTTCTAGTTCATTTGCTGATCTGTTTCTGGTTCATGAACTTCTCTATGTTGCTCTTGTCACTTTAACTAATACATTGCTTTTAATGTTTTAGGTGTAGTTAATGTCATCTCCATTTGTCATTGTGGAACTGTATGCCTATGATATGATGCTTTTGTTATAACTGGAATTTCTCTGCTCTACTCTGTTTTTCTTTTCAGATTGGCTATCAAAAAATATATTGGTAATTTTCTTTTCTCTACTTGGTGTAGGATGATTCGAAAAAGGAAAGATCAGCAAAGAGTCAATACAGTGTGTGATGGTTTACTGGATCGTTCCTTGATTTTATGCTAGACTTTAATTTTGTGTATCAAACAAGTGTATGTTATTTCTTCTGTAAAAGTATGTAACTAACAAGTTATCTTGGTTCTAATGCGTGTTCCTCACTTGTTCTCTTGTATTTTGATGTATTTTGAATCATTGATAGTAATTTATGTAAATTTCGGCCTGTTTAAGGAGGCTTGTTTTCGGCCTGTGGCCTTTTGGCCTGTTTTGCAGTGTGGCCTGTCGGTTTGCTTAAAAAATTTTGAAAATTTATGCCTCCTTAACAGGCTTCAGGCTAGGCCATGCCTGTGTACAGGCCAGGCCCAAGCCTAAAATTTGGCCTCCAATAGGCCACAGGCCAGGCTCAGGCTAGTTTGTGCCTTAATAGACTAGGCCTGTTGAGGCAAAAGCCTGGTCTGGCCTGTTTCCACCCCATTCACACACAAGAAAAATAATTATTATTAATCAAATAGGCTTAAATGCTCATGGTCAGGGGCTTTCAAATTTAGCTCATTCAATCTCAAAATTCATCACCAATCCCAACAATTAGTTGTTCAATCATGTTATGAAATCTCTAAATTCAATTGTTCCATACTTAAAACTTATATACTTCTTAAAATCATTAAAAAGCACCTAAACATGATTTTTTTTTTTTTTACATAGGATGAAACAAAAACATGCCACTAATAAAATATGTCTCAAACGTTAAGAATAACTCTTTAGTTTGCAATCTTTACACACCCCATGAATCTAATGGTTTTAGTAACTAACTAAATTTATTTTTTTACTACTCCTCCCTCAACCTAAATCAAACATTGTCTTCAATGTCTTCTAGAGCTTAGAAAAAGTTCTTATTTAAAAACCTAAACACACAATAAAGTAAACTAAATGCTAAGAGTAAAACCATAAGATTAAGGAAAGTTACAATCGAAGAGTAGTATTTGGATTCTGCTTCTAACTGCTGTCTAAAGATTGCCCTCCTCTTTGCTTAACTAATAGATCTGGTTCAGGTTCATAGATTTACAGTTGATCAATCAGCTGATTAGCAGTTAGTGCAGAAATTATAGTATGATAAGTCGCTTAAGGTATGAATCTCATTTCCACAGTATGATCAAAAAAAGACAATAGATTATCATATAAACTATTAACATTTAACAATCCTAATGTCTTTTTGTGAAAGTTTAGTTTAGCCCAATACGCAACGCTAGAAACCTATCCAACATTTCCAAACCACCGGTATAATGATAAAAGCTTCAGTGTGATAGAACATATGTCCCATACGTTCAAGCAAGCTTGAGACCTGTAACTCTTGTCCTACGGAAAAGATGTGACCATCCAACTCCTTCACTCTTACACTCAAACCCTTGCTTTCTTCAAAGCTTGGACAAAATGGCCACACTTCTACTTAGGCCCTGAATGCCTCCCCCATACATAAAGTTGATCTTTCTGGCAGCTAATGCATTTCTTAGTTATTTTGAAGTAGTTAGAAACTCCCCATCCTTTCCCAAATCAGTTGTACTAAAAATGCAGATAGATTTAAATCTATATTTTAGTGTGATACCCTTTTTCTCTTCTTTAGTCTCAGACATTTTGTGTTTTACAAGTGGAAGAGTACATATTTATACTACTAAAACAACGACAATAAGATCGTGCAAATCATGCATTTTTCAAATAGTTTGGAAAAAATTCCAACACGAATGACCGGTTTAATGTTGGGTGAAGAAATTAAATAAATAAGTAAAGAACATCAAAAGTTATGGAAAAGATAAGACAAATTAGAGAAAAGCATGATTATAAACAGCAGTTATGATTATGGCTTACATCTTCCTCTGATTTTACGTCCAGTAACCACTTAAACGCTTTCTATGAATCGAGGATTTGATTCCCATCCAGTTAACTTATAAACTAGCAAACATGATCTTTTAATGTCAAATTTCCAAGACAGTAGCGCTCTTTTTCTTTGTTAAATAAGTTCATTAAATCAAGAAGAATACCATGAACATTACCACTAGGATGTGTCTCAAGAGCTTGAATAATATTATCCAATGACTCCTTACTCAGCCCATCCTTTATGAATTGAATTTTATCTTCTCGATTTATAGAAACTATTCCTTTGCTCTTACAGCGCTCAACACATGTCCACCTTACACATTTATAGCAGACTTTCATTCTTTTAGCTCTTCTTTTTTTAGAGTAAGAACTTCTTCACATTCATTGCATGGGTTTAATAAATGACTCATGAATCTCATCAGCTAAACATACCTTAGTTTCAATGATCTAGCATACATCTTCAGGTAGGTCCAAATGCTTGAATATCTTTATTTTTTCAAGTCGACAGCCATAGATCTTCCTGAGCACATCTTTGGAAAGAGTGGGAAACCTATTTTTAAACTTTGCAAGAGAATCCTCCATGTTAACTTAAAATGAAAATGATGAAAACTAAAATATTTAATGCAGTGTAGTGTGCTGCAGCGAGTAGGAAAGAAAAATTAATGAGTAAAGAAAAGAAGTTTTGGTTTGCCTCTCAAATTGTCGCCATTTTTTAACATCTTTAGCTAGATAAAAACCAAACCAATTGAATTTTTTATTTTTATTATTTTATTTATTTATTTTAATTCTAGAAGGAGGGCTTACTTGTTGGTTCCTCAAATGTGATGACAGTTTTCAAAGTGTTGTCATATACTCTTTTAGCCTGTGCCCATTCACTTTGAATTTTTTATCACCATCTTGAATCTCCATGGTTCCATATGGCCATACTTGAATCACGGTAAAAGGTCCTAACCACCTTGATCTCAACTTTCCTGGAAAGAGCCTTAACCTTGAGTTACATAAAAACACTTTTTGTCCCGTATGAACTTTCTCCTCAAAATTCTTTTGTCATGCCATGTAATATCTTGAATAGTAATTAAGGGCTAATGACTTCAAGAGTGATGTAACTATTAATGAATAAACACTTTTAAAGAATATGATGTGCATTGTGATATAAATATGTTGGAAGATGGTTTATTAAACATTGTGATAATCAAGGGAAAAATGATAAATTTACCGACCAGTTGGTCAGTCATTGAAGAGGAGACTCATTGGTAACTTGTGATCAATGGCTAGAATTAGCTCTTGAATGACCAATGGGGTGGAATCAAGTGTGTGTGTGTGAGTATGTGAGATAATGGAAGGAAGCATAAGATTATGCCAAGTGACATTTTAAGGACCAAAGGATCAAGGTCCAATAGTCAAACCATTTTCCCTATCTCTTCTCTCTCAAAGTCGGTTGATGGGTATGGTTTAAGGTAAAATCTGCTTCTTCATCAATATCTCATTCTCTCTCAACATTCTCTATTTTTGCATAAGATAAGAAGAAAGAGAAAAGAAAAGGTGGGATTTTGACTTATGGAATGCTCTCTTTAGCTCATATGGTTTTCATTAATATTGTTCAAAAGGTTGAGAGCTTTAATCCTATGGTTTCAGAATTTTGAGAGAAGTATTTTAGAGCATGAACAAGTTTGGAAGCTAGAGAATCAAGAAGCTAATCCTTGGAAGTTGAAGAGGTGAGCATTTATAGTATTTTGGTATATTTGTTTTAGTCATGGGTTAAGTTTTTGGAATTTTGGATTTTTGCCTTGATTTCATGAGAATTGGAAATGGATGAATTAGATATGGTAATGTGTGAAAAATGGTGTTAGGATGTATTATTATGTCATTGGTTTTGATTGGAATTTGAAAGACTAAGTTTGGGCTATTGTTTGGTTTGTGTCCAATGTGTTGGGCTAAGACTAAAATTGTTGATAGGATATGATTTTGGGTATTTTGAGGTTACCAATAGGTTCCTTATGGAATTTTAGGTGGGAATGAACTTTGGTATAAGTTTTAGGGCCATTAGAGACAAATTGGGCAAGCCTGAAAGGTTATATCAATTGCTGCGATTTAGCTTCTGATAAGCCTCACTTGAGTGAGGTAGGGTCTCACTCGAGTGCAACATGATATATCCCTTTCTCTTCAGCGTATCAGTAGAGTTCTTAGGCAGAAACTGAGAGTGCACTTCTTCACTTGTGAGTGATAAGGGTTTCCACTCGAGTGCGTAGGGCATCACTCGAGTGCATGTGCATGTAGCACTATGGACGTATGTCTCGGGTTCACACTCGCAGGCAAGTTGTTGGGAGTGCGCGTGGGCACTCACGGGTATTGGGTAGTCACTCAGGTGCTAAGGCTAGTGCTCGAGTGCACTTGTCACTTTGGGATTTTAGTTGCTCTCAAGCTATCACTTTCTGCATTTCACTCGATGGGACTCAGGTGAATATGTGTCATTACTCGAGTGCCAAGGATGGTGCTCGGTGAATTGGTCGATCCAAGGTGTGTTGGTGCTCTTGGGTACACACTTTTTGCGTCTTACTTGCTGGGACTCGAGTGCGATTGAGGGCATCACTCGAATGAGGCCTTCTTCACTCGAGTGACTCAGCCAAAAATCAGTGCTTTAGCTTCCAAAAAGGGATCTTCAGGGTAGTTTTCCCCAACCCTTTAAGCATGTGTCTAGGCTTCTAATAGTCACCTAAAGAGTTTAAATGATAACCAACTTTGAGTATTATGGAATTAAGAATTTGGAAAAGAAATTGATCTGTTGTCCCTAATCTTGGTTATAGGGTTTGACATATGCTGTACTCGAGAGCCCACTGTGCCGAGGAACGTCAGGAAAGAACAAGGTAGTGACTCTTTCTCTTGTACTGTGTATAGAACATTGTGTGTATGTTGTCATGCATTGAGATGCTTTGTGATGCTTTGAGCATAGTGATTACAGCGTAAGCTGTCGCATTGAGCATAGTGAATACAGCGTAAGCTGTCGCATTGAGCATAGTGAATACAGCGTAAGCTGTTGCATTGAGCATAGAGATTACAGCGAAAGCTGTCGCATTGTGTATATAGCCGTGAGTGCTGTCGTGTGTGGCGTAAGCCATGCATCATTGTGTTGCTGCTAAATATGATCTTATATGCTATGTGTTTATATATTGTATGAGTGATTTATTACTACTGGGATTTTCTTGAATCTCATTCTTTCCATTGACTAACCTTTAGACAGGGCAAGTGGCTCCAAGGAGAAATGGACGACGAGGAGCAGCTAAGACCTTATAGGGATATTACTTTTGGGTTGTTGGTTATCCATTTGGATTTAGGATTATTGTATATTATGTTTGGGATGTAAATACTATTTTGGAACAGTATTGTAATCCTCTATATGGGAAACTTTAAACCCTTAGTGAGTGAATCCCTAGAGTTGCCAGGACTTTATCATACACTCTGATATGTTTGAATGCGACTAACTGCACAGGTAATTATATTCGAAACTTGAAAATTGAGACCAGAGAAGGGATGAAATTTTGAAAGAATTTGTAAAAATCCTCCCGTAAGGAAGGGATTGTAAATGGCTTTTGATAATTATTGGTCTTTATTTCATTTTAATTACATATTTTGAATCATAATTACGGCTTTAAGGCAGGGGGTTACATGCCACATTTTTGTCTTCTGCTTGTACAACTCGGCATTCTCATAAGCTGCTTGTCTGAATTCTTCAAGCTCATTAAGTTGGAGAAGTCTCTTCTCACTATTTAGCTTTAAGTCAAAATTTAAGGCTTTTATTGACCAATATGCTTTATGCTCCATTTCTACTGGAAGATGACATGTTTTTCTGTAGACCAATTGATATGGGGATGTAATAATTGGTGTCTTAAAGGCAATTCAATAAGCCCAAAGTGCATCATCTAATTTCCTTGCTCAGCCCTTCCTATTGGAATTCACAGTCTTCTTTAAGATCCATTTCAGTTCTCTGGTTGAGATTTTCACTTACTCACTAGTTTATGGGTGATATGGAGTTGCAAATTTATAAGTTACTCCATATTTAGCTAACACTAATTGAAGTTGTTGATTGTAAAAATACCTTCCTCTATCACTGATAATAGTTCTAGGCACTCCAAATCTTGTAAAAATATATTTCTTCAAAAATTTCACAACTACTCGAGAATCATTTGTAGGACAAGCAGTTTCTTCAACCTACTTGGAGACATAATCAACAGCTAGTAAAATAAAATGATTGCTAAATGAGGATGGAAAAGACCCCATAAAATTGATCCCCCATACATCAAAAGGCTTAACTTCTAAGATGTTAGTTAAAGGGGCTTCATGTCTCTTTGAGATTTTTCCCGTTCTATGTGCTCTAAAATGACCACCATATGGGGATGAATGGCAGTGGTTTAAGACGGTGGCCATTTCTTCTTCAGGAACATATCGACTGATAATTTGATATGGGCATTGTTTATATAAGAAATGATCCTCCTAAAGGTAATGTTTTACATCAGCTAGAAACTTCTTCTTTTACACTTTAGAAAGTTCATAAGGAATTACTCCACTTATCAAATAATTTACAAAATCAGCATACCAAGGGGTGGGTTGTGATTGCATGACAAAAAGTTGCTCATCTGAGAAATTCTCCTTGATTGGTGATTCTCTCTTTTGTTCAGATGGCTCTAACTGAGAAAGATGATCTGTAATGAGATTCTCAGTCCCTTTTTGTCTTTAATTTCTAAGTCAAATTCTTGTAGCAGAAGACCCATATGATCAATCTAAGCTTAAAATCTTTCTTCTCAATCAAATATTTGATTGCTGAGTGGTCCGTCCAGATAATGACTTTTGACCCGATCAAGTAGGCTCTGAATTTGTTGAATGCAAACACTACTGCTAAAAGATCCTCTTCTATTGTTGCATAATTCAGTTGTGCGTCTGAGAATGTCTTGCTAGCATAATCAATGGCATGAAAAACCTTGTCTCTTCTTTGGCCTAAAACAACTCCAACTGTATAATCACTTGCATCACACATCATTTCGAATAGAAGGTTCCAATCTGCAGCTATGATAACTGGTGCAGAAATCAAGGCACTTTTTAGAGTTTGGAAGGCAGATAAACATTCCTTATTAAACACAATCTCTAACAACATGAAAAGTTGCTTTGTGATTTTTGAGAAGTCCTTGATGAATCTTCTATAAAAGCCTACATTTCCTAAAAAACTCCGAATTCCCTTTATTAAGGAAGGAGGTGGTAGCTTTTCAATTATTTCAATCTTGGCTTGATCTACTTCAATGCCTCGATCAGATACCTTGTGACCCAACATGAATCCTTCTTTCACCATTTAATGGCATTTCTCCCAATTTAAAACCAAATTTGTCTCCACACAATGTTGCAAGACTTTTGCCATATTTAAAAGACAATGATCATATGATTTTCTAAAAATTAAGAAATCATCCAGGAAGACCTCAATAAAATTTTCCACCATATCTTAAAAAATCGCCATCATACTCCTTTCAAATGTTGCTAGTGCTTTACATAAACTAAATGGCATCTTTCTAAAGGTAAATGTACCATATGAACATGTAAAAGTTGTTTTCTCTAGATCCTTTATATAATTGTAATTTGATTATATCTTGTGTACCTGTCTAGAAAACAATAATAGGCTTTCCCAGCTAGTCTGTCAAGCATATGGTTTATAAATGACAGAGGGAAGTGATCTTTTCTAGTAGCTTTATTGAGCTTTCTGTAGTTAATGCACACTTTCCAATCAGTCACTATTCATTATGGAATCAGTTCATTTTTCTTATTAGGCACCACTGTCATTCCATCTTTCTTTGGCACAACTTGAACTGGACTTACCCATTGACTATCAGAGATTGGGTAGATGATACCAGCATCCAACCATTTTATTACCTCCTTTCTCTCCACCTCCTTCATATTCGAATTGAGTCTTCTCTGGAGCTCGACTGATAGCTTGTAGTTATCTTCCATTAGGATCTTGTGCATACAAATTGAAGGACTAATTCCTCTTATATCAGCTATTGATCATCTAAATGTTTTTTTCTACTCCCTTAGCATCTTAATAACTTTTCTCCTTTATCGGAGTAAGAACTGCAAAGACTATCACTGGTAATATTGAATTTCCTCCCAGACAAGCATACTTTAAGTGAGATAGTAGTGTTTTCAACTCCAATACTGGTGGTTTTTCTATTGATGGTACTGACTTACTCGGCCTTTCTCTGAAATGTTCAAATGGTTTCTTGATAAAAATTGGGAAATTTGCTTCAAGGTACCCAAATTGCTCCAAAACTTTAGGATTAGTAGATTTTGATATATCTACCATTCTCATTACTAATGGTTAATCCATACAAATTTCATTCACCAAGTCTTTTGTGCAATTGGTCAATGTATCTACTTTGTAACATGTATCACCTTTATTTGGAAAGGATAAAGCCTTAAAATTGTTGAAAGATACTTGATTATCTTGAACTCGCAAGGTTAACTTTCCCTGTTGCACATCTATTAAAGTTCTCCCGGTTTCTAGGAATGGCCTCCCAAGAATGATAGGAATTTCTTGGTCTTCTTCCATATCGAGTATTATGAAATCAGCTAGAAATATGAGTTTTTCCGCCTTTACCAAAACATCTTCTAAAACACCCCTCGGATGTTTTATTGATTGGTCAACTAGAAGTAATGAAATTATAGTAGGCTTCATCTCTCCAAGACTGAGTTTTCTGTAAACAGATAGAGGCATGAGATTTACACTTGCTCTTAGGTCACAAAGTGCTCTTTCAAAGTTACATTGACCTATAGTGCAAGGTATGCAAAAGTTTGCTGGATCTTTCAATTTTGGTGATAATTTCTTTTGTAGAATAATACTGCACTCCTTAGTAAGTGTAACTGTCTCAAATTCCTCAAGTTTACGCTTATTTGAGAGAATATCCTTAATAAATTTTGCATAACTGAGCATTTAGGCAAGAGCGTCTACGAAAATGATGTTGATATGTAACTTTTTGAAAATCTCTAGAAACTTTTCAAACTGTTTGTCCAACTTTGCCTTCACAAGTCTTTGAGGGTATGGAACTGGTGGTACATATTGAAGAGGGTTATCTGAAAAGCTGATTCTTCCTGGTAGCACATCATCCTCTTTAGGTTTCCATGCTTCCTTTTTCTGTTCTTCTTCACTTTCTTTCTTTTCTCTATCGTTCTTCTTTTTAATTACAGGATCTTTTGATTCTTTCCTACTCCTTACTATAACAGTCTTCACATGCTCTCTTGGGTTTCTTTTGGTATCACTTGGTAGAGTTCCTGGTTATTTGAAACTTAGCATATTTGCAATTTGGCTCATTGGATCTCCAAGTTCTTTATTAAGGCTTCTTGGCTTTTGATTGTTGCGTCAGTCCTAGCCATGAATTGAGATGTATTCATAGTTAGTTGAGCCAGTGCATCTTCCACATTCACTTTCTGTTGTGATGGATTTGGTGGTTGGAGAGCTTGTTGCTGGTTGTTCCCTTGTGGCTTGAACACATTTTGATTATTCCTCCAACCAAAGTTTGGATGATTTCACTAACCTGGATTATAGTGTTTGAGAATGAGTCGTTTCTTTGATTCCTGATGTAATAAGCTTGCTCTGGCATGAATAGGTGTCCTTTTTGACATTGCGTGCTCACATGAAGTCCTTCACATCATCACAAGTTTCAATAGGAATGCTAATTACATTTGCTTGGTTTGTCAATGAACTCACTTGCTTGGATATAGACACAATTTAAGAAGACAAAGTTATGAGGATATCCAGCTCGTGTACTCCAAGTACTTTCTTTGAAATGTTACGTTTAGAAGGCCATTGGTATGCATTGGATGCCATCTCCTCAAGTAGATTATAGGCATCATCTAGACCTTTTCCCATTAAAGACCCTCCAGCTGCAGCATCTACAAGAATTCTGGAGGTTTGTGTCATCCCATTATAAAAGTTTGCAGTTGCCACCAATCTAGTAATCTATGATGAGGACATCTCCTTAGCAACTCCTTGTATCTTTCTCAGGCTTCAAAGAGACTTTCTAGTTCATGCTGGGTTAATAAGACAATTTCATTCCTCAATTTAACAATTTTTTTCTGAAGAAAAGTATTTTGTCAAAAATATCTGCTCCAAGACATCCCATGTAGTTATGCTTCCAACTGATAGTAACTGTAACCAGCTTTTAGCCTTATTTTTGAGTAAAAAATGAAAAGTCTAAGTCTAATAGCATCATTAGTAACACCATTACCCTTTAATGTGTCGCAGATTTCTAAGAAGTTGGATATATGTGTGTTAGGATCTTCTATCGGTAAACTACTGAACTAATTTGCTTGCACCATTTGGATAATTGTAGGCTTGATTCCAAAATTATTGGCTGCTACTAGCGGTTTTCTGATTCAAGAAATTGTCTCTATAACTGTTGGTGTTGTATAGTCATTGAGTGTTTTGGTATCTTTTGCTTCTTCCCCTGGATTTACCATCAGATTGCTTAGGATTAAAGTACATTGCTCTCGAACTCTTCGATTTCTTCGACAAGTTCTCTCAATCTCAGAATCAAAAGGCTGTAGTTCAGTCTCCTTCGATCTAGTCATGCATTAAGCAAAAGCTTTAAAAGCAACACAAGACACCAAAAAGAAAAACAAATGTAATATGAAGATCAAATTAGTATTAAAATTACATGGTATTAATATTATTGACAACAATCTCCAGCAACGGTGCCAAAAACTTGTTATGAGTGTAAATGATTTATTAAAAAGTGTAAGTGTACATCGTCGTAAACAAGTAATATAGATGTGAGAAGAGTACCCTTCCCATGAGAATTGATCATTAAGTACCAAAACTGGTACTCTTAATTCTATTTAGTCGATCAATTAGTTGATGATTGAGATTACAAAATTAAAAATGATTAAATATAAATGCAATTGCTATGAAAACAACTATGAGAAAAAGCTCTAGGGATCATATTTCACTTAGCAAATTTCAAACTGAATCACTTATCTATTCTAGTCCAATTTATTCCACATGATTGATAGTCAAGTTTCCCTGATTTAATTACTAACATCTTCCAAGGTCAAGCAATTCTATAATTAATTGCTAATCCATTATATCCCTATATGAATTAAAACAATTAATCATGCATTAAAATTTATAGAACTCATCAAGACTACACAACCCATATGAATATATGCCTATTTCATAAGCAAATTATGATTTTAATTATAGGATCTACACACATGTATCTCCTTCCATTCTCAACTTACATATTGAAATTATTCAAAAGATGGTCAATCGATTGAAAGCATTGAGAAAAATAATCAAAACTCAATCATGAAGGAAAAATTAAAACTAAATTTAATAAGTTAAGATTCAATCTGTCATTAGTAAGCTACATCAATACCGTAGAAAAATGAAAATTTAGCTCATGATGAAATTAAAAATAAAATCAAAATAAATTGAAAACTTCATAAACATCGCATAAAACTTAATTATTAAATTCTAAAATATAAAGATATAACTACAAGATGCATGAAAATGGAAAAATTTAGCCTTTCTTATCAGAGGTAAAACTTTCCATATAGGTGGCAATCTATACCATCCATGAAGAAGGTCTACCTAAACCTTCCAAGAAGGATGCATGCAAAACACAATACAATGCATGAAATTAAACTCTAAGATTGTGTCTCTCCTTGTGTCTTCCACTCCTCTATTTATAGATGAATAGGGGGTGCAAAAATTTCCACTTGTTAGGCATGAATCTTGACTTTAAGCCACCAATGTTGACCTTGTGGCAACCATGCTTCTCAATTGCAGTGAAATTTTGATGGTCAAAACGGTGGATTCTCACATTTTTATCTTTATGAAAGTTGCAGATCTGGAACTTAACTTGAAAATGCATGTGAGAACTCCTTATTTCAACATTTGTAGCTCAAGTTATGGTCAAATTAGTGGGCAAAGGACATATTTGGACAAATTCACGTTCTCAGCTTCTAAGCAAATTCGAAACTCTTGAAGATAGAATTGTGTTTTGGCCTCAATATAAAAGTGTTAGAAATTTTTCTTAGCTTTTTATTTATATAAAGAACGTCTCAATCCGACATCTAGAACTCCAAATATTACCTGAAAACTGAAACAAGGTTACAATTTATTGGCTTATTGAAAAATCCCCTTGGTCCAGGATACTGATGCCCTTTTACTCCTCAGGTTATTGTCTATCATAATCTTGATGTAAATGGACATTATTGGCTTATTGAAAATGTTGCTACACTGATAGTGATGAGTGAAGTGGAATGGATTTGCAAGGAGTGCAGCGAGATTTGGTTGCAATTTTGTCTTACAAGGAGAATTCAATTTTATGGAAATTTGCTCTGATACCATGTAAACTACTAGACACAGGGAAGCCCAAAACTGAATAAAGAACCCAGTCAACTTGGTACTGACTGATGTCCCATATATTTAAATTGTTTCCCATACAAAATATTATTACAACAATACATTTGGAAAAAACTAAAATTGAAATTACATCGAAATAGCTAACTCATCTAGTAAGGCATCCTTTGTTTATTCGCCTTGAAAGTAATCAGTCCAATGATGCCCTTTCACTCTCCGAGACTATTATCAATTGCAATCTCGATACATATGAACATTATTGGCTTATTTAAAAGGTTGCCAAACTAATGGTGAGGAGTGATGAGGAATGTATTCGCAAGGAGTGTAGTGAGATTTGGTTGCAATTTCAACTTAATAAGAGAATTCAACTGAACAGAAATTTGCTATGATACCATGTAAATTAGACGTAGGGAAGCCCAAGACTAGAGCTATCAAAATGGCCTGAGCCTGTCAGGCTAACCCATCTAAATAGAGGGCTAGGCTTGTAATTTTGGTACTGTAAAAGGAACTGGGGCTTAAATGGGCTAGCCCCGTTAGAGCTAAAAAATAAAAGGGTCAGTCCTTTTAAGCACATCTATTTTTCATTTTTTAAAATAAAATACTCACTCTTATTATACAACACCTCTTGCTAGGGGAAAAAAACTTAGGTACTTCAATTCACACACATTTGTGCTCTAATGAAAGTTTAAAGGTTCCAGTTGATGTGTAAATTGTTTAGCTCTAACCACTTCCCATACATCTAATGACGCTATATATATATATATCTGATTCATGCATCTACTGCGCACAGGATAATTGAACTTCCGAAAGTAAAAGAGCATAGTATTTTTCCTAAGACAATATAATTTGTCTAAGTTTTCTTTTTTTTCAAGACTTTCTCAAATTAAATTTGAAACTAAATAATATTATAACAAAGAAAATTTAATAGTCATACTAAATTATATATATATATAATAACTATGAGATTTTCTTGTCTTTTAACTATTAAAATTTTTTTATATATGATTACAAAAAGGTGGTAAATTATTTAGTTTTGATTATTTTTGAGTTGGACAATAGTTTATTAGTGTTTGAATTTTGATTTGCATTTGTTTTTGAAGTTTAGACAATAATTTGACACTTTATTTTAAAACTGTGAGGGGTGATAGTAGCTCAAAACGGATAATATTGAGAGTGAAATGTTGTGATGTTATAACTGGTATAATATTAGGTTGAGGCTGATGTGTTAGTGAGGACATTGGGACTAAAGGGGTGAAAGACGCCTTATAAGGGCTTGAATATCTCCGCCTCTTGACGTGTTTGAAAACAGTGAAAGGTGACAGTACCCCAATTCGAACAATATCTAGAGCGAGGCACTTGGATGTTAATATTGGTATCAGAATCAGGATTGAGCCGATGCACTGGCGACATGTCAGGCCAAAAAGGGGTGAAAGACACCTTATAGGGCATGGATACCTCACCTCTCGATACATTTTAAAACCATGAGGGGTGATGGTAGCCCCAAAGTGGATAATATCAAGAGCGACGCGCTCGGATGTTACACCTAATATGTCTTTTTGAATTGGTATAACTATAATTACCTTCACTTGATTTTGAAGCTAAAAAACTAGGGAGTGTCCTGTTGAAAATTACAAGCACTATAGGGATCTCTAGCAATCATTTTATAATAGAACCACTTTTGGAAATGCTAACTGTGCTTTTGGAGTAAACTAAAATTGAACTAACTTCGATACAACTAACTCATCTAGTGAGGCATCTATTGTTTTGTCACCTTGAAAGTAATTAGTCTAGTGATGTCTTTTCACTCCTCAAGGCTATTGTCAATCACAATTTGGATATAAGGGGACATTATTGGCTTATTGAAAAGGTTTCTACATAGAGAGCGAGGAGTGAAGAGGAATGGATTCGTAACGAGTGTAGTGAGATTTGGTTGCAATTTTGGATTAATAGGACTTGCCTTTCACAAAAAAGTTGAAACCACATCTAGATATTCAAAATTCAACTAAACAAAAATATGCTTTGATACCATTTAAACCAAACGCAGAGAAGTCTAGAACTAAATAAACAACCCAACCAACTTGGTACTGACTAATGACAAATATATTTATATTATTTCCTGTACAAAATAATATTACAACAATACATGAAATGTGGGCCGAACTAAACTCATCAAGCCCATACAAAGTAATTCCAGAAACATAAGGTAAGCCCAATATATTCCTAACAATGTATGTTTATAGGTTTTTTTTCCAAATTAATTTGTCTCTCTAATAAATGGATATATATATATATAATAAAAAATATATGTTATAATTAAACAATTTATTTAGTTTTAATGTCTCTAAAATGTTAACTGAGTCTTATACTAACTTATTAAGATCAAAGTGAATATTACATTGGCAAGCTAGAGCTTGGGGGTTACATTACACAAAAACAGTGCTGCATGCCAGAGGGGGATTCTCGCAATACATTGTTCCACATATTCGTAAATTTCAGAGTTGAGCCGTGGATGGGCCTTGTTTGGGCCTATTTAAGAGTCCATAGATTTATTCTAACTGGGCCCTTAATAAGTAGAAGTGTAAATCTAATTTCCCAGCTGGAACGGTCGTTGGCTCATTCCTGGTCTATAAGGGTGTGTTTAATGTAAGGGATTTGGAAGAGAAAGGAGGGAAGGAAAAATTTTTATGAGTTGGATTTAAGAAAATTGAAAAAGGGGGTTACAGAATTTTAATAGAGGGGATATATAAGATAAAAGAGTAAGAAAAATTAATTAAAAACATTTAACCACATTTCTTTCATTTTTTTAAATCAAACTAAAAAAAATTTTTCCTCTGCCCCCTCCCCTCCCCTTATACCAAACAAGCCCTAAGTCTTGGTCGTGACCTTTGTTTCTTGTTACGGTCTTTGTTGTTGAATTGCTTTAGTTCTGGACGTTCTACGCTTTTGAGGGTTATCAAACTATAGAAATGCCTTTGGATTTTAAAAAAATAAGGTAATATAAAGAAATTATAAATATGAGAGATAAAGTGAATTTCTTTTTTTGCCAACCTAGATAAAGTGAATTGAAACCTTAAATTTATAATCAAAATAAACCACTTAACTAATGAGTACAATATAATTTCATTTTTGATATCATCGGAGACAAAGCAAATAAAAATGAAAGACGTGATTGTTTTGTATCCAAACAAAGTAACAATATATATACTCGGTCCGATCCATTTTATAAGATATCTTCCATGAGTTATTTTTAATATTTTTTTATAGGACATTTTGATAGTTTCAATAAGTATTAAATCGGGCAAAAAAAAGTATTAAATATTTTTTTCATATTTAATAATAGTAATAAGAGAGGGTTGAAATTAATCCTCCCTGCAATCTAAAAGAAAATTTAATCAAAATATGAGGTTGACAGGATAATTGAAGGTTTTTCCCCCCAAATCTACCCCTTATGAGAGAGATGTGACATATAATAAATATATATTTGAAAATGATATTCTTTGATAGAGGTAAAATAGGTATATTTTCTCAATTTAATTTAAATTACTTAACTAATATTCTTTAGTTTCTGTGAACTAGTTCACTACATTGTATATTTTATACAAGAGGGAATATAATGTTGGAGTTTAGTATAATTAATACGAGAATATTCAAAATCGCTTAAATTTTATGATAAATTCAACCCCCTTAATTGTTTTTATTAGTAAGTATGAATTAGTTAGAAACAGTTTTTTTTTATTTGATCAAGAGTTTCTCCTTCAAGGTTTAGAGGGTAAAGGATTTTTACCTCTTCCAATAAATACGCTTCTCAAAATTTAAATTTATATTTTTCTTTTTACAGGAGTGAAATTTCTTACCATCTCAACTAACATCTTATTAATAGAAATTAAACGAGTTATACAACGTATCAATAGATGCAGCCATGCAGGCATATGTAGTTCTCTCTCGACGGGAGAATTAGGAATTGATGGTGGTCGGTGGAAGGGGAAAAAGAGACGTAGACCCGGAAAAGAAAGGCGGTGGTGAAATTAGGAGGAGAAAGTGGGGCGGTCGGATGGTGGTTCCCAGTCACATCCAATGGCTCACATGCTTCTACACTTCTCCATTGCAAAACATAATGGTAGGCTCGGACTTTTTTTAAACCGAACATCTGGCGATCATCTTGTGATGAAGCAACATTAAATTGGGGACCCTGTCACTGCTTATGATTGAGAGAGACAGAGTCAATGTGTTCCCTATACGTAGTCAACTATGTTCTAGAAGGAATGCTACCTTTTTGACTTGTTATGCTGCTGGTATTCTCATTCTAGAATCTAGATAATATCCCCTCTGGTTTTCCAATTAATTAGTGAGGGTAATTTTAAAAATTACTTAGATTTTAGTATAAATTTCTGTTAGTTGGTGTCTTATTATAAAGATTAAAGGGAGTATAAGGCATCAACTACAAAATATCACAAATCAATAAAAACAATTAAAAGCATTAAAATTGTTCTAAAATTCAAATAATTTTTAATATTACCTCTCCTAACTACAATAAACTTAAATATCATATTAATTATTATTCTCTCACACTACCTTTATTAAACATCGACAAACATGAAAAAATAAATTAAATGTTCCTTGAAAACTTGCAAGTGACTTATAAAAAGAATCAAGAATACTTGTTAGTTGGTGCTTTATACTCTCTCCAATCCTATTTATAAGACTCAATAACTGAATTACACGGTTTGAAAAAGTGGTTAAAATTAGTTAAAAATAATGAGTATGTCTTAAAATAAACTTTTTTTTTTCAAGTATACCTTTATTTATGAGGAGATAAGTAAGAGAGAGAAATAGAGTAACATAAGTATTACCAACCCTTTAATTAATATAATATATATAATTAATGAGGGGCGCAAGTGGAAAAAACTCATTAAATGTTGAGACAATTTTTGTTGGGCTCTTATAAAAAGGATCAAGACAATTCAAATTTTAGACTTTTATAAAAAGGACCGAAGGGAGTAATAAGGACTAGAGGGAGTATTATCTTAGTTATATGTGTGTGTGTGTGGTACTCCCTCTCTCCCTATATATAAGATCATTTCAACCGAATCGCAGAATTATAAGAAACAGTTAAAATTAATTAAAAGTAATAAATATGTAAGAAATATAAATTATTTTAAAAAAATGTCACTATATATGAATGGGTAAGAGAGATGATAATAATAATAAAAAAGGGTTGAAAGAGAATATATGGGAATAAATGATGAGAGAATAATTGAAAGTAAAATAGAATAAAAAAATATTTATTATTGAAATAAATTCAAAAAAAAATATTATAAAAAATGACAAACTCATTCAAAAAGATAAAGATCTTACGTATAGGGATGAAGGGAGTATATAGGCAATTAGATATTTAGAGCTAATAAAGTAGGGTAACAGAATGACATAAGATTTTTTTTATATATATATAAAATATTATAGGTAAAAAGAGGAAGTAGGCACACGCAAGACAGCAATACACGCCAAGCATCCCTTCGTAACAATGTTTACAAGACGGAGTAAAGACTTTAAATACGATTACTAAAACTACTCCAAATAATGTGCTCAAATATAATTAAGGCCTCCAATAAATTTTATGTGTTTGGATTAATTTTTAAAAATAATTTTTAAAATTTATAAGATAAATATATGAGAGAAATTTTATCTTGACTTATAAAAAATAATTTCTAAAATCACAGTTTAGATGTTTCTTAAATACTTACACCGAAAATGAAATAAGATTAAAAATGTGAGTTAGAGAGGGAGGAGAAAATGACGGGGGAATCTCATGATGAGACACGGCATGGTAGGGTAGATAGAGAGGAAGCACTAAAATGTGAGTGAAGAAGAGAAAAGCATGATGATCATAAATTAATCATATAGAAAGATATTATTGTCATATTGGAGTTGTGCTGATATTAGTCAAGTCCTAATAAGTGATAATAGTCAGATTTTCATATAAAAAAATATATTAGTCAAGTCCTGGGTGGCATCCAAGATGATTCAGAATGGCGTTTTATATTATCAATAATTAGGAGTAGATTTTTTAATGAGTTTTCTATTTTGTCGATTTTGAAGGTCTAACTGTGAATTAGTAATTTCCCTTTTTGTTATTTTTTTTTCACTTTGATCAAGTGTAATTCCTTTTAAAATTTAAAGCGCAGAGAATTTTCTTCTCTTTAATAATTGTGCTTCACAAGATTTAAAATTTTATTTTTCTTTTTTACAGGAGTAATGTCACTTAATTATATTATCAACTAACAATTTATTGATTTTTTTTAATATAGCATATTGATGTGTAGAGAAGTGAAACAAAAATAATGTGGGGCCTGCATGCGTCTTCTAGAAAGGACGCATCATCACTTGCTCCATCATATGCAATGGATTATTTTTTACCTTCGGTGCATCCACCTTCCAGGTATCCGGCGTTAACCTGAAGGCCAACGCCGGATTTACCGACATGGGCCCCCGACAACCGACTAGTCCTAGCGCCCCCAATCTGATAGGCCCGACAGGAATTCACCTCTTTGAGGCGCCCCAGGGGAGAGAGCTCCCAATGGAAATTCTTTACACCTTCCGTTTCCTGGGATCGAACCCAAGAACGGATTGGTGTGGCGCAGATGCCTACCCATCTGCGCCAACTTCCATTGGTCCTGTGCTCTTTAAGATACAAATTAAATGAATAGAGTATCAACAAATTATTATGGGAAACTAGAAAAGAAACCTGGTAAACAAAACTTTAAATAGGAGCAAATGTCAGAAGCAATACTATTTTGAGAAACATAATATTAAAAATCTTGCTTGAATTGGCTGAGAAATTTGGAACCAACACGCAAAACAGCCAGAGGAGGACACTTGATGATAGAAAGAGATGATGTCTGTAAAAGAGTATATATGAGACATGCCAAGCGAAGTTCTCGTAAGATAATAATTAAGGCTTCTTCAAAATGATATGTGAAGGAATTTGGGCATATATATGAAATTCGATTGATTTTCTTTCCTGTTGCCCCTTCATTTTGCCGCCTTTCCGAATATATTTTTTATGATTCTTTAGATTATTAGATTCTATATGGAATGAGTGACGTTTTGATATCTTATGAATAAAAAATGGAGTTTTTTTCAATTTTTTACTTCTTTTCAAATATTTAAAACTCTAAATCAAAAAGAAACTACACACTTTTAAATTCTTAATACCTCATTTGATACCATGGAAGAGTTTTTGATGGAAGTGAAAGTAGAATTGGAATTAGAAGTGGGAGTGGAAATAGAGGTGGAAGTGGTTTTTAAAGTACGTTTGGTATGATTGTAGAAGTGAGATATAACTTTTAAAAAAAATATATGTATTTTTATAGGAAAATACCAAAATGCCCTTGTCAAAAAAAAATCCCTCCTCCCTCTCCATCGCAAACGTCCAACCTTCCATCGCAAACCATCGCCGCCGGAAATGACCAAAAAACCAGAGACAGATCGAAAACAGAAATCACACAAAAATCAATGTTTAAAATCAAAATCTAAACCAAAATCACAGAGGTTAGAGGAAGATCGAAATCTGAAAAATGAGATGAGGCATAAAGATTTCAAACGGTGCAAGCATTTTAAAAATATATTGACACAATTCACCGTCCGTCTGTCGCCGTTCAACAATGCAAGCATTTTAAAAATATGGTTGAAGCTTGGTACTGAAGGAGGAGACCGAATTTGCCATCCTCCGCCGCGGATCTAAAGTCGAAGCGTCCTCCTTTGTTGAAAACAAACTTGCGAGTGGATGTGCTCAATGTTGCTGTCCTTGCCGTCACTGCACGTCTCCGTCCTTGCCGTCCCTGTGCATTGTCGCCGCCGTCCTCGTCGTTGCCTAAGAGAGGAAGAGGATCGATGAAGTTCGAAGAATTTGGAGATTGCTGGTGGCTCATCGTCCTATGCCGTTGCTGGTGGCTTGCCGTCCTATGCCTTTGTTGGTGCATCGCCATCGCCGTTAAGGGATGGAGAGGGAGGGCATGGGGTGAGAGTAGAGGGCAACTCGAATGCGTGGTGAGAGGGGAGACGAACGAAGGTGAAGGGTAAAGTGGTCTGAAAATATCACTTTCATTGGAACTCAGCCACTTCCATTGGTGAGAGTATGGAACTGAGTTCCACCATTTTTAAGGGAACTGACTTTTCTAGACAAGTGGGCTCCATCTTACCAAACAAACAAAATGGTGGATTTGACTTCCACTTCCACTTCCACTTCCCTCCTCTCAATTCCCTGATACCAAATGTAGCATAAATCTTTGAAAAATGGTAAGAAATTGAAAACAACTATATTTTTTACCCATAAGATATTAAAACGTCACCAATTTCATGTATAATCTAATAATCTAAAGAAACATGAAGAATACATTTGGGAAGGTCCCTAAAATAAAGGGGCAGCAGGGAAAGCACATCATCCACCTCTGCCCCTAATCCCCCAAGGGTGGACTAAATATATTCCAACAATATGGAAGTGCCATGTTGGAAGAGAACTTTACAATATTTAACGATCTTTTTGTTTTAAAATTTTCTTAAACATATATTGATCTAATAAAAACTATTCAGATCACTAAGTAAAGGAGAAAGCTTATTAGAAGAACCACAGACAAAAGGCTTTGGCCATTGTATTCTCTAAAACATTTATACATATATTTATATCCATGAAACTTATTTACAATGTGGGATGGATTAGGGACAAATGAGGCTGATAATGACAATATATAAGTATTAAGATCACATCCAATTCACTTTGCTTGTAAAGAGAGCAGGGAGTTTTTAATAACTAATTATGAACCCCAGACATCAAAATCTCAGTAGATCTAATTGAGAGGTAACCAAATCAAATTGCTTTAGTGTACGTAGCTGCACGAACAAAAAACATGCTCAGCAAAAGAAACTGATGTGGGTGCATAATGTGAGAAGCCCGCCATTTACTATTGGTTGACAGAAAAATTAGTGATGGATTGAAAAAAAAAATTCATGTTATATGCAATTGGACTTGTGATATCTTAATTCATCACAATAATGATGGATATAAAATAATCATACAAAGAGTCTAAGGGGGCAGCTAATTAAGTGCACAAGATTCCCGTTAGATAGAGTTTAAGAAGTGATAAATGTTATGTAGCCTTACCCTTATAAATAGAGAGACTATTTCTAGGATTTGAATCTGTAACCTCTAAGTCACATGGTAACAAACTTTGCGCTACTCTAAAGCTCACTCTCAATCATATAAAGAGTGTACCAAAAAAAATAATTATATATATAATTGTGATGATGTTAAATATATAAGGTGATACGATGATATTAAAGAGGGAAGGAAACTAAAGGAATCCGAATCTGATGAGAAGGAGGGCAAGTTGTGTGATTTGAAGGAACGAAACGTAGGTAGGTGGAATTTTGGAAGGAGCTAGTGCGCCACCACCGGGCACCGGCCAATAGTTTGATGTCAACCTCAAAGCAACCATTACCACATAACTCAATTGTAAGTACTAAGTAGTGTGTGTGCATGGTCCCTCTGCTCCTCACTTTTTTATTATGTATCTATATGCTCTTTGGATTGAAAGTCCTATAAAAAGATGGTGGTGTGGTAGACCAAAGCGAATACTCAATGAGATTAATTATAGAATGAGATTATTTGGCTAACAATCTATCTAAAATTTTGATTTTCGATAGTGTAAAATGACGTCATGCGATTCATGTAGTTAACCTTACATGGTGAGATAAGGCTTTGTTATTGTTACTGTTGCTCTTTGGAATGAAATCTTCTACTCTCATTATTATTTTTTTAAAAAATGTGTTTCATTAACTGCTTAGTAGTTGATAAAAGATAAAATGATATTAAAATAAGTAAAATGTTTTACCAAGATAAAAAATTAACAGGACAAATATAGCTGTTAAAATAACAATTAAAAGTAGAAGCTGAAATGACTTGAATAGATTGAAGAGTAAAATTCTTCAGAAAAGCCAGAATTTTCTGGCATGTAGAGGGGAAAAAAACTGCTTGATAGTTGATAGGTAGGGGATCAGCCATTTCTGCTTCAACTTAATTTATATGTAAATATTCATGTATATTAATCCATGCTTTTCGGCCCTTTTCATAGTTATTTTTCCTTCCTGTAATTATATATATATATATATATATATATAATTACACTTGCTTTAATTTAATTCTCCCCCATCCCACTTCCTCACTCGCACTAGTTGCCACTTGCCTTGTTTATTTATTTTTTGAATAATTAATATGTAAGTCCTTGTGGTTTCATCTTTCGAAAATTTTTTAATTTGGTTCCTATAGTTTTTATCCTTTTTTATCTTATCATATTCTTACATTTTCACTTAATTTTAATTAAGTTCCTATAGTTTTTCTTTCTTTTTTGTTGGGTCCTTACAATTTCAATTGATTTTTAATAACTAAAGGGATTTCACTACTACAAAAATCACGATATATGACGCTTATTAACTGTCATACATAACGGTTTCGAATTGTCATATATATGGGCGCTATAAAAGCTCAACATAGATATATTATGGTTTTGAACCGTTATTTATTATGAACCTATTTTATAATATAACACCCGTTATGTATTGAGGTTTGGTGAGACCATAATTTACCTATTGTTGTGATAATACTTAAAGGGCACACGTAAACAACCATCATAATATATATAATAATGCTTGTATGATACATAACAGTCTCATTTTACAACTGTTATTTATTCAATAATATACATAATAGTTTATATATAAGAACCATGACTTTTAATAAAAATAATAACCGTGAACTTTTACAATAAATGACAACTTTGATTTAATAACCATGATGAATGGATATAAGACTCTTCAAGGGAGAGTTTCTAAGCTAGTTGACCTCCTATATATATAATAGAACAGTAGTACCTTCCACATCGAGTTGCTATGTAATTTGGGTTGGATCAAGATATTCCAGACTTTGTAGAGAGAATCAATGGCAACTATTGATGTATATAAGTGATAATATAATCATTAACCTATATATAATTGTGTCTCTTCACAGGAATTAGGTCTGTAAAGCAAAGGAAAATGGGGTAAAAAAACATATACCCCATCAGAAAGGGTGGACGAGATATGCAATCCTCAATATTTGAGCCATTTGTTGCCACCAACAAGCTTTAAGGAAGAGGCGGTGGCGGCATAGGAGGAATTCTCTGGGATCTTAACGTAATGAAAGAGAGAAGGAGGAGACCGATAAAGAAATGTAGTTCACAATGAATAGTTGAGTTTAAATAGATATCTAACGAATTGAGAAAGGTTATAAGTTATGACTTATAAAGATCTAACGGGATTACAAAGAGTTATGGTGAGTTATGACATTAAAGATCCAAATATTACGAAAGGTTATGAGAGAGTTAGATGACAGTTGTTTCTAAAGACCATTATGTTTTGTCTTCGCTAATATAAGTGTTTAAAGACAAATTATTTGTAAGTGTTACATAACAGTTGTTTCTTAAGAACCATCATTTTTATTTCTAAATAAATGATGGTTATTAGTTACAATTATTACGTTAGTGTTTTCACGAATTTCGCCTCGCAATACATAATAATACACAAAACTAACCGTTTTGTTTAAACATTATATATCCTTACACGACTTTCGCCTCAACATACATGACATTTATTAGCTGTAACCATTATGTATTAGACGTTATAAATGCTCAAATCTGTAGTAGTATCTTATTAAAAATAAGGTGAAATTGCAAGGATATGACTAAAAAAGAACTATAGTGATATGATTTAAAATATGTGAAATTATGAGTGCCTAATTCAAAACTTTACAGGAATATACCTAAAAATTAGGTGAAACTATAGAAAATTGTAGATTAATATTATCCTTCATTTTTTTAATATCAACCATGGCTAATTAGTTCCTTTAATTTTCGGTGCGATAAGAAAGTTAACTTACATTTCGAGCTGAGATTTTATTATGAATACAAAATTCATATCGAATAAGGAGATTCTTTGCCTTTCATTTTTAATTAAAACTACATGAGATTATTTGTCGAAAATAAATTGGTTCAGACTATAAAATCCCGAGAGTTTAATTTGGTGGTAGTGGAACTGGACCGAACCATCACTAGATAGATACCAAGTCAATTTTAAATCCACGTACCAAAATATCGACTCTGGTACAACTGTGTACGGAATCCCATCTATTTCTACCTCGTGATTAATATTTTTTTCTTAACAAAAATATGCAAGGTAATAAGGATTTTAGTCATTTTACATGCACATGCATATATATACTCTACGTGAAATTTATTTTAATCTTAAATATAAGATATAATTTTTATATTTTTTAATATTTTTTAAATTTAATCATATTGATATTCCCTCAATAATAATTAAAGAGGAGAGGAAAGAAAAAAAGTAAAAAAAGATGAATTCGGTATTTTACAAAACATGTCATCTTAAATATATCTTATATTAAAGACAATATGGATTATGTAACAGTTGACGTTGTTATGCGTGACAATCACTTAAAGTTTTTAATCCTAGCTCCTTGTTTGGAAGAAAACTATAGGTGTTTAATTATTTAATCACTTAATCGTTTAGGGTTTGCCAGGTTTTTACATTAATTTAGCAAGTCTTTTAAACAAGAAGGATCGCAGATCTTTACGTTGACCTGTTTTGATCTTATTCATTAGTTATGCTCTATCTTTCTATATATTTTTCAATATCGCACCAAATTTGTGAGGGTAAAAGAGATCAATCAAAATATTCTCTTGTGCGCTTTTTTTTTTAATATAAAACTCCATAACGCACTTTTACCTCATCTAAATATATATTATCATTAATGGTCATCTTTTTTTATAATTTCCTCCTTCATTTAGCAAACGAATAATTAATTAATGAGTAAAATTTTAAATTAAAAATTCAAGATTGGCCAAAAAAAAATTCAAGGAGAATTTGAGAGAAAGTCCCCATTAAAAATTTTATTGGTGAGAAGAAGAGTTTCACTCTCAACCCAAACCCATAGATATCCTTTGTCTATATCCTTTATCAATGAAATAAAGAACTGTAGAAAATAAAAAAAAATCATATTGACAAATGATAATTACGTAAAATAGAAGGGATTTGATTCTTTTTAAGTAAGGTTGATGGTTTGAATCTTATGTGAATTTAAAAAAAAATCTCATATATATAATTAAACCTAATTAGCGATAATTGAATTTAAGTAATTAATATTATATACAAGATTAATTATATAAAAAACATATTGAAATCTTTGTATTGATAAAGTTCTTGATATTTCAATGATAAAAAGGAAGAAAAACAGCCCATGTCATTAACACTTTCAGGCACATACCTTGTACTTAATCATTTAGCCTGAAAAAAAAGAAGAAGAAGAAGAAAAATGATATTATTGTGCGTGTTTTCATAAATACAATCTCTCTATAAGAGCCTAGATGCATTGCATGTATGGGGCAACTGTCCTTAATTATATGGATGGAAGCTAGAACGTAACTATCATTTGCGTATGAGAAACAAAGCCCATCACTTCTGGGAAAAAAAAAAAGAAAAAACAAAACCCACTTCTTTGTAAATATTGATTGAAGGATTGTTCCAGTTATATTCTGCCAAGAAAAGAAAGCACAAAACCCGATATTCTTATCACCACTAGTTATTATTATCAGAATTTAGAATAATGCTTGCTTGTATTAAAAAGAATTATAGAATAATGCTTTAAGAGGATTGCCAAATGCCACGCACGTTCAAAATATTTCAGTTTAATGCTTATCATTAAATTATACTATTGCTTTTTCGACTTGGCCTTGTAATTCTAAGGTCCTTCGTTGAGTTGTGGAAAATAACACGTTCAAATTAAAAGCCACACACACGTAATGCTTTATGCTTTAGGGCATTATTATTATCTCTGAAAATCCTCTCTGTCTCTCTTTATGTTGCTATCACCTTAGCTTTATCTTCTTTTATTTTATTTTTCTTTTGCTTTTGTGGCACACGAAGATGTGTGTTCGTGATGAGGTGATGAATTCTACTTGAACTTAAACATCATATGATTGCAAATCAATTAAACATCTTGAAGCTTAGACTATTATTGATTAATTTCATCTGGTTTTTATTTTTTCAGGAGAATGTACGGACTAAATATGAACCATAGTTTTTTTAAGGAAAAAAATTCTTCCCAGTTCATGAGACATGAGGAAGGAGTGAAAAAATAATCTATATATAATATAAATATTCAAAAGAAGCTAGATCTTATATCAAGTATAGGAGGTAGTATTATTTATAAGGTATAATTAATGTATTTTATTTTCATAATTTTGTATAATATACAATACCTAAATTTAGGTTGCCAAAACCCACTGGTCCAATCCAATCTGGTCAACCCCGAGATGGTCCAGTCCAGTCTAAATAAGTTCTATAATGAAATCAGGTCAGACAAGACCAAACTATTTGGTTGGATTGGATCGAGTTCTAGACCAAGTGATTAGACTACTTAGTTTGGTCTTAGCCCAGATGTTTTTTTTTAATATTTTGCAATTTGTGAAATGTTGTTGGAGACTCTTATAAACTTATGCTTAGATTTTATGTTTTTTTTTTAATATTTTGCAATTTGTGAAATGTTGTTGGAGACTCTTATAAACTTATGCTTAGATTTTATGCCCTGTTTGGTAACTTGGAAGAGTTTTTAATGGAATTGGAAATGAAACTAGAAGTAGAAATGGAAGTGGAAAAGAGTTTTAAAACATATTTGGTAGGATTGAGATAAAATGATGGAAGTGAGATATAATTTTTAATTAAAACATGTACTCGTAATTTGAAAATAACAAAATACCCCAAAGGAAAAAAGCCTCTTCCACTTTCACTACAAAAAAAACGTGATTTAGTAGCGGTTAAAAATGGGTATTAGTAGCGGTTCTAACCGCTACAAACTAGGTTAGTAGCGGTTACTCAAACCGCTACTAAATCGTATGTTGCAAGCAGTTTTGTAGCGGTTTTATAAAACCGCTACTCAATCAAAAATAACCGCTACATACTTTGTAGCGGTTCAGCTTAACCGCTACAACACCCAGAGATATTTGTAGCGGTTATATAACCGCTACAAATATAAAAAATTATATTGAGAGCTAAAAAAAAGAATTTTTTTTTTGTAGCGGTTAATAAACCGCTACAAATATAAAAAATTGAAAATTTGTTGGCGAAAAAAAATGACATTTTTTTGTTTTGTAGCGGTTAACGAACCGCTACTAATTTTGAATTTCATGAAATTAGTAGCGGTTTTTAAAACCGCTACTAATTTCATGAAATTCAAAATTGGCGAAAAAAAATTTAAATTGAGTCGTAAAAAGGCGCGTTATTTAGTAGCGGTTTAATAACCGCTACAAATATTTAAAATTTTTTTTTAAAATATACAATGATTTTTTTCTATTTTTTCAATATTATATTAAATAGTTTATTTTGTTATTATTTTATCTATTTCAATTAGTTTATTATTCAATAGTTTAACTTATTAATAAATAAAAAGGAAAAATGTAATTGAATAGGATTAGTATAAAATTTATATTAATAATATTATTAAGGATAGGTAGGTAATAAGGAATTATTATGTTTTCTAATATAATGTAATTGTGTATGAAAAATAGATGAAAATGAGATACAATTATGATATATCTAGAAAAAAAAATGATTAGAATAAATTTTATAGAAAGGAAAGAAGTATTCTAAAAAAAATTGAAAATCTTGTTACAATATTTGATCGTATTATTTAGCTCCTCTACTCATACGAAAGAAGTTGTAAATGAGAGGAAATGAAAGAAATGTAAGGTGAAAAGAAATTGGGGAGTATTTGAAATGAGTTGTGGTAATGGTATTTATAGGAATCCACATACTATTTGTAGCGGTTAATGTAGCGGTTATTAATTAGTAGCGGTTATTTATATTTTTGTAGCGGTTTAATATTCATAGTGCTATTTGTAGCGGTTAATATAGCGGTTCAATAACCACTACAAATATTATTTTAATTTTTTTTTTACATTTTATTTTAAAAATTTTTTTTGCATTTTTTGTAAAGACAAAAGCATAATTTGAATTTGATCACTCATCGTCGCTATTCCTACAGAAATTTTGTAGAAAAATTATTGTTATTGATGTATTATTAAATTTAAAAAATTTAATTCAAATGACGTGGACTTAAAAAAACTCACCGCAGTAGAGGTAAATTGTCATCGCCTTCAGGGAAGTAGTTTTCAAAATCAGCTGGCTGGAATGGCTCACTCTCGCAGATGATGTTATCGCCTTCACCCATGTCGTAAAGGTCTCTTGGCTTTAAATGGACGACCATGTGCCAATCCCTATGCCTCTCGTCCTCGACATAATAAACCTGATGTGCCTCTGAAGCTAGAATATATGGCTCATCATCTTGAGAAATACCAGTATGAATTGGCCGTGAGAAATTGACTGATGTGATCCCTAGGTCGTCAGTTGTCAGTCCCCGAGAAGTAGTGGTATTTGCCCACAAACACTTGAACAGCGTCACGGTGAAACGACCTTGATAATTAAGCTCGACCACATCAAAAAGCTTGCCATAGTAAGGGACGCCTCCGAATTGCATGTTGGCGTCACTGCTGCTCGCATAACTCCTTGTCCCAAATGTGCCATAAACACCCGAATTCTGTGTTTGCAATCCTTGATCCCGTGAAACCGTGCAAAACTTAAAACCATTGACATTGTATGCTGTAAACCGTTTTGCATGATCAAGAGGGCCGATTGCGAGAGCTCTGAAATCTGGTGAGTGTGGGTTGTGGTCATTTAGTATTTTGCACGCAAACCAGCTCGGGAATTCTCTGTGGACCCTCCTATCAACTTCCGAGGATGTCTGTGTACGGATCCTGAGTTGACGCTTCACATGACTTCTGAATTCCCTGCAATTAATAATGGAAAGGCGTTAGTGAAATGAAAATGAGAAATGTTAGGAAAGATATAGATCGAATAACATGTGAGTGTACAATTCTTACCGTATAAAAGGTTCAACTTGAGTGCAATTAATCAAGACATGTCTATGTGCTTGGAACTTCTCAGTTGCCGTTAGTTTGAAGTTCTCAGTTGCTCCAACTGGTTTACCAACATGAGAGATAAATTCTCCTGATGTCGGCGCAGGTTCCGGACAATCGTCAACATGAGGCGGGCGGTTGAAAGCCGTCTCAAGATCATCAAAATACCTTGAGCAAAAATATAGCACCTCATCCCCTATATAGCCTTCAGCTATAGAACCTTCTGGCCACGCCTTATTCCTCACGTAAGATTTTAATTTCCCAAGGAACCTACGAAGTACAGAAGAGAAAATTGATATAAAATGATAAAAAGGACGACTAGCAAACATTAAATACGGACAATAAATTAAAGCACATATTTAAAATGAGTACCTCTCAATAGGATACATCCAACGATATTGTACTGGTCCAGCGAGCTTTGTTTCATGAACAAGGTGGACTGTGAGGTGAACCATTACAGTAAAAAAGGACGGAGGAAAGATCATCTCCAAATGACAAAGCGTAAGAATAATTTTTGACTGCAGCTGATCGAGCTCCTCAACGATCAAAACCTTAGAACACAACTTTTGAAAGAAAGAACAAAATTCCACCAAAACGATGGAAACATCGGGAGGAAGTGTATTCTTTATAGCCAGAGGGAGTAACTGCTGCATAAGAACATGTGAGTCGTGACTCTTCAGGCCAGCAACCTTTCGAGCCTGCAAGTCGACACATCGAGAAATGTTGCTTGAATATCCATCAGGAACTTCTAATTTCTTCAACGTCGCGAGGAACACATCCTTGTTCTGTTTTGTGAGGGTAAACTTTGCCGGTGTAAATCTGTCATGCTCATCTGTCCAAGCGTCTTCACGAACTCCCATGTCGCGTAAATCTTTCCTCGCTTGAAGGTGATCTTTTGTCTTGCCGGGTTCGTTGAGCAGCGTATACAGCACATTGTCGCAAACATTCTTTTCAATGTGCATTACATCAAGACTGTGGCAAAGTAAATTAGATCTCCAATATGGAAGCGTGAAGAAAATACTTATCTTCTTCCACTGCTGAGGCGCCAAAGTCCTGCGCGTCTTTTGGCGAGTTTGTGCTGAATCATCGCTTTTTCCAAACTTGAAGTCAACATGCTCAAGCTGTTGTAAGATATCTGTACCGGACAAAGTCTGAGGTGGTTCTCTTTTCTCTGATTTCCCATTGAAGCGATTCCATTGCAATCTGAACTTATGCGTTCCATCGAGAAACCTCCGATGCCCCATAAAGCACCACTTTCGGCTGTGGGGAAGGCGTAATGCGTCAGAGTCAAAATTGCAAGCTGGACACGCCGACCCAGTATGCACATTCCAACCAGATAATGTGCCAAGGCCAGGAAAGTCACTAATCGTCCACATCAAGGCTGCACGCATGTTGAACAAAGTCTTGCTGTAAGCGTCGTACATCTCCAAGCCGACATTCCACAGGTCAAGCAATTCCGCAATAAGCGGTTGGAGATACACATCGATGTTATTGCCCGGTGCCTTTTTGCCTGGAATGATCATAGACATAATGAAAGAGCTTTGTTTCATACACATCCAGGGGTAAGTTGTAGGGAACTAAGACTACCGGCCAAATATTGTAACTTGTGCTAAGATTCCCGAAAGGATTGAAACCGTCGGTTGCCAACGCAAGCCGAACATTTCTGGGGTCAGTCGCAAAATCTGGAAAGTCGTTGTCAAACGTTTTCCAAGCAGCTGCATCCCGCGGATGTCTTAATTTATCATCTTCATTTTTATCAACGGCATGCCACCTCATGTGCTCAGTAGTTTTAGATGACATAAATAATCTTTGTAGACGAGGTTTCAAAGGGAAGTACCTGAGAATCTTTGCAGGTTTCTTCTTCTACTTTTTCCCCTTCCAAATTGTCTTGTACCTCGATGTGTGACATCTCTTACACGTCTCCCTGTTGGAATCGTCTCCCCAATACAGCATACAATCATTTGGGCACGCATCAATCTTTTGATAATTCAACCCCAACCTGTTGATAATCTTCTTGGCCTCGTAGAAGGTTGTGGGAATCTCGGCGACGAGGAATGCATCTTGTAATAAGTCGAGCAACATCGACATTCCCTTATCTATGATCCCACACAAGCACTTGATATGATACAATTTGATCAAAAAAGATAATTTAGAATATTTGCGACAACCTTGATATAAAGGACGATCTGCCTCATCCATCAAGCTGAAAAAATCCCGAGCTGCTTCATTCCCCATAAAAGCCGGCTCAGAGCCGTGGACTTCTTCGTTGAAGTTGTCGCCTTGAAATCCAAACGCATCACGCACAGCATCATTCACAGGATCATCTTCATCTACTTGAACGCCTACTTGAGAACTTCGAGGAAGAGCATCGTCATATCTAATGCCGGCCTTCTCACCATGAACTGCCCAGAACATATAGTCCTCAGGGAAAGGCTTCACAAGCAAATGTTCCTTCACAACATTTCGTGCATGCCACTTCTTGAACTTGCATTTCCGACACAGATAGACGATCTTGCCGTTATAGCTGGCGTGAGTGAATGCGAAATTTAAGAAACTGTTTAATCCATACAAATATTCAGGAGAATTGCGCGGCAACCTTATCCATGATTTATCCATAGCTACAAGTGAGAGAGAAGAAAGTATAGAGAAGAAGATGAGTGAGAAGATAATGACGAATGCCTAGAACCTTATATTCTGCAATTCTAACGTTTATAATTTTGTAGCGGTTCTTAAACCGCTACACTAACTGCTACAGTTATAAAATATTAGTAGCGGTTATATATATAAAACCGCTACTAATATTCAAGCCGTTACACATTGGTGGGAAATTCAAAATTTACTTGTTGAGTATTAGTAGCGGTTATATATATAAAACCGCTACTAATATTCAAGCCGTTACACATTGGTGGGAAATTCAAAATTTACTTGTTGCGTATTAGTAACGGTTATATATATAAAACCGCTACTACTATTAAAGCCGTTGGACATTAAATTTAAAAATAATTTTTAATTTGTAGCGGTTATACATAACATAACTGCTACAAATGTGCACAAGGCGGCAAATTTCAAAATTTAAATTATGAGTATTTGTAGCGGTTATTGTTTTAACACCGCTACTAACATATATATAGTTGTAGCGGTTATTAGTGTATAACCGCTACAAACATATATATAGTTGTAGCGGTTTTAACTTAAAGCCGCTACAAATATATAGATTTGTAGCGGTTTTAACTTACAAATATATATATAGTTTATTTTTTTTAAATTTAGATATAAATAATTCATAAATTAAATAACGCGATCTAATAATATAAATATAATTATATAAAACACAATAAGAAAGTTCTGAAATAAAAACTCATATATATATTTACAAATGTTTAAACAAAAAAAATGTCCTAAACTAAGGAGCTGGGGGCTGATCCTAAACTAAGGAGTTGGGGGCTGATCCTCTGGTGCTCCCTCAGGTGGGGCTCCCTCAGATGCCGCTGGATCGGGCCGCTGCGCAGAGTGAACCATACCATCGTCATCAGCAGGAGGAGGAGCAGTAGCAGGAGGAGTAGTACTCGGGACGACGTAGCGAGGGACAGGGGGAACCGCTGGATGCTGCTCGTTCGGGAACAGGCGACTCCATGCTCCCTCGAGCATGTTGTTCGCGATCTCACGCCACTGCGTCTGCTGAGCGTACAGCATATCAGCGTGCATCTGCAGGTGCTGCTGCTGCTGCACCTGCATCTGCTGCTGCGCCATCTGTTGCTCCAAATCTGACCACAGCTGGTCAATAGACTCGTCCCTCCGACGTCTGACCCCTCTAGAGCTGCCAGCCTCAAAGGCGGCGCTCCTGCCGTAGACCATGCTGGGTCTGGCACCTATCCCCATCCCCGCACTCGTCCGGGGTGCTCAGGCTGAGCCAGACCCGCCTTCAAAGGAGCCGTCGGGTCCACTGACCCCTGTGACTCCTCAGGCTGGGTCTGTCGCAGCTCAGCCTGCGACTGCTGCATCCGCTCCTGCCATTTTATGAAATAATTACTAATTAGCATTTTTCATTATTAACTTGGTTTTATAAAAAATATAATAATAAAATTACTTACAATGGCCGCCTCTGCCTGCTGAGAGGTCGCAGTCCCGTCACGGTGTTTATGTGTGATGGCGTACAGCTCCGCATAGTCCGTCTGACGGTTCTCCTGCTGTGCCTTCGTCTCCTGAAACAATTACAAAACAATAATTAGTATTATGAAATAATCAGCTAAAAGTAAGTGATATTTTGAAAAGTTACCAGCTCGCTGTAGGTCACAGCAAAGGTCTTCGATCCTGCTGTGTGGTGGATCGTCTGCTGCGCCCGGATCTCGGTGTTCATCTGAGAAAGCTCCTGGAAAAAAATATTAAATGTATTATAATTTAAAATTAAATACAAATTAAATTGAAATTATAATTTAATATTTAACAATTACAAAATTATATATCAAAAATCTAATAAATATATTACCTGCGCCTCAGGGCTCCTCCTGAACTGGACGAAACACGCCCAGTAGTTCGACGGCACGCCGTCCGGGACGCTCTTGATCAGCTGCTCCAGAGGCATCGTCCCGTCCTTATCCACCCTGTGGAAGAGACGGTTCCTCCTATTCCTCCAGGCGTCGCCCATCTTCACGAGGGCGTACCTCTTCCGGTTGGCCCGGACGGCAAACCGCAGCTGAAAAAAAATTATTTAAATATCAATAATTATAAAAACCATAATTTAAAAAAAATTAATTAAATAGAATTAATTACAAAAAATATTAATTAAATAGTTTTAATTACCTGAACCACCTCCTCCCAAGGTCCTTCGGCCCCCTCGGAACGTGCCTCCACGTCGGGAAGTGAAGGGGGAACCGCATCCAATTCGCTCCCAGGTCGTTCAGGAAGCGGTTGAGCAGGTGACCCCCATTGTGGATCGGCTGGTCAGTGCCCTCATTCCACGGCACTATAACTCGCAGGGTCCGGTCCATGCTGTTCAGACCGGCCACATCCAGCCTCCTCGTCGACACGTTCCCCTGCTCATCTGCACAGTTGACCGCACGTTAGATAAATTATAATTCAAAGTTAACATTTCTAATTTAAATAAATAATTTACTAAATTAAAAAATTAATTTACCTTCGACCTGCACCTCAAACCCAGTGGACCGCGAAGACGACCCTCGTGGGTTATTCTGCTCCCGAGCGTCCTCCTCATCGAGGAATTGCTTCATCTTCCTGAACCCAATCGGGATCTCGAACTCCTCCTCGTTGAGGAAGTCTTCAACGCTAATATCTGGCCTTTCCACCTCAGGCACCTCTGGTGCGGTCGTCGCCTGTGGGATCGTCTGCGGTGCCTGTGGGGGGATGGGCTGAGATGCCGCGGTAGCCCTGCCTGCGCGCTGCCCCCTACCCGGCTGCTGCCACCCCGTAAAATCGGTCTGAGGACCTCAGGGGCCTTCCCCTTATCCTGTCCTGAAGCCATATCAACTATAAAAATTAAAAAAAATTAGTCACATTATTATGCAAAAATATAATAAAAATACAAATATAAATAAAATACGTGTTATATACGTACCTCAAGTGCAAATACTGAGAAATACTGAGCAAAAACTCCTATAGAGACGTCTGAACGCTCAAATCTAGAAGAAATCACTCAGAGAAACCTCAGGAAACAAAATGAGCAAAAGAAGAAATGAAGGACGCGGGGGTTTAAATAGGCCAGATATTAGTAGCGGTTATTAAAATAACCGCTACTCTAACCGCTACAAATAATTAAATTTGTAGCGGTTCTTCAATAACCGCTACAAAAGATAACAACATTTGAAATTCTGTAGCGGTTATTGCCCAGAACCGCTACAAATGTCGAGACTCTTGAAATTCTGTAGCGGTTATAAGGGCATAACCACTACAAAATTCTGACCTTTGGTATTTTGTAGCGGTTCTGTTGTTGTAACCGCTACAAATAACCGCTACACTGTTGGCGCAGGAATATTGTAGCGGTTTCTGTGCATTAACCGCTACAAAATCACCGCTACAAGTTATTTCGCGCCAAATTTGTAGCGGTTGTTTGTAGGAAACCGTTACAAAAAACCTTGCCGCTACAAATTTGTAGCAGTTTAGGTAAAAACCGCTACAAATACTATAATTTGTAGTGGTTTAATATAACCGCTACAATTGCACCGCTACAAAATACCTTTTTTTTTTGTAGTGTTTCAGCCCAAGTTAACTGTCGTGCACCACGTTCATAACGACCATCGCCGTTGCCAGCAACTCACCTCACACCTCACACGATGAGCACTAGTTGAACGAGATCGCAGCTTAAACTAGAAACAAGTAGAAGGAGCGATCTTGTCTATAATCGAAATTGGGGCAGTCAAAATCGCACACAAAAAATTAACAATAAGCTAGAACAATGAAAAAATCTTCCCTGAATAGAAATCAAAATAAAAAATGAAATCAATGTCTATAATCAAAACCATAAAACTAGATTAAACTATCTCGAATTACATGGTTGAGTTGCACTATCAAACAAATACAGATCGCACGCTTACTGCCGTTGGGTGTAGAGATCGAATAAACTTGTAGATCTGATGAGGAAGAAGAAGGAGATCAAAGACGGTGTCCCTCTTGACGGCGATGCCAAGCTCAGAAGGGGTAGAAAGGCGACAAGCTTCGGCTTTTTAACTTGGTGTTGTAGCTGGAGGGGGGTTGATGGTTGTCTACAATCAAATCTCCACCGTGGTCCACAGTTACTGTTGCCATTTCTGTCATCCACATCTCCGCTGTCGTCATCCCACGTCATCGTTTACGGCCATCAAATGTCTCTTGTATGGAGGGCTATTTGCTCTTTCAATGTCTAGTTACATGGAGCTCTCAACACTTCCATAGACCAAATGCTTAAATAGCTTTTAATTTTTTTGAATAGTGTAACAATAACTATAAAATATTTTTTGGAGCAAACATAACAATAAGTATTATAAAAGAAGGCAAAAATAAATATGACATTAACGTCAGTTAATGTGAGTTTTTTAATGAAAGATTAAACTGCTAAAATAGCCATTAACTTATATCAGAAGTGCAAAAATAACCATAAACGTCTTTTTGTATGCAAAAGTAATTAAAAAGTAACTTCTTGAACATTAATTCATAAGATTTTCTTTGGCTTTTGTATTATGAATTTTTTATCAATTTGGGGATTAAAATGACAAAAGTCAAAGAAAAATTTATAAATTAATGTTTAAGAAGTCATCATTTTTTTATTCCAGCAAGAATGACGAAACGAAAGAAACTTGTCACCCCAACTCCAAAAGTTAAAATCCCCAACATGAATTACTGGCCTTAAAAGTACCGTGAGAAGATTATAAGGGAGGAAAATCATGGCAATGGAAAATCGCATATGTATATGATAGAGTTGGGAAAATCCACATCACCCCTGGTCATCACATATGCAAATTGGACTCCAAGTGGATTTTAGTTATGAGATGACTATGGGTGACATGGATTCTTTCGCTTGGTCATTCTTGCTAGAATAAAAAAAGGTGATTCCTAGAATATTGATTCATAAATTTTTCTTTGGCCATTATAATTTGTAATCCCAAACTTGATAAAATACTCATAACACAAAAGCCAAAGAAAAACTTATAAATTAATATTCAAGAAAGCACATTTTACTTTTTATTTATTTTTGTATTCAAAAAAAAATTATGATTACTGTTGCACTTTTAGTATAAATTAATGACTATGTTAACATCTTAACCTTTTATTAAAAAGCTCACATTAATGAACGTTAATGTTATAATTAATTTTGCCCTCTTTTATGATGTTTATAGTAACTTTTATTCTAAAAAATAGTTTATGGTTACTGTTACATTTTTTAAAAAAATTTAAAAATTATTTAAGCATCTTAACTCTTTTTTCTTTATATATGTTAACACTCGATAGGAATATAAATTATTATCTTCCATATTTCTACTATTTAGATTTTATATTAAGAATTGAATGCAATATTATTTTAGAGAAAAAGGCATTTAAATATCAATTGAACTTTAAAATATTAAATTAGTGATTTCCTAAAAACCTGAATTGTCAATTGGTATACTGTTTTTGTCAATCTCATTACTCTTATTGTCAATAAAACCAATTTAGGATTTTAAAGTTTAAGTGGTATTTAAGTATCTTTTTTTTATTATTTTATTTACAAGGAGTACATATTATATATATATATATATATATTGTTATCCGTGTTAGCTCCCTTAATGGAAAATTATAAAACATTATATTGATAAAAAATTATTAAATTATTTAGATATACCTTTGTACCGGCAAGACCATGGATTATTACTTTTCTTTAATACAAATGAAAATAGGAAAAAACACCCAACAACACGCACATAATCTATGGGCTTGGGTTTTTTTTATTTTTTCTATCTCTCATTTTTTTCTTATAATTTTATATACACGGTTAGATTAAAAAAATAAATGGTTCAGATTTACTATTTTATAAAATTATTAATATAAACATAAATAAATAAATTTAAACTCTTAAAATCTAATTCATAACTGTAATAAAGAAAACATAAATAAATTTAAATTATAAAAAATTAGAATAATAATTTTATAAAATATTTAATCTGTTCATTTGATAATCTAAGGGTGATAAAATTATGAGGAAAAAATGAGAAAGAAGAAAAGGAGAATATCTCCTTCCATAGTCTAAGTCATGGTGCAGAAATTGTATACACTTTGAAAGAAGTTATAATATATCTAGAAAAAATTAATTTTTTTTTCTATAGTTATAACTGAATTATAACTCAATCCTTACGTTTGAAGAAGAAAGAGATTCCTATATCTTAGTTCTTGAACTTAAGACTCATTGCAATTCAATCTTTAAAGTTAAGCAAGGGGTTGCGAGTTTAATCTCTAAAGAAGAAAAACATGATGGGTTGTGAGTTCTTTTCATCCATTGAATGATGACAAAAAAGCGTTCACTCTCCTATTATGAGCTTAATTTATATGTAAACCGTCAGCATATTTATTGGTTTTTTTTATTATCAACATATTAAACTCTAAATGCACACTCACACATATCCCTCAAGATTGAACTTGTCACCATCCCTCCAGGGGAAGAATTTTCATAAAGTTAGGGCATTTTGCCATTAGACATTTATTGGCTTATTTAAAAACATAAAAAAAATAACACAATGCACATAGTTAAACCTCTTATTTCTTTCATGTATATGTAAAAAGATCTCTTATTTCTTTCAACAAAGTGATAAAAGGATGGCTACTAATTGCATATCACCTGTAGATGAGATTCAGGGCTTTGGTGGAAAATCCCGGTTAAGTTAAGAGTACTTATACTTTAATTAACTACGGTATCGTCCACGTCATGTACTTATTAGTAATTGCAAAATAAGGATATTTATTAATAATAGTGCCCTTAAACTCTGATCACTTGTAACTTATTGCCACCACCATGTCACTCTCCACCAAATCTTTAGCACTACTCTATCAAATTACTAATATATTAATTTAGATATTTGGGTGTAATTAAATAATATATATTAAACTTTGCGTATTAGGATAGGATTGGATGGTCATTGTAGTTCAATTGACAAAAAAAGCGTGCGAGATCGCAGCCGTCTTGGGTTCAAGCTGGCGTTGATATTCAAATAATGTTGATGGACATTGTCATTTGTCGTCACTAAATTAGTACTGTTTTTTTTTTTTTGTTTGGTAGTCGTACGATCAAGCAAGAGTCACAGTGTACTAATTGTACAATACTCTAATATATATGTGTGTGTGGGTGTGTGTGTGTGTATTGAATAATAAAAACAAGAGTTAACTCTTGAAGTGTGTAATGACGTAACAATTGTATAGCACAAAAATACTACAAGCACTCAATCTTAGTTTGAATCAGCTAACATTCTGTCCAAACAATAAGCTGGAGGATTTTGTAATATGCTGAGCTCACTATTTGATACTTGTGCCATTTTGGCCAAAATGCCAGCGCACTTCAGTGCTTCTCTATAACTGTGAATGATTTCTATATCCCAGTTTGAGAAAATGAGATCACGAATATCCCTCAATACTTGAGACAACGGATGATAATGTCCTTGCTTTGCTCAGAGAGTAATAGCCAGATTGCTTTTGTAGAGTCTGAATACAGCTTAATCCTCCTGAGACCCCGATCTTTACATACTAACAAACCTCTTTTGATGGTTTGTAAGTCCACCTCACCAGAAGAAGAGAAGCCAAGTCTTTGCTGGAACCCCACAATCCACACACCTGATGAATCACAAGCAATGCCTCCATATGTCGTATGCCTTTGACTGTTTACAGAGCCGTCCACATCCACACGAATGTAATCCATCGGAGGGGCTATCCATATCGTGTCGGTTCTATTCGAGACTTGGAGAATCTGGTGTTTAAAATTCCCTTCTTGCACTCCCTCAATCAAATGGTGAATACATCGGTGAGCTATACTCTTGGCTAGGACCTATGACCCTTGAAAGATTTTTTGACACCTGTTCTTCCAGATAAGCAAACAAGCCGATCCAAAAGTGCTCATCCAAGGCCACCCAGACATTCTTCTGTTCCTTGGTTTGTATTTTGTATTCCACTTGATCCATTCCTACAAATTACCACTAAAAAAGGTACTAGTATATAAAGGGTCAATTAAATGCAACCACTCATTTGATGTTACCTCACAATCTCTCAAAATATGGAGTACTGTTTCCTCACATGAACACTCAAAAGGACAATCAGTGTTTTCTGTAAGCCCTTTCTTTGCTCTCAAGGAGTTGGTAGGTAATCTTTCTTGAAAAGCTTGCCACATAAAAAATTTGGCCCTTTCTGGAATTGGCCAATGCCAAAGTTGCTGCCATATAGGTTCTGTCGAAAAGTCACTTGTCTTAGCTAGCAATTTGTAGGAAAATTTCACATTGAAATTCCCATCAGAGGAGGCACGCCAATGAAATAGATCAAAACCCTGCTAAGATAGAGGTTGAATCGTCTTGATTTTGTCCGCAACCCAGTCTGGAAGATAAGACTTCAGTTTACGTAGATCCCATACTCCACTCATTGCTGCAAGCTGATTAGCAGTTTCTTCGTGATTTATTGTCCCTTGGTTCTTGTAGACATAATGAATTAAGGGCTTTTCCATCAGGGACCACAACTCCTACCATGCATTTGTATTTTCTCCACTTCTTATTTTACTCCCCAGTCCTTTCCGAAAAGCATCCTAAACTTTTGTGATTGTACTCCATACTGCCGACTGCTTTTTCTTTTTTGAAACTTTAGGAATCTTTTCCCGTCCACAAGCATATTTACTTTTAAGACATTTGACCCACAGAGCTTTTGGTCTAGTCAGTAATCCCCAGCATAATTTCATAATAAAAGATTTATTTTAAAGGACTAAATCTTTGACTCCTAATCCTCCCTCTTCCTTTTCAGCCCTGATCTTATCCCATGAGATAAGATGAATATTCTTTTGAGTAGATCCTTAGTTCCATAGAAAATATTAACTTATCTTTTCCAATTCCTGAAGAACTCCTTTCGTTATATGAAGGGATTGCATCTGATAGTAAGGCAAGATAGACAGAATAGATTTAATTAGCACTGATTTACCTGCCATACTAAGGAATCCACTCTTCCATCCCACTAGTTTCTTACCCACTTTTGATAATAATGGGGCAAAAGTCATTTTGATTGCTTTTTTGTAAAGATGTGGCACCTCTAGGTACTTTCCCAAATCAGATGTGACGCCAATGCCTAACACTTGACTAAACTCAAGGGCTTGGTTTATGTGAACATTGCTTAAGACAAACAGCTTGGATTTAAGAAGACTAACATGGCGCCCAGACACTCTACAAAACAAAGCCATAATCTCTCTTACTCTCTCTATTTGAATCTTTGAGGCTTCACAAAACAGCATAAGATCGTTTGCAAAGAATAGAGATTAAGTACGCCCGGTAGGAGAAGTTCTCAACTGTTTCCATCTTCCCTTTTCCACCTTTCTATTTATCAACTGTCCCGGTTGTTCCATACACAGAACAAGCAGATACGGGCTTAAAGGATCTCCTTGACAAACCCTTCTTGATGGTGAAAATTCTTCTGACGGTACACTAATCCAATATACTTTCATTTTCGCTGATGAGACACACTTCATTACTAAGTTGACAAATTGACTGTTAAGACCCAAACTCTGAAGGTTGAATCTAATGAAATTCCAATCTAGTATGTCATATGCTTTCTCTATGTCGACCTTGATGGCTACATAACCCTTCACTCCCTTCTTTTCTCTTATGCTATGAAGTACTTCTTGTGCAAGAATTATGTAGAAGGTTATCCATAACCTTCTACAATCTATTAGTCAGAAGCTTGCTCAAGATTTTGAAACACACATTACATAAGGAAATTGGTCTAAAATCCTTTATGGAAGACAACATGTCCACCTTAGGGATTAAGACAATATGAGTTTGATTTATCTTCTCAATATTGTTTGGGTCCCTAAATGCTTCCCTAATAAGGTCACAAACCTTACCACCAATCACCTCCTATTGAGATTAAAAAAAGTGAGGACTTATGTAATATCCCAAATTTTGGGATTGGAGGCTTGAGAATAAGCCTAAACTAAGTGGACTACTAAACCCTAGTTTAGTATATGTCCCAAATCTATTCTATAATATTTCTTATATCTTTGGGACATTAAAGAAAATAAAATGGTGAATTTTAAAGAAAGTGATTATGCTTTCAGTGAAATTTTCTGTGAGGAAGTGAGCTTGTCATGAGGTTTTGGAAAACCAAATGATGAGCAAAAATTATGAAATTTTACAGGGAGAAATTATACATTCCAAGTTTTAATTTGATAGGTCATATGACTCAATTAGAGCTATATACAAAAATTTATGAATTTTTGAAGTTAGCCCAGAAAAATAAGAAAGTTTCTGGAACAACATTCAAAGATTTAAATTCTGGGATTTTTGTGATTCTAATTAGCAATTTTCTATATTTTCCTTTGAAACTAGACTCAATAAGGGTTCTATAGCCTTTAGAATCACTCTGATACGATGTTTACAAATTTAGTTATGATTTTTCAAAGTTTGGGCAGAAAATTTTCCAGAATTTCCTTTAAACCTGAAAATGGAATAAAAATATGATGGCAATTTTTAAAATTATGAGATGAATGGAAAAGCCAATTGGGACCTAAAGGAAGAACCCTAGGATGCCATTACATGTAACAAGAAGAGGGAAATATTGGTTGCATGACCAATGGCTTTGTGACAATATTATATGTATATAAAAGTTGAAATATGATATTTTTGGAAATTTGCTAATTATGATGAGATAAGCATAAGATTATTAAAGAAACATCATCCTCCTCCTACAGCATTTTCGACGCCATTATGCAACCAAAATAAAGAAAAAGAGTTGAGAGAGTTTAGGGAGAGAAGGAGAAGAAAACTCACAAGGTAGGCTGATTCCTCCAACGATTTAGCTCCTAACGTGTGTAAACTTCTCCTAAACTTCTCCTCTATGTTATTAAGGTACTTGAAGCAGAAAATTCTGTGTAAAAAGGGTTAGGGTTTTCAACCATAAGAGGAATAAGCCAAAAGGAGCTTAAGGTAAGCTCCGAAACTCCAATTTTTTATTGTTCTGGCTGCTTGAGTAGTTTAATCGGTAAAATTCCGATTGATTTGCTTTGATTTCAAATTTGGTAAAGGAGTTGGCCTAAGCGTTATGCTATCAAAATTGAGTCTAAATGGTAGTTATAATGTAATTAAATAGTTAATAAAGTGGTCAGGAGTAGAAAGGAACACGTCTATGGAGTTGGATTTCAAAAACCCCAATTTTCCCTGGGAATTTATACAATTCATCCAACTCTATTTAGAGGTCTTAGAGTTGTATTTTCAATTATTTTATGGTTCCATTGAGTTCAGAAGGGAAACTTGGGTGGGGTTATAGTTGGTCACTTTTTCGGAAAAGGCCGAAAAGGTATAATTATGAAAACACCCCTGAAACCCTTAAAGTGGGGCTATCAAGGGTATTTTTGTTATTTGGAAGTGAATTTGGTAATTCCGAGTCTGGAAATGGATTCTTTGAGCGAAAATATATCATAATAGCCCATGTCAAAATTTTAGGAAAAGTACAGCCGGACCGGGTACGGCGGGGCCGGCCGGGGTCCCGAGGGCATTTTGGTAAATTTTCACAGCAGGCTAATATAATCGCAATAAAACTATGGAAGCACCTAAAATGGTACTTGGATGGGTTTTAACCTAATTCTTGTACATTTGACATTTTAGAACCAAGTGAGAGCTAGTCGGTGCACACATTACGAGGCATATTGTTCGAGGATCAGGGAAGGGTGATTAAGGTAAGGAACTTACCTCTCCTGCATGTATTTGATATTTGTTTTGTTGTATTGATGCATGTTATTGCCTTGCTTGATTATGTGAAACATATATGAATGATTGAAGCTCTGTTTCTCTTTATATTATGGCCATAAGTATGTTGTTTGAAATATTGAATACACAGATATGTCATTGTGTTAGCATAAGTTTATGTAATGCAAGCATGCTATGCATTAAGCACTTATCTTACATGCATATTGGTGCTGTTTTCCTACTCAGATTCTCTCGAATCTCACCCTCCCTGTCAACAATTTAGACAAGTAAATATAGAAGATATGCTAAGAACAAAAAAGAGAACCGTACGAGGAGATTGCAATGGTGGAACGAAGACAAAAAGATGTCCCTGTTTCACTGGGATACCCTAGAGCCCGTGCGGCTACAAGGTTTGTAATTATTATGTGCAAACCCCTATGGGGAATTTCTGTAATCATGCACATATTATCAATGTATTTATGCTATTACTGTGTTGCCCACCGAACCACGCATTAATATTCCGTTGTAAGTCAAAATAAGATAAGGGTGTGACAACTTAATCCATCTAGCCCAACTGCTTTGAACACTCCCATTTCGAAAGCTGCATTTTTTTATTTTCATAGCGGATGCATCTCTTTAAATTTCCCATAAATGTGCTTCATTCAACTCTGGGAAATTAACCGACCAATCATGATTTGGGGGAACCTCATCATTTTTAGAATATAGAGATTTAAAATATTCAAGGGCCATTCTTTCTAGTTCAACTTGATTAGTCACCCAATTCCCTTGATCATTCTGTAATGCCTCAATTCTGTTTCTCTTCCTCTTCATCACTGTAGAAGCATGGAAGAATTTCGTGTTTTTATCACCAAACTGAAGCTACTTACACTTGGACTTTTGGTACCACATCAACTCTTCTTAGTTAATAACCTTCACATACTATTGCCACAATTTCTTTTCTAATTTAGCTAAGCCTGCTTGAGGATTTTCACCCATTGCTTTATCTACTCCTTTTATCCTTCTGACAAGCTCTCTTTTTTTCTTTGACAAATTTCCCACTACTAAAGAGTTCCAGTTTGCAGCAACCTCCTCAAAAATAGTACATCCCTCAGCCCATGATTTGCCAATCCATATGGATTTAACCAGATCAAAAAATCCTTCTTCCAAGCACCAGCCTGCTTGGTATTTGAAATGGACTTGTTTCAGTTGTCTCCTCACAACAGGATCAGCCGAGACTACTACAAGTCGATGATTAGATTAGATTTGTACTTTAACTGGTGGAACACCTTAACACTCAGCGTGATTCAATTCCCAATCCACATTTCCAAAGGCTCAATCTAATCTCTCATTCACATCCTTTTTCCCCCATGTCAATTTATCACCCACTATTGAAATTTCTATTAGATTGCAATCGTTCACAACCTCTTGAAAAATAGTTAAGGAAGGCAGGTTTGCCAGTGCTCCTCCCATTTTATTAGACAGTTGCAGGAAGGTATTGAGTCCCCCAGAACCAGCCATGACCCGTGAATTTGTCTTGATAAATCTTGAAAGTATCCCATAATCCCCTTATCCTCATAGCTTGGGGATCACCAAAAACAAGAGTAAGTATTACGGATTCATTAGAGCCCCTATCAACCAAAAGGCAATGAAGGACCTGAGTGCTTGAAAATAAATAATCTACGTGTACTTCATTTTCATTCCACAATAGCCACAACCTCCTGCAAACTCCGTAGCTTCAACCCAATCCAATTATTAAATCCTAATCATCTAACCACACAATCTGCTCTGTCCCCATTAATTCTAGTCTCAAGCAATCCCAAGACATTAATTCCATGTTTTCTAACAATATCTTTAATAATTCGTGGAAAAGCCTTACTACCAGCCCTATGACAATTCCATTATACTGCTATCATAATTAACAATGAAAAGTTGGGATTAGAGATAAACTCACTTATCTGGGGGCACATCTCTTGAGTCCTGGCCCTCATTCGCTTGAGCTTCTATTGTAGCACTTCTAACATTTCTAGCTTCCTCAAGCTTCCTGGGAGTTCATCTTTCTATAATTCCATCTTCCTTCTCAAAACCACATAATTCTCATATTGTTCTTTGTCCGTATTTGCTCTGCCCAGATGGTTTTTCCCACTTCTCGGATTCAAGTTAGTAGATTCAATATGTTTTGCTGGGCCTTGGGTAATGACCATGGACATTTGGTTATCAAGGGAGCCGCTTACAATAATGGGCTCGATTTCCCTTGATTTGGCCTATTGTTTTTCCTTCTTCGGTATTAGGTTTTGGCATATTGGAGGCTACATTAACCACCACTGATTTGGTGTTACGCCCTTACCTCATTGTCACCTTTATCAAAGTATTCGCAGAAAATGATATGCGGTTCAATAGGCAACACAAGAATAGCATAAATATACTGATAATATATGTATGATTACAAAAAATCCCCATAAGGGTTCGTACATGATACTTTCGATTAAGGTAGCCGCATAAGGCTACTAGGGTATCTAAACTCATCCCAGTGAAATGGAGACTTCTTCTCGTCTTCGCTCCACCACTGCAACCCTCTCTCATGCAGTTCTCTTCTCTGTTTTCAGTCCACCTCTTGTTTTCACCTGTCTAATTTGTTGGTAGGGGAGAGCGAGTGATGCGATCCAGCAAGTTGTGTCAAATTCAAGCGATCCTTTGCAAATACCAAGTGGACCAATCACAAGAGCAAGAGCCAAACAAATTAAGGAAGCATTAAATGGGCTAGTGCAAGATACTTGGATAAAGCAAGTAGCAATTGGATCAAAGCTTGACAAAAATGCTGAAAACGTCACTAACTTTATATGGACTGCAAATGGAGATATTGATCAAGTTTTGGGCTTGCAAACTTGGAACTAAAGAGCTTGAACCAAGTACTACATATGGGAGGCTCATTTAGGCCTAAATAAGCACATTTTGAGCCTTAATTTGCTAATTACATATTCTTGAAGTTAGGTGTGCGAAAATCAACAAGGAGTTAGTGGCAGATTTGACTTTTGTTTTCTCTTGCATGTTGTATTTGATTTTTCAACTTTTTTCTAGATTGTATTAGAATTTTGTGTTCATGTATTAGACTTTTTGGTTTCCGAGCACATGGTATTAGACTTTGTATTTTCTATGTTCAGATTTGCACCTACTACAATTAGGACATATTTCCCTATAAATACTTGGTGCTTCTTCATTTGTAAAACACAATTCAGATTTGAATCATAAATGAAAGTTGCACTTCTGCACTTTGTTTCTTGAGAGTGGATTCTCTCTAAGGGTTCTTTTTAGAACTAACAAACTTATCAAGGCTTGATCAACCTTGTGGCGTTTTTCCAATACTTCGAGTCCTTATTCTTTCGTGTTCAAGGGTTCAAGTGGATCGTCGATCTGTGTTTATCTTTCTTGGGTTGTGTATATTTCAGAATTAGTTGTGGGTTCGTGGGATCTTCCCTTGTGGGTTCGCACCAGTGAGATTCAGGAGAATCTCAATATAAAAATAGTACCAATATGCATGCAGGATAAGTGTTTAATGCATAACATACTTGCATTACATAACTCATGTTCACACAATGACATATATGCATGCTCAATGTTTCATGCAACAAAACTATGGCCACAGTATAAACAGAAACAGAGCTTCAATCATTCATATATGTTTCACATAATCAAGCAAAGCAATAACATGCATCAATACACTAACACAAACATCAAATACATGCAGGAGAGATAAGTTCCCTACCTTAAACCTTTTTTCCACCTAGAATTACGTGCCTCGTAAAACGTGTCACAGCTCAGCTCTCCACTTGGTCTTACAATTCCAAATGCACCATTTAGACACTTCCATGGTGTTTCTAGGGGTTATATGAGTCTATATTGAAAAATTACTAAAATGCCCTCAGGGACCCAGCCCCGCCCCGTCGTACTCAGTCCAACTGTACTTTTCCTGAAATTTTGACATGGACTATCCTAACATATTTTTTGCCAAGGAATCTATTTTTGGATTCAAAATTATCAAATTTAATGTCAAATTACAAAATTACCCTTGGCAGCCCCACTCTAAGGGTTTCAGAGGCGCTTTCATAATTTTGCTTTTTCGGGCTTTTTCGAAAAAGTGACCAACTATAACCCTACCTAATTTTCCCTTATGAACTCAATGAAACCATAAAATCATTAAAAATCCAACTCTAAGGCACATTCTAGAGCTGACTGAAACTTATAGGAACTCTAGGGAAAATTGAGGTTTTGCAATTTTGGCTCCGCAGACGTGTTTCTTTCTGCTACTAACTACTTTGGGTGTGTTTGGTTCAACTTATTGGGCAGAAATAAGCCCGTTTTTAGGTAAGAAGCCCAAATAAAAGCGTGTTGCATTTTGGCAGTGTTTGGTTCAGCTTATTTTAATTGCATCACGGGTAGAATAAGCTACTTATTAAATAAGCTCATCACTACAACTTTTTTATTAAGTCACTTATTACGTAAGTCGAGATAAAACTCCTCTCACATACTTACCTCATATACCGTAAATCACGATTTATAAACACTTATTGTCCAAAAATAAATCGCTCATCCAAACATAAATCACATTATAAAAACTGACTTTTCTATTAAGTCATTTTTAATAAGTCAGAATCATAATAAGTCATTTTTTCTACCGTTATCCCAAACACACACTTTATTAACTATTACATTAGGTTACAACTACCATTTAGTATCAATTTTGGCAGCATAACACTTCTAACACAACATTTCCAAGTTTCTCAAACAATGACAATCCGATAAAATTTTACCGATTACATCAACCAAAGCAGCCAGAACAATCAATATTCGAAGGTTTGGGAGTTATCTTTTGCTTCCTCCTAGCTTTTCTTGATGTGGCTGAAAAACCCTAACTTTCCCAACCAAGATTTGAGATTTAACAACTTTTAAGAATATGGAAGAGAAGTTTAGGGGCAGTGTTATACGCGTTAAGTACCGATTTACCGAATAAATCGACCTACAGTACAAGATCTCTTCCTTGTTCTCTCTCTAAGCTCTCTCAAGCTCTCTCACACTTGTTTCACACCATGGATGACGGGAATGAGATAGGAAGATGATGAGATATATTTAATAAGTCCATGCCTATGTCATCGTCTCTTTTGCTTATGTCATAATTTAGACTTTTATGACATAAATTCACAACTTAATGTAAATTGACATTTTAAGCCCAATTAACATGCAATTAATATTTCCCTCAATTGTTACATGTAGGAGACACCTAAGGGTCTCTCCCTGTGGTCTCAATTGACTTCACAACTTGTTTCAGTTACATATATACGTAAAGTTCCAATTTTGGCCAAATTTGCATTTTTGCTCAAATTTTTCATAAATTCACATTTAATTGACCAAAACATTCTAAATATATTTTTTTCTTTTATTTTCCTTAATTAATTGAAATTAACTTTAATGAATCAGAAAATAATTAGTTTTGTGCTAAATTGGCAAAATTACGATTTTGTCATTACCTTTTTAATATAGTTTCTTTTCTTTTTTTTATTTGGCCAATCTTTATCAATTTTTGGATCAAACATTTTCTCTATTATTCCTCCATTTTTGAACCTTAATATTGGGCTTTTTAAATTACCCAAATTAATTCCATAATTATTCTGCCCATTTTCTCATTAATATGAACATTTATAAAATTTATAAATTCCAAATTCATGAATATTCACCATTTTATTGAATTTCTCAAATAATTATAATATATTTGGTGAATATAAAATTTAGGGTGTTACATTTGGGTTCTATGGATTGACTTTTTTTTTTCAATGGATGCACAATTTCCTTGCCTTTGACTATGTACTCGTTCTTCTGCCCATGTAGGCCCCTTCCTTTTGACTTACTCCTCTCACCCAATCCTCTATCTGATTTCCTTTGCAAATTTGTTCTTTCCTCTTATACAACCACTGCTTTGCCCAGCAACTCAGAATTATCTTCTGCCACACCCGTGAATTCCTGTTGATCTTCAACCTCTTCTTTCTCATCATCTCCAACTTCTAGCACCGCATATCTAGAGCATGTCAGCTTCATTTCGCCTCTCCCATCCCTTCTTGTACCTTATATCGCATTCCCCGAGTAACCCTTCTGCTCTTCTTTCTTTGTAACCAGTGTCCTTTAGGAACCGCGCACAAACATCCACGGCCCAAATTCCTCTCCCTTTGCCGGCAGTTTTTTCTCAGGCGCCGTTGCTGGTTTACCATTTGCTAGAGATGAATATTGTTCATTACTGGCATACACCCCTCCCCTGCGTTTCTATAATATCCCAATTTCTGATTAAGGGGCTAATCATGATTACTGTGGATAATTATGAATTTAATTGGAATAATTATGTGTTTTATGGCAATATTAATTAATATGTCATAATTGGTGGAAAAATTGGAAGAATGGAATTATTGGCCATAAGTTGGTAATTAAGGAGAAATTAATTACTAACTAAGAGGAAATGAAATGTGTGAATAAATGGCTAATTGATGGATTAAATAAATTAATTAGTTACTTATTTGAGGAGAGACAATGGGATGGTGACACTTGGCAAAATTTGGTATGAAGAAAGAGTATAGAAAGAAAAGTCAAATGATATATTTTATTCATTTTTCTCTATCTTCTCTCGTCTCTTTTCGCTGAACAAGGCATAGGGAAGGGGATGTGATGATTTCTTTCTTCTTCCTCACTCATCTCATCTCATCTCTCTCATTCTCTCTCTCTCTTCATTCGGCAACCATTTTTGGCCAAGGGAGAAGAAGAAAAAGCTTGTGATTAAGGTAAGCAAATGGCCTCTATTGCTCAAACTCACTTCATTAATGTTGATCCTTAGAGTGAGAGCTTCATTTTGATGTGTATAGTATGCCTATTGGTGTTGATTTGTGCTACACGAAATTTTGAACGTTGGTGAATCAAGAAGTGTCTTTGAGAAAGTTGATAAGGTAAGTAAAACAAATTCTTCTATCTATGTTTTATGCCAAATGAATAAGATTTGAATTTCTGGGAGTTTTGGCCCATTTTTGTTGGAATAGGGTCATTGGTAGTTTGGCATGTTATAGGTATAGAAATGGGTGTTTTGGTATGAGTTTTGGATAGATAGATTGATTGGGGATGTGAATGGTATGTTTGGATGATTTTGAAATTTGGATGATTATGTTGCCCAAAACCAAAGCATGATAATGGAATAGGATTTTGATAATTTTGATGATTCCATTGAATTCCTTGGATGTTTTTCTGTGGGAGTAGCTTTGGTAGAAGTTTTAGGTCCATTGGGATCAATTGAGCAATTGTTGGGAAGAGCTATCATTTTTCGTGCGTTTTCTGGTTTCTGATAAAATCACTCGAGTGCGTTAGTGTATTTTCCCCTCTGGCCTTCGGTTTTCATGTTGCACTTCTGGGCGAGAGGCAAGAGTGTTGCCTCACTTGCAAGTGTTGTGAGTTCTCACTCGAGTGAGCCTCCTCTCACTCGAGTGCGGGTGTATTAGACAGCATGATCTATCGTCTCGGATTGTCACTCGCGTCCAAAATTCAAGAGTGCGCTTTAACACTTGTGAGTGTTAAGTTATCACTCGAGTGAGGCCTTCTTCACTCGAGTGCTCCTGTTCTTTGAAAGTTCTTGTGCTCTCGGGAAAACACTTTTTGTCCTCACTTTCTAGCACTTGAAGTACAGACCGTGCCATCACTCTAGTGAGACCTTCTTCACTCGAGTGTCCATACCAACACTCGAGTGAGGCCATCTTCACTCGAGTGTAGCAGTGAAAAATCAGTTTTTGTGCTTCCAAAAGGGGATCTTTGGGATAGTTCTTTCAACCCTTTTGGAATTTTGTTAGGGTTATTTAATGACTCTAAAAGAGCAATAATGATAACCAATTAAGTATTAATAAGTCATTGAGAATTGGAATAGAGAATTGACTCTTCATCCCTAATTTTAAATATAGGATTTGACATTTGCCCTACTCGGGAGAAACCAGTGCCCGGACATGCCCGGAAGGATCAAAGTAGTGACTTTTCTCTCATGTTGTGTATGATACTTGGTATGCATGTTTATCATTGTAAATGTGTTATCGGCCATAGGGCATTACAGCGCGAGTAGTTCAGCATGAGCCGTCGTAGGGGGCAATGCTCATGATACCTACCCTAGTCGTTGTATCTGCCGCTATAAGTGCTGAGGCTGCGTTATGGAATCGTGGATTCCTATTTGAGTATCCAGCCCGTGGGGCTGCGTGTTGTGAAATGTTTTATATAGATCCCAGCTGTAGTGATATATGTGATATATTCATGTGGATGTGCAATACAACAAGCAGTTCAACGTGAGCCGTTGTAGGGGGCGATGCCTATGATACCTACCCCGGCCGTTACAACTGTTGTTGTGATTGATGTGTGTTGTATGGATGATTTACTTTCATACTTTGATGTTGTGCATATTATGAATGATTTGTTACTACGGGGATTCTTTAGAATCTCACTCTCCCAAAAACACAATTTTAGACAGGGCCGAAGGATCAAAAGGGAAGCGGGTGACAAAGAGTAGTTAGAGCTCCGGGCAAGGAGTTTTAATTTTGGAATATTTGGTTATCATGTATAAATTATTTGGATGTTTTTAAAAATAATTGTATATATTGGGACTTATAGTGTAGTTTTGTGTAATCCCCAAGTAAAAGGGAAAAAGTTTATGGGCTTGTGCCTCTGTATAAACCCTTTATTAATCTATGGAACCCGAGTGTGTCGGGAATTTGTACTATACTCTGATATGAATGAATGAACTTAACATGTACATACCATTTATATATTGAAATGTGAATAGGAGACCATGTAAACAGGTTTTGAAAAAAGTTTTTGAAAACCCCGATTTTGGGAAATTTACTTTCTTTAAGTCTTAAATCGTCTTACGGTCTATAATTTCACATAATTACATATTTATGAACTAATCTCGGCCTATGTCTTGAAGGGGTTACAGTTTCTATAGACAAGCTTCCCTCTTATGCCCATATCTTCCACACCTAAAGCAGATTAGATTCAAGCCTTCATATTTTATATTATACATTGCTGACTCTAGTATGATCCTCAGGACCAACTTCTTTTGTAAATCTAGTTCAACACACGCTTAACTCTGGGTCTATTTTCATCACAACCATATAAGGTATGCAGATCGACTTTTAAGGTCCTTCCAATCACATCCCCCAACCTCGAAATGTATTTCTTAGTGTAGCAATTTAGTGGGATATTTGGAATTCTAATCCAGGTGGCGATCTTGCCTAGTGGATTTTGAAAAGGGTCAAAATATAGGGACCATCTTTGCACAAGAATGCTATGTTTTGCAACTGCCCAAGGCCCCTCAAACAGAATCCGTCTGTAATGCACCCCCCAATTGTCCTGGTTGGTAAATCTCACTACATAATAGTTGTTTGGCAAGTCGACCAGTTCAAAGTCTTTGAATTTCCACTCTAGGCTTAACATTTCTTTCAACCTGTAGAAATTAAATGGTGGGCTCGAGGTGGCTAAACGCCAGCCTGCCACATTTAGCCCGCGAGCTACAACAGGCTTGCCCGCTTTTTTTTTTTATATATATATATAAAATAAATCTAAATACTTTTATTGTCTTTCCTTTGATGTTTTGTTTAATACAATTCTCCGTACTTTTTATTTGACACTTTTATTTTAATATTATATTTATTTATTTTACTATTATAAAATTTAAAAGAGATATGTTTATATGTTTTTATTATGTGAGTAGATGAAAAAAAATAAAAATGAAATTAGCTTCTTAATATAAATGTTAAAAAAAAGGTGATATGAGTAGAAAAAAGAGAAAGGGAGTGAGAATTAAAAAAAATAAAAAGAAGTGAAATTTTTTTAAAAAAACAAAAATAGGCGGCCACATGCTAGCCCACCCCATCATGCCCGCAGCCTGTGGTGGGCCAGCCCACAGCCAGCGAGCTAACCCGAATTCCCAATACTAATGTTTGGTCATGTGTTTTGGAAAACAAAAATAAAGAGTTTAAACTTATTCTGAAAACAAAACAATCAAAATATAATTTTTTATGTTTCATTACTTTTTTGTTTTATTAGAAAAGAGGTATAGAACATCGTATTTCAATAATGACAATCATACTAACAAAATAAAATATTCTTTCATCCTTAATCTCACCATTTAAGATATTTAAAAGTGTGTTATCTTCTTTTTAAGATATAAAGTTGCTTATTGACTAATAGTTTGTTGGTATGTTTTATTATTTTAAAAATATATTGCTAATGGGATATGTTCTGACAAAGGAGCTTGAGTTGAGGCTTTTCTCTATGAAGAAGACAGGATATATACAACAGTAAGAAAAACTTTTTTATAGATATAAAAGCAAACAACGCCACTCGTTTTAAGAGTGGAGAGTATAAAAAGGCTTCAACTATTGCTATCTTATGATGCATGCCACGATCCAAATGTTAAAAAAAAAAAAAAAAGGTTTAATTTTGAATTTTAAAAAATGTACTGCTTCGATCCCTTTTTTCCCTGTCACTTACTCTTAAAATCACCATCCATTAGCAAGTGCCTCCATTCCATTACTTATCATTAATAGTGTCTAATGAAATTTATACTAAAATTATTCAATTCATGTGTTATGTGACGTATTTCCTATATTATGTATAATAGGCAAAGATATATGTAAATTAATAATATATTTAAAGCATTATTAATTAAAGGACTAAGGGCCCGTTTGGTTCGATCCCATTACACCCTGCGGTGCAGTGCAATGCGATGCAATGGTAATGCAATGCAATATTAATTACAAGGGTAGTGTTTGGTTTGATTTTTAAGTAACGTGTAATGAGTTAATATTTTAACAATTATTTAAAATTAATATATTACACAAAGTCTATTTTATCCCTTAATATAATCTTTGTAGAAAAAATAGTTATAAGCCGGCGACGGTGGGGATGGAAGAGGCGGTGGGCGGTGGCGGTGGAGGAGGAGTTGGTGGCGGCGGCGGGCGGCAGGGTTGAGGGTGGCAGCGGAGGAGGAGGTGGCGGCGGGCGGAGGGTTGGTGGAGAGGCCAGGGGTGGAGGAGGCGGCGGCGGGTGGAGGTGACGGCGGTGGAGGAGGTAGTGGTGGCGGCAAAGGGTGGAGGTGACGGTGGTAGAGGAGGTAGTGGTGGCGGCAGAGGGTGGAGGTGACGGTTGTGATATGATGCGGCAAGTGAAATTAGATAAGTGAAACAAAGATAAGGGAAACGAAAGGGTAAATTGGACTTTTTAGACCTTGCAATGGGATGGTAATGAGGATTCATAGGGGGGAGGTATGAATGAGGATTACCAATTTTTTGGTAATCATCATTACCATGCTAAACCCTATTACCATGCTAAAGAGCAACCAAACACTCTTCTCTTAATAATGCAATCATGATTACCATTGCAGGCATGCAATGTAGTTGAACCAAACGGGCTCTAAGTAACATCCGACATGACTTGCATACTTTTTTTCAATAGCACGCTATATAATACATTAATTATTGGGGTATCCAGTAGTCTAGCACCACGAAAGTATTTTTTAAGTAGGACTTGATATTTTAAAAAAACTTTTGATGCTCATAAAGTTTTTTTTTTTTTGGTCTCAATAGCAATGGATATCTAAACTTAGGATGCTAGTGTTGTTATAAAAATACTTTTATTGTGTCAGACGTATTGAAAATCACTTTAAGATATCGGTGCTATTAAAAAAATACTTTATAATAATAGGTGCATCAAAAATTAATTTAAAATACTAAATCCCTATGTTAATTCACGCTTAATTAAATAAGCCAACTATTCTCACTTGCCACCCATAAAGTAGAACAACTAGGCTTTTAAAGAAGACAAATTAATACATAGGATTAATGAAGATTTAGGTCAGGGATATGGTAAAGTGGGGAAATGGGAAGGTAAATAAAGTGGAAAAGCACAATATGGGCCAAACATTGTGAAGATTTGTGAAGTGTGGTTGCTAATAATTAAAAAGAGAGACAAAAGGGATGGTATGAGGATTGGGTATTAATAGTGTATTTTCACTTTTAATTATCAATTTCACCACTCGATTTGCTTATCTTCTAAGTTGGAGGTAGGCTTTTATTGGCAACAATATAAGTTCAAAAGGTTTCTGTTGAGGGTAAAATATGAAATTTAAGTTGAATCATATCGTATTCATAATCTATAAATAGTACAACTTTTGTAGATTTTATATTATATATAGAGATTAGAAAATAACAATTGTCAAATATTATTATTATTGATTGTAAAATGATTTGTTTTGTTATAAAGGAAACATTGTTTTTTATTTCAAAACTCTTTGTCACTATGATTGTTACCAATACCAATATATAAAAAAATTCCATAACAAGTCAAAATATCCATGGATCATGGGTAGTCTGAGTAATTTGCAGAAAAATACATGTCTAATTATGCAATATGCTCACATAAAAATTATTTTATTACTATTGACAACTAATGATATCTAAACAATTATTTGGCGAAATGCGTACGTTGTCATATTAAGACTCCTTCATTACCTTGTTACTAAATATAGATGAATATTATATAACTCAACGTGACATTATGGATGAATATATACTAACCTATTTAGATTTAAATATTAAGTAATTAAATTTATTAACTATAATTTCATTTAGTCTTTGCATGACATTTAACAAACACACATGTAGTTAAAAAATATAATAAGTAAAAAAAAGATCACAATGAATGTCCCATTTTTGTGAAATCCGGACGAGACCCGCATCCTATTCCTACCCAACAACGTACCAACTTGCATGTCTTTATTTATTTATTCATTTATTTTTTAAATTAGAAACTTTAATCATGCGACTCAAATTTCAATTCGTGAAAATATAATATTGAAGACTAAACTTGAACAAACCTCAATATTACAGGAGAGGTCAAGGACGGATGTCACACCCTCATCTTATTTTCATCTATTTCAGAGTATTTGTGGAAAATGATACGCAGTTCAGTGGGTAACACAAGAATAGCATAGATATACTGATATTATGTGCACGATTACGAAAATTTCCCATAGGGGGTTCGTACTTTATAATTACAATTAACGTAGTCTCACAGCGCTACTTGGGTGTCTAAGTCCATCCGAGTGAAACGGAGACATCTTCCCGTCTTCGTTCCACCACTGCAATCCCTTCGTACGGTTCTCTTCTTTGTTCTCAGCATACATTCTATGTTTTCCTATTTAAATTGTTGGTAGGGGAGGGTGAAATTCTGGGGAATCTCAGTATAAAAGCAATACCAATATACATGCAAGATAAGTGCTTAATGCAAGACATGCTTGCATTACATAACTTATGCTCACACAATGACATATCTGCGTGCTCAATGTTTCAATCAACATACGTATGGTCATAGTATAAACAGAAACAAAGATTCAATTATTCATATATGTTTCACATAATCAAGAAAAGCAATAACATGCATCAATACACCAGCAAAAATATTAAATACATACAGGAGAGGTAAGCTCCCCTCCCTACCTCAAAGCTTTATATCCCTTTTTCTTGTATGTCTCGTAATGCGTGTCGTTCCGGCTTTCAAATCGGTCCTAAAATATTAAATGTACCATAAATAGGTCATAATCTATCCAAGTATCATTTTAGACTCTTCCATAGTGTTTCTTGTGGTTATATTAGTCTATGGTGAAAATTTACCAAAATGTCCCCAGGACCCCAGCCCGGCCCTGCCGTAACCGACCCGATGGCATATTTTCCCAAAATTTTGACTAGGGCTATCCTGACTTATTTTTCCCCAAGAATCCATTTTAGGGCTCGAAATTACCAAATTCAATGTAAAATTACGAAAATACCCTTGACAGCCCCTATTTAGGGATTTTAGTGGCGTTTTTGTAATTATGCTTTTTCGGCCTCTACCGAAAAAGTACCCAACTGTAACCCCACCTAGTTTTACCCACTGAGTTTAATGGAATCATTTATTTCATGAAAATCCAACTCCTACTATCATTTCTGGTTCTGGCCAAAAATATGAAGAAAAATGGAAAAATATAGTTTTGTGTTTTAGCTTCCAAAACTTGTACTTTTCCACTTCAAATCCTTGGTTAACTAACTTAAACACTTCTTAATCATGATTTAAAGGATTTTGGGCAGTATAACCCCTGAGGGTTATGACTTTTCCAATTTTACAACTCAACCAAGAAACTTGAAAAAATCAAGAAACAACAACAACAATAATACAAGAAGGCAAGTTTATGAAGTTACCCTCTTTAGCTTTATGGTTTCCTCTTACTCTAGGCTCCTCCTCCCTCTCTTCTTGATCTCAAAGTGTGACTTCACCACCATGGATTCATGAGAACAAGAGTTTAGAGAAGGATTTTATGACAAGAACACAAGAAAACCATAAAAAATTAACCTTTTTACCTTAGATTTCCTCTTCTTTCTCTCTAAACTTCAAGAGCTCTCCAAGTTCACTCTCTCTCTATTTCTCAAGCTCTCTCTCTTCCTCTTTTCCTTGTGGTTGGACAAAATATGGCCAAGAGGAAGGAGAAAATGTGTGTTATTAATTTGGTCGCCTTTCTTCCTAGCCATAGATCTAATCAAGAGGCCAACATGTGACACTTGTCACCATCTTTTCTTCCTTCATGATTTCTTCATTATCTTGCCATTAAATTGAATCAATTCCTTCCCTTGCTTGCTCTTAAAAATCTGTCCCCCCCCTCTTCTCTTACAAGACAAACAAGCTCTCTTCCATTTAATCAAGTTTGTCCTTTCCTTCACTCAAGCTTTTCCCTTCATGCATTCACCATACTCTCTTACTTTATGCCATAACCTCTCATCATGACCACCATGCCCATGTCTTCACTTGGTGTACACTCCATCTTTGTCATCATTGATATGTGTATGTAGTATAGTCATCATAACCTTTTTCTTGTAGCATGTGATCACGAAATCAATTTTTTTCTCCTTATTCTTTATGCTTGGACGAAATTAAAGAAAGAAAGGGAAGAAAATTGTTTCTCATAATTTCTTAATTCACATAATTGGTTTATGTATAATCCCCTCTCAATTTCACAATTCTTGATTTATTCCACCAAGAATAATCCAATTATGCATGTTCCTTTAGTTTCCTCGATTAATTGAAATTATCTCCAATTAATTGGAAAATAATTAATCTTGGGCTAAATTAAAAAAATTATGATTTTGCTATCACCTTTGTAATTTAATTCAATTCTTGAATTAATTTGCCCATTTCCTTATGAATATGAATATTTCAAAATTCATAAGATCCAATTTCCATGAATATTTACTATTTTATTGAATTTCTCAATTAATTATAATATATTTTTTGTGAACAAAAAATTTGGGATGTTACAGCGCAACGGAAGGAATGCTAGAAACAAAAGGAATGCCACATGCATGCCAAATATTAGCTTGTAGGGACTCCACCTTATCATATATATATATATATGCACACACACACTTGACTACGGTTGTTCTATTTAACAGTTAAGTATTAATCGTTATATATTTAATTATTTATGATTCGGTTAAAGGGTTATTTTATCCTGAAAGTGTCAAAAAATAAGTAAATTTGCCTTAGTCATTATTTCAATTAATTTTAATCATTAGTTGACAAATATGTTGAGCTAACAGTATGTATGTCATCCACGTCACTTTTGTCAAAGTGCAAATTTGCCCCAAAAATCAATGTCATCTACTTCATTTCTTTTTAAAGTTAGATTTAAAATTTTCGAGGTAAATTTGCACCTTAACAAAAATGATGTGGATGATATATGGATTGTCAGCTCAATATATTTGATCAAATAACGGTCAAAATTAATTGAGATAACGGCAAGAGCAAAATTACTCCCTTTTTTACACTTCTAGGGTAAAATTGCCCTTTAATAAAAACTTTCTGAACAAAATTACCCCTTAACCCTTTATGATTTTGTAGCTGTGAATGCCACACACAAAGCCAATGAATGAGTATGATTTCAGTGTTTTGTTTTCCTTTTTGGCATACATTTCAAATCGTCACCTTAACAAATACTACATCATACTACCTCCAGTCCTAAAGATAAGATAAAGTTGATTTTTTTTAGAGAGATTAAGGAAGCTAAATAAGTTACTTAATCATATTATATGTTATATATCCTTAGATTATATATTAGTTTATTAGTCAAACTAATTAGTTTGGAAAAAAAATCAAAATATAAATAATCTAAAGTAATTTAATTAGTTTTTTTAATTTCTCAAAAAGGTCAACTTTATCTTATAATTATGACTGAAGGGAGTATTTTTTAAATAACGACAAATATAAAAAGTATATAAGAAGACATGAGTATATTAATTGTATGGCTTGTTCCATAAATCCTACAAATGTAAGCATCCCCTGTTTTTTTGACCGAGAATGTAAACATCCCCTATGCATCCATAGGTAGATTTAAACATCCAGAAAAAAAAAAAAAAGAATTACAGTCAGGTCCAAAACAAGAAGGAAAATAAAAAAACGGTCTCTTAAAATCTCAAAATGAAAAAATGGTCCCATTAACAACCTCAGGTGTACGTCGTTAAAAACTTCATGAATTTTTATTGACAACTTCTTTAAAACATTTTTTTATTTTAAAATTTTAAAGGATCATTTTATTTATTTATTTATTTTATTTAGAATCTAACTGTAATTCTCCAAAAAAGAAAAAACGATAGCACAAATTTTCTAAAAAGAAACATGACAGTTACTATATACGACGAATGCACTTCTGAAAGGCCAAATAATAATGTAGAGTCATTCCCTAATAGGGGTGTTCGGGATCGGGATCGGGATCGGGAAATCCCATTCCCGATCCCGATCCCGAAAAGTATTCGGGAATTAATTTCATTCCCGATCCCGATCCCGATCCCGAAAATTTCCCGTCCCGACGGGACGGGAATTCCCGAACTCGGGATCGGGAATTTCCCGAACTCCTAAATATTTTCTATCTGATAAAATCCATTTTGAGTTTCTAATGGCTGGGTATTAATCTCCTATTAATTTTTTCCCCTTTCACAATCAGATTTTCAATTCTAACTGGTAAACAAAAACCGAGAAAGGAGAAAAACAGGATTTTGGACCAGTATGTGCTTTCTCTTCATCAGTGAATGCAGGCAACATCAATGAATTCAATACCATAAATTCGTGCTTTACATCAGTGAATGCAGGCAACATCAGTGAATTCATATGAAAACCGAACAGAGCAATTAGACACAACACAGAGCTTGAGTGCAGGCAACACCAATGGCAATTAGATACCTTACTGAGCTTGACGATGAGATCTGGAAGCTAGGGATTTGGAGAAGAGATGCAGACAGGGGAAGGCCGACCAGAGCAGGGCAACACCGTCGTTCGTCAAGCAGCGAGGAGATGAGCAACCGGGAATGGGATTCGGATGTCCGTCTCCGTCGACCGTCAGGGAGAACGAGGACGCCGACGACGGAAGCGGTTCGAATGTGGGACTGTGCGATGGAGAGAGCGAGAGTGATAACTGTCGATTTGTGGTCGAGACTTGAGTGCGAGAGCAAGACTGAGAGAGCGACAGTGATGACTGTCGATTTGTGGTTGAGACGAGCGCGAGAGCGAGACTGGGAGTCTGGGACTGAAAGAGCGAGAGTGATGACCGATGAGCTGATGAGTCCGAATGTGTGTGTGTCTGATGAGTGATCTACTGATGACCCTTTTTTTTTTTTTGAAGATGATGACTAATGTATCAGTGTGTGCCTGGGCCGAAGAGCTTCAGTGTGTGCCTGGGCCAAAATGCTTCAGTGTGTGCCTTCACCTAAACAACTAAAAAAAAAAAAGTCTATTATTTCGGGATCGGGAAAAATTCGGGATCGGGAAATGCCATTCCCGATCCCGATCCCGATCCCGAATTTAAAATTCCCGATCCCGAATTTTTCCCGTCTCGAAAATTTCGGGACGGGAAAATCCCGTCCCGATATGCTCGGGATCGGGACGGGAAGACCGGGACGGGAATTTATTGAACACCCCTATTCCCTAATAAAGAGGCAAAGTTAACGTCAAACCCCACTATTCCACTCCACCGCCACTTTCCTTTGATTCCGTATTTCGTACCAATAGTCCCATACCCTCCACACACACCCACACATTTTTCTTTAAAATTTATTTTATTTATTCGCAATTACGAGTATATTAGTAAAAATTATGAATAAATTTAAATTTATGGATTTTCAATTATAAATTAGATATTTAATTCAAATATAACTTTCAATTCGTAATTGGCATGGTCATTTATAATTATATGAACTGATATACACAACTTTTTTAAAAAAAAATTTGTGAAAAAAGAACCTAACTTTTTTTTAAATTTAATACCCATGTCCTAATTATAAGATAAATTTGATTTTTTGAAGAAATTAAAGAAACTAATTAAATTACTTTAGAGTATTTAAATTTTTATTTTTTTCTCCAAACTAATTAGTTTGACTAATAAACTAATATATAATCTAAGGATACATAAGATATGATATGATTAAGTAACTTATTTAGCTTCCTTAATCTCTCCAAAATAAATCAATTTTATCTTATATTTAAGAACGAAGTTAGTATTTTAAGAACTAATTAATTTTCATTTTCCCTCATATTCTTTTGTTCCTTCTCTATATATATTCCGTTTCTTCTCTCCTACGTTCCCTAACCACTTGACCCACAAGTATCCCTCTCGTCCTTCTTCTTCTTCCTCTTCAATTCTTTCTTCTTGTTGGTGTTATTAATCTGGAAACATAGAGATGAAGACGATGATGCAGGAGGAGCATACTAAGAAGACGAAAGTGAAGAAAGGATGGCTCGCCGTTGAGGTTGGTTTGGAGGAGGAAGACGACGACGGCGAACACGGCGGCACTCGCCGATTTGTTATCCCCATCTCATATCTTTACCACCCTCTGTTCCGTAGTCTTCTTGATAAAGCTTATGAAGTCTACGGCTACCACTCCGATGGCCCTCTCAAGCTTCCCTGCTCCGTCGACGATTTCCTCCACCTTCGCTGGCGAATCGAGAAAGAACCCAACCGTCACCACCACCACCATAACCACCATCATCTTCCTCACGCTCTGTTCTTTCACTGTTGATCTCACAGATATAAGCAATATAACTCAGGCCAGGCTAGTGACTTTTTTTTTGGTTTATGTTGACTCCATCGAAGCAGAAATTTTTGCATCTTGCAGTGTTCTTCTCTTCTTGATTCTGCTTAATTTGATGGCTTCAAGTAGTTTGATTATTAGGCTACTTCGCAAGGGATTATATTCTGCTTGAAATCTCAAGAGATCAGATCAGGGATAAGATGGTCCATATATGCACTGTACATGAATTAAAATTACCATATATTTCAATTGCCTTCTACCCCAGTTGTATGAGAGATCTTTATGAGTGTGAGGCCGCGGGTTCAATGTTAATTACAACCTTAGGTCATTAATGCTGGTCATTAATTCACGTTTAAACAAAATTAGGGTATTTACTTTTTTCCCCTAAAAACTGCTTAAAACTCTAAAAAAAGATATCCGTGAGTGGTTGTTGCAAGTTGCAACTCATGTTTAGTTTTGTGCTACTTTTCCTCACATTAGCAAATTTCTCTTTTTTTCCCCTAAAACTGTCTGGTGGGAGGGTTTTTGAGGGAAGGCGAAGGGAGGGAAATTTTTAGTTAAATTTAAAAAATTAGAAAATGGTGTTATATTTATTTAATTAATTTTTTTTATTATTTTATTTTACATATTCTGTTTATTAGAATTTTTTAACCTTATTTATCCAATTCTTTTAACCTCAACCAATAAATTTTTTGGATAATTACATTCAAGTCCCATCTTAAAAGAAAAAATGAAGAAATAATCTCTGAAATTATTAATGACAAGTCGAAGGATGTCCATTGATAAGTTGAAAGGTATCCATTGATAACTTTAAAAATCATTTTTTTCATTTTTTCCTATTGTATGAAATTTGAATGTAATTTTCCCTTAATTTTTTCCTTCTCCTCACCGTCCCTGTAAAAATACAAAAGATGTGGAAAAAGTAGGAGTGATTGCGGCTGTGCACATAGGGGAGTGTCAAGTCGGAAATTGAGGATCATAGGATGAAGGGAAAATTGCCCTGAAATCCTAAATTAGAAAAAATATTTCAAGACCCCTTAAAGTCTCCAATTTGAAAACAAATCTATTGAATTTTAGAGTAATATAATTGAAATGTCAAAAGACCCAAGCATCCACCTTTCAACACAGGCGCATGAACTTATCAATGAATTCTCATAAACTTATCAATAAATACTCATGAATTTATCAATAGATATGGACACCATAAACTTGTTAACCACTGACAAGTCCATAGGCTATCATCAATAGGTGAGGCAGCTGACAGTGAGGCTCTGTTTGGTTTAAGAGGAGGGGAGGGGAGGGGAGGGATATAGGGGGAGGGGAGGAATTTTGCTTCCTTCTCTTTAATTGGCACTACTAGAAATTTTGGAAGGGAGGGGAAATTTTTTGAAGTTTTCCCCTCCCTCCCCTCAAATCCCCCCGAATTGGGAGGATTTGGAGAGGAGAGGTTAAAAATAACCAATGCATGTAATAAAATACCCATGAAATTTTGTTATTAACTCAAAAGCAGCCTTAGCCATTTTTGACTAATATATATATATATATAATTATATTAAATGTTATTTATAATTTAGGACATAAAAATATTATTTATAATTAAACTTTATTATACATCTAATAGAGTTGGGAAAAAAAATCACTTATAATATAAGGGTAAAGTTGTCCATGTGAAAGTAATTTCCCTCTCTTCCCCTCCTAAACCAAACAAGATAACATTAAAATCCCTTCCCTCTTTTTCTTTCTGATCAATCCAAATAAGGTAATATTAAAATACTTTCTATCTCCTCCCCTCCCCTTTTCTCTGCTGAACCAAACAGACTTTTGAAGGTATTTGGGTCTTTTGATATTTCGATTATGTAAGTGTTTGTAATAGCTTATTTTTGAGAAATAAGTACTTATTACATAAGTCGAGATAAAACTTCTCTCACATACTTACTTTATATACCGTAAATCATAAATTATAAATATTTATTGTCTAAAAATAAATTATCCTAAACTGATACTATATTACCCACAAGTTCCACAGACTTAACTCCAAATTGGAGTTTTCAAGAGATATTTTAGTAATGTTTTTTTTTTAATTTGGGATCTCATTGCACTTTTCCCTAGGATGAAATATGAGAGAAGTGACGAGGCCGTGCAGGAGTCTGTTATATTCTGTGGTGTAGATCACACAATTCCAGTTGTCTCCAGAAACGTGGTCCAGTTATAATGTACAGGTCTAGTTTTTATCTCAAGAAAATCCCAGAAAAATATGTTTAAAATAGTAAAAGGTAAATTATGGAGTTTAATATCACAAATCTCAAGTTAGGTTTATGGGAAGAATTTGGAATTTGTTAATGTTTTCAAATGATCAATATGCCCCTGACAACATTTTGGGAGTTTAAATTGTCAATATATATACTAAAGTTATTAATTATTATTCTTTATATCTAAGTAGTTAGTGATGTCTGATATGAGTATCTTCAAAATATTACCTATAAAGTTGTTGGTATTTCTGGAGCTCAAATTGTTAATATATATATTGAAGTTATTAACTACATAATGTATAATCAACTTAGATATAAAGAATGATGACTTAAGAATCGTAAGTAACAATTTCAATATATATTGGTCATTTGGAAACTTTTTCAAATCCCAAATTTCTCCTATAGGTATGACTTGGGATTTGTGGCCTTGGATTCTGTTATTTATTTTATCCTTATCTTAAATACTCCCTCCGGTCCTAATTATAGGACAATATTTAGGAGTTGATGTTGGTCCTAATTATAAGACAAAGTTCTAATTTTTGTCAATTTCTTCTCAAAATACCCCCTATTGATACTTTCTCAATAATAATTAAACACAATAATAATTTAAGAATACACCTATGTATTCTATAAAGTGAGTAATACTTGCAACTCATTAATGCTACATACACCTCAATTTTACTGTTTTTTTAAATTTTAAGTTTTAAATAAGGACATTTTAGGAAAATAAATATGATTAACTAATTTAACTACTATCCTTAATTTTTCCAAAGTTGGGTAAATATGTCCTATAATTAGGACCGGAGGGAGTATATATTTTTGGGATTTTCATTTTTATCTTTGCTCATGGAACTTTTGTTTTCCTTTTTGCGACCATGGATCAACTTTTATTTTTAAATAAAATCCACTTTTGATGTATGATCCACGATTTAAATTTAAATGCAAGTAAGTTAAGTAATTAATCTATATGCATTTCTCGGTTAAAAAATACATGTTTATCGATAATACGAAAATGTATAGAATATTACATTATTTATATGCTATAAATAATGTGATTAATTGTCAACCATGTAAATTTATATCCTATAATAACAGCATGCATTAAATTTTTGATTTTTTTTGTCTGCGGAATAAAACAAAACTCCTCTTTATCTTTTTAAACCCTTAGGACATGTTTTTAATCAAATGAAAATTGAGACCAAAATCATAAATTTGAAACTTAAGGGATCATCTGGTAAAAAAAAGAATTTAAGGAATCAAAATAAAAATCATAAATTTAAAATTTGATGGACGAAAATAAAAATGAGAATTAACTTGAGTTTCCAAAAATCGTATTAAGCCTTCATCTTGTCACTGACAAAAAGTAAACGTTATCTTACCCTATCAATCAAAGGTTCCAACCTCCAACTTCCAACTTCCAAATTTGGAACTTCGAAGCGAAACCCATCCGCGTCGTGGTTTTCCCCCCTCTATCAGTAAGCTTCTATTCTTCCCTAGATATCTTGCTATACGTAAGCTTTATTCTTGGTAATCTACTGCGTTTTCTATCGACCTAGATTGTCCTTATTTGTCATATGGCGAGATATTGCTGATTATCGTCCCTTTTCTTCTTTTACGTGCTTCACCCTAAATTGACTTCGTTGTTCTTGTTTTTTCCCCTGGTAATTGGATGAATGATCAGATCTCAAGGATATGGAACCTGTTGGTGTAGGTGAGCAATTTACTATACCCGAATGAAGTTTGGGATTCAGCGATGTTGTAATTGTTCTTATGTACTGATAACTATTTAACTAGGCTTAAAACTCTACCACTTTAAATACCAACAGTGTGCTAGGAACGACCTAAATATATGTTGTCTATTTAATTGCAAACACCCCTAAATATTGTACTAGACTATCATTATCTGAAACTGCTTAAGCGTAATCTTCACATGAAAAAATTAATGTTTCAGAAGTATGACATAGTAAATCATAAAGGCTTTGTTCACCACTTTACAATAACTCAGGTTGGTGTGGGTTGTAAGAACTCTTGTTACTTAGGTTTGGTTATCTACTTTCATGCATGGAGTAAGCCTCCAAGGGGTTTACTCTTTGCCAATCCTAAGGAAAATTGATCTCTCTTGAAGGATATTTTTGGTGTCTACCAAACAGAAAAGTTGAGCACTACCACAGATGTGGTAGCCTAAAACTATTTTAAGATATGGCGTATGTGTATAGATTATAGGGAACTCAATAAGAAAACGGTAAAGAATAAATACCCTATTCCCTTAGTTGAAGATTTATTGGATGAACTTAAAGACGCGCGATGGTTCACTAAATTAGATCTTCGTGCGGGGTATCATCAAATTAGAATGGTGCCATAAGACACTTACAAGACAGCTTTCCGAACTCATGAAGGGCACTACGAGTGGTTGGTTATGCCCTTTGGACTCACTAACGCCCCGGCTACATTCCAAGGGGCCATGAATAAGATTTTTAAGGACTTCCTACGGCGGTTTGTCCTCGTCTTTTTTGATGACATACTTGTGTATAGCCCGAGTAAGTATCTACATCTCCAACATCTTAAGCACGTCTTGCAAATTCTTAGGGCTAACCACTATTTTGTGAAGGAAAGTAAGTGCACTTTTGCTGCCACCAAGGTCGAATACCTCGGTCATATTATTTCAGAAGGAAAGGTGGCCACAGATCCAAGGAAAATTCAGGCTGTAGCAGATTGGCCTGAACCTCACACTGTTAAGCAGTTACGATCCTTTCTGGGGTTAGCTGGTTACTACCGCCGGTTTATTAAGGGTTATGGAGAGTTGGCTCACCCTTTAACAAATCTACTCCAACAAAATGGTTTTGAATGGAGTACAACAGCAGCTTCAGCTTTTCAGAAACTCAAGCAAACCTTGGTTTCAGCTCCTGTTTTGACTCTACCAAACTTTTCTAAGGTTTTTGTAGTTGAAACTGATGCATGTGGTGAAGGAATAGCGGCTGTGTTGATGCAGTAGGGTCAACCGTTGGCCTACTTTAGTAAAGCATTGGCTCCACGTCACCGTTCCTTTTCGGTGTATGAGAAGGAGTTATTGGCAGTAGTGCATGCCGTAGAGCATTGGCATCAGTATCTTGAGGGTAGGAAATTCATCATTCGAACTGATCAGCAGAGCCTTAAACACTTGTTAGATCAGAAACTTAAAACTTCATTTCAAATGTTTTGGGTGTCGAAATTACTGGGGTACGATTATGAGATCCATTACAAGAAGGGCTGCACTAATAAGGTGGCTGATGCCCTTTCTCAAATGCCAAAAATGGAATTTCTTGAAATTGCCCTCTCCACTTGTTCAGAAGAATTGTTGCAGCAAATTAAAGACAGTTGGCCAAGTGACCCAGATATTGTCACTTTAATCAGTACATTGCAACAGCAGAATGGCGAAAAGGGCAAGTATACTTGGGATGGGTTGTTATTTAAGAAGAGCGGTCGGTTAGTTATTGGAAATAGTGTAGACCTTCAAACTAAAATTTTAAAATGGATTTACACTTGTGCTCAAGGTGGGCATTCAGGGATACATGCAACTTATCAGCGAACCAAGACTCTTTTCTGGTGGAAGCACCTGTTTGTGGCTGTTAAGCATTTTATTCAGCAATGTGATGTGTGTGCAAGATGTAAATATGATACAGCAGCTTATCCAGGGCTTCTCCAACCACTTCCTATACCTAGTAAAATATGGGAGAGTATTTCAATGGACTTTATTGAAGGGTTACCCAAGTCCAATGGGAAAGAGGTCATATGGGTAATAGTGGATCGTTTGACAAAATTTGCCCATTTCTTGCCTCTTTCTCACCCTTTTTCGGCTTCTACATTAGCTCAGCAATTTTTGGATAACATTTATAAGCTACATGGGGCACCAGGGGAAATTATCAGTGATAGGGGATCTGTTTTTGTGAGTCATTTTTGGCAAGAATTTATGAAGATACTGGGAATAGAGCAGAAGCTTACATCCGCATATCACCCTCAAACGGATGGCCAAACTGAAGTCCTCAATAGGTGTTTGGAGACCTATCTTCGGTGTATGACATGGGAGAGACCTAGAGAGTGGTCTAAGTGGTTGGTTCTTGCTCAGTGGTGGTATAACACCACTTTTCATACTTCTACTAGGACCACTCCCTATGAATTACTTTATGGGCAAAAACCTTCGCTACATGTTCCTTATTTACCTAGAAGTGCTGTAGTTGAGGCGGTGGATCGTTCTTTTGTGGCTAGGGAAGAGACATTGTTAATCACTAAACATCATCTACATAGAGCTGTCAACTTAATGAAGCAGCGGGCGGACTCCCATAGAATAGATCGCGAGTTTCAGATTGGGCAGTGGGTGTTCCTTAAATTACAGCCCTATAGACAGATTTCAGCAGCTTCTCGGAGTTCTCAGAAGTTGGTTCCGCGCTATTTTGGTCCTTATCGAATTGTACAGAGGGTGGGGCCAGTTGCATATAGGTTGGATTACCAAAGGAATGCCGCATTCACCCTACATTCCATATATCCTTGCTGAAGCTTTGCCCTGATCCTACTGTTAAACAATGCAATCCTCCCAGTCAGTGGCCTGAACCACCCCCTGATTTAGTTCCAGAACAGATTTTGAGCAGGCGAAAGGGAAGGAAACATCGACGAATAGTTATTGAGGTGTTGGTTAAATGGAGGAATCTACCTGAAGAGGAAGCTAGCTGGGTTACCTTGTATCAGTTGCAGCAGCAACATCCATCCTTTGCAGTTACAGATCCTTGCGGACAAGGATCTTGAAGGGGAGGGTATTGATATGTAGTTATAGATAATTAGATATTAGGTGATTAGGTGACCGTTAGTTCGTTAAGGATATACTAAGTCTATGAGTCCACTAACGGTTAGTATTAGAATAGAGGGATTACCTATTACCAGCATATTAAGTCTATGAGTCGGTAGGGCAGGTAGTATTAGTTAACTATATATATATATGATGAGTCATTACCTTTTGGGGAATCGGCCAAGACTGTTATGTTGAACATGAATTCCAGATTCTGATTCTTTCTCTTCTTCTCTGTTCTTCTCTCATTCTCCTCTCTTCTTCCCTATTCTTCTACACCTACCATATTAGAGTAATGCATCTATGCAGACTCTAGTGTGGATTTTTTATTTATTTGTTTTCACTTCCTGCTTCTGGCGTCTATTTGAATTGTCAATTGATCCATTTTTTTAGATTATAATTTAAGTTTAGAATATGCCAAATCAATTTGTTTCAACTGGTCATTGCCCTAGCACAAACAAAGCACTTAAGAGTAAGATGTCATAACTCTTAACATAGTTGGCTTGAGCAATTATCAAATGATCAACATTTTCCCTGTAAAATAGCAAGAAAATAGCAGTGGGTGAGCTTGAAATAAATTCATGAGTCCATCGTCAGCATTTTCGGATGCATTAATTAAAAAAACAAATTGTGAGGAGGATGAAAAGATCCTAGGTTTCAATCTAATGGCATCTGCAGCCACCTTGCCTTCCTTAAATGACCATTGAACGCATCTACTTGGTTGAAGGGACATTGCTCTCTCATCAAGTGAATCACTGCCTTAGGTGTGCCTGATGGCTTTTTTAGGTTCTCCAGGTCTAGGAATTTGGGGAATGCAAGTTATTTCCGAAATTTTAGAGTAATTTACCATAAGATGCTGAAATACACTGTTGGCAAAATGAAATTGAGCCTGCCACATGGATATCTGTGATGATTTTTAAGTTCTTTCATTTTCTTAAATTTCTTGATGATTTAAATATCGCTCTATTTATCTGTGGAGTCGTGATTTGTATCTTTCAATTGGTATGCTAGACCTGCTGACAGAGGCAAAGAAACTTGAGGCTGAGGTATTATCTACTATCAAGTTTACTCCTGCACATGTCTCTGATGGTCTTGATAAGCTGCTTAAGGATGCTTATGCTATACGATGCCCAAAACCTATTGATTATTTCAACAGGAAGGATTTAATTCGTATCTTCAATATTATAGCAAAGGAAGTATATGGTAACCTTCTGTTACTAAGTTCATTAAATTTCATCCTGATTGTACATTTGCAGAGATAGTAATTTTTGAAGTCATCTTATGTTCCTGTTTCTACATGACTGCATATATGATGTAGTTTAGTACAATACTAAATAGTAAATATGTCATCTTTGAACCTTCCAAACACAGGCTAAATTTATTGCTAGTTTGTCTTCCAAGAAGTAGGATCTTAAACATGCACTCCATGGTAAAGACTAATTATTATATCTGCTCTTTCTCCCATGCTGGCATTTACCATATAAGCAGCCCAATGAGAAACTACATATTTTCAATCAAATAATCATGTTATTTCTACCATCTTGATTGATATGCCATGCTGCATTTTTTTTTCTTTTAAAGAAAGGAGTTGTTGTGTGGGAATAATCTTTCATGGTGGCATTTAATATTTTACAGTGTCAGAGATAATCCAATATTGGCATTGTTGCCGCAATTCTTTCAGACATTATAGATGGCATCTGAAACATTACAAGTACACAATTATTATAGTGTTATTATTACCTGATTCTGTTTCAGGCCCCTTTACCTCAATTTCAAATGTCTTGAGATGCCAGCCTACTTTCCTTGTAGATTTTATTCTTCTTTGAACACTGTTTATGCTTTTCTTTTCAGGCAATTGTAGTACCGCCCCTGTTGTGGAAGGCTATGGCTCTTTTGTTATGGATATGTTCTGTGATGGAAGTGATCTGGATTTGTCCATAAATTTTGGAAACAATTCAAATGAAGTTCCTCGGCAGAAAAAAATTGAAACCCTTCGAAAGTTTGCTAAGAAGTTTCAAAAATTTCAAAGTAAAGTTTTCACAATATAAATCTAGTGTAATTTACTTGTGTAGTTTTTTTGCTTAGGAAGTTATTCAGCATAAATATTTATATTACTGCACTAAATTTTAGAATTGTAGTTATCATCTGCATTAATGCTTTCTGACAATTTTCAACAGTACTTGTCATTATCTATAGTCACTGGGAACTAATTCCAATCCCTGTGAACAATGAATTGATTGACTCGTGTTGTATTTAGAACCCTAATCATACTGATGCTAGAAAAATACCATTCATTGGTTATTAATGGAGGGCATTTATATATCCAGGATTTTGAATCTAAACTGGATAGTTGATGCATCTAATCTCATTGAAAGTGATTGTGGACGAGTAGATATTTGCTTTTCTTTGTTACCCATTAATAATCATAAGTTAAAAGTTTATCATCTATGATGATGAAGTTCAAAATATTGACACAGATGACTTGTGCATTGTAGGACAAGGAATTGTTAGAGGTGTACAGACCATCATGACTGCCAGGGTGCCAATTGTAAAAGTTATTGATTGTGGTACTGGCATTGAATGCGATTTATCAGTGGACAACAGGGATGGCATTGATAAATCTCATATTATTCATGCAATTTCTCTTATAGATGAAAGATTTCAGAAGTTAAGTTTTCTGGTAATTGAATATACCCTTGTCTTTCAACGAGCTATTGCTCATTTTAACTTAATGATGATGCATATTTTGATTTTGAAAAATTCAAGCATATGTCATATGCTGCTGGTCGTATTTTTGAGTTTTAGAATCGGTGATACATAAGGCCAAGTTTGAAATGAAGAGGACATTTGGCATGTGGCTAAAGCTCAAATACAAGAACTCTTTATAAGGTGATGAACCTTAAGCGCAAGGCAATTGTATGGCCATCTGAAATAGTAGTAAAAGCCCGTACTTATGATGTTAAGTTTGGACAACTTGGAGTTCAGGCCAAATGCAAGATTAACCATACCTTTTACAATGAAAGTCTAGGAACATAGGCACTAAATAATTTAGTAATCTTAGTTTCCTTGATCTTTTCTCACTTGTGGGCTGGTTAGCAGGGAACTTGGCTTATTTTGTCAATTTTTTGTGATGCTTTTTTTGCATGTGGCAGATGAAATGCTGGGCAAAAGCACATAACATCAACAGTTCCAAAGACCGGACTCTAAACTCTTTATCTATTGTCTCTTTGGTTGCTCTTCATTTACAGGTATCATAGACATTTTTATCCTTTTTGTTGGGTTAGCTGATATATATTATTCGAATAAAAAATCTTCAATAGTAGACTTGAATTTGGTGCTTTTTGGTTCTATTTCCCAAGAAGTATATTTGGGTTTGGAGTATTTTTTCTTGAGCTGTGAAATAAATAAGGACATTTGGCAGACTTTTCCGGTTGGTAAAATGGTGCAATGATTTCCACTCATGGTAAGCACACATTTGCCTTGGTGTTATAACAATTTTGATGTCGTTTTTGAGGATACCAACATTGATAAATGTTATTGCTAAACAATTAAAACATTATTTCCAAGTTTGCTAATGGCTGAAAAAAATACCTCAAGAAAAAGATGTATAAGAATTCAGTTAACATCTTCTGATTTCTGAAGTTAAAAATTTACCAGTTTGAAAAATATATTCGTAAAGGGCATCTCTAGGTAATTTTGAAATATTCTTAAGCTGTCAAAACACAATGAATGAAGCACCGTAAACTTGTGGTGAACATGAAGTTGTGACTTCTGACGTTGAAATGCCACTTGATTCCTAAAATGGTTCCTTATTGATGCCTGATATATATGACGGCTCTTTAGATATGCCTGGTCTATAAATATGTATCACTATTTTTCTCTTTATTTAAATTTAATACTTTGTTTATTCTTATGTTTTATACAGACTCGCAATCCTCCTATATTACCTCCGTTCTCTGCTTTGCTTAAAGGTGAGAGGCCTGCTTGTAGTATCAGAATATTCTCTTGAGATTTGATTTGTTTAGTTAAATCCTATGGCAACCGTTGGCCTTTATTATCTATTAAAAGCAGCCGTATCAATTGGAAAAAGCCAAACGTTTTACTACTGGAATTTCGTTTTTCTTTTTTAGTAACTGCACTTTTAGACTTGACTATTCGAGTATTTTTTATAAGTAACTTAAATTGGCTGATCACTTTGATACTGAATCTGTTTCTGTAAATATGTAAAATCTGATTTATTTTTTTTTAATCTGCTGTTTGAAATATTTGATAAACACTGTATTCTGCTTAAGTCTGTCATGAAATGTCAGGGATTTTTGTCTTTTGTTTGCATGGAAGACCTAAGACCCCATACACTATTAAACCAAAGTCTAAAATAAATTGAATCATTATTCAACCAAGAAACAGGGACGGGGAAGAATGAGCGAGAGGCAACAATGAACAGCTGACAAAAATCCTTAATAAGTTATTCTAGACATGCAAAGGCCAATTTGAATTCATAGGTAAAAATAGGGCAATAGGCACTTATAAATTGGAACCATGCATGTGCTCACATAAATGAATAGAAGTAATAATCAAATGTGTACTATATTACACAAAGGATACCAAAGTCTGGGAGCTTAAAATGTTTTCTTGGCTCTCCATTTGAATCCTTTTTCACAATTGCTAGTTTGACTTTATGGAGTCTATATTTTTTTAAAAATTGATTTTGAAATTCACTTTAAAGTCATGTATATTTCATGTTCCAGATGGATCTGATCCAGCAGCAGTGAGGAAGGTTGTTGACAATTATATATCCTTTGGGCAAAAGAACGTTGAGTCATTGGCTGAGCTGTTTATTACTCTTTTTGTCACGGTAGTTACTGTTCTCCTTTGTATGTGGTTCCTAATCGTTACAGACACCAGATTAATCCCAATCCCCATAAGTAAAATTGTCTAATGAGTTATACCATAATGTATTTAAGCTAGACCATAGTGTAGGTCGTCCCAATTCCGTGAAGTAATTATTTGACAACATCATTCCTACTGCAGCTAGCATCAGTTGAAAAGCTTTGGGAGAAAGGCCTATGTGCAAGCTTGTATCGAGGTTCATGGATTCGTAAATCATGGGGCTCTCGTTCTTATTCAATAAGTGTAATTGAATTCGCTCCTTCTCTGGGTATTGAGAATCCTTCTCTGGTTAATGGAGTTAATCTTTACTGATTATTTCTGTCTACTAGGTTGAGGATTTCACAGACCAGTCTCAAAATGTTGCAAGAGCAGTTGGAACTGAAGAGGTAAAAACAATATACAGATATATCCGTGAATCTCTCGACTACTTTAGGGAATATCTGAATGGCAAGATGTCGGGAACCAAGTTGATTGATCTTTTGTTTGGAGGAGATGCTCCTTCTACCACTGGCCTTGTGGGTGCTGGGGACATAGACAAAAATATGAAGAATCTTCCTATTTCAGTAAATCAGCGTCCGACAAAGAGGCAGAGATTTGTGGAAGATTTAGAAATAAAGCAGATTCAGAAACCTAGTGGAGGAAACCATCTTGTCCAAGGAAATCAAAGACCAGAGCCATGGAAAGGTTCTGTACTAACCCACCAGGCAGGTGTCCTACAGGGTGGGATCTTCCAACCTCCTGCCATTTCTAGTTCCTATAATAATTTGCCTCATGGTTATTATCCTGGGACAGGTCCTCCTTCTGTCCAAAATCAAGTAGGTTTTGGAGGGTCTTTTAACTCACACCAACTATCAAATCAAGTAGGTTTTGAAGCCATTCGTTCACACCATCGTCTAGTTAGTAATAATCCGTATGATGAAGGACCATCCACCAGTTCACGTGCACAGAAGTGATAAATTTCCTTCCCTGGCCTCTCTCATTGTTTCTTGTATGTACATTGTTTCTAACTAAGATTAAAGTCGCAGAAGAATGCACAGGTAGACCACCAATCCTCAAGCCTCTCCTTGCTTGGGATTAACATAAGGCAACAGTATTACAAGGTGATGAAGATGTTGACTAGCATCCGAACTTTGGAAGCTGAAGTTGTAGAAATGCTTTTATGGCATGAACGACTGAGGATCATACAGCAACCAATTCTTTATTAGGTAAGCTTCTTGACCTCTAGCATCTAAATGATTGAAGGGAAAATTAATATTTTGGTTCCCAAGGTTGACTCAGTTGGAACTCAGTCTCAGTTTCTATAGTTTTGACCCAGTTGGAACTCAGTTTCTAAACTTTAACTCCCTGCAACTTAGTCTCTATAATTTTAACCATTTTATAATTTAATTCCTATGTCTTTGATAATAAAATCATGTATATAAGGGTCAGGTACTAAAACTGTAATTGTATATGTATGTATGTATGTCTGTCTAAAACATAAGGACTTAATTATAAAACAGTTAAAATTATAGGGACTGAGTTGCAATCAAGTCAAAACTATAAGGATCAAAAGATTAATTTTTTCCATTATTGAAATTTAGTAAGCGTCAAAGCTGGAAATAGAAGGGCAACTAGTTGTTTGCTGCCTTGGATTTTTATTTTTGGGGGGTAATTCTAGCACTCCATTGAGTGTCTGTAGATTGGACAATTTAAGAGGAAAGACTAATTTTTCATTTAATTTAATTGTACCATTAAATAATTCCTTGTTGGGATTAACTCAATGGATTGTGAAATTTCAGAGGTAATTTAGTCAAATTATTTTGCTGAACTTCAAAATCTCACTTAAATAGTGGAACATGAACCTTTACATTTTCAGAGCGATTGGTTTCTTGTAACAGTAATACTTCTGTGTTTGGAGTTGGAGTTTCTTTCTCTGCTTCAACTGTGCTCATGGTTACTCATCGATGCTAAATATTACTCCTCCGTCTTTAATATAAGAAATATTTATCTAATTTGATTAGATTAAGAAAGTTCGTTAAGTTAATTAATATAACATGTATTTTCTAAAACACTCTAGTCATCTTCTTTAATTCTTTCATCCCCACTTCTTGATTATGGTTAAAGGAGCATCAATAGGAATAAAATAGGAAAACATTGGCAAATATGAAAATTATGTCTTATATTTAGGATCAAGATCAATCCCCCAACTATATCTTATATTAAAAATTAGAGGAGTATATGAATTTCTTTGATTATGGGTGAATTTATGCTCAGTCTTGTGGTCCAGTAAAAGTGTAGCCCTTCAAAACCACATCAGTTCAAGGCTGTTCTTTAGATAATATGGAAACTTGCGTTTAGGAAATGAGGCAATCTCAGTCAGAAGGTAATGAGTTACTCCTACACAACGTCCCTGTACAATGCTCAAGGCTCTAGGCTGAATAGTAGGAGCTACCTTAAGGACATTTTGATATTTTTATACAAAAATTAGATATCATTTCTATGACATACCAAACATACTTTGTCTTCCTTGAAAACGCATTTGTGAAGATTGGAAACTTTCGGTGGGTCAAACTCTCCGGTCATACTACCTTTTATTTTGGTACAAGTGTTAATTGGGAAGACAACTAAGTATCTTAATATATTGGTTAAAATATATTTTTAGTCTTTTAAATTTTACATGAGGTATACTTTTGGTTCATTAACTTTATAAAATATAGTTTTAGTTCTATATTTCTAACCCCATTAATATTATTAACGAAAAATTTTGATCCACAAACTCAATTGATGATTGTACAAGTGACAAAGCATGTTTAAGTTTTAGTTTTTTAACATAATATATTTAGATTATTATTAATAAATCGATAAATCACTGCAAATGAAATCAAGGTTTTGATATTTAAATTATTAAACTATTATATTTATATTATTAAACTAATTTTTTAATACAATTGAGATTTTGATATTGGCTACTTCGTTAGGTTTTTAGATATTTTTCAATTTATACATATTTTAAATATAAGATTAATAATATTTAATTACACAGTCATCATCATTTAAGTATGTTGCGTCAATATTTTTCATTAACAACATTAATGATGTTATAATTATAAGACCAAAAGTATATTTTATAAAGTTAAGGGACTAAAATTATACCTCATAAAATTAAAGGACTAAAAATATACTGCAACCTAATCAATTTTATTGTCTTTTTCCCAGTCAACCAACTATTAAGTAGTCCTAATTACAAAGGACAAGACGTTTTTATTTTTTGGTCGAAGGGCAAGCAGTTTACCATTAGTTCTGATCATACATAATAGGACCCAAAATACAAACTATGGGAATAAGATCCCAACATTGCTACACACACACACACACACACACACACTGTATTTTGTTTCCCGTAAACTTGATGCAAAACTATAAATTTATTTAATTTTAATATATTCAATACCACGTGTCAATCTCGATTCAAACATAATAAATCTCAAATAGAGATAATTCTTCCTATATAATTTTTTCCATAAATAAATTTCAAAATATCCACTTTTGTTGGCAAGTTGAAGATATACTCTTGAAATTAAGCACCACCATGAAAAATCAATAAAAGACGATAGGATGGTTCTGAAAGTAAAGAACTAATAATGATAATCAATTTTATCTCTGGTATTCTCGTGATCTTCATAAATCTCAGGGAACCAGGATGCTCGATGAAAAAACTTTTGGTAGCAACTTCTGTATAGTTACGATTTTCATAGATCTTAAGGAACCAGAATGCTTACCACCTTACTTGAACAGGATCTGTTCTATAGGGCTCGAACCAACGTGTCCTTGAGTTCCCAGGAACCAGAATGCTCAATGAAAAATTTTTCTCGTAGTAACTTCTGTATAGTTATGATGCCGCTCACACAAGTACCCAACAGCTTTTACATAAAACACATAATTTCTTAATAAAGAATTTCGTTCAGTTAATGCTCCTCATCTTCCATGTCTTCTGAATCTTGTCCATTTGCATCTTCATCATCAATGTCGTCTTCTGAATCATCACCATCTTCATCTTCACCTTCACCATCTTCTGAATCTTCTCTATCTTGATTCTCCTGCGTCTTGTCATCATTTTTCCCTTTGCCACCGTCGTTTCCTAACAAGAGAGGGGTAATCCAATTGAAGAACATATATTTCATCATCAAAAGACACATTTAACAAAATCATATGATCAAGGGAAAAGAAGAAAAGGATGCAAATAGCAATCTCTAATCTAGAACAAGAGATCTATGACAAGAATCATCACTTAGCAATGATTTCTTTAACATCAATAATAAATGTTTAATGAAAGAATTCTGGTTGGATTCTTAAAATTTAAGAGAGAAAAAATATCTAATGGCTAATAAAAAAGGGTTAAGGTCTCTGAATGCCAATGCTCCTATTTATCAATTTATAATGCCTAGTAACAGATATGTTCTTAGCGCAGGAAGGAAAAGGTAAGAGCAAGAGGTACTGTACCGTATTGACTGAAGAGGACTTCACCCGAACACAGCCCTTTCTCAACCTTGATTAGCTTCAGTGTCATCCTGGGCCCAACCTCTTGAAGCTTCACCGCACTTTTTGTAGAAGCACGATTAACTCTTCCAAGATCACTTGCTAAAGTTACTGTTGCTGCTTCCTCGTCTGCTTCACTCTCTGATCCATAGCCAGCCCTTCAAAAGCACCAAAAAAACCTTAGACCAAAAACAAAAAAAAAAGAGGAATATTCAATATGATTAATTATTTTCCATCCTTAGTTTTTGGCTCGTTTCTCAATTCCAGCTCTTTCTCAGAATTTATAAGATTATAGTATTAAAAAAATTGTGCAAGATTCAAGAAATATCTCACAAGAGAAGAATCCTTGAAAAACCATTTGGTCAATTCATACACATAACTGCCCAAGATGCCAATCTTAAGTTCTTAGATACGTAATTCGATAGAGCTGAAGATTCACAGAAGATTTACAAATCATTTCCAAGGACCTATAGCAGAAGATTACAGAAGGGAAATGATGTGGACAAGGGAAATATTCAAGAGGATTACAATAAGGGTCCGGGTAAAGGAGTGGATAAGTAGGTAGCCTGCATTGTAACTTTTTAGTTTTAAATATTCTAATGGTTGGTGAAGTGTGTTTGGGAGAGTACTGGCCTCTTGAACGTCCAGTGTCTTATGTTCTGTGGGGTATATTTTATATTGATGCTGTGCCTTGTACTCTGTAGATGTTATTTGATTGTAATTTCTGTTGATGGCTGTACGAGGGAGACAGGATTGGCTTGAATCATTATTCCCCCTGTAACCCTGCTTTATTGTTCAGTAATGAAATCATCAGTCCCACGTTGTTTGTTGTCTATTTCTGGTTTTCTCTCGTTATAAGCTTAGGCTCTATCACAATTCATAAAATAAATAAATAAATTACACATCAAGTTCTCTGGCAAGTAATTTAGAAAATATAAAGGTTGCAAAAGGTCAGGAAAACCTACATACAAAGGCCATAAATAAATCATATTAACCCCCTCCCCAACCATCTTCTAAAGATTAAAAACAATAAGATGCCAAGTCAGTGTCTTACTTTGTGATAAAATCACTCACATCATGAAGATTCCTTAAATCAGGGACTTGATGGTTTTGCACAAATTTTCTTATTCTGCGAGAAACACCTACAGGTTGTAATCTTATGGAATAATGCCGAAAATCAATTAGCTTTGTGTCTTTGTTGTAATTAAGCAGCACAATTCTCTGGCAAGAGGAGAGTTTAACCTGAAACAAAACATTAAGTAACGATAAAAGATGAAGGAATTTAACGTCAAGCTAATCATTAAATATGCTCTTGTGTTTAAAACTTACAGTTTTAACATCAATTGTTGGGAATATATTCTGAAACATGTTAGTTGTAAGCTGTAGAGGAAGGTCTCCACTCACAAAACCAGAAAGCACAATCTACCAAAAATAATTAATAAGCATATTGAATAATCAATTCTCGACATTCTACTAACAAACTATAAAATCTGGAAATAGAACAGCTGTGGATAAGATATTTTACCAAAGCTGAATTTTTGAAAAGATCTTTAGGGCACCGAGGACGCAACTGAGATTGAGCAATGTCAGCTGCCAATGAGTATTCATTTATTTTAAAAGTAAGAGTAGGCCCTTGAGGGGTTGTTGCAACCCTCAAATAAGGTGCAGTTGCAGTTTTTGACAATATCAGGAAATGCGTAGCACCCATAGGTCCGGCAACATTCAAAAAGTCTTTTAGATTATTTCGTTTCTTTTCCTACAAACAGAAGAAAAGATGTATAGTCGACAAAAAAGGATTTAACTAGTGCTATGTCTGCAAATACATGCAGAGTGCAGTCTGAAGATTCATAATGAAATAGATCTTGATGCAAATCAATAATCAGGCTGAGAAATATCAACATTTGCAAGCTTCAAGCTACCAATAGTCTATTTTTAACTTCCAATAGTGGTCAGATTCGTAAGCTTAAGTCAATGAGCATTTTTTTTTTTTTTTGCAGTTTAAACTCTTCATAAAATGACAGTCATTTCCTACCCTACATTTTATTTCACAATCAAGCAGACACTTGATAGTATTAAATTCCAAGAATGCAGAGTTTACTGATTGACTTCATATAAGTATACACAATTCATTCTAAAATGTTCAGAGAGATCTGCACATATGTTAGACTTGTTAGCACACTGATAGTACTCCATAACTAAAACTAAATTTATTCTTCTAATAGTTCAATTAAACTTGTGTAGACGACACATACAGCAGAATATGAATAGATTTTTTTTTTTTAAGAAAAAGTACTACCTCCAATATTGTATTACAAACTAGGTTCTGCATTTTAAGACCAGAGGAGTAAGAAACAATGTAGAAACATTTACCTTGAGGTTGAGAGCAGTGTAAGGCAGCATTAACTTTCTCAGGTCCATCTGAAGTTGCCTGAGAGGACCAGGCAACTTCCCTCTTGAAAACACAAAACTCTTTGGGATCTTCTTTCCCGTAATAGGATCCACAGATGGTTGCTGTTGCTGCTTCTGATTCTTGATGACAACTGGCTTCCTAGAGAAGCTCTTCTTTTTCCTCTGATTCATTCAGAAGCATAACGAGCAACAACAAATGGTTAAGCCAAAGCTAAAGCCCATAAAAGAGAAGAACCAGAAGTGAAGGTGAAGAAAAGTAACGTCCAATTCAGTAATAAGACAAATACCGTGAATAGACAGACAAGAAAAACTTTAACTGACAGTGTTACCTCCCTTCCATCTGACTAATTTAAGGACCATTATAGCCAGAGTATTAAAAAAGAACAAGAGGTGGTAGCTCATCTTACCATGGTTAGCGAAAGAGCGACTCCGAGGATCTCGAAGGAATTTAGCCTCTCTTTCCACAGTACTAGATAGAGTCTGATAGGGTAAAAAGAGTTGGAGTTGCAGAAACACTGTCAAACTGATAATCCAAACCCAGCGAAGTTTGGATTAAGCATTCAAGTACAAGATTCAATCAATAGCAGTAATATTAAAAAGAAAGAAAGAAAGACATATTCGAGGGCGGAGGGGGTGGAATGAAGTTGCAAGAAATTGCAGAACCGGCAGTGACACAGCTTAGTTTGGACCGAAAAGTACACATACAATGGCCGCCAGCCAGCAGGTTAGGGTTTTTGAAGCGGTAGAGAAGGAAAAAGGGGGATGACAGAAGAAGAAGCGGTAGAGAAGGAAAACACACTTGAGATGGAAGACAGAAGAAAAAGCCGCAGATGGTGAGGCAAGGACGGCGGCGCCAAAATGACCCACCTTTGAGCTTTCCTCCTTTCTGCTTCGCAAACGGCAAATCGCAAACGTGGTTTTCCGCACAAATGCCCGTCCAAACTCCAAAGTCGTTTTAAATAATATATTAATATTTTAAATAATATATACAACAAATCAGGAATAAATTAATATATTTTAAATAATATATATTTCTTTTGTTTTTTTTATTATCAAATCAGGTTCGGTTACGTAACTGCCCTTTCCTACACAAATATCCCCTTTGAGGTTTAAACTCAGGATCTAAATCCGCTAGACTAACTTTTAGGTTGATAAATAATATATATTTCTTGATATTATTGTGTTAACAAATGAAAAATCATTGAAAAAGTATCTATTTCAATTTTTTTTTTATTAGAAGGATTGTAATTGGAAAAAGACAGGAAAACACTATCAAAATTGATAAAAGATAAATAAGTATGTTGAATTTTAATAATTTCAAAATGACTAATTTAGAATTTTAAAATGTTGCAAAATTTGAGAAATTATCTAATTACTTTTATTTTTTTTAAATAAAAAATTCTAAAACCATTTGCTGGCCTCTAGAGATTCCGGCAGCTGTCCCTGAAGCTTCGGTGACCTTGCTGGTGATCGGCTTCTGGAGTTCTGGTGAAGGTTATTAACAACTCAAATATTTATATTAACCAGAGTTTTGAAACCCGGACCAGACCGACCAGTTCGGCCCACAAACTGGCGAACCGGCCGGTAAACTGATTCGGTCCGAGCATCAACCTAATTCGCTATATTTTTTTTTTAACAATCAACCCAATTCGCTATATATATATATATGTTAACAATTTTAGTATCACTATTAACAATTTAAGTGTATATATTAACAACTTTGGTCTGAGAAATTCAAAAAAAGAAATTTTAGACACCAGAGCTCTAATAAAGGTTATTAACAACTTAAGTATCTATATTAACAACTTTAGTATTACTGTTAACAACTTTAGCATGAGAAATTCAAAAAAGAAAAAGAAATATTAGCCGTCAGAGCTCCGATGAAAGTTATTAGGAAATATTCAACAAATACTACGTTTACAACTTTAGCATCGCTATTAACAACTCAAGTATTTATATTAACAACTTTAGCCTGATAAATTCAAAAAAAAAAACAAAATATTAGTCGTTGGAGTTCCAATGAAAATTATTAGAAAATATTCAACAAATATTTCATTTACAACTTTAGTATCATTATTAATAACTCAAGTATCAATACTAAAGACTTTTGCATGAGAATTTAAAAAAATATATAAGGATGCCATTTACAATTTTAGTATTGCTATTAACAACTCAAGTATGTGCTCGTTTGGAACAGCGATTGGAGTCTTGAAAAGCAACTTTTCAATCGTAATTTACGGTATACGAAGTAAGTATGTGAGAGGAGTGTTGTCTCGACTTATGTGCATAAACACTTATAGGGTTGTCAATCGCCCAACAAAACAGGCACATACTATATTGACAACTTTTGTTTGAGAAATTCAGAAAAAATATATTCCTTCACTGGAACTCTGGCGGCTAATTTTTTTTTTTTTTTGAATTTCTCAGACTAAAGTTATTAATATAGATACTTAAGTTACTGATAGTGATATTAAAGTTGTAAATAGGGTACTTAATAACCTTCACCGAAGCTCCAACGACTAATATCGTTTTTTGAATTTTTCAAACTAAAGTTGTTAATATAGATACTTGAATTGTTAATGGTGATGCTAAAGTTATTGTTATAGATACTTGAGTTGTTAGTAATATTCACCGGAGCTCCGGCAGCCGATTATCAGTAAGTTAACAAAGCTCCGTGACGGTCATCGCCGCCGATGGGCAAGGGGGTTGAGGATTTTTTATTTAAAAAAAAAAAGATAAGGGTAGTTAGGTAATTTCTCATATTTTGCAACATTTCAAATTTTCAAATTAATCCCTTTAGAATTATTGAAATACAATATATTTATTTATCTTTTATCAATTTTAATAGTATTTTTCTGTCTTTTTTCCATTGTAATTTTAGTATTAGTGCTTTATGTGTATAAAAATATAGGAAAAAGACACTTAAATACCAATTGAATTTATAGATTAAGCCTAAAAAAAGTTTGTTAACATTTGGAAATGACAGAAGATGATGTGGTAGGAATATGGAATTTTAAAGTTTGTATGTTTCTACCAAAATGCCCATAATATTTTAATTTAAAAGAAAAAAGCCACCCTCGCCAAAGCACCATTGCCCGCTGATAGGCAACCTCTGGAGGTTTATGTTGGAAATTGTGCCCTAAGGTCCAATTATTGTACTTTAAACATTATTATTTTAATGAAATTTCTTCATTCTGTTATCATATTATTTGCATATTAACTGTGATAATTGTATCCTTGGATAATTCATGAAGATTGTCCTAAAATGTCCCTGGTCGGTCATCTATGCGGGATCATAGATGAAACAAAACCAGTATGACTTTGATAAAATATGAAGATACGGATTAAAGTCTTAGGCATTTGTAAGAGTACAAGGTGCTGGACCGACCCACTATGAGAAAGTTATATGGATCAAGTCATAAGTTTTTCTCATGTATAACCACATCACAATGCCCTTAGACCTGAGGTCATCATGGATTCCTACATAAGAGTTGCTAAGCTTTGAACTAGTCAAAAGTCACTTTTGATCGAGTGATGATAAAGGCTAAGATCGGGCTTGGTGGTTTTTCATGCAGAGGAATATGAATTATCAAAATGAAATTTGTCCCTTACATTAGTAGAGAGATATTACTGGGCCCCTCGATGAATGAGTCTGAGAAATGTATGGCCATACTATAATGGAAAGGAGTTTCTATTTCTATTGTCAGGCTACTCAGGAATCGAGAAAGTAATGGTCAGGAACAAGAGGATGACATTATCCATGTCTTATCCTTGATCGATATATTGTGTGACAAAAGGGACATGACATGATTGTATGACAGGTTATATTGTGATAACGATCCTCATATGATTTGGGTAATCATAATGTCTTGCTAGAGGCCGCTTGCAACTTTTGGGTTAGTATAGTTATTGGCCCACTGCCAACTTCATATGGGCCTACGGGGTCGCACACAAGAATGACCCAACACGAGATAATGTTTAATTTAGGGTGGGCGAATTATATATATATATATATATATAAAATATAAAATTAGTTAACAATATTATATAGATATATATATTTTTGAAATATATATCTTATATATATATATATATATATATTATATGTACATATATTTTATATGATATTATTATATTGTGTTAGTTTTAAATTTAATTTATTAAGATATATTAAATTTAATAACTAACATGATAGAGATATAGTATCTCAGATTTAATTTATGAAGTGGCTCTTTATTTGGATTAAATAAATAGGTTAAAATTAAAACTGTTGGATAGATTTAATTTAAATTGAATTTATTTAATTAGCTCATCAAGATAATTAATTGTTGATCAATTTCGAAATTAATGATGATTAATTTTGAAATTTGAATATAGCCCTCATAGGTTATAAACTTGATAGAGCAGATATACTCATACTCGCATGAGAATTCAGAGCCGCAAGGGAAACCCTAAAAACATTGGAGGCGCTAGCCGCAGTCTCAGTTGGAGAGTATTCGTGTGGATACCGGTAGAGGGAGTGGACCTAACGTGTTGGCTCCTAGAAATAGTGAAAGCCCTAAGTTGAAAAAGGTACGAGTTCTTTCTAACTCGATTTAAACGCCATTGATAGATCATCGATTAGGATCGGTATAATTTTTTTTAAAATTCTTCCGCTGTGCCTGCCGATCCTAACAATTTAGATGTCGCCGGACGCTAGAGCTTCAAGCCAATGTCTGTTTTTTTGGGGAGGGATTTCAAGGTGGTGAAGATGAGATTTGAACCCACCCCACCTTGGCCTCAGAAAGCTTAGTGACCATTGGGCCACCAAGCCTCCTTGATGCATTTGTACATAAGAATATATATGTATAATAAAAATAAAGGCCTAATGGTATTTGACTAAATGAGTAATGAAAATAACTAAAGGTGTAATGGTATTTATTAGAGCCGTAAAGGTATTGATTAAATTAGTAATAATATTAACCAAATGCGTTAACATATTGACTAAAAGCGTAGTGGTATTACCTAAATGAGTAATGATATTAACTAAAAACATAATGATATTCACTAAATAAGTAAAGATATTAACCAAAGATGTAAATACATTAACTAAATGCGTAATGGTCACCAAGCCTTTTGAGAGACCAAGGTGGAGTGGTTTCAAATCCCAGCTTCATCACCTTGGGTCCACATTTTTTGAAAAAGCAAATTAATCTCCTCCCCAAAAAAGTAGCCACCGGTGCAGGAGCTCTGGCGAGGTGACTTTTTAAAATAAAAATTAAAATATCAGTGACATTATGATAAAAACACACAAACTTCAAAATTCTACATTCCTACCATATCATCTTTTTGTCATCTCCGAATGTTAACAAATTTTTTGGAATTTTGTAAGTTCAAATGGTATTTAAATATCTTTTTCTCAAAAGTATATGGGTTAATATAACTTTTAATCCCTGAAGTTTGATCCAATTTTGGTTTTGGTCCCTCAAATTTAAAATCGGTGGTTTTGGTCCCTGAAGTTTGACCTTTAGTCCCTCAAGTTTGAGAAGGACTTGGCTTTTTTCCCGTTTGGTTTCAAGTTTTTTCCGGTTCGGTTCATTTTCTACCAAGTCATTCACAAACTTGAGGGACCAAAACCAAAACTTTCAAATTTAAGGGACCAAGGGTCAAACTTTAAAGATCAAAACCACCGATTTTAAACTTGAGGGACCAAAACCAAAATTGGATCAAATTTCAGGGACCAAAAGTTATATTAACCCAAAGTATATCAAGTTGTTCTCATTAATAAAATTTTCAAAGAGGAAATTTCCACTGATTTTTCTAATATTTATCTGTAGAGAAGATGGGGCACGATAATTGATAAGACAGGATTATTGTTGTTTGTGACTTACCTAATGAAGTTATGGATGAGTTGAGATTAGAAAAGCTGCATTTTACCGGAAATAGAAAAAAAAAAAAGCTTCGCGATTGTGTTTGGAACATGATAGGGTACTAAGCCGGAAATTCAGAAATCGCGTGCGGTTAATTCAGAGGATTGAATTAATCTGATTTTATTTTATTAATATTTATCTTAGTTGTTTTAACAGTAAGTGAGAAATTAGTTGTGACGCTCTTTTTCTGTTTGCGTTTGCTGTGGCTTGGCTTGCCGTTTTGGGTTCTCCCTCATTTCCCATATTGGTTCCCCCGAGCTGGCTAACTCCAATTCTACGTTTCCCGGATTCGTGTCAGAGTCCGGGAATTTAGATATAAACCCTTTGCTTGTATTTTGTCACAACAAGAAATTTAAAAAGCATTCAAGCCCCCCACTATTTTGAAATTAATGTTCATTCAAATTCTGTAAATTACTAATCATAGATGATTATTATTTGTGGCGGATAACAATAGAAGAAAATAGTAACCTTATAATTATTTAGAGTAAGGATTCTTAATTTTCGAATGACTGAATGATTTGTTCTGTACAAGGAGCTTGAAAGCTATCTTCTTAATTTTTTATTCTTTTTCTTCCTGAAAATAGCATGATTTGTTTGAGAATTCCATTATTCTTTTTCTCCAATTGGTCAAAAAGTATCTACATTTATTTGTGCGTCCGGGTCCTGCGGCCTTAAACTGATTCGAAATAAGGATGAATTAAGACACAAAATGAGATCCCCCCCGGCCCAGCACAAATAAGATACATATTGTTTTTTTTTTAAAAGATAAAATACAAGCAAGTGTACGTATTGTTGTCAAACTTGCGAGTTGACTCTCTAAGTTTACTGTTTTTACGTTTCTAGCTTACAAAATCGAGTCGAATCACTGGTAAACTCATGACCATTGTAAACTCGATGAAACTCACGAATTTATATATTGAGTTTACCGTTGTTACATTTCTAACTTATAAAACATATTAACTTATCTTTAAACTCGTGTTAACTTCTTCGTTTTGATCATGTTCAGCGACTTTATATATAAATTTTGTAGAAATTTCTTTGTTAAATATAATAAATTATAAATGTTGATGGATTTAATTTCAATATTTGGATTTAAAATATATTTAAATCAAATTGCTGTCATTTTTTATATTTTAATTATTTAATTATACACCATTGATACCTATTTAGTGGTAAAAATAAAATCTTATGAGTTTACGATTTGAGTTCACGATACGAGTTTAAATCATTATTACAAATTTACTTAAACTCGTGAGTTTGACAATTTTGAGTGTGCGTGCATATACATCCAACACAATCCCTCATTCAATTCACCATAATGTTTTATTCTATTTTCCCTACTCAAAATGAATACAAATTAATATGTGATAAAGCATTACCATAAACGGGAACATATTAAATTCCAGAACATGAACCTTGTTCCATAATATAAATTCTGCAAAACCTGATCACATAAACCCAATTCATTGCAAGAAAGAAAGAAAGAGTATTCCGAGAAGAAGCATCAAGCGAGAGGAGAAGGAGAAGAATGTATGCTAATTTCATGAAAGCCATCCTCATATTAACACTTTCGTTGCTTCTGATAGAATCAGATTATTGCAACGCAACAAAAGTGAGAGTGAAGAACGATTTAGAAGAGGGCCAAACCCTAACCCTAAGTTGCTCATATTATACAGCAGATAATAAAAAGACGGCGACGGTGGCCGGAGTTCTTGGTGGCGACCAAGTCAAAGAGTTAAGTCTGGATCCGAATGCTACAACAACCGTTGATTGTACGTTTAAATGGGGAAGTTCTTCTCATCCGTTCTTAGTATACTCGGAATATAGGGATAATGATTATTGCCTCACTGAGTGCACATGGAGTATCAAACAAGATCGTCCTTGTAGGGTTGATCCAAATAATTCTCAGATTACATATTACTGCGATACATGGGTCAACTAAATATTATAGTCAAATGTTTGTAATAGGCATGATGATCTGTGTTTGATGCTATGATTATGAATACAGATCAAATAAGGAAATAAATATTTCATAGTTATTTGTCTTGTTTAATTTTCATGTTTGAATCCTCTTCTCATTCTTCTCTTTATTCGATGAACTGTGCTAATGGGGTTGAGTCTAGCTAGTGAAATAGAACTAAGATTTGTGTTAAAGGAGGTGCATGTTGAAAGCGTCTTGAAAAGGATACCAATGCTTAATAAAAAGAAACTAACGATTGAGATATTCAACACTTTATAAAACCATTATATTTTTTCAATTTTAAATAGTTTATAATTGTGAATTGTTATTAGTATCAAATTTTAACACCGTTCAAATTTTACGTCTAGTAAAATGGGTTAGTCCGTCACCTTGTGATGAACCAAGATTTGCTTTGGAAGAGGTGCTTGTATTTAGTGCTCGACAATGCCTAGAACATGATTGTTTTAAATATAAAGATACATGTGCCTAAAAAAAAAATTATTACTTCATAAAACCATTATTTTTTCCCCAAATTTAGTAGTCTATAATTGCGAATTGTCAGTATCAAATTTTAACAGTTTATTTTTATTATGTAATATTATGACATAATTTTATAAGATATTAAATTTCAAGTTTTTAACCATTATTCAATTTTTAATCCATATATAGTAGAGATAAGATAAAGAATTGGAAAAGACGGGAAAAAAATGAAGGGAGGATCCAAATTCAGAAATGAATGGGCTCTATTTTTTGGCATGTTGGATAGAAATGACTGGCTTGTATGGTGTATGGAGAGAAAGGATGTTGTACAGGGTTTTGAGTTTCGTCTTTGGTTTATCGTCTTATGTTGATATATCTGGTTGGCTCAAAATGACCGATGTTTTAACGACAACTCTTGGAGTAGAAATGCCATTTTAGCCTGTGCTCGTGCATGCTTAGCATGGGGTAATACAAGCCTGTGTAATGAGAAAGAGAGTTGTACACATTGGAAACCACCTCCGCCTGGGTGGGTGAAGATTAATACTGATGGATACAGGAGTGACAACTTAGGGATGTGTACTTGTGGTAGTGTACTGTGAGATCACAATGGTGAGTTTTTGCTGGGGTATATGTATCGAATTGGCCAAGGGACGGTGGTCTCTACTGAAGCTTGGGGTGTATTGTGGGGTCTTAAAATTGCCTGGGATAGAGGATACAGACAAATCATAATTGAGAGTGATTGTAGTGAAGTCATGGAACTTATTCAAGTAACGGTGTCTCAAGAACACCCAGATTTTCAACTTATCTTAGAGATTCGCATGTTGATGGCTCGTGACTGGGAAATCGGAATGTTACATTGTAAACGAGATGTTAACACAGTTGCAGACGCCATGGCAAAGAAAACTTGGAAGATGGCATTGGATCTCCATATCACTGAATCGCCTCCAACAATTATTACGAGCTTATTATTTACTGATCAAAATAGGTCAAGATCGCAGGTTGACTCAGGAGGATAGCTTCTGAGGTGTTTGTAGTTTTCTTTGTCTATAAAAAAAAGAAAAAAAAAAGAAATGAATGGGCTCCACCAAAAGCTACAAAATAAAACAAGAATCAAAGTGGTGCCAAAGGCCACAAATGAATGGGCGGGTTTGAAGAACATAGGAGAAATGTGGAAGAATTTGTGTGAATAAAAAAAAATTAATCTTTATTTTACACACACAACAACTCGTTATTAATGTACAATAAAATGTATCTACGAGTAATTATTTAGAAAAATTGAGATCAACGATAATATACAATACTCACGTGAACCTATCCTGGATATTACCTGTAGTCTCGACTTTGTTACAAGTTACAACCAAGCATTTCATAATTTTAGACTATATTATTTTTAGCATACTGTATACGATACAAGAAATGAGATACATCAGTTCTTAGCTTATAATAATACTGATTTACATGATGGCAAAAAAAAAAAAAAGATTTACATGATTTTACGTTTAAATTAAACACAAAAACTTAATGCCATACCAGACATGGCTTTTTTTTTAAAAAGCTCTGTTGGGTTTAGGGTATTTGGGTTGGCGTTTTGACAATTAAGTATTTTTTTTCTAAAAGTAGTTTTTGAGAAGAAGCTCAAAAGTCTGATTTTTTTTCAAAAAAAGTCATTTTTATTATTGTCAATATAAACATAAATCACATTTACAAATAAACTTTCATGCCACTAATAAATTAAGAGAATCTGGCTAGGGTGCACCTTCTAATCTGGGGTTTTTAATTTGCAAGAGAGGATTCGTGTTAGAGTCCGGGAATTTAGATATAAACCCTTTGCTTGTATTTTGTCACAACAAGAAATTTAAAAAGCGTTCAAGCCCCCCACTATTTTGAAATTAATGTTCATTCAAAATCTGTAAATTACTAATCATAGATGATTATTATTTGTGGCGGATAACAATAGAAGAAAATAGTAACCTTATAATTATTTAGAGTAAGGATTCTTAATTTTCGAATGACTGTATGATCGATCAATCAATCAATCAATCATCAATCATCAATCAATTTTACTCTCTAAATCTCGTACGACCCGCTTCATAACCCAATCACACTTGACCCGGGTCGAATAATCACATTCACAATCGCAATTAAAATCAAAATACATTTATGATGATTGGTAAATAATAATTGGACATATCCTTTCAAATTTCAAATAACCTAATTACATTGAAACATATTTATGATGATTACTATATAATGATTGGACGTATCATTTCAAATTTCAAACAACCTAATTACATTGAAACACATTTATGATAATTAGCAGATAATAATTGGACGTAGCCTTTAAAATTTCAAACAAATAATAATTTCTTAGTACGACAAATAATATTTGCTCTAAAAGGAATAATTTGGAAGGAAGAGGTCACAACATTAATTGAGGAAAGGATATTACGGCTATTATCACCCAATTTTTTTATTAAGGACTGATATGTTAGAATGAATTTTTGGCTCATTTTAATGTTTTGAAAGTCCTTCATATAAGGAAAAAACTATTCCATAACTCACTGATCTGTTTGTATGAAAAAGATGAGTCAAGAAATGCTGTTTTTTTCCCATTGCAAACTTGGTAATCTATTTTTTTTTTTATAGAGGTTAATACTATCACATTAATTGAAAAGGATATTATGGCTAAAATTTGGAAGGCAGAAGGTTGAATAGGGGGTATTAAATTGCTTAAAAAAAAGGCACGGATCACATTAATTGAGAATTAAAATTAAGATATTGGACAAATCATTATAAAACCATTCGAAAATTCCTCATATACAGCACATGTACAATTATATGTCTCATAAAAAAACCTCCCATCCTCATATACAGAAACTCAAGCAGTGACAAACATTGCTCATGCTTTACTCAAAGACGTTGATAATAGCAAGAAAACTTGGAGCATTAGTCGACAAACAAGTAAGTATTTAATATACTCGTCGTCACATTCACCAATTCATTAAGTGAAAATTATGTGTTGCTTATATTTCATCTAACTATTTACAAACAGGGTGATCGAATTGAGGGTTCAATTGTTCAGAGGGTACAGATTCATAGGTACATTGAGGATTTAAAAGAGAGTGAGGTGTACCGATTTGAAAACTTTGATGTGTTGGCCAACAATGCTGACTACAAAACATACCCACACCGTTGGAAGATTAAGTTTCATGCTAACACATTTTTTTAGAAAGATAACTTCCAAATCCCTCTTCATGCATTCAACTTTGTCCCAGTCAATGACATTGTTAGCGGTGAAGCCTCACATGAAGAGCTAATAGGTTAGTATATATTTCTACCATGTCTTTTATTTAAAGCGTTTTATTCTAACTTGGATGACAAATCCATCCAGATGTGAAGGGCTACCTACAAGCATTTGAGATCTTAGTTGATCTAAGGAGAAACTTTAGCACAATGAAGAAATTGGATTTCACAATTGCAAATCATAAGTAACATGCTCTCTACATTTAACATTAATCAATTCACGATATTAACATCTACTTTCATGTTAGTACATCATCATCATAATCATATGATAACATGTGCAGTGAAGTATGTGTCAATGTATCTCTATTTGTGGAGGCTGTAGTCAAAGCCTTTGAGGACATAACAGAAGATCTGGATGTGCCCACCTTAGTTGTCTTATGGTTTGCTAGGATTACGAAAAACAAAAGTATTACATGTATATTTAATTTCCCTATAAATTCATTTTTTTTCTTTGGGTTTTAATTACATGCTTTTTTTATTAAGGTTATGGAGACATATGTAGCGCCTTTAATGCCACATAAGTTTATTTCAACCCTGATTTTCCAGACGTAAAGGACCTTTATGATAGGTTAAAATTTAGTTGTATACATGTTCTTTGTGCATCTGTATACCTAAATTATATAACGTATAAGGTTTCCTAACATAAATGTCTCATTTACTACATAGACTCACCAATGCACCTGAGGCAAGTCAAGCTTTCACACAGATCTCCTCCACTATGTCGCATGAGATTTCAAGTAACTCAGTTTTATCATTCCCTGTCAGAATTCCTTTACATGAAATTTTGAAGTTTTCAAAGGTAAATAGTTTTCATTTTAAGTGTTCCAATACATATACAATATATCCCAACGGCATCTTTTTTTAAGCTTACTAATCTTTGCTTATGTGATGTGATTTGTAGGAATATGAAATTGTTATCAAGGTAACAATCCAAAAGCTTGAGACAACACATGGTTGGTATTATGATGGATGTTCATGTGATAAAAACCAATATATGAGGGTGCTAAATTGATGTGCAAGTCATGTCATAGGGAAGTGATGAAGATCGAGCCTAAGTAAGCTCAAACAGTATTCAACATTCTTCAATAATGTGTTTTCATATTACTTTATGACTTAAATACTTAATGATTAATGACTTTCTGATCAATGATTAACATTACCATTTAAATGGTTATTTCTGACAGGTTCAAAGTTCATTACACAATGTTTGATTCAACTGCAAACTGTTCCATACTAATGTTCAACCGACATGTATATAAGCTTTTAGGTTGTTCGGCAGTTGAGCTTAAGACGAAGGTGTTAAAAAATTTTCAGACTTATTAATACTGATACCATGACATATGTGATTTTCATCATTATGTTCTTTCAATTTTAGGCAGGGGCATATTCATCTTTCCCAGAAGAGTTAACAACTGGAGCTGTCCGGAGGGTAATTGTGGTTAAGCTGAGGGTAAAGGACAACAACATAAAATATCCAGCAAGTAGTATGAATGTCTCGTACTTTACTTCTGAGAAGGATATTGTTAAGAACTTCACCTATTCTGATGCCAGTTCCAATGAGAACATAAGCAAGCTGCATCATAACTACTTTACTATTCAAGCTTCTTTTCTTAACCTCTATTGATGTTTTGCTTCCCAGATTTTGCCACTGGAGTCATTTGCATCAATAACTTTGGAACAGAATATGAGCAATGAAAAGGATGGCGATGGAGATGACATAAGCATATCTTAGATAGTGACTCCTGTTATGGTTGCATCAAAGAGAAAGAAGATTGCAAGCAGTGGACATGTCGAAGTTGATGATATTGGTTTGTCCGAATTGTCAAATCCTAGCTCTAGTGCAACAAAACCAACCAAAAACGTCAAAATAGAAAAATAAGCAGCGGTTTTTTCTTCAAATTCTATTCCGTACTTTAATTATGCATCTAATAAATTTGTAGAAGGTCATGCTAATTTCAGAATATGGATTCAGAATGTATTTTTGCTTGTTACTCTGATGGTTGACTTTATCTATCTATTAAAGAGTTATAATGCTTGGTGAAACTCTTCTACTTTTCAACAAAAGTGTTTATCATATGTTCCTTTAACTTATTTTCATCTACGATTTGTTAGTTGCAAGTATCTACACAAGAAAAAAATGATAAGATTATATACACTTAATATGGTGATAAAACTTCATTTGCATTATAATTTTACAAAAACCCAGTACATAGATATTCTAGAAATTCATTGATTTAGTGGATGATTTAAAATAAAAAATTTTATGCAAACACGTTAGGTATAAATCTCTTGAATTGGAATCAAGATAATATCAATTTTGAGCTTATTTTTTTTTCTAATTTCTCCTTTTTTATAAAATATCATGAATTTATCATTGCTAGATCTCTGCATATACTACCACTAATATTAAAATTTGGAGGTCACTTAAAAGGAAAAAAATAAATTATTGATCCTATATCAAATTAATGGTATTTTGAAATCTTGAAAATAATTATAAATTATGCGATAAAATACATAATTCAATTATCACCTTAGTTGATTTCAATTATTATTACTATAATTACCATACGCTTTTATTATAATACCATAATTGCCTAACTTTTTTATGATGGTTTGCCGAACGGATGATACAAAAAATAAAAAAATATGCAAGAAAAAAGATATTCTCATATTTATCACAAATAGTATGTAACCAAAATAACATCATGATTTTAATTCTCATGAAATTTGTGGTGTGAGGATTCACAAATAATGAAGTTATGGTTAGAGTAATGTAAGAAGTTCAATAATGTAAATTTCTATTTAAATTTGAGTTAGCTTTAATCAACATGAGTTTACCAAAATAAAATCAATTCTGAGTTCCTTGGTTGTTATTTCCCTTTTTTTATAAAATAGCATGTTTTTATTATTGATAGATCTATGCATATACTACCATTAACAACATTAAAAGTTCACTTAAAAGGAAAAATAATTTATTACCTTATGTCAAATTAACATAAATTTTTAACTTGACAATAATTATAATTTATGTGAAGGGATACATCATTCAATTATTATCTTGGTTGCTCTAAACTGTTATTACTATAATTACTATACATTTTTATTAACATTGCTATAATTATTGTGCGTTTTTACTTTGGCCCAATCCCGTCACATGATTTTTCGCTATAATTATGATTAAAGGTTCCACAAATTAACAACATACGTTTACTTTTGGTTTACCCAATTATTGGGGTCTTTTTTTGCATCACAAATAATATTAATTATTTGATTAATTAACCAAATAATTTTGTTAGAATATTATTGCATTAATTATTTATTTTGTACCTTTTGGTAACAAATCAAATTTAAAACGAGACATTAACATCAAAGAGATTGATGATCAATCAAAATCCAATTAAAACCATTATAGTAATAATCTCTATTCATTTTTTGCCAACGACACATGAAAATTTGAAAAACCCTATTTATTGCCATAAAAATGCCATTATGATATGTTTTCCAAACTTAAAAAATATATTAAAGGTCCTTCCTTCATAATTAACGACATTTGATTAATCATCCATCTACCCAATCAAATAATAAAGTTATGGGTAGAGTAATGTAAGAAGTTCAATAATATAAATTACTATTTACATTTACGTTAACTTTAATTACTACAGTTTGCCAACATAATATCAATTCTCAATTCCTTTAATTTGTTCTTATTTCCCTTTTTTTTTATAAAAATTCATGTTTCTATTATTGATAGATCTTTGCATATACTACCATTAATATTAAAATTAAGAGTTCACTTAAAAAGGAAAAATAATTTTGTAATCCTTTATCAAATTAACATTAATTTAAAAACTTGACAATAATCCTTTATTGAATTAACATTAATTTGAAAACTTGACAATAATTATAATTTATGTGATGAAATACATCATCCAATTATTATCTTGACTGATTTAAATTATTACTACTATAATTACTGTACGTTTTTATTAACATTGCAATAATTACATGACATTTTTAATTTGGCCCAATCTCATCACATATTCATTACTGATTACTCACGATAATTATGGTAAGAGGTTCCACAAATTAACAACATGCATTCACTTATATTGGGTTCTATTAATTATTTGATTAATTAACCAAATAATTTTGTTAGAATATTATTGCATTAATTATTCATTTTGTACCTTTTGGTAACAAATCAAATTTAAAATTGTTAAGAATATGAAGTTTAGAAATATTAATTAATTATTATTATTAGGGATATTGTTTAGTATTTATTAGGATTAGATATGAATATTATATTTTAGGAATATATCTTTAAGATATTATGATTTGATTTGATTTGATTATGACAGATTTTAGGGTTAGGGTTAATCTATTGATTTGCCTATATAAAGGCCTCATTGTACTCTCTTTTATTCTAAAAAAAAGGATCAATAATATTAGTATTTTCTCTGTGCTTCAATGTGATCCTTCAATCTCAACATGGTATCAGAGCCTTAGGGTTCTTTCTTTTACCCCTAGTGATTTCATTCTTGTATCTCATGGTTTCAGATTTGGATGAGTTTCGTCTTCTTCTGGTTGCATTATTTTGATTTTGGTTCCTGGTGAGATCTTTCGTGTTCTTCCCTGTTGAGACATTTGGAGATTGAACCGTTTAGTATTCGTCCCTAATGAGACGTTTGTTGTTGTTTTGGTCCTTTGTGAGACCGTTCGTTGTTGCTTTGGTCCTTTAAGAGACCATTTGGTGTTCATCTTTGGTGAGACATTCGTTGTTACTTTGGTCCATTGTGAGACTGTTTGTTGTTGGTTTGGTCCCTAGTGAGATCGTTCGTTGTTGGTTTTGGTCCCTGGTGAGGCTGTTTGGTGTTCGTCCCTGGTGAGACGTCTGGTGTCGCTTTGGTCCCTTATGAGACTATTGGTTGTTGGTTTGATTCCTTATGAGATCGTTTGTTATGGCATCTAATATAGTTTGGTACTCTTTGTTGTTCAAGCTCCTGGTGAAGCTGGTGGATTATTACCTCAGCCTTTGTTGTTTAAGTTCTAGGCTGTAGATAATTGTTTTCTTGAAGATCGGTTGCTGGATGTGCAAGTTGATTCCAACTTGAGTGGGAGTGTTAAGAATATGAAGTTTAGAAATATTAATTAATTATTATTATTAGGGATATTGTTTAGTATTTATTAGGATTAGATATGAATATTATATTTTAGGAATATATCTTTAAGATATTATGATTTGATTTGATTTGATTATGACAGATTTTAGGGTTAGGGTTAATCTATTGATTTGCCTATATAAAGGCCTCATTGTACTCTCTTTTATTCTAAAAAAAAGGATCAATAATATTAGTATTTTCTCTGTGCTTCAATGTGATCCTTCAATCTCAACAAAAATGAGACATTAATGTCAAAGAGATTGATGCTCAATCAAAATCCAATTAAAACCATTATAGTAATAATCTCTATTCCTTTTCTACCAACGACACATGAGAATTTGAAAAACCCTATTTATTGCCATCAAAGTGCCATTATTATCTGTTTTTCAACCTTAGAAAATACATTAAAGGTCCTTCTTGCATAATAAACTTAAATACGAAAGCCACTTGATTGACATGTTGGAAAACATCATCCATTTTCACACAGTTATGACAAACTTGAATAGTTTTTCAATTAGATGGTGAGTTTTACACATGGTCATTTATATGTTATTTTGTCGAGGGTTAAATCAATGGATGACATCAAGATTTTAATACTTGATTCAGACAGGAAACCCACCAACAAGATAATCAATGTGGTCTATAGAGAAATTTTTCAAAATATCATGTAAGATTCATTTTTTTGTTGAAAGATTCTTTTGGTAATGTACTTAGTGAAAAACCAAAATTGTAGTCATTTTACCTCTGCTTTATCCAATCTTGTCCCTCACATAGCCTTTCATTTATTAATTTATTGACACTCTGTTTACACATCAAGGCGTAATAAATTCTCCAAAAAAAATGCTCCCTCAAAATGTGATATATAAGCATGATTATAATCACTCTTTATGTATTTCTGAACTGAAAAATTAGTTTTATAGATATACAAATAAATACATTATAGTTATAAAAAATTAATTCGACAATATACCATTAATTAGAATTTATGTTCTCTTGCAACGCACGGGGGTTAACACTAGTTTGTTCCGTACAAGGAGCTTGAAAGCTATCTTCTTAATTTTTTATTCCTTTTCTTCCTGAAAATAGCATGATTTGTTTGAGAATTCCATTATTCTTTTTCTCCAATTGGTCAAAAAGTATCTATATTTATTTGTGCGTCCGGGTCCTGCGGCCTTAAACTGATTCGAAATAAGGATGAATTGAGACACAAAATGAGATCCCCCCCCCCCCCCGGGCCCAGCACAAATGAGATACATATTGTTTTTTTTTTTTAAGATAAAATACAAGCAAGTGTACACATTGTTGTCAAACTCACAAGTTGACTTTCAGAGTTTATCGTTTTTACATTTCTAGCTTACACAATTGAGTGGAGTCACTTGTAAACTCGTGACCATTATAAACTCGATTTTACGTTTCTAGCTTACACAATTGAGTGGAGTCACCTGTAAACTCGTGACCATTATAAACTCGATGAAACTCACAAATTTATATACCGAATTTACCGTTTTTACGTTTCTAACTTATAAAACCTATTAACTCACATTTAAACTCATGTTAACTTCTTTGTTTTGATCATGTTCAATGGCTTTATATATAAATTTTATAGAAATTTCTTTGTTAAATATAATAAATTATGAATGTTGATGGATTTAATTTCAATATTTGCATTTAAAATATACTAGTATTTAAATTAAATTGCTGTCATTTTTTATATTTTAATTATTTAATTATACACCATTGATACCTATTTAATGGTAAAAATAAAATCTTATGAGTTTACGATTTGAGTTCACTATATGAGTTTAAATCACTGTTACAAATTTACTTAAACTCATGAGTTTGACAACCTTGAGTTTAGATGCATATACATCCAGCACAATCCCTCATTCAATTGACCGTACGTAATGTTTTATTCTATTTTCCTTACTCAAAATGAATACAAATTAATATGTGATAAAGCATTACCATAAACGGGAACATATTAAATTCCAGAACATGAACCTTGTGCCATAATATAAATTCTGCAAAACCTGATCACATAAACCCAATTCATTGCAAGAAAGAAAGAAAGAGTATTCCGAGAAGAAGCATCAAGCGAGAGGAGAAGGAGAAGAATGTATGCTAATTTCATGAAAGCCATCCTCATATTAACACTTTCGTTGCTTCTGATAGAATCAGATTATTGCAACGCAACAAAAGTGAGAGTGAAGAACGATTTAGAAGAGGGCCAAACCCTAACCCTAAGTTGCTCATATTATACAGCAGATAATAAAAAGACGGCGACGGTGGCCGGAGTTCTTGGTCGTGACCAAGTCAAAGAGTTAAGTCTGGATCCGAATGCTACAAAAACCGTTGATTGTACGTTTAAATGGGGAAGTTCTTCTCACTCGTTCTCAATATACTCGGAATATAGGGATAATTATTATTGCCTCACTGAGTGCACATGGAGTATCAAACAAGATCGTCCTTGTAGGGTTGATCCAAATAATTCTCAGATTATATATTACTGCGATACATGGGTCAACTAAATATTATAGTCAAATGTTTGTTGTAATAGGCATGATGATCTGTGTTTGATGCTATGATTATGAATACAGATCAAATAAGGAAATAAATATTTCATAGTTATTTGTCTTGTTTAATTTTCATGTTTGAATCCCCTTCTCATTCTTCTCTTTATTCCATGAACTGTGCTAATGGGGTTGAGTCTAGTGAAATAGAACTAAGATTTGTGTTAAAGGATGTGCATGTTGAAAGCGTCTTGAAAAGAATACCAATGCTTAATAAAAAGAAACTAACGATTGAGATATTCAACACTTTATAAAACCATTATATTTTTTCAATTTTAAATAGTCTATAATTGTGAATTGTTATTAGTATCAAATTTTAACACCGTTCAAATTTTACGTCAAGTAAAATGGGTTAGTTTGTCACCTTGTGGTGAATCAAGATTTGCTTTGGAAGAGGTGCTTATATTTAGCGCTTGACAATGCCTAGAACATGATTGTTTTAAATATAAAGATACATGTGCCTAGAAAAAAAAAATTATTACTTCATAAAACCATTATTTTTTCCCCAAATTTAGTAGTCTACAATTGTGAATTTTTAGTATCAAATTTTAACAGTTTATTTTTATTATGTAATATTATGACATAATTTTATAAGATATTAAATTTCAAGTTTTTAACCATTATTCAATTTTTAATCCATATATAGTAGATATAAGATAAAGAATTGGAAAATACGGGAAAAAAATGAAGGGAGGATCCAAATTCAGAAATAAATGGGCTCTATTTTTTGTCATCTTGGATAGAAATGATTGGCTTGCATGGTGTATGGAGAGAAATGATGTTGTACAGGGTTTTGAGTTTCGTCTTTGGTTTACCGTCTTATGCCGATATATCTGGTTGGCTCGAAATGACCGATATTTTAACGACAATTCTTGGAGTCACTACTACAAAAAGGGGCTTTAACCTCCCAAATTTGGCACTTTTAACGTCCCAAAACGGGGGGACGTATATACTGGGGGCGTAGTAAGTTGAAACAAAAGACGTCCCAAATAATAGGGACATGTAAAGTCGAACTTTAGGCGTCCCAAATTACAATTTGGGACGCCTAAAGTCCCACCCTGGGGGACTTTAGGCGTCCCAAACTTTAATTTGGGACGCCTAAAGTCCCCCTAGGGTGGGACTTTAGACCTCCCAAATGTCATTTGGGACGTCTAAAGTCCCACCCTGGGGGACTTTAGACCTCTCAATTATTAATTTGGGACGTCTAAAAGTTAGGTTTTTTTTATACTATAATTTACATTCTGTATTACCCAACGAATTCCAACTGCAGAAACAGAATAGAAGATGGATTCATAAACCACACTGTCCGTTACAAATTGGTAAGGACATCCAGCACTACAATCTTTACTATATATACATACAATAACATACTACTACAAACTATAATTTCATACAACCTACTACAATTTCATCCAGCACTACAATTTCATACAACCTACTACTATATATATCAACAAAAAACAACCAGAAAGTGTCAAAACGCTGTCATCACACAACTACAAACTGATATAAAATAAAAAGTTTACTGCGCTATATGTTGAAGAAGATGTCCAGCCAAAAGATCTCTGATCAAATCAAGGTCTTCACGTAGGTAGGCATCTTCATTATCAAAAATCTGAAAATTAGAAAGTAAGCTTTGATGAAATGAATCTCAAGCAAATGAATTAATTAGCATTTCGATTAGAACACCAAAAATATTATCATTTGAGAATGAAGAAGCGATTACCTTTTCAAAATCGCTAGTAATTCCACTTTGAGTTATGTTATACATATAAAGTATAACATAATATCCGCATTCAGTGTTGCCAGGTTGCCGAGGGCACTTTAAATCAAAGGGATGCAATTGGTTGTTAAAATCAATAAAGGTATGTCTAAAAAGACCGTCAATGAAACAATTAGGTAGGATCGAATGTACTTACTATGGGATAAAACCACTTTGGCTTTTTAACAACTGTACCCTCGCGTGACCCACCTAGGACTCTATATGTTTGACAAGCACTATCATGAAAAGCAAAATGAACAGAAATTAGAACCATTCATTTATTTTTGTTGTCAATGAAATACAAACAGAATAACTTACGTGTCGAAGACGGATTTTGTATCTCTGTCTGGCTTTTTACTCAAGGGATCAAACTAATAGACTACGTTGCGGCGGGGACATATAACACACAAACTCCTGTGGTAACTTTAACAACATATACACATTAAAATGAAGTTAGATGAGTGAGAAGACAATTATTTATTAAACTTCTTAAATTGACAAAATGTAAATACGAACCGTTGGATAATGGGTGCTAGATAACAATGAAGTTTGGTTTGTACCATTGCGTAGCCGACATAGTGAGTCCTATGCGCCACAGTACAAGTATCCCCTGTCGTATTCGCAAGACATAAGAATCCATACCAATCACGTCTTTCCATGTTTGTGCAGAGATCGTGGAAGGTGCTATAATAGAATTAAAATAAGGAATCAATTATTGAACGTATGAAAACAAAAAACCACTAAATGAATTCTATGGGAAAATTGAAAAAAAACTTACCGGACTGCAAATTTCACCCAGCCTGCATCTATCTCCTCCAACCTGATAAACTGCTTGAGATCTGTATTGTCAATCTTGTAGGGATACTCCACTTGGCCCACAATCCCTGGAGGCATCTTCAAGTCAATCTGTTTAATGCCCTTGTAGATCTGTTGCAGCCGTGCTAAGTAGGGCCATTTGCTCGCAGCTTCGTCATCCTTTTAGAACATCAAAAAACAAATTGTTATTAGGATGCCAACAGATTTTCAGTAATAGTAAGGTAATTCCTACCATTGGAGGTGTTGCGTCTGAACCAATAAGATTGCGAGGCCAAATGATGAAAGATCCTATCGCTTGACCTAACGTGCCAACCTCTGGATCAGGAACAGGAATGGCTGTACCTTCTTCCCCCTTTCTAACACTCGTCACATTCACCCTACGAAAATCCTCCAGAATTTGCTGATTTTGGTGGGTGGTAGCACGAGTGTGAATGAGAGCATCAGCAACAACACGCAATAGTTGATCATCCAAATAGATGGTGCAAGGGTCTCCCGAGACTGGAGTGGGAGAAGGGTCGCCAAGTGGTTTCTCCAGAGGGTTGTAACTTCCTTTGGTGCTATTGAAGGCTGGGGATTCCTGAGTTCTATGCTCGTCCCTTGCCCTTTGTGCTTCAAACATCTTTGCCATTTCAAGTTGAAGCTCTGGCAACAGCTCTTGTCGGAGCTTGTCGCGAAGGTTGGCCTCGATCTCTCGTTTGAGCTCCTCTCGAATCTTGGCCACAACGTCCTTACTAGGTCCAGCTTGTAACGAATAACGTGGGTCTCGTCCAAAATACCTCGCGGCACTAACTCCCCGTGTCTCTCCTCGAACACGACCAAGGTCATCTGCCTTCCCAATAGCCGTTGACAAGATGTCCATCCGTTTACTTGGATTGAATGAACCTTGGCTACTCTGCTCGTCCAGTTCATCCTGTAGCATACAGTTTATCGTAAATGTATCGAAACCACTCGCGATATGTAAAAAATTAGGTACGTATGGTATAACTACTTACAATCCTCGCAGCAACCTCAGCAACAGTCGGATTTATGTACTTCCCAGCCTTAATCCTCCCTGCTTTCCATTTTTTGTGACGTGGAGGAGGTGCCAGTGGCTGGATAACAACGCTAGGATCAGATTCCGCTGCTTCCTTCATTTTCTCTAACTCTTTTGCCATCATTTGCCGCTCAAACTTCCGATATCCACCGTGAGACATGAAATGTTGATATTTATTTTCTGCTTGCCTCTGGGCATTTGCTGCACTTAATTTCTATGAATGAAAAACAACAAAAAATAAATCAACAATATAAAGTATATGAAAATTACAAGTTATATATCATGATGATAGAAATCTTACCAAAAACTCAGGATCTGCTCGTGATGCCGCAAACAACCTCCAGTCCTCTGGAGACAAATACGTATACTGTGCACATGGATCCTTACCCCTAAGGGCCCCTCAAATGTACCGTGCTGTTAGCTTGTTTTTGAAACCTTTCCATCGTACACGAACCTCATCCATCCAGTGCCTATACATCTCCATGGTGTCTGGGACATCGTATGTTTGCTGCAAAGTAAAACATAAGATTATTATATTTCAAACAATAAGAACAAAGCTACAATGCATCAAAACTTACATACCAAGAGTTGCTGCCAAATCATGTTTTTCGTTTTTGGGGGAACCAATCTCCAATTATCGTAGGTAATGCGCACTTTGCTTCGAGCCAAAAGTCCTACGTAGCTAATGAAGTGGTCTTCCTCAGGACCAACTGGATTCAGATTGTCATCGAAGTCTATATGTAGCTTCTCCTGTTGATGTTCATGACGTGCAACCAATGCTCCCATCTTTGTACAGCCTCTAACCCTCCTTCTTGCAGGGGTTCAACCTAGGCCTTTCGTCATTGCTAGAGCTTTCGTCATCTCTACACCTCTCGTCATCACTAGAGTTGTCCATATTCCTGTTAACACAAAAAGCGACATCAGAAACGTAAATAAATTGCAATGAAAACGAAATATACTAAGCGGGAAGTAAAACAGAAAAAACACAGTTCTCGTTTATAAATTAAGGTCTTACTCTATATTGTTTCCCATAGTCCTTCACCATGGTCATTTCTTACAGCATATTCATCATCATCTACCAATTCTACTTCATTTGTTTGAGGTGTAGTTGTTGTGAAAGGTGGTGTGTCATCAAGGTTGAAGGTCGGATCACCATACTTCTGTTTTTTACTTTTAAGGACAATGGACATGTTTTTGCTGGCAGGATCGGTGACATAAAACACTTGTTTCGCCTGGCTTGCTAAAATGAAGGGCTCGTCTCTGCCAACTCTTCGAAGATCGACTGAGACAAATCCAAATTGTTTATCTATTACCACGGTATTATTGCTAACCCACTTACATTTAAATAAAGCAACTTTGAACTTGTTGTATGTCATCTCCCATATTTCTTCTATAACTCCATAATAGGCCATAGACGCTAATATGGGGTTTTTGTCTCTCGAACTGGAAAAGTGCATAGATTCAGCTTCTACCATGACCCCACTATTTTGCATGGTACTTCTGTCATCTTGCTCTTTGGTATAGAAAGAATAGCCATTTATATCATAACCAGTCCAAGTAATGACCTGAAACGAAGGCCCCCAAGCTAGCCACTCGATTGTCTCAGACACACCGATCTCGTGCAAAACCTTTTCCCCGAACCACTGCATGAATGTCTTGTTTTGCTCAATAGCAATCTGCATGTCATTCTTCCTTGGATTCTTGTTCTTCAAAGTGTTTCTGTGTTCATTTATGTAAGGTTGAACTTCTTCCATATTATTCAGGATATACAAGTGGGCTTGCAACACCTCTTCACGAGGAACATTCTTCACTTTCAGTCCTCGTGTTCCCTTGCTTCTCCCTTCTTCATGCCGAGATTGTTCCTTCTTCCCTGACATATAATCTTTGCAAAACTCCATAGCCTCCTCAACTACATATCGTTCTACTATTGAGGCTTCTGGTCGATAAGGATTTTTAGAATACCCTTTTAAGATCTTCATGTATCGCTCGAAAGGGTACATCCACCTCAGGTAAACTGGACCGCATAGCCTTACCTCCCTCACCAAATGAACTACCAAATGCACCATTATATCAAAAAATGAAGGAGGAAAGTGCATCTCTAGTTGTGACAAAATAATGTAACCCTCATTTTCTAGTTCATCCAACTTTTCAGTGTCAATGACTTTGTTACAGATAGCATTGAAGAAAACGCACAATCTTGTCACTGTGGTTCGTACTTCATCTTTCATTATGCCTCTAATAGCTACTGGTAATAGTTGTTGCATCAACACATGATAATCATGGGACTTCATTCCCACTAACTTCAAATCGTCCATTGAGACACATCTTTTCACATTCGAGGAATACCCTTGCGGCACCTTCATTTCATGCAAACACCCACACAAACTTCTTTTCTCTGCTTTTGATAGTGTATGCGCTGCTGGCTCCATGTATGCCCTCCTACCATCATCTCTTAGTTGTGGATGTAACCGTTCTCTTATTCCCATATCGACAAGGTCTAATCCCGCATTAATCCTATCCTTAGTCTTCCCTAATATATGCAAAAGCGTACTGATAAGGCTATCACAAACATTCTTCTCCACATGCATCACATCAATACTGTGTCTCACGTCAAGCGAACGCCAATATGGAAGATCAAAGAAAATGGATCTCTTCTTCCATATGTTCTTCTCACCCGCAACCCTCTGATTCTTACCAAAAGTGACATGGATACGTTCCACTCGACTGTAGACTTCCTCTCCGGTTAGTGACTTTGAAGCCATTCCATGCTCCGGTAAGCCGTTAAACCGCTTTCTTAGCCTACGATACGGGTGGAACCAATGAAGAAACCTCCTGTGGCCAAGGTAGACAGTTTTTCTTCCATGCTTTAGTTGTTGGAAGTGTGTGTCTGCTTCACATATTGGGCATGCTTTGTGACCCTTCACGCTGTACCCTGACAAGTTTTCATACGCAGGGAAGTCGTTTATCGTTGTGAAAATCATTGCACGTAGCTTGAAAGACTCCTTCTTATAAGCATCAAACACATCTACGCCTTCCTCCCACAATTTCTTCAAGTCCTCAATCAAAGGCGCCAAATAGACATCAATATCGTTCCCTGACTGTTTTGGTCCAGAAATCATCATAGATAGCATCATATACTTACGTTTCATACATAGCCAGGGAGACAAGTTGTATATTACAAGGAGAACCGGCCACGCACTATGTGTGCTAGTAAGAGTTCTATACGGATTAATGCCGTCTGTACAAAGCCCAAGCCGTAGGTTTCTCGGCTCGCTGCCAAATTGAGGGAACATTTCATCTATTTTTTGCCATTGTGGAGAGTCAGCTGGGTGCCGAAGATATTTCCCATCAGATATTTTCTCATCAGAGTGCCATCTCAACTTCTTCGCTTTTGTTGCATTCGCAAACAAACATTTAAAACGTGGTATTATTGGAAGATACCACATAACCTTTAAAGGTTGCCTTTTACTTGTCACATCACCACAACCACCATCTTTTTTCACTTTGTATCGTGCAGTTTTACACTTAGGACACTCACTAAGACCTCCGTACTCATTTCTGTATAGTACGTAGTCATTAGGGCAAGCATGTATCTTTTTATACTCCATACCCATTATAGACAGGATTTTCTTGGCCTCATACATACGATTTGGAAGTACATTTTCCTCCAGAAACATATCACACAATAGTTCAAGTAGCAATGTGAAACTACTATCGGTCCACCCACAAGTTGCCTTTAAGTTAACCAAATGTAATGTTCCTGTCAGCCGTGTGTACTTACTACCACTGTACAATGGTGTCTCTACATCACTTCGCAGGCTGTCATACTCCTGCGACTGCACAAAGGATTCTGCCTCAACATCGTTAATCATTCTCTCCATTCTATCTTCATCTATGACATCCACAGCTTCCTTCTTGTGTGACGGACAATCAGTTACTTCCTCACCATGCCATATCCACCGTATGTATCGCAGATTTATTTCATCACAAAGTAGGTGATCCTTTATGACATCAACATCCCGTCTACTCTCATTCAAACAATTGACACAAGGACAAAAATACTTCCCATTTCTTGCAGGAGCATTCTTTTTAGCGAATTCAATAAATTCGTCCACCCCTTTCTCATATTCTTCACTAGTTCTCAAAGCATTCATCCAACTATGATCCATTTTGTTACCACCTAAGGCATTACCAATAACATTCACACGTTTAGTACAATTCTCAACGACATATGATGGGATTGCCTAATTAAGTTATCAACCCAATTTAGGATTTTAAAATATGGGCTTAATAACTTTATTGCCCCCTCCTAGCCTCATCTCTCCTCTTAAAAGGGTTTCAGTGCTATGTAACTTATTTTTTTAATAAGTATATGTATATAAAATTAATGTATAATAAAATAAATACAATAAGATTAAATTAAAGAATTTTTTTGAGGTTTGGAAGAATTAAAAACAAAACGAGTTTCATATTAACAAAACAATTTTAAGTTGAGTTCTTCCAAAAAATAAAATTGTTTTATTGAAAATATTTAGATAAAAATCATTTAATGAATATTGGGGTTTTGGTTTTCTTTTTAAGTTTTGGCTTGAATTATTCTTCATAATTCGTTTGGAATACAAGAATTTCTTTAATTTAAATAAATCATATTTTACTTTATTATATATACTAATTAATGGTGCAGGAACAAGACCAATGAAATGGGGTGGTGCCACTACGTGTGTATGAATAAATCTCCATTGGCTTATAAAAGCTAGATTTCCCTAAAACTGAACAACAGGGATTTCTATTATACACAAGTAAATTTATATTTAAACAAGAAAATAAACCATTCCCGAATAAATTCAATTTAAGCAATATAACCACACCAAACACATCAGGCTAATCTCAACTATCTCAATATAAACAATATATAAGCACAATCTCAACCATTTCAAGTAAATTTATATTTCAAAAACAAAATATACCATTCTGTTACAAAAAAAACGAAGAAAATAAACCAACCTGATCAGGGGCGCCCACTAGCTAGTATGTTGGAGAGGTAGAGAAGACGTTGGAGATCCACGGTGGTGTGCACAACAATGGAAGGACGGAGGTGGAGGAGAGAGCAAAAATCTACCCACTGTGGAGGAGGTGAAGTTGCAGCAGGGTCGGTTGCATGCGTTGAAGAAACAAAGAAACAAAGAGGAAGAAGAAGGGAGGAGGGAGGAGTTGAACAAGAAGGGCCGACGGTGGAGGAGAGAGCTTGAACAAGGGAGGAGGGAGGAGTTGAAGAAAAAAACAAAGGAGGGCCGACGGTGGGTGGGGAGAGGAGGAAGAAGAGTAAAGTTGTTGTTGAGAGGATGTGAGGAGAGGTGTGATAGATGAGAAGACGCATGTCAGACAAGTGTCTGACATGCGGGTAGGGGACGCCCAAATGGCATTTGGGACGCCTAAACCCAGCTCCAGGCGCTAAAAAAATTTATGAAATTTATATTTCGCGTCAGGAAGCACTTTAGACGTCCCAAATTCAAATTTGGAACGCCTAAAGGTTCCCCTACATATATATAATTACGAAAATGACACCGCCTCCCTTTTTAACCACCCAATTTTCAATTTGGGACGTCCTTGGAGGTGGTTATATCTCAATTCTGTAGTAGTGAGTAGAAATGTCATTTTAGCCCGTGCTCGTGCATGCTTAGCATGGGGTAATACAAGCCTGTGTAGTAACCATAATAAGAAAGAGAGTTGTACACATTGGAAACCACCTCCGCCTGGGTGGGTGAAGATTAATACTGATGGATCCAGGAGTGACAACTTAGGGATGTGTACTTTTGGTGGTGTACTGCGAGATCACAATGGTGAGTTTTTGCTGGGGTACATGTATCGAATTGGCCAAGGGATGGTGGTCTCTGCTGAAGCTTGGGGTGTATTGTGGGGTCTTAAAATTGCCTGGGATAGAGGATACAGACAAATCATAATTGAAAGTGATTGTAGTGAAGTCATGGAACTTATTCAAGTAACGATGTCTCAAGAACACCCAGATTTTCAACTTATCTTAGAGATTCGCACATTGATGGCTCGTGACTGGGAAATCGGAATGTTACATTGTAAACGAGATGTTTAACACAGTTGCAGACGCCATGGCAAAGGAAGCTTGGAAGATGGCATTGGATCTCCATATCATTGAATCGCCTCCAACAATTATTACGAGCTTATTATTTACTTATCAAAATAGGTCGAGATCGCAGGTTGACTCAGGAGGATAGCTTCTGAGGTGTTTGTAGTTTTCTTTGTCTATCAAAAAAAAAGAAAAGAAATGAATGGGCTCCACCAAAAGCTACAAAATAAAACAAGAATCAAAGTGGTGCCAAAGGCCACAAATGAATGGGCGGGTTTGAAGAACATAGGAGAAATGTGGAAGAATTTGTGTGAATAAAAAAAAAATTAATCTTTATTTTACACACACAACAACTCGTTATTAATGTACAATAAAATGTATTACGAGTAATTATTTAGAAAAATTGAGATCAACGATAATATACAATACTCACGTGAACCTATCCTGGATATTACCTGTAGTCTCGACTTGGTTACAAGTTACAACCAAGCATTTCATAATTTTAGACTACATTATTTTTAGCATACTGTATACGATACAAGAAATGAGATACATCAGTTCTTAGCTTATAATAATACTGATTTACATGATGGCAAAAAAAAAAAAAAGATTTACATGATTTTACGTTTAAATTAAACACAAAAACTTAATGCCATCCCAGACATGGCTTTTTTTTTTTAAAAAAAAAAGCTCTATTGGGTTTAGAGTATTTGGGTTGGCGTTTTGACAATTAAGTTTTTTTTTTTAAAAGCAGTTTTTGAGAAGAAGCTCAAAAAGTCTGATTTTACCAAAAAAAAGTCATTTTTATTATTGTCAATACAAACATAAATCACATTTACAAATAAACTTTCATGCCACTAAATTAAGAGAATCCGGCTAGGGTGCACCTTCTAATTAGGGGCTTTTAATTTGCAAGAGAGGATTCGTGTCAGAGTCCGGGAATTTAGATATAAACCCTTTGCTTGTATTTTGTCACAACAAGAAATTTAAAAAGCATTCAAGCCCCCCACTATTTTGAAATTAATGTTCATTCAAAATCTGTAAATTACTAATCATAGATGATTATTATTTGTGGCGGATAACAATAGAAGAAAATAGTAACCTTATAATTATTTAGAGTAAGGATTCTTAATTTTCGAATGACTGTATGATTTGTTCTGTACAAGGAGCTTGAAAGCTATCTTCTTAATTTTTTATTCTTTTTCTTCCTGAAAATAGCATGATTTGTTTGAGAATTCCATTATTTTTTTTCTCCAATTGGTCAAAAAGTATCTACATTTATTTGTGTGTCCGGGTCTTGCGGCCTTAAACAGATTCGAAATAAGGATGAATTAAGACACAAAATGAGATACCCCCCCCCCCCCTCGCCCAGCACAATAAGATAAATATTGTTTTTTTAAAGATAAAATACAAGCAAGTGTATGTATTGTTGTCAAACTCGTAAGTTGACTCTCCGAGTTTACCGTTTTTACGTTTCTAGTTTACAAAATCGAGTCGAGTCACTGGTAAACTCGATGAAACTCATGAATTTATATACCGAGTTTACCGTTGTTACATTTCTAACTTATAAATCCTATTAACTCACATTTAAACTCGTGTTAACTTTTTCGTTTTGATCATGTTCAGCGGTTTTATATATAAATTTTATAGAATTTTTTTTGTTAAATATAATAAATTATAAATGTTGATGAATTTAATTTCAATATTTAGATTTAAAATATATTTAAATCAAATTGCTGTCATTTTTTATTTTTTAATTATTTAATTATACACCATTAATACCTATTTAGTGATAAAAATAAAATCTTACGAATTTATGATTCGAGTTCATGATACAGGTTTAAATTACTATTACAAATTTACTTAAACTCGTGAGTTAGAAAACCTTGAGTGTACGTGTATATACATCCAACACAATCCCTCATTCAATTCACCGTAATGTTTTATTCTATTTTCCCTACTCAAAATGAATACAAATTAATATGTGATAAAGCATTACCATAAACGGGAACATATTAAATTCCAGAACATGAACCTTGTTCCATAATATAAATTCTGCAAAACCTGATCACATAAACCCAATTCATTGCAAGAAAGAAAGAAAGAGTATTCCGAGAAGAAGCATCAAGCGAGAGGAGAAGGAGAAGAATGTATGCTAATTTCATGAAAGCCATCCTCATATTAACACTTTCGTTGCTTCTGATAGAATCAGATTATTGCAACGCAACAAAAGTGAGAGTGAAGAACGATTTAGAAGAGGGTCAAACCCTAACCCTAAGTTGCTCATATTATACAGCAGATAATAAAAAGACGGCGACGGTGGCCGGAGTTCTTGGTGGCGACCAAGTCAAAGAGTTAAGTCTGGATCCGAATGCTACAACAACCGTTGATTGTACGTTTAAATGGGGAAGTTCTTCTCATCCGTTCTTAGTATACTCGGAATATAGGGATAATGATTATTGCCTCACTGAGTGCACATGGAGTATCAAACAAGATCGTCCTTGTAGGGTTGATCCAAATAATTCTCAGATTACATATTACTGCGATACATGGGTCAACTAAATATTATAGTCAAATTTTTGTAATAAGCATGATGATCTGTGTTTGATGCTATGATTATGAATACAGATCAAATAAGGAAATAAATATTTCATAGTTATTTGTCTTGTTTAATTTTCATATTTGAATCCCCTCCTCATTCTTCTCTTCATTCGATGAACTGTGTTAATGGGGCTGCGTATTTAGTGAAATAGACTAGTCCCTTATAACATAATGAACTAAGAGCTCCTTTGATTCGATCCCATTACACCCTGCGGTGCAGTACAATGTAATGCAATATTAATTACAAGGGTAGTGTTTGGTTTGATTTTTAAGTAACGTGCAATGAGTTAATATTTTAACAATTATTTAAAATTAATATATTACACAAAGTCTATTTTACCCCTTAATATAATCTTTATAGAAAAAATAGTTAAAAGCCGGCGACTACGGGGATGGAGGAGGAGGAGGTAGTGGTGGCGGCAATGATGGGGGTGGCGGTGGAAGTGGGTGGCGGGGATGGAGGAGGAGGTGGTGGCAGTAGGAGGTGGGCCGGTGGCGAGGCCAGGGGTGGCGGCAGAGGAGGAGGTGGTGGTGGTGGTGGCGATGGGCGGCGGGGTTGGAGGAGGAGGTAGTGGCGATGAGCCAGCGGCGGGGGCTGCGACGGCGGAGGTGGCGGCGGCGGCGAGGGGCGGCGGTGGTGGAGAAGGAGGTGGTGGTAGTGGCTGTGGGCGGGTGGCAGCGGCAGAGGAGGAGGTGGCGGTGGGCGGCAACAGGGGTGGAAGAGGAGGCGGCGGCGGCGGGTGGAGGTGATGGCGGTGGAGGAGGAGGTTGTGGCGTGATACGGCAAGTGAAATGAAATAAGTAACACAAAGACAAGGAAAACTAAACGGTAAATTGGACTTTTTAAACTATGCAATGGGATGGTAATGAAGATTCATAGGGGGAGAGGTATAAATGAGGATTACCAATTTTTTGGTAATCATCATTACCATGGTAAACTTTATTATCATATTAAAGAGCAACCAAACACTTGGTAATGCAATCATGATTACCATTGCAGGCATGCAATGGGGTTGAACCAAACGGACTCTAAGGTTTGTGTTAAAGGAGGTGCATGTTGAAAGCGTCTTGATACTAATGCTTAGTAAAAAGAAACTAACGATTGAGACATTCAACACTTTATAAAACCACCGATGGAAGTTGGTTCAAGTGGTAAGCGGCTTGGTTTCGTTTAAGGAAGGTCTCGGGTTCGAGCCTTGTGTATGCAGAAAATTCCCATTGGGAGACTCTCTCACTATAGCCAGGTGCGCGACGCGCGTCGAATCCAAATGTAGTCGGGGCAAAGCTCCGGTGAACCGGGTGGGCAACCAAAAAAAAAAAAAAACTTTATAAAACCATTATTTTTTCCCCCAATTTTAAATAGTCTATAATTGTGAATTGTTATTAGTATCAAATTTTAACAACGTTCAAATATTACATCGAGTAAAATGGGTTAGTCCGTCACCTTGTGATGAACCAAGATTTGCTTTGGAAGAGGTACTTATATTTAGTGCTTGACAATGCCTAGAACATGATTGTTTTAAATATAAAGATACATGTGCTTATAAAAAAAAAAAAAAAGAATTGTTACTTCATAAAACCATTATTTTTTCCCCAAATTTAGTAGTCTATAATTGCAAATTGTAAGTATCAAATTTTAACAGTTTATTTTTATTATGTAACATTATGACATAATTTTATAAGATATTAAATTTCAAGTTTTTAACCATTATTCAATTTTTAATCCAAATCCAAGAGCCACAAATGAAGGGAGGATCCAAATCCAGAAATGAATGGGCTCCACCAAAAGCTACAAAATAAAACAAGAGTCAAAATGGTGCCAGAGCCACAAATGAATCGGCGGGTTTGAAGAACATATGAGAAGTGCGGAAGAATTTGTGTGAATAAAATAAATTAATAATACTTAATCTTTATTTTACACACACAACAACTCGTTATTAATGTACAATAAAATGTATCTACGGGTAATTATTTAGAAAAATTGAGATCAACGATAATATACAATACTCATGTGAACCTATCCTGGATATTACCTGGAGTCTCTACTTTGTTACAACCTAGTATTTCTTAATTTTAGACTATATTATTTTTGGCATACTGTATATAATACAAGAAATGGGATACATCAAATCTTAGTTTATAATAATACTGATTTACATAATTTTATGTTTAAATTAAAAACAAACACTTAGTATTTAGATGGACTAGCTATTTAGCATTTAGCGTGTGTTTGTGTAATGTATAAAAATGACGAAGGTAAAGCTAGCTAGTCCGTCTGGATCACGAACGTTAACGCTCTGTTTTTCCTCTGTTTTTTTTTCTGACCGTTGCTTCTCAACGGTCTCTGGTTTTCCGACGTGGTTTCTCACCGTGATCGACATCAAGGTGCTGCAACGTCTTCCTTTCCGACGCTGCTCTCCCATTTTCGACGCCGATCTGATTCCGACGCTGCTCTGATTCCGTCTTCCATTCTCACCGTGATCTGATGCCTACGTCTCCAGTTTCGGCGCTGATCTGTGGTGAGTTTTGATCCAGAATTTCAGTCGATCTGAGCTTGCTTTTCCGGTGATCCGAACATCTGCCCAACGTCGATGTGTTCTGCTGCAGTCTGGTTTAATTGGCGTTTCCAAGTACGTTGAGTTGCTTAGATTTGTCTGTCCGAATTTGCTGGGTTTTTTTTTTGGATCTGTTCTGAGGAGGGGGAAAAAAAGAAAAGAGAAAAAAAAAGAGAGTGGAGAGAAAAGATAAGAAAAGAAAAATTATTTGTTGTATGCTCAAGAGATGAACGAGCGGGAGAGAGAACGTAGTCCCGTGAGAATGGTTTTGACACCAATGCTGGAGGAGAGGGAGGCCTTGGAGCATAGTAGGAAGAAAATTCGTGATGATGATGAAGAGTTCACAAATAAGCAATCCTTAGCTCCACGGATTGAGGACTGGATGAGTGACGATAATATTATACAGGAAACCACCTTACCTGAAGTACCTAAACGGTCATACAAGGATGCATGTGTGGAGGATCAGACGCAGAATGATTGTTCAGATGAAGAAGAAGAATGGTGGAGAGGGGACGGATGGAAATCTAGAATTGAGGTAGAGATGACGAAGAATGGACCAAACATCATTGTGTCTCCAGAGTTTAGAAAGAAGCTAGCACGAAAATGGTCGACATCGTTGTTCGTTAGACTCCTTGGCAGGATGGTGCGTGAGGATCAACTGGGTCACAAACTGCAACAGCTGTGGGGACGTAGAGGCCAGGTTGAAACTATTGAGATAGGATCTGGGTATTTTTTGGTTCGTATAAGCAATAAGGAGGACTATGATTTTGCTTTAACAGGAGGTCCTTGGTTATATATGGATCATTACCTAGCAGTGCAACCATGGAAGTCTGAGTTTGATCTTGAATCTGGTGAGGTTTCCAAAATTGCAGCATGGGTGAGAATTCCTAAATTCCCAGTTGATTTCTATGATAAGGGTATTTTATATGTCGTGGGTAACCAAATTGGAAGGGTTCTAAAAGTGGATACAAACACCCTTCAAAAAACCAAAGGTCGTTTTGCCCGTATATGTGTTGAAGTCGATCTGAGTGCGCCTTTACTTCCGTCATTGATGATTAACGGGAAGGAGAAGAAGATTGTTTATGAGGGTTTGCATTTGATTTGCTTCTCATGTGGACGGTATGGCCACGACACGGCGCATTGCCCTAATAATCAAGCAATAAGCACGTTAAAGTCGCCATGCATGCCGAACCCGTTGGCTTCCACAGATACAACACAAGAGTCTACATGCTCTGAGACCGCAGCCAGGGTGTATGGGGAGTGGATGGTCGCACCGAGTCGTAGAAGGGGACAATGGATCTCGAACAGAGGGAATGGTAATTATGGATGTGAGTCTAGGAATGATTTACGTTCTCGAAATACGGGAGGAGGATCACATTTTGAGGCTCTTCATGTTGAAGATATGGGAATTAATGATGGAGGTTATAATGATAGTGCAAATCAAGGCAAGATTCGTGTCAGTTCAAAGCTAGGAGAAAGATCGCGTGAATCAAAAGGGAACTCTGGTCAGCTGATGGAAATAAGTAAAGGGAGTAGGGGGAATAAGGGATCGGATAATCTGAATGTTGGAAAAAAGGAGAGAATTTGTGAGAATGCGGATAGTGTTGGCCATTTGAAGACGTTGAATAAAACACGTGCAACACAGATAGCTAAGAAGAAAGGGATTGAGGAGGGAGCTTCCCACGGAACCTTGAGTATGGGATCAAAAATACAGCAAACAAGAACTCAAGTGGACTCATTTGTTGAAATCTCACAAGTTAACTCATAAAGCTGAATCGTCGTATATTTCAAGTGGGGAGGATGGGTTACGAATTAAAAAAATTTTTATTCAAATAGACCCTAATTCCACTACTATCCGTCTAGAAGCCACCGATCCTCTTGACCCAGGTGCAGAACGAGGGGAGAATTTTGCAATTCCAACTAATCCACTTGGGACTGTTGCTGATGTGGTAATGAATGGTGTTGACGAGGTGCAGGAAGGACATAAGTCTCAATAATGACTGGTTTGGTTGTGCTCTTATTCATATTTATCAATTTTTTTATGATTATTATGTCTTGGAATACCCGAGGTGCCGGTGGTGCCTCTTTTAACAGATTACTGAGTGATGTTGTTGTCAGACATGGTGTTAATTTCTTTACTTTGTTAGAGCCTAAACAACAAGGGATTAAAGCTAAGCTCATTGCAAGGAAATTGGGATGGACGAATATGCACATTGTAGAAGCTCGAGGATTTAGTGGAGGTATATGGTTATTCTGGGATTCTACATATCATTTTTCTGTGACTTGTTATGGTGATCAATTTGTTCATGGAATGGTTAACAAAGGCACTAGTGCAGAGTGGTCTCTTACTGTGGTCTATGGGAATCCAAATATGGTTATTAGACACCAGCTTTGGCCCATTCTTGAGGGTATTCAACATTCGATTGTTGGAGGCTGGGTGGTGATTGGAGATTTCAATGCTGTTTCATGTCCTGAGGAACGCTGGAGTAAGAAACACAGGGAGAATACAGGTATTGATAGGTCCTTCCGAAATTGGTTATTGGGTAGCGAGTTATTTGATATTGGTTTTAGTGGTCCTCGATTTACATGGGGTAATTCAATTACCCAAAGTAGAATTGATAGGGCCTTGGTGAATAATTGTTGGTTTACAGAGAATCCGAATGCAACTGTGACACACTTGCCTAAATATAAGTCCGATCATTGTCCAGTACTTCTTGATACTGAATCTCATGTTCTTACTGCAAGGAATCGAAGGCCTTTTAGATTCTTTGCACCCTGGGTTATACATGAAGATTTCAAGAATTTTGTGCAGCGTCACTGGGGGTGGGGGACGACTGGCGCAGTTCCGTTGATCAGTTTACGCAGGATTTGAGGTTATGGAATAAGGAAGTTTTCGGTAACATCTTCTATATAAAAGAAAGTTTATAACGACGATTAGATGGGATTAATGCAGAGATAGCTTCGGTTGGTATCTCCGAATCTCTAGAAAAGTTACGAGGGGAGCTATGGGGCGAGCTGGAGAAACTCTTGATACAGGAAGAAGTCATGTGGCTGCAATACTCTCGAGTTAACTGGTATATGGATGGGGATCATAATACAAAATATTTCCATTCAGTGGCTAACAGCAGACGAAGAAGGAATAAAATAGAGGCTTTAAAGCCTGACTCTGGGGAGTGGACATATGATGAGGCTGAAATTATGAAAATGGGAAGCCAATTCTTTGAAAATTTATATACGGAGACCCAGATATATAGTGGATCTTTGATTTTTGGATGCACTTATCCTGTTATTGATGACGTAAATATGCGTACTCTAGGGAGATCGATTGAAGATCACGAGATTAGACGAGCTTTGTTTGATATGGGGCCTCTGAAAGCACCAGGACCAGACGGTTTCAACCCGTTATTTTATCAGAGCCAATGGAAAACGGTGGGACCGTCAGTGATTGACTTAGTTAAAAAAGTCTTTAATGATCCAATGTGGATTCGACAAATCAATGCCACTCAAATTGTACTCATACCGAAAGTGGAACATCCTGAGACAATTAAAGATTTTCGTCCCATAAGTCTTTGCAATGTTGTGTACAAAATAGTTACGAAGGCTATATCAAATAGACTTAAGGCAGTCATGCCTTTAGTGATAGCCCCGAATCAGTGCAGTTTTGTGAAAGGGCGCCAGAGCTCGGACAATATTATCCTAGTTCAGGAGATCATTCACTCTATGAAGTCCTTAAAGAAGAAAAAGGGTTTTATGGCCATTAAGATCGATTTGGAGAAAGCTTATGACCGGGTCAGATGGAGTTTTATTTCCGACTGCTTAAGAGAGCTCAAGATCCCTGATTATCTTCATAGAGTTATTCAAGCTTGTATCTCAACGTCTCAAATGCAAATCATTTGGAACGGAAAAGTTACTAATATGTTTTGCCCTTCCCGTGGAGTTCGACAGGGTGACCCAATATCGCCATATCTTTTTGTTATCATGATGGAAAGGTTGGGGCATCTCATCCAAACAGCGGTAGATGAGGGTGACTGGAAACCTTTTAGGCTCTCCAAAAGAGGTACTCCTGTCTCTCATTTTTGTCGCTGATGATCTCATTTTGTTTGCAGAAGCAGATCTTGATCACGCAGGGGTTGTGAAGGCCATCTTAGATGACTTCTGCGACATTTCGGGCCAGAAAGTGAATCCTGGAAAGTCACGTATTTACTTCTCTAGAAACGTGAATCATATCAGGTGCAAAGAAATCAGTGAGTTTTTGAATTTTACTCCGACGTCGAATTTGGGAAAATACCTGGGAATGCCTATATTACATGAACGGAGCTCAAAGGCAACATATAATTTTCTCCTAAATAAGATGGATACTCGTCTGGCGAATTGGAAGTCCAACATGCTATCGATGGCGGCTAGGCATACTCTAGTGTCCTCTGTAATGTCAGCTATGCCATCTTATGCTATGCAAACAGTGCCTCTACCTTTGGGAACTTGTGATGAAATTGATAAAAGATGTCATAATTTTCTCTGGGATAGTAGCTCAGTTTGTAGAAAACCGCATCTAGTCTCTTGGGATTTGGTGTGTGCACGTAAAGAAAATGGAGGCCTTGGTCTCAGGAAAGCTCGTCACCATAACCAGGCATTCATGATGAAGCTTGGATGGAATATGTTTATTAGACAAGACTCGCACTGGGTCAGGTTTTTACGTGAAAAGTATAAATCCGACAATGATATTATTCCTAAAATTGAAAAGCGTCGGTCGGAGTCAAGCACGTGAAGGGGTATTCGTAACAATTGGGAGAAGGTAAATGATAGTATAACATGGAGAGTAGCAAATGGAGAGAATATTTCTTTCTAGAACGATGTATGGGTGCCACATTTGGATAAGCTTCAGAATTTAGTAACTCGAGAATTGCCTAGAGATGTTTCTGTATGGAGAGTAGCTGACTGCATCACTCCCACCGGACAATGGGATATGAGTAAGTTTGATCACCTACTCCCAGGACATGTATGTACTGCTATCAGTCAGGTTAATCTACGTCAGCTAAATGGGGAAGACTTCCCAGCATGGAGATGGTCGTCTGATGGAAATTTCTCCATTAGCTCTGCTTACAAATACATGGTGGGTACCCCACGGGCTCACACTAAATACCGATGGAAATGTGTTTGGAAAATGAAGGTCCCTCAAATGTACCATACTTTCTTGTGGTTGTGCTTTCATGGTCGTTTAATGACGAACATGGAACAGTTCCATCGTGGTAGTTATCCGACGGGTACTTGTGAAGTATGCCATAATGCACGTGAGTCAATACTCCACGTGCTACGGGATTGTCCGACCATTTCTGAATTCTGGAATAGTTTCATATCGCCGGGTTGGCGGGATCTATTCTTTGGCATATTGGATAGAAATGACTGGCTTGCATGGTGTATGGAGAGAAAGGATGTTGTACAGGGTTTCAAATTTCGTCTTTGGTTTACCATCTTATGCAGATATATCTGATTGGCTCATAATGACCGATGTTTTAATAACAATACTTGGAGTACAAATGCCATTTTAGCCCGTGCTCGTGCATGCTTAACATGGGGTAATACAAGCCTGTGTAAAAACCATATTGAGAAAGAGAGTTGTACACATTGGAAAACACCTCCGCCTGGGTGGGTGAAGATTAATACTGATGGATCAAGGAGTGACAACTTAGGGATGTGCACTTGTGGTGGTGTACTTCGAGATCAAAATGGTGAGTTTTTGCTAGGGTTCATGTACCGAATTGGCCAAGGGACGGTGGTCTCTGCAGAAGCTTGGGGTGTATTGTGGGGTCTTAAAATTTCCTGGGATAGTGGATACAGACAAATCTTGATTGAAAGTGATTGTAGTGAAGTTATGGAACTTATTCAATCAACGGTGTCTCAAGAACATCCAGATTTTTATCTTATCATGGAGATTCGAGCGTTGATGGATTGTGACTGGGAAGTTGGAATGTTACATTGTAATCGAGATATCAACACGGTTGCAGACGCTATGACAAAGGAAGCTTGGAAGATGCCGATAGATCTCCATATCACTGAATCGCCTCCGTTTGTAATTACGAGCTTATTACTTACTGATTATTATAAGTCAAGATCACAGGTTGACTCAGGAGGATAACTTCTGAGATGTTTTGTAGTTTTCATGTACTATCAAAAAAAAAAATGACGAAGGTGGCAAAAATGTGAAGATATGCAATCATTTTCTCAACGGATCCACTATTGCCCATTGGTGTGAATATCGTTGAGGGCCCCACTATAACGACCAACGTTGCACCAACTTATCGTCCTCCTTTTCACTCAGAACGCTGGGAAATTCCACGTGGATGCCGCTTGTATGGTAAAAGGAAAAGTTTCGTGCACTCGTGCGTAGTTCTGTATATTGCCCGCTGGCGCCAATTGCGTTGGCGGGTCGCAACAGGAGGTGTGAGTTTTTGCATGCTCTCCATTTCCCCTTTTCTTTCTGTTTGCCTTCTCCATTTGAACATAACCTGAGCTCTCCCGCTCTCTCTTTCTGTCTCGCCATGTTTTACTCTCATCAGCTTCTGGCTCGCAAGGCTCCTCTCGGTCAAATTTGGTATACGTCTCACTCTCATTTTGCGTCTCCTCTTTATCTCTTGATGCTCCTATTTGAACTTCGATCTTGCTGCTGCTGCTACTTTCCTATGAGTTCTCTATTATATAGTTTGACATTTAAGCTTGTCATTTTCCGATTATTGCTCTTTTCATGAAATAATGTGGAATGTCGACTGTGGTTGTGGTGATCCAGACCTGTTTACTTCACTGTTTCTCTTGCGCTAGTCGGTCCGTGTCTGTGTTTCAAGTGCATTTTTAGCTTCGCGTTCTCTGGCAAATGAGTAAATAGGAGCTAACTTCTCTTTCTTTGTGTTTTTTATTAAGGATGGCCGCGACTATGCACGCAAAAATAAACCGAAAAGGGTTAAACAAGCTTAATATTATTAAGATCTGGTGAAAATTAGTCATCTGAGCTCCCCTCTTCTTGTATTGCCGCATTTTTATCGGACTGATTCCCAGATATTATTTCCCCTGTTTTTTATACAGCGAAGAGATTTTGAATCCATCGGTTCCCATGGCTCTCAGACTCTCTGGAATTCTCATGGGTAATGCACGCACTCTGTCTCTCCAAATTTCCGTCTACGATAATTTTAGTTTCCGTATCAATTGATAGGAAATCTCTTCTCATCGACGTTATTATCAGGAGGAATTGTGATTGTTTATGAAAGGAAAGTGAAGCTTCTTTATGGTAACCTTTCAATCCCTTCTAGCCGCTTATCAATTTGAAGGATCACTACTCAAGCATAATAACATTTGATCTCTGTTTTTCTCTGTTAAATCGTCTACATATGTTCGCAGATGATGTTACCCGTCTTCTGGTACGAGGCTCAACTTCCATATTTCCTGTTACCTTAGACTTTAATCATTTTTTTCACTAAAACGTTTTCCATTTCAATTGTCTTAGCTTGAAATAAACACAGCATGGAAGGTGAAGGCAGAGCCAGATCCTACAGTACTTCCTAAAGGAAAGTACAAGGCCAGGTCAGTCGTTCTTTTTCCAAATTATTTTTCATTTTTCATTCTAAAATTGTAGATTAGCGTAGGGAAAATAACGGCAAAACTTGGTTGGTTAATAGACAACGACCGTGTTTTCGAGATAATTACACGTTTAATTTATATATTTTCTGTCTGCCTTGTGTCCTATGCAGGAGAGAGTCAATTACCTTGCCTGAGAATGAAGAGCCAAATGTTGGAGACGTTGAGCAATCCCTTCGGTTTTCTAATACAGTGAACACAATGGAATTTCAACATGCTGCCTATTTCACCATGGTGCCTACATCACTTGTTTACTAGGGAGTTTTCTTTCGGATGGTTCTATTCAATCATGTAAAAGAATATGAAAATCATTTTTACGATAATCGTCTTTTCACCGTAACTTATTGCGCTATTTAATAAATATGCGAGCAACAATCTCTCTAGGAAACGCCTTACACGACTTAATTGGGAATTTTCTTTCAATAAAAACAGAAATTACCACCAGAGGGACAATTGAGATCTCCAAAGCTGAACTCCGCAGGAGTAAAGTGATTTTAAGCATAATCACAATATGGTGATTGGTGAAGGAGTTTTTCTCAAACGCTGGTTTAAATCCTCCACATAACTCGGAGCTGATCTATGAAAATTTTTCCATGTTTTTGCAGCGACTTGATAGTGTGGACGAACCCTACATATCGAATGAAGCAAATGAGCAAGATCCATCCCAACATCTTCATCAAGGTTTTTCTAGTTCAATCTTTTCATCATTTACATACCGTGCAATTCGTTCAAGTGCATGTATCCTGACTCTCATCATTCTCAGCTGACGCAGAGAATATTACCTTAACTGAACGTTTTGACTCATTCCAAGCTGCGGATCCATACTATCTCTTTGAAAGGTTATTTAGTTTTGCTGTTACTTCTTTCTGACAGTTTTCCATGCTCTCATTTTAAGGTGAAAGATTGGACTATGTTTGTTAGAATTGGGATACTGTTACAAGTATCTCATGTCTAGTTGGATGAACCCAGCATTAGGATAATTTATAATATTATCACCTCATGCGTTGATGTGTGAATGTTGTGGCAGGTTTGATATTGAAGGAGATGAGGAAACGCAAGTGAACTTTACTTATGGAGAGAACGCTCAAATTCCAACATATATACCCTCCCCTCCTCATCAGGTTGATCCAACAGGAGGTGATTTACACAACTGCTCATAAACAATAAAATCTTTCACAAGGCACTTTCCATGCCTTGTTGAAATCATTGATATGTTAGGAACATAAACTATACGTTATCTTCAATTGCAAATTGCAATTTCTTCTCTTAATTTCTATTTTATATACCCAGGCAACGTCAATCAAATGTAGGCAAAATACTGGCATCTAAGCCAACAAGGGTATAATAGTAACAAGATTAAATCTAGTTTCTTCAAGCACAATTTCTTGTCTCATCACTACAAAATTGCTTCTGTTGCTGTGAAGAATACATACATCTATGCAACCTAATCTCAGCAAAATCCGAATTCTGTAAATATGTTTATCATGCTTACCTGCTTATGCCGTTGTCTCTTCCTTCTATTGTTTCTATCCGCCTCTATGAAATTTTTAAGCCATATGCTTGGGAATTAAAAGAAATTTTATTTGAACTATTAGAGTCACATATAGCATTAGGATTGTAAGAAACTTCAGACTCAAATACCTAGCTTGTACCTAAGCAATCCTACATCTTTCCCTGTCTCTTTCCTGGAGGAGTTGAACTACAATTAACCAAAAGTGAGGTAAAATATATAGTACTAATTTTCTTCAACAGGAAGTCTAATTTTTGTAAGAAATTTAGCTTGGAACTGATGATATTTGTTTCTAGCCATGCATGCATTTTTTTCTGTTACTGGTATTCATATTGGAGACTCATTTCCCTACTCTGGTAATTATTCACTTCCAGACAAATGTTGCTTGGATTAAATAACCTGTCAACTTAGAAAATAAATGCTAGTCCATCTTACTTTTCTGCAACAGACATAATTCTTTTTTTTTTTTTGGGTAATGCAACAGACATAATTCAAGACCAGCATCCAGGATCCCAAGTCAATCAGCAATCTAATCAATGCATGGAAGAAGGAAAGGTAGCATGACCATTTATCCATTCCTGATACCCCTCCCTGAGGCAGAGGAAAGATGACCAACTCATTGAGTGCAAATGAAACAGGAACGGGGAGGACAAGGCCTTAGGAAAAGAAAAAGAAGGCAACCACCAAGAAATGCAATGGATTTTGAACAAACCATCATTCCTGTTCATTTATATCAGTCATGGCTGCAAAATGCTTCTGATATTGTCTCAAGAGGAAGGAAGAGAAAAGTTCGTGATTTAATATAATACGCTATCTGCCCATTGTTATTACATTATTTTATTAAAATAATTTCTCATGCCGAGTATAGAGTCTAATATTGTAAACATTGGAGATGAAATGAAGGGATGGCGGAATTAGTTACTTTATGCAATACTATCCTGTTTCTTTAATCTGTTGCAGCCCTCTGGTATCACTTCTAAAAGAAAGATAGCTAACCTCATGGAGCTGCCACCAGTTGTGCTAATTGGTAATTTATTTACAAGTGGAAATAGAGATGTATATTATCCGCCTCCTATCCTAGAGTTATGGTATAAGAGCACTCAACCTTCCCAGGAGTCACCATCAGGTCAGTGTAATTTTTAATTTTTTTTTAATTGGATTGTGTCCATGTGTGTGCTTGAGGGCGGGCGAGGGAGCGTTTTAAATCAGTTGTCACCAACAACTTCCACAACCTTACCATCATAATTCAATGTAGAAGGGACTTCAATACCCCCGCCTCCAGAGACTTCATTTTCGTCACCTCCAGGATTAAATCAAGACGATTTTGTTGGAATTGTAAGCTACACCCATCAACTTTCTGTTTTATTCATTTTAGAAATATAATTTGACTTAATTCTCTCGTATGTTCCAATGCGAAGCCCATTGAAGACTTTCACAGTGGTTCAGACGGTCTATTAGCTTCGAAGGAGAAGCTACGGGACAATGTTATTGATACTAGAAAATTCATGGATGAGCTGACGGCTAACCTTGACAATGGTTCAAGAGCGCCTAAAGCAGCTACTCCTAAGACTGCGTCAAGAAATTCTGGTATATCTATGACGTCTTGGTTTAATTATTCGGTCTTTAGTTTCTCTAAATTTGGTCTTGAGTTGTCTCGTTTATGATTAGAGTACATGCCGTATAATTTGTTCTTTCATGTATCATTTTAGGAGATAGTGCAGAGAACTTTCCAAGATCAGTATCTGAACACGGTCTCTCCTCAGATTCAGAGTTATTTATGGGAAGGTAATGCAATTATCGAATAGCTAATTATCAAATATTGAGTAAAATAAAAAATAGATACCGTGTAAACTGTTCATTATTGTTTCAAGGATTGGCCGTTTTTGGCCAGAAAAAAGGATTAGTCATTCTATCTTTTGATATCCAATGTTCATTAAGAGTTAAAGAATTGATCTTGTTTGAAAACTTGTGGCTAATTAATGTACGAGTACTGTTAACAGTTTGAAGAAGAAAAGGCATTCACCATCAAGATACAACAGTAGAGGCCTCGAGCCAGTGGCTGAGAATGCGAATTCCAAGTTTGCTAGGTTGTCTGATTATAGTTTTACGCCTGATCCAGGTACATTTTTTTTAAAGATTTTCTAATGATTTAAAAATGTTGTATAGCCAGGGTCCACTTGGTGCATTTGTCAGACTAACGAGTTTATTTGCAGAACTACTAGTGGAAACAGGACGCACGCAAACGCAAACGCAAGTGAACATTAAGGATCCTATGGACAACATAACTGATTCTATTAGAACGTACGATTCTATTTTAGGAATTTGTTGGCCCATAATAAAGTAATTTTCAGTAGAATAAGTAATTAAGGAATATTTCTTTACAAACAGGCATATAAAAGCTCATTTTGACACGCCAGGAGCTCCCCAAGTAGAATCCCTCGATGACCTTGCAGCTGGAATGACTCGGAAATCTGCAGCCTTGCTCTTCTATCAAACTTGTGGTATATATATTCATACATATTGCTTCACATTCGCGTTTTGATATATTTTGGTATTTTTTAGCATCCATGTTCAGATTACTATTGCCACTATTTTGTGGATTATATAGTTCTTGCCTCCCGTGATGCCCTGAGAGTCGACCAAAAGATTCCCTATGGGGAGATCCTGATTTCTAGAGGATCAAAATTGTGATGAAAGGTATGTCTCTCCCAATAATTTGCCTCCTTATTCCCCGTACGAGTCTTACAAAATATAGAGCGATACGAAAGTGAAAGAACGCACCAGGGTCATCACATGTCCAACATTATCCTTCTTCAATCCATGCTTTGCAGGTCCTGGACACGAAAGTTTGGTCGAAAGAGCCTCAAGCACCGCTAATTACACAATTAATTATCCTCCTTAACGTACAGAGCATAACCAAGATCAATACTTTACACTTCTTGAGGTTGCTCCAAGTGAGATCCTTTCCCATTTTGTTATTCCCAAGGGTTAGGAAGGATCTTGGAACTCTTGTTTAGTATTTTGCTAGCTGTTAGCTTTAGTTAGTACTTGAAGTTATAGCGCTGTATTTGGATTCACCCGTTTTATGATCATTCCATCTTTCCAACCGAGAAAGGAAAAAAAGAACCGTGGTCTGAAATATACTGTCATTTTTCAAGATTATAGTGAATATTTTGATTATTTTCATTTTTTTATTTTATACAAATTAAACACACATGCATACAAATATGTTAATGCGAGACTTGAGTCTGAAACTTAATTGAAATATGATAGGTGGTGTTGTCATTGAAACAACTTGCTCTTGATTATTTTCATTTGACCCAAATTTTGTATTAAAAAAATGGCATTAACATTTTTTAAAAGATAGAAGATAAAATTTTAACTAAATAAAATGTTTATTAAAAACATTAAACATCTATTTTAAACTGGCGGGACAAGATGATTATATTTGTCGAACAAAATTATCATGTGTGTGGTCTATTTATTTTGTTTAATTATAAGTCATTCAGTTTTTTACTGGATTCAGTCATTTTTTCTGTCTATTGATAAACAAGGGCCTATAAAATGATTTAAATTTAAAGAAATACACTAATCTTCAAGGTAATAAGTACCTAGAGACAAAAATGAATAAAAGAAAGATGAACTATTAGTAATGTATTGTGTTTAGCTATATTAGGATCATGATATAGCCTCTCATTTTGGATATTTGATCATCCGCCACTCTGAAATTAGTGGTGGTTTATGATGAACGATTTGGCAGGCGCTTATAAATGTATATTTATACCTTTTCATTTTTTAATGAAAGTTTCCATTTCCTACTGGGGAAAAAATACGAGCTAGCCTTTAATAGCAAATCCAGCAGCCTCGTGTATTAGTTTCACTTATTGATGCTTTTAAATTTATTGATGTTCAAACACTCACTTATTTAGGATTTTAGCCATGTGTTAAGTTTTATTTAGGAACTTTGACTGTATAGCAGGTACTCTTGAGATTAATGAATCATTTTGTCTTGTTTAAAAAGAAATCTACCAGCCTCCAAATTGACCATCTCAGCTCCTAATAATTATCACATGACCCAGCATTCAAAATGCAAAAACCCATAATGTGTATGAAACTGTCGATATGACCAATGACTAATGAGTAAGAAGCTCGCTGCAGAAAAGAAAGAATAAAAAGCTCGAGGATACTCATCCAATCCAATGACACACCGGTTTACCCCGCGCCAAAAAAAAAAACTGGAAAGAAGGGAGCATAAAAAAAAAATCCAAAGGAAAAACCAGAGGGGCCGAGGGTTAAAACGGTCAAATGCAGGCATCACTAGTCACTACATACTTCTACACTTGCCGCCATAACTTGAAGACGTTGCACAGGTATAAGCCATCGGTTTCAGAGGCTTCTCTTATTCTCTGTTCAGTTTTGTTTATTTATTTTTAATCGATTGGCGATCATCTTAGATCTACTCTCCTTGTGATCTTTGTTGAAACTTAGATAAATTATCCGTCTTCTATCCTTCTTGATTCTCCATGAACTGCTTCTAAATTATAAGCGGGAAAAGCGAAATGAGGCATCGAATTGGATTTGCGAAATTTAAACTCAGAGCTGGACTGGGTTTAGGTTTAGGGCTTTTGAGAAGATCGTTTGCTAGTGAGCAAGGAAAGAGGTCTGCCGTGCTGTGGGGCAATGGTGATTATGGGAGATTGGGTCTTGGAAGCTTAGATTCTCAGTGGAGACCTGCGATTTGCTCTGCGTTTCATAATCAAAGCCTTAGAGCCATTGCTTGTGGTGGTGCACATACTCTCTTCTTAACAGGTTGTCCTTTCATTACTCTCTCGTCAATAACTAACTTCGTTCTCTGAGGTAGAAGTAATTTCGATAATATTATTATCCTTTCTAATTGGGAAAGCACAGCTTTCCTCACTGATGTAATAGACAGATATTTCGAACCAGAAATTTGCTTCTTCAGAAGTGCTTTTTAGAGCAAAATTTTGTTGAATGTCGCGAAGTATTCCGTTAGTTGAATACCAGAACCTTTAGAACAAATATATTTTATGTAATCAAATGGCTGGAACATAACATTCTTCTATTTGTTGATGAATTTTGAAGATTCACTGTAATTGTTGGGTAGAGGCTCACAATCATCTTCCTGTCACAGATGATGGACGTGTTTATGCCACTGGTCTTAATGATTTCGGACAACTTGGCATGTCTGAAAATAAACAGTACTCAGTGGTAGAACTTCTAGATCTCATACTTCACATGCATAATAGGTTGCTGTTGTTCATTTTTTCTTAATTATATTTCATCATAATCACTTCTTCATTCATTAATTTCAACTGTATATTTTAAAGATAAGAAAATACTATGAACTTTACTCGTGTAATACTTTCACTATTAGTACTGCTATTCTCAGAATTCATATAACTGTGGATGCATAGTATCATATTTTCTCAACCTTCAGAGCTTAGTCTGCTAGATTTTGCTGATTTCATGTGTTTCTGTACCTCCTACCAATTTGATGTTTGTTCTGTTTCTGAATTCACCACTCACATAACACACTCATACACCCCTAGTTTATTTGCCCCCTAATGATTGGTATACCTGCCCCAATTTGACTTATTGGAAATAAATCCCTTAATTGTTCATGTTGATGTAGGAACCAATGCAGGTTTTTGGATTGAAGAAGGAAATCGTGAAAATCTCTGCTGGTTATAGTCATTCTTGTGCAATTACAGGTCTGTGCTATCAAATTTCTAGAGTTGCTGTTATCAACCATACCATTGATAACTAGGTTCAAGCAATAATATTTGAAGCTGGTTGGCAGTTTTCAAAGGCAATTGAAAAACTTCTGTAGAATAGCAATGAAAGATAGAAAAATGTAATAGCATGCAAAATTCATTATTCGAAAACAGTGAAATTAATGAATATAATCTTGCAATGGAAGGATAACTAATGAGTGTTGTTGCCCATAATGAATTTTGATTTCAGAATATGACCTTTATTTTTTCAGTGGATGGAGAACTGTACATGTGGGGAAGGAACACAAGTGGACAGCTTGGACTTGGAAAAAGTATGAAAATAACCTTATATTTGGTCATCTTATTTGTAATTTTTTTAAAACGCGAAAGTGTTACCGGCAGTAGCCATTCAGGTACTTATAAGAAAGGATTTGAAGACAGCAGATTGTTTTGAATATATAATTCCTTTTGTGAAATGCAGGAACCGAATCTGCAGTTCCTCTGCCAACTAAAGTGGAATGCTTGGATGGAATCAAGATTAAAATGGTAGCTCTGGGTTCAGAGCATTCGTTGGCTGTTAGTGGTATGCAATTCGCATCCTTGTTTTGTTTGCTGTTGAGGCTGTTTTCTCTATTTATTTTTTGATTTTAGTAATGCTGGTACAGGAGAATGGATGGTTTAATGCGATTGCAGCGCAAATCTCCTAGTTGTCATGTGAAGAAATTTAAAATTTATAGATCAGAGTGAAATTTTCCTTAGAAACCGGTTCAGAATTTTTTTTTGTTTTTTGTTTTGGTTCAACCAGTCTTAGCCAAAACCATTCGTGAGTAGGAACTAAAAAGCTATCAAATGATTTTATAGTGGCTTGGATATGGCAATGTGCTGTGGTGTTCCCATTAGTCACATTTCTGATGCAAACAGTAAGTTGTTAGCTGTCATAGTCACATGGCTTGAATATTGTGAAGTAGATTTACACAAACTAATACAAATACTGCCATGCAAATCTTGTTAACAGTTGCACTTAGTTATGTTTTGGATTTCATTCTGGAAACAAAAGAAGGGTTGGAGGGCTGCATATGAACATTGCTTTCATTCTTCTTATTTAAACATATGAAGCTACAACATGTGCTTCCATGTTTGGCTACTCACTTAAGTCATTGTTCTTACTGAGAAAATCTTAATGCTCATGTGTAAACCTTGTGTCCTAAAATTGAAATTCACCCAAAAACAACAACAATAAAGCCTTTTTCGCACTAGGTGGAGTCAACTTATGGATCGCACAACGTCATTGTGCTCTGTTGCAAACCATATATTTAGATAGATTATTAACTAATAGATGCCGCTCTATAACCTCATTGAGTGTTTGCTTCAATCTTCCTCTACCTCTTTTTGAGAGGACTCTATGTTGCTTGATCAACCCTCCTACAATTGAAATTCACCCAATGCCAACAAATTTTTTTTATAAATGTTTACCTTAGGTTTGGTGATGACTGCATCAATATGCTCTCTTGTGTGGGCTGCAAATAGAATGTGTCAATAGAATGTAAATAGGTCCAGATTGGTTGATGGGTGCTCTCAAATCTTTCTTGATTTAATCTTGCTTTGTGTTTCTTCATCGCGCTATTATATTACATCGTTCGTTTTTCAGTCTAATTCTAATTGTATTTTATTTGTTCTTACTCACCTCATATAGCATGTTTGACTCTTCATATTGCCTGATAATTATCCTTCACTTCTTCAAAACTTGTTCTCTTAGATGGAGGAGAGGCCCTAAGTTGGGGAATGGGAGGGTCTGGTAAACTTGGTCATGGCCACGAGTCCAGCATTTTAGGATTCTTAAAAAGTAACAGGTTCCATCTTCTTTTTTAAAAAACAAGATTACTTTCTTTTCCATTACATTAATTGATATAACTGTTTGTCTTTAGTTTATATTTTATTCAACTAAGTCAAAGAAAATATGAGAGTTAGTATAACTACCATCAGTATCACAAGAAAGATTTCCATAAAATGGTTATATCAATTATTATTTTTATTTTATGGCATGTTTTGATTAATGCAGTGAGTACACGCCAAGGCTTATAAAAGACCTTGCAGGAGTCAAGGTGTGGTGTTGACTTTAATACCTTAATGTTGTTTGTTTTCGAGATGGATATATTAGCTTGAAGATATTAATTGTTATCTCTCTTGTTTTGGCTTAAATCTTTATATCTTTATTTATGCCTAGGTTAAATATGTAGCTGCTGGGTTGCAAACTTCAGCTTGTACAGATGGTATTTGATGATGATCTTTTTTGTCATTATATTTTAAATAACATATTTTCTCTACTCTGTGCATAACCTTGGTTCTATCCTCCATTTATCCTTTGATTATATCTTCATTCGTGTAATCTTGTGCAGAGAATGGTTCTGTTTTCATATTTGGTGAAAAAGGGATTGACAAGTTGGTATGTTTGACATGTGATGAATTTCTTGCATGCATATTTTTTTATCATACATGAAACCTTATACAACCTGTAACAAGTACTGATATCTTCATACAAAATATTTAGCGCTTCGGAGGGATGAATAATGCAACAAAGCCATCATTGATTAGTGAACTTCCATGCTCAGAAGAAGTTGCTTGTGGTGGCTATCACACCTGTGTGCTGACAAGTAATTCATTAGTTTCTCAGATTAAGCATGTTCTGATATAGTGATCATATTTTGTTTATGGTTTCATTTTAATTCTTTGTTTCCCTACAGATTCTGGAGAGCTTTACACTTGGGGTTCAAATGAAAATGGCTGCCTTGGCATTGGGTAACTTCTTGAACTTTTGAACTGATTGTTTGAACAAATCCTTTTTTTTTTTTTTGTATCTTCACGCTTGTCTTGATTTCTTTTTAAATTCTTAGTTCCTCAGATGTTATTCATCAACCTGAAAGGGTTCAAGGTCCATTCCTGAAGTCCTCTGTTAGCCAGGTTTGTACTGTTGTTCATTCTTACAGTTGGTTCCATGGAGATTTTGTTTGGAAGTACATGAATAAGATTAAGAAAGTTGCAAAGATAGTGGTTTGCAATATGATTGACCGGAGTAGATTTTGGGCACTAGGGTTCAATATTAATAGTGGGCTTCATTTTCTAATCTAGCTAGCTTGCATTGGTTAATAAATTTTTTTATTATTTTACGAATGTTGAACTAAATTCACGGGGAAGTAATACTTGGGGTACTCTTGTGTTACTGCTGATATTTTATGCTGTATTTAATAATCAATTACATAGAGTAGCTGGGCTTTCAGAACTAACTTGCCTTGTGAATTTGCATGATCTTGTTCCCTTATCTGCTATGTACATTAGTGCTATGACTGCATTCTATCAGTGTAGTAGATGCATTTTTTAGTTAATCTTTTTGTGTGCCAGATATATACATGTACATAATCACATACTAATAACTTGCTTTGATGCATTTTTTTAGCACCTTTGATAATCTTGTGTTACTTCAGTTTGTAATGCAAACAAAGCATAGGATGTGCATTGACTCAACACTTGACTATTCTTCAAAATTTCTATGCTATATACATGAAATGGGCAGTAGGTGCAATTTCTGCATAAACTGTGGATAAAAATGTTTGGCTTGTGGTAATAAAATCAGCATCAAAGTCAAGATTTTAACTCCGTCACTCTATCCATTTTGTATTTCAGGTATCCTGTGGTTGGAAACATACAGCAGCAATTTCTGGTAAGATCCCTTCTCCACTTCCATCTGAAAAGAAAATTTTCATAGGAATTAAACATATAGAATTTGTCATAATATATTATTAACGTCGTCGTTATTCCCTCATATTCTTGGTATGTTACATTATCAGTTTTGGTGTTTCATTATTGCTATTGAAGTATCCTTTGGTAATATGCATATTACTTTTGCACATAATGATTTTTACTGTATAATATTTTACAATACTTGTAATTTGTCTATCATTACTTATATGTAAACTAAATATATATTCTAAAGAAAAATCTTTTCATGCGACACATGGGAAATAAGATCAATTTGCTTCTTATAGATATGAGATACTTTGCAATTGACCTGTTATGAAAGTAGACACATTTCCCATGCAAATGAACCGCACTGTTCAGGCTTATGAATAATGTGACTTGTTCTAGATTTTATCATTTATGGTTTATAGTGCAACTTATAAATTTCATTATATATAATGATATATTAGATTAAAAGGGGAAAAAGTTTAATTAATATTTTGGCCACTTAATTTTGTTCTGTTTCAATTTGATCTCTGAATTTCTAATTTATTTAGACAAAAAAACTTTCTATTTATTTAACATTTTCTCTATTCCATCAGGTACTTAGATCTATTTGACAAAGATTACATGGCTTCCACTGTCTGTCAAAATATAATGTGGCACAAATAACTCCTGTTTAGACAACTCAAAGGGTCAAACTTTCTCCATCTCTTTTGTTTTCTCTTATCTCCTTTTTTATTCTCTCTATTGTGCTTCTTCCATTTTGACTTTTTCTGGTCATGGTGGCAATTCCTACAATCTTTGTCTTCCATTTTGAATTTTAATTCGAATTAATGTGCTAAACTAGAGATTATGGTAAGCTACCATCTTTGTCTTCATCTTTCATCTGTAGCTGATTGTTCCTTTTGCATTTTTTTCCTTTTTCATGTTTATATTCAGTTGTTTTATGTCACAGTAGTTGAATAATGTGTAATTAAAACCTCATCATAGCATTTGGGACAGCTCTTTTGAATTTAGTTCAATTCCAGATGAATTATGTCCAAACCGCTGTCAAAATTAAAATTTAAGGGGAAAACAGTTGTATGCTAAATGTACTGGCAAAAGAATGGTGCAATTCAATGGTAGTTGCAAGGTTTTTGAAGTCTTGGATCAATTATGTTTATGTTTAGTGGTTTTGGTAGAGTACCATTAGGATCTGTTTAAAGACCCAGTGAAGTTACTTTGTTAATCCGTTTTTTCCCCCCTTCTTTCCTGGTTTTGATGGATGTCTAATTGAATGTTTATGAAGTAGAGTCTTTTTATCCAACGTAAATGTAAATTTTTAACTCTCTGCTTCTCCAACAAGGACATTGAAGTTAAAGTTCAAAATGAAATTTTTACATTTAAGTAAATTGAAATTAACCATTTGAGACAGTTGATCTAGGGGCCTTACATACTTACGGTGGTTAATTCCCAGATCTCAATGTTGATTTATCCCCCTCTGGCCATTTTGCCTCTGATCTACCACCATGATCAGAAAATGACGGAAGGATGGAGATGAGAGATAAGAAATAATGACAAAGAGGGAGAGAACTAAATGAGATGGAGAAACTTTGACTTAGCTGGCTAGGAGATTATTAGTGCCATATCAGATCTTAACAGACATGAGGATGCCATGTGAGCTATGTCTAGGAGGAATGTTGAGTATCTCACGGAACATGACAGATATGATGTATATTGGAGGTTAAAGGATTTAATTGAAACAAAACAACGTTAAGGATCAAATTGAAATAAATATTAAGGTCACCAAAATACTCTTGAACTTTATGATGGGAAATAATATCATTAACAAATCACTTGCTGTTAATTATGGGTCAAGCAGAACTTTATTAACGCTGTTTGATTTGTTGGAAGAGTTTGGAGGCAAATAACTGTAAGGATAAATTAGTTTTTTTTTCCCTTAGAAAAGTGCGAGAGATTCTAGCAGCCAAGACTTTTTAAGCATATTCTGGAATACAAAAATGTTAGAATAGAAATATAGAAAACCTTTAAGAGATCAAACGTGGTATATGTTGGGTTCAAGTGTAAGTGGAAGAAGTCCTAAACTGGTAAAAACGGACTATAGGAAAGGTGTATAAATAAAAAGGACTCAAATCTAGTTCCTTGTGATTTCAGGTCAAACAACAGTTCAATCCCACTTGTATAGTTTCTTGAAGAAATCTCACGATGATTTCTCTGATGTCTTGGGCTTTCCCGGACTCCAACAGTATTCATGCAATAAGAAAATAAGGATTTCATATTTTTAAGGCATTTTAGTTTTGTTATATCCATGAATATTCATGAATACACCCTTGACCTGCTAGGAATGGAAGTGTTCTATTTTTAACAATGAATTGGAGAAGACTTGGAGTTAGTCATGGCTCATGAGTCTCTTGCCTAGTGGTGAAGCTCAATCATTTTTCTTTGGGTTATTTGGGAAAGTAATTAATCTTTTGTTTTAAAGAGAAGGAGTAAAATATGCTAAACCCTGGGTCCACTTATACATGGTCGAGTTCTGCTTAGAGGAGTGGCCTTTCAGTAGACCCCATGCTATAGTCATATGTTTGGTGTGAACAGCTGAAGAGACAACTCTATTCCGATTTGCTGGTGTTTTTAAACTTCTTATTTGTTTTCGTTAAAACCTGATATTTGTTTCTTTTGCTCTCTTGGAGGTTGACACACGTGCTTTTGATGTTTAAGTGGTATTGTTGTTGGACGGAACTATATTATTTTGTTACTCATCTTGAGTTTCTTGTCTTTTCAGATGGAAAAATCTTTACGTGGGGCTGGGGAGGTTCTCATGGGACTTTCTCTGTGGATGGACATTCTTCGGGTGGACAACTGGTTTGTCTCTTCATGCTATAATTATATGCCTTTTCTTAGTAGATATTTCTGGATAAGAATGGCCGTGCACATACATTGTGGATGCTACTAGGACATGGGTCACAAGATATATTCAAGAATTTCCTTGTGTCATTCTCCAAATAATTCTTTGTAATTACCAAATATAAACCAACAAGCATGCTGGCGAGCTTTCTAAATTTTGAATATTGACGTATTCTTAATCATGGGAACGTTTAGGGTAATCATTATACAATGCAATACTAGCTATTGGATAATTTAGAGAATGTCTAATCTGATCACAGCCAGACTAACGCATTTCTTTCATCAATTATTTTTTTCATTGTTTTCGTTTGTAAGTATGCTATTGTCTGCCAATATGATTTGACTTCTTATTCTTTCGATTCAGGGTCACGGAAGTGATGTGGACTACATAAATCCAACAAAGGTTTCTATTGGAGAGAATATGAAAGCAGTGCAAGTTTCATGTGGGTTCAATCATACAGGTGCTATAATTGAATATAACTAGGTTTGGCTGCCCCCAATATTATACATCAGTTACCTGTCTATGGTCAACAAAAATTAAACAAACATGAACAAAGCAATGATGCCATGCATTTGTTCATTTGTTTATGTTGTCATGTATCTTTCATAAACCTCACCAGATGAACAAAGAGATACTCTTCTTAGACACACACGACAGGCTCTAGGAAGTGGCGGCTTAACTTAAGTGGGGATTACCCATATATTTCTTGTATTTAATTTTTGTTTTACAGGAAGATTGGAACATGAAACGTATGTGTAAATAAAGGTCCAATGATGTTCTAGTTGTGTAGGTCAGCGCTTAGAATAACAAAACGGATGGTTCATAACATTCTTCCATTGTGTAATAATTTCATTTTCAGTTTTATGGTTTTTATCCGTCTTTTTACTTCTTTTGCTGGTTTGATTTTTTTTGGGATCGGAACTCCGAATAAAAAAATCACTTTTTGCCCCTCAAAATAGAATGACGGTTGAGTGGGTGCTAATGGGTCACGCTATGCGCAGATCTTTTTCTTCAGAGCTCGGTTTGGAAAGGTACCCTTTTTTCCATTTGTATATAATTGTTTTAGATGGATCTTTCTGCTCATGTTAGGTTAAGCATATGGATAAAAACCTCGAACAGTGGGTAAATCTTACAGTAGCATTCAGTTTCAGTTCATAACTACTACATTATTTCGGCATATCATCTGGTTTTAATTCCATAATATAGCGTAGCAGTGAGACACAACTCTGTCCCTATAAATCCAGTTTTACCTCTTGTCAAAGGAATTTACTACTACTATTATTACTAGCTTCGTTATGGATGTTGTTAACAACACCACAAATGTTCTTTAAAAACATAAAGCTCAGCGGGCAGGGTCATGACTCGTGAGTTTTATGTGAGAGAGAGAGAGGGCAGTGAAAGCAGTTCAGAGGGAGGCATTAAAGTTGTCTCTATAAAAACATCTTTGGATTCCATGGATGGAAACATACATGCACACATCTTCAGACACTCGTAAAAGAAAAGCATAATAAATGCCTTGCCAGTGATAAGTCAAAACATTGGGACATAGCTTGCCTGTTAAGTCTACGCCTCGAGAATTGAGATTTTTCAAAACACCTCCATCCCAATACCCTCCTTGCCTTTTGCTTTTACTGTGTCACATACATGTAGTAGTGTAGCAAGTTCAATTGTATTGTATTGTCACTAATATTTGCGATGATAGTATATCATTATATCTTTAGCATATGAGAGGCACGATATATGAATATGAATATATCGTATCGTAGTAGGGTCGATCCGTAGATTCGTGGTCTTATGGTTGGTGGGGATTGCATTATGATTAACCCATAATTGCAGTAGCCCACTAGGGGTGGGGTGGTCCCTACATGAACAGAGAAACTACATCTGGGAAACCAATGGTGGTCCCCCACGTACCCCACCGGTGGAAGACAACCCTGGAGTCCACGTGCTGTTGTCCCTTGGGAGGATTGGGCCCCACAATGAATCCATCGTACCATAGTGCATTTAATGGGATCACGTGGCAAGGCCTGCAACGTACGATGCGAGGAGAATCTGAGCCGTTGGATGTTCTCTACCGGGGAGGGGGGTTTGACTCTGGAGTTAATACGCATAGGTGTATTATTTAATTATATATGTGCATAGAGAGAGAGAGAGTATGGTACTACTGTGCGGAGTACTGAACTAACGGCTGGTTGTGAGAAAAGGAAAAAAATTAAATGTGAGATTGTGAAATATGTATGGGGGTTGGTTGGGAGGGGAGTAATGGAGGTGTGTGTTGGTAATTGGTAATTTTATTTTTCTGCTCCTCGTTAGTCGGGCTGTGTTCCTCGGTCCCCGATGCTACGCTCCCGCTGACACCGATATGTCCGGGGTCGACATCATCCTCGCTTCTCCATCGTTCGATTGTTCCCGTTCGACGGATGAGATCTCATGATTCCCTATTCGCCGTCTTTCTCATGACGTGTTTCACGGAAGACACTGTTGATCGTCACAGCCATGCCACGGATAGATGCATAGATTGACGGGGGGCCAAAACCAACTCAACGACAACCCCCAAAAATTTAAAAAAAAAATGGATTGACCCTGTGGGGCCCTCCTGTTTACTTCACATTAATTATTGAAACGCCCTTGCCCATTAGGAAAAAGCAAGGCCCCGGAGATCGGACATGACGTTGAATCCATCGAGTTATTGGGTTTAGGGTTAATAGTTTAGGTTGGGGGTTAATTTGGAGTTAGATTGGGATCAATTAAAAATATATATATATAATTTAAATATTCATGTATATCATGTAAAAAACTATATAATAGATTTTTTTCAAACCAATGGGTCAATATAACCTCTTGAACTTAATACCCACGAAAATATCATTAAGTACATAAGGATTTTCCTCCAACCAATACCAACATTATTTAACAATCTTTTTAAAACTCTTTGCAAATCAAAAAATTTTAAGGAAATAATTTTTTTAAGGAAAAAAAAAGCCAGGTTAGAGCATAAAAGTGTAAACAAAAAAACAATAGTGCAACCTGGTTCACCTCAATTCACACCGAGGAGACCGGTTCAGTTGACCCCGGTTTTCTGACCCCAACCAGATTGGACTAACTACAGGTTTCCGATCTGAATCGGTCGGTTTGGTTTTCAATATAGTGTGAAAAAGGAAATGAGTACACTATTGGTTGATATGGTAATTGATTTTATTGTGTAATGAGGAGAATATAAGTTGGAAATGAAAAACGTGCTTGTTGGAACTTTGAAGAAATGAAAGTTCTTTGTGCTCTAAGATTTAAAAGGAAAACCTTTATCAAATCAAAAGGGGCTAGGGATGGAAAATATGAACAAACTTAAAAAAAGAAACGTGTTTTACTTTTTAAATAATTGTTACATATTTTATTATCCTAAGAGTTTTGGTTTTCATTTAAATATTTTTGGGTTAAGATGCAAATTTCTAGGTTCAATGTTGCCCTAAAAATGTTAAAACGAAGCAATGTTGCCCCTTATCGTTAAAAAGTTAATAGTCAATAAAAAATTTTTAACAGTCAACGTTAATTTTTTAATGGTATGAACAATATTGCTATGTTTTGAAACTTCTGAAGTAATATTGGACCTGAAAAAACATTCCAACAACATTATTTCCTACCGAAAACTTTCGAAACAAGTTTGGACCTTAACCCCAATAGTTTTTTATAAACGTAACTGTTAAATATTTTTTTTATTATAGTATAAATTCAATGTATATTTCAATATGATGCTTGAGATTAAAAACGTTGAAAAAAGAATCAGAACGGACGAGTGTACATACACCAGGCATTTATTGACAGACATTATGGAAAAATTTAGTGTATACTTTATATCATATATTTATTGTTGTAACAAACATTCTACATTATTTCATGAATTGTTGGTGGTTGTAGACTAACAAGTTATGACGGGAGAAAAAAACAGGAGCATGCGTGAACTGAGAAGGAAAAAATAATTGCTACTTGGATGCAATCGCTTACCCTCTCTATCCAAAACAGAAATAAACTATAGTAGTGTTATTATTTCAAATCAATTGAATTGAATATTTCTTAAATTTCTTTTTTAAAAGCTGTTATCCATTCATATTCAATTTATTCACCTGATGAAGTCGATTTTTTTTTTTACATATTTTCTAAATAAATTATTTTTGTTCTCATTATTATTATATGTGTAATGTCAACTTAACAGTTAACATCAACCTGATCTTACACTCATAAGGTCACAATTTCATAGTAATGAGATGTAAAAAAAAAAAAAAAGAGCCTAACAGCTGAAAAATAAGCAAGAACCAATAAATTAGGGACAGGGGAGAGGGGAGCGTGATTGAGGGAGGGTGTTGGCCGTGCGGGTAAGGAGTGGTACAGAGGAGTTTGAAAGTAGGAAATGCAAAAAGCTCAAAATAATAAGGTAATGATGAAGGAAGCATTCAAGGCGAGACAGAGTTTTGTCTTGTGTGATTGTGTCAAGTTTTTTTTTTATTTTTTTCAAAATACCCTTTTTGTCTTCTTCTTCTTCTTCCTGTTTCTCCTTTTTGACTGTTAGTAGCAGGTCACAGGTCGTAGGGTTCACCGGTAGCTCCAGGTCAGCACTCAAAAGCTAATGAATACAAAAACAAAAAAATCACAGCATTTGCCATCTGGTGTACTGTGTATAATAATAATAATTAATAACTTATATTAATATTTATATATTGATAATGATGATGATATAAAAACTCTCAACTCTCAAATGAGGTCAGGGGGAGATCATCAAGTACGATGCTTTGGGGGGTTTATGTAATGAGTTTTGCATAAGCTAATTTTAGGAACATCTGAATGGTAAAAGCCTACAGGAAAGAAGCCCACCATTAGCAGTGACTAGTGATGACTCAGTCAGTGCTCTCTCTCTCTCTCTCTGGGCCTAGCTATTATATATATATAAGCAGTTTCGTTGAGGGTTAGGGTTATGGGGTAAGGTTATGAGTGTAGAGAAAATAGGTGTGTGTGTGTGTGTGTGTTTGAGCCTTGAGGGGAATGTTGGCTGGCTCGAGGCTTTTCCACAAAGGAGGTTCTCTCTCAGAAGAACTATTAAGGCTTCGGACCAGGCTTCATTCCCCTCAAATCTTTCCTCCTTTTTTCTCTCAGTTTCACATTTTCCATACATCAGAGTGATTTTTTCTCAGTTTGATCCAACAGATTCAGATCATATATCTCGCAAAGGTTTAAGGTTGAGAGGAATGTTGTCTGGCTCGAGGTCATGAACAGGATCAGTTTGATTCTCTTGCAGTACTGATACAGATTATTGCTCTCGATCACTGATCTTTAAGGGTTTCTTCTTCTGCAAAAATTTTTTGTAGTAATTAAACCCTAAAATATGATTCTCGGACCAGGCTTCATTCCCCCCACCCAACTTTTGCTCTCGCAATTATAATTTGCTCATTCCCTCTTCATCTTCCTCACATATTGGTAAGCCCTTCATTTTCTTACATACAGTTCTTATGCGCTATATATATATATATATATATATATTTGCTTTATTTATACAGTTAATTAACCGCGATAGATCTGGTTCTGCATATATTGCTTAATTATTACACCATCACTTCATACCAAACAACAAGCCCCTCCTACTGCTTCTACTAAAGGATTATTGCAAGGTCAGAATTATATATCTGCACAAACACCACACTCCCTTCACATATATATGCTTGCTTGCTGTGATTATTTATAGATATTCAAGTTTTTCTATGAAGATTTTCACTTCATCAGCTTCAATTTGTGGAGTATGCCTTCTTCTTTTACAAATCATTACTCCCTCAGTTTTTAAACATCAGCAAATTTTAACTAATTCTCACACTGTTTAAGAAAGTGATGAGACTAGAATATATAGAACTTCTTCCTCTCCCTCAGCTCTCTCTTTAACACACACACACACACTCACACTACAAAGATATGGTTACAGGCATGATCTGTTGGTAATCAAACTAGTAAATATTTAAAGGATGTTATCTAAATTACTGGCTAATAGTGTTAATCACCATCGAAGGTTCACTTCACGTGGACAAGATAGGTGAAATCTGAAGTCATGATGTAAGTGTGTGAAATCTATCACCAGATACATAGATGGATGTGAAATTCTTTACTTAATAGTCTACTTATTAGCTAGCTAGCTAGCTTCTACTATCTATCTAATATTATTATACTGGTAGCTCAGTGTTGGGGCTTCTTCTAGGGTTTCGAAATTTATATTATCCTCCTAATTCTTTCTGAATCTCTTTCAGCTTTTTGGAAGTAACCACCCTTTTTCAGACAGCCAAAAATATAAATATATATATTTGCAGAATCCTCGCAAATCACCCTGAAATGAAGCATCAATTTCATGAATCTGAATATACTACAGGTAAATCTACAGTTTCCCTGTAATGGCAGTAATAACTTTAACAGGTAAGGTTCACTCTCACCCAGGCCTTTTTAATATCCCATAATTTTCCGTGGAACACTTGTTATTATTATTATTGCTCATATCAAATTTATTTTGACGTAATCTGAGCTCTTATAATCAACTTTTTTAAATGTTGCTTGCTTGCTTTGCTTTTGCTGCTGAATAATTTATTTCCTCTTTTTTTCTTGGTAGTGAAATGCGCTTCATATTGTTGAAGACACACTAGTTGGTGAAGAAGCAAGCTGCTGTATTTCTGAGACATGATAAGGAATATCTATCTCAATCAACAGGAGTGAACGAAGATGAATCACATACTACTTTATCATTATCTATAATTATTGTATCATTTTTTTTTCTTTTTTTAAATCAGATGTAATTATTTAATGGATCCAAAAGCGACAAATAATAAAATATGTTCCATGCAGCTGGCCTCAAACAATTTCAATTTCAAATCAGCTTCATATAAACTAGACCAAATAACAGTATTCTGATGTACTATAATGTTTTTTTTCTTTTAGTGAAAAACTGAATACCATCACTGTATTAACAACTAGCACATTTAAAAATCAAAGCAACCTAACTTCCTTCATCACCAACAACCTCCTAATCCAAGGATCGGTAGTGATCAAAGACACAATAATTTCCTGCAATCTTATGAGAGTACGTACTTATAGTAATGCTTTTCAATTGTTCATTTATATATTAAATAAACAAGAAGGGCGTTACTCCATGATTAAATTAGATGTTTGCATTACTTTTACGAGAAAACAAAAACGAAAAAAAGTATTGGGAGTGATTTTTTGGGGATCCCAATCCCAAGGGTTGGTGAAGGTGCTGAGATATATACATAATCTGATGTGAATGAATATAATGATGAATAAAGGAGTGCAGATGCCATGGAAAGAGAGATGTGCTGGAACAGTTAGCGAGAAATGTATAAAATTGGAGAAGCTAGCTACGGATTCTCTTACACCATGCAGCTTCCATTATCATTACAACCCACTTATATATATATATATATATATATATGCAACACATACAAAGCTGATGCAAACTATATGAACCTGGAAAACTGAGAAAGAAATAATAAGAACAAGAAAAGGTTGTGTGTTTTAGTGGAACATATTTATGAGGCTTTCAAAGTTGTTGAAAAATCAGAAACCATGTTAGGAAAAGCTGGTATCAGCAATATACATATATAGCAGCTTCTTTTTTCTTCTTCCTTACCGTAGTTTGTATGCAGAGAAAGAAAGATGTTTTTATTAAAAAAAAAAAAACAGGAGAGGGGTTTTGAAAAGGGTAGATGACAGAATGAGGAGTAGTGAGTGACTGAGTAAATTAATGAAATGAGAAGTGTCTGTCTGACGCGTCTTGGGAAATGAAACGAAGAAGAAGAAAGAGAAAAGAGGCTGTGATTTTATTACAATATTAATGATTAAATAAGGGAAACGAAACAATATAGCTCTGGTCTTATTTATAAATATTTTTTTAATTATGTAAAATAAATTGGTAATTAAAAGGAGGGAGAATTGCACTTAGGACCCATGAAAGAAAAAAAATGAAAAAATGATCTCTATAGATTGCAAAATGAAAAAATGGTCCCATTAACAACTCAATGAGCCTATATTGACAACTCATTAACAACTCCATGAGCCTGTATTGACAACTCTATGGGACCATTTTTTCATTTTACAATCTATAGGGACCATTTCTTCATTTCTCCTCTTCCTTGGGACCTGAATGTAATTCTTCTCCCTTAAAAATAATAGGTGTATCAAAAATATTATATTTTTTTTATATATACCCTTATTTATGAAAAGAATATAGGAAAGAAAATAGATAAAAAGTATAAGATATAAGAATAAATGAATATTTAATAAGAATAAAATAGGAAAAGAAACTTACATTTTCAGACAAAAAGTGAAAATTGCTTATAAAGAGAATCAGTCCCGTGAGAGAGAAAGTTGCTTATAAATAGAATCGGAGGGAATAATAAATTTATTTGAATTGTGTTTTAGCATTTATTTATATAAATTAAAATAAAACTCTTTTTACATATCTATCTTATACGTCATAAATCATATCATGATAAAAAGTTAATTTTTGAAGGCTACTATGTGTGCGTTTGGAATGGCTTATTTTTGTCCAAAACGTGCTTATAATTCGTGATTCACGGTATACGAGGTAAGTATGTGAGAGGAGTTTTTTCTCAGCTTACGTAATAAGTGCGTTTTGACTGTTCAAAACGCTATCACAAACACCCCCTATATATCCCATTCTAAATAAGCACAATGTTACCTTTATGTGTGATAACAGCTTCTTCTTCAATTTATTATCATTTTCAACTATCTTCTTTCCCCAATCCCTTCAACGAAAATGGCTCTCTCTCTCTCTCTCTCTCTCTCTCTCTCTCTCTCTCTCAAACAGGCTTTCAACTTCCTCTGGCTTGCCAGCCACGCAACTTTTTCTGCATCTTACAACAAGTACACGTACCCTAACACTAGTCATCAATCTCTATATTATCAAATCAGGATGAATTAGAGGGCAATTTTGTCTGTCTCAGAAGTTGTGCTGTGACCGGGGATAATTTTATATTGGAAATGTTAAAAAAAAAAATAATTTTGTCTTACTCATTATCCCAATTAATTTTAATCATTAACTAATTAAATAATTTTAGTTGACAATTCACATGTCATTCATGTTATTTTTATTAAAGTGTAAATTTACCTTAGAAGTTTTAAATCTAATTTTAAAAAAAATATGAAATAGATAATATATGAACTTCTGAGACAAATTTACACCTTAACAAAAATGACGTGAGTGACATGTGAACTGCTAGCCTCTTTGATGCAATCAAAATCAAAGCTCTTGAATAAATTATAGCACTGGTTAACTTTGATTTCATATAGCACTTAGATCGCCATTATAAGTGCACTTGAAGAATCATCAATAATTGTTTTCCAATTTTTGACAAACTTGAGTTATAATAAAGATCACAGTGATATACAAAATCAAAGTTAATTCTACTCTAAATATAAGTCCACACTATAAGATTTTTTTTTTTTTTTTTTGCCAGATTTGAGAGTTATTACTTACAATTAAAATTGGGTATTTTTAGTAATAATCAAGATAAAAAGAAATTGGTAGTTTTTGTTCAATATCATTACTTACAATTGAAAGGTTAATTTGAATCACCCTAGTAACTAAAGTACTGAAAACCGGACCGGTCAGAATACTGGGTTAAGGGTCAATGTATCAGTTAGGTAGTCAAACCGGAACTAAACCGATAAGAAAGTGAATATTTTATGTTTGTTTATATGAAATTTTGTGTAAAATTAATAAAAAAATGATTTTTTAAAAAAAATAAAAAATGGGTGAATCGGTCCGTACGGTTCACCCCCCGACCGGACCGGTTAGATCATTGATTCGTCGGTTCACAGGCTGAATCGGCCAGTCCGATCCGGTTTCTAATTCCCTATTCCTAACATGATTTAAAGTTTTAATGCATTCGAAAAAGAGGTAAATTTTCCTATATCCTCCAAACCAACATAAATTTAGACAATGAATGATAGCTATCATTCTGCAATGGCTCGGGGGACATCCGTGAGTTTACAGCTGAAGCCACAAATTCACTGATCTTCACAATTCTGAGCCATTCCTCCGCAACCACTCCGTCCATTCTCAAGTACAGAGCCATAAACTTCCATCTTGATACACCTAAATCAAATTTCGCGTTAGTTACTCATATTATACAATTTCACATGTTATTAATTTTATTAAAAAATATTAAATATAAACTTTTCAAGTTCAATCTGACAGACATGTAAAGTGGCGATGAAGTGGATTGAAGAAGCAGTAAAAAAGAAGCCGAGTCCCCCATTCCGAAACACCAGACATCTTATATATATATATATATATATTTTGGCCAAAAGCAAGTCACAGACATTTTATATTTGATTCACTCTATGAAGTCGTTACGATTCATTAGTCAAAGTTATAAACACGATGTGATAAAGCAAAAAGGTAATGTCAGATGTTTGAGAGCAGCATGAAACTGCTAAATCTGAGTTAATGGTGATGCCTTCCTACTTCCTAGTAGCAGTCTATTAGGTTACTGCCAGTAATAAATTTTACTATTTCTTACTATATAATTAAATAATTTGTCACTGAAATTGAAGTTGACTTGAAACGGACTAGTCCATCTTTTTTTTTTTCAAATGAAATTTCATGATTTTGTTATAAGAAATGTTGATTTTACCAACAGAAAAGAAAAAAGGCAGCTGAAGCTGCATGGTGTGATCCGTCGAGTAATTCAAGCATTTTTACTCTTTAGATAAAAGCTAAATAAAAAAATGTGGACGTGGTTCTTAATGTTCTTTGTTAGATGAATTTGAATTAATTTTTATAATAACAAAAATAAACGCATACAATATGTTCTGAAAAACGTTAATAAATATAAAAAGCAAGACATTTTAATTATATAAAACTATGTCATTTTTCAAATAAATAGTAAATGTTCAATCCAGTAAACAAACAGATGTTCATGGCATGTGATGTTTTTTTGTCCCATCTCTTACCTCTATTTTTTACTACTCCTCCGGTTCTTAATATATATAAGACATATTTATCTAATTTGATTAAATTAAGAAAGTTAGTTAATATGACATGTATTTTCTAAAATACTTCAGTCATCTTTGATCCCTTCCTTTCCCCTTCTCATAAATTATTGTTGAGGGAGTGTCAATACGAATAAATTAAAAATAGATTAAAAATATGTCTTATATTTAGGATCAAAATCAATTCTTTATATATATATATATATCCTATATTAAGAACTGATCTATATTTTTACCATATTTATGTACTCTCAAGAGTTCCTGTTACTTTCACTTTTTTTGAATGAAACTGTATATCCATTATAACTTCACAAAAAAAAGTTACAACTGTGAACCAATCTACATACTACAAAACCAAACAAAGAGAACTTTGACCAAGCAGCAAAGCCTCATCCTTCATTACCAACCATCTCTAGAAATGAAGCTGGTGGGTTATGAAGGATGACAAAATTCTCATGCATACTATGAGCTGACTTGGCTAGGGAGTCTGATAATAAATTAAGCTCCCTAGGCCTATGTTTAATCAAAACCTACCAAGACTTAGACATCCATAATCTAGCATCTGCTATGATATCACTAAAAGGGTGGCAGTCATCACACCCTCTCATAAGTAAGTTTATAGTCTCAATACAATCAGTGAAGATAACTACTTTCCTGTATTCTTTGTTCCAACATAGCTGTAAACCCTGAACAATCGCAATAATCTCAGCAACGGCCGGGGGTACTAATGTGAGCTTACATTTAAATCCGCAAACCCAATGTCCTTCTTTAGATGTAATCACTCCTCCGCATGCACTTTGTCCTGTTTCTAAAACTGAGCCATCAACTTCCAGAGAGATAAAGCATGGGACTAAGAGACGCCCCACCTCAGGTTGACGTAGATGATGGCTGTAAAATTGACATTAGGACATGAGATCCTGGTCCCAACTTGCTCTAAATAAACTAGAGAGAGCATTTTGGCAACTCATCTCGTCATCTTCATCAAACAGCTTCCTGCACCTGCTTACCCAGATGTCCCAAAACATTCAACGCCTCTCTCTCTCTCTCTCTGTTTTAACACAGTAAGCTGTGGAAGTGTTGTATGAATATCTAATGGATAATAACGAAGTCTGTCTTGTATGGGTTACAGGGGCAACGAATGTATTGACATTTGACACTACATTATGCCTGAATGACAGCCATGAAATCTATATAAATCCCCCAAACAAAGAGCCACTCTTATATATATATATATATATATATATGAAACGCATATCTAAAAGAATTGGCCACTAGTCAGCAAAAAAAAGGAGAAGAATTGGTCACTCATCCATGGTGATACTTGCCTGACTAAGAATTGTGATTACCATATACTCTTTGTAATCCTTAATATAAGATATATTTAGAGAGTTGATCTTAGTCTTAAATATAAGAAATATTTGTTATATTTGTCAATTTTTTTCTAATTTATCCCCTATTAATACTCTCTCAAACAATAATCAAGGATAATAGGGAATTAAGAAAGATGACTAGGGTGTTTTAAAAAATGTCATATCAGTTAACTTTACAAACTTTCCTAATCTAATCAAATTAGGTAAATATGTTTTATATTAAGGATTGAAGGGAAAACATTTTTTCTGATAGTTTAATGATTTCATTGGAAGGTTCTAGTATTTTTTTTTTCTCTCTTGCTGATAAATTTTTAATAATTAAATAGAGAAGGACTCCTTGTACTATAGTAGTATGTATATATATACACACATAATCTAATATCTAATACTATATTAATATGACATGTATTTTCTAAAACACCTTAGTCATCCTCCTTAGTTCCCTTATCATTCCCCATTTTATTTGATTATTGTTGAAGAAGCATAATATGGGTAAATTAGGAAAAGACTGACAAATATGAAAATTATATCTTATATTTAAAATTAAGATAAACTCCCCAAATTATCTTATATTAAGAACCGGGGGAGTAATTATTACTACCTCCATTTCAAAATTCATAATTATGATTCAACATTACGCACTTAAATTAACAAAACGATTTGATACTATAAATTATAAATCGCAGCAAAATTTAATTAGTATTTTGATTAAACTATATCTTTATTAGTGGAAGACAGCAAACATATAAAAGTAAATAGTATTTCATTAAAATTTTAAAGCAAAAAATTTTTTAAAATAAAATACAAATTTAACATAATAGTTATTCAAGAAAGGACGTATGTGGTAGAAGTAGAAGACATTACACGTATACCTTAGTTGGTTTTCTTCCACATCACAAGTTAAAAATGAGGGCCCAACAATGAATTTCACTTCATTGGAAGGTGCATTGTATTTGATTTGCACGATGCAATTCAGGGATGGATTCACGCGCATGTTGGATGACGATTTTTTTTTTAATGATAGAATTAATAAAACATGTTTTAATTGGTGAGCCAAAAAGAAGAGCAAAGTAGGAAAGGACAAAGGTTGGACCAGGAATAATAAATGGGACATAAGCCACTGCGTGAAGAAAATGTTTTTACTTGGAAGGAGAAGGCACAGACAACACAAAATCCCTGAAGAGGAGATTCCAATCGTACATATAGCTTGCATGAACATTTTTCTCAAAACTTGTTTAAAAAACTTAACATAACTTGCATGAGCTTCTACCAAGATGGCGTGCAAGAAATCACAACATGGGCCTGTCTCACTGTGTTTCAGCACAACGTGTTACATTGCTTACAAATTTACAGAGCTTGTGGGTGTTAGTTGCTAGTAAATAGAAAAAAAAAACGCAAAGCAAACTCATTGCCGATATATATTACAATCACTCATGTAAGCATCTACGTGTATTGTTGAACTCTTTTCTCTCTCTTTCTCAGTAACTTGAGAATTAGAAGTGGTGTTATTTACCGAGGATTCTCCTACAAAAAGGATTAGAGGGGACAAAAACCCATAATATGGGCAAGTCTATAGGCAGGCTGAACGAGAGGATTACTATATGGGGCTTCTATTATCAGAGTGGTGAGTGAGACCTATCTTTCAGAAAGATGGATGGCCATCTGCTGGAGGAGAACTTTCTTCTGATATGCATTAATAATGCCCTTGCACTCAGCATCCAATATGACATCTGTCATTATTGCTGCGGCATGCCCTCTAGGCTCGTCCTCTGAAGTCCTCCTCAACATGAACACCTAAACATGACATATCAAAACAACACAGAATCAAGCATCTGCATTTGGTGAAATTGTTTGAACAATGATTTGTTTTTTTTTTTGGTTTCCCCCCTTTTTCTAAAGTTTCTCCTTTGGTAATCCAACGGAGCCAAAGCCCAAAGAAAACAATAAACTATTTTAAAACTAAGCATGATGCATCCCTAAGGAGAAGTTTAGATATAGTGTAATTAAGTCATAGCTCTGGCTTAATACGGGATTCAAGCTTCTAGCCCGCTAAAAGCCTGCAATATATTTTTATGCAAGATTTCTCTGAGAAGGGATTGGGAAAAGGATAAGGGTAGTTAGATGATGAAGGTATTGAGGAATGCAGAACTCGTGTCATTAATAGGTCAGGCACATTGACCCAGTTAGCATATGCCAGTATAATGTGCATTTTTTAATTGTTTACTTTTACATCAAATGTTGATATCAAATAAACACAAGTGTGTGAGCATGATTGGAACAATTCCCATCTCAACATTAACACATTGCAGGAGGGACAAACAGAATATCCCCTTGTAAATCAGATCAATCATACGACATGCAAGTGACCATGCAAAATTTTTCTGATGTAAAAACGACACTGGATGAAGTTCACGATTTCCAACCCAACATATGAATGTGCACTAAGTTTGATTGATGCAGCAGCAGTCAGTTTAGTGCTTATCAAACTTTATAGCGGAAAAATGTGTATATAAAACTGAACATGTGCACACATAAGGTCAAAGAATATTAAAATCAAATTGCTTCTATCACTTGAAATCATGTCATACCTGCCCACGATGAGATATCTCTATGCAGCCGGGTTGTTGGATAAATGGCTCCCCGTCAATTTGAACAGGGAAAGGACTTGATGAGTGTATTTTAATGACTTTACCTTGGGCTAGCCTTCTTGCTTGGGAAAGACCAACCTATCCAAAAATCAAGCATTACCAGGTTAGCGAATTTGCAAAGTAATTTTTTATTAGACATATAGGCATGTTGGTAATTATCATAATGCTTTTATGAAAAAGTAAGCAGTTAGCTCACTGAGTAATATGTCTAACTATTTACATAAATACATATCCTTTAAGGATATGTAAGCAACTCATAATAAAAAAAGGGATATGTAATACTTTTCATCCCAACAGTTCATATCATCCCACTACATTTCATCTTGATGCATTTGCACCGATGTTTCATGCAAATGTACCAAAACATAGTAATCTGAGAGTTTGTCCAATTGAACATTCTAAAATAGGTTATTTTAAATCATATATAAAGAACTAATGTTCATTAGGCTAACTCTAAAGAAAGAATAATTTCAAACCTGAAGTTTGCCTAGGTGCCATGCTCCACATACACATACCACCTCAAGTATTTTATCATGCATCGATTGAAGACTAAAATCATCATCATGCTCATAGTCATTTTGCCAAAGATTTACTCCGCCCATATAGCTCCCGATATTAAGCACAATTAAGCCCTCTGAATCCTGCATGGATAAAGTAAGAAATGATTCCTCAGAGATAACTTGAAAAGGTGTAATATTCAAAATGCATATTTTTAAGAACTGAAAGATGTTTACTTTGGGAATCTCAATGTCTTTCCCATCAACTTCAAGCCATACTTGCCACGGCAAGTCTGCACACGTTCTGTCCATTATATCTTTAGCTCCTTCTTTGGCATACCGAAGTTTATTTAAAAACTGTGAATGGAAATCTCATCAGAAAACACTACTTGCACAAAATAGATACAACCAAAAGCCTCTCCTGGACAGGGGACTTAAAAACCCTAGAATAAGAGAACAAATGAATCGAGAAAGATGCTTTGACTTCAGTAAACAAGGGCCAGAACGAGGGTGTAAGCAAGTTACATTGTTGAGATGTCAAAAATAATACAGCAACCACCCATTAACTTTTCAACATGATCTCTCTTGATTGTAGTTTTTAGCTAAGATGCGTGAGAAGGAACTTCAAGAAAGTGCCAGGAGGCCCTTTTATCAGTTGGCTTCATCAAGCACCCTGAAGTTCAAAAAGTTGGGCTATTTAAAATAATCACAGCCTTCTATTATTTATTATAAGTAGCGGTACTTTCAAATATTGTTCAGCCTTAGAGATTTTGTACTTTACACCATGTGGTTAAGAAGCTGCCTTAAATTTGACAGGGTGCAGTATGAACATATATCTTACAGCTATAAAATACCAAGAAAAAAACAGCTTGTACCTGACTGCAAAACTTCTCAGGATATACTTCTCGAGTAACATGAAATTCATATGCAACCTTCGCATCACATCCAATTCCTGTAAAAGTAATTTATATATGTCAATAGTTCTCGAGAAACAATATTTGACATTTGTTTCAGAGAAGTACCTAAGTAGTTCATCATGGATTTAGATTTCACTTTTTTTCCTTTTCCTTCTGAGTTTTCTTCTGTGATATTTACTGACCAGCGATCCAACATTGTAACTGCCGCATTACTAACATCTTGCAAAATCATGGTCAAGCCTCCTCGTCCATCAAGGGCAGAGAAGCCTCCTCCCCAATTCAGTACCCTTGATAAATCATTTCCAGTACCTAGGGGGAGAATTGCAACTGGTGGAGGTGACTCAAAATTGTGTTTTTCTATTGCATCGAGGACCCATGCCACAGTGCCATCACCACCACATACCAATACTCTAAAATACTGTACACTCTTGAAAAATTCCAACCCCACCTCAGGACCTTGGGAAGCACTTAACTCAAATATCTACGGTCAAAGAGCAAAAATCAGCACAGGCCCATTAAGAACATGGTATGAAATAAATATATCCACTATATATAAGATATAAAGAAAAGCATTGCAAGTTAAGTAATTCCATAGATTATCTGCTTTTGAAAAGATATTTAGTGGAATTTAGAGAAACATAGAGCTGTAGGATCACCTAGAACAAAAGAAAATGTTAAAAACGAAGTAAATTCCCATTTCAAGACAAAATTGATGGGCAAAAGCAATGCCGTAGTATATGGTGTTTCTCAGGTTCCACTGTCTTAGAAGTAGAGGAAATCTATCACGTATGCTTAACCTTAGACCATAATGAAAAATTTTGTGTCTCTTCATTTTGGTAACTCATGAGCAGTCAACGAAGATTTTTACTTACTTTATGATATGGTAATAAATAATGTTATAGGAAAGTTAGCTAGCTCGCCAACTTTCCCAGCGTATAAAAGGAAGGGGAGTTCTCTATATTCTTTGGCTTTTCTGATTTTAATGAACACCTGAAGTTTCTCTTCATTCTCTCTTCTACAAGCCTCTCTCTGAATTCTGAAAGTCCACTATCTATATATCTATCTTCTTTCTAACCTATTTAAATTCTTTTACATAATACAATGCCAATATATTTCAGGCAAAATAAAATAATAAATACAATGCCAGTATATATGCTCAACTAAAACCTTCCATAATAATGAGCAAAATGTTAAGATAAAATCCATGTAAAAGTCTATGAGACACAAATCAAGAAAAAAAAGGCACCAAAAATATTGATGAAAAGCCACACCTAGGAAATTCCAGTATATATTATTAGGAAAGAATCTAGGAAACTCCAGTATTATATTTTCCCTTTATCTTCAAACAAAGAGAAGGAAATTTCAATATTATTCACTCACATCTCAACACATTATTTACATTTTGAGGACCGTGGGTCAAAATCACATAAGGCTATGGCAAAGATATGCACAATAGGGTGGTGATTAAAATCTTGCATGAGGAAAGAGTAAAAACATCATACCAGTTTTTAAAAAGCTGTGGTAGGTAAAAATATCAAAATGTAGGCAAACAACAATTTTCATTGCATGGAATTTTAGAAAGAAGTCAGATTGCACTTGAGTCAGACAAGTTAAACTACAACTCTTTCATTTCATAAACCACAATATTTTAATGAAAATATGAATAAAGGACAAGAGTAAAATATTGAAACTCTTCGTATAAGACCACCAATTAAATTCAATTACTTATCAAACACACTCCCAAACCATATGCTCCAATCTAATATTGACAAAAATAAAATGTGTGAGTGCGCGCATGCACTAAACATGATTAGTTTCATAAAATACAAGACTGGTTCAGGAGATACCTGAACAGGATTTAGTAGCATGTTCAATCTCCTGCAAAGAGAAGACCCAAGCTGTCCACCACTCCTGGCATTTATGAAAACCAAGAGCGGTCTTGCAGCAGGAGACAACTCAGACAATGTGTACTTCTTAATTAAACTATGTGTGGCAGTTTTACCCTTTTCTTGCATGAAAAAATGAGTGTCCCTCATTTCCGGCACTCTACCATTGTTCATGTAATCGAACTTCCTCTCACAACTGGATTTCTTCATATCTGACAAGCCATTCAATATACATCCCAAAGTTGCCTCAGAAGCAGAGGAATTCCTTAACAAACAATTAGTGGAGTAACTACCTCCATTCTTATTACGATTGCGTCGCTTTTTAATCTGACCACGAACTGAAGAGGTTATGATTTCTTGTGTAATGTAACTTACTCTTTCCCCCTTTTGATCTTCGTCAACTTCTTTGACACACAAAGGAGAGAGGATAACTCGTCTCAGGGGGCCCAAATCACAAATATCACCAAAATCTCTAGCCAATTTGGCATGACATTTTACATGAATGAGGCGCTGACACCAGCGGCAATGCCAAGAAGGAGAGGCATTGACAAATGGAACACCACATATTTCATCACAGTAAAAACAGAAGCCAGACATCTCCTGATTATCATCCACATTAACCCATCTCTCTGACCAATGGTGTCGCACATGGCTAAAAGCAGCCTGTGCCACACATTTGCAATCCTTTGCAGCAGACTGAGAACAATAGAAATGAGCAGCTACCCCGCAAACAGAGCAGCGATGGAGAGGAGTACGAGGTGAGGCCGTAGTACCTAAGTTATGAGAAGGCCCAAGAGAAGTCAAACAGACACAGCAAGTTGATGGTTGTTCCGCATAAGTAAAATCTTCAAACCATATATGATTTGATAAAGGTACTTTCAGCTTTTTCCAAACTTTTTTCTTGGCTCTGGCAGCAGCCTTCACCCAATTTAGAGACGTCCTTCTCTGCCACTTGAGAATAGCATAAATGATGGCTAGAAGTCCAAGTGATCCAGTGATCAGCCATCCAAATATAGATGGACCAGAAGCATTAAGGCCAGTAAACAACTTCGTAATTGAGATAGCCAGAGACATTGAGGTAAAACTCATGGCTATTTGATTCGACTTGGGTCCCGAAAGATTATATACATAGAACCTGCAAAAAATAGCTTGCACTCAGAGACTATAAGCATAAAAGTTAGCTGACAGCAATAAATGCGCACCAAAAGGTATATGAACTTAAAACTGGTGCCTTCATTACTATAGTCGAAAGCATGGGATCATTATAAGAAAGAATAACACAAAAGATGCTGCCGTATTGTGCATGACATAAAATTTATTGTCAGGTGAGTCGCTATTCACCTATATGGAATTTTACAGGTTGAACATTACCTAGCAATACAAAATTAGAAACAAAGTACCATTAATTATTGATTGACTACGAGGGAATCATGATCCTACAAACACAGAAAAACAATGTAGGAAGAAACCAAGCCAGGTGAGGGCATTATGTTGAAGTTAAAATCCCAAGACTCACGAAATAAGGATTTTAATGAGCGTTCAAACTTAATTGAAAATTCCACCACCTAAAAATAGATCGAGTTTAAACATGAAACACAAATCTGAGACCAAATAACGTAACGATCAAATCATAGAATATCTCCAAACTCAATAAACAGAATTTAGGTCAGATCAGAGGCATTGTCGATCTATGCAACTCAATTCAAAGACTAGAAGCCAATCGGAAGCAATTAGAAAAAGGAAGATCAAAGAACAAATACCAGAACGAACGTTGCAGAAAAGGATTCAAGCCTGAAATTTAGCGCGCGGGAGAGAGAATACGGAGATTCCTATCGGAATTAACGGAACGCCGGAGATGCAGATGCGAATTAGTGACCAATATATTAATGTGTGTGCGTGTGTGTGTTTATTATATGCATACTGTGTGTGGGTGCGGGAAAGAAAGGGAATTGATGAGAAGAGGAACTTTGAAAACTTTTCATTCGGCATTTACTTTACTTCGTTGGAAAGTAAGAGGGACGAGGAATAAAGAGGCGGGATTTCCGTTGCACAACACGCGGATGTTCTTTCGGAATCGCCCGCGCAACCCAACAAGCCAACAACGCGTTTTAATCTCAATTTACCATCTGACCAGCTGGAAATTACTAATTTACCGATGTATCCTTTAGTGTTTTTTTTAAAAAAAAGAAAATAAACGTACGGAGGCTTTATGCAGTTATATCTATTTATTATTTCCTCTGATCATAAATATAAAATAAAGTTGACTTTTTTTTAGAGAAATCAAGAAATCTAATTAAATTACTTTAAAATATTTTTATTTTTTTTTCTAAAAAACTAATTAATTTAACTAATAAACCAATATATAATATAAGAATACACAAAATATTATATAATTAAATAACTTATTTAGTTTTCTTAATCTCTCTAAAATAGTCACCATATCTTATATTTATGATGGGAGGGAATAATTATTTTCAAACGTTTTCGCTGTAGATTAGTTCCTCTATATTTGATTTTCTTTTTTTCTTTTTCCCCTACGGAGGAGCTTGAGGTTGGAGAATTGAAAATGAAATAAAGGGGTAGAGTGAAAATTAGATTAACTATAAAGGTTGATTCAGTTGGTAAAAAGGTAAACTCATAATTATAGGGTTGTGCTTTTAAACCCCATTGATGTGAGGACCTTGTTAGTAGGCAATCTATAAGTACCTTTGTCAACGTTCTTTAAATCGAAGTGAATCCTGTTTTTTTTTATGGGACAAAATTTTGAAAGATGAGTTATTTGCTGATAAAAAAGAAAGATGATTTATTTCTATTTATAAAATAAATTAGTAAAATTAAATAATATCTCTATTAAATGTATGGAATGGCTGGTTATGAATGTTGCCTTCTTTAGAGATCAGGGAATTAAAGTGAGCATTAAATAGGAATAAAACCTGAAAAACGAAAAGTAGGTATAATACATGAATTAGTTAAGAATCAGGTTATTTTATTTCACCACACGAAACTCGTTCCGGGTTGGTGACGGATTCCAGGATGTCTAGTTTGAATTTATGAAGAACTCGTCTACACGGAATTGACGTTGTCCTTCTTGGGTCATCCTTCTTATTCTTAGGTTAGACAGTGATGGGAGGTGAGTTAGTCTGTATTTAGTATTATTTAATTTTAGATAATAAATCCTTATTATATAAACTGAGATAAAACTCCTCTCACATACCTCGTATATTATGAATCATGATTTATAAGTATTTATTATTCAAAAATAAGCTATTCCAAACCAACACTTATGGTTTACAATATACAGGTGTTTTTTTTTTTTTTTCAAGCCTGAAAAGAAAATCCAAAAGCAAATCAACTCGAGTATCTTGGACCGTCCCTGGGATCATGTCGTGTTCCCTAATCATGGGAGTCGAGAGTCAACCCACGTAAACATTACTCCTCTCGTTTTAATCATACTAGTAGGGCTTTATTGATAAAATAAAAGGGAAATTTTTAGGGAAAATCTTATTAAAAGTCAGTTAAAATACCTAAATTTTGAATTGTGTTAATGAACTTAGTAAATTATTAATCAAGTCATATGAAATAAAGAGGGATTTAGAAATTGAGTCAAATTATTCTCATGCTCCTTAGTCCCTAATCTTTCCTCGTTTCATAGTTTGATCCTTTTTTAAAATAAATAAAAAAATTGAGGGGAAAAAAAGTATCCTCCCAAGATTGCTTCAACCTCAACATCTAAAAATCTATATCACTAGACTTTTTACTTAAAATCTTCGATCGAGTGCTAAAATGAAATTAGATTCATAATTTTTTTTTTTTTTTTTTTGATTGACAAGATTCATAATTTTATTGGGGCGAAAATGTCATTAAAGTATCAATAAGCTAACAATGTAATTATTAATAAATGAAAACATGATGAGAGTAGCAGTATATTATATGTGAAAAAGATTATTAAAATGTCCATCCTGTCCTCAGCATAACGTTGAGAAAATTTGTATATAATAGGATCAAACTCTACTAGAGATTTCTGCAACTATGTTCAAGGCATTGATCTTCATGAAGCCGAATGGGTTACCAAAGGATCCATCGGCTTCTGGAACTATGTTCATGGTGATTAATTATTCATTGTCCTTTATTTATATTTTCTTTAATAATCAAGTTGAAGAAATCATGGGCTGAAGATGCTTTTTTTTTTCCTGTTGAAAACACATAAGATAATTAATTGATGACTCCAATAATTTATTTATAAAAAGGATTAAATTATGAAATATAGAAAGATTAGAGACAAAGGGGCATGAGTGTAATTTGACCCTATTTCTAAATCTCTCTTTGCCCATATAACCTGATTAATGATTTGTTAAGTTTGGTGACTTAATTTAGAATTTAGGTAATTTAACCGTCTTTTAATAGGATTTTCCCAAATTTCTAATTAAATCCACCTGAAATACCAAAATTTAAATTGAAGCCTACGTTTTTAATAAATTCTTAATAAGATCAATAAGACTTATTAGGGTTTTCTAGATGTTGTTAAAAGACTCAAATGCCCTTCTATAGCTAAAAGGAAGAAAAATAGAAGTTATCTATATACCTAATTTTGATCTTGGCTTCAAGCAAATGAGGCCGACATCGATCAACCCTTGCAGCAAATCAATAATTGGTGTTGAATCATTTCCGACTGGCTGCAAATCAACAAAACTTGAACACGTTGGTGATGTATTATGTGTGATTGTCAGCCACATATTGTCAACGACCTAACATCGACTTGCGTTACAACAGATTCATAAACTAACTAAAAATAGGGGGACTCCCAATTAAATAATGGTGAAATGATAAAAATCAGGTCTACCCTTAGCATCAATTTTACTTTTTCACTATGTAGGGTATTTTAGTCTTTTAACAATATTTAAAAATCACTAATTAAGCTTCTTGGCCTTACAAAGAATTGGTTAAGAATATATGCCTAAATGTGGATTTTGGTATTTCAGCCGAATTTTACTGGGATTTTATCTGAAAAAACTTCAAATCTTCTTAACTTGATTTTTAAAATTTAATTACTTCCTAATTTTAGCCATGTTTGATATATAAATTGTTAGGAAATTTCAGAAAAAAAAATCAGTGAGTTGTTAATTGCTAATCAAATGCCATCGATACCTAAACCATTATAGGAAACAAAATTGATTTGAGATTTAGATATTTTAAAGGTATTTCTTTTAGGATTTTCCCAAAATTTATTAAGAAAATAACATTTGACACAATAATAAATAAATGTTAAAATTTGTATATTCTTGTAAAAAATTTAATGATTTGACTTATTTGATAAAAATAATATTCTCTATTAACTTACGAATAAGATCATAGAAGTAGTTTTTCTAATAAGGCTCTCAATATTGTATTCTTGTATTTTTTTTTTAGACTCCGAAAGTCAGGTTTAATCAATTTTGATTTTTCTAATGTCGTCAATTTTTAATCAATAGACAATTTTATTTCAATCCGATAAAATAAGAGTACATGAAAACATAAAAAAGCCCAAGTCAGACTAAGTTCAAGAAAACACAGTCAAAGCAAGCTCATAACTCCAACTAAAATGGTTGACACATATCCCTCATCCTTGAGTTCAGCTAGCGAAGTGATCGAATGCTCTCATCAATGGGAGAAGGTTTAATTCTGGAGAAGTCCATTTAGTTGTGGTCTAGTCGAGGCGCTGGAGGAGGCATCCCAACTTGGAGCCCTATCCTTGGATCATGAGTGAGCCTAACCCCTTTCCTAAAATTTTTGCATAAAATAAATAAAATAAAATGGTTGACAGATTCAACCATGCAAATATGGTAAGTGCCATTTGCTCGAGTGTTTAATATAAAACATATTTAGAAAGTTGATATTATTTTTAAATATAAATATAAGATATATTTTTCATATTTATAAATATGTTCCTAATTTATTAAGGTTTTTTTTTAAATATATGTTATATTAACTAACTCAACTAATTTTATTAATTTAATTAAATATATTTTACACTAAAAAACGGAGTGAGTATTGAAGAAAGAGGTAGTGTCCAACTTCTTGTGCTACCGGCCACAAGAGGGAAGCATCATCCATCTTCGTAAGTTCCTCCAAGAATAAAGGTATTGCATTGGAGACTTGCGCAGAAAGTACTTCACATCCCAACTCAAGGTGCAATTAGTTTTTAATTTTTTAAAGGGTTAATATAACTTTTGGTCCCTGAAGTTTGATCCAATTTTGGTTTTGGTCCTTTAAGTTTGAAATCGGTGGTTTTGTTCCCTGAAGTTTCACCCGATTTTGGTTTTGGTCCCTCAAATTTGAAAAGGACTTGGCGATCCGTTTTTGAAACCCGACCCGACCCAGAAAAAAACCAAGTCCTTTTCAAACTTGAGGGACCAAAACCAAAATCGGGTGAAACTTCAGGGACCAAAACCACCAATTTCAAACTTAAGGGACCAAAACCAAAATCGGGTGAAACTTTAGGGACCAAAACCACTGATTTCAAACTTGAGGGACCAAAACCAAAATTGGATCAAACTTCAGGGATCAAAAGTTATATTAAACCTTTTTTAAATGTTATCTCTTGTTTATATAGAATCAGACAACACCCCAATCTTCTTTGAGGCCCTGGTTCCAACGGAGATTGGTTATTCTCTATTACTAGTCCAATTGTCTAAAACCTTCATAGGCAACCCCATCATCCCAAACCCGCCCCTTGTCACACATGTCGTAGTTACTCAATTTGCAGGCCCATGTTACCCCCGCCCAAACAAAGTCGAAAACCCAATTCATTTTTGTTACTGGTACATTGAAATATTGGGTCTATTGGCCCACACTCGTATGACTATATTACTACTCCTCCCGCTCTTTAATGTATAAGCAAGTTATTAAACCTGGATAGGTCACCGAATTGGCCGCGGTACTGAGTTAAGGGTTAATGGGTCGGGCCAAAGTCAAATCAAAGCTCACTTGAGGCCAAATCGTTAAGAAAGTGAAGATTTCAGAGTTATTAATATAAAATTTTAAAGAAAATAAAAAATGATTTTTTTTTAAAAAAAAAAGTGGAATGGGTTGAAGCCCGGACCAGTCAGGTTTCCGGGTCACACTAGCAGGTTCGACCCGGGTTTAATAACACTGTGTATAACCTACTTAGGGGTTGATCTTGATCTTAAATATAAGATTTGTATTATCATATTTATCAATTTTTTCCTAATTTATCTCTATTAATATTCTTCCAACAATAATATAGTAAGAGAGTGATTGTAGGGAATTAAGGAAGATAATTATGATGTTTTAAAAAAATATGTCATATTAGCTAAAATAACTAACTTTCCTAAAATAATCAAATTAAGTAAATAGGTTTTGGAGGGAGTAATATCTATTTCATTCAAAAAAGAAAAACTCGTCGCACGTACAACGTGCCAGATATAACATAACAAAGAAACCTTATTTTTTTCACCATCGACAAAAATAACACACACAAAAAACATTAATGAGGTTCGGAGGAATAAGGGATGGGAGGTATGGAGTCTTGAACTCGAAGCATCGTGGAACGTTCAATAAATTCATAGGAGAGACCAGTACTGACAGACGAATAAGATATCATATCATAACATCACTGGAATAATTTGCGTAACTAATACAATAATGGCCAGATTTCAAATCAACGAAGAAAAACATTATGAGTAATCATTAGGAAAAACTCGAATGAAGAATCTAGAGAAAATGATATTTACTAAGGAGGGTCTTAAAAGTGACCAAATTTACAAATTCTAAATTATTCTCAGTCAAACTTTCCACATTTTCTCTGGCCATATCCTACAGATTATTTAACAATTATTGACAAATGATCCTAAGTTTGGTTGCAAAAATGGTGGTAAACAATATAAGGGCAAAATGATGTAAATGATATAGGCTGTGTGATACCTAGAAACGCAAAAACAGACGATTCTACAAGTTGAAACGCGATTTTGACAACATTGGGGGAAGTACTTATATTTAATGCTCAGCCGTGTGACATGATTGCTTAGAATATAAAGGAAATGATATTTACTTAGGATAATAAAAATTGACATTGTTTTTTTTGTATTACATAGACAAGAGCTTGCTCTTGAGGTTTTTACAAACCCTTACAACATATTCTCATAGCTAAAAAAATGAAGACAACCCAATTCTTATATGAGATCCAATAACAATTGGATCGAACAACAAGCTGGAGGGGTTTGCAATATTAATAGCTCATTGTTCGTTTCTAATGCCATTTTAGCCAAAATATCAGCACACTTTATAGCTTCCCTGTGAGAGTGACATATCTCTAAATCCCATTCCAAGTAGATCAAAAATCTAACCTCTTATAGTTCCATATTGAGTAGGTGAAAGCGACCATTCGGCTATAGTAACAATATAATAGCTTTAGTAGAGTCAGAATGAAGTTTGATTTTTCTAAACTTCATGGAATGACATAATTGCAACCCAATTTTTATCGCTTTTATTTCAGCTGCTATGTGTTGAGTTGAAACCCACAAATCCACGATCTGGTACTGTCACAAATTACACCTCCCACAGTTGATTGTCTATGATCATCTACTGCAGCATCCATATTGACATGAATAAATCCATCTAGAGGAGCGGTCCATCTCTCTAATGTCCTATCCACTGCGTTGAACACCTTGTGCTTGAGCTTTCACTTTGCAACATCTTCATGGAGGAAATGGAGGCATCTATGCACTATTTGACTAGGTTGCTTGCTGGAACCCTCCAATGCTTTCTTGCACCTATTCTTCTAAATAAGCCAGCATAACAAACCAAACGTCCTCAGCCAAGGCCAATTCCCAAATTTATGAGCTCTAGGAGAATGATGCATATTCCATTTGATCAAGACCTATAAGTTACCAGTGAAAAAAACAGAATAATACATAGGGTTAACACAAGAAAACCACAAACTATTTGCAACCTCACAATCTCTTAAAGTATGTAAACCTGTTTCCTCACAATCACATTCAAAAGTACACTCTATAGTATTACTCACACCGCTCTTAGCTCGAATCAAGTTTGTTGGAATTCTTTCTTGGAATAGTTGCCACATAAATAATTTAACTCTTTCAGGAATAGACCACCTCCAGATCCCTTGCCAAAAGGGTTCGCTATCTACTGAATTTGAGCGATTGATCATGGAATAGGCTTATCTAACGGCGAAATTCTCATCGGAAGACTTTCTCCACCAAAACACATCGTTTCCTAGTAAAGAGGGAGACTTGACTTGTTTGATTTTCTCAATTACCCATTCAGGTAAGAACAAACTCTATTTAGACCAGTTCCATTCACCATCTGGTCTCACAAACTGGCCAATCACTTTATCTGGATCAATTAAATACTGGTTTTTATCAACATAATACATAAGTGGATTATCTAGATCTGTCCACAAATCCCACCAAGCATTTGTTGAATTACCACTTCTCAGTTTACTCCCCACCGCTTTCCTGAAGGAATCCTGTAACCCCCTTCTTATTCAAGGCCGAGATTAAGTTCATAAATGCATGATTACATGGAATTAGAGATCGTAAGATGAATTAGGACTAATTAAAATTCCTTTTACCCAAAACATGGTTTTCAAAAACTTTTCTAAAACCTAATCAACAACTGTCTCATATTCACATTACAAGTACACAAATGGCCTATACAGTATGATTTCATTTATAAATATCAGAGTACAAAGTAAATTCCTGACACACTCGGGTTCCATTAATCGAATAAGGGTTTTACAAGGCACCAATGCCCATAATCCATTTTCCCTTAACTAGAAGATTACACAAAACTATACTACAATTCCAATATATACATTTATTTCCGAACAAATATCCAAAATCTATAGTATGATAACCAAAAACAAAAAAAACTCCTAGCTTGGAGCTTCAATCACCCTTTGCATCTGCTTTTCTTTTGAACTACCGGCCCTGTCTAAAGATGTGTTTTTGGGAGAGTGAGATTCTAAGGAAAATCCCCATAGTAACAAATCACTCATAGTATGCACAACCACAAAGCATGAAAGCAAATCATCACACAACACATAGCAACTACAATGGCAGTTACAGTGGCAAGGGCAGGTATGACGTGTGTCACCTTTATGTTTGCTCACGCTGAAGTGCTCATGTTGTATTGCACAATAACATGGTTCACAACAATATCCTTCATCACAACTGAGTTTCATATAAAGCATTCTAAAACACACAGCCAAATTGGCTGGATACTCAAACAGAAGTTCCCAATTCCATAATGTAGCCTCAGCAATTACAACGGCAAATACAACGTCAGGGGTAGGTGTGATAACCATCACCCCCTACGACTGCTCATATTGAATTGCTCAAGTTGTAATGCCTTACTGCTGATAACACATACAACACAATGATAAGTCATGCATACCAAGCATCATACACAACATGAGAGAAAAGTCATTACCTTGGTCCTTCTATGCATGCTTTGGCACTGGTCTCTCATGAGTAGGGTAAATATCGAATCCTATAGTTCATAATTAGGGACGAAGCGTTATTTTCTATTCCAATACTTAATGACTTCAATACTTAGATTTGGTTATCATTAATGACCTTTAAGAAGTTATAAATAACTCCAACAATAGCCTTAAAGGGTTGGGAAACACTGGGTTAAAAACTACTTTTCGAAACTACAAATGCTGAAAAATAGAGGTTGGCCGCGGCCAGCCCACCCTTGGGCCGCGATCAAGATATTGTCCGAAATTTTTGGGCCGCGGCCAGCCACCTTTTGGGCCACGGCCAAGAATTGTCCTGATTGTTGGCTATTTTCAATCGACCATAACTCTTAGCACAGAACTCAGAATTGACCAAACTTTTTATCAATGGAAAGCTTGAAATGTGGACTACAAAACTGGAAAGTTTCACCTTATTCTAAAACAATTTGCTATTTTAAATTACCAAGAAAATTTGACTACTTGAACAGCAATTTCACACCTAACATTTCCAGAACTTTCAGTTTTGTAACCTATGTCTCCAATGGTTCCAAATTCCAATCCTAAACTTATTCTCATAAAAAATTTCACAAGGAAGCCAATGGAGACACCAAAATGACCAATTTCACATTGCTTTCACAAGATATAGCATGGGCAACAACACAATGCAATTTTCCAAAAACTTCAATTTTCACAATTCAATTCCAAATCAATCTTATCTATCCAAAATACATTCCAAGGCACCAAATCCATGACAACAACAACTCAAACACACCATGACCCTCATTTTCAAAAAATAGGGCTAAATTCCCAAAAATTTCAACCTCAACCAAATGACACAAAACCTATATAGAAAGGTTTGTCTTACTCACCTCTACAACTTTTCCAAAGGAGTTTTTTGGTTCTCCAAACTCCAAAAGTCCTTGAGTGCTCAAACACCACCAAATGGGAAAAATCTAAAACTATGAAATCAAAGCTCTCAGCACAAGGAACAAGATTGTAGAAGAGATTTTTGGCATTAGAGGTCATTAACTTACATTAAAGTCAAGCTTTTCTTCCTCCTTCTTAAGCTTCCATGGCTGCTCGCACAAGAGAGAGGAAATGAAAGAGAAGAGAGCTTGAAGATAGAGAAATGACGGTGCTTCTCTTCCCCATACCATTTCAGCTGAAACCAATGAGGAGAGAGGGAGGGAAAATAGTTTTTAATTCCAATTTTGACTTTTCCAACCACTTTCCCATCATCTCACCTTGACACATGTCCAACCGTTATTGGTTCTCATAAAGTAAGTAATCAATTAGTTACTCTAATCACTTCATTAGCCATTTAGTCACACATTTCATTTCTTCTTAGTTACTAATTAATTTCTCTATTAATCATTGACTAATAGCCATTCTTTCAATTTTTCCCCTAATCATGGAAATTTTTACTAAATTGCCACATAATACATTTTTTTCTTTTCTTTGTCTATTCCATTCGCCATTCCCCTTATACTTAGCCCAAATAATTATTTGTCACATAATTATGCTAAAATACAGGGTGTTGGGCATTTTCAATAACTAATTCGTCTCTCAAATCAGTTTTGATTTACCAAAATCCTTTACAATAATCATTATTAGCCCTTAATCAAAATTTGCGGCATTACAAATCCCATACTGAAGTTATTGCACTCCATACCGCGGATTGGTTTCTTCTCTTCTCCACAATAGGTAACCTACTGTCTCCACATCCGTACTTCGATTTAAGAACTCTCACCCATAAGGCATCTGGTTTAGTAATGAGTCCCCAGCATAATTTCATAATAAACACCTCATTCTTGCTCAAAAGATCCTTTATTCCAAGTCCCCCCTCTCTTTTTTCTTTCTTAATTTTCTCCCATGCAATGAGGTGCATTTTCTTGCTCCCCTGATGCTGATTCCAAAGGAAGTCTCTGCTTAGCTTCTCTATCTCTTGTAGAATGCCTTTAGGGATGACGGTAGTTTGCATCTAATAAGACGAGAGTGATGAAAGAACTGATTTGATTAGGACTGTTCTCCCTGCCATACTCAAAAACTTCCCCTTCCAACTAGAAAGCTTCCTTTGAACTTTTGAGACCAACGGGGCAAAAGTCATTTTCACAGCTCACTTATGTAAGAGAGGAACACCCAAGTATTTGCCTAGATCCGCAGTGATGTTAATACCCAATGTTTGGCCAAGCTCCACCACCCTATGAAAATTTACATTACTTGAAACAAACATCTTGGATTTCGTTAAGCTAACTTTATGCCCTGACACCCTGCAAAAGTATATCATTAAGTCTCTAATTCTCTCCATTTGATCGTTAGATGCCTCATTGAACAAGACCAAATCATCTGCAAAGAACATATGACAAAGTACAGGACTTGTTTCACTAAGTTTTAATGGCTTCCATCTACCTGCTTCCACCTCATTGTTTATCAACCAACTTAGTCTCTCCATACATAGCACACACAGATAGGGACTCAATGGATCACCCTGCCTCACTCCTCTTGTTGGTTGAAAGGAATAACATAATGAGTCATTCAATGAAACACTCATTATAGCCGTTGAGACACATGCCATTATAATTTTTACAAAGTGCTCATTAAGATTCAGACTTTGAAGATTAAATTTCAGAAAGCTCTAATCTAACCTGTTATAAGCTTTCTCCATATCCACCTTGATTGCTACATATCCCTTCATCTTTCTAGTGGATCTCATAGTATGTATAACTTCCTGGGCTAGAATAATATTATCACAACTTTGCCTTCCCCTGATAAAACTACACTGAGTAGGATGAATTAGATAATCCATCACAGGTTTCAGTCTATTTGCAAGTACTTTACTCATAATCTTAAAACTCACGTTACACAGGGAGATAGGTCGAAAATGCTTTAACGAAGTAGGATTCTCCACCTTTGAAATTATAATTATATGAGTTTGATTTATATCTTTCACTCTCTCAGGCTCCCTAAAAATTGAAACAATAAGATCACATATCTTTAGGCCTACCATTTGCCATTGAGACTGGAAAAAAGGAGGCTGCAAACCATCGGGACCAAGCACTTTGAAAGCCCCCATCTCAAATGCTGTATTTTTAATTTCTACTTCAGATACTTATTTATGAATATTAGCCAGTTGAGATTCATTCCGAGCTGGAAAGTTTGTTGGCCAATTTGACACATTTAGCACCCGCTGTTCTGCCGAATATAGGTCTTTAAAAAAGTGAAGAGCTGATTGTTTTAGTCCTCTTGATCTTTAATCCACTCTTCTTGATCATTTTGCAGCATCTCTATTCTATTTTTCTTTCTGCTAATCACAGCAGTTGCATGAAAGTAGCTTGTATTTTTATCCCCATACTTTGCCATTTGCATCTTGACTTCTGGAACTATAGGAGCTCTTCCTGATTAACCACTTTTATATACTCCTTCCACAATTTCAATTCTAATTTAAATAGACCAGCATGTGACCAAGTTCTTCTTGCATGATCCACGCCCTCCAAACGTTTGATTAACTGCAACTTTTTCTTTCGAAGACTACCAATGACATTCATATTCCACCAAGAAGCCTTTGCCTAAAAATCAAAATAACCCCCTAACCAATCCTTTTCATGACAAGCAGACTGAACCAAATTTGAAAAATCCTCTTCTAAACACCATGCAGCTAATTGGGTATTTTGTAAACTTAGTTGGGAAATGACACACCCTGAACATAAAGCCTTTCATTATCTCCAGTAGAAATCGGATCATTGGGTGATTACAAAAAACCCAATCAAGCCTCCTTTTGTAGTATTATTGGACCATGTGATTTTATCACCTACCATAGGAAGTCACAATCCTAAATACAAGATCTGAATGGGGCTAGAGACTTGACTTGAGGAGTTGCTCCCCCCCATTTTATCTGCTGGATTTAAGTAAGAATTAAAATCTCCCAGGACCAACCAAGCCTCATTAACTAACCCAGCTAATTCCTAAAGAAAGAACCACAAATCCTGTCTATGACTCCATCTAGGATCCCTGTACACAAAAGAAACACAAAAACATTCCGCTGAGCTTTTTTCCATAAGTCGACAATGAAGAATTTGGGTGGTAGACAAAAGATATTCCACAGAAGTCTCATTGTCATTCCACAATACCCATATTCCTCCAATAAAACCCGTTGCTTCCACTCTCAACCAATTACTGAAACCCAATTTTTGAACCACAGAATCAGCTCTCAAACCACTTATTCTTCTTTCCAACAGATCCATCACAGAAATTCGATGCTTATTAACCACATCTTGAAATATATGAGGGAAAGATTTACCACCAGCCCCTCGACAGTTCCATGTAGAAATAATCATACTATAAAGTACGTGGAAATAAAAAGCTAGGAGGAATTTACTTATCTGCAGGCTTGCGCCCAAAGCCATTTGGCTCTTACTCTTAGCTTCTATGAGATTTCTGCTTGGCTGACCTTCATTTTTTGACCCTCTAACTTGATTCATTGGTACTTGTTTTGGCAATAGTAGCTGCTCAGGATCAGCTATTTTGATATCTCTTCCTTTATTTGCTTCCTTCGAACTCGTCACATGAACCAACGGGAGAGGTTCCAGCTCGACTGCGTCGCGTAGTTCGGTGGCAACGATAGCCTGATTCTCCATCTCAATAATGTTTGACTTGGATGTGCTCATTAAACCCATTACCACCTGGTGGACCCTATTGCCCACTAATTTGCTTTTGGACTTCTTCTCCGGGCCCATAATAATTGAGTTATCCCCACTTGCTACCTACTCTTGTTTTTGGACCTTCCTTTCTAAAGTATGTTGGGGAGGCTAAATGTTTCCTTTCCCTTTAATTTCAAAGACACTTTTCGAAGACTGGGCCCCCTTAGCCTTTAACTTGCTTTTTGAAATAAAACCATGCTTCTTCCTTCTCTGCCCATCTTCCTTATCTTCATATCCTACCAAAGTTCTCCTTATCCCATCCATCGAACTGCCTTTCACCATTGAAATGTCATTTGAAATTCCCTCTCGCTCTTTATCTTCATCCCACTCAAAGATTTCTTCAAATCTAGACTCTTGAGGTCTCACACCCATATTTTTCCCTGACTTCGTACCATACCCTATACTTAACACGCCGCCACTACTACATTCTCTTCTTGAGAATCACGATTTTTTCTGCCCTTCAACAAACATCCAAGGTCCAAACTCTTGGCCCTCCTTCGGTAGAGATTGTTCTGACAACAAACTAGGTGATGACTTTTCCGATTCAGGTCGGATCTGCTGATCATTCGACATCACCGCATCCCTTTCCCTTCAGGGACAAGCTTCCCTTTTATGTCCATACCTTCCACATGAGAAACAGATCAAAAAATTGACATCGTTGAAGAGGACAAAATATACATATATAAATTTAGAAATACTACTAAATTAGCCTTTATGAAACCTCCTACATTCTCTCCCACCTTGTATTTTTAAAAATAATATTTTATTTTATTTGTGTCATTTGAGCTTAGGCAACTAGTTCTTATAACTTATAAAATATGGATTGGGTTTAATTTTTGTTTTTGTGAAGAGAGTGTTTTTAAACCAAAATTTTAGTAAAGGGAGTTTAATCAATACCAATGCTTATAATTTAAATCAGGCAAAAACGGGAAAAAAAGACAAAAAAAGAATTTTAAAATTATAAAATTCTAAATCAGGTTTGTTACTAAGAGTTAATAAGGGAATGATGAAACTTGATAATCAATTAACAATTTATTTTTTGGGAAATACCTGATTTAAAATTTTGCAATTTCAAAATTCTTTTTCTACCTTTTTCCCAAAAAAACTTAATGTTGTTTTAAAATTTTGGGTAAATATAACTTTTGGTTCCTGAAGTTTAACTTGATTTTGGTTTTGGTCCCTAAAATTTACTCCGTTTATCACCCTTAGTTCCTTAAGTTTGAAAAGGACTTGGTGGTGTTTTTGACGGAGTTAATTAGTTCGACGTGGCACTAACGCCGTTAAAATAGCTTAGGGTTAATACAACTTTTGATCTCTAAGATTTGATCCGATTTTGGTTTTGGTCCCTCAAGTTTGAAAAGGACTTGATGGTGCCTTTAACAACATTAATCCATCCGATGTGGCGCCAACACCGTTAAAATAACTTATGTGTCATACCTTTTAGGACAACTGATATGACAAATATACTATAATATATTATATTGTGCTTGAAAAAAAAGGGGAAAAAAGGTATCAAAACAAAACGTACGAGCCAAAAATAACTTATGTGTCATGCCTTTTAGGCTCGTGTGTTTAGTTTTGATGCTCTTTTTTCATTTTTTTAAGCACAATATAATATATTATAGTATATTTGTCATATCAGCTGTTGGATGAATTAATGTAGTCAAAGGCCCCACCAAGCAAGGTAATTAAACCTGGACCGGTCATTGAACCAGTCGGGGTACTGGGTCAGTGCATCGGATCGGAGTCAAATCGGAGCTAAATTGAGACCAAATTGGTGAAAAAGTGAAGATTTCAGGATTATTAATATGAAACTATAAAGTAAATAAAAAATTGATTTAAAAAAAAGCTGGACTGGGTTGAGTTTTGGACTGGATCGGTTTACCAGCCAGTTCATCGGTTTCCAGGTCGAACCGGCCGGTCTGGTCCGGGTTTCATAACCTGGCCACCAAGTCTTTTTCAAACTTGAGGGCTCAATAATTATAAACGAAGTAAACTTGAGGGACCAAAACCAAAATCGAATCAAACTTTGGGGACCAAAAGTTGTATTAACCCTAATCTATTTTAATGGCATTAGCACCACGTCGGATGAATTAATGCCGTCAAAAGTGCCACCAAGTCCTTTTTAAATTTAAGAGACTAACGGTGATAAACGAAGTAAATTTGAGGAACCAAAACCATCGATTTCAAATTTAAAGGACTAAAATTAAAATTGGGTTAAACTTTAAAGACTAAAAATTATATTTACCCTAAAATTTTGATTATAGGAGAGTTTGTTAAGGTTAATTAAGGGTCTGTTTGGCAAAGCGGCACAGGTGAGCTACCGCGCGTTCCACTCAAAAAAAGCCCATTGTCCACAATTCAACCGTTTGGAAAGGCTTTTTTTTCGCATCACTTATTTCATCATCGTTGCTTTTTTTCGAAGCTCATTCGAGTAGCTTTTCCAACCACTGTACTTCTCTCTCTTCTCATCAATGTTGGTTCAGAAAACCGTTGCAAGATAAATGCTAACCACAGTTGACCGTTGGAGCCATTAACGCATGGAAGAGGCGATCTGAGCTTGTGGTTTTCTTTCGATTCTGAGGTTCCGGCGGTGCATTTTCGAGCAAGAGGCGATCGACTCCGTGTTTGAGTGTCGTCGGCTTGGGTCATCGGAGAAAGCAGATCTCAGCGTGTGAAGCGCCGTTCAGGTGTGAGCTTTAACCTTCAGATTGTTTTCATTATAATTATCATTGAGCTCATGGCTTGGCTTCTGTAGTTCATTGTTTCGTCCGGATCTGAGGTTCCGTCGCGTCAGCCGTCACGGTGGTCGGTGAAGCTGCGTGCTTGTTTTGAAATTTTTGGCTCAACTCTGCTTGTCTTGTGGCGATCTGTGGGAGCGAGAGTCAGGAGGTCCAGATCGGTGACTTGGGACCAAGGTATTAAAAACCGGACCGGTCACTAAACCGGTTAAGGTTGTGGTTTAAGGGTTAGTGGGTCAGACCGGAGTTAAACCGGAGTCAGACTGATGATAATTAAAAATAATTAAAATAGAATAAATATTCATATTTTGATTATAAAAAAATATTTAATATTTATATATAATAGATATTTTCCCATGTAGCTATTCACAAATAATATGCATTTTTTAATGGACAACCACACCTACACACTAAATTCATCGTATTTGTTTCTAATTCTTTTTATTTGTATTTTTTCTCCTTTCTTTGCTAATCACTGTGCAAGCACGTGAATTATTTGACTTTCCTCTGAGAACACACAAAAGCAATGTCAGATGATAAGATTGAAAGGCTGTCCTGAGCACGCATAGGGTCTTCATTTTTCTCCTCTCTCCTTTCTTTCCTCCATTCCTCGTCTCACCTTCCACAACCACAAGCCTTGGTGAAGACAGCAGCAGCTGCCATGGAGTGCCAACAACAATGATGGAGCTAGAAGGGAAGAGGAAGCCGATGCCGGCTTCTCGAGCACAAAGCACCGGTGAAGTTCGATCGTAATGAACGCGGATGGGTTTTCAGTTGACGCCATGGATGTCTAGTTTTCTTCCTTTCTTTTCTATTTTTGTAAAGATGCCGGTAACCTACCAACTCGGCGGGTTAGCCGGGTTATTCCCGGTTCATACCGAGTTCCTCTGAGGTACGCTGAGTCGATTTTTTTCGGGTTTGGGGGTCAACCGGACCGGCAAGGTGGACGGGTCGTTGGGTTCTGGTTCAAACCAGCCGGTCCAGTCCGGGTTTTAATACACTGCTTGGGACAGAGAACAGAGGTCGTCGGAGCTGCTGCAAATCGTCGAAACAGTGTGAGTACGACGGTTCTTCTCTCTTCAGCTCCTCACCGTGTCTGTCATATCCATGCTTATTTCTTTTTCTAATTGTCTGGCTTGTTTTGAGGTAATGCATACTGGCTTCGTTGATTGCAATGCTCATTTATTTGCGACAAATTATTTTGATTCCAATCGACAAGCGCTGCAGTATATAATACAGAACTGATGACCTCTGTTCTCAGGATGATTCATGTTGATTGCAATACAGAACAGAGGTCGTCGGACTTCTCTCTTCAACAAGTAATGCAGTATATCATGCAGAACAGAGGTCGTCGAACATATGTATATAATGCATTATTCATATGAGTTGCAAACTACGTAATATAACTTTTGTTTCGTCCAACACATTATTCATTTTAACCAAACAGAGTCGGCTGTGCATTATTACTTTCGTTTTTTTCCTGGTATGATCATTGTTTATTTGTCCCTTCTCTGTCATTAATTTCGCATGGTTAATTAAACCCTCTGCTTCATTAATTCAACATATGCCCAACCTTGGAACTGTTGTTTGTAAAATGTGGTCTAACTGAGATGAAAGGAATGTTGAAACTTGTGGTTTATTAATAAATTGTTGGTTATATTATTGAAGAATTTAGAGGTCATTTATTGATGCCTGCGTATTGGCTGGGAAAAAGATTCTTGTGTTGGGGAGCTTATTCCATAATATGTTTAATGTGTGCGTCACTCAATCTTCATGTTAGTATTTAAGTGTTAAGGATGTGCTCTTTAAACTCTATGATAATTTTTGGAAAAGAGCATGCTATTTGAATTAGATTGAGTATGTTAATGAATGGTTGTAAGTATTGAAATAAGAAAAATTAGTACACAAGAGTTATGTTTAGGTTGCATGATTGGCTTGTTTGTTATGTTCCATACTTTATAATATGAAAGAGAATTTAAGTGGAATTCTGAGCACAAGTTGAGGTTTGGATTGATTAAGAAAGGAATTCTTTTCTCTTTTAATACATGGTTAAACCAATGTTTTAGAAAACTAGATATGCTAGTTTCTTTATTCTTGGTTTACTGTTTCTCTTTTGTGGAAATTCAAGGTCAACCATATATGTTACAAGTAATGGATAAATTTTGTATTAAGCACTATAATGTTAATTCAAAATGGGGTTAATTAGTAGAAATTAGTAAACCATTAACACGAAGTCAATTGGGTTATTACGATTTTGCATGACTTCATAGATGGAAGAATAATATTCTTTTCATTTTGGATATGTAGGAAGCTATAGGGGTTTGTGTCAATTTGTGATTAAAGGACTCATCCTTTACTTCATCAGTAAGTTGTACTATGGGATATTATTTTCTTATTAAATTATTTGGTATTTCCGATAGTAGAGTTAACCCATCACTTCTCCTGTATCGTAAAGTAGTACCTTGCTACCTGGTGAGCATTGCATAATTCGTGCTAGCAAATTTTCTTTGGTGTATTTTGATTCATCATGCCATAATCTTATATGCAGCTCCATATTACTCATGCACGGGATTCCTGCCCCTTTTGTTTGTTATATGCATATCGAATGAGAATGGATCTCTCTTATTTTGTTTGACCATAATTTATTCTCATATGTTACGTGTTGAATTTAAATGTAGGTTTTAATATATTTTGTGCTGGTTATCTGGTTTTGGGTGACTCGTGTAGCTACTATATCACAGCAACTTGTGCAACGTTTTGGTAATGCATATTTGATTTCAATTTTTTCGGTCCAATAGTTTTCATTTTATGTGAAATATCTCACATGGTCGAATGAAATTTTTACTTGGTTATCTGGTTTTGGGGAGCTCGTGTGAATATATGTTTGTGTTAACTTCTGTATAGTTCACATACAAGTATGAATAAGGACAAATGTAAAGCAACGTGGGATGTAAGTTCCACAGGTATTTTCATCCACGAATGCATTGATCAAATCTACAAGAAAGAACGTCAAGGATCTTCATTCACGAAGGACGAGTGGAAATACATTAGGTGTGCATTTAATGAGAAATCTGGATGATCATATGACAAGAAGCAACTTAAAAATAGATTCGATAATATGAGGAAAGAATGGAAAGCATGGGAGAAGTTATTCTTGAGAAAGACTGGTATAGCTTTTAATGCAGCGAGGAATATGGTTATTGTGGAAGATGAGTGGTGGGAGAGGAAAATTCAGGTGAAAACTTGTTATTGTTACTGTTGTTGTTATTATTTTCATTATTATATATGGTTGAATTTTTGTGTCATATGATGATGATTATTATTATTAAATATATTGTCATATTATTATATCCATGCAGGAGAATGGAGAGTATGCAAAGTATAGGTATAGAGGCCTACAGTATGCCAAAGAATTGGAGATTATATTTAAGGATGTTATGGCATCGGGCAGTATCATGTTCACACCATCTTCTACAGAGCAACAGACGTCAGTGGGTGCACAGCAACAGACGTCAGTGGGTGATGATGAAGACGATGTCTACCGACCTACAATGGACCTAGAAGAAGGATCGGGAGATAGTGAGGAAGATCTTGAAGGTCCTGCTGCAGGAGGAAGTGTGGGAGTGACTAGTGATTTTGAAGGAATCACGTTGACAACGAATACTACACCTAGTGCACCTAGTGGTTCTGGTAGCAGTGGGAAGAGGAAGAGGGATGCAGGGTTCAAGAAATCGAAAAAGAGACCAACAACCACTTCCAAAACAATAACAGACGCGGTTAGTAGAATAGCTGATGCATCTACGGATAGATTACAGGAGATAAGAAAGATGTCCGCAGGTGATGCACTACCGAGTGACGTCGTATCAGAGTTACTCACAATTCTAGAAGTTGTTAGTAATAGGGACTTTCGTCGCCGGTGTTGTAATATAATGATACACCAAATGCCGCGCGACATGTTTTGTGGGTTAAAAGGAAACAAAGAAGCCTTGCTAGAGTGGTTGCAGGAACATGCTTATAATAGCCTACACCTTCAGATTGCCCATAAGCCCTGAACTCCATTATGTGTTACTTTTGAAAACTTTGTCATGTGTTGTTATACCGATATCCAGACCTTATGTATGTTATGATAGTACTTATGTTAGGCGACGCATGTTATGTATGTTATGATAGTACCTGGATTAGACAACGCATGTTATGTATGTTATGATATAACCTTATGCCCCTGAAACCTATGTTTTGTGCTAGTTATGAATGCTACTAACTTCTGCTATGTTATGACGTCGTACTTCCACAGCCTTCTAATTGTATTTGATTTCGAACAATGTTGGAAAAAACACAGGTTACATCGTCTATGGCAGGTTCAAGCAATGAAGATATTTCAGAGCGTACGGAGGAAGTACGACCGTCTCGTGCAGAAAGAAGGAGACGACTCATATCTCTTTTAGACAAAGAGATGATTGAGTATGAACACGTAGGCGCCTTGATGGCTCAATATCTCGTGCCCTATATTTGTAAAGAGCCATGCAAAACTAGTCAACAAACAGGTGCAAAGTGGGTACAAGAGGTATTGAAAGGGCATGATGGAATTTGTCATCAAAATTTCAGAGTTGAAAAACATGTATTTTTTCTCTTGTGCTCTAAATTGGTAGAACATGGGTTACGGAAAACAAGTTACATTGGAATTGAACAAATGGTTGCCATATTCTTACATACCATTGGACATGCACAAGGAAATAGGATCCTACAAGAACGATTTCAACATTCAGGAGAAACTATTAGTAGGATTTTCCATATAGTTTTAAATGCTTGTGTCAATCTAGCGACAGAAATTATTAAACCGCTTGATCCTGAGTTCCATCATTGTCACCCAAAAATATGCACTGATCGGCGATATTACCCATATTTTCAAGATGCAATAGGAGCAATTGATGGAACTCACATCAAGTGTGTGGTTAGTCAGTCAGAGCAAGAGAGATTTATCGGGAGAAAGGGATATCCAACACAGAATATCATGGCAGTATGTGATTGGGATATGTGCTTCACTTTTGTGCTGGTAGGGTAGGAAGGAACTGCACATGATGCTCGTATTTTTCAAACAGCTATATCTACTCCATCTATGAATTTCCCCCATCCACCTGAAGGTATATCTTCAACACCTGCACCTACATAATGTCTTTGTATTTCTTCCCTCACGTTTGCTATAATTTTACAATCACTGGTAATTTCCTTCTATTTGTTAAGGAAATATTATTTATTTGACGCTGGCTATCCAACACCAGTTGGATATCTTGGTCCGTATAGACATGAGCGTTATCACCTTCCAGACTTCAGGCGACACGAGGGATTTGCAAATCCCAACGAGATGTTCAATTATTATCATTCCAGTTTGAGGACCACTATAGAAAGGACGTTTGGAGTCTGGAAGAATAGGTTTCAACTATTGGGGGAAATGAAGTCATATAGCTTTGAAACACAAATCCGCATAGTTTGTGCAACAATGGCCATACATAACTTTATCCGAAGAAATTCCCAAATAGATGTGCCTTTTCAAGATGCTGAACGAGGAAATATACGTGGTGAAGGTAACAATAATCTAGTTGATGCAGCATCCACATCAACTATCCGTAGATTATCTTCAACATAAATGAATCATATTCGTGACACAATTAGAGACTAACTTGTTAGTGGTAGATGATTCTATCATGATCCACTTCATGTATGCATTGTAGTATTAATTTCAATTTATCCATTTTTAGTGAAATACTTTGGTGTATATTTTTTTAAATTATAATTTCAGTTATTTTAACTAAATTTTGTTTATTTTCCTCACTTCAAGTATATATATACAGACCTGGGCAGCAAGTAATTTTCTTGCAGACAATAATTTAAAAAGACACAGACACACTTGTAAAAATCAAAATATTTACTAAAAAAGAATGAAGAAAACCAGAATGATTTTCATTAATTTCTTTGCAGACAATAATTTAAAAAAACATAGACACACTTGCAAAAATCAAAATATTCTTATATGATATATATGTAATATTCAATAGCATCCATACCCTTTTTAGTCATTTTGCATCTAAACGGGCTTTTCAAACTCTAATCCAAACATGTTTAACGTTAGAAAAAAAAGTCATTTCTGCCACCACTAATCCAAACACAAATCACATTGACATTTTCACTTTTAATCCTATCTTACTTTTTCAAAAGTCAGATGGAAAAAAAGCCACCTCTCCACCGCTAATCAGACGACGGGCACTTAATATTAGGGTTGATCAAGGACCAGACCAGATCGGGTTTGGCCTCAACCCAAGGTCTGGTCTGGAAAACACCTCGGGCTGAACAAGGCAGCCCGAGGTCTGGTCTGGTCCAGCACCAGCCCGAGCTTGGGCCGGACCGGACCAGGTCCACTGGACTGCTAGACCAGTCTAGGCAGTCCAGGACAAATTTGGGATTTTTTTTTTTGTAGATTCCTAATAGCACATAACAACGTTTTTTTTTTTTTTCAATGGGGAAACAATTACATTCAATGATGCTTGATGCTTGATTCATGACATCCATAAATCCATAACAAATAATAGGGTTGATCAAGGACCAAACCAGACCGGGTTTGGTCTCAACCCGAGGTCTGGTCTGGAAAACACCTCGGGCTGAATAAGGCAGCCCGAGGTCCGGTTTGGTCCAGCACCAGCCCGAGCTCGGGCCGGACCGGACCAGGTCCACTGGACTGCTGGACCAGTCCAGGCAGTCCAGGACACATTTGGTATTTTTTTTTTTGTAGATTCCTAATAGCACATAACAACGTTTTTTTTTGTTTTCAATGGGGAAACAATTACATTCAATGATGCTTGATGCTTGATCCATGACATCTATAAATCCATAACAAATAATAACAAATTACAATCCATGACATCCATGATAAATCCATAATAATCTCCAACAACATTCAATGATGCTTGATGCTTGATCCATCTTACACATTACAATCCATTGTCATTCATTTGTCTCCTCCACATTCAATGATGCTTGATCCATCTTAAAAAAAACAAATTGCATGTGTTAAGAAATTAGTAATAATGAAATATGTAAACTTGAATAATAAACATAGAATTCAAAATATTACCTGGAATATTAACAATATTATCAGTTTCTTGGAAGTTGTCATGTTCAGTTAAATAATCTTACTTATATAAGACCCGAGAGATGTTATTGGTAAAGTCGATTCATAAAAACATAGATAGAACAACACAGACTTGACAAAGTTTCATCAAATACAAACATTGAAGGCGCAAACGTTGCTCTAAATAATATTTCGAGAACCAGCAATATGCAATACGTCCACCAATCGCATGCTTTATTAAATAATATTTTGAGAACCAGCAATATGCAAACATTGCTCTAAACAATATTTCAATTTCTACCAACTAAGATTTCTATTTCTATGGCCAAGAAAACCAGCAGCCAACCGTGAATTTCTTACCTTGAAGGCACCAAAGAGGATGGACTGAGACTGAGAATCCGAGACAGGGACAGACAGGGGACGCTCAGACGCTGAATCGCCGAGACTCAACAGGGAGACCGGAGATGGGAACTGGAGCCGAGAGGGAGACGAAGACAGGGCACGTCGAGGGAGACAGGAACCAGATCTGAAAGGGAGACAAGAACCAAATCCGAGAGGAAGACGATGTGGAGACGCCGAGACGGACGGGAACCGGAGCCGAGACCGAAAGGGAGATGATGAAATCGAACTCAAATCTCTAACCTAGAGAAGAGATGATGAAATGAAATGAAGGTCGAAGAGCAGTGAGTGAGCTGAGGATCTGAGGTAGTGATTAAAAAATGGGGAATTAAAATATATATATGTGTGTGTGTACAACTCGGATTAGACCGGACCAGACTATGGGGTTGGGCACCTTGGACCGAAGTCCAATCCAACCCAAGAAGACCAGTCCGGTCTGGTATGTGAGAAGCTGCCTGGACCAAAATTTTTTGATCGGGTAATATTCCAAATTAGAGCACTTGAAGATAATGTTGTTAATATTCCAAATTGAAGCTTGTCTTGAATCGACATGGAGGACGAAGAAATCGGAAAAGCTGCAATGTGGCAATCGAGCACTAACGCTTACGCTCAAGCACAGGCTCGCCGGAAGGGCTTCGGAGTGAAGGTGTGGCTCGTCGTGCCGGAGGCTGGGCATTCGCATCTCGAGGAGGTTGATAAGCACTCCATCATGAGGCGTACCGGCTTACCGGCGCGTGATCTGCGTGCTCTCGATCCGATATTGTCGTATCCTTCCTCCATTCTTGGACGCGAGAGAGCCATTGTCATCAATTTGGAGCACATTAAAACTGTGATTACGGCGAAGGAGGTCCTTTTGATCAATAATCGCTCTGATTCATTGTTTGCTCAATTTGTTCAAGATCTTCAGACTCGCGTTTCTACTTATAATGGAGCGCCTCCTCAAGTAATTCTAAGTCCTTTCTTTCAATTTTCATCCTCCGTGGAGAAACCTTGATTTTAGTCATAAATTTATATTCATTTCCAGGGATCAAAGAATGTTTCTGTCAATATGATTATACCTCATCACAGCAAATGCTGGAAATCGAACACCGCTGTTCGATAATCTGAAATTATGCTAGTATAGAATCGTTTAGATAAGCCTGTGTTTTTTCAACTACCAAAAAAGAAAATCAAAACCCTGGAGTTGAAAAAATATTATGTTTATCGGTTATGGTCTTTTCTATCTCAAAAGCAGTTCTAAATTTATAAAATTCTGCATTTCGAACAGGTTTAATTTAAACTTTAGTCCCCTGCATTGTACGTCAAACCACTTATGGTATTGTAAATACCATTTTTTTACCATCCATTACAACTGATTAATTATAATACTAGTGAGAATTTATGAATTCTGAACTGCATTGTGCAGATGAGTAAAGAAAAGGACACTGAATTCGCAGCCAATCATCTGCCTCCTTCCTTGCGCAGTCGTTACCATTCCCAAAAGAATTCAATTAAAGGAACGTCTGAGAGTATTAATATTTTTTCAGATACGTCAAACATTGATGTTAAAGAGGATAGTCATAATAGTTCAGATGATGGGCCTGTGGCTGTAGCTCCTAAGCAGTTGCCTTTCGAATTTAGAGCACTTGAAGCTTGTCTTGAATCTGCCTGCAGGTGCCTCGAGTCTGAGGTGTGTATTATAATCATTTGCTCATTTGGCACTTACATATCTCAAATGATGGGCCAGGATTTGGAACTTTGTAATTTCGGATTTGTTTATTTATTTTTCTGTGGTAAGTGAGATGCTCATCTCTCCCTTTGCCTGAAACTTAAAATCTTTGAAGTTCAGTACTTCAGTCATAACTGTGGAGACAGTGCTCTACAAAATTACATTTGTATTTGCATCCTTATTGTTTGTTATTCTGTTTCCCTTTCCCAGTTGCCTTTTGGCTTTATATAATGTACTGTACTGTATATAATAAGCTCCTAACCTGGTTCTGTAATTCTTCGACCTGTATCAGACTCGTAAATTGGAAGAAGAGGCTTACCCAGCTCTAGATGAATTGACTTCTCAAATTAGCACACTCAATCTTGAACGCGTGAGACAGATCAAGAGTCGTCTGGTTACCCTTTCCGGTCGTGTGCAGAAGGTAAATAATAATGCACTCTCAGACAAGTCTTAATTATCACATCTAGATTTTGACTCGGTAACAAATATTAACCATTTATATATTGGAGCATTGTGGATATATATGCGGTCTTCTCCCTGTCACTTGTTCTGGTTCATGTCTTGATAAAGTTTCCTGGGCTTCCATTATACCCCGCTAATCCTTAATCCTTAAGGCTTGTTTGGTCTGAGGGGAGGGGAAGTGGGCGGAGGGCAAAAATTTTTTAGTTGAATTATTAGAGAAATTGAGTTAAAAATTTTTAATTAATTTTTCTTATTCTTTTATCTTATATATTCTCTTTATTAAAATTTATTACCCCACTTCTTCAATCTTTAAAAATTCAATTCATAAAAATTTTCCCTCTCCTCTCTTCCCCTCCAAATCCCTCACACCAAACAGACCCTTAACGTATGACTTAGTTGAGGAGTTGACTTTAATCTTAAATATAAGACATATTTCCTATCTTTGTCAATCTTTTTTCTAATGTACAGCTCCTTTAACAACAACGAAGTAAGAGAGAGATGGATGAAAGTAAGGAAGATGGTTAGAGTGTTTTAGAAAAAACATGTTATATTAACTAATTTCATTGATCTAATTAAATTAGGTAAATAGGTTTCAATACAACAGGGAGTACATACCGTTGTTCATTTCTTCTCTCATCTTGGATTTTGCAGGTACGAGACGAACTCGAGCATTTGTTAGACGATGACGATGACATGGCTGAAATGTACTTGACTCGAAAGCTTGCTTCTCGCTCCCTAGATCAATCATCGACACCAGAAGTTTCTTCAGTTGAAGTTGACCATAGGTGCAAACTAATAGCCGAAGATAATTTTTTTTCCTGCTTTTTCCAATTTAGAAAACAAACCTATTCCATCAGAAAATACCCCCAAGTATTATTCTGAGAAAGTGTTAGAAAAGTACCATTTGAATTACAAATCCCAAAACATCTACTAAATTAGCAAAACAACAAATAGGTGATCTAGTATAAATATGAAATTTTGAAGTTTGGGTATTAACAACTTGAGTATAAGTAATGACAACTTAAGAATAGCAATTAACAATTTGAGTATACACAGTGACAATTTGAGGGAGCTCAAGTTGCCAATCTGTATACCAAAGTTGCTAATTCATATACTCAAAAGTTGTCAACACCTAAACTTCAAAATCCTAGATTCCTATCAAATTATCTATTTATCTTTTTGCTAATATAGTAGACATTTTTGGGTTTTTGTAATTCAAATGGCATTTTTCTTACTCCTCCAATCTTCAATATAAAATATATTTAAAAAGTTGATCTTAGTCCTAAATATAAAACATGATTTCAATATTTGTTAATGTTTTCCTAATTTACTCTTATTGATGCTTTCTCAATCATAATCAAGGAGGAAAGAAAATGAGGAAATTAAGGAAGATGATTAAGGTATTTTAAAAAATACATATTCTATTAACTAACTTAATCAACTTCTTTAACTTAATTAAATTAGATAAATATCTCTTATAACAAAGACTACTCTCCTACATATAAAACTTTTGAAGCATAATAAATAATTGACTAAAATTTTGTTCTGGCGGCAGAGCTGAAGATTCCAATTCAGAACACACAGACATTTCTACTGCTGTTAAGCCCGACGTTGTAGAATTGGAGATGCTCTTAGAAGCATATTTTGTACAGATAGATGGCACATTGCAAAAACTATCCGATGTACGTATCTCTGAAACTCTCTCCTTCCTATCTCACTTCAATTCTCAGAATTATTCTAATATATGTATGTATATATAATCTGGCACTGGATTATAGTTGAGTGAGTACGTGGACGACACAGAGGACTGCATCAACATAATGTTGGATGATAAGCAGAATCAGCTGCTGCAGGTAACAGTAATACTCAATACAGCAAACATGATATTAAACGCCGGCATTGCGGTGGTGGGTTTGTTCGGGATGAATATTCATATCAGTTTGTTTGAAAATGGAACAAATAGACAATTCTGGGAAACAGCGTTGGGGACGCTTGGAGGCTGTATTGGATTTTATGTTATTGCTGTTGGATGGGGCAAGAAAAGATATTTGTTGCCTTCTTAGAGTGACATGGTTTTGCGAATTGGAGGTAATTTGTATTTTGCAAGTGATTGCCCATTGAGCAATGAGCATTCATCATTTAAAAAGAAAAAGCCTATCCACAAAGAAATGCAACACTCTTCTCACAAAATTTGTATGCTTGACAAATTCAATCATGTTCTAGATTATTAACCATTCTAACACTTGAATGAAACTCCAGTGAATAATTTAAGATGCTTATGACATGCTTGGTTTTTGAAATCGGAGGGAATGTAATGGAATGATGATTACATGAGTATGAGTTTGTTTGATTTGTTATTAAGGAAAGATAATGAATATGCATAAAAGTGTTTTGTTGAATTACATCGAATATGAGAATATATAAGAATAATGTGGTAAGAGATAAAATTGCCCCGGTCTACACATGTATGTATAATGTATACCTTGGATTCATGATAGTTTTTTCATTTTGTGCAGTTTACGCATTACATTTATAGTAATTTATTAATATTTAATGTTGGAAATATTATACAGTATATAGGTTGGGTTCATAGTAATTTTTTAATATTTAATGTTGGAAAATTTATTTAATGGGATATTTTATATTTTTTAATGGTGGAATATAAATTTTTTAATTTTTTAATGGGAGATTTTTTTAAAAAAAATTTCTATATTATTATATTAATTAATTTTTTAATATTTAATGGTGGTAATTATTTAATATTTAATAGTGTTTATGGATGGACACTTTGGTCAATTTAAAAAATTATAATGGAAATAATGTCTTTTTCACTTAATTACAGGTTGTCTGCATTATCATTAATTAATCATAGAAGTGTAATCCTAATTATATCAAATGATGCAATAATGATTACAAAATACAATCCTTTTTATATTACATAACCCCAAGCAAACGTCGCAACTTGTCTATTGCATAGGATATCCAATAGAATCGAACCAGGCCGGCTATTAGTGTTCCTTAGAAAATAGTTTTGAGCAAAGATATCCTATGAATAAAAAATGTTTGTACAATAACATAATAAATAATAGGGTTAATGGGAAAAAATATCCATAAACTTTTTTCAAAGGTGCATTCACCACTATAAACTCTTTTTGGATGCAAAAGTAACCATAAACTTTCAAAAGAGGGGCAAAAGTGATACTTCCGTTAAAACTAACTAATGGCCGTTAACTCCAATGCAAAAGTACCAAAACAAACCTATCTAAAAAAAGGTTATGATGGTGAACGCACTTTTGAAAAAAAAAATTATGGGTATTTTTGGCCCTTAACCTTTTTTTAGATAGAGGTATTTTGGTACTTTTACATTGGAGTTAACAACTATTAGTTAATTTTAACGGAAGTGTCACTTTTACCTTCCTTTTAAAAATTTATAGTTACTTTTGCACCTAAAAAAAATTTATGGTGGTGGATGTACTTTTGAAAAAGATTTATGGGTATTTTTATCCGTTTACCCTAGATAATATTATTAAACTTTTTTATTTAGACGGACCCAGCACCACTATTTGTAGGATTTCGTCCCTCTTTTTTTCTAATACGCAATTGCACTGTTTTTTAAATTATTCATGACCCAGCAAACGGTTTAAGTCATTTTCTTGGTATTAAAAATATCCCCAACTTATGTTTTCAATAATAAAGTGTTCGGCCAAAAATAATAATAATAAAATAAGTGTGTCATATCAATCCATTACTAAGAATTATACAAATATCTTCAGGCCAAAACAAAATTATATAAATATCAAAATGAATATATAATCAAATCTTCATACTAAGCCGCACCATTTAAAATATTTAGTCAATAAATTATAATTATAAATATAAGAATTATAACTCCAAGACAAAACTTGATTTAACTTTTGATGTATCAAAAATATATTAAATTTTTAAATTTTCATTTCATTTCCACCCCTTAATTTTCTCTCAAACGCGTTCCTGATTATGGCATTTTTTTTTTTATCTGGAGTACAATTAAAAGATTCTTTCATAATCCTTTTTCTTCTTTTCTTTTTAAAACCTCATCTCCATCAGTAGATCAAAATATGGAGGGTTCAGTTCTAATATTTTCTAAAATTATGATTTTAATATTTTATAAATTTATTGTTTTATTAATTTTGTTTGTATTATAGTTATGAATGGTATAAATTATGTTTTGACCATTTAAGTGTATTTATTTATATTTAAAATAATAGTTTTATAAAATATTAAATATGAACCATTTATTTTTTAAATCTAAGAATAAAGATGAGATTCTGAAAAGAAAAGGAGAAAAAAGATTATGAGAGAATTCAAACTCATGTCAACATATATGTCACAGGCTCATGTGGAAAGAAGAGTGTCTCCACTCTCCACTAATCCTTCTCTCCATTTTCTTTTCACTTAATATCTCAACCATTAATTATGATTTAATGAGTGAGATTTAATGTTATGTATTAAATAATATTATAATATTAAATATAATAAAAATCTATAATTATAATATTATTACGTAGTAATAAATTTCATATATTAAAATATGATGTAATAGTATACTTAATATATTAAATAGAAAAGAGATTGATAGTGAATTGAGTGGAGAGACTCTTTTTCCCACAGCACACCCACAATTGAAATGACCAGAACACCACAACCCCCGTTTATTCCTAAAAAATTCCGGACCACCAACTTATCCTCACGAAGCGACAGGATCCAAACTCGTGGCTACGAATAACGGTCGTTGCAGCTCTCACTTGTCACGAAGAAGACAAATCCCCACACTTCTCACTTCTACTTCTTCAACTCTGCAATGCGTCTCGGTGAGACTCTGGTTGTCTGAGCTTCTCACATGAGCTCATGATCACTTGCAGAGCGTCAGGCACCAATCTTGGAGCTCAATGCCCTCCATGGTTACGGTCGAGAGCAAATCCACGATTTCTGAGAAGCTCTTTCACAGGCAAATCTTCTCAGATTAAGAAGGGTTTTTTGTTTTCCTCGATTAAAAGGTTCCGGTGGAAACCTAGAAGCGACTTCTCTGTCAACAACAGTCACTGTAACAGAAACCCTGGGAAGGAAGGCAATGTTGGGCAAGAAGATGAGGGTGAGGGTGAGCGCGAGCGTGAGGTGCATTGTGAGGTCGAAGTGATATCTTGGAGGGAACGGAGTGTTAAAGCAGAAATTTCTATCGATGCAGATATCGAATCAGTTTGGAATGCTCTTACAGATTATGAGCATCTAGCTGATTTCATCCCAAATCTTGTCTGGAGGTATTGAAGATGAAAAATTGTAACTCCTGTGTATTGTGTAGTACTATGTCAGTGGATTCTTATTTCTTTGGTTATAATTCATGTTTTTTTATGGGTTAGTGGGCGAATTCCTTGCCCTTTTCCAGGAAGAATATGGTTAGAGCAAAGGGGCTTCCAAAGAGCAATGTATTGGCATATAGAAGCTCGCGTTGTGTTGGACCTTCAAGAATTCATCAATTCAGTAGGCTTCTACTCAGTACTCACAATTAATTATTTACTTATGAAGCCTAATATAGTAGTGGACCAGTGGTTACTTAAGCCACTCTAACTATTTCTTTCAATGTTTCTTGGGTTTCATGGTTAGATAGGGGATAAGGATAGAATATCTACGTGAAAGAAACTTCTAATATCACATATACTTTTGTTGTTATGCTTCAGGCATGTGATCGAGAACTTCACTTTTCCATGGTTGATGGAGACTTTAAGAAGTTTGATGGCAAATGGTCCTTAAAATCTGGGACAAGGTAGAATCTATTTCTAAAATCCAGTACTCAAAGAAACAGGCCTGCCTCAATCTTGAGATAAAATTTTCTAATTATCATTTCTAAACTCGTTGGACATGGCAAGATGGCCTTGATCAAAAGGGGTTTGTGATTTGTGAGTGTGGTTTGTCAATCTAATGAAGCTCATATGGAAAGGTCAAATGAAGCTCTAGTCATTGGCAAGGCTTTTCCTTCAGGGTTTTATCAGGAGACCTTTGTGAGAGATACTGAATATTGCCATCTATTGATTTCTTGTGCGATACAAGGACTTTCAAATATAAAAGGGCGGCCCAGTGCATAAGGCTTCTACCAGGTGGGGTCTGAGGAGGGATAGATGTATGCAGTCTTACCTCCATAACTGGAGAGGCTGTTTCTAGGATTTGAACTCATGATCTCCCAAGTCACACGGCAACAACCTTACCACTGCGCCAAGGCTCACCATCAAGGACATTCAAATATAATTTGAGTATTTCATTGAATGTTTTAGTTGGTACATTTTGCTTTAGTACGGACCAAAATGCAGTGAAGGATTTGTTTTATGGTCAGACCTTGAAGCAGCAGTATTCAGTATTCTGTTGCCGGTGAATTTACAACATGCATATTAAAATGGGGAAGTGGGGATTGAGGAGAATGAGAATGAAAAACAACTTAAATAATTTACATTGTGTAATTATGTGTCTGATAGAACAATGAAGCTTTGCCTTCCTTGCTACCCATACGTTTAGCATCCTACGTCAAGTATTACATTTTTTAGTCATCTCCTCATTTATTGGCTATTATTATTAGCACAGAATTATCAAACAACATTATGGCTTACTTCTCTATTTTCTTATTTTCACTCCAATGTTTCTTGTAGGTCATCAACAACTATTTTGTTCTATGAAGTTAACGTCATTCCAAGATTCAATTTCCCAGCTATTTTCTTGGAAAGGATTATCAGGTCAGATCTTCCTGTCAACCTTCGAGCCTTGGCTTATAGAGTTGAAAGAAACTTGTTGGGAAATCAGAGGTCTTCAATGCCAGAAGATTACTTGAATAAAGATTCTGTGTCTATAAATGGGTCAACTGGAAAAAAGATAAATGGTACTTTTCATGAAAGTGATCAATTGTCTTCTGGAGAGAGCAAAGACGGTATTGCCGGCTCAATTTCTGGCTCCTTCCCTGTAGCTTCCAGTGAAGTCAACAACAACTGGGGTGTGTTTGGAAAAGTTTGCAGACTTGACAAGCCTTGTGTGGTGGATGAAGTTCATCTCCGCAGATTTGATGGACTTTTGGTATAAATTTAAAATTGGCATGAGTGACATTACTCTGATGATGTGCTTTCCCTTTTGCCTGTCAGTAGTAAAATTATTTTAATGTGAAGGAAAATGGAGGTGTTCATCGCTGTGTTGTTGCAAGTATCACTGTTAAAGCTCCTGTCCGTGAAGTATGGAATATTCTGACTGCCTATGAGAGTCTTCCTGAGTAAGCAATTTATTGGTTTACTTTATTCAAAGTTCACCAAATTCTATTGAAAAGTGTGCAGTGAAATATCTATACATCTGATGTTTAATATTCCTAACTTGATTTTAAATGAAATAACTGTGTAGGATAGTTCCAAATTTAGCAATCAGCAGAGTTTTATCTCGAGACAACAATAAAGTTCGTATTCTTCAGGTATGTGGCAATGTGAATGAAGTTCAGTTGTAGGAGTGAGAACAATAACTGTGCGCGTAGGTTCTAGTTTGTTTATGAGATACCAACCAATTTTTTACCCTTACCATCTATTGCTAATGGAACACTTGATCTATTTGTTCCCTTAGAACAAGGATTGGCACAAGCTTGAACTTGATTCCACTTTTATCTATAAAATGTGCAATTGATGTAACTTTTGGGTTTAATCAATATGCAGGAGGGGTGTAAGGGTCTGCTTTATATGGTACTTCATGCTCGTGTGGTGCTAGACTTGTGTGAACATCTTGAACAGGAGATAAGTTTTGAACAGGTTGAAGGGGACTTTGACTCATTCCAGGGAAAATGGATTTTTGAGCAACTAGGGAATCATCACACTTTGCTGAAGTACTCCGTGGAGTCAAAAATGCGCAAAGACACGTTCCTTTCTGAAGCAATCATGGAGGAGGTTTGTCAATGAATTTGGCGCATATATAATTTCAAGTCTTTTTTCAGTAATCTGACTAGGTTGTTTCCAATATTTTAATTAGTCTAGCCCTGGAAAAGATGCTCGCAAACAATGCAGTCCAACATCGATCAATGTTCTGATAGGAACCGAGAAGAAGCTTGATTATCTAAACATATATTACTTTTACTATGCTATGTTTGACCTATTGAGGAAGTGGGATATATTATTGGGAAAATTACAATCAAGTCCCAAGCAAGAGAAAAAATGAAAAAATGGTCTCAAGAACTTGTCAATGGTGCCCCTAATGTTGTTAATGACCCACTCTTGGAGTTGTCCATGGAACCATTTTTTCATTTTGAGATTTCAAAGGTCAATTTTTTCATTTTTTCTCTTGTCTGGGACCTTACTGTAATTTTCCCTATATTATTTTGTATGCATCTTTGTTCCTTTTTAAGCCTTCTACCTCTACTAGTATTAGATAAATTCTGAGGTGCAAGCTGTGATTTGAATCCCTGAATTGTTGTTATTGATACATACGTCGCTTATCATTTAAGGTTATTTATGAAGATCTTCCATCGAACTTATGTGCAATAAGAGATTACATAGAGAACAGCGAGGCATCCAATTCATCAGAAGAGAGTGGGGAGGAAAGCGATTCAGCGTATCAGGTCTCTGAAGCGGATGATGGATATAGTTCAGCTGAGGAAATTTCTAATGATGATGTTGAAAGTTCATCATATGAGCAAAGGCCTAGGGTTCCAGGCTTACAGACGGACATTGAAGTTCTCAAGTCTGAAGTCTTGAAATTTATTTCAGAACATGGGCAGGAGGGATTTATGCCAATGAGGAAGCAGCTGCGTCTGTATGGAAGAGTGGATATTGAGAAGGCTATAACTCGAATGGGTGGTTTCCGGAAGATAGCAACGCTAATGAACCTATCTCTAGCTTACAAACACCGCAAACCAAAGGGTTACTGGGACAATTTTGAACATTTGCAGGAGGAGGTAGGGTGCAGAATTTCCAGATTTAGTTACCTGATTACCCTTGACTTTTCTTTAACTCATCAGTATATTGAAACCATGGGACATCATTGCAGTTTTTTTCATGATATTCAATTCTTGTAGTTGTGACATAATTGACACCTCTGATCAGAATGTATACTCCATTTCTTTGTACAGATTAGTCGATTTCAAAGGAACTGGGGAATGGATCCTTCATTTATGCCCAGTAGAAAGACATTTGAGCGTGCAGGTAGGTTCAATATTGATTTCACTGCTTGGCATAACTCTTATTTTGCTTCCTTTCAAGTCTAGAGAAGAAAGATTCCCTAGCAGATTCAAATCATAGTTATATCAAATTCAAAACTATTACCATTGGTTATATAGGCTTCCTCATTTCTCATTTTAACTGAGAAGACATGGAATTTCTCACAGGTCGATACGATATCGCTCGTGCACTGGAAAAGTGGGGTGGCCTGCGTGAAGTTTCTCGTCTTCTGTCACTTAAAGTGAGACATCGAAGCCGACAAGGTATACTTGCCAACAAGGACAAGAGAACTGATAATGTAGAATCATCATCTCATGTATATAATGAGAACAAGACTCCTTCTAAACCATGTATTGCTCAAGACACACACAAGTGGCTTTCAAAGCTAAAACATATGGACATAAACTGGGTAGAGTAAATATATAGCTCAATTGGAACCTCTCTTTTCACATTTTCATGATTCTTCACCTTGTAATTTTCCTCTGTTTTTTTTTAAATGTTCTGATTTGGTCAGTTTGGGGTTGAAAGTTTAGGGAAGTATTTGCAAATGGTTTGTATAAAAAAGAGTGGCCAAAAAGAAGAGGATGTAATTGCAAATGGTAGCATTTGGCTTCACAGCTGAGGTTTCAACCCCTCTAACGAGTGTTTGAAACTTTGAATGGATCGATTCCAACCTGCAATGTATTTTTGTAATGCAGTTGCAAGTTTAAAAGAATATTAAACATTAAAACTTCATTATTGAGATTGATTGCTTTTGAAATTTTAAGAGTCTTCTTTCTTGCGCTTTGGCTTGCGTGATTGTTAAGACATCATATAAGTTCGCAATTTACCGCCAAAATAATGTTGGTCTCGTTACGGAGTGAACCAATTTTGTTTTTATTTTTTTTGGACTGAGTGAACCAATATTGTTTGGACTTGAGAGTTTTAAGTTTTTTGTCAAAAGAAAAAGTTTTAATTTTTGATACACGACTTGGTGTGTGTGTTTGAAACAGTGATGGTAAAAATGGTTTTTTTTTTTAATTTGATTTTATGTAATCTTATTTTAAGTAAAAGTCGGATTATATAATATGATTTATGTTTGTATTGACGGTTGTATAAATGATTTTTGTAAAAGTAAAACTCGTTTGGATTGGCTTCAGCATAAATGACTTTTGTGATAATGATAAAAGAGAGTGGGTGGAAAAATATTTAAAAAATTAAGTAAATATTTAAAAATTATTTTAAAATATTAGGTGCTATTGGAAAAATAATTTAGAGTGGGTGGAAATTAATAAATCAATATTATAAGTTTTGGATGCTCTTTACTACTAAAAGAAAAAATACATTAAAGGTAAAATTTTAGTCAGTCTGCTAAGATTGGCTGACTGGGTAAGGGTTAAAAGCACCAAAAAATATTTTAAAGTAATTTTTGGAGTTGAAAAAGTACATTAAAGGTAAAATTGCAATCAATCTGATAGCACACTAGGCACAACTGAAAAAATATTTTAAAGGGTTAAAAGCACTAAAAATATTTTTAAAGTAATTTTTGGAGCTGAAAAAGTACATTAAGAGTAAAATTGCAATCAGCTTGATAGCACACCGGGTATAACTGAAAAATTATTTTAAGGGGTTAAAAGCACTAAAAAATATTTTAAAACAATTTTTGGAGCTGAAAAAGTACATTTTTTAAGGTAAAATTGCAATTAGGGGAGAGTAATGGGCAGGTGGGGCAGCCTGTGCCTAAACCCATAGCCCGCCCATTTAATTTTACACGGGTATGGGCTAGCTCACACCCGTACCTCAACCCATATAAACCCGTGTAAACGGGCTAACATATAAATGGGCAGGCTGACCGGGTTACCCGGAACCCATTTACATTGAACCTATTTAATTTTTTTTTTAAAAAAAAAATACATAAGCATCAATCTATAAATCTAAATCCATGAATCTAAAAGAATATGTCTAGCAATAATCACAATTCACACAAGAAAAACCCAAAGGTAAAGAATATGTCTATGAATTTGAAAGGTCCAAAGAGAAAGAATTCAAAATAAATTCTTCATTAAAGGAAAACTTTCTTTGGAATATGCATGTTGCCTTCTGCAACGTCCTGAGCTCCGTTCGACGTCGAAGGTCTGCCTAGTTAGCGGCCTAGCTTGCTGTCGTCTAATCTGGTGTAGCAACCGCTATTGATGTGCATAGTTTTATTAGTTGCTGTTCATCCAGTTTTTGCCTTGCTCTGGAAATCGAGATCACAATTGCAACCTTCGAGATCACAGTTGCTCAATCTCGTGTCGACTGGGTCAGGTGTGCCGGCCCCCGGCGTGGTACTGGTCGGTGACGGTGAGACACTGAGACTGAGACGGGTGACTACTGATGACAGAGAGTTGTGACGGTGAGAGTGTCAGAGTGAGACTGAGTTGGGGACTCCGAGACTGGGAGGGAATGACCGAGTATGAAACTGAGATGATGAGCAATTTTTTTTGGGTCAAAAAGTTGGGGACTAAGTAATGAGTATGGGACAAGGAGTAATTGTTTTTTGGTCAGAAAGTTGGCGAATGGACAATGACTAATGAGTGCTTATGTTTTGTGTCGGTGAGTGGTGTAGGGAGGGACACATAAGGCTACATAAAAAAAAATTAAATGGGCGGGTACGGGCAAGCCGAAGGTGTGCCCGTAGCCCGCCCATTTAATTCTTTAATGGGCGAGTTGAAATCCTCCCCATCATGGATTTATTTTGGGTGGGCTCAAATTGGCCCAATTAGACTAGGTTATGGGCGGGCTCATGAGTTCTGGGTTTCTTGCACAGCCCTAATTACAATCAGTCTGATAATATACTTGGTACAACTAAAAAAATATTTTAATGCATATCGCACGAATTAATAGCAAAAAGCATTAAAATGCAACTTAAATCTTTCGTGCGTTTCATCATGGATATTCTCTAAAAGACCAATTCTATAATCATTGAACGAAACACTCCATTTTTCAAATACAATAGACAAACGCATGAAAGCCCACAAATGGCACGAATTCGCCTACAAATCACACTGCCAAACATGCCCTTAATAGAGTTTTAATATTATATCTAGAATTATGTGAACATGTGGAGGATACCGAGAGTCTGTGGTAGGTTGAGACTATCTTGTGTAAAAAAAAGTAATACTACCTCCGGTCCTATATTTAGGACCGGAGGGAGTAACAAACAATGAAAGCATGTAATAACAAAGAATGAAAGCATGTATAATATGTTTTGAAAAATAAAAAGATACTAATCTAGTTACTATTTTACGAAGCATTAACAAGTTTTTCATTAAAAAACAAAAGCATAAACAAGTTTTTCATTAAAAAAACAATAACATAAACAAATCTCATACATGCCATTATAGGTCATGGATATCTATTTTCTAATTATCTATTGATTAAATTTAGTTCATTAAATCTTTAAAATGAAATGTAACTGGTTGTCTTAAACACATTTATCTTAGCAAGAGTAAAATGAAATATAGTGTGTTTAAAGGTTAGATATGCTAAGGAGTGTCACAAATAAAAATTTAATATATAGTTATTATGTAATTTATAATTATATTAAATTGTAAATTTATGTGTTTAAAGAACGGCCCAAAAAATTATGTGATTAAATCTTCTTTTGGGGGCGCACAAAAAATCTTCTTTTAAATGACTTACTATTCCGGCTAACTTTACTTTTGTTGTCCAACTAAGTTGTAGGGGTGTTCATGGCGTCCGCATTCCCAGCTCATCAGGGTGATGAGAAAAAACATTCTCATCACCAAAACGACGTAGTTTTGGCTTAAAAGAGAAATCTGAGCCATTGATACAGAAATAATCAGGGCCGTATGTAACGTATCTAATATCTTAAAATATTTTTTAAGTCTCTCTTCTCATCCTAAAATAATTTTTACTACTTTTAACCCCTTAAAATATTTTTTCAGTTGTGCTCAGTGTGCTAGCAGACTGACTGCAATTTTACCCTTAATGTATTTTTTCAGCTCAAAAAATTATCTTAAAATATTTTTTAAGTAACATATAGTCTCTTAAAATAATTTTTAGTGCTTTTAAACTATTAAAATATTTTTTCAATTACACATTGTGTATTAGCAGACTGATTGCAATTTTACCATTATAGTATTTTTTCAGCTCCAAAAATTACTTTAAAATATTATATGCTACTGAAAAATATTTTAGAGTGAGTGGAAATCAATAAATCAGTATCCTAAGTTTTTAGTGCTCGTTACTACTAAGAAAGATAAATTAACTGTAAAATTGAAGTCAATATCTTAAAACACTAGGTGCAACTGAAAAAATATTTTAAAGGGTTAAAAGAACAAAAAAATATTTTAAAGCAATTTTTTGATCTGAAAAAATACATTAAGGGTAAAATTGCAGTGAGTCTGCTAGCACACCAGGCACAACTGAAAAAATATTTTAAGTGGCTAAAAGTAGTAAAAATTATTTTAGGATGAGAAAAGAGACTTAAAAAATATTTTAAGATATTAGATACGTCACAGACGACCCTGATTATTTCTATATCAATGACTCAAATTTCTCTTTTAAGCCAAAACTGCGTCGTTTTGGTGATGAGAATTTTCTCTCTCATCACGCTGATGAGCTGGGAATGCGGACGCGTGTTCATGAGGCCTAGAGGCCCACAATGCCCGTCCAAGCTCAACAAAAAAATGTTCAGCCTGGCCCTAAAAAATACGCCCATAAATCATTTAGGCATCTTCGGGCCGGGCCAAATACCGGGCAGGGCTGGGTACCGAGCAAGGTGTGCTGCCCTGCCCATTTAGCTTTACCCAATATGTATGTATAATTATATTTAAAAATATATATATTGTATATATAATTGAACAAGTATTTACTTACCATTCAATTAGAATTTAATGAATAAATATATTTTGTATTTACTAGGCATATAGACATATTTTTTCATACACATATTTAATTAAGAAGTGGGTAAATTAAGTTTTTGAAAAGTAAATTATTTTCAAATAATAAGAAAATAATCTCTATTGAATTAATTTATTTTATTGGCCCATGAATCGAATCTAAGTAATAAAATCTTAAAAGGACTATAGCATAAAATATGTTTTTGAAATACCAAACTATATATTTTTTCTGTATTATTATTATTTAATACTTTATTATTTTTAAATTTTTGAGAGATTTTTGGGCACACAAGCCCGCCCTGCCCTGCCCAGCCCTGCCCAGCCCAACTCGAAATTACTCGAGCTTTCATTGGGCAGGGCCGGGCAACGGGCCTCAAAACGCCGCCCATTATTTTTCCGGGCAAGGCATCGGGCATGGTCCATGCCCTGCCCTACCCAACCCTGCCCACATACGCCCCTAGACTACTGAGTTGATAGCATTTTTCCAGGCAATTTTACTTCTCTTGAAAGCTGTTGGAAATATTTTGAAAAAAGAAAAAAGTTAGCTTTAAAATAAGAAAAATTAAATGAAATTCATAAATCTTGTGTATGTAAGAGAGTGGAAAAGGAAAAGAAACCCAAAAGTATTAATAACGCCAGAAAGTAAATTAATAAAATTAGTTATAACCCAAACAAAACGCAGTCTCGACCGGGAGAATAAGCAGATCCATTTTTTTCTTCGTCGACGAACAAGCACTCCACACTTTGTCGAGCCCGCCGTCGGGCGCCGTCCACCATTGTCAGCCGTTCGTGGTTGTTCTCCGGCAAGTATTGAAGAAGCTTCGAAACCTAGGGCTTTACAGATTGAGTTTAATTTTTTCAAATTTTATTACTTGTTTTCTCTTGAATGGTGTGTGATTGGTCATTATACTTCTGCCCTCTTCATTTGGATTCCTTGCGACTTATACGCTTTGGATCCTGTTAATGTGCAATGTTGGATTTGTTGTGTATTGGCATTCTGTTTGCTAATCTCTCTACATTAGCACCGATTCAGATAATTCTCAAGGTATTTGTGATTCATGATCTGGTAAAATGACTGGGCTTGATTTGTGTCTGGCAATTTATAAGCATGAGTTTAAACCATTTCCTGCTGCTTATTGGTCTGTGAATTAAGAAGCTATTGACGGAAACAATCAATTGCTTACCTTATTCACTCTAGGCAACACTTTTTATGATCATAAAATTCAAGATGAAATAGGAAGATTATAAATTGCAAGATTGTTATCATTTGTTATTCTTCAGTGGCTTGGAGGAGTTTTCTGAATCAATTGGATTACTAAGGCATCTTTGTTACAGTATCCAGAGCAAAAATTAAAAGGGTATGATATCAACTATGCATATTCCTAAGATTTCAGCATGGTCATCTGCATAATATAGGTCTGCCTATTATATTATTTGGAATGTTGGGATGCTGTGACTTCCTTCTCTCCTTTTGTTTGTCACTGATGCATATCTTTACTCCAGGTAGTTAGCAATGGCGACCACTGCTTGTTTCATCATTGTTAGCAGAAATGATATTCCTATATACGAATCTGAAGTTGGGACTGCTACTAAAGTATGGCTTTTGATTTTGAAATTTAATCCTTTCCCCTCTAATCTACATTCCGGCAAATCATTGTCCATTTCCCAATTGTTGTGGTTGACGGATCACTTGTGAAGTTGTGCCTTAATGAAGTTATAGACCTTTAGAAGTTAACAACTGAGTGAAAATGTAATGAGGAATTCAGTTTACACTTCATTTGCACTCTCTGAAACTTTTGGTAATCTTTTATGCTATCCAATGACAGAGAGAAGATGCTGCTCAGCTGCATCAATTTATACTGCATGCTGCTCTTGATATTGTGCAGGATCTTGCATGGACTACTAGTGCTATGTGAGTGAAACTCTGTTATTCGTGATGTAATTACAAAATTGGCTGTATGATTTGTGATTGGAGCTTTAAGTGTATTCTTTTCTAATAATTCATTTGTCACTCCACATTCTTGATGCAGGTACTTGAAATCAATAGACAGATTTAATGATCTGGTGGTATCGGTGTATGTCACAGCTGGTCATATCCTTTATATTTGGGAACAAACTCGTGTTTGATATTTTTGCCATGAAAAGTAACTGATAAATACTGAATTTTAAGGACCAAGTGATGCTTGTCCATATACCTGCATCAATACCTCTTCCCATTTCCTTCAATCCCTCCCAAAAACAAACGAGTCAAGAGTAAAAGACCTTTTCATTTTAGCTTGTAGCTTTCTCTTCATGCATGATAGTTTTGTTTGATACTTTCCTTGACTTATCATACATACCCGCTTTATGTTGCTTCATGACTCTCGGAATGATGATGGCATTAAGAGCTTTTTCCAGGAGGTGCACGAACTTTACATAAAGGTAATACCTCCCAACACTGACAAATATATTACTTCTCCTTGCTGCATTCATTAATTGGGTTTCGAATATCAAACCGTTTTCTAATGTGTTCTACACAATTCAATACTTTTCTTCGATGTGGGATTACGAGATCTTGTTTTAGGATTTTACTTTATGTATGATATATTTAGCTCTCCGATTAGTCTTGTGGGTTTATTGACATTCGGTTGACCATATGCCGCTACTCATTCCAACTGACACATCTATTTTTACATAATAAAAAATATGCTTATTGCTCAATAACTAGCTACATTATTTTCTTGAATTTGACATTGAATTAGTGCTTATTTGGGAAACCCCCAAACCATGGCCAAAAGTCCTTTTTCACAAGCCGAGACAAAACTCCTTTCGCATACTTACCTTGTAAATTGTACAAACACTTCTAGAAAGCTAAAACAAACAGGCACTTGAGCATATTCTCTTTGATGGCCCAAAAAAACATATTCTGCTCCAGTTCCCAACTTTTCATTTCACTACTTTTTTATTTTAGACAGCCTCAATATATATCATGAATTTTATTTTGCCAGGGATTCAAATGAATGCCGAATTCCATTAAAAGTTTAAAAAAATGCCGTTCACCTGATTTATTATTCAAGGACTCGGTCATCTACTTTACTCATGAGAATGAATCCAAAATAGGTTCCTAACATAGTTTGCTGACTGGGTTTTCTTCAGCTACATCTGTTTGTCCTATATGCAGATATGATTGACCATAATCTTACCAGTTAAAATTGCAAAAATGTCGTTTTGACTAGTTCATGCTGATTAGTATAAACTTGATTTGTTTATGATGCGTAGTATAAAAATACTCAACTAGCTCTCTTCATCAGAAACTTCCATTTCATGATTTTCGAGATGAGATTCGTAAAGTCATCTGTTCGTTTGGGGAAATTTGCAGATTCTTCTTAATCCCTTATATTTGCCTGGCTCTCGAATCACATCATCACATTTCGACACAAAAGTACGAGCCCTTGCACGAAAGTATTTGTAGAAGCCACCATTGAGCTCTTGTGGTCCAGAGGGACAACTTGCAAACTCATAACTTTGCTGCTAGAGTCCCCCGTGTTCATTCTTAATTTACATGAAATAGTTGTATTGCATTATTGTTGTGTTGTTATCATATGATTTGGCTGTAAGGGTAGCTTTTTGCTTGCTATCAGTAACATGGTAGTGTTGGCTTTGAAGTGAGCATGGATAAAAAGATGTTATTGTAGTGGCATCCATTTGCAGTACACATTAAATTTGAGTGGCTTGGTACTTGCAAAGAAAATGCTAAAAAGCCTGAATTGGGATGGCTCTAGTTACAACAAGAACTTGTTGGTACCTACAAGCACCCTTTATGGTGGAAGGGGTTTTAGCTGTTTAGACATGAGACCTCGAGTTTGTGTTTGTGTGAATACAAAAAACATTTTAAGAAGAACTACTCCCAATTGGGGACAACTATTGAATTTGACCCACCACCAAATAACTATTTGTTTGCGCACCCATTTTGATATTCATGAAAGTAATCAATGACCCATTCTCAAACTTTTTGCTTTTTAATGCAATTTAGTTAATGTATATAATATATTTATATGACCAATATCCATACGAGAATGAAGAACTTTCATTTAATTCAAAGCTTAAGGATCTTCTTGATGTATAAGATCAAGCTTTAATCAAATGCAGTGAAGTTAAGGATTTATTATTTTTAATATTAAAATGATTATAAAGTCTTCAAGAATTTATTATTACATTTTAATAAAATATTTAACATTATGTTTTTAAAATTGAGACATTAACTATAACAATTCTAATTACAAAAATATCTGATTTCAAATGGAAAACAAGTCCCTGCAGACGATCCAGATCCATCCATTTGAAGGACAAATCATATTTTCAAGTTTGACAAAATTTTAATATAGATGGTTTCGTCCTAACAAAGAAAATTGCCATACAACACTTCACACTCTCACTTTCTCAGCACCATCAAAGCTAAGAAAGACTTGGAAACAGAACAATGATACACTTAATTCTATGCATACAGTAATAAACAAACAGTTTTAAACTTTAAAAGTGTTTCAAAAAGCAGCTGTGTTATGATTGTTCAGACTTGATAGCCGTACCTCTCCGTTTTTGAATCGGATCAAATGAAGGTACCTGGATCTTGATGATAGAAAGAAGGTTGCAGGGCGCTTAATTTGATATCATAAACTCTAGAGTCGGAGATGCCATCCCAGGACTCAAAGGGCAAAGAACAAGCATAACCAATGTGATTCCCACACTTGCGACAAAGAAGCTTCGTTCTTCGCTGAAACAATCCCCAGGATCGCTTTGAATTGAAGAAAGGTACCCATCGAAGCTGTTCGACTATCCTGAATCTGCTCTCGTCCACGGAGAAGAAGGAGATTAGGCCTCGCTTTATCGATTTCTCATACCTAGTATCAATGGCTGAAGTGTTGCGATTGCACGAGTTCAAGTTCAGCTGATACCCACACGATCCGCAGCTGCATCAATCAGAAACAATCAGCTCGCATCACAACTTACTCGTTTCAACTTCACAGTAATTTTCTATGCATAAGTACCGATATTTGAGAAACGAAATCCTTTCAGAAACCGCAAGATATGAACCGCATTCATTAGAAGCAGCTAAGATTACAATTTTCTCTTTGAGTTCGACAGTAATGGAAGCAATGCTCTGAAATAAAGAATTATTTTACGCTATAGAGTGCAAATCCAAACATATATTATATACAGGAGAGTTAGAGAGTGAAACCTGTAATTGACGTCTCTGATGTACGAAGACAAGTGAAGTTCTTGACATCCCTCGAGCATATCGCCGGAAGCGATCATCGTTTGTGTGTCTGAACTGGGTTTCACTTCCGAGACGATTCCATTTTATAATGGAAACTTCATAAAGGAACAAGAAGCCATCGGTGTAACGGTCACAAACAACGCAACAGAAGAGCGTGCTCAATGTGGGTCGATCTTGGCCCAAGTATATTGAAAGAGAAAAAGCTTTTTTTTTTAAAAAAAAAAACTGAAGTTAAATATTGTAACATGGACCAAAATGTTTGTTTTGATATTGTAAACTTCTATTATCAATTGTGAACAAAAAAAACCAACCGGTGTAGTGGAAGGGGTTAGTCCCTCATAACGTGACGAATCAATGTTAGAATCTCTATTGAAAGAGGTTCCTACATTTGTGCCCAACTGCCTCTAACAGGATTACCTCTAATAAAATGATACATGTACTTAGCAAAAAAGATAAAATTGTGAATGAAAACCTTACAGAAAATAATTTTTTGTGGAGTGACGATGCCAAAGAAAGATGATATTATTTTTATGCTTATAAAAAAGATGGTGTTTTTATTCATCAAATTCATTTTAGTATTTTATTACAAACTCTAATAAGAATTTTTAACATAAATTTAACCAGGGAAAATATACCAACCTGAAGACTCAAATTGTTAACGGAAGTACGTCTTTTATTTAACCGCTATGTTGAAAAGAAAGCATTTTAGGTGTTTAGTAATGGATCTCATAGGATGAGCAGGGCTAATATTGGGGTTATTATTGCAAGCATGAACAGGAAACGAATGCTTCCTGCCGATATAGACAAATTCAAAATAGGAAAAGGTTGTTGAAAATTAGTTTCCTACTGTGGAATACATTTTGAGGGTTGCTGCTTCCCTTGCTTAAACACGGGGTAGTCAGAATTTGGCCGCTGTTAACAAATAAAGAGAAACGACTATGATATTTGCAGTTTCTTTCTGAATTATGTTCTTCGTATACAATGATCTGGTGCACGAAAAGGCCTAATTTTATAGCACAAATGGGCAAGAGATGAAGTAATGAAGAATAATTGAGATTAGGCAAGCAGAAACATTCTATAATATTACAACTGAAGTGGAACTTTTTGCATCCCATTTCTTCAATTTTCTAGATTAATCAAGGAAAACGTATTGCATGCTTTTCACTACCTTTTGCTTAGTTCTTGAGCCGTTTTTGGGTTTTAAACCCCACTTTGAGACGGCCTCCATTGTTCAACCTCACACCCCGGTGACGTCGAAGCATCTTCCACCAATGAAACTTCTTCCTATTGCCACGTTGGGGATTTCTTGACCCTTTGATCCTAACAACCTTAGAAGACTTTCGTTTCTTAGAATGTCTGATGTGTCTCAGAATCCCCTCCACAAGTCCATGAAACTGCCCAACCTGTTTTCCATGTGACACTTTTGCAATGGGGCCGCCTCCCCTTGTCTTCTCAAGTTTTCCATTTTCCAGCAACTTGTGCTTGTTTTTGCCATGGAAGATCCTCTTCCATATAGAATAACTATGATCAGCCTTACTCATTTTACCATCATCTTCATCGTGATGGTGATGATGGTGAAGATGGTGGTGGTGGTGAAAGATAAGTCTAAGCTTATTTTTCAGCCTCCTCAAGCGTCCAGTTGTTTTCTCAGGACCCCTTCTTCTATGCCAAGATCTGACAGAACTGGAACTTTCCATTCTATGTGAAGAGCCAGAATCATTTTGAGTAGATGTATGACTACTCTCCTTTGAGCTATCCTCATATGTCTTGCTAACCCTATCTCCTGGCGAATCACCAATGTCCTCCTCAGATTCACTACAATAAATGTCACTGCTTTGATTAGATGTCAAACGAGCAGGAGAGCTGGAGCTTGAACTTGAACTGAACTCTTCTTCTGATTCATGATGATGTGGTGATGAAGCTCTCATCTTATGAGTCCTTCTATTCCCCAAAACTTTCCTGTTTCTGTAACCATGAGGGGGCATTTTAAGCTCGCTGGATCTCCAGTGAGGTTGTGCTTGTCTTGGCACCATATGATGAAGTGGCTGCTTCTCTCTCCTGTGAGTCTCTGACTGAGCCGCTGAGTTTCTTCTGGATGGCTTGTCTTTATTTGTTGGACCTGCTGTTATGGAATTGAGAGGAATCCTAATCCCCTGTATACACTCATTGGCCTGATTCAATGAGTGATCATTCCCACTCGCCAACCGATTTAAGGACTGAAATCTGTCTGCCATGGCCATGCTCAGTGCTGGAGGTCGAAGTCCATTCGGGCTTAGCAAATTCTCTCCTCTTGAAGCCAGCAGGGTAGCTCTGCAAGCCTCATTTTTCTGGCTTCTTCTATGTGTTGTGATTTCATTGTTCTTTGCTGTGGTCAAATTTTCACTCTTACTAGCTAGTTGATTCGCCTGCTCATTCATTGATCCATTTCCATCTAAAAGAGACTTTCCATAACTAGGTTGGTTTTCTGCTATTCCTTCTTTTTTCTGTCCTATGGGACTCCCTGAATTTGTTATCCCATGCATGCTCTTGTTGCCTGCACCATTCTTTTTGGAAAATACTAAACTTGAGTAAAGCTGCAAAGCCAATATACGAGATTCAATTCTTTTTATTGCATTAAACAAGTCGCTGGAGTTGTCTCCCTCCTCGCCCTGAGCTTCAACCCTGCTCGAAGCACTTGGGTTGCTTTCAATTTCACAAACTCTATATGGTAATGATGTTTCACTGACTTCTCTCAGCTTACCAGCTTTTGAGTCGAACGTGTCTGGGGATTGTTTTGAGTGGTCACCCACGTGAAAAGTGCTCATACTATACTTCTGTTCATGCTGACTACTCTTTTCAATAGGAAAAACGGGCTTCTCGTTAGATAAATTTGCTGCCTTGATTAAGTTCTGCTGCATTATACCGCTTTCTTCTTCAACATTGACGACTGCTTTTCTTATTGCTTTTCCTTTATCAGAGATGCTACACTTAGATAGCCTTGGACCTGCTTTCTTAGCTGGTGACCTTGATAGGGGTTGTTCATCCTTTTGTGAAGGAAATCTATTGCGTGTTGGATATTTTAGAGAGCAGTGAGAACTTTTGGCTGCCAGCAGAGGCCTTAATCGGAGACTGGCCACGGGCTGAGCAGTGAACAGTGTCTTTGAGATACCAGCTTCTGTTGCTATGATCTGTCAAGTAAGCACAAAGGAATATAAATCAAACAATAGAATTGCTTTCCGTATTCCTGCATCCTGCCTTTATGTTCAGGTTCGTGCAAGTGAAATCACTATAGAATAAGTTGTTTCCTCGTCACAAAAAAAGTATGCTTTCTTCTTTGAAGAGAAAATAAAAGAACAAAGATGAAAAGAGAAATAAATGAACTTTTCTGCAAATAAAAATTATGATCGTCCTGAACCTTTAATATAGTCTCGAAAACCCTTTCAGATGCTACTTCCAGCATATTTTTCAGTAACTCTTTAGCTCTCTCAACCAACTGCTCAAAGAAAAAAGAATAGAATATTGAAGGAGCTGGTTCTTGGAGTGCTTTAATGAGCAGTAAATTTTAAAACAGAACTAGCTTTGCAGAAATAGAAGAATAACAAAGCATATACTTTAAGCTCTCATAAATTGTCGCACAAAATTTAGGTTCATAGCACTCAAACACTAGTATAAAAGATAGAAAAAAATCAACCCAAGAAATCATCATATTGTAGTGCTGTAGTGGCCAAATAAATGAGAGGAATGATCCCAAAAGGTTCATAGAAGAAAATAATGTTAGGCAACACATCACTTTAATTGAGATCTCTCCCATATATCTGCCTCAGGTGAAAATGAAGCACAATGTAAAAATAAGAACTTAAGAGTCAATTAGCATTCTGTATTGTGTGAAAATATTAGTCATCTAAATGTCCAAACCTATTAGAAGTCAAAAGTGTTTATCAGAAAATGGAGGAGTTAGCAAGGGCAAGGAGATGTACTTTAAAAGGAGGTAAAATTAAAAAATGTCCGGGGAAAGCACAGTAAAGAGAAGAGAACCATTAAAGGAAAAGAACACTCACATCCTCTGAAGTTGCATTTTGCAGGCCAAGGCTATTATGTTCTAGGAGCCTATACAACAGTCTCATAGCATGGAGATTATTTTCTGCTTCCTGAAGTTCCATCTTTCTTCATTAAAGACACCTAGGAACTGGCATGAGCAGAACAATCTTTAAAATCTAATATGACACAAAATTATGGGGAATAACGAACACTTATATTCAACAAATCATACAAACAGTAGCACTGCATCAAAAACCTTATCTAGTATTAACCGCGTCCCTCTCTTCCTGTTAATTAAGCAAAGACACAATCCTAATCAAATTATGCAAGATACTATCCCCGTTTTCTTTACCATTACAAAAGTCAAACAACGATAACTAACTTCTCCCGAATTTGTGAAATTAGCACATTGCTACACAGTCTCCATCAACAACAAAAATCAACAGGCGATACAGACTTAACAGTTAGACAAAAAATTTTCTAATTCCTTTATACTGTATCTAATTTTAGACTGAAGGAAAGAACAGAAAATCATACCGGTGGTTTAGATAGGGACGGTGCCTTTGACTTGGGAGTGAAAGAAGAAGAAACTAGGGTAGGGATGAATTGGGGATATTCTATGGTTATCACATGCGGATAAAATCAAATACGAGTGGTAAAACTGTTATGCATAGCGGTGGTGTGAAGGGTGAAGAAGAAGAAACGAAGGCAAAGAGCAAAGTATCGAGGAACAGGAAGATCATGGAAGGAAGCGGAATCTACAATTGAATTAGAGGAAGGAGGGAAGGAGGTAGAGACGTTAATGGTTCTCTAAATTCAGTTATGCCAAGTTCCCAACCTCGTTTCGTTTATTGTGTCTCCGAAACGCCGAGGCATTTCCCGCCCCCGCCCCTTCAAAACTAGAAATAATGTACTGTAATATTTTTTTTTTTTATTGACATGTACTGTAATATTTTGTTTAGGGTTAAGGGCCAAAAAAATGCCCAAAAACTTTTATTAAAAATGTATTCAGCACCACATATATTTTAAAAATGCAAAAATATTTATGAACATTTGAAATGAGAGTAAAAATATTAACACCGTTAAATTTAATCAAACATCGTTTTTTTATAATGGGACTCACATATATATGCATGTACAAAAAAGGTGTAGGTCCCACTATAGAAAGAAACGGTGGTAGGTGAAATTTAGCGGTATTAGCATTTTTGCTCCTATTTCTAATATTCATGAATATTTTTACACCTCCGAAATGTATATAGTACTGAACATAGTTTTAGTAAAAGTTCATAAGTATTTTCATACATTCACCCTTTTTTTTAATACTCCTATAATTATTTGTGAAATTAGTGGCTTAGTCCTGCTCTCTTTCTTGCGTAGATTTTTTCCGTAGCTTGGTTAATTACTTAACTAAAAATATAAATTTATACTCTTCCAATGTTTTTTTTTTTTTTTGATATTACAAACAGTCAAGAAAGTCTTGGAGATTACAAAAAAAAACACACACACACATACTTACTGGGATAGACAAAAACCCTTTGCATTCTAAGTCTCGAGAGGGAAAAACCCTCATCAAATAAAAAAAAAAAGGAAAAAAGATATTCTTTTTCGTATTTATAAATCACATTATTAAATTTTGCATATGAATGTATAATTTTATCTTTAATTAGTTATATTTTTTATATTCTTGAGATAGAGTGTATATTAAATGAGTAAAGTTAAAAATTCATTAAATTTTAAGACAAAGTTAATAAAATTTAAGATTTTTTTTAATCATGTTAAGATATGTTGGAAATGACTTGTGGTAACTCGGTAAAAAAGGAAATGGCTTATACTAATCCCAAAAAAAAGAACCAGAGGAATATTTTTACTTGTAAAAAAAAGTGTAAAAATTTGTGCCCCTTTCTAATAAATATATTACTTCATCCCTCCCACATAGAAGTGATTTAAGAAGTTTATTTTTTATTACAAATATAAAATTTTAATCTACATTATTTTTTAAATTTATAATTTTTCTTGAACTATATCTATTTTTCGAAAATATTAAGAGAATTTTTATTAAGTGACTCTTCTATGCAAATGATTAAAGAAACTTTTTTTAAATAAACTAACACATTTTATATAGACAATTAATTTAAATAATTTTTAAAACATCTAAAAATTAATTCTGGGACGTACCATCGACATGTCAATTTTAAAATAAAGGTAAAATAATTACTAGCTAATTTAATTTTTTATAAGAATAGAGAACTCTTGTAGGAGGCAATCTTATTCAAGACTAGTAATTACTACTAGTATTAAATATAGAGTGAAAGTGCAATTTTAACAACAATGTTTTCTCTCAAGGGCATCTGGCATCATAAAGTTTTTTAGGGTGCTAAAATACACATAAAGTTTATAAAGTTGAACAATTTTACCAAAACCGTTAACTTGAAGGAAACGGACGTTATATGTGGGTCCCACATGTATTGTTTTAAAAAGGGTGAAGGTGCAATTTTAACAACAATATTCTATCTCATGGGCATCTGGCACCATAAAGTTTTTTAGGGTGCTAAAATACACATAAAGTTTATAAAGTTGAACAATTTTATCAAAACCGTTAACTTGAAGGAAACGGACGTTATATGTGAGTCCCACACGTATTGTTTTAAAAAGAGTGAAGGTGCAATTTTAACAACAATGTTCTATCTCAGGGACATCTGGCACCATAAAGTTTTTTAGGGTGCTAAAATACACATAAAGTTTATAAAGTTGAGCAATTTTACCAAACCGTTAACTTGAAGGAAACGGACGTTATATATGGGTCCCACATAGTGAATTTACTGCTTCTTGCTCCTGCTCCCCTCTACAATTTCTAACCCAATCTTGTTTGTAACATGCAGCACTTCCTTTGAAATCTTTAACTATTCGCCCGCCCAGTTTCATCTTTCCCATTGCTGAAACATGTAAACTTTTTTTCCCCAACAGCATTAATAATTTGTATTCGTTAGTAAAAAATAAAGTTAAAAGCTATCGGGTTTGTTCTGCAAATTGTGATATTCGTTGAAAAAGGCTTTCAAAACATGTTTTTCAGATGGAGCATTAAGCACGATGTAAACATTATTATCTACTGCTCTTTGTGGAATTATCCACTCGAGAGAATGAGCAAGAAGCAATTGCTTTTTTTTATATAAAAATGTGTAGGACCCGCATATAATGTCCATTTCCTTTAAGTTAACGGTTTGGTAAAATTGCTCCACTTTATAAACTTTATGTGTATTTTAGCACCCTAAAAAACTTTATAGTGCTAGATGCCCCTAAGATAGAACATTGTTGTTAAAATTGCACCTTCACTTTAAAAAAATACGTGTGGGACCCACATATAACGTTTGTTTCCTTTAAGTTAACGGTTTTGGTAAAATTGCTCCACTTTATAAACTTTATGTGTATTTTAGCACCTTAAAAAACTTTATGGTGCCAAATGCCCTGAGAGAAAACATCGTTGTTAAAATTGCACCATCACCCTTAAAGATATATTTGTTTCTTTTTTTAAGAAAAAAATCTGATATGGAGTTTGACATAGGCCTGAGTTGGAGCAATTTTAACTGAGTCAAGGTTCCTTTGCGCCACATCAAATTACTCGTTAACAGAAGGAACTAAAACTGCGAGCGTCTGAAACTCGAGGGAGGATGCAATAGTTGATGGATTGAAATATCGCCATTTTCCCAAAGCAGAACCAACGGCGTAACATGCCAAAGGATATTTGAAGACATTACAACATGTCAGTAATGCACAAGGGCATGACATTTGTGAGTGTTAAATAAAATGCCGAGATTTCGGCTTTACATTGAGATAAGGTTACTGAGTCCAACTACATCAAAAACAAAACGAGATAAGAGTACATCTCTTCACTATCTCGGTATCTCCCACAGCTTAAACCATGGTGTTTACTTAACTAAAAAAAAAAAAAGCTACTATTTCAGGGTATATCATTTTCATTGTCGCAAATAATTAAATTGAATCCCACATGGCATGTATCGCTTCCAAAACTAGCAACCGATCATTGCTTGGAGCGCTTCAGGTAGACCAGCACGCCAATACCAGTTAGAACAACAGCACCCGCAAGAATACCCGAGCTTAAAGACAATACACTGCTCTTCTGTGCTGTAGCAGTACTTGCATTGGCAAACTCCAAATGCAACCTTAGCGCCTGTTACAAAATTACCTGAATCATCAATTCATAGAAGGCTAATCACCAAATGAAAGAGCTAACAAAAGCATACGCATGTTTACCTTCACTCCAATTGATCTAGCATAGTTAACAGCAGCAACAAAATCACCATCGGTTTCAAGAAGAATTTTATCACCTTCATCATCTTCATACTAGACACCAACAAAAATAGTCAATACTATATCTAATGCATATGCCACAAATATAAAAGGAGGAAATTAACTTTGCATTACACACCATAATCAGAGGACGTTCTCCATCGGTGGCATTACCAATTCTTTGCATGATAACAGACACAAGTTCCTCTAAATGTTCAGCCCCTGAAAAACAGATTTAAAAACACATGCACAGAGCCTATTAGAGAATTTCGGATGAAGTTTCCAGCAAGGTCAAAGGGAGCGGGAGGAAGTTACAGAATTACATGACCATGATCCAGATATCAATGCACAAGAACGTTAGCTGTAAATATCCGTTAAAAAAGACAGAATAGCTTAGTCCCCAAGTTCTTACTATGTTTTCTTTAAGCAAAATAGTCACTCACCACAGCTTAATCGATGTACACGGCCCTTGGGATCCTCAAATTTAAAGACAAACGAATTCCCAAGGCCAACAGATGGATATGTTGACTTTGCAGTCTCTGCAGCTTCTGAAGCCATGAACCCAGAGACATCACTGCATTCAAACATATCACATGCTGCTTTAAAGAACAGATCATATCTTATTTTAGAACAGCAAGTATAGTACCACAGGTTACCTATGAGTGTCATAATCATCCAGGGGGTCTAAAGCAAGTGCAGAGTCCCAAAATGTTTGCATTATTGTGTTTGCCACATCATTAACTGCTCCAGAGCTACTTTCAACCTATAAAGCACACAGAATAGTAGTAAGAAAACATCACACGTATAATGGTGCCAACATCAATATTCATTATTTTCTATAACTGCAGCGGAGTATATCAAATATTCACTAGTGGTTCTAAATACAGAACATAATATATACTTCAGTGCTGCTACATAGTACAATGCACGTCTCAATTCTCAAAGAACTTGGACATACTAAACTGTTAAAAAAAACATTACCACAATGAAGTAAAAAGTGGGATGCAAGGTTTAGTTTAGGTATATAGTGTAATTGGCCGACAGATCAAAAGAAGATCCCACAAAAAATATTTTGACAGTTCAAGGAGCCAAATCTTATATCATGATAAAATATGAGTGGTGATTCTTCAAATAGAGATGGAGATACCAGTACTGCTATAACTAAAATTACATGGGGAGGTTGCTTCCAAATTTGATGACCTTTGGAAGGGAAAAATCAATAAAATCACGAAAACTATGACAGCACATAGAAAATAGCATTAGACATTTACCATTTAAGAAAAATGAAATAGAACCGAGTCAAAACTAGATAATCTCCATCCAGATGGTAATACACGATATTGTAAGAATGCCCATTAAAAGATAGTTCCTAAAGACTCTTTGAAAGGGACATTAATGCCAGATGATGAGAAGTCCCCCTTCAGCAATGCACAGCCATCAATAAGAGGCAGGCAAACAAACTCTCAAGCAACTCATGCCAGATGCTATCTTTATAGAGACTGTAAAATAAATGCATTTCCCCTACTCTATTCATTATTATTTACAGATGCTTCAAACAAAAGTTACCATTGAAATTGCAGCATGAGTTATCTGCAAAACATCCACACAAGCAGTAACATATCCATCTGCACAACAAATAATATCACAAATGATAATTAATACCTACAAGATTAAAAAAAAGCCTATGATATGAATAAAGCAAAGCTCACCTCTGTCCACCACAGGAAGATGTAGGAATTTTCCATCATGCATCATATGCAATGCATCAAGAATTGTTGTCTCCAACGATGCACGTTCTGGGTTTGGAGTCATTACCTGATTGTGAGCAAGAGCGGAGGAGGCAGAGGAGGGGGGGGGGGGGGGAAGAAGGCATAAGAAATCAATTGCAAATCTCAGAGCTAATATCTCAGAATAAACCTTTTTTCAACTAAAGTTACTTCATATAAAGATAAAATGAGAACAACCTTTTCCACTAGAGTCAACTCAGGAGACATATTTTGAGCCACAACCCGCATAAGGATATCCTTTGATCTGCATGAAGGATTTACATAAAAATAAATTATACAAAAAGCCCAAACTTTAGTTCACAATCACACATCTTACAAGGACGTTTCTAGCCTCAAAAACATGCAGTCAGGAATGTGATTGAAAATTAAGAACTTCAGAAGGAAAATGTTAATGATTACGTTAGTATCCCCTGAATCTTGTTTCCTGCAACAACAACAGTTGAATTAACACGCAAATCGCGCATCTTTTTAGCAGCTACAGAGACAGGATCTGATGCTGATGAAATAGCAACCCTGGAAATACATAAAGCTACAAAACTTGGTGAGGCATAGCTTGGTAAAACATACAAGAAAGCATAAATATGGTGTGGAAATTACTTTGTATGGTCACCAACAATGGTTGACAGTGAAGGCTTAAACATGCGCTCCCTCAATGTTTCTATGAAAGCATTTGAAGCTGATTAAGATCAAAATCAAAACAGAGCATTAGCATCATTACAACATAAAGGATAAAGATGACAACAGATGTAAACTTCATTCTGATCTCATCAATTTTGTATCAATAAAACAATGTGAGGAATCAAAAACATTTATAGTAGAGAACTCTAACCAAACAAAGAAAAAAGGCAACCTAATGCTACATTCTAACAACCCCTCAAGTTAGAACATATAACCAGTGCACCAAGCTTGTTACCAAGTATGCAACCCCAGAGATTAAATGAACTGCAATTAATTTATTTGAAATTTTGAATATAATCAATTAAATAGAAAAAAATGCAAGGAAAAAAACAGAGACTTCTATCCCTCTTCACATGTTAATTTAAACATTTCTTTACTACTGGTTATTTTGTCTCATTTTGTTGCCAAAGGATTAAAACAAATAAGCTTTTCCCGTGCAAACAGCAACATCAACCTCTCAATTCAACATTTAATGCTTAAATACACTCAAATTTAGATAGAAGAAGTTCACAAATTACATAAATTCAATCCCATAAGATGTGAATATAAATAAAGACAATCATTAACCAACCAGATAAACCACTTCCTCTCTGCCTTTCCACCCCTTCAACTGCAGCAGCAATGGCACTACCCTGCTCAGCAGCCTTCTCCATCCTAGATATGGCATCATATAGACATTTGGTGATATCCAGCAAGGCAATGACTTCACCATTTTCCACAACAGGCAGATGCCTGAATCTACCTATTAGTTGGCGAGGAAAAGTTAATTATATCTCCATTAAAGAATTACTTTATTGTTCATAGCTTCATTGATTTGAAATGTAAACATAAAGAGAATCAATACGAAATAAACATTGACTCGATTCCTGCAACATAAACTAATTAAAGAAAAAGAACTAGCAGAGTAAAGAAGGAATCCTTTTACAGAAAGAAATAAGTCCTAAGTAGCATAGTGACATTGTCATTAAATATTATATTGTGCTCTGAGCAAAATAAGGCAGACAATGAGAGGATGAAAAGTAACACCAAACAGAGAGGACAAGCCATCAACTTCACAAACAAATAGGAAAGTCTAAAAGTAAATGAACAGGACTGAACATATAAGGCAGACAATGCGCCAATACAATCACCAACAAAATTGAAGCTGCCAATTTAAGATCAAAAATTGAAAGGATAACTGCCTGCTCATTTATCCAGATCCAGTCTAATAGCGTGATTAATGAAACAAAATTCAAAATGACAAAGTTGTCACCCACTTATAAGGCCCCAACAGGTTAGCCAGTGTAATTATTATTAGTAAATATATATTAGGATCAGCATATCCAAATCAAGTCATCAGCAATCCAATGACGTTAATAGAATCCACCTCATTAATATGTTGCCATAAAAACAAATATCTTAATGTTGAGATGTCAGGGGATTATAACATTCTCCACTATTTTAGCTACCAGAATGTTTTTCTCCTAACATAAAATTTGAAATAGAGAAACTCAAGACATGTCTTCTACAAGAAGTGACATCAAAAGTAATCTCCTCGCTGAAGATAGTCTCTGTACACCAAAAATACTGTTCTATTTCTATATGAAGGGACCTGAGCAAGCTAAAAAATTGCCCTGACTTGTTGCACTGAGAGATCTGCCTTCTTAGTTAATTATCTTAAAAAACACAAAGTCAATGCCAACACCTAATTTGAGAAACAATTAAAGATACTTAACCGCCAAAATTTGGCCATGACAGACCTAGGAGTTTGCCAGCAAAGTCTTTGTCTCTAATTATCATCATTAATGTCACAAGCCCTTTATGTATGCCCGATTTTCATGCAATTAACCATGAACACAATAATAAAGATAACGGTAAAATGAAGCTAACCCTGAACCATCTTCTGAAGGGCTTCAAGAGCTAGTGAATCTGAAGTAACAAATATAGGATTCCGAGTCATTATCTTCGACACTATTGTCTGCTCTGGCCGCAACCCCTCAGCAATGACTCTAGCAGAAATGTCCTGGCCAAAAGATAAACAAGCTTCAAACATTTCATAAAGAAAATATGTAGAAGCAGTAATGACAATGGACAGAGTAGGAGGCAGACATTAGTAGGTCCTCCAAACCTTATCCGTAATAATTCCTGAAAGCAAAGCATTGGAATCAGTTAACAAAACAGCATCAACTCGGCGAGCTGCCATTCTTCTACATGCTTCAGACACAGTCGTCCCTTCAGGAATTGTGAGTGCTTTTGACAACCGAAGTTTCTTCACTGTCCTTTCTCCACCAACAGCCCTAGAATATTTCATCAATAAACCGAAATTAAACAAGAAAGCCAATAAAACAATAGACTAATCATCAGTATATGAAACCAGTCCCTTCTGCGAGCTACCCAGCGCAGGGCTGTGGCAAGTGGCAACACTCTTGAATCGCATCCGTTAACAGAGAAATTCACCATTTCTATGTAATCAAAAAGAACATGTGCTCGTTTGGAATAGTTTATTTTTTTACTTATAAGTGCTTATAATTCGTGATGTAAGGTATACTGTGAGATGAGTTTTGTCTCAACTTGTATAATAAGTGCTTATTTCTAAAAATAAGTTATTCCAAACATAGCTTATATTGTTCCAAAAAAAGACCAGAACAAGAATATTGATCAAGAATTGATAATAGAAGCTCAGAAACCTACGGTTGCGAAGGCGGAGAAGAAGGTTTAGTGGCAGCGCCATTTCCATTGCTTCCATTTTCAAGCGCAGCAGACTTCCTGGAAGCCGTAGATGGTGGACGCTTGAGGCTAGAACTGCTCCTTCTGGAACCAGGAGGAGGAACTTGACTACTCATCTTTCCACAGACTGAATCTTCTGCTCGGAGTCTAATCAGCGGGATGGAGAGAGGGAGATAGATTAGGGTTCTTCCCCCTCCACGACCAGCTGTGGCTGTGGATGACGACGCTGTGGCTTCCACGGTTCAGCCCTCTCTCTTCTTCCATCAGGAGAAAAAAATAAATTTTGATTATATATTTTACAGATATTTTTTCCCACGCCTGAAAGGTTCAAACCATTTTATTATTATATTTGCGTAAATAAAAGAAAAGAAAAGAAATCGCATTAAATTTCGACATTTGAAAATCATGAAGGACTGTTTTGGATTATCATAAGCCCGCCCAAGGGATGCCAGGTGGATGCTTCGCCCCCTCAACCTCGGCTTTAGGTGGTGGTTTGTAACAGAGTCATCTACTTAAAATATTTTTTAGTTACATTTGTTATAAAATTCTGTTGTAACAGAATTAGCTTTAAGTTCTGGAAACTGCTTCTTATTTAGATGACGTGGCATTGTAATCAGTATTATATATATGTGTGTCACTTGTACGAATTTTTCTATCAATGAAATATACAGATTCCCTTTAATTGTGTTATGGTATCAGAGAACTCAAAATAGGCTCTCATTTTCTTAGTCATATTCCCATCAGAATTCATTTTTTCACTTTCTTGTTTCGCGTTTTCACTTTCCTTTTCGAGTCTTCCCCTTTTCTCTGGTCTCTCGATTCAGATCTGAAACCCATTCCCTCTTCTGATCTGAAAATTCCAGAATCTTCACCAGCTTTTCGATTATGACTTCCGACTTATCTTCATCGTCTTCTCCGGCGATGTCTGCACAGGATCCGGAGAGCCCGTTCTTCCTTCATCCGAACGAAAATCCGTCCCTCGTCCTAGTTTCTCCGGTCTTAACCGGATCTAACTATCATTCTTGGGCCCGTGGAATGACGATGGCTCTCATGAGTAAGAACAAATTTGGATTCGTCGATGGATCGATTCCTGTTCTTGACAAACTCGATCCGCTCTTCCCGTTTTGGCAGAGGTGCAACACCATGGTACTCAGTTGGCTCATTCGTTCTCTTTCATCTTCCATCTCTCAGAGTGTCATCTGGCTTAATCGCGCCATTGATGTGTGGAATGACTTGCGAGAACGGTTTTCTCACGGAGATGCTTTTCGAGTTGCCGAACTTCAAGAGGAACTTTACTCATTTCGCCAAGGTGATCCCTCGGTCTCTGACTATTATACAAAAATGAAAATCATTTGGGATGAATTGGTTAATTTTCGCCCTATTCCTGATTGTTCTTGCTCTGCCAAGGATTACATATTTCAAGATTATGTTATTCGTTTTTTAAAAGGGCTCAACGATAGATTTGCAACTGTCCGTTCTCAGGTTATGTTGATGGAGCCTTTACCTCCAATTAACAAAGTTTTTTCTCTTGTAATTCAACAAGAACCGGAACTTGCTGGACATTTAGATTCTACTGTTTGTTTTACTAAAACAAATGGTAATGCCAATTTTACTAAACCTGCTGGTGGTGGTGGTACTCGTCTTCCGCAAAACACTAATAACAAGGTTTGCACATATTGTGGAAAACCTAGACATACAATTGAAACATGTTACAAGAAACATGGGTTTCCACCGGGTTTTAAGTTTCGGAATTCTACTTCTGGTTCTGGTTCATCTGTTAATAACCTAATATCTGACCCCCAATGTTACCACTGTGCCTGATTCTGCGTCTAATAAGCCTACTGTGACTGATTTACATCATTCCCTCACTCAAGATCAATACAACAAACTATTGTCTTTGCTGAAATCTACTTATATTAGTTCTGCTTCTGTTCAACCTGCTGCTCCTCGTGTTAATCATGTTTCAACTCTACCTTTAATATGTAACCTTGACAAACCAGGTATTTCTCCCATTCTTTCTTTTTGGACATCTGATTGTTGGATTATTGACAGTGGCGCTACTGCTCATGTCTGTCATTCCTTAGATTCTTTTACCTCTTACTCTAAAATTCCTCCTCTTAAGGTTACTTTGCCAACTAATGATTCTGTTATTACCAGTATCTCAGGTATTGTTCAGCTTAATTCTCATATTACCCTTTCTAATGTCCTTTTTATACCTGAGTTCAAGTTCAACCTTATCTCTGTTTCTTTATTGACACAGCAAATTCCTTGTTGTCTCATATTTTCTTCTGTTCATTGTCTCATACAGGAATCCCAGACGAGGAAAACAATTGGTTTAGCTGATTTTGCACATGGTCTCTATACTCTGAAGACTTCTTCAAGGGCGGTTGCTTGTGCTAATACTGTGTCTGCCGAAGCTCCCATTTCATGTACCCCTTATCCTTTTTTTGATTTGTGGCATTTTCGACTTGGCCATTTATCCAATAATGTTCTTGATGTCTTGAAGCAAGAATTTCCTTTTATCACTTGTAAACACACTGGTTCTGGTTGTGACACTTGTCATTTTGCCAAGCAAAGAAAGCTTCCTTTTTTTAATAGTACTTCCAAAACTACTTCTTGTCTTGATCTTTTACATGTCGATATTTGGGGTCCATATCATCTTACTTCTGTCAATGGTTATCGTTATTTTCTAACAGTTGTTGATGATTATACTAAATATACTTGGATTTCTCTTCTGCATAATAAATCTGAGGCACGTTCTGCTCTTCAAAATCTTATACTTTTTGTAGAAAATCATTTTCATACTACAGTTAAAACTGTGCGATCTGATAATGGTCCAGAATTTCACATGAGTTCTTTTTACTCTTCTAAAGGCATTTTGCATCAAACTTCTTGTGTTGAAACCCCTGAGCAAAACAGCAGTGTTGAAAGAAAACATCAATACATTCTCAATGTTGCTCGGGCTCTTTTATTTCAATCCGGCTTGCCTATTGCTTACTGGTCCTATGCCATTTTACATGCTGTTCATATTATTAATCGGCTGCCTACACCTGTTTTGCAAAATTCTTCTCCATTTCATAAATTGCATAATACTAATCCATATTTTTCTCAACTTAAGGTTTTTGGTTCTCTTTGCTTTGCTTGTACACATGTTGCTCACCGGACCAAGTTTGACTCTCGAGCTAAGAAGTGTGCTTTCTTAGGTTTTAAAACTGGTACTAAAGGATATCTTTTATTAGATCTTCACACGAATCAAATTTTTATTTCCCGCCATGTTATATTTTATGAACATCACTTTCCCTTTATTACCAATTCATCTCCTCCTCCCACTCCTCCTCTACCTTTTCCTCAGTCTCTCCCATCTTTAGATTTTTCTGATCCTAAATCTTACCATACTGCCATAAAATACCCTGAATGGAGGCAAGCTATGCAGAATGAGATTTCAGCATTAGAACAAAATCATACTTGGGTCTTGACTGAGTTACCTCCTGGTACAAATCCAATTGGTTGCAAATGGGTTTTTCGGACAAAGTTTAAGGCTGATGGTAGCATAGAAAGATACAAAGCCCGGTTAGTGGTGAAGGGCTACACTCAAACCGAAGGGGTTGACTACTTTGACACTTTTTCTCCGGTTGCAAAAATGACAACGATTCGTTTATTACTCACTATAGCTGCTGCCTCTAATTGGCATTTACAACAATTAGATGTAAATAATGCTTTCCTCCATGGTGATTTAAATGAGGATGTTTATATGTGTCTTCCTCCTGGCTTTGATTCATCTAATTCCAGTCTTGTTTGTAAATTGCAAAAGTCCTTATATGGTCTTAAACAGGCTTCTCGTCAATGGTTCTCCAAGCTCTCTACTGCCCTTCTTTCTTTCGGTTATCAGCAATCTAAGTCTGATTACTCTCTTTTTATTCGATCTGTGGATGACTCCTTTACTGCCTTATTGGTTTATGTTGATGACATCATCCTTGCTGGTAATGATGCTTCTGAAATTACTCGCATTAAGGGTTTCCTAGATGATGCTTTTAAAATCAAGGATTTGGGCACTCTCAAATATTTTCTTGGGCTTGAAATTGCCCGTTCCAGTACTGGCATTTCTTTAAATCAGAGGAAATTTGCTCTTGAAATTCTTGCTGATGCAGGTTATTTGGGTTGTAAACCCCTTTCTACACCTATGGCCCGCAACACACATCTCTCTCAGGATCATGGCACCCCTTTACCGGATGTTGCTCCCTATCGCCGCCTTGTTGGTCGACTTCTTTATCTTACTACCACCAGACCCGATATTTCATATGTGGTTCAGCAGCTGTGTCAATTTATCCACTCTCCCACCACTGTTCATTATACTGCAGCTCTTCGAGTGCTTCGCTACCTCAAGTCTACTCCTGGTAAAGGTTTATTTTTCTCTGCCTCTTCTCCTTTGACACTCAAGGCATTCAGTGATTCAGATTGGGCGGTTGCCCTGATTCCAGGAGATCTCTTTCTGGTTTTTGTATTTTTCTTGGTACCTCTCTGGTTTCCTGGCGCACCAAGAAACAAACCACTGTTTCCCTCTCCTCTAGTGAAGCAGAATATCGTGCCATGCGCTGTGTTGCATGTGAAATTCAATGGCTCTTGTACTTACTCTCAGATTTTCACATTTCTCATGCTTTTCCAACAATTCTATATTGTGACAATTTATCTGCTATTCACATTGCTAACAATCCCACCTTTCATGAGAGGACAAAGCACCTTGAGTTGGATTGTCACTTTGTAAGAGAGAAAGTCCAAGCTGGCATTCTCAAACTTATTCCTGTTCGTAGCAACAATCAGCTTGCGGACATCTTCACCAAGTCTCTTGATCCTCAGCCATTTCATAATCTTCTCACTCGTCTTGGCATGATCGGCATTTATATGCCAGCTTGTGGGGGGGGTAACAGAGTCATCTACTTAAAATATTTTTTAGTTACATTTGTTATAAAATTCTGTTGTAACAGAATTAGCTTTAAGTTCTGGAAACTGCTTCTTATTTAGAGGACGTGGCATTGTAATCAGTATTATATATATGTGTGTCACTTGTACGAATTTTTCTATCAATGAAATATACAGATTCCCTTTAATTGTGTTAGTTTGTGCTTCTCGCTTTGTGGCGACATTGGATTGGCGGCCTAGGAATCATATCGATATTTTATATGGCCCAGAAAAAATCATATCAATATTTTATGCTTATGGTAAAAAATTGTTAAAACCCCCCCCCCTCACACTTAATTCTTCTTCAATTGTATTTAAACAATTTTAAATTATAGTTGAAGATATTTACAAAAACGTTACACAAAGTCATTTGAGGGTGATGAAAAGAAAATAGCATATGATTATAATTTTAGTGTCTGTTTGGGTTGGCGATAGAAACTGCTTGTCAACATTCGTCTCCGTTTCGATAATCAAAGAGTAATAAAGACAAGATTCCATGGGCATACAAAAAAGTACAATTTTATTAATAAAAATATTCGTTTGCAATCCCAACATCGTTCGTCAACGAAATACAGCGAAAATTCTAACGTTTACAAGATTCCCCAAAATATCTTAAACATAAATTAATTATAACCACCAGCCTTGACCTTCCTCGAGACATGTAACAATCACTTCTCGACATCTATGCCTTTGCCTTTCGATCCGCTGGCACCCGCTGAGATGTTTATTTAAAAATAGGGTGAGATTCCGAAGAATCCCAGTAAAAACATGTCATCGTTCATAGAAAATGCGAAAATTAAATATGATATATGCATTGAGGTATGCACCAATTAATGAACAATATAAACGCATGATCATGTATACATGTGTAGGGCCTAGCCCCACAATCTACATCGGTTGGACTTCTGCCAACTCCTTGTGTAAGTGCACATCTGGCACTAACTGCCCCTCTCTAGGCAAATCATGTTGATTAATAAAGCGCATTTACAAATAATGGCATCCACACAATCACATAAATATAGCATGATGTATGAAGGACAATGTTCCTACCTCAAAGTTCTTTTAACCCCTTTTTAGTGTGCATCGCAAAACGTGTCGCTTCCGGTTTCCGACTTGGTCTTAAAATATTAAATGTATAAGAAATACGTCATAACCTATTCAAGTATCATTTTAGACTCTTCCATAGTGTTTCTTCTGGTTATATTAGTCTATGGTGAAAATTTACTAAAATGCCCCCGGGACCCTGGCCCGGCTCCGGCGTACCCGACCCGATGGCACGTTTTTCCAAAATTTTGACTAAGGCTATCCTAACGTATTTTCACCCAAGAAATCCATTTCGAGGTTTAAAATCACCAAATTCAATGTCAAATTATGAAAATACCCTTGACAGACCCGGTTTAGGGATTTTATGGACGTTTTTATAATTACGTCTTTTCGGCCTTTTCTGAAAAAGTGACCAATTGTAACCCCACCTATTTTTGCCTAATAAATCCAACGGAATCATCTATTTCATAAAAATCCAGCTCCTACCCCCCCCAGAACAGTACTGGCCGAAAGTTTCTCAAAAAATGGAAAAAATGGAGTTTTGTGTTTTGGTCTCCAAAACTTGTACTTTTCCACTTACAATCCTTTATTAACTCATTTAAACACATCTTAACCATGATTCAAAGAAATTTGGGTAGCATAACCCCTTAGCATTGGGCTTTTCCAAATTTACAACTCAATCAAAAATTACCAAACCAACAACAAACTTTAATATCAACTTCATACAAGTATAGATTTAAGTTTGGTGTAGTTACCTCTTAAACTTCTTGAATCCCTTCACTCTATGCGTCCTCTCTCTCTTCTCCTTGAGCTAACAATGTATCTTCAAGATCATAGTTTCATGAAGAAACAAGGTTTAGAGAAAGGTTTCTTAACAAGATCACAAGAAAACTTTAATGGATCAACTTCTTACCTTAGGATTTCCCTTCCTCCTTCTCCCTAGCACATGAGACCTCCAAGCTCTCTCTCTCTCTTCCCTTTCCTTGCTTGGCCGAAATGAACACATGAAGGGGGAAGGAAGTGCGTTTATTAATTTGACTCCATTTCGTTTCCCTTAACATTGAAATAGCTTTTTCTCATCCCTTAGTTGGCCAAAAACGTGCTCTCTCTTATGCTCTTACTAAATCAAATGCTCTTTCAACTAGACCAACTTCATACTCCACCAAACACTCAAGTTCATCCAACCCTTCACTCAAACTAATCCTTACCATCATGCATTCACCCATGCCTTCTTGTAGTGTACACTCAACCTTGCATACATGTAGTATACAATTATCATCATGACTATGTTCATGTGGTAATTAGGTATGTGCTCTTATAAATCAATTTTTCCCTCCATCCTTCTCATAATTACCATGTTCATGTAGCATTATTTTAATGCAATTGGACATGTGCTCATCTTCATAAATCATAATCTAATCCTTTCTCCATATGATAATGACACTTAACATCTTTAATTTCACAATTTACATAATTGCTAACACATTTTATTTTCAATTTTTGGAATAATGCCAATTCTGACAGATTTTCTGCCCTAACTTTGAAAAATCATAACTAATTTTGTAGACATCATTTTGGAGTGATTCCAGAGGCTATAAAACCCTTATTAAGTCTAGTTTCAAGGAAAAATATGAACTTTAGCCAGCTAGAATCATATCATTCCCATATTTCATTTCTTTGACCGCTACTTCTGAGACTTTTTAGATTTTCTGGATTAACTTCAAAACTTCATATCTTTTGGTACATAGTTTCAATTGATTCATATAACCTATCAAATTAAATTTTAGGATGTCTACTTTCACCCTGTAAAATTTCATAATTTTTGCTTATTATTTAGTCTTCCAAAACCACATGACAAATTCACTGCCTTGCTAGCGATTTCACTGAAAACACTATTCAACTTTCAATTTTCAATATTTAATTCCTCTTGCATTAAATATTCACCATTTCATTAAATATATAAAATAATCACAATATACTCTTTGTGAATAAAATTTGGAGTGTTACACCGCTTTTCTGATGTGATTTACCACGTACAAGATAAGTATGTGAGAGAAGTTTTATTTCGATTTGCGTGAACGTGTTTCTCAAACGCTAACCCAGACATGCCCTTAAAGAATAAATATCTAATTTACAATATTGCATGTAAACGGTGGTTGAATTTATTTTATTTTATTTTATTTTGCCAGCAAACGGTGGGTGAATTATGGCATTGAGTGTGATTAACTAAAATGCGGCATAGAAGTATCATGTTATCCTCAGCCCAAGTTTTTCAGAATACGTGGGCTAACGTTTCAAAAGGTTCAAGTGCAGTTTATAAATATCCATTTCTTTATATCTCTTTCCTGTTTTTGACATTCACGATGACGATCACCCAAATAAGAAAATTAAATAAGGATTTACTTTTATTCTAGATATACAGTCTCAATTTATTTTATCTCTAAAATTTGTATTCTTTTTTTCCAAAACAACCCTAAAAATAGCACATACGAGGGGAATTTCTATCTAAAACGGTTACAATCCACATTATTAAAAATTATATTTTAAAGAAAACAATACGTATTTGTTATAAATATTTAACTTAAATAATTTTCTCAATATCTGCTAATTAATCATCAAGCTCTTATATTAAATATAGGAGGGGTAATTATTTCTTGACCTAATGATATGCTTGAAAGTTACATGGAGATGTTATGGAATATACACTTTCCTTTGCCTTTAGACAAGGGACACAAGCTTCGGTTTAAAAAAGAAAAAAACAAGGAACAAAAGCCAAAGTTCTCCGTTTCATACAGCCAAAAAAAATGCAGCTTCCTCTTACCATGTACGGATTGTGCTTTAATGAAAATTAATGGGAGAATTACATTTAGGTCCCAAGAAAAAGGAGAAGTTAAGAAATGATCCCTATAGATTGCAAAATGAAAAATGGTCCCATTAACAACTCCATGGGCCTATTTTGTAATTCCATGGGACCTAAGTGTAATTCTACGACTAAAATGACATGATTTAATTAAAATATATAAAAATATTTATATAGAACCCTAATAATAATATTTAAATAAAAATTTTAATCCACTAATAAATGAGACATTCAAGTATAAACCACATATAATTCACTTAAACATACAGTTATTACATATTAATACATAAATATGACGTATTGGATTTTTTTTTCCCTTATCAAATTGACATCGTTTTAGGTTCAATAATGAAAGGAGAAAAGATATAAAATCTAATATATAGTCAATCCATTAAAAATTCTTGATCGAACCAGTTAAAAGACTATAGTTCATCAATTTACTGGTTTGATTGGAAAATCCCAATTGAATTTTTTTTTTTTTTAATGAAAGCTGGATTACAATATCCTATGAGAGGGTACCAATAGAACACATTCCCTAGGGGGAACGCAAGACAAAACAATCAACCATGATCACCAACCGCCTTAGGGAATGAAGGTGGTGGGTGATCAAGGATAACAAAATTTGCGGACATGCTATGAGCTAATGCAGCCAAGGAGTCTGCTAGAGTATTTTCCTCCCTAGGAACAAAACTAAGAAAGACTTATCAATCCTTAGATATCCAAAGTCTTCTATCCTCAATCACATCCCTAAAAGGATGATCCTTAACTGAGCCTCTAGTGAAAAGATTGATGGCCTCCAAGCATTTTGTGAAAATCATAATATTTTTTAAATTCCAGTTCCAGCAAATTTGAAGCCTCTAAATAATTACAATGATCTCTGCTCCCCATGAGTTGTATAAACATTTCAATGTTTTTCATGGATGGCGTAAGTTATAGTTCATTTTGTAACAAAAATTATTAAATAGAACCAAAAAAAGAATATTAATGGGAACGGAGAATAATTGTGTATTGCGCTAATACCAATAAAAGTTCCAGAATATGAAATACGAATAAAAGTCAGGAGAATTGCTAAAAAAAGATCTCATTGACAACTTATTTATTAAATGGGATATGAGAAGATATCTTACACATGGAGGGAAGATATCTACACACGGAGTGAAGATTTCTGTACACGCATAGGGAAGAATTTTGTACATAAGAAAGATCATCTGCACATCAGAGAAGATATTCTGCACACGTGGAAGATAATCTGCACGTGAAAGTCCCATTTGACAAATAAGTTGCCAATAAAGGATTTTTTCACAATTTTCCTATAAAAGTTTCAGAATATGGAATAAATTTTTTCATTGGATCAAATGAGTGGCGATCGAATGTTTTCCAGGCTTTACTTGCACGTTATGCAAAAATTGATTTCGTTAATTTCCCTTCTCACATTTTTTTGCTTTCTCCCATCCTCTCTTGCATGATAATCAGGAACCGTGTAAACATCCATGAGGACTCATCTATAGACAAAATCATATTTATACCCCCATCTTTTATCAAATATACTTTTTGAGAAAATTTAAAATTTGTTTTATGAAAATAGCTTGTAATACCCCGAAATTTGGGATTTGAGGCTTGGGAATAAGCCTAAATTAAGTGGACTGCTAAGCCCCAATTTAGCAGGAGCCCAAATTTATCTCCTAATGATTTTTATATCTTTAGGATATTAAGAAAGTAAAATGGTGAATTTTGGAGAATATAATTACGTTTTCGGTGAAATCGCCTATGAGGTAGTAAGCTTGTCATGTGATTTTGAATGACCAAATGATGATAAAAAATTATGATATTTTACAGGATAAAATTAGACATCCTAAGCTTTAATTTGATAGGTCATATGAATCAATTAGAGCTATACACAAAAACATATGAATTTTTGAAGTCAGCACAGAAAAACTGTGAAAGTTCTGGAACAATATGCAAAGATTGAAATTCTGGGAATTTTGTGATTCCAGAAAGCATAATTACGGAAACGCCCCTAAAACCCTAAAAGTAGGGCTGCCAAGGGCCATTTCATAATTTGACATTGAATTTGATGATTTTGAGTCCGGAAATGGATTCCTTAGATGAAAATACGTCAGGATAGCCCTAGTCAAAAATTTGGGAAAACGTGCCATCGGGCCGGGTACGGCGGGGCCGGGTCCCCGGGGGTATTTTAGTAAATTTTCAATATAGCCTCATATAACCCCCAGAAACACTATGAAAGTGTCTAAATAGTACATTTGACATTGTATGATCGAATATGGAGCCCCGAGCTGTTGGCACGCAAATCGAGGAGAAAGATTTGGAGGTAGGGGACTTACCTTACTTGCATGTATTTGATATCTTTGCTTGTGTAATGATGTATGTGATTGCTTTACTTGATTGTGTAGAGCATATTTGAATAAATGAAACTCTGTTTTTGTTTTCGCTGTGGCCATAGTCTTGTTGTATGAAACATTGAGCATGCAGAAATGTCATTATGGGGCATACATCTAGATAAAGCTAACATGTCATACACATAGCATCAATCATGCATGTATTACGGTATCTGTTTCCTACTGAGATTCTCTGGAATCTCACCCTCCCCTACCAACAATTTAGACAGGAGAAGACAAAATATATGTTGAGAGCAAAGAAGAGAACTACACAAGAGGATTGCAGTGCGGAATGAAGTCAGGAATATGTCTCCGTTTCATTGGGGCGAGTTTAGACACCCAAGTAGCCCTGTGAGGCTACACTAATTGTAATTATCATGTACGAATCCCTGAGGGGAATTTCCGTAATCATGTACTTATTATCAATATATTCATGTTATTCCTGTGTTGCCCACTGAACCACATATCATCTTCCGCGAATACTCTTAAAAAGGTGAAAATTAAATAAGGGCGTGACATAGCTTACCGGCCAAACCCAAATTTCAGTTATAGGAATGATCCATTTTATCATAGGAAGTGCCACTCCTTATCAGCCGGGTTTGTAGAATAACTCTTAAGTATAATATCCTTCTACACAAATACAATTATTCAACTTAATTGCAAGAGTTGCGCTAACATTTTGTTGATAGAATAGTCCGTATAATATCGTAAATAATACGTATAAAAAAACATAAATAATAACTATAATAACAAAAAGAAAGAAAGACATGTAAAAATCATCTATATGAGAATCTTAAAATGATTCCTCCAAAATAACTTAATTCTTATGAAGTTGTTATGAACTATTTTGAAATTAAGATTTTTAAATAATGATGTAATCAGTTATGACTATCTTAGTTGTTGTTGTTGTTATATGATGAATAAGTGTGTGTTTGAATCAGTTTTTAAGAATAGTTTTTACGATTTATGATGTAAATATGTGAAATGAATTTTGTCTCGACTTGTAAAAAATAGCTTCTGAAATCATGATTTGGATATTCTCCAAACACTCACTAAAAGGGCTAATGCTTATTAAATTGTTTATGTGATTTCATTTTTCAAACTAAACGCATTTATGCATTTTTATTATAAAATTTAATCTCTAGCTTGTCTCTAAAAAATTTAGAATAGGCCATCAATCATCAAATATATCCTATGAAACCTTGTGCGTCTACTGCTTGGTCCAAGTAATCATCCCATTAGAGCCATTTTTCATTCAGCAGTGATCCATGTGTCACTAAGTGTGTGTTCGGGTATTAGCAAAACCATGGTTTTAAAATCTCGTTTTCGTAAATCGAGACAAAACTCCTCTCACATACTTACCTCGTAAATCGTAAAAGCTGTTTTCCAAAAACTAATCCGAACACACACTAAATGCATAAAAACGGGAAAAGGATCTCTCCACCAACTTTCCTCTCCACTTAATGTATTAATCATTGAATCATATTTTAATAGGTATGATTTAATGCTATGTATTAAATTGTGTTATAATATTAAATATAATAAAAATCTATAATTAAACCTCAACCATTAAAACATTATCCGATGGTTAAAACACTAATTGAAGAGGAAATGGAGAGGGAAATTAGTGTAGAGACCCCTTTCTCATAAAGAGTCCATGTCATTATTTTAAAATCACTTTGTAGATCCATGAAACAATTAGCCACCCATGCCTTTAACCTCATTGGTCATTACCTTGCTTTTTTAAAGGGTTAAGGAGTAAATTTATTAAAGAAGTTTTAAGAAATGAGTGTCTGACACAATTATATTTTAAAGGAGACAAAAATACACACAAGGTTTTAAAAGTGGAGCATCCAACACAAAACCGTTAAATTTGACCTAACGTCATTAATGATTTTCTTCTCTAATAATTTAACGTCATTAGGTCAAATTTAACGGTTTTGTGCTGGATGCTCCACTTTTAAAACCTTATGTATATTTTTACATCCTATAAAACATAATTATGCCAGATACTCATTCATTAAAATTTCATTGATAAATTTACTCCTTAACCTTTTTTTAAACCTCATTGGTCGTTACCTTCCTTTTTCCCAATTGACATTAATTACGGTTTGAAAAAAGTCCCTCTTTTAACATTTTCCCGTATATATATATATATACGCACATCTGAACCACAATTTACGAAAAAAGTTACCTTTGACAGTTAGTCGTCTTTTACTCCACTACTATTGATTTAATTAAAGTTTGTGTTTGGATTAATTTTTAAGAATAATTTTTATGATTTACGAGATAAATGTATGAAAAGAGTTTTATCTCGGATTACGCAAACTTAAGTTTAAAACCTAGGTTTGGGAAATTCCCAAACACTCTCTTAATCATGTTTTCAATATATTTATTAATTTTTAATTGCTAATTAATTTGTTTCACTCTTCAAAGTACATTGATGAGTCTTTAATTTTCAAGATTCTCTCACATCTCTCGTGCTTTTCCTCTACTCAAAGTATGTTTGTTTCAACTTAAAAAAACTTATAAGTTGCTTTTTACGTAAATCGAGACTCAACTCCTCTCACATACTTACTTCGTATACCGTAAATCACTATTAAAAAGCAACTTATAAGCAATCGAATCGCTCAACCAAACATACCCTCAATCTCCAGATTTCAAATCTCAAATTCAAATTAAGTTGTTTCACTCTTCAAAGCACATTGATGAGTCTTTAATTTTCAAGATTCTCTCACATCTCTCGTGCTTTTCCTCTACTCAATCTCCAGATTTCAAATCTCAAATTCAAATTAAGTTGTTTCACTCTTCAAAGCACATTGATGAGTCTTTAATTTTCAAGATTCTCTCACATCTCTCGTGCTTTTCCTCTACTCAATCTCCAGATTTCAAATCTCAAATTCAAATTAAGTTGTTTCACTCTTCAAAGCACATTGATGAGTCTTTAATTTTCAAGATTCTCTCACATCTCTCGTGCTTTTCCTCTACTCAATCTCCAGATTTCAAATCTCAAATTCAAATTAAGTTGTTTCACTCTTCAAAGCACATTGATGAGTCTTTAATTTTCAAGATTCTCTCACATCTCTCGTGCTTTTCCTCTACTCAATCTCCAGATTTCAAATCTCAAATTCAAATTAAGTTGTTTCACTCTTCAAAGCACATTGATGAGTCTTTAATTTTCAAGATTCTCTCACATCTCTCGTGCTTTTCCTCTACTCAATCTCCAGATTTCAAATCTCAAATTTCAAATCCTTGCAGTATTTTTTAATATAAAAAAATCATTTCCCTCTTTTAAATTCACAACATGTCGCCCTTACCCTGACCAACGCCGTCTAACCCTAACTCATCACTAGTCGCGATTGCTTCTTCACATGTCTTTTCTTCATCATCTTCCTCTGTTTGCAACGAGCCTTCCGTCGTCATCTCTTCCTCACTGTAATTGCTTTCAATTTTTTCTGCAGATATAGAGATGATGGCAAGGGAACTGACTTGACTATTTCTCTTTCCTTCCTCATATTTTTACATTCTCTTCCCTATTTTTCCTCCTCTTCTTCGAAGTTATTTTCTCTCTCATTTCTCCGACACAAAAATATCATGTTCTGCCTATTGTTATCCCTCTGTCATAGCTTAGGACATACGCAATTTTAGTAACAAATGAAAGGCTAATATTAGAGCCGGGAATACGGGTCGGCCCGGCCCTATAGGGCCGGCTCTTCACAGGCTCGGGCTTAAATGGGCCGGCCTTTTTAGGCCCATTTGTTAAAAAGTATAATATTTTTTAGGCCCTCGGCCCTACAGGGCTGGCCCTTCACGGGTTCGGGCCTAAACGGGCTTAAACTCATTTTAATTCAAAAAAATTTCTTTTTCAAGTTTTACAATTTATTTATTATTTTGTTTTAAATTGAGATACATTATTTTTAAAACTCATAATTTTTTAGTTAAAATAATCATCTAATGTCCAAATTAGCCTATTTTTTAAAATTTAAATTAATAAATCATTGTAGAAAATAAAATAAATCAAATCAATTACTTAGGTGTCTCTCATATTGATAATTTGATATAATGATACTATATTTATTAATTTATTTTATAAAAATATTAAACGGGCCTAAAAGGCCAGGCTCTCAGGGCTGCAAGGCCCGCCCTACAGGGCCCGCCCTTTTAGGCCCGCTTCTCTTTTTAGCCTATAAATCATAAGCCCGGCCCTTGAAGGGCTCGGGCCTAAACGGGCCGGCCCGAATTCCCGGCTCTAACTAATATCACAGGGATATAAAGGCAAAATAAAAAAATATATATCACGGGATATATTTAGTGTGTATTCATTTAGTAACAAATGAACCTTTTAATTAACTAAAAAATAGTAATGAGATAATTATCATATAATACAAATCTAACCAAGAAAAAAATCATATTACTGAACAAATTTATAAATAAATAAATTTTAAATATAATATTATTAACAAAGAACAGTCCAATAGATACAACGGAACATCCTTATATAACTAATCGTCCAATAATTAAAATGGAGTTAGATAAAATGTATGAAGTTTTTAGCATTAATTCCATAATTGAAATTTTATATTTTTGGTCTTCAAAAATAATTACAATTTTTAATATATTTATTAATAAATATTTTTTTCCTTGATCCTTATCCCTAATTTTCCCTTGAAATAGTTGATTTTAAAAAATGTTTACTTATAATTGAGTGATAGGTACATGATAATGGCCACCATAAAAAATGGCGTAATGACACTAAATACAATCAATAAAAAATCTGAAAATGCTAATAAAGCTTTGAAATAATGTGGAAGACTTTGTGTTTGGATTGGTTTTTTTTAATAGCTTTTACGATTTACGTGGTAAGTGTGTGAGAGAAGTTTTATCTCGGGTTGTGCAAATCATGATTTAAAACCATAGTTTTTGCGCAAACTATGGTTTTGGGATGAAATACGGCGACATTAATTGAAGATAGGGCTTTATTAAATAATCTTGTAGATATTATTTTATCAACACCATGTGTGTGCTTCACAGTGAACAACAATGGACATAAAAGTTTTGGCATGGACGAATTCACACAAGGATTTCGAAAGGAGATATTTAAATTCTATTGAACATATTAACTTTTTAAATTGTATTTGCACTAATTTTTTTTATACAAAGTCATGCATAATTATATTTGACATACACTCTAAATATCTCAATATAGATTTGCAGATATTTTTTTTTCTTATTTATTTTTCATAATAAGAATCTGCAACAAAATAAGATATTAAGATCATGGTATTATTGTTAAGATAATATGATTTCATATACTAATCATAATTATATTTTTAAGTTCCTAATTTTATTGTTAAGTTGCATACATAATTATATTTCTCATTCCAATATCTCAATATAATTTTTTATAAAAATCTCTTCTAATATGATTTCGTATATTCGAAGTCTAATCAGATAATAATAAAAAAACTTATAATAGTATATTTAATATTTTTTCCATTTTAAATATTTATATTTGACACTATAAATATCTCAACATATATTTGCAAATCTGAAACACGCTAAATATAACTTCATACATGTCATTAATATTTAAAAGGTGATAACCAACAAACTGTTGGTTGAGGTGGTAAGGAGTCTCACCTCCGTAAGGAGTAGAACAAAAGTTCAAATCCGGGGAAACACACTTGTTAAGAGAGATGAGAACCATTTACCCTTTAAGCCACAAATATTCAATCTTACATTTGAATTGCAAGATGAAGTTAGTTTACTTTCCATGGTTACCTTTTACAGTGTGTTCAGGTGTTTTTTCAAAATCTAGGTTTTGAATCAAAACCATGGTATGGTTGCCGAACAGCCAAAATTGTTCCAAACCATGTTTTTTATCTCAAACCTAGTTTTTTGGAAAATCTATTTTTTTACTTTTTTTTTTGTGTGGGCCCTACCCTCTATCTCATTGGTCCTTTCTCATTATGTAGGCACCTCACCATAAAAAAAACTATTCTGAGTTCTGACCATAATATCTAAATACTATTATTTTATCAAAATCACTTTTTTCTCGTAATTTATTCTGCTCATAATTTATTCTCCAGAAGCTATTCTCCACTTTTTCTCGAGAAGTTATTCTCCAAAAGTTAATCCAAACACACCCTTAATTTCAAGATTATTTCATGAATTTTAATGTATGATCAGTGATGTTTGAATCAAATTTAAGTTAGCAGCTAGAACTTATATAATTCAAGATAAGGAAAAAGAACTCATCCTTTGGTGGGACAATGGTGGTTTGTTTCTACATCGAAACCAACAAATCATTGACACCAGGTTCTAATTTGAATTAGTAACGGTAGGGTTTATGAAAAAACTGAAAAACCTGAACATGAAAATCCAAAGATTGTTGAAGATGCTGTTGAGACTTCACAGGAATCAGAGTTTTTATGAGAAATCTGCTTGTGAGGTGGAGGAGATAAAAGGTCTATAAATTCAGAGTAGAAGAGCAAGATCAATCAGCCCACTAGAAGAATTTGAGTTTGATCAATTGAAATGGAGATTGCAATGAGGGATTGATCCTAGTGATTCAAAATATGATCTGATTGAAATGGAGACACAGATGCAATAGGGGTTTTTTTTAATATAAAAATATTATTATATTATATGATAATAATATTTTTATAATATATTCCTATTAAGATCTTAATCCAACGGTTCAGATTGAGAAGAGGACCGTAAGTGGATGGAAAGGAAGAGGACCGTAGCCGGATCCAAAGGAAAAGGGGGAGGAGACAACATTTTTCTCTAGCTTATTTTTAATTTAAATATAAAAATATTATATTAAAAAACTAAATTACAAGTATGCTTTATGAGCGTTTAATTATATATCCATCACTTAAATATGATAAGTCAATATTTTCTGTAAAATGAAATTGATGATGTTAAAATTGAAGAATTAAATATGCACTTTATAAACATAAAAAGCTAAAATGATATTGATGCAAGTATAAAAGACCAAATATGAAAGTTGTACTTTAGCGTTTTAGATATTAACTTTTAAGCTCTATCAAATGTTTTGTAAGTTTGAGATATTAAATTTATTCAACTTGGTTTTCATTTATATTATATTGTTTGCTTTTAACATATATTTTTATATGCTTAGATAATAATTTTTTAATTTAACATTCGATTATAATTTTTTATATATTCCACTTATGATATTATACATGTATTGATATGATCATAAATGTTCGAGATTTTTTTATTTTTGTTTTTTTATTGAAAGTGAGTGTACTATAGGAAGCAATAATAGTGGAAAATTTGGAAGAATCGGGTTCAGAAATTAACTTTGTAGGGTCTATTAGATTTTTTTTTTTGGGGGTGAGGTAGGTGATGAGAAGTTTTAATCTTAACACTAGGCCACGTTTGTTTTATTGATCAGATTGCTTATAAGCTGTTTTTTATGTAAATCAAAATATACTTTTTCTTACATACTTACCTCGTATACCGTAAATCACGATTAAAAAGCTGCTTTTAAGCATGTCAATCGTTAATCCAAACGAGTACTTTCTTTTGTACCATTTGCTTTCACCACATATTTTTATATGCTTAAATAACATTTTTTGAATTTAAAATCAGTTTTAAACTTTTTAATATATTCTACTTATGAGATTACTCCCTCTTGTCATAAATATAAGGTAAATTTGACTTTTTTTGGAGAAATTAAGGAAGCTAAATAAGTTATTTAATTATATAATATGTTGCGTATCCTTAGATTATATATCAATTTATTAGTCAAACTAATTAGTTTGGAGAAAAAATAAAAATAAAAAACTCTAAAATAATTTAATTAACTTCCTTAATCTCTCCAAAAAAATCAACTTTATCTTATATTTAGGACCGAAGGGAGTATATGGGTATTTAAAAGTGTATACATTTCAAGATTCATTTATTTCTATTTTTTAATTGGAATAACAATACCATCATCTTCAAAAAAAAAAAAATCATTAATGATAACTTGGAGAAGCAATAGAAGTGCTCGTAATTTTTATGGTATTTGGTGTGCGCATACACATATATATAATGATGATTTTAGGTGTTTAAGCATAGTTCTTCTAAGAGTAGCAATCTACATATTGATAATTTTAATTCTACGTAACCGTGCAATGCACTTGGTATTTTATCTCATAACTTAAATGGTACTTCCTCCGGTCCTAATTATAGGACATATTTACCTAACTTTGGAGAAATTAAGGATAGTAGTTAAATTAGTTAATCATATTTATTTTCCTAAAATGCCCTTATTTAAAACTTAAAATTTAAAAAAACAATAAAATTGAGGTGTATGTGGCATTAATGAGTTGCAAGCATTACTCACTTTTTAGAATACATAAGTGTATTCTTAGATTATTATTGTGTTTAATTATTATTGAGAAAGTATCAATAGAGGGTATTTTGGGAAGAAATTGACAAAAATTAGAACTTTATCCTATAATTAGGACCAAGATCAACTCCCAAATGTTGTCCTATAATTAGGACCGGAGGGAGTATAGTTTATTAGTTAAGAGTGATTCTAATTTTTGAGAAATTAGGATATATATTATGTCTAATTTAATGTTTACCTATATTTCTTCTAACAACAATTATGCACATCCTTACCATTTAAATTATACTTTCCCATAACGCACGGCTAGTTTATCTTGTTTTATATCCCTAAATTGGGATTTATATTTGGAAAAATCGTTTAAAAATATCTTTAGGACAAATTAATTACTGAATGCTACCTGAAAGATTGGTTGCATTTTAACAGAAAATATATTGCATACAACGGAAGATATTTTACACACAATGGAAGATGGTTTATACGTTTATATGGAAGATTTGTGCGCACATAGAAAATTATTTACAAACAAAAAAAGTTCTTTTATACATACGGAATAGTACTTGCACCCTTAATAGTATTTAACCATTAATTTACCAAAAAAATATTTATTCCCAATCCTGCCTTTATATTTCGGCCATTCGATGTCTTTTCCCCCTAACGAGTCATAATACCCTCTCCAGCGTCCCAAAAAAAACAAAACAAAACAAAAGTGGCTAGAACTCACACAATACTGGGCCAGATGGTGGTTCCGCATGCAATTTTTTGTTTTTATATTTTTGGGTTCACTTTTGCAAGGTCCATAGTTCACTTCCCCTAACGGAGATGGAAATGGGAAAACCTCAAAAAATATACCTTCAAAATTTTAAAATCCTAAATCAGATATGTTTTGTGATTAACCACGCTTGATAACAAATTCTTTTCTCATTTTAGTAGAAAAATATTGATTTGGAATCTTGAAATTTTGGAGGCCCTTTTCTAATTTTTCCAAGTGGGAATCTCTTGTGGCTAAAGTTGATACTCCCTCTTATCCTAAATATAAGATAAAGTTGATTTTTTTGAAGAGATTAAGGAAGATAAATAAGTTATTTAATTATATCATATGTTGTGTATCCTTAGATTATATATCAAGTTATTAGTCAAACTAATTAGTTTAGAGAGAAAAATAAAAATATTTTAAAACAATTTAATTAGTTTATTTAATCTTTCTAAAAAAATGAATTTTATCTTATACTCCCTCTGGTCCTAATCATAGGACAACATTTGAGATTTGATCTTGGTCCTAATTATAGGATAAATTTTTAATTTTTATCAATTTCTTCTCAAAATATCCCCTATTGATACTTTCTCAATAATAATTAAACACAATAATAATTTAATAAGAGTAGATTGGAAGTTGTTAAGGGAGATTGATGACGTTGGATTATGTGAAAGTTTGGAGAAGTCGTGTGTGAGGCAGGAGATATAAAAAAAAAAAAAACAGAGAATCAACATAATTGGATGCCATTTTAAATTTTAAATAAGAGTATTTTAAGAAAATAAATATGATTAACTAATTTAACTACTATCCTTAATTTCTCCAAAATTAAATAAATATATCCTATAATTAGGACCGAAGAGAGTATTTAGGATATAAGGTATTATTTGTATATGGTTTAAAGTGTACATTTAATAATGAAGTATTTATGAAAAGACCACGGACACCATAAAATTTAATGCTCGTTTGGAATAACTTATTTTTAGGCAATAAGTACTTATAAATCATAATTCACAGTATATAAGGTAAGTATGTCAGAGAAATTTTATCTCAATTTATATAATAAAAACTTATTTTCTAAGAAATCGTGATCCCAAATATACTATCAATGGGGTGAAAAAATGCCCATGAAGGTTTAAAGTAAGGCACAAAGGCACATGTTAATTATGCCTAACGTTGGTTGCTTACTTTGGGGTGGGACCCACGCTGGAGTCAGGGGTAATGGGAGAGAGTAAGGGGAGGTATTTTTTATTGTACATAATTAACTAGGAAAGTGCCAGTACGAAAACTAAAGAAGAGAAATAGCTACGTACGTAGTTGGTCAGGGAAGTGGCAAAATGTTTTTTTGTAGACACTGAAGATGACACACGACACATTCATAGTACAAGAAACATAAGCATGATGATGAGAATGTCTTGGAATACGTAAACCTAATGGGAAACTAATTCACATTTGGAAACAAAAAAACTTGTTGATGAAGAAAGAGGAGTGCGTCTCTATGCGCCTAGGACTTTTAATTTTAATTTGAAGCCTACCAATTCCAATCAAGGATAAAAGGGTCATTTGATAATATTTTCTGGTATTTTTATAATACATACATTCCATCTCATAACATACCAAATGGACCATGATAATCCACATCATCACATTACACTGCATTGAATTCTATTATTGTTTGGTGTGTGATTAAACTAAACGGCCCTATATGTTCTTTGTATTTTGGGAACATTTAAAATTATTGAAAAATCCCGCATTGCAAAACGTATTATCCATAAGTATTTGAAGCTTGTTGGCTTAGGTGTAATTAGGGGTGAGCATCGATTTTTCGGTAAAAACCGAAAAAACTGAACTACCGAAATAAAGGAAATTATGAAACTGAACCAAAATAACCGAAATTATTCGGTTTTGTAAGAAAAAATCGAAATTTTTTTAGCTTTAATTTTTTACTTCAAATATCTGAATTTTCAACCAACAAAAATTAATACAAATTATAAAATTGAATAACCTCGTTAAGATTCAAAGAAAGATGATATAAAACAAAGTATAAACAACATATTACATATATGATCAATGTAGTTTGGAGTACCCAATATTCCAATAATGGAACCAAAAATAGGAAGGTTTTTGAGAGATGCAGAATAATTGTATTTAACATTATTTAATCCAAAGAAAGCGTAACAAAAATTCAAAAAGATAAATATCCAATGATATATCATTCTTTGTCTTGCATCCGGTTTTTCGTTGGTGGCATATTCTTTTAATATTTTCGGTTTTTCGGTTTAAACCGAATTTTTTTGAAAAAACTGAACCGAAAAGACCAAAATTGATTCGATTCGGTCTTCGGTTTCGGTTTGGTTTTGCTCACCCCTAGGTGTAATCTATCTCTAATGATACTTATATATAACTATGTAAAATGAAAGACATTTATATATAACTAAAGATAAACACTTAACGAAGAAGACATGCATATGTTAAGAATGAGTTAGGTCCATTCGACGATCTATCTTCTTAGATACTTTTGAACAATAAATTTTCTAATGGGGAATTTTAAGCAATTTTCCCCAGAAAGAATAATGATTAACACATGAATAGCTATTGTTGGTGTTGTAGTTATTGTTCACATGATATTAGTTGTATTCCTCAAAAACAAAATAGTTTAATCAATAATCCCCCAAAAAAATCCGAACAAAGAAGGTTTTAGCTTTTAGGCCAAACTTCATTATTAAACCGTTGGTTGCTATTAAATGAAAATTAAATTAGTTGGCAAAACAAAAGAAAGGGAGTAAAACAATAAAATGCACTAAATATTTTAAATAAGGTACAGATCCAGATTAATTTCTGGATCTATCATGAATCACAATACACTGTTTCTCCATTATTGACTCTAAAATTGTGTTCTAACACTTGGCCCAAGACACATGCATGCCTTTTTAATATAGGGCTTCCCAACTTCGTAATGCTGATTGAAATCTTGCCTCTTTTATGTTTTTAACATAATTGGTTAATATTGATTAAAAAATAAATGAAGCGTAGCTATCAAACTATCAGAATTTGCAAATAAGATAAATATAATATTTATTGATGAGAGGAAAATGTCAAACTTTGCAGGCACATTTTCTTGTTGGACTTTATCACAAAAATAGGGCAACCATTTTATTCTCAATAATATTTCCACACTTTTTTATGAAAAGGAATATTCCCATGTGATCTATTATCGAATACATAATTGACGGAAAAATTCTAAAAAACATATCTTGGAATAGAGGGAAAGATAAATCAGTGCTATGAAAATTCGGAAATTTCATATCAATGTTGTGGCAGTACGGAGGAGGAATATGAGATTTTGAAATCTTGGAGAAAAGAAGAATATGCCCTTCAGGTGTCCCTCATTTTCAGCTCAAAATAACAACATTGGTTTCTTTATTAACAACTCCGCATTTTGCATTAACAACTCATCTTTCTAATTTTACAATAACAACATCGGTCTCTTTATTAACAACAATGTATTGTACATTAACAACTCGACTTTCTTGTTTGTAATAACAACATCGGTCTCTATATTAACAACACCGTATTCTGCATTAACAACTCTACTTTTTTGTTTCACAACTTCATAATTTAAGTTTCAGGGTCAATAACAACACCTCTCTCTTTATTAATAACACCGTATTTTTTTTATTAACAACACCATATTTTGAGATACGAAGATGTGAAAGAATAAAGCGGAGTTGTTAATGTAGAATGCGTAGAGCTGGGAATTAGGGATAGAGCCGGGAAAACGGGCCGAGCCCGTCGGGCTGGCCCTTTTAGACCCTGGCCCTTCAAGGGCCGGGCTTGTAAATTGTAGCCTCAAAAGGAAGTCGGGCCTAAAAGGGCCGGCCCTGTAGGGCCTCGGGCTTAAAAGGGCCGGCCCTTTAGGCCCGTTTATTTATTATTTATTTTTTACTTGGAAAGAAACCATGTTACATTTTTGAATTACCTTATTGAATCTATATGTCACTCTGTCCTCATATTATATAGAGTATGATTTTTGAGTATATTGTTTTGTCTAATTGAATCATATTGTAATTTTTGAGTATATTGTTCTGCCTATTTAGACTAAAATCATATTATATACTATTCTGCCTGATAGAGTATGATTTTTTATGGAGGTTGTAATTATTTTACTACTTCAACCTACTGCTCAAAGTGAAACACAATCAAATGTCCTTGAAATTGATGATAGTGGTGAAGAAGATGAAAATGATAGTCGTCATACTCATATTGTTTAGAGGTTAGAGTATTTAGTTTCTTGCCTTTTTATACTTTGACCTTTGTGTGAGTTATTTATGGGCATGATTTTACCTTTGATTATACATTAGTAACTGTATTTGTTTGTTGCAAGAGACGTGTTATTTAAACTTTAATGTTGACAACATTTATGTATTAAATTAGAACTTTAATCTTTGTTATTTACTAATTATATCTCTCTGGGGAAAATATGCAGAAAAAATAGTTGAATATTGTGAAAAGGATTTCCCGGCCCTGATGCTCTCGGGCCGGGCCTTGAAAAACTGCAATTTTCCTGACCTCGAGCCCTTTAGGGCCGGCCCTGTTAGGCCCTGGCCGTCAAGGGCCAGCCCTGTAGGGCCGGGCCGGCCCTGATTCCCAGCTCTAATTAGGGACAACCCTTGACGATCACGGTTTAAAAAATTGTTGTTTTTCAAAGCCCAGCCTGTAGGGCTTGAAGCCCTTTTCACAAGATTTTACAATTTTTACTTTTTTTCAGTTTTGTTTAAAAAAAATCATAACAATAAAATTCCTAATTTAACACATAAATGTTGTCAAAATTAGAGTGTAAACGATATGCATCATACAACAAACAAACATAGTCATTAAGTCATAATCAAAGGTAAACTATTGTCTACATTCCACAATTACAAATAATTAATAAGAAGGCTTAACAAAATTAAAAATATTTCTTATAAATATATCTTGAAAAGTGTAAGTAGTCAACAAAATAAATAACACAAGATCTAAATAAAACAATCACCAAAAAATAAGTCAAAAAATACAAAATTGGTAAGAATACTTATGAAATAAGAAATATCTTTTATAATTTTTTAATTTTTAGGATTATTAATATAAGATATTCTTATGAAACTTAATTCTAAAAAAGATAATAACAATTAAATATCTACAATATCATTAACCAAATATAAAAAATTAATAATATTATTATCATATAAATAATTTTAAAATATAAAAGATATATATATACAGGCCTAAAAGAGCGCTTTCACTTTTGAGACAAAAATATTAGGCCCGACTTTTGTAAATTCAGGGCTTAAACGGGCTGGCTCGACGGGCTCAACCCTTTTTCTCGGCTCTAAGAATGCGGTGTTGTTAATAAAGAGAGAGGTGTTGTTATTTCGAGCTGAGAGAGTAGGACAGCTGAAGGGCACATTCGTCTTTTAGCCGAGATTTCAAGATCCTAGATTTCTCCTCCGTACTGACACAACACAGACCTGAGATTTCCGAATTTCACTGCATTAATTTGTCCTTTCCTACACTCCAAGGTATTTTTTTTAAGAATTTTTCCCATAATTGACTTGTCACCCTGAAAAAATTACCAAAATTTCCATTGATGAGAGAAAAATTGGATACAGCCTTATTGAGGATAATTTAAACAGTTTGCTCCTTTTTTCTATATCTGCATAATATTGATCACACGTAACATATCAATTATTTTATTCTCCTATGTGTTTTGGTGTTAATAATTAATCTCTTTTCATACTTGTATAAAATAATGGAAACTTAGCCAAGAGACATGAAAATTTGTAGTTTTTTATAAACCCAAGTAAGGTGCCAAAATTAAGAGTGTTTACAATCAGTAAGTTTAATATAATATTGGTAACATTGCAAATGAGAATATATTCCAGGTTTGATTGGATTTAAAGCAATTTTTAGTACTCAGTTTTAGCTGACACATTAATTTGGTTCCCTGCATATTTGATGCATTTCCAGTATATTTGTTTAATTGCACATACAATTATTTATAAAATCATTAAATGTAATAAATTTGGTAAATCTATAATTTGTTTTTTATATACTTCTTTTTTGTGTGTATCTATGTATTCGAAAATTAAGCCCACCTCATTCCCAACACAAGATTGTTTTAAAAAAAAATTATTAAACTAGTAAATAATCAATCATAAAAAATGTCAAGATATAAATTATTAATCCAAATCCTTTCATTAGTATAAAAAAAAAATCATTACTCCAAAACTTATAATTTTATTATTTTGAATAATTTAATTTTCTTATTCTAATTATTCAAAATAATTTTAATTTTAAATGAATACTTTTAATCGAAAATTTCATTTATTTTTTCCCAACAAAAAAAAAAAAGAAAACTCTTGTTGCCAAGCATAAATAAATATTATAAATCAAACATTTTTCTCTTCTTACGCATTATACTCTTTCGGTTCTTAATATAAGATATATTTGAAAAGTCAACCTTAGTTTAAATATGAGACGTAGTTTTCATATTTGTTAAATTTTTCCTAATTTGCGTTTATTGATACTTTCTCAACAATAATCAACAAGAAAAGAAAAGGAAGGAATTAAAAAACATGATTAAGATATTTTAGAAAATATATATTATATTAAATAATTTAACTAACACCTTAATCTTAATCTAAGCAACGTTGATAAATATATTTTGAATTAAATACAAGTGGGAGTATTAATTAAGTGTGAGGAATAAGGCTTAGAGACTTGGATCTTACCTTTGAAAATGATGATTTATTGACCCCAAATAATTGCAACAATCTTCCTAGGAGGGCAAAAGATTTTGCTCTCACAAGTCACAATGTTGTTGATATTCCGCAATCAAAGCGCACAGCTCAAAGTCCAGACGAAGGAGTTTCACACTCATTAGTCACTTCTAGTCGCAATCAGAGTGTGCGCGTGTATTCTGAAGTAGGTGTGAAATTGTGAATTATACTGCTTTTTTTGAGACAGGGACGACGATGCAATTACGGATTCGAAGCAACCAATCATCAGGTACAAAGCAAAAACAGTAGTAGTAGTAAAGATTGTAGTGAAATTGAAATCGTTGTCTCGTACAATTAGAATCGTTTTTTTAGATGTTTTGTGAAGATTGTAGTGAAATTCGTCGACCAATGAGCGGGAATAACGCGCATTCCCTGTGAAAAAAAACTGGAATAAATTTACCGGCAAATCAAATTTTCACGATTCGCGAGAGAGAGAGAGAGAGAACTAGCTGTGGACTTTTTTGATTCAGCCCACCCTCTCTTCCACTTGAAGACAATCACATGGTCCTACCCTTTCTTCCTCTCGTCCCCATTCTGAATTTATTTTTCCGTTCCTTCGTAACAAATCTGTTGGATAATATTTCTAAAATCATCCTCCCTAGATGTTCCTTCAATTATTACCATTCTCCTGACATTCCTCTCAGATCTCCGGGACTTGTCTCTTTTTCTGCATTCTATAATGTGTGTAGTTCAACCTCTCACCGAGTCACCGGGCTGAGGTATTTGAATTCTTAAAGAATATTAGCTCAATTCAAATGTTTTTCGCGTTGATTACTCTCTTGGATATCCAGATATTTTATGATGAGTTCTTGAAGTTTCTTTCTTTGCGTTTCCTTTATTTCTGGGTTGCATGTGATATCTCTGGATTCAGGGTTCATTTGATATTTCGATATCGCCATTTGTTCCCAATGCTCTCGAATGGCGTGAAATTGGGGGGACTCGGTAGGTGTACGTCCTACGAGTTGTTGGAATTTTGAGTCTCAAGTAATACCCTATTAGTCATTAGTTTTCAAAAGGGTATTGCAATCGTCTATCTTCACTGGGTTACGTGTTGCCACCACATACATCTTACACTCCCTTTAAAGTATCCCACTTTTGGGCGGTTTTACCAGAAGTTAAAATCGAGTTAGATGGATTGGGGAGTGAATTCTAAGCAAAGCTGATAACTACATTTTATTTTATTTTCCATTTAAATATGCGTCTAGTACTCTGGTGAAACAGTTCAGGCTGATCTCTTTTTTCGTTGTGTGCGTTCTGCTTACAGATTTTGACCGCTCTTGAGTTTCGTTTACCGATTGAATCCACTCATCATTCAATTTTACCTGATCATGTTTCAAGTTTCTTCTTACTTCAAGCCAAGAGATTGAGATTCCGTTAGCAATGAACTTTCTCCATAAAGGATTGGGATTCGTGTGAAGAAACACTAGATAAAGTCACCGTGAAGTAAGAGACAGGTGCCGCTTTGTGTTAATTATAGATGGACCGACGAAGTTGGCTATGGCGCAGGAAGTCATCTGAGAAGAGTCCTGGCGAAACTGAGAGTTCAGGGTCAATATCGTCTCTTTCAGAGAGATTCTCTGACGATCAGGTAGGGCAGCGATATGACTCTGTTCCGCCCATTTTTCTAGATAGTTTCTCTCTGTTTGTTCTGCATTTCCATGAAATGAAAAACTCGTTGGAGTTTGATATCTGTGGTTGTTTTAAGTTATTGTGATGTTGGAAAAAATTTGGCAGACTCTGATGTTTCTGCTATGTTTTCCAAGGTATATCCAACGCAAACTACTCCATCACCAGAAGTCACATCTAAAGCTGCACCTATTATTGAAGAAGTTTCTGATGTGAAGATTCTAACAGAAAAATTATCTGCTTCTCTTCGAAACATTAAGGCCAAAGAAAACTTGGTAAAGCAGCATGCGAAAGTTGCTGAAGAAGCTGTCTCAGGTACTATTTTTTTGGCTCCTTTCATGCCACTGGCAGTAATACTACCTCATTATGTTTATTGCCACATACATTTGAGATTCATCCAAATCATAACTCCAAATAACCCCCAAAAAGATGATGCTATGAGGAGAATATGAAGAAACCTTACATGAGAAACAGTCAAACAGATCCTGAAAGTCATAATCAACTTCTGCAAACCATTTAGTCATCATTTTAGGGTCATGTTAACATCATTAACTCTTTATATGCATACTTGATATGTTTGTTTCTCCTTGAATACATTATACGTCAGTAAGCATTAATGATATGCACATGCGCACTACTGAAGACAACTGTTGAGTTAGTTCATGTCAAAGAAAATATTTACTCATGATCCCTAAACTTCCCTAATTTGGTTGTCAAACTTTTATGGAATGGGAAAGCTAGTGATCTTTGGCAGTTGCTACTGTCCTTGCATTGATTGTTGGTTACATTTTTTATGGATGAAATTTTCAAGTGAAAGCTAAAACTGTCTTTTCCTGAATCCTGACCCATGGGTTAAGTTCATATTAGGACAATCCAGTAATACATGCTCTATCTGTGAGCCTGTGACTATCATATATTTCTTCTCTACCGGATTGTTTTGGGGACGTTCATCCATTATTCTTTGAAGAGCTTATTACCACCCTGGTTTTCTCTCTTTTATTTTCTCGAAGGTGGAAAGCTTAAATTTGCAATTGAGAAAAGTTCCTGACATTGGCTTTTGAGTGTTTTTAGGATGGGAGAAGGCTGAAAATGAATTGTCGTCTTTGAAACAACAACTCAATGCTGCAAATCAGAAGAACTCAGCACTTGATGATCGGGTTAGTCATCTTGATGGGGCACTCAGGGAGTGCATGAGGCAACTTAGACAAGCTAGAGAAGAACAAGAGCAAAAGATCAATGAAGCTGTTGCAAATAGCTCTCATGACTGGGAATACAAAATATCTGAGCTTGAGGCTCAACTTCAAACAGCTGAAGCTGAAGCTTCTGTGTCAATTCATTCTGATCTTCACCTTCAACTTGAGGCTTTGGAGAAAGAAAATTCAGGACTTAAGCTTGAGCTACAATCTAGACTTGAGGAGCTAGAATTCAGGATCGCTGAGAGAGATTTGAGTGCAGAAGCTGCTGAAACAGCAAGCAAGCAACATCTGGAGTGCAAAAGGAAGGTGGCTAAGCTTGAAGCTGAGTGCCATAGACTAAGAGCCGTAATCCGCAAAGCATTCTCTGCTAACGATCACAAATCTTTGACTGCCTCCTCAGTTTATGTAGAGTCCTTTGCAGATAGCCTGTCAGATAATGGGGAAAGGCTACAAGCTATTGAAAGTGATGTGCGCAAATTGGGTGTTTGGGAGATGAATGAATGGGAACCAAGTCGTTCTGACTCATGGGCATCTGCTTTGATCACAGAACATAATCAGTTTAAGATTGAAAAGGCCATTCGAAAAAATCTTTTGGCCCCTTCAGTTGAGATCAATCTCATGGATGATTTCCTCGAGATGGAAAAACTTGCTGCATTGCCTGGTACAGAACGTAGAAGCATTTCTGCCGAGGCAGGACTTGTGTCAGATCAACCTAATGGTGACCAAAATGAAATGAGAGGTGAATTGAAATCTGTAATTCAAAAGAATACTGAATTGGAGAAAAAGCTAGAAAAGATGGAAGCGGACAGACTTGAGAAAGAGATGGGCTTTGCTGAGTGCCAAAAGCAGCTTGAGGCATCACAGAGTCGAATAAAGGAAGCAGAGTTGAAGGTAGCAGAGCTTCAAACTAAGTTAGCTCTTGCAAACAAAACAAATCAAGAAGCTTATGAAGAACTAAAGTCAACCAAAACAAAGAATAAGGAAACTGAATCAAAATTGAGAGTTGTTCACAGCGAAGTAGAGGATTTGGTTTCAAAAATTGGTTCATTGGAGAAGGAGATTGAGAAGGAGCGAGCTTTGTCTGCTGAGAGTGTTGCCAAGTGTGAGAGGTTGGAAGATGAACTTTCGAGGATGAAGCATGAATCTCAACTCCAGCAAGAGGCTGAGAAAGCTCACAGAGGAGGTGTTAACGTTGAGTTGAAGTCAAAGCAGGTCAGTTTGCTAAAACATATTAGGAACACTGGAAATCTGCTCTTAATTTGCCATTCTGCGTATATGCTTAGGCAAGAGATAATTTTTTTCCTTGTAGATTATTTATACTAAACAAAAGTTATAAATCACATTAGCCGTATGTGAAGCTTTGTTGGAATTGCATTAAGTTAATGTTTTGCACCACCCATCTTGTTGTCTCCACATCTTAACTGCAGGAGAAGGAACTTGCTTTGGCTGCTAGTAGATTTGCTGAGTGCCAAAAGACCATTGCATCTCTTGGCAATCAGTTAAAGTCCCTTGCAACACTGGAAGACTACCTGCTTGATTCAGAGAACCCTAAGGACCTTACTCTTGAAGTTACACCAAGTGCCCAAAATGGTGCTGATCCCTTGAAATTGCTTCGTCAGTTCGATTTGCCCAAAAGAAATTCTGAGTCATCAATATTGTTAAAATCATCTGTTACCCATGAGAAAAGCCGTAATGGTTTTGGTAAGTTCACCCCTAGAAGTAAGAGTGTAAGCAGAAGAGGAACTCACTGAAAAGTCATACTTTATGTGTTTACTCGTTTCTTATATAATAGAGTCTCTTGGATTCATCATTTATGAATCCAAAGTTGCATATATTTTACTTTAAAAGCACTGGTTGCAGAAGCATAAGTTGCTCAAGGCATATATACTTATGTGTAAATTCCAGCATTTGTAAAGGAAAAAAACAAAGGTTCTCAACTTTTGATGACTACTTACCTTACAGCTGTCTTTGATTTGCTTCTTTATTTGATTCATTTGGTACTGGTCAATTCAGCAATGAGACAACTATCCCATACTATATCAGATGGAATTTTTTAGGTCTAATCTATGGCTAGGGTCATCAAGGCAAGGCGATTTTTGTTTTTTTGTTGATTGTTTTTTGATAGATTTTAGAAGAAGTTACAATATTTGTCATCTCTATGATTGTCTGTATGTGACCAATTCAAACTTGAAAGACGTATATGGTTTCTGTCTCTCTTTTTGCCTCCTAAGAAAAGATATGTGGGGTCGGTTTGATTGGGTCTTTACGTTCTGTTTATATTTTCCCAACTGACCAGTTGAAGTACTGGAGAAGATTCGATTGGGAGGTCACACTCACATCACAATATGTAGGATGGTAACTAGGAAGTTAAAAAAATATATATATGTAGGATAGGAACTAGGAACTGAAATTACGATAGGACCCCCTTACAGAAAAAGTTCCCAGTTTGATTATAAGCTGCTGGTTGGGGGGGATACAGTAAAAAATAAAGAAATAATGTTTGAAAAGGCTTGTATATATTCAGGGCAAAAAAAAAAAAAAAAAAAAGCTTGTATATATGATATAAAGGGGGGAAATAGATTCCAAGTTCTAACATGCTTCTCCTGTGATGGAAATAAAATATTATTTCCTGAAAATTAAACTGGAAATTTTTAGAATATTTAATATTTATTATGCAAATCTTGATATAGTGCTTACATAAATGTTGAATTATTTTTAAAATATTTATACAAATTTTTAGCTTTGTTAGAATCACATTATTTTTTTAATTACTAAAATTTATATAATTTTTAAAATAAAATAAGTAACTAATCTATCATAAAATTTGTTAGAATTACAGAATTCTCTATCCTATTTTTAATATCCTACACTAAAAGGCAAGAATAAATTACAGAAAACTACTTTTTTTGTTTTTGAAACTTTGCTGAAATGAAAAACCTTTTCCTTCCCCTTAATAGAAGTTTGTATATATAGTTATTTCCCACAAATAACCTACTAAATTTAAAGTAAGTTGCTATTAAATTGGCAATGCTATGTAATAATGAATATTTAATGATAAAGATATTTTTTTTTACCTGAATGATAAAGAGATAAGAACTAGCAAAAATGAAGAACCTTAGGATGAATATATGGTCATATATATATAAAAAAATAAGTTATGAGAAAAATAGTAGAGTCTAGATTTTTAGATTTGACGGTTCCACCAACATATATTAAATTACCATCTCTACTGACTTCAAACCTTCCCCCTATAAAAAGAAAACATAGTAGATTCTTGTCAGACGTGGTAGTTATCACCGCTGTCTATTGCACAAAAAAGTTGTCATTAACAATTTTACCAGCCAACATTCTTACTACATAATCAGGACCTCCAACCTCACATATTTCACACTTTGTTCATTAAATCCCACTTATAATGACTAAAAACAACACAAAATACCAAAAAACATAGCAAACTTTTCAAACACATTCCAAACACCATTACACTATAAGCAAAATATTTAAATATGATCTCTAGTTTTCATTAACAAGTTAAAGAGCCTCCATTGACAACTATCGCTGCTCCCATTAACAACTCTTTTTTCTACGCAAATCAGGTTATGTAGCACCAAACCCTTCACCCTCATCTTCATTCCTTACCTCTTCTATTGAAGAAACACACTACCATGAACCAAAAAACATAGTATAATGACAGCAAAAATAGAGCATACAAAACTATTCTCAAACACATTGAAACCTTAGCCAAAGTATATCCATTACATTTACTAAGCATTCCTTTATAGTTTGCAAGCATATGGAGGACAATACCCATAAAAATCAGACAGTCCTTTTCAATTTATCATGACCAAAATAAAGATCAATAAAAAAAAAAACCTTTAGTTCTCACAACCAACATTTAAATATAACCTCTAGTTGTCATTAACAAGTTAAGGAACCTCCATTAATAAGTATCGTTGCTCCCATTAACAACTCTTTTTTCCTACGCAAATAAGGTTATGTAGCCGCAAATCCTTCACCCTCATATTCATTCCTTACCCTTTCTATTGCAAAAACACACCACAATGAACCAGAAAATAGAGCATAATCACAACAAAAATAGAGCTTGCAAAACCATACCCAAACACATTGAAACCTTAGCCAAAACATATCCATTGCATTTACTAGGTCTTCCTTTATAGTTTACAAGCATATGGAGGACAATATCCACAAAAGGCAGACAACTTTTTCCATTTTTTCAGGACCAAAATGAAGATAAATCAACAAAACCTATAGTTGAAAAAAAACATTTACATATGATATATAGTTGTCATTAACAAGTTTAGCAGCCTCCATTGATAACTATCGCTGCCTCTACTAACAACACATTTTTTTCTACGTAAATCATGTTATATAGCCACAATCCTTTCACCCCCATCTTCATTCCTTAGCTCTTCTATTGCAAAAACAAAGCACAATGAACCAGAAAATAGAGCATAATGACAGTAAAAAAAAGAGCATACTAAATCATATCAAAACACATTTAAACCACAGTCAAAGCAAATCCATTGCATTTATTAGATCTACATTTTTAGTTTCCAAGCAACTAGAGGACAGTAAATGAAAAAACCTGTCCATTTTTTAGGACCAAACGAAGATAGATCAAGCTGAAATCTGTTTAACCACTCAACGGAAAACATGTGTCAAATGGAATAATGAAGACAAGAGAGTTGGTAGCATCAATTTCTTACCTTACTCTTCAAGAGAGTTGTTATGATCTTCATTTCGTTCTTCATGCCATTTCCGGAGCTGTTCGTTTCTGCATTTCACACCTTTTTTCCTTCCCTCTCTCTATTTATCTAATAGGGGTTTCTTGGTCTTTTGCCATTTCCAATTTATTAAAAAATGGTTCCATGGGACTTGAGAGTACTTTCAGAATTTCCTAAAACTATTTTATCGTATATTAGCTTCCATGGGACTACAGTGTAATTCTCCATAATAACATACCTCATTAATGAGATAAGACAGGTTGTTGTTATTATTGTCTAGTGTAGTCAATGTTATGTAGCCTGGACCGGACCGGCCGGTAGACCGGTCAGGTCCGGGTTACAATTTTAAAAAAATTTTAATTTTTTCTTTAGAATTTCATACTATAAGTCTAAAATTTTCAATTTCTCATCGGTTTAGTCCCGGTTTGGCCCCGGTCTGACCCACTGACACTTAACTCAGTACCCCGATCGGTTCAATACTCGATCCGGGTTTTAATACCTTGAGTGTAGTAGTATTAGTGTATATATTGAATATTTAAAGAAATTTTTGTAATTTTAATAAAGTCTTGAAGTTTTTGTTACTCTGAGTTTCAAAAGCAGCTAAAAATTCAACGTATTTATAACCTATATATATTGTACTAGTTTTAAAAAAAATATATATAATTTCAATAAATTTATAATTTTATTTTATTTTTATATTATTAAAAATGGAAAACTGAAATCCGTGTTTTAATATTTGAGTGAAAGTGCATCTAGCACCCCGATTTATTTTTGAAGGTGCAATCAGCATTTTAAAGTCTTGCACCCTAAACTATTTTTGGAGGTGCAATCATCATCCTAGAGTATTTAAGAGTGCAATAAGCACCCTAAACTATTTTTGGAGGTGCAATTAGTACCCTAATGTATTAAAAATGGAGCAATTACACCCCTTTACTAACAGAATACTAACTCCATTTGCTGACACATCATTTCCTTTTCTCTTTCATCGATCTTAAACCCCAAATCTTGAGTTAATATTCTGTTAGTGAAGGGGTGCAATTGCTATATTTTTAATATATTAGGAGCAAAATTGCACCCTTAAATACTAAAAGAAGGGACGAACATGTTAAAAATCAATGAAAGAGAAAAGGAAAAAGTGTGTCAGCAAACAGAGTTAGTATTCTGTTAGTGAATGGGGTGTAATTGCTCCATTTTTAATATATTAAGGTGCTAATTGCACCTCCAAAAATAGATTGGGGTATTGGATGCACGTTTACCCCTAATGTTTTTTGTCAACACCTGCTTCCATTTAAATATTCACAGAGTAATAGAGACTAAGTTCCACTGGCATACAAAAAAAGTATAAATATACTGATAATAAGTATTTGTTTATAGACCAGAATCAACCATGCAGAATTTGATAATATTCACAAATATGTACAGAATATGCAAAAAGTATTCCAAATACAAACCACATATAACCATGATCTCCGTCTCAAGAAACGTGCCCATTAGTTTCTCGTGTCTTCATCCTTGACTTTCGAGACAAGAAAATGATTAAGGTAGGGACATTATTCTTCATATATCATACCATAGTTCATATGATTGTGTGAATGTCATTGTTTTTGCTTTTATTAATCAACATGATTTGCCTAGAAGAGGCAATTAGTATGTGTGGCGAGGTGGACGCAATCGGACTATCCCCACCGCCCCTCGATAGCGGGTTTCTTTCGCCTTCCCAGGTTTCGAACACACGCCTTTGGGCTATAAGACGCATGCCATGTGAAATCTGGTACAATTGAGCTAAGTCCGATTGCGTCCACCTCACCACACATCTCTGAGCCCTAGAGGGGTGGCATGATCGTGGGGGGTGTGACATTTTTCCTCAACGTTAAGTTATTGTCTCTATGTAGCTAGATATGGGTTCAAGTCTTCAACCCATCATCATCATCATCATATCACACACAAGTAACGTATAAGAGAAACTTAAGAAAAGTACTTAGTGTTATTGGTAATATTGGGTCATAAAAGGTCATTGGCGGATTCAAAACTTAATTAACTTCGTAATCCTGAAGATTATTATTGTATCTCAGTTATGTTATGTCAGGGTTTTGAAATTTGAGAATGAAGTTTAAGTCAAAGCAATTACATGATCTCCACTTTATTTCTTTCAAATCAAAATAGCATGTTCCTCAGATGATCTTTAATAAATAAGCCCCAAAAAAAACTTATAAAAAGCCAACCCTTCTAATAAGAAGAAACTTCCCTCATTATGAAGGGAAATAAACAAAAGAAAAAAAGGCTGTGACTATTGTCAGCTTCAAAGAACATGCTTTCTTCTTCTGATATGTCTCAGTCTTTAATCACTCTTTGCTTAGCAGATTATAGAATACCTCTGGCTTTTTATGCTCTGACTCGCACACAGCCTGGAATCACAACAGTACCATGTGTTAGCACTTAATAAGGATGAAAAATGCTTTTTTTTTAAGTACCCATAAATAAGCTTATTTTCAATTTCATTCTTTATAAGTATATACCTTTTCAATTTAGTTCTAATGCTTTCAATAATGTTGACAACTTATGGTGCAAGTTAGTAGTGTTAAGTATGTTATAAATGTCTAAGCTCCCTATTATGGGACGCCTTCTAAAAGGTGTTATTGGTTTTTTTTATATGGCATTTGCTAGTTTTAAAAAGTATTAAATATATTTTTTTCATATATACCCATTATTAATAAGGGTAATGAGAGAGAGATAGAGAGAAAGAGAGAGAGTACAAATTAACGTGATGGAGTTTAGTGTAGTTATTAAGTGTAATATTAGAAATAACTTGAATTTTATGACAAATTTAATGTTTTTAGCTGTTTTTATTGATACACATGAACTAGTTAGAAGTGACTTATATATAAGACCAACGGGGTTAGTTTACAAGGTTTGACACCTGCTTTGAATGACCGATTTTCTTTTCTAAAAAGTTAAAGCTTGACAAAACATAAAAGAAGTAATGTTGAGTATGAGATCATTGGAACAAAAACAATTATTGTTAATGCAAAACAAAGTATAGGGAGATTTTGTTTCACCTGCATTGCAAATGCCAAGTGAATAATTGTTGCTTCAGCCCAAGGCCTTCCCATAAACTGAAGACCGATTGGCAAACCCCATTTATCATAACCAACCTGTGAAGGACAATTTAGATTCCTTATTAAAAAAAAAAAAAACAACTCTTGCAAAGAAAATTTGAAAAGTGAAGGAGAATATGGTAATTTCTTACAGGAACAGTCACAGCAGGAAGTCCCAGAAAGTTTCCTGCTATGGAATATCTAACCAGTGCAGCTAATTAAAATGGCAGGAAGCAGATAAGATTTTGTTGGGAATTTGTAAAAATTAATGTAATCAAGTTTTAAAGTTTCATGTGCGTATATATGGACTAAACTTAGATCAAGTTCATTAAGTTCATCACGTCTTTGGGGCTAAATGTTGATTGAGAAAAACGAATCTAGTTGGCACAATTTGTTTGGAATAATGAACATAATGGACCTAATGAACTTGATCTAAGTTTTGTCTGTGCGTGTGTGTGTGTGTGTATATATATATATATATATATACCTCCATTGACGTAGTCAAGCTCACCAGTCTTGAGGGCATCATCTTGAATGGAGTATGCAGTCACACTGTTTCAACGCATAGCATAAAAACAACTTGGTACTAATCAAATGAAAGACATAATGTTTCAAGTTTGAGAAATTAGTACAATAATTAGAGAAAGTGGGACAAACCCAGTGGTTGGTGAGACTATAACATCTGCCTCAGCAAATATCTTCTTATGAAACTGTAACTGGCGATTCCTATATACACACCAAAACAAAATATGTTAAAACTTACCTTTCAACTGAGACTAACATTTCCAACGTTACTTATATGTTTGTGACAAATAATGTTGACTTTTTAGTTTCAAAATTGGTCAAATGACAGAACGTATACCTAATTTTCTGAGCTTTTACATACTCCTTGCTGCTGAAAGCACCATAGATGTTAAGAGCTACTCTTGCATCCCATCCTTGATCCGACCCGTACTTTCCTCGTATCAAATCGAGCGATGTGCTACACTCGGATCCGATTGTTAAATAATGTGCCAGCCTCATCACTTCTATCTCTGGTATTGTCACTTGTACAGTCTTGCATGTTTCAAACAAAAAATTAAAGTTGGCAGGTTTACCTTTGATGACCAAAAATTTGGAATTTGAGTTTAGATATTAAAAATGTGAGTTTTTTTTTTAAAATTATTATTATTATTGTTAGTGGTCAGTACCTGCCAACCATAATGTGTCTGAAGTTTGTCTAAAGCTTGAGAGCAGCATAATCTTACTTCATCACTGCAATCATCAAACCACTAATTGACCAAATTCGTGGTTAGCCAACAAATGATATATCAAAAGTCAGAACCAAAAACAAGTTACTTCTTTAATATAAATATTTATGTATATATATGAACAAATAATTATTAATTTAATGAGGGCTAGGGCATGGAGCAGGTTACCAAATACCAACCTTTCCATATTTCGCCAACTTGATGTTAGATATGGACTTTGTCAGGCCAAGCAATGGAAGATGTACCTAAAGCAGTTAAAGAAAGATACAAGTTAAGACAAAATTAAAGCTAATATATTTTTGTTAGGTTTTGGGCCTGAAACTTCCTAAAGCCCAAGCCCAAATTGGTGTTATGCAAGGCCCAATACTTGAACATTGAACAAATTCTTACTGGGATATTGGAAGGCTGATGAGAGGGAATTTCACCACTGAGAGCAGCATAACTGTTAAAAAAGCAGAAAAAAAGAAAAAAAATTGTGAAAAGTAATTAATTTGGGAAGTTTGTGGAAGAAATAATGTAAAATAAGAAAAGAGTAAAAATATTACTAACACTATGAGTGCATCTTCAACGGTGCCTGCAAGTATTCCAACCATCCCAACCGTCCAGTTGAGAGGAAGAACTCTGAAATGCAGCATCATGAGAACATTCATTTAAATAATTATTAATCTTTTGGTCAATAATTATGGTACAACAAACGTTGGATTACTCACCCAGAATGAGGTACTCGACCAAAAGTTGGTTTTAGACCAACCACCCCACAAAGAGCTGCAGGCATCCGCACCGATCCTGATCAAGTTTTTACGACCAAATTAGTGTTACATAGACCAAACCAACAATAAATATACATTTAAATAGTTAGATACATATATTTTACATGTTTATTTATGATAGACTTGGATTATCTTTTGCTCCCTCCTCTTCTTAATATAAGATATATTTACCTAATTTGATTAGATTAAGGAAGTTAGTTAAACTAGTAACTATGACATGTGTCTTTTAAAATACCATAGTCATCTTTCTTATTTCCCTCATTCCCTCTCCTTCTTGATTATTGTTGAGGAAGCATTAACAGGAGTAAATTAAGAAAATATTGATAAATATGAAAATTATGTCTTATATTTAGAATTAAAATCTACTCTTCAAATATATCCTATATTAAGGACTGAGAGGGAGTATTTGTTTTTAGATTGAGTCCATCCAAGAATAGGCATACTAGGATGTGACCAAGAAAGACATACCTAGAAGGTTAATATTACGATGCTGATTTTGCTGGTATTCACATATAAACAGAAGGACAACAACCAATTTTTTAGCCTATATGAGATCGAGTGTTGTCAGTTGAATCTGTAGGGCTACTTTGTTTTTAAGAAATTTGCGGTACTTTTATCCTTGAAATTGAAAGCGAAAAAAGAAAAAATCTTACTCTTTAAGATACCAATATAATGTAAAAAAGGATGAAAACAGAGTTTCTGATGAAATATTAGTACCTCCACCATCAACACCAAGGGCAACAGGGCAAAGTCCTGAAGACACAACAGCAGCAGATCCACTAGAAGAACCTCCTGCAATCCTTGTGGGTTCATATGGATTCCTAGTGGCCCTGCAAGGTTAGTTAAACAGACATGTTCTTTTTCATAACCACCCTCAGAAGAACAAGTCAAAAAGGAAGGAAAGTTTGGTCATGAATCATGCATGATTAAGACATATCCTCTTACCCATAATGTGGATTAATCCCACTAGTTCCAGCTCCAAGTTCATGCATATTGGTTTTCCCAACAATTATGGCTCCACATAATCTCAGACGCTTCACACAGCTAGCATCATCTTTACAAGACCTTTCTTTGTGCAGCCACTTTGTTCCTCCTAGAAGATTTTTTTTTTTAATCTTTTAGCTTCTTAGTGAATAATTATCAGAAAATTGAGCATTTGAATACAAGAGAAGCCTATACCTGTGGTTGGATATGGCAAGCAATCTATTTCATCCTTGATAGCAACAGGGACACCATCTAGCACAGAAATAGGTTCTCCTGCCAAAATAATAATAATAATAATAATATTTTGTAATTCAAGCAATCTTATTCGAGGCATAGATAGACACTAAATGTGTGCACCTCTTTAAACAGGGATTTGAACCTTGGTTCACCGTATTATAAGGGACTAGTCCCTTTCATTAGACCTAACTCCCGTTGGTGCTACTTGAAATGATTTATTCATTGAGTTCATGTTAAGTAGGAATAGTTTTCAGAATGCGAAAAGCCCAAGGTAAAAAATTTCCAGATTTATGACTTATGAGTTCTTGGGATTATCAGAAGCCATCATATAAAGCTTGAATTGCTACAATGTACCTCTTTCGTATCGAAGAGTAGATTCCTTTGCTTGTCTCAGTATCTCTTCATCACTGGAGGCAATGAAGAATGCCATCTGGTAAGGGGGTTTTGATGATTTAATAACAGCAGCTATAAATCTTTCTGCAACCTACGAAATGTTTGTTATACACACACACATAGATGACCATCACAGAGACAAAAAAAAGATTAGATTTTGAAGAATAAAACTTGAAGATAACTTTTGATTTGGGAACACAGTAAATGATTAAAAGGAGAAGATGAAATACCATAAATGGAGTTACATCTCCTGAAGTGTAAGCTATGTGATAGTCCATTATTGTCCAGCGACAGAAAAAAGGCTTCTTTTCTGAATATGTAGGCAAGCATTCTATTGCAGATTGAACTTGCCTTGCTGGTGATGAATCAGATTCTAAGCATTTTACTTCATGTTCTTCAGGATCTGCCAAAGACAAAAAAAGACCAATCTTACAAAGGCAACTAACTTTTCAGTTTCCAGATCTCTAAGGATTGTAATAATTTGACATCAGAAGAAAAATTAGAATTTAATGCAGATTATTAACAAACCTTCAAAAGGATGCAAGGGAACAAAAAGAGGTGACTCTTCCAATTCTGCATGAGTAATAAGCTGAAGAAGGAATAGAAACATTATTGCTAAGAATTGTCAGAACAAAGATTCTTGTACATGAGAATTATATTTCAGCTTTTATGTGACAGGATGGATTAAGAGGATACCTTGTGAATGAGATTGTTTCCTTTCAATATGTACAATACAAGGGTCCCAAGTAATGGAATCTCCATAAGCATAACGAAAATTTTGACCAAAATTCCAGTCATGCGGGGAGCTGTAAGTGAAAGGCCATCATCATAAGCTTCAAATTCATAAGCTTGAGAAAAATAATGACATCAGAATCTTCTCTTTTCCTCAGAACCAAAATTAATTTCATAGTGAATGAGCGGGAAAAAAAACAGAGAATATTCAGAATTGGGTAGTCATCAAGCTCGAAAACAGAGAGCTATCATGCAAACGCTCAAAATCAAAACAGAGAAAGAGAAACAGAGAATTAAAGTATCAAAGCATGAACCTTTGACATTAGCTCGGAGATAGAATTCATCACTTTGGGGTCCTAAATCAACATCCTTGACGGGTCTATAAACAAGAGGTTTAGTTTTGAACAGACCCATCATACGAGGATGTCCTTGGGGAATGACAGAGGGACAGAGGGAAAAACGTTGGTTTCTACACAAAAAGGGAAAGAGAGTAAGAAAGAAGGAGGAGGGAGAGAATATGGCAGAAAGAGAAGGCGGAGAACACAATAAAACCGAAACAATACAAATTAGGTATATAACATAATCAGGAGGTTATAACTATGGAAGGATAGGGTCTGGTTCTGGAACTATGATGACGACAAGAAAACACGTCGTTTTCATGAACAGGGGTGAAAAGTACTGTACGAGTAAAACAGGGGATTAACGTTATATTCTTCCCCTCAGCCATTTCATCTTCATGTCAGCCTAACCATGTCCAACTCCTTCACTGTTTTTTATTTTTATTTTTCACTCTACGAGGTTCTCTGCTACTCTCTCTCCCTCGCTTCCAACAAAAATACTCCACTGATCTTATTTATAGCGCTGAGGGAGAAGATTTTTTTTGGGTCCGGCACCTCGTTAAATTTTTCAGCTAGATGCACAATTTAACTTTTTATTTATTATTATACTGATATTGTTATCATGTTGTATTATGCATATTAAATAAAGATAGAATTAAAAAATTATTAAATTTTATGATAAAATTAATAAGGTTTAAAGTTTTTTTTGGTTTGGCTTAGGGGTGTTTAAAACTTGAGATGGGATTGGAACCCTCCAATCTTGTTTATGGCCGAGATGCAAATTGTATCCCAGTCCTGGGATCGAGGAATTCCTATTTTTTAAAAACAAGTTAAATTTAATATATATTATTATATTACTTAAATTTTCCATAATCTAATGTTTAAAGTGATCATTTAATTCCTAACAAAGCCATAATAATCACACAAATTGATCTAAAGTTGAAGAATAATATTTTATTATTATTGTTATGATAACCATCATCGTCTTCGTTATTATCTTTATACATTATATAGTTAAGATTGATATTACAATATATATGGTTTAATTCCAATTAAAGATGTGATACACTTATTATCAAATAATAACTTAATTTATGGGGGAAAATACAAGAATAAAAAGATAATTTAATTTATAAGGTAAAAAATTAAAAAGATTAAACATCGGGAACGGGATCGGGATCTCAAGGATGATCCCGGTTCCTGTCACAGTCCCAGTTGAAACGAAAAATTTCAGGGATCAAAATATTCAGAATCGGCATACTTTAAACACCCTTAACTTGGGTAAAAAATGTTAGAAGTGTTTAGAGGAGTAACTTGGAAATATAAGTCATTTGTAAGATAATTAATGCTCATTTTTTAATTTTATCCATATAATTAATTTTTATTTTCAATTTTACCCGCTCATTAAATTTTCAAATATTTTTTTTAATAAGGATAAAATTAAAAAAAAAATTAAATTTAGGATATAGAGTATATATTATGGACAGGAGTAGTATTTCCTTTGCTGACTCCTTATTTGACCTGATGTTATTCAGGGCATTCAATTTTTTTTTTTAAAAAAATAACACAATTCGAGAAAATACAATAAATCAGAAACGTGTACTCTACAGGGGAAACCAGTACTATAGAGCTTTCCTCCCTGCTTTTTGTCTGACAGAATATTAAATTCAAGATTTTAGATATTTATTTATGTATTTTTTTTTTGTAAGAAGATGTTTATGGTTATTACTCAATGCCATCATGCGAGTCTTGTTTTTGTTGAACAGCTCAACCCAGTGTATCAGTTACTGGAGGCAGAGGGCTGACCATTGACCAATGATACAAACTTCAAATATCGAGGCACAATGGAGCTTCTATTTATTCGATCTATTAGTTGCGTTAAAGTCAACTTAAATGAACTTCACAACACTTCGAATTTGATCCTTACCTTTGTAGTATACTCTTCATTATTAAGGAAGTACAGTTACCTTATTAAATTGTACTCTCTTCGGTATTAAATATAAGGTAGAATTGACTTTTTTTTAGAGATTAAGAAAGCTAAATAAGTTACTTAACAGTATTATATGTTGTGTATCATTAGATTATATATCTGTTTATATGTTAAGGTAAAATAGTTTGAAGAAAAAATGATAAATATAAATGTTTTAAATTAATTTAACTAGCTTTCTTAATATCTCTAAAACAATCAATTCTATCTTATATTTAACACAGGATGAAGTATGTTTTGAGTTGAAAAAAAAGTTTTAACTTTACCCCTATTTAAATATGTCTCATATCTCCTCTCCTTCTCCATAGCTAATATGTACCACTACACTGGCAAAAAAAAAAAAAAAACCCTAATATGTACCAGTAATAAATAAGGATAGAATTAAAAAATGGTACTCCCTCTTATCCACAATATCTGACACATCTAGAAGAAAAACATGATCTAGAATATAAATCACCTTTAGTTTAATTAATTCCCTTTTTCCCTTGTGATTATAATTCATTTTCCAACTTTACCTACTCATTATATTTTAGGACATATTAAATGACTTAACTGTCATTTTTTGTTTTCCGTAATATAGTTAAAGTGTCATATGTTGTAAACCGAAGGGGATAATTAATACTTTTTTTTGGTCGAAATGCACTTTCATTAGTTATCAAACTGGATACAACGTCTGTAATCAAATCAACTACTAATAAACTGAAAGTACAAGGAAATAAAGGAAACTACAAGGAAATGAACAAAAAGTACTAGCAAGCACCTGATTCATCAACTGGACGGTCATCTGTAGTTGAAATTTCACAACCCTGAGAGACATCTTCAGCTAGAATTGACAACAAAGTGAGTGATGGTTGATCAACCCACCCTAATGGGCTCACTCCTTTAAAAGCTACAGCTACAAGATAATCAGCTGCTAAGTTATTCCTCCGAGGAGAAAAGGATATAGAAAACCCAGCTTGAGATGCTACACGGTTGATAATATCATGAATAACCCAACAATTTTTCCAGTCATATAAATCTGATACTTTCTTTTCAACACTTATCTTTAGTAATAGACAATATGTTTCGAAAATTACCTTGTCATGCCCCAAATCTGTTGCCAGCATCAAAACTCGTTACAATGCCAAGGCTTCAGTCATAAATGCTGAAATGGATTTAACCTCATTAATAAAACCCCATTGGAAGGAACCCACTCATCACGACAAATAATTTCCATCGATGCTTGTTTGACTGGCTATTAAAGGCCCCATCAATGTTGATTTTCAAGTGGCCAGCAAGTGGAGGATGCCACGTTCCAAGACTTCCTGCTTGTGTAGAAGTATCTGTCATTGGTTGGGGTTGGTCACAGCTTTTCCATTTCAGCAAAATCGGTTACGGACTCAACATGTTTCTTTTTTTTTTTTTTTTTTGCCAGAACTGACTCAACATGTTTCAGCAAAATCGGTTACGGATGTTTGCGGCAAGGAGTTGTATTTGCAAATTTCATGGCTATAGGGGGTGTTTGAAAAACACCAGAATCAACTTTGAAAAACAAAACCATATCAGCTTTTTGTGTTTTATAAGACAACTATTTTTACACACCTACACACACTGTACACCACAAAATCACTTATTTCCAACCCAAACACTTGTGTATGATAAACAATGCCAGCATCAACAAAATGTGAAAATAAAGAGAACCCATATATTGCATTTAAAAAAAGATATTGTGTTTATATGAAATAACGATTATAACCTTAAAAACAGATTTTTATAGTGTCAATCCTAAAAAGAAAGATTCTATCAAACTTTGCACTCAAAGCTCAGGAAAAAAACAAACATAATGATGAATGTGGGCTTATCATGTAGTGTGACCCACCCCTTTTTATCTGTCTACTTGTTTCTATAATAACAATATGATATTTAATATCGTTGATTAATCTAGATTCCACCATTGTGAAGATTAATCCAGGTGCCTTTTTATAGCTTGGTTTCCTCCTTGTTGTGTAAGGCTTTAGTTAGTCCTTCAATTTTGGGTTAAAAGACATCAAATCTCTTCCATCCAACCCAACTTTCACTTATTTTTTATCCCTCTCTTGTACTTGATGAGTGCATTGACTAAAGAGGATGCACATCCATGCTAAAAAGAAAGCATATATAGTAATGAATCTAAGGAAAATGACAACCAAGGTCTTTGAGTAAGGGTAAGAGAAATAATCATAGCTAGGTCCATTGAAATTATTAAAATGCAGTGAGGTCCCGTAAGACCAGGGTGACATTAATTCTAATTGTGAAAATGCCATTTTACCTCTTTTATTTGAAATAAAACTAAGAGATTTATAGGGCTCTGAAATTTTAAATGAAAGAAGGTAAAATGGTATTTCCACAACTAGAAAAAATGTTACCCATATCCCATAGAATTTCATTGCATTTTGATGATTTCTAAGGACTTAGTTGTAATTGTTTCTCTTACATGGAACCCGGTTGTCATTTCCCCGCGACTCTACATGTGGGACCCACTACCCTCTATTCCTCATTATTTATTTTTTTAAGAAAAAGAATTTTGCATTAAGCAGTGTTGATTAATTTGAATCCAAACATTGTCAACTTTAATAGAGGCAATGTTATCTATTTCTCGATCTTATTTAACGTATTTTGACTTGGCAAATGGAGTACATGTGGGATGGTTTGGAGGAGAATCCGAGAATGGGAAGAGAAGGATGTTAATATTGCAAAATGAAGTGAAGAATCCAACACAGAATCTCCTTCTGCTGCTCTTTGGTCGGCATATCTTTCTGCTAATTTTTTTCCGAATGAAAGAGATAATTCGTACAAAATCGATGAAAGAGAGGAGAAAGATAAATATATCTTTCAATTGAAGCAAGTGGTCCTGCAAATGCAATTAAAGAGAGTGTGGGGGGCAATACTGCAAAGTGAGGGCAAAATTTAGATTCATCCAACCTATTTTAGAATTAATATTGGGAAGGGACAAGCATTATATGAACTATTTATGGTGTATGGGCCAATAGTTAATATTGCGTCACTTGGGGGGAGCTCATATATATATGAACCATTATTTATTCCAAAAATTAAAGGCCTCAACAGTTTTTTCCGCCTATTCATGGACGGACCACCAATATTAGTTGGGGTAAACCCATTCTACATTTCTAGAACATCCAGCTGTTTTGTTGCTTCTTCAAATGCTCTCCGTGGTCCACCCAATTCTACAGCCTCTTTTGTGGGTTTGATCCTTTCAGTTGGAGTTTGTATTATATTATTTTAAATGAATTTTGGCTCATACACTATAGAGTCGTAAGCTCAACTCTCGTTGTTGATTTAAGGATTTTGTTGATAGGTGATCTGTAAGTATCTTTGTAAGTGTTTTTTGAGTCCGGAGGCATACCTTAACCCTGATGAATCCCTAGGACTCAATTCATCTAAACTTTAATTTATATATATATAAAAAGAATTTGTGTTACATGTATGTGTGGGAGCAATTTTGTTTCATAAAGTACATTAAGTCCTTATTATCAATAAAATTTTTAAACAGAAACTTCCCACGGTGTTTTACAAAACTAAATGCTATGTGCTTCATTTGTATAGACATTGAATTACTAGGATTTTATTCATCTCAATCCTTTAAAGGTTTTTTCTCACCACTAATAAGTTTCTTGTTAAAAAATAATTTGGATTGAAAGCTAATACAATTTTTAACAAGATTTTGAATTCAAATCTTGTAAGTGAAAGAAATCATGTAAAAAAAAAAAACTTGGGAGAATTATTGTATGATCTCGCATAAACAATCTAATTATTAAAAATTCTTACAACAATATGTTCATTTATCATTGCATGCTACTCACTTATTATGAGGCTAAATTACTTATGTGGAATTGCACATTAATTCTAAAAAAAAATCATCAGTTAGAATTTAAATTTAGGGAAAATTCTGAGAAAATACCATTTGAATTTCAAAATTCTAAATCAGTAATTTGACAAGAACTTGAGTTGTCATTATTATTACTCTCTTTGTCAATCCTATTACTTTTATTGTTAGCAAAATCAATTTAGAATTTTGAAATTCAAGTGGTATTTTTTTTAGGATTTTCCCTTAAATTTATGATGACTTGTTAAGATTAAATCATATTAACTTCGTCAATTAGGCTTCATCCTAATCAGTTAAGTCATATTAAATTTATGATGACTTGTCAAAATGAATATGCAAATAGCTTGGTGAATCAAATTTCAAAGGATTGTTGGCAATGTCCAGATTAATTTACTTTAATTTAATTTAAACACGGCACCCCAAAGTTTGCACTCATTTAATCTCGTTATGACATAATGGAATGGGCCTGAAGCTGATCCCACTATGATATAACGAAGGATTAAAGTTTAAAGACATAAATAATGAGGTTTGACATTTTTAGCAAATGGAGTTTCTCAAGTCACTACGAATATTATTACCAATTAGGCAATTACTCCATTTATCCCCGGTTAGAAGCTTCAAATAGTAACAGATAGTTAAAATTAGTTAAAGAAATTAAATGTGTATTAATTTTTTCAACTACACCCTTATGTATAAAGACTAAATAGTAATATTATTAAACCTGTATCGGCCTTTGAACCAGTCAAGGTAGTAAATCAAGGGTTAGTGAGTTAAATCGGAGTCAAACTGAAGTTAATCTAAAGTTAGATCGGTAAGAAAGTGAATATTTAAATGTAATAAATATTTAAAAAAACTTAAAATGAGGTTTATATTTTGAGATAGATATGCACACAAATTTAAAAATTATAATAACGATGGAGTAGTACTGAAATGAAGCTTATTACGTAAGCAACGAGGTTCAGATGAGAATCTAATTAACGAAGGTCAAACCAAATATTTACAGAACTTAGCAAGTGCACCCTTCTACGTAATTAAATGTTAAATAAAATTATTAATATCACCTTTTAGCTGCGCTACCCTGTGCCCCGCAACAACTTGCTTCAAAATACTCATATAAATATTCTATTTTTCTGTCTTTATATAATAATGTGACTCAATTATTCAACCACTACTCATGTTTTATTTATAAGTCTGTTTTGACTAAAAGTTTTAGTTTTTATTATAAGTCCAGTTTCAGAATAATAAATACATTTGTTATATTTTTGCCCTATTAATTATAATAAACAAAAATAATTTATTTATATTAATTTTTAGAATCAATTATAGATAAGGGAAAAATTAAAAATTTAACTCATAATTAATGAGTTAACTAACTCTCTTTGATATAATATAATTAATTAATTTGGATTCATAAATAGAATCACAGTGGTATATATATATACATATATATATATATATATTACAATCCAAGAGGTTAATAGCCACTCTATTAAAATTAAAGTAATGACATATCATTATGGTTTTTTTTTTTTTTCTTACGGTGCACTGAGGATGAGATCTTCACAACCAAAGATGTGAAGATCTATGAAGACCTTATGAAATTATTTGATATCCTTAACATAAAACCTTGTTTAAAATATAAATTGCACTATAAATAATATCTTTAATTAGATTAAAGAAGTTAGTTAAGTTAATTAATATAACAAGTATTTTGTAAAACACCATTGTTACCCTTTTTTTTTTAATTCTCTTATTCCCTGTTCTTCTTAAAATTATTGAGAGAGCATCAATAATGATAAGTTAGTAAAAAATTGATAAATATAAAAAATACTGTATGTCTTATATTCAGAACTAAGATTAACTCCTTAAATATATTCTATATTAAGGATCGGATGGAGTATCAAGGACGGGAGGTATAGTATATTTTCTACTTTCAGTTTATTGCTAATTTCTAATATACGTTTGTATTTTCAATTACTGCCCGATGTTAATTGTAGTTTTACAAACTGACTATAAATTGTGTGTAAGTTGGTGAATATATATATATATATAAACCTTTTATTTTTATCATTTACAATAAATCTCTTAATTAAGGCATGCAAAGTTAACTCAATTGATAAGGAAGAGGTGGGCTTGCAAGTGAATATTACAGGTGCAGTTCCTCTCCTCTTGGTATAATAAAAATAGTTGTATTACAAAAACTGAATGAAAAATTTATTTAGAAACTCTGAGTTTCAAAATTATAATTTAATTAATACATTAAATTTTAATCATTATCATTATCAAAACCATATTTATTACCAAAATTTATGAGGTATTTCAAAAATAATATTTTAGAGATAAACATTCTTTATTCAAAGTTTTTTTTTTAAAAAAAAGCATTGATTGAAAAAAAAAACCCCATTCTTTACATATATATAACGACACACCTGGATGAATAAAAAAAAGTAATGGGAAATTAACAATAACATTAAAAAGTGATTTTTGTTATGAATATTAAATATGTGATGTCCATTGACTCATATTACTCTTAGTCAGCTTGACATAAAGAAGAAAAGAAGACATGACACAAAGCAAAAGCAAAAGAAGACAAGGACATAAAGAAGATATAAAGTAATCATGATCATGTAACCAGAGTTAAATATAACCATGGTCAGGCAACCAGGGTTAGATTTCTGACTCTATATAAAGGCCTGTAATCTATTGTTTTAGTAGAACTGAATGAGAACTTCTCTCTAGAAATTCTATAATCCTTTCTCTGAATTCTATCAATCTTCTCTCTTATCACATATACTTTTGTAACAATTTTTATTTTTCTTAGGAGGGAAATTACCTTCGTGCATGCTTGAATGTCATGAAATTTTCAGAATTATTATGCCCGATGCTTGCATAATGACTAGACGATAAAAATATAAATAGTGTGTAATTAATCACACTACCAGCGAAAGTACAAAAGATTAATTGGCTTCTTTTTTAAGAAAAAAAAATTAAAAACCACAATTTACTTTATTAGGAATTATGATTAAGTACGTACACTTGAATGGAGAATGTTTTGGTCATCCTTGATCAATTACCATGTGGGTATTGACAAGCTATTAAAACTCTCAAATTGATGGGATATTACCAGTCCCCATTAATTATCTAACCACTTATATGTTTGATAATAAATAAGTCTATATCATTATCAATTACTTATTCATGACGTCATAGAGGAAAAAGAGATGCTTTGAAACGTGAGGGACATTAATAAAAGAACTGGTTGACCACTGATATTTATGACGTTTTGGTTTAGTTAAATTGTATTTAATATTTTTATTATCAATTAAATATATTTTCAACACTACATGAGTTTAAAATTATGTCTATGAGTTTTTCCAGTGGATAAAAAAAATTATGTCTATCAGAGTAAGAATCAAAATTGATCCTTTAACTTAGAATTGTGATTTTATTTTTAACAGGATAGTAAATATAACTAAATTATCTTACCATTTTTCACCATATAGTACTGGGAGCTAATCTTTAGTTTTTGATTTTATTTTTAGGCCAATTATCCTTACAAGTATTTATTATAAAGTAACATTGGTGAATTGAGCATAGATATGATTGTCCTTTTAGGTGGCAAGTTGCACAAAATAAATTTAGCTGATTAATTCCCAGAAAAAGGTTAGTTGACTTAAAAACAAGGTACTCCTTCCGGCCCTAATTATAAGATAAAGTTGACTTTTTTGGAGAAATTAAGGAAGCCAATTAAATTACTTTAGAGTGTTCATATTGTTAATATCATTATATTATATAATTAGTTTATTAGTCAAATTAATTAGTTTGGAGAAAAAAATATAAATATAAATACTCTAAAGTAATTTAATTGACTTCCTTAATTTCTCCAAAAAAATCAACTTTGTCTTATAATTAGGACCGGAGGGAATACTAGCATAAACCAATTTATTAGAAACGGGACGAGACTGTAGTTTAAGAATCAGTAATCCAACCTTAGTTAAATTGGACTCAACTCAATCATATTTAAAGTATACAAATTTAGTAATATATAATCCTGAAAAGGGTAATATAGTTAAATAAAAAGACATTAACATACGAATAAATGAAATATTCATGTATACACCATGCATACATGATTCAAAAAACACAAATATGATAGATTGCCATTTTTAATTTTTTATTAAAAAAACTCAATAACGTCATGTCGGGCTCAATAATGAGATAAAAAATATAAAATTTCACTTAATAGACCCTGTTCAAAACTTTTGATTAGATCAATCATGAGAGTGATTCACCATTTACTGGTTTGACCAGTCAACTTAAATTAAGTTTTAATACCATGCTTAAAAAGATAAGATTGCCGCTTTTGCGAGAAGAATGCAAGTCTTACTTAGGAATAATTTTTTTCAGGTTTAGGAGTATTTTGTTCGGGAAGTTTCCACTAAGGGGCAATTTTATTCTGTAAGTTTTTTGGGGGGCAATTTTATCCCAGAAGTGTAAAAATGAAGCAATTTTGTCTTTGTCGTTATCCCAGTTAATTTTGATCATTAGTTGATCAAATATGCTGAGTTAGCAATCCACATGTTATCTATGTTATTTTTATTAAGGTGTAAATTTGCTTTGGACGTTTGTGTGTCATTTAGTTCATCTTTTTTCAAAATTAAATTTAACAATTTTAGAATAAATTTACACTTCAACAAAAATGACGTGGACGATATATGGATTGTCAGCTCAATATATTTGAAAAATTAATGGTTAAAATTAACTGGAATAACGGCCAGGGCAAAATTTTTCCATTTTTTACACTTCCAGGATAAAATTTTTCTTCGGTTAAAATTTCCAGAACAAAAATGCCCTTTAGCCCTTTTTTTTATAAATGAAAATGATAACTTCAAATAATTTATTATGAATAATTATGCAATACAACTGATTTGGCTGTCTTAAAAGCTGGATAGTGCTATTAAATGTCTATCAGCAAAGATATTATGGGGGCTAGTAAACAGCCAATTGAAGTTGAAAGAGATTGAAAGAAAGTTTCATGATGTGTGGCCCTCTTCCTTATCCTTATGGACATGAAAGGAAATTTCATGATAAAGGGGGAAGTGTCCAATCTGATGTTATATATAACCAACTCACTCTCTCTCATAATAATTTAATTCAGACCAGACTAACTGGTTCAATCTGAAAACCGATGAATAGGTCGAGAAATCAATTTGGGTATCGACCCGGACACCTTTTTTTTTTTAATTGATTTTTAAAATTTTTTTTAGAATTTCATATTAATAACTCTTAAATCTTTACTTTTTCACCGGTTTGGTCCAAGTTAGCTCTGGTTTAACTCCGGTCTAATCTACTGACCCTTAACTCAGTACTCCGACCGGTTCAGTGACCAGTCCGGGTTTAATTATCTTGCTCTCACCCCTACAAAAAGGACAATGCGAATTATCACTTAAAAATTTTTTTGAGCAACACATTAATATTTCAATTGCTTTTAGTTGGTAATTTACGGTTAACCTCTGTAACTATTTACTTATCCTCAAAGGGAAAAAAAAGAGATACATACAGAGTAAGAAGAAAAAGAAATTTATGTACTATGTAATACTCCCTCCAGTTTAAAATATAAATTTTAAATTTGTGAAATGGTTTGGTTTTTTTTTTTATAAGCCATAATTTGGATTTGTCTAATGATTATTTAACGTGTTTTTCTTAATTTTGTCTAACTTTAACAATCTTAATAGGAAAGTGTTGGCTCATCAGCTTTCATACTCCATTGAAGAGTTTGAGGATATCCGATTATAAACATGAGATTATGTGCAATGCGTAGTCCTACATCTACTTTGAACTTAATATTTCCTCTACACTTCCCTCTAATTCTTGTTTCAACCAACAACTACTTAAATCAAACAAAACAAATTGTTGGTTAAAATTAGTTAAGAATGATAAATGTGTAAGAGATATAGGGGTTGTTTGTTTTTGTTTTTAAAAGCAATAAAACAATAAAACCTGTTTGGTAAATTGTTTTTAAAAACAAAAAACCAAAAAGTTGTTTTTAAAAACTATAAAACAAAACCATTTTTTCAGTTGTTTTCTTGTTTTTGTTTTTTTATTTTTTATTTTTTGATGTCACCACTTATCCACTATTGACACTACACTATCAGTGATAACTACCGCCACGTCGTCACCGGCGACTGCACCGTCTCATCACTTTAAAAACAGATTTTTCAAAACAATATATCCAAACAGATTTGTTTGTTTTTTTTTTTATTTTTAAAACTTGTTTTCAAAAATTGTTTTATAAAACTGTTTATGAGAACAAAAAATAAAGAATAGAATCAAACAAGTCCATAATCCCCCCTCAAAATATATCCTTATTTATCAAGATGATGAGAGAGATAGAGAGAGAGAGAGAGGATAAGTGCGGAAAGTAGATGAGAAGTATGTTATTAATTAGGAGTAAAAATAAAAAAAAACGTATTAAATTTTTAGATAAAGCTAAATTGTTGCTTGTATATGTAACCGACTTTATGTGACCAAATGTTGCTTATAAATAAGACAAGCGGGTACATCAATTGAAAGTCAAAAGTCAAAGCAATCCCCACGTATTACTACAACAAGCATTGTTTTCAACTGAATATTATGGATCTTGAAACTTGAAAGAGATACTGCCCTGCTTCCTAATGCAATTGCTATCATCAACTTTCATGATAAGGACTTTGATAATTCTCAAGATTCAATGTGATTGCAACATCAACATTAAAAGGGGCAAATTTGGGTGAGTAGATAGGTTGTGGAATTTGAATCCCTTTGCATTGAAGTCAGGTTTTTAGCTTAAATGCATCATGTATTGTTAGTCTCAATGACCTCAATCTGTTCATGGTGCCAATTCGCTGCAAAATCATTTTCATTTCATTATCCCACCAAACTCGTGTGTACGTTGAAAACACACATGCACCAACAATTTATTGGTTGAGGCCGTAAGGGCCTCATCCCCATAAAAAGGAAAACACAAATTCAAATCTTAAAGAACGTGTTTGTTGGGAAAAGTGAGAACTATTTACCTTCTAAACCTTGAGGGAAAAACTTAATCAAATCAAGAAAGAAATACACGTATGCATACACATCAAATATCAATCTAAAATATACTACCTTTAGTTTTTAAAATAAGAGTTAAATAACTAATTTTTAAATATTAAAAAAATTAGTTAAGTTACTTATTTGTAATAAATATAGTTTGATTTTTCTAAGATACACTCTTTAATTATCATAACCACCCTTGGATGAAACCCTGATAATATATGTAATTAATGTGGATACTATACAAAAAAAGTTTTTAATTTGGAAAGCAAAGTAAATTAAGGTCTCTTTTTGGACCCCAAAAAAGAGTTGAGGTCTTTCATTTGGAACTACCAAGCTGATTCTTATATTAGGAGCAGGAGGTGATAAGGCCGAAGTAGAGTTAGGAAACATGCTGGCCCATCATCTCTAATGGACTCCAACCCATAAGCCTCATTGCCCCAAGGAGTGTGATTCATAAAACTGGCTTGCATTATTTGATATTAGGGCTAAGCCTAAAATAAAACTTGACAAATGCAATCATAACATAAACTAGAACATTTATAGTTTAAATTGCAATTCTTTAAAGGATAAATAAAAATAAAATTCAATAGAAATGTCCTAAAATTTGATAATTCAAATTCAAATTGTATTTGTCAGGTAAGGAACTAAAAATATTACGTAACATAAATAAGCTTCGCTTCACAAAAAGCATTAAATTTGCACCATAGGATTACACCATAAACTTACACAATGATCCTTGCTTTTTTTTTTTTTAGAAAAAAATTAAATGTATTCTTCCTTCCTATCATTTTAGATCCAATTATTAAAATCCAACCCTTACGAAAAATATAGGATAGGTTGGGCATGTTTTTCCATATCCTATAACAAATTGTATCATTTAGAAGTTACTAGTAGTTACAATTAGTGTGCACTTCCAGAAAAAGCATATCTAATTCGAAGAAATGTGAAATTTAAAAAAGGAAAAAAACAAAAACTTTTTAAGGCTAATATTTGTGGTTCAGCGCGCGCGCGCGAGATAAAACTGTAAATCAAATTTTATTATTTATAAATTATAAATTATATTTTATTTCTCTTTTAAAATAAAATAAATTAACATGTTATGATAAATTGGAACCAATGTTGTGTAACCCAGACCGTCCGGTCCGGAAACCGGCGAACCGGCCGGTAAACCGATCCGATTCCTAGTCCGGTCCACGTTACAATTTTTAAAAAAAAAATTTTAAAATTTTTCTTTTATAATTTCATACTATAAGCCTAAAATCTTTAATTTCTCACTGATTTGGTCCCAGTTTAGCTCCGGTCTGACCCACTGACATTTAAGCTAATACCCCAACCGGTTCAATACCCGATCCGGGTTTTAATACCTTGATTGGAACACATGTTTACTTACCTCTAATTTCAGTTTTTCATTTTATCTTGTTTTATTATCTGAACTCAGTTCCCAAGACAACTATGATTTGTTGCAATCTTGGAAGAATATTAAATATCATGATTCATTTTTTTCACAATTTTCATCCAACGAAACAATTATTTGATCAAAACAAAAAATAACTACAAAAATAAAACGAGAAATCTAAAATTCTGGACAACTGATTTACTAGAGAAATTCAGATTCCCCATAAAGTAACTGAGAATGTATATCAAACAAAGAAAAAACGTTTTTTTCTTCAAACTACATTCATCAAAAACTTACAGAACTTCCTATGCCAAACACACCCTTGATAATTAATTCCAAACACTTATTTTCACACAATTATTTCGTATCTCATTATTAGATCAAATATTGTCAAAGATGTGGGATCAAAACACCTTTATATATATATATATATATATAGAAATGACTCCTTGTGAAAACTTTTAAATCTTTATACCGAACATCCCCCACAAACAGTGATTATAAAAATGAAAAGGGAAAGCAGCTATGGCTGATTAATATACAATACGTAGAGGACTATCTTCACAATGGAAGAAACGTGGATATGAGGGATCTATGAGCTAGAAAGAACCTTGGTTAAGGTGCTCTGTAGTGAAACCACTGAATCAATGGCAGACTTTGCGAACCAGCTGATTCCCACTTTAAGCTTATGTTCATCCGTTGGTAACCTGAGCAAATATGCTAGCTTCCTTGCTGTAAAAGTAGAAAAGCTCATTGCTCTTTCGTCGCTTAAAACAAAAGGACAAGGAAAAGAATGTGAAGGAATAGAGGATGGGACAAACTAACCTGTATGACCAATCTGACCGTCTAAGGTCAGTCCCTCGATAAAACTGGGAGAAATGGCAGCATCATTTCTTCCCAGTGTCATCATCTCACCCAAATTCTGGAACCTAAAGTCCATTACAGAAATGGTTTCACATCATGTATAAAATTTTGTAAACTACGGAAAACATTGAAACATTTTGTTGTCATATGACAGATAATAAGTTTGCAAAGGTAATAAATAATTAAATATTACCTAAATGGCAAAAGTGGACGGCCATTGATCGCAGCCCACAGATTCCAACCAGCAAAGTCCGCTTGCTGAAAAGCAACCTGTGAAGCAGAGGATAACAAATTAGCAAACAAGATAATATGTTCTCAAGATTTATTGATATGTCATAATGTCATCATATTGGATTACTAGTAAACCTGTGCAGTGGCCGGAAGGATCCTTCCATGTGAATCTCTTGTTGCAGAGGAGTCGCCAAGAGCAAATATCCGTGGGTGGCCCTTAACACGAAGAGTTTCATCTGTTTCTGCTTGGCCCCGGCCATTAAGAGGAAGTGGAAGCGATAAATCTGAGGGTTCTATCTGAGTAAGAGAAGACTTAGAACCAACAGTCCACAATACCAGATCTGCTTCTAAAACTCTCCTTTTTAATCCCCTTTCGGTAGGTTGCAGCTCCAAAACATATTTATCACAATCATGTACAGCTTGATTTCCCTGGTGTTCATCTTCCCCTGTCAAGGTATCTGAAGATTCCAAGTCACTCTCCCTCCGAATGCAGCGAACTAGATAACCCAATAGAAGCTCAACCTTTCTGGATGAAAGAACCTGCCATTCATAGCATCGTTAAGCATTTTAGAAACCAAAATACATCACTTGAAATAATGTTATGTTGGTAAACTAGAGGACTTTGAACTGAGATGTATTAATGGTATTAATAGTTTGAGTTACACAAAATAGACTATCAAAAAACATACTCCCTCCGGTCCTAATTATAAGATAAAATTGACTTTTTTGGAGAAATTAAGGAAGCCAGTTAAATTACTTTAGATTTTTTATATTTTTAGTATCCTTATATTATATATCAGTTTATTAGTCAAATTAATTAGTTTAGGAAAAAAAGAAAAAAAATACTTTAAAGTAATTTAACTGGCTTCCTTAATTTCTCCAAAAAAGTCAACTTTGTCTTATAATTAGGACCGAAGGGAATATAATTTAAACTCCAATTAACTCACTTTCAGTGCAGCTTCCCTATTGCCAGGCGGGGCAGTTGGGCAGATCATGTTTTCACCATCAATCGCTCTAACAACCCCTTTGTCCTTTAATCTCTCTGCCACCGTAGCAGCTAACTCAACTCCAGAGTAACCACAGCCAACAACTGCCACACTGATTTGGGAATCCTTTCCAAAGTATTTTCTCTCCAATGTTTTTAAATTATTATTAACTCTCTGTGCCACAAGAAACCAACAAGTCAGTCTAATATTATAGGTTTCAAGCTACAAACATTACAATGGTCCCAAGACATTGAAGAAATGGTACGCCATCTTCATTCAAGCACTCACAATTGCATCCTCTAGTGTGGTGAATGGCAATGCAAACTGAGTTGCTCCTGGTACGAAATCAAGTTTAGCTTCAGCTCCCAAAGCAAGAACCAGCCTGGCTGTCCAGTGTGAAGAAATGCAAGTTCAAACCAACAGAAGTGATGGTACAATATCTACAATTCAAACCACATTGCTTCATTTAAAGGGGAAACGGATTTATTTTTCCTTGTCCACATTATTCATATATAAAAGGTCAAATTGCAGCATATGGCATCATAGTAGGATCCTGCCTCTACATCCTAGTCAGCATTTAGAGGCATAGGTTTCAGCAGATTCTCCAGGATGGCCCATAAATGCCCTGACTAGCATGTTGCTGTTCTTCCACAAATTTAAGTAACTAGGTCAAATAATCACATCAAAAGGGAAGATCAAAACTTATTATTTTGTATATTGTGCATGCAAGAATTGCTACCACAAATCAATAAAAGGAATAATTTAAGCTAAGCAAATTGTACCAGTCATATTCTATAGAAAGGCCACTTTCAAGGTGCACAGTTCCTCCACAACTAGATGCTGGCGGTCCATCCCTTCCCCAATGATCAGAAGGATGCAGAAGTTTAACTCTGTCTTGCAAAAACTGGATGCTAGTGTTTGCCAGCAAATCAGAGAATCGAGGAGCTATTTCCCATTCATCCACTTCTGCATATCATAACTCAATGTTAAATCATCTTTGAAATAAATCACAAAACTGTAATGGTTTTTTTAAGCCAGAACACTGCCTACCTCCAGATAGAAGCTCGTATAACAGGGGCTTGAAAACAAAACGTTCACACTGGTCAACAAGAATAACCTGTTTCATGTCCATAAAGTGAAGTTGCCATTCAGGTTTGTTATAGCATGTTCCTCAGTCCTTGAAGGTTGTGATATATCAACAAATACTGCTGTCTATTGCAACATTTGAGGGCAAGAAAAAAAGACATTACGATTTAACAACATCCAAAAGTATCATTCTAAAATGGACCACATATGCGGGAGTGAATTAAAACATTCAAGTCTTATCAAAGATCAAACTCATCAACAATATACTTGGACAAGAGAGACACAGAGAAAAAAGAGATTGTGAAATGATTTTAGGTGGAAAACAATTTGAATCATTTATTGCATTTACAAGAGAAATGGACTGTAAAAACAGTATGACCAGAGGCAATTATGAGAAAATAAAGAAGAGTGAAGAGATGAAAAACTGATCTTATCACTTAGAGAGTGTATACAGGGTTATATAGACAAGTGTTATGTACACGTGTCATAGTTGGTTACAGTAGAACTGATTTAAGTTACAACAGTATAGAAACTAACTTTATTCTAACATCTTCCCTCAAAGGAAACTACCCTCCTGAACTTCTAACACTAAGAAACTTTTTAAACTCAGTAAAAGAATTCTGAGAGAGAGCTTTGGTGAAGCCATCTGCAACTTGATCTCGGCCAGGAACATGCTGAACTAAGAACTCCCTTTTGATGGCCTTTTCTCGAACAAAATGGAGATCCAGCTCAATGTGTTTAGTTCGGGCATGCAGAATAGGATTTGCTGTCATCATAACAGTACTAAGATTGTCACATAGAATACGAGCAGGACCTGAGAAAGAAACATGAAGTTCTTGTAACAAGGATTTAATCCATAAAACTTCTTGGACAGTGGAGGCCATACTGCGATACTCTGCCTCTGTACTGGATAGGGAAACTGTTGCTTGCTTTTTGGATGACCAAGCAATTAGGTTTGAGCCAAGATAGATACAAAATCCAGAGGTACTTCGCCTATCATTGCAATCAGATGCCCAATCGGCATCACAGTAAGCTGTGATAGTTCTATGAAGACAAGGCCGAATGACAAGACCATCTGTGGGTGAACCAGCCAGATAACGAAGAATACGTTTGACTGCCTTCCAGTGAGTAACTTGCGGGTCCTGCAGAAACTGACAAACCTTGTTGACAGCATAGCTAATTTCAGGTCTGGTGATGGTGGCATATTGAAGTGCTCCAACAATAGAGCGATAGAGATGAGGATCAGCAACTGGATCAGAATCATGCTTGAACAGTTTAAGACCAACAGTCATGGGAGTTGCAACTTTCTTAGCATTAAGCATCTGTGCACGAGCTAGAACATCTTTAATATACTTAGTTTGAACTAACTGAACTGAACCATCTGACCTTGTCTTAACCTCTATGCCCAAGAAATAATGCAAGGAACCAAGGTCTTTAAAAGAGAATTCATGATCCAAATCAATAATAAGCTGCTTAATACTATCATGAGATGATCCAGTGATAAGGATATCATCAACATAAACCAAAACATACAAAAGTTCAAAGGAAGTATGTCTAATGAACAGAGAAGGATCACACCTACTTGAAACAAAACCATACTTTGTAAGAGCACCTCCCAAACGTTCAAACCAAGCACGTGGGGCCTGCTTGAGACCATATAAGGCCTTTGATAAACAACAAACTAAAGACTTATCCTTGCACTCAAAACCAGGAGGTTGAGTCATGTAAACTTCCTCTCTCAAATGGCCATTGAGAAAGGCATTGTTGACATCAATTTGATGAATATGCCACTTTTGAGAGACAGCAATACTTAGAACAGTGCGAATAGTAATAGGGCGAATAACAGGACTAAAAGTCTCATGAAAATCATACCCCTCTTGTTGATGAAAACCCTTAGCAACAAGGCGAGCTTTATATTTAAAAGAAGAGGTGACTGGATTAACCTTCTTGCGAAAGACCCATTTGCAACCAATAGCTTGACGGTTAGTAGGTAAAGGAACAAGAGACCAAGTGCCATTCTTCTGAAGAGCATCAAACTCCTCCTGCATGGCCTGGCGCCAGTGAGAAGACTGAAGAGCATCCTGAACAGTGGCAGGTTCAGAAACAGTAGTAGCCAAAAATACCTTAGGTTTAAGGTGGCCGGTTTTAGACCTAGTAATCATGGGATGAGAAGAAATAGGAGCAGGAGGTGGAGGAGCAGGATAAGGGACAGCAGGTTGAGGAGGTAAATCATGAGGAAAGGAAGGAGAAGGCTGAGAAGGAAGGTCTGGAAGAGAAGAGGCAGCAAGCTGAGATGAAGGAATAGAAGTAGGTGATGGAGAAGGAGGTGAAGAGGAAGGGCGAGGTGCAGTAGGTAATAGAGGAGGTAAAGCAGAGACGGTAGGGGCTGAAACTGACTGAGGAGGTGAGGATTTGAACAAGTGTGGATATGGGAAAACTCTCTCATTAAACAAAACATCTCGCACAATGAACAACCGGCCAGAAGAAGACAGACACTTGTATCCTTTATGCACTGAACTTGGACCAAGGTAAACACACTCAACAGATTTAAACTCAAACTTATGAGAATTATAAGGTCGGGTCAAAGGAAAACAAGAGCAGCCAAATACACGCAATCTGCTATAATTAGGAAGCTTGTGAAAAAGAGCTTCAAAAGGAGTCTTGTTAAGAAGAACTGAAGAAGGCAGAACATTTATGAGAACCACAGCCATGGCAAAAGCATCAAACCAGTAAGACAAGGGGAGAGATGCTTGAGCAAGAAGGGTAAGTCCTACTTCAGTAATATGCCTATGTTTACGCTCAGCTACACCATTTTGTTCATGCACATGTGGACAACTTTGGCGATGGAGAATACCATGATCAGCAAAATATTTAGTGAATGTGGCATATTCACCACCACAATCAGATTGAAATATCTTGATGCACTTATTAAACTGAACAGAAATCATGGCTTGAAACTGAAGAAAAGCAGTAAATGCTTCAGACTTACGCTTCAAGGGATATATCCAAGTATAGCGAGTACAAGCATCAGTAAAGTGTATATAGTATTGATAACCCTCACGAGTTTGAACAGGTGATGGACCCCATAAATCAGAGTGAATCAACTCAAAAGCCTCAGAATAAGACGTATCAAATCGAGGAAATGGATGTTTCCGTGATTTTCCCAGAGCACAGGCCTTGCAGAATTCAAACAGAGATGTTTTATTGAAAGAAACATTACATGATTTCAAAACAGAAGCAACGACAGTAGAGGAAGGATGTCCCAATCTATTATGCCACAACTGATACAAGGAATCCTTAGAAACAAGAAAAGAATCAGAATGACAACTATGATTGTCAACAATAGCAGAAAAACACGCTTCCCTTGGAGATTGCAGATGAAGATTTGAGGCCGGATACATTCCATTCTTGGCACCACAGTGATAGACAACACGATTAGTCTGTGTGTCCTTGACGCGGCACTGTGTGTCATCAAATTCAACCGAGACACGATTATCACGACAAAATTGATTAACTGAAATCAGATTCTTGACAATGGTAGGAACATGTAAGACATTAGCAAGCCTAAGAGGCTTAGAAGTGGTAGAAATAACAGAGGAACCAATATGCTGAATAGGCAAACCTGCACCGTCGCCAATGTAGACCTGATCAGTGCCCTTGTAGGACGAGCTGTCAGCGAGATTGCCAGCATCATGAGTGAGATGGCTCGTAGCACCAGAATCAAAGTACCACACAGGGTCAGCCACCACATCAGAAGTTGCAAGAAGAGCAGTAGGAGTATTAGTCTTATCAGTGGAAGAAGAGGCAGGAGAATCATGAATTGAAAGACCTTGGAAGGACTGATCAAACCTGTACCAACAAGTTGCAACAATATGGCCAGATTTGCCACAGAGTTGACAAACAATAGATGACCGCGATGAAGTGTGGTTAGGACCACGTGCACTACCACGGCGAGCACTGCCGCGATTGCGACCACCACGATGTTGAGGAGTCGATCGCTGCTGAGCAAAGTGAGCAAGGGGAGGAGGAACTGCAGAGGATGTCGAAGCGATAGGACGATGCTTCTCGATGCGAGCCTCCTGCGCCATTAGAAGCGCTTCAACCTCGGCCACAGTGTATGGCTCAAGTCTGGTTGAAATTGACGTAATAAAGGGATCATAGTCTTCAAAGAGACCATCAAAGATGTAGTCCAGCTGATCCGACAAGGAAATCGGTGATCCGATTGCAGCCAGAGCATCGAAATTGGTTTTAACTTTTAAGAGATACTCATTCATAGACGAGCTCTCCTTCCGTGTGTTCTTTAGAGTTGTTTTGAGTTGCTTCACCTTTGCCTTGGTTTGAGAAGCAAAGAAAACGTTGATGCGATCCCAGATCTGAGCGGTGGTTTCGCAGATTAAAGGCAACAACATCATTCGGAGATGAAGTTGGAGGAACGAGCGGAAGAGAGGAGTGGGATTCCATGGATGAGCCTGAAGCTCTGATACCATATGAGAAAATAAAGAAGAGTGAAGAGATGAAAAACTGATCTTATCACTTAGAGAGTGTATACAGGGTTATATAGACAAGTGTTATGTACACGTGTCATAGTTGGTTACAGTAGAACTGATTTAAGTTACAACAGTATAGAAACTAACTTTATTCTAACAGCAATGTCTAGGAGTTTTGAAAGACTATCATACCAAAATATAAGGGATCTAGCAAACTTGTTCAGTCAGATGAAATGAAATTCGATTGATAAATAACCACAACATACCTGTGGCTTTTTGTCGTCAGACCACACCAGTGACTCCAACCTTAATGCAGTATATAAACCGCCAAATCCACCACCCAATATGCACACCCTAGGCTTCTGTACATGAAGAGTTTCCGTTGATCAATACATATGAGCTTAAAATGTTTCATCATTTTAGCCGGACAAAAGGATGTATAAAAATGCTTATGGAATACCAATTTTAATCAATCATGCGTGCGTACGGAAACCTTAAAAAGGAAACTAGGTAGACTTTAGACGCGGCTCCTAGTTGAGCTAATAATATCCCATCCAGCATCCCCGCCAATTCTCAGAAGCATGCAATATTATGACTGTTGATGGATAGTTTTACAAGTTCTTTTTCCTTTTTTTTAAAAATCTTATCAACAATCTGGAGGGGGCGTAATGATGCTAAATTACCACTAAATTAATAAACAAGAGACCAACAAATTGTTTCTTTCTATTTAAATATATGGGACGTATGTATGAAATTTGAAAGTCCCAACCCTTGTATCAGGCCAAGCATAGTTGCTGAGTTTCTTTTCACTCTCAGATATCTCCACAATATCTCCAATGCTGCGATTTGTCCCAGAAGAAAACAATCGTACTTGCAACCGTTTTCTCGGAGAATTTGTAAATAAGAATGGATGAATTCCCCTACTTCTCGAAAAGCCCGGAAAAATTTTACTCTGTTGCCTTGTCCCGCCTGAAACCTCCACCCAAAGAAATCACAATGAATATGAACTTTTAACATTATTATTTCCAACAATCCAAAAAGAAACTCTAGCAAGTTCAACTTCTTTTGCTTTTCTCAAGTATCAGAAGTGCTTCGTCAGATAATAATTAACAGAATTTGAAGGAAGAAGAGGCAAAGAGCATACGCTGTAGAGCCAAAAATGTGGCTGAAGCAGTTGAAGCAATGTGTGCCATGACGAGAAGATTAGAGTGGCATTCAAATAAAACTCTATCCGCAGTTTTAGGGTTTTGTCGATGAAGCAAAAACGGACGACCAGGAGCGAAACAAAGGAAGCAATGTATGGCTTTTCTGCTTCCACGATCCGTTCCCGTTGCGGCGACGGTGAATTGCGTCCTGTCCCCGCAGTCTTGTATAATTCGTGATTTTTTTTTTTAAATCAATATTGTATAATTCGTGATTCACCTTAACGTGAAAATTTAGGGTTTAGGGATCTAATATGTTTTTTTTTTTATCTAATACTGGATCAGGTAATTTGGGGCAACCGACTAATCGGAGCGGAGGATATTTTTAGACATATCCTTGTGAGGTGCTTTACACCAAGGGTGAGTTCCCCTTCCCAACAAGTGCTTCTCCCAGGTTCAAACTCTCGTTCGTCTGGAGAAGTGTCAGATACCTTACTACTGCACCCGGCACTTGTTGGTAACATTTCTTTTTCTTATCAAATGAAAAAAGGTAGAGACTAAATTTTTTTGGGGTTTCACCTCATATGCAATTACAGATGTTGCTTAGGATGATGACTGATGCTGGGATTTAGTGAAAAAAGTATGGATATTGTGTTGGACTTTGTTAGTCCAAAAATCTTTAGGAAAATGACATAGAGGTCCCAAAGATCAAAGAAAATCATAATAAAGTGCATTTAAAAAGTCAAATATCAGAAAAGTCTTTAAAGACTTTTCTATAATTAATTCCTAAAGTTAAATGACAAAGTTACCCCTAAGGAAAAAGGTAGTTTCTTGCATACAAGTAAAATAAGTTGTAAAAAAGATTGAACATCTTGTAAAACCAAGAACATGAAGTTGTAAATTAAGGAATTTGCAATGTTCAAGTTGGAGATGCGAACAAAGGTTATTTCATTCTGGCACAAAAAAGAAGTTGTAAAAATGACTCAAGATGTTGTGAAAATACGCTTAAGCTGTTGTAAACTAAGCAACTTGCAGTGTTAAAATTGGAGATGTGAATAAAGGTAGTTTCATTTAGACACGAGAAAGAGTTGTTAAGATAAATCAACATGTTGTAAAAACACGCTTAACCAGTTGTAAACTAAGGAATTTGCAATGTTGAACTTAGAGTTGTGTAAAAAGGTAATTTTATTTAGACATGAGAAATAAGTTGTTAAAATGACTTAATATTTTGTAAAAACACGCTTAACGAGTTATTAACTCATGTTAGGTATTTTCCTCCTAAAACTGTGTTTTGAATTACTCTAAGGGTAACTTTGTCATTTAATTTTAAGAAATAATTATAAAAAAATCCTTAGAAGTTTTTTTTGATATTTGATTTTATAAAGAGACTTTATTGTGGTTTTCTTTGGTAACCTTTACGTCATTTTCTCAAAATTTTTTGTGATGTAGCCACATGTTAGCCTCTTTTGCTTAAAGAATATACACCTTTTGTGATGATGTTTCTAATCTAATGTAGTGACATGGCAGCTATTTTTTTATTTAGGGAAAATAGACATTTTGTCATTATGGTTATTTTTTATACACATCATGATGCTTGTGATGTAAATTGCATGTTCACCTTTTTGTTTATAATATCGTATGACACTTTATTAATGATATTTTATTATGATATCAATTTCTCATTTTGCTATATTCTTTCATTGTAATAGATTTTTATCATTTCATTGATAATATTAATATATAAATTATTTATTTCCTTTTATATTATTTAATGTCAAAAAATTATCCCCTTTTATTTATATACCTAGAAAAATAACTTTCTTTGCTAAATTATTTAGTTTCTTTGCTAATTATTCATAAAAAGAGCATTTTATTCTGGCAAAAATATAAAAAATAAAAAAGAGCATTTTAGTCGTTCTCATATTTACTTATTTTTCTCTCTCTATATTTTCTCCCTTTCATCCAATCAGGATTGGTGATTTGGTGGTGATACTTTATTCCAAGTTTTCTCTTCTCTTCATTTTCTTTCTTCCAAGGAACGAAAAACCGGACCGGTTAATGAACCGGTCACAGCACAGGTTCAAGGGTTAATGGGTCAACCGGGGTCTAACCGGTAGTTGAACCGGTCATATTAAAATATTATAATTTATTAGTAATAATATACATTAATATATTTTTAAAATTCTATATATAAAAATAAAGTTTTTTAGAAAAACAAAAAGCTTAAAATCTATTAGTATTAGTTATAATGCTTATACTTATGCAATTATATCTCATTTCCAATAATTATTATATCTTTTTAAATAATTTTTTTCATTATCTTCTTCAGTTTTTTTAGATTTGTTCTTTTTTTACATATTTTTCTTTTCATTTTAGTCTTCAACCTTCCATTTTCCCCTCAAAAAGTACAAAAAAATTTTTAAAAAAATAAAAAAAACGAAACCGGTTCAACCAGTTCGACCACCGGTTCTGACCGGTCGAACCGGTTTCAGACCGGTTCAACCGGTTTGACGGTTTATTAGCAAATCGGACCGGACCATGGACCGGTTCCCGGTTCAACCGGTCGAACCGGCCGGTCCGATCCGGTTTTTTGTTCTATGCTTTCTTCTCACTTTCTTTCCACCCAACTTTTCCTCCTGTCCAAGCAAAGCATAAGGGAAAGAAAGATCTTCTCGAGTTTATGTTGAATTAATTGAGTGTTTGGCAATTTGACAAACCTAGGTCTGCATAACTTGAGACAAAACTCATTTGACACATTTACCTCGTAAATCGTAAAAGCTATTCTCAAAAGTTAATCCAAACAAACACACTAGTGGCAAGCATCAAAACCATAGTTTGCGCAATCCGAGACAAAACTCTTCTCACACACTTATCTCGTAAGTCATAAAAGCTATTAAAAAAAGCTAATCCAAATACACACTAAGAAGCAAGGGTCTAGCTTTTTTTGATCGATATAAAGAGTGTGTTTGGAACAGCGATAGAAAAAATGGAGTTTCTCAATTTAGCGTTTGGTAATTTTATTTTTGGTAAAAGCCCGATTGTATAATGTGATTTATGTTTGGAACAGCGATTGTATAAATGACTTTTGCAAAAGTAAAACTTATTTGGATTGACTTAAGCACAAGTGACTTTTGTGATAATAGTAAGAGAGAGTGGGTGAAAAAATATTTTAAAAGGTTAAAAACACCAAAAAATAGTTTAAAACAATTTTTGGAACTGAAAAAGTGTATTAAAGATAAAATTGCAATCAGTCTGATAACACATTGGGTACAGTTGAAAAAATATTTTAAGGGTTAAAAGCACCAAATAATAGTTGAAATTAATTTTTGTAGCAAAAAAAATACATTAAAGGTAAAATTGCAACAAGTATGATAGTACATTGGACACAACTGAAAAAATATTTTAACCATTTTCACTTTCCCCAAAAGCTAAATCAGTAAAAGCTGAGAAATGGAGTTTATGGCAAAAGCTATTAAGATAAAATTAAACTCAATTGCTCACCTTAGGAAACAAACACTCAAAATTTTTTTTTCAAATTAGGTATTGAGCTTATGAGCTCAATTTAGCGTTTGAAGGTTCAAATGCTCCCCCCAAACACACAGATAGGATCTAGCTTGTGAGATCAAATCTTAAGAAAAGAAGCCACCGAGAAAACATCCCCGCCGTTTGATTTTGGTGCGGCACATCTCAATCTGAAACGAGCTATGGATCCCAATTTGGTATAGATATCGCCGAAAAGAAAGTTGAAAAGGGAAAAAATTGGATTTGTTTTTTTATTTCTTCAAATGTCCAGGTCAATATATTTTGCCACATGAGCTCACCCAGTCAGCACAAATTTAACAGTATTAATGACATGTAAGCAAATTTAACATCGTTAAATAACTCCAAGTCCTTTTCAAATTATAGGAATGAACAGTGTTAAACAGAGCAAACTTAAAGGACCAAAACTATACTCCAAAAGTCTAAAAACTAAAACTAAAATAAAGCCAAATTATATTAAACCAATATTTATATTAACCTATGTAATACTAATAAACAGTAAAATAAGCCGACCTCGTAGAGCGGGTGAATAGCCACCTCCTATCTGTCAATGAAATGGAGCTCACAATATATAATATATTCAAATCGTCCTATTGGACGAAATTCACATCTGATAAAGAAAATATAGCATCGGAATGATCGGATGAATTAGGTGATCTGAGATGCAAAAAATAGAAAGGCATTTCTCTAGCTAGTCATGCCTAACAAATCGCGAACAAAAGAGAATAACTACTACTAATAATGAAGAAAATAAAAACATAAACAATGATTATAATGATAAGATGCTGTACTTTATATCTAACTTGGTTAATTAAGCCAACCTAGCTCAGTGGTCGAGCGTGTGGCTTTTAAGTTTTAACCAAATAATTTTGGATTTAAATGGATTATAAGTCTGAAAAATTAAAAAGATAGTGCCAATATTTATTTTATAATTCGCAAACAAAAGAGAATGATAACCAAAACAAGCAGTGGATTAAAGAAGAAAATGAGAACATAAACACATGATTTTCTTGACAAGGTAGTGTAATTTATATCAAACCCATTGAACACTTCTTTCTCATTCACATTTTTCACCCAATATCTGCGCAAGAAGACCTAAATAAATTCATCAGTTGCAAGAAGAAACTAATGCCTAATCAAATCTCTCAAAAGGAAGGGTCTAGTAGAAAAAGACCCGTCATCTCCTAATGTCAAGGGTCATTACAAAGCTCTAAAATCGATTTATAATCGATTCAAAGACACACATATCTCGTCAAAATTCAAGCGGTCCCAGATCAAGAAATGTTACGCGTGGGACGCACCATTTGGAAGTCTAAGCAGCTCATAAGCTTTCAGATTTTCTAAACAAAAGCTCTCCAATACCTCAAAAATGTGAGATAACCCCACTTGCAAGCAACTTGAAGCAGTGTCATTGACCTGTCTTATAAGCTCTCGATGTTTTGCGATCTGTTCAACCAATCTTTTCCCTAGCATTGTTAAACTCTCATCAAATCCCTCCAGCAAAGGAACTTCGGCTTCTACGTCATCCCTCACGGCTGCCATAATAGAAGAGAAATTATGGTGAAAGCTCATGGGATTCTTCTTATGAAGGGATTTAAGCCTGTCCTCATAATCCATCAACAGGTCATCCACTCTAGCCTTTTGTGTTTGTTCCTCTTTCTGCTTCTCATATAAATGGTGCACGCTTGAGGCAAAATTAGAAAAGGCTTTTGAAACTGCCATTTCTGAAATTGAGTCAATTGTATGGTACCAGTGATTGCATAAGTTGAAAATTGGAGGAGCTCCAATCCTGCTTGGAGAGAGAGCAGTCCCATTAACAGTTTCTTCAGGTTCTTGGAACATACACCTTAGAAGCCACTCGTTCAAGTACTTCACAAGGTCCTTCAGTGTGTTAACTAGATTACTAAAGCATGTACCCCAGTTCAAGATCATCTTTTCCAGTCTTAAAGTAGCCTGTGGGTTTGAATGATTCCTACTTGGATCTAAAATATGTATGTGACTTTTGGCCTTCGTGATGATTTGAAATTGTTTCCGGTGGCACGAACCCATATACTTCCACAATTTGATTAATCTATAAAACGACGTTGAGAAATCATATCAGGAAAAGATAAAACCATGTAAATAGATTTCAATTCTTCCTCCATTCTATAAATCAGGCATTGAATCTTTACAACAACCTGGTTTTGCAATCATTAATTTGACGAGTCCTAGAAACTCCCGAATTCAAACAGTATTACCCACCTTTTATTCTAGATTCTAGTGTGCTTTGCTTGTAAATTATTATTTGCAATTAAAGATTGCATGGACAATCAAGGTCAGAGACATCAACAATTCGGATTGATACCCATCAAACAAGAGGTAAATCCGCCGAAGTAATATGCAAGATTGGCATATTCAATGACTAGAAATGAAACCACAGCAAATGCATTGCAATGCAATAACTGCCTAACATACTGCATCAAACAATCATTGTAGAGGATAAAATGACCTGTCCCTAGTGTCTCATAGAAGCATAGAGAGAGAGAGAGCATTAACATGTTCATGGCTGAGAGATGGGGTGATTACCTTATATAATCTTTCAATGAATTCATAGATAATTTTAGCAGCATCGGGTATTGATAGCATATGAATTCATATAAAATAATGAGAGAGAAAAGTTATCATACCCTTCAATCAATTTATAGAGTTCAGGAAGCAATTTGTGATCTCTTAACTTGTCTATCTCTCTTGATACCACACTAATAGATGCAACGACTACATTAATTTCAGATTGAATATGTTTGACAGAAGCCCAGGTATCATTGATCTTATCTGATTCTGCACCGCGACCATCCAAATCTTTGAGCCTCTTATATTTCTTCTCATAATCAATCCGAAGTTTTTCTTCACCCTGCCATTTGAATTAATTAAACAGGGGAATCGAATTTTATTTTTCTACACTGTCAAAGAAGGCATACACTTTTATAAGCTTAAGTGATTTCTTACCTTAACTTCCCTGTAAAGTCTTTTTTCCCATGCATCCAGCTGCTCCAAAGTGGATGAAAGGTCAGCAAACTTCGCACAAACATCTCCTTGATTGTTTATCTTTTTAGTACTGCACAGCAGCTGTCCTTTACGAGTTATTTGGTCTAACCGAATATATGGAGGAGGGTGTGAACATTTCAGTACTGAAGGGAAAATCAGTCCCAGGACAGGAGAAGCAAAACCTGCAAAAGGAGGACATAATTTGCTGAGTTTTAGTTCTTGCCTCAAAAGATGAAAGTTATTTAATTGCCATTGCAGGCTTCTAAAGGTACTTACAAGAACTATGCTATTTAAAATTACTGCTTTTCTATTACCAATATCCTAATTTATATTTTGATCAGATACCACCTATTTATCAAGGGTGTATACAAACTACAGTCGAAAGTCAACCAAATCCAAATCCTAACTGCTTTTCGCTTAGCAAACAGATCCCCGTGGAGCTAAAATGATGGAAAACAGTAGGCAAAATTTGGGTTATTGGTTCAATTTGACAGAATACAAGAGATGTGGCATGCCTATTGGAATAATCACACGCAATAGCTTAAAAATGAAACATTTACTTCATTATGTAGTAATATAAATTATACAAGGGGAGAATTTAAGCCATCCATTCTTCTTGCAACCAATACCATGCCATGTGTCCCACATGAAATGGAGTGGTTGAGAAATGCTGACTTAGATCTTAGTTGCTAGTAGAATGGACTGCTGAAATCTTGACTTGTACGATTCAAAAAACTGCCAAACAGGATGCAATGTTTAATTTAAGCCAAAATGTCGCATGTCATCATTCAAAGAACTGACATGTCCAACTGATTTCAGTCAAATTTGACAAACGACCCATGCTTTGCTTACTGCTTTCATCATTTCAGTGCCATGAATTTAGAGCTCTGCCCTTTCTTCCTTTCCTATTTCTTAGTTGTTTTCCCCTTTTGCCTTCATATCTTCTTTATTCTACACTTCAAATCACAGGATTTAAGTACACCATCTGTCACACCAGTTAGGATAAGGTCTCATTTGGTTCATCAATGGCAAAAGGAATCGAAATTACAAAAAAAAAAAATGCAATAACTGTTATCCCATGCAATCATTACTCAAATGTTTCTTAGATGATGGTATTTTCCTAAAGCCAGGGGTGTCACTTTCTATCCATAAATTTACTTTTGTACACATTCTATTCCCTTGTCTAATAGTGTCATCCCATTTTATCGATATTTTTTTAAAATTTCTCTAAAGCTGTCTCTAAAATAAGAAAAAAGAAATCATAATACTCTTCCAATCCTTACACATATTTACCTAATTTGATTAAATTAAGAAAGTTGGTTAAATTAGTTAATACGACATATATTTTCTAAAACACCCTAGTCACCTTCCTTAATTCCTTCCTCCCCTCTCCTCCTTGATTATTGTTGAGGGGCATTAATAGCAGTAAATTAGGAAAATATTAATAAATATAAAAACTTTGTCTTATATTTAGGATCAAGATCAACTCCTCAAATGTCTTATATTAAGGAGCGGAGAGAGTACCATAGCATTATCCATGGATATTTTTTGATATTTGAACTGAACAAAGATAGAAGAGGAAAAAAACAAGCATGTCATATATGACAAAAATGGATAAAATTAACATTGTTACACGCAAATTTCCTACCCCTTAACCTGGTGCTCAAGGAGTGATACAGTAGCTTGCCCACCTCAATAGTTGCTGAGAATTCTTTTCCAAAATTAAATAAGTTTTCAAATTCATCCTTTATATCCTGTATTGCTTCTTTAAGACCCACTCTACAACTAGCAACTGGTGAGCAAACGCAACTTGTACCTAGAGATTTACTGCTTAGTACCATTGCTTCTTCTGCATCAGAACTCTTACCTTCCACTATCCTAGGCTCCAAGTTCTTTGACGCAAATACCGCAGAATCAGCTTTGATATCTTCCTCAGTGATAGTGCATCTATACTTAGGTGCTTCTTCATCTAAGAATGCATCTCTATGAGAACCTAATTGTGCAGTACTAGAAGTTCCATCACCTGAGTTGAGATTCCCTCTTCTCAACCCCTTCTCATCAAATCCTGTGTCTATTGAACCTTGTTCCGTTTCATCTTCTAAATCAGGAATTCCTTCTCTCTCCCTTACTTCTCTCACATCACAATCGCTAATATTGGACCAAGTGTTATAGCTGTAACTAAAATGAAGATTTTTATAATCATTATCATCATTCAAGCTGAAAAAATATGAGAAATCCCAAGTAGAGACTTGAGGTGGGGGAGGAGTAGGAGAAGCAATGGATGGGGGATTTTGATCGGCTACATGCTTATGGAACTTTGGAAAACCGGCGGGTATAGCCAAAGAAATTGCCTCTGCAGGATAATGTAGATACTTATCATCAAGGTAGGAAAAACCCATTGAAGATCCAGGTAAGCCCTGATTCACAAGCTGAGGAGGATACATATGACGACTTTGTGGATTTTCCCATCTATTGTTAAACAAAAACCTCTGATTATATTCGATATGCGCAGGATTTTCATGCAACATGTCCACATGAGTATGAGTATTCTCTTGAAAACTATGATGGGGATGACTTGAGGGCACACTCCATGATTCTGGTTTCCATGCAATCACCCCGGGCATCTCATTTTGTCTGGTTTCCATGCATTTTATACTCAGATTGGCCGCAGAATGGCTTTGATTCTCTTTATTAGGGTATCTTGGTACTTCCATGTCACTGTGAACATGGTCAGTTAATGAATGCAAATCCACCGAAGAGTCAGGGGATGAAAATTCAAGGTGAGAGGCTTCCTCAGATAGCTCACTATCAGAACCAGAAACCTGAGAAATGTCATCAATAATTACTAATTCATCTTCTACATATTGGTTAAGGGCATTGCTTATGTCTAACAAGGAGTCTAAATACATGACATAGGCTGAAGTCAAGCCATACCGACCATACATAGCAGCTTTGATAAACTCTTTTCTCTCTTTACACATACTCACTAGTGGTGAAGTTTCAAGTTTTGACAACCCTTTGCCCATATCACCAGAAACCAAGAGATGACAGCAGTAGCAAAATGAAAAACAACTAATCTTAATCCTGAATGAAACTAAGATTCAATCACCCAAACTAAAAAGCTTAACTAATACCTCCAACTCCGGCATGCCCCTCACCACTATAACTACAAAAATGGGCCGAGAAGAAGACGATATGACCAATCACGAAATTCCAAAGGTTTTTCCATCGCTCCCTACTTTAGAGAAAAAAGAGAGATACTATTAACAAGAAAAAAACCAGAATAGGAAGAATTTATGCATTAAATGCAGTGAGATTGATGCGGACACTCATAGATACGCAAACTCAAAAAGGGGAAACTTACCAGAAGATACTTGACCAGCAAAAATTCGTTAAATCTGACCGTTTAAGTGGCCGAAAATACAGCCCCAAATCAGGCTGAAACAGGGAAGTTAGAAATCCGGGGAATAGAGGAAATCTAGAATAAAGACCCAGAGATTTTGTTCTTTTCATTATTTTGGTGTTGAAATTGGAAATGTTGAATTTGAAGTCGGTTTCGGAATCATCGGGTGTGGAAAAGCCTCTGATAGGTTTGGGCCTGTCGTTTGTGATCGGCTCCTCAGGAGCGAGCGACGAGCAACTTATATATACCTTTGCATCAGTAGCGAGAGTGAGATCCGCGAATAGACGCGTCGCAGTCGTGTGGGGAGCACGCGTCGCCCCCCAAAAGTCAGTTATTCTGTGATTTTCATGCGCCATTTCCATTTTTTCCTTAAAAAGAAAACACTTATGTCATTTTTTCTCTATTTTCAATTTTACCAATAAAACTTTTATCGAGGAGCGTATGTTATAAATAATTTTTGAAAGGGATAAAAATATTCATAAAAAAATTAAAATGGTTCAGATTCACTAAAATCATTAAATTTTATTCAATGTTCATTTGAAATAAAATCTAACAAATGTTTGATGAAATTTAATAATCTTAGTGAATCTATATCATTTTAAACTATTTATTGATATTTTTTCCAATTCTAAAAATTATTTATGTTAGAAGCTCATAGAAAAAAATTTTATTGGTAAAATTACATCTTAACCCTTTTTTCTAAGATACAATTTTGTTTAAAAAAACACATGTCATTTTGTCTTTTATAAAAAAAAATACAGTTTTGTTCTTAAAATATTTTTTAATAGTGCTCAACACTCAAAAAAAAATTTAATGTAATTTTATTAAAAAATATTCTTAATAGAAAATTTATCTCCTACGTTTAAAAACAGTGCAATTTTTATCTTGTGTTTTCAAAGTTCCAATCCGAAAGATGTCCAATAGTGTTTCGAATAAGATTGTTTCTAATAGGATTAGGAGGATACCATACCTAGTAAAAACATTAATGAAATAAGATCCCAAAATTTTGGAAATTTCAGGAAAAAAAAAAAGATTACATATTTTTTTTGGAAAAATCACTGTGAGGTCTCAATGACCATAAAAAATTACAAAAAAGTCTGAGACCAAATTCCCCTATAAAAAAAAGTCCCTAATGACTGCATTGTGATTAATTCAGAATGTAAAATTACTTTGTTGACCCCATTGAATAAAAAGGGAAAAAAACAACATATGTCTCTTTTGATAAATGCTTATGTCTATTTTAACAATTGGATGGGCTATTTTGACAAGTTCATTTTCCTCATTTGAGAAGTTTTGAAATTTTAGAACTCAATGTCCTTACTTTGATAAGTGCATATGCATTTTTTGACAAGTTCTTATGCCTATTTTGACAACTGCATGAGTTATTTTGACAAGTTCATTTTCCTCCCTAGACAAGTTTTGATATTTCAAAACTAAATCTGCTAATTCTGACAAGGGCATATGCCTTTTTGACAAGTGGTTATGCCTATGTTGATAACTGGATGTCTGGATGAGCTATTTTAACAATTTTATTTTCTTTCCTAGAAAAGTTTGAAATTATAGAACTTAATGTTCCTACTTTGACAAGTGCATGAGCTTTTTTTGACAAGTGTTTATGTCTATTTTGACATTTAGATGAGCTATTTTGACAAGGTTATTTTCCTCCCTGGACAAGTTTTGAAATTTTAGAACTAAATGAGCCAATTTTAACTTGTGCATATACTTTTTTTAACAAGTGCTTATGTTTATTTTAACAACTGCATAAGCTATTTTGACGAGTTCATTTTCCTTCCTGCAGAAGTTTTGAAATTTCAGAATTTAATGTTCCTACTTTAACAAGTACATATGCCTTTTTTGACAAGTGCTTATGCTTATTTTAACAATTGGATAAACTATTTTGACAAGTTCATTTTCTTCTCTGGAAAAGTTTTGAAATTTTAGAACTAAATGCCTCAATTTTAACAAGTGCATATGTCTTTTTTGACAAGTAATTATGCCTATTTTGACAACTGCGTGAGCTATTTTGACAAATTCATTTCCTTCTCTATTAAGGACAAGATGCATAAAGGAAGGCACAACCTATGAGGAGTTTCAAAGAATCATATCATTGACATCCATAATTAGAAAAGAAAGTAATAAAATTTGTTTGAAATTCAAAGCTACCTTTGAAATTTCAAAACTTCTCAAGGTAGGATAATAAACTTATCAAAATAGCTCATCTAGTTGTCAAAATAAGTATAAATACTTGTCAAAAAAGGTGTGTTCCTTTCCTTTTTTATTCAATTGGGGTAGGAAAATAATTTCACATTCTGAATTAAATCACAATACAGTCCCTATGGACTTTTTTGATAGGGGAATTTGGTTTGGGACTTTGTTGTAATTCTTTATGGTCCTTGGACCTCACAATGATAATTCCCTTTTAGATCATTTTACATTTAAACTTGCTTTTCCATTAATCATCTAAACAAGTTTCAATTTATTGAATTGACTTTTTTGTAAAAGTCAATTCAAATATAAATCACATTATACAATTTGATTTCTATCATAACTTGAGTTTGTAAGAGTAATATTTAAAAAAAAAAAACCACTTCTGGTACTATTAATCCAAATACATCATGTATATTTCTTGTTAATAGCCTAATTTTAGTTGTAAATCTCTTTACATGTAGACCTAGACACCTGCATTTATGAGAATTGTTAGTTCCTTTATTTTTCTTGTTAATGATCTAATTTTAGTTGTGACTTCCCTTATATGTTTTATTTGTTTATGCATACTTGGACACTTGCATTTATGGCAGATGTTAATTCTCTTAGGTTTCTTGTTAATAACCTACTTTTTTTTATATATATAAATTCCCTTATTTCACTTACTCACGGAGACTTGGACACTTGTATTTTTTTGGTTACATATATTTTTTGCACTTTATAATCAAAAGTTTCGGATAGCTTGGTGACCACTATCCTTTTTGGTGTGCCAAGAGGTCATGGGTTTAAAGTTTAAACCTCCATTGGCTACCTTTATTTGAAGTGAAGCCTCCGATGGCTAGAGGTCGACCGGCCACCGGCGTTAAAGTTTTGATGACTAGACGTTAGAGTGCTGGTGGTTGGTCGACAGTTATGACCAGAGCTTTAGCAGTTGGTTACCAAAGCTTAGAGCTGGGAATCAGGGTCGGTCCTTGACGGGTCAGGGCCTAACAGGGCCGGCCCTAAAGGGCTCAGGGTCAGGAAAATTACAGTTTTTTAAAGCCTGGCCCGAGAGCATCAGGGTCAGGTCCAGCCCGCAGGGCCGGGAAGTCATTTTCACAATATTTAACTATTTTTCCTGCATATTTTCCCCAGAGAGATATAATTAATAAATAACAACGATTAAAATTCTAATTTAATACATAAATGTTGTCAACATTAAGGTTTAAATAACACGTCTCTTGCAACAAACAAACATAGTTACTAATGTATAATCAAAGGTAAGATCATGTCCATAAATAACTCACACAAAGGCCAAAGTATAAGAAGGCAAGAAGCTCAATACTCTAACCTCTAAACAACATGAGTAAGATGACTATCATTTTCACCTTCTTCGCCACTATCATCAATTTCAAAGACATTTGATTGTGTTTCACTTTGAGGAGTAGGTTCAAGTAGTCAAATAATCGCAACCTCCATAAAAAATCATACTCTATCAGGCAGAATAGTATATAATATGATTTTATTCTAAATAGGCAGAACAATATATTCAAAAATCACAATATGATTCAATTAGACAAAACAATATACTCAAAAATCATACTCTATACAATATGAGGATAGAGTGACATATAGATTCAATAAGACAATTCAAAAATGTAACATGATTCCTGTCCAAGCAAAAAAAATAAAAAATAAACGGGCTTAAAGGGCCGGCCTGAGGCCCTCCAGGGCCGGCCCTTTTAAGCCTGAGGCCCTACAGGACCAGCCCTTTTAAGCCCGAGGCCCTACAGGGCCGGCTCTTTTAGGTCCGACTTCCTTTTGAGACTATAATTTACAAACATGGCCCTTCAAGGGCTAGAGCCTAAAAGGGCCGGCCTGACGGGCTCGACCCGTTTTCCCGGCTCTACCAAAGCTCTGATGATGATTGACATTTTAAAAGAAATGAATAAAGGTTATTAATGTAATTTTACTCACATAATATAATTTCATTGTAATATATGAGGTACAGTAAAACTTCATTTTTTTTAATAAATTGACAACTTCATTAACATCAAAAGTTGGAAAAAAAAAACCCCTTTCACCCAAGGGAACCAGTTTTAGGATAGGCACCGAAAGCCCGTCCCATCTAGACCGTCCATATTGAATCTAGACGGTCTAGATTTGATTTTTTTAAATTGATTATTTTTTAATAAAAAAATCATTTTTTGAGAAAATGTTAGTTAAAAAAGTATTTTTATTTTAGATTCTATACGAATTAAAATAATTCTTTTCAAAAAATAAAAAAAAAAAAAATAAAATCTAAACCATCCAAATTTTATCTAAACGGCTTAAATGAGAGGAGCTCCGCCTGAAAGCTCATTCCCTCACCCAAGATTTATAGTAGCTGTGTTTGGAAACACTTATTTTTGGACAATAAGTCTTTATTACGCAAGCCGAGATAAAATTCCTTTCACATACTTACCTCGTATACCATGAATCATGATTTATAAACATTTATTACTAAAAAATAAGCTATTCCAAACAAACACAGTATTAGATAAGAGGCCAGGGCCGAATCTATAGTTAGTACTTAGTACAGTAGCGAACTCAAAGAGCAAACAAAGAAAAACACATGATGCGATAACATAAACACAACAAACAAACTGAGCTCGAAAAAGAAAGGTTGCCCAGCAATTGATCAGCTTGCTAAAGATGACCTAGAGTAAGACGCAGCTGCTATAACCATCTTGTAAAGTCCATGCACAGAAAAAACTTCTGCAATAGCGACTTTTATTCTTGACAGAACTGATCATAACCCAAAAAGGCCAAAGAAGAGACATCATTACACACATATAAGCTCAGTCGAAGTTGCACCATCATGGAGCACAGCTATTTTCTTTCATTTGCTGATATACTTTCTTCTCTGATTCTAGATATATGACCCAACTCTTTTTGAAAGATTAATGAAGTTAATTAAATCACTTTAAATTAAAATATTTTTGTTTTTTCTATAAACTAATTTATTTCACTTATAAACTGATATATTATGTAATAATACACAACATATGATATGATTAAGTATTTTGTTTAATTTTTTTTAAAATTTTCTTACAAATTAAGTCAATTAGATATTATATTTAGAATAGAAGAGGGGGATTGCTATGAGCAACACTCGACATCACAGTCGTTCTCAATCGAAGAAGCTGGAAATGGGTGGGTCTTAGCTTTCTCTGTTGCTCGAGAAATGGCCATATGAATGATGCACATGTTGTTTAGTTACTACGGAATACGGAATGGGTAGTGCCATAATAACTATCAATCCTTTCAGGCTACGCCTTCAATTAACGTATACTCTTTCTGTATTTAATATAAAATATATTTAAAAAGTTGATTTATAGAGTATAAGACATAATTTTTATATTTTTTTAATATTTTTTTAGTTAATTCTTGTTGATACTCCCTTAATAATAATCAATAATTAATTAGAAGAGGGAATTAAGGAAGATGACTATATTATTTTAAAAAATACATGTAAAATTAGTTAATTCAACTAATTTTATTAATCTAATAAATTAAATTAAATATATTTTATATTAAAGATAAACAGAATATTATACTCTTGTTTCTTTTTGTTTATTTTATTTTGTTTTGTTTTGCAGCAATTTTTTGGGTGAGAAGTCTCTGCCTCCCCTGTTCCATGCTCTTCACGAGCATATTACTCTTTGGGAGTGAATGAAGTTTCATAAATTTTTAGGGATCATTGGTTTTTAAGTTGATACAGTGGTGATGCATTGAAATTTGCCCTTAAAAAAGTCCAGCTGTAAGTTAACTATAACCCTAGTCTTATTCTATAATGTGATTGCATGTAACTATATCGGGTCTGGAATTTCTCATATATCTTTATATTTAAAAAAATAGATGGTCTAGATTTAATATTTTATAAAACTATTATTTTAAATATAAATAAGTAAACTTAAACTATTAAAACATGATCTACACAATTCATAATGTAATACAAATATGAGTAATAAAAAAAGTAATTCATAAAACACTGTAATCATAATTTTAGAAAATATTAAATCTAAATCTTTCATTTTTTGATCTAAAGGTTAAGATGAGATTTTGAGAAGAAAAGGAAAAAAATAATTCTAAGAGTATCATCTTCCTAACTATGTCTATTACAAAAAAAATAAATATAAAGAAATTAAGTGAGAGGGGAATTGGGGACACATGGAAAAAATGGAAAGAAAACAAATAACGATTAAAAAAATAAAATTTAGAGTTAACATCATCTTTAATCCCTCAAGTTTACCCAGATTTCGGTTTTTGTTCCTTAAGTTTCAAACAATTGGTTTTGGTCCTTCTAGGGGTAAAATAGTCTAGGCTTTTATTGAGTTATAAGGACCAATGTTTTAAATGAAATAAAACTTGATAGATCAAAACCTCTAGTTTGAAATTTAAGGAATTAAAACCAAAATAAGGGTAAACTTAAAGAACAAAAAATTATAGGAAAAATCTCATCTAAATACCATTTGAATTTTCAAAACCCCAAAAGATCTATTAAAAAATTGAAATGACATAAAGGTGATTGAGAGGAATCTTGGATTTGGAAGTTTAATTGTTTTTACTAAAACACCCCCATCCTCTTTCTCTCTACTCTCTTCCTCTTCATCTCTTCAAAATTGTCAACAAATGTGTTAGAGTGTGGGCCCAAAATTGTCAGAGCCCACCCCTTTTGGGCACACACTCTGACACATTTGTGATGATGTCTTTTGGCATCCACATTATCCAATTTGTTAAAACCATTATTGAATTTGTCAACACCATTACAACATTTGTCAGTTTCCCCTCTTGGCCAACTACACATTGAGGATGTCGCGTATTATTTATCATTCCCATTAGCTTTTTTGTCAAAACCAATTATAAGCATGTTTGGATTAGTTTATTTTTCAAGAATAAGCACTTATTATATAAGTCGAGATAAAACTCCTCTCACATACTTACCTCGTATACCGTAAATCACGATTTATAAATACTTATTACCCAAAAATAAGCTATCCCAAACGAGCACTATGACTTTGTGAGCACCATTGATAACTTTGTCAATCCCATTATCTTTTTTGTCAAAACTAATAATGAGTTTGCAAAAACCGCACGAACTTGTCAATCTCATATCCTTTTTGTTAAAACCATTACAGAATCTGTCAATTCCATTATCCTTTTTATCAAAACCTATTATAAGTTTGTGAAAACCAGTGATGAATCTATCAGTCCCATTATCCTTTTTGTCAGAATCATTAATGACTTTGTTAAAACCATTACTGAAATTGTCAATTACATTATCCTTTTTGTCAAAACCAACTGAGTTTGTGAAACCACTGATGAATATGTCAGTCTCATGATCCTTTTTGTCAAAACCATTACAGAATTTGTCAATCCTATTATCCTTTGTGTCAAAACCAATTATGAGTAAACTATTCTATTACCAGGTTGAGTAAATGTGTTGACTAATTTTATTAATGGTATTGACAAGTTTAGTAATAATAATGATAAATGTAGTGATAGAGTTGACACAACCAGAAATGTTCATGACAGCAACTTCTTCAACCTGGTAATGCCAGATCTGTAATCCAATCTCATAAATGAAAGTTTTGTCACATTCATTTATCACCCAATCACCCTCTGAAAAACCATTTTCGTCATCATCACCAATACAAAACAGATCAGCAAAGGAGTATGAATCCTTCGACGACATCAAAGGATTTGAGCTTGTGGGCGTCTTCAGTAGGCGTTGCAGTGGGGGAGGGCACACTTGCGGTGAACAAACGACTGAATTCAAGATTAATAGGGAGAGGCTGAAGGGTTGGGATTTGAGATCTGAAGTGAGCGAAGGAGATAACGGGAAGAGGAAGAGGAAGAGGGGGTGAGTTTTGATTTAAGGGGCATTTTGGTTATTTGATATAAACATAAAAAACCCAGATTCTCCCTCAATCTTCTCATTATCATTTATAAGTGTTAATAGACTTTTCTGAGTTTTGACAATTTACATGATATTTATGTATCTTTTTCCTAAAATTATATTAATCCTAAAATCTATAATACACCAGATAATTTATAAATTATCAATAGTGCAAAACACACGCACAATAATCATAGTAGTATGTAACAATTGTTTTTTGCCAACAACTAGTATATAATAATTATTACAGGTTGGCAAAAAAATATAATAATGTCACTCCAATGATAAAACATTAATTATCCTTCCGACCGACACAAATAATGAGTGATAAGAGAAAACGCGCCCAAAACAAAACGGATAGCCATGAGAAGATGAAGCCCCAAAAATACCCCTGACATTACTTATTTTTTCGTCAAGCCACCAGCAAAATTTCCAAATGACAAATAAACCATTGCAGGTGGTTATTTTTGTTTATTTTTATCCTCATCACTTAGTTTTTTTTAATTATAAATTTTGAAAACTTGAGCTTAATTAATTAGATAATATTTTATATTGGTGGTCATTTTATATTTCATGAAAATTAATTTGTTAAATCTAAAAAATTTACAATTAACATTTTTACATGTAGCTAGTGAATACTACCTCAAGTCCTAAATATAAGATTTAGTTGACTTTTTTTAGAGAGATTAAGGAAACTAAACAAGTTACTTAATCATATAATATGTTATGTATGATTAAATTATAAATCAGTTTATAAGTCAGATAAATTAGTTTGAAAAAAAAAGATCAATATAAATACTTTAAAGTAATTGAATTAGCTTTCTTAATCTTTAAAAAAAGTTAACTAGGTTTTATATTTAGGATTAGAGGTAATATTATTTTGTTTTATGCATATTCTTAGAGTTTAATTGAATATCAATCATAACTATATCATGTTGGGGGTAATAGTACCCCTCCTTTTATTTATTTATTATTTGAGTATATTGTTACTTGCACTGCTGAATGACCATATTCTGTGAATTGATTGTAGCAATACTACCCCTCCTTTTACTTGTTTATTGCTTGGGTATACTGTTGCTTGCAATGCTGCATAACCTGAATTATTGTATTTGTTTGTGATTGATTGTTGTTGTCAGAACTATCATATTGGGTTGATGGATTAATTTTTATCATTTTAATTTTTTTTTACTGAGTTAAATTTGTGCCAATAAAAGATTAAAGGGTATTGTTGTCATTTTCTAATTTAATATTTGGGGTAATTTTTTCATTTTCGATTCTAAATTTCTAATATTTGGTTAAGGTATTGAGTGGTGGGGCGGACAGAGGAAAAGATAAGATTTAAAAAGGGTCGAGCCGCGGATTAACGGCCAAAAAAACCAAAACCAAAACCAAAAACAAAAACGAGGGAAGCAGAGGCGGAACTGAAAAAGGAAGGAAAGAACGAAGACCAAGGACTAGAGCGCGCACCTCAGACAGAATCGGTTGAGCTGCTTATAAGCCATGGCCTCCACAACAGTCAATTACACTCTATCCCGCCCAGCAACTACCTTCTTGTTCCCTTTGAATCAGAAAGGACCGAAATCTGTATCACTCCCTTTCCTCCGATCCTTCCACTGCAGAACGAGACGCATCGTCGTGTCGCGAAGAATGGTGCTGAAAGCTTGCGTCAAGGTGGGAGAGAAGAATGTTGCGGAAAATTCATCTGCAACTGAATGGGGGAAGGTTTCTGCTGTGTTGTTTGACATGGATGGTGTCCTCTGCAACAGTGAAGAGCTTTCTAGAAGAGCGGCCGTTGATGTATTCGCGGAGATGGGCGTCCAAGTCACTGTCGAGGATTTTGTGCCATTCATGGGAACCGGTACTTTTTAAGTTTTTTTTTTTTTTTAAATTTCCTCGACGTTCAGTTAACTAACTGATTTTCGTATCAGTTCCTCTCGCTCTTGATGAGGCAACAAACAGTAATTTTAGTGGACCATTGCTTTTAGCTAACCTTTGCTTTTTGCTTAATTCTGTTTCGGCGTTCATTTCGCTGTCTTCGTGATATACTGTGGCTAGCAGTTATGACATTTAATCCGCAGTCGCCGTGATGAATGAATTGTTGCAAATGCTTGCTTCATATCCAATTTATGTGGTATTAGACGATTGCATTTCATAACCGAAACTTTCATATACGTTGGGCTATATTTTTGTTGGAACTAAAACTGGGAAGTGGCTGTTAGGCTACTGTTGTCTTTACTGTACGATTTCCATTATCTTGTTAATGAGTTTGTATGAGAAAATGCTTATTTCTAGAAGAATAAGATTACTTGAGAAATAGCTTGTGGGGTTTTAAAACGGGAAATTTATAAACAAAATGTTGGTTTCTATACTTGATTGTTGGCAGCGGGGATGTTAGCCTGCCTCCATAGTTTTTTTGGAACTTGATATCAAGTGCTTCAACTAATTTGTGGGATGATTGATTTGAGAAGGATCCAATGATGCTTTGTGGCTTTGTGGGCGTTGAAGACTTGAGGTTCTTCAACCAATTTGTGTGCTGATTGATTTAAGGGAATAAACGTGTGCAGTTGTCCCTCTGATATTCTAGCCTTCACAGATTCTCATTTTCTTTGATATAAGATGTTCTTTGGCAAAATCACGTGCTTTGTTAGGTTGTGTAGTTTGAATAAAGAGCCTTTTGTATTATCTATTATTCATTACATCCTCTACACCTTACAGGCGAAGCAAACTTCTTGGGAGGTGTTGCCTCTGTCATGGGAGTTAAAGGATTTGACCCAGAAGCTGCAAAACAGAGATTCTTTGAAATTTATTTAGATAAGGTACATAATCTATACTTGATAATTCTTTTGATTTCTTTTGCTCTGAACTTTGCCTAAATTATTTTTTCTTCTCTCAGTATGCAAAGCCAGAGTCTGGAATTGGATTCCCTGGTGCTCTTGAGCTAATTTCTCAGGTATGTAATACTAGCAATGGTTGACATTTTCTAATCACCTTGTCTCTCATCAAGTGGTTAAAGAGGACTTGCCACCATATGACAGTGCAAAGGAAAAGGCCTTAAAGTTGCTGTTGCATCAAGCGCTGACCGTATAAAGGTTGATGCAAATCTAGCTGCTGCTGCTTTACCATTGTCATTGTAAGAAAACACACTGAGTGACTTGTTAAATGTTCATGGACTCATGGAGATAATATTCAGCTATTACTCACATGCAAATTATGTCATTAATTTAATGGTTATAGTTACTAACTAAATTTCTCTGTTTTTTGCGAGTTTTATATGAGAAATTTCAAGTTTGATATTGATATGAATCATTCTACAGTATACATAACCTAGGAGAGAGTTTCAGATATTGACACATGCAATGAGATTATTTTTTTCATTTGAATATTGTTTGGACGTTGCTATTGATCTTTATAGACATATTTTAATTGGCCAAGGAATTATATACAACAATAACAACAAAGCCTTATTCCACTAGGGGGATTAAATGACGTTATTGAGCTTGGTCAAAAACCAAATCTTGTGATAAATTGTTAACTAGGAGATCTCGCTGAATAACCTCATTGAGCATTCTCTTCGGTCTTCATCTGCCCCTTTACCATATTGATTTTCTCCCCTGGTCCAATTTCTTTTTGTAAGATTGTGATGACCATAATGGGGCATTTATCCAAATCTTACATTTTTAGATGCATTTTCAGACTTGTTGCTGTTATTAAGTAGCAGCCACAAATTTGTAATCAATTTTTATGATATTATGAATGAATCTGATATGTCATGGAGAATTCTTCATGAAAAAATGAACAGAATCCGATGAGTAAGACAGGGTTTATGCAATCTCTTCTATCAATAGAAATTATTATTTGAAATAATGATTCACCATTGATATAGACATATATGAGATTGCTGAATATGTGAGAGTTCCATTATTCATTCCTTTTCCTCATTCTTGTTGCTGGACATCTCGTTTGTACAAATCTTCTATTTGTTTCGCAAGACCATAATAATCCAAGATGGAATGCATTTGTACTGCACATTGTATGCCAAGATTGGTTTAAGACTTTAAATGATGAAATTGGAAAGAAACATAATTTTTACTTAGTTTTCAAGAATGACTTAATCTGTTAACTTCATTTGCAATCTACTTAGATCAATTTTGTTCTTACTATTGCCTGTGTTTTTCCCCTATCAGGTTTGACGCTATTGTGTCTGCAGATGCTTTTGAGAATTTGAAACCTGCTCCTGATATTTTTTTGGCTGCATCAAGAATATTGAATGTGCCCCCTAGTGAGGTACACAAATAGAATGTGCTTGTTGGAGATGGAAATTGCAAGTGTCTTACTGTTTTTTTTTGGGTGGTGATTGACTTAAAAGGTGGCTGTGTGTTGTTGTTAGTAGGACGACAGAAATATGTAGCTACAAACATAAGTCAAGAAGAATATTAAACTGTTGCTTTATAATGATGATAAATTTCTTGAATTTTCTCAACTAACTTAAAATTTTTGTCTTGACTTTCTTTCTTGATAAATTAAAACTTTCTTTGAAGCTTTGAATGTTGGAATTGTGAGCTAGATTTAGCGAGCCATGGGTATATTATGATTTTTGCTGGCTCAGTTTTGCTTTTGTGGGATTTGATGTCATATTTGCTATCATTTACTATCAAGTTTAATTCCTTGTGTGAATGGTAGAATCTACTCTGTCTTAAGTTAACATTGACATTTTGCTACAATTAATCTTCAACCTTTTGTCAGTGTCTAGTTATAGAAGATGCATTGGCCGGAGTGCAGGCTGCCAAAGCTGCACAAATGAGGTATTTTGAGTATAGACATAAAGTTTCCTACATAAACTAAAATCTCTTGGTAGTGTATGTTCATGCATCAAAGAGTGTATAACTATGAAACTACTATGTAGTCAACTTCTTGTTTTTGTTGTTTGCAGATGCATAGCAGTTAGGACCACACTATCAGATGAGGCATTAGAATCTGCTGGCCCAACACTTATCCGTGATGATATAGGAAGTGTTTCACTTGATGATATTCTTAGTGGTGGCTCTGTTGGCTATAGTATGTTGTCTTGACAGTTTGGTGTAATTCTCATGTTTTATCAATCACCTGTGGTGTGGAATGGTAGCTAACCCCACCTAGTGGGATAAGGCTTTGTTGTTGTTGTTGTTGTTTTTGTGGTGGTGGTGTGGAATGGTAGAGCTCCATCTGTCTCATAATTTAAGAACAGAGTGTTGGAACTCTTTGTATCACAATGCCCTCTCAATTATTGTGAAGTGCATGCTTTGTCAATGGGAAAAATGCTCAAGAATATATCATATTGTATGTTTTTATCAAATTAAACTTTTCAGTTGAGATAGTAGTTTTGCAGACATTGTTCTTGGATAATGCCCGGACTGTTGATTCTATTTTGCATGAGGTCTTATCTGGACATGCCATTGCAGATAAGAGGATGCAGGAGCCACAGTCTTTTAATAATTCTACACAAACTTCATCTGCAATGCTTGCTGGAAATTTAGATGACAGACTTAGCAAGACTACAAGTGGTGGCAATGGGGAGATTTTCCCTACTACATGGTAAGCCAAACTTATGTTAATTCCAATCGCTTGCTAATGTTTTACTTTTCTTATTTTTTTGATCCTCTTGCGCTCTTGCCTTTTTTTATCGATTTTTCAATCACAATTTTTATCTGAGGTCTCACAGAAAACGTCACAATAATGCTCCTGAGCTTGATGGTTAATAAAATAACTTGGTTCACTTAGCCTCTGGATACAAGATTTTACATAGCTGATCAAGATTTTATAGCCCCTTTTATGCAGGGAATGGTTTTAACATCATTAACCTTTCTCTATTTAAAAGAATAAATAAATGAAAGATGATGCATTTATTAAGGTCATTTTATGGGAAACAAAATTCCCTAAACAATAGTGTAATGGGCTGCTTTCAAGTCTTATCCTTAAGACTTTAACCAAAGCCTTTGTCTATATCTTAATTCAAAATGAAAACGATAATATTATATGACAAGTACCTGAGGAAGAATTCCTATTAAATGGGTTGTTGGTCTATGTCATTTTATAGGATGAGAATATATGGAGTTTCTGTTGGTAAATATCACATGAGGCTACAGAAATAACTTTTGGACAGGTTGCATGGTTCTCGGCGAGATGTACTGAGATTTGGAAGCCTGGGTATTGCTATCTCTTGCCTCATCTTCGCTATAAATAACTGGAAGGTATGATTATATAGCACAAAATATGCTGCAAAGGATGAATGATGCATATATATGCAGAATATCCACTGATATTTTAATTTTTTCTGAGGGGCAATTGATAGGCAAGTTCATTGTTTAGAATTACTGGTTTTTGCAGGCAATGCAATATGCTTCCCCTAAATCTATTTGGAACCTGTTGTTTGGTGTAACCCAACCATCTATGGAGCAAAATGAAGGTAATCATATGTTGTGAAAGAAATTATCTATGCACTGTAAATCTTCTCTTTACCATTCTCTTAATTTTGTCCACGGATGGTAGTATTGAAATTTTTGGATGTCAAAAAACTACAATCCTAAGATGTTGGACAATAGTTGAAAAGCATCTTGTCTCTAAGTTCTGAGGTCTAATTCTGGACCGTAAAATAATGGAATCTTTCTGGCCATTTCAAGAAGCTGGCCAATCTAGAAACTTAAGCTGTTAGGGAGGGCCTTTGAAACTTATATTTTAACAAAAAGTCTAATATTTGATCATCTTCACCAGTAATGACTCTTTTAATGCTTCTCTTTTTCTTTTTCTCACTGCTTTTGGGTCAGACTAAAAGATGAAGCAAGCACCATGATTAACCCCCTCTTTTGTTTAGGCAGATCAAAATCTGATAGGATCCAGCAATTCATGAACTACATAGCTGATCTGGAAGGCAGGTAAGTAGTGATTTATTGGTTTATTACCAATATTTTTATAATGATTATCATCGTGTAGTCACATTTTTTTATTTAACCTTCCATATAAAATGTTAGCCAGAAATTAATATAATCTGTAGTTGATATTTTTTACTATACCTTCTTTTTTGAAGAAGGGGATGTATGTTAACTTTGAAGTTGGGTGCTTGTTACCATCCAAGAGTCGTAGTGGCTTATGGGGAAGAATCTTTCATTGTCATTATGACATGATAATTCATTTGTTTTCTATGTCTCTGAGGGTATGAGGGAATGCTAAGATTCTTATGTGAGTCGTCTATTTTTTATTAGTTGAGTAACACTCTCCTTTGGTTTTGCTGGCACCTTTTTTCTTAAAAAAAAAAATATTTGTCTTTTATATCAAACTTGACAGTCCCCATGCATAGTAGGACCCAAACCCTCCCAAAGCCCGTGCATAGCAGGAGCTTTTGTGCCCTGGGCTGTCCCCCTATATCAAAGTTGACAGTGGAAAGAAACTGTTGGGTGCCTTTCAATATAGAGGAAGCTTACTTTGTTTTTATGATATTATAATATAATTTGTTTCTCTTTGCTGTTTAAGGGGAAATGCTCAGATTGTTCCGGAGTTTCCGCCTAAACTTGATTGGCTGAATACATCCCCCCTTCAATTTGGCAGGGTACTGCTTGTTCAACTTAAATTATAATCTTATGAGAATGATATCTGTACCTATTGAACGTGATTACTTCTTTGGCAGGATCTGAGAGGAAAAGTGGTTCTACTGGATTTTTGGACTTATTGTTGTATCAATTGTATGCATGTGTTGCCAGATCTGGATTTTTTGGAAAAGAAATACAAAAACATGCCGGTAAATTCTTGTTATCAGTTTCAGATATCATAATACATTGGTTGCGAAACTTCTTTTTGAGGATCAAAATTTCTAGGTTTCTCTATTGCAAGTGTTCTTTCCCAATTCATTCCTGAATACATCCTTTATTTGGTATTTGATGCACATGCTTGCCTTGGTTGGTATTTGATGAATTTTGATAAACATATTATTTCATAATTAAAACATGCTCAGCTTTGTTATATGCAGAGAAAATAAGAGATAAATGGCTATCCTTGACTGCAGTTTTTTTGGTATTTTTTTAATCTTTTAAATGTGCAAAAATATAGCCTCCCTTGGAAACCCCAATCTACACCAGAAATTAACTCGAACATCTCTTGAAGCCTATAGAAACCAACAAAGCCGCCATGAAATTTCTTAATCTTTCGCAAATTTTCCATGGTCAAGGGAGCTTTGCACAACTTTTTACTTGTTTGGGTGTGGAGGAGGCTCATGAAAATAGGATGCAAAGAGATATGAAGAATTTAGAAAAGTGCTGTAGGCTTAGGAAATAGTTACTTGTATTGCTTTCAAAGTGAATGTGTATGAGTGTCTGTGCAGTGATAGTATTAAAATAAATAGAGTCCTATGGCCCCATATAATATGCACCATCATTGAGTCTTCGAATATCCTATTTCATGTGGTGCCTTGTCCTTTTCTCCCTAACTTCAAATAGATTACATTAAATGTTACCTTCAAATAGAGATAGAGATTCAACAGTGCAATGAATAAGTTTTCCTAGTTATCCAACAATATGAATCTCCTGACAACACTCGAATAATTTCTCTGCAGCCCTCTATTTATTCTTTTGCCTTATAAACTTTTCCCATATCTGAAACACCACAATTAATTCCTTTAAAAACTCTACAACTGTACACTGACCCAGAATGCTTAATACTTCCCGAAAACTGTCAGAAAATGACACAAAGTAACTCTAACTAATTGTCTGCTCTGCATTTGTCCGTCTATGCTTCGTAAAGTGAAACTCTTAAATCAGGGCCCATCATTTCTCTACATAGGAAAATCAAGGGATTGTGGAGTGATTTTACACTTTTCTTTTATGTTAGCACACTGGATTAAATATTTTATCTTTCAGTGTTATAGTTCTGGAGAAAAAAGATTTGAAAATATTGTAGTTATCCATGCTTCCGTTTATGTATATTTGCTTCTGTTGATGTAGTTATCCATCTTTCAGTATTTTACATTTGTGGAGTATTCTTCTGCATCAATAACAAGTTCTGTTTCTAATTGATATTTCTGCAACAAAATGTGAACGTTCCCTGATATTGGTTATCTGATGTCTGCCTTTTTTTGGCTCAGTTCATTGTTGTGGGTGTCCATTCTGCAAAGTTTGATAATGAGAAAGATTCTGAAGCTATTCGCAATGCAGTGCTCCGCTATGGCATCACTCACCCAGTAAGTCGGAAGTGGGAATTTATATTTTGAAGTGTTTTGCTGGGAAATATGGTAGTTTGCCTTCTGTGATAATATTGGAAACTTCAAATTTATTTGGCTTATGAAGAATGATATCTGATGGCCGTCATTGTTTGCTTCAGTGCTTCATATCGGGCGACCTGTGCAATAATTTGATAAGCTTGAGGAAAATTTTTGATTGTGTATCTGTTTGATTTCTTGTTACTGTAGACAACTTCATCTCGGATCATTTAATTCTCGCGAAATATTTTTTGAAAATTTCAACTTATACTGGCTACACAATACGTTTACTTCCTATGTCATTTAAATTTGAAAATTTATTGTAAATTAACTTTGGTGCTTTGGAAGAATCACAACTTGGCACATGTGCTATATGTAAGCAGTTCCATATTTTTGTTAATGATTGAACCATGTTAACTGATTTTTATAAATCATAGAATTTCAGACACTGTTGGATGTTCTGTATAATTAAACTTAATGCTTTGAGTAACCTAATTGAACTAATTTCACCTCTATTGGGAATTGATCAAATCAAGTTATGCACCTCATCCCTTGAGGCTGTCATCTCACACCGCTTGCTTAAGAAAGCTCTTTCTCTTTGATCTCTCATTTATCTCTAATGTAGGTTGTCAATGATGGAGATATGTATCTTTGGCGGAAGCTAGGTATAAGTTCATGGCCAACATTTGCTATCATTGGGCCTAATGGTAATCTCCTCGCACAAATTGCAGGAGAAGGTCACAAGAAGGTACTGGGGAAGAATGTCATTTTCAACTATGTTAGACTTCTATTGATCATGTGGTGGCCTTAGCTCAAATTGATGTAGTTGTTGTTGCCTTTGGGCCAGGATTTTCTTGTCCAACTAGAGTGGATTACCAAAGAGATAAATGGAACATGAGCCTGGCGTTTTCTGATTAAATAAAGCCTGATTAATTTATCCTTTTGCTGTTGATTCTTCTTGTATAATGCATGTAATATTATTCTTATTTGCGTGGATGATAAGATAAAACTTGGTCAAATTTTGATGTCATTTTAGTGAACTTATTTTTACCTTCTGCTTAGCATGCATTGTTACAATATTACAATAATAATATAATTATTCTATCTATTCTTCTATAAATAATAATTGTTATATGGAAAAGAACTTCAAATGCAGTTCTTATATCTTGTTATATTCCTCAGTGAAGATTATGACAAATGCATTCTTTTACAACGATAGCATTAGAAGTGTATGATTTTTGTAGATAACTGTGCAATTAGAAAATATGCCTATCATGTTCTTTTTGGAAGCAATATACATGTCATGTTTTAGTGAGAATACTTATCAGTAACGATATGAAGAAGTACATATTAAGTCCAGTCCTTATTATATCTATTGTTTTACTTACCTTGTGTAGAAATGATTAACTTTCTTTTTTCCCCTGTGTTGCATAGGATCTTGATGATTTTGTGGAGGCAGCTCTTCTGTATTATGGAAAACAGAACATGTTGGACAATACACCACTTACACTGAATTTGGAGAAAGATAACGATCCTCGCCTAGCAGCATCTCCGTTGAAATTTCCAGGAAAGCTAGCAATTGATGTCCTTAACGAAAGACTTTTCATTTCAGACAGCAACCATAACCGCATAGTGAGTTCCCGCTCCTTCTCTGTCTCTCTCTGATCATCTATTATGGAATTACTTATTTTCTTACTAAAATCACTATCAAGCTGCCTGGGTTGCTTGGAAATTAGGTGGTAACCGATATAGATGGGAATTTCATTGTACAAATTGGGAGCAGTGGAGAGGAAGGTTTCCAGGACGGTTCATTTGATGATGCCGCCTTTAACCGCCCTCAGGTATGAATTGGAGAAAAAAGGAAAAGAAAAAAAAAATGTACAGTATAATTGAGCTTGTAATTCATCAAATTCTTAATTCATTGTGACAAGTCTTTTATATACTGGTTGCTGTTGCTTAGTTTGTTTGATCCATATTTAACTCATCATATTTTTTGTGTTCATTCTTTTCCTAGGGTCTTGCTTATAATGCAAAGCAAAATATCCTTTATGTTGCAGACACTGAAAACCATGCTTTGAGGTATATGACATCTTTAGAACTTTTCTTTTTCTTTTGTTCTGTTACCGACTTAGATGATTCAGTCCACAGATTTTAAGACAGCTAAAATAAATTCAGATGTTTTATGATCACATAATGTGACTGGCATGCTATCATAATTTTCTGAATGATGAATGTGAACTTGTAGAATCAGTTGGCAAGCTTGCATTTTGAAATTACTAATTAGCTACATGACAAATTTTTGTTTATATCGATAAGAGCGTAGAATTGGTATTGGTCTGTAATAGTATATATAAGCTCCGGGGCCTTCTGGTTATTAGTTCCAAAATGAGATATACATGTACACACGCATGTGTGCGTGCATGAATTAATAAAATAAATATAAACATAATGGTGGAGAATGGAGACATATCTGATTACAAAACTAGAGTACACTGCTTCGAAGCTCACTTTGGTGTTGGATTGTTTAGAATAGTTATAGGTTATGGTAAATATGGCATTATAATCACAATGCCTTATTAGACATCCTAAGCGCAATAAATGAGCAAAAATATAGCAAATAACTAAATAACAACTAAACTGATAAGATAACAGAACAGAATTGCTCAATTTAAATTATATGATGACTAGGAAATAATGATATAATCCCTGTAGAACGCAGGCCAATGTCTATGACAAACAGCAACTAATGAGGAGGTAGTTAATGATAAGAGATGAGGGTGGAAAGTTATAAAACTTCCCCCTACCTCTTTATTGTTTAACAAGTATTAAAAATTTACTATTTTTAATTTTTTTAAAACAATTCATTAAAAATAAATTAAAAATATTGACAATCACTTGAATGCGTGTCAAGGCACTAATATTGGATATATGTGTTTTCATATTCTCTTGTATATGAGTAGCAGCTCTACCTATTGATATTGGGAGTGGATCCATTTAGTTGCAGAACATGATCATGTCATGTTAGAGAATCTTTGAAGCATGAGTACTTCTATTTTCAAGCCGTAAATGTTTCTGTGCCTCTTTGGTAACCAAAACAGTTTCACATCCCTTTAGTAACTTGATTTCACCCCAAAGACAAAAGGCATGGTACCAAGAGTTATTAACCATGCTTAGTATTCTACTTGAATTTCCTACCAACTTTGGAGAATGATCCATGGGCTTCTGAGTGAGATCATTAGAAGTTTCTCAAGGGAGGTGTAATTGTTTAAGAGCAGAAGATAAATACTAAGATAAAAGAAGAAAAAAGAAAATAGAAAGTGAAATTAACAGGGCTAGATTCCTCTACATTGGAGGACCCAAATGCGTTGGTCTTAACTACAGCCAGAGCATGCTTACCTATATACTCTGTAACGAGACAATTTCTTAAACTGGGTCTAACAAATCTATTTCTGGTCTTGAAGGGAGATTGATTTTGTTAATGAGAAAGTGCGGACGCTTGCTGGAAATGGGGCCAAAGGTTCTGACTATTCTGGTGGAGGGAAAGGAGCCGCTCAGGTAAATGTATTTGGTAAAATTTTGAGGATAATTTAAGTTTACAATGGTTTCTAATTAGACGCAACATAAAATTTGGTTCCTGTCTGTCTGTCTGTCATGTGACTCCTACTTGAATTCTGGATGGTACACATAATCTTGAGGACAAAACTTACCTAAAATTCCTTAGGTGTTTTCTGTCAAGTTTTTCAATAAAATGTTTCTATCACGAGGCTCCTACTTGAATTCTGCATAACACACATAATCTTGAGGACAAAACTTAGGTAAGATTCCTTAAGTGTTTTCTGTCAAGTTTTTCAATAAAATGTTTGAAAGACCAGTCATTTGGTGTTGAACTCTAAAAATTGTCCACGTATTATATATTTATTGGAGAACTTGATAACAAACATCTAAAACCTACACCTTAATTTGTCTTAATTCATGCTTGTTTTGTTTACTTTCGATATCTTGACATTAAGTCATTAATTGCATAAAAATCAAGGCTAAGTTGCGTCCTTCCTTAAATATATTGAAGCTATCATATTTTTCAATTTAAATTTTCCTTTTTATTTTCACAGCTTCTCAATTCCCCTTGGGATGTATGCTTTCATCCTGTGGAAGAAAAAATTTATATTGCCATGGCTGGCCAGCATCAGATATGGGAGCACAATTTATTTGATGGAATTACTAGAGCGTTTAGTGGTGATGGTTATGAGAGGAATTTAAATGGATCAAGGTATGATATCGAAGATTGACAGTTAAAATATTTGAGTGCTATGATGCCCGAGAATGTTACTTTATAACAGGCATTAGGATTCATCTTTGTGCTGTATTTAATACTAATGTAGTCAATTCCCTTATGATATATATTTGCTACGTGTTTGTTAATATTGATTCAACCCTTTTGAATCTTGTTTTTTGTATCATCATTAATTAAGTGACTAAGTCACAGTTAGCTATTCATTATTTTTTGCTGGAGCAAAACGGCTAGCTCTTTATAATTTCATACTTTTTTGCCCTTGAATCTACTTCTAGTAATTCTGTAATCTGGTGGCCATTTTGATGTGCATCTCTTTGTTTTTCTCCTGGACAGTCATTAAGATAGTGTAATGCTATATGCTAGACTCCAAGGCCTCAATTAATATTGAGTGGAAAGATTAGGGAAGAAGAGGATGAAACAATGATTTGGTGGATAGGAAATATCCTTGAGCGCATATTTTTTTTTTTTTAAAAAAATATATAAAATGGCATATTGTAGATTAATGATAACAAAGAGTAGGCATTGTAAGAAACAATACTTCTACCTAAATGGGGCCCAAGTGTTTCTTCTCAGGAACTTAGGATGTAAACATGCCATTATTTGATAGACTTGTAGCTAATGTAATACATGACAGTGAATGATGTACATTTTCACGTTCAACCATTATTGAACGATTAAATTGAAAATATTATTTGCCCTATGTTTGATGATTTTACGAATTGAAATTGTTAAAAACTTTAATTATATTTTTTTCTTGCCTTGAATTGAGAAAGCTCCACAAGCACCTCATTTGCTCAACCTTCTGGCATATCATTGTCTCAAGGTAACATTTAGTAGAACTGTTTGTAATGAAGATTATTTGCATCAGTTATCATTCAAAGTAATGAATGTAGCAAATGATTTTGTTTCATTAGATCAAATGGAAGTATATATTGCTGACAGTGAGAGTAGTTCGATTCGAGCTGTTGATCTGAAGACTGGAGGATCAAGGTTGCTTGCCGGCGGTGACCCAATCTTCCCTGATAATTTGTTTAAGGTATTTTTAATAAAATTCATAAACCAATATTATGCATATTCTGTTTTATTTTTATTCATTTTGATTACATTTTCTTTGAGCGAGTTATTTTGACTCATTTTCTTAGAACTCCTTTTGTTCGATGAATCTTACATTTTTAATGCTTCACAGTTTGGTGATCACGATGGAATAGGCTCTGAAGTACTTCTTCAACATCCACTGGCAGTTTTGTGTGCAAAAGATGGCCAAATTTACATTACAGACAGCTACAATCACAAGGTAGTTAAGTCGAGATGGGCATTCAATAGAGTTATAATTTAAGTGTAAAACTCTTGGGAAAGGACTTTTTCCTCACATTAACATTTTTGAACTCTTTGCTAAAAGTTTTCAACAAATTCTCTCTTCATTCTTGTACATTATAAGGAATCAATTTTTAAGGGGCTCTTGTGAGTTTGAACTACTCTAAATGTCATATGCCTAAAAAATCTTTTTATGGAATCCCACAAAGCTGGCAATGGCTTTCCCCGCCTCACTTTTTTGGACATACTTCTGATTTATTTCTAAAATTCTAGGTCAACTTCATATGGATAAAACTCAAGTACTGTTTTTAGATGTTATTATCAGGTTATTCGATAAAGTGACATGGAATTCTTTTTGCAGTTCAGCACCATATGATTAGATCCTTGAAAAAAGGAAAAAAGATATTCCATCTTGTGTTTATTGAAAAACCTGATAGCAAATACATATGAAACTTCACCTAAGTTTGATTCTCTCAAATACTATGTTGTAAAATTTTTGTTTTAGAAGATTCGATGCATGCAACCCACATTTTAGCTTCAATAATCTTAGTGATTGAATTTTCTTTTCTTTCCTTCTTTTTGTCCACCTGTGTGTTTTTCAGATCAAAAAGTTAGATCCAGCTAGTAAAAGAGTTAGCACAATTGCAGGAACAGGGAAAGCTGGATTTAGGGATGGAACAGCTGTAGCAGCTCAGGTTTGTATTGCACTCCATATCACTTTCTTCCATAATGACAGAGTGTCCATTCAGTTATCAGCTTGATTATTCTCTTTGAAGATTGAAGGCAAAGGCGAAACAATGCCTCTGTTTTATTATTAATCCTTAAACAATCCTAGTGAATAGGTTTATATAGGCAGGAAAACGTAACCTAACCCCAGTATCATATTCTAATATCTCTGATTTATTTTTCTAAGATAGACAGGATATCAAAAGATGTTGATATAGGATATACAATCCCTATCTAATCCTAGGATATACATAATTAAAGAAATAACAAAGCATAATACAAAATAAACATAAATACTAATTAATTAATTAATACTAAAATTGTGCCTCTCAACACTCCCCTCAAGCTGGGAAGTAGATTTCAATCATCCCCAGCTTGGATGTGAGCTCTTCAAACCTCAGTTTTTCAAAGGCTTTAGCCTGTAAGTTTGCTACAGTAAATGCCATAAGACAACATTATTCTGAATTGAAGAAACAACAACAAAACTCCTTGAACCAATAAACCAGTAGAGATCGTTGCACTCTTTAGCACCGCCAATCTTCTTCCCCATCTCCAAACTCTTGACGAGCAATGCTACAAGAGCCAATAGTTGGGCCATAGTCAGACTTTGACTTTTGTGAGCCAAAGAATCGTTGAAGAATGTTTAATAACCCAATATTAGTCAGATTACGAGTACCATTCTGAATGGATTCACCATATGTTGTAACAGCTGGGCCCCTCGGTCCCTTTTGCTTGGGTTTGAAGTCAGTTTACCATTACCATTCTGAATGGCTAACCTTCTTGCAGTGCTCTCAAGTTGGTCTATCCTCCCGTTTTACTCTAGAATCAGAATTGTTGTAAACTTTTGTTGCCATGGCACAAACCTAAAATGAAGGTAGAGGTCGAGTAGACATAATTCTCCTCCTTACTTCGTCATAGATAGGATCAACACCAAGTAGGAGCGTGTACATATGATCTTCTTAAACAATCTTGCGATAAGTTTCAGCATCATTATTGCGGTGCCATTGATGATTGTCAGAGATCATGTTGCTGCCTATGCATGACAAGGTGATTATATACCTAGTCATATCTAGATGGCCTTGTTGTAACTCACGAATGAACCCTAGAATCTGAAAAATTGCAACCGTATTTTCTCAAGCAGAATAACACTTCTGGACAACTTCCCGAATCCCTTTAGTGGTGTGGAAGAGAAGTAAAGTTTAGCCAATTCTCTGAAATCATGGAATTTAATGAGACAGGATTTGACCACGTTTATCTCAGCATTCCAGACCTTGTAACTATTTCATAGTTTTTCTTCTAGTTATTTCTTCTATGCATGAGAAAGAGAAGAGTTATCATCTTGAAATATGCAGCAGTTTTGGAGGCCTTATAGTAGATGTGTGTTTACTTGTTTTCAGTGTACTTTTTTTGTTGGGTATCTTATTTCTTCTTTGTACTAATCCCTATTAAGGTGGTAAAAACAACAGTCGTATGTATAGTGCTTGTATGTTGTATACTGATTATCTGATATAAAACTTCCTTGCGTCTGGATGCTCGTGCTTTGTTAGATTCAATGCTCAAATAATCCCATTTTAGGATGAACCAAGCTTTTTTATATGGTTCATAAAAGTTCGTGTGCATCCATGCTTCCAAGTAAAAGGAAAATCTAGCTTGACAAATGTTTTGTTGTTCACTTTTGTAGCTATTGATATATGTTAATATGTTTTTCATTGTTCTTGCAGCTCTCCGAACCATCTGGAATTGTTGAAGGGAATAATGGTATTTCTCTTTCTGTTGCAAATACTTAATTTGTTCTTTGTAGCTGAATACATATATGAGTTGTAAATGAACCCAATATTGATTCAAAACTTTTGCTCTCCTCATTGCCATGGGCACAACAATGAGTAGAGTCCACCGCTGGAATGTTGAATAAACTTAACTACAAATCAGTAATTGTTTTCTGAAAAAATCTATAGCTTCTTTCCGCTTTGATGTGATGGTCTCCGCCTTGCTAATTTTATTTTCTGGCACACTTGGCCTGTTTCTAATCCCATTTCAGGAATTTTTATAGTCTCGTCATTCCTATTTCATTGATGTCTAGGCATAAAATTATTTTATAATTCTGGAAAAAACCTCCTGATTTATTGAGCTGAACTTCCTCCTTTCATGGCTTTAGGCCTTATCTTCACCTCTATTCAATACCTAGTATACATGACCCAGCTGGAAGTTTCACCAAATGATAACTCGTTCAAAATTATCTAATTTTCTAGTAGTCTCCACTAGACCCAATGAATCTTCTTCCCGCATACTCAACCTGTCCCTAATCATATTTTGAAAATACTCAGTCTTTAATACCCTTTCTGTTCTCATCAAACTAGACTTTTTGTTGTACCATAGACTGCACAATTTTTCCTTCTATACAATTTTAGTCTTTCCTGCATACTCTATTGTCTTTCGTCCTTGATGCATGGATTTGTTGTCACCTCAAGTCCATTCTTTTCATAAATTTCAATATTCATATGGCTAAGTGAAAGTTTTACAAAATGGTAACCATTCTAAACATCAAGTTCAAGTAATTTCTGAAGGACATTTGTCATGTCTTTCATGACTCAACTCGTAGCTTCTCTCTTAGGTGCTTTCCAGCTGTTTCTGAAGCCCTTGTGAGTGAAATTTCCTGATCTAGGAAAGTTAAATGTATATGCTTTCGTTTTATTACTCTAATGACATGCTTCTCAACTTTTTGGTAGATCTTGCTCATGAAAAAAAAATTCAGGGTATGGCTTCAAAATGAGATTAAGCTTCGTAGTATTTCTTCTTGTCTTTCAGGGAGACTATTCATAGCGGATACAAACAACAGCTTAATCCGATATCTGGATTTAAACGACGGAAGTTTGAAACTCCAAACTTTAGAGCTTAAAGGCTTTCAACCTCCTTCACCTAAATCCAGGTTTCCAAAACGTCTAAGGAGACGATCGTCAGCAGACACAGTGACGATTGCCACCAATGGTATTTCATCAAATGAAGGACGCTTATCTATTCATGTATCGGTACCAAATGAGTACCATTTCTCAAAGGTCCTCATAATTCTCCTATCTTTGGATTACTATAGCATGTGCTTATGATCAATAGAATATTTACAGTTTTTCATTTATAAATGAATTTATTATATGGTTTTAACTACTCCCCCAAACCCTATTGCCAGGAAGCACGTAGTAGATTCAGTGTTGACATTGAGCCTGAAGATGTCGTCAATGTCGAACCCCAGGATGGATTCCTTGATGAGGGATCTGCAACTCTTTATTTCAAGAGATCATCAACTTCAGCTTCAATGGGAAGAATTAATTGCAAGGTTTGGCTTATCGTAGCGCACTAATGAGTTGTCTGTTCCCTGAAATAATCAAAGGCCTTCTTGTGACAAAATACCAGAATGAGATATCAATAAACGCTTTAGCAGCTATTATGATGCCTGTCTTTGATTTCATTGTGGCTGATTCTTGCTTTAATGGGTCAGTACAGTGCCTTGTCAACGGATCAGGTTAAAAGAATACGATAATTGAGGGTGGGCTTATGAATGAAATGGGATTCAACTGGGCAACACATCAATTTTGTGGCCGAATTTAAATATGGCTCGCAATGAAAATCAAAATGTGTCGAAACTATTCGATGAAACAGTAACTTTTTCTTGTAGAACTGTATATACTTCAAGAAATCTATTTCTAAACAAAATAGGAAAAAACGATAAATCAGAAAGTCATGTTACTATTTCAGTAGCTTTTTTTTTTAAAAAAAAAAATTGTGATATTTTCTGTGTTTGCAGGTTTACTATTGCAAGGAAGACGAGGTTTGTTTGTATCAATCCTTACAGTTTGAGGTGCCTTTCCGAGACGCAGAACCTAACACTGCCCCAGCAGATGTCACACTTTCGCATTTGGTGAAACCCAAAGCTTCAGGTAGTAGCTTTCCACAGCCCGTTGCCCCTTGACTCTTTAACCACGTTTTGCGGTACCCCTCCTTATCCCTTTCTCCTTTTTCTGCTTGCAACATAAAATACTCAAATGCTTGAGGTTCGCTCATTATCTTTCTACTGTATATAGTTTAACAATAATTAAGACTTGTCTGCCACTCCCTTGCGACCGATATAAGATGTCATCTTCACTTAATCATCTTGATTTGTTTTGAAAACATAATTCAATAGTCTGTAATCATTATTAAGATGGCTGTCTTGTGGATAAGCAAAAGAATGAATTGGCTAACAATCAAGGCAGACTGATATAAATAGTAACACTTCACAAGTATCACAAAAAGTTGAAGAGTTGGAATGTTTCATCCCACCCGAGCCAAGCTAGAAATCATCGAGGGAATTTGCCTCTGACAACTAGATGCTTTATTAACAAACCAAGGGGGGAAGAATGTTCATATATGTTCATGGACTAGAAATTTGGGTCTATTAATGAATACATGGAACTACACGATGCCGAGAGAACCCAATTTATTGCAAAGTGAAGTACCTAAATCAACACCAAAAAAAGCCAACTGTTATAGTTGAGTAGTGATGGTTTCTCGATATTGAACTTCTTATTGTTGTTGAAACATTGATCTCGGGGTTTTGAGCAAAGCTTATTAAGTTCATGAGCTGTCAAATTGTGGACCAAAGGAAGTATTTTTTTTCCTTCTTTTTTTGCCCTCTCTGTGAACAGGGGAATAGACAAAACCACAAAGGGAAAAGGGAATTGATAGAAGTTAGGTAGAGCATTGCACTCCTCACTAATGTCAATCTTTGAGAGGTAACTGCACACAACTGGGGAAGTCTCCCAAAAAAAAAGGTAAAGAAAAAGAACTAGCCTTCATCCATGTACAATGGTCATGTTGAGCTAACCTCTTTGGTGCAAGCATTTGCCTTCCTGAAAATATGCTTGTTGACTAGTTCCGCGTGATGATGAGGCTTATGTCATTCAGGGTATTTCTTAAAGGGTGATGTCCTAAATGTCCTTCGGATATAAGGTTCTGGGCCTTCATCAAATCAACACAAACAATGACCTTTTTGTACCATTGGAATGGAATTAGTTAATGTTGGTTCTGAAAAACAGAACCCAAAAGTCTAAACATATACTATATTCTTATTTATTTGCACCCTTAGTGTCATATGGCTTATCCTGGCTGGTTATGAGCGACTTTTGATGGTATGAACATACACTCCCTCAGGTCATATTCATAAGCAACATTCTTTCTCGTTTGATTCTATGAATAAGCAACAATTTTGTCTTGTCTAAAATTTTGATGCACTTTTTCCATTTTTACTTCCAATTAATTGCACGTCTCTCTCATCTTTTTTTCCCACTCATTCTCTCTCTCACTCATCATTTTCATAAATAAGGGTATGTTTGGAGAAAAAAAATTATATTTTTTACATATTTATTATTTTTAATTAATTTTAATTATCAGTTCATTTTACGTAATTTAGATAGTTGTTACTTATAAAAAAGATAAGAGGGAGTATACCCTTTGATAGTGTCAATAATTAATTATCAATGCAGATTGACAAATATTTTTGACCGGCAATAATTGGTAAGCCATATGACACACTAAACATGATGTGGCATGTTGCAATGAAAAAATGTGAGGGTGCTAATTTACTCAACATTACTGAATTTAGACTGCCAGTTGCTCATTCATAAATATGTTACGGGAAAAAAATACTCTAGTTAAAAAAACAAATCACTTAAACATACCATGCGTTTGTCAAACTTTGTTTGTCTTTGAAGTTGGCGGCCCATGTCAATCTGTGTGTGACACCCAATGCCCAAATGTGCTTTTAATGCTGTAAGAAACTTTCCTTAAGATACCTGTGATAATTGGAAACAGTTAAGTATTTATATTTATAGCCGGAAGGGGTAGTTTGTAACTTTGTATTTGGGTTGAGTTAGATTCCAATCAGAAAGTAGTCTTGTATTTTTTTTTTTTTCCTGCATTATTTGCATCTGTTTGGTAAGGAGCCGTTCCATGATGATATGTATTCATGGTTTTTGTAATATCCCAAATTTAATGAAGGTTAAAATTTTCTAAAAAGAAAATTTAAATGGGAATTTGATAATAAGTCAAATTATGGAACCTACAAAATTTAAGGAATCTTAAATTAGACAAAGGGAAAAATTAGAGCCTAGTGTGTGTAATTAATAGGATAAAAATATACCTATATATGTATATTAAAAGCTGCCAACACACACAAAAGCTGCCGACACACACCCACTAACATTAATCATTCCATCTTCTTTTGTTTGCACACCCTTTTTACCGATGCACACCACACTTGGCATTCTATAAGAGTATACCATCAGCCACTACCTTGCACTCATCATTAAAAATTGCTTGAGCCACTCACAAACACACACACATTCACGTACAAGCACTCACCACACTTTTATCCGGCAATATGATTCACATTTGCACCCACTCAGCCATTTAATTAGATATTCCCTCAACTCTTCATTCGACCAAGTAACTGGTCAACGAGAGAGCTTTAGAAGAGAGAAAACAGAGTTGAGAAAGGGAGAGAGAGAGACGTGAGTGAAAGAGGTGAACGGAGGAAGAAAACGATCGGAGAAGAGGAAGAAGGAAGTGTTAAACCTTTCATGCATCACCATAAACGTTTTTAGGTGAGTCTTATCTATCTCTTTCAATTGTTATTTCGTTGGTTTGGGGTATTCATGAGGATTTATAGCTGCTGGAAGTTGTGTGATTCTGAAAATAAGTTGCTGTCATGGGGGGACGTAAAACAGAGCATGTATATTGATTTTGGGGTGAATTTTGGGGTTCTTTGATTCTGAAATTCGATCATTAACCTCAGGACATATGTGTAGGAGAGTATAGAGTTAAAATTCGTGAGGTTTAGAGTACAAATTCATGTATACATGTTAGTTTTCTCAATTCTGTTTTGCTGTCCGAAAAACAGAGTTCATACCTGAAACTTGTAAAATCTTAAACAAGAGGCTATAGGCGGAATTTTCGAATGGGTCTTTTTATATAGATATTTTAGGATGTGTAGTTGATGATAGAATCAAGAAAAGTACAATTTGGAATGAAAATGGATGAGTTCTTGATTTTTGAAGTTAGACTGTCAAAACTGACGTTTTTGGGAGTCAGTCAGATTTATGTTGCGTTTTGACTAGGAAAACCTTAGTGAATAATTATGAAATTTTACAGTAATATATTAGACATTCATAGCTTTCCAATGACTCCAAGAAATAATTATTTTGATATCTTTAGCGAGAGTTATGATTTTTGAAAGTTAAGTCAGTAACAGAGATCATTCTGGACGTTCAAGCCTGACAGTTATGGTTTTCGAAAATTCTGGGAACGATTAGATAACATCTAGTAGTTTTTGATATTTTTTCATGAAACTACACTTAAATAGCTTTCCATAGAATTTTAGAACACTCCATTTCGAGTTTTTTAGAGTTAGTTATGAATTTTTGAAGTTTAGTTGCTGACAGATTATATTTCTGAAAGATTGGTTGTGGCGAAATTTTGGAAAACTAAACTTTAACAAAAAATTATGAAACTTTCCAGATTTAAGGAAGACATTTAGACCTTTAAATTGATGGGTAGAACATAATTTTTGAACTAGTAGATTGAAAGATATGGATTTTTGAAGTTGAGCTTTGTTTCTGAATTTCCATCTGGAACAGTAATAGTTGGCCGAATTTCTGGATAATATATGTAGTCAGTAATCATATTTGGATATTTTTCCATGAAAGTACATTTAAAGACCTTCATTTAGGCTTTGGAATCAGTTAATTTGGAATTTTCTACAATTAGTTATGAATTTTCAAAGTTGACTGAAAATATGTCAATTTCTGGAAAATTGTGAAACTGTTGTTTGGCAGTGATTTTGTAAAAACTGAGGTTAAAAATGGATTCCTTGGATGAAAATATGTTAGAAGAGCCTGGGTCAAAATTTCTGAAAAAGTATAGTCGGACCGGGTACAGTGGGGTCGGGACCGGGTCCCAGGGGCATTTTGGTAAATTTTCAGTATAGACTAATATAACCACCAAAAATATTATGGGAATCTCTGAAGGGGTACATGAATAGGTTTTAACCTAATTCTTGTACATTTGGAATTTTAGGACCGAATTAATCGCCTGAGCCGTTGGCACATAGTTCGAGGAACTATTCTTGTGTAGCAAAAAGGGACAAAAGGTAGTAACTCTATCTCTCATACACTATGTGAATGTTGATATGCTATATGTTGCTATATTCTGTGATATGAACACGTGCCTGGGGCACATTACCTAGCTGTGGTATGGGACTCAGCTAAGGTACACGGACATGTAGGGGATCCAAACAGTCATTTGGCCCTGAGTATTGTGTACACACATGTTATAGTATGAATTTTTCATTTTAATTATATGGTGCATTACATATTTAATTTTCGCATTTTATATGATGGATTATGTGTTACTATTGAGATTCCTTGGAATCTCACCCTTTTTCATAAATAATAAATGTTCCAGCGGGAACCAGTGGCTCCAAAGGCAAAGTGGAAGACATGGGCAATTAAGATGTGCAGGTCCTAAGATCAGAGTTATTTGGTTATATTAGTTTAATTTTAATATGTTGGATATTTTGGACAAAATTTGTAAAATTATCAAACCCTGCGGGGAAGACTCCTGTATGTAAGCTTGAACTTAATATCAGTATGTTTGTGCTATTTCTGTATGCCTGTGGAACTATGCCATTATTACTCTACGAATATCGAAATATAAACGGGTGTTGACAGTTTTCGTTTTTTTTTTTTTTGAATAGCACCCCATTGGATGGGGGTCGGGATCAAACCCAGATGTTGAGGCACATAGACCTCATACCATGCCAAGTGCGCCATAGCGCGTGGCCTATTCATGGTATTCGTTATCTCCAAAGGTAGGTGTTTCCGAGATGTTGCAATATAATGACAACAAACAGCTGCAGCGTTCAGAGAACCGTTGGTCAAAAGAAAAGAAAGAAAAAAAAAAAAAGAGGTCATAGCCACAAACTTGTTGAAGGTATTTGTAGAATGAAGTGAAGAAATTTTGGCCCCGAAATATATAATTGTAGCTCATAAGTTTTGAAGCCGTCATGATGAAGTGATTATTAATAAGCTCACGTCTGGTAAAGATTCTGCACCAATAATACTTGGGTCAAGAATTCATGAAACATAGCTTTATTTTAGATTTGCTCATAAAATATGTTTAAAATTTAATTCTTTACTATTATATTTTTATATTTTGAAATATGAGTTGTTGATATTAAAAGTTAAATAAGGCGACATCTTTATTTTATTTCAAATGTTTTTTAATTTACAAATTTTGAATTAAATATTAATATGTTGGAGAATAGCTTATAAAGAATAGATTTTGAACAGAATAGATTATGAGAAAAAAATGATTTTGATAAAATGAGAGTGTTTGGGTATTATGGTCAGAATAGCTTTCTTTCTTAGTAAGGGGTTCATATAATGAGAAAGGATCAATGAGAGAGAGAGAGAGATGGTGGGGCCTATATAAGGAAAAAGGACCAATGAAAGAGGGGGTTGGGCCCACACAAGAGAAAATACAAAAAAAATAGCTTTTCCCAAAACCTAATTTTGGATTTATTTTTGGAAAATAGCTTTTACGATTTATGAGGTAAGTATGTGAGATGAGTTTTGTCTCAATTTACGAAAAATGGCTTTTGAAACCATGGTTTGGGGGTTACCCAAACACATACCTAGGTTTGGAAAAATTTTGAGTGTTCTTGCACCAAACTAAGGTTTTGATTCAAAATCTAGGTTTTAAAAAGGATGCTGAACACAATGTTAGTTGCATAGTCATCCCTAACATTATTTGAGTAAGCTTTTTTTATTAATGTGACTAACTATATCAATATTAAGGAATTGAAAATACACTTTATAAATTTAAGGAATTAAGTTGAAATATAATGTAATTTTAGGGGATCCAACAAATGTTTTAATCTTAATTAAAGAAATCCAAGGATGTTTGGTCTAATTGTGAATAAGCTAAGTCACATAGTATACAAATTGAGTTTGAATCTTATCTTGTTAAAAAAGACCTTGAGGGAGAGGTATTTTGGCCACAAAACTTCAATTCAAATTAGTTGGTTACTCAACACGCTTTAAAAAAAAGACACGGAAAGGGGGAGAACCTACAAGAGTAAATGTTCGTAAAATCTTACTGTCTAAGTGGGCCGATAATACAGCTCCAAATCAGGCTAAAACGGAAGAGTTAGAAATCCGGCTGAATGAAGAGATTTTGTTCTTTTCATTATTTTGGTGTTGAAATGTTGAATTCAAAGTCGGTTTTAGAATCTTCAGATGAGGAAAAGCCTTAGGGCCTGTTTGGTTGGAGGGGAGGGCATGGAAGGGGAGGAAAAGTAAACTCCTCCTCTCATATGGTTTGAAATTTTGGAAGAGAGAGAATCCCAAAGTTTTTATCTCTTCCTCTCCAACATCTTTATTTTGGCTCCACTACAAATGGAGGGTTTTGGAGGGAAGCCAAAATTTTGGACCCTTTTATCTTTATAACTTATGTGATATTCTAATAATGCTCATGATGAAAAATATTATGATCAGAAAATATATTAGTATGCAAAAATTGTTATAACAAAAAAATATATTATTAAAAAATAATCTAATATAAAAATATATATATTTATGAATAAAAAATTATTATAATTATAACATATGCTCTTACAAATTTAAATAAAAAATATTATTATAAATTAAAAAAATATTAATATTAAATTAATTTTAATAAAAATATTTTTTTAACATTAAAAAATTTTATGAAATAAAATTTAAAAAAATTATATTTTTACAATAAAAAATATTATCATAAAATTTATTTAAAATAGAAAATAAATTTTCATAAATAAAAAAATTATAATTATAAAATATTTTAATATATTTTTAAATAAAAATATTTTTAATGAAAAAATATATCATTTTATACTAAAATATATATATATATATATATATTAAGAAATTTATTTAAAATGAAAATATGTTATTATAAATAAAAATATTATTATAGTTAAAAAATATATTATTATACAATTAATTTCAAACAAATATATTATTATATTAATTATAAATAAAAATGTTATTATATTAATTAGATAAAATGTAAATTAATTTATATAACATATAAATAAAAAATATTACCAAATATGTTAAGATAGAATGATAAATTGCTATCATTCCTCCCCTCTCATTCCATCTTAAACTAAACAATAGATTATTAAAAACTCCTCACCTTCTCTTTTTACCATCCAAACCAAACAAGGTAATCATCTACCCTTTTCTTCCATCCCCTCCCTTCAAACCAAACAAGCCTTAGCAATCTTCCAAGTTTACCGTTCTCAAACTTGAGCATTATTAACAATAAAGAATCCCAAAAAAACATGACTATTTTTTAATTTTAAAAAATTTTTGGCCCTTATTTATTATTAATTCTTGTTGAGAAGAGAAACTTATGTCTAATTCTTTATATTCCAATTACAGATGTCCATGTGTCCTATTTATTTTATATGGATGTATAATTAAATAATAATATTTTAAAAATAGAATGCATAGTCACAGGTAATTGAAAAGATTGACATAATGGATTATGTATATAAGGAACTCAACTTAAGTATTATTCATAAAAATAAAAGATGGTGTAGATAATAAACCAAACCCAAACTAAGGGGGACCCGGCTTCCATCCTTTTGGTCCTTTTCTTTCTCAGGATCGTCGGATCAAGATCTCAACGGTCCAGATTTAATATATTATTAAAATATTATTTTTATTAAAATTATAAAAATAATATTTTAATAATATATTAAATCTGGACTGTTGAGATCTTGATCCGACGATCCCAAAGAAGAAAAGGACCATCCTTTTCTTTTGAAGAAAAGGATGGGAGCCACTCCCAAAATAAAGGGTATGCATGAATTGATATTTGAGAAATACGTTTACGTAGGTTGAAATAAAAATTTTTTCGTATATTTATATCATATATCATAAATCACGTTATAAAAACAGTTTTTACCGTTAACCTAAACCAACGCTAAATAATATGGATGAATCTAATAGAAGGGTTAATCCCATGTAATGTGATTTAGTGATTAATTAAATCCCCGTTGAAAGATGTGTGGAGTGTCCAGCTGGACCTCACACCCAAAAATGAAACCAAAATATCCTATTTGCCCCGGTCATTCGCACCACACAAAATCTTTGACACAAAGGCCCACCATCTATTTGATATATGATGAAGTAAGCACGTTGCGTTGTTGAACGAAAAGAAAGATCGTTAACCTTTTTCCCCCACTTATAGTCAATGGATAAGATTTAATTATAGATTTTTTTATATATAATATAATAATAATATTTTTTACATAACATTAAATCTTATTCATTAAAATATATAATTCAATAATTAAAATATTAAATGAAAAATAAATAGAGAAAAAAAGTTAGTGGGACACTCCTTTTTCGTTACTGACTCTAGTCAAGAACCAGGTTTTGGTGCCTATCCTTTGGATTGGCACCAAGAGCTCTTCCAGATCTGGACGGTCTAAATCTGGATTTAAACAGTTTAAATTTGACTTTTTTAAAATGGGTGATTTTTAAAGAAAAAATTATTTTTTAAAAAAATATTAATTAAGAGATTATTTTTATTTTAGATTTTGTACCTATTAAAATAATTTTTTTAAAAAAATTAAAAAATAAAAAAAATTAAAAGATCTAAATCTTCCTGCCAATCACAACTCACAAGGATGAGCATGAAACTGATTCCCTCTTGTCACGCGTCCACAATCCACTTTCAGATAGGGGCCCATTACTTGTCTTTCCAGGCTCATAGCATTTTGTCTTGCACTAAAAATAAAAACGCTACTCAAAATAATTGAGTCTCTCCCTCTTAAATCCTTCCACACGTTACTTCCTTTTTACTGATCTTCCATCTCCTTTGGTCTGAACTGAACCATGAGCTGACTCTACGATTACAATGTACCATCTCTGTTTTCTTTTTTTTAATATTAAAAGAAAAAAACGTTTATCTCATTGTTTAGTGCCGTGCATTTTCAACATGGGGCCACACACGACACGAGTTCTCTCTATGTGTTTCGACCTTACTTACCCTTCAAATTTTCATGGCTCATAAATCATCTCACGTCTTCCTTTCGCTTGTCTTCTAGGCCACCACCTTAGTTCTGTTCTGTTCCACCATGGACAGCCTCTGTTTTGCCTCGCTCTTATCTGCAAGGTATCCTTAATTCTTTCTTTCTGCTCTATTTTTAGTGCTCAGGTTTTGAAATCTCAAAGTTGTTGTTGAATTGCTTGAACTTGTCTGAAGAAACTGCAAATTTTACAGTCACAGCAACTTTTGCGTATTGAGAAGCAGTCCTGCCTCCCCAGTTCGTAGCAGCGGAGGCTTCTTCTACAACCGTTTGAACAGCAAGAGCTTTCAGAAGCAAATTCACTTCAACCATCGTTGTGTTGGTTTCTCTTCACTTTCGTAAACCCTCTCTCTCTCTCTCTCTCTCTCTCTGTGGAGCTTCAAATTTGGTCATCTTGTGATGTTTTATCTTGTGAAGTTGTTCAGCAACTCTATCAGTAATGCCAGAAGTGGAAGAGAAACAAGTATTTGATGGAGAGAAAGCTAGTTTGCTGGTTAAAGAGCTGAGAAAGAACTTCAATTCTGGAAGGACAAAGAGCTATGAATGGCGGATTTCACAGTTGGAGAGCATAGCCAAGATGCTACAGGAGAAGGAGAAGGACATTATTGATGCTCTTAAAAAAGACCTTTCTAAGCCTGCATTTGAAGCATTCATATCTGAGGTCAACAATTATTTTTTTTTTAATTTTTCCTTTTTCTCTTTTGCTTCAGAGATATATATATGACCTTACCCTTTATGTATGTTCTGTATCTAATGCAGGTTTCCCAGGTAAAATCTGCATGTAGTGAGGCAATTCAAGAACTAAAGCATTGGATGAAGCCTGAAAAGGTAATTGCCTGTTCTAGTGTCAAAATGGCTTTAATATTTATCAGCTTAGGTTAACGGCTTTTTTTTTTTTTTTGGTTTGGGTTCTGTCCCTTTCAGGTGAAGACTTCAATTACAACATACCCATCATCAGCTGAGATTGTTTCAGAACCATTAGGAGTTGTTTTGGTCATCTCAACCTGGAACTTTCCCTTCTGTATGTAATAAAAAAAACATCAAAAGATCCTATTTTTCATACTCATATCTGAGGGGAAAAAAATCTGTCTGTTCATGATTTTACACCATTTTATTTTAGAGATTCTTATAAAGTTGTGCGTTCTCATCTTCAGTGCTATCAATGGATCCTGTAATTGGAGCAATTTCAGCTGGAAATGCAGTTGTTCTGAAGCCATCAGAAATCTCTCCAGCTACATCATCACTGCTTGCAAATCTTCTCAAAGATTATCTTGATAACTCTGCCATAAGAGTTGTGGAGGGAGCTGTTCCTGAAACAACTGCATTATTGGAGCAGAAGTGGGACAAGATACTTTACACAGGTACCTTTTTTGTTTGCCATCAACTATCCGTGAATATCAGACAGCTTTATCAGTATATACATATGTCGTTGTTATGAGTCCCTCGGGGGACCTCACAAGAAGTGTGGTTATAAGTTCAAGAGCTCTCCCTCCCAATATTCTAGTTTTTTGAAATGGAGCTCTCCTTTTGGACTTATATTCATAATTCATTGAGAGACTAATGTTCACATAGAGTTCCTCCCACAGAGGATTATGACCGGCAAGAGGTCAAGTGAAATGTCATGGTGTGGTCCCACTAGGGACATTGACTCTCAAGAGGGTGCATTGTTATAAGTCCCATATCGGGGAGTCTCATAAGTGAAGTGTAGTTTATAAGTTTAAGAGACTCTCCCTCCCAATAGGCTAATGACTTCTTTTCATAACAATCGTATACAAGAAAGAACATTTATCTCATAAGCTTTTTTTCTTGTGTGCCTTGATAATGCTTCTTATGCAGGTAGTGCTAGGGTAGGTCGCATTGTCATGTCTGCTGCTGCAAAACACCTTACACCAGTGATTCTGGAACTTGGAGGAAAATGCCCTGCTGTTGTTGATTCAAATATAAACTTACAAGTAATGTTATATTTTAACACAAATAGGATTTTTTTTTTTTGGAGGTTCTTGTGTTTCTTAGAGTAGCATATATTAATGTACATTGATCATTGGAAATTTCAGGTGGCTGCAAGAAGGATAATTGCAGGTAAGTGGGCATGTAATGCAGGGCAAGCATGTATTTCTGTTGATTACATTATCACTAAAAGGGAATTTGCTCCAACACTGGTAAGACTTTGTCTCTATAATTCAAGATTCCCTCTTCAATTCAGATATAATATTCTTGATGAATCCTCAGTACTCAACAGATAAATGCTCTAAAAGATGAATTGGAGCAATGTTTTGGGAAGAACCCGATCGAATCGAACGACATGTCACGGATTGTGAGTCCATCGCAGTTTGGGCGCCTTGTGAAGCTTTTGGAAGCAGATCAGGTATCTGATAAAATTGTCCTAGGAGGCCAGAAGGATGAGAGTAAACTGTGAGTAGATATACCCATTTATTTCCCTTGTTTATGATTGGCAATAATATTTTTTATAGAAAGTATAGAACCATAACATTTTTTTTTTCTTCCATTTCTGTTGCAGAAAGATTGCTCCAACCATTTTATTGGATGTTCCAGATGACTCTACTGTAATGCAAGAGGAAATATTTGGACCCATATTGCCAATCCTCACTGTGAGTGCCGGGAAATTCACTATAAGATCCTAGGGAAAGAATGTAATCACCAAAAAGTCCGACAACAAGTGACCAATAAGTAATGACAATTTTCGGTTGTAGGAAATGACGATAGGTCCATCACTTTTTGTGGGGATTTCTAGTGATCATATTCTTTCCTTGGGAACTCAGTAGATTTTCCAAAATTGCAATTCAAGACTAGTCCACACGAAGAATATGGTCAAGTTGACTTGACATGAATTTATGTGGATTGATCTTTTTAGGTTGATAACTTGGAAGAAAGCTTTGATATAATTAGATCAAAACCAAAACCTCTGGCTGCATATCTCTTCACAAACGATGAGCAACTGAAGAAGGACTATGTGCAGAACATTTCTTCTGGGGGAATGCTCATCAATGACACTATTTTACATGTAAACCATTCTTCTCTCTTATAATTTCTATTTTACTTGAAGAAATATTTTCTTCACTTACCCAAATGAACTAGTTCACATACTGCAAGAATTTATATTGACCGGTCTTGACTAAACCTGAAAACTGAATTTATTTGCAGTAAATTGGTCTGGGCACTACCTAACTATGACACCAACATAAAAATCAACTTTGAAGAGCTCTTTATCCTACTAAAAATTGAAACTTGATTTAGCAGGTCTTTTACAGTAGATAAGGGTCTAGGTTCTCCCCTACCAATCCCTTACTACCTAATATAATTGAAGTCCCTTAAAGAAAAGGGGGAAATTAATTGTTTGATATTTTCAATATTGACTCAGTTATAACTCGCTCCATAAATTTTAACTTGAAGCAACTCAATTCTTATAAATTTGACTAAGTTGAACTTAGTCCCTAAGTTTTTAACAATTTAAAACGGTGGTCCCTAAGTTTTAAATGGATAAACTAAAGGGACTAAGTTGTATCGAATTAAAATTCAATGATTGAGTTATAACTGAATCAAAATTATAGAGATTGAACCACACATAGTTGTGATAATGATGATAGAGTGAGAATGATGATAATGTGGATGCAGGTTGCAACAAGAGGATTACCATTTGGAGGAGTGGAAGAGAGTGGGATGGGATCATATCATGGAAAGTTCTCTTTTGATGGATTCAGCCATAAAAAGTCAGTTCTGTATAGAAGCTTTGATGCAGATTCAACCATAAGGTATCCTCCTTATACGCCTCAGAAGGAAAAACTGTTGAAGGCTCTTATTAGTGGAAACATTCTTCAAATAATTCTCTCCTTAATTGGGTGGTCTAAATAAATTATATATGACCATCCCACTCACTTGTGAAAGTGACATTTATATGAGCCATTTGGTTGAGCCATGTCATTGTTTATAAATAAGCCTTGTCTTGTTACTTCATGGTTATGTGTTCTCTGTCGTTATCATTCTGCGCACTCACATTTTATCTGAACAAAAAAAAGCCAAATAAGGCATGAAGAAAACTTATACTACATCTTTTTTTCACTTTTGCCCTTGATTTTCAGTTTGAAAATTAGTCACGGACAGGACAGAGTTAAATAAAAAAATTAATTCACTCTTGCCCTTGGGATTATAAAAAAATATTTATAACAATATTGTGGTTGAAAACTATTTCATGTCAGATGGTCGTACCAACATTTTGCATGGTATTATTATTCAAAATATAATACCTTCAAAATATCAAAATCCCAAATCAGTTTAGGTATGGACTATACTTGATCAACAATTCATAATTTATTTTAATATGAAATCATTGATTTAAGATTTTCAAATTTTAAAGGATTAAGATACAAATCACCCTAAAAGTATTTAAAAAATCTTAATGTTGTCCTAAAAGTTTTTTTGATTTCAATGTTGCCCCCGAAAGTTTAAAGGCGTAGCAATGTTGTCTCTAACTATTAACAAAGTAAATTTTGACTGTTAACTCTAGTGGTGAGCAAATTAGAACCGAAACCGAAAACCGAACCAAACTGAACTTAATTCGGTTTTCAGTAAAATTTCGGTTTTTATTACTCTAAAACTTCAGTGGTCAGTTTCGGTTCGGTTTTTAAAAAAATACTTCGGTTAAAACCAAAATATATATAATATATTTATATTTAATATATATTATTTAATAAATACATATTTTATAATTAAATAGGTGTAAATTTCAAATGATATTAGATAAAATCTATTGATATTTTAAATCTAATTAATTTATTTTATATATTTTACCCTTAAATCTAATCTTAAGGATAAAACAAATATTTTTTAAAAATTTAATTATATATATTTTATTTTGTAAATAAAAAATAAAAAAATCGGTTAATTCGGTTATTAACTTAACCAAGCCGAAACATTTCGGTTAATTTGGTTAATCGGTTTATGAAATTGGCTTTGTTCGATTTTCAGTTATTTCGGTTTTTACCAAAAAACCAATGCTCACCCCTAGTTAATTCTTTAGTTTGCATCTTTTTTTTTTAACATAACTATTTGATTAAGTTAAATTCGAACATTGTCAGACCCAGTTGAAAGTAAATTTCTCAAAGGCGATTCCTTCATTCATATGGACTCAAGCTTGAAACCACGTGTTTAAGCAGCCAAAACTTATTCCTCCAGGACCAAGGCCTGTTGATTGAGATTGCATCCTTTTAGTTGCCATATTGGGATTGACTCCATCTTCAATTTCCAATTTAGGTGACTCAGGGAGGCGAGTTTTCTAATATGAAATGCTGTCGGCTTGTTTCTGCATCTTTTATTGGGCCTCCTCAATTTGCCGCCACTTGAACACAGCATTGGGCTTCCAATGTCGTGCAAAGAATTGTGGACTCTAAATATAGGATTTGGAGCGAGATCTTGATTAGGGGCAAAAACCTGATTGAATCAACTTCAAAACGCGTCACGGATTGTGAATAAACGAAAAAGAGTGTATCCACCAGCTCTTCTCTCTACTTCTTCTCTACTTAATTTTTTCATCATTATATTGGATTTTAATAATTGAGATTTATTCGGTAAAAATATTATTATCATTTAATATTTAATATTACAATAATATTTTTAATGTAATATAAAATTTCAACCATTAAAAGTTAATCCAATTATGAAGAAAATAAGTGGAGAGAAAGTAGAAAGAGGAGTTAGTGGAGACACTCCTTTACCGTGAATCCAACCCACTTTGCATGCTGGTTAAGCTCTTAAAAGAATATCAGGAATCTGATAAAATTGCCTTAAGAGGTCAAAACGATGAGAACCAAATTGTGCTTATATTCCATTTCCTTGTCTTCTTTATGATTGGCAATAGTCATCTATTTTTACGGTAGAAGTATAGAGCCATAACATTTATCTTCCATTTCTGTTGCGGAAAAATTGCTCCAACCATTTCATTGGATCTTCCATATGACTTATTCAACCATTCAACTGTTTTTCCTAGAATGTTACTTTCACACACTTATTTGACGGACATGAATTTATTGCTTTGATCTTTCCACTCCTGCTTCTTCAGGTTGACAATACTTGGAACATTTTGTCCAAGAAAAAAGAAGACAATACTTGGAACATGTCCTTGACATAATTAAATCAAACCCAAACTGATGAACAACTGAAGAAGGACTTTGTGCAGAACACATCTTCTCTCTTATAATTTCTCTTTCTTCTTTTGAGTGCCATTTTCAACTTTTTCATATTGCCAGAAATATCTTTTTTCAATGACCTGTCTTTGACTAGAACCACACCAATACATTTGCATGCAGTAATCTGCTATCATCAATGGAAAAATGATTTTTTAGACCGGCTCTGGATTAGGTATTGATACAGCCAGTCTTATTCGGATTTACCAAATGCGTTTTGGAATCGCAAAAAACATGTTGATTTGCCTTATGAAACAAGCTTTTATGAAAAACAAATGCTAACAAAAGCACGACCAATCCAAATGACGCAGAACTTCTTGAAACCTGTAAAAAGGAAATTCAAGAACTTTTGAATAAAAAATTGATTCACAAATCTAGAAGTTCTTGGTCTTGTGCTGCTTTTTATGTAAATAAAATACAGAAATCGAGCGTGGAGCTCCTAGACTTATAATCAATTACAAGCCTTTGAACGAAGCGTTACAATGGATAAGGTATCCAATTCCAAACAAACTTAATCTACTTAAACGTTTGTATTCTGCAAAAATCTTTTCAAAATTCGACATGAAATCTGAATTTTGGCATATTCAAATTTCTGAAAAAGATAGGTATAAAACTGCTTTTACTGTGCCTTTTGGTCAGTATGAGTGGAATGTTATGCTTTTTGGTTTTAAAAATGCTCCTTCTGGATTTCAGAGAATCATGAACGAAATCTTTAATGATTATAGTCAATTCATCATTGTATACATTGATGATGTTTTAATCTATTCTCATTATATAGAAAAACATTTTAAACATGTTAATCATTTTATTAAAATTACAGAAACAAATGGTTTAGTAGTTTCTAAACCTAAAATTAGTCTCTTTCAAAGTAAGGTTAGATTTCTTGGTCATTGGATTTACCAGGGATCCATAACGCCAATTGAACGTGCAATTCAATTTGCCGATAAATTTCCCAATCAAATCATTGATAAAACACAACTTCAATGGTTTTTGGGATGTTTAAATTATGTTGCTAAGTTTATTCCTTATCTTAGCAATTTTATTAAACCGCTTTTCCAGCGTCTTAAAACGAATCCTCCTCCTTGGACGGATGTTCATGCAAACGTTGTTAAGCAGATTAAACTCCAGGTTAAGGAATTTCCTTGTCTTAGCCTTCCTGATCCCTCTGCTTACAAAATTGTTGAAACTGATGCCTCTGACATTGGTTATGGTGGCATTCTTAAACAGCGCATAGACGACAAAGAAAAAATTGTCTCTTTCACGTCTAAACATTGGAATACTGCATAGCAGAATTATTCCACCATTAAAAAGAAATTTTGGAAATTGTTTTATGCATTTCCAAATTTCAATCTAATCTTTTAAACTAAAGGTTTTTAGTTTGCATTGATTGTAAATTACCAAAAGATGTTTTACAAAAGATGTTAAAAATCTTGCATCTAAACAAATTTTTGCCCGATGGCAAACCATTCTAAGTGTTTTTTATTTTAACATGGAATTTATCAAAAGTACTTCAAACTCCTTACCAGATTTCCTCACCCGTGAGTTTTTACAGGGTAGGTAGTAGAGATCTAAGTGAACCAAACCACTAAACAAAATGCCTAGAAAAAGAAAGAACTAGATGACAAACAAAGTGATAAACTCAAGGGTGAACCCAAAGGTGTCATGCAAGATGCCCAAAATCAAACGGTCTCTAGCACAAGTCTGGAGGCAATTATGCAATAACTTCTGCAACAATATTGATCCCAAACACTTGGATCCCAGCAGTAGAAGCAGTCTCAAACAAAGTCATCTACTCTATCTAGGTCATCGATCCGGAAACCTCGAATAAAAGCAGCTTCTACAAAAGAGATTTTAAAATCTTATGAACAGGCATATGCCCAAAAGCAGCTCCCAAATCAAACATGGGAATAGGTAGTGAAAAAAGGGAAAAACACAACCCTTGTACTATTTTCCCAAATGACTAAACAAAAGTATGACAGGTTAAACAAAGCACCCCAATGTCTACAAGTTTGGCCAAGACCTTCTACTCCTCCAACTCAAAAACAACTGACAACCGCAGCTTCATCCAAAGCGATTGTCCGTCAATCCTAAACACAAGCTAGTACGCATACGCCTTATTCCCATAAAGAGGATTATGCAAAACACATTCTACAGGTGGAACCGAATTTTTTTACCAAAATCCAAATCAGGTAGACTTAAATGTCTTTCCTCTGGGATTCCATTTCAGGCCTTCTGATTTAAGAAAAACTCAAGAATGGTATGAGATAATACTGGTTCATTCTGAGTCCATTCTAATTAAAAGAAAAACAGACGAAAGAACTGGACTAATGATTACTCATTCTTCTCTTCAAATTTTGAAAGTTCTCCCCCCTTCCCACTGGGGACAAGATTTATTTAAACCAAAATTTTGGGAAATTGAATATGAAGCCAAAGGATATACTTACTCGAATTATGTTGATGCATGATCCAATGTCTTTTGGGATCAAAATGAACTTTTTTCACATACTTGATTTATCTACTTCAAAACAAAAACTGAGTATGATTTTTCTCAATGGTTCGTGCATTGGTGGGGATTCTTTGGTCCAGTACTAGAGATATTACCCCCAAAGGTTGTACAAGCCTTTGAATTATTTAAATAAAAATTCAACATTGATGAGGATCCTTTTCCAATTGATCTTCACTATTTTTCAAAATTATTTGTATCTTTTTGTCTTTGCCTGGAGTTACAGATTTTCTCGAACAAATCAAGGATCAACCCTTTTACCAACTCTACAAAGACTTCTTTCGGTAAGATGGTGGGCCAAATTTGACATCAGCAGAATTGACAACAGAGCAGTTGATAAATGGTTCAAGGAAAATCCTCGACATCTTTGCATGATGGAACAAAGTAAATTCCTGAATCAAAAAGCAAGGATTACATCTATCCTAGCAGGAACCTCAGATAAGACCAATCTTATCAGTCAACTTAGCTCTATGTTGCAAATCCTACAACAAGACCAAGCGGCTTCAACCAATCAACCCGTCTCTTCAACAGCCTCAGACAATCAAGAGGATGATGAAGAAGAATTTGTTGTAGATTTGGATGAAGATTAAACTCTCGAAGACTTAGAATTATTTTTAGGTTTTCGATGTAAACATACGAAAGAACTGTAGCACTATACACCGTAGTATACATAGTAGCTTTCACTATATAGTACTATAACACCATGTGTCAAACATTATCATTATAGTGTCGGAAGTACTGTACAAATAGTACGAACCGGAATTATTTAAATAGTAACAAGTTACCGGTCAACTGTTCACCGAAACTATGCAAATAATGCAGGTCACTAGCTGGTTACTAGTCACCCTTAAATAGTAACCTCACCCGTCTATTTAAAGCCGATTCAGTCTCATTCTGAGGCAGGTTCAGTTAGGTACTTAGAGAGAGAAACTAGAAAGACAAGCTATGAGTTCCTTCGACAAGTCTCCTCCCTCTGGTCCTTCCTTCGATGAGTTATCTCCCCTTCTTCTATCTTCTTATCCCTTCCACTTGTAAGTTTTTATGTTTTAAATAAAATCTTCAGTTTTCTTTTAATTTTCTTTGCATCATATTCTTCCCTTCTCTAATGAACTAGGAAGACAGATCTTATGAACTAATCTTGGCGGGTTCTACAGCCTTTCTATTTATACGTTCATTAGTTCATTCCAGAGCATCCCCCTCTCATACATCATTTAAATTTTTAATTTTAATTATGCCTTAAAGAAGTTTGTCTCCTTCCCTCTTCACATGCTCCTCCCTTTCTTTAGTTAGTTCCACCTTCCGGGCCCCTCCCCCATCCCCCGTCTTGGTAACTTTTTAGATCGGTTGTAGCTACAACCGGTCTAAAAAGTTCCTTTTTTTAAAAAAAATATTCCTCTTGCAAATTAACTTTACCCAACAAGCCATTTCAACGACCTAGATTCCATAGAAACAACAACACATTATCACACACAATCAGAAGCAATGACGACAGCATTACTGTAACCCACATTTCACAGAATCAACAATAATAAAAATCATTGAAAATCAATACATCGTCACACACAATCAAAAGCAACAATTTCATTAGTCAACAATTATCATCATTCTTACTACCCACATTCTTAGCAAAAATATCAACTCATTATCATCAAGCATTTTAAAACACAATTTGAATCTACCGAGATAACAATGACCCACAATTTAACAATGATAGCAGCACAATCTCAACTTTGTGCACTTTCAATTCCAAAACTTGTAAAGAAAAGCATAGGGAAGATAAATTCCTCAGTATGTATAGAAAATTTCTCAATTTTACAGAAAAACAAAGGGAAGAAAAAGCAGAGGTCAATCCTTCAAATCCCATGCCTGTATCAATATCAGACCTGTATCACTCATATCCTAGAAATTATCCTACACAGAGACATAAACCTAGTTAGATATGAAAATCACAATACTTTATAATTGCACACAACATGTAATTGCATTGAAATGGAATTGCACACAGTAATACAGTAATCCAGCACACAGCATGTAATTGCAATTACATCAACACTTTATAATTCATACAGCAGAAGCAATACATATGAGAACAACGTAACATTGGATTCAAAAACTCACTATTTTTGTAAAAGCTCATAGATGAGTTCAGCACAACATTTGCGGATGAAATCAATATCTTCTTCAGGAAAGGGATTAGCAAGATCAAACATCTGTAACACCAAAATCAGAAAAAACATTAACTTGCTAACTTAAAAACAAAAAAAGTAATACAAAATTTTTGAAATATACATTTACCTCTTTAAAAAATCAGTCATGCGTAGGGTGATAATATTGTAAATGTATCTCAAAACATACAAACCACATAAGTTAGACCCCAGTGGTTGCCTACGGCTCTGAATAAGAACATGACATCATTAAAACAAATATAAAAGCATGTCTTATTGAATACATTCTTAAAACAAACCAATATGTACTAACCTTTGGGATTATCCATGTATGGTCTTTTAACCCACGAACATGCTTACTACAAGCAGCATGTAGGAATGTTCATATAGCTCTATCATCACAATCACAAAGGTTACTTATTTTACCCAGATTCCATAAAATTTGCACACAAAAGGTAATGATACAAGAAAACTTATGAGTTCATGGTCTTCTTCAATTCATTCTCTGGTTTGTAGTGGAGGGAGCAAAAGAGGATGACCGAATAACTCTTCTTGCAAAGAAGAACCAATTGCCAGTGATCCCTAAAAAAAATGAATATTAAGCAAATATAAAGCATTATATATATTATGAAATATATATTTGTTTCTTACCCATGCACATATAGAGCCAAGAAACACTCAGTTGCGGTTTCACTAAGCCTCTTCAATAAGTATGTATGTCTAATAGCAACAATGGTCCCTTTGTCGTGGATTTGAACTGGGCATACGAATTCAAATTTACCGCTTTTACCAAAGGAACCAACCTACAATTTGTAATGCCCCAAATTTTGATTAAGGGCTAATGATGATTATTGAGAATAATTTATGAATTAAATCTGAGTTATTATGTGTTATGTGGCAATTTTAATTAATATGCCATAATCAGTGAGAAATTGAAAGAATGGCCATAAGTTAGTGATTAATTGAAGAAATTAATTACTAAGAGAGAAATGAGATGTGTAACTAAATGGCTAATGGAGGGGTTAGAGTAACTAAGTGGTTATTTATTTTATGAGAGCCAATAAAATTCTGACATGTGTTAATTGGTAAGAAGAGAGAGTGTATGGAAAGTCAAATTTGCAATAAAAAAATCAGTCTCTCTCTCTGTCCCTCCCTCTCTCTCCCCCCCTCCCTCCCATTTGGCTGACATAAGGCATGGGGGCAAGGGAAGTGTGATCATTCTTCATCTTCATCACTCTTATATCTTATTTTCTTTCTCTTGTGCGTCCTCCATTGCTATCCAAGGAAGGAAGAAAAGCTTGTGAAATAGGTGAGTTTTGACCCTCTTAATGATCTCTAATGGAAAAACTCCCTTCTATAAAGTTGTTCCTTGTGTTGAGAGCTTCAATTTTATGGTTATAGATTTTCCATTTGATGGTGTTTGAGCACTCAAGGAAATCTAAAGGTTGGAGAACCAAGAAATCTCTTTGAGAAAGTTGTTAAGCTGAGTGAAACAAACCTTTCTATATAGATTTTGTAGCCATTGATTGAGTTTGGATTTTCTAGGATTTTTGGCTTGATTTTCAAAAATGAGGATCATGGTGTGTATGGCTTATTGTGTCATGGATTTAGTGCCTTGATATGTGTTTTGGATAGAGAGAATTTGATTGAAGCTTAAATGTCAAGTTTGGCAAATTTAGGGATTTTGTTGGATATATGCCAAAAAATTATAACATGATAATGGAATGAGAATTTGATTGCTTTGATGTTTCCATCGAATTCCTTGTGGAAAATATTATTTAGGGAGTAGTGTTGGATATGGATTTTGAACCACTGGGAACTTAGTTTTAAAAGTGTCAAGTCTTGGTTAGTAAAAAATCTGTGCTGGCAGTGGTTTTGTATGGATGTTTTGAATAGACAAATGGTGATGAAAAATTATGAAACTTTTCATTCTAATAGTAGACATGTCAAGATTTAATTTGACAAATTATGGAGGTCATTTCGATGTGTGTACTGGAGGATATGAATTTCCAAATTTTGGTGTCGAAACTGGACCTAATTCTGGAACAATATGAACATTTGTGGAATTCTGAATTTTTGTGGTTATAGGCAGCCTTGAACCATATTTTTCCAGTAAATAAGACTTAAATATCTTTCAATAGGCTTTGGGATCACCTCATTTTGATTTTAATTACTCTCGATTTCCTATCCAACCATAAAATGTGTTTTATACTAGTCACGGCCTCAATTTTTATGGGGGTTACACAATTCATGTACCTATAATAATGCAAGCACACAATTCAAAGTTTAGCGGCATAATTTGTAAAATATTTACTTCCAATTGAAGAAGATACTTATATTAAAAATAGTTGAACAATCGCAACTGTAAGCTATTGTCCAGGAGCTACCGAGGACATTAAATCATCCTTTTCAAGATAGCATTACACCCCTAACTTGCCAACAACTAAATCAGTAAGCCATTCTCTTGTTTTAAAGGATGTATCATATGTCATCAGAATCACTTGTTGCATGAAATTCAATTGAGGTTGTGAAACTTCTTGAGTGGAAGGAGGTGCAGTTGAGGCTGTGATCGGGGTCTTTTCAACTCGAACAGAAACAAGGTTCTTTAGGCACAAGATGAAAGTACCCAGGACATCGCTCACAATCTTCAAATCATAGAAATAACCAAATGAAAAATAAGCCTCAGGAGCAACAATAGAAAAGCTGAACTTTATCATGCATAACAAAGTGTTAATACATTGATTTGTAAAGGCATTCATTTTTTGAAGATGTAAACTTAAACCCATTCAATTATCAAATGCATTTCACAAGTTAAGAGAAAGTTACTGTGAAAATTGTTGATGCACTCGAATGAGGAAGCTGCACTCAAGTTTTGGAAGCTTGAACACTCGAGTTTGGCTTCACACTATTGCAAGTGTTAGGCAGAAGCTGGTTCAGAAATTGAAATTCTACTGCTGCACTTAAGTGAGGTTGAATCACTCGAGTTCTGTAGGTTGCAACACTCGAGTATGGTTCTTTACTCTTACAAGTATGATACAGAAGTTGATGAAGGAACATGAAAATTTATTGATACACTCGAGTTTCAGAAGCACACTCAAGTTCTGGATGCTTCAACACTCAAGTCCAAGAAGTGTGTCTATGCAAGTGTTTCACAGATAGTCAAGTAGAAGCAAAGACTGCCAAGTGCACTCGAGTGTTGATTAGAAGCACACTCGAGTCCTACAAGTGAAGCCTTGTAAGTGTCTTCTAGAGAAGAAACAAGATCCTGAAACCATGAAGTGCACTTGAGTTCTTGAACACGCGCTCGAGTGAGGGACTAACACTTGAGTCATAAAGCAACATTTTCAAGTAAACCTCAGCAACCTTTCATTCTGAAGTAGGACCAGAAAACTTCATTAAACTGACATGTGTTGGTATACTCGAGTGAGGGGTAAGACACTTGAGTGTCGACTTGCACTTCCAATGCAAAATTTACACTTTCTGCAGGAACAAAGTGAAGAGATGATGAACAACCTGAGCACTCGAGTATTGAGATGGTGTACTTAAGTGTGCCATGAACACTCTTGCAAGTGTAAAGCTCACTCCTGCAAGTGATTGGCAGAGACTACCTAAAACAATAATATCAGTCGAGAGCACTCGAGTGAGGATTGAGACTCGAGTGTGAGCACCAAAACTTGAAAGTGTGATCTAGTTTACTTTGCATAGGCATGCAAATTTCAAAGAGAAATTGAGTGTGAAAGGTGACACTCACGTGTGAGCTCTATGTACACTAGAGTGAGAATATAGAACTCGAGTTCATCTGTCTCAGAAGCAAAATGCAATACAGAGTCACAGCAAACAATCCGAATATGGTTAAATGATATTTACTCATTATATTTTTAGACATCCCTATATTACATTGCACGTTCTATCTTTATACTCAGACAGTAAAAAGCAACTATTGATGCTTTTTGGTAAAATTAATTTAGGCTAGCCAAATTCAGCAAGTGAGCACCTCTTCTATATAGAAATAGAAAATTTTCCACCCTTCAGCATTGCTAAAGGAGTTTGCTCTCTAACGACTTTCCTATCTTTAAGAAAGGGCAACATCACCTCTGCTTCTAATTGTTCACAATCTTAAAGCAGCAACACAAAAAAATCATAAGCTTGAGTTCAATAAAATCAATAAAGAAGAGAATAGCATATTAACATAAAGATTAAGTTCCCACATTCTCATAAAAACCAGGATGATATATCCCAGTCCCATTACTTACTAATACTGTGGGAAAAGCAAAGGAAAAACAAAAGAGAGAGGATTTCCGATGCTATAATGAAATATTGGAACTGCAACGCCCCCACATTTCCAATCTCCCAAATCATACCCACAACCTTCTTCGTCAACCATAGCAAACAAATTGCAAAAAAAACCAATAGACGAAGAAAAAAAATACCTGCAAGAGAATTAGGGGTTCAACAAGTAGCGTATACAAATTTTGCAGATCGACGTTGCATAAAAATGAGAAGAGAGTGTGTTAAGCACCGTCGCAAACCTCGACACTCGACAAAAAGAGAGAGGAACAGTGGAAAGATTTGAGAATGGAAATAAGGCGCAAGCTCGGGTCACCAGAGCATAAATATGGGAGACCAAATAACCGGTCTTAAAACAGTTTTTTTGAAATAACTAGTCTTAAAATCAATGATTTTTTACTTTTTTTTTTCCGCTGAACTTTTTAGACATGTTCCTAATTAAAACTGGTCTAAAAGGTGTAATATTTTAGACCGGTTGTTTTTGACAACCGATCTAAAAAGTAATAAACATATTATTTTTTTAATTGCCTTTGTTTTCAGAAAGTATATTAGACCTGTTATAGGTACAAACAGTCTAAAAAATATATTGCATATATATATATATATATATATTTTAATTCTTTTATCTTTTTAGACCAGTTAGTTAGAAAACCAGTCTAAATAATAGTTTTTAGACCTTATTTTACTTGAACCGGACTCAGAAGTTGTTCATTATTATGAAAATGCCACCGGTCATTCTTTTAGATCTTATCTGCTATAACCGATCTAAATGTGCTGGTCTAAAACACATTTTTTGTACTAGTGTATGTACCTTTTTGTTGCCTTCACAAAGTAGTCTACTTTCTGTATGAATTAACCTTATAAAAACCTGTCATGTAATGTAGATCCTCATGTGAGTAATTATTACTTGATATAAGTCCTACAATGTGCATTGTACACTAAATACTTTATTCAATCCTTAATATAAGATCTAATTGTGGAGTATCATTTTCTCCAACATGACGTAGAAGAATTATGACTCTATCAAATCTTATTATGGGAAGTTCTCTTTTGATGGCTTCAGCCATATAATGCTAGTTGATTTTTAATCAAATCTACCCTTGGGGATTAGGTGCTTGTTTTATAATTAAGAATAATATATGGGTTAGTGAAAGGTATCTGCACTTTTATAAAAAAGGAAGTTTTTTTATGCATTTGAAGAACATGCAACAGACTATTATATAACAAACCAACTTCCTCATTCTAGGTATTTGGAATATCTGTTACTTTGATTGGGTGGTCAAAATAAATTATTCACTCTCACTTGTAAAACATATTACGTTTAATAAGTTATGCCATAGTTTCTACTTTATGAGTTAGGCGTGTGTTTCTTCATGTTACTGCTAAGAATCATGGTATTCCCAAATTGCAAGCAAAACAAACACTCCAATGTAATCTAGAGTGTTTTAAAAAATATATATAATATTAATAAATTTAACTAATTTTTTTAATTTAATCAAATTAGATAAATATATTTTACATTAAATATAAAAGAGAGTATATGATATTATATGTTTCTTGCCATTTTTTATTCTGCAATTGTGACAGTGATAGAGATGCACTGACACTCACATTTTTTAAAAGGTAAATTGCTGTTGAGGCCCAAAAATGGTATATTTCTCCCAACCTAACAAATACAACCGGTGTTGAAACAAGATATAATTTGCAGAGTAATTTTTTTTATAAGAGTAGATTTTATATTAAAGACTAGAGGTGGTATATGTGTATAAGTAAGAAAGTAAATATGAAAATATAAAAAAAAAATTTTAAAAATGTGTATTATATCTTATTTATAAATAAGTGAAACTCGAGCATCTTTCAGTGATTTCACTTTGCCCGCATTCGAAATTTTAACATATTGATATGGTCCTCGTGGCCCAAAAGAAAGCATTGTACTCACTAAACTACTAACTGCAAATGGATCCTTTTAAATGTTTTTCAAATCTATAACATTGTATATATATCTAAATACAATAGAGTTGCTAGAAGAAATCATGCTTGAAGAAGGAGGAAGAAACGAAAGAAATTGGAGAAATTTTACTCCAATCTGTTATTTGATTAAGAACCTATTTATAAGTCTGGATGGTGAGCTGTCATCTACTCCCCCGGTCCTAATTATAAGATAAAGTTGATTTTTTTAAAGAAATTAAGGAAATCAATTAAATTACTTTAGAGTGTTTATACTTTTAGTATCCTTGGATTATATATTAGTTTATTAGTCAAATTAATTAGTTTAGAAAAAAAATATAAATATAAATACTCTAAAGTAATTTAATTGACTTCCTTAATTTCTCCAAAAAAAATCAACTTTATCTTATAATTAGGATCGGATGAAGTAATAAAGAATTTTGTCAGCATATCGACTTTACTTGTGCGAAAATCCCGGCAACATGTCAACTTTATTTTTGTGAGAATCTTGTATGCTTTATTCCAATCTGTTGACATATAATTAGCCCTCAGGGTGATGGGGTATAAGGAAGCCTTGCCATTTCAAAAGGGCAAAATGAGTTGTATCAACATCCTGCTATAATAAAAGAGTGTGTTTTTCCTTTGAATTCCTTTTAAGCTTTATCTTTCTCCTAAAAGCCTAAACTTATAATTTCTTACTTTTGTCTCTCTTATATTAATATAATCCTACAATTTAAGAATAGTGAAACTACCTCACTTGAACCAAAAATATTAGTTAAAAAGTAATTATAACATTAAATATGTAAATGATTTTTAATGCTTTTCAAATGTGTTATTGACAAAAGTCAATACCACACTGATGATAATGAATTAATCAGAGCAAAAAAAAAATTAATAATGAATTAATCACTTATAAAGTTTAATTTTCTATAAGAACAAACAGGGAAACAAATAGTATAAGATCCGGTTGATATTTTTTGAGAGATTAACGAAAATAAATAAATTATTTTAAAGTATTTATATTTATTATTTTTCTCTAAACTAATTTAGCTTACCTATAAACTGAAATACTAGATAATCTAATATAAATATATAACACATAACATATCCTATGATTAAGTAATTTATTTAATTTTATTAATATTTCTAAAAAAATTTAACTGAATTTTATATTAAGAAATATTAATAAACATTTTAGTCCCAAAGGGGAGAAAATGACTTGTGTAGTGTAGTAAGTGAGTGTTTAGAATGATTTAATTTTAGAAAATAAGCATTTATTATATAAGTCGAAATAAAACTCCTCTCACATACTTACCTCTTATACTATGAATCATAAATTATAAGCACTTATTACCCAAAAATAAATTATCTTAAACGAACCCTAAGTGGAGTGCATACAATACGGTACATTACTGCAAAAAGATAAAAATAAAAAATTGAAAAAGATACTTTTCTTCACTAACTTTCGTCTGGTTCTCCAATCATCAAGGCACGGCCAAACGCAAAAAGTTGGCCCAAAATAAATAAATGGCAACAAAATTTGTGGAAGTTTCTTCGAAATTACCGACTATTATTATTAAATATCTCGTTAACAGTGATACCGTATTACTCCCTTCCGTCCTAATTATAAGATAAAATTGATTTTTTTGGAGAAATTAAGGTAACCAATTAAATCACTTTAGAATATTTATATTTATATTTTTTTCTTCAAACTAAGTAATTTGATTAATAAACTAATATATAATCTAAAGATACTAAAAATATAAATACTCTAAATTGATTTAATTAGCTTCCTTAATTTCTCCAAAAAAAAAATCAACTTTATCTTATAATTAGTACGAGGAGTATCATCCACAACCCAAAAACTCCACGTGGGCCACCTCCATTGGTCCCTGCCAAACGCCCTCAAATAAAATAATGACAAAAATGGGAAGCACGATTCCCACGAGTGAGGCAAAGTATAAGAAGAACAAAGGACATTCCATGTTCAGAAGAAATCCCAAATCCAAAAGATGAGGTTCTGTTGTAGTGTGCTTCTTTAATTCTTCAAATCCCAAACCCAAATGAAAGGGAAAAGGGTTTTAGCAGAAATTTGACCCCAACAAGCAATACCCCATGAATCCTCTTTTCTTGTCACCTCTTTCAAGAAATTAACCACAAACACAACACAACAATCATTGGGGTTTTATAGTCAAGCCAGTCTCCGTTTCTTCTTTCATGCATTTTATCAAACACGTCCTTGCCTCGCTATCGCAGTTCTTGAAATCTCAGGATATTGATATCTTGAAACAGATAAGAAGAAGAAGCGGATTTTTGAAATGATGAAGATTGGGAAGGTACCATTACTGCTGGTGCTCACTGTGCTGCTGTTGAACTTGTCAGCTTCTTCAGCTTGGTTTGGGAATAAACACAAAAGTGTAAGGAATTCCGGTTTCCCTGGTGAAACGACGTCTTCTAGGTCGTCGTTACTGGATCGTGCTAGTTCCGCCATTGTTCTTCAGGTTCACGGCAATGTTTATCCTGTTGGGTAGGTTTCTTCCTTCATCATCTTCTGGGCTATAAAACACTGATTGCTCAAAAATAGAATCTTGTGGCTTACACATATGACTTAATTTGGGGGGGGGGGGGAATGTTCATGCTTGTGTTCTTATCCCGTTGTATTCTGTTTCACATCATGATCAGGGCTTGTTGACTGCCAGGTTGCTTCTTGCTTATGCCATTTGACAAATAATGAGGCACTGAATGTTTATAGATCCTCTTAAGCTTTAAATCCTTATGAATTCTGTTGATGTGGTGGATGGTGGCTAAATAGAGGTAGTGACATAAATATTAGTACTGAACAGGACATACATCTATTCTTTTTCTTCTTGTTTATTCTTGCAGAGAAAGAAATAGGTAACCTTATTGAGTCTGATTAGTGAGTGTAATTTTTTTTTTAATGTTAACAAAATTGGCTCTGTTTTGTTCAAAAAATGAAAGAAAGAAAGAAATAGGTAACGATAAAAGTCACAAAAATAAAACTTCTTTCTTGGTTTCTTCCTTATACACTGTTACTTTCACAATTTGCAGGTTTTATAATGTTACTCTCAACATCGGCCAGCCATCGAGACCCTATTTTCTTGACCTTGACACGGGTAGTGACCTCACATGGCTTCAATGTGATGCCCCATGTTCCCATTGCTCTGAGGTATTTACCACTAACAATATTAAGAAGATTCTCACTATATGATGCCCCTTATTAGCACGTTTGGATTAGCTTTTGGACAATAGTTTTTATAATTTACGAAGTAAGTATGTGAGAGGAGTTTTGTCTCGGTTTGTGGAAAAATGGCTTCTAAAACCACGGTTTTATGGTTTCCTAAGCACAAATTATGTCCCAAATGATACTCTTTTAAGGTTCTTTACTTTAATGTCTCCCAATGAGACTGAACAGCTCATCTTTGTTGGTTGTTGTTGTTTCAGACACCCCATCCGCTTTACCAGCCAAGCAATGACTTAGTGCCTTGTGAAGATCCCCTCTGTGCATCCTTGCATTGGAGCAATGGCAATGGCTACCCCTGTGATTACCCAGATCAATGTCACTATGAAATTGAGTATGCAGATCAATATTCAACCCTCGGTGTTCTTGTCAAGGATGTCTATCATCTCAGCTTCACGAATGGAAAACAACTTAAAGTTCGAATGGGACTCGGGTTAGTTATTACTCTGCAAGCTCACTTTACCTCAAATCTCTTTCATTTCCATGTTGTCTTAATTTCTCTTGAAACATTGGTGTCTCTGTAAGCGATGTCTTGAGATAGTCTTCTCTCTAGAAAGTTAGGTTTTAGATTCCTGGGACTAGCTTACTTATTTGTTGCAATCTAAATATCAATCAAGACTACAATTATTCACAGAAGGTAAATTACATGACCGTTAAAAGTATGAACCTCTTGAGGTATCCCCTGTAGTAGTTGGTAAGTACTCATTTTATGGGAATATATCTACCAAATGGATTACTCTTCGTTGTACGAGAGCACCTTCACAAGTCCTTGCTATATCTACCACTTGTTCATGTTTCTGTGTATGGATCCCACTTTTAGCAAAAAACAAATTTGGTCCTGCCACTTACGTGTTATTATAAATGTTTTCCAATTTTACCCTTATTTAATTCTTGTTGGAAAGAGAGAAAGAGGAGAGATATGTGAGAATGATTTGTATATGCAAAAATTTTAATAAGGGTAAACTTGGAAAACTTTAAACATATTTAATGACCAAACTAACAATCCTTAGTATGTGAGAATCAGTTAAAATCCACTTATAATAAGAACCAGAGTGGTAACTAATTCATGTATATGTGATCCCTAATTCACCAATTTGCTGGCTTATGTTTTTCAGGTGTGGATATGATCAGGTTTTTCCTACTTATTCTTACCACTCTGTTGATGGAGTACTTGGCCTTGGCAGAGGAAGAGCCAGCTTGATATCTCAGCTTAGTAATCAGGGTTTGCTACGGAACGTAGTTGGACACTGTTTAGGTACACACGGCGGAGGATACATGTTCTTCGGAGATATTTCTGAAACTTCTAGAGTGACTTGGACTCATATGTCTTCCATAGATTCGTAAGTAGACAGGCCACATTTTACATCTTCCTCGTGTACTTTCATCATACTTGATCCTGTATTCTGATTGCTGAACATGTTTGTGTGTGTAATTTGTACCATCAGTAAACATTACTCAGCTGGGGGAGGTGAACTCCTTTTCGGCGGGAAGGCGACCGGGGTCAGAGATCTCCTTGCAGTATTTGACACTGGAAGCTCTTACACTTACTTCAACTTCCATGCTTACCAAGCGCTAATCTCTTGGGTTAGTCTTAGGCAATTTATAACTACACTCCCCAGTAAACACAGGCTTAAGCTTGAGGCAATATGAGATGACATAAGAAGTCACTTTTGCAAATGTTAATCCAAACGAGCCTATATGTTGGGCTGCTTAAAGATGATATTGTTTCTTCAATTGCAGTTAAAGAAGGAATTACATGGAAAACCCTTGTCAGAAGCACCTGATGACCGCACTGTACCTATCTGTTGGCATGGAAGAAGGCCTTTCAGAAGCATAAATGAAGTCAGAAAATACTTCAAGCCTTTGGCTCTGAGTTTCACCACTGGAAGAAGATCTAGAGCTGTATTTGAAATCCCTCCTGAAGCTTACTTGATGATATCAGTGAGTCCAGACTTTAACCAATGTCTTCTAGGACATTCTTGCATATACCAATCACCTGAGTTAATTTTTTAATGCTAGTAATTTGTTCTTCCAGAACTTGGGAAATGTTTGCTTGGGCATTCTAAACGGCTCTGAATTACACATGGGTGATGTGAACCTAATTGGAGGTATGTTCTTGTTTATATATTTTCTTCTTAGCAGCTTTTGCAATAATTCTGTTAGAACTCTCCATTATGAAGTGATCGTTTTGTTTATGCAGACATAACCATGCTGGACAAATTGATGGTATACGACAACGACAAGCAGATGATCGGTTGGTCCCCTGCAAACTGTGACCGTGTTCCAAAATCCAGACATGTCAGCATATGATAATCAAAATTATCTTTGGGGATCATCAAGAGAGCAGATTTCTGCTGTCTGTATCAGAATACCTGTAGCTTCTGCAATATTAATGTGTGTGTTTGGTTATGAAGGTAGCTTTGTGTATATTTGTATTATGAGGTAAAACAATTGAAAAGCTCTCTGGGTATATCCTAATGTGATGATTATGGTATATTCCCTTGTGATTACCAGGTTATAATTGGTCATTGTTACAGTAGTTTGACTCGCTGTGAGGATTTCTTGTAAGTAGGTGCTGGTTTTTCAAAGTGTTTTTGGCATGTATGATGAAAATAATCCACCTTTTGACATTTGAATTTTGCCCATAATAATGTGATTTGGTTCAAAGTAGAATCTGTTCATTTTTGGAAATGTCAAACTTGGACAGCTGAACAATTTGTGATCTTTCATCGTCAGATTCAAAAAGTAAAAGCCTCAGTGCTTAAGAAAAGTAGAAACTTACAGCTAAGAGTGTTTTCAATTAACAAATAAAGTTATATATTACAATTATAGTTTATGAAAAAATTCTGCCAGTCCCTGTGGAACAAGAATTTCCTACAGAATCCTTACATATTAACAATATAGTCCTAACTTCAAGCTTCCCAATGACTTAATACCCATTAAAACTATGTAAAATGCTAATAAAAACTCTTCAAAACATACCCTATCTTTGGATAAAAAGAAAATTAGAGGGGAATGAAAGAGAAAAAACTCCTAAAAAGAGTAATTTTTTTACCGTTCTTAGAAATTTACCTTCTTAACGTTTAATCCCTCTATTTTGCCCTCACTTTTCTTTCCACCTAAGCTTGCGTGCAAGTTTATTGTGATGACTTTTACATGATATTTACACGATCAACACATTTATATCATTCGTCTATCTAATTCTCTTTCCTAGAATGAATTGAATCAAGTGGGACCCATCACCGCGTATCCTTGTTGTCACGTGGCTGTTTCAAAATGGCTTCTGTAGAAACATGATCATGTCCTGCAATGGCGAGAGCTGGTTCATTTGGTACTGTACAGAAGAGCCAAAAGGATCTCCTCCAGAGAGATTATTCATAAAATTCAATTCAAAATCAAGCCCATCGTCTTCCCCGAGCCCTATCTGGTTCCACTTGGCCTCGCTCTGTACCTCCTTGTCGCACGTGACGTCCGGCGAAACCACGTGCTCCGAGCAGCTCGAGTCGGTGTGCAGCCTCGGCACCGAGTCCGACGTGTCCATGTAGAATTGGTCATTCGTGAACATCGCCGATGGTGCCGCCGCCGCCGTCGGTGCCTGCACCTTATTGTGCTCGTACGGTTTGATTTCCGGTTTGGTCTCATGGTCATGGAATTCCAATAACTTGCCGGGTTTCTGATCCATCACATTGTATTTCTCAATCGTGCCTTTCTTGTTGTAAATTCGACATAACACCCAATCATCAAGCTGCCATAACATCATTAAACCAGATAATCTCAGTTTATTTCAAAAATATATTGGAGCACTTGCTCAAATTTTAGCTTAATTCGAAACTTACCCTTAGGTTTTTTTTCTTGCCGGCGGATCTGTCGACGTTAGCGAGGCGATATTCATGCATGATCCAGTTCGTTTTGATACCATTGGGGGCCTTACCGGCGTAGAATACGAGTGCCTTCTTTATTCCCAGTGGCTTCGGCTTGCCAATCGGCTTATCGGCTCCGGTTGCTTTCCAGTAACCACTTCCGGCCGCCCGGTTCGGCCTCGAACCGTTCGGATATTTTCGGTCCCTCGGTGAAAAGAAGTACCATTCCTTCTCGCCGTACAGAGCCATTTCTGTTCATACAATCAACAGATTCACCATTTTAATCATCCAAGATCAACAAAACAAATATCACCATATCAAATTATCAATAATTCGAAATCTATTTTTCCGAATCGCAAAGATTCGGAGTGAAATCTGAAACCATCTGAGAAAACTATCCCTAACTAAAAACTGCTCTGTTTTACAGTGAAATGAAGAGAGAAATTGGGAGGTGAGAGAAGGAGGTAAGTACCAGGAAGTTGCCATGGATCAAACTTGTAGAGATCGATCTCTTTGATAATGGGAACGGCAATGGACTGAGCGGCACATTTGGTACAGAGATAGTGATTCACGAGCTCCTCGTCCGTTGGATGGAATCTGAACCCAGGAGGTAACTCCAATTCACCGTTCATTCTTCTTCTTCTTCACTCTACGCTTAGCCTCTGTTCTTCTCGCTATAATTCCACTGCGCGGCTTGAAACAAAGAACTCACGGGAACTCACGGGCTAGCTGGTGTTTTATAGCCGAAATTCCCAAAAAACTATAAATAAATAAATAAATAAAATGAAAAAGAAAGGGGCTTAATTTTGGCACGTGGGGGACGGGGGAGGTATATCTCGGAGTAGAAATGTACAGAGTTTATTAAAAAAACAAAAGAATAATGATAACAAGTGTGTGTAATGGTGAATAAATGGGAAGGGCGTATGATTTAACGAATGTTGACCGCCGCCACACGTGGCAGGTGATGAGTGGGTGGATGACACGTGTGGGTGTCCCAGGTCATGTCACTGCTTCCGTCATCGCCCTATGTTTTTTCCAACATGTAGGCGGCTACATAGTGATTAAGCATCAACGGCTAAAAAAAAAAAAAAGAAAAGAATTACATTCAGTTTAAAAAAAAAAGAGAAATGAAAAAATGGTCCCTATCGATTATAAAATGAAAAAATGGTCCCATAGAGTTGTCAATACAGACTCTTGGAGTTGTTAATGGGACCATTTTTTCATTTTGCAATCTATAGGGATCATTTCTTCATTTTTCTTTTTTCATGGGACTTAAATATAATTCTCCCAGAAAAAACATGACCCATCGCCTGCACCGAACCCCATGTTCTTGTGAAAGCCCAATGGTCTTGTGCCGCGTGGAAAACGGTGGTATTGGTTCCACACTAGTCAACCCAGGCCACTGACTGTGGAATATACTTTCAGCCGCACATGATCCTTCTTATTACTACATTTTTATTCACTTATTTTTTTTTTTATTGATATTGACATTTTGTATATAGACACTATGCAGACACAGGTTCAAGCTAATCACTAGGCCCAATGCACTATGGGTGAAAGCTCTCAAAGCAAAGTACGAATGTGGAGATCAAAGACTTCCAACGGTTGAAAAGAAAAGAAATCAATCGGCTGTATGGCGCGCAATTACATCAGTATGGGATTCCTTCAAGAGAGCTGTGGGGAACAAACTCAGGAGCGGTAATCAGACAAGTGCTTGGTGGGACTTATGGACTAGTCTTGATCAGCCGCTAATGTACTACGTTGACAAGAATCAGGATCTAATTAACCCGGAGGATGTGGTTAGCCAATTTGTCAACAATGAGGGAGGATGGAACTTACTCAAGTGGGCCATGTTCTTACCGTGGTGGGTGATTGAAAAGATTAAAAGCATCCCCCCTCCCTCCCGGGCCGGCGAAGAGTCCTTCTGGTGGCGGAAATCCTCTGATGGTAACTTCAGCGTCAAATCTGCTTATTCCATGATCTATTCGTCGCGTTCGCTGACCCCGGATCCTTTCTGGCAACGTATCTGGAGGTGGCCTATTCCTGAGAAAGTCAAATTCTTTATGTGGCAATTGTTCCAAGAGAGAGTTCCTACAAACTCAATTAGAGCGAAGAGAGATGTGAGGATAAACTCCGAGTGTCCTTTTGAGTGCCATTGTGAGGAAACAGTCATCCACACTTTGAGAGATTGCGAGCTTGCACATAATGTATGGCTTTCTTGTACTAACCCAATCTATCACTCTGTTTTTTTCTCTGGTAATTTGCAGGTCTGGATCAAATGGAATATGCGTCACTCACCTGGCAGCAGAAGAGTGTCTAAATGGCCCTGACTAAGGGTCTTTGGCTCTTTGTGTTGGCTAATATGGAAAAACAGATGCAGAAAAGCCTTTGAAGGTACCTCCGACCACCTGCAGCAGCTACTACACAGAGGATTTCATTTCCTGCATGAAGGTATTGAAGACGGACGGTACAGACACAAGATACTTGGAGTTCCAGATAGAGAAGCAGAAAAGTGGGTTCCACCTCCAGATGGATATGTTCGGGTTGACGTGGATGCTACGGTAGATGAGCACAGACTTTCTGCTGTAGGAGGAATTGTTCGTGATAGTTCAGGAGCTTGGATATGCGGTTTCCAAAAGAACACGGGCTTCACTTTCGGCTCAACAGCTTCGGAGATCCAAGCAATCAAGACTGGACTACAAGTATGCAAACCAATGAATTTTACTAAGGTGAAGTTACACACAGACTCAACAGAAGGCCTCCAGTTGCTATTTCAGACAGGGGTTCACTATCACCCTCTACACAGTGAATTAGAGGAAGTCAGGGACTTAATCTACCTGAACTGGGATTTAGAGATTCTCCACTCACACAGAGAAACACTTGCATGTGCAGATTTTTTGGCTAAATCGGCTCTTGATTCGAATGATGACCTCTCTTTATTGCAACACCCTCCAGGTCATTGTTCGATCCAAATGTTAGCTGACTTAAGCTAAGATTTGGTTTTTTGGTGTTTGATGTATGTTGGTTTATGTATGGGTCACTCTTGACTCCCAAGAGAACTTTGCTCTTGTCATTGTAACACAAAAAAAAAAAAAAAAAGACACAGGTTCAAGCAACAAGGGCGCAAGCCCAACCATAAACTGTAGAGTAATTTATTATTTTTCGGTAGACATATTTATTTAATTTAATTATATTAAAAAAATTAATTAAATTAATTAATATGATATATATTTTTTAAAATAATCTAGTCATTTATTTTAATTCCCTCCTTCACCCTTCTCCTTATATATTATTGATGGAGGATCAATAAAGGTAAATTAAAAAAATATTAATAATTTAAAAACTAAGTCTTATATTTAGAATCAATATCAATCCCCCGAATATATCTTAAATTAAAGATCGGGAGGAGTATTTTTTTTTTTTTAAAAAGTACTTTTTCCATAGATGTGTGCATGAAATATACCTTAATATTAACATGTTGTTGGTTCATATGGTAAGAAATATCACCTCATCAAGAAGAGCATATAAATTCAAATCATGAAAAGTACATTTTATTTGAAGGGTTTTAACCTTAATGCCCACAACCTAACAAAGATGAGATTCAAGTCTAAAATGATTTAGAAATACTCTAAGATTAATATGTATGTATGTATATACACCTTAGTGTTCATTTGGAATAGCTTATTTTTGGGTAATAAGTGCTTATAAATCGTGATCCACGGTATACGAGGTAAATATGTGAGAGAGGTTTTATCTCGGCTTGCGTAATAAAGACTTATTTACCCCTAAAACGTGTTTCCAAACATAACCTTAATACTAACGGGGGATTGTAATTTTTTATCTATAATCAGTGATGACCAGTTTCAAAGATGTTCTAAAATTCACATGCCTCGTGGGTCTCGCTCTAGATTTGATTTGTTCATTGAATGCATGAGTTTCTTGCCTTGCAAGAAATTTGACTAGAGAAAGAGAATAATCAAACCATATGGCAAAATTTGCACCTAAGCGCCAAATAAAAGATAATATGTCAGGAATATCCCTTAAATTTTCAAATTTGCAGTAAATTCCATGGGACATTTGTGCAATACATTCTAAATATGAAAAGTCCAAAGTAACCCTATTTATTACATAGAGAGAGAAAACGATGATTGTGTGGTAGAATTCATTAAGGGCATTTTGGTTTTTTTATTTTAAAATATATTATATATATGTCCCACGAGATTTTTATGATAAATTTGAGATTTTAAAGGCCTTTTTTATCATAGTTTCTTTTGTTTAGGACCTAGATACAATTTTCCCAACAATATACCCATGGACATCGTCAAACTATTTATGCTATGTTTGAATGAGAAGAAAAGTTGTAAGAAAAGAAAATAGAGATAAGGGAAAACTGAAGAGAAGATGTTATGATTCTTCCTGTTTGGTGGGTGAAAGAAAATGAGTAATTATTTCAAGGACTAAAATACCTTCATCTTCATGTAATAATATACCATATTCAAAATCAAATTAAATATTAAAAAAATCATATTGTAGCTTGAGAGTTGAAATTATAAATTATCCAACATTATTAATAAATGAAAGGGTTAAGATGGAATATAGTAACATAAGAAATTGGTATCATAAATAAAAATTTGATTAAAATTAATCTTATCGTAACATCTGTACAATAAATTTGATTTTTTTCTTTTTTAAAAAATCAAGATTATTAGCTAATTTTAATCATTTGGTTAAATTATGTTATTCCAATAAAAAGATGGGAGAATTGTGAAAAAGGCCTTGTTAGCAACTTAATTATTAAATACGATTTGGGAAGATATCTGCACACGGAGGGAAGATTTTGTACACACGGAGGAAGATTTTTGCACACGAATAGAAAAGAATATTGCACATCGGAAAAATCATCTGCACACCGAAGAAGATATTATGCACACACGAAAGATCATATGCACGTGAATATCGTATTTAATAAATAAATTACTAATGAGAGATATTTCACAATTTTCCCTAAATAGATCCTACGTATGCTATCCGCCTAACCAAAGTCAGTAAAAGAGAACATTACTTTTTATGGATATAGTCAAAAACATGTGATCGTCCTCGAGTTCATAAAAGTCGAAGCAGTATGGATCATTTGTAAAAAAGTTGCTTGTGATTTGAGTAACTGTCTATTGATTTAGTGGATCCATTCTCTTGGAATATTTTAATGGGAAATGGCTGAATATGACCCCTCCCTTTTTTTTTGCCGGCAATATGACTGCTCCTTTTGACCACACTACGTCGGCCATATTTTATTTTTAAAATAAAATGTTCTAGTAATTATCTTTATATATATTTATATATATTACTCTATCCCTACTTATCCTCAACCCCCATTGTAGTAAATTCGTTTCATTAACCCCAAAACTTTTTGAAACTTTACCGCACCACATGATAGAAATGAAACTAATATTTATGAGTGAAAATACAATAATACCCTTCTGTTTTTTTTAGAAGGACATTTACTAGGCCAATAAAGAAATTCAAAATAACATAAAGAATTAAAATATTTTGGTCATTTACAAGATAAATATAGGAATTTACAAGATAAATAAAGATATTTATAAGATAAATAAAGGGATTCAAAAGAACTTAAAGAGTTAAAAATATTTTTGTTATTTACAAGATAAATATAGAAATTCATAAGACAAATATGAGCATTTCCAAAATAAATAAAGATATTTACAAGACAAATAAAAGGATTCAAAGAATTTAAAGAGTTAAAGGCATTTCAGCCATTTACTTACAAGACAAATATGAAAATTCGTAAGACAAATATGAGTATTTATAAGAAAAATAAGACAATTTACCATACAAATTAAGTAAGGGTATCATTGTCTTTTCACCCAAAAAAATTAATTTCATTTTGACCATGGAGTATAGTGAAGTTTCAAAAAATTTTAAGGATTGGCTGAAATTAATTTACTATAGAGGGGGCTGACTGAAATTTTCCTAAAGATTTTCGCCGCACGTATCTAACATCATAAAGTTTATACTACCTCCAGTCTTAAATATAAAACATAGTTGATTTTTTTTGTAGAGATTAAAGAAGTTAAATAAGTTATTTAATCATATCATATGTTATGTATCCTTAAATTATATATCAATTTATAAGTCAGGCAAAATAGTTTGAAGAAAAAATGATAAATATAAATACTTTAAAATAATTTAATTACCTTCCTTAATTTCTAAAAAAAAAATTAATTTCACCTTATTCTTAGGATAAGAGGGAGTATGAGTTTTCTCATAGGCACTAATGGGCGCTCGGTCGAGATGGAAGGGTCTACGGCCGGCACCCCTCAGGACGAGGTTTCGAATCTTGGGGGGTGACAGACGCGATAATTAACGCAACCTCAAAGAGGTTGTCCCATCGGTACCGACCTGCCCGCGTAAGTGCTCCTCGGTTGGGTCCGGATTAGTTGGAGGGCGGGCAATGAACCCAGAATACCCCCCAGATACCGGATGGTTTAACCAAAAATAAAAAAAAATAAAAAATAAAACAAAAGCGCATGTCCATTAAGTTTTACAAAGTTGATAGTTTATTAAGGAGATTTTTTTATCTAAAAACGTGTGGTGATTTTTTTTAAACTACAATTCTTAATCATTTGTATTGAAAACTACACATTTAATTAAAAACCCTCTTAATATTAATATGGAGGAATTAGGGAAGAATTATAAATTTAGAACTGAAAATACATACAAGTTTTATATTAAGAACAAAATAAATTATTTTACTCTAACAATATAAAGTGAAGTGGATATATATAGGTGGAGATTGACAAAAAGTAAAAGTTGTAAATTATTACATATTTGAATGCTAAAGGTGGTTCAATATGGGAGTTGGTGGCCTCGTGGATAGGGATGTTAGTCTAACAAATGGAAGCTTCCTCGATGTTGCCTCCCTTAGAATTTAATCCCCCAACAATTTTATGGTATTTTGACTATTTTCTTAATTATCTATAACATTTGATTATGCTCATATTTATTTACATTTCTATTCTATATCATTAATCTTTTTTTTATATAGTAATGCTATATCATTAATCTTTGATTAATAATACATGAAGGAATTTTGAAATCATGATATGGCACAAAGAGATTAGTTCCAAAATTTTTAAAATATGAAACTATGAATACCTGCTATAAATTTTAAAATTTTAAGAAAGTTTAAATTTTGGAAACAAATAAGTTATTTTTTTTTTTTTGGTGGGGTGGAGGAGAGTAAATTAAAATAGCGGAACATGAAATAGATTGATTTGATTTTAGTTTCAAAATGGTTGGTGTCGTTGTTGGGACAGCTTGGGATTGCATGCACCGATATTTTTTAAAAGCTGCTTTGACTTTTTTTTTTTTTTGGTGTGTACTGTGTGTGATGTGTCCATTGATTTGCGGCCACCAATGTCATATCATTGATTTCCAAATCAATTCTGAATTCCTTGATGATGTCCAAAGGTTCATGAATATTTTTTTTTGAAATAAAATTGGAATTCATAACTCAACAATAGTACAACAAAGCTCCCCTTATAAGGAGGAGACGGAAGAGTCCCTCATCAATCATCGCCTACCACTAAAAGAGGTGGTGGGTGATCAAAGATGACAAAATTATCAAGACTAGTATGAGAAAGTTTAGCTAAATAGTCAGCCTGCGTATTTTGTTCCCTAGCTATATGTCTAATAAGAACATGCCAATTCCTGGCCAACCGTAGCCTAGCTTCCTCAATGACCTCTTTAAAGGGATGTTTATGATCACATCCCCTAGTGAGCAAATTCACAGCCTCAATACAATCAGTACAAAGAATAATACTTCTAATCCCTCTATTCCAACATATTTGGAGTCCTTGGATGATGGCTATAACTTCTGCAATAACCAGCGGAACCTATATGAGTCTGCACATATAGCCACACACCCATCTTCCATCTTCATTTCTAATGACTCTCGCGCTTCCGCTCTGACCTGAATCAAGCACTGACCCGTCCGCTTCTAGGGTGTAGAAACCCTGCCTCCCAACTAGTTGATCTCCAATTGCATTATGGCCTTGACTGTAAAAGTTGCTATGAACACTTATGTCCATATCCCAACTCGGCCGAAAGAGACTAGAATGAGCACTCCGGTCATCAATGTCGATGTCATCTCCATAAAGTTTTCGGCACCTGTCCACCCAAATGTCCCAACACACATACCCAAACAAAATTGCCCAGCTGATTTTCTTTGTGAAATCATGTCCCTCTGCATTCTTTAGGTTCCATTCAATCCATTCAGCACCCTGCAAATTAGTAAAGTTATCCCACATACCTAGTTTAACAATTGAAATCCACCTTTCACGAGCATTTGTATAGTCCCTCAGCAGATGCATCAAATCCTCGTCCTGTGCACATTGAAAAGGACAAGTTGCGAATTCAGATACTCCCCTCCTAGTCCTGAGTTGAGCTGTATAAGCCTTCCCGTATGCCGCAAGCCACATAAATGCTTTGATCTTCTCAGGAACCCGCCATCTCCATAGTGTTTTCCAAAGTGTTGTATTTGATGTCACCACACCTACAGAAATAAAGTGATATGTAGAACTAATAGAAAAACAACCATTAGAAGACGGTTTCCAGTAGTACTTATCTTATCCTCTGTCCTCACAAGGGGGATTAACACAAGTAATCCGTTGAATAGTGTGATGCTGGAACCAGATTCTCATCTTGTCCATATCCCACTCGCCCAAAGGATTAGTAAAATCATGAACTTTCTCGTTTTTATCAATGAATCCCTCCCGACCAGGAATTAACTCAATTAACGGTCTATTAACTTCAGACCAATTGTCGAACCAAAAGGAAGCAGAAGCTCCATTACCAACTTTAACCCCTAACCCTTTCTGGAACCTATCCTAGACAGAGCAAATACTTCTCCAAGTAGGCGAAGCATTCCTTCTCAACATCGGACCATACATACGATCCCATTTGTATTTCCCTCTTAAAATTTTAACCCATAACTTCTCGGTATCGTTTATCATTTGCCAGCAAAGTTTCATAATGAAGGCTTCATTTTGCTTGCACATATCACGAATCCCCAAACCACCCTCTTTTTTGTCTCTCGTAATTTGATCCCAGAAAATGAGATGCAATTTTTTCTAGTCATCCTGCTCATCCCAAAGAAATTTCCTACTCTTTCTCTTTTATGAATATTTAAATATCATCATATTTCATTTTTACCCCTTTTTTTTTTGTTACAATTTTCACCCCTTCTTTTGATCTTCATGAATTTTTGCTCGTCATACTATCAGCCCATATACCTAATAAAATACTACCTCCTCATCGCGGGACAACAATGTCTCTATTTATTTCTCTCTTCATTTATTTTTTATTTAATGTCTTTATCATTAGATCAATTTTTAATGATTGAGATTTAATAACAGATATAAAAATATTACTATAATTTTAAAGATTCAAAAATTCTATCATTAAATCTCAATCATTAAAAGTTGATCTAATGGTAGAGACATTAAATATAGAGGGAGGTCAATAGAGATACCCTTCTCCCCTTAATCGTAGGATTTGGTTTGTAATCTTATGCTTAGGATTAAAGGAGTTAATTAATAGATGTTTCCTTATTTAACCAATAAACATTGGTCCACATAGAAGGAGTTAGTAGAGTCGGTAATACAGGCCCAGCCCGTGGGCTCAACCCGCGAGCCCGCGGGTTTTGACGGGTTTTCCCAACCCGCAAAAATATGGGCCGCACAGGCCCGCACTGCATTGCCAGCGGGTTGACCCGCAAATTTTTTTTTTTTTTTACATATAATAATTTTACAAAACTTATAAATTTTCCCCTCTTATCTTGGTACCTCCTAATCCAAAGAGAAAAAATCTTAGCCTCTTCCCTTCTTCTTTAAACAAAATTATTATATCTTGGTTGCTTGAAGATGAGTTCGTGTTTTGTTTATAAACTTTGACAAATTTGATAACTTTATCTCTTGAATTGTGAATTATGTTTTTAAATTTTTATAAAAGAAATGATTAATGATAGGAAAGTAAATTTAATGACTCATATATATATATATATATATATATCATATTTTCGATCTTCTTTAAAAAAATTAGAATTTTTTTCTAAAAAAATGCAGGCCCACGGACTGGCCCACAACCCTCAAAAGTGAGGGCCACACAAGCCCGCACCGCATGGCTCGCGGGTTGGCGTGGGCCAACCTGCAACCCACATGTTGACCCATATTCCCAGCTCTAGTTTCACTTATACATAGTGTGTGTTTGGGAGGAGGCCAATCAGGCTTTTGACAAGCTTAATCAGGCTTATAGAGGGTTTCAGCTTTTACCGGATGTTTGGGACCCCTTTTGCTGAATTGGGCTTATGAGGGAAACACTCTTTTTGTCAAAAGCCACAAATAGGAGCTTTGAGCTTTTGCAATTGGACTTTTATAAATCTGTGGGACCCATCAAGGTTTCTCTTTCATGTGAATTATCATGAACTTCAACTTCTATGGGACCCACCAGCTTATCAAGAATGAACAGAAATGCAATGGAGGTGGGGCCCGCATATTCAGAACCTCGGGTTCTCATGAGTTTTGACATTGAATGTTTTTAAACCTTAAAATATTTTTCTAGTTGTATCCATTAGCTAGTGTGTTATCAGATTTATTATAATTTTACCCACTTTCAAGTTGTACCCACTTAAAAAATATTTTTTGAGTGTTTTTAACCCCTTAAAATATTTTTGGTAGATAATAATAGTGTAGCTGAACAATCTTCCACAACAAATTATGGCAGGCGATCTTCCTCTGAAATGAATCAAATTTGTCACTCAATTAGAGATCAAATTGTATGGAACATGTGATCCAATTGGTTATGTAATATTATTTTAATTAGATTGTGCATTTTTTAATTGTCTAATTTCCCAACTTAAACTATTATAAATTTTTTATAATTTTTAATTACATTTCTCTTTTATCATTATCATAAAAGCCCAATTGACAATCGCTGTTCCAAATACACCCAAATTTTTTATTTTTGCAAAAGCAATATTGACAATCGCCAATCCAAACACAAATCACATTACATAATTTAGCTTTTATCAAAAGTAATATTACAATAAGCCCAATTGACAATCGCTGTTCCAAACACACCCTTAATAAGCGACATAAATTCAAATCCAGTTCAAAGTTACATATAAAAAAAAGCTCTTTTTACCTCTAAATTTATATCCAATGTCAGTTTAATCCTTTTAAGTTTATATAGTATATTTTTAGTTAATATAATGTTAACACTATTAGTCTTATTAATGAAAAATGTAAACTCAAAAAATTTAAATAAGGATTCAACAATTAAATGTTGACATATTAATCTTTAATTTAAATTTGTAAATTAAAAAATAGTACTATCTAAAATAACATCTAATGGAGATACCATTTAATCTAAACTTTTAATATTAACGACTCACCTTTTAAAATATAAAAGGATAATATTGAAGAATTAAATTTTAAAATAATATTTGGAGAGCTCTCATATTTAGCATAAATAAATATATATTTTTAGGACAAAACTTAAATCAAGATATTTATATTCATTAAGTGAAGTTCATAGGTGAATTTACAAATGTACACACATATTTTAACAAACTAATAGTAACAAAATAACAAATGTCCATATGAAAAATTACAAATCTTATAATTTACACTATAATAGCTTATACAAAAATTTGCAAGTGTCTATAAATAAATTTATAAGTATACATATATATTTTAACCACTAATAATACTAAACTGATTTTTTTGCCAACTAATAATACTAAACTGATAAATGACAGATTCCTCACTTTTTATATTTATGCATTATATCGCAAGCGATGATATTGTTACTTGGGCATGAAGTACATGGGCTTACTGGGTCCCACATGCTGGCTGGTAAAACGGCCGCCGTTTTGTCGATAGTTGTTAGTATTACTATTATTTATTTATTGATATTTTTGCATGAAAGTGAAAGGAGGAAAGTATATCATAATAAAGACAAGAGAGTAAATAGTTATGCAGCAACAGGTCCAAGTGAAATGAACTTAATTAATTAATTAATGTGGTTAGTAAAATTGTTACCTTCTTCGAACCTTCCTCTCTTCCTTTCCTAGCTGCCGTTTTTGACTATTTTTTGGTTCTTCTAATCTCACTTCTGAATTTCCGGCCACAGTGTCAGTCTGTGTACCTCTTACTTTAGTCCCCTCCTACTGAAATTTATTATTAATATTTGTTGGTATCTTAATTTTAATTTTTTTTAATCAAAATATCTTCTGTAATTTTTTAATTAAGAAATAAAAATTAATTTTTGTGCATTATTTTAAAAAGTTAGCACTTTAAGATATATCTGGATGACCCTTCTTACCAGCCACCACTTCCTCTCTGGACTTTATGAAATAAGGGAAATTATGGAATATGCAACACAGCAGCCATAATTTTAAGGAAGAATTACATTCAGGTCCTAAAAAAGAGGAGAAATAAAGAAATGGTCCTTATAGATTGTAAAATGAAAAAATGGTCCCATGAAGTTGTCAATACATGCTCCTGGAGCTATTAATCAGTTGTCAATACAGGCTCATGGGGTTGTTAATGGGACCATTTTTTCATTTTGTAATCTACAGGGATCATTTCTTCATTTTTTCCTTCCATAGGACCTAAGTGTAATTCTCCCTAATTTTAAATCTGGAATCTTTATCAAGTCCTTTATGTGGCCTAAGAATGTTTAACACTTAAATATTATCTACACCTCACTAATTCGTACCTTTAATTAAAAGTGGAGCCAGCTCATGTTTTTTTTTAAAAAAATTTATCAAATCCTTTTTTTTTCTTTTTGATAAGACAAATTGTGTTATAGCATCATAAAATTATTTTTATCACTTAAGTATTTTAAATAAACCTTTCTAATTTTTATTGTCATAATTAAATATTGCCAAACTATTTTTTAACTAATTTTTTTATTTATTAGCACTGTTCTGGTGTCATGTTAACTTGATTAATTTCAAAGTCACTTGACATTATATCTTAACCGAAAACATTATTTTTAAATACCGTGCAATGGAGTTTTTTAACCCACTGACCAACAACACTTATTGTGTTCAAGAAGCATCCCAAAAAGATATGAAAGTCGAACTGATCCATACAAGGAGAGGAGATATAGGAGTGTGTTTGATATCACATGTAGCCACAAAAAGGGTTTGGGATGTAAAGTTATTATATCTGGATTGATCATTAAACATGTAGGGGTATTGGGTTAAAGGTTAGTGGGTCAGATTAGAGTCAAACCTAGGAATGAAAATAGGCTAGGTCCCTAACAGGGGCCTACGGCCTAGCCTACATAAAGCCTAGCCTAATTTATTTAGTAAATAGGTCAGGCTTAAGCTCAGACCTATTGTTAGGCCTATTTAGATAAACATGTCAAGCTTATTTTCATAAGACCTAGTCTACAAGCCTATAGGCCTAGCCTATTTAACTTTTTTTTTAATTTAGACTATTATATAAGTATATATAATATCATCTAAATAATTTTATAAATTTACTAACTTAACCTTAATTCTAAGTTTCACATTTCATCGTCGTTACACTCAATCATTGCTTTCGCATCAATCATTACCTTACCTCTCTTTTCTTTAATAGCTCAAGATGATAATGCTAACTCACTCACTCTCCCCCGATTTGGTCATCCACAAAAACATAATAATTGCTATGAATTTATTTTAATGCCAAATGAAATATTATAATCTTAGTAAGAGGAGTTTTGTGCAATTTATGGGGGAAGAGTAAAAGAAGTAAATTCTAGTTTTACATATTACTTGTTATACTTGGTCGATTTTAAAAAATATATCTTATTAATCAACAGACGATTAGTTTTTCTTATTCCTATTTACTCGAATAATTGTTGTCACTAGACATTTTTTTCTTTTTCTTAGTAAGCCATAATACCACGAAGAGAATGAATGTTAAGATTTTAAGATATAATGTAAGATTGAAAATAAGCGTGAATGGTTATATGAATTTGGATGAATATGCTTTAAAGGCTATTTAAAGGCATACATTTTAAGTAGGCCTTTAAATAGGCTTTAGGCTTTATCAAGTTTTTTGAAGGCCCAAGCTCAGGTCTAAAAAAAAGTCTACATACAGGCTCAAGCCCAAACCTATTTAGGTAAATCCTAGCCTAGCCTAGCCTAATTCCACCCATAGTCAAACTGGAGCTAACTAAAGGCTAAACCGGCAAGAAAGTGAAAATTTAATGGTTATTAATATGAAACTTTAAAGAAAATAAAACAAAATTGGTTTTCTTAAAAAAAGGTGAACCAGGTTGATGCCTGGACTAGATCGATTTATAGGCCGATTCGCCAGAATCTGATCCATCCAGGCCAGTTCAATCCAGGTTTAATTACCTGCATACAACACACGTGACTTTATAATTTAATAGTATGAGAGTTCTCTTATAAGTGCGTGTTTGGAAGAGCTTATTTTTGGGCAATAAGTGCTTATAATTCGTGATTCACGGTATACGAGGTAAGTATGTGAGAGGAGTTTTTTCTCGGCTTGCGTAATAAGTGCGTTTTGACTGTTCAAAACGCTGAAACAAACACAGCCTAAGTAAACAGTTGTAGGTTCGATCCCCCAGATAATCTTAGGCCGTTAACCTCTTCCCCTTTAATTAAAAAAAGGAAAAACAACACGACACTCTGTATTTTTCAAAATAATGTTGATGAGATAACTTTTTTTGTTAATTTACTTTTTTTTGGTTGTCGACAGCCTTGATACAAGTGAGAAAATGATGATAGAATTTTGGACATCAATTTTGTTCGGTGATGCTCTAGTCTGTACGGAAAATCTGCATGTTGACGTGGACAGGATAAAGGCAAAAAAAAATTTTGGGGGGCTTGTCGTAATAGCTTAATGTAAAGGGCAGACATTTTTTCCTCAATTAATTGAGGAGGCTTGCATGAACATCAAAACGCCTTTATATTTTGTTGGAAGTTTGATATTTCTATTATTATAGTTGGAAAACGGGTAAACCCATTTAGGTCTAAATCCAAAATTGTATCCTTTTATAGCAGCCCGGCCCATTTAAGGTAGGCCTAAGGGCTTTAGGCCCGTTTGATTTTTTTTTTTGATTATGTTTTTTTTATTCTCCTAAAGACTAAAATACCTAATTTAAAACATAAATATTATCCAAGTTTAATTGAACACAAACATTAAGACTTAAGTTCAAACCATAATTAATGTTCATAATCAATCAAATAAGTTCACAACCACAATCAAACAAACCTACAAACTTCAAATATTAGTAATAATAGAACACCTGATTTAGATTTTGGAGTACACATGCAAAAAAAAGAAAAAAGAAAATCAAAGAAGAGAAGCTTCAAATGAGATTTGAGTCAGTGTGAAAGCATTTATGATCCGAGGGTTAGGTTAGGTTAACTCTACTTTCTGACCAATGCTTGCTGCCCATTTTAAAAAAAAAGTTAAACGGGCCTAAAAGGGCCGGCCCTTTTGGGCCCACTTCCATTTTCAGCTTTTAAATCATAGGCCCAGCCTTTGAAGGGCTCGAGCCTAAACGGGCCGACCTGACGGGCTCGGCCCGAATTCCCAACTCTATCTATTACTATGGTAGGGTCATCCCACTTCCATCCAACTAAGGGTGTGTTTGGTTTCAGGGGAGGGAAGGGGATCATATTACCTTATTTTATTTGTTAAAGAGGCAGGGAAGGGATCTTTTATAATGAGAAACAAAAATAAAGGGAGGGAAGAAAACGAGAGCCAAAATTTTGACTTCCTTCCCACTCAAAAATTCAAACCAAATTAGAGAATGAGGATTCCTTCCCTCAAACCAAACACACCCTAAGTGTCACTATAGAAAATTATAATTTTTTTTATACTAATTAAACTAATTTTCATAATCCAGTTAAAATAGCTAACAAGACCTTGTTCTATACTACTTATGATTTTTAATACAGGAGTCTGCCAATGAATTTAATTTAATTCTAAATATAAAATTTTAATTCATTTTACCTCCCAAAATTATATTTTTTATTCAAAATATTGTTATTGAATATCGCATATGGTAAGAGGATTTTCATCAAGAGATAGTTACAACACAAGATTAAAAAAGATATTTTAGAGAAACTAATATAAATTTATTATAAATAATTAATTTAACTAACTTTTTTAATATCCCTAATTACCTATATAGATTTGATATTAAGGATCACAGGAGAGTGAGAACTATCTAAATGGTTTCTATGAAAAACATTTAAGTACAATTTGTCTTGTAAATGTACTTTGCGTAGTTTTAATTAAATTTTAATTTTCAAGAAAACCTAAAATTACCTTCTTCTTTTTTTAATTCAGAAGGGCCACACCCATATTTTGCCTGTGTAGTATTTTGCTGCTTATGGTTAAAACAAAAAAAAAAAAATTGCTGCTTCACTTAGGCGGTTTGTCACCTTACCGGGCCCATTTGGATTTGGGCTTAGCTCTTGAAAGGTCCATTAAAAGGTGAAAAAAACATATTTACATTATTATTGGCATTGAGCAATTAGATTGAACTAAACTATGTTCTTTTAAGACCACCAAGATCTATCCTCAGAGGTTATCTCTTTTAGGCTTTTTCTTTAACTTTCTACCGTTGGATCAATTAGTCCTGGAGATTTAAAAATAATAAAATATTTTTTCAGAAAGTACTACCAGCTAGTGCTAGATAGTGAAAGCCACATCTTAAACATCTTCTCCTTCATTCTTCTTCCACCGTAACCCCAAGTCTCATATTAAGGGTCTGTTTGGGAATTCGTTTTGGTCTAAAAAAACCTCATCTGGGGGCTAAAAGCTTATTTAATATGTTTGAAAAAGTTTTTAGGATGACTGAGCTTATGAAATAGATGGAGCTTTTATGATAAGCTCATCCAAGTTACTTTTCTCAAATTTTATGGCAAAAAAAGTCACTTTTGACTCCGCCAATCCAAACACAAATCACATCTACAAAACTCTTTTTTTTCTATATAACTTTTCCAAAAGCCCATCTGCAAAAAAAGCTCATTTTCCACCGCTAATCCAAACAAGCACTAAGTTTCCTCTCATTCACTCCTCATTTTATATTTTTATATCCATGTGAATAAGGCTTTGACATTGTGTCTACGCTAACATCATGATGTACATTTCTCAAAATAAATGAATCTAATTAATATATACAATACAAGTGAATGTTCTTGTATTTAATGACTTGATTCATGAATAGGGGAGGATTTAAGGTGGAATGGCCCATGAAAGTATGTTCTTTGAATTTTGGGAGATCATAAACATTCACAAAATATGAAAATTATTATAGCACGCTTAATTTTGTTACATATTAAAATTTAAGAGTTAATACAACTATTAATCATTATAGTTTGATCGAATTTTAATTTTAGTCCATCTAGTTTCAAATTGTGATTTTTGGTTTTTTGTAAATCAAGTCCTTATGAAACTATAGATAAAAAAACTATGATTTGAAACTAAAAAACCAAAATTAAAATTTGAACAAATATATTAACACCAAACTTAAATTACTCTCTAGCCAAGAAATGAAAAATAAAAAATACTCCATGTTTGCTACATTACTGACCCAATTTGGGGTTAAATTGTTTTTGGTATAACCTGGGTTTAAATTTAAAAATTAGCCGTGAGCATTGGGATTCATTTGTGAAAGAAAATTGGGGCTATTGTGTCCTAATCAGTGTGGTTGGGTATTCAAAATGAGACAATTTTGGTCCCTTGTGTGAGTGGCGGACACTAAGTAGAGGTTTGGTTGGAGGATGCGTGAAGCTAACTCACAATTCAGATAATCATTAGTCAAGCCAGGTTTATGAAATACTTGCCCGGAAGAAGGACCAAAATAGACACTCAGCCAATCACTATACATTTCTAGATTCATAATTTATTTTTTTTTTAAAAAAAAAATTAGTATGGAGTAAGAAGAAAGTGGTGAAATCCTTTGTACAGTTAACACTCACATTCTTCGTACATTTACAAAAAAAAAAACACACTCATTCTTCTTGAGCTCTATCCAATGTCATTAGCAAATCAAATAAAGGCAATGACAGTTTGAATATAACGATTGACAATTCATACTTTTAAAATTATTAATAACTACATTCAAGTTGTTATTGTCAATAATCAAATTATTATTATTTTTATTCAACTCATTAATGATGCTTGCTAGAGAGCTTAAGTAGCCAATACTATTACTCCAATAGTTCTTATTTTAATGTATAACTTCACATGGGTCCCGTGGTTTTACGGAATATGGATCTAATGACAGAAAGTTAGGAGACCCGATAAAAAGACAAAAAGTTCAGGAATACGATTCAGAATGGGGGGTTGGGGGGGAGCTATAATAACCTTCATATTAACCCCTCATTTTTTAAATCAAAGTCAAAAATAGTTTGATCAAATTATACTTAAGGATAGAAATAGGTCAAATTATTATCAGGCGGTCTACGGCCTGACCTGGCCTATTTATTAAAAAGGCCAGACCAAGGCCTATTTAAAGACCTAAATGTGTAAATAGGTCACATCTATTTTATTAAAGTCTTGCCCGTAAGCCTTCGGGTCTGACCTATTTACACAAAAAAATATAATTTTATTTATATCATATATGTATATACATACAATATTTAATTTATATTTTTTCATTATTATATTTTAATTTTATTTGCCACCCATTATTATATTGTAATTTCTAATTTAAAGTTATAATAGGTAATTATTGTATTCCCTAGTGTTATTGATTTTTAATTATTTTCGATTAAACCTTTTCTACTAAAAAACTGAGACAGTAAGACCTAGCCGTCATCTCATCATCTTTTCCAATATTCTCGTTCCCCCCCCCCTTCTGTGTGTGTGTGTGTTGCAACCCACATCCTCTCGCTCTCCTTCGTGCGGCACCAGCAACGATACAGATATCTCACTGTCAATATTTATTTTCCACTCACATATCTCTCCTTAGTCTCTACTTCTATTGTGTAGTTGTAAGTTTTCGAAGCTGATGACTACTCTGTCAATATTTTATTAATAAAATTTCTTTTCAATCCATAATAAAACATAAAAGAAATGTCAAAAGTGGTGAACATGTGTATGGTGTCTTTACCAGATTTTTTTATTTATCAAAACGTAGTCATCAGATTCACCTAATAGTTTTTTTTTTTTTATCAGACATGGTTTATTTTATTTGAATGAAGGCAAATGTTTTATGAGTTGTCTTTTCCATGTTTTTTTTTGTTCGAAATATTTTCCAGGTTTTATTATAATGGCATATGGTTTTTTTTTTTGGTTTTTTTTTTGTTTCAGTGATTTTATTTAAATGAAGACAAACCTATTGGAACACTTTTTTTTCCTTTTATTTCTGTTTGTTTGTTTTTATTCATTTTACTAGCCAAAGGGAAGTTGTGACCCAATTGAATTAATTCATAGATTTTATAGGATGACATCTGATATATTAGTTGTTCCTATCTCAACTATGGCATCAAGATCCACATTTAGTACGGGGGAAGGGTGATTGATGAATGTCGTGCTATATTGAATGAAGAATCTGTTGAAGTTCTTTTATGTGGTGGGGATTGGCTTAATCACAAATATGGATTGGAGAGAAAATTGAAGGTATAGATATTGTATTATACATTTATTTATTTTTGAAAGTGTTGTATGTTGGTTGGACTCGTATTGAGACTAGTTATTTATTTTAAATCAATTCTTTTATTGTGTATGAGCCATTTGAATAAGAGAAGATTATACTGAAGCCTTGATGTTGATGTTGATGCTATTGTGTTGTTTAATTATATTTTTTATACACAATTTTCATTATGGTGATATTATCTTTTTATGATATTTTTATATATTGCATTGTGGAGGTTGAATTTTTATGTTTATCACTATATTGAAATGAGCATATTTAGTGCTGAATTATAATGGATATATTTTTCTATAGCTAATAATTAGGATTATTTTAATTTTATGTAGGATTTAAATAGGCTTTAAGCTTATTTAAAGTCTACAATTTATAAATATGTTGGCTTTGAAACCTACTAAAAACCTATGTATGGTTTTCAAGGCTTGCAATATAAAGCCTTTTAAAATACCTACATTGTAAATAGGCTTGTAAAAAGGCTTTAGGCTTGGTTAAGTATCATGTAGGCTTAGGCCTGAGCCTAAAAAAAGCCTACAAGTAGCCTCAAGCTTCATATTCCTGTTACAGACTCAGGCCTATTTAGACAAAACCTGACCTGACCTATTTCCTCCCTAATTATACTAATCCATAGAAACGTTTTAATTAATTATTATTAAGTTTTTTAGAAAATCATACCTTATTACAAAACTAACAAAAATATAAATAACTCCACAGTAGCAAGAAAAAGCATAGAGCGAAAAACAGCGGAGAGATTTTCTCATTTTCATTTTTATATCCGCATGTACATGGCTTTGACGTGAGTTCTTATTTATAAGCCTTGAATCATTAAATAATAATAAATAAATTGCATTGTATCTAAAGTTCTACACTAACATTACAATTAGGGATTAAAAAAAAATTGGTGATTTGTTATGACCCAGTCCAACCCGAAACAGTCCAAATAAGTCCAATTTAGAAAAAAAAAATTGACCCAAAACAAAAATGAATTGGATCGAACCGGTCCAAACTGGATTGCTCTCTTCAGGGTGGACTGGACTAGGGACCAGGCTGTCAGACCAACTGGCCTGGTCCAATCGAGCCCCTCTCTCCCTCGCCTCTTAATTTTACAACCATGCATATGTAATGTATATGGCGGGCTTTTTGGTTGCTCTACTGAAACGATCATTCACTGTTAAACCTTGTTTTATGCAAAATAAATCCGTTTGATTTGTATTTTTTCTATAGTCGATTTTATTATGTTTTTATATTCAGGTGCTACATTGAATATCCATCTATTACTGTAATATAAAAATATACAAAAAATTATTAATTTGATTTGGTTTTAATATTTTAAGATGAGTTTTATATGATTATAGGTTTTTTATTGTGTTATTTTGTGATTATTACGTTGCAATCTTGTCTCCCATTGAGGGGAAAAAAAAAATACATGGAGGTCTTGGACCACCTGGATAAGTCCAGGTAGTCTGCTGGACCAAGTATGATCCTGCTAGACCTTAGGTTGGCGCTGGACTGACCCAAACCACGAGCTTTCTTGTATAGCCTTAGGTCTCCACTAGATCAGATCTCAAGTTGATCCATGCACATTGTTAATGACAATGGACAATTATCAAAGTCAATAAATCTTAATATATTTAATGCAAGTGAATGTTCTTATATTTAATTACTTGATTCATGAATGGGGGGGATTTAATGTGGAATAGTTTATGAAAGTAATAATTATGTTCTTTGAATTATGGAAGGCCAAAATCACTGGTATTTAGGGTCAGAGGTAGTAATATTTATAATAGCACACTTAGTTTTTTTATATACTCAAATTTAAGGGTTAATATCATCATTAATCCATATAGTTTAATCAAATTTTGATTTTAGCCTCTCTTATATCAAATTATAGTTTTTGGTCTTTATAGTTTTATAGGATTTTGGTATGAGTTTAATGACATTAAATCAGACCAAGTTTTTATAAAACTAAAAATTATGATTTGAAACTATATAAATCAAAATTAATATTTGACCAAACTATAAAGATAAACAATGATATTAATCTGAATTTAAATTCTCTCTAACAGAAAACATGAAAAATGCTCCATGTGTGCGACCTTACTAGACAGAATTTCGGCTTAAATTTTTGAGGGCACAGTTTGGGCTTCAAAGCTCATGAGCAATATGAGGCTTGAAACCTATCTAAAACACACACACACACACATATATATGAGGCTTGAAATGGGGAGGGCATTGACCACTGGGATTCTTTGCAAGAGAAAATTGGTCCTAATCAGGGTGGTAGGGTATTCAATTCGGATGATATAAAAATGAGGTAGTTTTGGTTTTGCCCCCTTTGTGTAATTATGAGGAGGGCTGAGTGTCCGTTTTAATTATATTTTAGAGAATAACTTTTATTATTTATAAAGTAAATATATGAGAGGAATTTTGTCTTGACTTATGAAAGAAAGTTTCTAAAACTATGATTTTATGATTTTTCTAACACTCACTAGGTCTTGCTTGGATTGAGAGAAAATGAGAGAGGAAAGAAGAGTGGGATGGAAAATATGAGAGGGAGGGAATTTTCCCCTTCTTGGATAAGAAAGAAAACTGGGGAGAAAGGAACAGTAGGAAAGAAAATGGGATGTGGGAGTCACCCCATTTTCCTCCCAAAACTTTTCCCCACAAGTGGAGAGATTTTATGAGAAAAGTTGCTGCCCCAAATTGCCCTCCTCAATCCTTCACACTTTTAGTGTCTGTTTGTATTAGCGGTAAAAACTGTTTTTACAACGTGATTTATAGTATACGAGGTAAATTATGAGAGGAATTTAGTATCGCCTTACATGAATATATGTTTCCACTGCTTTCTCAATTAGGCTCTTACTATACACGTACACTGTCATTGACACAACACCTTGACCACACAAAACGCATACCTTTTTTTTTTTTTATGCATAAATGATTAAAATCTCAAGAAAAATCAATTTGTCTAACTTAGTTTTTTTTAAAAAATAAATAGTATAATTTATTTATTTATATTAATTTTTGTATATTTATTTTTTAAAAATGTTTTTAATTTTTTTATATTACACCTTAACTCTTTCGCTTTTATATTAAATTTTTAATTTGTTGTTAATAATGTATAATTTATTTATCTTCTTTTATTATAGGGAAAAAGACAAAAAAAAAAGAACTTTGAAATTGTAAAATCTTAAATCAGATTTTTTACTAAAAATTGATAAGGGAATAACAAAACTCGATAAACAATTCACAACTTATTCTTTAGGAAATACTTGATTTAAAATTTTGAAATTTCAAATTTTTTTTTTTTGTCTTTTTTTGTATTTTTTACCTTAAAAACATTTTTGTTAAATTATTTGGTTTTTAAATAGATCTCTATCATTTTAAATTATTTGATGATATTAGTATTAAAATGATTCTGTCATTGCGTGATACTTAATTTAATTTTAAATATGATTATTACAATATATAGTAAGGGTATTTTAACCATAAAATATTTGCTCATTTTCTTTCCTTTCAATTTTCTCCCACTCAACCAAACAACAAGATTGATAATGTTTTCTCCCTATTTTTCTCTTTCCTTAATTTTCTCTCTTCCTATTCTGCTTCTTCCCCACTTTTCGTCCCATCCAAGTGGAGGGCAAGCAAAGTTTTGGTTGGAGGATGCGTGAAGGTGCACCAATGGTAGCCGCGCCAGGTTTATGATATCCTTGACCGGAATAAGGATGAAAATAGACACTTGGCCAAACAGATACGCCGCGTCACAGCCTTTTAGGCCTTAGTATATAATACTGAATTTTGATGGATTGTGATTGGGATTGGGATTGGGATTAAGATTAATGCTTTAATAATAGTTTGGTACGAAATAATAGTTAAAGCAATTATACTTTCGTGGTACTCACAATCTCTAAGTATCTATAGTCATTCAAATCAAACGATGTATTTTGATCCAATCCCTAATCCAATCTCAATCCCTATCTCCAAATACCTCCTACCAAACAGCCTAAGTGACTGAGGCTGAGACTTGCTACTTCAGGCACGCCATCATAACGTGCGAAAGAATGCTGCTCCAAAACATTCACTATGCATTTCTAGATTCATATTTTTAAAAAAAAAAAAAAAAGTATGGAGTAAGAAGAAAGGGATGAAATCCTTTGTTATTTGTACAGTTAACACCCACAGTTCTTTGTGCATAAAAAAACATTGACATTCTTTATATGCCATCCTGAATTGCCTCTATCCAAACCTTCTAAATTTTCTCCCACGTACCCTATTCTAACTTTAGTTTTAAAACTAACATAATTTTTAAATTTCACCAAGTTAAACCAAATTCCCTCAAATTTTGCAACTTGCATAAATATAATTAAAAATAATTGGCAAAAAATTAAAAATAATACACAAACGTTAAAAACTTTTAGCGAAAATAAAAATTATATTATTTTAGTAAAATATGATAGCCTTTTATAATTTATTATATATATATATATATATATATAAGAAAGGTTATATATATATTTAGAAAATAAAAAATTTCGCAATTTAAAAAAAATCAAAGAAGGTTTGTATAATTTATTTTTATTCCACACAATACGTAAGTTGTATATAAAAATCAATTTAATTTTAATAAAATTTTAAAAATCCAAATAATCTACTAGTCCTTATTATAAGACTCAATTGACTAATTTGGAAAGATATTCTAAAATAGTATTATATTTGTTATATGAAGTTAGATTGCTTCCCATTTAAAGAAATATTTGTGAATAAGGGAAAAAAAATCTGTTGATAAAATTTTCAATATATATAATAAAATTTATAATAAATAGTCTCTCCAATCCTTAGTATAAGACTTAATTTTGAAGTTGATTTTGGTCTTAAATATAAGAATTATTTTCCATATTTGTCAATTTTTTCCCAACATGCCCTTATTAATACCCCTCAACTATAATTAAGTAAACTAGAAATTAAAAGAATTAAGGAAGATGATTAGGGTATTTTTTAAAAAAAACATGTCATATATATTAGCTAATTGAACCAACTTCTTTAATTTAATCAAATTAGGTAAATAATTCTTATATTCAAATGGGGTACAACATAAATGATCATCTAGTTTTTTTTTTTTTGGAATAATGTTTTTTTAAACATCTTAATAAGGTTTCCTTTTTTGTGAGTTTAATATTTTTTGTTTTAGGAAAGAGAGTCCTATTGATATTAACATTGAAATATAAATTAGGTAAAAAGATTTAAAGATAGAAATGGAAAAAATATTAATATTAATAATTCAATGACATATAGTTTAGTGTTTCTTAAAAAGATTGAAAGTCCGAAGAAATCTAAGAGGCTTTGTTATAGGCAATTTAGTATTTTTTATAATTTTTATTCTAATATTAGTCTTTCTAAATAATTACAAATTTTATAATATTATCTGATAGAGATCATTTACTCTGGGCCTTCTTTCTAATTTTTCCTTATTTGTTTTTATCATCACTCAGGACCTATCATATCATTCACAAGGTATCCCAACTTGCAATCCTTTGTCATAATTCACTTACCTATTAAAAATAAAGGAAAATTATCTATAAATACTTCATTATAAATTTATTTATCAAATGAGATCTCATGTTCAAATAATCTTTCTTGTGTGTAAAAAATTTTTCATTGTATTCAAACAATTTTCCCTATGTTCAGTATATCTTCTTTATATGCAAAATATTTTTCCTTGTGTGTAAACAATCTCTCTTGTGTTTAAAAGATTTTCCCTTAAATAATTTCAGGTCCAATTAAACAAATAAATTTGCAATGAGATTTTTATGGGCAATGCTCCCATAAAACAATCGCTATGTATTTCTCGATTCATAATTTATTTTTTTTAAAAAAAATTAGTATGGAGTAAGAAGAAAGGGATGAAATCCTTTGTACTGTTAACACTTAACACTCACATTCTTTGTGCATAAAAAAAACACACATTCTTTTATGCCATCCTGAATTGCCTCTAACTAAACTTCCTAAATTTTCTCCCTAGTATAATTCTAGTTTTGGAACTAACATAATTTTTAAAAATTATATGATTTTAGTGAAATGTAATATTATTTTGTTATATATATATATATATAATAAAAAATCACACAATTTTAAAAAAAAAAAATCAAAGAAGGTTTGCATAATTTATTCTTATTCCATAAGATATGTAAGTTTTATATAAAAATAAATTTAATTTTAATAAAATTTTAAAAATTCAGATAATCTACTACCTCTGCTTCTTATTATGAGACTCAGTTGACTAATTTGGAAAGATACTTTATAGTAGTATTATATTTTTATATGAAATTAGATTGCCTCCTTAAAAGAGAAGACATTTGTATTGTGAGAGGCAGCCACAAATCTATCGAATAATAATATCAAAAAAATATTTGTGAATAAAAAAAAAATATTGTCAATAAAAGTTTCAATACAATGGATAAAATCTATAATAAATACTCTCTCCGAATCTGAATATAAGACTTAGTTTTGGAATTAATTTTGGTCATAAATATAATACATATTTTTCATATGGATCATACTTATATCAAGTTCCTCACATCCATTACATCAAGTTCTCCAATCATATATGACCATGTGTCCTACTTTTTGCATTTGGATTTATAGTTCATTGATAATAATTCAAAAATAGAACACATAGTCGCATGTGATTGGAGAACTTGACGAAATGGATATAAGGAATTTGATGTAAGTATTTTCCTTTTCATATTTGTTAATTCTTTTCCAATTTACCTCCATTAATTCCCCGCAACTATAATCAAGTAGTAAAAAGAAAGATGGGATAATTAAGGAAGATGATTAGATTGTTTTTAAAAAAATATCATATTAACTAATTTAAATAACTTATTTAATCCAATCAAATTAGTTAAATAAGTTTTATATTAAGGAACAAATGAACTACAACATAAACAAATGATCATGTGGTTTCTTTTTTTGGAATAATCCTTTTTCAAACATCTTAAATAGGTTCTTTTTTTGTGAGTTTAATTTTTTTTTTTTTTGTTTTAGGAAAGAGGGTCCAATTGATATCAATATCGAAATATAAATTAGGGAAAAATATTAATGATATAAATGGAAGAAAATGCTAATATTAATAAGTCAATGACATATAGTTTAGTTTTTCTTAAAAAAGATTGAAAGTAGGAGGAAATCTAGAGGGCTTTGTTTATAGGCAATTTAGTATTTTTAAAATTTTTATTTTGATATTTAGTCCTTCTAAATAATCACAACTTCTATGATCCTCTCCAATAATGATCATTTACTCTTGGTCATTTTTTCTAATTTTCTTTTTTTGTCATAATTCACATGCTGTTGTAGCATTTTGCATTTACATAGTGTTTGTTTGTTTTTTTTTTTCCACTAAATTTACAGAGTGTTCGAACTTACCATACCACTCTTTAAAAAGTTTTGGCGTCATTCTTTAAAAAGTTTTGGCGTCATTTAAACCTGAAGACTCTGGCAATCAATAGATCTTATGAAGTAGTATATAATGTAAATTAACGAGCACTGGAGAAGCAATATTGAAATTTTTGGAGGGAAATTTTCATTCATCCCACGGTTAAATATTGCTTCCAAAGGAGGGATGAGATTTGTCCACGTCAGTTACACGAATTCATTTGCCTCCAAATCTCACTGACATGGTTCTACCACGTAGCGCCACGCACTCCATGCCAGTAAAATGAGACACTGGCCGAATCTACACCCAACATTTAATGGAATTTTTAACCAGTAGGAATTAATACTAGTGGTATTAATTTTTGAGAAAATTGTATTTAGGTTTCATATAAGAGAAAATATAATAAATTGATCTCTTAAAATTTTAAAATTATATTTAAGTCCCATAGAAACTTTTTACAATAAATTGCAATTATCAAACACCCGTAGGCTTGTTATTGTATGTAGAGCAGGTGATATGGGCCCAACCCACAGGCTCAACCATCGGGCTCGCGGGTTAAGACAAGGTTAGGGTTGGGAAAATTCCAACCTGCAAAAATGCGGGCCGCAGAGGCCTACACTGCATGCCCCGTGGGTTGGCTTGCAATTTTTTTTTTACATTTAATAATTTTACAAAACTTATAAGTTTTCTATTCCTATTTTAGTACATTCAAATCCAAAGGGAAAAAATCTGAGTTTGTTCCCTTCTTCTTTAAACAAAATTATTATATCTTGGTTTGCTTGAGGATGAGTTTATGTTTTGTTCATAAATTTTGGCAATTTTGATAACTTTATCTCTTACATTGTAGATTATATTTCTAAATTTTTATAAGAGGAATGATTGATGTTAAGAAGGTAAATTTAATAGCTCATATATATGTGTCTTGTATTTTCAACCTTATTTAAAAAATATAATTTTTTTTAAAAAAAATGCGGGCCTGCGAGCCAGCCTGCAACCAGCACACTGTGGGTTGGCATTTTGCCAGCCCGCACTTCACAGACCCGCACCATATGCCTCGCGAGTTGGCCCGCATTTCTAGCTCTAAATGTAAGCGTCAATAAATTTGTTATTGGATACCCTTAGACTTGTCAGTAGACGACTATGGACTTGTTAGTGAAATTAAAATTTATTGTAAAAAAATTCCACGGGCTTTGAATACAATTTTAAGATTTAAAGGGCCCTTTTATCATTTTTTTTTATCTGGGACTTAAATGCAAATTTTCCTTAATTTTTTAGCATATTAAAATTTGAACATTAATTAAAATTAAATTTTTTTTTTGGCGGGATAGAATTTAAAAGTACTTTATAAAATAAAGAACCGAGAGGGATTGGCTACATAAAACCGAGAGGTATGGTTTATATAAACGACAAGTGGAGAAGGCACAGGGAAAAGCACGCTTTCGCAGAATAAATAATGTGTCAGGTCACCTCACCCACATTGCGCCTCTCACGTGTTTCCTTCTCGTTTATAATAACATTCCGATGTTAAAGACTGAGCATTTTTTGTGTCCGAGTTGTTGACGCGCCACACAGAGCCATGGAGATCGACAAGTGGTGGCGCCGGTGGAGTTTGTTGGCTTTGGTGATGATAGTTGGCAACGCCGAAGGTTCCGACGTCACCTACGACGGAAGATCTCTGCTAATCGGTGGCCAGAGGAAGATTCTCTTCTCAGGCTCCATTCATTATCCTCGCAGCACTCCTCAGGTACCGATGTGTTCAATTCGTTCTCCTTCTTCTTCTTGCGTTGTCGTCTTCATTCGTGGCTCGCACTAATCAATGTACGCCTTCCGATGAGCTTGTGATTTCTGTTATTAGGATTAAGTTCTCTATGGATTCGTTTCATTAGATTCATTCTACTAGTTGGCACGTGTCTTTCCGATTTCTGAATTAATGAATTCAGTAGTTGGCATTAGAACAGGGGAGAGGTATGAAGCATAGAAGCTCATGGCTTGTTTGTTCTATATGGTTTCGTTTCATTGGATTCATTCTACTAGTTTGCACGCGTCTTGCGATTTCTGAATTAATGAATTCAATAGTTGGCATTAGAACAGGGGAGAGGCATGAAGCGGAGGAGCTCATGGCTTTTTAGTTTTTTCAATTTTCATCATTAGTGTCTTTTGGTAGGGGAGGTCGCCTCGAAGCAATCGCTCACTCCATCCTTGTGTTGGGTTCTGATTTCGTTTCATAAAAGATTCACTCTCTAATGTGGTAGGGTCTATACTAATTATTAAAGCATATTTTATAAAACTTCTATTTATGCGTGACCTTCTCTGATATGAATTCGAGGTGTGTGCGTAATTTGACCTGATTATAAAACTAGAATTTTGCTCCAAGTTGGATTGGACTTTCTGAGAAAATATAGTTAATTATTGGGGAACACAAACTTCAAATTGAATTAACACAACTCACGGAGCTGTTCACTGGCTAGAACAATGCAATTCTATCTTGAATCATTTAAAGCTGTATTATATATTTTACTATTGCATCACGGGTAGTACTTGAAAAGTCTCGGCTCCAACCATTTTGCACTCATTATTGCGAATACTTATGAAGAGAAAAAAACAAAGGATTGTTTGGGATGGGCGAATTAATGTTTGTCTCGAGTGACCTTTAAGGGTTACATGTGAATTGTTGCTTAGAGTGAAAAATTACAAAAAAAACCAGTGGGAAGAAAGCAAAAGAGTACCGGACGATATAAAGTTCATAACCGTAAAGCTTAAATTTGATGCAGATGTGGTCATCATTGATAGCGAAGGCCAAAGAAGGAGGAATAGACGTGATTCAGACCTATGTGTTTTGGAATGTCCACGAGCCACAACCTGGCCAGGTTAGTGCTCTCTCTATCTCTCAATCTCGAATGTAAAATTAAGATGGCACGTCTGTTTCTGCAACTAAAAATACATGGCACAGTATGATTTCAGCGGAAGATATGATTTGGTGAGGTTCATTAAGGAAGTCCAAGCACAAGGTCTCTACGTTACGCTTAGGATTGGACCCTTCATTGAGAGTGAATGGACTTATGGGTACTTTCCATTTCCTTTTCTCCCTCCTTTATATAAGTGAAGTTCAATCAAGTTGGATGGCCAAACAAACAAATAAAAAAAGAAAAAAAGAAAGAGTTCAATTACTACCCTTTAACTCTAATACTACGAACTCCTCCCTCCTTCTTATTATGAGAATTACATACACAAAGACTAGAATAAATGTTATTGTTTTCCAAAAACTTTTAACTAAAATATAATATAATTTATTCGAGCATATATATTTTGAATTTATATTTGAACATTATTTATTTTATATTAATAATCATACAGAAAATTTATCTAAATTCGAAAATTGACTTTTTGTATTGGCTATGTCTAATGTTCAATGATTTAGATGAGTGGTCAATAGTATGATATTTTTGAGAAAAAAATGCAACTCAATTTTTTGTTGTAGAGAAATCAATGCTGCTCTTTTTGTTTTTTAATTTTAAAGGAGATGAGTGTAATTTTAAGAATAGACAAGACAAATCAGTATTCAAATATGTTTTAAAGGAATGGAGCATAATTTAATTTTTAATTTTTATGACTCTCATTATTTTAAATTTTATCAATGTAATTTATATTAAAATTTGTTCTTCATTAAACTATGAAACTCATCTATTAATATATTATTCCAATATTTGAGAGATACATAATTCATTTTTTTGGTGAAATGTATAATTATAACTAAATCATAAAAATCATTTGACAAAATTTGCATTACTTACTATATATGTAATTATGTATTTTGTAAAATAAATTTCATACTATTATATTTTAATTAAAATGAATCATATATTAAGATGACACATATATTTATTACAAGAACATTTTCTTAAAACAAGTAAAATTAAAAAAAAAATTAAAGTTACTAAAACCTTGTAAATATCCTAAATAAAGTGATAAAGAGCAAAACAACAGCTAAACATTAACTTAATATTATCAAACCGAACAATACAACTTTTTATATTTAATTTAGTAAGTAAATGGAATTTCACCTTTCTTTTTCATTATGGCAAATAATAGTAGTAAAATTGCAGAGGTTTCCCCTTTTGGTTACATGATGTCCCAGGCATTGTCTTCCGAACGGACAATGAGCCATTCAAGGTACACATGCGCGATCACTTATTTCACAATCTCTTTTCATGTAAATTTGTTTTGAATTTCACGCTTTAATTTTGGGAAGTAATTTATGCATTTCTTTGTGTATCCAAATGTCTAGTTTTTCATGCAAAATTTCACGACAAAAATAGTGGACATGATGAAATCAGAGGGTTTATATGCCCCGCAAGGAGGCCCAATCATATTGTCACAGGTGCCTATACTAACAAAAAATGAGTGCCATTTACATGTTTATTTCTGAATATAGTCCATAAACTGAGTTGCTGAAAACAATTATAAAAATTCAGATTGAGAATGAATATCAAAACATCCAAAACGCGTTTGGTAAAGATGCATCACGATATGTTCGATGGGCTGCAGAAATGGCAGTGGGCCTCCAAACTGGTGTCCCATGGGTAATGTGCAAGCAAACAGATGCTCCTGATCCTGTGGTAAGCCCAATTCATCTAACCAAAAGATTTTCACGCGTCAATGAATTATTTTCAATAATTTATTGGCATTTAATAAGAAAAAGAAAAATCCAATATTTATGCAGATTAATACATGCAACGGAATGAGATGCGGAGAAACTTTTACAGGGCCGAACTCACCCAATAAACCCTCGTTGTGGACAGAGAACTGGACATCTTTGTAAGTTTCATCATATTTTCATATTCGTTTCCCACCTTCAGCTAATTTAAACTATAAAATGACATGTTATGAAATGATTCATGTCATTATTTCTCAAAAGAGAAATATTGAAATGGGCCAATAATGATTGCTTTGCCCTTGATTCTATATAACACATGAATGGAACATAGGGGTCCTATCCTAAAAGAATATTCTGTGATATATTACATATATTATAATATAAGCTATATACTTGTTATAGGGGGCACCACAATCATTCTTATTCTTATGTATACTACATATTCTCTGATCGTTATTATTTAATAAAAAGACATTAGACTTTTTTGTTTTTCCCCATTTGTTCTGTGTTATATCTATTTATTTTTGTTCCCTCTTGAAGCTATCAAGTATATGGTGGATTGCCATACATAAGGTCTGCAGAAGACATTGCATTCCATGTCACTCTTTTCATTGCAAGAAATGGAAGCTATGTCAATTACTATATGGTACTTATACTCCCCATTTTAAACAATCATTCACTTTAATAAAGTCCTCTCAGTCTGAAAGTTCATTTCTTTGAACCGATAGTATCATGGTGGAACTAACTTAGGGAGAACGAGCTCTGCTTATGTTATAACAGGCTATTATGATCAAGCCCCCCTGGATGAATACGGTATGCCATTAACATCTTATGGTATCTTCTCCGAGAAATTCTTAGATACATTATTTAGCGCACAATTATTGGCCAGTGGTGTAATATGAGCAAATTGAATCCACCAAACTAGATGTGCTAATGAATTCCTACTCAGTGAGTTTTGATTGGTGCTTGTATAGTCGGCTTGAACGTTATAAATACCTGGAATTTCTCTTCTTACCTTACATTAATTATTTGGTCGGAAGAATATAACAGTTTGCCTTTCTTTTCTTGTTATCCTTTCTTGGTTTGTTTCCCCCCGTTTTTAGGTCTGCTAAGGCAACCCAAATGGGGACATCTTAAGGATTTGCATGCTGCTATCAAGTCTTGTTCTTCAACTTTATTGCAGGGAGTGCCAAAAAATTTCTCGTTAGGACAATTACAAGAGGTGAACTCTCATTTCCTTTCCCAAACAGAGCATGTTAACAAATTTTCACCCATTAAATTAGACATCCCGATATTCAAGTTTTTTTCATACTTAAATTTAGGGTTATGTTTTCGAAGAAGAGAAAGAAGGATGTGTCGCATTCCTAATAAACAACGATGCAGTGAATAATGTTACCGTCCAATTCCGCAATGGATCATACGAATTGCTCCCGAAGTCCATAAGCATCTTACCAGATTGTGAAAATGTGACTTTCAGTACTGCAAATGTAAGTAACAAATTTGTTTAGATCAAAGGGTGTTATTAGTTAATCACGTTTAAAAGATTTTATTTTCAAACAGTTCATGTATTTTTTTTTTTTATTAAATTGATTAGTATTCCATGTTCTCGTATATAGGTAAATACAGCGAGCAACAAAAGAATCGTGACTCCTGCACAGAATTTCAGCTCAGCCGATACGTGGGAGCAATTACAAGAAGGAGTCCCGAACTTTGACGACACTTCATTAAAAGCAAACTCACTACTTGAGCATATGAATACAACCAAAGATAAATCTGATTATCTTTGGTATACTCTTAGGTACCTGGCTTCTCTTCTAACACACATGGTGATAATTTTATTCATTACTCTATCTATAACATGCCGTAATATGGATGATATACTAATCATTTTCATGAACAGGTTTGAAAATAACTTATCTTGCAATGAACCAACACTTAATATTCAATCCGCTGCACATGTTGCCCACTTTTTTGTGAACGACGCTTATGGAGGTAAATATAAACAAACATCGATCATTCAAGCCAGTAGATGTGAATAGCTAACGAGAAATCTTGGTTCAAATCTCTTGTATGTAATGCATTGCAGAAGCATTTTTAATATATCGCCATACAGAGTTGTCAAGTTAAATTTTCTTAAGGATTGAAGCTTGTTATTGTCCACTCTAACTCTGCTACTAGGAGGGGCACATGGAAATCATGATGTAAAGTCATTTAACTTAGAACTCCCGGTGACACTAAACGAAGGGCCAAACAACATTTCCATACTCAGTGCTATGGTTGGATTACCGGTAAAGCCTTTTACAAGGGAAATAATTTATATGAAGTAATTGTTCTTGCTTTCCCCTTCATAACCACAACATTTGCAGTCTCAGAAGCAAGTTTTAGATTGATGGATTAATGTTTTGTGTGAAAAGGATTCAGGGGCATTTCTTGAAAGCAGATTTGCAGGCTTGATCAGCGTTCAGATTCAGTGCAGCGAAAAAGAGTTTTATGATCTTACCAATTCTACATGGGGATACCAGGTTTTGTCTTCTTTCACAATTCTATTTTACAGCTTTGTTTTAAGCTATACTATACAGTGCAGTATAATTTCCTATTCTGACGTAGGTAGGATTAGCGGGAGAGCAACTACAAGTCTACAAAGAACAAAATAACGGTGATGAAGTACAATGGAATCCACTTGGAGATGTCAATAATCAAAAGCTCACTTGGTACAAGGTATATAATATATTATGTCTGCATGAAGTTGTTATCAAAATTGGCACCATTTTGTAAAACTGCGATAAAATGAATAACATGGGTTTATCAAGATAGAAAATTAAATAAAATGGAAAAATAATTTCAGTAAATTTAAAATAAAATTTGCTTAATGTTCCCATGAAGCTGGGTTCTTTTGACCTTGTGTGCGCCAAAGGCTTGTTTTGTACAAGGGGAGGGGAAGGGAGGAAAAGCGGGAGAAGGAAAAATTTTTTTAAGTTGAATTTTAAAAAATAGAAAAGTGGTGTTAAAAGTTTTTAATTAAATTTTTCAAATCTTTTATCTTACATGCTTTCTTCATTAAAATTTTGTAACTCCACTTCTCTAATTTTTTGAACTTAACTCATAAAAAATTTTCTCCCTCCTCCCCTTCAAATCCTTATACCAAACAGAGCCAATGAAATAAGGAGAGAGAGAGACCTACGGACTTGGGAGAGGCAGTGTGAAGACTGAAGAGGGAGAGACAGATATTTGGGCTCTTTTCCACTTTTTCGGGCCCATGGGCTTTCAGCCTGGTTGAATATGGAAAGTGTGAGATAGTGGAGTAGACATGAAGGTTGGAACTTGGACCGGAAGCTGTTTTCGCATTTTTTTCCTGATGGATTAAAAACATTTAACAATCATAAGAAAATTATTTATCTATTGAAAGTTTAAAATTTTCATCTTACATTTTTTGAATAAATTAAAAAATTAATATTTAAATTTAACACGCAGCAGCGGCAACCATAATGCAGGAAAGATAACGCCACATAAAGTTCACATGACATATGGAAGCCTACTTTTATTAGCCTTTTCGACTAAGGAAATTCTATGCAAAATAATAAAATTTCGGAGCAGTAAATTTGTTTTATTATTGATACATCTATCGGCAGACTACATTTGAGGCACCAGAGGGAGATGATCCGGTGGCCTGGGACCTTAGCTCCATGGGAAAAGGTGAAGCTTGGGTAAATGGCGAAAGTATCGGTCGTTATTGGATCTTGTTCCATGACGCCAATGGCAACCCTTCTCAAGCACTGTGAGTTACTACTACCTTCTCTGTCTCTCTTTCATTTTATATTATTATTTGCTTATTTGGAATAGTTATTGGAACTTTCAAAAGCAACTTTTCAATTATGATTTATGATATACGAAGTAAACATGTGAAAGGAGTTTTGTTTCGATTTATATAAATAAGTACTTTTCAATATCACAAACGTGATCTCAAACAAGCACATACATTCACATTTATATCTGGGATTCATAGATGTCTCTGGACTCTGGCCTTTGAGGAACACTAGGTCCAGTATTTAATGCTGTAATTAATTATGAACATTGTCATGATGTCTGTTACGATATTTGATACAGGCATCATGTGCCTCGCTCCTTTCTGAAAACTTCCGGGAACGTTCTGGTTGTGATGGAGGAAGCCGGTGGGAATCCTCTTGGTGTCTCCTTGAACACTGTTTCTGTCACCACTTCACATGAAAATTTAGCCAAATTATCTCTCCCTTCTGCTACTTAGCTAATTAATTAATGATAGGAAAAGTTAGAGCAAAACACATCCTCACACTCACAGGGGGGGGCACAGAATCTTTTGGGAGGGGCAACATGTAATTGGGCACACACATACACATGCATTGTTTATTACTATTAACTCATTCCAAATAAAATTACTATTCTCAAAGCAGATCCCATGGATTCTTCCGTTCCATCGCATCCATCCACCACTATTATATTTATTCTTCGATTCGTGCATTACACTCTGCACACATTTCCAAGATAATTCTTCTGTTTCAAACGGTTACTCCTCCTACTGTTGTTTCCAGGAGATCAAAAAACTTTCTCAATTGTTTTTCCTGACTTTTTTTTGGCAATTGTGTTATATGAAAGGGTTAAAGGATAAAAATGCTACAGAAGTTTTCATACATAAGCATTGGGTGTTTAGAAGTTTTCCTACATGCCACCTCATCACTTCATCAATGCCCCCTCATCTCCACCTAACCCTTCCTCTCTTCCAACCCGCCACCGTCACTCCTCTCTTCATCTTCTTCCACTGGTCATTCCTGTTTCTCTAATCTCTACCTCAAACTCGTTATAAGTTGTAATCAATAGCTGATGCTCGAGTTATCCATCATTTCAGCAAGACATTTTTTTTTTGAAGAAAGTGACGATAAGACTACATGAAGCCTAAGAAATAAATTGTACCCATCACAGTCCATCACTTCTTGTTAAAATCTTTACATTATATATAATACTATATCTACCGTCCTTAATATAAGATCTCGTTGTTAATACAAATTATATTATAAATGAGATATTATATTAAGTACCGGATGCAGTATATAAATAACATAGCTAGCAACGAGGGTCCATGCGAAGAAACGTTTAAACAAGACGCAAAAGCGTGGTATGACACGCACTGCATGGATGAAGTCCTATTAAATAAACGCTTAACGTGTAAAACGCAAAGGCTTTGCTGCTGTTTAGTGTTTGATTTTCTGAGTTTGAGGGAGAGATTAGAGAAACAGGAATGACCAGTGGAAGAAGATGAAGAGAGAAGTGACGGCGGGAGGTTGGAAGATAGGGGGAGAGAGAGAGAGGAAGGGTTCGGTGGAGATAAGGTGGCACAAATAAAGTGATGAGGCGGCATGTAGGAAGGATCGTGTGAATTAATTAGTAAACTTTAATGATTAAAATTAACTTTTTAACTGTGCGGCAACATTATCCCATTTTTTAAACATTTAGGCTAATATTACCTCCTCAAAAACTTCCAAACATCTAATGCTCAAATGTAAAAACTTTCTTGGACATTTTTGCCTTTTGACCCTGCATGAAATATTGATGTCAATATTAACATTAAGTTGATTGGAACGAAGAGATGAAAAAGCTCAAGCTCAAAGTTTATACGTTTGTTTAGAATAACGATTGATGAAACATTTTAAAACAGTTTTTCAATCATGATTTATGATATATAAGGTAAGTATGTGAGAAAAATTTTGTCTCGATTTATATGAATAATTATTTTTAAAGACCCCAAACAAAACATGTATATATATATATAGCTATAATAATCAAGAGGGAACAGTAGAACAGAATATGGGCATTAAAGAAGAACGTGGGATCACGTGAGGAGGGGAAATGGTGGTCAGGTTGTTAAACAACAGAGATACGTCGGTTGCGACATGCAATGCAAGAGATAATAATGAAATAATGTAGTACTACTCCTATATCAATTGAAAATATAAGTTTTTTTTTTTTTTTGCCAAGAATTGAAAATATAAGTTGTGTCATACATAGAGATATTTCTTGAATAAATAATTACATAATATATTGATAGTTAATTCTCATGAATAAACAAATGAATAAGGAAAAGTTGTATTCCATTTTATGGTTACAAAAGGCAAAAGGGGAACATGGGATATGATAAATCAATGAATGAAGTCACGTAGTCTTGTGTGGGACCACACCACTGTCACACAATGTGGGTTGCTTGACACAAAAGCCATAGCCCCACACAGACGCGCTGACACTTGGATCATCGCTGTCTTTGAGTGTTTTTCAAACGGCGATTGATAATTGAGTTTGTTATGATATTATTTTTGATAAAAGTTAAATTATGTGATGTAATTTATGTTTGGATTTGGTGATTGAGCTTTTGTAAAAATAAAACTTATTTGGATTGACTTAAGCATAAGGGCTTTTGTGATAATAGTAAGAGAAAGTGGGTGGAAAAATATTTAAAAAATCAAGTAAATATTTAAAAATTACTTTAAAATATTAGGTGTTACTGAAAAAATATTTTAGAGTGGGTGGAAATCAATAAATCAATATTCTAAGTTTTGGGTGCTCTTTACTACTAAAAAAAGTATATTAAAGGTAAAATTGTAGTCAGTCTCCTAAGACTGGGTACAACTTAAAAATTATTTTAAAGAGTTAAAAGCATAAAGAAATATTTTAAAGTAATTTTTGAAGTTAAAAAGGTATATTAAAGGTAAAATTATAATAAATCTGATAACACACTAGGTACAACTTAAAAAATATTTTAAAGGTTTAAAGGCAGATCCGAGAATTTGAGCAGAAAATGATAAAATAGAGAGAGAGGGGGGGGGGGGATCCCAACCTCCTACATGCCCACTGCTAATTGCTTATTTGGGAAGTAAAAAAAATATGTCTTTTTAAACATTTTTTATTAACTCAATATAAAATTCATCTTATATATTTATTTTGAATGTTATATCGTACTCCTAAAACAAACATGCACTAAGTTAAATCCTCACTGACCAGTGACCAATATACAATTTCTTTTTTTCTTAGGCATATGTATTTCTCTGTTGGAGGCAAATTAAGTTACTATTATTAAACACTAAATATGAACATATCTTTTAGTGTACATTTAAGTGCATATTTAGATTATCGATAGAAGCTACTTTTCTAATGTGATTTACGGTATATGAAATAAGTTTGTAAGAAGAATTTTATCTCGATTTACATAAACATACTTTTCTAACACTAACTTTTTTTTGAACAAATTTTCTAACATTAACTTAAACCAGGCTTAAATATGATTTGTGATATTGTGAGAGGCTAATCTAGACGCAGCTACTATTGGTCCCAGATCTGATTTCTTTTTTTTTTTGATGGTTTATGCAATGGACCATTTTTGGCCTTCGGTGCACCCACCTTCCAGGTATCCGGCGTTAACCTGAAGACCAACGCCGGATTTACCGACATGGACCTCCGACAACCGACTAGTCCTGGCGCCCCCAATCTGATAGGCCCGACAGGAATTCACCTCTTTGAGGCGCCCCAGGGGAGAGAGCTCCCAATGGAAATTCTTTACACCTTCCGTTTCCTGGGATCGAACCCAGAAACGGATTGGTGTGGCGCAGATGCCTACCCATCTGTGCCAACTTCCATTGATCCCAAATCTGATTTCTTAACGAGGAAGATCATACTATGATCTAAGAAAGATCAATCCAAACCTTGGGACTTAAACAATTTTTTTTGTGTGGGGCCATCACATCATACTGGGGTTTTGGGCGCTTTGTACGGGCCCTACCACATTCAAGATGATATTTAACTCCCAAACTAATAATTTAATTAATTACAATTAGATTTATAAAATAAATTAAAAATAAAATTCAAATAATCAAATTAGATATTTACATTTTAGATATAACAGTCATTTTGAAACTGAGATTTTCATTTACAAATGTTTGAATCGATATTATTTATAAAATACTTTTTTAAGAAAAAAATTATCAAGACTTAACGCCCATTACATCATAGTGCATGTTTGGGAATACTTATTTTTTGAATATAAGTGTTTATTACATAAACCGAGATAAAACTTCTCTCACATACTTATCTTGTATACCGTGAATCACGATTTATAAACACTTATTACCTAAAAATAAACTATTCCAAACTATCCCAAATTGTCAAACACTTACAAGTTACTGCAACAATACACTTCGGCCGAAAAAGGTCACAACAATAAAGTTAAACCCAAGCCGAAAGCAATATCAAAGGTCACAACACTCCACTTACCCCAAAAACACCATAAAAAGATCAAAAAACAATACCCCAAATTACACCGCAATAAATAATACTATACATTGAAATGCCATTATAAGTTTATAACATATGATATTTTGCCACAGTATTCCCATCTTCAAATGCTACTTAACTATTACTCTTTTGAAAGTAGTTCCAAAGTGTGAATAATTATTTCTTTTTACAGAATATCCAAATAGCTTTAAAAAGCATTTTACTAGTAAAAAATAGTTGGTAATGGGCTTCAATCCGCACCAGTATTAGGTATACCTGTAATGAGCCTCGGCAAATATGTGTTGACTGCTGAGCTTTGACGATAGTGATGTCACTTATCATCTTCGTCCTCGTAAGAAAGTCCTAAGTCCTAACGTTCGAAACAAAATTAAAGAAATTTAAATTATTTTATTTTTTATCATCACATTTTGTTTTACTTTAAAGAAACTTTATTTTTTTTCGCTGACATAAATAGTTTATTAATTTATTATTATCCATTTAAATCCGCATTCCCTGTCAAGTATATTAATTTTTTGAAAAATGGGTGGAAAATACATGCTTAAAAATTTTACTAGTTAAAAATACAAAATAAAGAATTGGTACTATGTAAATTTTGTGCCTGACACAGTATGGGTATTATACTATTATTTCTCATCAATAAAATTTTCAAACAAGATTTTTTCATCCATTTTTCCCAATTTTTTTATTTTTATATTTTAAAATTAATTAATCATTATTAATGTTATATTTCTTTAACGACTTCTCTATGTTTATATGGGGTTTAAAATGAACTTCATTATACTGCTCAAAATGTTACTCCCTCCGGTCTTAATTATAGAACAATATTTGAGAGTTAAATTTAATCTTAATTATAAGATAAAATTTTAATTTTTATCAATTTTTTTTTTCCAAAATACCTTCTATTGATACTTTCTCAATAATAATTAAACACAACAACAATTTAATAAGAGTAGATCGGAAGTTGTTAAGGGAGATTGAAGACGCCGGATTGTATGAGAGCTTGGAGAAGTCGTATGTTAGGCAGGAGAGGAACAAGAAAAAATAGAGAATTAACGTAATTGGATGCCATTTTAAATTTTAAATAAGAATATTTTAGAAAAATAAATATGATTAACTAATTTAACCACTATCTTTAATTTTTCTAAAGTTAGATAAATATGTCCTATAATTAGGACGGGAGCGCGTATGATTTTACACCTTCATGTTACTTTATAGATGTACTATTGATTGATGTCGGAGGATATAGATATTTTCGGACATTTACCATTCTATAAATAGTGGTGAACCTAAATATTGTAAGTAGATCAGATCAGAATAATTACTTAATTATGATTTTGGATAAACAATAATAAATTATTTATTTACCCGTTGGCCACATTAGGTATGCATTGAAACGTGTTCCTAATTTCCTTACTGGCAAATCTTATCTCCAAAAACAACTAAATGGTCAAATTTAGTTGTCGGTGATGTTATTTACACAAACATACGTAGCATACTAAAAATAAACGGCATATTTGTAAATACCACTACTTTTTATAAATTCAATAAATATGTTTATTAATTTACTTTTATTAGTTAGAAAAGCGGAATATATATCTTTCTTTCATTTAAAATATTTAAACTTACTTCATTAGTATTGCACAGTTAGTATTTAACTTTACTTTATCAGTATTTTCCGTTAGTACCATTAACTGTAATAAATTTTAAAGATTAAAAGTGTACTGTATAAACTTAAGGGATTAAAAATAAACCTTATGTAAATTTAAAGGATAAAAAGTATACTTTAACTAAATAAATTAATATCGTTAATTTTTTAAATGAAACTAACAACGTAATTGGCAGCATCATAATATTGCATACTGATAATAACTTAATTTAATTAATAATGCATAACTTTAAACACTACTTAATTTTTTTTAATTAATAATAACTTCAATAAAAAATATAACTACACGATACTACTCAATTCCTTCTTATAAGAAACAAAATGGTTGAGCAATGAGCATGCTACCTTACCTTTTTTGACAATAGACATTAAGAAGTTGCCTTAAACTTTTTTTTTTCCTCGTTTTACTCCCATTTAATTAATCGGATTATATCATTATATTTACTTTTCACACATTTTATTCGATAAGGGTATTTTTATTAAAAATTATATTATTTTAATATTTATTATCTCCAACTAATTTTAAATAGCATTTCAAATTACAGTTAATTGTTTCTCATGAAAATAAACAGAAGGGGTAACTATATAATGACAGGAAACTGCTCGTTAAAAAAACTGTAAAAATAGGGATAAAATAAATTATTAGCAGTGCCGCTCTGTTTCTCACTCTGATATCGTTCTCCTTCATAAGAGCTCACTTCAGACTGAGCGATAGGCCAGAGCTTTACTAAAGCTCAAAGCTGTATTGAAAGCAAAATGAAGCTACCCTTCCTACCCATTGCGCCATTAGTTTTATTATTCCTTCTATCTTGTTCCTTTTCATTGGCTTTTGCTGGCAATGTAACATACGATCATCGCTCTCTTATCATCAATGGCCAGCGAAAACTCCTTATCTCTGCTTCCATTCACTATCCTCGAAGCGTTCCTGCGGTGAGACTACTTTTACACCAACTTCTAACTTGCTTGAACATCACTTTTGATTTCTTATAAAAGAAAGAGAAGAGGTTTTCTAGTTTCTATTTTAATCTGTACCCACCAGTAAGCTGGAGTAAGCATTGTGGGGCTTTATGAATCTACGAATTTTACTTTCCATAAATGTCTCTCATCACCATTCTGAGTCTTTATGTAATGGGGCTATTTGATTTCTTGAAGCTACCTGTTTGGATAAATTCTAATATAATGTATTTGCTTTCAGATTGTCATTGATTGGTAAGTGTGAGTTGTGCATTTTGTATTTTGATAGCTAAAAGTTAATATCTTTGAATTATGTGCTGTGTGGTAGATGTGGCCGGGGCTGGTTCAAACAGCGAAGGAAGGAGGAGTAGATGTAATCGAAACCTATGTTTTCTGGAATGGACATGAACTTTCTCCAGGAAATGTGAGTTGGAAAAAGTTATTTAGATGTAGTAGTTTTAAGATACATACACTTAAAGCATATCAAGTTATGTTGTCAGATATCATTTTTAAAAGCTCAATTTCCACTGAATATTTTTTATCTGGCAGTATTACTTTGGTGGTCGATTCGATCTGGTGAAGTTTGTAAACATTGTCCAGCAGGCTGGGATGTTCCTTATTCTTCGGATAGGTCCATTTGTTGCTGCAGAATGGAATTACGGGTATGCAATTATTCTGCTTGCTACAAGTTTTGTTACCGGGCACCAGCTAATTTGGGTTCAACACTTAACATTGGCTATTATTGTATATATTAAGTGAAAATTAGTTGTTATTAAGGACTATTTCAAACTCAACCATGGCTTAAAGTATTGCTGTATGTGACAGTGGGGTACCAGTATGGTTGCATTATGTTCCGGGCACTGTATTCCGGACTAACAGTACATCTTTTATGGTACGTGTGGGGGATTGTTTGATTTCAATTCATATTAAGGCTCATATATCCATTTCATAAATTTGATTGAAGTATAATAACTACCATCACTCTGACTTAGTTTGGTTGTCCTTTGTGTTCAGTATCATATGCAGAAATTTACAACATATATTGTGGACCTTATGAAACAAGAGAAGCTTTTTGCCTCACAAGGTGGCCCTATTATCTTAGCCCAGGCAAGTATAATCTCAAGGATTTGGATTTATTCTCAGAGGTTCTTCCCCTCTATCCAGTGGTGGCCCTAAAAGTTGCAGTAGTTTTCACTTATTTTTCTTCATCGTGCTTCTGTACTAGTCCTCTGGACATATTTGATGACAACATCTAAAACTGCAGATAGAAAATGAATATGGATACTATGAAAACTTTTATGGAGAGGGAGGAAAGAAATATGCCCAGTGGGCTGCTAACATGGCTGTTTCTCAAAACACCGGTGTCCCTTGGATAATGTGCCAGCAATGGGATGCTCCAGATCCTGTGGTGAGGTTATATTTTTGTAGAACTGTTGTTACATTGACAGTTTTAAAAAAGTTTTCTGGTTCAAGTTGCATCAGTATGCTTTTTAACCTCATTTCATCTTTAAATCAACATTCTTAGCTAGCTTTTTTTTTCCTGTGTAAAGACTATTATACTACCTCCAGTCCTTAATATAAAAGCAAGCTGATTAATTTGAAGAGATTAAAGAAACAAATAAGTTACTTAATTATAGTATATGATACATAATTTCTATGAAATACTTGTAGGTATCATAAGATTATATATCAGTTTATAAGTCAGACAAATTAGTTTGAAGAAAAAGGATAAATATAAATACTTTAAAGTAATTTATTTAACTTTCTTAATTTTCCCAAATTAGTCAACTGGGTTTTATATTAAGGATATAGGTATTATAAATTAGCTTCCCCCCCCCCCTCCGCTGATATATTTATGCACTAAGTGGCATTTAGATAGACCACTGCACATATGAAAAAACGAATCATAGTCTGACGATTGATGATTCCTCTGCAGATTGATACTTGTAACTCATTCTACTGTGACTCTTTTACACCCACTTCTCCAAAGAGGCCCAAAATTTGGACTGAGAATTGGCCAGGGTGGTATGTTGGAATTCATCTTATCTGCCTCTAGTATATTATTCTTATTTGGAATCTGGAAGATGATTTTGTTGTTATGAATACCTGCAAGTTTTGAAAATTTAGCCTTTTTGGTTTCTTTAGAGCCCTATTTATAAGGGTACTACCCCCCCCCCCTTTTTGTTCAATCAAATTTAAGCATTAAAAGTAAGCAAAAAGCTAATTGTTGGTTTTGATTTTGGAAAAGGGGAAAAAGGTACTGAACTTTCTACTACTTTTAGGTTTAAAACCTTTGGGGCCAGAGATCCTCACAGGCCTGCTGAAGATGTTGCTTTTGCTGTTGCTCGCTTCTTCCAGAAGGGTGGAAGTGTACAGAATTATTACATGGTACCGATGATGGCTCTTTTTTTTCTTTTTTAAAAAAATTCTTTTACTAGTATTATGATTCTAGGTAGCAGAAGAAGACATTTCATTGCTGAACCAGAAAAGTTTCATAATAAACTTGGAACTTGCTGACATTTCCTTCAGTATTCTACCATTGTTTTAAGTTGACCTCTTTTCTCATCTTCGTGGGTTAGTATCATGGGGGAACAAATTTTGGGCGAACAGCAGGTGGTCCGTTCATTACTACAAGTTATGACTATGATGCCCCAATAGATGAGTATGGTAAGTTTTCACACGTTTCTCTGTGTCTGTGTGCGAGAAAAATAAGTGTTCTAGTCAATGCTCAAATTTATAATAATGAGTGAATTCATCATATAATTATAGGGTTACCTAGACTTCCAAAATGGGGACACCTAAAGGAACTTCACCAAGCTATCAAGCTATGTGAAGGTTTATTGCTTAACGGAGAATCAAAAAACATCTCCCTTGGTCCGTCCCTGGAGGTAACTTTCATGCTTTCTAACCTTTGTTTTTCTTGTCAACTAAAATGGATTATCGTTGTGTTTAGCCGTGAACCATCATAGCCAAATCATATTTTATTGCAATTTGTTTTCAAGCATCTTACATGAATTTGGATTTATGCTTTCTTTATCTTTGACGCTCTTCACCTGCTGTCAAAATTCTAGGATACTTTACATTTGTGATGTGTTGATTAATATTTTTAGTTCAATCATGTCATTTCACGTGTTTATTATTTTTTGGGTCAATACAATTTTTGGTCCCTCAAATTCGCCCTCATTTTAATTTTGATTCCTCTAGGGACAAAATGATCCAGATATTTATTAAGTTATAGGGACCAGTGTTTTAAATAGAATGAAACTTCAGTGACCAAAACTATAATGAGGACAAACTTGAGGGACCAAAGATTTATTAACCCTAATTTTTTTATAAGCTCTGTTCATAGTCTGTGCTATCTAGTATCTATTTGCATTTCAATGTACCATGTGATCTGCTTGTTTGTTAGTTGGAAGACATTGTTCTAACCATGCTGCATTACAGGCAAATGTTTATACTGATTCATCAGGAGCATGTGCTGCTTTTATTGCTAATATTGATGATAAAACTGACAAGACAGTTGAATTTCGGAATGCATCATATCACCTACCAGCATGGTCTGTGAGCATTCTGCCTGATTGCAAGAATGTAGTCTTTAACACTGCAAAGGTAATTCATAGATTCCTTCAAAGCAATGAAATATTTTACATATTCTAATATTTGAAGCCAAAATTATATTAGCCACTTAATTTCCCCTCTAAGAAGTTTAGCTTTTGCTGTATGTGAATGTCAACGTGCTGTAACTGAAACTGACATCTGCAGCGGAGCCAATGCAGGAATGGTTTTATTATGGAAAATGTTTCATACAGTTAAATTGATTGACCGAGGTCTCCTTGAACTAGATATCTCAATTTACCTTTTTTTTAAGTTCTTGTTATAACTAATGTACTCTTAAAGTACTGATGTAAAGGTCAATATAATTACAAATCTTGTTGATCTTTTGCGTAGTTCTTTCTTCTGTTCCCTTCGCTTAGACATGTGATATTCAACAGGTTAACTCCCATACACACATTGTTGAAATGGTTCCAGAGAAATTACAACAGTCACATGGAAGTGTAAAGACTTTAAAGTGGGAAATATTTAAAGAGAATGCAGGGATATGGGGGAAAGCAGATTTAGTAAAGAATGGCTTTGTTGATCACATTAATACCACTAAAGATACCACAGACTATCTTTGGCATACAACAAGGTTTGTTCCAATATAAAAAGTTGTTTGGGAGCATATGATCAGTTGAAATGGACCTTTTACTGCTTCAGTATATTCTCACCTCACCTCTTGTAGCATCTAGAAATACTAAAGCATGAAACACGTGCATAGTTTACTGTTCTTGATACGAGAAGTAGAATCATTTGCATATATTTTCTTTTCTTTGATTAGCAGTTGCTAAGATAACTTAACATTGTCTGCTATAACAATGAAGCAGTAATGTAGTCGATGAACATCATAGCTGAAGTGTTTACTGTACTATAGGTCACTGGATTCTTATATATTGTATGATTTGAATTTAATGCATATCAAAGAACCTCCTTGGGTTGCCATGCTTTAAGTCTAGGGCATTTGTTATAGCCTATCAAGTAGCTTCCTAGTAGTTTTGCAAAGCCCATAAATCATTATAAGCTCCTTTAGTGCTTGTTTGTTTTAGCTTTTTAAAAGTGCTTTTACGGCATTCGAGGTAAGTATGTGAGAGGAGTTTTATTTCGGCTTGCAGAAAAGGGCTTTTGAAATCATGGTTTGCTAGTTTCCCAAACAGGCACTTACATTTGATGGAATGGAGATGTATAAGAATTAAGAAATTGAAGCATGCATAAAATATAGATGTGCAGTTAAAATGTCGTTTAAACTTTTTTTTTGGTTGTTGTTTCCTTTATGGCAGTGTATTTATTGGTGAAAATGAAGGGTTCTTAAAGAATGGAAGTAAACCAGTTCTTCTTATAGAATCCAAAGGTCATGCACTCCATGCTTTTGTGAATCAGGAATACCAAGGTTACCCTCTATTCTATTCTGAATTTTTAATCTCATGCCCTGTGTTTGGATGGAGAGAAAATTAAGGGGGAAAGAATACTAGGAGGGAAAACTCCCAAAAATAGTAAATTTTTTTACCATCTTGAAAAGTTTTTCTTCTGATTATTCCCTGCCCCCTATCTTCTTCTCACTTTTCTCTCCATCCAAACATACCAATGGTTGTTTATTTATCAATAAATTATTGTGATGTGATTTATAACGATTTCTTATCATTATGCATTTAGGCATATGGCAATGCCAGTAGGTGATAGAGTATGATTTTATTAATATTTATTTTATTAATTGAGTATGTTTTTATTATCATTTTAGGAAATCTGAAAATAAGTGGATTATCCACAAATAGGATTTAAGATATTTTAGCAATATTATTTATTATTTTAGATTATTTCAGAATAAGTGGAATATCCACAAGTAGGATTTAGTTCCTAGATTTTAGATATTATTTTAGATATTATTTGGATTTTTTAGTTTGAATTTTGAATTAGATTTTATTTCTCTGTACTTCTATAAATTGGCTTCTTGCCTACTCAATAAGGCATCGAATATTCAGAGAATAAATTAAGTGTGTGGAGATTCTCCTGGGCTGTTCTTACTTCTTAGAGAGTTAGTGAGATGCTTACTATCTCTTTAAAATAGAGTATTCTATTTCCATCTTCTTCATCCTAAATTTATATATCAAATCTGGTAACTTAATAAATGGTATCAGAGCTATTTGATCCGGTAACCAACCCTTCCGCTAGTTTTCCTTCCTCATTCCCATCATACACTTCTTCCACTTTTTACAAGTCATTGCAAGCATCTTATATTATCTCCCGTCTTGACACTATAAATGCTAAACTTGGCTTAAAAACCCACGTTAGTAATTCCCAGACCCAACGAAGCAGCACAACTCCCACCATCAGAGAAAAATCCAGTGACATTGGCTTAGGAGTTAGGAAGCATGTCACAATCCATAAGTACAGAAGCAAAAAACCTAGTCACAGCCACTTAACTTCGTCGGGGTATTTAGCCAACAACGACACATGTGACTCTAAACCGAGCCACCCAAAATTTTCGTATCCTATTAATTCACCGGTAATGTCGTCGGACATCACCAAAACTCGCTCACAGTCATACTCTTATGATCATCTCACATTGGATGAAGATTCTGCAACAACTTCAATAAGAGCAGCATCTGTGAGTTTGAGACCACCCCTACCAGTGACAACAAATGTGACTTCATTGTCCGGTCCCTTGACTGTGGAGTTTGAGTGCCAACGTCACAGAAAGAAAAATGGCTTCCGTTGTTGTGAGCAAATTAGCCCTGGGCAGCATCGTTCTGAGTCCTCAATTATGAAGATCACAGAGATCATTCCACCTCTGACTGAAAAAGGTGAAATAGAGATAGGATGTGATGAGGCTGAAATTTCTTTTGACGCCATCCCGGGAAAGTCTTCATCACCGGTGAAGCTTCAAAAAACCTTGATGCATCCTTCTGATATGATTCTTATGGATTGTGGCTCCATGGATCATTTTTTCCTCGACAGATTGGTGTCTTATGTGCTACATCTTGTTTGGCCTACCCTTGTTCTTGAAGTCTCATTTAGAATTGTTGATACATCTTATATTGCCTTACTACCATCGCTGCCTAAACCTCTAGACATACAAGGAAGATAATTTTTTTGTTTTGCCTTGAGGACAAGGCAAATTTACAAGGAGGGGATAATGATAGAGTCTGATTTTATTAATATTTATTTTATTAATTGAGTATGTTTTTATTATCATTTTAGGAAATCTGAAAATAAGTGGATTATCCACAAATAGGATTTAAGATATTTTAGCAATATTATTTATTATTTTAGATATTTCAGAATAAGTGGAATATCCACAAGTAGGATTTAGTTCCTAGATTTTAGATATTATTTTAGATATTATTTGGATTTTTTAGTTTGAATTTTGAATTAGATTTTATCTCTCTGTACTTCTATAAATTGGCTTCTTGCCTACTCAATAAGGCATCGAATATTCAGAGAGTAAATTAAGTGTGTGGAGATTCTCCTGGACTGTTCTTAGAGAGTTAGTGAGATGTTTACTATCTCTTTAAAACAGAGTATTCTATTTCCTTCTTCTTCATCCTAAATTTATATATCAGATCTGGTAACTTAACAGTAGGTCCCACCTTTTTCTGCAATTCTATGATCCTTAATTTGTAAGGGGGTTTTACACTATAATCAATTAAGAAAATTTCTTTTGCGTTTTATGAGACATAACTCCTCTCCCATTGAGAACCCATGGAAAGACAAATGCCTAGGTTTTCATGAATCAATTTTCCATGTTGTTAGTTGTACAAGTCATCAATGCACGGACCAGAACTGGGCTGTAATGGAAGGGATGAAGGTTGTTAAAATACGTCAAGAACTAGTGTAATGGCATCTATATGTAAGATCAAACATTCGATGTGCATGCAAACATGTAAACAAAACATAACGTGGTTAAGCAACATATTTTCCTTTTCATCCAGCAGTATCAGCGACTTCATGCTATTTCATTAAATTACTAGCACTTTCTATCTTCTTTTGTACATTAGCTACTATCATGATTCTCAGTTTATTATATGAAACATTTGATTATGTACAATAACTCAAGAAACTGCTTAGTTGTAGCAACTTTCCTTCTCTTTAATCATCATGTATAAAACACTCAATGTTTAGAGTTAAGTTAGTTTCTGTATGATTTACATGAATGCAGATATTATTATTTCTTGGCTATACAGACATTTTAAAATTTCATTACAAATGTTCTCTCGTTTTCCTTACTCTTCAATTTTAATGGGTATCAACTTCTTGTTTTATAGGTTCTGCAACTGGAAATGGTACCCATTCACCATACACTTTCAACCATCCCATCTCTCTCAGGGCAGGGAAAAATGAAATTGCTTTATTGAGCTTAACTGTTGGCCTCCCAGTGAGTGTGTTACTCTGTTTAGAACATTCAGCTTTATTTAATGACTTGTCTAGAGGCGTGCTGTTGTTCCCCTTTAAATGCCTTGAAATCTCATTACTAATTCTTTGTTACTTTCAGACTGCTGGCCCGTTTTATGAATTCATAGGAGCAGGACTTACAACCGTAAAGATTAAGGGATTGAACAATGGGACATTAGACTTGTCTTCTTATGCCTGGACTTACAAGGTGTATTTTTGTTTCTGCATATATTAAAATGGGTTAATATAATCTTTGGTCCATCAACTTTGCTCTTATTTTGGTTTTGGTCCCTCAAGTTTTAAACCAGAGGTTTTGGTTTCTCAAGTTTCATTCCGTCTAAAACATCGGTCCTTGTAATTAAACAAAAATATGGACCATTTTACCCCCTGGCGGACCAAAACCAATATGAGAGCAAACTTGAGGGACCAAAGATTGTGTTAACCCTAAAAATTTTACTTATCTAAGTTCTATTTGTTAGAGAAAATCATATACTTTGGCTGCTCCTACTATAAAAACATGGTGGGTGATCCATGAAACTTTTGATAGCCTTTGATGTCTTCCATTTCCTGCTTTGTTGCAGATTGGGGTGTACGGAGAACACCTAAAGATATACCAGGGAGATGGTTTAAATCATGTAAACTGGACTTCCACTACAGCACCCCCGAAAGGACAGCCACTGACATGGTACAAGGTAATGACTTTTTGTGACATCAGTTGTGGAATTTATAAAGAATTGTTTCATTTGTCTACTGTTATGTGGTGGAGAATCTTAAAAAGGAAGTTCTTGGTCATGCAGGTAATCGTTGATGCACCGCCAGGGAATGAACCAGTTGGACTGGATATGTTGAATATGGGAAAAGGTCTAGCCTGGTTAAATGGAGAAGAAATTGGAAGATATTGGCCTCGGAAAAACATACATCAAGAGTGTGTTCAAAAATGTGACTACAGAGGCAAATTCAATCCTGACAAATGTGACACTGGCTGTGGAGAACCCACCCAGAAATGGTAAAACTGTGAAGCTAAGATGGTTTAATCAAAGCTGAGGAATTAGATATGTAGTAACCTCTCTCTCTTTAGAGATCTAGTCACTACAAGTGGCTGGAATAGAGTTTCTTGCCAAACTGCACAAAACTAGTAGAGTACTATAATAAAAGACTCTTGGTTGTGTACAAGTTGATCTAGGTTACAAAACATTTTAAATCCTCGACAGATTCTATAGTTGATCAGAAAAGCAAAAGTACTATTCGTGAATAGTAGACAGAAGTGGAAATCATTGAAAACTGACCAAATTTTATATGTTGTGGTCAGGTTTTTCCCAAGGCTTTACTTTTTTCTTAGAAGCCATGAACAGTTTCTATGATAGTTAGATAATCTCATAGATTTAGTTACTTGTGTGGTATTTTATCTATGCTAATCTGACAAGTGGTTTAGAGTTGAAATCATCCATTATAAAATACTAATATATTATGTGCTTATCATCTATTTCTTCATGTCATGAAATATTGTGTGTTTTTGCCCATGGATCAGGTATCACGTTCCAAGATCATGGTTCAAGCCATCTGGAAATGTTCTTGTTATTTTTGAAGAGAAAGGTGGGGACCCAACGAAAATTAGTTTCTTAAGACGCAAGGTTTCTGGGGCATGTGCCCTTGTGGCAGAGGATCACCCCTCCCTTGGACTTGATCTTGAGGGTGAAGATAAACTTGAGAATTACAAAAACACCCCTTTTGCCCGTTTAGCATGCCCCAAAGATACCCGCATATCTGCTATCAAATTTGCTAGCTTTGGAACTCCTTCAGGAACATGTGGGTCCTACCAAATAGGAGACTGCCATTATCCAAATTCTAGTTTGCTTGTTGAAAAGGTATGTGTTTCTGGAATTTGTTCTTTACATTAACTTATTTTCTTCAAACATCTCATGGAACTTGACGCGTGCATTTATCAAATCAGTTGATGAACTTATAATTTCTTTCAAGTGTTCATGCTATGAAGCTTTTAACTCTGCTATCTGCCTACTGAATATTTATTGGGGGTGTGAGGGGATGATGTATTAACATGTAATCATGTTTGATTTGTTTTGTTTTCTTGTTTTAAAAGATTTTATTTTGTTTTTTAATATATTTTATTGCTTTTGCAGGCATGCCTGAACAAAAAGGAGTGTGTCATAAAATTGAATGAAGAGAATTTCAAGAACAACTTGTGTTCTTCTGGTTTAACTAAAAAATTGGCAGTGGAGGCTATGTGTAGCTGATACTAGGAATTCTGAAGAGTTATTGCATTTACACCATTTATGGTGAAGCTTTGTTGAATAGGAGAAGCAAGCACAAGAGAGTTTTGCAGACTTTGTCAGCAACTTAGACTCTTTCTTCTATTCCCAATTAATTATAATAATAATAATAATTTCGGCTTTTTGGCGCATTTATTTATTGTACTTTCTGCTCTTGCTGTGAGAAGGAAATGAGTAAGGTTCTTCTCAGATATGAAATCTAGATCAAATTGTTTTTTAAAAAAAAATTAAAAATATATTATAAAGTACTAGTATTGTTTACCAAGACAATAGGCTTATCATGTAAAATGTGTTGACCACTTGACATCATAAATTTTTATTGATTATCAACTTTATTTCCAACAAAACACAATTTTTTTTTATTAGTTTAGTCAACTCGGAATCGATTATGAAGACAACTTGAACGAGTTTTATGATTGCTTCATAACTTTTCAGCTCAAATGATTAGTTTGAATTGATTTTTATAGTCAAAATAATGTAAATGATAACAATTCGTTTTCAGCATGCGTTGATTCTTCAAGTGTTGGTTACTAAGCTTTAATATCAATTGATGAATAAGTAGACAAATACCTCTTGAAAACTGATTTATAAAAGTGGATTCAACCACTTCAATTCCACAACAATTACTTTTTATAATAAATACTACCAATACCAATTGTTTTAAATCACAACTCACTATTTGTGCAAGTGGTTTTGCATGACTTATAACAAGATATTCGAAGAACTCGTCCAACTATATCCAATCGGTTTTATGCTCAAGACTCAACATAATGCTTGCATTGCTGCTCTCTAACGACTCTCAAGTCTCAACTAAATCTAAATTTCGTTGGACAACGCTCAGTTTTTATTGCTTTTGCCTTCCAAACATGGAAAGACAAGAGAAAAGGAAAAAAAAGGAAGGAAGAAGAGGACTTTTTTTTTTTTTAATTATTATAGAAAAATGGATCCCACTTGCCTTAATGAAAATGATGAAATTATTCTAATTTAAATTCAAACATAAATCATATTACATTATTAGACTTTTACACCAACTTAAGTTTGCAAAAGTCAAATAAAATATAAGCCAATTCTTTTCACTGTTAATCCAAACACTCTTGACTGCAGATAAACAGCCGTTATGCAGTCTATTTGAAAAGATTTCCGATGTCCGTCTTTTTGCATTCCTTTAATAGGGAATTTCATAACAAGTTCTCTTTTTTCGATGACAACTCATAAGTTATTCTCTTCATTCGACACAACAAAAGGATGGTAATTCTAGATGATACAAAAATATCCTCATCACATAAATTGCCGTATGCAGAGAGTTACAACATCCAAAATCTCAGTGCTGCTCAAACCACGTTCATGACTTCTTAAAGATACTTTTCTTTCCTCAACTCTGTTGGCCTGAACCTCATATCAGCTCACCTACCAGTAGAAAGCTTTGAAGACTATATTTCCTCCTCAAGGCAGAAATTTACAAAATTTTTACCGTCCAACCATCTGCAACGCCAACATTAGGCCTCCGGATGGTCATGGCAAGTGGCCCTTGCGACCTTTGAATCCAAAGAGGGGCATTCTCAATTTCAACCTTTTCATTGGATGGTTCAATCAGTGCATTCTTGGCGCGTGAAGAGTATCCTAAGAGGATAATCCTCTCAATGACAACATCTGAATGATATCGAGCGCTGCCCCGGGAAGCAGGTACAAGATTCACAGATGTAAGCTTTCTGTCAGCGAAAACAAAACGGCGATGGATATAGGCCCCTTGCAGGAAATCAAAGCTGCTGCCGTCATCAATATAGAGTTCACCTTCAGCTGCTTGAGAACTGTTCAGAGCTATGACCTGTCAAAGTGAAATGACAATAATAATGTCACCAACTATCATGATGCATATAAATAGTCTGCTTTCCATTACTGCCAGCAGTCTCCTTAAGGTACTGTGGCAAAGATGTATAAATAAGACGAGAAGCCAAGGCACTCAAGTTCGAATGGTTTAACAAACAAACTACTCAGGTTTGGCTGACAACATCAAATGAGTTGGGAAAAAAAGGATCAAAATCAACTTAAGTTGTTCAATACTTAAATGACAAAATTATATGAATCAGCATGCAGCACATTTAAGTTACACAAATTATTTATACTCCTCATTCTCTTAACCCCAGAACGAAAAACACGTACAATACAATTGCACACACCCCTATTCATCAGCTTAATTCTGCTGTGGGCAGGTGGCAAAAGAAATATTACAGCAACAAACATTTTTGGAAAACATCCCTGAGTGTTCAAAGTGGCAGGGAATGAACAAGACCAAACTCCAAGATAACATATATATGACTGCAGATAGTTTAAATAAAAAGCCAAAAGCACAAGACCTCCTATATATTGAAACAAACAGAAAAAGGTAGGACGAAAGAATTTTAGAGATAAAGTAGGACATGTAACTCCCACCCATGCATGCATATTCAGAAGGTTTACAGCAAATCAAGAACACATACCAGAGTATAAGGATCATTTATCATCTGCGTGGAACTTCTTCGGAATCGGTCTTTCCTCGGTACAATGGTTCCAGCCCTCTGGAAAGCAGGGATACTCTCCTCAGTAGCCTTCAACTTGTGGGTCAATCCCCCCTTGTACACAGTTCCAGTTCTTAGATCATACCACGGTTGCTTTCCAGGTAGATAAACTGATACATGTTTAGCTCGCTGGAAGGAAGAAAGAATCATAAAACTTAATTTAAGAGCTGCTGACAGGAATAATTGAAATGAGAAGGATAGGCTAACAAAATGCTGAAAAGAAATTAAAGTACTCGGTAAATGACTAGAGCACCTCAGTATAAATTCCTTGCACTAAAAGGCTGTTTCCAACCATAAAAGCTTCATCATTGCTAAAAGTAGCCTCATCAGATGGGAATTCCATCCACAATGGTCTTAGGACAGGAGTACCAGTCAAGTTAGCCTCTCTGAATAAAGTGTAGAAATATGGGAGCAATGCATAACGAACATGTATTGAGTCCTTTATAATTTCTGTATTCTGTTCTCTGCAATAACACAGGGACCATTAGTTAACCGTCTTCACAAAGAGACTAGTGTACCTCAGGCTAAATTTTAAAATCAAGAGGTGGAAAGACAATCAATTCAACATCTGTCAATTATTAATGTGGCAGGGCCACAGGGGTGGCAAATAATGGATTTCAGCCATCTAGCACCTATGTTTTAGATAGAAAATAGCTCCAAGAGTGGAGACCAAACAATAAATTTACACCAGAAATTGGTATAGTACATCAGGGGACAGGTTTACCAATTTCAGAATGTCGCTGACTTACAATATCTTTTTCCCCACATGTAATCTTAATTATTTAAATAAAAGCTTCACTATACTTTGGGAAGGGGAAGAAGATCATGACACCAATTGCCTAACAAGTAACTTAAAAGATAGGGCAGTCAGGTCTTGACAAGGTAAAAGAAAAGGTACCAAATGTTTGTAACTTTGCTGAACGGATAAGAAAATAAAAGAGTACAATAAAAAGCCAGACTGGAATTTTGGTTTGGTACAAAGGAAGAAATCTTAAAGTAATGCAAATCCTACCCAAACAGCCATGGTTCCCGTCTTTTAGTGTCATGATGGGCATGGGCCCTGAAGAAAGGATAGAAAGCTCCTACTTGATACCAGCGAACCAATAACTCAGTTTCAGGATTCCCAAAAAAGCCCCCAACATCAGCACCTGAAAGATGTAAATGAGATAAAAGCATGTAGTAAAAGTGAAAATTGAAAATAATAATAAAAAAGAACGCCAGCAACTGTGCAGAACACGTTGACCATAAATTCCAACCTGAGAATGGCAGTCCAGCAAGTCCAATGGTTAGTATCATTGGAACAGAAACTCGAAGGTGATCCCAATCAGCTGAGTTATCCCCAGTCCAGACTGCTCCATGCCTTTGAGTTCCAGCAAAGAATGCCCTTGACAAAACAAACGGCCTGTCTTTCCCCTCACCACGTTTCACTAGCCCGTCAGCTGTTGCCATGTGGAAGTAGTAACCGTAGACATTATGCAGTTCGCGATGTTCCACACGTCCATAGTGTAAACAATCTCTGGGCATTGTCACCTGTATAGAAGTCAAGAAACAAGCCCTATATTCAGTCTTCTTATCTAGAGGTGGCCATAACACTTAAGTGTCATGTTAGGAAAGTAGATAAACCCTAAATCCTTGTGTGTATTACAAATAAACCAAAAGGTTTGCTATCTGCTTCTAGATTCTCATATAAACTTAAAGCAGAAATTCAGTAGAAGCAAGAATATATGTGCCAATAATTCAAGGCTCAGAAGTGTATACATCATCCAAGAAATGAGACAGAACAGACGTCAAAATAAGAACTTACAGAATTACATGGAGAAACTATCCAACTGTTAATGTTTGAGATTAGAAATTTAAAAACAGCATGAAGCTTACTGTTATACTAGCGCAGTATATGATATTTCCTAGTTGACAAACAAGAATAAACCAGAATTGGGATCACTAGAAATTGCAGTATTATCGACAGGGAAAAAAAGAAATACAGTAGTATGCTGGGATTCATCAGATCTGCACGATCGGTGAAAATTTTTGTCATAAGAGATACTAATCTTCATCGCATGTTAAGAAATAGGATTTTTCATTCCAGCACAACCCTTCAATGACTAAATCCCAACCCAAAACTCATGACCGTGACGAGATTTTATTTATAATTAATATTTTCATGGATATTATATCTTACACACCTCTGCTTCATGTTTTTAGTGCAAAAAAAGAAAAAAAAAAGAAAGAAAAGAAAAAAGGAATGTCTCTATGGTAATTAAGAATGAAGCAATTAACAGCGCATTTATCTTGGAAAACATTGCACAAGCAGCTTACATGCATATATTGTAATAAGAAGCATGAAATGACGAAACCGTAAAAAGGTATCTTTGAAGTCATTTACATACCTCTGGACCATTGAAGACCGAGGGTTCGTTCATGTCATTCCATATATAAAGTGAAGGAGTTGAGCCAACATAATTTTGCAAAGAGAACTTATCAGCCCACCATGACCGTATTTCTGGATTTAATGTGTCAGGGTATGATGATGAACCGGGCCAGCACCAGCCATCGTAGTCATTGCCTTTCGCATCCTTTACATAATACCCTTTTTCCGTGGCCTCATTGTGCAAATGAAATGACTCATCTCGCTTAATATGAGGATCCACAATGGTAACCATGTGCCTACCTTTTGCAGCCAACTTTCTCTGCATCTCTTCAGGATGTGGGAAAAGAACACTATCCCAGGTAAAATACTTCTTCCCATCCGTGTGCTCTATGTCAAGCCACAAAACATCATAAGGAATGTCATGCTCATCAAAAGTTGAATCAACATTCTCAACATCCTCTTCATCCCGATAATTCCACCGGCATTGATGATATGCTGTTGAGAATAACTGTGGCATTGCCGGAGCACCGGTTACGGTTATATATTGTCGCATCACATCCTTGGGCTCAGGACCAATAAATAAGAATGCATCCACGATACCAGCTTCACTCATCCAAAAGGTATCAATCCTGCTTTGGGACAAAGGAAGCGAAATCCCGGACTCTGCATCCCACCCAGTTCCAAGAACATCAATCTGCATTTCAGCTGCATTCAACCAAAAGAACCCCGATGTTCTCCCAGACTTCCCATGTGAAATCATATAAGGTATTGATCCATAAAGTCCAAATGGCGAATCATGAAGAAACTCAAAAACATCCAAATTAAACAATCGATAGGGTTCTGAATGCTCGACATTAGGACCTCTTGTGGGCTTTAACGCCAAGCTGGTAGCATGCTCGGGAATTCCATACACAAAATCAGCCCCATAAAAGGAGACATCAAAACTAATCGATTGAGGGCCATACGGCCTAGTATCAGTATGCGATCGGAATCTCTCTTCCCAATCATCCTCTTCATTTTTCTCTCTCAGCTGCTCAAAATCAAATAATCCATGAGAATTCAAGGAAACTACTCGATTACCAGCTCCATCACGCACGTAAACCTCAAATGGATCGTGACGAAGCACCGCTTCATGACCGTCCGATAAATACACAATAGAAGAAGGACTAGAATCTCCGCCGATTGTCTCTGTTGAAAGCCTCTGGAGCCAAAGCTTCTTACGCGAAAATTCAGACAAAATCACATCGGGAACCTCGAAGCGCTTCTTGGGTGTCCCCATAGATTGATCTTCGTCAACCTTGAGCCGCATTATCCCATCTTGGTACACAGATAGGGTGAGAATCAAGGGCTTGATTTCACTTTGACCTTCAACAACTTCTGGGTTTTTGGAAATAAGCTTAGCAAGGAGATCGCCATCGGAAATGGAAACGTCGCTGGCGACAAGAGAGCAGGAACCCGGCTTGCGGGCTCGAGCTCGCTTGCAAAATGGGGTCTCGTTACAGTTTCTAAACTCATCCTTTTTCCATGAGAAGACGGAGCTCAGATGCAAACCGAGGATGAGGAGAAGGAGAAGATGGAGATTGAGGTTTGTCATAGGGGTGCTAGTCAGCTGAAGAACATAGCAATCAATTGAAGACCAAGAAAGTAGGAAATAAACTCAACGTGGTAATGTGCCGGTAGTGAAGGCGAAGCGGAGCTCAACGAGCTTGGCACTTTTTTATTTTGTTTTTGTACAAAGGCAATTAATCCAGGTTCCTTAAGAATTTTGGGCTTTTTATTTGGGCTAAATGAATAGTCCATTACCTATGAACCCCAAAAAGAGAGTGGGGATAGTGAGCGAGCATGTATTTTAAATCATCCTGTCAAATTTATGTAGATAAGCCAAGGTTTGGCACAGTTGGTTAAGGTCTTGCCACCCTGATCATAAGAGAGTGTGTTTGAACCCTCTGACCGATGGGGAGATCTCATTGATAGGCGATCTCGTAAGTCCCTTGTAAGCGCTCGAAGAGCCCTAGGGCCGTGTCCTGGCCTTCGTAGGGGACTGGTGCCGAACCTACATAAACTTTTTAATATAAAAAAAAATTTATGTAGATAATTTCAGGTTGAAAAAAAATTTATGTAGACAATTTCACAATAAGTTAGTGTCCAACAAACTAAAGGCTTGTTTGGTTCAGTGTTTTCTTAAAAAATAAGTCTTTATTACGCAAGCCGAGATAAAAATCCTCTCACATACTTACCTCGTATATCGTGAATCACAATTTATAAACACTTATTGTCAAAAAAATAAACTATTCTAAACGAGCACTAAGCAAAGATGGTGCATTGTTCTGGATGGAATTGGGAACTATTTTTTTGTGTTTGCGTGTGCACTCGAGATCCTGGGCTTGCATCTTTTAACTCAAGGACTCCACAAAGTCCAGACCAATCCAGATCAAACTGAGTGGAGCCCTTTCAGGTGGCAAGTTCTACCACCCAGCATTTAACATTGGTATATTCCCATGTTTAATCTCAAGACTTCTGGTTAAAGTGGAACAACTACATTACTGGTTGATCTCAGTGTAGGAGATGTGAATGTTTGTGATGAAAACATTCACTGAAATTTTACTCATAAATCTGGGAGCAATGACCCGAAATTGATTTGCGCGGAGGTAAATTGTATTTTCCAGTATAACAATCAATTTACATATATTGTTTTTAATCCTTAAAGATCCCTCGTCTTAATTATAGCTTTCATGTTAACCTTAAACCCATAATAAGAAATAATGAATGCCTTACTCACTCGCAACTGTCAACCAAAACGTAACTGCATTTTATTTCGAGCAGACCCGCATGAATTAAATGACAGTAAGAGCAGGTAGACTTGAATAACTTTAAATACAAATATCCTAATTATTCTGAATTGCATGAGCATATGATTGTTTGAATAAACAATTAACGTAGAAAATTAAATCAGATGACGTCCTCAGCTACAAACAAAATTTATCATATACAAAAACGAGGGGCCATTCAGTCCCCAGGAATTTTTCTGTCAGACGAGGGTGAGGCTTTTCAGAGGAGAGATACTTTACAAGCATCGCCAAAAGCCTGCCTGGTTATCTTTTTCCTATCAGCGAATCAAGAAGTGCAGCTTCTTCCTCCTGTTAGTATGGCAACACCAAACAGATAAATTAATTGGTCAAACTCAAAGTTTGCCAAAGAAAATGCTGGTATGGAAGAATATATCACATACCACCAAGGCATTGAACTCTGTTTCTTCATCTATGGCGCTAATGATGGCTGGGTCGTCAAGCAGTTCCTGTTCTCAGATATTTATGTCAGCAACTTCAAGCACTTATGAAAAACAAAACTTACATCTCCCGTGCTTGGCACTCACATTGACACTAAACCCTTGTGACGCTAGGAATGAAAATAATAAACTTCACATTATGACTCCACATGTAAGATTATTCAAGCAAAACAATGTGGCAGAGGATGAGAATGAACATGATATCATTAGAATTGAAACCGCAGAAAAAATTAAAAGACAAGATCTTGAAACAATCCCTTGACATGCCATTCTTTTTTTTGGTTCTCCAAATCACTTTAGACTTCAGCCTAATCTCTATCAGGCTGGGAACATTAAAGTTAAAGTCCTCCCAACAAGTACGTTTCCAAGGATTTAAACCTATGTTCTCCTCCTTACGAGGTAAGACCGCTTACCGTCTCAACTAACAACTTGTTAGTCGTTGTTAGTCGTTGACGTGGTATTCTAACTTATGAGAACTTATAGCATTTAGAACATAAAATTGAATATGAGAAATACGAGAATGACCAAGTTCCATAGTTCAATGAATATATCCACTTACATCATCAGCAATTTGCAACATCCCATTTTTGTCCTGTAAAAAGAAGAATAATTCCTGCCAATCAGATTACTTCTGGTAATCAAAAGACATTTAGCAGCAATATTGACAATAGTTCTAGGGAAACACTCTCCAGTCAACTACAAAATTTCTTTTATAAAGAGAATAACTGTCACAAATAAGATTGAATGCTCCTGCTTTTGAAACAGTGGTCAAAAGTACAGAAACTCACCTTCACAGCAACAAAAAGAAGTGGATCAGATGGTGTATAAATCATGTAGTGCGCACCATCCTGCAACCATAGGACTACGAGTCAATAAGTGAAAAAAACTGATAACTTATTGCTTAGCTCTAATAAGCACTAAATCAGGCCAAAGGTTGTTTCAGCAAATCATTAATAAGTAGATGACCAAAAGCCCATTAAATGAATCTTATTGATAACAACAGCGTGATTCTTTTCGATAAAAACAATGCATAAATCATAGGTGATCAAGCAAATACACTAAACAAACCATGACAAGAGGCTAGTTGATTGAAAACTAAGAGAAGCCTTTGTATGGGTGACAACAAGCAGTAGCATATTAAATGTGCATAAATTACTATATCTGTATGTTCATCTCATAAGTTTGATTCTATCCATTCTTCGGGCTTCTAGAGGTGTTACTGTTAGTAATGCCCTTTTAGAAAAACAAAATACATAATGATTTTAGAAGGCAGCTCTATAGAAGAAGAAGAAGAAGTTATCCTGTATGACAATAATAAGTTAAACATATTCAGATGCACCTTTGCGTCCTTGCTAAGAAGCAAAAATGAAAAAGAAAATATAATCAAGCATAAAGAAAACATATTTGCATGATTTAAGGGGGTCCAGTCAAGTTACCATGTTGAACCAAGTAATTTCGACACCTTCAGTTGGTATGCCATCCACTTCTTTACCATCATCTGCAAAATAAACACCCAGCATTAATTCTTAGCCAAATATCAAAATTAGTTCTGCAACAGATTGCCCATTTAGCACCAACTGACTAATCAAATTGAGTTGATCACCATCCTCAATGCCTCAAGGAGAGACAACAATAGGCAGTAACTTGATAATAGCTAACAACAGATTAATTTAGTCTGTTAAATAGACACACATGGTGATGGGATAAATGAAAAGTGTGAGGCAATAATTAGTATCCCCTCCAGTCCTAAATATAAGACAGAGTTGACTTTTTTTGGAGAGATTAAAGAAGCTAAATAAGTCACTTAATCATATCATATGCTGTGTATCATTAAATTATATATCAGTTTATAAGTTAGGCAAAAATAGTTTAGAGAAAAAACGATAAATATAAATATTTTAAAATAATTTAATTAGCTTTCTTAATATCTTCAAAAAAGTCAACTCCATCTTTTATATTTAGGATTGAAAGGAGTTATTACAGAGTTTATGGTCTTCACATCAAAATCACAAACATGGAATACAACTTTTGTTTCTCGGTAATAAACTGAATATAACTTCATTCTCCGATTCTTAAGATTATACAGATTAGACAAATATTAGGTGCCACTGCATAAGTATTTTAGTGAAAAGGGCATTGCCTGTGTGAAAGTCAAACATGTCCTCTTCGGAGTAGCAAAAACCACCACGTGCTGTATAACAAAATCTGATGAAGACACAACAGAAACATTTACCAATCAGACACACTAATTAATTTCATGGCCTTCTAGATGATGGTAATATACAAACGTACCCGCTATCAATTAGATACATGTTTATCTTAGCTAGTGCATAAGTAGCAGCAGGAAGAATAGATTCAACTTCGTCATCACTGACCTAAAAACACAGAAGCACAATATGAATTGTTGTAAAATGGTTCACCAAGAAAAACGAGAAAAGGAATTATCTTTTCTCTTCATAAGAAGCCATGAAATATTTTATGGGAGACTTTGAGATCAGTTAGGCCTTGTAATATAAAGAATGATGGCACATGATAATTTCAGTGTCAGAAGTAAGAAGTATTATATAAAAACATATTATTGAGTTAACAGTACTGAATAATACGAGCATCAGAGAAGTCATACCGCAGATTACAAACTTACCGCTGACATTCCCTCACCATTTGTGCTTTTTAATATTAGAACAGGCCTGCGGTAAATTTCCATAGCCCATAATCAAGAAATTATTAGAATGAAATGTTAGATGAGTCATACAAGTCCATTGCTTGGAAATTTACAAGTCCAGGAATATCAGCTTGGAAATTTTTACTTACGTATCAACAGGACAGAGCAACATACATTCGTCACCTTGAGAGCTTCTGAACACTCTTCTTATGACGCACTCTAAGGGACAGTTTGCAGGATCAACCTGTTAATCATTTATTCAAAGTTTTATATGTAATGTCAGGAGTGCAGTGAAACCCCAGCCCAAAAAATTAAAGGCACAACTTACAACCGTTAGCAAAGTGCTCACTATATCGACGAGTAATATATACTAAGGGCGCTAATGGTATGACACAAACTTGATGCTAAGGTTCTTTCAGGTCTCGATTCTGAAATCGAATGCTTTCGCCAAACTAGCTTTTCTTTTTTTTTTGGAGGGGGGGGGGGGGGGGGGGGGCGCATTTCAAGGTCATTAGCTATCAATTTACTGAGATGAGAATTCTGCGCCACGATACGGCTGCATATATTTTATTTGCTCCAGCTTACTTCCTCTCGGACTATTTAGCTAAAGGCAAACTGCTTTCTACTCGTACATAGAAAATGGTAAGCTAGATTATTAAAAGAAAACTATAATTCAACGCATAATCAAGTAAATTATATGAAAAATAAAAAACACACCAGAGTCGCAAGTCGCTTATTGGAAGCCATGAGAACCTTGCCTTGATCGTCTAAAACAAAGCCAGCTGGTGGTTTCGGCAGTGGAGTAGGATGGTAAGTCAAAGAAGCATTGGAATTGGAACTGGAACTGGAACTAAAACTTGAAGTGGAAGTGGAACTAGAAGGCCCATGTTCAACGATGCTAAAATCATCCACAATTTCGAAATCACTCGACTTCGAAGCCCGAGAATCATCAGCCCCATCCTTTCCCTTCTTCTTTTTCTTCTTCCTACTGCTCGCCGAAGAGGAACGCTTCTTCACTGGTTCGGTCTGCGACTTGGCGGCACAGCATATAACAACCCGAACTCTACTCGAATTGAAATCGGGGTTCGGAAATGAGATTGAAGCTGGAGAGAAAAGTAATGGCTGCTTGAGGTGAGGGCATATTTGGGAAAAGCATTGGGATTTCATCGATGAAATTGGTAGTGCCATTATGGTTTACCCAATTTTCTCTGGAACACCTGCTTCTTCTTAGTTGCTCGCTTGTGGACTATGGTCGTGTCGTTGGCGGCAGAAAGATCGGAACGATGCGGTATTCTCATTATTTCTTTTTTTATTATCTATAGTTATTTGATCAACGGCCCATTTTCTTCGTATCTCAGATCCTACGGCAACCATGATATCTGCTTCTCTGCATGCATGTTCATTTAAATTGTTTTTTTTTAATTTTCATTTATTTGATTTATGACATGTTTCTGGTTTTTACTTTTTTTTTAGTGCATTTATCCGTTTTTAAAATAATTGAAAAATTGAAAGAATAAAGATCAAAATTAAAATAAGTGAAGAAACATTAATTATAGGGGGTAACTATCAGAAATTGTTCTTGTACAAGGCCCCAAGAACTACTTTGTTGTTGTTCTTGTTTAAAGAGACACACACATATGTATAAACACACAACAATTTTTTTTTATGCCCAGGATATAAACACATAATATAACTAAGCCTTTTTTAAATATATATAAGGTTGGGCCATGAATGTTATTTTCTCTTAATGACTTCTAAAGATCGCTGGGATTTAAGCCCAAATGCATTTGATAGGCTCGTATTTCCGCGTTTCAAAACATTTTAGTTCAATATATTGGCATACTAAAGGGCTAGTGGGCTTGGGATAGACTTTTGAATTGGGCCACCCAGCCCAACTTCTGTCTATCCAGTCAGTTTGCCATGAATTTGATAGTTTAATTTTTTGTATTTTTTTTATGTGGAATAAATCATTGACTGCTGGCTGGGATTCCAGATAATATTATAAAAAAAAAACAAACAAACAAAAACATTATGGGGGTGGGTGGCTAAAGCATGTGGAGCTTATATTTAATAAAATTTTAGGGAAAATTGTATTGAGGTCCCAAGTTAAGGAAAATATTATTAAAAAGTTTTTTAAAATCTCCAATTTATAGTTAAATCACATGAGATCTTTGATTGGCAAAAAAAAAAAAAAAAAAAAAAGAGAGATCTTTAGGTAATATAATCGAAATGTTAAAAGATTAAGGTATCCTTAGTATCAGCTGCCTCACCTGTCAATGGCTGCCTATAAACTTGTTAATGGACGTTTATGCCCATGAACTTGTTAGTAGACACCTATGGACTTGTCAAATCCATAGGCGGCCACTAACAAGTTCAGACGCCTGCGTTGATAGGTGAGGTAGCCGACACTAAAGGTACTTAAGATTTTTGACATTTTAATTATGTTACCCAAAAGTTCCACGAAACTTGCTTGCAAATTAGATATTTCAAAAGATCTTTATTTTTCCTAGCTTGAGACCCCAGTACAATTTTCCCAATTTTTTTCGTGATGTGTTCTTGCTATTAATACACTCCCTCACAAGCAGCTTTATGTAAGGTATATTTTATATACAGATCTATTGTGAGTGATTGAGTGGGAATACACACACGAATAGAAATGGGGTTGAGTGGCAAGAAACTGTTTTAATTTGTTTTGAATAGAGTTTCGAGTTTGAGATTTATAAATAGAAAAGATCATTTTAGACAAGGTTGTTCCTAATAAGCACCCATCTAGGCTAGAATTTTAACTTTGAAGTGGTGAATAGAATTAAAAACTGAATATTTAAAAAATAGAAAAATCCTAATGCGTGCATAGAAGAATTGTCATGTGCTAAAGTACTGATTCCCACCTCATCTGAATTTTGTCGGGTAAAAACACAACAACTTATCATTTTATTCTTACTTGACTAATGACTCTTATGAAATTATTCACATTTTATTTTGTTTTTAAGATAAACCTTTTTTTTTTGTTTTTTTCTAAATTAAAAGGTTTATTTTAAAAAACAAAATAAAATATGAATTGTTTCAGATGAGTCATTAGCCAACTAAAATTAAAATGACATTATCAATTGTTGTGTTTTTATTGAACAAAGTTCAGATTAAGTATTTCTCCAGAAAGTAGTGTGTTGAATTTGTTTATTTTTAGTAATTTTGAGCTATACAAAATAAACATGTAAAGTGAGTTTTATCTAATATAAACTGCAAAAATGCATTTATAAGCTATTTCAAACAACTTATTAGTATTTTATACACACACACACAAGATATAGACTTGGTACATTTTGCATAAAATTTAAAATAAATTATATTATTCATGATTTTATAATCCAAGGTCCGAGGCATGTATAATCCAAAAGGTTCATTATTTTTGTTAAAATATATTTTTAATCCTTTAAGTTTAGACAAGGTTCTATTTTAGTTCTTTAACTTTACAAAGTGTGTTTTTAATACTTTTAATTTAATACCGTTAGCTTCACTAACGGAAAATGTTGAGTCAATAATTTAAAAATGCCGACTCGGCAAATTTAAAATACGGGTGTGTGTTTCTAGAAGATTGATTCTAAAATTAAAATATAAAAGTAATTGTATTAAATAATTAAAATTTGGACATGTTAGTATTTTAAAACATTGTTAACTAATTCACAGAATCACAGGATCCAGTGAATGTTAGCTAAATTAATTGATATGTTGTAAATTAATAAAATTGACATATTTTACCCTTATTAAAGAATGTGATTTTTAAATATATATATTTTTTATTTGTCACCTTCATGTAAGAAGCAAAAGTGGAAAACAATCATTAATTACCCTGTCAACCTCTTCCTCTTATATTTTATATTAAAATTTTCTCTTAAAAGACTTCTTATATTTTGGATCGGAGAAAGTACTTAAAGTAATTTTACGTTGTGCAATGTAAGTATTTAAGAGAAGTTATCTCTCTAAAGTATAAAGGAGCTTTTTTTTTTCCCAAGTGATTATGGGGTTACTATTCCTATTTCCTAACATATGATTGCATCTCTCTCTCTCTCTCTCACACACACACAAATATGATTTGGAGGTTTCAAAGAAGGGGAATATTTGCACCTAATGTATTGATAATATTCTTTCTTTGCTTTATGATCTGTGCAATGAATTCAACTTATTTAGTGCCATGTATGATGTGTTATTGTAAAAGCCCAAACACTTACCCTTCAACACTCCCAACTTAGCATGAAAAGAATTTCATTAATTCAACAATAACCATACAAGAGTCCAAATCCACATATTTATACAAGTTTCTATCCTAACTAACTGGGCCTAATAATAAGTCATAACAATATATAACTAAATATATTGTAGTATCTAATAAGCCCAAGACCTACCTATTACACTAATGATACAAGTCACAATTCTAATTACTATTTCTTACACTCCCCTTCAAATTAGGGGCGAAAGATATCAAAAGTCCCTAATTTGAACAACAAATATCTTTGTCCATTTCCTCCAACCGATTTTGTCAGAAGATCCGCTTGTTGGTTCTTCGAGGACACATGCAACAATTCTATTTCTTTTGACTAGCATCGTTCTCTTACGAAGTGACAATCTACTTCAATATGCTTGGTCCGCTCACGATATACCGGATTTGCTGCTATAGGAATCGCAGCCTTGTTGTCACATAAACCTTGACTGGCTTCATGTAATCGATCCCTAAATTACGTAATAATCCATGTGCCCATACAGTTTCTGAAACAACCATACTTAATGCCCTATATTTAGCCTCTGCTGAGGATTTTGACACTGTTGCTTGCTTCTTAGTCTTCCACATAACCAATGATCCTCCTAACTTCAAGAGGTACCATGTAACCAATCTTCTGGTCATTCCACAAGTAGCCCAATCAGCGTCACATTAACACTCAAGCTTCGAAGCTCCTTCCGAATTGATCAAGACACCCAAACCAGGGCTCTTCTTCAAGTAGCAAAGCACATTTCTTGCCGCCGCCATGTGGTGTTTTGTAGGCAAATGCATAAACTGACTAAGAGACTGCATTGAAAGATAGATATTAGGGTGTGTCATAGTTAAATAAATTAATTTACCTACCAACTGACAATATCTCTTTGTATTCTTAAGCAATTTTTCAAGTTTGTTCTTCCCCTCAACATACGGCATCAATTTCAGATTTTGTGCCATGAGCATGCTTAGTGGCTCATAATCACTCATGCCTGTCTCGGCAAGAAGATCTAGGATGTATTTCTGTTGAAATAGCAAAATCCCTTTTTTGGATTTAGTGACCTCGATCCCAAGAAACTATTTCATTATCCCAAGATCCTTTATTTTGAAATGGTCATGCAAAAGTCTTTTAGCTTCTTCAATTCCACATTTAGAACTTCTTATTATCAATAAATCTTCTACGTATACTAGGATCAAAACAATTCCATCAGAACAAGTTCTAACAAACAATGAGTAATCATTCTTACTCTACTTAAACCGCCTTCTTTTAAGGCACTTGACAGTTTTCTATTCCACTATCTAGAGGCTTGCTTTAAGCCATAGAGGGACTTATTTAGCTTGCACACTAAGTGCTCCCCCTCACTCTCAAATCCTTGAGGCATCCTCATGTATACATCTTCAAGTAAGTCTCCCTGCAAAAAGGCGTTATGTACATCCATTTGATAAAGATTCCATTTATTAATAGCTGCTAATTTAAGTACAACACAGACTGTGAACATTTTAACAACCGGGAAAAATATTTTATGGTAGTCTACCCCCTCTTTTTGGGTATACCCATTTGCTACCAACCTGGCCTTGAATTTATCTATGGTGTTATCAAACTTATACTTGATCTTATAAACCCATTTATAGGCTATTGCCCTTTTATTTTTAGGAAAAAACACAATATCCCATGTCTTGTTAGCCTTAAGTGCCTCAATTTCAGATTTCATGGCCTCCCTCAATTCTTTGTGCTTACTTGCTTCCTCATAAGTAGAAGGCTCTGTAATGGAGTTAATTGTATATAAGAAGCACATATAATCAGTAGATACATTTGCAAATGATATATAATCCTTTATTGGGTATCAGTATCTACTAGAATGAATTACATTAGGGTCCGAGTGCAATGATGTACAAACATAATCCCTTGACCATATAAGAGGTCGTCTATCCCTAATGACTTTAGGAGGAGGCTAAGGTATATGAGCACCTTGACCTTCATCCTCTGGTGGACCACTATCTCACTTTGTTCCCTGTTATACTTAAAGGAATCAACATATTTATGGCGTACATTGTGTGAATCCACATGTATAGGCTCATACCAATAAATTTCCCAAAGATCTTTTTTCAATTCTTTATGACCATTATGTTTCATTGGAAACTTATCTTCTATGAAGCTTACATGCCTACTCATAAAGAGGCTCTCATTCCTCAAGTCAAGAAGCAAAAATCCCTTTTGATTATCATAATAGCCTAGGAAAACACAGGGAATAGATCTAGGTTGAAATTTATCACTTACCTTCAAGTCAGTAGCATATGCTAGTGAACCAAATACCTTTAATTTTTCTAAATCTGGTTCCACACCATATACCTTTTCATAAGGGGTTTTGTAGTCTAACATCTTAGAGGGTATTCGATTTACCAAGTGAATTGCTATCCTCAAACATTTTCTCTAAGATGTAATAGGGATTCTGGATTGTAAAATCAAGCTACAAGTAAGCTGGATAATTGTTCTATGTATCCTTTCTACAACTCCATTTTGTTGTGGAGTGTAGGGACATGTAGTTTCATGGATCATCCCCCTTTCCTGAAAGAAGCACCTTAAATCATTATTAGTGAACTCAATTCCATTATCACTCCTCACCTGCTTAACCTTTATGGAAAATTGTAATACCCCGAATTCTGAGACTTGAGCTTAGAGAATAAACCTGAGATTAGTGGACTGCTAAGCCCTGGTTTAGCAGGATCCCAAATTGCGATTAATGGTTAATGACTCCAAAAGTGGAAGTGGTTAGTGATAAATAAACCCTTTTGGAGATTATGGTGTGATTTGGCACCCGATGTGATTCGTATGTGCTGTAAGCAGCGCCAAAACCCTGTATTTAAGCTCAATTATGGATTAACATCTATATTGACTTAAAATAGAGGGAAGGCACATATTATGGCTAAATGAAAAGATGTGAAGTGTTGGTGGTGATCCAAGAGAGATTACCATAATCAGGGGCAAAATGGTAAAGTTACCGACCAATTGATCTGTTACCGAAGAGGAAACTCATTGGTAACTTCAAGATCAATGGTTAGGATTGATTTGTGCAAGAGATCAAGTGGTGGAGTCACATGTGTGTGAGCTTATGTGAGCTCATGTGAGGTTTGTCAAGATGGTGACACTTGGTACTTTGTGAGCCCTTGGATCTTGGTCAACATTTTAAACTCTTTCCTCTCTCTTTCATTGTCGGCCAACACATGAGAAAAAGGGGAAAAACTGATTCTCTCTTCATCATCTTCATCTTCACTCATCTCTCTCTCTCTTATGTCTCCATGGACGTGCAAGCTTGGAGGAAGAAAGAGAAAACTTAAGATTCTTGATTGAAGGTGTTTGATGGCTTGAGGAAATTTGGAAAGATGAAGAATCAAAGAATTGGTTTGGGAAAGAGGAAGAGGTGAGTATTTGAAGACTTTTGATCTAAGTTTTGTGAATTATGGTTGAGTATTGTGAATTGTGAATTTTGCCCTGATTTTATGGTATTTTCGTGTGGAATGTGAATGGTGGAATTGGATGTTATTTTGTGTTGAAAATGGTGCCATGTTGTGGTATTTGATCATTGGAATTGGTTTGAATTGGATTAGACACAATGGTTGAAAAACTGGAAATTCTGTCCAGTGAGAATTCTGTCTGGGTAGTCTGTTTGTGTTGCCGTTTTGAATGGGCAAATGATGTTGGAAAATTATGAAACTTTCCAGTCTTAAAGTTCACATTTCAAGCTTCAAAATGGACATAAATTTTGTGTCATTTCGCTTTGTGAGCTGGGAGTTTGAACTGAACAAAGTTTGGCAGCCAAACTGGACCCTGTTTTGGCAAGTCTGTTCTGGATAGTCAGATGGCATGGACGTTTTGACTGGGCAAATGATGTTCAAAAATTATGAAACTTTCCAGTCTTAAATTTCACATCTTAAGCTTCAAAATGGACATAAATTTTGTGTCATTTTGCTTTGTGAGCTGGGAGTTTGAACTGACCAAAGTTTGGCATCCAAACAGGACCCTGTTTTGGCAAGTCTGTTCTGGACAGTCAGATGACGTGGACGTTTTGACTGGGCAAATGATGTTCAAAAATTATGAAACTTTCCAGTCTTAAAGTTCACATCTCAAGCTTTAAAATGGACATAAATTTTGTGTCATTTCGCTTTTTGAGCTGGGATTTTGAACTGACCAAAGTTTGGTATCCAAACTGGACTCTGTTTTGGCACAACGTTAGATTTGTGGTAAATCTGGACTTTTGTGGTGATTTCCAGTAATGGCCAATATTTTTCCTAGAAAGAGGACTTAAATAGATTTCATTTGGCTTTGGAATCACCTTATTTCGATTTTGCCTGAATTAGTTATGATTTTTGGAAGTTCAGCCAAGAAACTGGATTTTCTGGGCCGCAGCCAACCCCCATTTTCAGCATTTTGAGATTTTGAAAGGGTTCAGTATTCGTTTGGTTCGCGAGTAAGCGGAGCTGGAGCATACGTGGAAAGAAAAGTGTAGGGAACTTACCTCTCCTGCATGTATTGATATTTGTGTTTGTGTATTGATACATGTTATTGCTTTGCTTGATTATGTGAAACATATATGAATGATTGAAGCTCTGTTTCTATTTATGCTATGGCCATGAGTATGTTGTTGAAACATTGAGCATGCGAATATATCATTATGTGAACATGAGTTATTGTGATGCAAGCATGTCATGCATTAAACACTTATCTTGCATGCATATTGGTATCTGTTTCCTACTGGGATTCTCTAGAATCTCACCCTCCCCTACCAACATTTTAGACAGGTCAAGTGGCTCAAGGAAGGAGCAAGTGACTAGGGGCGGCGAGAATCCCTTATGGGCATTTGTATTTGGTAGTTGGTTATCGTTATATGCTGGGATAATTGTATATGTTCAGATGATAGATTAGAATGTGTATTTGGATTGAAATTTGTGTAATCCCCGTTGAGAAATTGTAAAGGGCGAATGTGCCCTATGAATTCTATGTAAAGGTATGAACCCGGGAGTTGCCGGGAAGTTATTGTTGTACACTCTGATATTTTTATAAATGTGATATTCCGCGTAATGTAATTGTATTCGAAATTGAATATGAGACCAGGTAAATTATATTTTGAAAGTTATCTGTGAAAACCCTGTCTTGAAGATAGGATTTTAAATAAGTTTTGTTTTCTATTGGTCTCTATTTCATTTTAATTGAGTATTTCGGATATAATTATGGAAGGGGGTTACAAAAATTGTGTTAGGACATAGGCAACAAAATTTTTAACATGTATAGCAGTTTCATCTTTATGTTTTATTAGGAAAATTCACGTGGCCCTTGAATAACCATCCACAATGGTAAGAAAGAAATGGTGACCTTGATGTATAGGTATTTTGTATGGCCCCCACACATCAAGATGTAGCAACGCAAAACAACTATGAGATTTGATAAAGCCATATGTAAATGGGAACTTTGTTTGTTTTGATTGAATGCAAACATCACATTTTTCATTGAGTACAACTTCATATCCCACAATAGTCAAATAATTCATTACAGAAATAGGACCATGGCCTAGTCTAGTGTGCCATAAGCATACGTCAGTGATATTGCATCTAGTATTATTACACAAAGAAGATTTCAACAAATTCGATTGTTTTCCCATATCTGAAATGTATAAACCAGCAACTTTCTTACCAATCAACTTCTTCTTCCCATCCTGAAGGTCCTGCATTATGCAAAGATCAGGGAAGAATGAAACAACACATTGCTACTCCATAGTTAAATTTGGTATTGATATCAAATTAAATTTTAAACCAAGAGCATACAAAAAACCAGATATAGTTATGTCATTTCCTAATGCAACAATACCTATGTGACTAACAGTGACATAACTCCTTTTTGGGATTTTGATTGATTTTATAGGGCCATTATATTCGTTATAACTGTTAAGAACATTTAAATTTCCAACCATATGAATAATGGCTCCAGAATCAAGTATCTATTTATTATTATTAGATAAATCAAAAGAATTAGGGATAGTCAAACTTGTACCAATCAAGGCATGCACCGGTGGGTCCGCATCACGTTTCAGAAGTTCTAGGATCTGTTGGTACTGTTCTTGTGTGAAGGAAGGGGCTATATATATGCTAGGATTGCTAGTGCTACCATGTTCCTTGGCTACATAGGCAGTGTAACCCATTAGTTGTCCCAGTTCCTTTGATTTCCCTTTATTTCCATGAGAGTTGGGAGGATACCCTATAATCTCATAGCAGTTCTCCCTCAAGTGACCTTTCTTATGACAATAGGTGCACTCTGAAACATTATCGCCTTGTCCCCTACATTTTCTGCCTCTCCCCCTTACTGCCATTAAATTCCTTCAGGAGAGGGATCACGATGGTCAGAGTTGGTCAAGTAACACTAAGCCTCATCCTCAGCCACCATACTATATGCATCATTAACACTAGAAAGAGGAATAAGAAGGAGAATATGGTTGCGAACATGGGAATATGACTCATTGAGTCCCATTAAGAATTTTAGTAGTTTCTGTTGGTGTATAACCTCTCCATATACTTGAGAGGTCTCACAAGCACATGAGGGAATCTGAACCAAAGAAGATTGTTCTTCCCACAACTCCTTAAGTTTTGAAAAATATGCAGTTAGAGACATAGGGCCCTACCTTAGCGAATTAATCACTCTATGAAGTGTAAAAATATGTGATCCAGTACGTTTATCAAAGTATTGCTGCAAGTTAGTCCATACATAATAAGCACTAGGGAAGAAAATTATATAGTTCTTTTAACAGGGAGCCTAGGAGCCATGAAAGAACAATTGCATCACATTTTTCTTATTGATCTTGAAGAACCGATTCTTGCGTCTCCCTCTTGTAGGAACCATCTATGAAGCCTACCTTATTCTTTCCACGAAGCACTATCTTTATGGCCATGCTCTAGATTGTATAATTCTCAACTCCAGTCAATGTGTGAGAAATCAAAGGAGCTCCTAGAGTGTCGGAAGGATGAAGAAATAAGGGGTGATGAAAGGAGGGCAGTTTTGCAGCCGATTTCACATTACTTATTTGGGCATTAGGTTGTTCTTCACTCTGATGGCTGTTATTATACATAAGGTTTCCTCAGATGTTACTTGTGATTCAAAATCGTACATTACGGTGATCTCTCTTCAGGATCGGTGTGGTTGTAGCTTCAACTTGAACGTTCTTAATCCTAAATCGCATTGCAGCTTCGAGTTAGAATTCCGTTAGAGTTGTAACGATTGAAGTTGCTCTTGGGAGGTTTAGAAATCCCAAATTACAAAATCGCTGGCGTGGCCTTTGATCTGTAACTTCAAATTGTGAATTCTCATGGCAAGTTTCTTTTCAATATTGGTGAATTTGAGTCGATTTTGCTCAAGATTCCACGATTTCCTTCCAATCTTGGCGTGGCCTTTTGTAAAACCCTAAAAACTCATTAATTATTTATTAAGTAATTATTGGCAACATAGATTTTTTTTAAAATTAAGTAATTATTTATTAAGCTAATCTATGACGTGGAAATAAGAGAGAGAAGGGAAAAGTGAAGAAGTTAAATAGAAGTAGAAATTTGATGTAGGGAGCAAGTGAAGATGTCATAATACAATTAAAAGGCAACAATGATGTCATAACTTGGAAAACAAATAGGAAGATATTGGTTTCAGATGACTTGGGAAAAAAGGAAAAGAATGGGATAAGAATATAATAAATGAAAAAGGATAGGGATGCCATGTAATTGTAAGGTCAGCACATGAGTTATATAAAATGTTGCACCTCTCACTATCAACACAGCACAATCCATACGATTTCAGGGAAAATAAAAAAAAAACTCACACAAAGGCCTCTCACTCATTGCAAGCAAAGTAAGAAACTTTTCTTACAGAGTAATAACACCCTATAGAGTACTACTTTTTGATCCAGCTTATTCTTAGTATTTTCTTTCTAAATTAATAAATTCTGTTTATGTCTCTACCATATATTTAAACTAATATTTATGATTTTTGAGAAAAGTTCCAGATTTTGTTGCTGTGTGAAGACCTTAGTGTTCACCCATTAGTACTATGTGATTTTTTGTGGATCCATTCTAGGGGACGCCCTAACATATCTATGTGATGGAAATTGATGGGTTTTCAAGAAATAAATTTATCTGTGCTAGTTTTTCTCAACGCATAAAATCTGGTGTTTTCTTGTTGTTTCCTTTGTTTCTTGTGCAAACTAGAGACATGGTTAAATATATTTTCTACTTAAGAGCGGCTGGATATTATTAGTTGAAAATTTATATTGTTATTACTCACCTTTGTTTATGTAATGCCCAGATGCTGATTACTGAGATTATAGTTAGGATCGAATGGGTCCAAGTTGGGGATTTCCAAGTCATACATAGCATCAATGTTCATACCACCAACCCTATTGATCCTCCGCCTTTCAATTCGAGTCCACTACTATCTTTTGAAAATTTCTATGAGCCTAATGATGACGTGGTTTTCATTTCTCCTGAAGAGTTTATGCGTTCTGTGTTTAGAAACTATCCCCAGGATTTTCCAGACCTCCCAGCAAACCTTTTTACAACTAAAGATCCGACCAACTAATAGATTACTAAAAAGCACTCCATAGGAATAATATAGAATAAAGTGCTTTGGTTCTTTTTTGAATTACGTACCATATGATGTATCTAGGGGCGTATATTCCCCACTTTTTGTATGGGCTCATGAGAAAAATCTTGTATAATATTTAGTTTTATCTTCTTTATGATTTATGTAGTTAGTTGTAGGGCTGTTCAAATCCGGGACCGGGATCCCCCACTTTCGATCCCGGTTTTTGGCCGGGATGCAAATTGTATCCCAATACCAGTCCCAGTCTCGATCCCAGTCATCCCCGAACGGGACCAGGACCAAACCGGGAAATCCTGGTTTTTTTATAAAAAAAATTAAATTTAAAATATAGTATTATATTAGTTAAATTTTCTATAATCTAGTGTTTAAAGTGATTATTTAACACTTAATAAGGCCATAATAATCACACAAATTGATCTAGAATTGAAGAATAACATTTTATTATTATTATTATTATGACCACCTTCATCATTTTCGTTATTATCTTTACACATTATATAGTTAGAATTAGTATCACGATATATATAGTTTAACTCCACTAAATATGTGATACACATTTTATCAAATGATGATTTAATTTATGGGATAAAAAAAATACAAAAGTACAAGAATAACTTAGTTTTTAAGGAAAAAAAATTTTAAAAAAATAAAAAAAATCGGGACTAGGATGGTACCAGGATCACAAGATGTGTGCTCAGCTCCGGTCTCGGCTGGGACAGGAAATTCCCAGGATCAAAATGCTTGGGACCGGGCCCGGACAACCGGGACCATGACACTTTAAACACCCCTAGTAGTTGTTTTATTATGAGTTGCACTACCACCGAATAAGCAAATAAGAGCATAAAAGGATGAAAGAAAGGAAAACATATATATATATATATATATAAACACAAGAACCAAGAACCCGGTAGAAGAGAGAGAGAAAATATAGATTAAAAAAAGCAAGCATTGTATTCAAAATGGGCCACGTGAAAACACCCTATGTAAGTAGCTATTATTCCTATAAATATTAAAGGAAAAAAAAAACGTGAGGGGAGAGGGAAGTGTCAAATAGAAGTATAAGTTGTAATATCCCAAAATTTGATTAAGGGATTATTCTCCAAAAGTGAATGTGATTATCGTTAAACCGACACTTTTGGAGAATACGATATAAGTTATAATTTGAATGTGTTACGAGCAGTGCCGAAATCCTGTATTTAAGTTCAATTATGGATTAACATCAAAATTAACTTAAAATAGAGGGAGGGCACATGATTGGTGTGATGGAATGAGAAAAATGTGTTTAGTGGTGATTTAAGAGCAATTACCATAATCAGGGGCAAAATGGGAAAGTTATCAACCAATTGGTTAGTTATCGAAGAGGAAACTCTTTGGTAACTTGAAGATCAATAGTTAGGATTGATTTATGTAAGAGATCAAAGGGTGGAATCGTGTGTGTGTGTGTGTCTATGTGAGCTCATGGAAGATGTTCCAAGATTGTGACAAGTGGCACAATTTGAGCCCTTGATCTTGGGTTAAAGTTTCAACCCATTTCCTCTCTCCTCTCTTCTAAAGTCGGGCAAGGGAGCATTGGAGGGCCAAATATCTGCCTCCGTCATCATCTTCATCTCTCTCTTTCCATCCTTCATGTTCGTCCAAGGCTAGGAGGAAAGAGAAAAGGAATAGGTGAGTTTTGACTTGGTAAATGATCTCTTTAGCTCAAACACTCTTCTATAATGTTGTTCATAGTGATGAGAGCTTTATCTCTATGGTTTTAGATTTGTGAAAAAAAGTGTTTTGAGAGCTTGAGGAAACTTGAAGTTGCAGGAATCAAGAAACTAGGTTGAGGAAGAGGAAGAGGTGAGTAAAAGCTTCCTTTTGATCTATGTATTGTGACTTTTAGTTGAGTTTTGTGAATTATGGAATTTGCCCTGATTTTGGTGTGATTGTGAAATGAATAAATTGGATAGTGTATTATGGTAAAAATGATGTCATATTGTGTTTTGATGCCATTGGGATTGATTTGGAATATTGGAAGCAAAAGTGTTGGAATTGGATAATATGTGTAATAGGTATGACCAATATGGAAAATGTCATTGTGATGTGATTTTGGGTGTTTTGAGGTTTTCAATGGGTTCCTTGTGTAAAATTATGTGGAAGTAACTTTGGGTTAGAGTTTGGGATCATTGGGAACATATGTTGGAAGTTAGGAAAAATTATGTCATCTGCTGCGTTTTGGCTTATGATAAGCTGCACTCGAGTGCATAGGGGTGTCACTCGAGTGTAGCATTATATTCCCTCTTTTCCCTTCAATTTTTTATTGCACTTCCGTGCCAAAAAGCTAGAGTGCATTTCCTCACCTGCGAGTGAAGTGGGTCCTCACTCGAGTGTGAGGTGTCTCACTCGAGTGCATAGGTATTTTGCACTATGAGGCCGCTTCTCGGGTAAGCACTCGTAGTACATTTGTCAAGAATGTGTGTTGGCACTCGCAAGTTTTATGTTGTCACTTGAGTGCTCCAGGTCATTACTTGAGTGCACTCTTCATTTCAAGGTTTCTTTTGCTCTCGGGTGATCACTCTCTGTGTTTCACTTTGTGGGACTCGGGTGAGTTTAAGGCTATCACTTGAGTGTTGAGGTCAGAACTCGAGTGCAGTGATCACTTTTCGTCTCTGTCGTTATTCTCGGGCAAGCACTCGCTCGAGTGAGCCGTCCTCACTCGAGTGCAAGCCATCTATCACTCGAGTGCATTAGCCTAAAATCAATGTTTTCTCTTCTAAAAGGGGATCTTTAGTCAAGTTTCTCCCAACCCTTTAGGCATGTGTTTAGGCTTCTAGTAGCCACCTAAAGGTCATGAATGATAACCAACTTTAAGTATTATAAAAGTGAGGATTTGGAATAAAAAATGACCCTATGTCCTTGATTTGGTTTATAGGGTTCGATGTTCGCCTTGATCGTGAGTAAGCTGTGTTGGAGCACACGTGGAAAGAATAAGTGTAGGGAACTTACCTCTCCTGCATGTATTTGATATTTGTGTTGATGTTTTGATGCATGTTATTGCTTTGCATGATTATGTGTAATATATATGAATGTTTGAAGCTATGTTTCGGTTTATGCTATGGCCATAAGTATGTTGTTTGAAACATTAAGTTTGCAAATATGTCATTGTGTGAGCATGAGTTATGTAATGCAAGCATGTCATGCATTATACATTTATCATACATGCATATTGGTATTGTTTTCCTATTGAGATTCTCTCGAATCTCACCCTCTCCTACCAACAATTTAGACAGGGCAAGAGGTCGTGGGGGGGGGGGGGGACAAGCAACCAGGGGCGGCGAAGATTACTTCGAGATGTAGATTTGGTAGTTGGTTATCAGTTATGGATTAGGATAACTGTATATGTTTTGGAAGTATATTTGGATATCTAGATGTGTATTTATTCGGATGAGTATTTTTGGATATGTATCTGAGATGGATTTGTGCAATCCCCGTATGAGAACATAAATATAAGTGAATGTGCCTTTGAAACTCATTGGTGAAAGGTATGAACCCGGGGTTGCCGGGAATTATGTTGTGCACTCTGATATTTATATGAATGTGATTTATCTTTGCTAGGTAATTGTATTCAAAATATGAATATGAGACCAGGTGGATTAGATTTTGAAAGATATTTGTGAAAACCCTATCTTAAGCATGGGGAATTGAAATGAGTTTTGTTTATCCGATGGTCCCTAATTCATTTTAATCACGTATTTCGAATAATAATTACGAAGGAGGTTACATAAGTGATATATATATATATAGGGGTCTTAAATGAAGTAAAAGGAAACGAGGAGGTGGGTTATGATACAAGGGATAAAAGCTAGAACCATTAGATATTAAGGTGACTCCTAGAATTTGTCCTCTTCCAAATAAAGGAAATAAATTTTTTTAAAAAATCTATGTTGCCAATAATTAATAAATAATTAATGAGTTTTTGGGGTTTTACACCTTTCGTCGGCAACTTCAAATCGTGAATTCTCACAGTGAGTCTAATTTCAATATCGGCATTCTATGAGTCGATTGTGCTCAAGACTCATCCGACTATGCTTCGATATTTTTTTTTTCAATTACTTCCCCCGGTATCCCACACCCTTTGCGTGCAGACTAATCCGGAGTCGCCCTCGGGATGAGGGACTTCCCGCGGGATCTAACCCTGAACCTGGGGAGTGTGCATTCATTGACGCAGACTACTCCTTTCACCAGTTGGGCCAACCCTCGCAGGCACTATGCTTCGATATTAGCAATGTGCTTCACGTATTTTCATATGCGTTTCTTGGTCCAAGTTAGTCAGACTTTGATCTAGTGTCCAATCAGAATTGGTGTTTGACCCAGTTACCTGACCTGCTTCTTGGTTCTCAGATCCGTTTCTTGATCTATGCTAGTCAGACTCTGGTGTTGATCCTGTTTGTGTGGGCTATGTTCTTGGGCCTTCTTTGAAAAACAACCCGAACTTGGTGTTCCGGTACCATGTAAAAGCCCAGAGCCTTACCCATCAACACTCCTAACTTAGCATGAAAAGAATTTTGTTAATTCAAAACAACAACCATACTAGAGTCACTACTACAAACTATACTTTTTACGTCCCTAAAGGACGTCCCTTTTTAAGTCAGGGACGTCCAAAGTTCAATATTTGGCGGGAGGCTTTGGCGCTGGATGAATTTGACAAAAAAAAAAAAATTCCACCACTTTAGATGTCCCCAGTTTCAACTGGGGATGTCTAAAGTGGACTTTAGAAGTCCCCAGAGAAACTGGGGACGTCTTAAATAGGCTTTAAACGTCCCCTGAATAAATGGGGACGTCTAAAGTAAGCATTAGACATCCCCATTTTGACTGGGGACGTCTAAAGCTTACTTTAGGCGTCCCTATTTTGACTGGGGACGCAGAACCATCACTTCATTCACTGTACATTGCAGCTTTACCTTGTGTGCTTTGCCATACCCGTGAGTGTCTCCAGTTTTCCACTTTCCTTGTTGCATTCGTTTTCCCTCTTCTCCCAAACCCGTGAGCTGAGTGTCATAACTCCTTCACTGAACAAAGGCGCACCTCCCCTCCCCTGCATTTGTCTTCCCTCTTCTCCCATTCCCGTGGCCGTGTGGGTCTTGCTATTTGCTGCTGCTGCTGCATTCTCAGAATTATTCAGGTGTGTTTCTGGGTTTCCTAAAATCATGTGCATATGAGGAGTGAGTTGGATTATTATGTGAAGCAATTAAGAATTTACAGAAAAGCTTGGATTCTGTGTTTCTGCGTTTCTGGATTGTTGCTGCATGCACTTGGATTCTGCACTTGGATTCTGAGAAAATCAGGTGCGTATGCTTTGTGTAATGTCAATAATTATTTTGGGGAACAGATCTTGTTTACAATGTAAGCTCATGTGATTCAAATAAGTTGTTTATATTAAGAAAAAATTGAATTAATGTTAGAATATGTCAAACCTTATGTATGTTGGGGTCATTTATCATATTTGTTTAGACATTTAAGAATCACTTGCGATCCAACTGAACCCTTAAAAAATAAAAAACTTCAAAACTTGACATGATTCTCGGGTCACTCTATATATTCACTTGTTAAATTGTGTTTTTTTTAAGTTTTAAAAATTTATAACTAATACTATTGAGTTTGCATAACTTGTCTTCTTTGCTTTTATACATATAGAGAAATTTTTTTGAAAAATTTTGAACAAAAATATTGCGTTTTGGAAGTTTGGATTTTGATTTATGAATATTCTAAAAGTTGTTTGATTTGATCTTGAAAGAATTGAATTTGATTAGGATTTGGTTCTATCTTCTTAGAGTGTTAGTAGGTAGGTATAGAATTTGGCTTTGGTAATTAACTTTAGGAAGCCAAAGACTAGTGAGGAATTAAGGCTAAATATTTATTTCTTTTAAGAGAGGGTATATTTATTGCAATTTCATCTCTAGAACTTATAGTCTTGAATCTGTTTTAAAATTTAAAACTCTTTTTGAATGATCAAAAATAATTTAGGCATTTAATTTTATAGCTAGTTTGGCCAAATGTCCATTCCTATCTCATGAATCCTTTGTTTCAACCATTTGACCTAAACTTTCATTAAAGAAAAATTGCATTGATTAATTAGCCATTTGTTTGAGTTAATGCAATTTTCCCCTATCTTCTCATTCATTTATTGTTTTATTAAGTGTAAGTGATATAAGAAAGAAAGACAGTGAAGGGATTGATGAATAAGAGAAACAATACTATGTGAATTTTTTTAAATAGTGAAAAGAAAAGAGAAATTGAAAAAGAAAAGAGAAAAAGGATATAACAAGAAAGAGAAAAAACAAAGAAAGAGAGACTAAGAGATTGTTATCATTGAGTTAATATCCCTTCATTATTTTCATGTTTTTCATTGAAATCAAGTTCTTTTGATTGACGGTCGTTTTAGATATGCCTTTATTGATTTTAACCATTTGGTTTTGATTTATAGTGCCCTCGACAACCTGACGGCTGGGAATGTGGATACTATGTCTTACTTTATATGTTTAACATAATTCAGAGTGGCATTACGACAGATTTTGAACAAGTAATCGCTTCTTCATTCTCAGAGGATAATATTCTTGGTGTTGTAATTCAATAGCAATTCATTCACTTGATTCATTATTTCATCTAAGCTTATTTTCTAATTTACAGATTTTTGACAATGAAGATGCCTACTCATATGAAGACCTAAATATGATACGAGACTTTTTGGCTGGACATCTTCTTCAACTTATACCAGAAGAGTAAAGTCTTTAGTAGTTTGTGTAGGACATACTTTTGTGGTAGTACATATAATTAGCGTTATTGTTGTTGGATATAGATTGGATTTAGTCTTGGTTATTGTATAAACTGGGGACTTGGATATAGATTGTTGTGTAGTTTATGTGGTTTGTTAGTTAATTAGTTTGCTACTCCTTAAAATTATTGCATGTAGTAGCCTTGGGTTGATCATTGTGTTTGTTGTTTCCATTCTGCTGAACTGCTGTTGTTTTATTCTGTTGTTGGAATCTTATTTCTGCAGTTTACATTTTCCAGACAGTGTAATATATAAAAAGTCCATTTAAAAAAAACTTTCAACGTCCTTAATAAAAAGGGACGTGGTAGAGTGAGTGGCGACACTTTAGACGTCCCCAGATAAAATTGGGGACGTCTAAAACTGGGGACGTCTAAAGTCTGCCTTAGACGTCCCCAATTCTACTGGGGACGTCTAAGGTCCTACTTTAGACGTCCCCAGTTGAAACTGGGGACGTCTAAAGTATGCCTTTCACGTCCCTTGTTTTACGGACGTTATTGACGTTTTTTTCTACGACCCTCAGATAGATGTCCCTCTGTTTTCAGACGTTAAAAGGCCAAAAAAAGGGACGTTAAAACCCTTTTTTCTAATAGTGAGTCCAAGTCCACATATTTATACAAGTTTCTGTCCTTATTAACTGGGCCTAATAATAAGTCCTAACAATATATAACTAAATATATTGTAGCATCTAATAAGCCCAAGACCTACCTATTACACAAATGATACAAGTCACAATTTCTATTACTATTTCTTACAGTTATATTTATGTATTTGTTTGATTAATAAAAATAAAGTCTGATTGAGATGAAGATTTTGTCCAATCATAAATATAATGTTGGAAAAGCGAGACATAATCACTCACTCGCACTCTTCTTCAATAATTGAAGTTGGGTATTATTTTTTCCATAGAGCATGATGAATACTCGAATTAAATTCATCAAAGTAATAATATTTATTTATATATTGGCAAGATTTTTCCAGTAGAGAAGTAGGCAGTCAAGCTAAAACTTTTAATTAATCATATTTATATATACCTGCTTGAGTATATGGAAGGATATAAAATTAAAGCATATTGAGATTGAGAGAACCGTTCAAAGGTGGTATGACTGGTAACACATATTGGACAAAACAGATCTATGGTCGTGGAGATATTTATTCCACAGAGTTGGATTAATTAAAAAGTTGTTCATATTATTATATATGTTGCACTTGAGCTTAATTAACCATATTAATCAACCTTAATGTTCCGTTAACGATAATGAAATGAAACAACCATCGTGTGTATTATATATCTTACACTTTTTGAATACGTATGATTTATTAATAATATGAATCCGATTAGATGTTTAATCATTCATTACTTGTGTGTGTCTATATATATACATATATCACTGCAATAGATATATATAACTTAATTATAAACACCTGATCACCACTCAATCTCGAGCTCATAAAGCTTTAATATCCCATTAAATTGAAAATAATTTAGAGATGATGATAGTGATAGAGGAGAATAAATAAATATATATATATGTGTGTGTGTGTGTGTGTGTGTGTGTGTGTGTGTGTGTGTGTACACATGTATGTGTATGTGTAAACAAAACAAAAAATATTCATATATTCGATGTCACTGTAACAAGTCTCACATCATGTGGGTTTCCTTAAAAGAGGGTTCTTATAAAGCCTTAGGTTCCTCAATTCCAATAGCTAGTTTTTGGGGTGTGATTCTTCCAATGACTTATGCCCATTACAATGGTGCTTTCATTGAGAGATGGCCCACCGAAAACCTACAGAATCCTCTAAACAGAGGGGGGCTGTCCAGCATGGCTGAGTGAAGTGTCCTAGTGTCCGTGGAGTCACACACATAAAATTTGAAATCTAGAAATATAGTCCAAGTTCTTCCATATCTAACAATTCTCATCCTCATCAATATATATAAGATATCATATATCCAAACTCCAAAGCCTCCATACACACACACACACACACAGCTGTATATGTGTTCTTTCGTACATTATTCTTCATTATCTATTACGTACATACATATCAAGGTCCATTTTATTTAGGATTGCAAAAGGAACTAATGAATCAAAGGGACTTAATTAAAAAATAACAGCTGGATCACTATTAAAGATATTGATGAACACCTGCAAAGCTTCAAATTCGGTTTCCTTTATTCTGTCTCTTCCTTAACTAGTCACCTTGTATCTCAATTAAAAGCCACACCACCTCATAAATACCCACACACACTTGCATTTCCCTCCATACTCAACGTCATTAGAGACTTTTTCTTAGTAGAATATATAACTCTTTGGTGACTGAGTGTTTCATATATATATATAAGAGAAAACATGGGTTCAAACAACCTTAGCCATCATCAAGCTTTCAAGGATATTGAGAAGTCGTCCCTAGAAGTTGTTGAACCTCCCTCCAAATTCTACGACGACGATGGCCGTCTTAAACGAACTGGTATGTTGCTCTTTCACACAGACACAGAAGATGAAATATTACTTATTAAAAAAATGAAGATGAAATATTAACTCTATATTAGGATGTAGAAAAAGATAGAGGGGAAGATACTAGGAGGGAAACTCCCATAAATAGTAAATTTTATTGCAGTTTTTGGAAGTTTTGTGCTCCGTCCGCCATATTTTCCCCTCACTTTTCCGCGTATCCAAATATAGCCTAATGGAATGCTAAAGGTGGTAAAATAATGAAGGGTGATGATGAGAGTACTGCAGGGACAGTATGGACGTCGAGCTCACACATAATAACGGCGGTGATAGGATCAGGTGTGTTGTCCTTAGCGTGGGCCGTCGCTCAGCTTGGCCGGATCGCCGGTCCTTTAGTCATGCTCTTGTTCTCCTTCGTCACTCTATACTTCTTCCTTGCTTTCTGATTGTTACCGTCTCCACAACTCCGTTTCGGGCTAGAGAAACTATACCTACATGGATGTTGTTTCTTCCATTCTCGGTACTGATCAACTCATAATCTCACATTTAATCTTTGCTCTTTATTTAATTCAGTTATCACACTGTTCATTAATGAATACAGAGTAACTAATATGCATGCTTCATATACATATATACAGGTGGAGTTAATGTGAAGGTGTGTGGGATATTTCAGTATGTGAGTCTTGTGGGAGTGGCAATAGCTAGGATGCACAATCGCGGCTTCAATTAGCGTGATGTGAGTTTTATTATTTAGAGAAAATTAGTCTGTTATAGTCCTCCCTATATTTTTTATTCAGTTGTAACTTAATTACTACACTTTGACGAGATACAATCCAATCCATATAGTTTTAACTTGGTTGTATGCAAGTCCCTAAACTTTGACTTTCTGCTACTCAACTATTATAGTTTTAATAATTTTATAATTTAGTCCTTCAACTTTATTATATATATATATATATATATATGATTTTACTTTTAAAACATAGGGATTAACGATAGGGGCTGAGTTACATTGAGTCAAAGTTTAACGACTTGACTTACAACTAAGTCAAGTCTTTAGAGACTGAATTCCAACCGAGTCAAAATTAGGAACTAAATTACAACTAAGTAAAACATATATGGCCAATAGATTAATTTTTCTTATTTTTTTATACGTACAACGTTAACTTTAACAAAATACTGACTAATTAATGATGTTGGTATTTTTATTTTTGGGAGACAAGGCAATCAAGAGGTCAAATTGTTTCCAGAAGAATAATGGCTTAGAAAAGGAATGCCAAATGTCAAGCAATCCATACATGATAGGGTTTGGTGTAATTCAGATGGTTCTGTCTCAAATACCAGATCAGATTTGGTGGCTTTCTATTGTTGCTGCTATCATGTCTTTTACTTACTCCACCATTAGCCTCTCTCTTGGTTTCGCCAAAGTTGCAGGTAATTTAATTAATTATATGAATGATGCTTATTTATTTATTTAATTAATTAAATAAGCCATGAGATTTTGTCTTAACTTGGTTGAGATTTCCGTGGTGGGTTACAACTTACAACCATATATATTGAGCAGAAAGTGGAAACATTAAGGGCAGCCTCACAGGAATAAGCACTGCAACTGTAACTCGGGGATAAAATATTGCCTACTCCTTTTCTTTTTCTTTTTGATAGTATGCCTACTCCTTTTCTACTGTCCTCATTGAAATTCAGGTATACATATAATCTTTTTCTTCTTAAAATAAATCGATAAAAATCAAGAAAATTAATCTTTTGTCCTATTAATTTTGACTTAGTTGTACCTAATATAGTCCCTACACTTTATTAACTCAATGCTAACTCAATTCTTATATATAGTTTTGATTTGATTGTAACTCAGTTCATATGGATTAACTATTTAAAATATTAGTCCCTGTATTTTAAATAATAAAATTATATATTTCATAGTGCTTAGGGGTACTAAAGTTTTAAATTTTTCTTTTGCTAGAGGGATTAAAGTTTTAAATGACTAAAACTATAGGGACTGATATACATTATGTTAAAGTTCAGGACTCGAGTTTCAACAAAGTCAAAACCACAAGGTTAAGTTAGACTGAGTCAAATAATTTACAACTGATCATCCAAACTACTTGACCAAAAAAGTTAACTTTCCCAAAATCCAATTGCCAAAAAAATCGCACACGAATGAATGGATGTTGTGAATATATATAATATAGGACACAATAAGGTCTCCACCATCAGAAGCAAAGACAAAGACAATGAAGAAAGCAACAAAGATAAGTATACCACTGTCCACAACATTCTGCATATTGTGTGGCTGCATGGGCCATGCTGCCTTGGGAGACAAGTCACCTAGAAATCTCTTCACTAACTATGTTTGAAATAGCTTTTTTTTTTATAGAAAATAAGTGCTTATTACGTAAGTCAAGATAAAACTCCTTTCACATACTTACCTCGTATACTATAAATCACGATTTATAAACACCTATAAGTAAAAAATAAGCTATCTCAAATGAGCACTAAGCCTTCTCCAACACTTTTGGCTTCTCGACGTGGCCAACGCCGCCGTAGCCTTCCACCTCGTAGATGCCTATCAAGTTTTCTCTCAGCCCATCTTTGCCTTCATCGAGAAACAAGCCTTACAGAGATTCCCCACAAACCAACTCTTGAACAAAGAATTCAAAGTCACATTACTTCCTGGTTTTGCTCAATTTGAGGTTGGTTTCAAGGACTTGTTATGTGGTACTCACCACACTGGTCTCTATATTGCTTCCTTTCTTCAATGACGTTGTGGGGATTATTAGGGCATTAGGGTTTTGGCCGTTGAATGTGCATTTTCCGGTGGAAATGTATATTAAGCTGAAGAAGGTAACAAAATGGAGTGGGAGGTGAGTTTGCTTCAAGATTCTGAGTATGGCGCGCGTGTCTTTTTGTGTCCATTATTGCTTTTGCTGGGTCATTTCCTGGTGTTTATCTTGACATCAAGAAGTCCTAGCCATTCCATTAATCAAACTATTCTTGCATTAATCCTCTTGTTTGTTTGTGTTATGTGTTGTGTCTTAACTTTTTCCTTTTTCTTTTACAAGAGATAGTAGGTAAACAAATCCAACAAGGGCGAACAATGTAAGCTATACCTATGTGTTAGATCTCATGTTTTGATGATAACAAAAGAATGGTTTGAAAAGGAAATGTTTAATAATCAAGCTTGAACTAGTTAATGACAGGAATAAGCTTTACTTGAGGTAAGCAAGGAAGTAGTGAAGATTGGCCAAGAGAAAATGCTGAGGAACCTGATCAGAAGTGCATTTTCTAAGGCATTACTCGAGGCGCTACTCGAGTAATGAGCCAAAACTTGAAGTAACCAAGCAAGACTTCCAGTTACCTGCCACCATTACTCGAGGCGTTACTCGAGTAACCAGGTAAAACTTTAAGGTTGCTCTCGGCCTGCTAATGTTACTCGAGGAGCTACTCGAGTAACCATGTGAAAACTTCCAGTTACCTTCAAGTTTTCCCCATGATACTCGAGGAGCTACTCGAGTACCTGTGTTTCCTAAAATATGAACCTCTCGGCATTTTGTACCACTGCTAATGTTACTCGAGGAGCTACTCGAGTAACCAGGTCAGAAACTTCCAGTTTGCCTTCAAGTTTTTCATCATACTCGAGGAGCTACTCGAGTAACCGTGTATTTGAAAATATCAAGCTCTCGGCACTTTGTACCACTGCCAATGTTACTCGAGGAGCTACTCGAGTAATGCACTAAGGTGAATGAAAAACTTGAGGTTAGTACCCGATTAACTGGATTTCTCTTTTTCATCTTCCTCGAGTACTTACTCCATTAAACAAGTTTTTCATGGTTTATTTTAAGTGGATTCCTCGAGTATGTACCCCAGTATATGCAAATGTTTCCAATCTAAACTTCAAAGTCATTACCAGAGTAATTCACTTTCAAAAGTTTCAGTTACTCGAGGAGCTACCCGAGTAACCTATGCAAAAAGGAGTGCATTACTCGAGTAGGTACTCGAGTAATGAGGTAAGTGCTCTCGGCATTTACATCCTGCCAACATTACTGGAGTAGAGCATCAAGTAACCAAAGTTTATTTGAAGGTTTACTCGAGTTGGTACCCGAGTAACTCATAAAGTGGTGAATGCATTACTCGAGTAGGTACCCGAGTAAATAACTATTCCAAAGGTTTGAAATTTAGTTTACTCCATGCACTACCCGAGTAATCTTGTTTCTCTTCATTGACTTTCAAATAAATAATGATTTCACGATGTTACTCGAGGAGCTACTCGAGTAAGCATACCCAGAAATTTAGAAATCATTCAATCTTTGAATATATTGCTTCCTATATGATTAACCTTTCATTGTATTAGCATTCTTAGTATATTTATAGAGAAACAATGAAGAAATCATATCAAGAGATGAAAGTCAAATCAAACGTTCAAATGCCAACCACCGCCAACGGATATTTTTCAAAAACTTGAAAAGTCAACAGTGGCTGCGCACTCACCAACGGACGGAAGGAAGTGTTTCAACGGTCATCAACAACATATCTATATATATGGGAACCTTCAAACAGAGAAGAACAACCAAGCATCTATACGAACGAATCATTAAGTTCATTGCTCTGTTTTCACATTGAAATTGTATTCATATGCTTCAGTGATTATCATTTACTCTTTGAGAGAGATATTTCATTCAAACTCAATATTTGTTATTGAGATAACTTAAGGTTGTGGAACCTTGAGTTGGGATTGGATTACAACCTGTAAGGGGGAGCGAGTGTCCAGGTGAAGGAACTTGCTTGTACTGTGGTGCCAAGAACCCACTGAATCTTGGAAGTGATAGTGAAACTCTCAGAGAAGCTCTGAGGACTGGACGTAGGTCAAAGTGGTTGTGACCGAACCAGTATAACTCTCGGTGTACACTTCGGTGATATTTCTCCTTACTCTTTATTGCTTTATATTCACCGTCAAGTTTTTATATTTGCAACGAAATTTCAGTATCACCCAATTCACCCCCCCTCTTGGGTGAAACGCTTGGTCTAACATTTGGTATCAGAGAGTAGGTCTTCTTGTTAAGGTATAACAACCTAAGAAGGATCCAATGGCAAGCATGGGTGAAGGAATTCTTCCCGACGAAGCATCCATCACTAGACCTCCCGGTTTCAATGGAGAACACTTTTCTTTCTGGAAAGCAAAATTCAGAGTGTTCGTGATGGCTACTGAATATGGGCTATGGGATGTAATCGAGAGTGGAAATTATCAACCTACAAAGACTGTAGATTCTCAGAAAATTCCAAAGACGCCAGCGGAATATGATGAGAATAACAAGAAACTTATCACTCTCAATAGCAAGGCAATTCTGATGTTACAAAGCTCTTTGAGTCAAAATGAATACTTCAGAATTTGCACACTCCCAACAGCAAAGGAAATGTGGGAAGCTCTGGAAATTGCTCATGAAGGAACTTCGGGAATAAAGGAGAATCGAATCAACACCTTGATCACAGAATTCGATCTACTTCGAATGAAATCAGGTGAGTCAATTTCTGAATTCGAACTTAGATATACCCATCTTGTTAATCAACTTGCAGCACTTGGAAAAGTATATGATCAAAATATCCAAGTACGAAAGATTTTGAATATTCTTTCTAAAGAGTGGGAGGCCAAAGTCACTGCGATAGAAGAGGCAAAAGGAGAATCAATGAGATCAGTTGCTTCTCTATTTGGAAGTCTTTCTGAATATGAAAGCAAACTAAAGTTCAAACGAGAACTAGATGACATCAGTGACAAAAGAAAGAAAGGTCTAGCACTAAAAGCGAAAGAAGAAAATCAAGATGAAGATGAGGAGTTTGATGATGATGAAATGGGCTTAATCATAAAACGATTCAGAAAGTTCTACAAGAAAGGTCAAGGCTTCAAACACTTTCAAAAAGGAGGAACTAGCAACAAAGACCATATCATTTGCTATGAATGTGGAAAACCAGGACATATCAAATCAGAATGTCCAGAGCTCAATCAAAAGAGCAAAGAAAAGAGAAAAGGCAAATTCTTTAACAAAAAGAAGGCCTTTGTATCTGCTATATGGGGAGATAGTTCCTCAGACGAAGAAAGTGATGAGGAAGAAGTAGCCAATATATGTCTTGTTGCTCAAGAAGAGACGGAAGAAGAGGTAAATGATTCTGAACCTACCTATGATGAATTACTCTCTGAATATAATGCTTTACATTCTGAATTCATCAAAGTAGTTAAAGAATTAATTGTTTTCAAAAAGAAAAACAAAGCTCTTGAAATTGAACTTAAAGAAAGTTCAGAAAAGAATTGTGAAAATTGTTCTTTGTTGAAAAAGAAAAACATTGATCTCACAAAAACTCTTGAAAAATTTACCAAAGGAAGTGAGATGCTAAGTGTGATTTTAAAAGAACAACGATTTGTAAATGACCGATCTGGTATTGGATATGATCCAAAAACAGATAAAAGGAAAGGTAAAAAGAAAGTAGGAGGAAAGCCATATTTAAATTATTTCCAACATTCTGTGCATATATCAAATCCTTTTGCATTTTGTAATTACTGTAACAGAAAAGGTCATTATACCTCTTCATGCATTCATAAAAAGAAAAGAACAATAGGAACCTACAAATGGGTAGCTAAAGGCACATATGTTCAGAAAATCATTTATACTAACCCAAAAGGACCCAAAAAGAAGTGGGTACCTAAGACTTAGTCATTTGATTGCAGGTATGTCTTAAAGCATCCAAAAATAACAAGTGGTTCATAGACAGTGGATGCTCTAGACATATGACCGGAGATTTCGAAAGTTTTACCACATTGCAACCTAAGGAAGGTGGAAAGGTAAAATTTGGAGGAAATCAATCCAGAAAAATAGCAGGAATTGGTGAAATCAAAAATGACAAAGGCATACAAATCAAAGATGTATATTACGTTGAAGGCTTGTGTCATAATTTGCTGAGCGTAAGTCAAAGTGCAGATAAAGACAACTGGATAATATTTGATTCAGAGGAATGTCTAATTATCAACAAGAAAGACTTACTACTTGATAAGAAGAATATCAAGGCTAAGCTTAGAGCAAAAAGGGAAGGTAACTGCTATACCTTAGATATTAGTAGAAATGAATCTGAAAATTGTTTTCTGAGTAATACCGATGAAAGTTGGCTATGGCATAAGAGATTGGCTCATGTCAATATGCATCAACTAGGTAAACTACTCAAAAAGGATTTAGTGCTTGGATTACCTAAAGTAAATTTCAAAAACGATTTGATTTGTGATGCATGTCAAAAGGGTAAACAAACTAAATCGTCTTTCAAATTGAAAAATGAGATTTCAACAAATAGACCACTTCAATTATTACATATGGATTTAGTTGGTCCAGCAAGAGTAAAAAGTCTTGGTGGTAACTTATATTCATTGGTTATTGTTGATGATTTCTCTAGATTTACATGGGTTATCTTTCTATCGTCAAAGGATGAAACCTTTGAAGAATTTATTGTTTTTGCCAAGAAAGTGCAAAATGAGAAAGGTATGTCAATTGCAGGTATTAGGACTGATCATGGTGGAGAATTTGAAAATCAAGCCTTTGAAGAGTATTGTGATACTAATGGTATTGATCACAATTTCTCTGCTCCAAGGACGCCCCAACAAAATGGAGTTGTGGAACATAAGAATAGAGTGCTTACTGAAATGGCTAGAACAATGTTGAATGAAAAGAACATGTCTCAAGTTTTCTGGGCTGATGCTATGAGTACAGCATGTTATATTTCAAATAGAGCCTATATCAGAACGAAACTTGGGAAGACACCATACGATCTATTCAAAGGAAGGAAGCCAAACATTGCTCATCTACACATCTTCGGTTGTAAGTGTTTCATTCATAATAATGGCAAAGATAACTTAGGAAAATTTGATTCTAAAACTGATGAAGGAATTTTCCTAGGATACTCTAACCGAAGTAAAGCATATAGAGTTTTCAATAAAAGAACATGTGTTGTTGAAGAATCAATTCATATTGTGTTTGATGAATTTGAATCCTCTGACAAAACCATTGATGAAGAACAGGAAGTTGTTTTAAATCAAGAAAATGGTCAATCTATTTCTAAGTCTCTTATTCCAGAAGTTGATGAAACTAAGGAAGAAGAACAATCACTAGGTCAACCTAAAGCCTGGAAATACAATAGAAGTCATCCCTTAGATCAAGTCATAGGAGATGTGAATGAAGGGATCAAAACTAGAAATAGAGTTTTCAATGAAGTAAGTTTTTCTGCATTCATTTCTGAAATTGAACCTTCTAACATTGATGAAGCCCTGTCAGACAATGATTGGGTCATAGCAATGCAAGAAGAACTAAATCAATTTGAAAGGAATCAAGTTTGGGATTTGGTGCCCCGACCCAAAGATCATACGATCATTGGTACTAAATGGGTATTCAAAAACAAACTTGATGAATCTGCAATTATTTTCAGAAACAAGGCAAGATTGGTGGCCAAAGGCTATAATCAGGAAGAAGGAATTGATTATGAGGAAACGTATGCTCCAGTGGCTAGATTGGAAGCTATACGTGTACTCTTAGCCTTTACATGCATCAAAGGATTCAAACTCTATCAAATGGATGTTAAGAGTGCCTTTCTAAATGGTTACATCATGGAGGAAGTGTATGTAGAACAACCTCCAGGTTTTGAAGATGTAACTAAACCGGACCATGTTTTCAAACTTAAAAAGGCTTTGTATGGTTTAAAACAAGCTCCTAGAGCCTGGTATGAAAGGCTTAGTAAGTTTCTCATCGATCAAGGTTTTGTACGGGGAAAAGTTGATACAACATTATTTATAAATCGAAAACGTGATGATATTTTAATTGTTCAAATATATGTTGATGATATTGTTTTCGGTGCTACTAATGAATCTCTGTGTAAGGAATTTTCTGAGATTATGCAGGGAGAGTTTGAGATGTCAATGATGGGAGAATTGAATTTCTTTCTTGGTTTGCAAATCAAACAAAGAAAGAATGGAATCTTCATATCTCAAACAAAGTACTTAAAAGAGCTATTGAAGAAGTATGGAATGGATGAAGCAAATGGCTCAGACACGCCTATGAGCTCAACAACGTTGCTTGATGCTGATGTTAAAGGGAAAGACTACAATATCACAAAATATAGAGGAATGATTGGATCATTACTCTATCTCACGGCAAGCAGACCAGACATCCAATTTAGTGTTGGCATATGTGCAAGATATCAATCAGCACCAAAGGAATCACATGCTGAAACGGTCAAACGAATCTTTAGATATCTCGCTGACACACCAGAATTGGGTCTGTGGTATCCCAAAGGAAGAAGTGAATATTTAATCGCTTATTCAGATTCTGATCATGGAGGATACAAGACAGACAGAAAGAGCACCAGTGGACAAGGACAATTTCTTGGAGGATCTCTTGTCTCGTGGTTCAGCAAGAAACAAAATACAGTGTCTCTTTCGTCAACAGAAGCCGAATATGTTGCAGCCTCAAGTTGTTGTGCACAAGTGATATGGTTAAAACAACAACTACAAGACCTTGGTATTTATCTCAAAGAAATACCAATCTATTGTGACAACACTAGTACGATAAGCTTGGCAAAGAATCCAGTTCAACACTCTAGAACCAAGCATATCGATGTCAGACATCACTTCATCAGAGATCATGTCCAAAAGAAAGATGTGAAAGTGATATTCATTCCTACTCATCTTCAACTAGCTGATATCTTCACAAAACCCCTTGCAAAAGATCAATTTCTATTCATTAGAAGAGAATTGGGAATGGTAAATCCCAATGAGTTATAAGAAATTTAAGTATTTCATAATATTAGATGAAGTCATTTAATAATGTTTTGATGATCACTAACTTAAGCTTCGGAGTATATAGAAATGTGTTTTGCAGGAAGGTTGAAATTCTGTTTTGAGAAACAAAAACAGAGGTGATCAGAGGACACATTTACTGGAGTACCAACTTGAAGTAATGGTTGACAGAAAAGCAATACCCGAGGAGCAACTTGAAGTAAAGAAGTACTTTACTCGAGTATGTACTCGAGTAATGGCCCCCAAAACTGGAAGTAACGGATCAGGTTACTTGATTTTCAAATGTAACGGTTCAGATTTCAAAGAAATGAAGAGTCAGAAGTTGAGAAGCTATTTACTCGAGGCAGGCCTCGAGTAAATTTGAAGCTTACTCGAGGAAGGCCTCGAGTAATGTCGGAGCTCAGATTCTCAAAGTGTTAAATAATGACTCAAACCTGAATCAAATGGACTATGAATGATCGAGGGAACATCCATGGATAATTACTATATTATTCATGCCAGGTACGCAATTTAAATCATTTTTTTTTTGAATTTTTCTGTATGAACACTCGAGGAAGGCCTCGACTAAACGTGAATGTTACTCGAGTAAGGCCTCGAGTAAAGTCGGGATTTAGGTCTTTATCTTGCGCAAACTTGGTCATTTCCACAAAATCTCCTCGAGTAAATCACTATACACCCTTTCAAAAACTTTTCCTAATCGATTCCTTGCCCCATTTCCGTCAAAACCCAACTGATTTCAAGTCCAAAAACTTTCTATTTTGTTCAAAATCCGTCTGCCCTATTCTCGCGATAGTTACCCTGTTTTCTGAGATTTCTGACTTTTCTGTGATTCAAAATGGTTAGAACCAAGAATCTCAACTTCACTGATTCCTCTGATTCACAACAAAACCCTGATCTTCTTTCTCCTCCTCCAACAAAGAGAAGAAAATTAATCCCTAGACCAAAAGCCAAAACCCCTCTTAAACCTCAACCACAACCTAAAGCCAAAGGTGTGGTGATCAAAGAGCCTATTGTGACTAGGGCTCAGTCTAAAAAGAGCACATCTACTGGAAGAAGCAAAGGTGTCAAAACTCCCTCACCTTCTCATTCTGATTCCTCTACACCCTCATTCACTCCAAAGCCTATCAAGAAGCCAAAATATGACAAGAAAGTGGCTGATGCAATGGCTGGGATCATTGACCAAATGGAGAAGGGTCAATCATCCAAGAAATCCAAGATTCCAGAGGCAGAGATCACTACCCCTCCAAAGGGATTCAATGTGGGGAAATTGGTGGAGTCTCCCAAGTACCTGACACAGTTCTCCAGAAGAAAAGTGTGTAAAACACACTATGTGGATCTCAGGCTACTTGAAGAGGTATTGAAGCACGATCTTAGTCCTTATCTAGAGCCTTTTATGCCTTGGTTGTCCATTAGATTACCTTTTTGCACCAAGGTAATTACTCATTTTTACTGTAACCTAGAAATCACTGATGAGCCTAACCGAACCTCAGTTGAGGAAGAGATGACCACCACAGTGAGAGGTCAAAAAATTCTTATATCTCCCTCTAGGATCAATCTATGGTTAGGAATTGAGAATCCCCCGGATGATATCTATTCCGAGCTTGAGCCAAATCAAATTTTCACTATCCTAAAGCCCGGTGAGTTAGTTGGCCCCCTAAACTTTAAACCGAGTGACATGTGTGATCACCATAGGGTCCTTTGGTACATTTACTCTAGGTCCCTAGTAAACAAAGCCAACAACTATACCCATTTCTCGGATAGGGACTATAGATGGTTTGCTTCACTCCTCTTGAAAGAGCAAAAGGATCTGGGAGAGTACATATTTTCAGAAATGAAGAGGTATAAGGTGGATGGAAAAGGGACTACTCCAATGCCATATCCCCAAATTGTGTCTCTTATCCTGAAAGAGAACAAAATATGGTACTTGGATAGTAAGGAGCCAATTGAGAGGGTGACCCCAGTGGGGAGGAACCAGATTGGTAAACTGTATATCGACATCCCTCTGAAAGGCCCACTGGAGTCTGGGTCCAAGAAGAAGCGAAAGGCGACTGAGGTAGAGACTAGTAAGATAGATGACACTCAGTCATCGGCTCCAGCTGCTACCACATCTTCACCATCTTTCCTGAATGCCACTCTCCAGCACTTTATGGAGAATATGCTCCGAGGCTTTCATGTGGACATAGCCAACACCAATGCAGAACTCATAACCCACATGAACACAAAAATGGGAGAGTTGGTTAAAAGAATGGATCGAAGGCACGAGGAGCTACTAGCAGAGCAACGTGCCCAGGGAGAGACTTTGAGACTGATACTGGCACGTTTGGATTCCCTGGGTCCTGGACCTTCTGCCGGTCCTTCTTCATCTGCACCACCACCACCTCCAGAAAATCCTCCTATTGTTGATCCTATTCCGGAGGCTGAACCATCTACCCCTATGGTTTCTGATCCACTTGAGCCCCAAGGAAAAGACATCTTATTCACAGTAGATGATCCTGAAACCCTTGAGTCTACACATATCATTATTGGTGATTCACCTCAAAAGCCACAGCCTGAGACCGCTCCTAAACCTATTCCCTCTCCTACCCAAACAGAGGTAGTATCATCTTCTTCCTCTGAACATATCACTCCAGTGTTAGACACACCTCCAGAAGCTCAGACCACTATGGTTGTCTTTCAACCTTCTCCTCTCCTGCCTAGAGATGATATCCAAATTCCACCTCTCAATCTTCCTGAACCAGAGTCATCCAGTTCCTTTGATTCATCTAGTTCAGATAGTGTTCTTCCAGTAAAGCCCATCTCTATGGTGAAGCCTCCTAGCCCTACACTTGATTGATGAAGCCAAAAAGGGGGAGAAGAGCTTGAGAGTGATTTTGTGGACTTGTCCTAGTTGTCCTTGCTTAATTTGGGGGATTTGGTTGTATATGGGCTCTAGGGTGCATTTTGTTATTAATCTTTCTTGAACTTAACTTGTAATTTGAATTTCTTAAATTTTAATGCAAGTGTGTTTAAATTATGACTTCATTTGATTTCATTTAAGTTTGTGAATTATGATACATGTTTGGACTAATGAAGTTGTTATGTATGCAAGGTATAATCAACTTAATAAGAAATAATTAATTAAGAATCCAATTTGAAAAACCATGTTCAAAATCACCAAGTTTTGTCATCATCAAAAAGGGGGAGAATGTTAGATCTCATGTTTTGATGATAACAAAAGAATGGTTTGAAAAGGAAATGTTTAATAATCAAGCTTGAACTAGTTAATGACAGGAATAAGCTTTACTTGAGGTAAGCAAGGAAGTAGTGAAGATTGGCCAAGAGAAAATGCTGAGGAACCTGATCAGAAGTGCATTTTCTAAGGCATTACTCGAGGCGCTACTCGAGTAATGAGCCAAAACTTGAAGTAACCAAGCAAGACTTCCAGTTACCTGCCACCATTACTCGAGGCGTTACTCGAGTAACCAGGTAAAACTTTAAGGTTGCTCTCGGCCTGCTAATGTTACTCGAGGAGCTACTCGAGTAACCATGTGAAAACTTCCAGTTACCTTCAAGTTTTCCCCATGATACTCGAGGAGCTACTCGAGTACCTGTGTTTCCTAAAATATGAACCTCTCGGCATTTTGTACCACTGCTAATGTTACTCGAGGAGCTACTCGAGTAACCAGGTCAGAAACTTCCAGTTTGCCTTCAAGTTTTTCATCATACTCGAGGAGCTACTCGAGTAACCGTGTATTTGAAAATATCAAGCTCTCGGCACTTTGTACCACTGCCAATGTTACTCGAGGAGCTACTCGAGTAATGTACTAAGGTGAATGAAAAACTTGAGGTTAGTACCCGATTAACTGGATTTCTCTTTTTCATCTTCCTCGAGTACTTACTCCATTAAACAAGTTTTTCATGGTTTATTTTAAGTGGATTCCTCGAGTATGTACCCCAGTATATGCAAATGTTTCCAATCTAAACTTCAAAGTCATTACCAGAGTAATTCACTTTCAAAAGTTTCAGTTACTCGAGGAGCTACCCGAGTAACCTATGCAAAAAGGAGTGCATTACTCGAGTAGGTACTCGAGTAATGAGGTAAGTGCTCTCGGCATTTACATCCTGCCAACATTACTGGAGTAGAGCATCAAGTAACCAAAGTTTATTTGAAGGTTTACTCGAGTTGGTACCCGAGTAACTCATAAAGTGGTGAATGTATTACTCGAGTAGGTACCCGAGTAAATAACTATTCCAAAGGTTTGAAATTTAGTTTACTCCATGCACTACCCGAGTAATCTTGTTTCTCTTCATTGACTTTCAAATAAATAATGATTTCACGATGTTACTCGAGGAGCTACTCGAGTAAACTTCAAGGGTTACTCGAGGAGCTACTCGAGTAAGCATACCTAGAAATTTAGAAATCATTCAATCTTTGAATATATTGCTTCCTATATGATTAACCTTTCATTGTATTAGCATTCTTAGTATATTTACAGAGAAACAATGAAGAAATCATATCAAGAGATGAAAGTCAAATCATACGTTCAAATGCCAACCACCGCCAACGGATATTTTTCAAAAACTTGAAAAGTCAACAGTGGCTGCGCACTCACCAACGGACGGAAGGAAGTGTTTCAACGGTCATCAACAACATATCTATATATATGGGAACCTTCAAACAGAGAAGAACAACCAAGCATCCATACGAACAAATCATTAAGTTCATTGCTCTGTTTTCACGTTGAAATTGTATTCATATGCTTCAGTGATTATCATTTACTCTTTGAGAGAGATATTTCATTCAAACTCAATATTTGTTATTGAGATAACTTAAGGTTGTGGAACCTTGAGTTGGGATTGGATTACAACCTGTAAGGGGGAGCGAGTGTCCAGGTGAAGGAACTTACTTGTACTGTGGTGCCAAGAACCCACTGAATCTTGGAAGTGATAGTGAAACTCTCAGAGAAGCTCTGAGGACTGGACGTAGGTCAAAGTGGTTGTGACCGAACCAGTATAACTCTCGGTGTACACTTCGGTGATATTTCTCCTTACTCTTTATTGCTTTATATTCACCGTCAAGTTTTTATATTTGCAACGAAATTTCAGTATCACCCAATTCACCCCCCCTCTTGGGTGAAACGCTTGGTCTAACACTATGTTTCTTCTAGAACTGGTTTCCTGCTATGCAAAGTGTTTAGCAAAGATCGCCAACTTTATTTTGGCTTTTGACGAAATAAGAGTTGTTGATGATGTTAGAGTCTCTCTAACTTCTTCTAGGGCGAGAATGAAGTTAGCATTTTCTACTAACAACAACTTTGCTTATCAAGTAAATTGGGTCCTAATTTTTTTAGTGTGGTTTTGTTTAATAACATTATGCCTCTGTTTTCTATAAAACAGCATCACCGCAACAAGTGCACGAATCCCATGTTTGTGGAGTACAAAAAGTTAGTTGGGACTGGTGAGAGGCAGAGAACGGCGTCGTTCCAAAAAAGTGAAAGGGACGAGGTAAGGACTTTTTGGGCCAATACAAAGGAAAATGACTTGGATGGGGGGCATGATTAAATTGGGCCAACCCAATTTAGCTATCTATCAAGTGAGTATCTTTTTTTTTTTTGGAATGTCAATGATATAATACTCATCTTGGTGGTCATCGATCCTTAATATGAGATCTAATTAGGGAGTTAATCTTGATTTTAAATATAATACATATTTTTCAATACTTTCTTAATTTACTCCTTTTGATGCTTCTTTAATAATAATCAAGTGAGAGAGATGAGGAAAATTAAGAAAAATGATTAAGGTATTTTAGAAAAAACATATCATATTGACTAACTTCTTTAATCAAATCAAATTAGGAAAATAAATTTTACATTAGCAACTAAAGGGATGAAGTTTAATTTAAACAAGAAATTTTCAACACCCCAATTAAATTGAACTGTAAACTAAGTACCTGTACGTATCTGCTTATGTCCACGTGTCTGTAAAATAGCCATGTGTATTTTGTTCTATTATGTAGAAGCTTGCTTGTAAATACGATGCCTCATCAGTTGTAAGGGGCATTCGACCTTGAAATAAAAAATCTGGTGTTTTACAATGCTTTTCTTCTAAACTTTTCTCTTCACCTTCTGAAAACCTGAGTTCTTAACATATCATCTCTATCTCTGTGATAGATTCTAGTATGCTCTGCACTTATCTCTTTATGAGGAACCTGTGCATCAGAAAGAATCTGATCATGATCCTGTGAAGAGCACTAGAGAAATAAGAAACTGTTAAGTATCAGAATTTCTGTAAGATCGAGGGTTCTAACGTGTCCTTGAGCGAAGAGGGAAAGCTCGGACTTACTTGAACTAAGGTTGAAAGATGTTTCTGGTATGCTATAGTTTGTTATTTCTCAGTCCATTTGTTTCAGATAGGATAGATCTTGGTCACAATGCCTTTGTTGGTGTCTTCATCTTAGATCTTTCGGTCTCATATAAGAAGACACCACACAGACATTAAGATCTGGATACATCCACCCTCCACTTGGTATCAAAGCCATAGAATTTTTGAGATAGTGATGATATGTTATGAATAAAGGTAAATAAGAGGAAACCTAGAAATCATGAGTGAAGCATTTAGCTCTTCGAATCTTTCTAATCCTCCCTCTACTACTCTTATATCCCAATTTACCTTTAGAAATCTCCCTTCTTCTGTAAAAAGAACTCTTTCTCAAAAAATAGAAAACCTCATAGAGATCAATCATCTTCCAAAAGATGCTTTAATTTATGAGACAAATCTTCCTCTTCTTAGTCCATATAGTGTTTACTACCGAACCAACAGTCTTACCAGAAATATCAGGACTCTTCTGACCACTAGGAGACCTCATGCTAAAGAGGTTGTTCAAACGACAAAGTTGGAGCAGTGTCATCTTCCAGCAACAACAGAGGAACAATATGCTACCATTGAGATACCACAGCCTCTGATCAATCATTGGATATCTGAAGGATATACCCATCTCTATATGAGGGCTATCCGACTAGCTTTGACTCTTCATGGAAGAAAAGGCATGCCAGTTACAACTCGAGTTGCTCTAGTTGACTCCACATACAAACAGTATCCTAATGCTCTTATTGGCGCTCTTTTAACCACTTTGAGCAATGGAACTATTATCCTGACTATCCAGCCAGACTTCAAAATCAACCTGCTGGATTCTACTCTGACTAATCGATTCAAAGTGCAAGTTCAAATTGTTGGAGCTGAACAGAATCCTAAAGCTATCATGGCTACTCTACAATATCAAGTGGTTTATAGACTTCAGAATCACTCTCTTGATCTTCACCTACCAAATTCTATAAAAGATGCTTTTTTTGCATATCCAATAGATCTAATGATATTTCTATCATTCAGATTCCCAGATAAATTCCACGGGAAGAACTCTCTCAGTTAATGCCTCTTGAATGGATCAATAATTATGAAAAGATTTTCCATGGAATTCAACCAGATGTCCATATTATCATACCTCCTCTCATCCAGAGACTTTCAGACATCACAATAAAAACTACTTTTGAAAGACCTAACCCACATGCACCTTCTATACCTCTTGGAAGGATTCTTACTCTCTCTCCTGCCTATACACCCTCTAGAAGAGATCCACCTATAGCATGGGTAAACCATAATGCAAACCCTTGCTATGTTTCTCATCTAAATGGTCACTTCTTATGGGTTATACCTGGTTCAGGTATATGTGATCCTGACTGTGAGTGTGATACTCCAGAATGGTGGGAAGAGTCTGATGATGAACAAGGACTTTACCCATACAAATATGCCATCAAGCAAGCCAAGAAAAATAAATCCTTTGTAGAATCTTCTTGTTCTTACAAGAATGACAGATGTCATAAAGATGATGATGACTATGGCTCTTCACAACTTGTTTAGAAAAAGAGAAGAGGTTGGCAACCTCCACCTCCTTCTGAAAGATCTTCCAAAGATATGTCCCTTGTTGAACTGATGATAGAAACAGTGCATATAGATCTTGTCCAAAAGTTTTTTCTAGAACCAGTAATTCCAGCTGTTCCACCAACACTTACACAATCATTACCATGCATAGGGATGATCAAACATTCTTATGACTCTGAATTTCCTCCTCTTAAGAGAAAAATAAATGAAGACACTAAGGTTTCTTCTCGACCTTATGTTATTCCAAACACGGTTGATTCTTAGGGAAATCTCATACCAGCATCTGCAGCTGAAGAAGTTCTAAATTGGCATACTCAGAATGCAGTTTGTCAAAATATGGCGCTAACAGGACTCAACTCTAAACTTGATTCTCTAACAATCAAGACAGAAGGACTATCCTCTCAAATAGGACTACTTTCTGAATAAGTCAGACAGCTATATCTTTTCCAGGTGCAGCAAGCTCAAAAACTGGATGTAAAATTGAAAAGGTTTATCGCTACTGGATACATGGGACCAGAATTCCAACAGAAAAAAAGGAATTATCAGTAATACAAAAGGATCTACAGCAAATAGAACTAGATTTGGCCAGAAAATAATCTCAGGTCATATATGAATCCTATCCTTCCTATCCTACTATACCAAGATTTTCTTATCCACCTCCACCAATGACTTATCCTGATGAAACTGATTACAGTAAAGTTTTAAAAATAAACTATCCTGTTTTCAGACAATTTCAACAACCTTCACCTATACAACCTAAGCCCATTTCAAGACCCACTTTTCGTACACCAGAAAGATCTTCTTCTTATTGGCTCTCCTCCCCATCTATTTTTTATCATGGTAACAAATCAGGAAGTCAGAAACCTGTCCAACCAGGTTTAAAGATTCATGAACCTGTTGTTTCTCAGATCAATACCCAACTTTCTCCACAAAAAGAAAAATAGAAATATTCTGAAACCTTGACTCCCCAAATTCCTCCAAACACTACCCAGCCTCAAAATGCTACCTTAGCCATCTTCCAAACACAAGACCCTACTGAGCCATTATCGGATTCATCTAGTTCTCTATAAGATGATTTTTCTATCTCTGATGATGATGATTCAGAAGATCATCTGACTGATATTACCAGAATTGCAATGGTCCAACCTAATGATGATGATGACAGTAAAGTTGAGGAATCTCATGTTGATCAGCCTAATCCTCCTAATACTCATAAGCAACAACATGATTTTACTTACAAGCCAACTTCAGGACCTTGGTTTACCTTTGATGATACTCCACAAGATAAATGGAGACAAAGACTCCATGAATTTAGAGCATGGATTGATTTGCAGCTTACAGCACAAGGGGTAACTCTTGAACAAATTCTTAAAGAGTTTGTTTCCAGATTTACGGGCTCTCTAAGAGATTAGTTCCAAAATCTCAGTGCTTATCAGAAACTTTAGGCTACACAAGTTGACAATCCTGGACAGATCCTAGGTGCTATTCATAAAGAATTTATTGGAAACTTCAATCTTATTGATAAAAGAGACAGACAAGAATTCTTTGAGACGAAATGTTGTTCTCTCAACAAAAAAGATCTGCAAAAGCATTATATCAGAATGGTTGAAAAGTAATACATGCTGAATGGCTACAATGATGTCAATCCCGGCATACTTTCATAGCTTCTCTTCCTGATCAACTTCAACCTGAACTTCACAGAAGTATTAATGCTCTTCGCAGAGATGTCTCAAATTTCTATTGGAGAAATTTACTAACTGGCTCTTGCAACTGTTGATAAGCTTTATGAACAACACAAGTATGTTAATGATATGCTCAAAGGCACTACAAAGCTGAAACATGCTTGCAAAAAACCGTACTTGAAGATTAAATGCAAAGATCCCAAGGTATGTCACTGTTCAACAAAAAAGAAATCTCACTACCGTTCGTACTCCAGAAAACCTGAAAAGAGATTCTTTCCTAAAAGGCAATTCAAAAAGCAAAGAAAGGCTAGATTCTTTAAACCCAAAAGATTCTCAAAAGGCAAAGGAGATCGATGTTTTATCTACAGAAAGAAGGGACATTTTGCAAAGAATTGTCCTCACAAAACTAAAAAAGACATCAAGATGATTCAAAGGCTCCATAAAGTCTTGATGATCACAGATGAAAATGCAGATATTGAAACTTTTCTTGAAGAACAACCCTTTGAAGATCATGATACTCAGTATGTTCTTCCACTTTCTGATGAAGAAGAAGATTCAAAAATCTCTGACTTCTCTGATCTTGAATCTGAGATAGATGAAGAAGAGATTTATCCTTATGGATCAATCAATCTCATCCAACCCGTTCAACCTTCCTCAAAAAAACTAGAACATATTTTCATAGGATCTCTTGGTTCACTTCGATCCAACCCTAAAGAAAATCTCAATATTCCTCTGCCAAATATAAAAGTCCAAGTCCTTCAGATAAATACTCTAAACCTGTCACAGCTATTGCCTTCTTTGATACTGGATCCTGTAAAACAGCCATGAAACCTCATATTCTTCCTCCTGAAGAGTGGGTTCCTCATAATCAGTATTTTCTCACAGCTGATGCTAAACATTTCAAAATTGATCTTATTTCCAGGTGAAAGATTGGAATCAAATTCTTCCCAGGATGTACTTTGAAGATTAAAGTACTAGGAAGTGATCTTCCAGGCAAAGATATTCTGTTAGGATTTGATGCTTTCTATCATACTCAGAATCTTATGATCCTACCCAAAGGGATTAAATGGAAAGGAAATTTCAGTCCTTATACAGAAATTCCCAGTCTGTTTGAACTCCAACAGGCTCCGCTTCAATATTATGATATCAAGGATCAATTGGTTCAATATTGTTCAGATAGTCATGATCAATTTCCTTATCTTTCCCCGTTATGGAAAAATCAGGAGTTTTTTTTATCAAACTTCCTTTAAAAAAGAATGAGGATATTAATCCGACTAAAGCTTCTCATCCAGGTATGAATCATGATGATTTGAAACTTGCTAGAGATGAATGTGCAACTTTATTAAGGCAAGGACTCATTGAAGCTACCAAGTTTGATTGGGCTTGCCATGCCTTTTATGTTGAAAAAAGATCAGAAATCAAATGAGGGAAAAAGAGACTTGTCATTGATTACAAACCACTAAATCATTTCCTCCAAGATGATAAGTTTCCCTTGCCAAGGCCCAATACTTTGTTTGCCCATCTCAAAAAAGCCCAAATCTTTTCAAAGTTTGATCTTAATGCAGGATTTTGGTAATTGGGTATCCACCCAGATGATAAGCCCAAAACTGCTTTCTGTATTCCAAATGCCTAATACTAGTAGACTGTTATGCCTTTTGGTCTAAAAGTTGCCCCATCACTATTCCAAAAAGCCATGACCAGAATATTTGAACCCATCCTACCAAATGCCCTGATATACATTGATGATATTCTCCTTTTTTCTGAAGATGAACCTTCACATAGAGTCCTATCATCCAGATTTACTGAAATCATAGGACAATATGGCATTATGCTCTCTTCAAAGAAAAGCGAGATTGGAGTCACAGAAATTGAATTTTTGGGTATGCATTTCCATAATGGTCAGTACAGCCCTGGTCCTCATATCGCACAAGAATTGTTGAATTTTCCTGATGATAATTTTACTGTTAAACACATTCAATAATTCCTCGAGATTGTAAATTATCTCAGAGATTTTATCCCTCATATGTCTCATCATACTAGCCAGCTGTCCAAGCTTCTTAAGAAGAATCCTCCGCAGTGGGGAAAATAACAAACAGATGCAGTCAAAATTCTCAAAAAGATCACTCAAAATCCTCCTCCTATGAAGATTCCAGATCAAGGAGAAAGAATCTTATAGACAGATGCCAGTGATGAATTTTGGGGTGCAATACTTCTTGAAGAAGTTAATGGAAAAAAATACTACTGTGGACATGCTAGTGGACAATTCAAAGAACCAGAAAAGCATTATCATGCTACTTATAAAGAAATTCTTACTGTCAAGCGTGGGATTGAAAAATTCAACTTTCATCTGAGCCCTTACCATTTTGTCATAGAAATGGACAATACGTCTTTTCCAAAGATGCTTAATCCAAAGAAAAAGATCTTACCAGATGCTTAGCTACTCAGATGGAAAGACTAGTTTTCTCGCTATAAATTCTCAGTGAGACATCTCAAAGGTCACCACAATACCATTACAGATTTTCTATCTAGACCTCAAAAGCCTTCTCTTCCTCCCAAACCCTTATACATTCTAACCATTTCAGAAGCACAGCTAACCATGTCCCGTAACATAAAAGCCACCATTTTCCCTCTATACACTTATCTAGAGACTCCACATCATATTCAGAAGATTGCAAAACAACAACTATTTTACTGGCTTCATCTTTTTTTTTGTAAAAACCAACCTTATTCCCCAGATACGCCACTTTAGCCTAAACACTCCCTTCACTACCTTACCTTTTCTCCCAAGACCTATGCCTAAAGAACTGTTTTGGTATTTATGGTCTTTAACCACCCTTCATGTTAGTGTTATAGCCTTTACACCATTACCCATATATCATTATCTCTGTAACAAAGACCATGAAGACTCCCTTCTCCATCAGTTCTTAAACCTTTTTGCTCCTCTACCCTACTGAAGAGGAAAACTTTACAATTTTATTGAAGATAATAATCTCTGGAGAATTGAAAAAAGAAAACAAAAAATATTTTGTTGTATTTTTGTTCTTAACAGGTACTATCATCTCCACTCTGATGGACTTTATTCTAGTGGAACAGTAGAACTGTGGAACTCTCCTTTTGACTGGGTCCGACAGAAGCAAAATACTCTTAAGGAACTTGGTCACTATCTAGGACAAATCAATGTTCGAATGAAAATAAATTGTCATGTCTTAGGCCCATTTCCATCTGAAGAAAAGTATGATCCGTTCAAAGGAATTATTCCACCAGAAACAAGCTATGTTACTCAGGGATTTGTCTCTCAGCCAACATCAAGTCAGCCTCTTACTGGAATACTTGGCCCTGAATTTCAAGATTCTCAAGATCCAAATGATGACATTCCTCAAATCAGTCTATCTCTTCTTGGATCATCATCCCAAACATTTCAGTATCCTCTTCCTGAAGATCTTAAGCTCCCTCAACCAAGCCTGACTCAAACTTCCCCGCCGTATTGCACTTAAGCCTCAATTCAAAAAGCTTTCGAGTTAGCTTATCCAGAACAATCTCATGCCTACAAGTGGGAAAGATCTCATGACTACACGTGGGATTTACACAAGGTACGTGTTGAAATGTATGGGGACCATGACTGTGACAACTTATCTCCCAATGATGATCACGAACCTATTTACAAAGATTGAATCTGGCCCCTCTAAACTGTCGGCAACATCTCAGCCTTCTATGAAGTGTCAGCAAAATCCTGGCCCTTAAGCAGCGTCGGCAACATCCTGACCATCCACGTTTCACTCTGTCCAAAAGAAATGTCAGCATCTGTAAAAAGTTAGGTCTGTGTACCTTTTGTGTACCTTATATCCGCGTGCTTCAAAAGACTTTCGGATGTGTTTAAAAAAATGTTGGGTTGGCAGGTGATCAAAGAATGTGTGAGGTTGACATATGTAACAATCATTAAAACAAGTTATGGACGTATATACAGAAGATGCTCACTTTCTTTGCACTTTTGACTCTCTTGATCATCATTTCATGGCATGTGCAGCCGGATAAGGGTTCCAGAAGCAATTCTTTTTTTGAGATACAAAGGCAAGCAAAGCTTGAAGGAGTTACAAGATCAAAGGGCTAGACCCTAAAGATTGTTCATGTGGCAGCAAACCACGCTCTAACGCAAAAAAACGAGTACATTCCGCCGGCGGTGACCCTAATTCAGCATAAATCTGGGTGTTATAGTGAGCCGATCGTGCAAGATAGTTCGCACAGCGAGTATTCTCCCTCTGTGTATGGGAAATCTTCAAGTCCCAGTCTGCATAGATAAGGGATTTGGTATCAAAGATGACGTCGTGCAAAGGGTGATCAATCTCACAATGAGTTGACAGTAAGTGGACGGCCTGAAGAGAGTCAGTGAACAGTCTGATTTTCTTGAAACCCAATTGCTTACAAAGGTGGAGACCCCGATGGATTACGTGGATTTCCGCAGCAGTTGGGAAAGAGAGTCCTAACTTCTGTTGAAATCCACGTATCCAGTTGCCTTGGTGATCGCGGATGACTCCTCCACAGGTTGATTGACCATCACTAGCAGTCAAACCATCAACGTCGATTCTAATATAGCCCTCCCCCGGGGGAAGCCAGTTAAGAAGACCTCTCTCCGAAACTTGAAAAATCTGGTGATGAAAGCGCCCGCTCTCCACACTTTCTGAAAGGTGAAAGATGCATTTGTGAACAAGCTCCTTTGGTTTATCAGCTTTACCTTCAAATGCCTGACAGCACCGGTTCTTCCAGAGAAGCCAGCATATGGTACTGAATACTTTTTGCCATGACCATCTAGCCATTCTCTTGTTTCTGGGGGAATGTTGTGAATTCCATTTAAGCCAATCCTGCAAATTACCAGAAGCAAACATAGTAGAGTATAAATGGTTAGTTAAAGAAATCCACACTCTCTGGGCCTGCTCACAGTCTCTCAGAACATGAAGGATGATTTCTTCACTCTCACACTAAAAGGGGCAAGTGTTTAGGGCACTCGGATTAAATCTCGCTCTAATCTCATTTGTCGGGAGCTTCTCATGGAAAACTTGCCACATAAAGTGTTTGACTCTTTCAGGAACACCCCAGTGCCAAAGATGCCGCCAGGGAGGTTGATGAGTAAGGGATTGCTGGTGGTAGATACCTTCGTAGGCAAATTTCAAGCTGAAGTTACCATCGGGAGCATTGCGCCAACAAACAACGTCATCTACAGTGCCCATAGGAGGGGGGAGCATCATGATTTTATCAACCACCCAATTAGGAAGGAAAGCCTCCTATTGCGCCCTGTCCCAATGACCAGAAGGGGAAGTGAAGGAGCAAACAGGAGCTTCCATATCTACAAGGTGCAAATTCCTATCAACGAAAAATTTTAGAGGCTTGTCAAGAGGGGCCCAGCAATCCTGCCAAGCATGTGTGTTTCTTCCGCTTCTGAGCTTCTTGCCAAGACCCCTTTAGAAATCCTCCCAAACCGCTACAATTCCACTCCACACGGCCGATTGGCTACGCCACTTTTGCACATGAGGAACCGAGGATAAGCCACAAGAGTATTTGGCACGAAGGCATTTGACCCACAGAGCTTCCGGTTTTGTGACTAGATTCCAACACAATTTCATGAGTAAAGCTTTGTTTTGGCAGCGAAGGTCCTTTATCCCCAATCCTCCTTCATGCTTCCTCCTTTTGAGAATGTCCCAAGCTACCAGATGCATTTTCCTGGACTCGTTATGTTGATTCCAAAAAAATTCTCTGCTTAATTTCTCAATTGCTGAAAGGACTCCTTTCGGAACCAAAGTTGATTGCATCTAATATTGAGGAATGGCAGATAGAACCGACTTGATGAGCACCGTCCGGCCTGCCATGCTCAGATATTTGCCCTTCCAGCTGGACAACTTTGATCTCACCTTTTGGAGAAGCGGAGCAAAGGTCATCTTGACTATACGTTTTTGAAGAAGGGGAACACCCAAATATTTCCCAAGGTCGGCAGTGAGCCCAACCCCCACAATCTGGCTCATCTCAAATGCTCTATTAAAGTGAACATTCTTGGACACAAACATTTTAGACTTACTCAGGTTGATCCTGTGTCCGGAAACCCTGCAAAACAATTCCATAACGTTTCTAATCTCCTCTGTCTATTCCAGAAGCAATTCTAACAACAACTTTATGTACAATATGAATATATTATATATATCGATGGCAAAAAAAAAGAAATATTATATATATACTATTCTGATCTTTAATATTCCCCAATCTTAAATATATGACGTAGTTGACTTTTAAAAAAAATTAAAGAAGCTAAATAAGTTACATAATCCTATAGCATGTTCTATATATTTAAATTATATATCAATTTATAAGTCAAATTAGTTAATTTAGAGAAAAAATGATAAATATAAATATTTTAAAATAATTTAATTAACTTTCTTAATCTCTAAAAAAAAAGTTAACTTAGTCTTATATTTAGGACCAGAGGTAGTATAAGATTTTATTTATAGTGCAATTTATGCTACAAATGAGATATTATATTAAGGAATAAAGAAATGATATACAGAAAAAGGGAGATGGATCTAATGTAAGTGATTGACGAACATAACAAAAGCACAAAAGCCTACATATAAAAAAAGAAGGAAAATTATTACGAGGTCCCAAATAAAGAATGTAATCATTAAACGTTTCAATAACCAGTGAGCAGAATAGATACATTGTTATTGTATGATGCTCACTAATTTGTTATGGGATTTTTTTTCGGTGATTACATTCCTTTTTTAACCTTCTAGTAATTTTAATTTCTCAATAAAAGTTGGTGCAATGGATTTAGTATCTTCTATATAAAATTTGAAGTCTTTTGCAACTGAAAAAAAAATAAGGAAAATAATTTTTGAAATCTAAAATTATGATCGACTTAAATCAAAGTATTTCGAGTTTTTTCAGTTAAAGAATTAGTTTTCTTTTAGAATTATGGTCAACTATGGCCAAAGGTCTTGAAGAAGATATAACACTTTGAATAAAGAAAAACTATCACCTGGGCAACACGAAATTTTTTTGCGGAATTTAAAATAAAGATATAAATAAGGACATACTTGCAAAATCAAAGTCTGTACAGATATTTACTAAGAAGATAAATAAAACTAGGATGATCTTTGACCGATGTTGATCCGGGTCATAGAAGGAACCATGTCCTCTTTCATACATGGACCATTTACAGAGAATTCCTTCTGAATCTCGCACAGAGCATTCATTTAATTGGAATCTCAACCTTCTTCCTTCAGACCATATCAGCACAGCCTTCCTTCGTTTCCTACTGGAGGCGTATTCATCCTATTTTTATTCATCCGAACATAAAAAGACTCTTTTTTTTTTTTACATATTGCCCAGTAACATAATCTATAATACTTCCCTTATGATCGAATAAAATTTTCCCCTTAGATCCCTAAAAGGAGTTTAGCCTATCATACCTGATTATCCTTCAATAATTGTTGATTAAAGATGATGTTGGTTGCAGCTATCACAGAGAATTGCTCGCACAGCTCAGAGAGACAAGAGAGAGAATTTGGAAATTCTGTATATTGCATTCAAGGATTGCTTACAGGAGGGGTGCCCGACTAAGGAGCTTACAGGGGCTTTTATAGACTCACAGACTCAACTCTATTTACATAACTAGGATTACAATTGACTCAAGTAACTATAACTCTAGTTACTTTTTCAAGACATTACAGGACATCTGACCTACTGAAGGACAATTTCATATAAAATTTCATGAAAGACTACATGACTCAACTTTGTCGGCCACCACCTGCCTTTTCTACTTGTATGTATCTGCCGATACCTTCATTTGTCTTCTTATGCCGACACTTCTTTATAGTATACTTGGATCCAAGGTGATAGAAGGACTCTTATCATTTCCTCAGAATTCATGGCAATATTCGCATTCATGATTTGGATAATCATTGATTATTTGGCATATTTTTCTCTTAGTATCTGGGGTATTCTCCATTTTATTCTTCTTTATATTATTATACCAAAGCCCGAATTGCTTCTCATTAGACCTATCATTAGAGGGCTTTTTCTTTCCCAAGGCATATACACATGTTTTATCAGTGGAATAATATACCCATGGATATTCTTCTTTTCCAGGTGTCATATTGGCAACCTTTATACGACTCATTTCTTGAAAAATTATATGATAATCTTGAGCTCTTATATTGGATACTCTGAACTGGAAGTCTTCATCATCAGATATATCTTCTTTAATCTCTGGTTCATACTCCAATGGCTTCTTAGTAGTTCCCAGCCTAATAAGATTTATAGGCATATAAAACTTCTCTGAAGTGATCTCAGCTACAGTTGAATAACACTTGATGAATATTTGATTTTGGGTTACAATATCAAAATAATCTCCAACAGCTTTTACTAATTTTTGAGGTAATTCTGCAATTTTTTCCAAAGATCTGGATAGATATATACTTTGGATTAAACCATATTGATACAAAGTTTTTACAATTCCTGAAGGAGTTCCTGGATATATGATGGCTTTATTGAAAGCATAATGGGATACATATTTAATGGTTTTATGAGACAAAGAAAGCTGGTTCAACTTTTTGATAATGACTTTATAGAAATTATACTGTTTGGGTATCTCAAAGAGATCATTATTTGATTCTTTCTGAGGATGGTTATTCTTCTTGGTCTGGTCTTTTTCTTTTTCTTGTATGGACATTATTTGGGAAAAAGATAAATTTTCTGGTACAGGCTGGCTTATAGGAGTTGAGGTTACAAAAGAATTAGAGGTTAAGAGTGACTCAAGTCCAAATGACTCGATTAGATTCTGGGTATTGCGAGTGGATGACTCGCCTGGAGTGTATGACTCCATTATAGGTGCACTTGGCTTATAAGTCTCAACTTCTTTTCCTTTATAGTTCATATCATGGACATCTATCCTTATAGGTGATTTGGCAGTAACCTTACAAGTCTCATTTTGGACATCTGTCCTTATAAGTGGATTGGCATCAGCCTTACAGAGCTTCAAATTCTCAAGCTGAATATAAATGTCATTAAGTGAATCATTAATACCAGATATAGAGCTTGTAATCCCTTGTATACTGGTACTAACTTGACTACTTAATAGACTCATATTCATTTCAAGAATATTCATCTTCATTATAAGTCGGTTCATCATTGGGGAAGAATCATCTTCCTTATTCGTCTGAGTTATAGGACTTCTTCTTCTTACTGGCTCCATCTGCTTAAATAATCAGCAATTAAATTTATTTTTCCTTTTATATATTCAACATCATAATCATAATAAGCTAAATCAGATTGCCATTTAATTAACATTTTACTACTTAACTTATTTTGTTTTATTCCTCTAGATAACCAGTGTTTTACCTGTGTGTTGTCTGTTCTTATTATAAATCTATTATTCACAATGAATAATTCCAATTTTTCTATAGCTTTTACAACGGCTAATAATTCTTTCCAGTTAGAGTGGTATCTACTTTGAGAGTCATTAAATTTTCCACTAGTATATCTAGTTATTTTCTCAGTTCCATCTTCATCTTCATAATATAAAGCTGCTCCCCAATAATTATCAGAGGCATCAGTATATATAATCCATTTTATATTTTCTTTTATAGGTATAGTTAACTTTGGTAAATTTTTACACAAAGTCTTTATATTTTCTACTATTTTTTCTATGTTATTATCCCATTTCCATATAGTTTTTTCTCCTGCTAACTTAGATATTTTAGAGGTTAATTTTGATAAATTGGGTATATAGTTTCTAGCTTGATTCACTATTCCTACGAAGGATTGCAAATCTTTTTTATTATTTATCTTCTTAAATTGTAATATTTTTTGGCTTATATGATCTTGCAATTCTATTCCATTTTTTGTTAAGATTTGTCCTAAAAAATTCACTTTTTCTTTTCTTAATTCCATTTTGGATGGTGATATATTTAATCCTTTTTCTTCTATTATTTTTACAAATTGTTCTAAATGACTTTCATGTTCCTTTTCATCTTTTGAAAATATTAATATATCATCTATATAAATTACAGCAAAATCTCTTATTGGTAATAACATTTTTGACACATATTCCTGAAATATACTAGGACTATTATGAAATCCCATTGGTAATATATTCCATTCATATAATCCTTCTGAGGTACTAAAGGTTGTATATTTTTTACTATCTTCTTCAAGTTTTATTTGAAAAAATCCTGATTTACAGTCAAATTTACTAAATATAGTTTTTCCTCTTATTAAGTTAAACAACAAATCCATCTTAGGTATAGGATATCTATTTCTTATGGCTAATTCATTTAATTTTTGATAATTTATTACCATTCTAGTTTTTCCTCTTTTTTCTTCACTATGTTTAGACACAATTATAGCTGGTGATGAATATTCTGATCTACTTTCCCGTATAAGATTAAACTTTTTCATTTCCTCTATATGCATTATAAATTCTTTTCTATCTTCTTTAGTCCATGCATAAGGTTTACAATTTATTTCTTTACTATAATCTTTTAATTCTATTTTAGCCATAGGCTTAGATTTTTCCCAATGTATTAAAGGATTTTCACTATAATTATCTATAATTCTTTGTTCTATAGTTTTTACTTCTATAATATTCAATGTGGCTAACATATGTTGAATTTCTACTGGGTTATTATTTTGTAAAAATTGTACTTCATGTTCGTTATTCTTTTTCTGGAATTTCTCATCTTTTCTTCTATATGGTCTAGTTATTCTTATACCCCAAGCTTCATGTTTACAAGGAGTTGTTAATATTATAGCTTTACTAATCATATGCATAGGGAAATATTGTTCTAAGAAATCTAGTCCTAAAATTACATCACAAGAAGGTTCATTATATTGGTTTAATTCTTTTATTATTAATTCGTAATTTCCTATTTGAACTTTTACATCTTTTGCTTCTAATTCTAACATATGAATTTCTTTTCCTGCACTTTCCATTCTTAATGTCTTATTCTTCCTCTTCCACAACTCAGGTGGTAATACATTATATTTAGCTACTGTCAAGTTTGCTCCAGTATCAACCAAAGCATGATATTTTCTAGATCTATATTTTGCATATATAAATTTTATAAGTATGTAATATAGAGGTCTACTCATATCCTAGATAGTACTTCTAAACGTTTCTTCAATGTCTTTTTAATTTCTTTTCTTTCTCTCATTACTCTAGCATATTCTTCTTCATATAATAAATAATGATTATCATAAATAAAGTTTAATCTTCTATTTTCCCATTTATAGGTTTTACTTAATCTCTTAATTATCATTCTCAAAAAGCTTTTATCATTTTTTGGTATAATTGTAATATATTCTTTTTTCTTATATGCCCAAATATTCATTATCTATAATCAATCTACTTTTATTTCTTAACTCTTCATTTAACATATGAATGTCTCCCATATTAACCTCTAGATAATAAGTCTAATTGTTTCTTTAATTCTTTCTTTATACTTCTTTTTTGTCTTTTCCTAGTTATGACTTCATTTACTAACTGTATATACATTTGATCATTATATTGAACTATTTCTAACAATTGGCTTATAACTGTATGTTCTATTTTATCTGTTTTGTTTGTTTTATTTATTAAGTACCTTAATAATCCTATATTACTTTTAGATATTCTTATATCATTATTTTCTTTATTGTAATACCAATTATTTTTATCATAAAGTGTGATTCTTCTATCCATTAAGCTCGTGATAACAGATTTAATTGTTTCCTAAATTCATCTTTTACTTCTTTTCTATGATATATCCTACTTACTGTATATCCTATTAATCTAAATCTCAATTGTTCATTATCTCCAATTTCTTGTAATACTTGATTTAATGCTTGCTCTTCTACTTCTTCCCATTTTCTCAATTTATTAATAAAACTTCTCATTAATCCTTTTTCTACTTTAGGTATTCTTATTCCTTCATTATTTTTAAAATAATACCAGTTATTTTCATCATACAATGTTATCTTCCTGTCCATTTAAGCTTTAGATAATACTTTTAATCTTTCTTTTAATACTTTTTTAATATCATTTCTATTCATCATATTATTTACTACTGCATTATAAGCTTCTACAAAGTCTTGTGGTTGGTTATGATATACTATTCTTAATTACATTTATTTATCTTATGTACTATATGATTCATCATTGCTTTATCAACTTTTGGTATTACTATTTTTTCATCATCTATATAATAATAATCTTTATTTTCTTCTGATAATATTATTCTTATTATTTTCGCAGTTTGGTGTGTATTTATCATCATATTAGCTTTTGAATTATTATTGTCTGATGGTTTATGTTAAAGATTATTCTATCTTCTTGATTTCTATAAGGTTTTACTTTTTCTAAAAAATCTTTTCCTAAAACTACTTTATATGATTTATTTGAGTCTTGCTCTATCCATAAAGTTAATTGTATTACATCTTTCTTATTAAATCTTATCACTATATTTGTCTTTATACCTTCATCTGTTTTTTCATACTCATTCTCTATATATCCTAATTCTATTCTACTTTTTTCTACATGTTCATCCACTGTTTAGAGAACCGGACCGGACCGGACGGTCGGACCGGTTGGACCGTCGGCCGGTCATTGAAGCGAGCCGAATTTATGCATTGAGCCGTTTTTCTTAAGGAGCCGTTTTGGACCGTCGTTTAGCCGGTTTTGAGCCGTCAACCTTTATTGAGCCGGAAACCGGACCGATTTTTCAAAAACCGTCCGATCCAATAAAAAAAGTAGGAAATTTTTTTTCCTGCAATTGTTTTTATATTTGATGCTGAAAAAAAATTTTAAAAATGGCATATAAATTTTAGACATGTTATTTTATTTTATTAATATTATATGTTACTATTTTTTTTGCCAAGTATATTATATGTTACTAATTTTAATAATTTGGTTTGTTATAAACTATTTTATAAAAATGCTTTTGAAGAAAAAGACAATGATGTTCATCCTCAAGCTAAGTGGTATGGTCTAATATCTTTCAAGAAACTCATGCTTGGATCAATCAAGAACCATCAATATTTGGCAAGTCATGAAATTATTATTGTTAATACATTTTGTTAGGTTGATGATTGATTTAATGGTCTTCCTTAAATGATATTTTGTTACTTTATTAACTTCATATGAAATTGGACTGAAGATTAATTGTAATATATAATATATATTATTTTTAAATTTAATTATTACGTCACCGGTCCGACCGAACGGTTGAACCGTTCGAACCGGTTGAACCATGACCCGTTGACCTTTCCGGCTCGACTTCCGGTTCGGCTTTTAAAACATCATGTTCATCTACTCATGTTATTATTTCTTGCCATATTCCTTGCTTTTTTATTTCTATTATTATTTTATCCTTTTTATTTTCTTTTGTTATATCTAAATTTGTTATCTTTTGATTTATTTCAACTAATTCTGTATTTATAGGATTTATTAGAGACATTTCAGCTAACCGGCTACTACTTGCTATATCAATACTTCTCCTTGGATTCATTATATTTATTTGTAAAGGTTTTTCTAGTGTATTTATTTTTAATAATCTGTTTCCTATATTGTTATTTGCTATTAATCTTTTTCCTCTATTATCATTGATACTTACAGTTTTATCTAGTTCTATTTCTAATACTTCAGGTAAGGTTATATTTATAGGATCTGTTTTTACTTCTTTTAATATAGGCATGAATTGTTTTTCTATACTTACTCTTCCTATTTATTTATTATATATTTTATGTTCATTTGTAAATACTAGTCCTACCATTGCTATTATACTTATTGTTTTAGCACCTTTTAATAATTTGATTCCTTTTAATTTATGGTATATCATTATTGATTGGTCTATATGTTCATCATTTCTAGATATTGCAAAATTTGTATTTAAAGTAAATTTTAATTTTTGATATATTAAATTTCCTGTTAACATTCCTAATACACTATCTTGTACACTACTTATTATTCTTCCATCTGTTATTAATAATTCTATAGGTGAATCTATTCCTTCTTTAAAATAAGCTTTTATTAATAATTGTACTCCTGCAATATAAATTTCAGTTACTTCTTCTTTAAAAGGTAATTTAGATATTTCATTTTCTATTAATCCTTTACTTATTAATGGTATTCTTAATATTCCTTCTGTTAAAGTTGATTCTATAGAATGTTTCTTTTGTAATATTACACATTGACTTTTAATATCCTTTTTTGATTTTAATATTCTATTAACTCTACTCATAAAATTTTCATTAACTATCTGATCAGGTCTTAAATTTAATTTCATATCTTTTATTTTTTCATATTGTTTTTCATTAAAAGTTAATCTCTTTTCTACACTTCCTTCTGATGTATTTCTATATTCTTCATAAATTTCATATTCATCTTCTTCTTTTGATTCTTCTATTTCTTTTCCTTTCATCATGTAAAATTTAAATTCTTCTTCTGAGTCTTCTAAATATTCTATATCTGATTCTGATTCTTCTGTTTCACTTGTTTCTGATTTACTTATTACTTTTATTTTATATATTTCTATTTCAGGGTTTTCTATGTCACTGTATATCTCTTCATCAAATTCTAATGGTTCTAATTCATATTCTTGGGCTTGTTCTAATATATTCATAAACTTCTTATCCTTTGGCTCTTTACATTCTGTTGATATATGACCTATTTTTCCGCAATTATAACATCTACATTTTCTAGGTTTTTTACTATAATTTATTTTATTTCCTTTCTTAAAATATTTTCTAAAATACTTCTTAGGTTTGTACTTCTTATAGAACTTCTCTTTTGGATATTTTTTGAATTTATACCTATACTTATTATATCTCTTCATAGGTTTCCATTTCTTATCTTTATATTTTCCTTTTTTATATTTTCTCCTTATCTTTTTATTTTCATCTTTACATCCCCATCTATGTGGTCTCTCATATTCTGCACATCTTAGGATTAATTTATTTTGTTTGTAATATTTCATATTTCTCCAGACTTGTTTACATTTTTCAGATAAATAATTTCTTAAATAATCTATTCTTCTTCCTAAAGAATCTATATATGGTAATAATTCTGGATTTTCTTTAAATGTTTTTATATAATCATCTATTATTTCATCTCTTATTAGTTTTGGTAGTTTTCTATAAAAAAGTTCTAAATATTTTATTCTTTTCATTTCTGGGTTTTCTTTTATTTCATAATAATATTTCTGAAATTCACATATATAAGGATTTAAGTATTTTGGTTCTAGTGAGCATATTTCTATTTGATATAATCTTTTTATTGCTTCATTACTCGTTATATGTTCTTCTAATGTACTACTTCTTCATACAAATTCTGTTCTAAGCACATATTCATATCTTCTTACCTGTTTTACATAATATTCTTTCCTACTATTATATTCTTCTTTTGCTATATTCCTTATTTGATTTCTCCAATTTTCTTCTTGACTTCTCCACCAATAATATACATTTTCTAAAAAGCTTGATTCTATAAGTAAATTAGTTGATTGAAAGTCCAAATTATTCGTTCCTATTAGTGCTATTATAGTTGCTCTTGACCATTCTTCAATTATTTTTTCGGGGTCTAATACACAATCTAAATTTAACCATATTCCAGATACAGGTATACTTTTACTTTCATATTGATCTATAGGTGTTGGCGTAAAGCCCTTTCCTCTTGGTATTTGAAATCTTATATCAAATTCTTGATTTTCTGTTTTCTTATCATGTGGTAACTCTTCTCTTTCTATTTCATTCTCTCTTTGTTCTTTATGTTTAGCATAATCTGTTTCTGTTCTTATTTTAGACGCCTCTTCTTCTGACTTTTTACTTCCATCTCCTGTTTCATTAATACTTACTCCTACATTTAATTCTTTATACTCTTCTATATTTCCTTTTATATCTGTCGCATCCTTAAAATCTCTTTGAATTTTTTCTAATTCTTGTTCTTCTAATCCCGTTAAATTTTCAATTTCATCATCTTCTTCTATTGCATTCATCATTTTTATTTGTGGGTTATATATTTTAAAAATATCTATTACATCTTTCGAATATATTATTTCTGCAATTTTACTTCCTTCTTCAACTTCTTCATTCTTTTCATAATTTTCTTTTTTAGCTTTTCCTTTTGTTATTTCAATTAATTGTTTTTTCTCTTCTTCTGTAATTCCTAAATTATTAAGCTTATCATTAATCGTCCATAAATTATTATTCATTATTTGTTGTCCTTTTATTACCTGTTCTACGATTAATCTTGTTTGTCTTACATTTTCATCCATATTTTGTTTATATATTTTTTCTTTAACATTTTCTAATTTTTCCATCTCTTCCAATGCTTTCATCATATTTAATTTTCTATGCTTATTAGTTATAGGTTCTAATAATTCATTTTCTTGTTTTATTTTGGGTTCTTCAATTTCCATATCTGTTACTCCTAAAGAATTCATTATAGTTTTCACATTTGATTTTATTATTCTCAAATCCTCTGTATTACTATCTATTCTCTTTTTCATGTGATATATTTTTTCTTCTAAAGATTGACTTAAATATTCTAATCTTTCTTTTCTATTACTTGGCTTTTCTAATTTTACTTTTTCTTTTATATCATCTGGGACCATTTCTAATATTTCTTCTAAATTATATATTTCCATTAAATCATAAATATTCGGGTTTATATATGTTCCTATTTGTTTCATCATATACATATTATTCCAGTTTATTAAATTCCAAATATTATCTCCATTTCCTCCCGGCATAAAAGGTGTAAATATACATGTTTCTTCTTGATTTCCTATTAAAGATAAATGAGAACTTATAGGTAAATTATTTATTTCTAATTCATATGTTCGAGGTTCTAATTTTCTTATAATATTCATCTTATATTTCTGAAAATATATATCTTTAATTTCTAACAATCAGATAAACTAATTAAGCACAAATTTATCACCAACTTTAAAGATTTCTATCAAAGTAGAGTATCTACCGAAAGTAGTATGAGAATTAACAGGGATCTAAGAGTTCCATTTTATCGAACCATAAGCTCTATATATATATATATATATATATATTCATTTTGTTGGAAAATAACCTAGTACACCCTTGGTGGATTGGGCCCAAACCCAATAGGATTGGGGTCAAAGTATAAATAATATAAATGCTTGGGTTGATATATGTAATATTTTCTAAAATATTATGAGTCATGTTTTTTATCCGATGCAATATAACTCTACAAGTGGTATTGTTTCACTGAAACAATATATCTCTCAATCGAAAATATATCTTGTCTCTCTGATGGAAGTACATGTTAGTAGAAGAGGAAGGGGTATTTAGAATCCTATAAATAGGCGTAAAGAGATTCAGTTGAGAAGACATTCGAAATAACATACAGAAACTCTGTCAAACTGACTCCTCATTCCCTCTACTATATTTATCTCTTCTTCTTCCTATCGTGGTGTATTTGCTGTATGTTATAATCGCTTCCGCTACTGTGATACGATTAGCGTGAGTATAAGAGATAAACGGTCACACTCCAGGTACGCCCAATTATTCTTACACATTTAAACTAGATATAGTTTTAAACTTCTAGCTTTACATAGAGTTCAACGCCAATCATACTATTCATAATTTATAAATGGAATGGCTTTTTATATTCAGTGTATATATATAAAATTAAATAATATTTTTGTACATTTATTCTTTAAATTCCTCTCCCAAATGCATCACACATGTTTTTTGTGAATTTAAACAATCTGGCAAATTATACATGTGTGTGGTCGGTCCCACGACACATGGCTTGGTGGAATAATATTATCTAAGGGGACATGTGAAGTGCTCTTCATCTGCAATCTTTGAAAAACACACATTTATGCTGTTGGACACATAAATCATTGCCTTTTTAAGCCAAGCTTTTGAACTTCATCAACCCATTAATTTATTGTTTATTGCAAGTAAAAACAAAAAGAAATTATGTCATTATAAAGTATATTAATTGAAGAGCTAGTCACATGTAATGTTATTTTAAAATCAAAACTAGTGACAATGCAATCTACAAAGGTATGGGTTGGCACAGATAATAGTTAGGGATTCGAACTTTTGGTTTTTCGTAAATACAGGTCCTTATAATTTGGTTTTTTTGCCAACCAGGTCTTGCAATTTGTTAATATTATGAACAGCAGAAAATATGCATAACGATTCTTTGGCCTGAACCTCTACTGATATCCCAATATATTAGCGGCAGCTTAATTGCTATTTCCAGTTTTCACAGAAAAACCCAACCTTAGCAGCTAAATGTATAATATTAGTCTATAGTAGTCTTTCTTTATGAGCGGTACTGTACTATGTATGAAATCTGACTATGTGCTATAAATAGGCATATTCATGGGACGAGACAGGAATGTTACAATTAAGGTAATTAAATTCGGATCGGTTACTGAACCAGTCGGGTACTAGGTTAAAGGTCAGTGGGTCAGATCAGAGTTAAACTAGAGCTAATTTGAGACTAAACCGGTGAGAAATTAAAGATTTTAGGATTATTAATATGAAATTTTAAATAAAAATTTAAAAAAAAATTATTTAAAAAAAAAAAGGACCAGTCAACCGACCGGTTGGCTGGTTTTCAGCCCGGACCGGACTGGGTCTGAGAACATGGGTCACAAGTTTATTCCTTGTCCCATCCTGAAAAACGGCACATGACAACAAAATTGGATCAAAGTTGGGACAGGGAACATCCGTTTTTTCTTTTTCTTTTTCTTTTTTTTGTGTGAATCAAACCTCATACCTCAACTAATGAAACAAGTTCATGGCATCAAACTTTTGGCTTAAATTCCTACAAATACACTGTGTAACTTGAGTCATATTCAAGGACTCTGTCCTTAAGAGTTATTCTATAACCACTAGCTAAGAGGAAGCGGTACTCCTCATGATAAAACGGATCCTTCTTACAAAAGAGGGTGAGTAGAACAATGAAATGTAATGAACTCAGCTAGCTACGGGCAAAGAAGATTTCAGAGGAGGATGAGAAAGATTGAAGGCTCTAAAGCAAGATGATTAGAACCTCTCATTGAAGCTCTTTTTATAGGCAATACCTACAGCACGTTTATTTCAAAAAAAAAAAAAACATCACATTAAAGTGATATAAATCAGATTGTAAAGTTGATATCAATTTCTAAACGTTGGAGCAAGAAGGCTATTTAAATGGACCGTTTTTAAACGTTGGCTAAGAAATCCATGCAGGTATGTTTGACATATTAAAACCCATTACACCAATTGAAGCAATTGTTTGAAACGTTTTTGTGCAATCAAAGCTTTAAGCATTATCTTTCCAACGTTCAAATATAATATTCCATTTAAAACAAGCACAACATTCAATACCCATCAAGGCAATAAAACTTGATCCACAAAATCAGTTTATGATTTTAAAACTTCTACCAACGTCCAGAATCCATAATTGAGGTTGGCAAAAAAATATTTTCCAATGAGTACTTTTATTCCAAAAATTATTTCTATATTTTTGCAAAAACCTCTTGTATAAGGTGCAGGCGATTCCTATTTGACTCGCTCATAGAGAAAATTGCCAGATTTTCATGTGGCTTAATGTTATGCGAGTTCATTCCTCCTCTTAATTCATTTACTTATCCAAGAGCCATGATCATATAATAATAAAAAAAAAAAAAGCTTGCACCTAATTGAAAGTAAAAATAATAGAACTTTAACCTATAATAAGAGCCATGATCATAAATGAAAAAAACCTGGAGCTAATTGTAATGTAGGAAATAAAAAAACTAAAGATTCAAGAGAAAACATACAATTTGAATTTAAATTCAAATTTTCAAAATAAAAAAGAATTTAAATTCATTAGCCCACACTCAACATTAATCTAAAGTCTAAACAACAGTGCTTCCATTGTTCCTATACTTGGATACTTCTAATATTTTATATTAAAGATATAACTAATATCTTTAGCATTTTGTATTAAACAATATGATGATATCTTTTTATATAACTAATATCCATATAAAAAATATACCAGCTATATCTTTAATAAAAATACCAGATATTTTGATAAAAAAATTAGAATATTAGATATAGTAAACTAATAACAACATAATATACTCAACATATATAATATCTATATAAATTAGAAAATAGAATAGAATTTATAAATTAACAGAATTTTTTAAAAAAAATAAATATCCAAGGCAGGACAAAGCCTGCCCCATCTTGCTTTTATGGGGCCATCCCATCCCAAAATGATCGAGACGAGAACGGGATGGTCGGGACAGGACGGGACAGAATTGAACACCCCAATCTACAAATAACTTACTATATCCAAGTGATAAGGATTTTTTCAAATACCACCTCTAGTTCTTAATATAAAACTCATTATATTCAACAAATTTAATTAAGGAGATTAAAGAAGTTAAATAAATTACTTTAAAGTATTTATATGTATCATTTTTTTCCAAACTAATTTGTCTTACTTATAAATTTATATATAATATAATAATACACATAAGTATTTTAGAAAGATCATATAACATATACTATAATTAAATAATTTTTTTATGTCTCTAATCTCTCCAAATTAGTTATCTAGTTTGGGTCTTATATTAAGGATAAATAGGAGGTAGTAAAATACTACTAATAATAAACCTTTGAAAGGGAAGGATATAATATAATCAACCACACTTTCTGTTAAAAAAATGATAATAATCAACCACACTCACACGCTCTCCTTTGCAGAACCGTGTAATATCCCGAATTTTGGGATTGGAAGCTTTGGAATAAGCCTAAATTGAGTGGACTACTAAGCCCCGATTTAGTAGATGTCCCAAATATATTCCCTAATGATTCTAATATCTTTGGGGTATTAAGAAAGTAAAATGGTGAATTTTGGAGAATATAATTATGTTTTCGATAAAATCGCCTATGAGGCAGTGAGCTTATCATAAGGTTTTGGAAGACTAAATGATAAGTAAAAATTATGAAATTTTACAGGATGAAATTAGACATCCTAAGCTTTAATTCGATAGGTCATATGAATCAATTAGAGCTATACACAAAAAGATATGAATTTTTGAAGTCAGCACAGAAAAACTGTGAAATTTCTGGAACAATATGCAAAGAATGAAATTCTGGGAATTTTGTGATTCCATAAAGTAAAATTATATATTTTTACTTGAAAATAGACTCAATAAGAGTTCTATAGGCTTTGGAATCACCTCATTTCTATTTTTCTAGAATTAGTTATGATTTTTCAAAGTTTGGACAGAAATCTGCCAGAATTTTGTAAAATCCGAAAATTGGGAAAATGAATTAGTTAAATGGGATATATTATTATAAATCAGCTCCTCCTTCTTCAGCCCCATTTCTGACGTGAAAAACCTGAAACTAGTGAGAGGAAGTTGTGTCTTTTAGAGAGAGAAAAGGGGAGGAAAAAGCTTACAAAGGTAAGTGATTTCTTCGGTAAATCGGTTCCTAATACGTATAACTCCGCTCCTAAGCTATTCTTCTATGTGACTCAAGGGTTGGAAGCTCAACTTTTCTTGTTGAAGTGAGCTAGGGTTCAGCCAAGTCAAGGAAAATCAAGTGGGAGCTTGAGGTAACTTCCAAACCTTCGTATATTGACTATTCTAGCTGCTGTGGGCAATTTAATCGGTGAAATTTCGCCGGATTGCCATTGGTTGTAAAAATGGAAAATGGGTTTCCCTAGGGGTTATGCTGCCCAAATTGATACCAAATGGTAGTTTTAACCTAATGGAATAGTCAGTAAAGTGGTTAGGAGTAGAAAGGAACGCGTTTACGGAGCCAAAACCGAAAAACCCCGATTTTCCCTGGAAAACCCATATATTTCGGTCAGGGGTCTAAATGGGTCTTAGAGTTAGATTTTCAATGATTTGATGGTTCCATTGGATTCAGGAGGGAAAATTAGGTGCGGTTACAGTTGGGCACTTTTTCAGAAAAGGCCGAGAAAACATAATTACGGAAACGCCCCTAAAACCCTAAAAGTAGGGCTGCCAAGGGCAATTTCGTAATTTGACATTGAATTTGATAATTCCGAGTCCGGAAATGGATTCTTTGGGTGAAAATATGTAAGAATAGCCCATGTCAAAATTTCGGGAAAAGTACAGCCGGACAGGGTACGGCGGGGCCGGGCCGGGGTCCCAGGGGCATTTTGGTAAACTTTCAAGATAGACTCATATAACCCCCAGAAACATTATGGAAGTGTCTAAATAGTACATTTGACATTGTAGGATCGAATATGGAGCCCCGAGCTGTTTACACGTAGATCGAGGCACGCGTTTCGAGGCGGAAAAGGGTTAAGGTAGGAGACTTACCTTACTTGCATGTATTTGATATCTTTGCTTGTGTAGTGATGTATGTGATTGCTTTACTTGATTGTGTAGAGCATATTTGAATAAATGAAGCTTTGTTTCTGTTTTGCTGTGGCCATAGTTTTGTTACATGAAACATTGAGCATGCATAAATGTCATTATGGGGTATACATCTAGATAAAGCTAACATGTCATACACATAGCATCAATCATGCATGCATTATGGTATCTGTTTCCTACTGAGATTCTCTCGAATCTCACCCTCCCCTACCAACAATTTAGACAGGAGACGACAGAAGATATGCAAACAACAATGCAGAGTACCGTACGAGGGGATTACAGTAGTGGAACGAAGACGGGAAGAAGTCTCCGTTTCACTGGGATGAGTTTAGACACCCAAGTAGCCTTACGCGGCTACATAATTTGTAAGTGTTATCTACAATCCCTTAAGGGAATTTTAGTAATCATGTACTTATTATCAGTATAGTTATGCTATTCCTGTATTGCCTAGCGAACCGCATGTCGTTTTCCGTGAATACTCTGGTAAAGGTGAAATAAAGATAAGGGCGTGACAAACCGCACACATGATTGGATTAGCTAGGCCAAGGTAATAATTAATATACAAGTACATATAATTAATTAGTTAGTTAATTAATTAATTAATAAGAACATATATTTGAAAAGACAAGTTATATCTCCTGAAAGGTATAAAAGTAGCCAATAATATAATCAAGCCTCCGGTTGGAGATAAATAAACCACTTGAACTGATTAACCAATCATATTAGCCTGTAAGAAGAGAAGTTGGCTAAAAGATAACTCTATTTGTAGTGACATTTTCTTAAGCAACCATTTGTTGCCGGTATGATCTTTATTTAACTTGTCACTTTAGAGGCTTAAACATATATATATATATATATATATAGAGAGAGAGAGAGAGAGAGAGAGAGAGAGAGAGAGAGATCAGAGAGAGGATAAAAGCAAGATAATTAACTATATATCAAAGGAAGGTTCATTTGAAGGTATGACTGGTATAACAGTTTTAATTAAGGTAGTCCGAAGTTTTTAGACAATAAATATCATACTAATAGCTAAATATTGAAATGGATGGGAGATATATTTTCGACAGTACTGGACTAAAAATCAACATATTATATTGGCTAAAGTATACGTTTGGTCCTTTATCTTTGTATCAGGGTTCATTTTAATCCTTTATATTTAAAAAGTGCATTTGTAGTCCTTTAAACTTAACGCTGTTAGTCTTACTTAACAGAAATTACTGACTCATCAAATTTAAGTGATGACTCATCAAATTTTTAGTCCTTTAATTTACATGATTTAAAATATAAAAATATTATATTAAGAAAATATTAATATGTAAGCACGCTTCATCAGCGTTTTTTATTTTTTGACATGCACAGTCATTACTTAAGTTTAATAAGTTTGCAATTTCTGTTAAGTGAGACTAACAATGTTAAATTTGAAGGACTAAAAATGTACTTATTATTAGACATAAAGGACTAAAATGAACCTTGATACAAACATAAAGGACTATACTTTAGCCTATTATATTATACTCCTTCCGGTCCTAAATATAGAATAAAGTTTGTAGTGCAAATTGCACTACAAATTTTGTCCTATATTTAGGACCGAAGGTAGTAATAGCTACTCTATTTTGTAAGGCCTCATGTAATTGAATAATTGACCGCTCCTAAAAGCAAGCATTAATTGGAAGCTCTTGATTTGTGTTAACTGCCGCTAATAATAAACCGCCAGAAAAACCATTAATTTAAATATTTTTGGTAGTGCAGTTACAATGAATCCGAATCCTCTATGTGATAAAGACACACACACACACACACCAAACAGATGCCACTTGAGCTTAAAGATATGGCTTCAATTATTAAATTTGTTCTTTACAGATAGCTTAGCAGTGGCAAGCACCGAATGAATCCCTCTTTTGATATGATCTCTCTAATTGTTACAAGGTAGTATAAATTAAGGATACATAAGCTTGAGGTGGGTCCACCCAAGGCTTAAACTTTGTACTCGTAATTGGCCAAGTTTCATGTTTATTTAATAAATAAAAGGAAAAATTCTAGAAAAAATTGTTTAAAACAGAGAAAAGACAAATCAGGAAGTCCAATATCACAAATTTCAAATTAGACCTATGGCTATGTGAGGAATCTAGGATTTGCAAATATTTTCAAATGACCAATATGCCCTTGACAGCATTTGGGGAGTTCAAGTTGTCAATATATATAATAAATTGTTAATTGTGATTCTTAAGTTGTTATTCCTTATATATAAGTAGTTAGTGAAGGACGACATGTGTGACTTCAAAATATTACCTACAACGTTGTTGGTATTTGAAGAGCTCAAGCTGTCAATATATATACTGAAATTGTTAATTACGGTATGTAAAATCAACTTAGTGATAAAGAATAACAATTTAAGAATCATAATTAACAACTATAATATACATATTGACAGCTCGAGCTCCTTAAATGTTGTTAGGGACATATTGGTCATTTGGAAATATTTGCAAATCCCAAATTCTGCCCTCAAATCTGGCATGGGATTTATTATATTAGACTCCCAGATCTGTCTTTTCCCTTTTTTAACAGAATTTTTTTGGTATTTTCCTTAAATAAAAATATCAACAAGTTGTGTTTGTAAAAGAATAATCATGGGGTACCAATGACAACAAAGGTTAGGTTTAGCAGAAAGAACTAAAAACCTCCTATCTACTCTTAATATTGTTTGCTTTGGAGCCCATTATCCTTCACGGTTTTAAAATGCGTTAAGAAAAGAAAGATATTCAAACCTTTATAAGGCATCTTTTGTTTGCTTTCTCAGTTGATATGAAACTTCACAATGTAAAAAACAAAATTTGATGATGCCTCAAATAAAATTGCTATCCCTAATAGAAAGATACTTGTGCCTAATAAAAAAGTGTGGTGAAGATACGGGAGTGATATGAAGTTAATATAAAACCTAACCAAGTGATGATGAGTATATACTATAAATTAAACCTAACCAAGTGATGAGTATATACTATAAATTTTACAAGTTGTTTCTTCATTTTGTTAGCCAATTTTTTTTTGGAAAGACAGACTAGTTGTAAGTAGTTGGCAAGTTGGCTAATTAACAAACTGTTTAATAAGTTTCAATCTCGGGTTAAGGCGTAAAAATACACATGTGATTTATCCCAAAGTGTGCCCAACAACAAATATTTTTTTAGATGCAAAAGTGACTATGTGGTTACATAATAGGTGCAAACTTCTATTTAACCGTTGAACGTTTCCCTTTTAACTGAAATTATGACTTTTACACATATTATGTAACCATATAGTTACTTTTGCACATAAAAAAGTATTTGTTGCTGGGCGCACTTTGGGACAAAACATATGTATTTTTTTGCACCTTAACCCTTCAATCTCACTCACTTTTTTTCTCATCACACACTTGATATTCAATTCCATAAATACAGAGATCTATACATACACCAATTCACTGTATGTTCTTTCGTGCCTGCTTCAATTTGATGAGCAGCTTGACTACACCACTTGGCCCATAATATCTCTGTAGATTCATGTGGAGCCCTCAAACCACCTCAGTCTTTTTTTTAATATTATAAATATATATGTATAATTTAGTTCTGATATATGTTTAAAATTCTTTATTCCTTTTTCAGTCTCTATTAATTAAAGACCAACCAGCTGTGTATAAATACTCACACATGCATTTCCCTCCAGTGTCAAGATCCTCAAGAGACGACTCTTTTATCTTGAGTGTTTCATAAAAGATACACACACACATGGCTCCAAACAACCTTAGCCAACTTGAAGCTAATTTCGACGACATCGAGGACCCGTCTAAATCCTACGACGACGACGGCCGTCCTAAACGAACTGGTACGTACCATCTCCGATCCTACGCTGGTCTTTCACACACACGATAACGTTAACGTTGTACCCATATATATATATATATATATATATGATTAATGGATTCATTATTGATGATGATGAGAGTGCAGGGACAGTATGGACGGCGAGTTCACACATAATAACGGCGGTGATAGGATCAGGTGTGTTGTCCTTAGCGTGGGCCGTCGCTCAGCTTGGCTGGATCGCCGGTCCGTCCGTCATGCTCTTGTTCTCCTTCGTCACTCTCTATACTTCTTCCTTGCTTTCTGATTGTTACCGTCTCCACGACGCCGTTTTTGGCAAGAGGAACTACACTTACATCGACGCTGTTGCTTCCATCCTAGGTACCTACCCACACACATATATACACTTCTCTTCTAAATGTACAGTTCTCAAGCTCTAATATATATTTCCTCCAATTCTAAATATAAGATCCATTTAATTTTTTTTAGAGAGATTAAGGAAATTAATTAAATTATTTTAAAGTAGTTATATTTTAATTTTTTTCTCCAAATTAATTTGCCTAACTTATAAACTGATATATAATCTAATGATACACAACACATCATATGAATAAGTAACTTATTTTATTTCCTTAATCTCTCTAGAAAAAATGAGGTGGATCTTATATTTAGGACCGGTTGGAGTATTTAATTAATTTACTTAATTATAACTCCTTTGATATAATGTTTATGTTTGATACATACGTGCAGGTGGAGTTAATGTGAAGTTATGTGGCGTATTTCAGTATCTGAATCTTGTGGGAGTCACAATTGGATACACAATCGCCGCTTCAATCAGCATGATGTGAGTTTTATAATGTTTATATATATATATATATATATAGAGACACACACCCCCTGTTTAATTATATCAGGAATTAATTTTTTCTTTTTTTGCCCATCAAGAATTTAATTATTAGATATTACACCCGGTACTTAATATAGGATCTTGATTGTAGCGCAATTTTTACATTATAAACAAGATCTTATTAAGATATGAAGTACGTAGTATAATTTAATATTGTTTGGTGTGTTAATTATATTGATGATTTTTTTTTTTTTGGTGGGAGACAGGGCAATCAAGAGGTCAAATTGTTTTCATAAGAATAATGGAATGGAAAAGGAATGCGAAATGTCAAGCAATGGATACATGATAGGTTTTGGTGTAATTCAGGTGTTTCTGTCTCAAATACCAGACTTTGATCAGATTTGGTGGCTCTCTATTGTTGCTGCTATCATGTCTTTTATCTACTCCACCATTGGCCTCTCTCTTGGTTTCGCCAAAGTTGCAGGTAAGTAATTATTCAATATATGTATATGTATATATATATATATTCGTAATTATTAAAAGGAGAAAAACACAAAAATACCATATGTCTAGATGGAAGTTTTCAAATCTAGTACTCTCTCCTCCGATTTTCCCCTTCCTTTTCTCTCCATCCAATCATGACATTAATCTACATATCCCAACTTAAAATTTGGAAATGACTTAATCAATCATTACGAACGCCCTAGGGAATAGTTTGAGACTTAATTTTATAACAAAATTACTTAAATGCCCTTAATTTGAAATCTAAACCAAAAAAATAAAATAAAATGACAACAACAATTTTTGTTTCTTTTTGCCCACACAGAAACAGATTATATTAAAAAGTAAAGCCAAAACTACAACATTTCAACAAAAAAAAAAAAGGAAACAAAACAACCAACAAAATGAAAAGGCAAAACAGAATCTAAACAAACGGAAAGCAGATCTAGAAAAACAAAAAAAATCTTCAACACAGAGAACTTAATCCTGAATCAGAAGAAACTTCACGAACATCCTTTATTGAGAAAGCCTTCAATTGTGATGGAGGTCAAGATACTCAATCCAAAGGGTAAGTTCAATCCAATGAAGTTTTGGCAATCCAATCAATTACCAAATTTGCATCTATGAGAATCCATATGAAGTAATGGTTCCTGATCAAAATCTTTGTGAGACAAGGATAATCTCAAGGAGTACAACAAAAAGAGCCATAGCAGAGAAAACACAACCAGCTTTAAAGTACAGTAGTGCATTATTTTCAAAAGGAATCCATCTCTAACTTACACTACCACCTCTATTGCTCATTGGAAATTCCATATCATCAGATATGGACCAATTGTTAGCATCCCAGAATTCTTGTGGTACTGTTCTCATTGCTGCCAACTCCATCCATGCTATTGTTAATATCAATGGATTTGGAGGCACCCAACGAAGATTTCCTCCCCCTTCAAAGTGAGAGGAAAGCCCTCGATCAGACAAGTCCAACCATCACCACCAAACCCTTGCCGTTGCCGTCCGAAACCCAAAATAAAGGAAGGGAAGGGACCCCAGTGCCGCTGTTGGTGGTGCCAGAAACCCTAAGCATGCAGTCACTCCGGACCCTTGGTATTTTTACATTTCTTCCTTTGAGTGAATTATGACAACAACAATTTAACAAGTAATAACTTTAACTTATCACATGACAACAGTTAAAATCATGACCACTAAGGACATTTGATTGATTTTACTATAAAATTTAATCTCAGATCATTAGTCGTCCCTTGAAACTTCATAGTGATTAAGTCGTTTCGGGATCTTAAATTGGGCTTTGCAGTTTTAGGGCTATCCTTGTGTCTTTCTCCTTAATTTATTACTACATTTGTTTATTTATTTTTGAATCCTAATATAAGTTGAATATTTAATTATATTGAGCAGAGAGTGGTAAAATTAAGGGCAGCCTCACAGGAATAAGCATGATTGGGACTATGACTCAAGCCCAGAAAATATGGAGGACTTGCCAAGCACTTGGTGATATGGCCTTTGCTTACTCATATGCTGTTGTCCTCATTGAAATTCAGGTATACACACACACACACACCCTTTTCCTTTAAAAGCTAAATAAACTGTTAAAATTCACATTCATTTTCAATTTTTAGGACACCATAAGGTCTCCACCATCAGAAGCAAAATCAATGAAAAAAGCAACAAAAATAAGCATAGCCATAACCACAACGTTCTACATGTTATGTGGCTGCATGGGCTATGCTGCCTTGGGAGTCAAGTCACCTGGAAATCTCCTCACTGACTTAGCCTTCTCCAAACCCTTTTGGCTTCTCGACATGGCCAACGCCGCCGTAGCCGTCCACCTCATCGGGGCGTACCAAGTTTTCTCACAACCCATCTTCGCCTTCATCGAGAAACAAGCCTCACAGAGATTCCCCACAAACCAACTCTTGAACAAAGAATTCAAAGTCACATTACTTCCTGGTTTCGCTCCTTATAATCTGAATCTGTTGAGGTTGGTTTTGAGGACTTGTTATGTGGTACTCACCACTCTGATCTCCATGTTGCTTCCTTTCTTCAATGACGTTGTGGGGATTATTGGGGCATTAGGGTTTTGGCCGTTGACGGTATATTTTCCGGTAGAGATGTATATTAAACAGGAGAAGATAACAAAATGGAGTGCGAGGTGGGTTTGCTTGAAGATTCTGAGTATGGCGTGTCTTGTTGTGTCTATTGTGGCTGTTGCTGGATCATTTGCTGGTGTTTTGCTTGATCTCAAGAAATACAAGCCATTCCATTGATCTAACTATATTGGGTGATTATATTATCCCTTTTGTTTTGTGTTATGTGCTGTGTAACATCCTAGTGTAAGGTGTTTCTTCTTCTTTTTTTTTTTTTTTGAATTTTTGCTGTAATGAATTTAATTTCTTGTAAGTTGTAAATTCTGTTTTATCTTCAATGCAACTGCTTTAGCTTCGATAAATCATCAGAAGTGTTTTATCTTAAAGATATGGGAGTTTTTGAAGGAATTCCGTTGAACGCTTTCTACTATGAGAGAAACGTTCTTCTGCTTTGAAATTTTCCAAGTGTTTTTCTGCTCAACTCAAAGTATTACTCTCAATCTGGTTAGAGTGTGTTTTACTTGTGCTCGAGCTTTGAAAACTGACAATATTAGCCCACCTGTTTAAGTTCTGCATTTAATTTTTATGAATATTTAATTTATTTTTTTTTTCATGTTGAGACTCGAGAAAGCCAAGGTGAAGTCATCAACGAGCCTCCACATCCTTCTTTGGAGACTTGTATTAATGGACCCCGTTTCATGATTTTATCACTTAGAATTAATGAATATTATATATCTACTTGGTTATATGCAGGGTCTCATTTTGTTGATATTATTATATACACACACAAATGAAGCCAAGGAGGCTCTCCCTGTTCATCCACCCACGTATTAAATATCCAGTGCGCATGTCAGCTTCAAAGATTATTGATTCATAGTATCCTTCACTTGAATAAGCGCTTTTGTGTCCCTTGTGGGATCCTCTAAGTCCCACATCGGCTGTATGTGTGTATATAACAATAACTTCGGCCTTTCAACTCGCCAACCACATTAGTTGATTTTATTATTGAGTATTGTTCAAAAACCATTACGCGAGTGCGTGTATGTGCATGTGCCATTGTGGGTGTGGTTTCCACATTGCTTAGTGAGTCCCTTGTGGGATCTTCTAAGTCCCACATCGGTTGTGTGTGTGTATGTGTGTAATAATAACATCCGCCCTTCAGCTTGCCAACCGCGTTAGTTGGTTTTGTTGTTGGGTATTGTTCAAAAAATAAGCACTTTTGTTACGGGTTGACAGTGACTTATTTCATAAATGTGATGGAAAATATACAAACTTCTGCGAGTTTCCTCATCGAATAGTAGTTTAAAAGAGTCTAGGCTTGGCCCCATTGTATCCCAAATCACAAAAAAAAAAAAAAAACCAGGTAAAAAATGCCAATAAAAATTAATCCAGTTAGTAAGAAATTGACTCATAACTAGTGTTTGTAAATCGGACCAGCCTGCTGGCTAAACAGGGCGAGCTGGTGTAGCCCACCTATTAAATTTTGAATAAAATATATTGACTACCCATCTGTTTTACCTAAATTACACAAACCTCCCATCTATTTTGAAAACGTATATAAACCTCCATTGAAATTAAAATACAAGTTGCAGAAATCTCCCTTACATATTTGATATTTCATTTCTATCCACCCAACCGTTAGTTGACCGTCAAGTTTGACTATTAAATATTTACTTTGACCAAAATATCCCTTTTCAACAAATGAATAAATATTTATATTTTCCTAAAAATAATTTTTATATAAAAATATAATTTTCATACATGTATGTCCAAAATTTCCAATATATTATAAATTTTTTTTATTTTTATTATATTATAAAATTTTAAATTTTTATCATATTTATTGGAACCTATTTATTTAGTATCCTTTTAAATGACTAAAAACTATGCCTTTCAAATGAAAGGAAGAAAAAAATATATTTTATTCACAATATGTTATTAATAATTTAAATTTGATACAATATATGACTTATATTAATTTTAATTTTTAATTTTTTAAATACATTTTTTTACACAAACATTTATAAACATGTTTATTTTAGTATGCATCTGTTAATAGGATTAATCATATTTTTAATTAATTTTTCTATGTCTACATTAATTAAGTATTTATCTTAATATGAAAAAAATTTAACATATAACTATTTACAAAAGTAAAAAATGAGCTAATAAAAAGAAAAAAGAAACTCTTAAATTACTAAAACAATTTTAGTCAAAATTAGGAAACTAGTAATGATGAAGGATAAATTAGTAAATAAAATTTATTTTAATATAAATGTTAATTAAAAAATAAAAATCCTTAACGGAATTAACGGTTTGGACTTAAGTGTATGTTTTCAAAATAGAGAGGAGGTCCATGTAATTAAGGCAAAACGCAAGAGAGGTTAGAGTATTTTACTCTTAAATTTTTTTTTAAAAAAATTATTTCACCCCTTCTCTGTTTTTTTTTTAAATTCTCACTCCCTTTTTCTTTCACCCACTCACATCACATTTTTTTCTTTTATACATTTGTGTTATGAACAAGGTATTAAAACCCGAACTGAGTACTGGGTTAAGAATCAGTGGGTGAGATCAGGGCCAAACCGATGAGAAATTAAAGATTTAAAGCTTATTCATATGAAATTCTAAAGGAAAAAAAACAATTTTTTTAAAAAAACAATGACTCGAACCGGACCGGTTTTCCTACTAGATCACCTATTTCCGAGACGGGCCGGCCGGTCCAGTCCGGGTATGAAGCCAATTTCATTATTACTTTCCTTTTTTTGTCATCTACTCACATTATAAAAATATATAAACACATATCTTTTAAATTTTTTAAATTTAATAATAGTAGAATAAATAAAATAAAAGTGTCAAATAAAAAGTATGAGGAAGTAATTAAACACAACATTAAAAGAAAGACGATAAGGGTATTTACATTTATTTTATAAAAAAACTAAAAAAAAATCAGCAAGCTCAGGGTAGACTGATGGCTAGCCCAACCCATTTTACCAGCTCTACTCACAATCTAAAATCGGAAATCCAAATCTCATTATTAATGCGAAGACTTTGGCGTTCGGATTCTCTCTCATACTTTCCCATCCCTTGCCTCTCTATTGCCCAAAAACGACACTGTTTTGCATCTTTAAATGAGATCCCAGCCAAACTTAATTAAACCATGCTTTTCATGCCAATTTTCTCCGTTCCCGTCTTCTCATCTCCATTAATATGCTTTCTTAGGCTTCTTCTTCCTTGAGCGCGGGAAAGGTTGAAAATACTAGAGGGAAAAACTGAACCGTGCGTTTCATGCCCAATCAGTCCGAGTCCGATGCCTTTCTCAGTCTTCGTCCTTCTTCAATGTGGGAAACCATGAAAATGCTGGAGGGAAAAATTTGCAGAGACGATTCCCAGTAATAAAGGGCGCATGAGAATTGAATATTCAAGTTGACCAATCATTGCAGCTTTGTATCTCATTTTGTAGCTCGATTCCTTCATTGTCATTGTTGGGATTTACTATGAAAAGAATCGAATCTGTAATGGGCATGAACCAGAGTATATGACAGTAATAAAACTCCCCTTTCATCTCTTTCCCTCACTACAAAAAAAAGGTATTTTATAGCGGTGCAATTGTAGCGGTTATATTAAACCGCTACAAATTATAGTATTTGTAGCGGTTTTCACCTAAACCGCTACAAATTTGTAGCGGCAAGCTTTTTTTGTAGCGGTTGGGTACACAAAACCGCTAGAAATTTGGCGTGAAATTCCCGTCAAAACTTGTAGCGGTGATTTTGTAGCGGTTAATGCACAGAAACCACTACAATATTTCCGCCAGTTGGCGCGAGCAAGCCCCGCCAACAGTGTAGCGGTTACAGAAACCGAACCGCTACAAAATACCAAAGGTCAGCAGTTTGTAGCATTTATACCCCTATAACCGCTACAGAATTTCAAGAGTCTCGACATTTGTAGCGGTTCTGGGCAATAACCGCTACAGAATTTCAAACGTTGTTATCATTTGTAGTGGTTATTGTAGAACCGCTACAAATTTAATTATTTGTAGCGGTTATAGTAGCGGTTATTTGAATAACCGTTACTAAAATCTGGCCTATTTAAGCCACCGCCTCCCTCATTTCTCCATTTGCTCATTTTGTTTCCTGAGGTTTCTCTAAGTGATTTCTTCAAGATTTGAGCGTTCAGACATCTGTGTAGGAGTTTTTGCTACAATATTTCTCAGTATTTGGACTTGAGGTACGTATATAAAACGTATTTTATTTATATTTTTATTTTTATTATATTTTTGCATAATAATGTGACTATTTTTTTTTTTTTTTGATTTGTACAGTTGATATGGCTTCAAGAGAGGATAAGGGAAAGGCCCCTGAGGTTAGGGGTGGAATCAGGCCAGGCCAGGCCAGGCTTATGCCTTAACAGGCCTGGCCTGTTAAGGCACAAGACGGCCTGAGCCTGGCCTGTGGCCTGTTACAGGCTTTTTATCAGGCCTAAGCCTGGCCTGTACACAGGCCTGGCCTAGCCTGTGGCCTGTTAAGAAGGCCTGGAATTTGTAAAAGATCCTAACAGGCCAAACAGGCCGACAGGCCGACACCTAACAGGCCAAAACAGGCCGACACAAACAGGCCTAACACAGGCCTAGGACTATCATATTTTTTTTTCCTGATAGAGAACACCATTGCCAGAATCAAAAGTAGCAAATAAACAGAGCTTTGCTTTACATTTTATAATTCTATAATATACTAGTATTCCCTGCATACATAACTAACTAGCTAATTTGAAGCTAATGATTCTTCTTCTACACAGAGTTTGAAGCTAATTTGAAGCTAATAACTAACTAATTTGAAGCTAATTCTCACCTTCACATCAAATCTTCAAAATAATTTCTTCTTCTCCTTCAAAGGCCTTGAAAAAAATTAATGAAATATATAGTATTAGATCATAACACAATTTAACATGTACAAGAAGTAATATGATTTTAACAATGCAAAATTTATACCTTCTGTTTTTTCTTCAAACCGTACTTGTTTCGAAGCCAGTCCCCACCACAAATAAGTGCTTCAATTGATTCTTCATTTAATTTAGAACGATATTCATCAATTACTCTACCTCCAGTACTAAATGTGGACTCTGATGCCACCGTTGAGATTGGAATAGCTAGTATGTCAGCAGCCATCTTAGATAAAATCTTATACTTCAAACTATTATTTTTCCACCATTCTTAATGATATCATCATCACCATCATTTTTCTCACCAGTTTGTTGACTAGTCTGTTGACTAGCTTGTTGACTTGAATCAGTTGGTACTTGTTGACAAACCTCAATAGCATTAGGAGGAACTGAACTAGATGACATTGTTTCACTCTCAAAGGGAGATGACATTCACTAGGACTAAAACATAAAACAACCAAAATTTCATAATTTAATTAACCAAATAGACATCAGCTTCTCAACGCATATCACAAACAAATAAGGAGAAGGAATTCTCATATAAATGCTTTAGCAAGATGTATACTTGTAAATGCAGAAGGAATTCTTGAAAAAACATTATTTTCAGGTGAAAAATCCATGGAAATATCATCTGAGCTCTACAAACAGTGGAGATTCAATGAACAAGGACTTCCTGCTGATCTACTCAAAAGGTAAATTGCACCTTCAGTAACAAGAAAGACAAAAGCATTTCAACTGTGAGTATTAGACCTATGAAATTTTAGTTTTCAACTATATCAGTTAATCATCCAAGATAATAAGATCCTTATTAACTAACATTCAAGTTTATTATTTTTAGAGATTAACTTGTCACTAATTTTTCAAAACTAAAGCTAGAAGGTTCCAAAACTCACAGTAAATTGTTAGTCGTGCGACGGTGCGAGGCAGAGCTTCACGGAGGGGACTTGGTCACCGAGTCGTGCGACGGTGCGAGGCAGAGGGGACTGGGTCACCGAGAGCAGCGACCAGCGAGGCAGAGGGAACTGGGTCACCGAGACGTGCGACGGTGCGACTGTGCGAGGCAGAGCAGCGACCAGCGACAGCGAGGCAGCGAGGCAGAGCAGCGACAGCGAGGCAGAGTGCGACTGTGCGAGCGCCGACAGCAGCGACCAGCGAGGCAGAGCGGTGAGCCAATGAGACCGTGCGTGAGTCCGTGAGAGGCTGAGACTTGAGAGCTGAGAGCGCACAGTGAACTAATGTAGGAATTAGGTTTAGACATTAGAGAAGAGGGGTGGGCGAGTGGCGCTGTGGGGGGGTTACTTAATTTTTTTTTTTTTTTATAAACCTTACAGGCTCAGGCCGGCCTGACAGGCCTGTCACAAGGCCTTGGCCTGGCCTGTTAAGGAAAATAGGCCTCCAAAGAGGCCTTGGCCTGGCCTGATAGCCTGTCAGGCCAGGCCTATAACAGGCCAGGCCGGAGGCCCCTGTCAGCCGGCCTGGCCTGTTTCCACCCCTACCTGAGGTCCCCAGACCGATTTTACGGGGTGGCAGCAGCCGGGCAGGGGGCAGGGGGCAGAGGGAGGGGGCAGCGCAGAGGCAGGGCGACCGCGGCATCTCAGCCCATCCCCCTACAGGAGTCGGCCCTACCACAGGCACCGCAGACGATCCCACAGGAGACGACCGCACCAGAGGTGCCTGAGGCACATCAGGTTTATTATGTCGAGGACGAGAGGCATAGGGATTGGCACATGGTCGTTCATTTAAAGCCAAGAGACCTTTATGACATGGGTGAAGGCGATAACATCGCCTACGAGAGTGAGCCATTTCAGCCAGCTGATTTTGAAAACTACTTCCCTGAAGGCGATGACAATTTACCTCTACTGCGGTGAGTTTTTTTAAGTCCACGTCATTTGAATTAAATTTTTTAAATTTAATAATACATCAATAACAACAATTTTTCTACAAAATTTCTGTAGGGATGGCGACGATGAGTGATCAAATTCAAATTATGCTTTTGTCTTTACAAAAAATGCAAAAAAAATTTAAAATAAAATTAAAAAAAAATTAAAATAATATTTGTAGCGGTTATTAAACCGCTACAAATAAAAAATTAACCGCTACTAAATGAATAACCGCTACAAAATGGATACATTAACCGCTACAAATAGCACTATAAATATTAAACCGCTACAAAAATACAAATAACTGCTACTAACTAATAACCGCTACATTAACCGCTACATGAACCGCTACAAATAGTACGTGGATCCCTATAAATACCCTTACCACAACTCATTTCAAACACTCCCCAATTTCTTTTCCCCTTACCTTTCTTTCATTTTCTCTCATTTACAACTTCTTTCGTATGAGTAGAGGAGCTGAATAATACGATCAAATATGGTAACAAGATTTTTAATGTTTTTTAGAATACTTCTTTCCTTTCTATAAAATTTATTCTAACCATTTTTTTTCTAGATATATCATAACTGTATCTCATTTTCATCTATTTTTCATACACAATTACATTATATTAGATAACATAATAATTCCTTATTACCTACCTATCCTTAATAATATTATTAATATAAATTTTATACTAATCCAATTCAATTACATTTTTCCTTTTTATTTATTAATAAGTTAAAATATTGAATAATAAGCTAATTGAAATAGATAAAATAATAACAAAATAAACTATTTAATTTAATATTGAAAAAACAAAAACAAATAATTGTATATTTTTAAAAAAAATTTAAATATTTGTAGCAGTTATTAAACCGCTACTAAATAACGCGCCTTTTTACAACTCAAATTAAATTTTTTTGCGCCAATTATGAATTTCATGAAATTAGTAGCGGTTTTCAAAACCGCTACTAATTTCATGAAATTCAAAATTAGTAGCGGTTTGTTAACCGCTACAAAATAAAAAAATGTCATTTTTTTTTCGCCGACAAAATTTCAATTTTTTATATTTGTAGCGGTTTGTTAACCGCTACAAAATAAGAAAAAGTCATTTTTTTTCGCTCTCAAAATTTCAATTTTTTATATTTGTAGCGGTTATATAACCACTACAAATATCTCTGAAAAAAATTTCATCCATGTGGGTGTTGGTTAAGTTGAACCGCTACAAAGGATGTAGCGGTTATTTTGATTGAGTAGCGGTTTTATAAAACCGCTACAAAACTACTTGCAACATACGATTTAGTAGCGATTCTAGTAACCGCTACTAACCTTGTTTGTAGCGGTTAAAACCGCTACTAATACTCATTTTTAACCGCTACTAAATCACGTTTTTTTTGTAGTGCCTCTTGTTGGCTAAATGTTTAAGTGTGTGATTATGTGTTTGTATTCTAAAGAATGTTGGATAAAAGAAAAATGGTAGTAGATTTGCGTGTGTGTATGCTAAAGAAATCTATAGATTTTATTAACAGTGATGCTGCAAAATCTGTTATGAACATGGATTGTTAAGTTTGTTTGGTGATTATGGTTTGTATATGCTTTTATATTTAAAGTAATGAATGATGTTAAGAATAGTCCAAATCCTAGGTAATTATGTTATTTTCTTCTTCAACCTCGTCATTTACAAAAATAACAGGAAAATTAGTACAAGAATGGGCAAGTCTCATTTCTGTCATAATATATATCAGCACTCATGTTTAGATTAACTTCTCTGTGTTTAATCAAGTTTTGTCCAAGAGATTTCAAATACCAGCACTGTGCTCTGTAGAAGAACCGCGACTAAATTATAGCACTGTAAATCACTAAATCTTACTAATATGTTTTTGCATCTTCTTGAGTATTTTCTGTACTATTGTATGTCCTATTGTATGTGTAGTATTATACCCGGTTCATTGATATAAAATTCACTTTAAGCTTAGTATTATGTTTTTTATTATTTTGGTTATTTATTTAATAATTTACATTGGGTACATATTTTTTCAATTTTGCAGGGGGCTTCTACCATGGCTATAAATTTGACTCCTACACTTAATCTTGAATTTGATAATATTGATGAATCATGGGAATTTTGGAGAGAATATGACAGAAAAATTGGCTTTGGTGTTCAAAGGCAATGAGGCAACAAGAGTAAAAGGGATAAGTCATCGTATACATGTTACCTATATGTGTGTAAACAAGAAGGAGTGACAAAACCAGATAAACGAGATGTGCAAACTAATAAGCCCAGAGATGAGACAAGAACAGGTTGTGAAGCTAGAATGAAAGTTAAGCAAGTAAATGGAAATTCAAACTAAGCGAAGTCTTTTTAGATCATAATCATCCTCTTCAACCTCCTGAAACTGTTCACCTTCTTACATCACATTGAGAAATAACGCCAACTCAATGTTATGAATTAGAAATTGCTGAAAAAGCTGGGATTGATAAAAAATCAGCATTCAATTTGCAGAGTCGATATGCAGGAAGTCGAGACAATTTGGGATATATAAGAGTTGATGTAAAAAATTATCTTAATTCAAGAAAGCAACGGGCAATGAAATGTGGTGAAGCTGGATGTATATTTCGTTATTTTGAGCAACAACTGGTAGAAATCCGTCTTTTTTCCATTATCACCAAATGGATTCAGAGGAGCAAGTGACGAATGTGTTCTGGGTTGATGCAAGCATGTTGGTTGACTATGCTTGCTTTGGAGAAGTCATTTCACTAGACACAATTTATTGTACAAATAATAACCATAGACCTCTTACAATTTTCTCTGGCTTCAACCATTACAAAGGAAGGGTGATTTTTGGAGCAGATTATTATATGATGAGACTATTGAAACTTTCAAATGGCTATTTGAGACATTTTTGTGTGCACACAAGAATGTAAAGCCGCTAACTGTTTTCACTGACCACGATGCTGCTATGGCACGTGCATTAAAAGAAGTAATGCCAGATGTAAAACATGCCTTATGCACATGGCATATTTCAAAGAATGCAATGAAGCATCTTCCGAACTCGATGGTTAGTGATTTCAACCACTGCATGTATAATTGTTGGGATGAAACAGAGTTTGAAGAAGTCTGGCAAGCATTATTAGCAAAACCAGAAATGACAGAAAACTCATAGTTGATGTCCATGTATAAAATAAAAGAGAAATGGACATCATGTTATATGAAGAATTCAATGACACTTGGTATGAGAAGCACACAAATTAGTGAGAGTGTGAATGCATTAGTCAAAAGTTGCACAAATGTTAAATTAGATATCAATCGATTCTTCAAGCAATTTGAACAAGTTCTGGAGGACAAGCGCTATAACGAATTGAAAAGTGATTTTAAGGCGCGCGACAAGTTGCCAAGGTTGATATTGCAGAGTTCATGTATGCTTTGTCAACTTTCTGATATTTATACTTGACCTATTTTTTACTTGTTCCAACGTAAATATGATCTACGTGATGCTACATGTATCAAAGAAAGAAAAGAGAAAAAGAAAAATGAAGATGAGGAGGATAATGCCTATGTGTATGATTATGTTATCACCATGAATGATAAGAAAAGGGAGTATAAGTTGACATTTGATCCTTCAACAAAGACAATTGTCTGTAGTTGCAAAAAGTTTGAGCAAGTGGGCATATTATGTTGTCATGCCTTGAAAGTCTTGAATGAACGTGATGTCAAATTACTCCCCGAAAAATATATTGTGAAGAGGTGGACAAGAGAAGCATGATGTGGTATAGTGTATGATATCGAGGAGAAATAGATGAAAGTTGATCCTAAACTACAAAGATCAAATCAATATCGACAATTATGCCGATTGCTTGTTAAATTAGCAAGTAATGCATCAGAAAGTTCAGAAGCATTCTCTCTTATCCATCAGGCTGTGTTGGAACTTAGTAAGAAAGTAACTGAGCTTCATATAATAGGATTCGGATCGTACTTGAATAAGACCCCTCGAAACTGATTCTTTCGGATAACGGGACCGGAGGCCTCACTCGTATTGGCAGTGGAGTTATTCATCATTTTAACACTGCTTGATCTATTAGAGCGGCCTCAAATAAGTCCCGAGAACCAGACGTAGAAGCTGAAGATGACGATGATGAAGGAAAGAAAGGCACGGTGGATGAAGAAGTCGCCGAGGGCAGAGGAAGATTCATTTCCTAGGAAGAAGCCTGAGAAAGCATATTGACGGAGACGAGAAGATGGGAATGGAGAAAATTGACATGAAACGCATGGTTTAATTAAGTTTGGCTGGGATCTCATTTATAGATGCAAAACGGCGTCGTTTCAGGCAATGGAGAGGCAAGGGATGGAAAAGTATGGGAGAGAATCCGAACGCAAGACTTTGATGGTGTGCATTGTGCAATATATAAGTACCTATGCATCCACTCTGAGCCTAGGGCCTACTCTGGCCCTGGTAAAATCCTAGGACCCAACTCATCTTTTGTATAAAAAAGAGTCAAACGCTAGATAACTGTATTTAATGGACACCACTGATAATACACAACCTCACAATTTAAGTGTACAAGTTGAAGAAAGCTTGTGTGAAGAACGTGAAATACAAGTCTAGGCTCAACCGTGAAGTGTTCCCACATTTTGATCTCAATCCACAGGATGGGGTGTGTATATATTGAATAAATCGTACAATATATCATAAGTAATCAAATGGACAGACCAAAAATTAACAAAAAAAAAAAACCAGATCACTCATGAGCCCTCACTTAGATCAATGAATAAAATTGACATGAAGAGGGAACCTCACAAGGATATTTTACATCATTATAACAGAACATGCCATATTCATAAACAAGTGTGGAAACCCCCAGGTAACAACCAACCCCCTTGGAACAACGTCAATCAACTACACCAAAGGTCTACTCCCTCAACCAACCTTCACGGATGGAAACAATATTTTCAGCTCTTGAGCATTTCAACTTCAATCCGCACACAACATATGCAATGGGGGAGGCGGCTGGTAAAAGAGCCGTCCAATGAACAAATTTCTTTCAACTCACTACGCTCATCGGAGATTTAGAAAAGCTCCTCTGAATTGAACTTATTCCATGCTTCCTGTTCCAAATTATGAAACTTTTAGGCAATGATGAGGTCAACACAGAAAAAAAACATACAAAGTAGCATTTAATAAACCCCACCCCTCTCTTTTTTTTCCTGTCTTATGAGCAAGCAAACCCATTTTATAAAACCCACTAAGAGATAAAATAGCTTACTCCATTTACACATTCATGCCACTGGTTACTAAATTCATTGTTTCAATAGAAATCAAAGATTAAAACATCGAGAAGTTGTACACTATGCAATGATCTACAGTACCTTGAGTAGATCAAACACCTTCTCTGCAACATATTTCTGTTGTAGATTGGCACCCTTTTGTTGCACCTTATCAGGATGGATGCATAATGTAGCTTTCCTATAAGCTTTTTTAACTGATGCACCTGTGATCAAATCAGTCAAAGAAACCGGCTGCCAACCACATTCAGGCCAAAGCACCTAACCATTCACATAGGAAATAAGTCAATGCAACAAACACCAAATGAAAATTACAATGCCACAGTAAAAACACAATAACTCGAGACCATTTTGCATCTTTCAAAAATCGAGGACGAATTTCCAGGTGTAATGAAAACCTTTAGTAAACAAGATTATTTTCATCTTGCTTCCACAGGATTTACAGTCAACAAGTACATGGTTATGATGTGATAGTTTTTTTTTTTTATTGACTCTTGTAAATAGAATAAGTTCTAAGAATACTATTGTACTTCACTCTTAGCTCTAGGGATACAAATGTAAATTCCCTCAGATTTCGCATATATAGAGGTCCTCAACTCTTATAAAGGAAAAGAGTTTCTATCAAGGAGAAGAATCATTCTCTACTATTTCTCAAATCAATTAATACAATGCTCTCTTTATGCAAGCTTGTTTACTTAATATGTGCAGGGTATAATCAATAGGAAATAACAAGAATTGTTATAATTTCTTGGCCAAGAATCTGATATAAAATTCCTACCGGAGAGAATTGAAATATAAAAAAAGTCCATATATTAAGTGCATACATATTGTAGAGTGGAGAGCAAAGCACGCAAGTTCCCCTCTTTTCCTGCAGCCCATCGCTTAATTTCAATGTCCAACGTTTCAGCAAGCCTCTGAAATCAATTCATAGGTAAAATTAAATGATAAAACTAAAATTTTTGACATTATTTTTAGCTTGCAAAACTTGATAAAGGAGCATTGACAAGCACAACTCAGAATAACAAATATGAAATTAGAATACATACTATCATCATTAAATACATACAGGTAAGCACAGTGGATTTTCACCCAAAAATAAATATAGTGGATTGGTTGGTAAAAGAAACACAGCGAATAGGAAAATAATTTTCCGATTGAATATAACACAGCTACAAGGTAATCTAATAAACCCTGAGGCCTGCCCAATGTAGTCGATCAAGAAATAAATTAAAAAAAAAAAAACTACTTACATGTCTCTCAGCTTGATCTCTTTGTATTTGCAAGTCTCGCTGATTCTTCTCAGCCAATGCTTTTGCCTGGCATAAAACAACAGGCATTACATCAACAAATATGTAAAAAGATTTCATGTACCTCGCGTATCCTTTCTTACAAATAAATATGAAAATATCTAACATATAACTGAAACACATACTGCTCGCTCCTGAGTCCTCTGGTGGCGCTCCAACCTGGCTCTTCTTCTTTCTTCACTTTCACCTTCAACATCTTGAAACTCTCCTGCTGATGGAGCAGCTTCATCCCGTAAAAGAGAGGGTGCAATGAGAGCCAAGTAAGCAATATGTGACAAAAGAATTTAAGACACTGCCACATCCATAAACATCCCATTAAAATGTTAAACTACCTCCAAATATTGAGGAAAGGTCATCAACAATATTAACTGAAGATGATGCTTTCTTCATGCTTGTAGATGCTCCAGTTGATTTCCTTGTAACATCTGCCTGAAATTGGGTATCAAATAAAGAATCCTGAAAAAGTTCAGGTTCAAAACAAATTAATACCTAAACTTGCAGTAGTATCAGATAAAGTTTCACAGAAACAGGTTCTCACTGAAGAGCTAGCCCTAGGAGGCCTCGGAGCACTGCTAGCTCTTGCACCCATGCCAAAGAAAGATTCAAGATCATTTTCATTCTTTTGTTGATTCATCCTTGCAGCAGCCGCAGCTCTTTCTCGGGCTTCTGCAGCAGCCCTTTCTCGAGCCTCAGCAGCAGCCCTCTCCACAGCAGCACGTTCTGCTTTAGCTCGTGCTTCAGCCTCAGCCCTCGCAGCTGCTCTATCCCGTGCTTCCCTCTCCTTTGCTTCGGCAGCAGCCCTTTCAGCCCTTTCCCTTGCCTCGGCAGCAGCTCTTTCACGGGCTTCAGCTTGTGCTCTCTGAACGGCGGCCCTTTCAGCTCGCCCTCGAGCTTCAGCATTCACTTTTTCAACAGCTGCCCTCTCGGCTCTTTGACGAGCTTCAACAGCTGCTCTTTCTCGTGCTTCCCTTGTAGCTCTTTCTACAGCCTGCCTTGCCATTTCTCTTTCCCTCTCAAGTCGCTGTTTTTCTCTTTCTTTCTCCTCCCTTTCCCTTTCAAGTCTTCTTTGCTCCCTTTCCTCCTTCTCTCTTTGCTGTCGTTCACGATCTAACTTTTCCTGTTTTTCTCTCTCTTCCTGCACAGCTCTCTCATCTCTTTCAAATAGGCCAGCTTCTCTGCTTCTGGCAGCCTTAGTACTCTCTCTCTCCCTAACTTCTTTTGCATGCCTAAATTTGGCTTCAGCTTTATCCATAGCCTCCTTCATCGCAGCAGCTGCTGAATTCATCTCTAATTCTTCATTAGGAAAACCACCTTGATGCTCATCATCATAACTATGACTCCTGTCAGCAGCAAAATCCTCACGTTCATCAAACAGAGATGTAGAGGAAACTCTTGCTGCGGCAGAAGACTTATGACCCTGGGAGATCCCAGTAGCCTTCCTTCTAGCATTTGTGGCTCCTGGTTTAGAAACTTGTACAGGTCTTGGAGGAGGAGGTCTTGATGGTGGGGGAGCAGCAGTTGGTTGTGTAAAAAGAGGAATCTCAGATACTGTCAGCCACACATCATCAAATGATTCCAAATTTTGTTCGAATTTTGGAGATGTGTCCGTCTGAAAATTGGCCTCTTTAAAACCATCATTATCATATGAAGGGGAAGAAGCCCGTTGACCAGCTGGTTTATGAGAATCAGATGAAGATGAATACGTAGGCCCATCAAAGGGTGTCTGTGGAAATCCCCAATCATGGCCACCAGGAAACTTGTCTTGTGAATATCTCTCAGGACTCTTCACAAAAGTTTTCTCATCAGGCTCTTTCTCTCCAGCCCAACCTGAGCTTTTATTACTCCTTGGAGGACTGGTATCCTTTCTGTTATTTCTCTCAGATGAGAATGCAGGTACTGATTTTCCAAGCCCATCAAAGGGATCAATATCATCATATTCTCTGCCATTAGAATCTGATGAACTATCATTTTTTGTGTTTCTGGAACTAGTGAATTTACTAATTTCCTCCAATGGATCAGTAAAGTGGCCTGCAGATGACTCCATTGGGGTTGAAGCTGATTCAAATACTTTGAAAGGGTCATCTGCCACACTGGAGCTTGTCTTAGAATCCGTGGTACTTTGTTCTGAGGAGAAACCAGTATCAGGAGCAGGCCTGTGAATAAGGCAATGCATAAAAGTTATGACGACATACCAATCAATATGTTAAAATACAAAATGCAATAATAACCACAACAAACCAATCATCAAAGAGGAGTAGCAATAAATGTTACCTGTGTCTAACAATTTATTCAACTTAAACATAAAACTGCAGGTTTTACTTCTGCAGACTTTTCAATCCAAATTTATACATGCATTGCACTTATTAAGGGTAAAAAAAATTGGAGAACATATCCCAGAATGTTTGATATAGGTTATATCACATAAAAATGTAACAAGTTTTCCTAGATAAGAAGTTCCTTATCATGCTTGAAGAAAGAAAAGATATAAGGATATTATCAACTCAGAAACCACCAACAAAGCCATTCCTTCTAATGATATTTTAATCTCATCTTGTCCACTCTTGGTGATATCAAGCAGTAACATCATAAGCATCCAAATAACTAGCACTTAAAACCTTACTGCATTACTTTCAGTTAGTCACATGATCATAATTACAAGAAGCATGAATCATAATGTGTTTGTTCCAAGTTATTTAGGAGTCTTTAATTCAAGTATCAGCTGGATAGATTATTGCAGAGATCAATGATGTGTAGACAACACATTTTGACCACACATATGTAAAATTCCATATGCATGTACATAAATAACTTCAACATATATCAACATTTATTGCATGATTAAAATAGTGAGCTCCTAGAATCACCAAAAGTAAATATTTCACTCCCAAACAGACAGCACACTTCATAGAAGAAGGTATTATAGTCAGCAAGAGCCAGGTCCCACAAATCAACCCTATGGGCATGTTCCAGTACACCAATCTTCAAGTAAGAAAATCCAAACAACTAAAATAAACTTCAGACTGGAAAAACAAACAATTAATTAAACATTGTAAATCCCTTGATAACATTGATAAATCAAATTTAGGGATTATAATACATCATTGAATTTTCATGTTCAAGGGGTTAAATATGGAAGAATGCTATAAAAGCCTTCATGAGAAGCTGTTAGTAGACAATTTCAATGTGATTCATGATCATTCAAGATTTCAGGAAGGACAGCAAATTCATTTAGTTGGAAACACGAATTGAAACTGAATCACGATACAGAGGTTTACTTCAGAAAAAACTTCCTTCTCTATCTGAGCTTAAAGATCAATATATCATCAAAAGCATTAACCCCCTCTGTAAAAAAATTGTTATTATTAAGCAGAACAGACAATATAACATATCCTCGGATAGAAAGAAATTGTCACAAGTAAAAGCTTCCATTAGAAGAATTTAACCATCCCAGACTGGCTATATGCTAAAAAGAAAAAAAGCAATATGTCATACTTGGTCACCGAGTAGAATTCATAATACAGCTTAATGTACGCTTTTAACGGCAATAGGCAGACAGACGAGCACTTGGTCAGAGCACGAAAATTTTGCATTTTCAGGTGGCAATATCAACATGCTAAATAACATTAAATTTCATCCCAGCTACTGAAAAATAACGTCGTTACCATACCTTTCACTATGGGTTCCGCTTCCTTCAAATCCAGGTATCAAACCGTCAAAATCTAGATTATCTTTCTCAACCTTTTCCGATCTCTTCTCATCATGCCCAGACTTACCAAACCCACCAAGAAGATCATCAAATGCGCTACTACTTACTTCTGGGGCCGAAGATACCGATGCAAAAACATTATCATAACTAGCTTTAGAGGAGGCTTTTAACCCCGGGACGCCGTCAAAAATGTCATCATCATAGACAGGTTTGTCATACACGGGGGGATTCATAGACTTGGAATCAAAATCGCCGGACCCAGGATACATGGAATCTAAATTGAACGACGCATCAGCACCGCGACTCTCCGATTTGCTCGGGTATCTCGCTGAGCTCCCCAAAAGATCATCGAAACCACCCGTATCATTCTTCTGATTACCCGACGATTTAAACGGCGAATCACCATCATCCATAAAACTACCACCGAAGGAATTATAGCTACCAGTGGATCGGGATGCACCGTGGGATCCCAAATCGAAGTTAAGGCTTCTACTATTGGTGGCATTCGAAGATCCTTTGGATGCAGCCATTGGGGCCGCTTTGCCCTGCGGCTTGTACCCAAAATCGGCGGCTAAGAGACCGTCGAGGTCGTTCATTATGGTAATTTACTACTTCCCGTCGAAATTGGGGTTACCAAAACGCAAAAATTTTGGGAAAAATAAGATATCAAGCGAGGATCTACAAGGTAGTATAGTGCGAAATAAATTCAATAATAGGAGAGAGATCAGTCATTGAGAAGGGAAGAACCAGAGATCTCGATGGTCGGGGAAGAGCCTGTGGTTCAAGCCTTTGCATTAGAGTGAGAAAACCAAAAAAAAATTGAGAAATCGGAAGTCTGAAGTCTGAACCCGTCAAAAAGTTAAAAAATAAAAATAAAAATTGTTTTCTGCAACGCTGCTTCTCTTCGAGCCTTTTTCTTCCTCCCTCCTTGTCAAAAAATCCAAAAAAAAACTTATTTTAATTCTTATGACTATTGGAATGAAATTTGATTTTTATAGTTCAGACAAAAGAAAATGTAAGATTATTTTAATATGAGATGCAAAGGCAAGAACATGCACAACACTTTAAGCTTCCTTCTCCTTTATTTTGTCTCAGCATTTCCTTTTTTGCCTGAGTCTTGCCATATGTAAGGTAAGTATCTTTAAATCTCCCACATATAACTTTTTTTTTTGAAAAATTTTAAAATAAACAGAATTTGTTTAAATTATATTCCATAAAACATTGATTTAATCACTAAATATACGGCTTATGTAGTTATATCCCTATAATATATTGATATTATATAAAAGCTACACTAAAAATCATAAAAGAATATTATTGTTACACACCTCAAATTTTTTTTTGTCGCTTGTCAAAGCAACTCACACATTTATCAAATTTATAGAGGATCAAACTCACAACAACCTGTACTTAAACAAGACTTTAAGTAGATGGTTGGCATCAAAATAGTTTTTCAATTGATATTTTGTTTGACAAATATTTTAAATTAAAAATAGCATTTATAAACTTGATAATTGTTAGTTTTTTATTGAAAGATATTTTAAACCATTAAGATATCATTTTAAAATTGAATATGTTGCATTTTTATTTCATTTTTTTAAGATAACAAGGGTGTCATCATAAAAGAAAAAACAAAACTATAGAAGCATGATTCTAACTAACTTTAGAGGTGGTAATAGCTTAGACTTTACCTAAATAGGTTTGAGTCTCTACCAGAGATTTAAAGTCTGTGCTTGTATGTGGGCTTTTTTAAGACATGAGTTTGGACCTTCAAAATTCCTATTTAAATTGTAGACTTTTAAATAGCCTTTAAAACTTATGCCTCCAAATTTATATATAATCTTTTCACGTTTATTTACAATCATACATTATGTCTTAAAAGCTTAACATCTATTCTCATCGTAATATTATGACATAGAAAGAAAAAGGAAAGAATATGTAGTGACAACAATTGTCTGAGTAAATAGGAATAAAAAAAATTAATTGTTTATTAACTAATGAGATACTTTCTGTAATCCTAAATATAAAATATAGTTGATTTTTTTTTTTTTTGAGATATTAAAGAAGCTAATTAAATTACTTTAAAATATTTATATTTTTCATTTTTTTCTCCAAACTATTTTGTCAACTTATAAATTGATATATATCTAAGAATACACAACATATGATATGATTAAGTAACTTATTTAGCTTCCTTAATTTCTTTAAAAAAAAAAAATCAATCATGTCTTATATTTAGGACCAGAGGGAGTATATTTAAATCGACCAAGCATAACAGCAGCATGTAAAGCTAGATTTTACCTCTTTTACTCTTCCCACATAAACTAGGACAAACTCTTCTTACTAAGATTATAATATTTGATTTGGTTGTAAAATAAATTCATAGCAATTATTATGCTTTAGTGAACGACGCACATCAAGGGATAAGGAGTGAGTTAGTATTATCATCTCGAGCGACTGAAAAGAAAAGAGATAGAGGTGAATGATTTATGCAAAAGAAAAGGGTGAGCATAATGACGATGGAATTTGAAACTTAGAATTAAGGTTAAATTGGCAAATTTATTATAAAACTATTCAGATGATATTATATATACTTATATAATAATATAAATTAAAAAAATTAAATAAAACAGGCATATAGGCTTTTAGGTTATGCCTTATAAAAATATGTTTGACTTATTTATCTAAAAAAGCATAGCAATATACCTGAGCCATTGTACTTAAAAAAAAGGACTTGGACTTGAGCCTGAGCCTGACTTATTTGCTAAATAAACTAGGTTTTACGTAGGTTAGGCCGTTAGGGACCTGGGCTATTTCCATCTCTAACTTACCTAGCAAACATAACAAAAACTATGGAAAATTTACCTGATTGATACAAATGCATACTTATCCTTCTAAAAACCACTACCTCCAGTCTTAATTATAAGACAAAGTTGATTTTTTTTAAGATTAAGAAAGCTAAATAAGCTATTTAATCATATAATATGTTATGTATCCTTAGATTATATATTAATTTATTAGTTAAACTAATTAGTTTGAAAAAAATAAAAATATAAATACTCTAAAGTAATTTAATTAGCTTCCTTAATTTTTTCAAAAAAATTAACTTTATCTTATAATTAAAATCGGGGGAGTATTTAGCTTCGATATCTCAATAGTAAATTTTAATAAAAAAAATGTTATTCATCATTATAAGTATGAAGATTTACCATATATATACCACATGTGTAATGCGATTTAATAATTGTTTTACATATATTTATATGATTGCTAAGAGTCTTCTTTTTGGGTAAAAGTCTACTTTTATCCTAGAAGTATTCAGAAAAAAGCAACTTTGCCTCATAAATCTTTTTTGGAGCAATGTCACTCTAAAATTGTCAAAAATGATGCAATGTTGCTCCAACAGTTAGTAATGATTAATTTTGACAGTTAATTTGATTAATATTGCCACTCAACATAGCCACTTCATCATCTTGCCACCTCATTATCCAAATCACTTCTCCCTCTCCTCCTCACCATACGCTCCGTCTTCTTCAACTTGCCTCAAAACAACCCAGAAATCAAATTAAACTTATAATTTCGTAGTAGAGAAACACCCTAAAAATCAAATATCAAGGAATCTGACCATATATTAACAGCACCCCAAACATCCCTTAGGCCATTGTTGACACCGGCTAAAAAATTTATTTCCAAAACACTGCAGCAAACCGAGTGTCAAAACCCCGATATTTTAGGAGTAATAAATAAGAATTAATTATATGTAAATAGATATTTGTGTCAAAAAATATTTTAGAAATTTAATAAAATGTTGAATATTCATAAATTTAGAATTTATAAATTTTATAAATGTTCATATTCATGAGAAAATGGGCAAAATAATTATGGAATTAATTTGGGTAATTAAAAAAGCCCAATTTTAAGGTCCAAAAATGGAGAAATATTAGAGAAAATGTTTGTTTCAAAAACATATGGAAATTAGCCAAAGAAAAATAAGAGAAGAAATTGTATTAGAAAGGCAATGGCAAAATCGTAATTTTACTAAATTATCACAAAATTAATTATTTTCCGATTAATTGAAGTTAATTTCAATTAATTAAGGAAAATAAAGGTGGAAAATATATTTTGAATATTTTGGTCAATTTAATATGAATTTATGAAAAATTTGAGCAAAAAGTGCAATTTTGACTAAAATTGAGACTTTACATGTATACATAACTTGGACAAGTTGTGAAGCCAATTGAGACCATAGGGAGTGACCCCTAGGTGTCTCCTACACGGTGCAAGAGTAAGAAAATATTGGTTGGACTTAATGGGCTTGGTTACATGTACATAGGGTTTATGTGCATAAAATGGATTTTGGAATTTTTTGAAATTCCATAAATCATTAAAAAATCATATAATATAATAAAAACACTTTTCCATCATCTTCCTCCAGCTCATTTTCGTGCCCTAACAGATCTGAACTAGTGAGAGAGTGTGTGAAATTCTAGAGAGAGAAAGAGAAGAAAAACTTGCAAAGGTAAGTGATTTCTTTGGTAAATCGGTTCCTAACACGTATAATTCTGTTCCTAAGCTACTCTTTTATGTGTTTAAGGTTTGGGAAGCTCATATTTGGGTGTTTAAAAGCTAGGGTTTCAGCCTTGTTGAGAAAAGCCAGAGTGTAGTGAAAGGTAACCTCCAAACCTTCGTATATTGTCTATTCTGGCTGCTGTGGGCAATTTAATCGGTGAAATTTCGCCGAATTGCCATTGATTTTAAATTTTGGAAATGTGTGTGCCTAAGGGTTATGCTTCCCAATTTTAGTTCAAATGGTTGTTATAACTCAATTAGATGGTAAATAAAGTGGTTAGGAGTAAAAAGGAAAGCGTTTACGGAGCCGAAATCGCAAAACCCTGATTTTTCCTAAAGGGCCCATAAATTTTGGTTAGGGCTGTAAATGGGTCTTAGAGTTGGATTTTCAATGATTTGATAATTCAATTGGATTTAGGAGGGAAAATTAGGTGAGGTTACAGTTGGACACTTTTTCGGAAAAGGCCGAAAAAGAATAGTTACAAAAATGCCCCTAAAACCCTAAAAGTAGGGCTGTCAAGGGTAATTTCGTAATTTGACATTGAATTTCATAACTTTGAACCCAGAAATGGATTTCTTGGGCGAAAATACATCAGGATAACCCTGGTTAAAAATTTTGAAAAAAACGTGCCATCAGGCCGGGTACGGCCGGGGTCCCAGGGGCATTTTGGTAAATTTTCACCATAGGCTAATATAACCAAAAGAAACACTATGAAAGTGTCTAAAATGATAATTGGGTAGGTTATGACCTATTTCTTGTGCATTTAATATTTTAGGACCGAATCGGGAGCTAAAAGTTGACATGTTTCACGAGGCACATAAAAAGGGGTCGATAGAACTTCGAGGTAAGGACATTATCCTTCATACATTATGCCATAGTTATTTAATTGTGTGGGTGTCATTGTTGTAAATCTACTTTATTAATCAACATGATTTACCCAGAGAGGGGCCAGTAGTGCCAGAGGCACTTATACTGGAGTTGGTGAGAACCCAACAGGTGCAAATTAATGGGGCTGGGCCCTACTCATGTATACATGCAAATGATATGTTTATATTGTTCATTAATTGGTGCATACATGGTGCATATCATATTTACTTTTCGCATTTCCTATGAACGATAGCATGTTTCTACCAGAATTCTTCGGAATCTCACTTCTTTTTCTAAATAAAAAATCTTAGCAAGTACCAATGGATTAAAAGGCAAGGATATAGACCAAGGAAAGTGACTGGCATGTGTCTCAAGGCAAATACGAAGTTCGTGGTTATAGATAGCCTATGTCTAAAATACTTCTGGATATTTTGTAATAATGGTATATATATTGTCGCATTTTGTATGATTGACTTTGAACTATAAACAAATACTTTTATCAGTATATATGTACTCTTTTGTATGCATGTGGAACTTAATCTCTATTATCCTATTTATATCGAAATAGAAACGGATGTTGACAATACCTCTAGAGATTTTACATTTACCAAATGGTTTATATGTCATTTTTCCTTCTTTGTAACTCGTTAGTGTTCCATTATTGATTGGTAATGGCACGGCACAATTTTCTGTCTAAAAAGAATTGTCCTTCAGAATTTTGATGGCCAGTCCATAAATTCAAATTAAATATGTACACCACGTTCCCCAAATGGGTACACTAGAGAAACATTTTGATATTGTATAATATGATTAGACATTTGGCCAACATCACTTGAAAAAAATAAATAAATAAATAATATGAAGTACTATCATCGTTACCGACACGATCCTCAATTAACATTGTGATATTTTATTATTGAGTAGATATTAAATTAGCAAGCTTGAGTCGGATCCGGTAATTAAACCAGTAAGACAATTGAATGGTCAATAGTTGGATTGCGAATTTGTGATCAGAATGTAATTAATTTAATATATTTCTAATTTCATGTGTTAGTTATAGTTATTATGGTCAAAACTCGCGAGTTGCCTCTCCAGATTTATCATTATATTTATAATTTATAAAATCGTGTCGAATCACTCTTAAACTCATGTTTTATAAACTCAGTTAAACTTGCGAGTTCACACATCAAGCATATCATTTTTACGTTTCTAACTCACAAAATCATGTTAGCTCACTTTTAAATTCGTACTAACTTTTTCGATTTGATCATATTCAAATGCTTTATATATTAATCCTATAATAATTCTTTGTTTAATATAATAAATTATGAATATTGATAGATTTAATTTTAATTATTTGAATTTAAAATATATTTAAATCAAATTGTTATCATTATCTTATTTTAGTTATTCATTTATGCACTATTACTTCATATTAATCAAATTGTTGTCATTTTTTTTTTTATTTCAGTTTGTTTAAACTTGTGAGTTAGACAATCTTGACTGTTATAACATTACAAATATCATTTTATAAAATTAAACTTATAAAATGGGAAAATTTAAATAATTATGACATGTGGTATTTATATAATGTATATAGTTATGTCAAACTTCATAGTTTTATAATAAATAGACATATTTCTGGCGCATTTTCCAACTAGTTGTTATTTTTCAATGTTTATGATGTATAGATATACAAAAAAATATAGTTTACAAAAATTATTTAAAATTTTAAAAATATTTATATTTTGATCAATTTCAAACCGATTTCTGGTTTAAACATATTTTTTTATGGCTTGACCAATTTCAGACAGGCTCAAACTTTTTCCCAGAGTCAGCCAATCCAAGTTCAATTTTTAAACATTGTTAATTAGACCATTTAATTTAATATGTTGTAATATCCCGAATCTTGGGATTGAAGGCTTTGGAATAAGCCTAAATTGAGTGGACTACTAAGCCCCGATTTAGTAGATGTCCCAAATATATTTCCTAATGATTCTAATATCTTTGGGGTATTAAGAAAGTAAAATGATGAATTTTGGAGAAAGTAATTATGTTTTTGATAAAATCGCCTATGAGGCAGTGAGCTTATCATAAGGTTTTGGAAGACTAAATGATAAGTAAAAATTATGATATTTTACAGGATGAAAGTAGACATCCTAAGCTTTAATTTGATAGGTCATATGAATCAATTAGAGCTATACAAAAAAAGATATGAATTTTTGAAGTCAACACAGAAAAACTATGAAATTTCTGGAAGAATGAGCAAAGATTGAAATTCTGGGAATTTTGTGATTCCAGAAAGCAAAAGTCTATATTTTTCCTTGAATCTAGACTCAATAAGGGTTTTATAGGCTTTGGAATCACCTCATTTCAATTTTTCTAGAATTAGTTATGATTTTTCAAAGTTTGGGCAGAAATCTGCCAGAATTTTGTAAAATTCGAATTTTGGAAAAATGGTGTAATAAGTAAATATCATATAATAAATATCATTCTTCTCCTTCCTTCAGCCAAACCGTGCAGCACAGCTCTGAAATAGAGAGAGAAAGTTGAGATTTTAGAGAGAGAAAAGGAGGAGGAAAAACTTACAAAGGTAAGTGATTTCTTCGGTAAATCGGTTCCTAATGCGTATAACTCCGCTCCTAAGCTATTCTTCTATGTGATTCAAGGTTTGGAAGCTCATCTTTTGATTTTTCAAGAGCTAGGGTTTCAGCCACTTTGAGAAAAGCAGTGGGAGCTTGAGGTAACTTCCAAACTTTCGTATATTGACTATTCTAGCTGCTGTGGGCAATTTAATCGGTGAAATTTCGCCGGATTGCCATTGGTTGTAAAAATGGAAAATGGGTTTTCCTAGGGGTTATGCTGCCCAAATTGATACCAAATGGTAGTTGTAACCTAATGGAATAGTCAATAAAGTGGTTAGGAGTAGAAAGGAACGTGTTTACGGAGCCAAAACCGAAAAACCCCGATTTTCCCCTTAAAACCTATATATTTCGGCCAGCATTGTAAATGGGTCTTAGAGTTGGATTTTCAATGATTTGATGATTCCATTGGATTCAGTGGGCGAAAATAGGTGGGGTTACAGTTGGGCACTTTTTCGGAAAAAGCCTAGAAAGCATAATTACGGAAACGCCCCTAAAACCCTAAAAGTAGGGCTGCCAAGGGCAATTTCATAATTTGACATTGAATTTGATAATTTTGAGTCCGGAAATGGATTCCTTGGGCGAAAATATGTCAGGATAGCCCAGGTGAGAATTTCGAGAAAAGTACAGCCGGACCGGGTATGATGGGGCCGGGTCCCCGAGGGCATTTTAGTAATTTTTCAAGATAGACTCATATAACCCCAGAAACACTATGGAAGTGTCTAAATAGTACATTTGACATTGTAGGATCAAATATGGAGCCCCGAGCTGTTTGCACATAGATCGAGGCACGCGTTTCGAGGCGGAAAAGGGTTAAGGTAGGGGACTTACCTTACTTGCATGTATTTGATATCTCTGCTTGTGTAGTGATGTATGTGATTGCTTTACTTGATTGTGTAGAGCATATTTGAATAAATGAAGCTCTGTTTCTGTTTTTACTGTGGCCATAGTCTTGTTGTATGAAACATTGAGCATGCAGAAATGTCATTATGGGGCATACATCTAGATAAAGCTAACATGTCATACACATAGCATCAATCATGCATGTATTATGGTATCTGTTTCCTACTGAGATTCTCTTGAATCTCACCCTCCCCTACCAACAATTTAGACAGGAGACGACAGAAGATATGCAAACAACAATGCAGAGTACCGTACGAGGGGATTACAGTAGTGGAACGAAGACGGGAAGAAGTCTCTGTTTCACTGGGATGAGTTTAGACACCCTAGTAGCCTTGTGCGGCTACCTTAATCGTAAGTATCATGTACAAACCCCTATGGAGAATTTATGTAATCATGCACATATTATCAGTATAGTTATGCTATTCCTATGTTGCCTAGCGAACCGCATGTCGTTTTCCGCGAATACTCTGGTAAAGGTGAAATTAAAATAAGGGCGTGACATATGTCATCATGGTTGAAACTATCTCTAATCTTGTTGCATAGAGGTCTCTTGTATTTGTTAGTTACGGTAGTTGTTCAATTTCTTTTTTAAAGAAAGTACACTTACAAGCAAACCAATTTAAGGAAAAAAAATATGGTAAACCAATGTGGATATTAATCAATATAGTCACTTTTTTGAAATATGGATTACATTAATAATTATTCAGATTTTTTGTGTTCTTTAAAAAAAATAAAAGAATAAGCCCCCAACAAAACTAAAAATCAAATTCTTAATCACTTGTTTAAAAAGCAACTCATACCCCTTATGTCAATTTAAGTTCATTTTTTCCCCCCAAATTTTACTATTCAACAAAAAGTACAGTATTAACTTAAAAATAGGATATGATAATATTACAAAAAGGGTTAAAAGGGGGTGATTTGTTGGAGAAATATTTGGTGATCAATCATTATTGATTTGTCATTTTCAATGAAATTAAAGCATTAGGTGTTGGGAGACATTTCACGCTCCATCAACGCCATTATCATACTATCTTTGGCTATTTGGACGAGGGATTATTATTAGGTTCGATAAAAAAAATGATTATTTATAAATAGGTATGATTCATTCACTATTTTTATAAATATGCGGTTCAATAAAAAGAGGGATTATTTATAAATAGGTATGATTTATTCACTATTCTTTATTGGACAAAAAACCGGACCCGACCGGCCAGTTCAATCGGTAACCGGTCAATGATCATATCTAGTTTAATCATTGGACAGTGAACCGGTTAGAACCGGGTTGAACTAGTTAAAATCAAAAAAATAGGTGGTTTAACTGATTGAACCGGTTTCATTTCTTTATTCTTTTAACTATCATCTTGTGTTATTTTTTAGAGGAAAATGAAAGGTTGAAAATCAAGATGAAGAAAAAAATAGGTAAATAAAGAATAGATCTAAAAAAAAGAATAAGATGATGAAAAAAATTATTTAAAATGATATAATAATTATAGGAAAAGAGACATTATTATATAAGTATAGACATCATAATTAATAATAATAGATTTTAAACATTTTTTTCTAAAGATATATATTTTTATCTATAGAGGTTTAAAAATATATTAATATATATATATATATATATATATTGCAAATAATAAATTCTAATATTTTAATATGACTTGTCTGAATACCGGTGAGACCACGGTTGACCCATTTACCCTTAAACATATGTCATGACCAGTTCATTACCCGGTCAGATTTTTTGTTCCTTGCTATTTTTATAAATATGCATACAAGTTTTAGATAATTCTTTCCAAACTTTTCACAAAATTATTTGTATTTTCGAATGATTTTGATACATTTTTAAAATATAAAAATTCATATACTTTTTATAAAATTCTGTAAAAAATTTTGTAATTTGTTTTTATTTGAAAATAAAATTTTATGTTTTGAAAAATGTATACATTATTTTACACAGGGATAAAATGTAAGTTTATTAAATTTTAAGAAAAATCTTTTAAAATAAGTATAATTTATTATAGTTCCTTTTTTTTTTTTTTTGGTACCCTTGAGATTGCATCGTGAGAGGGAAAAGATTAGTTTAATGATTATTCTCATACCTTTGTTTGAAAGAATCAATTATGATAGCAAAAATAAGATGATTCGTTTTGAGATGCATGATTGTCACTTTGCCCGTTCTTCTTGGCATAACTTGATCGAATCAAAATGCAAATCCACAATGGGAAAAGTCAAAAGTTTGCCAATCTGTCAAGCTAATTAGGCTCACTTATAAAAGTGAGAATCTTGTTCCTTCTTCCTCTATTTTTAAATGGTGGTATTATTTTACCGCTAAATAGCAATTTTTTTATTTAGTATTCAATACATTAACCATTACAATTTTTTTCTAGGCACAAACATTCTTATATTGGAAGTAATTATGTTCAAAATATTGTTAGACACTAAATATAGACACATCTTTCAATAAAAATTTAAATTTTAATCCACTATATTTTGAGTAACTAGGCCATTCCACTAAACACGATTTCATTAGTAACCATTACAATTTTTTAATTAGTCCTAAATCTCAAAGAAGACTTTTTAGCTTCTTTTTTTATGTTATATTTTAAAGTTTATGTGTAGATATGATAATGCAAGCCAACCCGCAGATTGCAGATTGAGCTAAAATTAGCCTATCTCCTAGTGGGTTAGAAAAAATCCAAGTTGATAAGCCAAACTGTCTTTTCATTTCAACATTTCAAATATTCTTAAAACGTTTAAATTAAATAAAAAAAATTCTGTAATTTCATAAATTTTTGTAATTAAATTAACCACAAAATTACAAATATAAATATATAATCTATTTTACATAATTGTTCTATCAATATAAAAATAATAAATCAACGAGAAATCAAATTTACATGTGCTTTTTAATGGTGTTGGGAGGTTAAGATGATGAGATGGAGAAGGGTGAAGAAGCATGGTGATGAGATGGCATTTTGACTATCATGTAGTAGTGATATGTGTCTTTTAACTGTTAAAGTTAATTTTATTAATAGATAGGGATAAGATTGTTACGTTTTTTTTTTTTTTTTACTTTCAGAGTGATATTAAAACTAAAAAAATTTCAAGGCAACATTAATATTTAGCAAATTCTTCCGGATGGATTTACATCTTAACCCAATTAAGTATAAAACCATAACTTTTTTTGGACAAAAAAAAAAAAAAAGCGCCAATCCACAAGTGGGGTTAGGCTATGTGTTGCCATTTCGCTACCCCAACCTGCCACTTTTTGTATGTTTGTCCCACAGACCCAACCCTTATTAGTATTACCACATTTCAAATGTCACTTGCCAATCCATATTATCAACTCTACAATCACAAGTTACACATATTTTTTTATAGCAAGACAATACATATTAAAAAGCAGTTATAGTCGTACAGCATTGGAATTAAAAAGGAAGGAATAAAAACAAGAATTATAAAAATACAAGAAACTGTTACAAATATTAATTATGTAGATATCTATTAGCTCATATCCTAATCAACATGTACTTGGCTGCTTTTAATAGTTTATCTCCAAGTCCATAAGCTTGCTTCCCAAGTTTCATTGCTTGCCCTCCAAGTTTGTTTTATTAGTGGTGAAGGTTTATAAATAGAGACCTTGGGCCAAGCATTGTAGACACAAGAAATTAAATGAGAAGTACTCTATGCTTTCTCTCGAACTTTCTCTCTTCCATCTCTTGTTCTCTTATTTTAGATATTTTTATTTTTATAATACGTTATCAGCATGAAAGCTCCAACGAAGATATGATCTTCTGATAGTTTCTTTGACGATTTCATCTATCTTCTTTTACCATATCTTTATTTGATCTGATCTATCCAAGATAATCTAAGTCACTATATGAATTTTTTTTTTTTTTTGCCAAAAGAGAGTCAATTTTATTGATCACAAAAAAACAATTACAAACACCAATAGCCGCAGCCCAGAAACACTCAAAAGAACCTACATACAACCTACCACACAACTCACAAAACAACAAAACAAAGTACAATATCACAAAAACAACAAACAAAATAAAATCTAGTATCTAGCAGAAGCTTACATTTACTCAGCCTACTCCCTCTCGCGCTGAAGTATTAGGAGCAGTAGGGCTTGCTATCTTCCTCCAATTCGCTAAGTCAGCCTGCAAAATCTCAGTCAAGAGAGGTGGTGCTATTGCTAGCCACCCATTGGGTTCCAACTCTCTGCTACTAGCAGCTGCCAGAAAGTCTGCAGCATGATTACCTTGGCGAGCAACCAAGGAAAATTCAGTACTCGGCCTCTTCTCAGCGATTGCTAGGATTTCCTTCAAAATAGGCACACATTGCCATTCTGCCCCTTCCACAGATTTCTCTACAATATGCTTTATCAGTATCTCACTATCTGTTTCAAGACAAATTTGCTGGTTAGCAAATCTGTCACAGATCAGCAATGCCTCCTTCATAGCTAAGCATTCAGCTTCAAGAGATGTAGAAACAGCCACCGACTTCCCCATACCACCCAGATATTCCCCTGCGCTATTTCTACACACTAAGCCAATGCCCGCCTTCCCATTCATCTTTAAAAAGGCCCCATCCATATTAATTTTTATTCCACTTTCCCCAGGTGGTTCCCACTGAGCTTTCCTCACAAATTTCACCATCTGATTTCTGCATATACCAGCAGTATTTTCTTGTCTTGCCAGCCAAACTTCATTCACTAACAATGATGCAGTACTAATCACCCGTTCTGCATCTATCTTTGTTCCATTAAACACACTATCACATCTAGCTTTCCATATACCCCAACATGTTGCTGCTACTAAGGCCTTACCTCCTTCATCAATCCTACTTCCAACCAACAGTTCTTCACACCAACTCTGAACACTGGTTATCTGTTGTCTATGAATCCTTAATGCTAATGGGCTGCCAAACCAGCATCTGCTTGCCCAAGGGCAAAGTAGGATCATATGCTCTATGGTCTCAGGTTTTTCACCACAGATAGGACACAAGTCATGTTGGCAACACTTCCTTTTACATAACGCTACCCTTGTGGCTAGAGCATCATTCAACATTCGCCACAAGAATTGTCGGATCTTCGGGGGAACATGTATTTTCCAAATGCAACTCCAAAGCTGCCCAGACACCACTGAAGAGCTGCTAGGTCTAAGAAGCTCCTTTTCCTTAACAGACCCTTTTGCCACACAATAGCCAGATTTCATAGTATATTTCCCATCCTTACATGCTAGCCATATTGCTTCATCCTTCATTCCTGACCCTGGTATTTTCAGCTGCGTGATCTTTTCCTTTTCCACCACAGATAGCTTTCTGGTAATAATATTAAGGTCCCATCTACCATCCTTAATAAGATCAATTACCTTTAATTTCTTCTCAGCCTCATTTAATTCTCTTTCACCTAGTCTTTCACTCTCTAAGCCAGGGATCCACCTATCACCCCACACCTTAATTTCTCTACCATCTCCCAATCTCCAAAACAGCTCTTTTCTCAATAATTCCCTTCCTTCCAAAGTGCTGTTCCAACACCATGTAGGCTTACCACCCTTCTGAGCATCCATGAAACCAGTTTTTGGAAAATAGATCCCTTTCAAAATCCTACTCCATAACTCATTAGGATTGTGCAATAGCCTCCAGGCTGTCTTTGCCAACAGGGCTTTGTTAAAAGCTTGAAAGCTGCGAAAACCCATGCCCCCTTCCTTCTTAGTTTGTGTCATCACATTCCAATTTTTCCAATGAATTTTCCTACCCTCCTGATCATTATGTCCCCACCAAAAATCTGATATCATACTGTCAATTTCCTTACAGCATTTCAAAGGGAATAAGAAGCTAGTCATCGGGTACACTGGGACTGAATTAGCAACTACTTTAATCAACACTTCCTTCCCAGCAAAGGTCAACATCTTCTGTTTCCAGCCTTGCAGTTTCATCTTTATTTTTTGTTTTACAAATCCTAGAGCTGCTGCCTTTGATCTTCCCCACACAAGAGGCAATCCTAAGTACTTACCAGGCTCACTGGAAGCTTTAATGCCCAGCACCTCTTCCACATCCCTCCTAACTTCCATCGTTGTATTTGTGGAAAAGAAGATGCATGACTTATCTAGATTCATTTCCTGTCCTGAGGCCGCACTAAACAAGCTTAATATTAGCTTTAGTGCCATACAATTCTCCTTTTCAGCTCTAAAAAAGAACAGCACATCATCAGCAAAAAAACAATGAGACAAAACCGGGCCTCCTCTTGAAAGTCTAATACCCTTCAGTTCACCATTAGACACATGATATTGCACCATTAGGGATAGCACATCTACCACAATAAGAAAGAGATAGGGGGATAAGGGATCTCCTTGCCTTATTCCTCTCTTAGGGCTAATTTTTGCAACTTTCTTCCCTGAAGCCATTAATTCAAACTCAATGGAAGTTACACACTCCATTATCCACCTTACCCATGTAGCACAAAACCCCATTTTAAGCATACTTTCCATTAAAAAACCCCAATCCACCCGGTCATAGGCTTTACTTAAATCAATCTTCAAAGCTAATTCACTTCTCACGCCTACCTTTCTTCTCTTTAAGTATTTAAAGGCCTCATGAGCTATAATGACATTGTCTTGAATCAGCCTTCCTGCCACAAAAGCTCGCTGCTGTTCAGTGATATATTTGCTCATAAGACTCCTCATTCTTGTAGTCATGATTTTTGCAATGATTTTATAAGACACATTGCAAAGACCAATTGGCCGGAACTGGGAGACTACTTCAGGGTTATCAGTTTTCGGCACTAGTACAATGTGAGTTAGGTTAATCTTCTCAAGGTCATACTAACCCTCAAAGAAACCCCTAATCATATTGCATACTTCTCCTTTGACTTCATACCATGCCCGTTGGTAAAACAGAGCTGTAAAACCATCTGGGCCTGGGGCTTTAGTAGATCCCAGATCAAAAACAGCCCTCTCAATTTCTTCATATGTCACTGTTGCAGTCAACTTATAATTCTCTTCCTCAGTTACCACTTTATTTACATAGCTCAGCGCTTCCTCTACTTGTTCTGTTTTCCTGACAGCAAAAAGTTCTTTATAATATTTCTCAAACATTTTATTTATCTCTTCAGCTTTTTCTAACCATCCTCCCTCCTCACTTTTCAATCTTAATACTTTATTTCTCAATCTTCGCTGAATTACAGTGGAGTGAAAGAATTTTGTGTTTGAATCACCATTCTTTATCCAATTCAGCCTAGATTTCTGCCACCAAAATATTTCCTCACGACTCCACGCTTCCTCAATTTTTATAAGTAGTTTTTCTGCTTCAGAGGCCGTCTCTTTCGTCCATAGACCCTTATAACATGCTTCTAGTTGACCTTTCAATTCATCAATTAGTTTCCTATTGTTTGGAAACTCCTTCTTGCTCCATTCTATTAGTATCTTTCTGCACTTAGACAACTTCTATACAAAGTTATCAATTCCATTAGCCATCCTTCTTTGTCCCACTTCCCATCCCCTCCTTACAGTGTCCTGAAATTGTTCATGTTCTACCCATGCTGCATTGAACTTGAACAATTTAGCAATTTTTTCTTCTTTAAAACAGCAATCAACTAGAAGCATATGATGGTCAGAGCCTATTGGTTCATTATGGAAAACCTGAGCTTTATCAAATTTCTCCCTGAAAGTGATATTACCATATCCCCTATCAATCCGCTCACGGATGTTTGCCTGCCCAAATCTTTTGTTATTCCAAGTAAACCTTGCTCCCTTAAACCCCAGATCAATAAGCCCACGGTCATCAATCATAGACTGGAAGTTTAATATTCTTCTTACATTAACTGGCCGTCCCCCTTCCTTTTCATCTTGAGACCCTACCTCATTGAAGTCGCCAATGCACAGCCATGATCCTCTCACTCCCCGAGACAGAGATCTTAGCCTTCTCCAAACAGTATCTTTATCATCTTCCTTTGGGGCCCCATACACAAAGGTGAGAAAATCTGGTATTTGTATTACAGAATTTTCCACTTTCACATGTATTAAATTTTTTGACTGATATAAAACTTCCATGTCTATCCCTTCACACCACCAAAGCACTAAACCACCAGATCTCCCACAAGGATCAACATAAAGCTTATTCTCTAAGCCACAAGATCTTCTTATCCTTTCCAACTTTCTACTTTTCATTCTTGTTTCCATTAAGTACACAACAGAGGGTTTGAATTTCCTATTAAAGTCTTTAAGACTCTTAACTGTCAAGGCAACCCCCAAACCTTGACAGTTCCAAGAAAGGATTTTCATTGTCCCATGGGGCCTGTTTGAGGCCAGCCACCCATGCCTTCAGCTTCCACATATCCACAACCACTCTCTTCTATATGTATTTCCATTTTATTTCTGCCATCAGTCAATCCACCCTTCCTCTTTCCCTGTTGAACTCTTCTTATCTTAGCTTTAGTTTTCCTCAAATTACCAACAAAGCTAGATACAACATATGGCTTTATATCTTCTTTCTTTTCAACCTTCATTCTCTTCCTTAGCACAATCTCTGACTCCTCCCCAGCTTTCCGCTTTAGCCTCAACCTCCCAAGGTCATCAGCAACTGCTTGAACTGCTTTTTCAACGTACAGCACAATTGCTTTCTCATTTGCAACATCTTCAGGAGGTTCTTCAACCTTATATACATGCCCTTCCTCCTCAGACACCATCTGTTTATTGCTGTCCTTCCCACAGTTCCCTTCCTTATCGTTCCCACTCTTATTCACAGGATCAGCTTTTTCCACACAAGTCCCTGAGGTTACAACATCTTTCCTATTATTATTTGAGACCACCGAATCACTATCAAAGCCTGCCTCCTTATCTACAGCCTTCCCCTTCATACCTTCCAATACAATGGTAGAGGCAGCCTTTGGTTTACTTTTTCCAATAGCAGGACTAATTGAAAAAATATCCATGCTAGGCCCAGACACAGCAACCTTAGTCTGTTGCCTCTTTTCTTTCAATCGTCTCCATTTAATATTAACCTCAGCCCACCCCTCCTGAACTATGACTAAAGCATCTTCCCATATTTTCACCTGCTCAGTAACAGTCCAAGGACCAAATCGAGGTAGACTAGAATCCAAGACAGACATTAATCTAGGAATTCCACAGGCCCGAAAATCATGTCCTATACTACCACAACGATAGCAGAGATCAGAGAGTTTTTCATACCTGACATTAGACCAATTCTTCTCACCATTAGGCTTTGGGATCCAGAATCCTGCCACCAGTGGTTTCCGCAGATCCAGATTAACACGCATACGAAGATAACTGCGCAGCATACGGTTGTTGAATTTAGGATCCTCCACCATAAGCACTTCACCAATGCGATTTCCAATGCTAATAGCGTTATACAGATTCAACGCTTCCAGCGGAACATTATGAATTTGGATCCAGACCGGACATCGACTGAAATCACAATCCTCAATCACCATGAACTTCCGCCATTCTATTAGATTCAAAAGGCTTCCGTTGATTGACCAAGGTCGACCACGTAGAATACGATTATACTCCTCTTCTTCTAGGAACTTGAAGAAGAACACGTTCTTCACAACCATCACCACATCTAATCCAGACTGAAGATTCCATGCCTTTCAAATCACAGCTTCAACTGTCGCTTTGCTCACTTCTTTTTCAGCAATAATTTTTCCGATAAGCACGTTCTTCGTCACATCTTCATCCCATACCAGAGGCACTTCGATCGTATCTCCATCAGTGCTTCCTCTTTCCTCACCCATGGCTAGCGATGGGAACCAGATCCCCCGTGCGCCACCGCTAACAATCTCCTTTCCCGCCAAAAAGCCGTTACGCTCAACCACACTCTCACGTGTCTACACGGAGAGAACTCACACTCCCTCCAGGAGAGAACTTATGCTAATCCCTGTAATAATATAAGTCACTATATGAAATTAAAGAGATACTTTTACCTATTGTCATAAACATAGGGTTACATGACTAAGATTAGATATTGCTATTGTTTTTATATCTTATATACATCCTTTACAAGTTCTTTTATATTATTATTGTTATTTTAGTATGGCAATAAGCCATACACCTCTGATTTCTGAAATTATATGACCAGAAATCATATTATTTTAATTTTTTATTTTGATATGATATGATATAGCTAGAAGCCATATCCCTTTGATTCATTATTATATGGCCAAAAGTCATATGTCTTTTCATCTCTATCTTATTGTATGGCCAGAAGCCATGTTTAACTTTTATTTATCCTGAAGATAAATAGTTTAATCTCTTATCTATGAAATTAAATGGCCCGAAGCCATAAAATTTTTAATTTTCTTATCTTACCTTATTAATTATTTCTTGTCTTTACGAATTAAATGTTATATTTGTTTATAATATTATATTGCATTTTTACATTTCATGTTTTAATGATTTTCGTTTATTTCTTTAGTTAGTCCGAACCATGTCAAACCTTGCAAAACTTGAATTTGTGGCTCTTGACATTACCAGAAAAAATTATTTATCTTGGATGCTGGATAAGGAAATCCATCTAAATGCCCATGGTCTGGAAGACACAATTAAATAAGGGAATTACGTATCCAACCAAGAAAAACCAAATCCATGATTTTTCTGCGCCGCCATTTGCATGAAGGTCTAAAAATTGAATAATTGACCGTAAAAGACCTACTTATTCTTTGGAACAATTTGAAAGAAAGGTATGACCACCAGAAGATGGTTATGCTCCCAAAAGCTTGTTATGACTGGATACATTTACGTTTGAAAGATTTTAAATATGTGAGCAAGTATAACTCAGTCATGTTTAGGATTGCTTCTCAATTAAAATTATGTGGAGAGAATGTTACTGATGAAGATATGTAAAAAAGAAAACATTCTCCACATTTCATGCATCCAATTTGCTCCTGTAGCAGCAATATCGTAAAAAAGGTTTCTAGAAATATGTTGAATTAATTTCTTACCTCCTTGTGGCTAAACAAAACAATGAGCTTTTATTGCAAAATCATGAATCCCGCCCAACAAGTTCGACATCGTTCTTAGAAGCGAATGTAGTAACGAATGAATCTATTTGTGACCGTGGACGTGGGCATAGACGTGGCTACAGCCGTGGGCGTGGGCGTGGTTGAAATCGTGGTGGTTCAAATTCCTACCCAAAGTGAGGAAAATTGATAAGAACCACAACAGGGAAACTGGTGAGCATAATAAACATGCTGAAAATCCATGTTATCGTTGTGGTTGTAACACTCCAAATTTTATATTCACCAAATATATTATAATTATTTTGAAAATTCAATAAAATGGTGAATATTCATGAACTTGGAATTTATGAATTTCATAAATGTTCAATTTCATGGAAATTGGGCAAAAATAATTATGGAATTAATTTGGGTAATTTAAAAATCCCTATATTAAGGTCCAAAAATGAAGGAATATTAGAGAAAATATTTGGTCCAAAAATAGATGGAAATTGGCCAAGGAAAAATAAGGGAAGAAATTAGATTAGAAAGATAATGGCAAAATCGTAATTTTGCCAAAATAGCACAAAATAAATTATTTTCCAATTAATTGAAGTTAATTTCAATTAATTAAGGAAAATAAAGGTAAAAAATATATTTAGAATATTTTGGTCAATTTAATATGAATTTATGGAAAATTTGAGCAAAAACGCAATTTTGACCAAAATTGAGACTTTACGTGTATACGTAACCGGAACAAGTTGTGAAGCCAATTGAGACTATAGAGAGGGACCCCTAGGTGTCTCCTACATGTTGCAAGAGGAAGAAAATATTGGTTGGGATTAATGAGCTTGGTTACACATACATAGGGTTTATTTACATAAAAGTGATTTTTGAAAGTTTTGGAAATTGTTAAATAATTAAAGTATAATGTTATATATATTATAAAACACATGTGCATCTTCATCCTCAGCTCATTTCTGTCGCACAAAACAGCTGAATGAAGAGTGAGAACGTTGAGGTTTTTAGAGAGAAAAAGGAGAAGAAAAATCACAAGGTAAGCCGATTTCTCCGACGATTTAGCTGCTAACGCGTATAACTCCGATCCTAAACTACTCCTCTTTGTTCTTTAAGGTTTGGAAAGCTTAAATTTGGTGTTCTAAAAGTTAGGGTTTTCATCCATTTTTGGGAAAAGCTTGTGGGAGCTTGAGGTAACTTCCAAACCTTCGTATATTAACTATTCTAGCTGCTGTGGGCAATTTAATCGGTGAAATTTCGCCGGATTGCCATTGGTTTTAAATTTTGGAAAAGTGTGTATATAAGGGTTATGCTGCCCAATTTTAGTTCAAATGGTTGTTATAACTCAATTAGATGGTTAATAAAGTGGTTAGGAGTATAAAGGAACGCGTTTACAGAGCCGAAAACACAAAACACCGATTTTGCCCGGAGGACTCCATAATTTCGGTCAGGGCCAGATCTAGGGGTAGGATTTGGATTTTCAATGATTTGATAGTTCCATTGGATTCAGTGGCAAAAAATAGGTGGGGTTACAGTTGGGCACTTTTTCAGAAAAGGCTGAGAAAGCATAATTACAGAAACGCCCCTAGAACCTTAAAAGTAGGGCTGCCAAGGGCAATTTCGTAATTTGACATTAAATTTGGTAATTTTGAGTCCAAAAATGGATTCCTTGGATGAAAATATATCAGGATAGCCCTAGTCAAAATTTTGGGAAAACGTGCCATCGGGCCAGGTACGGCGGGGCCGGGCCGAGGTCCCGGGGGCATTTTGGCAAATTTTCACCATAGGCTAATATAACCACAAGAAACACTATGGAAGTGTCTAAAATGATACTTGGATAGGTTATAACCTATTTCTTGTACATTTAATATTTTAGGACCGAATCGGGAGCCGAAAGTCAACACGTTTCACGAGGCGCACAAAAAGGGGTCGATAGAACTTCGAGGTAGGGACATTATCCTTCATACATCATGCCATAGTTTTATGATTGTGTGGATGCCATTGTTTGTAAATGCGCTTTATTAATCAACATGTTTTGCCCAGAGAGGAGCCAGTAGTGCTAGAGGCACTTACACTGGAGTTGGCGGAAGACCAACCGGTGCAGATTAGTGGGGCTGGGCCCTACTCATGTATACATGCAGATGATATATTTATATTGTTCATTAATTGGTGCATACATGACATATATCATATTTACTTTTTGCATTTTCTATGAACGATAGCATGTTTCTACTGGGATTCTTCAGAATCTCACCCCTTTTTCTAAACCAAACATCTCAGCGGGCGCCAGTGGATCAAAAGGCAAGAATGTAGACGAAGGGAGGTGACTGGCATATGCCTCAAGGCAAATACAAAGTTCGTGGTTATAGATAGTCTATGTCTAAAATACTTTTGGATATTTTGTAATAGTGGTGTATATTGTCGTATTCTGTAGAGTTGACTTTGGACTGTAAACAAATACTTTTATCAGTATATATGTACTCTTCTGTATGCCTGTGGAACTTGGTCTCTATTACTCTGTGTATATCGAAATGGAAACGGGTGTTGACAGTGGTGGCAAGGGACATTGGTCTCATACTTATCGTACGCCAAGACATGTGGTTGAACTTTACCAAGAATCACTTAAAAATAAAGGTAAAGGGTCAAAGGTTGAAGTAAATCATATTGATAAGGTTGAGAATTTTTTTTTCCTTGGTGATGCAAAGAACCAACGTTCAAACTATAACTAGTAGTATAAATTTGATTGAAAGCTTCGAAAGAGCTAATGTTTTGTTACCTGAAGGAACAAAATTATGCATTAATAATAATGCATTTGATTTTACCAAGTTTGAAAGAAATTTGTTGAGTTTCAAAGATATCCACAGAAATGGATACCATATAGAAACAACAACTAAAAATAATCAGAAATGTCTTACTATCACAAATATAGCTTCTGGTAAAAAATGCATATTAGAAAGTTTTCCTGCTTTTTCTTCTAACTTGTTTTATACATTTATAAGCACAATTGAAACACATACTATTGAAAACTAGAAGTTTACCAATACAGACCAGAAGTCTGCCAATGCAAACCCAAAGTTTGCTAATGTACACCAGAAGTTTACTAATGAATTTGATGTTTGGTATGATCGGTTAAGCCATCTCGGGTCAATCATGATACAACAAATAACTGATAATTCATGTGGACATACTTGAAGTGTAAACACATACCCCAATCCCATGATTTCTCATACGCTGTATGTTCCAAGTGAAAGTTAATTATTCAGTTCTCAACAAGCAAAATAGAGAGTGAGTCTTTCATATTTCTAGAACGGATACAGGAAGATATTTGTGAGTCAATATACACACCATGTGAACCATTTAAGTATTATATAGTTTTAATTGATGCATTAACTAAATGGTTGCATGTTTGCCTATTATCTCCTCACAACTTGACATTTATAAGACATTTATAAGATTACTTGCTTAATTGATTAGATTAAGAGCACATTATCCTGATTATCCTATTAAGAAAATATGTCTTGATAATGCTGGTGAATTTACTTCACAAGCATTTAATGAATATATGTCCTTGGAATTGATATTGAACATCCTATAGCTCATATTCATATGCAAAATGGACTTGCAGAATCATTAGTTAAACGGTTGCAATTAATTGCGAAACCTTTACTTATGAGATCTAATCTCCCAATTTTTGCTTGGGGCTATGCTATTTTGCATGCAGCAATATTAATTCGCATTAGGTTTACAAGTTACCTAAAAGTTTCCCCTTACAAATGGTTTTTGGTTAGGAACCTAATATTTCCCCTATAAGAACTTTTAGGTGTGCAGTATATATGCTAGTAACACAACCACAACGCACCAAAATGGGTCCTCAAAGAAGGATGGAAATATAAGTAGGGTATGAATCTCCTTCAATCATAAAATATTTAGAACCATCTACTTGAGATTTATTCATAGCATGATTTACCAAATGTCATTTTGATGTATCACTTTTCCCAACATTAGGGGTAAAAAACAAGTAGTTGGGTAAAGAGATTAGCTGTAATGAATTATCATTAGCTCATTTTGATCCTCGTACAAAACAATATGAACTAGAAGTTCAAAGATAATTCATTTATAAAATTTAGTTAATCAAATATCAGAAGCATTTACTAACCCAAAGAAAGTGACAAAGTCACATGTCCCAGTTGCTAATGCTCATATTAGAATTGATGTCCCTGAAGGACAACCTACTATGAATAAATTTAAAGCACACCTGAAGCGTGGCAGACCTATCGGTTCCAAAGATAAAAATCCTTTAAAGAGAAAAGGAGCTAAGAATATAGATGGTCAAATCGACAATAATCAAGAAAAGTTAATAGCTCCAGAAGAGTCATCTCCTAAAAGTTATTATCTCCAGAAGAGAATATTGTAGTCTGAGAAGAGACCCAGGTACCAACCATGTGTGAAAATAATAAGATATCAATAAATTATGTTATGAATGGAATCCAATGGGATCAAATTGAAGTCAATATTGATGACATCTTTGTTTATCATATAGCATATGATGTAATGAATGATAATGAAGATCCTAAGACAAAATCCATTAGCAAGTGCCAACAAAGAAAAGATTGGCCCTTATGGAAATATGTCATTAATGTAGTATTAAAATCTTTGGTAAAACGAAAAAGTATTCGAACTTGTGGTCTTTATACCTGAAGATGTAAATCTAATTGGATACAAATGGGTTTTTGTAAGAAAGAAAAATGAAAAGGGTGAAATAACAAGATATAAGACACATCTTGTAGCTCAAAGCTTTACACAAAGACCTGGCATGCATTTTGAAGAAAAGTATTCATCAGTAGTGGATGCGATTACTTTTCGTTATTTAATTAGCCTAGCAATAAATGAAGGACTTGATTTGCGCCTAATGGATGTCGTGACTACCTATTTATATGACTCACTTGACAATGATATTTATAAGAAAGTCCCTGAAGGATTTAAGGTGCCAAAAGAATCCAATTTAAGTTCTCAAGAACAATACTCAATTAAGTTAAATAAATCTCTGTATGGCTTAAAGCAATTAGGGTGCATGTGATATAATCGTCTTAATGAATATCTATTAAAAGAAAGATACAAAAATGATCCAATATGCCCATGCATCTTTATGAAAAAATCTAGAGGTAAGTTTGCTATAATTGTCATTTATGTTGATGATATCAATATCATTGGAACTTCTAAAGAGCTTCAAAAGGCAAATAATTGTTTGAAGAAAGAATTTGAAATGAAGAATTTAGGAAAAATAAAATTATGTCTTAGATTACAAATTGAGTACCTCAAGAATGGGATTTTTGTATGTCAATAAGCTTATACAAGGAAGGTCCTAGAGCAATTTTACATGGATAAATCTCATCCATTATGTACTCCGATGATTGTAAGGTCGTTGCAGGGAGATAAAGCCCATTTTAACCTCGAGTAATTAGTGAAAAAGGTGATGAAGAACTACTTAGTCCTAAAGTGCCATATCTTAGTGCTATTGGAGCACTAATGTATCTTGCTAATTACACACGTCTTGATATATCATTTACTGTTAATTTGTTAGCAAGATATAGTTCTTCACCAACACGAAGGCATTGGAATGGAGTAAAACACATTCTTCATTACCTCAGAGGCACTATGGACATGGGGATTCTTCATTACCTCAGAGGCACTATGGACATGGGGTTATACTACTCAAATGTATCCAAGCATGAACTAATTGGTTATGCAGATGCTGGATTTTTGTCTAATCCACATGATGGTAAATCACAGACAGACTATCTATTTACATGTGGAGGTGTAACTATTTCATGGCGATCCATGAAACAGACTATATCAGCCACATCATCTAACCATGCAAAAATTCTAACAATACATAAAGCAAGTCGAGAATGTTATAGTTGAAGTCAGTGATACATCACATATGAACAACTTGTCATTTATCTTTAGACAAATTGATCCTAACAGTTCTATATGAAGATAATGATGCATGTATTGTCCAACTTAAAGAATGTTATATCAAGGGTGATAGAATAAAGCATATTTCACCAAAATTCTTTTTCACTCGTGACCTTCAAAAGGATGGTGAAATAGATATTCAGCAAATCTGTTTAAATGAACATCTAGTAGATTTATTCACCAAGTCACTTCCAGGTACAATCTTTGGAAAGCTTGTCTATGACATTGGTCTTCGAAGACTCAAAGACCTCAACTACTGTTGTCAAGAGGGAGAGTCGATACATGTTGTACTCCTTTTCTCTTATCTAGGTTTTGTCCCACTGGGTTTTCCTATAAAGGTTTTTAATTAGGCAGCATTGTACAATGTATCAATGAATGATGTACTCTTTTCTTTGGCTATGTTTTTTTTTCCCACTGGGTTTTTTCTAATGGACATTGCAAGTTTTTAATGAGGCACATTCATAATGGACATCCAATGAGGAGTGTTACAAATATTAATTATATAGATGTCCATTGGTTCATATCCTAATCAATATCTACTTGGCTACTTTTAATACTTTCTTCCACTTCATCTCCAAGTCGATAAGCTTGCCCTCCAAGTTTCATTGCTATCCAAGTTTTTTTTTTAGTGGTGAAGGTTTATAAATAGAGACCTTGGGCCAAGTATGGTAGACCACAAGATATTGAATGAGAAGTATTCTCTACTTTCTCTCGAACTTTCTTTCTTCTATTATCTCTTACTCTTTTATCCTAGATATCTTTATTTCATAACAGGAACCAATATGCATATGGATAACATCAAAGTAGTTAGACATATGTCTGATATCTTGTTCTATAATCCCCCTTGAGAAATTCTGAAAGATGTCTCTTGCTATGAACAACTTCTGAACACAGATGATATATAAGCTCCTCTAATTAGATATTAAGCCTGAATCAAGAATCCAAGAGAGTACAACCCTTAAACATGATAGATAAAAATATTTTGAAATTACATAATAACAAGATTTTTATGTTACAAGTAGGATTAAACTTGTACCTTTATAGTTATGAATTGCATTATCTTATTCTTAATATAAGATATATTTGAGTAATTGATCTTAGTATTAAATATAAGACAAAACTTTCATATTTGACAATCTTTTCTTAATTTACCTTTATTAATGTTCTCTCAACAATCATCAAGGAGGAGATAGAATGAGCGAATTAAGGAATGTGACGAAAGTATTTTAGAAAATATATTATATTAACTTACTTAATCAATTTCCTTAATTTAATCAAATTAAGTGAATATAACTTATATTAAAGACCGAAGCAATAACAGTTAACAGCCATAGGCTGTGGTCTCTAGTCGTGGCAGAAACATTTTGAAATGTTAATTTCCACTTGTCCTGATCTCACCAACAATCCAACATAAGCTTCCCCTACCCCCTAAAACAAACAACATAAGTTTATAGTGCAACTTGCATGTAATTCTTCAAAAATCAAAAGCGACCAGAAACAAATAAAGATCATTCTAAATGGAAGAGTTTCACAAACTTAAGGCAGTGGATTCATGGCTAATTGGTCATGCCTTCAACTTGAAAGTGGGAGTGTCCCAAATAAAGCCAGTGCAATGACCAGGCAAAACACAACATCAAACGTACTATTTCCTAATAAATAGACACTAGAAGAAGAAGAAGAAGATCATCAAACGCAACATTCTTCAAAACATGGCTTCAATTTACAACCAGCATGGTTCATCATCAAAGCTAAATATTTTAGTACTTAGTGGCATATGATGATTCTCATGGACTGATGTGGGAAGTAGTGCTGCAATCAATACATTCTTCTCATCTGTTGAAAATTTAGCATTCAAAATCGGACCCGTTTGGCATCACTTTCGGGGACGCTCGCATCAAGTCCATCACCCCTCCCTGAACTACCAGTTTGTCCAGAAACCTGCCAAATCATACAAGTCAGCAGCAATCTCATCTGCCCTCTGAACTTCTCATGATACAAAAAAGTCATTTTAAGGCTCACATTTTCCTGAACTGAGCGAAAAATAAAAACAATATATTCTAGCTTGCCCTGAACTATCTTTAAATACTAACTCAAGGAACTCACAGTTTCATCTGGAACTACAGCATATCTCTCTGATGGTGAGACCCAAGTTCTCCCTGTACGGCCACCATAATGCAGGTTGATTTGAAAAACGTAGGAAATGGCAAAGGCCAGAATTAATTATTATAAAATTGACGCAAAAGACAACGCACCAGATAATGGATCAGCCTTTGAGGAAGATTCTATGTGCTGCCCGCAAGACCCATCGACACTCAAGAGCTCAATAAGTATAGGCACGTTCCTACAAATTCCAAAGATATTCATAACTCAGGACTAATGATGAGATGCAACTATTGTCTCTCTGTGTTAAGGACTAGGCTCCAGTTTCAACATTGATAAGCAATATGTTTATAATGCTTAAAGGGCTAAACGTGCAAAGGAGCATAATTCCGCCATGTCAGAATATCCCATGACATTAGCTAAAAGCAAGGATTTTATAGAGAAGAAAATGCCAAGATGCCAGCTACACAAGGCCAATCTCCATCATAAAGGATTTCATGACCCTTGACAAGTCTCAACAGATTAAGGGCAGCAATGAACATCAAGGAACCTCTTCCCAATTGATTTGAAAATCTAATTATTCAAGTGTACACAAGATTAAAGGACCTTCTTGAACCATTTAATTTACACTACTCATAAATCAATTGCTTCAAACAATGCCTTCTAAAACTGAAGAGAAGACCTACGAATTGCCTACAATAGACAATTCGATGGTCTCGACAAAATTATTCAAGTGCACATGCAAATTACCTGTCAACAGTTTCGCCATGTCCAAGTTGTCCATTTGTGCCCCTTCCCCAAGAGAATACATTTTGTCTATCAGTAACAGCAATGGTGTGTCTCCATCCGCATGAGATCTGAACTACTTTCTGCCAAGGCAAACAAAAAATAAATAAATAAAAACAGAGCAAAAATTTTTTTATGTACATCAGGGCATTTTCAATTATTTTGGTATGGGGCAGGGATGCCAGGCGTTGCGGTCTCAAGAAGGTACCTGGTCAAGGGGAAATTTCACTGGTACAGGAGAGCAATGATCAACATTGTCACCTACTCCAACCTGTCCAAACTGCATTTAGAGAAACACACAAAGTCAAACAGGTCGAGAAATAAAATATATGTGCCATAATATATCAGGGAATACAAGACTTGGAGCTACTTTCTTATTAGGAAAGAAGTATCGTATATATTATACCATCTATTCCCTAATAAGTTGCCAATTATTATTAAGGTAACAAGTATCTCTAGTTAGTATAATACAAAATATAACAAAATAGGAGAAGAGTAAAAAGTTTTCATCAACCTTATTCCAACCCCAGCCATAAAGTTGTCCGCCAGATGTTATTGCCATACTGTGCCTCCAACCACCTGATATCTGAAAGAATTCGGGAAAAAATTTCAGAAACAGGCAACAACTATAACCACAATGTTAAACACCAAAAATATTTCTCCTACAATTGCAGAAGCTTCTGTTTGGCCAATCTTTTTTTTTTTTTGAAAAAAAAAAAAATAGAGGAACATAATCAGAATTAGTGTGACACAACACAACGAAGCTGTTATATACTAGATGAGACTAGGCCACGGTCTACTCCATACCAAAAAAATCGTGCTTCTAATTGAGACTCAGGGAATAGAGGACCAACTAAAGAGGAGTAAGGAGAACTTAGATCTTGCGAACCACTTCAATTTCCATGAAGTCAGAAAATCCCAAAAAGGATGATACATGGGAATATGATAAAGGGGCCACCTGAGAAATGAACTTATCGCTCAAGGCCTGAAGCTTTTGGGGCACAAGGTGGTCCTCAAAATCCCCATGTCCTAGCTGGCCATATTTACTCCATCCGTACGTGTATAGTCCTCCAGAAGAAGAAACAGATATTGTGTGCCGCCAGCCACAAGCAACCATGGCCATCTTGTCACCCTTTAACTTTTAAACAAACAGACAATCAATGGCCAATTAGGGACAAAGATAAATACTGTATAGAGCAATATTTTCATCCATTAGTATGGAGGCATGATAAATAGTTTTTAAGCCAACCAACAAAACACTGGTAAGAACCCATGAAATGCTTCATCTTCTGTAATAGATTGCAAGTAAAACTTTCTCAGGAATCAAGCACTGAATAAGTCATGTGTTGTTCAAATTATGGTCAAGATCACATAGTCTAATCTGGAAAGATGAGATGATACCGAGTTGAGGACATACATGAACAGAAGAAACATTTTCAGGAAACAAGCGATCAAATCTGTCTCCCAATCCCAAGTTTCCATATCGTCCCCAACCCCATCCAAACAGTTCCCCATGTTCAGTGATAGCTGCACTATGTTCCGCACCAGCAGCAACCATTTTGATAGGTACTCCCTAGAACAATGGAAAATTTCACATTTGTGTCTATAAACATCATGATTTTCAGCTGAAAAATGAGATAGGTGGTGCAGATCTTAAGATCTTTCATAATTCTTTCCCTTTACAAAAGTTGTATTGTTCTTGTTGCTTTCCTTGTTATCAGCACTGCTTACAAAATATAAACAACCACTGATGCTTTTACGGGAGGGTAGTTGATAAGTTAGACGTAATCCCAATAATTCACCTCCACATTTTTTTTAATTCAAAATTCAATCTAGTCGTTTCTGCCCAATAGAGAAAGAACAAAACAGGGTTGAAGGATGCGGAAGATGCTAACCTCAAAACTGTTGTCTGCGATCAGTTGTTGAATGCATACTTCTTTTTATTCACAAATAAATGCAAGAACAAAATTATACTAAACAATCTCTTTCATATTGCAATCCCTTTTCTGGATATTGTTTTTCTGAGGATAGGAAAACTCATTTGTGAGTCAATACAGATGTTACGCACTTGTTGACATTTGATGAGCTCAGGTGTGAGACAAAACAGTAAAACACCATTTATTAAACGGTCATTTTGTTTACAGGCTTAATAACTTCCGCTTCTATAGTTCTATATTGCACCTTTATCATCTAAAAGCACAAATCAGGTGCCAATTTTTTCTCACTATACACAGCATGAGGCATGCAACCCGCCTAGAACTTTTATTATCGGCATCTAAGAGACCACTCAATATGTTATGGTAGTGTTAAAAATATGGCCAATAAATAGTTAAACGTGACTATTAAACCATCGAAACCACTCCAAGCTAAATAAAAAGTCATTATTCTTTACCAGTTAGGCTCTTGAAAGGCATAAACATTGATTATAATAAAGGGTTATGGGGCAAAAATATCCACAAACTTTTCTCAAAAGTGCACACCATAAACTTTTTTTTATGCAAAAATAACCATGAACTTTCAAAAGGGAGGTAAAAGTGACACTTATATTAAAACTAACTAACGGCCGTAAACTCCAGTGTAAAAGTACTAAAATACCCCTACCTAAAAAAAAAAGGTTATGGTGGTGGACACGCTTTTGAAAAAAATTTATGGGTATTTTTGCCCTTTAACCTTTTTTTTAGGTAGGGGTATTTTGGTACTTTTGCACTGAAGTTAACAGCCGTTAGTTAGTTTTAACGTAAATGTCACATTCGCCCCCCTTTCGAAAGTTCATTTTTACTTTTGCACCCAAAAAAAGTTTACGGTGATAGATGCACTTTTGAAAAAATTTTATTGGTATTTTTGCCCCTTAACCCTAAAATAAAAGTAGTCTTTTATGTTGATTTAGAAAGAGGTAGGGCTCTTGAAAGGCATAAATATTGATTAAAATAAAGAGGTAATCTTTTATGTTGATTTAGAAAGAGATGGGGCTCTTGAAAGGCATAAATATTGATTAAAATAAAGAGGTAGCCCTTTATGTTGATTTAGAAAGAAGTCGACGTGAGCAATTTCTTCTATTGAGGCTACAGTGAATACAACTTAACATTGTATATTGATGATCACTGATTGAATGTTTCACTATACACACTCTAGGTAAATAACACTGAAAGCAGTACCTGAAATGTTTGAATTTTTTGTGGCACAAGAGAGTCCTCTGTGGTGCCAAATCCAAGTTGACCGTTCTGATTCCGCCCCCAACTTCAGCCAGGAGAGTAAAAGTCAAGAATCTCCAAATAGGCAAATTATTGTAAAATGCAAAAGTTGTAGCAACAGATGAAAACTCGTCTTTAATAATCAACAAGTTTGGTTGATATACTTTCAAATCAAAATTAAAGAAAAAATGGAAAGAAACTCTTTATAGAGATAAAGATACTCACTGGGATGGAATTTTCAGCTTCAACCAATACACTCAATTATGCAACTCAAACTTTATAGACCAAGTAAAAATGATTTGAAATTGGAAAAAAGGTTAGAACCAAAAAACAAATAATGACCAAATTTTGAGCAAGAACTGCTCACCTCCGCACCTCGCCTTCCATGGTAACTGCCAAACAATGGCTGTCCCCACAAGCAATTTGCTTTATCCTTAAACCCTGCAACGCTTTAATCGGCAGAGGAGTGAACAAGTCACTAGAATCACCATGACCCAACCTTCCAAAGTCACCCCTGAAAAGTTAGAAAAAGAAGAAGCTGTTTATGGTTGTTCATAAAAACCTAACAGTACTGATGGCGCCCAATTGACAGATAAACCATGGAAGAAAGAAGTCCTCTTGATGAGATCAAAAATTTTCAGGAGTTGCAAGGGATAAAAGACAGCAAAAAAACATAATAAGCCCAAAAACACATGATATTATGACTTTCCATACAACATAGCAGAATGTGCCCAATTTTTCAGTGCCACACAAATCAAACTTGACTTTGTCTATCATATGCAGGAATTATCTTATACGTAGTGATTAGAGATCCCTAAAACAAGGCAAATCTGTTAATCAGTTAAGCAACAATATCATATTTTGCTCCTGTTAAGAAGTCTCCTAGTGATGTTTCATTTTAGGATGCTATTGACACATATTACTGACAATTTTATACATACAATTGATGGTTGATTAAGGCGCAAGTATCACAAAAGAGCTGCAGCATCTGATAAATCAGTGCATGGGTAAACTAGATTGGTTCCATTTTTAGTACAATTCATGACAACACACGCTAGCCAAGGGTAAAAAATTAATTCTCTAGGGAAGGTGAGCGTTTTGTTTTAGGAAGGTCAACGTTAAGAAAATTAGTTAAAAGATAGAGAGCAGACCATCCCCAACTAAACACTTCCATGCGGGACTCTGAATAAGCAATCGTATGGTCAGCTCCGCAAGTAACAGATACTATTTCCTGGTCATCCAATGAACTCAGTTGTGTAGGGACAAGTCGATCCTCAGCATCACCATGGCCCAATTGCCCATCCTCTCCCCGTCCCCATGAGCAAACAACATTCCCAGCTGTGAAGGATCGGCAATGAGCAAGCCGTCAGTTCAACAAAGACACAAGTGAAGAAAATTATAAATCAATACCATGCGAGGATGCCAGCTTTTGACACAAACAAAAAGGGAAGAATGACAAAGCTAGCAGCTGTGCATTTTGTGGTTGATATATTCACAACCTATTTTTTAAAATTTTGGGAAAAAATGCAGTTCTTGGCTCTTGCAGCTGTTCAACAAGAAGTCAAAGCACAAACTTGAAATCTTGCCTATAATTGATCTACCGCAATTGATTGATTATAAAACAGGGTTAGGTGTAAATCAAATGGGTTATCTTATCTAAACAGTACGGTATTCCCAAGAGAGGCAACAATAAACTCCTCGTTAAGTCACTGTTCAGAAGTTCAAGTCAATGCCAATGAGCCAAGACAAAATGACGACTTCCGATTTCATAAATTTCTGAAACGATCCACCAAAAATGAAAGTACAACGAAATTATAGGTTTAAAAAATGTGAAAGAAGTAAGAAGTCAGCGCTTACAGAGTAGGGCAACGGAATGGCTAGCACCGGCGGATATGATAAGCACGGTTCGAGGAGGATCAGAGGCATCACTCATCACGACTTCCTCTTGGACCATCGTGTTGGGTGGTTGAGGAGTGAGTGAGGACATAGGGAAAGTCTCGGGATGAAGAAGGCCAGAACTGAGAATCCAGATATTAATAGGCAACTAAATATGCGTAACAGTGAAATTGATGGGACGTTGAGTAAAGACTAAAGAGCTAGTTCAGAACAGCAATTAAACCCCTTGCCAAAGGAGAAGGCTAGACTTAGAGGAAGGCTAGACTTAGAGGTAGAGACCAGTCGAGAGGAGAGAGAGTGAGATTGGGTGGTGTGCCAGGTAATGAATAAACGACGGCATTGAATGCGGCGGGGCCCATTAGGTCGGACATTTTACTGTCGCCGGCGGATCGGATGTGCATCGGGGCTTCTGTTTAATTTCGGTGCACTCTGTCGATTTTCATCTTCTCTCCGCCACACACTACTCCGCCACACTACTCGAATCCGGTTTCTCTCCTTTGCCAAGAAAACAAAGAAGGTTCTTTGCTTTTTTCTGAACCGTTGGATCAAGATCTCAACGGTCCAGATTTAATATATTTTAAAAATATTATTATTATAATAATAAAATATTATTATAAATATTATTATAATAATAATATTTTTAAAATATATTAAATCTGGACCGTTGAGATCTTGATCCAACGGCCCAGAACAAAGCAAAGGACCTCCTTTACTTTCTTGACAAAGGAGAGAAACCGTCCGCCACACTACTCCTCCTTCTTGTTACCGCCTTCTTCTTTTTTCCTTTTTTTTTTAATCTCTTCCCTCTAACCGTACCATTTTCCGCACATCCACACTCCTGTTTCAACTTTCAACGACTCTGATAAATATAGTTTTTTTTTACAGAATTTATACACGTGAATATTTCCTAATTTTAAAAATTAATTTTGTCGACTTACTTAAGAACAAGATATATAAATACCATTTCAACTTCCAAAACTTATAAAAATCTATTAATACATGTAAAGAATGGAGGGATGAGGTGGAAAATGAGTTTTTTATTTTAGGGATAAAGGACCAAAAAACTTCATTACTCAATTATTTTATACATATTGTCAGTATTTATTGATTTTGTTAAAATCATTACGGATTTTGTCAATCTCTTTAGTGCTCGTTTGAGATAGTTTATTTTTTACTTATAAGTACTTATAAATTATGATTTACAATATACGAGGTAAGTATGTGATAGGAGTTTTATCTCGACTCACGTAATAAGCACTTATTGCCCAAAAATAAACTATCACAAACTCCCCATTACTCAATTAGTCACAAATCACAATTACTTATCAATTCTTTTACATATTTTGCCCGTACTTATTGATTTTGTCAAAATTATTATAGATTTCGTCAACACCACTATTCATTTCATCAATCTCATTACTTAGTTCGTCACAACTAAAAACTCTTTATCAATTTTTTTATACATATTTGTCAGTACTTATTGATTTTATCAAACTATTACAGATTTTGCTAAAACCATTATTCTTTTAATCAATCACATTACTCAATTGATCATAGCTCAAAACTCCTTATCAATTTTTTATTTTTTTACACATTTTGTCAATATCTATTGATTTTATCAAAATCATTACTCTTTTAGTCAATGTCATTACTAAAGCAGGGAAATCGAGCCAAGTCCGAGCCCGTCACAGGCCGGGTTTATAATTTAGAGCTTTCGGAAGGAGACAGACCTAAAAGGGCCGACCTTTTTAGGGCTATTTAACTTCTTCTTTTTTTTTAAACTGGGCACAAGGCAGTGGGCAACAAAGCACTGGTTAGGGGGCAGAGTTAACCTAACATAACCCCCATATCAGAGACGCTCTCACAATGACTTAGACCTCATTTGAAGCTTCTCTTTTTTCTTTTTTTGTGAGTATATGCAAAAATCCAAATCAAGTGTTCTATTATTACTGACATTTGAAGCTTGTACACTTGTTTAATTGTAGTTGTGGACTTATTTGATTGGTTGTGGACATTAATTATGGTTTGGACTTAAGTCTTAGTGTTTGTGTTTTATTAAACTTAGATAATATTTATGTTTTAAATTAATTTTGATGATATATATATATATATTTTTAAAATTAAGTATTTTAGTTTTTAGGAACTAAGAAACAAAAAAAGTTATGGCAAAAAAAAAAGAAGATAAACGGGCCTAAAGCCCGCGGGCTTTACTTAAATCGGGTCTAAACCGGCTGACCCGTTTTCCTACCACTACTTATTACTCAATTTGTCACAATTCAAAATTCTTTGTTAATCCTTTTACACATTTTGTCAATACTTATTGATTTTGTCAAAACCATTACTCTTTTAGTCAATCTCATTATTAAATTGGTCACAACCCAAAATTCTTACTCAATCATTTTAATATTTTTTCTATACTTATTGATTTTATTAAAACCATTACAAGTTTTATCAAGGGAGAATTGCTGATAAATATTTTTTTGGCAAATCAATTGCTGAATGCTACCATTGCACATAACGGAAGATGTTTTGCACATAACGGAAGATTACTTGCACATTTATACGGAAGACTTTTGCACACACGGAAGATGATTTGCACAAAACGGAAGATCGCTTACACACACGGAAGATCCCTTGCACGCTTGGTAGCAATCATTAATTAATTTGCTTCCAAAGTATTTTTCAGCAATTCTCCTTTTTATCAAATACCATTACTCTTTTTTCTTCCCCTCTTCATTTTGCCCATCAACCTCTTTACTTGTCAATATTTCGGAGTCCATATTTTTCCTCCTGCAAAACAACCATTTCATTATCATTCACCTACTGGATCATTTAATCTCCAGTCACCAAAAAAAGCAATAGAGACAATTACATTCAAATCCCATATAATAAAAAAAATGAAAAAATGGTCCCTGAAATTATTAATAAACGTTCTTCAACTTGTCATTAACAACTTTATGATCATTTCTTCTTTTCTTTTTTTTTCTTCTCTTGATGATGCATATCATAACATGACTTTTAAAATTTCTCGAAGGCCAATAGGTATAATCACATTTGAATAACACATGCAGCAAAACTAAGCAAATACTTTTCGTGTTTGTAAAGTGGCATCAGAAAATGTACAAATAATTAAAAATATCTGTATTAACAATGTTTTTGGCAATGTATCTGAAAAACCCAGCAATGATACTTTAAGAAACATAAAAATAATGGGAAACACAGAAAACCCAAAGGAACAAAAAAGGAAAACTGGATTTGTATACTATAAAAATCAAACTTGTAGGACCAGGTTGAGGAACAAAATGGACTTATATATGATACGTTCAAACAACAAAAGCAAACAGGTGGAGGCAATTTACAGATAGTTGCTCTAAATTATCATTGGACCCTAACATGCGTAATTTCAAATTAGAGCATATAAGACAATTACATATTGAATTATATGAAGATAAATAATATTTTTTAATGAATGTAGCAGAAGAAGGAACACGAAGGCAATTTTTGATTTTTTTTTTTTTTTTTTTTTTTTATCAATGTACAGAAATGCCGAAAGAAACTCCTGCTACTACTTGCCATTTAGCATTGTGACCGTAACTTGGTTCACAGAGCATCAGAAGATAGGCCAACAAAAGGCGAGGCATTGGGGGGATTTAAGTAACTCAATACTCAATTATTAATCCTCTAATTTCATCCATGATTCAATAATATAGCCATTGTCGATGAGGTTTTTGTCAATTACTTTACTCAACTCGTCAATTTCCTTTCAATCAATCAGCCCGAAATGCTCATATAAATTACTCTCTCTAATCCTAATTATAAGATAAAGTTGACTTTTTTAAAGAAATTAAGAAAACTAATTAAATTACTTTAGAGTATGTATATTTTTATTTTTTTTCTCCAAACTAATTAATTTGACTAATAAACTGATATATAATCTAAGGATACTAAACATATAAATACTCTAAAATAATTTAATTGACTTCCTTAATTTCTCTAAAAAAATTAACTTTATCTTATAATTAAGACCGATAACATGTTAAAAGCAATAAACTAATTTGCTACAATCAATCGGCCAACGAAACAAACCACCCACAGACGATCTTCTAGACTAGGGCACGCGCACCGCTCCTCCAGTAACAGTCTTCGACAACTCCACTTTGAAGAGCCCAAAATGCTTACCACTCTCTCAATCTGACTCTCCTACAGACGACTATGGCGGCATCCTCTCCAGATTGCAGCTACGATTTTGCGCACGACGCTGTGAGGGAAACAAAGGACTCAATCGCCTTGAGGTTGTGAGGGTTAGCTGTTTTCTCTTTCTTTTTTCAAATAGGTCTAAAGGACTTTTTTGTTTTTTCTCCTAGACATAAAAATCACATATTCTCACCCCATCTCCTCTTTATCATTTGCATGTATTAATGGACTTTTTTGAGTTTTGGAGGTTGAAATGGTATTTATATATCTTTTACCATAAAATTAAACTTTTAGAATCTAGTTATAATTTTGGGAAAATCACACTCAGATTTCAAGGAACAGAAAAAATCACAAAAAAAGTCCCATAGCAGATTCCCCTATCAAAAAACTTTATAAGGACTTCATTGATATTAATTCTGAATGTAAAATTACCTTCTTATCCTTAGTATTTGATATTTAGATATGATATGATATAAAGTTATATGATTAGGTACAGGTACTTATCAATCACCACTTTATGACTTATCAAAATAGGCACATACTTTTGTCGTTGAGAGCTGTTTTACTTAACATAAATGGGTTTGTCAATCACCACTTTATAACTTGTCAAAATAGGTAAATACACTTGTCAAAATAGACACATGCACTTGTCATTCTATAAATTGTCATAGTAGGTATATAAACTTATCAAAATTGGCAGATATACTTGTCAAATTAGGCATATAACCTTGTCAAGATAGGCATACATACTTACTAATTTATAACTTGTCAAAATAGGCACAAAAACTTATCAAAGTAACCATATAAATGTGTCAAAGTATAAAGTAAGCACATGAACTTGTCATAATAGGCACTACTCTTGTTATTTTATAAATTGTTAAAGTAAGCACATAAACTTGCTAAAGTAGGCAAATAAACTTATCACAATAAGCATATACACTTGTCATTTCATAAGTTGTCAAAATAGGCACATAAACTTGTCATAATAGGCATGTACACTTGCCATTTTACTAAAGGCAAGAAGGTAATTTTACATTCAGAATTAATATTAATGAAGTGCCTAGGGAACTTTTTGACAGTGTTCATGAACCCAAATCGGACCGGCTAGTTCAACCCGAAGACTGACGAACCGGCTAGTAAACCGGTTCGATCAGGCATCCTGTTCGGTTCACTATTTTTTTAAAAAAAATTTTCTTTAGGATTTCATATTAATAACCCTGAAATCTTCAATTTCTCACAGGTTTGCCCCCCTCCTGAGTAAGCTTCGGTTTTGTTCCGATCTGATCTACTGGCCTTTAACCCATTACCCCGGTCGATTCAATCATCGAGTTTATATCACTGTTACAAATTAAATCGTGAATTTAACGACCTTACTCGTAGCTAATCGCGCAACTAATATATGAAAAGGACAAGGGAGAGTACCATGGCTGTGTTTGGAAACACGTTTTGGGGGCAAATATGCCCGTTTTGGATGGAAAAATAACTTATTGAGTTGTGTTTTTTTTTAATGTTTGGTTCAACTTAAAATAATTGTATCACGGGTAGAATAAACTACTTATTAAGCATGTGTTTGGTATCACTTATTTTTTAATAATAATTCCTTATTACGCAAGTCGAGATAAAACTCCTCTCACATACTTACCTCGTATGCCGTGAAGATAAAACTCATCTCATATACTTACCTTATATGCCGTAAATCACGATTTATAAGCACTTATTACCTAAAAATAAGCTATTCCAAACGAGCACTAAATAAGTTCATTAATGCAACTTTTCTATTAAGTCACTTATTACGTAAGCCGAGATAAAAATCATCTCACATACCTACCTTGTATATCGTAAATCACGATTTATAAGCACTTATTGACCAAAAATAAATCTTTCATCCAAATATAAATTACATTACAAAAACCAATTTTTCTATTAAGTCATTTTTAATAAGTCAGAATCATAATAAATCTTTTTCACTTCATTATCCCCAACACACCATATTTAAGAAGTGATATTTTTAGATATTGATAATTATCAATCACTTCATTACCACCACGACGTCTATTATTGCATGTGAAATCTGAAAAAGCAAGGCCAGCGTGTTCCACGCCTGATACGACGGCTGCCACGCACTGAGATATTTAATATTTTTCTTGATTAGAAAATATATATTAATATATTATTATTAGAACCACTGTTTGGGAGCATTACTATTATTTTGGCCGAAATACTTCCTAAACTAACTATAATTATAATTATAAACAACTTAGTCAATAAACCCGTCAAATCAACCAAGTAACATTAAAGGCCTATGAAAATTGGTCCATACGATAATATGGATAACTTTTCGAAACGTTTCTTGTAGGTTTTGGCCAAGAAAAAAGATTATGTCACTTTTAAACTCATATAACTATGACATTCTTTCATAGTTCTAGACTAGAATAAAAATATGTTTTAATATAAAAAGCCTAAAATATCTTTGATGCAAAGATATTGTTCTATAACTTGTTGAAGTGTTACCATAAGGCATTCGAATTTTAAAGCTTATTTGTGGCCAAAAAGTAATATTGGGGTAAAAGTGGGATTTAACGCTTTTAATTTTTTTTAATGCATTCTTTTGAGTAAATGATGACCAGTGTTCTTGGATCCGGACCGGACCGGCCGGTCCCGCCCAGAACCCACCGAACCGGTCAGTAGATCGGTCCGGTCCGGGTCCCAATTTTTTTAATTTTTTTTTTTTACTTTTTTCTTTAGAATTTCATACTATAAGTCTAAAATCTTTAATTACTCACTGGTTTGGTCCTGGTTTGGCCCCGGTTTGACCCACTGACCTTTAACCCAGTACCCCGACCGATTCAATACCCGATCCAGATTTTAATACCTTGATGATGACATGAAAAAAAGTCACTCAGCATATGTCATCAAAAGAGAGAGTTACTAACCAAAATAAGAAGAAATTTTTGGTCAACATGTGAATATCTAATTGTAAGCTATAGAACAATATTTTACACTTATATCAGGGTTATTTTATACTTTTTACATCAAAATATATTTTCACTTCATTCCTATGGGTGAGCAAAATAATTTTCGAATTATTGAGCGCAAAAATACTTTATCTTTCTTGCAGGCACCGTCAATGACATTCTTCCTTCATTATATCTCCAATGGTGGGTGGTGCTTCTTTTTCAATTATATGTTGACTATTCAAAATAAATTTAGATAACTCCAATAATGAGAGCTAAAAATATCTTTATTTTATATTTTAAGTACATGCATATATAGATATAGATATATTAAACTGTTTAATTTTAGCTTCATCCTTTTGTTCTTTCTCCACCTCCATCAGAGCAATCACATTCCCAAGTCGGTCTTTATAAAACCACGGTTAGCAGATTGCATGAAGTAAATTATGCCATTCTTCATTATTTTATGAATAATGCAGTTTTTTTATATAAATTTTATCATTTTATAAAAGATCTTTAAAAATTATATTATTCATATATTATGAACAATAGAATTCACACCCATCTTCAAATCATCCATATTTATATATTGAATTACTCCTTCCGGTCTTATTTATAAACAACTTTCTTTTTCACGGGCTGATCTTTTTTATAAGCAATTTTCAGTTTTTGTCTGAAAATATAATTTTTTTTTTCTTATTTTGCCCTTATTAAATACTCTTTTTTTGCCAGTAACCCTTATTAAATACTCATTATTTCTTATATCTTATATTCATTATCTCTCATACTTTTTATCTATTCTCTCTCCTATACTCTTTTCATAAATATGGGTATATATAAAAAATATGACATTTTTAACACATTTATTACTTTTAACCACCAGTTCATTTTACACAATCAAGAAAAAAATTACTTATAAATAGGATCGGAGGGAATAGCTAATTGACACACACACACATTACTATGATCTTCAATATAAGTCTCCCTCTTCCAAGTGCCAACAAGTGTGCTCCTTCTTATCAAGGTGAAGCCATTAAAACTTAACCAATAACTTGTTGGTAATTTCAAATGATTTTTAATATTAACCTTATTAATTATACTAAACTCCAATATTATATATATATATATATATATATTTACTCTCTCTCACCACCCTAATTAATTATGGATGTATATGGGAAAAAAAAAACATTCCCTCAAGTCCTGAATACAAGACATATTTACCTATTTTGATTAAATTAAAAAAAATAGTTAATTCAGTTAATATAACATGTATTTTCTAAAATAAACTAGTCATCTTCCTTAATTCTCTCATTCCCTCTCTTTCTTTATTATTGTTGAGGAAGCATCAATAAGAATAAATTAGAAAAAGATTGACAAATAATATAAAAAATATGTCTTATATTTAATACAAAGACTAATTCTCAAAATATATATTAAAGATTAAAACAAGTATTTTTTTTTTTGGTCGAAGATTAAAACGAGCATTCAATACCCTTTAAAACTATCAAAGGCCTTGTAAAAAAGGACCAACAACACTGTTTAAGAAGGCACCTTATAGGGTGTGACAATTTCAGATTCCATGGGGTGAGTGAATTGGGTGGTTTTGGTTTTGGTTTTGGTTTTGGTTGGTACAATTATTAGTGGCACCCTTGCCCTGCCTATCTACGTTATAGCTAAGGTAATATAGCTTTCAAAAGTCTTTTACATTTACTCCTCAATTACTAACTCTCGTCCTCCTTAATCATTTACCCCTAATAATTTCAATCTTTCAACTTTTACCTAATCTTCTCTGATTAAATGGCATTAAAGTATATCAATATTTTATTGTTGTCCTTATTATTTACATGATTATTATATTTACAAATTTCAATGGGTTGAGGGGTTAAAAAAACAGTTCAATTGCTAGAAAATATAACAAAACTCCTGATATGGTGAATCTAAAAAGAGTTTTGAAATATATTTTAAAAATACGTAATAATAACAGATAACTTTAAGTGAGGAAGAAGAATATGTTTATTGCGAGATTTTCTTTTGTTTATGCTATTAATTTTTTTTATCACAATCTACACACACACGTTATTTTTATAGAAAGTTTCAACTCATAACCTTCTATTTAAAAAAAGACTTGACGGAGGAGCCTAATATTATAGGGTTACAAAAACAAACCTGGACGTACAAATGGTTTGCACAGTAGGCATACTCATATATACTCCCAAATACTTGAATTCGACATGATAGAATTTTCAGCACGTGCATGGTCCCTGCATGATTTGGTGTGTGTTTGGATTAGCTTTTTTTAATAGCTTTTACGACTTACGAGATAAGTGTGTGAGAGAAGTTTTATCTCGGGTTGCACAAACCATGGTTTTAAAAGTTACCAAACACACACTTGATAGTGTTACATCTTTTCCTCTTGTCTGTTTGAATTAGGTTTTTTTAATAGCTTTTACGACTTACGAGATAAGTATGTGAGAGTAGTTTTGTCTCGAATTACGTAAACCATGGTTTGAGATGTTGCTAAACACACACTTATTCTTAGCTTTCTCCTTCGCCGTGTGACCTAATTTTAAAGATCCTGTTATAATTTCTCATATATATAGATCTTCTGGCACCATTCTCATTCATCAACAACTAACTAGATATTTTTTTCTCATATATATAAATAAGTGCCACAGACAATAATTTTGTCTTTATTAACAAAGATTATTATAGTTTTATTAACAAGATATGGATAAGAATAATTGATATTAGAAGACAGTTGAGACTTTAATCTAACAATGACATATATGGTCTCGGTGGCATGAAATTCTACCCAACATAAGGGTAGATCGCTAGCTCAACTCAAAACGTGCATGAGTTAATGAACGAGTAATTAGTTAGTTGTTGTAGTGTAATAAAAAAAAAGTAATTTATTAAGAAGTTATTGACTGAGGTGGTAAGCGATTTTACCTTGGGGAGAATATAAATTTAAATCTCGAGAATCATACTTATTTAGAGAGGCGAAAACACTTTATGCTTTAAGCCTTCAAATGAATGATACCATTGATCAATTAAAAAAGATTTAATTTAATTTAATTGTTGTATTTTTAATATTTTTATTTTCATCTATACAAAATTGATAATAAAAATAATCTTCCAACAACTATATATATATATATATATATTTCAGATTAATAATTAAAAATTTATAAATTAGTATAATATTTAAACATCTATACTGTCTAAATTTATCACCCTGGCTCGAAACACCTAAATCAGACATCAAAGATATTATACTCCTTCGGTCCTTCGGGAAGTTGATCATTATTCTAAATAAAATGCATAATTTTTATATTTATCATTTTTTTAAATTTATCTATATTAATACCTTTCAATTATAATTAAGGAGGAGAGGGAATAAGAGAATTAAAAAAGATTGATTAGGATGTCTTAAAAAATATATATTATATTAATAAATTTAACTAATTTTTTTAATCTGATCAAAACAAATAAATATATCTTATATTAAAAACGGTGTATATGAAGAGGTTGATGTGACTAATCCCACGTATTCACGTGTAAAGTTAGTGCTCGCTTGTAATAATTTATTTTTAGGTAATAAGTGCTTATAAATCGTGATTCACGATATACGAGGTAAGTATGTGAGAGGAGTTTTATCTCGACTTACATAATAAAAACTTATTTTTTAAAAAAACACTAAATCAAACCAGCCTTTACACTGTTTATGCCCTACCATTCATAACTTGAGCTAATTTATGAAACACGCCGAGCTTGAACTGGAAGACCAATAATTTTGGCCCCACCAAAGACACCATCGCATTCACGTCAACACCTGCACGTTTATTGGATAACGAGTTGTCCCAGGGACCAGCGTTTTTCCCTCGTATGCATGACGGAGGTGCTTGTCGTTGTGTTTTTTCATAAGGGACTAAAATTTAAATCACTTTAATCTTTTTTATAAAAATCAGTCAAAATGTTGAATGAGTTTTTTTTTCTCTATTTTTGGCCCACATTAATTATATGAATCGTATTAATTAAAAGATTTGTTATGTCTATATTTATTTTATTTCTCTATCTTACTTTCACCTCATGAATAAGGATATATTTAAAAATGAAGGTTTATTTCAGACATACTTATTATTTTTAACTAATTTTAATCATTTTTTTAAATCACATAATTCAGTTATCAAATTTATAAAAAAAACCATAGAAAGTATCGAGCTTAAATCCTAAATCCAGGCATTGATATGGTTTGTGTGCATGTATGTTACGTTTATTTTGATTGTCTTAAAAGGAATACTTTTGTCAATGGCCTGTTACCTAATAATAAGTAATAACACGAAAGTTTCTCTGTAGGTGAGATATTTGGTTTGTTTGGTTCAATATTTTTTTTAAAAATAAATCCTTATTACGCAAGTCGAGATAAAACTTCTCTCACATATTTACCTCGTATACTTTGAATCACGATTTATAAATACTTGTTACTTAAAAATAAACTATTCCAAATAAGCACATTACTGTTTGGACGGCGCTTATACTTCATGCCAGTTAGGCGCGCCTGCATTTAATTTAAAAAACCTTCATGATCAAGCACACTATTCTACAAAAGGCCAGGCCGCATATATTTAGTATTTTTAGTCAATTATAGAGAATTTATTTTACACTTTACGAAATAAATATATGATAATATAGTTTTGTCTCTCATAAATAGCAAAATTATTTATTTTAAGTGGAACTAAATAAGTCCTAATACTCACTCAATCTCAATTCAAGAAGATATCCGTTTGTTAGACAATAGCCAACGAAATGGGTTCAATTTTGTTGTTCATTTTACTTAAAAGTTAAACTTGTGATTTTAATGGTGGTTGAAAAGATTCGTGAAATATAAATTTATTTTGTTAATATCTAAAATATTTTTTTTTTTTTTTTTATTTTGTCCTTCTATATAACTAATGAACCAACTTCCATTTACTAGGCATGTTTGTTTTAGCGATTCGATTGCTTATAAGTAGCTTTTCAATAGTGATTTACGGTATACGAAGTAAGTATGTGAGAGGGATTGTATCTCGATTTAAGTAAAAAACAACTTATAAGCAATTATAACGCCCAAACAAACATGCCCTATATCTTTTAACTTTGAGTACATTTGAAAAATAGTGGAGAAAGAATGTTATGAGTGAAAACATCTAAAAAGAGTAAATTTCTTTTAATTCTAGTTTTCTCTCTTCCTATTTTTTTCTCACTTTTCTCTCTATCCAAACATTATTTTAGGATTTATAATGGGCAATGTTCATATATAATTGTGATAGTGATTAGTATCTGTGTAGGCTGAAATGTGTTGCTACGTCTAGTTTCATAGCTGAATGATTGGCCCCTCTCGAGGGTTTACCGATGGCTCCTCTATTAGCCCTTGTATTTAGGACTTAATGAGAGAGTAAGTTTTAATTTTTTTTTTTATAAAATATGTTAAAAGTGATTTATAAGTTTCATCATGGAGAAGATACTACTAGGTATGAAAGGACTCTGCCTACAATCTACCCTTAGCTTTCACACAATGAAAGTTCTGCGTAGTTTTTTTATATAAGATTTAATTGATTTTTTTAAAAAATATTAAGGAAGTTAAATAAATTATTTTAAAATATTTTTATTTATTTTTTTTATATTAAATTAATTTATTTAACTTATAAAGTGATATATAATCAAATGATACACGTCATATGTTATGCTTAACTAACTTATTTAGTTTCCTTAATCTTAAAAAAAAAAAATCAATTGAATCACATATTAAAGACTAGAAGGAGTAAATAGTGACAGTGATAGTTTTCATAGCTAAAATAACTAGAGTATATATAATACTATTTCCCATCCTAATATAAGAGTTAGATATGGGTCAAAATATAATATATAAATTCATTTTATCTTCTATATTTATTATTGTTTTTTAAATTCATTTACCTAATTTATGAATTTATATATAATTTAATATTACATAGCTATATTTTAGAAAGACGTATCACATTTATTCAAATTAATCAATTTAATTCATTTTTTAATTCACCCAAATTAGTTAAGAAGTTCTTATGTTAGAAGTCAGAGGGTTGGAAGATTTAGTATTATTATTATTAATTGAACAAATAGTATGATTTGTCAATATAGTTGTGTTTTCCTCGGATGCTTTCTCATTCATTAATTCATGTTTGTGACCTTATTTTATTTTATTTTATTTTATAGATTTGTGTGTTGCTCAATATATTTGCCCGTGAAATCTGAATTGGATTGATTCATCAGACTCTCTTATTTCAACGACACGATTATGTTGTGCATGAAAATGGACCCAGTTTTCAAACGTACAACTGTCCTCTTGTGTCTATTTTCCTCATCAATCAGTACCATTTGTCTTCCTCGTACTATTTTCATTTTTCAACAATTACTTGCTTTTGTTTTTCTTGTATGGGGCACACATAATATAGTCATCATGCTTTGTTTTTTTTATCAGGCACAACCCGAATCTTCTATGTTAAAAATGCACAATTTAAATTTAATTTATCGTCATTATGCTATAATAAGTATATATGATTATGGGAGGGATTATTTTAGAGAGTAAGATTAAGTTTAATTGAAGTATTAGCCACAGTTTGGATCAGCTTACTTTGAGCACTATTACTTTGTGTTTTACTAGACAAAATTATTGTCACGCATTTACTTGTACAAGAGTGTTGGTTTAAACAACTAACCGATAAAATGCCAGTGGTGTTGGTTTTAAAAAAACAAGGGTAATACATTTTGTTTGAATCAGACAATCACCAATTTGTTGATGCAATGGATCGGTTTTTTTTTTTTTTGAGGAGGAGATGAGTCTTAAACCCATTGTCCTTGTTCTCTTCAATAATGTGTTTGCAACTGTGTTCTTGTAGTGGGTTTTTGTTTTTTGTGACTTATAGGAGTAAGTGCTAATGACCTGAGATTACAAGTGAGGTCGAACTCTTGACTAAGAAGCTTATTAGTTATCATCTCTGCTAATAAGTTTTGATCAAAGTAATTAAACCTGGACTGGTAATTGAACCGGCTTGAATACTAGGTCAAGGGTCAGATCGGAGTCAAATCAAAGCTAACCTAGAACTAAATCAGTGAAAAAGTGAAGATTTCAGGATTATTAATATGAAATTATAAATAAAATTTAAAAAAAAATTGATTTTTTTCCAAAAAACAAATCGGTTTAACTCTCGGACTAGACCAGTTCGCTAGTTTTATGATCAAACTGGCCGGTCTAGTTTGGATTTGATAACATGGGTTTTGAGTCACATAGCATCTACTTTTTCTTCTAAGTGTGTATGCTAATAGCCATGGTTTATGAACCCAGACAGGACTAACCGGTAATTCGGTCCGGCACACTATTTTTTTTAAAAAAAATTCTTTAGGATTTTATCTTAATAACTCTAAAATCTTTAATTTCTCACATATTTAGCCCCGAGTTAGCTCTAGTTTGACCCAGATTTAATCCACTGATCCTTAATTTAATATCCTCATCAATTCAGTACCCAGTCCGAATTCATGAGCTTTGCTCATAGCTCTTCACTTGACCCTGAAAAAAAAAAAAAAGTTATCATCCCAACGCGGAGAGACAGGGACCACATGGTTCACATGGTTGGCATGTGAGGGCATGCGCCCAGCCTAACGCATATCGTCGTTTTCTTATTGTTGAGATGGCCCATTGGGCCCTTAAATTTATCTGCATCGAAATTTAATAGGGCCACTCAAATTCCTCTCTAGTTCTCTACCTAATAATGTGGGTCTAATAATGCCCCTTTGGCACCCCTTGTCCTTAGATTTAGCTGGCGAAGAGGTCGGACACTCTCACCAAAGAGAGCAGGTTCGATCTTGGGGAAATCCACTTAATTGTGATTTAGTCGAGGCGTTTAGGGAAGTATCTCAATTTGGAGCCATGCCTTTGAATCGTAGGTGAGCCTAATCTCTTTTCTAAAATTTATGTATAAAAAAAAATAATGCCCCTTTGGCATGTTTTTAAAAGGAGATTAAAAAAATTACAATACACACACATACATTTATTTTGGCCAATAAAAATTCATACATTTATTACAATGGTGTATAATCATTACTCCTTCTGGTGCCCAATGTGGGAAAAGAGTATTTTTGCTGGTCGCTGTTCTCACTTTTTCTCCACTATTTTATTTGATTGTTTTTTAATTGTTGATATTTATTTGGTCCGAAAAAAAAATTGTTGATATTTATTATGTAAAAATATTATTATCATTTAATATTATAATAATATTTTTAATATAACATAAAATCTTAATCATTAAAAGCCAATTCAATGATATAAAAATTAAGTGGAGAGAGGGATAAGTAGAGACACTCTTTTCCCGCTTAATGTATGAACCAATTAGGGGGTTGATCTTAGTCTTAAATGTAAGGTCTATTTTCTATAGTTATCAATCTTTTCCTGATTTACACTAATCACATGCTCCCTCAATAATAATCAAATAAGAGAGGAATGAAATGAATTATGGAAGATGATCATGGTGTTTTAGAAAGCATGGTATATTAACTAACTTAATCAACTTCTTTAATAAATATGTCTTACATTAAGGACTGGAGAGAGTAAATACTCATTGTTTTCATTTATTAAATATTTTTGAAAGTGAGAACTAAGAAAATGCACATATTTTTTTTATGTAATAAGTTGAACATATTTTTTATTCTTAAACTATCTTTTTTTTTTTAATTTCATTTTCATTATTTAATTTCATTTTAGCATCAAATAACATGACTTAATTTCAATTTTCATGAAAACATTGTGCATACAATGAAACTCTCTAAGTGTGTGTTTTTTCTTTATTTTCTTTTTCAAGACAAAATGATATTTATTAATATCAAGAGGGTATGATATGTAAATTTCTAAGAAAAACATCTAAGCACAAGGTTTTCGTCAGTTTTTTTAAACACAATTATTAAAGTTGCTCTACTTGAGTTTTTGATAAGAAAGCAAGCCGTGGATCTAATGTCTTGGCAACGTGATGACGCTCTAGGAGCAATAATGCTGGTTGACTCTGACTTGGATATTGAAACTTAAATTAATTTTTGTGAAAAAACTTACATAAATAATAAAGTTTCATTATAGTTAGCAATTAACGCTGACTAATTCAGGTGGGCGGTTAGCTCCACACTCAAGGCCAATAATGGTAGTCTGTTGTTATTATGCAATACTGTAAAATGCAATGTTATTAAAATTGGATCGGATTGGCCAGTTCAAGTTGGAAGAGGGCGAACCAATAATATAAACGGTTTAACCAGTTCAATATTTTTTTATTTAAGAAAAATAATTTACTGATTTTTTTTTATTTTCTTCATAACTTTATATTAATAATCTTGAAACATTCATTTTTTCATCGGTTTAGCTCTGAGTTAGTTCCGATTTGATTTCAATACAATCTATTGACCTAGTACCCCGATCGGTTCAGTATTCAGTCTGGGTTCAACAACCTTAGTAAAATGTGATATGCCGCCATGGATTCCTCTATTTATATTTTTTTTTTAAAAAAAAAGGGGAAGAAAGGAGGTAAAGTATTGGAAAAAATGACGGAAAATTCCCCATTAAAAAGTTTATGCGTGGGAATAACTTGGATAAGAGTATTGATACTTTTTGTATGCAAAATTTGTACAATATCGATACTCTATGTTTAAAATCTATCAGATCGTTCTCATTGTCTTAATGGGGGAATTTCCCCAATTTTTCACCAATGTTATCATTTGGTCTCAAAATTTCATTTTAGTCCAATGTCACATATTATAGGTTAAGATGATATATCTCTTATAAATCAATTAAATTAGGGTAACGGTGTAAAAATGCCCATGTTCATTTTCAAAAGAAGCATCTAGCACCATGTAAAATTTTTTGACTCAAAAATACCTATGTACATTACATATAGAACCTAAATGCCACCACCGTTTGCATCCCTTAACATCCGTTAACTTGTGAAGATGAGACCCTTATTTATTCATTCACGTGGACACTTGCCATTTCTTCCCTACTGTGCTTCTTCCTTCTTGAAGGACAGCTGCCTTGTCCAGAAACCTAAATTGTTTAGTGTGAGGTATTTGTTTTTCTTGACAATTTTTAACTTGGTATAACTCATGCTCATTTTCAGGTATTTTCACTTTCCAATTCTTCACTGCCACCACAAAAACCTGCAAAATGAAATAATGCGAGAGCAATTAATATAATTGGCTCTTATATGGATGAATCAAACAATTCATAGAACTAATATATATGTATGTGTATTGACCTCTAGGACTATGAGGAGAGGGCTATTTCCTGGCTCACGAATGCGATAGAAAGGCTTGCCGAGGGTGATGAAAATGAGACCGGCGGCGGCACAGGACATGGAGATGATAAAACCTTTGTCCCACTCCATTTTGACGGTGCTGATGTAGACGACGAATGTGACTCCAATAGAGGTGCCGGGGGTGCTATTGAGGAGCAAACAGTTGAAGAAGTTGGCAATATATTTGAGTTCCTTTGGGTTCTTATAGTCAAACTGGTCGGCACTGAGGGACAACACGTAGCCTCTGATTTCGCCACCGGCCAAAGCCAACAAGTATATGGAGGCATACAACAATGTAGCCTTAGAGCCATGCACGCATGCCTTTTCCCCACATAGAGCCAATAAAATCACTGCCACAAGTTTAATAATTAAGTTTAAAGAATGATGTGTGATGATGAAACTGAAAAACAGACAAGCATTGATGGAGGAATGAAGCTAGGCATTGATGAAGATGTTCGAGCTCAAGAGGACAATGGTGAAGATGGAAACATGGTGGTATGGTAGAGGCGTTGTGAGATAGTGCTTAAAAGTTCCAAAAATGGAGTTTGGTCGCTCCAATCATGACTGTGGGTCTTGGAGGTTGAAGCTACTCTATTTTTTTCAGGTCGCCAGCGACAGTGGAATGGGTGGACGGCGAAGGTAGAGGATGAAGTTTGATTCTCAAGCTCAAGATCGATGGTAATGAATGCTGGTTCGCTGAAGCTCTCTCCCTATCTTGTTCTCGGCGCCTTTTGAGATGATGATGGTAGAGCTCTCTCCCTGCACGCATGTCTTTTCCCCATATCCCTGCAAGTTAACGGACGTTAAGGGGGATGCAAACAGTGGTGGCATTTAAGGTTTTATATATGATGTACATGGGTATTTTTGAGCAAAAAAATTTTACATGGTACAAGATGCTCCTTTTAAAAATGATCACGGACATTTTTGTATCATTGCCCATTAAATTATAATCATTTGTGGTCGCACTACGTTGTTGCAAGTAAAAAAGATAGACATATTTAGTAGATTGTCCCACCTAATATATAGGACATGTTTTTTTTTTTAAAAACAAAAGTGAACATTTAATATTTAAATTTTATACAAGCTTTTAGTTTAGTCCCTTAATTTTATAAATTATTTTTTGGTTATAAACCTAACCTTATTAATGCCAAATCATAATTTTTTTACCAATCAATATTATTTTTAAAAATTAAATTTCATATGTCAATATCAGAGAAACATTTAAAATTTTAATAGCGACTTTTTTTAAATATAAATAATGGTGTTAGAGTTAGAAAACTGATAAAACACTTTATAAAATTAATGGATTAACATGAAATCATGGGTGAAACTAAATGATTGTATTTTTGTATCACTTTGTTCATGCCCTAATAGTAGATTGATGAAATCAAAATTAGTTATGATATATGCAATTTGTTTTTGGACAGAATTTATGTTAACGAATTTCATGTTAAGATAAATTGAACTGAATAACTCCAACTAATAGGGCTGGGCTTGTTCATTTTATTTTTTGAAATAGTTTTTTTTTTTAAAAAAAAACCTTCTTTAAAAAATTGTTTTCAACAAGTCGTTTTTACTTTTTAGAAACAAAAAAAAAGGGGGGGTTTCTTATTTTTTATTTTTTTGAGATCACCACCTATCCACTATCAACATTATACTACTGATGACAACAACCGTTGTGTCACTGCTAGCGACAATGGGTATGTTTGGTTGAGTGATTCGATTGCTTATAAGTTGCTTTTTAATAGTGATTTACGGTATACGAAGTAAGTATGTGAGAGGAGTTGTGTCTCGATTTACGTAAAAAGCAACTTATAAGTTTTTATAAGCTCAAACAAATCACTTCCAAAATAGACTTTTTAAAACAACTACCTAAACAATTTTTTTTTCTGTTTTGAAATTTTTTTAAAAAACAATTTTATAAAATTGTTTTTAAAAAAAAAACAGAGAATAAACATGCCCTAAACTTAAATTGAAACATTTGTGGCCATGAGTCGTGTGAATCTACTTTGTAAGAAAGTCCTAAAAAGGGCCCTAAGACTAAGAGGCTAAGATTATGAGACAATAGAATTTCCTTATCCAATGATAATTTAGATAGGTGAATTGATGACTTTTAGATCCACCCTTTTACCCTTCCAAGCCAACTTCCCACTAAAACACAATACAATATGTTCTTTAATTTTATCTTTTAACTGATTCGAGGATGAAAAAGCTCATCATGAATCCCAATAACAAAAGTAAACAGGACAAAAAGATATTTTTTTTTTAGGGCGTCACCGATTGATATGTGTCAATCATGCCCATTATTCTATATAGATCAATGAATGGTGCTTTGTTTGTTACAATAGTCCCAAAAGATATCACAAAGAAAGATGTTACTCCTATATAGTTTGTGGTTTTAAAATAGAAACCCCAGGAATCTTGCGAGAAAGTTATCTGAACAGCAACGAAAAGGGCGTAATTTGACGCTCATTACAATGATGGTAATTTTTAAAAATATATATATAAGACCAAGATAATGAGATCCACAAGGTAAAGTAATTACTAATTTGTAAAATATAAGGACTAAGGAGGTCAACACTGGCCATAACAAAAGTATTGTTGCTTTGTTCCACTTTTTTTTTTGCCGTGTGAACACATTTATTTAATATATTCCATATTTGATTGATATGGAGAGACAAGGACCAGGCATTACTTGAATCGATTCCCCACCACCTCTTATGTCTACGCGTTTTTGAAGCCAAGCTCTGTTTGCCTATGCCCACAAATTCTGTACCATACCCCTCTCTTTTCCGTGTTTCATACTAATTAATGTAGAAATAAGTAAATACATACTATATATGACATTTTTTTTTGTTTTTTTAACAACAGTATTTACTGTTATCAATTAACTTAAGTATTGTTAATTTTAAGAATTAGAAGTCTTTTACACTTGATACACTACATAACTAGTATGTCATGTGTTAAAGTTAATGAATAATACTTGATCTTTATTGATATTACCGAAATTAGTCAATCTTACAAAATGAATAAGGCTTCCTTTATATAAGCAAGCCCCTGTACGCTACCCATAACTAACTTCAAGAAGACTCTCAAGAATCCTATTCTCTAACACCCCCCTCAAGTTGGGGCTCATACAAATTATACGCTCCCAACTTGCCTAACAAGTACTCATGAGCATTCCTTCCTAATGCTTTTGTAAGTATGTCAGCTAATTGTTCTTCAGAACACACATGTCTTAAAATTATCAAACCCTGCTGTAATTTCTCTCTCACGAAGTGACAATCTATCTCAATATGTTTTGTCCTTTCTTGAAAGACCGGATTGCTTGCTATATGAATAGCAGCTTTGCTGTCACAAAAAATTACAGCAGGTTCAACATGTACACTATGTAAATTTTGCAACAGCCCATTTAACCATACAATTTCTGTTGTTACATGTCTAAGTGCCCTATATTCTGCTTCAGCAGAAGAGCAAGAAACTGTACTCTATTTCTTTGACTTCCAGGAAACCAGAGAATCTCCAAGCTTGACTGCATATCCTGTAGCCGATCTCCTAGTGTCCTCACATGCTCCCCAATCAGAGTCACAATAACACTCCAGCTTCATTTTGCTTCTGGAAGAGAGGAGAATCCCCATACCAGGTGTTCCTTTTAAATAATGAAGCACCCTATTTGCTGCCATCATGTGAGACTTCATTGGTTCTACTAAAAATTGACTTAAAACCTGCACAACATAACATATATCAGGTCTGGTGACAGCCAAGTAAGACAACCTACCAATCAAGTTCCTATAAACTTCAGGATTTTGTAACAATTCATCTTTCTTAACTTTCTTTAAATCTGTTTTCCTTTGTTTAGGCTTTGTTGTTTCAGGTTTTGGCTTGACAACCAATTTTAAGTTTTGTTCCATGGGAGTGTTTGCTGGTGCAGCACCACTGAAGCCTATGTCATTTAATAAATCTATTGTATATTTACGTTGATTCAAAACAATGCCTCTACTGGACCTAGCTATCTCTAGTCCTAGGAAATATTTTGCAATTCCTAAATCTTTAATCTTAAATTGACTATGCAGATAACTTTTGGTCTTAGTTATTCCATCTATACTATTTCCAGTAATTATCAAATCATCCACATAAACTAATATCACAATAATTTCTCCCTTCAATTGCTTTACAAATAAAGAGTAATCATGTAAGGATTGTTTAAAACCTCCCTTTATCAATGATTGAGTGAGCTTAGTATTCCATTGCCTCGATGCTTGCTTCAAGGCATACAAAGACTTAGTAAGCTTGCACACTTTGTTCTTCTCAACTTTATTGAATCCTTGTGGAATCTTCATGTACACCTCTTCATCTAGATCACCTTGGAGGAATGCATTGTGCACATCCATTTGAAAAATTTCCCAATTGTTTATTGCAGCCAAGGCAAGCACAACTCTTACCGTCACCATTTTCACCACTGGGGAGAAAGTTTCATAATAATCCACTCCTGCCTTTTGGGTGAATCCTTTTGCAACGAGACGAGCTTTAAATTTGGCAATCTTACCATGAGAGTCATATTTCACCTTATACACCCATCGGCAGCCAATGGGCATTTTTCCATATGGCAAATCAACAATGTCCCAAGTATGATTTGACTCTAAAGCTTGAATTTCATCCTTCATTACTTCCACCCATCTATGATCTTTTGCTGCCTCTTCAAAAGACCTGGGTTCAATCACTGAGTCAGTACACCCAAGAAATTGTTTATATGATGTAGATAAGTGAGCATATGACATATAGTTTTGAAAAGGATAAGCAATAACTCCCTGTGTAGTTGCTCTTGGAGAGCAACTATCATTATTGCTGCTGTTTGCAGACTCATCTTCCCAATTATGGAAATTTCTATGTTGATTGTGCACTGTCTCAATGTGATTGGATGAAGCCAGTGGGTGTGTGTAATCTTGGAGCCACCCTGGAGGCCTCCTCTGCCGTGTGGATCTCCTTGGTACTGATTCAAGTGGTTCTTCCACAGGAGGTGGACTAGGAGCTGCTGGGACTGGCACTTCTACCTCATGTCTTACCTCATTGGAAGGTGAGGAATCTGCAATGTCATACAAAAAAGGGTCCAAACGGTGAAAGACTTCCCCCTTGCTCAGTGCACTTCTTTTCAAGGAAAGGAAATCGGTCTTCCATAAAGGATACATGTCGGCTAATCATCAACATTTGTGTTCTTAAATTATATAGAATATAACCTTTTGAGTGGAGGGATACCCCATGAACACACAAGGGTCAGCTCTAGGCTGAAACTTATCACTATTATGTAACTTCAAAGTGTAAGATAAACATCCAAAGACATGTAAATGACTTAAAGTGGGGGTTTTCCATGAATAAGTTTATAAGGTGTTTTGAAAGTAAGCAATTTAGATGGGGTTCTATTCAGTAAATAGGCAACTGCCTTAATGCACTCCCCCCAAAATTTAATGGGAAGCCCCCTTGAAATAGCAAGCATCTTGCTACTTCCAACAAATGTCTATGTTTTCTTTCAACAACCCCGTTTTGTTGGGGAGTGTATAGACAAGAGGTTTGGTGAACAATTCCTTTAGCATGAAAAACATATTTGACTTCAGAATTAACAAACTCAAGGCCTTTGTCACTCCTTACTCTCTTTACAGAAGTACCATATTGACTGGAGATATAAGTCAAGAAAGTTTTAATATGCATAGAGGTTTTAGATTTGTTATGTAATAAAAATATCCATAGCCCACGCGAAAAATCATCAACAATGGTCAAGAAGTATTTAAAACCCTGATGTGTGGGAGTTTTATAAAGACTCCACACATCCATGTGTAGCAACTCAAAACAAGCATTAGATTTAATAGAACTAGAAGGAAATGGGAGCTGGGTATGTTTAGATTGAAAACAAATATCACACTTATCAACTTTCACATCAGTCACATGCTGTTTTATTTCATTCAATTGTTTGAGCACACGTACAGAGGGATGCCCTAATCTTTGGTGCCAAATATTACAGCTGAGATTATTGAAAGAACATGCATTACGCACAGAAAACAACAAAGCACTTTGATCATCAGTGAGGGCATTTAAGGCTAGTTCCTTTTCCAGCAAATACAATCCATGGTAAAGCCTACCAATCCCCTTGGTCTTCCCACTCAAGATGTCCTGCAGAATACAAAAATTAGGGAAGAAAATAGCAACACAATTTTCATCTTTGGTCAACTGTGACAGGGATATCAAATTAAAACACAAACCAGGAACATATAAAACATTTGTTAACCTAATATTATTTTCCATATGAACATCCCCTACATGTGTTACTGCTAGTTTCTCTCCATTAGGTACCCTAATCCTCTTAATTGGTCTTGAGTAAGTTTTGCAATTATTCAAAAGCTTCATATGACTTACAACATGATTAGTAGCACCAGAATCAAGAAACCAAACAAACTGGGAAGGAGGAATCAAACCAAGCAAACCTGAAGTAGTGCTTACGGTCCCAACAGTTGGTTCCCCTGTGTCCTTCTTATCAGTAGTTGAATCCTTGTCAAGCAATTGAAGGAGACGTTCATATTGTTGTGGAGTGAGATTTGTCACAGCATTCGCACTCATGTCAGCAGAATGTATGTCAACAGAACCCCTGGGATTGGCAGCAAGTGATCCTTGTTCCTTAAGTGTCCGTGGCTTCCAATTTGGGGGGAAACCAATGAGATAAAAACATTGCTCCTTCTTATGGCCTCTCCGGAGGCAATAAGAACATTCGTCTAGGGAATTACCTCGACCTCGACCCTGAGTGCCTCCCCTACCTCTTCCACCACGTCCTCCCCTCCCACCTCGAGTCATCATAATAGCATTCTCAGGTGCAGAAATTGGGGGGAGAGAGATGAGGGAACGTTGTGCCTCATGCTGAGAGATGAGCGAATAGGCTTGATTGATAGTTGGAAGAGGAGATAGGAGCAGAATATGACCACAGGCCTGAGCATAAGAATTGTCTAGTCCCATGAGAAATTGGAATAGACGTTGTTCTTGCACAATCTTGGTATATGCATGTGAAGTGGCGCATGTGCAAGAGGGGAGAATAACCAAACTGTCGAATTCATCCCAAAGGTCCTTCAGACGAGAGTAATAGGTAGAAACAGAGAGTGTACCCTGAGTGAAAGTGTTGATAGCCCTATGAAGGCTAAATATCTTGGTACTGTCGAATTTATCAAAACGCTCTTTGAGCTCAGTCCAAATATGTTGTGCACTATCTAAATATGCAATGCCACCAGAAATTGACTTATAGACAGAATTGATCAACCAAGAAAGGACGACGGCATTACATCTATCCCAAGTTTCTTGCAGACTTGCAATTTGATTTTCACGGGTGCAGGATCCAGTCACGAAACCGATCTTGTTTCTGCCTAAGAGTGCAATTTTCATGGCACGACTACATGTAGAATAGTTGTCAAAGCCGGTGAGGGCAGTGGAAACGAGAGTGGTGGCATGAGCGTAACTAGGATGTAGATATATCGGGTGATTAAAAGGTAGGTTGCCATTAGTGTTGGATGAATCTTCAGCCATTTTTAAAGAAAGAACGTGCAGACAACTAGACTTCGCGATTCCAGAAAAAAAGAACATGAACAAAGGGTTGTGATTTAGAGAAATCACAAACCAGGAAAAGGAAGTGCGATCTGCGCGAAATAAAGCAGGAACCTCGAACTGGAGAGCAAGATCGAAGGTTGAAGACGGAGTTGCACAACAAATCTTGGCCAAGAATTACAGTGTTCTGAACCAGAATGGTGAACTGAAGATGACGAACAGCGAGAGCGTGACGGAAATTAGATCAAGAATTTGGTGTGCATTCATATCAAGAAACTGGTGAAGCTGATGCGTGTCAAGATCACGATAGTTTTTTTTTGGATGGCGATGAATATCAAATGGCTTGGGTCCACTGCTATTTTGGAGTCAGATCTTGGATATTTGCCTGATAGAGATGGGTTGTCTTGCTTTGTCTTGGTGTGTATTATGGAATGAAGTGGGAGAAAGGCCCGTACCGAGAAATTGGCTCTGGTACCATGTTAAAGTTACTGAATAATACTTTATCTTTATTGATATTACTGAAATCAGTCAATCTTACAAAATGAATAAGGCTTCCTTTATATAAGCAAGCCCCTGTACACTACCCATAACTAACTTCAAGAAGACTCCCAAGAATCATATTCTCTAACATCATGTATTCATTCAAATTTTATTGTGCATATATATGTAAATAGACAGTCACTTGACACTAGGTCATGTAGTAGGAGTGGGGTGTGGTGTGAATAGAATGCATCTTGTAGGAAATGAACCAACCAATTTGCTAATTATGAGTTAGATGCTTTAACCATTTTAATTAGTGTCTGTTTGTTTTACTTTTTTAACTATGTGAGAGGAGTTTTATCTCAACTTACGAAAAATGAGCTTTTGAAATTATAGTTTGGAGGTTTCCCGAACAGGCACTTAGCCACAAATGCTTAGAGGGGATTCTCATATATAGTGAATAACCAAATCTATCTATTTATTTATCTATTATATTATAAGAAAGCTTGCAGACACAGCTGAATAACAGTGTCAAGTCCAAATGATTTGATTACCAAATATTTTAACAACAGTGTTAAATCCAAGTAAGGGAGTAGTAACATTAGATCCAGTTGAAGAAGACTCCAACAAATATACCTTTAATGTAGGGGGAAGAAAAATACTGCTTACTCCATTTGTGTTGCACCAATGGCACTAAGACTTCAGTTACAATTCTTGATTCAATTCATTAATTAGGAAAACAATAAGCTGCTACTCCACTCTTTCTTCTAAGTAATAATAACTACTAAAATCATGCAGATTAAAATGCTGGTTAAACTTAGTAAAGGTAAAAAATGTGTAAGAGATTTATTTTTCTAATTATATACTTTTCTAATATATCTATAGAAAAGACGTTGAAGCAATGTTGAACACGGTGTTAAAAAAGGCATATATTGGATATAAATGTTGAACATATTCTACTTTTGGTTAATATCTTTTTCAAACAACTATCCCTTCTCAAATATCATGTTTAACATTTGTTTTCAATGTTTCTAATAGATGAACATAGTATCTATAAATGAATCTCAAGGATGATTAGCAAAACCCTTAAATTAAGATCATTTTATTTGTTTCTAATTAGCAAATTTATATTTTGAGAACGAAATTGACAACAAACAATGTCCCGTGCATCACATCGGGGGGAATACTCTAGTTTCAATTGAAACGAAATCTTTAGGATATAAATCACTATAACTTATAAGCATTCAGTAAAAGAACATCCATTCAATACCTAGATATTCAAGTTGAGATATTGAAAGAGATCAAGAATTTTCTCTACTTCTTATATTCATGAACCTGATTCAATTCTGTTGGATCTTTCATTCACATTTTTTTCCATCAAAAGCATTTTATAAAACTCTTAAACCCCAAAATTTAGAGTATCCTACTTTACGCAATTCACATGGTTTAATATCGTATTAACAACAGGAAGAAGGTTGAAAAGGAAAAAATCTCTATTTAAGAGGGTCTTTTCCTATACCTATAAAATCCATTCCACCCAAAAAAATGATCTTTTGAGAATGTTAATGATTCAACTCCTCCTAATAATGTATCAAGAAAATAAATAAAAAATTGATTTTGAAAGACGAAAAATGAATGTCATGTCTTTATCTAAAATAAATACAGAGTGAAAAATAGCATTGCTAAATAATAATTAAGAAAAAAACAGTATACAGTGTATAAGGAGATAAGGTTGTCCTCTCCGTCATTTCAACTTTGACAAGAAAATGGGGGAAAAAATAAAAAGAACCAAATGCATTTGGGGAAAAAAGTTATGCCCTGTTTGATACTATGGAAGAGTTTTGTGTGGAATTAGAAGTAGAACTGGAAATGGAAGTAGGTTTTAAAATATATTTAGTAAAATGGTGGAAGTGTGGTATAAATTATGATTAAAATATGTATTTATAATATGAAAATACTAAAATACCCTTCAACCAAAAAAAAATTCTTCCCCATCATCACAATTCACAGTCATCACATCATCCCTCCATCTACCATTATGTAAGACCACAGATCGTCGAAGATAGAAGCCCAGAACTCATCATTGTCAGCAAAGCTTTCACCGTCGCCGAAGATGGCATATCGAAGAGGGAGAATGCGACGAAGACCACATATCGCATCATTTGCTATTCGCCGTCAGAAAATAGGGGAAGACGGTGAGTCGTCGTCGTCGCCGAAGAGAGAAGAAGATTTGTCCTTGCCGTCCACAATCACCATCACCATCCACTGCGCCGTCGGCTGGCAAGCTCTGATAAGGGAGAAGGTAAGATCTGATGAGGGAGGGCTATTTTGTCTTTCAATGTCCACTTCCATGGAGCTCCAGATACTTCCATGAGTCAAGATAAGGAAACCCACTTCCATTATTTTTTATGGAAGTGGCTCTCACAGGGAAGTGGAATTAATCACATCAAACATGCTTAAAATAACTTCCATCACCAATTCCACTTCCACTCTCTGCACTTCAACTCTACCATGCACTTCAACTCTACCAAATGGGGCATTATGGATATGATGATAACGGGTGCTAAGTCCAACAAATCACCACCATATCAAGCACAAAATTTCAAGAATTGACCCTCATGTCTTTGGCTAAATCATAATTTTTTTGCCAAATTAAAATGTCATAGTTCATTTAGGATAACTTATTTTTTATTTATAAGTGTTTATAAATTATAATTTATGGTATATGAGATAAATATATGACTATATGAGAAGAATTTTAATCTTAACTTATATAATAAACTATTATTACCCAAAAACAAAATATACCAAACTTCCCCATAAACAAAGTTAGGCTCTTGATTAATCGTCCGTATTATTCATAGAGCCTATTGCTTGAGAAAGACTTATTCAACGTTCTCATTTCACTTCATTCCATTCAAAGCATCCAAATTCTCTCTCCTTCGCCTTCCCTTGCTCTCTCTCTCTCAAAGACTCTCTTGGTTTTGAAGGATCAAAAGCGACTGTTCCATCGTCTCATGGACATCGAAACTTCACCGTAAGTTCTCAGTCTCTTCTCTATACGACTCCTTCTCAGTTCTCGCTCAATAACTAGGAAATTTCTAGCAAGGATATTGAATCAGCCAAACCTAATTTAATAATTTGATTTTTCTCTCTTCTTCTAGATTTGAGTCCAGAGAGATGCTCGCGACATTCCTCGCTTCCACTCCTTTGATACCGGAATCATGGAGATTGTGCAGCTCGGCCTACGCCACCGCGTCTGGAAGTTTCCGGACGGAACAAATCGGTGACGTCGTATACCTTGCATTTTCCGGTATCCAAATGGCCGGCGGTTCGGGGCCGAGCTGGGGACAGCTTGTGCCCTTGGTTAGCGTCGGCGATATTACTCTGTTTTCGTCGCATCCGAGCAAGGAAGGCGAGGACGCCGTCATGGTTCACGCCGGGATGCTCAATCTCTTCTGGTCAATTTTCAAGCCATTCCAAAATCAGGTGCGTATCGCTCTACACCTCTCAATCTCAATCGAAGTTCATATTTGGTTGTCGCGCGCGCTCGCGCACAAGTTTGTTTGATACCCTGTTCGATCATATCTGTTTCTGGTAAAAGGCGATCAAACCAAGAGAGAGAGAGAGACAGAGCTTACTAGCTTGCTGTTTTCATCAATTACGGTTTTAGATTCACCAGTATCGTCGAATACAGTACGATAGTTATAAGGAGAGAACTTCGAATTCCCAGAGCATACCTGTTGGCAGAGTTAAAAACCTTTCTGAGTTTCGAGGAAAATCTAAAAAAAATAACAATGATCAGATTATTTAAGAAAAGGGTTAAGGGCGTTAAATACCCGTAAGTATTAGTCGAAGGATGTGGGGTAATTGGAAGTTATTTGTGAGTAAAAAATGCTCCAGAAATATTAAAAATAGGCAAATCAAATAAAAAATGCCCCAGATTTTAATGAAAAATGCTAGGTTTCGTTTGAGTTAGTTTAATTTGCTTTGTTTTTAATATTTTAAGAGCATTTTTAGCCCACTGATAACTTTCAGGTGGCCCGTACCCTTCAATTAATATTTTTGGGGTATTTAAAACCTTCAACCCTTTGAGAAAATGAAAGAAAAATATATGAATAGGAAATAATACAAGTATCTTATGATAAAAATAAATAATGATATATATAATAAATATGGGGTATGCGTGTGTGTATATCTTATTTAGTTACCAACATTCTGCTAATTGATGTGGTAAGTAATTTGATTACATAAGTTTGAGTTCAGGGAAGTTTAGTTATATTAGGAGAGTTGAAAACTCTTTATACACGCTAATCTTCATGTTAGTTTCAAATTCAAAATGGCTGCATATTCGCTTAATATCACTATATCAGTACTATTGCACCGTTGTTGACTCTGTTTTTCTTCCTGAATTTTTTTTCCTTCTTTAGGTGTAATTTTTGTGGGTTTGGAATTAAACTCTCCCAATTAAGCCTCAAATAAGAGTTATTAACCATTAGATTGTAAATCTAACGGTGTTGATAGAGTAGTTATGATAAAAAAACTTTTTTTTAAATTTTTATAATAAATTTTTTAACTCCTATTTCAACTTCATTACATCACAATCCAATGACTCATATCCCTCAGAAAGACAAATCGGAGGATCAGATCAAATTCAATTTTTGTGCCGTCTACGCTGGGGGAATGAGAAATGAGATAGTTGATAAAGCAACTTGGCATTTTCTTTGTCGTTTGCATAATTATATGATCGATAACGTTAGTGGGATTATGGGCCATTTGCCCCACTCACCTGCGTGGTGCCTCTCAGTTTCCATTAAATTTGTCAGTACTATCTGCTTGTTTTGTATTTTTAGCGTCCGTGAAAGTTATCGTCAACAAAAAGAAAGAAGAAAGAAGCTAGTCTAGAGGAAAATGATTATTCCAAGAAATCTTATCGAAATGAAATGCATGCACTAACGATCTTCAGTACACAAACACGACCCCTTTATTTTATATTTTTTTAATTAAATTATTGCTAAAAAAGGAATTCAAATATTTTAAAGAAAAAGAACTGTGGAAGCTCAGCATCTTCGAATAGGCCCAACATGTATTGTATATATCAGACTTGGAATGGACCAGCTAGTCCGGATTAGAAACCGGCCAACTAGCCGGTAGACCGGTCCGGTCCCGGTCAAGTTTTTTTATTTTTAAAAAAAAAATTATTTTTTTCTTTCGAATTTCATATTAATAATTCTAAAATTTTCAATTTCTCATCGGTTTAGTCTCGGGTTAGCTCCGATTTGACTCCAGTCTGACCTACTAACCCTTGACTCAATACCTTGACCGATTCAATAACCAATACGGTTTCGTTATCTTTGTATATACCCAACCAGTATTACTTTCAAAGGTGTGGGTATTTTTTTTGGGCATTTTGCAGCCAAGTTTATTGTGAAGGAAGAATGACTTTGGATTATTGCGGTTGAGATTTCAACCCAAAAGTTGCTTTTACACACACATGTTCATTGGAATTATAGGAATGTGTTGTTATTATCGAAGTTAGAAGAAGCAAAGAGGGTTATTTGTTCTTGCAAAACCCACCACACGACAACTATCTTTTTTCGCCGGTCTCAGATATGGACGCAAGACCTATCACTTTCACCCAAGACCCACCAACCAAACCACCTTCATTAGTGCCTATAAGTCGCTACACATGTATCACTTTTCTTCTTTTTTGCTCAGACGCTACATATGTATCACGAAAGGGTCTAATATTCCAATTAGAAAATATAGACTTTTACTTTATCATTCATCCTTCTCTTTCCTTGCATCATCATCAAAGAGACAAATCTAGCTATAAATAATTCATCGAAGGCAAGCATCTTTCCTCCCACAAAAAAAAAAAAAAAAAAGGAAGTCAAGCATCAATTTTCAACCGTTCTTGGTCAATAAAATAGAAATTAATTAAAGCGCATCATCAAATTAGTTTCTCCTCATGTTAATTTAACTTCTATGGTTATATCTTTTTTTCTTGAATAGTGAGGTTAGTCTATTGTTAATACTTTCTCTCTCATGGTTCATTTCTTTTAGTATTAGTTTTTTATCTACCAATTTCTTACATCCTTATGTATTGTCCAAGAGACCCATCAAATCCAAAACAAATATAAATAAATATTTGTATAAATCATGGTTAAAAATTAGTATTAATATAAATTATGAAATCTCTAGGGAGCTATATTATTTACAAGCTGTGAAGTCCGTGATTTAATGTTCATGCTCTATCTGTTGGCCCAGAAAACAAACTTTTTAGGCTCTGGACTTGTTGGTCCCACCTACTAGTGAAAACATGTTATTTATACGAGTGGAACTCTTGGAAAGATGTTCTGGTGATTTCCAGGTTAATTCCAATTTACCATACAATAATACCGATTATTTAGATTTAGTCATCACGTTGAAGTGATTGGATTTTGATCGTGTCAAAGAAGGAGGCCTTGACTTGCATATTCTAATTTATATGTTCTTCATTGCTCACTGTTTTGGGAACAAGTCTCAACTATATAATTGAGTTGTAAGGAGAGAAAAAAGCCGTGCCCCATTCGCCAATCTCATGACTACCAGACCTCAATTTCAGACGCCTTTTGATCAACTTTCCAAATTCAAAGCGGTATTTGATTCAAACCAAACAACTTTGAATGAAAAGAAGAAAGAATGCCGTATACTGAGATCTTTTGACCTAAAGAAGAGACAATGCTGTTGTAACATATAAATTAAATTATCAATTTTACTATTCCCTCTATCATGTGAAACGAAGTCGAGGAGGGTCGAAGCGAATGCTAGGTCATAGAGAGAGATTTTTTAATTAATAATATATATAAATATATAATTTTTGGTAGAGCATAATGGCGTCGTACAATCCATACAACCGACCCCACCTAGTGGGATCTGTGGTTGTTGTACTATTCCCTCGTGTCCTTAATATATGGGAAGTTGATTTTGGTATTAAATGTAAAATTTATTTAGTAGATTTATCAATTTTTTCCTGATTTACCCCTATTGATGCTTTCTAAGAGTAATCAAATAAGAGATAAATGAAGGGAATTGAGGAAGATAGTTAGGGTGTTAAAAAATACTAACATGTCATACCAATTAACTTAACTAACTTTTTTAATCTAATCAAACTATGTAAATTGGTCTTATATTAAGGAATGGAGAGAGTATTTTAGAAAGGCTAATTTGTGTGAACTGTTCCTGAATTTTTTTCTCTGGATTCACATTCCTGACTGTTGAAACCTTCCTTTTTCAGATGATGGCAATCATGGGGAATCCAAATACCAAGTCAATCATAATCACTGGTCACTCTCTTGGAGGAGCCATAGCCTCTCTTTGTACTATTTGGCTTCTGTCTTACCTTCAATCCACATCCTCCTCCATGCCAGTCTTATGCATAACGTATGGTTCACCATTACTGGGTAACGAGTCTCTTTCCAAAGCCATTCTCAGGGAAAGATGGGGTGGCAACTTCTGCCACGTGGTATCAAAGCATGATATCATGCCTAGGCTACTCTTTGCTCCTATAATCCCTCTCACCACTCAGATATCTTCCCTGCTTCAGTTTTGGCAATTCTCCATGACTTTCCCTGACTTGGGAAACTTTGGGGCTCAAATCTCTGACCAAGAAAAATCTGATCTTTTCTCATTTGTAATGGCTTACTTGAACAATGCAGCATCACAAGATGGAGAAAGTCCTATGATGCCAGTTTCGTTTCATCCATTTGGAAGCTACTTTTTTGTTTCTGATGAAGGAGCAGTGTGTGTTGATGGGACAACCACAGTTATAAAGATGATGCATCTGTTGTCGGCAACTAGTTCCCCCGCTTCTTGTATCAAGGACCACTTGAAGTATGGAGATTATGTAAATAAACTGTCTCTGCTATCCTTGAACCAGAGAGACTCCTTGCAGGTGAATAATGTCCCTGACTCAAGCTATGAAGCAGGGCTAGAATTGGCCCTTCAATCCTCTGGAATTACAAGCGAGGTAAACATATATTGTATCTTCGTTTTTTTCTCCATCAATGCCAGATAAACATGATCCACCGTGTTACTTTATGTAGTCGGGATAGTAAAATAAATTGAAAGGCTTGATTGTTATTGATGATGATCAAAGACACTTTTTATATAGAAAGTGCTTACATATCTAGATTGGTATCTCAACTATGAACCTAACTGAATAACAAAATAATATCTAACTATATCTTAAACTGCACAGCTAACATAATCCTAACCGTGCAACTACTCAAATACAAAATAATATCTGTTATCCTTTGTCACGCCCTTTCTAGTAGAAGAATGTGATTTTGTTTAACAAGTTACTTTTCATGTAACCTGCAGGATCCAGCTGCTTTACCTTTCAAGCAATGCTTAAGCTCAGCCAGAAGAAAGGGTCGTACCCCAACTCTGAATGCTGCAAACTTAGCAGTGACATTGTCCAAGTTTGTGCCATACAGGGCTGAAATAGAGTGGTACAAAGCATGGTGTGAAAAGTCAGATGATGAACTCGGCTACTACGACTCCTTCAAGCGAAGGGGCTCCACAACCTCAAAAAGAGACATGAAAGTCAACATGAACCGCCACAAACTAGCCAGGTTCTGGAACAACGTAATTGAAATGTTGGAGAACAACGAACTACCTCGTGATTTTAACAAGCGAGCGAAATGGGTCAATACAGCTCACTCCTATCAGCTCCTGGTAGAGCCATTAGATATTGCAGAGTATTATGGAAAAGAGATGCACAAAAAAAAGGGACATTACTTAGAGAATGGAAGAGAGAGGAGATACAAGATTTTTTATAAGTGGTGGATGGAAAGAGAGGCTTCAATGGAAGAAACTAATAATAATAAAGAGAGGAGCACGTTTGCGAGTTTGACTCAAGATTCGTGCTTTTGGGCTAAGGTTGAAGAAGCAAGAGACTGGTTAAGTAGAGTGAGAAGTGAAAGGGATGTGACTAAACATGTTTTGTTGTGGCAGAATATAGAGAAGTTTGAGAAGTATGCTATGGAACTTGTTGGCAGTAAGGCTGTTTCTGAGGACGTTCTGGCAAAGAATTCTAGTTACAGTTTGTGGGTAGAGGAATTAAGAGAAGTTAGGGGGCTGAATTCGACGTTTCAGACATTTCCTAATCCTTTTACTCGCTTTCGGGAAGTTGTTCCTTAGTTTGTTATGTGGAATTTGTAATTGTAGCCATATGTGTGATAGAACTAGAACTGCTTGTTCTAATTCAAGGCTTGCCCCTTTTTTCTTTTTTTGTAACTGTAGCCTTATGTATGATAGAACTAGAACTGCTTGTTCTAATTCAAGGCTTTTTTTTTTTTTGCCATAATAATTCAAGGCTTTTATTTCATGACTCATCACTAATCTTTTTCGCTTTGAGTTTTATTCCTAGGTGTTTGTTATGACATTAACTACAATGATTAATGAGTCAATCATAGAACATTAACTTCATAAAATTTTTTAATTGAAAAATATATCCTGAATATTGATATTACAGCTTAAGATCTCTCTTTAAATTATAAATGATTTTTTTTGAAGTAGATCCAATTTAAAACCTTAAATAAACCAAATTAATTGCTCCATCATGTTATTTAGGGCTAAATAGCTTCTCCTAATTTATAGAGATGGAGAATATTAGTTAATTTAGTTATTTATAAGAATTATGTGTTATTTTCCTAAATTATCTCCTTTAATTATTTGTATTAAAAAATACTAGTCTACTATCTCAAATTCTTAATGGAAACCTCTTAATAAGTGCATTCAATAGGGATAATTTGGAGAGAGAAATAATAAATTTGAGTAACTAAGTAAATTGAAGTCTCATATTTAGTATCAAAACAAATCTTTCAACTAACTTCTATATTTAGGACATGAGAGCAACATATATATAATTATATAAGTACAATACATATAACTATATAGCACGTTTGGCACTTACACTAAAATTTACAGAAAAATGTTTATATATTGCTTTTAGTTAAAATAATCAATGCTTACCTATAATTTCCTATTAATATATTTATTTAAGGAACAATCACAAATCCACTCACACATTCATACATATAACCTTACAAGTTATCATGTAAGAAAGGAAAAACTCACACACCAGAGTAGAACCAGCAACTTCTCCAAAAGAGGAGAGGTGCTTTGTGCCACTATCGCATTTGGCCACTAATAAATTATCATTGCAATATTGACCTTACAGAATAATAGTCAAAAACAGAGATGGTGTACAGGAAAGCAATAAGAGCATACAATTAAAGTATATTCCATCACCTAAACTTGATAGAAACTTGTTCAGAAGAATTATTATACCTTACCATTCTGAACATCAATATTCCTAACAGGTCCCTTGAACCATTTTCTTGCGTCCAAAAGCCACCAAAGCATTATTAGACCCAAACCCACACCTAAAGCAACAGGTGCATAGTTGAAAGTTTCCCATGTAATGGGATACAATGTGGGCAATAGGAAAACAGAACAAGTGTAACAAATCCACATAAATGCTATTAAGCAAACTGGTCTTCTTGCTCTGCCTAAGTAAAAAGGCCCTGGCTTGAAGTTCTTCTCAGACATAACCATTCTTGAAAATATTGGAACTGCATACCCACCAACCCATCCTATAGTACATATTGAAGTTATAGCAGTGAAGACCACATTCACTTTCAGAATTGGGATCCCCATAAGAATGCAGATTGCTGCACAGAGCCACACGGCGTTCGCCGGAACTTTGTTCTTTGGGTGTAGCTTTCTCCATAGATTTGAAAATGGAACCCCCTTGTCTCTTGACAGAGCATAAACCTGAAAAGCAAAAGGAAAAATGAGTGATGATTGTGAAAACTTGATTATACCTCACTTCCCTAAGTCTAATTACAAATAAGAGAGGATGGTGCATATAATTAGTATTCCTCTTGAAGAGTTTATCTTAGTCCTAAATATAAAACATATATTTTATATTTGTCAACCTTTTCATAATTTACCCTTATTAATGCTCTCTCAACAATAATCAAGGCAGAGAGGGAATGAGGGAATTAAGAAAGATGATTAGAGTATTTTAGAAAATACATGTCATATTAACTAACTTTCTTAATCTAATCAAATTATCTAAATATGTTTTATATTAAAGACTGAAGGTAGTATTACATACCACTCTGGCTGCACTAGTGGTGATTGAAAGTCCACCAAAGAAGAATGAGCCCCATATCACAAAAAGTAAGATGATTGCTCCAGTGGAATTGCCATATCTTCCATGAAATGCATCATATAGTATTTGTGCTGGCACAAATGCTCCTGCTGTCTCATTGCTTGCATCATAAAGGTAGCCAAAATCCTGAAGAGTTTAATCACAACTAAGGTTACTATTTCAGTATTTTGTGTTGAAGCTAAGCTTTGACATATTAAGGTTTGTGAAATTGGAACAATAAAGGTTTTGGTTCATGTTTTATTGATCTAATGTAGCCAAAAGAAAACCATGATCAAACTAGTGATTTATTATCTTTCAGTAGGATCAAATAGTCCAATCTAGTTTTCATCATATGACTTAGTTGTAACATAGTCCCTAAACTTTAACTTGATGCAATTCAATCCTCATAGTTTTGACTTGGTTCTAAACTCGGTGCAACTCAGGCCTCATAGTTTTGACTTAATTGTAATTCAGTCCTTAAACTTTGACTTGATGCAATTAAGTCTCTATAGCTTAGTCATTTAAAATATTAGTCCCTATATTTAGATATTGCATGAAGCTTAGGGACTAAGGTTTTATATAGTTAAAACTATAAGAACCGAGTTGTAATATAGTTCAGGAACTAAGTTTCAACTGAGTCAAAGTTTAAGGACTAAGTTGCGACTAAGTCAAACTATAGAGACCAAAAGTTTAATTTTCCTCATTTACTTGATATTCTAGAGGAGTTTAGTATGCTGAATACTGATATGAAAATATCAAAAGACCACCCTGGTGTAATCCAGTGATGAACTTTTAATACGTTTACCTGAATGCTGAATGTTAGTGCCAAAATGTAAGCCCATCCAAACACAGAAATGATCCCAATACTGCCCAGAATTGCAATAGGCCCATTCTTATCTGCTCCTTTGGTTTCTTCAGTAAGATGTGCTGCAGCATCATATCCATATAGAGAATACTGACTCACAAGGAATGACAGAACCACTGCATAAGGTTTGCTTGATACTCCTGTTGATTCTGTTCCCATTTCAAAATGTGCGAACACATATGAAGCCGGTTTTTTAGTTAGCGCTACAACTGGTAGCATTATGACTATCACTGTCCCTCCAATCACCTGCCACAGCAAAATAATTGCTTTTCTTAACCTATCTTCTCATCTTTGGAGTTGTATGACACAAATATAAGGCTCAAGTTTTTGTCAGATCAGAAAATCATTGCATTTAACGTGTGGGTGTGTGCTATGAGAAAAGTTTCACATCGCTTATTCTCAACAGACTTCAAGTGTATGCGGCCTATAAATTGGCAATGCCTGGTGTTAGTCTAAGCACACAAAGCTCTCGAGTTTTCAAACTCTTCTCTCCCTGTTATCTATTGTTTTGGTAAGTGCTATATTTCTATTTGGGTTCAAGTGCAAATTTGTCCCAGAAGTTTTCACTCAAGAGCAATAATGCCCTGGAAGTTTGTTTTGGTTCAAAGTGGCTCCTGAAATGTTGAAATAGAGCAATGTTGCCCCTTACCATTAAAAATGTGGGTTAACGTCAATTTTTTAATGGTCAACGCTAGTTTTTTAACAGGGTGAGGCAACATTGCTATATTTTGAAACTTTTGGGGTGACATTGAACCCAAAACAACTTTTGGGGCAACATTGCTTCTAAGCTAAAACTTCTGAGGCAAATTTGTATCTTAACACTTTTTATTTATGCTACTCTGTTCCCCTACATATCAGAGGATGGGCTTGTTTAATCCTGGGAGACTTTGGAGACTTAAATTGCTTCCAAAGAAAATTGAGAGAGAAGAATATGAGTAGGTCCTATTTATCAGTATGGTAAGTGAGAGAGATATATTTTACAAACTTGATTGTGAAAGACTAGTTACCTGCCACCATATTGAAACCATGTCGATCAAGGCAATAACTTCTAATGCAAATGTGTTGAGAGCTGCCCATATAAGAGTGAGGCCAATGTACATACACAAGAAAAGCCATTTTGGAGCAAAGTAACCTCCACCTTTATTGGTGCCTGTGCAAAGTAGGATTATACTCTGCAAAGTTTGTGATCCGGCATATGCCTTCTCATTTTTTTTTTCATCCATATGAATTAACAGAGTTAGTATATAAACAACAAGAAGCAAGACTCGTGTCGATAAATTTCGTCGAAAGGCTAAAAAAACTAAAAGAGTACCTGAGTTCCAATCCCAGCAATAAGCCCTATGGTTTCAAGCCAAGCACAGCACCATGAGGCAAATGGTCCCCATTTGGGTCCTGCTAAATGTGCAGCCCAGAAGTACAGTGAACCAGTTGTCTATTTCATTAATGGAAAGTGGACATGAAAGTTAGTTCTTTGAAGAAGAGATTCTCAATCTTTTCCAGTTTATCAAAGATCAATACATAAACTCATTCATGAATAAACAGTATGTAACAGAAGGATTTGGGTTTCACAGACATTGTCTTTGAAAGAAATGGATGCAAATAATGCATTTGGAGACAGGTAGAGAGAAAAAAAGTTGCTGGATTTAAAGTTCTGATGTGAAAAATGAACAATGTTTCTTCAAACAAACTTGATTTAGTAATGAACAAGACATATTTTACTTGTTTAAATGACGTTGATTCAGTTCAGGATTTATATCAAACACATAATGATCATGGTATCTTTTTTATAGTTCAAGATGATCAACTTGTGACCATCACAAAGTCTACCTCTGATAAACCAAACTTAAGTATCATTCGATTTAGGAAAAATTAATCTTTTAGTCCAATAATTTTGACTGGATTGTAATTCAATTCCTAAACTTTGACTCGATACAACTCAGTCTCTATAGTTTTGACTCGATTAACTCAATCGCTAAACTTTGACTAATTGCAACTCAGTCCCTATTATTTCAACCATTTTATCCTTGACCTTTATTATAGATATTATTTTATATTTTAGAACGTATGGACTAAATTATAAAGTGGTTGAAACAATAGAAACTGAATTGCATTGTAGTGAGTCAAAGTTTAGGGACAGAGCTACAACTAGCCAAAACTATAGGGACTGAATTGCACCAAGTCAAAGTATAGGAATTGAGTTATAATCAAGTCAAAACTATAATACTAATAGATTAATTTTTCCATCAATTCAATATTTAAAGTAGAGAACAATTGAAGATTGAATAGAGTAAGATCCACTTTGGTGAGAAGGAACAAACCGGGAAGGAAGAACATATTTCAGCCATGGCGATTCCAACGAACCAGGTGAAGAAAGAAACCACAATCCAGCCCCAAACAAGAGTTGCAGGGCCTGCATATTGCAGGCTAGAACCATAGAGAGGAGTAATTCCAGTGAAAAGGGTCATCGTTGAGAAAGATATTGCTAAAGTTTTGAACAGAGTCTGCACAAACAAACAAACCAAAGATACAAACTTTAACTCATTTCCCAGAAATCTAAGAACAGTAAGATGAAGATGATACCATTTCTCGTCTTAGTTCTTGCTTGTAACCAAGCTCGTTGAGTCGTTTCTCTCCTGGATCCATTGTAGCTTCTTCTCTTGTCATCCTCTTCTGTTGTTTGTTTCCACTCTCGCTCTCTGAACCCAGATTCTATGTCCAGGCACTTTAAGCAAGAAGACAGCTAAATCAGATTTTGTGGGATCTTTCTGGAATTTGGGTATATTAGAAGCAGGACAAAGTCTACCTTTCTCAATCAAAAAAGTTATACTAGTACTATAATTATGTGAAAGGTTTCAAAGTTGAAGTTGCAGCTACGTTTCAAACAAGTTGCCGATTTTGAATTATTCACATGACGGCACATTAATGCGGTTTCAGACGTGCCACTTGCTGCGCTTTTTAAATAATATAGCAATTTTGGTATCATATGTGTCTTTGTCCATGTCTATAGATATACGCATATGTTGGGTCAAAGGTTTAATTTTGCCCTCAAAGTTTTTACGGACTCTGAAAATTTGTTAGATGAATGGTAATGTCGTCAAAGGTTATCTTTAATAGTTAATATTAATTTTTAAATGGTTAGATTGATTTTACTCTCTTTTTAATACTTTTGGGATAAACATGATCCAACAAAAACTTTCCGATATTCACCATTTCTACTTGTAAACTTCTCCACACAAAATTAAAGCTTAATTAACTTATATATATGTGTGCGTAGTGTGATCAAGACCTTTCTTGATTGTTTGCATGTGGGGATTTCCACATGTTTGACTTTTATTAGTTGACTAAATCAAGGAGGGATCCTTTTAAAATTGGATTAATCATTGAATCCACCTGGGTATTGATTGAAAACTCATTAGTTGAATTATAGTTTAGTTATGGCTAAGCCAATCATGATCAAATTTCTGTATTTTTTTTATAAAAAATAATTTGTAAAAGATGAAGGAAAAAATACTATTAGAGAGGATAATTTTCTCCATGAACGCTACTGTATATGTTTTTGTTAGATGAATTTTATTGATATAGATTTCAATAAAAGAAATGGATTAAGTTGCATCAGAGCACCCATTATTTTAAGGTAATTTTTTATGCATTCATCATCCCAAATATTTTTTCAAGTAGTATCATTCTTAAGTAATTTTTAATGTAATTAAAGGGGGGAAAATCACTTTCAAGAAAAACTGGGGAAATCCCCATATTAAAAATTTTACAAGCGATAATGACCTAAAAATTAGAGTATGATACTTGGTGTGCTGATCAATATAATGAATATATAATACTTCACTGCAATAAAATTTTTTAATGGGACTTCCTCAATTATCTTAATACTTTAGGAGTCTGAATTAGGGATGAGCATAGGCTGGATTGGACCGGGTTTGACATCAACCCGAGGTTTGATCTTGAGTAGATCTTGGGTTGCACAAAGCAGTCTGTGGTCTAGTCTGGTCCAGCACCAACTCGAGGTTGGGCTGGACCAGACTGAGTCTGGCGGACTACCTGGATTGGTCCAGGTAGTCCAGGACCTAAATTTAATGTTTTTTTATTTTTATTTTTTCTCTTTGGAAGGCAAAATTTGAACTTATTAAACATAATAATTAGAACCACAAAAATACCTATAATAATATAAAATATGTCACCAAAAATTAAAACATCATAAATCAATAAGAATATCCAACAACATTCAATAATAATAAGAAAAATATGTTGAGAAAAAAGATTTAAACATGATAAATATAATTAAGATAATAAAAATACCTATAATCATATAAAGATTATCATAAAAAATAAAACGTGATTATAAATTCTTAAAAAAACTCTAACAATATTAAATAAAAAATAAAAAATAACATCTAAATTATGAAAATATTTTTTAATAAATTGACCTGGACTAGACCGGACCAGTCTAGGTGGTCTGGTTCCCTGGTCTGGAATCTGGTCCAACCCGACCAATCAATCTGATCCAGTCTAGTCTGATTTCATTATATTGCTTATTTGGACTGAACCAAACCAAACCGGACCAACTCGGGTCAGATCAGACTGGACCGAACCATCGGGTTTTTGCTCATCCCTAGGCCGAATGTATAAAAATTTATTTTAGGATCCCCTAGGTGTGTTTGGTTTGAGATGAGGGGAGGGGAGGATGGTGAAATTACAATTTTGAACAAAAAAGATTTCAAATTTACTCTCTTATTTTTTTAAATTTTAGGTTCTTATCCAAAATTTACTTTTTCATCCCTTTTAAATTTTGAGTTCCCGCCTAAATTTTAAATACCTTCTATCTTAAAAAATAATTTACTCATCCTCTCGGCCTCTCATTTCCTCCCGCCCTCCCCTCCTCCCAAACCAATCACACCCTAAAGAAATACTCCTACGATTTTTTTTTTTTTGACATGAAGCAAAAGGGATTGAAGTTACTTCAGTTTCTGAAGAGTCACATCACATCATAGAGCTCGAGCTATATGTATTTTCCATGGTAGAAGAAGCAGTATGAATATTGCAGGGCGGAAGCAGCTGAAGCAACTTCTCAAGGATAAATGGTTAAGGTGGCATTGGTGATATCTTGTAAGGGCGATTTCGGGAATTCGATCAAACCGTTGAGGAACTTACACAGGGACGGGTGGTAGGGAAGTAGGCTACGTGGAAGCGACGGAGGCTGCGAAACAAAACTCCCAAAAGTGACATTCTCGTTTCTTCCTGAAAATCTGCTTCAAGCAGGAGGATTTTTCATTGCTTATTACATTTGAAATTTGCTAAATTAATAATGGCCATGTTTTTGCGATTCCAATCTCACCCGCGCTTCTTCTCTGTAAGTTCTTCTTTTCTCTTTCTCCTTGATTTTTCGTTTCTATGTCAATTTCTTCTCTTCTGGGACAAATTTTGGCATTTTTCGCTTCTGTGAAAGTTCCTGATTAGATTGGAGCTACTGGATAAGAAGGGGTTATGGCCTATTGACTCTTGTCTACATTATTGTTCTAAGAATGATGTCCGTTTCTCTTTTCGTTGTTAATCTTGCCCGCTTTGTTTTAATCCGCAATTCAAGATAACTGCAGTTTTATTCTTCTGTTCTGTTGTATCTCTTGAGGTTCTGTGAAGACAATGTGCAATATTTACAGTTGTGTACTAAACGCTTGAAGTTGAGATATCACTAGAAAATTTTCCTTTGGATACTATTCTGGATAAATATTTGAGAGAAAAGAGTTAGCTATCTACCCTTTTGTAAAGGACGCAGTGAAAGTCATGCACTCCTGGATTAAATAGCATGTTAGGATTGGCTATCTGCTATAAATAAATTCTTTATTTAAAATTCCATAATGAGCAAATGGTAGATGGTGTGGAAAACTAATCTTCACCATAGAAACACCTTCCTAGTTAGTTTTGTGAAGCTAATATTGCCTTGTTCTTACACTTTTACTCTTTGCCTACTTTTGTGAAGTTCATATTGCATCCCTTTTTCAGCTAGTTTTGTTGAATTTTTTTTGCCCTTTCCTTTTATTTCATATGTATTAATTACAAGTTAAGTCGCCATTTCAACTGGAAAAGAAAAATGCAACCACGCCCATTGTTAATCTCATGAAAGGTTTAAGAGAACTTCATTTTGCTTAGTTGCTCCCAAAAGTAATAATGAAAAGAAGTGTTGATTTTGAAATTTTCTTTTTCTCTCGACGTGCATCTAACTCATATGATATCCTATCAATTAAATTTTCATTAAAAGGGTTCAAGGGAATAGACTTTTTGTAGATTTTTCATGCAATCGTATTTTTTATTCCTCAAGGCTGAAAATATATGTACGGTCTGCTCTGTGGTTTATTTTTCTAAAAATACAAAAAATAATGAAATGAAACTGAAATAAGAGGGAAAACATAAAAAAGTAAATGGAGCATTTTACTTGAAATAGGAATAGGCCGAAATGGATAACAGGTCCACTCCCAACCCTTTTCATTTGTCTTTTCTTCTGTCTGCATGCATAAAAGTCATGCCTCATTTTTGACTTAGCTCTTAGGCACCTACACTATTGCTGAAGTACTTGATAACGAGTTTATCATGTGAATATGCAGCCCTTTAGGATTACAAGGGATGTGGTAGGGAGCATTTTAACAGGCAAGTATACTTGATGTTGCATGCAAGCTTCATCTATAGAACATGAAACCTTTCCATTTTTACCACAAACTAGTGGCAAACTTGATTAATTGTTTGCATGTTTTCTATCCGTAGATATTGTTCAATCAAGTTGTAAAAGTTGGTACTTATCAAGAAGAGGAAGAAGACTAATATCTGTCAAAGGCTCTATAAAGTTTGTGCAAACGTCATGTCGACTCTCGGTTCCTGGGATCTCACCTAGAAATGAAGGAAAGCCCCCCTATAACATATTGAGGGATAAGAAGGCAGTTCCTGATGCAGATCCTCCTAGTATCAGAGATGTTAACCTTTTGTATCAATTTTTTGATAATAGGTCAATTTACACAAACTTGTCAATTTTAAAATTCCCTTAGAATTATATACTTGTAGCTATAATATTATCAATCCTACAATACTTTTTGCAAAGTTTAAGGTTTCCTAACTGGATACCAATCTTAACATACAGCACCAAGCTCATGGTATTAACTGGAGCTGGAATCAGCACTGAGTGTGGTATACCTGATTATAGAAGGTTCTGCCCCCTCTTTTCATTTCAATTTTCACTATGCTCAGATTATTTGCAAAATTTGCAATTAATTGGGCAATAGTAGTGCTTACTTAGGACCTTGTAAATTTTGCTGCTATGGCATTTAAAAAATAAAAAATCATGGCTGTAAAACAAGTATTGGATTTGTTACTTACCTTGCTGAAGTACATCTTGTTTTTGGCCTAACAGCATACTATCCCATCTATTGCAGCCCCAATGGAGCTTATAGTACTGGTTTCAGACCAATAACCCATCAGGTGATCTGAAGGCATGTTAAACCTAGGCTGCTCCTTTATGTGCCCCTGTGGTGTCTAAATGAGACAGTACAGGACATATAACTTACATAATTATATCAAAATAATGAAAAACAAAGACTTTGTTGCATGTAGAAACCATGTGTTGATTGTGGTCTTCTATGATTGGGTCTTTTTAAAGAGAAGAAAAGTTATTGTTTGAGTCATTTAACAGTATACAAATTTAAATTTTCGCAAAATATAACTTTTAGTCTTTGAATTCTCTCTCAATTATCAATTAAACCTCTAAACTAGTAAACTTTGATTCATTACAACTTAATCCTTGTACTTTATTGAGCTAAGAAATTTTAGAGACTGAGTTGCTTTGAGTCAAAAAATTATAGGGATTGAGTTGTTTCAAGTTAAGAAACTATATGGATTGAATTGTTTTGACTCAAAGTTCAAGGACTAAATCTATAATTGAGGAAAAGCTCAGGGACCAAAAGTTATATTATTGATGAAGTCATTAAGAATCTCGTATTAGAGTGAGCTCATCAAAATTGAGAATATATAAAAATGAACTAGAAGTAAGAGTGAACCTCAACTGGAGGTTTGCGCCAAGATTAGCATTGAAAAATAAATAATTCAAGGATATACTTTCAATCTTCAGGGTTCATTTTTTTTTATTTTGAAGTTTTTGGAAATATCTATTTCCATGTTCTTATTTCTATTAACATTATACATAAGCAGGAATTTGTCCGTTCAAGCCCAGCCCGCAGGCGATATTGGGCCAGAAGTTATGCTGGATGGAGACGATTTACTGCTGCTCAACCAAGTGCTGCTCATCGTGCTTTGGCTGCATTGGAGAAAGCTGGCCGAATCAATTTTATGATTACCCAAAATGTTGACAGGTAATGACTATTTATTTACTTTCCATAGCTTGTAAAGCTTGAGATGACACGAGCAAGCTTACCAGGGATTTTCTTGTATCTTTTTCTCAGGCTGCATCATCGTGCTGGCAGCGATCCTTTAGAGTTACATGGGACTGTATACACTGTCATATGTATAGATTGTGGATTTTCCTTTTGTCGAAGTGCATTTCAGGATGAACTGAAGGCCCTTAATCCAAAGGTTGGTATTTTGCACCTATTTTTCAAGAGTAGTGTATATGATCGATGAAGGCTTGATATTTAAAGATGCTTATTCTATTTTGGGATAAGATTTGTTATCACTTGAATAATGCTGAAAAAGGAACTTGCAGCAGACAATGTCGTGGTACGCTCAGTTAAATGTCTGCAATGATCCCTTAAGTTTGATTATTGTAGAAACATAGTTAACACCAGTTGATCAGCGTGCGTGGTTGGTTGCATTTTGCTGGGGATTTTGTCTCTGATACTCCAGTTTTTTCTTAAACCTGAGAGAAAGTGGCTTCTTAAAAGCAGTACTCCAAGTCACTAGGTATCTGATAGAAGATGGAGATTTGTTGAGTAAAATTAGAGATCAAAAGCAAAACTTCCACGGGGAAAGGACTAGAGGAAAACAAGTTCAGGGAACTCAAAGACCAATTTCATCGATAGGATAGTCCGTATGGAGAGGACTAGACTCCAATTACAAATGAATTGTTCAAATCAAGCTACTAATACAAGACCCAAAATACTAATTTATGGCAATCATAGAAAGTTAAATATTTCACTGAACAGATCACAGATGGTACAACTACAAATTAGTCCATATATGTGACAGTGGAGCATAAAAATGTGGCCAAGAGGTGGAATGGGGTTCAACTAAGTGCTGCAACAATCATTGTTATTATATCTAACATGTGTTCGTTGCACAAAAATGCAAAACATGTCATGCAATATTTGAAAAGTAATGTTACAATTTGCTTCATCCTTTGTGAATGTTTCATTGATTGATCTTTTGAATGTACAAGTAGGAATCCATGTTTCTCAATACATGAGTCGAGAGGGCTGAGTGTGTATAGTCATGAGCTTTCATTTTTTGATGAGCCAATATTTGAAAAGTAATGGTACATTACTGCAGTGGGCTGCCGCTATTGAAAGTTTGGACCATGGTGACCCTGGGTCAGACAAGAGCTTTGGCATGAAACAAAGACCTGACGGTGATATCGAGATTGATGAAAAGTTTTGGGAGGAGGATTTTATCATCCCAACCTGTCAGAAGTGCAATGGCATTCTCAAACCTGATGTAAGCAATTTTGCTACTGATTTGAAATTTTGGCTGTTATTTGTGTATTGTTGATACTTCAGTCTGCATGTCATTTAGCCTGTTCTCAAATTTTACATGCCTTTACAAGTCCTCTGCTATATATCTTCTTTAATATTGTCTATTTGATCCTGACATATCTTTTTGGTTCAAGTTATTACATTATTTAGATGGAATGAACATACTACAGGTCTTAGATGTTTTAGTTGCATGATTGTAAGATGTCAGGAAACATGGTGGTTGGGGCTCCTGATTGTAGGTCAACGGGATTTCTAAACTGAAGTATATGACAGAAAATGTTTAGTTGCATTTTATGACCAAAACTTGACCTAAAGTTTCGTTTTTAGTTCTCTGACAATTGCTCAGATGTTCTGGACTTCTGGGTAAACTTTATCCGAAATAAATTTGTAGTTCCTTGTCCAAATTGAAAGTTTTTTTAACAGTTACAATAAATGCATTGCCTGACCACATCCGATGAACCTGACATTACCAGGAGAAAGTTTTGAAATCATGAGTTACGTCTATTCTTTCTCCATATCAATGATAAGGCAATGACTACAAGGGAAATTATTTGTCATGCATCCCCAGAGACGGCATTTCTTATTCAGAAGTTGCAATTGTTTTAACTTGTGATATATCTGATGGGATCAAGGTAGTATGGGCTGCCAAAATCTCACATCGAGTAATATGGGCTGTTTGATGGGTACTTAAGTGCCTTGGCTCTCCTACCTCAACAGCTAGCTTTTGGGGTGTTGTTCTCCAAGGTGATTGGGTGCCTATCATTTGATATCAGAGCTGGTGGCTAGCGGACTGGAAAGGGCTACTTACAAAGGGTTTTGACTAGAGGGGCTGACCAGTAAGTGGCTGAGTGAAGCACCGAGTGAAGTGCCGTAGAGTGGAGCCGTTGAAATATCGACTTTCTAGGGAGGATGTATTGATAGGGACTAAGGTAGTATTATAGACTACCAAAGTCCCACATTGGGTAGTATGAACTACTTGATGGAGTGCTTAAGTGCCTTGACTCTCCCACCTCAACAACTAGTTTTTGGGGTGTGGTTCTCCAAGGTGCTTGGGTGCTTATCAACATCTTATCCTATTTATGTGTTTCCTCTATTGCTACAATTTCAGTCCAACTGGCTAACACTAAAGGCTATAAAATTTATGTTTGAAACAGTTTTTGTCCAGTTGCTGTTGTCATATTAGTTCCTTTTTAATAAACAACAGTCTTTTATATTGGTTATCCAATATGTAGAAATGTGTCTCATGATTTTGAATTGTGCACTAGCAATATGCCAGCTGCTGTCTAAGTAAACTGTGAAATCCTTACAACCTGCTTCAGTGTCTCACTTTAGGAGTTTGATTATTCTTGAAGGTGGTCTTCTTTGGTGATAATCTTCCTAAGTACAGATCTGATATGGCAATGGATGCATCTAGAAGTTGTGATGCTTTCCTTGTATTAGGATCATCTCTGATGACAATGTCTGCTTTTCGACTTGTCAGGTAGATTGAATATTGCCTTGTTCTTTGTCCTTGGTTCTTTTGTCTGGCTGCATATCAGGCTGATGATGAGGTTATAAATTCTACTTTCACAGGGCAGCTCATGAGGCCGGTGCTGCTACAGCAATTGTAAATATCGGTACAACACGTGCTGATGATCTTGTGCCCTTGAAAATCAACGCGCGATTGGGCGAGGTACGGCTTTTTAGATCATCTTCACTAGCAATTCTCCATTTTGGAAGTTGCTCCTCGAAAACTCATGACCATGCGTTACTGCAGATTCTTCCAAGAGTACTTGACATGGGATCCATGAGTGTCCCTGCTGTGTAGCAACTTTACAGGATGAGTTTTCAAAGGGTACATATTCCTTGCCACCCTATCTAAATCTTTTTTCAAAATTCACTGAAGTATGATTTAGGCTTCCAGGAAGTTTTACAAGACCTGTCAACTTCAGGACAGAAGGAATAATTGAATGCATTGATACTTGCAGGAGTTTGTATAGACCTGGAGATGAGTGTTGAAGTTTCTCGCCAATTGTTTCAAAATGACTTCATCCAGAAATCACGCTGCTATGTGGTTATTTATTTCGCATTGATTAAAAGTTCATTCTTACATTCTTGGCCATTCCCCTGTAAGAAGTTGGATTTATAGGCTCCTTTTTTGAAATGGAAAAAATGATTATTCAAGTTTCCAATGTAATGGAATGAAATAGGGGATACTATGTAACGGATATTTGTTTTATACTTGCTAGAAATATAGTACAAACTATTTTTCAGGCTGGTGTAGATAATGAGATGTGTTTTTACTTCCCCACTTGTCCCTGTTTGAACTTTAAAGTTAAAATTTTGATCTTTTTTATTTTAAAAAACTGGAATATACAAAATCATTTTAGTTTTATATTATGAGTTAAAAGTATAATACTCTGACCCAAACCGGTCAATCCGGACCGTAAACCAACTAACCAGTCTGGTATTTTATATTTTATTTTTTTAAAAAATCATTTTTTTTTTTAATTTTATATTAATAAACCTAAAATCTTCAATTTCTTATCAGTTTACTCTTTAGTTTAATTCTGATCTGATCCACTGATCTTTGATCCAATACCTCTACCGATTCAATAACCGATCTATGTTTAATTATCTTAGTTCAAAAAGGAAAGATAACAGTAAGAAGCAAAAAGGAATAAAATCTGGACTTTTTAATTTGTCAAATGGTTGAGTTTTAAAAATGATCATGCCATACTCGTTGGATGAAGATCATGTAATGCTCGTTTTAAAATACGATAAGATTCAATCTTTCAAAATTTTCTTCCACATCAAATCAATTTAAAACGTATAACATACTATGTTAACTACCCATAAACAACACTGCTTATCCTCATATTTCATGTCAGGCACACAAGTTCACCTAGTTATTTTAAAGAATATGGCAATAAAATAAATCTAATTTTAAACACATTTATGGGCAACACCTTTAGTGCCAAAAGTCGAGGAAGTAAAAGTTTAGAACAGGTAAAAGCAAATCTCAATATATTGCTCTTGACGACAAGGGAAATCAGTACTCAATAATTTAAACATACGAAAGGACAGTCAAACATTTTTCAGGCATTAAATAGAAGTTCCATTCCAAATCCCCCAGATCACAGGGTCTTCATACTAATATAATTACAAAATATTGCCCAGCCAGTGCCGCTATTAGCACAAAAAAAACCAAAAGAAACATCCAAGTTAGCATTGAGATTAATGGTATCCACTACTTAATCTCCCTTCCTAATCCTCCGTAAGAGCGTTGTCAATTTTATCAACATGATCCCGAAGCACTTTCCACTGCACAGACCATAAAGAATTTGGTTCTTAGATACCCAGACCATAAATAAGACAAGGAAGGAAACTAACAAAACAACATAAATAAACTCTGGGGATTTACCTGGTCAATGCTCAGAGAGATACCTGAAAGCAAGTGTAAATATGTCATTGTAATTCAAACACACAAAAATGTAACAAAATGCATGTAGAATACTGACCAAGGAAAACAAGAATTCAACATATATGTTCTATATGTCCCAACAGAGGGCCATTATTGCTTATCTAAAATCTTTCAGGCGTGAACAGGGCATGGGACAGCACGCACAAACGCATGCACCAGAACACAACCAGACAAGTTTCATTAGTATGAAAATAGAACACACACACGCATAAATTTATTAATTGCAAAATGTAACCTATTTCTAAAGAGAAGATTGAAGTTTAGGTAGGTTGTTCTACCTCCAAGGAAGAAAGCACCACAATTGGAGGGTGCCTACATAGGACAGCGGTCAATACAGCCCAACCATATCATTTAAACTGGTTGAAACACAACGGGTTTTAAGAATGTAAGAACAGATTATTACAAAAGCAAGGCAGTAGCCAAGGGGAAAAGGATTCCTTAGAAGGGTAGAAGCAAGCACACTAGGTTGTCAGTACAAGTTAGTCCACAAAACCAACATACTATGAGGCATAAGCATTCCACAAACAGTTAGCATATGCCATGCCGATGGTTCTGATCTTCGTAAGTGATCCAAGAAATGCCATGTCAAGTATCAAAAACTTTTTGAGTCCCATAAACAACTAAGGTTCAACGTCACAAGGTGGGTCTTTCAGCAAAAACGAGATCAATGACAAATCTTAAAGTATATGCAGATCTTTTCTTTCAGAATCCTATTACAATCAAAGTATTGTAACTGAAGCAACATTTTCAAGGCCACAAATTTAAGAACAGACGATTTCCAACCACTGAAGGCTCATTCACCCTAATCTCCGACAACAATCAAACGAACATAGTGAACATTATCACGAATCAATAATCGATAATACACAAAGACTGTTTGGTTGGTAATAAAAACCGGAGGTGATATGAAAAAAGCATCCATACATTTCAATGAAAAAACAAATCTCTTCAAGGCAAGCATAAAATTGAAGGCTCAAAACCCTAGAATAAGTATCGAGTAATCGATAAGCCCAAGAACCTTTCTTTCCAGGCAATTGCTTCCCATCTTTGACGTAAAATTCCCGAATGTCCACCCAAATCTTGCCATTCCAGTTCCTCACGGTCACCCGTCTGTTCTTGGATATCTGCGGGGAAAAAAGTTCAAATCTTCATGAACAAAACCCTAAGGTTAGCTAAGTTAGTTCACATGGTTGATATGAAGGGAAGGGGCACCTCGCAGACGACGATGTCATCAGAGTCACCGGAATCCTTCTTTTGGTACTTCTTGGGTGGCGCGTGGCCCTCTGAATCGCCGTCGGACGCGTGATCGTGCTCGTCCTTCCTCTTTCCTCTTTCAGACATCTCAGGAAGCAGCAGCAAGCAACACTCACAGTAAGGCAGTAACTTCCTCCTTCGCAATCGGAATGCTTTGTGTTGTGCGGGAGGGATGAAATCGAAATCAAAATTAAAATGAAGGCTATTCAAATTACAGAAATAAAGAGGCGGGACGTGAAGTCTATAGAAAAGACCCGAAACTCGAGAACTAGAGTAAGAAATACAAGGGATCACATTTTCTGCTAATCACCCCTTTACACACCGTTAGATTGATTTTTTATGATATTAATTTAATTTAATTATTTTAATATATGTAAAATGAAAAATAAAGATAATCTTAAAACTATTACTTATTATAAAAATGAATATATCATTTAAAAAAATTACAAATTAAAAATTTTAAATTTAAACTATTCACATTTAATTTAAATGGTTGAGATTTTATCATAGAAAAAATAAGTGCTCATCGCTACAATGAGTATTGAATGAAGTTCCAAAATATAAAGCATTTTCAAATTTAGGCATGTTCAAGACTTGTGGGGGCACCAGAATGGCAGAATCACCATTTTTAATGAAACAAAAGTGTCACACCCTTATCTCATTTTAACTTTTTTCTGAATATTTGCTAATAACGATATGCGGTTTGGCAGGCAACACATGAATATTATAATTATATTGATAATATGTGCATGATTACATAAATTCTCTATAGGGGTTCGTACATGATCATTACCATCAATGTAGCCACATAGGGCTACTTGGGTATCTAAACCCATCCCAGTGAAACAGAGACATCTTCTTGTCTTTGTTCCACCACTGCAATCCCCTCATATGGTTCTCTGCATTGTTCTCAGCATATCTTCTGTCTTCTCCTGTCTAAATTGTTGGTAGGGAAGGGTGAGATTCAAACGAATCTCAGTAGGAAAATAATACCAATATGCATATACGATAAATGTTTAATGCATGACATACTTGCATCACATAACTCATGCTCACACAATGACAAATCTGTAAGCTCAATACTTCAAACAATATACTTATAACCATAGCATAAATTAAAACATAGCTTCAAATCATTCATACATGTTTCACATAATCAAGCAAAGCAATAACATGCATCAACACACTATCACAAAATATCATATACATGCATGAGAGGTAAGTTCTCTACTTTAACCCTTTTACACCTCGAAACGTGTGCCTCGTAAAGCGTGCCAACGACTGAGCTCACAACTTGGTCCTACAATTCCAAATATACAATTTAGATACTTCCATAGTGTTTCTGGGGATTATATGAGCTTATTATGAAAATTTACTAAAATGCCCCCAGGGACCCGGCCCGGCCCCGCCGTACCCCTCCGGTTGTATTTTTTCCAAAATTCTATCCTGGGCTATCCTAAAAATTTTTCGCCCAAGAAATCCATTTCCGAACTCAAAATTATCAAATTCAATGTCAAATTACAAAATTACCCTTGTCAGCCCCACTTTAAGGATTTCAGGGGCGTTTTCGTAATTATGCTCTTTCGGCCTTTTCTGAAAAAGTGACCAACTGTAATCTCACCTAATTTTCGCTCCTGAACTCAATGGAACCATCAAATCATTGAAAATCTAACTCTAAGACCCTTAACTAGAGTTGGCTGAAACTTATGGATTCTCCAGGGAAAATCAAGGTTTTTGAGTTTTGACTTCGCAAACGTGTTCCTTTTTACTCTTAATCACTTTATCAACTATTTAATTAGATTGCAACTACCTTTTTGTCAACACCCGTTTCCATTTTGATATGCGCAGGGCAATAATGAACAAGTTCCATAGGCAAACAGAAAAGTACAGTTATACTGATAATAAGTATTTGTTTACAGACAGACATTAACAGAGCAAAATTCACTAATAATTACAAATATATACAGAATATCCCAAAATATTCCAAGTACAGGCTAAATGTAACCACCAACTGTGTCTCGAGAAACATGCCCGTCAGTTTCCCGGAACTATGTCCTTGCCTTTTGAACCGCTGGCACCCGCTGAGACATTTGGATTAGAAAAAGGGGTGAGATTCCAAGGAATCTCAGTAGAAACATTCGATCAACATATAAAATGCGAAAATTAAATATGCAATGCACCGTATCAAGTAAAATGAAAATTCATATCATCCGTGTGTGTACACAAAATTCAGGGCCAACTAACCCGTTGAAACCCCTACATGTACCTCAGCCGAGTCCTTGACTACAGCTAGGTAAGACCAGTGTACCTCAGCTAGGTCCTAGACCACAGCTAGGTAATGTGCCTCCAGCACGTGTTCAGATCACAAAATACAGTAACATGCATCATACAAATAGTCACATAGTATATGAGAGATAGTAGTCCCTACCTTAACCTCTTTCTTGTCTCAAAGGGCCTGCCCCGTAAAACGTGTCAACTAAAGGCGTCCAACTCAATCCTAAAACATCAAATATACAAGAAATAGGTCATAACCTATCCAAGTATCATTTTAGACACTTCCATAGTGTTTCTTGTGGTTATATTAGCCTATGGTGAAAATTTACCAAAATGCCCCTGGGACCCCGGCCCCGCCGTACCCGGCCCGATGGCACGTTTTTCCAAATTTTTGACTAGGGCTATCCTGACATATTTTCGTCCAAGGAATCCATTTCCGGACTCAAAAATACCAAATTCAATGTCAAATTACGAAATTGCCCTTGGCAGCCCTACTTTTAGGGTTTTAGGGGCGTTCCCGTAATTATGCTTTCTCAGCCTTTTCTGAAAAAGTGCCCAACTGTAACCCCACCTATTTTCGCCCACTGAATCCAATGGAACCATAAAATCATTGAAAATCCAACTCTAAGGCCCTCAAACATCCCTGGCCGAAATAATTGTGTTCTCCGGGAAAAATCGGGGTTTTACGATTTCGGCTCCGTAAACACGTTCCTTTCTACTCCTAACCACTTTATTAACAATCTAATTGAGTTATAACAACCATTTGAACTAAAATTGGGCAGCATAACCCTTAGATATACAACTTTCCAAAATTTAAAACCAATGGCAATCCGGCGAAATTTCACCGATTAAATTGCCCACAGCAGCCAGAATAGTTAATATACGAAGGTTTGGAAGTTACCTCAAGCTCCAACAAGCTTTTCCCAAAAATGGCAGCAAACCCTAACTTTTAAAACACCCAATTTGAGCTTTCCAAACCTTAAAGAACAAAGAGGAGTAGTTTAGAATCGGAGTTATACGCGTTAGGAGCGAAATCGCCGGAGAAATCGGCTTACCTTGTGATTTTTCTTCTATTTCTCTCTCTAAACTCTCTCAACCTTCTCTCTCTCTATTTCATGTTGCTGTGCGTGAATGATCAGCTGAATGAGGAAGATGACTTATATTCTAATATTACATAATATTATAATAATTTGATTAATTTTCCAAAATTGCTAAAATCCAATTTTTTATGTACATAACTTCCTACATTCACGTAACCATGCTATCATGTCCAAACAATATTTTCTTCTTTATGCCACATGTAGGAGACACCTAGGGGTCCCTCCCTATGGTCTCAATTGGCTTCACAACTTGTTTCGGTTACGTATACACGTAAAGTCTCAATTTTGGTCAAAATTGCACTTTTTGCTCAAATTTTCCATAAATTCATATTAAATTGACCAAAATATTCTAAATATATTTTTAACCTTTATTTTCCTTAATTAATTGAAATTAACTTCAATTAATTGAAAAATAATTTATTTTGTGCTATTTTGGCAAAATTACGATTTTGCCATTACCTTTCTAATCCAATTTCTTTTCTTATTTTTCTTTGGCCAATTTCCATATATTTTTGGACCAAATATTTTCTCTAATATTCCTTCATTTTTGGACCTTAATATTGGGCTTTTTAAATTACCCAAATTAATTCCATAATTATTTGTGCCCAATTTCCCATGAAATCGAACATTTATGAAATTCATAAATTCCAAATTCATGAATATTCACCATTTTATTGAATTTCTCAAATAATTACAATATATTTGGTGAATATAAAATTTGGGGTGTTACAGTTCTCCCTCACTTAAATAAATTTCGTCCTCGAAATTTGCTACACCTGATCAGCCATAAATTCCGGGTAACGTTTCTTTACACTTTCTTATGTTTCCCATGTAGCCTCTCTAGGCGATAACCCTTTCCAGACAATCTTGATGAATGGAATGCTCTTGTTTCTGAGCTGCTTTTCCTGCCGATCGATAATTCGGTCAGGTGTGACTTCGTAAGTCAAATCGTCGCGCATTTCCACATCTTCATACTCTATTACGTGTTCTGGATCAGGTTGATACTTTTTCATCTGGGAAACATGAAAAACATCATGTAGCCTGCTCAGATTCGGTGGCAAAGCGATACGATATGCTACAGGCCCAATCTTCTCTAAGATCTCAAACGGACCAATGTATCTTGATTGTAGCTTCTTTGCTTTCAATGCCCTGCCAATACTCGTAACAGGTGATACTTTCATGAATACGTGGTTACCGACTTCAAATTCCAGAGGTTTTCGCCTCTTATCTGCATAACTTTTCTGTCGGCTCTGAACAGCTAGCAATCTCTGCTTGATCAATTTTATCTGCTCCGTTGTCTGATCAACAAGATCTGGCCCTAGCAATTCCCTCTCAGACAACTCAGTCCAGCATATTGGCGATTGACACTTCCTCCCGTAGAGTGCCTCGTATGGAGCCATTTGAATACTCGAATGATAACTATTGTTATAGGCGAACTCTGCTAATGGAAGGAATTTGTCCCAACTACCTTTGTAATCAAGTACACAAGCCCTTAGCATATCCCCAAGAGTTTGAATCGTTCGCTCTGTCTGCCCATCAGTTTGAGGATGATATGCCGTACTGAATCGGAGCTTGGTACCTAAAGCTTCATGAACCGCCTTCCAAAACTTGGAAGTGAATCGTGGATCTCGATCAGAGATGATGTTCTTCGGAATACCATGCAATCTCACAATCTCCTGAATGTAAATTTCTGCTAGTTTATCAGAAGAATAGTGAATGCTAATCGGTAGGAAGTGAGCTGTTTTCGTGAATCTATCAACTATCACCCATATAGCGTCATGGTTTCTAACCTTTGGCAATCCTGTCACGAAATCCATGGTAACGCTTTCCCACTTCCACTCAGGTATCGCAGGATTCGTCAAAAGCCCCGAGGGTCGCTGATGTTCAATTTTCACTTTCTGACATGTCAAGCAACGAGCAACGAACTCAGTCACCTCTCTTTTCATTCCCGGCCAATAGTATTGAGCCTTCAAGTCATGGTACATCTTTGTGGCTCCTGGATGCAGAGTATACTTACTCTTATGTGCCTCCTCCAGGATTTGTCGTTTTAGTTCTTGTTGTGGTGGAATATAAATCCGCTTCTTGTACCTGACTAGCCCACTGGGAGACAAGTCGTAATCCTGAGTCTCGCCCTTATCAATCATATCTCTAATATACAACGCTTCATCATCATGTTGTTGGGCTTCTTCAATTGCCGCCCTCAGATCATTGTATATTTGACTGACCCCACTGCCTAACAGAATTTGACTAGACAGATTTAGGTCTCTGAAATCCTCGATTAGTTTCTGCTCATAAATCATTATGGCTGCCACCTGCACTGATTTCCGGCTTAATGCATCAGCGACAACATTAGCCTTACCGGGATGATATTTGATTTCTAAGTTGTAGTCTTTCAGCAACTCCATCCATCTGCGCTGTCTCATGTTGAGCTCTTTCTGATCATACAAGTACTTCAAGCTCTTGTGGTCGCAGAACAACTCTACAGTCTCACCATAGAGATAGTGTCTCCAGATCTTCAAAGCAAACACAATTGCCGCTAACTCAAGATCGTGAGTGGGATAGTTCAATTCATGAGGTTTCAGCTGTCTGGATGCATATGCCACCACTCGGCCATGCTGCATCAACACGCATCCCAATCCTTGCCCACTGGCATCTGTATAAACAACATACGTAAACTGTGGATCTGGGATCGTCAGCACTGGTGCTGTAGTTAACCTCTGCTTCAACTCTAGGAAGCTCTTCTCACAATTCTCATCCCACACAAAATGTTGAGCCTTCCGCGTCAATTTAGTCAACGGTAATGCAATTCTGGAGAAATTCGGAATAAATCTTCGATAGTAGCCAGCTAGACCCAGAAAACTGCGCACTTCAAATACAGTCTCTGGCCTCTTCCAGCTCAGTACTGCTTCCACTTTGCTAGGATCAACAGAGACCCCTTGCTGTGAGACAACGTGGCCCATAAACTTTACCTCTGAAAGCCAGAATTCACACTTGCTCAGCTTGGCATAGAGTTGCCTATCTCGCAATATGTTCAACACCGTTTTCAGATGATGCTCGTGTTCAGCTTGACTCCGTGAATACACTAGTATATCATCAATAAAGACTACAACGAACTGGTCCAGATACGGACGGAAGATTCGATTCATGTAGTCCATGAACACGGCAGGTGCATTGGTCAGCCCAAATGGCATCACAAGAAACTCGTAATGCCCATATCTGGTCCTGAAAGCAGTCTTCGATACATCTTCTGGTTTGACTCTCAACTGATGGTATCCCGATCGCAAATCGATTTTCGAAAATACACAGGAACCAGACAACTGATCGAGCAAATCATCAATTCTAGGAAGTGGATACTTGTTCTTGATGGTCACCTTGTTCAGCTCTCGATAATCGATACAGAGACGCAGGCTTCCGTCTTTTTTCTTGACGAAGAGTACTGGAGCACCCCAAGGCGATACGCTAGGTCGTATGAACCCTTTCTCAAGTAGTTCCTCGATCTGCTTCTTCAGCTCTGCCATTTCACTCGGAGCCATACGGTATGGGGTTTTAGAAATTGGACCCGCTTCAGGCTTCAAATCAATCGAGAACTCTACTTCCCTATCTGGAGGTAGTCCACCGACATCCTCCGGAAAAACATCAGGGAATTCGTTTGCCACAGGGATACTTTCCAAGGCTACACCAGCCTCTGATTGCATAGAGCAAAATACCATATACCCTTGACATCCCTTCTGCAAATACCTCTCAACCTTAGCCGCAGATAAAAGGTTAAGAGTGATTTCAGTGTCAGCTTGTGGCTGTGGATTTAGATATAAGACTCTCTTCTGTTTACAATCCAACAACACACCATTTGTTGTTAGCCAGTCAATCCCCAAAATTACTTCCAACCCTTGCAGTGGCAAACAAATCAGATTTACAGTTGACTCATGCCCCTCAGCGTTTATCCCGCAATTCAAACAAACATCAGTCGTCACAATTCGTGTGCCCATAGGTGTAGATACAACCAAATCATATGGGGATTTATGCATACGTAAATTCAATCGTCTCACACAATCATATGCAATAAACGAATGGCTAGCACCAGAATCATACATAACATGCACTAGACTGCCATTGAGAGAAATCATACCTTGAATCAGCTCCGGAGATTTTCGAGCTTCTTCCTGTGTCAGTGTATAGACCCTTCCTGGAACCCTGGGTCTAGTCCCTTCCGGTTGCTGCTTCTGTGGACAATCTTTTGAAAAGTGCCCTGGCTTACCGCAATTATAGCAAGTAAGTGGTTTGTTAGGATCCATTCTAAACGGAGCTCCACTACACGTCTTGCCAGGATGAAATGGCTTGCGGCAATACCAACATGTTCCGCCTCTTGGGAAACCCTGGCCCCCACGGCCTCCAGCTTGATTCGGCCTCTTATTATCACCCCTAGAAGGTCCACCCTGTTCTTTTCTTTTCTGTGATGCACTTCCACTCCCAGAAGCACCTTTATTACCAGTCTGAGTTGCCAGGCTCGACATACGCTTCTCAATGTATCGGCACTCTTCTACCGCTTTACTGAAATCAGTAAAGTGTTGGGAGATCAGTCTGTCCTTGAACTCAGGTCTCAGCCCCTCTATCATCATATCCGAATTCCACTCATCATTGTCATTCAGCTTGGCATATGACGAGTATCGTGACAGTCGGATATACCGGGCCAGATAGTCATCAAAACTCTCCCGGTCGTACTGCTTGATACTGAGGAACTCTTTCTCCTTCTCTCTTTTGACAGTCGGAGGAAAATACTTCTTGTTAAATTCCTCTTGAAATAGTTCCCACGTGATAGGAACATTCTTCCCCTTTAGGATGAGGTCCATGCCTTTCCACCAGCTATCGGCATCACCTTCCAGCTTGTATATGGCTAATCGGGCTTTCATCTCATCTGGACATTGCAGCATATCAAAAATCTTTTCCAAACGAGCTAACCAGGTTTCCGCTTGTTGAGGATCAAACTTCCCCTTGAACATAGGTGGTTGTTGCTTACTGAATCTACTCAGCCAAGCTTGGATATCCACCTCAGGCTCTGGTGGTAAATCCTCTGGTTGGGGTTCCTCCGGTATTTCTTCATAATTTCCCCACATAAATTCATCCATGCGGTTCTCTAGGTGGTCCTGTCTCTGCTGTACTCCCTGTAGGTCAACTCTTATCTCATTCATAGTTTGTTGTTGTTGTTCCAATACATCTAGGATTCGCTGCTGGATAGGGTCAGGCCTTGGTTCTCCCTCATTGGTACCATGTCTACCACGACCTCGGCCTCGACCTCTACCTCGACCTCTACCGCCTTCTCCTGGTTGTACCATCTCCATAATTCTCTCTACATGAAATTAGAGAAGAGTAAATTTTGATACACAAGCAAGGGCATCTTTATCATTTCATAAACGGTCAGGGTACACAGATATGTCATACATAGTATACACAACTATTTACAGTAGCTACATAGAAACAAAACATCAGATAACCTATAAACTACTGTACATGACATATTGTTCCTTATTACATTACATTTTCCTATCTGTACCCTCCTCAAAATACCGACTCTAGCTAAATCATTTCTATCTGTCGGTTCCGCCTGTCTGCCCTTGTCTCATAATATGTGCCGGTCAGCTCCGGTCACCCAAAATATACCACGTGGGTCCCACATCAACCTAGATACATATATTTCGATACGAGGGTGTTCACGTGATTCAGGAACTCCCAAAAGTTCCTACTCGGACCTCTCTCTACAATGTCATTCTTCTGTCTGTTCCAGTACGCTGTATCTGGAAAGAAGCCCATAGTAGTATATGCCCAGACCTCATTCGTGAACCTGACTCCCATATCCTCCTGAAGCCTATACATCGTTACCACACCTACCAAGAACATAAGATACTGATCGCGGGGAGTGTCATAGTCTCGTACCGCTCGGATATATCGGCCCTGCAGATAGTGCCACAACTCGAGGTTCGGCTGCAGGTTATATAACACCTGCACTGGCTCTGCCTGAGACTCACGATCGCTCGACTCATCCTCAAACATCGCCTCTAGATCATCATCAGGATCCCACTCTGGATCCTCCTCTGGATCCTCCTCAGAGTCTTCTTCGGGATACTCATCGGTCTCTCCTACCCGAGACTGCCCTGGAGAAGCCGGCCTGGGTTCAGGTCCAAATACAGGTAGCTGTGGCACACTCTTTCGTGCCGTCCGCCTCATACGTACGCCTCCAGGTCCAAAGTACTCTATGAAAAGTCGCCCGTCTGGTATTCGCTGCTCGGGAGGGCTTTGGTTGACGGACACCTCTGACCCCTCAAATGGTACACTCGAACTGCTCATGATGTCCTGTCGCCATGCAAACAAAACTATATCAGTATACCATTCTGATAATGCCAGAACCGCTTATTAGCTCTGATACCAAAAATGTCAACACCCGTTTCCATTTTGATATGCGCAGGGCAATAATGAACAAGTTCCATAGGCAAACAGAAAAGTACAGTTATACTGATAATAAGTATTTGTTTACAGACAGACATTAATAGAGCAAAATTCACTAATAATTACAAATATATACAGAATATCCCAAAATATTCCAAGTACAGGCTAAATGTAACCACCAACTGTGTCTCGAGAAACATGCCCGTCAGTTTCCCGGAACTATGTCCTTGCCTTTTGAACCGCTGGCACCCGCTGAGACATTTGGATTAGAAAAAGGGGTGAGATTCCAAGGAATCTCAGTAGAAACATTCGATCAACATATAAAATGCGAAAATTAAATATGCAATGCACCGTATCAAGTAAAATGAAAATTCATATCATCCGTGTGTGTACACAAAATTCAGGGCCAACTAACCCGTTGAAACCCCTACATGTACCTCAGCCGAGTCCTTGACTACAGCTAGGTAAGACCAGTGTACCTCAGCTAGGTCCTAGACCACAGCTAGGTAATGTGCCTCCAGCACGTGTTCAGATCACAAAATACAGTAACATGCATCATACAAATAGTCACATAGTATATGAGAGATAGTAGTCCCTACCTTAACCTCTTTCTTGTCTCAAAGGGCCTGCCCCGTAAAACGTGTCAACTAAAGGCGTCCAACTCAATCCTAAAACATCAAATATATAAGAAATAGGTCATAACCTATCCAAGTATCATTTTAGACACTTCCATAGTGTTTCTTGTGGTTATATTAGCCTATGGTGAAAATTTACCAAAATGCCCCTGGGACCCCGGCCCCGCCGTACCCGGCCCGATGGCACGTTTTTCCAAATTTTTGACTAGGGCTATCCTGACATATTTTCGTCCAAGGAATCCATTTCCGGACTCAAAAATACCAAATTCAATGTCAAATTACGAAATTGCCCTTGGCAGCCCTACTTTTAGGGTTTTAGGGGCGTTCCCGTAATTATGCTTTCTCAGCCTTTTCTGAAAAAGTGCCCAACTGTAACCCCACCTATTTTCGCCCACTGAATCCAATGGAACCATAAAATCATTGAAAATCCAACTCTAAGGCCCTCAAACATCCCTGGCCGAAATAATTGTGTTCTCCGGGAAAAATCGGGGTTTTACGATTTCGGCTCCGTAAACACGTTCCTTTCTACTCCTAACCACTTTATTAACAATCTAATTGAGTTATAACAACCATTTGAACTAAAATTGGGCAGCATAACCCTTAGATATACAACTTTCCAAAATTTAAAACCAATGGCAATCCGGCGAAATTTCACCGATTAAATTGCCCACAGCAGCCAGAATAGTTAATATACGAAGGTTTGGAAGTTACCTCAAGCTCCAACAAGCTTTTCCCAAAAATGGCAGCAAACCCTAACTTTTAAAACACCCAATTTGAGCTTTCCAAACCTTAAAGAACAAAGAGGAGTAGTTTAGAATCGGAGTTATACGCGTTAGGAGCGAAATCGCCGGAGAAATCGGCTTACCTTGTGATTTTTCTTCTATTTCTCTCTCTAAACTCTCTCAACCTTCTCTCTCTCTATTTCATGTTGCTGTGCGTGAATGATCAGCTGAATGAGGAAGATGACTTATATTCTAATATTACATAATATTATAATAATTTGATTAATTTTCCAAAATTGCTAAAATCCAATTTTTTATGTACATAACTTCCTACATTCACGTAACCATGCTATCATGTCCAAACAATATTTTCTTCTTTATGCCACATGTAGGAGACACCTAGGGGTCCCTCCCTATGGTCTCAATTGGCTTCACAACTTGTTTCGGTTACGTATACACGTAAAGTCTCAATTTTGGTCAAAATTGCACTTTTTGCTCAAATTTTCCATAAATTCATATTAAATTGACCAAAATATTCTAAATATATTTTTAACCTTTATTTTCCTTAATTAATTGAAATTAACTTCAATTAATTGAAAAATAATTTATTTTGTGCTATTTTGGCAAAATTACGATTTTGCCATTACCTTTCTAATCCAATTTCTTTTCTTATTTTTCTTTGGCCAATTTCCATATATTTTTGGACCAAATATTTTCTCTAATATTCCTTCATTTTTGGACCTTAATATTGGGCTTTTTAAATTACCCAAATTAATTCCATAATTATTTGTGCCCAATTTCCCATGAAATCGAACATTTATGAAATTCATAAATTCCAAATTCATGAATATTCACCATTTTATTGAATTTCTCAAATAATTACAATATATTTGGTGAATATAAAATTTGGGGTGTTACACTTTTAGACCCAATTTCGGCAGCATAACCCCTAGGCAAATCAATTTCCAAACTTTAAAACCAATGGTAATCCGGTGAAATTTCATCAATTAAATTACTCACAGCAGCTAAAATAAGTAATATACAAAAGTTTTGAAGTTACCTCAAACTCCTTCTGGCTTTTCCTAAATATGGCTGAAAACCCTAACTCCTCCACACCAAAATATGAGCTTTACAACCTTAAAGGACATAAAAGAGAAGCTTATGAGTAGAGTTATACACGTTTGGAGCTAGATCGTCAGAGAAATCAACCTACCTTGCGAGTTCTCTTCTCCTTCTCTCTCTAAACTCTCTCAAGATTTCTCTCTCTAATTTCATCTTGTAAAATTTCATAATTTTTGCTCATTATTTGATCATTCAAAATCACATGACAAGCTCACTACCTCATAAGCGATTTCACCGAAAACATAATTATATTCTCCAAAGTTCTCCATTTTACTTTCTTTAATATCCCAAAAATATAAGAATCATTAGGGCATAAATTTGGGTTCCTGCTAAATTGGGGTTTAGCAGTCCACTTAATTTAGGCTTATTCCTAAACCTCAAATCCCAAATTTTGGGCTATTACAAAAAGTATAATTTTTTTAAATAAATACACAATATTTTATGATTATTCTTAATTTATAAAGTATTTTTTTAATATCAAATGAAGACTTTTTAGTAATTATTATTATTTTAAAATTTAAATTTAAAATGTCATCATTTTATCAGTATTTTGTTAATATTTAAAATTTTAATGTTATCATTTTTAAAAATTATTACAGTTACTTAAAAACACATTATTATAGTTAAAAGATTAAAAAGTCATTTTACAAAATTAAAGAACCAAGATAATAAGGGAAAATTAGGGAGAGGGAGCTAGGAAAGAACATATTTATTATAAAGGATATGAAAAATTGTAATTATTTAGAAGGACAAAAAATTTCAAAAAACAATTTTCTTATTACTAAATTAGCCTCAATTAAACCTAGGGAGGAAAAAAAAGAAAGAAAGAAAGTGTCCTCTTCAGGACCCTATGTGGGAAAAGATCTGGAAATTGTGGTATATCAACGTTGCTGCTCACTCATTTGGCTTGCTATGATATTTCTTTAAGAGTCCTCTTCATATTTGTTTAAGTTGTGCAAACTATAATACCTATGAATATCTATTATATAATATATTGCTAAGCGCCGATGATCGATAGAGAATATTTTGGAAGATAATATTTATCATTGCGAACTAAAATACCTATGGATATACTATTAGGGGACGTGATCTGATAAAACTGTGGAAGAGAGATAATTGAGGGTGTGTTTCGATTAGCTTTTAGAGAATAGTTTTTGAAGAAAAAATGGAGAATAGTTTTTGGAGAATAGATTATGAGAAGAATAGTGATTTTGATAAAATTAGAGTTTTTGGATATTATGATCAGAATAGCTTTTTTTCATTGTCAGATTATTAAAAATGACATTAGCTTTTGTGCTAATTACATATAAATGATAAGATAATATTTTATGTATTATTTAAGAGTTAAAGTGAAAATTTAACAACTAAATTTTTCCTGAGAGGCGTCTGACACAAATAAATTTTGGAATATGTAAAAAGAATATTAAAAATTAAAAAGGGTGTAAATTTAAGAGAAGAAAACCCCTAACAGCGTTAGGCCAAATTTAGCGGTTTTGTTCAATTTACATCATTTTTAATTGTTTAATATTATTTTTATACCTTTCAAAACTTATTTATACTAGACGCTCCTCAGAAAAAACTTATTAATTAAATTTTCAACTTAACCCCTTATTTAACATTTTAAATTTCATAACATTAAAAACAAAACAAAAAACAGATGCACTTTTTTTTTTGCCAGCGAATATAATACAATAATATCGAAGAAAGATAAAGAGAGGAAAGAGAAATTTCACAAGCATGACAAAGCTAAAAAAAAAAGATTTTGCTAAACCATGAACTAGGGGTGTACATGGGCAGGGTTGGGCAGGGTATGGACCATGCCCGATGCCCAGCTCGAAAAAAGAATGGGCGGCGTTTTGAGGCTCGTTGCCCGGCCCTGCCCAATGAAAGCCCGAGTAATTTTGGGCTGGACAGGGTTGGGCAGAGCAGGCTTGTATGCCCAAAAATCTCTCAAAAATTTAAAAATAATAAAGTATTAAATAATAATAATACAGAAAAAATATATAGTTTGGTATTTCAAAAACATATTTTATGCTATAGTCCTTTTAAGATTTTATTACTTAGATTCGATTCTTGGGCCAATAAAACAAATTAATTAAACAGAGATTATTTTCTTATTATTTGAAAATAATTTACTTTTCAAACACTCAATTTACCCACTTCTTAATTAAATATGTGTATGAAAAAATATGCCTATATGCCTAGTAAATACAAAATATGTTTATTCATTAAATTCTAATTGAATGGTAAATAAATACTTGTTCAATTATATATACAATATATATATATATATTTTAAATACAATTATACATACATATTGGGCAGGGCCAAATGGGCAAGGCAGCACACTTTGCCCGGTGCCCAGCCCTGCCTAGGGGTGGAAACAGGCCAGGCCGCTTGACAGGGGCCTGCGGCTTGGCCTGTTAGAGGCCTGGTCAGGCCTGACCTGTCAGGCTAAAAGGCCAGGCCAAGGCCGTTCTGAAAGCTTGTTTAGTTTAACAGGCCAGGCCAAGGCTTGTTGACAGGCCTGTTAGGCCTGTCAGGCCGGCCTGAGCCTGTTAAGGTTTTATTTTAAAAAAAAAAATGGAGATAATGCATAATTACAATTTTACCACACCCATTTCCTAATTCCCCAAGCCTAACCCTAATCCTCAATTCCTCATTCTCAGTTTCGAAATTGCATCTAGCAGCCAGCGTCTCTCGACTCCCATTATCCCATCGCTCAATTGTGAGTGACCGCTCCGCAAGTCGCATCCCTCGTCGGCCATCAGTCCGACCGCCGTCCCATAGCTCCTCTCTCCGTCTTCTCCCAGCCGTCAAAGATCTGTCCTTCCAGTCTCTCTCCGTCGTCTCTCACTCTCAGTCCGCCGTCGAAGATCGGTCCTCTCTCCGTCGTCTCTCACTCTCAGTCCACCGTCGAATATATGTATGTCTGTCCTGTAATTTAGATTGTTCCTGTAATTTCTGATTACGAATTTCTGTTTTTGGCGTTTTTGGTTTTTGTTTTGGAATTTAGATTGTGAATATCCTCTGGAATTTAGATTGAGAATATCTTCACCATATGCTCTGGAATTATGAATATACATATGCATAGTTAATATTTTGCTTAACTGAACTTAATTCCATCTGACTTTACTTTAAATGGCTGCAGCTCATCACGAATGGTGTTGTTAAAGGGTGTGGACAAGGATGGTTTTGTGTGGTCAGTGATAATCTTCTGTTTATACTTTATATGACCTTAACAATGCTGTTTGGAAAATCATTATTATCTTTTTCCTTCTGCAATTGGTTTGTTCTGGGATGATCTAAACCGGCAGGTAAATCTTATTTTTATTCTAGACTTTGCTGCTTATTGATATGGTCCTACATGGGTTTGATGCATATTCGTTTATGATGCAAAGCAGTATCATGCCAGGAGGTAGTTTCCTTAGAAAAAGGGGGAAAATGCACTATTTGATATATAGAATGAAATATAACGCATGGGTGATTAAATTCCTATAGATTAGCATCTCTTGTATTGACCTATTGTCTAGATCTCATGAAGGTTGTCAAAGCAAGTGTTTTGAGATATGTCCATGGAAGGAAGAAAATTAGAATGCACAAACCAGGAACCTAACTGCAAAAGCCCAATTTTTTCTTTCTTCTCAATGTCTTTCGTTGGCTTGTACTTAAAACCTACACAAAGGCTTACCTCTGGCTGTTGAAATCTTGACAATCTTCACTATCTACGCAGAGCAGCTTTGTTTGCCAAATAACTTTATATTGTAAGTTAAAAAAGCTGAGGCAGTGATGGTTGGTAACAGGCCTCCAGTTGAAACGACCGATATGCTTATAACTGTTTTATGGGGGTATACATCATAATTGATTTATCGCCTTCCTTAGTTTTTTTGCCAATATATTGATTATTGATGATCTTCCTTGGTAAGGATCATCTCTGTTAAAATATAGTCAGTTTTTTTTGTTCCTTAGTTAAGATTCTGTTTGTAATTGAACCAGGTTTCAATATGTAAGACCAAGCCCAAGCCCAAGCCCAGTTTATGCAGTTGACATATGTCTTTGAATTAGGTCTTGAACTCAGTTATATTGGCTATTGCTATATATATGTGCGAAGGACTGTACTTGAAAAGTTGGATAAGAAAAGATTCAGAACTATCTTGGTTTTACTATTATGCTCTAATACTATATATTTCATTAATTTTTTTCAAGGTCTTTGAAGGAGAAGAAGAAATTATTTTGAAGATTTGATGTGAAGGTGAGAAGAATCATTAGCTTTACATTTGAAAATTGGTGAACTTGTAATGAAAATTAAGTTGTTGTATTTTATTTCATATTTTATGATGTATGTATGTTGGTTGTTGGATGACATGGCGGCTGTAACTCTATAAGAAACCCTTCTATGCTAGTTTTGATTGCATGGCGTCCTTTATCCCAAAAAAAATGGCTGTTGTAACTCAGTAAGGAACCCTTGTATGCTAGTTTTGATTGTATGGCGTCCTTTATTAAAAAAAAAATTTGTAACTAGGCCTGTTTAGGATGTAGGCCTCTTTGGCCTGTTTAGGATCTTTTGAAAATCAAGGCCTCCTTAACAGGCCACAGGCCAGGCCAGGCCTGTGTACAGGCCAGGCTTAGGCCTAATAAAAAGCCTCCAACAGGCCACAGGCCAGGCTCAGGCTGTCTTGTGCCTTAACAGGCCTGGCCTGTTAAGGCACAAGCCTGGCCTGGCCTGTTTCCACCCCTAGCCCTGCCCAGTATTTGGCCCGGCCCGAAGATGCCCAAATGATTTATGGGCGTATTTTTTAGGGCCGGGCTGGACATTTTTTTGTCGGGCTCGGGCGGGCATTGCGGGCCTCCGGGCCTCATGAACACCCCTACCATGAACCATGGTTTGGGATCCCAAACCATGGTTTTCTTTAAAAAAGTGCTTTTGAAATGACATCCGAACACACGCTGAAACTGAAACGCATGGGCATGAAGCCATATACTAAAACATCACACCATAAGCGCGTATGATTGAGGCGTTCTCACATTTGCTTGTTTGGAATAGCGTTGGAATATTTAAAAACAATTTTTTAATCATGATTTACGATATACAAGATAAATATGTGAAATGAGTTTTATCTCGATTTACATGTAAAACAGCTTATAAGTAATGTCAACGCCAAAACAAACATATTATCCTTATGTCCGATAATTCATATTTTCTAATATCTATAAAAAGATGGATACAATCACTTGTAAGAAAGGAACGGATGGGAAAAACAAGTAAGTTATACATATGAACCATATAAATTAAAGGAAGAAGGAAAATCCAAATATATGTACCGTGCGGTGTACAAAGGCATGTGGTTTAATCTTTTTGAAGTTGTCTTTTGGAAGCCAATTGCTATGGATGGGAGCTCTACGTATGAAGAACGATATGCGGAGAGATGAGAGAACATCAATTGATATTTAACTGTTAAATAGTTAAGATGTGGTTGAGAAAATGTAAGGATTTCGGTCAAATTAATTTTGTAATTGAAAATTTATATTTTAATTTTCGGCTCTTCAAAATAATTACAATTTTTTATGTCCTTTATAATGAATATTTTATTTCCTTAGTCATTCTCCCTAATTTTCTCAAATAATAATTTGGAAAAAAGACCGAGAAATACCATTTGAATTTCAAAATCCTTAAAAAGTTTTGTTGTCTGCAAGAGTTCATGTATTGATTACATTTAAGTAGTAATTGACAACTCATTTTAATAAAAAGTGATTGATTTGTTATTAAGAAGTTCAAGTGGTATTTTCTTATCTTTTTCATTAAAAACTTATATATTTTTTTAAAAAAAGAACTTATATAAAGTTTACAACATTACCTCTCTTTTTTTATTTTGCATTTCCTTTCTTTTTCCTAAGTATTAAGATAACAAGAGTGGCTAAAATATTTATAAGAGTTTTAATGCAAATATCACTATTTATAAATAATATGAATTTTTATAATTTTTGTAAATATATAAATATTAATCAGTCAAAAATGATGTTAAAAAAATGTTAGGGGAATTTGTTTTTTTAATATTATTATGTTTAAGATAAAAAATACATAAAAATAAAGTTATATGATATTGGTTGTATTTGATAGGAAAATGTTTAACTTCACTACCCAGACTAAAATGAAATTAAATCTTATATTATCTCCGGTCCTAAATATAGGACATAGTTTATAGTGCAAATTGCACTACAAACTATATTCTATATTTAGGACTGGAGGGAGTAAGTAAAAAGACATAAATATCATTGTTTTTTTTTTTTTTTTTTCCGTGTGAGTGGCTGGAGCCAACAATCCGAATATAGGAAGTTACAACTCCTATAAATGCAAATGTCCATGTCTACATTTTGATCAAACAAGTTAGACATAACCAATGAGAGTATCTAGTTAGGTGATATCCATAAGGACATGACACACCATAACTTACTAATATCTATGGTAAACCAATCTAGCACCATTCATTATGTATGTGTTTGAGTTAGCGTTTAAGAAACACATTTATATAAGTTGAGATAAAACTTTTCTCATATACTTATCTTGTACACCATAAATCATATTGGAAAAACAATTTTTACCATTAACCCAAATAGGTACTATATCTTTAAAGGGATGCTTCATATCACAACCCTTAAATGCATGTTTGAGTTAATGTTCAAGAAGAATATTCACGAAAATCAAGCTAAAACTTCTCTCACATACTTATCTCGAACACCGTAAATCACATTGGAAAAATAGCTTCTACTACTAACTCAAATAGGCACTAAGTTGGTAGCATCTACATAATTAGAATACAGAAAAACTTTCCTACACTTAAGAATATCATTGTTAAATTTGTATATAAAAGAAAAGGACAATATTTCTAAGGAAAATACTTAGATCAAGTTCTTTATATCTATTTTGTCAAGTTCTCCAATCACATGTGATCATGTGTCATGTTTTTGAATTATTATCATTTAACTATAAACACACAAGAAAAAAATAGGACACATGATCTTATGTGATTGATGAACTTAATGTAATAGATATAAGACACTTGATATAAGTATGGTCCTATTTCTGATACTTTTTAAGTTAGATGTGAAATTTGATGGGGAAAAAAGTTAAGATGTGGAAATATGAATAAAAATTTCTTTAAATTTAAGTGTCACCCTAAACCCTAAAAAGAAAAAAGACCAAAGATCCTAAACTTAAATTAGACAATTTGTTAGTCTTAAAATAAAAATTAATTTCCTCAATTAGTCTCAAACTGTTATCTTTTTTTACCAGCTAATATTCTTTAATTAAAATGTATATCTATTACTCCCACTAGTCCTATTTATAAGAATTTTTTTTTCATGGGTTGGTCCTTAATATGAATAGTTTTTTGTGTCTGAAAATTTAAATTTCTTTTTTCATTTTTATCCCTAATAAATACATATATATATATATATATATTAACTATCTCACATTCACTAATAATTGTAGTCCACTGATTAATTAATATTCTTTCATTTGATCATTTATTACATATTATCTTTCATATTTTTTACTCATTCTCTTTTCAATACTTTTTTCATAAATAGGAATATATTTGGAAGAAAAATATTGCATTTTTTGTACATTTATTATTTTTAATTAGTTTTAACCGATGGTTCCTTTTGCATGATTTCAGTGGGTTGTTACTCATAAAAAGGATATGAAAGAGTAGAATTTAATTGGGAAAATTCTAGAAAAATACCTTCAAAATATTGAAATCTCAAATTATTTTTTTTCCAATAATAGTTTAGCTATTGATCATACCTGATTCACAATTTATAATTCATTTTAATCGAAAATTACTTATTGGGAAAAAGACATATAAATGTCATCTCAATTACTAAAATCTTAAAAATTCTATTAATACTTGCAAATGACAGAGAGGTAATTAGGGAGGAATCTGGTTTTAAATGTTTGAGCATTTTTATCAAAATGTCCCATCTTTCTCTCTCATCTTTTACCCCACCTTCCTTGCCTTCTCCTCTCTCCTATGCAATCTCATAGTTTCGAGAAACTGTGCGGTAGAGAAGGTTGAGATGGGTAGAGTGATTCGCACTCAATGTAAGGGTGATGGTTCCATCTTCATGTTCCACACCCAGAAGGTATGGCCATGATTCGCACTTAGCATGGCCGAAGGTATAGCTGTAAGTTGTCTACCTCACGCCCCTATCTCCCTCTTCCCGTCGGCATGGCCACAAGATCGACAGTGAAGTTTCTTCTCTCTCCTTCCCCCACTTCACCATATACCTTCTCTCTCCTAAACCTGACGGCAAGAGTGAGATCGACGGTGAAGTTCCTTCTCTCTCCTTCTTCCACTTCCCCATATTCCTCCCCTCTCCTAAACCCGACGGCGAGAGTGAGATCGGGGGTGAAGTTCCTTCTCTCTCCTTCCTCCACTTCACCATATTTCGCCTCTCTCCTAAACCTGACAGTGAGAGCAAGATTGGCGAGCGCGAGATCGACGATGGAAGTGGTGACAGAGACGGTTCACTGTTCATCATCTTCTACCTTAAACCACAGTTCACTATTCATTTGTCGCTTTCAGTAATCTTTTTTCTCATAATCTTCTCTGTAGATTATTCGTGTTGTTAGTGGTGGTAAGGAGGTTTAAGATGAAATAGCTATGTGTCTCTGTTTGCTTATTGAGGGAAGAAAATAAAATAGGATGGGTTTTGTTGTATAGATAGCAGGAATTTCTAGCAGGTTTTGAATTGTTGGTTTATTAGAGGTTTTGGTGTAGAAAGTAGCCTTGATTCTTATTGTGTAAAAGGATTGAATAAGAGTTTTGGTTTGTGATCAATTAAGTAATGGGATTGACTAAAAGAGTAATGATTTTGACAAAATCTATAAGTACTGATAATATGTATAAAATAATTGACAAAGAGTTTTGAGTTGTGACCAATTGAGTAATGAGATTGGCGAAATGAATAGTAGTGTTTACGAAATTTGTAATGGTTTTGACAACAATCAATAAGTACTGACAAAATGTATAAAATGATTGACAAAGATTTTTGGATTGTAACCAGTTGAGTAATGAGATTGACTAAAAGAGTAATAATTTTAACAAAATCCGTAATGATTTTGATAAAATCAATAAGTACTGACAACATGTGGAAATGATTGAGTAATGAGGATTTTTGATCTTTTCTCCAAAACATGAAAAACCTAGATTACTGATTTGAAAAAAGGCAAGAAAATGCCACTTAAACTTCAAAATTTCAAATCATTGCCTACAAGAATATAGGTATTGGCTACACTTAAATAGCAATTGACAACTCATTTTAAGAAAAAAATTACTGATTTGAAAATTTGAAATTTATGTGGTATTTTTTTATTTTTTTCCTATAAAATTTATATAAAGTCTTAAATATACCTATGCACCCAATATTGATTAAATCAATAAATTTTATATTATATATTGTAATATTGATAACATTTTTATTAAATTTTATATTCAAATTTTTATTATACACAATCATAAATACTGTAAAAAAACATTTGTTTGATTTTTCAAATATTAAATATAAACATATTTAGCTATCAAATAATTAAATATTCAGGTCAAAAAATAGTTAAATATTAAATATTTAGAATCAATATAAATTAATCTTAATAAGATTAAATAAAAAATTAAAAATATAATTAGATAGATCAATTTATAATTTGGTCAAAAGAAAATCCATCTGGAAAAAATATATTTTCTCTAATTTATTTAATGACATTTTGATTTTTTTTTTTTTTTTGACCTGTAATGAAATTTTGAATTGGTCTGTTTTGTGCTCCTATCCTTCTGTGCTGGCCAAGGGTGTCTCGCTTTTGCGCCTTCCGCTTTGTGTTCGGGAAAGTCCAAAGGCCATTCCAATCCAAGTCCTCCTCTCTGGATTCTGGTGGTCTCTTGCCTTCAACTGGAAATTTTTTTGTGATACATACAGAGAAAACAGAAAAGCCTGCGACGGCTTCAATCTGTGTCGGGGAGCTAGCTCTACATCGATGAGTTTCTGGCTTCCTCTGTGATCCCAGGCTAAAACCTTGTTTTCCTCCGATCAATCTCCAGTGGTATAACCTACTCTGTTACATAACTTACAAAATTGATGGGAAATTTATTTGTTAAGAAGCCAAAAGTAACCGATGTGGATCGAGCAATCCTCGCGCTCAAGACCCAGAGACGGAAGCTTGCTCAATATCAACAAAAGGTTCTTTGTTTTATTTTTCGTTTTAATTTTTCTGTGGCATCGATCAAAGTTGAATGTGTGCATTCTCTATCATCTGTTTGTGTAGTCAGTCAGGGATTTGGAATACCAGAACGAGAGAATTTTGAGGCTTATACGAGGGAATTTCAAGATTATGAAATTTATTCACTGTTTTTGATTGAATACTGATAGCAGATTGCCTTTTTATGCATGACTTTAGTCTTTCTATTATTTCATTTTATTTCATTTTTTAAAGTCTAAACTATTGGGTAGAAGATAAAGAAAAGAAAGAAGGTAAGATTCCTTCGGCTATGCTTTTGCTTTTACAAAAGCTCTCCAAAAATTTGCCATTATTCGGTTAAATGCTTTTGGATTGTAAATAGCTTTGTTGATGTATTTCCAACTTGACTCAAGATGTATTGTATAGATGTCATGCTTAAAGTAGTTTTGCTGTGATGGTTTGTTGTAACACAATGACAAAGCAGGAAAAGTTTGAGCTGAAATTGATTATTTATGAACTTGTTCTCCACTGCTGAAATTATAATGTGTAGATTACCTCAAGTCACTGACTTTGGTGTTAGGACCGATTAAAATTGGCCCATGAACTCTCTCCATGATGAGTCTGGGTCGTGAGACTGGCACTTAAGGATCTTAGTCCCATCTATTATGCAAGGATTATGGAAGTAGTTAATAAAATGGATAATCATTATTAATTATTATCAAATTGATCTAAAATATTAAATCTATGGCGAACTTCACAATTTAGAAGCCATAAACAAAGCAACTTGTTTCTCAGACTCTGTGCAATGCAGGAGGAACCTACATAGAGAGGAAAAATATTTGTTAGATTGAGTCTACTTTGCTGAAATTATCTATAACCAGGAGTTGTTTCTGCATTTGGGTTGTTTTGGACATGACTTTGACAGACTTTGGCTGTTGAGATAGCTATGTTGATACAATTTGGTGTCTTAAACTGGACTTATGCTCGTAAACTTTTATCAACTTTTGAGGAAATAAGCAAGAACCCTTGGTATTTCCTTTTGGGGATCATCTTTCTTAGCTTGAATGATAATTCCCTTAAAATCACTATCATGCTTCTTTATGTGGGAACTTGCACCTTGAGTGCTGTGCTTCACATCAAAATACTTTATCTCATGAGTCTGACCTGTGTGCGTTAAAGGTTTGGAATGTAGATGTAAAGCACCTTCCATGATTAATACGATAAGGTTAAGCAGCTACTATTGCAGGGTTTTGTTCTTTAATTTGATTGGAAGTGTAGTCCTTCACAACAAGCCTTATCCCACTATGTGGGTTGGCTATATGGATCGTATAACTCCATTATGTTTTATCAAAAACCAAATCTTTAGATAGTTTGTTAAACAAGAAAAGGAAGAATTGGGAATTTGAGCCACTGGCACTTATGTTTTTCTCTATATTCTTTACCTTTGATACGCTTTTATTGTGTGCTGGGGTACTCTATGTTTTGGCAAAAGAACCCTGTTAGTGATCTCATGGCAAAAATTTTTAAAAAAAAAAAAAAGGAAAAAAAAAGTACTGTTAATGAAATTGGTGTTTGCTAGTGTGTCATCAGGGTACATAATGAAATGACAAAGGTCTTACATTTCATTTTGTTCACTAATGTCGCTACAACATATTTTACACTGCATATTTTGCATTCTGACATGTGATAACTAATAAGTTCGCTTGTAGGAAAAACTCTGTTGTAGGGGGTGAGATTACGTGTGTTTTTATGGATGCCATTGTATATTTGTGCAATGCATGCATATCCCTATGAAAAATAGCGTAGCTGAACACAATACTTACACTTTTTGTTACAAACGAGGAAGTGGAACTATAGTTATTCATCTGAGCTAGTTCAGTATCTCCAGAGTTGTATAAGCTGCCCAGTCAACGATTAAAGTGCTTCATTTAGAATCCCTTATATTGGGATTGTGTACTTTTATAGTATCTTATTGGATATTTGACCTTATTTTCTTTTGTAATTTTCTTTTTCCAGCTTGATGCTGTTATTGAAGCCGAGAAGCAAGCTGCAAGAGAATTGATTCGTCAAAAGAAGAAAGACAGAGCCTTGTTAGCATTAAAGAAAAAGAAGGCACAGGAAGATTTGTTAAAACAAGTTGATGCTTGGCTTATAAATGTGGAGCAACAAGTAATAATTTAATATCAAATTTTTATTCATTTTTCCTTCTTAATGATTAGATTTAGATTAAGAGCTGTTCAGGATGGCTTTATAATTGTCTAATGATATATAATTAGTTTAATGCTCCTTTCATGCTATTGGTAATTGGTAAAGCCCCGGTGATGTACAATCACTCACCACATTGCCACAAGGCTTTTTTCTTTTAAGTTGATTTGTTGCATAAAAGTTATGTGCTGATTATCCCTTTGGTTCAGTTGGCAGATATTGAACTAGCGAGCAAGCAGAAGGCTGTGTTTGACAGTTTGAAGGCTGGTAATGATGCAGTTAAAGCCATACAGAGTGAGATCAACATTGATGACGTTCAGAAACTTATGGATGATTCTGCTGAAGCTAAAGCTTATCAAGATGTAAGCTTGACATCACTTTTATCCTCGTTTCTGCTGCTTTTATTGTAAAACCATTGCACTAGGTTTGGGCTGGTGTAGTTGAATTTTTAAAACATAAGTGGGAAGTGGTATTTGGCAATTTATATTTAAGTGTTTTTTTTCCTATGACAGTTCCTTCTTAGGAAGTTGTTCTGTTGATAGTGGATGCTAACTGATGGGTGGCATATTTGTGTGTTGTTTTTGAAGGAAATTAATGCAATCTTAGGGGAGAAGTTATCAGCAGAAGATGAGGAGGAGATTTTAGCAGAATTTGAGAACTTGGAAACTCAGGTACGTGGATTGTCCTTTTCTTTTTTTATTATATCCTATGGTCTGCAGCTACATTCCACTATCATCCAACCAACCTTGTTATATTTTCCAATTGAACTTCTAATTAATCTCTAGTATGAATAATATTTTTGTTAAGATGGAATGCAACCTTTTTACTGCGATTGGTTGTATAAAGTAACTCCCAGCTATGCTTGTGTCTTGAAAGGATTCAACTTATCTCTGCATGAACTAAAAGTACTGAACTCATGAACGATTTTATGGCATGATAAATTCCAAATTAGGAATGTCGTTTGAAGAAATAAAATCATGATCCTTTTGAGGTAGAAGACTTCTCTCAGTTGAAGGAGACATGAATGTTGAATAGATGAAATCTTGCCCCTACAATTTGTTTATTCTACAATAATTAACATAAAATCAAATTGTATTCCGTTCAGCTTATGGTTCAAGATCTTCCTGAAGTTCCTGCCACAGAGCAATTGGACCTTCCTGATGTCCCAACCAAAACACCTGTTGCACCTGCTAATGATGCTGCAGTTTCCACAAAAACAAAAGGTATGTATGTTTTATCACCTCTCTCCCACTTTTTCCTAGCCTCCAAGTTTTGAAAATAAGCTTACCGTCAGTGATTGATGGTGTCACAGTTATGGAGGAACCGCTTCCAGCTTGAAGAGCATGGCGGCCAAATTAGGCTGAGCATCTGGCTTATATATTATGTGCCATTCCAAATTTATGCTGTTGCTGGAATTTAGTTTGGCTCTAGTAATCTCAGTCCCTGTGACGTTGGATTTGTACAGAGATGCTTATATGTTTTCTTTTCTTTTCTATTTTTTGGCCAAAGAGATGCCTGTATATTTCACCAGTTCAACATAAATGATATTTGATTTCGTTAAGGACTCTTGAGCTCATGATGGACTGTTATAAAAACAGTATCTGGCATACACAACTATGCACTGGGGACCCGTTTGATTGCAAGAAACAGACCCTTGCCCGTGGAAAGGGGTGAGGATTTTGTAAAGTTTAAACGTTTGGTTCACAGATTAAGCTTTGTAAAGCAAACTTGATTACCGGATTTTAGGTTAATGAAGATTCATCCTAAAATTTAGCTATGGATGGTTCCTAAATGAATCTCTGTCCCTGGGACTTCGTCTAGTGAGGATTTCGCTCCATATTTTCTGAGGTCAATCTCTGTTATTGATGGAGAAGTATAATATGAATCTTTGGGACTTTAAGGAATTAGGATTGGGAAGAAGAGGAAGAGAGGTTTGAAGAAGTAGAAAAGGGTTATTGAGAAATAGTAGAGATAGAGATATTCTTAATAATAAGTGGCGCCTAATTAGTTAGTATCTATTCAGCTAGTTAGATATAATTGTCGTGTTTGGCTAGGAATGCTCTTATAACAGCTAGTGCTACTTACAGTTAGTGCCGCTCATCTCCCTAACTAACATTAACTAACGTCTAAAAATGAAATTGCAATTACATAACAATACTCCTAAAACAACCTTGACCTCAAGGATTTTGCACAACAAAAATGACTTTGATACCGCTGATAGCAAAAGGTACAATATGAATCTTAGGGATTTTTAGGAATTAGGATTGGGAAGAAGAGAAGAGGGTTGAAGAAGTAGAGAAAGATTGGAGAGAAACAATAGAGAGACAGATATTCTGAATAATAATACTCGGGGGAATTCATTAGCATGTCAAAATTGGGAGATACAATAGGGTTTGCCTATTTATAGAAGGCAGATAGAAGGCAGAGGTAAGGGAAAAGGGCGCCTAATTAGTTAGTAGCTATTTAGTTAGTGCCTATTTGGATTAGCGGTGGAAAATGAGCTTTTTTTTGCAGATAGGCTTTTGGAAAAGTCACTTTTGGAAAAGTCAGATTATATATGTGATTTGTATTTGGATTGGTGGTAGGAAAAGTGACTTTTTTTTTTCTAATCTTAAACCTATTTGAATTAGTGTTTGAAAAGCCCGTTTAGATGAGAAATGACTGAAAATGGTATAAATTTTATTGAATACTATATATATATATATATATTAGTTGTATATATTGTGATAATTGAAGTAAAAAATATTAAAAAAATTTGATAAAATAAAAAAGGTGAAATTATTATTTAAAAAAAAAAGAAGACAGGATGGGAAGCTTTTGTGTGTTTTCTTTTGGTGTTTACTGCATAAGAAGAAGCATCTCTCTCTGTGCTAATACATCTGTCATTTTGTGGATAGGAAGCTTTTTTGTTTTTTTTCATGACTGATGACGTGGGATGGTAGCAGCCAAAAGCTCTTTCAGCCAGCTTCTAAAAAAAGGAGCTTCTTTAGCAAAAGCTCTTTCAGCCAGCTTCTTAAAAAAGGAGCTTCTTTAGCAAAAGCTCATCACGTTGAAACGCTTTGGCAAACACTACCCTTCCCACCCAGCTACACTTTCAGGTCCCAAATGGGCTTTTTCTTTTTGCAACCGTGTTCCCAAACAGACCCTTAGTTAGATACCGCGTAGCTCGTGTTTATATGAATCTTAGGGAATTTTAGGAATTAGGATTGGGAAGAAGAAGAGAGGGTTGAAGAAGAAGTTGGAAAGGGTTAGAGAGAAATAGTAGAGACAAAGATATTCTGAATAACACTAGGAGAAATTCATTAGCATGTCAAAAATAGGATATACAATAGGATTTGCCTTATTTATAGAAGGCAGAGGCAAGGGAAAGGGGTGCCTAATTAATTAATATCTATTTACTTAGATACAACAAATTTTGTATTTGGCTAGGACCACTCTTAAAACGACTAATGCCACTTACAGCTAGTGTCGCTCGTTTGCCTAACTAATATTAGCTACCATTTAAAAGTGAAATTACAATTACATAACAATACCCCTAAATATCCATGACCTCAAGGATTTTGCTCAACAAACATGGCTCTGATACCGCTTATCACAAAGTATAATATGAATCTTAGAGATTTTTGGGAATTAGGATTGGGAGGAGGAGAAGAAGAAGTACAGAAGGGTTAGATAGTAGAGAGACAGAGATATTCTGAATAATACTTGGGGAATTCATTAGCATATCAAAATTGGGAAATACAATAGGGTTTGCTTTATTTGTAAAAGGCAGAAATAAGGGAAATGAGCGCCTAATTAGTATCTATTTAGTAAGTTAGATATAGCTAATATAGCTAAGACCGCTCTTATAACGGCTAGTGCCACTTACAGCTAGTACCCCTCATCTCCCAAACTGACATTTAAAAATGGAATCACAATTACATAACAGTTCCACATTTTCGTTTCAATTTGGCCCCTCTTCTGCTTGTTTCATGGTTCTACGCTGATAATATACATTGCAAATTCTGATCCTGGAAATTCTTATCATAACTGCTCTTGCATTTATAACCTGGAAATCCCCTTTCCAAGGCTTTACTTTTGAGAACAATGGATGACTAGTTTTTTGAAGTCACAATGTGAGATATGAAGATCGGAGGTTTCGTTCGAACAGTTGAATGCTCAATTATATAATTACGCGACTCAAGTTAGATTTAATATTTAACATACTACTTATAAAAAAATAAATTAACATATGTGAGAGCATCACATATTGAACCGCACAAAATGATTTTGACCAAAAATATCATATAGATCATATATGAAAGGGCATTATAAAAGGATAGTCCAGTGCACAAAGCTCTCACCAAATAGGAATTGAAGAGGGATAGATGTGCGCAGCTTTACCCTCACAAATAGAGAGATTGTTTCTAAGATTTGAACCTGTAACCTCCTAAATAGTCACATGGCAACAACTTTACGGTTGCTCTGAAGCTCACCCTCACAAAATAGATCATACATATGATGCATAATTTGCATAGAGCAACTGAGAAGCATGATTCGACAATAATGGGTCTACTATTTCTATTTCTATGGCGGTCATTCAATAGGATAACAAATAATAGTATTACAATATGGGATTGTACTTTGCTTGACACACACAACCAATGTCAGAACAATCATACAATTACCAAATGAGTACTAATATTATTGGGATCCTGTGTAATTTCTACCATTTATAGTTCAAATTCATACAGCATCATATACACCCTCAAGGTTGTGAAGGACAAGCTTATTCTGTTGCAATAATAATCTATAATGCAACATCTGCTATCCCAAAGATTGACTCCAATTTAGATCTCTAGAAGAAAGTGACAGGAAAAACTCGACAACAGGAAGTTGCAAGCTCACAGAACCAATATGTTTATAGTAAAGCCATTCTTCAAACTTGTTATGATGTGATCGGCTGGGCAAAAGGAATTGAATTCCTACCCATTAAGCTACTAGTGTTTTTCTTTCCTGTCAAAAGAAGAAAGTAATCCCAGCTTAGAATGCCTTTCATTTAAACTCTTAAAAGGGATAATATGCTTCAAGAAAACTAGCAGATAGGCTCAAAACCATCTTGAGATTAGAGCATGAAGTCATGTCCCATCATGAATTTTCTGGACTAAAAATTAATCTGAACAAGGGCAATTTGATTAACCATAAAGGCATATAGCCATATCTATATTGATGTCACAGATATTTCATAAAATAAATTGACAAATTGATGCAATACTGCTGACATGTTCATGGACATCCCTCCTTTGCAGTCTGATAGATGACAGATAGATGATATTTGATGGAAACTTGTGAACTTATTTCAAAAGCCAAGTTTTACGGAGCAATTGTCCTAGGCTGTGAATGTTATAGAACATATAATCCTACACACAAAAAAAAAAAGAACAAGAAGAAGAAGAAAAGGCATAAACGTAAAATGTCCACAACACATTCCTAGAATCTTCAATATCAAAAAGTGTGACAATTTACTAACTCAAAAAAGCAGCCACCTTATAAATTAACAATTCATCTGCAACTCTTGGTATTATAGGGTCACAATGCTACCAAATCCTTAAAACGGGTATTTACAAGCCTATACAAAAAATAGGAGCATAGGGTACTAAGCAAAATCACTTGATTAAGTATAAATCAACAAGAATTTCCATTTCTTTTAAGCAGAAAGGTTTGAGAAAATGAAAAATAAAACATGTATAGATCTGTAAATTATTGCAGTGGCTACCTTCCTAATTTATTTTCTGAGAATCATAAACAAATTTGTGTTTTATTCACACGTGACAACACGAGAGCGCACAAAGGGAAGCATAATGAGTCATCAAGGTACCTACTGCTTGCAAAATAAATTTAAAGAAGTACTTGACATGTTAGGGATAAGGCAAACCTTGGTGAAGACAAACAAGGGGGAGTGGCTTGAAAGCCAGCAAATACATTTGAGTAAGACTTCGTCAGATAAGAGAAATTGGCAACAGGAGACAGAGCAGGTACCATTTCACCTTTCTTCAAAAGTTCATGCAGGCTAAGCCTTTGCAAGGTCAAAACAGCCCTTGACTCTTTCCAAATAAAGGCTAGGACACCGTTGTGAAATACAAAGAGGGAACCAGGCTTTGATCCTGGGTATCTAAACCCATAGCCAGTTGAAATACCCTCTCCCACAAAAGCATGCTCAATATTTACAGGAAAAGAATCCACATCAGCATCCCAAGGAAAGGGTTCAGATGAAGGCTCATTGGTATTTACTGTAAACATTGCTGAGCCATTGGGATGCAAGACATAGTGAGTGCCTTCCAATATTTTGGTTGCAATGAGTAACTGTTGCCCCTCAGATTCCTCATAAGAGAGAAGCAGCAAGAAAAGTGCCTTTCCAGGCTTGTCTTTGCTAGGCTTTCCAGGAGGCCAACCAAAAGTCCCTCCCCAGAGACCTGCGTATTCTTGGTCAACTGTGGGAACTGGCATGCGCAGTTTATAAAGAGCAAATCGGCTGTCATGCATATTTGGCCATGCCCGATAAGAAGATAACTTTACAGTTGAGGCATGTAATGTTAGTTTAATTGTGTCACCCGATCTGAGAAAGTCATCCAGTCGTGCATGCTTACTCTCGGTGCTTGAAGTAACCTTCTCAGAGATTGCGTGACAGCCATTATTTGAACTAGATTTCCCAAGGATATGTTTAATGCCATGCCAGAAAGATCCACCAAGACTTTTTCTCTTGCTGGAATGTGTGTAATTAATCACCTCATCTGAAGGTTTACCAAGACCCCATGAACGAATATTAGTTTGGACTTCATCCAGCTCCGATGGCACAGCACCAACTGCCCCTTGGGAGCTAGCTTTCCCATCAATATGAATACTATTAGAATTAAGCTTGTACATTTGAATAAGGAGACTTCTTCTTTCTGACAGGAGCAACAAATCTCTCTGAAAGTTGTCCTTGTCCACACTAAACCTAGGAAATAAGGGTCCAAGTGCCATATCAGGAACCTTTTGTCGAACTTGACTAGTAATAATCTCAAGTAACTTTCTTCTATCACTAAAACATAATTTGCTAAAGGGAACCATCAACTCATTATTTCCAGTCCCATGTGACCTAGATAGTCCACTGTTTGAACTGCAAATATTTCCTGATAACTCCCCATCTGAGTTGTGTACCATGCTGTTACTCTGCAACAAAGTATCACCATGTTTCTGTTGTGTGGGTTCAACCTCAAGCAATAGCACATTGCAAGCTCTTTCTATTTCTTTGACTATGCCAGGATAGATATAGTTGATTCCGTTCTCCCTTCCATGAAGATAAAATGTGGTTGAACCATCAGAGTCACCAATAATTTCAAAGACCGGCGCCCAGAGAATTGGACCATCCTCCATGCCCAATGGGCCAAGCTCCTGAGGTATAACCCGGCAACCAACAACAGAAACAAAACCAGGAATGACATAGACTACATTACCAAGCTCAGGATTCTGATGAACCCACATACCAACTATTGGTTGAACGCTGATAAGAAAACGGCAAAGTGCCTTATAAGAGGACACACCTTCTCGCCACTCAACTATGTCTTTATTGGGTAATACGTCAACCATGTCACATTGAGTGAACCAGACCTTTTCAGAAGCCGCAAGAGCGTATAAACTTCTGCAACACAGACTGAGATTACATACATCTCTTGGCGAGAGGAACTGAGAGATGATGGCAAATAAATCATCAGGAAGAGTTTGAAGCAGGCATGAATCAAAGGGTTTGTGAAACATTATGATCAAACCAAAGTTTGATTGTCAGATATTCAAGTTCAAAATGCACACTAATCAAGCATCAAATTCACCAATGGCCGGGGACGCAAACAATTGTAATTGATCAAAGAATTAACACAAACAGAGATCCGAATCGGAAACCCCAACGCAAACCTCAATCGTCGCAGGTAGCAAGAATCAGTAACGGAAACAACCAGCAGGAGAATGAAGTGTGGGTCTCAGATTTCCTAAAAATCGAATTGAATCGGTTTGAATTGCCTCCTATGTACTGCAATTCTTGAATTATTGGGACTGAACAGAGAGACAGAATTCAGAATCGAGAAGAAAGCAAGAAGAATTGGGGATGGGAGAGAGAACCTAAAGGAGGGACTGAGGAGCGAGGACCCAGATCCTGTAAAGTGACAGAGACGACGACGCCTTGCTTGGCTTCATCTGGTTGATGCTTCACAGTTCACAAACCTTTTATCTCTTTCGCACACACATGGAGGATCAGCGTCGTCGGAGAGATTAAAGTGGTGGTGGCAAGTGACGGAGGAGAGGAAATTCTGCATGTATTTCTGTGACTGTGAAAGCCAACCAATGTTGAAGAAATCACAGCTTAAAGCAGAAGCCAAGAGCCCCCCAAAGTCCAAACTCTGTGACCCCACCACTGAGGACTGCCTGTTCAATTCGTGTTTCCCCAACGACTTACCAAAGACCATGGACTCACTTCCAACTCCCAGGCCAAGGTCATCGATCATCATGAGTTCATGAATTTTCGTGTGATTTAATTAATAATTAATATTTTAGGACATGACATGCTTCTAGTGCTTTGAAACGGAAGTGATCAACACGGTTGTTAAGTCTATAATTTAAAAAAAAAAAAAAAAGAAAGTGAAAACATGGTTTTTGCAACTGAAATTTTTTTATTAAAGAATAAGTTCTTAGAATTATCATATAGTTGATGTGATCATAATGTGTTATTGATGTAGCAATAATATTTCATATAGTCCAGACTTTCATTAAAGTTAAGTACGATGTTAAAAACTGATTTTGTAATAAAAACTTCAAAAGCATTAACTTGAAATAATAAAAAATTCAGGGATTAAAATTAGAAAAAATTTAATTAAATTCCTTAAAAAAACATATTGTCATCAACTTTAATATGTATCGAGTCTTGCGAGAATCTTGTAAATTTTTACTTTATGTCAATTTTGTAGTAAGTCTTGTGAGAATTTTTTAAACATATATCTTATGTTAATTTTGTGTTAAGTCTTATGTAATAATGATTCATCTTATAATGAGCCCCAAGGGTCTCTATATGGAAACAATTCGCCGTGTGCGACAACTTTCCCTCTGTTAGGGTTTCCGTTCCCTTCCGATTGGGTTCTTATGATGTCAAAGTGTAGCTTTATGCTGATAGGATAATGATTTCTCCTTCCTGTTGTCGAGCCTTCCCACTCCTTCCGATGGGGTTACTTGGTAGGATTTCTATCTCTTGGTCAATGGATGTGCTAGCAAGGAGTGCATCCGACGACAACGGCGTGAGGGAATGGAGGTTGGTTGGAAGAGAGGAGGCACCCAAGTTCACTGTCCTAAGGCATCCTTTGATGAAGATCTTTAATGGGTGCCCCCATGACTTTTGTATGGTTTGAATCGATGGATCTCCCTCCTCTTCAATAAAAGAATGATCCTGATTGATGATTCAAGGGGAGGGAGCAGGGGACTTCCTGTAAATGGGGGCAGATATATGGCGGAGCTAGAGTACTTCTCTATCCTGTTCTTCTTCGTTCTCTTTTTGTTTTCAGCCGACGGGATGTTTTTGGTGAATGTGGAATGTCCAATTATTCCCAAGGCAATCGAGCAAATGAGTTCAAAGGCATCAACTGTGTGATTCTTGGTTCATCAGGTTAGAGGCTTATTAAAGTTTCGATCTTTTCCTGTTGATGGCCTCTTGGGAATGAAATATGAGATTGGTAGGTTAGCTCCTCTTGATGTTGGCTCTACTCTGTTGATTTTGGATTACTGTTTAGAAGACTTAACATCTAGTATAGCTTGGTTAGTGTTATATGATTGAGAAATTCATTATATTGCTTCACTGGTCAGTGGGTATCTTGAGTCAATATGCATTATACTTCTCCATTGGTCAGTGGGTATTATATTCAAAGATAGGATTTTTGAAACCTCTTCAAAAATTGGTTATGATTGGTAGAAGTTAAATGTTTTGTTTGTCAGATGTCTAACGCCAGTGCAATAAATAGACAATTGAGAACCACTATATTGGGTCTGTGCAGTATGAATGTCTGCAGTGTTCATTGATGGCTAAACATGTGCCTATTCAGTGTGTTGGTCAACACTGTTCATTGTAAGGCTAAACATGTACCTATTCAGTGTGTGTATGGAATTACTGGCTCAAACTTGGACTAGAGTTGTGTTTCTGTTTCCTATTGTATATTAGCTTGTTCTTTCTCTAATTATAATGTGACAGTTGTTTTCTTTGAGTGCATATTTATTTCAAGGAATATGGTTAGGAACCATTCTCTTAGATGTGTTCCCATGGAAGATGATTTAGTAGCCGGGTGGATTGTCAAAGCTTCATTAGAAGAATCTTACTCTTTAGATTGAGTATTTTGACCTCCGTTCCAGTTGCAGGCCTATTTGTCATATGGTGTGGAAGATGCTTCAGTTTTGCTTTTATGTGTTTATTGCATTGATGAATTTTTAATGACTTGTTTTTGTAGTTTGTTTGCTTGCTTTTGGTGTGTATTTTCTTATTCTGGTTGCTTTGGTTTGTTTAATTCTAACTATGAGACATTATAATTTTGCTTCAATACTACTAGTTTCTTTATTGGCAAAAAAAAAAAAAAAGGTCTCTATATGGAAGCCTTGCCAGTTGTAAAGGGTAGAACAAGTTTGACTGAAGAATCAAAGGCTTTTTTTGGGGGGGGGGGGTTAATTTTGGTTGGGGAACATTTTGATATTATTAGAATAATAGTGTAAGGTTAGATTTTAACCGTCAATTGGTCATGGTTATTTTTGCCCTAGTTTTTAAAATTCATAATTACTTTTATTTATAAAAAAGTATTTGGTGTTGAATGCACTTTAAGAAAAATTTTATGTATATTTTTACGCCATAACCAGAAAAATATTATCAATAGTTTGTTATTCAACTTCGGTTAATGGAGATGATCCAAGCAAAGCAATGGTGGAGGAGGAAAATAATTTTTAAGAGGTTTTTACTAATAGTCAAATAATGTGGATATTATATTACTTGAAGAAATTTACCTGGTTGGGAAACTACTCCAACTATTCCTTCAAACATCAATACGTTATCTCATTCCACAACACTTCACAAAAAATTATTGTCTGACCAAAACCATATATATTAATGTTGCTTTCAAGGGAAAAATCAAAAGGTGAAAACATCAAGGGAATCAGGTTAAGATTTATTTTAGAGTATTGGACTTGGAACAAATTTGTCAATATATACACAGACATTATAAACAGTGAAGCAAATTACCGAGATATTTCATGGTGGAAAAAATTTATTAAGGTCCAGCACTTAAATTCGTTAAAATTGTTCCTAGTGAGAACGACTTCGTTCTTGGTGAGAATGAGTTTTGCATATCTTTCAATTCTCTCTCCTTCACATCGTCCCACTAGCTTTGACTTTTGTTTATTTTTCCGAATATAAAAAGGGGAAATCGGTCACAAGGTTGATAGAATTGAAAAATAGGTAAACTCATCCTGACAAAAAAAAAAAAAAAAAGAGTTCTTCATTAATTAAAAGAAGTTCTCACCATAAACAGATTTAAGTGTAAATTTTTTTTAGTCAATATACATTATACTTCTTCAAGATTTAAGTGTAGTATTATTTATAGTATATTGGTAAATTTGTTGAAAGTTTTTTTTTTTGATTAGGAACAGATATCATTTTATTTGAGGCAATTCTGTTCAATATACTGTCAGACACTAAGTGTCCATTTGGTTTACGGAATTAGAGGTAATGTAATGTAATGTAATAAAATGTAATGATGATTACATGATTTGTTTGATTCGTCATTAGAGAAAGATGATACATATACATAAAAGTGTTTGGCTAGATTACATCGAACATGAGAATATATAAAAATAATATAGCAAGGGACAAAATTAACCATATCTACATATATAATAATGTACGCATTGGGTTCATGATAATTATTTTTTTTATTCTATCCAGTGTAGACGTTGGGTTCATAGTAATTTTTTAATATTTAATGGTGTAAATATTATGGTTTCATGTTAATTTTTAATATTTAATAATGAAAATATTATTTAATGAGATATTTTAATATTTTTTTAATGATTGAATATAATTTGTTTAATTTTTTAATGGGGGAATATTTCTTAAATTTCTATATTATTAATTATTTTTTTAATATTTAATGGTGGTAATCAAAATGATTTAATATTTAACAGTATTTATGGGTGGGCACTTTGGTCAATTTAAAAAATTATAATGACAATGGTGTTATTTTCACCTGATTACAGGATGCATGCATCCCCATTCATCAGTCCTAATAGTGTAATCCTAATTACATCAAATAATATAATCAGTATTACAAAATATAATCTTCTTTACATCACATAAGCCCAACCAAACACTGTAATCGGTCTATTACATCAAGATTATATGTAATACTCTCTCATGGAATCGAACCAAACAGGCTATAAATATGAGCACCTCTCCTAACAACTTTAATTCGACACGTTGTGAGGGACTAATCCTTTCCACTAAACCGTGTTGGCAAATTTGCCAAAAGTTGGACATGAAAGTTCCCTTTTTCTTTTTTTGAGTTAAGAGAGTTCACTATTTTGGGCTCAGCCCAGCTGGCTGCACAACATCTGTGGGCTACCTACAAAATGGCTCACATAAGATTATAACAGAATCAATAACATCATTGTACCAAACAAAAAAGAGAATCAACACTATCAATAATTAATATATACTGGGCCAAACAATTATTAACCCAAATCACTAATACCTTTCACAATCCTTGCTGACATATTTGAGTCATTAAATTTATGAATTCATAATACCCGTCTATTTTCTTTACATTTGATTTCAGCTTTTCCCCCATACCAAAGCTTTATGAATTTCCACTATCCTTTTTTTTTTTGCCTTATTTTTTGTAAAATGCTTGAACCTTAGTTTTTTAAATAAACGCTTCAACCCTAAATCTTAAAATTCCCAAATAGTGGTTGATGAAGTTTTTTTCCAAATAATTACTATTAAAAAAATTAGTTTTTCGACCTTACTATAAAAAATTAGTTGAAGATAAATGTTTAGAAAAAAAAAACATTTAATGGAGTCAAAGAGAGGAAGGATTTTGATTTTTAGTTTTTTTTTTCGTGTTACTTAATGAAATAAAATTACATTAAAAGAATTTATCTCCCATTAAAATTTAATAATGTACTCAATTTTATATTATTCAATAACACAATTATGTCAATAGCTTGTCATAAAAACGCAAAAAACGGTTTTAGGAGGGAAGGTAAAAGGCGCGCCCTTCTCTCTGCCTTGAACTCCGACATTTCGGCGGGAAATTCATCTCTCATGGATCCATATTCTCGGAGTCCGTCAATTATGAAAATAACAAGTTCTCTGCGATTCGAGGATAGCGTCGCCGTCTCATTTTTCCGATTGCGCGTGGGGCTTAGCTCGCTCGAACTGGTTCCATAGTTTATACTATCACCTCTCTACTTGGGAAAATGGGTCGGCCCGTTTAGGCTCGAGTCCAAAAAAGTATTATAAATATGTAGTCCGGCCCGTTTAAGTAAAGTCCGGGGGTTTTAGGCCCGTTTAAATTTTTCTTTTTTTTTCTTATTCTCCTAAAAACTAAAATACCTAATTTAAAATATAAATATAATCAAAACTAATTTAAAACATAAATATTATCCAAGTTTAATAAAATACAAACACTAAGAGTTAAGTCCAAACCATAATTAATGTCCAAAACTAATCAAACAAGTCCACAGTCACAATCAAGCAAGTCTACAAGCTTCAAATGATAGTAATAATAGAGTACCTGATTTAGATTTTAGCGTACACATATAAAAAAAGAAAAAAGACAATCAAAGAAGAGAAGATTCAGATGAGATATGAGTAAGTGTGAGAACATTTCTGAACTGAGGGTTAGGTTAGGTTAACTTTGCCCCTTGACCACTGTTTGCTACCCTGTGCTCAGTTAAAAAAAAAAAAAAGTTAAACGGGCCTAAAAGAGCCAGCCCTACAGGGCTGCAGGGGCCAGCCCTTTTAGACCCGCCTCCTTTTTTTCACCCTAAATTATAAGTCCGACCCTTGACGAGATAGGGCCTAAACAGGCCGACCCGAAGGGTTCGGCCCGATTTCTCGGCTCTAACCACCTTTAGTCCTTAAAATAAAATTCAATTTACTCTTTTTTAAGATATTAAAGAAGTTAAATGAATTACTTTAGATATAATATAATAATATACAATATATACTATGATTAATTTCTACTTTAAAAAAATCAACTAGATCTTATATTAAAAAGGGAAAGGATTACTTTCTTTTTAAAAGGCTTCAAATTGTTTGAGTTTGATTATATTGATGGAATCCAAAAGGCAGTACTGAATCTTGTTTAACCTAAGAGAAGGGGATGTTGATGTTTTCTATGAAAGTTGGACGAGTAAATTAAATTCTCTATCAACCTTGACGGAGAGGACCTAAAGATTGCCATCTCCTTGCTTACGATTGCAATACTTTCATGTTCATGATTTCTTCTGTGATCTCTCTCTGTTTTTTCTTTTTTGGAGAATAAGTTTCTTCTCATTTATATTAACTAACATGTACTTTTAGGTCCTATTTTTACTTTGGTAAGGAATGGCTTTACTTCTGGAATCGATTGAGTTTTGATGCCATTAATTATACTGATTTTTGTTTCTTGGAATCAAGTTCGATTATCTTGTCATTGAGTTTTCACTTGGTTGGATTTGAAAAAACCATATCATGTTCCCGTTAAACCGGTATGAATTTTATTAGAGAAACTCTAATAAGATGATCACTCGGTTGTTGAAAAAATATTAAAAATATATATATATAGTTTCAATAGTGTTTAAGAACACTGTCTTTAAAAATTATTTCACCATATAAGACTAGAATAAAAGGCAGCATTCCCTAGGGCCCAAGATTAAACGAATCCCTTTTGCAACAAAACAAGGTGATAGTTTGAAGGTTCAAGAGTTTGTGTGTTATGAACTTCTTCCTTAAGTCGCTTTTATATATGTTAGGTAGGATAAGAAAGCAATTAATAAAGTGATAAAATGGAAAGTCACGTAGATAAGGTTGTCAAGTCAACAAACGCAAACATAATGACTTGAAAAAGAAGAAAGAGTAGTGTTATGAAGTGATAAGATTTTTCCATTATACACACACGCACAATAATCACGATAGGCTTTAATATCCACATTCAGTATTTTCAGTGTAGACAATATAGAATCTACTGGTCAAACATTATCAACTACTTCCTCCGGTCTTAAATATAGGATAAAATTTGTAGTGCAAATTGCACTACAAACTTTATCTTATATTTAGAACCGGAGGTAGTATTATTTAAGGATATTTTTGTCTAGTGGTAAAATATACATAAAAAGTTATTCAATCGCCGGTGGTTGCAAGAAATACTGACAGTCTTTTTCAACTTGAGTTCTCTATAGTCATCATTTGACCTTTTATGTAGCAGCTAATCAAAGTTGAACTTCTAATCATTAATGCTTATGAAATTTAATGACGCATGGGAAGCTTCAATATTTCATGATGTACTCTATGAAACATTATGTTTTTTTGGAGAATATATTGTGAGTATCATGTCCCTTCATACTTCTTTGTTTCATTATACGTCAGCTTGTGTATTGAGTAATGAAAAGCACACAAGAAAAAAAGGTTGCCAACAGTTTTCCCATCCCTTTTCTTATTAATGTTGACAAACATTCTGCCCACTAAACAGTTTTAGGTGGTCCGCAATTATAACTCCAGTTATTTCTTTCCCACCATTAAGGGCTACAAAATGGAGATGAAAAAGTGAATGGGAGTGGAAAAACTCTTGTTTACAGTGCCTACAAAAATAATAATAATGTACTGTTCAAGTCGTATATGAAGATATCATTAAGAGATATTCCGCAACTCTTTAGTAAATCAGGAAATGACACTCTTCAAGATTCAACAAACCCCTTTTGCATAATGCACGGTGACAATCAGGAGAAGAGAGAGGAGAGGAACTCGGGAACAGAGCTCGATCTATGTTATTTGACCTGGGTCATCTTTAACTATACACTAAACATTACCTTTTATGAGCGGCAAACATATGACTGTTGGACAGCCATAATGGCAATTAACATTATTTACAACAACTCTCTCCTATAAACATGGGAAGCTCTCTTTTCAAGAAAGTCACTTTGCCATCTACCAAATACAATAAATATACTTTCCCTCACATTTTCCTTTTCCTTAGATCAATTTTTCATGTGCAAAACAGAACTCAAGGAACACTACATTACCCTTATTCTCAAGGATAGCTAGGGTGTCCTACGCTTTTCAGATGAGTACACTTTATTTAGCACCAAGAGATGTTATCTATAGACAGAGGACATTTACAAAGAAGAACCTCATTAGCAGTCTGAAATGGAGAGTGCTTAAAAAGAAAGAAAAGAAATGGTTTTCCCCAATTCTTGTGACTGATAAAGTATATGTATATTTCGATAAATCCAACTTCCCTCAGTTTTAGGAAAACAAAACATGTATGTGTGTATTTGGATTAATTTTTTAGAATAGCTTCTATGATTTACGAGGTAAGTATGTGAGAGGTGTTTTATATCGACTTGCGGAAAATAACTTTTGAAACCACGGTTTAGGTGTTTCCCAAACACTCACTTAACTCCTACTATATATAGAGAAATAGTGAAGCTTCTTCCATTAACCAGAATACATGAATTGCCCCCACCTCCTCATGTAGTTATCTGCTTGATCTTGTCTCAATTGCTGGCTATTTTATTGAGTGAAATGCATTTGATTTTGGCTAATTCAATTTTCCTATAGTTAACACTGGAACTTCATAATTCTAAATTGCATAATGGCTTAAACTTAAATCTTTCCCGTCCCAATATAACATCTCTCTCACTTTTTAAATTAGGGCAGACACTAACAACTTAAATTTATAAGCAAAATCAAACACCTCCCACTTATAAGGGAATTTTAAATTTTTCCTGTCACAGTATATATCACCAAGAAAAATGGGGCGTGGGAAAAGGGAATGCCTCTTATTATGTCGGTTGCCACAACTCATACAAAGCAAGATTAACATCTTATCTTATTCTAAATTTCTAATTTTTTTTTTTTGAATGGTCTAGATTAGTTATGTGCTCACATCACATAGCTGTAGATAATCCCGGTTTATGTGTCTTTGATGAAAATATCATCAATATAAATTGTATCATTCATAATTTTAAAACATTATGTTTTTTTGGAGAATATATTGTGAGTATCATGTCCATCATACTTCTTTGTTTAATTATACGTCAGCTTCTGTATTGGGTAATGAAAAGCACACAAGAAAAAAAGGTTGCCAACAGTTTTCCTATCCCTTTTCTTATTAATGTTGACAACCATTCTGCCAACTAAACAGGTTTAGGTGGTCCGCAATTATGACTCCAAGTATTTCTTTCCCATCATTAAGGGCAAGGGCTTCTTTGGTACAAATGAAATTGAAAAAGCGAATGGGAGTGAAAACACGCTTGTTCACATTGCCTGCAAAAATAGCAAAAATGTACTGTTCAAGTCATATCTGAAGAGAGATATAGAAGAGGTATGTGTGCTGATGATGTGTGCGGTTGGTGTAAGAAGGGTCCAGAAACGGAGCTGCATGTACTCAGGGACTGCACTGAAGCTAAATGTTTGTGGATGGAAAAGATATCTTTGCCAAGAGATCGTTTTTTCTTTGAGCTTAATCTCAAGGAGTGGTTGAACTTTAATATTCGACGCTTGGATTGGGGGGACTGGTTTGCAACTTTATGCTGGTTATTCTGGAAAAGGAGAAATGAATGTCTTTTTTAGCAGAAAAATCAGAGTAATGAGAGCCTACAGAATCATGCCCACATGCCATTATATCTAGCATTCAAAAGGCAAGTAAAAAGCTAGTTGGAATCAACTTACAAGGCAAATTAGTTACGGATAGAAGGACCACTTGGTTGCCACCTGAGGAAGGATGGACTAAAGTAAATGTTGATGGAGCATTTTCAGGGAAAACCGATGCTGGGTGCGGAGGAGTTATTCGAGAGGCTAACGGAAATTTTACTATGGCTTTTATGCACAGATTGGAGTTCGGTGATCATGTTACCGCTGAAATATGGGGTATTCTTCTTGGATTGAAGACAGCTTGGGATCAAGGAAAGCGTAGAGTGGTATTAGAATTAGATGCGAAAGAAGTTATTGATCTGATTAATTCTGAGAATTGCCAGAATCATCCGGACGCTAATACAATAGCAGAAGTTCGTTCCATGTTGCAACGAGAATGGATGATAGAATTGAGGTTCGTTCCAAGAAACGCAAATAAGGTTGCCGACTTCCTTGCGAAAAAGGCAATTTCATGTGTAATGGGGTTTCACCCTATTTTGTATTCCACGCCTGAGTTAACAGCTGTTTTACAGCTGGATCATTGTATTCCTACTGATGTAGGCTGAGTTTTTTAGAATTTCCAATTTTATGTATAAAAAAAGAAGAAGATATTTCGCAACTCTTTAATAAATCAGGAAGTGGCACTCTTTAGGATTCAACAAACCCTTCTTGCATAATGCAAAGTGACAATCAGGAGAAGAGGGAGGAGGGGAATTTGGGAACAGAGCTCGATCAGTGTTATTTGACCTGGGTCCTCTTTAACCATATACTAAACATTACCTGTTATAAGTAGCAAACATATGACTGTTAGGCAACCATAATGGCAATTAACATTATTTACAACAACTCTCTCCCATAAACATGGGAATCTCTCTTTTCAAGAAAGTCACTTTGCCATCTACCAAATACAATAAAAACACATTCCCCCACATATTTCTTTTCCTTGGATCAATTTTTCATGTGCCAAACAGAACTCAGGGAACACTCCATTACCCTTATTCTCAAGGCTAGCTAGGGTGTCCTATGCTCTTCAGATGGGCACAATTTATTGAACACCAAGAGATGTTATCTATAGACAGAGGACACTTACAAAGAAGAACCTCGTTAGCAGTCTGAAATGGAGAGTACTTGAAAAGAAAGAAGAGAAATGGTTTTCCCCAATTCCTGTGACTGATAAAGTATATGTGCATTTCGATATGTTCCAACTTGTGGTAGCTGTTTCACCTTGTTTTGGTATGTTCTGGATTAAATTATATTTGCTGAGATAGTAGATAAGAACTTAGTTGGAGAATAAGGAATCTTTCTTAGTCAAGGAAAACTAGAAAGTACTCTCACCAATCTTAAATATGTGACAAAGTTGATTTTTTTGGAGAGATTAAGGAAGCTAATTAAATTACTTTAAAGTATTTATATTTGTCAGGTTTTCTTCAAACTATTTTGTCTAACTTATAAATTGAGATATAATTTAAAGATACACAGCATATAATATGATTAAGTAACTTATTTAGTTTTTTTTATTATATTTTCAAAAAAAATCAACTATGTCTTATATTTAGGACCGGATGTAGTAATAGAATCATGTCTCCACTTAGGACAAGATTTATGCATACTCATCCTACACTATCTACAACTCTCCAAGTCAGTCTTCGTTAAATCCAACTTCCCTCACTTTTAGGAAAATAAAACATGTAAGAGAAACAGTGAAGCTTCTTCCATTAACCAGAATACATGAATTGCCCCACCTTCTCATGTAGTTTTCTGCTTGATCTTGTCTCAATTGCTGGCTATTTTATTGAGTGAAATGCATTTGATTTTGTCTCATTCAATTTTCCCGTCATTAACACTACAACTTCATAGTTCTAAATTGCATAATAGCTTAAACTTAAATCTTTCTCCTCACAGTATAACATTTCTCTCACTTTTTAAATTAGTACAGACACTAATGACTCGAGTTTACAAGTAAGATCAAACTTATAACTTCCCACCTATGAAAGAATTTTAAATTTTTCCTTTCACAGTATATATCACCAAGAAACATGGGGCGTGGGAAAAGGGAATGCCCCTTATTATGTCGGTTGCCACAACTCACAAAGCAAGATTAACATCTTATTCTAAATTTCTAATTCTTTTTTTGAATGGTCTAGATTAGTTATGTGCTCGCATCACATGCCTGTAGGTAATCCCGGTTTATGTCTCTTTGATGAAAATATCATCAAAGAGACATAAATTGTATCATTCATAATTTTAAAATAGTATTAATAAGGGTTAATATAACTTTTGGTCCTTGAAGTTTGATCCAATTTTAGTTTTAGTCCCTCAAGTTTGAAATCGGTGGTTTAGGTCCCTAATTTAACCCAATTTTGATTTTAGTCCCTCAAGTTTGAAATCGGTGGTTTTGGTCCCTGAAGTTTCACCCGATTTTAGTTTTGTAGCCTCAAGTTTGAAAATGACTTGACGACCCATTTTTGAAACCCGACCCGACCAGGAAAAAGATCAAATCCTTTTCAAACTTGAGGAACCAAAACCAAAATCGGGTGAAACTTCAAGGACCAAAACCACCGATTTCAAACTTGAGGAATCAAAACCAAAATTGGGTGAAACTTCAGAGACCAAAATTAAAATTGGATCAAACTTCAAGGACCAAAAATTATATTAACCCTATTAATAACTTATGGTTTAGAATGGATGGACCGACAGCTAGTTAGATATATTGTGCAACTCGCGTGGGTTTCTTTTGGTTGGTGTGTTTACTGTTTAGTGCAAGTCCATTCTTAAGAACAGTGTTGTTTGTAAGTAATATACTATATATGCACACTGTTTTGGATCCATTAGTTTACAAATTGAGAAATGCAAGAGAGAGGCACATGGGTGGGTCGGTCAACATGAAACCATAGATTTGTCTAATCAAAATGATCATGTGAGAGCAAGAGTGAGTGAACATTAAAAAAACATTTTTGATTCACAGGCTTGTGTACCCAGTGTCCTTACTCCCACAATCCTGCTAAGGCACGTCCAAAGGTATCAAGATCACCCTTCTTCTTTTTTCTCACTTTGTTCATTGGAGTTTTGTCCCGATTATATTCAGATCCGACCCGCATCGCGCATCTGGTTATGGTGGGAGAGTCTTCCAATAAGAATTTCTGCATACACAAGGCTCGAACCTGAGACCTTATTTAAGCGGAATCAAGCCGCTTACCACTTAGACTAACTCCCATTAGTAAGATCACTCATTTTGTTTTGTCCTAATGAAGCTATATTGGGGAATTACCAGGAGGTCTCAAATAACGGACTTAATTGCCTATAAATCTTATAACAATTGAAGAATATGTAATGACAAGTTTTAATATTAGAAATGACAACAAAATTAATACTCTTCACTAATTATTAAGACTTCTTGATAATTAAATCGCTTACTTGAGATTTCATAATAATTCTCCCAACTATATTTTATCAAGCAATTGGGTGACTTTATATTTTTGTTGCCTTTGTCAACTCAAATATACCAAAATGAAATATTATCTCCCGTCCTAAAGGTAGGAAATGGTTTGGAAGTAAATTTTAATTTTAAATATAAGACATTTCATTCATTTTATCTCTTATATTTATAATTTTTCTTTAAACTAATTTGTTTAACTTATAAATTGATGTATAATCTAATGTTACATAGAAGTATTTTAGATAGCTCATGTCACATATGTTATAATTTATTTTTTTATTTACCTTCCTTAACATCCCTAAATTAAATAAATAATTCTTATATTTAGGGGGGAGCTTTTTTTTTCCCTTTTTGAAGCCTGAAGGCATATTCTGTCATCTTCCCCCTGCATACAACTTGTGTTTGAATCCGGCATAATTGTTTATAATTTCTAGCTATAAAAAACATATATATTCTGAAATGTTACATTTTAATTTTAAGAAATAATGGACACAATATATATATACTGCATGAGCTCAGCTCCGAATATAATGTGGCATTGAAATTCTCTTCTTGAAGTCCCCGTTTCTGAATCTACCTCAGATTTTTAAATTACTCCATTAAAAAACGTTGAAGGGCCAAAAAAATCTATTTGTGTGCTTTATTTTATTTTTTTGGTTCAACCTCCGTGTTTCCTTCAAAGATTGTGTGCATTGCTTTTCCTTTCTTTATAACTCCCTTTCAATAAAAATATTTGTGCGTGTCAAAAAAGTGGTGCTTATCTGACACAATTCCAAAATGATGGTTCCATAATTTTCTTATCTTTTTCTTTTTTTCAATTTTTGAGAGGGGGAAAAAGGTGTGTGAGGAAAAGTGGGAAGCAAAATGGAAAAAAGAAAAAGGACATATTGTAGTAATATTCTATAACTGAAAAGGATATACTCCCACTAAGCTCCGTGGACTGCAATTTCGACCGCATTCTCACAATAAAATTGCCTTTTTCCCTCTGTTTTTAAATTCTTCCATGTTATTCCCAAAGACATGCTCTTTTGCTTTTCTATTAATTTAAATCCAAAAGTGAACCGTATTTTTATTTTTTATCAAGTATAATTTATTTATAAAATTTAAACATCAACTTTGGGGGTAAGTCCAGCTAGAGGTGGTAACCCGCCAGCCCGCCCCAAATAAATGGGTTCAGGCTGTCGAAATGGTGGCCCGATAAAATTCGGGCGGAGCCCGTTTAGCCTGCGGATTGGTTCGCATAATTTTTTTTCCAAGTACTCTTAGTCTCCCTTATCTGAATCTCATATCCTTTGATGATGTATTTAATTAACTCTCCACACTTTCTATTTGACACTTATTTTCATATTATATTTATTTATTATACTATTATTAAATTTAAAAGAGATGTGTTTATATAGTTTTGTGATGGGAATAGATAAAAAAAAAAAAAGTAAGAATGAAATTGACTTCATAACACAAATGTATAAAAGAAAAGAAATGTGATATGAGAGGATGAAAGAGAAAGAGAGTAAAAATTTTTAAAAAAGAGTGACATTATAAAATTAAAAAAAAAAATTGGCGGGCCAGTGGGCCAGTCAGCCTAAACGGGCTCAGGCTGGCAAAAGCTAGCCCAAGAAGGGGGCGGGCTGAGCCAGCCTACCCCACTAGACCCTCCAGCCCGCGCTGTCAACACCCGTTTCCATTTCGATATACACAGAGTAATAGAGACCAAGTTTCACAGGCATACAGAAGAGTATATATATACTGATAAAAGTATTTGTTTACAGTCCAAAGTCAACCCTACAGAATGCGATAATATACACCACTATTACAAAATATCCAAAAGTATTTTAAACATAGACTATCTATAACCACGAACTTTGTATTTGGCTTGAGGCACATGTCACTCACTTCCCTTCGTCTACATTCTTGCCTTTTGATCCACTGGCGCCCGCTGAGATGTTTGGTTTAGAAAAAGAGGTGAGATTCTGAAAAATCCCAGTAGAAACATGCTATCGTTCATAGAAAATGCGAAAAGTAAATATGATATATGCCATATATGCACCAATTAATGAACAATATAAACATATCATCTGCATGTATACATGAGTAGGGCCAAGCCCCACTATTCTGCACCGGTTGGTCTTCCGCCAACTCCAGTGTAAGTGCCTCTAGCACTACTGGCCCCTCTCTGGGCAAAACATGTTGATTAATAAAGCGCATTTACAAACATTGGCATTCACACAATCATATAACTATGGCATAATGTATGAAGGATAATATCCCTACCTCGAAGTTCTATCGACCCCTTTTTGTGCGCCTTGTAAATCGTGTCGACTTTCCGATTCGATCCTAAAGTATTAAATGTACAAGAAATAGGTCATAACCTATCCAAGTATCATTTTAGACTCTTCCATAGTGTTTCTTGTGGTTATATTAGCCTATGGTGAAAATTTACCAAAATGCCCCCGGGACCCCGGCCCGGCCCCGCCGTACCCGGCCCGTTGGCACGTTTTCCCAAAATTTTGACTAGGGCTATCCTGACGTATTTTCATCCAAGGGATCCATTTCTGGACTCAAAATTACCAAATTCAATGTCAAATTACGAAATTGCCCTTGGCAGCCCTACTTTTAGGGTTTTAGGGGCGTTTCCGTAATTATGCTTTCTCAGCCTTTTCTGAAAAAGTGCCCAACTGTAACCCCACCTATTTTTGGCCACTGAATCCAATGGAATCATCAAATCATTGAAAATCCAACTCCTACCCCTAGATCTGGCCCTGACCAAAATAATGGAGTCCTCCGGGCAAAATCGGTGTTTTGTGTTTTCGGCTCCGTAAACGCGTTTCTTTATACTCCTAACCACTTTATTAACCATCTAATTGAGTTATAACAACCATCTGAACTAAAATTGGGCAGCATAACCCTTATAGACACACTTTTCCAAAATTTAAAACCAATGGCAATCCGGCGAAATTTCACCGATTAAATTGCCCACAACAGCTAGAATAGTTAATATACGAAGGTTTGGAAGTTACCTCAAGCTCCTACAAGCTTTTCCCAAAAATGGCTGAAAACCCTAACTTTTAGAACACCAAATTTAAGCTTTCCAAACCTTAAAGAACAAAGAGGAGTAGCTTAGGATCGGAGTTATACGCGTTAGGAGCTAAATCGTCGGAGAAATCGGCTTACCTTGTGATTTTTCTTCTCCTTTCTCTCTCTACAAAGCTCAACGTCTCACACTTGGTTTCAGGTCTGTTTCTCGTGCAATAGCAGCTGAATGAGAAAGATGAAGTTTATATTATCATATCTCATAATATTATAATAATTTGTTTAATTTTCCAAAATTGCTAAAATCCAATTTTATGTACATAACTTCCTACATTCACGTAACCATGCCATCATGTCCAACCAATATTTCCTTCTTTATGCCACATGTAAGAGACACCTAGGGGTCCCTCCCTATGGTCTCAATTAGCTTCACAACTTGTCCAGGTTACGTATACACGTAAAGTCTCAATTTTGGTCAAAATTACACTTTTTGCTCAAATTTTCCATAAATTCATATTAAATTGACCAAAATATTTTAAATATATTTTTAACCTTTATTTTCCTTAATTAATTGAAATTAACTTCAATTAATTGGAAAATAATTTATTTTGTGCTATTTTGGCAAAATTACGATTTTGCCATTATCTTTCTAATCCAATTTCTTTTCTTATTTTTCTTTGGCCAATTTTCATATATTTTTGGACCAAATATTTTTTCTAATATTCCTTCATTTTTGGACCTTAATATTGGGCTTTTTAAATTACCCAAATTAATTCCATAATTATTTTTGCCCAATTTCCCATGAAATTGAACATTTATAAATTCATAAATTCCAAATTCATGAATATTCACCATTTTATTGAATTTCTCAAATATTTACAATAATTTTGGTGAATATAAATTTTGGGGTGTTACACGCGCGGGCTGACCCGCATTACGACCTCTTATCCAGCAACTTATTTATGGTCTTTGGGGATATCTAGTTGAGTGTTTTTTTTTTTGGGTTAAAGGCCAATTTTGCCCCGGAAGTATTCACTAGAGGCCAATTCGGGGCCGGAAGTATTTTTTGGGCCAATTTTGTGCCGAAAGTTTCCAATTGTGACAATTTTGCCCCGGAAGTTTCAAATTTGGAGCAATTTTGCCCTAACGTTAGTTGATCGTTAGCCTGGGCAAATTTGCTCCAAATTTGATACTTCCGGGGCAAAATAGCACCTTAACCCACACCGAGGCCCATGCTGACTTCTCCAAACTCACTAAAACAGGGGGTAGGCTGTAAAACAGAAAAGAGAACTCTTCTCGAGGCCCATGCTGACTTCTCCGGACTCGCTAACATTACTGTCAACTACCACGTCCCAGTTCAGGAATTTTGACCCGATTCCCTTTCAAACTATATGTACTGCATGCTATCATACAGCTGAGCCAGGGTGGGCAACTACCGTTCACATCGAACCTTTCCCCTCTTCAACCTTCAAAGTCATTATTTGAATATTTGCTACTACCACTAAGATCTGCATTGATGGCCACTTCGCCCGAGCTCTGAAGTATGTGACCTATACTCGTCGTCGGGATAAGTGCTAGGCCTTGATGAGTAGAAAGGTGTGGCGGTCGCTGCAAACCCTGAGGCACGCATCTGGGTGGAGTAGCCGTCAATGCAGATCTTGGTGGTAGTAGCAAATATTCAAGTAAGAACTATGAAGGCCAAAAAGAGGAAATGTTCCATGTGAACGGTACTTGCACATGAGTTAGTCGACCCTAAGAGACGGGGGAAGCCTGTCTGATAGCGTTCAGCATGCGTACTTTGAAAGGGAATCAGGTCAAAATTCCTGAATCGGGACGTGGCAGCTGACAAGAACGTTAGTGAGTCTGGAGACGTCGGCATGGGCTTCGAGTTCTCTTTTTTGTTTAACAGTCTGCCCATCCTAGCTCAGCCGGAGGTAGGGTCCAGCGGCTGGAAGAGCACAACACGTCGCTTGGTGTTCGATGTGCCCAACTAACGGTCATTGGGTTTTGGGACAATTTTGCCCCAGAAGTATCAAATTTGGAGCAAATTTGCCCAGGCTAACGGTCAACTAATGGTCAACTAACGTTAGGGCAAAATTGCTCCAAATTTGAGACTTGCGGGGCAAAATTGGCCCAAAAAATACTTCCGGCCCCGAATTGGCCCCTAGTGAATACTTCCGGAGCAAAATTGGCCTTTAACCCTTTTTTTTTTGACTCATCACTTGAGTGAAAAAATTCAAGCAAACATTGCATTTATAAATACTCCGTCTGATCCTAAATATAAGACAAAAATTTATTTTTTTTAGAGATTAAGGAAGCTAAATAAATTACTTAATTATATCACATGTTGTGTATTTTTAGATTATATATTCATTTATTAATCAAACTAATTGGTTTTGAGAAAAAAAATATAAATATTCTAAAATAATTTAATTAACTTCCTTAATTTCTCCAAAAAAGTCAACTTTATCTTATATTTAGGATCGGAGGGAGTAATCTAATAATCCAACCTGAACCCTCACATTAAGATGCTTGTTACTATTGTGGCATAATAAGGCCATCAATCTGGTTCATTGGTTTGATCTTGATAGTTGATATTACTAGATTAAATTAGGTTGAATTAAATTCATAATTGAACTTTAGGGAGTAATTTTTCATATGGTTAAACTTATAGAAATTAAATTATATTGAGTAAAATTTATGGATTGAGTTTTAATTGAGTTAAAATTATAAGGACTAAGGTGCAAAGGGGAAAAACCAGCTGTGGTATTGGGTCAAGAACCAATGGATTAGATCGAAATCAAATTGGAGCTAACGTAGAGCCAAACCGGTAAAAAATTGAAGATTTCAAAATTATTAATATAAAAATTTTAGAGAATTTTTTTTAAAAAAATCAATTTTTGAAAGGAACAAAAATAGCGAACTGGATCGATGCCCGAACTAGACCTGTTTACCATCCGATTTGTGAGTTTCTGGGCTGAACCAACCGGTCCGGTCCAGATTCCAAAACCTAAGGTAAAAGTTTAATATTTAAGCAAACTTTATACGAAACTAAAGACCAAGTGATCAATTTTTCCTTTAAATGAGTATTTTAAATTATTGTGTTTTAAAATGTCAGCATCTAAATTTTCTTCTTCTCCTTTTTTCACCTTCTTTTGAACCCATATTTTTCATGTTAACTGCAAAATTTTGTGTGCGCGAAAAAATAATACCACAACAAGCAATTTAAGCCCTGAAACGTATCTTAACATTAATAAATCTGGAGCCTAATTCACCAAAACCCTTTCATTATAACAAACAATTAATTAATAAAAAATTAAAATTGAAATTTTTTTAATTTGACTGGCCGGGTAAAAAACCCACACTGTTATTTGATTAGAATAATTAGATTTATTTCGCATGCTATTATTAGGCTCAATAAACAATAATCAAGGATAACTCTTTCCATGTGATTTTTTTTTTCTATTCATAAGATCTGAACCTCATCCTTATATAATGATAATTCAGTCATTTCCACTCAATTTAATTAATAAAAGTATTTAATTATTTTTATATGCTAACTCTATGGTTAAAATATATTGTATTAGGTGTAAATGTAATGGAATTTTAAATTTAACAAATTGAATGGACGGCGGAATATAATTACAAAGGGTGGGGGAGAGGGCATGGAATCACAATATCACCCCCGGCCACCATGTTAGTGGGAATATTTGCGCCATGTGAAGAAGATGAGTATGGAAGACCAACCAAAACGAACAGATCCATGTGAAATTATAATTATTAATAATACTATAATTAAAAATAAGATTAAGAACTAATTAAGAAGGAGGGTTATTTAGTTATACACATCATTATCCAAAGTAAATTTTATTACTTTTGTTAGAATTACTATATTAATTAACCTGACAATATGGCTTGAACTTGATATACATGAGCTTCACTTAATATTAATTTTTTATTGTAACTTCATGCGAGAACAACACCTTGTTGATTTCAAGGGATAATTACGAAGTGATTAATAAAATATAAACATAATGATGGGGCGAATATATTAAACATAATGAAGTGAATATATTAACCTGATAATATATAAAATAAATAGGTACAGCATAGAAAAGAAGTGGGGGAACAAGTACGTGTCTAAATTATTTCATGCGTGACGTTTTAATAATTACACACCAAAAATAGCTGATAAGGTAAAGTGGGAGAGAATTAAAATAAAGAGAAAATGACTACACTTTATAATACCCAAATCCACGTTCACAGCTCATTTCAAGGATGAGTACCATTTGTTTTTGCACGTGAATCAATACTCCACGTGTTACGGGATTGTCCGACCATTTCTGAATTCTGGAATAGTTTCTTATCGCCGGGTTTGCGTGATCTATTCTTTGGCATATTGGATAGAAATGACTGGCTTGCATGGTGTATGGAGAGAAAGGATGCTGTACAGGGTTTCGAATTTCGTCTTTGGTTCACCATCTTATGCAGATATATCTGGTTGGCTCGTAATGACCGATGTTTTAATAACAATATTTGGAGTACAAATGCCATTTTAGCCCGTGCTCGTGCATGCTTAACATGGGGTAATACAAGCCTGTGTAAAAACCATATTGAGAAAGAGAGTTGTACATATTGGAAAACACCTCCGCCTGGGTGGGTGAAGATTAATACTGATGGATCCAGGAGTGACAACTTAGGGATGTGCACTTGTGGTGGTGTATTGCGAGATCAAAATGGTGAGTTTTTGTTGGGGTTCATGTACCGTATTGGCCAAGGGACGGTGGTCTCTGCAGAAGCTTGGGGTGTATTGTGGGGTCTTAAAATTTCCTGGGATAGAGGATACAGACAAATCTTGATTGAAAGTGATTGTAGTGAAGTTATGGAACTTATTCAATCAACGGTGTCTCAAGAACATCCAGATTTTCATCTTATCATGGAGATTCGAGCGTTGATGGATCGTGACTGGGAAGTCGAAATGTTACATTGTAATCGAGATGTCAACACAGTTGCAGACGCTATGGCAAAGGAAGCTTGGAAGATACCGATAGATCTCCATATCACTGAATCGCCTCCGCTTGTAATTACGAGCTTATTACTTATCGATTATTATAGGTCTAGATCTCAGGTTGACTCAGGAGGATAACTTCTGAGGTGTTTTGTAGTTTTTTTCATGTACTATCCAAAAAAAAAAAAGTTAGATAGTTAAATCTCTAGTGTTTGGTTTATTATTATTTTTTTTTTTTTAAGAAAGGTGACCGTAGGAATAGTTTTTTTTTTTATTTTACACTTTATATATACCATCTTTCGTTTTTAATATAAAATCTCGTTTGTGGTATAATTTATATTATAAACAAGATCATATATTAAGAGTTAAATATAATATTAAATAAAAAAATACCACATCTGGTCCTAAATATAAAACCCAATTAATTTTTTTGAAGAAGTTAAATAAGTTAATTTTTTTGAAGAAATTAAATAAGTTACTTAATAATATCATGTGTATGATTAAATCATATATTAGTCTATAAATCAAACAAATTAGTTTGAAAAAAAGACCGTAAATATAAATACTTTAAAATAATCTAACTAGCTTCCTTAGTTCCCTCAAAAAAATCAGATATGTCTTATATTTAAAATCAAATATAGTATTAAGATATAACTATGAAATTAGATTAAATATGGTCCACTTGATTTCAATGTGAATGCTCTAGACTAAAGATGAGCATTGTTTATTTCAATACTAAGACTATAGGTCTATAACTACAGAATTAGATTCCCCACGCCCAATCATTTTATATAGAAATTACTTATTTCTTTTGAATCAATCTCTCTCCCCCTCTTGGCCAAAAAAAAAAAAAAAAAAATCTCTCCCCCCCTCCCCCTCCCTTTTTATTTTTATCAACCCTTGGGTTCATTGCATCATTTTGATTTTATTTATAAATCTTTTTTAATTAAAGCTCACATACTAAAGAGAGATAGTTAACTCCATAATTATGAGATAAATTTATAACTATGCCCTTATTTATAAATTGATATTTTTCAACTCATTCTTTTCTATCCATCTTTAAAATATTTCTTCATTTATATAATAAATAGGGGTAAAATTGTCACAATCTCATTTATTACATTGAAACGGGACTTATCAATAAGACTAAATTTTTTTATAAAAAATAATTTATAAATATAATCAGAGTGGTAGCCTTGTAGGAGTTAGTTAATTAATGTGCATGTGTTACAAAATAAGTTATGTTAATTAATTTGTACAAAAATAAGTGTTGATTTTTTAAAATATTTATTTTAATTATTTATATTAAAAAAAATTCTTAATAAAAAATATTAACACGTAAAATTAATAATAACGAGAGGAAAAAAAATAGATTAAGATCGAAACATATGCTAGTATTAGTTCTTACATTTATCATGGGAAAGTCGTGTTTACCTCCATCAGCTGAAAATAGTTGAGAGGATAGGGACCTAGGGTTCATGAGTGTCACATGTTTGGTTCCTTGAACAAGCAGACAAATTAAATTCCCTAGTTTTGTGAGCCTTTCATTCTTAGACAGGTACTAATACTATTAATGAGCAGCATTACTCTTTTCTTTCCCAACTATGTTATGTTTCACACTTTTTGGGCACATGGGGTATTCCCCCACTATAATAAGCAAAGTTCATGACTCTGGTTTGGGTATTGAACCGATTAGGGTATTGAGTTAAGGATCAGTGGGTCAAATTGGAACAAAACCGGTGAAAAATTGAAGATTTTAGGCTTACTAATATGAAATTATAAAGATTTATTTTTTAAAAAATAGTAACCCGGACTGGACCGGTCTATCGGCTAGTTCGTCGGTTTCCGGGCCTGAATGACCGGTCCGGTCCGAGTTCCTGAACCCTGGTAATAAGTACCACTTTAGTCCTATTTAAAAGTCATTTTTAATTAATTCTTATATACCAAGAAGAGTTAGTTTACCCATTAATTATAGGCTAAATTTTCAATTTTGCCCTTATCTATAATTAGTTCCAAAATTCAACATGAATAAATTTTTTTTGTTTATTGCAATTAATAAGGGTAAAAAAGTACAAAATGCATTTACTACTTTAAAAATGGATTTATAAATAAACCAAATTTTTTTATCAAAAATAATTTATAAATATAACCAGAATGATATTATGACTCTGAGGTTAACAATGTTGGGGTATAACTATACAATTAATTAATTGTAATTATGAGAAACCCCATTCACTTTTAAGAAATAAATAATTAATTTAAAAAAAAGGAGAATGTTCATTGCGTGGGGGCAAATAAAGAATAAAAAAATGTGTAAATTTTGGGGTAGGACTAGGACATGAGCAAAGCAAAGCCAAAAGTCCAAAACAATTCCTAGTTGAGTTGCCCACAACAATGCTTTCTCTATGTGCTTTTTTATTAGAACGGCTACTAGGTCCCACCATCCCCTTAATTTACCAAATCCCTGTGTACTGTAGTGCTCATTACAACCTCTTTCTTCTCTCTTCCTGGCTTTTCCTCCTAGTGAAACGGTATATATATTTTTCCTTTATTATATTTTTTTAATAGAAAAATGGTTGCAAAATCCCTCTTATTGTCCAAAAAATGCTGAAATTTATTTAAATACCCATGTCTGTGAGAAGATACAACTCGTATTCAATTGTGTGCTATCTTATATTTTATCTTTAAAATAAGACGTGTGCATTTCAATATTAGTAGGTGTAACTTTTTTTCAACGGTACGTAACCAACCTTCAACCATGTGCAAAAATTGTTGTTTTGCGTTTTGATTTATGTGTTTTGATGAGAAACAAAACCATGGTTTTGTAAGAAATATCCAACTTTTTATTAAATTATGGTTTTACAAAAAATATCCAAACACCTCAAGTTTTATAAAACCAAGGTTTTGATCTCAAAACCATGATTTTGGGAAAATTTAATTTTTTTTGTTTTTTTTCTATGTGGGCCCCACCATCTCTCTTTAATTACTCATTTTTCATTAATGTGAGCCCCATGCCATAGACACACATACACTCTCTCTCTCTGTTTTTTTTTTGAATTTCACAGTTTTTTTGTCAATCCTTGTTTTTTTTATTAATTTTAAAATTTGAATGCTCCCTTTTATTTTTAATATTAGATCTATTTATCTAATTTGATTATATTAAAAAAATTAGTTAAGTCAATTAACATTACTTATAGACAATTTTATTTTATTTTTGGTATGAATTATGAAATGTAATGTTAAATAATGGGTTAAGTTGTATCCTTTTTAATGCCATTAGGGGTTCTCTTATAATTGCAAGCTGTAAGGTCCGGTTTTGTTAAATTTACATCATTTTTAATTGTTCATGTTATTTTTGCATATTCCAGAACTTATTTGCACCATACGCCTTTCATGAAAAGCTTTAATGTTAAATTTGGACCTTAACCCTTAACTAATACATAAAATATAATCTTATTTATTACATGTAATTATCACAAAAATTAATGTCCTTTTTAGTAATTTAACTATGAAAAAAAGTTATTCTTACCATAATATCCAAACACTCTCATTTTATTAAAATCACTTTTTTCTCATAATTTATTCCAGACAACCCTTGTAATTTGTTCTCATAATTTGGAATAGCTTTTTTTTTTTTGGTAATAAGTGTTTATTACGTAAGTCTAGATAAAAATCTTCTCACATACTTATTTCGTATATCGTAAATCATGATTTATAAGCACTTATAAATAAAAAAATAAGCTATCACAGACAAGTACAAGAATATATTACGTACAACCAAATGAAAGTAGTTGTAATATCCCGAATTTTGGGATTGGAAGCTTTGGAATAAGCCTAAATTGAGTGGACTACTAAGCCCCAATTTAGTAGATGTCTCAAATATATCCCCTAATGATTCTAATATCTTTGGGGTATTAAGAAAGTAAAATGGTGAATTTTGGAGAATATAATTATGTTTTCGATAAAATCGCCTATGAGGCAGTGAGCTTATCATAAGGTTTTGGGAGACTAAATGATAAGTAAAAATTATGAAATTTTACAGGATGAAAGTAGACATCCTAAGCTTTAATTTGATAGGTCATATGACTCAATTAGAGCTATACACAAAAAGATATGAATTTTTGAAGTCAGCACAGAAAAACTGTGAAGTTTCTGGAACAACATGCAAAGATTGAAATTCTGGGAATTCTGTGATTCCAGAAAGCAAAGGCCTATATTTTTCCTTGAACCTAGACTCAATAAGAGTTCTATAGGCTTTGGAATCACCTCATTTCGATTTTTCTAGAATTAGTTATGATTTTTCAAAGTTTGGGCAGAAATCTGCCAGAATTTTGTAAAATCCGAAAATTTGGAAATTATCAAATAAATGAAATATGATATAAGATATTAAAATAAAACACCATCTTCCTCCTTTATTCAGATGAAACTGACGCCATAACAGACCCTAAGAGAGAGGAAGTGTGAAATTTTAGAGAGAGAGAAGGAGAGGAAAAAACTTGCAAAGGTAAGTGATTTCTTCGGTAAATCGGTTCTTAATGCCTATAACTCCGTTCCTAAGCTATTCTTCTATGTGATTCAAGGTTTGGAAGCTCATCTTTTGGTATTTCAAAGGTTAGGGTTTCAGCCAAGAAGAGAAAAAGCTAGTGGGAGCTTGAGGTAACTTCCAAACTTTCGTATATTGACTATTCTGGCTGTTGTGGATAATTTAATCGGTGAAATTTCACCGGATTGTCATTGGTTGTAAAAGTGGAAAATGGGTTTCCCTAGGGGTTATGCTGCCCAAATTGATACTAAATGGTAGTTCTAACCCAATGTAATGGTCAATAAAGTGGTTAGGAGTAGAAAGGAACGTGTTTACGGAGCCGAAACCGAAAAACCCCGATTTTCCCTGGAAAACCCATATATTTCGGTCTGGGCTATAAATGGGTCTTAGAGTTGGATTTTCAATGATTTGATTATTCCATTGAGTTCATGAGGGAAAATTAGGTGGGGTTACAGTTGGGCACTTTTTCGGAAAAGGCCGAGAAAGCATAATTACGGAAACGCCCCTAAAACCCTAAAAGTAGGGCTGCCAAGGGCAATTTCGTAATTTGACATTGAATTTGATAATTTTGAGTCCGGAAATGGATTCCTTGGATGAAAATACGTCAGGATAGCCCTAGTCAAAAATTTGGGAAAACGTGCCATCGGGCTGGGTACGGCGGGGCCAGGGTCCCGGGGGCATTTTGGTAAATTTTTAAGATAGACTCATATAACCCCCAGAAACACTATGGAAGTGTCTAAATAGTACATTTGACATTGTAGGATCGAATATGGAGCCCTGAGCTGTTGGCACGCATTACGAGGCACACATTTCGAGGCGGAAAAGGGTTAAGGTAGGGGACTTACCTTACTTGCATGTATTTGATGTCTTTGCTTGTGTAATGATGTATGTGATTGCTTTACTTGATTGTGTAGAGCATATTTGAATAAATGAAGCTCTGTTTCTGTTTTCGCTGTGGCCATAATCTTGTTGTATGAAACATTGAGTATGCAGAAATGTCATTATGGGGCATACATCTAGATAAAGCTAACATGTCATACACATAGCATCAATCATGCATGCATTATGGTATCTGTTTCCTACTGAGATTCTCTCGAATCTCACCCTCCCCTACCAACAATTTAGACAGGAGAAGACAAAAGATATGTTGAGAGCAAAGAAGAGAACTACACGAGGGGATTGCAGTGGTGGAACAAAGTCAGGAATATGTCTCTGTTTCACTGGGGTGAGTTTAGACACCCAAGTAGCCCTGTGCAGCTACACTAATTGTAATTATCAGGTACGAATCCCTGAGGGGAATTTATGTAGTCATGCACATATTATCAGTATAGTCATGTTATTCCTATATTGCCTACCGAACCGCATATCATTTTCCGCGAATACTCTGGTAAAGGTGAAATTAAAATAAGGGCGTGACATTTTGGTATCAGAGCAAGGATTCTGGCCACAGAATTGTCTGCTCAGAGTAAGTGCGGTGGTTCTGGCAACAGAATGGTATACTGATAAGGTCTTGATTACACAGTGATATGAAATATGCATGGACAGAAAGTACCAAAGGAGGGTATCTTTCCGACTTATGAATCAGCCCCGAGAAATGGCGAGTACTGAATGGCCGCTAGTGGTGCAATACTAGACGAGAATGGTCTAAGGATATTGCGGAACCCAAGGATATGGGTACGGCCAAGGCTAATGTGCGGTCCACACTCAATATTTTGGTGACCGGAGATAGCCGGCATGTCTTTTGAGACGAGGGTAGTCACAGGGTACCTATGGATGGAAACAGTAGAAGCCGGTATCTACATTTGGGCACTAGTACAAAAGAGTTAAGCGTGCTCAACCCAGGGAAATGCCATGATGGGTGACCCCCTGGGAAGTTGTTGCACATGTTATGTCATATTATGAAAAAAGAGTAAGACATGTTGTACAGTAGTTCAGAGGTGGTATGTTGTTGCAGGATTTCCTTGGCTACTGTAAACATCTGTGATATGTTGTTTTTGGGGTACCTATGAACCCAAAAATTTGTGAAATGATAGATATGCCCATGTGTTTATGTGTAATTTACCTCTTTCTTACTTCATATAGTGAAACATAAAGGTGGTAAGACTAAGAGATTTAGATGCTGGGCAAGGTCAGGAAGTTAGACCTAGCCTAATACAGCAAACACAGGGCAAGAGAATAGAATAGCAAACAATGATCAACAATCATCAGGAAGGTTATCCTGGAAAGGCCAATATAGTAACTATAATCTCTTGTACACTATGTGATGATTAATATGTTGTATGTTCTATATTCTATGAATGAACAGGTGCCTAGGGCACATTACCTAGCTGTAGTCTGGGACTTAGCTGAGGTACACGAACATTACCTGGTTGTGGTTGGTGCCCAGCCGAGGTACACGAATATTATCTAGCTGTGGTGCGGGAAGTGTATATGTACCGTCCGATGGGAAGTGTATATGTACCATTCGGCCTAGTAAGGACCCAGCTATGATACACGATTTACCTAGCTGTAGTCGGTGACTCGGCTGAGGTACACGTGAGGGTTTCAACTGGATGGTTGGCCCTAAACCTTGTGTACACACACGGATTGTTGTTTTAACTGGGTGTTTGGCCCTGAACTTTGTGTACACACACGGATTGATGTGATTTTCATTTTATACTATATAGTGCATGACATATTTATCTATCACATTTTCTATGGATGATTGTGGGTTACTATGGAGAACCATATGGTGTGAATAAAAAGGCACCCTACCCGATGAGGTAGCTAGCCACGTCCTAAGGGACTCAGGTACGAGGCCAAGAAGGGCTACGGGTGTGACAATAGTGATAAAAAAAGGGATGAGATGTTTATATCGAAATTTCCCAGAACTCAGCATTATGCATGGGATGATGATTGTGAGAGGAGCTTCAGAGAGCTGATGATGAAAATTTATTAAAGTACCAATACTTATAATCCCAGATCCATAGTGGGCCTTTGTTGTCTTCACTAATGCTAGATGGCATGGATTGGGAAGGGAATTGAATCCCCAGATGCGAGCCAGCATAGATCGAGATGAGAATTGATGCGAGCCGAGTGAGGGCATACGCATCTTGTCAGCTGAAGCTTCAGAAATTGAACTATTCCATCCATAATCTTGAGTTGATGATAAGAATGTTTGTATTGAATCAAGAAACGTTGCCTTTATGGCATAATTGTGGAGTTGTACTGCGACTACAAAGATTGAAAGTTCTGATCGGAAAGGGCTACCTACGGCGAAATTTGATCGGAGAGGGCTACCTAAGGAAAGTTCTGACCGGAAGGGGCTGACCAGGTGTATGGGCGCCTGTGTGAAGCATCGAGTATAGTACCGTAGTGTGCAGCCACCGTGACGACAAACCCGCAAGTGCAGTTGCCATGAAGTTGAATCGTAGAGTAGAGCCACGGAAATGTTGGTCCTCAACGATGGTGTATTGTAGTGAATCCCATAGTGAATGTGTTTTCTTGAGATAAGAGTTTATATGGATTAGAATGATTCAAGTTCAATCGGGTAAAGAGTGGGCACAGAGGAATATAGATTGTGGGTGCTGTCAGGTGTCATGGGAGGTTCTTGTAGGACTCCTATTAAATCATCCTGACATTATTAAAGCTCATATGAGGAGATGAAGCATCAGAGTGCGCAGCGGAAGTGTGATGAATCTAGGTGCAATTTTGAAACTTACAGGAGGGGTTGATGTTCGCACCATTCTTGATCATCCCAAAACATAATATGGCCTTGATGGTCAACATTGTTACAGTATATGTGATGAATAGTATTACACCCTGAATGGTGTACAGTATTACATCCTGTGTGGTGTACAGTATTAAACCCTGTGTGGTGTACAATATGATGACCTGTATGGTCAACAGTCACACAACCTTTGTAGTTTGTGGTGACACATGTGAACTGGAATTGGGATGAACCCTAGTGTAGTAGGGTAGAATGGTGGCGAATACCTCTCAACAGCACCAGTGATAACAATCCCAGATACACAGTCGACCTTTACGGTCTACACAGATGCAAGTAGGCATGGATTGGGATGTGTTCTGATGCAACAAGGTTGAGTAGAGGCATGAGCATCTCCATAGCTATAGCCTCACAGAATGAATCATCCACTTGTGATATAGTGCAAACAGTGGATGGTCACATAGTGAATAGTGCACACAGTACGGCCAATAAGGGTCAAATAGTCATTTGATCCTGAACACCGAATAGGTAGGCATAAATTACATAAAGTGTACAGGTTTGTACAAGGCGGTAAGACCCAATGTTCAAGGTTGCATAGGGTGGTGTCTCTGAGCTGTAAGACCTGTGTGTCTAGCACTATGGTTGATGCCTAGTGTGATGACATTAGACCAATGTGTCTAAGGTAATGTTTTGAGGTTGGCAGAACATCCAAACTGTACCAGGTTGTAGCGGAGGCAGTAAGACCAATGTGACCAAGCGTTTTGGTGTCCAATGGTACCAGTCACACATGAGGCGCGATATTCTACCATGGGAGGAACCTAATGAAGTGAACCATGGCTGGCTCACTAGCCCAACAGACCTCGTTAAGGGGGTGAGGGACATCCAATAGGCCTCGTTAAGGGGATGAGGATTGGGCCATTACAAAAAAAAAGTGATTGTGTGAATTCGAGTGAAGTCCCAAGGAGGCTGTAAGGCCTATGGAATCAAGCGTTGTGGGAACCTGTGTTTGATTGTACACTACATACTATGTATAGAATGGATGATGAATGTTGAATACTATCTGATATTTGTAAAGGAAGTATGACTACAGTGTTACATGGCTTTTGAGCCTGCATGTGATAATAGAATGAGATAGGATTAATCCCTAAGTTGTAGACGTTCAAATTTCGAGGACGAAATTTATTGAACGGGGGGAGAAATGTAATATCCCGAATTTTGGGATTGGAAGCTTTGGAATAAGCCTAAATTGAGTGGACTACTAAGCCCCAATTTAGTAGATGTCTCAAATATATCCCCTAATGATTCTAATATCTTTGGGGTATTAAGAAAGTAAAATGGTGAATTTTGGAGAATATAATTATGTTTTCGATAAAATCGCCTATGAGGCAGTGAGCTTATCATAAGGTTTTGGGAGACTAAATGATAAGTAAAAATTATGAAATTTTACAGGATGAAAGTAGACATCCTAAGCTTTAATTTGATAGGTCATATGACTCAATTAGAGCTATACACAAAAAGATATGAATTTTTGAAGTCAGCACAGAAAAACTGTGAAGTTTCTGGAACAACATGCAAAGATTGAAATTCTGGGAATTCTGTGATTCCAGAAAGCAAAGGCCTATATTTTTCCTTGAACCTAGACTCAATAAGAGTTCTATAGGCTTTGGAATCACCTCATTTCGATTTTTCTAGAATTAGTTATGATTTTTCAAAGTTTGGGCAGAAATCTGCCAGAATTTTGTAAAATCCGAAAATTTGGAAATTATCAAATAAATGAAATATGATATAAGATATTAAAATAAAACACCATCTTCCTCCTTTATTCAGATGAAACTGACGCCATAACAGACCCTAAGAGAGAGGAAGTGTGAAATTTTAGAGAGAGAGAAGGAGAGGAAAAAACTTGCAAAGGTAAGTGATTTCTTCGGTAAATCGGTTCTTAATGCCTATAACTCCGTTCCTAAGCTATTCTTCTATGTGATTCAAGGTTTGGAAGCTCATCTTTTGGTATTTCAAAGGTTAGGGTTTCAGCCAAGAAGAGAAAAAGCTAGTGGGAGCTTGAGGTAACTTCCAAACTTTCGTATATTGACTATTCTGGCTGTTGTGGATAATTTAATCGGTGAAATTTCACCGGATTGTCATTGGTTGTAAAAGTGGAAAATGGGTTTCCCTAGGGGTTATGCTGCCCAAATTGATACTAAATGGTAGTTCTAACCCAATGTAATGGTCAATAAAGTGGTTAGGAGTAGAAAGGAACGTGTTTACGGAGCCGAAACCGAAAAACCCCGATTTTCCCTGGAAAACCCATATATTTCGGTCTGGGCTATAAATGGGTCTTAGAGTTGGATTTTCAATGATTTGATTATTCCATTGAGTTCATGAGGGAAAATTAGGTGGGGTTACAGTTGGGCACTTTTTCGGAAAAGGCCGAGAAAGCATAATTACGGAAACGCCCCTAAAACCCTAAAAGTAGGGCTGCCAAGGGCAATTTCGTAATTTGACATTGAATTTGATAATTTTGAGTCCGGAAATGGATTCCTTGGATGAAAATACGTCAGGATAGCCCTAGTCAAAAATTTGGGAAAACGTGCCATCGGGCTGGGTACGGCGGGGCCAGGGTCCCGGGGGCATTTTGGTAAATTTTTAAGATAGACTCATATAACCCCCAGAAACACTATGGAAGTGTCTAAATAGTACATTTGACATTGTAGGATCGAATATGGAGCCCTGAGCTGTTGGCACGCATTACGAGGCACACATTTCGAGGCGGAAAAGGGTTAAGGTAGGGGACTTACCTTACTTGCATGTATTTGATGTCTTTGCTTGTGTAATGATGTATGTGATTGCTTTACTTGATTGTGTAGAGCATATTTGAATAAATGAAGCTCTGTTTCTGTTTTCGCTGTGGCCATAATCTTGTTGTATGAAACATTGAGTATGCAGAAATGTCATTATGGGGCATACATCTAGATAAAGCTAACATGTCATACACATAGCATCAATCATGCATGCATTATGGTATCTGTTTCCTACTGAGATTCTCTCGAATCTCACCCTCCCCTACCAACAATTTAGACAGGAGAAGACAAAAGATATGTTGAGAGCAAAGAAGAGAACTACACGAGGGGATTGCAGTGGTGGAACAAAGTCAGAAATATGTCTCTGTTTCACTGGGGTGAGTTTAGACACCCAAGTAGCCCTGTGCAGCTACACTAATTGTAATTATCAGGTACGAATCCCTGAGGGGAATTTATATAGTCATGCACATATTATCAGTATAGTCATGTTATTCCTATATTGCCTACCGAACCGCATATCATTTTCCGCGAATACTCTGGTAAAGGTGAAATTAAAATAAGGGCGTGACAGTAGTTCCAACTGAAAATGAGCTATACCTCTAAAATATTATTAAATTCAATTAAAAAGCTACTATATTGTGATTTTTTTTAACCATGTATTGGGATTAATTTTTTTTCACTACTTTTTTTAATCTCTTTTATAACAGATAAATTTTCCATGCAATCAGAAGTCAGAACTCAGAAATTAAAAAGATTAAAATATGCCACAACTTCCCCATTTCTTTCGGCTCTTATAAATTGATAGCTCCATGTTTCTTTTAAGGTTACAAACTTTTAGACTCAAGTTTTGAACTGATTCCCAAGTTCCCTCAAGTTAGTAGAATAAGTAATAACACACTCAAATGGAAAAAAAAATGTGAAAATCGATAGAATTATTAAGTATGATTATATATATAATTGAATTCACAAACTATAATAATATTGCATAATTTAATATAACTAGAGAGCTAGATGTATAAAAGAAGAGACGAGTTATGACTACATAATAAAAACAAAAGAATAGTAACATGTAATAATATGTAATTTGATATCAATTCGTTGGGATACCCCAGTTCATTTAATAAATGAATAAAAAAAATATAAAGAGGCAGTATCATTATTTATTTTTTAATTATGAACGACAAAGAAGTGAAATCATTCTCCTAATGGACCCCAAAAGTAAAAGTAGCCCCTTGAATGATTTGACCCATAACACCGTTTTGTTGGTCACTTAATTTTATTCCTCCACAAACTTTCATGTGCAACATCATATTCAGTGGTAATTAAAGGCCGTAGTCTATTTCTTCTTTTAATTATTTATATATTTATATTAAAAAAACACTTAAATATTAAATCTCGTGTGAACTTTAAAACCTTAAATTAATTTTATTGATAATTAGAATAATGATATCGACAAAAAAAATATAATAATTGATAATTTAAAATTTAAAAAAAAAAATGACATGAAATTTTAAAGTTTAAATAGTTTTTTAACGTCTTTTCTCTCTCCATATATATATATATATATCCCTATTTTTGGCCAAATGTTCGTATTGGTAATACCATTACTAGTATTGGCTTCTTCGTTTTGAAATGTTCTTTGACTGTGACATCCTCACATTTTCAAACTAGTTGTATTTCAATTTCTTGGTGTGACCTCATTACAACTCATCCTCATCGTTATACCGTTATGCACTCCATTCTTGAGGTTTAAATTGAATACTTTAAATTTAATTTAAAAAACCGAATAACACTAGGACGCAAATTAATTACTATTAGTTTTATTTTTAATCTACATTAATTCTATATTTTTAAAACAACAAATATCAAAATTAAATTAAATACACTTCTCCATAAGATCCACGTTATTGCATTTTGTTGCGGCCAATCGGATCGGTTATTGCATCATATCTCTGCGATTTGTAGTAGTACTCCTCCGATCCTAATTATAAGATAAAGTTGATTTTTTTGGAGAAATTAAGAAAGTTAATTAAATTACTTTAGAGTGTTTATATTTTTATTTTTTTCTTCTAATTAATTAGTTTAACTAATAAATTAATATATAATATAAAAACAAATAATATAAGATATAATTAAGTAATTTATTTAGCTTTTTTAATGCTCGTTTAGAATAACTTATTTTTGGGCAATAAATGCTTATAAATCGTGATTCATGGTATCTGAGGTAAGTATGTGAGAGGAGTTTTATCTCGACTTGCATAATAAGTATTTATATTCAAAAAATAAATGTTCTCAAACATGTATGATTTCTAAAAAAAGTTAATTTTATCTTTTATTTAGGATAAGAGATAATATTAAAAATAAAAATAATTTTCGGCGATATAATACCTACAGCGTTTTTAGACGTTAGCGAACGTCTATTTTGGAGGCAAAAGCAAGAAGCATTGGGATTAGATGGGTTCTCTTAATCATCGGTCCAGATAAATCGGTGAAATGTGAAAAAATGATGCGCGAAGCGGTGGAATATTCCTCTCTTCAGAGACAGTTTTTGCCATAGCCACCATCGTCGTGCAGTATTCGTTTTCTCTATTCCCAATACAAAGAAACAGAGAGTGCGAAAGGCCGATAAGAGTGAGAAAGGAAGGAAAGCGACTCGGTTTAGTGCGGGAAAAACGACGGCGTTTTCCTCGTCTCCTTCGCTTGGAGGTACCACTTGCGAGGTACAGTGCGACGGAGAGGCAAATGAAGCTGACCGGAGACGGTATGGCGTCCGAAGAAGGCACGAGTGACTGCGACGGTGGTCGGACGGTCGTGGTTGGGGTGAAGTTGGATCCTCGGAGTAGGGAAGTGGTTGGGGTGAAGTTGGATCCTCGGAGTAGGGAATTACTCACTTGGGCCCTAGTCAAAGTGGCGGAGCCTGGTGACCATGTCATTGCTCTTCACGTTCTCGGCAGTATACCTGGTCTCTATTTCTCTCTCTCGCCTTCGATTTTGCTTTGGTTTCGGGTTATATTTAATCTGATTGTTTTGGTGCAGCGGGTACGGGATCGCTCATCTCTCTTGTAAATACTTTTGGAACTGTTCTCGCCGTTTACGAAGGTTTCTGCAACTTGAAGCAGGTTGGGTACTGTTCTCAGTCTCACTATTTTTTCGTTACATTTTTAATCGTTTGCTTGGATTCTGGGGAATTGAGAGGTTTCTGAAAATTTGTTTCTGGTGATTACTAGAATTTGAGATTATAAATTGTTGAGAAATGATAATGACATTGTGGACATCTTTTCACAACTAAAATTTCTCGTATGCGTTCTCTTTTTAATTGTGAGTTTTGAGCCTCAAGTCCGTTGAACACTCACCAGGTTGATCTGAAGCTGAAAGTTTGTAGAGGTGAGTCGGCTCGGAAACTTATTGTACGGGAGGCGAAATCGTTTGGTGCGTCAACTGTAATTGTGGGGACTTCTAAAACGCATCACACAATCCGGTCATCGGCATCCGTTGCCAAGTATTGTGCGAAAAAATTACCCAAATGTATCTCTGTATTTGCGGTTGACAATGGCAAAATTGCGTTCCACAGAGATGCTAAAAAAATATGCGGTGCTCAAGGTTGTATATCTATTCCTGTATACTCATTCTGGAATTTTTAATTCTTTTGTTTTCAAGAGAAATGCTATTTTAAATTCAATTTGGTTTAGGTATAGTGCTATGCTCTCTATAGTAAAGCTTGCAACCGTGATTAGTCAGTTAGAAAAATTTGAGAATTGATACAAACATTTAATTTTAATATCATGGCAGTAAAACTAGCTGAAAGCCCAGCTTTGTTAACAAAATCCTTCAAGCCTGGTACAAAGACAAATCTCATGAACTGTGAATGTTGTGAGCGGGTGCTAGCACTTCCAGAGAGTACTGCTATTGAAGATGTGCCTGATGATCAGGAAAAGAAAGATTCACTAGCTTTAGTACCGCTTCAGAGAATTGGCGATGGTCAAGGTTGTGCAACCGTGGTTCAGGAATCAAACCAGTCTAAACATGGCTGGTCTGTCCTTCGCCAGGTATTTCCGCCCAAAAAGCACATGCAGAAATCGTATGTGAGCAATCCATATGTTTCTCAACGGGCAGTTAAAACCAGCTGGCATTCATCAGCTGTAGTCCATCCAGATCTTAAACAAATTAATATTGACAAAAATGACAATACTACCCTTGATGGGCAGAGTGGTGCCATTGTGCCATTCAGATCTGCTGCTAACTCTAGCTTCAGTAACTTTCATGAAGAATTGTCCAGCTTACAGGAGAAGTACTCATCTTCATGCAGTGTGTATAGTTTCCAAGAACTTGCTTCTGCAACCGCTAACTTCTCTCCTGGTTTGTTATCATTACACTAACTTTCCTGCCCCTATTTTGTTTCTGATTTCTTCTGTTTGAAATTTAATTTAATTAAGTTTAATGATGTTTTCAGAAAATTTGGTTGGCAAAGGCGGCAGTAGCTATGTTTATAAAGGATGTCTTGCAGATGGCAAGGAGGTGGCTGTGAAAATTTTGAAGCCATCAGAAGATGTGGTTAAAGAGTTTCTTTTGGAAATTGAGATCATCACAACTTTGCATCATAAGAACATAATATCTTTATCTGGGTTTTCTTTTGACGACAATAATTTGCTTTTGGTTTATGATTTTCTAACAAGAGGAAGCCTAGAAGAGAACATTCATGGTAGATATTTATTTGGCTTTGTCTGCTTGGAATTGCATAATCATGATAGTCTCCAATTTCTTTCTTACTCATGTTTTCTGGTGAAGGTGATAAGAAGGACTCTAATGAATTTGGTTGGCAAGAGAGGTATAAGGTGGCTGTGGGTGTTGCTGAGGCATTGGACTTTCTGCATAATGGCTGTGCACAGGCTGTGATTCACAGGGATGTAAAATCTTCAAACATCCTTCTTTCAGATAATTTTGAGCCTCAGGTGCTGTAGTTACCTTTTTTTCATTGATTGGTTAGGTTCTGTTTTGAATATATTACACTTGATTCCATCTATGCTCGTTCTATAAGCCACTTGTTATTTGTCCTCAGCTCTCTGATTTTGGACTAGCCAGTTGGGGTTCTTCGTCATCCCATGTTACTTGTACTGATGTGGCCGGAACCTTTGGGTGTGTATCATGTCCTCTGAATCCTCTATGGACTGGTCAACTTTAAATGTTTTATGGTTCTGAACATTTTCTTTTCTGGCAGATACCTGGCTCCAGAGTACTTTATGCATGGTAGGGTAACTGACAGAATTGATGTATATGCATTTGGTGTTGTGCTTCTTGAGCTTCTTTCTAGCAGGAAGCCCATCAACAACGAATCCCCTAAGGGCCAAGAGAGCCTTGTGATGTGGGTAAGTTTTTCTCCTGTGTTATAGACTCAGCATATAAAGCTGTGACCTAAAATGAAATAAGTGGAACGTCTACCAAACTAATAAATGAATAACTTTTGAGACTGGGTCGTAGTGTGTTTTGAAAATGAATGTGATTGTGACAACATCCAGGCAAGACCAATTCTAAAGGTTGGAAAGCCCTCCCAGTTGCTTGATTCAAGCCTTGGCGATCCTGATCATGGGCTGATTGACAGAATGGTTTTGGCTGCTACCCTTTGCCTCCGACAATCACCTAAATGTCGACCTCAAATCAGCATCGTGAGTCTCCTCTGTTCAAATCTACCCCATTCTTAATTTCATGCCCTTTTTCTGACCTCGAAGTTAAAGTTTGACGATTTCTCGAGTGCAGATATTGAAACTTCTGCAAGGTGATGAGGAAGTCACAAGTTGGGCAAAACAAGAAGTTGGTGCACCAGAAGAACTTGACGCCTTTGATGGGGGACCAAATAATATCCAGTCCCATCTGAACCTTGCTTTGCTCGACCTGGACGATGATACAGTTTCTGTAAGTAGCTCTGAGCAGAGTGTCTCATTGGAGGACTATTTACAAGGAAGATGGAGTCGCTCGTCAAGTTTTGATTGAGCAAATCCATGGTATCGCTAACTCAAAGCAACTACGTATTAATTTCCATGCTCATATATTATCCTTTGCCTGTCCTCTTTGTTTAGATTTTTAAGAGACCCTTGCGGTGACGCTGACTGTGACCGGGTCTTGGAAGAGAGGTCCCAATAAGAGTTTAGCCCCCTCCTTGACTTTGTATCTATTTTTACGAGATGGGTTAATGTGCCCCAGCCCCACGTCTCATAAAAGCTTTCGAATCGTATTCCAAATTTCAACAGCCTAATTTTGTAGGCCACGTGAGAGTTGAGAACATTGAAAGAAGTATATATTCGTGTCGGGCAGATTATTATTTGCATCTTAGTTTAAAGTGTCACGTCCATATATTATTGGTCTCCTCTGACGTGGCATGCCCTTTTTCGTTTTTGTTTTTGTCTTTTTTGGCCGCCATTATTCTTTTTTTGTTTGAAGCTTCTCACACAAAGATACGAGAAGGCGGAGCCCTTTTATTTTATTATGGTTACCATGTATCGAGTGCACAGTACGTTCATCTCAAGTCATTCAATATCAAAGAACAGCAGTTTCCTTTTTTAAAAAATTACGTAGAATGTTATGCTATCTCTTGTGGAAACAACATCTCTAAGTGTGGGGTTAAGATTGCGTACATTTAGTGGAAACCTTATGTACTTGGTCGTCCTTTGTTATGCTTCCTCTTGTGCTTAATATAAATATATATTGTTTGTGGTGGGGTTTGTTATTATTTTGTCTTGGTCATCAGTTAAATGTTATCTTATACAGTATTAAAGACGGGAAGTAGTGTTGTTTTTACACTTGACAGATGATAATTAACTCAATCAAAAGGTCAACCGTAATAAAATCCCCTGGCCCGAGAGATAATCTCAAGAAATCCGAATACGGTCAAGGTACTACCGAGTTATAGAGGACGGAGCAAAAATTAAGGCCGAAACAATTACACGGAGATTGGTAATAAGGCAAAAGTCAAAGGAACTATTGATTGGCCCCAAGAAAAACTTAGCAAAAAAGAGTCTATTTTGAGAAATTTTCATCACAAAGCGTTCAGAGTTCAGACTCCAGAACCGTTGGGAATTTAGTACTGGGACACAAATAACAAGGTGTTCAAACTTGAACCCATCACGGGGCCATGGGCAGCCACGATTGTACTTCAAACTTGTGAGCTGTCATGCCTTTTTGTTGCTTTTTTGTGGAACCGTGGCCAGATTTTTCTCTTCAAGCATTTCCTTTTAGAGGGTTAAGGTCATTTTTTTTTTGTAGATATACAAAACTTATTTTTTATCAATATTATCCAGTGTAATCAAACTCGGACCAGAAATCGGCCAAACAGTTCGGTTCGGTATTTTTGTAATTTTTTTTGAATTTTATATTAATAACCCTAAAATTTTCAATTTTTTACCAGTTTGACCTTAGGTTAGCTTTGGTTTAACTTCGGTTTAACCCACTAACCCTTGATTTAATACCCCGGCTGGTTCAGTGACCAATCCGGGTTTAATTACCTATTATTACCTCCAAATTGTAAAAAAGAGTAATGTTGCATTAACTGATTTTTTTACCCTATATTGCGTTAACTTTTTTTTTTTTTGCCTTCAGATGTTGCCTTAATAGTTAAAAACTTACTCCTTTCGGTCTTTTTTATAAGTAATTTTTATCCTTATTACATAAAATAAACTAGCAGTTAAGATTAGTTTAAAACAATAAATGTGTAAAATATATCATATTTCTTATAAATATACCCCTATTTATGAAAAGAGCATATGAGATAGAATAAATAACAAATATGAAAGAATATAAATATATAATATAATAGAAAATGTGTAACAAATAAATAAATGAAAAAGAATTAATAATGAGTGAGGATAATTAATATAAAAACGTGTATTTAATAAAGATAAAAAAGAAAAAAACAGTTTAAATTTTAAGATACAAGGAGAAAATTATTTACAAAAGAAATAAACCCTAAACTAGAGAAAACTACTTATAAAAAGAATACGAAGAGAATAATTTTTAACAAATAGCGTTATTGCTACTTTTCAATGCTTCTAATGCAATAATAAGCCTTTGAGCAAAAAATGCAATAATAAGCCCAAAAAAACCTGCTACATGCTTATAGCTATTTTGTAAATACTTCGAGGTAAAAATGACTGTAACCCTTTTTTGTAATTTAGAATGGTATCCTTGTGCTACCTAATAATTATTTTGGGCTTCATAATAATATTTGTAATAAATTCACCTATATCACAATAATACTTGCATCGAAGTGTTCCCGAAACAATCAGCCTTTAAAAGCATCCCAGTAAAAAAGAAACCCATTGAATACTTTCCACTTGGGCATCAAAATATATTAACAGTTAGGATGTTTTATAAGGTGATCAACAAATTCATCACCTTTAACAAAACATTGCCAAATAAACCAAGCCATTTGGCCATTTTCTATCCACAAGGCAGCCGAAAAAACAACTCGATCTGTTCAATTTCAAGTTCTTAACAATGATCTACACATTTAACACCTTTTGAAATTTTCCACTTATATCATCCAAATCAAACACATTTCCTTCTTCCATCTTCAATTTGCAGAGCTCAGAATTTAGTTGAACAAGCCGCTGCTGTAGTTTTTCTCCCCCATCAGGTAACCTAGAAATCATCGCCTGCATTGGTATATACAGGAGGAGGGAAGCATAAATTATGAACTGTTTTATTGTAAAGTTCATAATGTCATGATCACACTAAGTAACCGCTCTTTTAAGAACAATAAGAATACCTTATTTGTGAGTGTTTGAGAAATCCGTTTGATTTTATCTTTGATTTCAGACTCAGTCAATTTACCAGCACTATTTGGGGAAGAACCTTTTTTGCTCGCTTTGACTTCCTTTGGATTAAAAGCAAACTCAGCTCTGACCAAATTAAAAAAACAAGGTCAGATCATAAAAAAAGGTCGGGATGGGGGTGGGATAGATCTAACAGCCTTGTGATGATAGCATCATTACCCATCAACAGGACGTTCAAGGGAAGAAGATGCTGAAGTTCCAAAATATCTGGTCCCATGATTCCTACCAAAAACAAAAAGGACCAATGTAGCATTGGTTTAGCTGAGCAGTTAGTTAATACTAAAACAATCGTCCAAAAAGAAGCCTTTTCAAAAACGAATCTATCTCACATTTTCAATATTACATTATCCATAATCCATCAAGAAAAATTAAATCATGACATCCAAGTGCATTAGGAAAACTTCAGCATGACATCTTGTGTGAAAGAACCATATGGGAAGAGAGAGAAAAAGTCTCAATAACCACGAACTGTTGTTACCTTGACACTTCATCATTCTCTGGTGCATCTTGAACTGGTGCTGTTTTGGAGAAGAGTAAACTGTGGTGACTAACTCCGGCTATGCCTTGACTTTTCAAGAACTCTATGTGCGCTTTAAAAGAGTCATCCCTGAACAACACAATTAAGTCAAAAATCAGAAAATTGCATGCAATTATGAGTTATTTTTATCCCTTTCTGTTGTAACTCTGCCTAAAACAGTCACTAAACAGCATCAGAAAGTAGAGCGATAATAAATAAGTGGAAATCTTTAGGCTTTGGTATTAATACTCAAAATACAGAATCAGAGTTACAAAGCCCGATTCTGGACAGTGATTCTGGACAAAGCCCGATTCCCCTCTCAAACAACCAAAATACAGTACCACAATAATCCACTCACAAGAACAAGAACTCACACAAGTAGGGGTGTTCAAAACCCAGACTGAGACCAAGATCGGAATCCCCCAATCCTAGTTCCCGTTTTTTGGCCGGGATGCAAATTGCATCCCGATCCCAGTCCCGTAATCCTGCAATCGGGACCAATCCTGGAAATCCCGGTTTTTTTTAAAAAAAAAATTAAATTTAAAATATATTATTATATTAATTAAATTTTCTATAATTTAGTGTTTAAAGTGATCATTTAACACCTAATAAGGCCATAATAATCACACAAATTGATCTAGAATTGAAAAATAACAATTTATTATTATTACTATGATCATCTTCATCATTTTCGTTATTATCTTTATATATTATATAGTTAAGATTAGTATCACGATATATACGGTTTAATTCTAACTAAAGATGTGATACACATTTTATGAAATAATAACTTAATTTATTGGGGGATATAAAAATAAAAGAATACCTTAATTTATAAGGTAAAAAATTTAAAAAAAACAAAACAAAACCGGGACTGGGATCACAAGGTGTGATCCCTGTCACGATCCCAACATATCCCGGTCCCGGCCGGGACGGGAAATTCCCGGGATCAAAATGTCCGAGACCAGGCTGGAACAACCAGAACCAGGATACTTTGAACGGCCGGGACGGGAAATTCCCGGGATCAAAATGTCCGAGACCAGGCTGGAACAACCAGAACCAGGATACTTTGAACACCCCCACACACAAGGACAGGAGGAACTTCTCTGGCTGTCGAGAGGCCAGAGACTCTCCTTCCACACTCAATTCTCAAAACAAGTCCTACCTTCCTCTCTCTGCTAACCCATACATTTCAATGCTCAAAAAGTAACTTCCCCATACCCCTACCTAGGTACACAGCCCATATCCCTTGAATTAGAGCGGCTCCCTATTTTCTGGATCCGCAAAATAAACTCTCGGACCACCAGGCCCTTCCACTCCTGATTCTCTCATTCTTCTCTTGTATGTTTTCTTAAAACCAGCAGTCACATCACATTCATTGGACACCAAATAGGCTGCTAAAGACTAGAAGTTCAACTTATAACTTATCATTAGATTTCATTTGATTTAACCCACACAAAAGCACCTAATCTATCTCATTTAATTATACATTTAAGTAGACTGAAAAGAATTGCACATTAAGGTTCAAGCTGCATTGAAAGAATCTAGCAACAAAACATCAATAATCCCCGAACCGCGCATGAAAAGACAAGCATTTGGAAAGTTTAACAAACAAAAGAAAAGTGTGCATTCTATTGCTGTGCAAGTATGCTTAAATTTCAAATTCATACACTGTATCTTCGCAAGCATGCTCCTCCTCTAATTGCTTCTGAGTAACAGACACATCAAAACCCTCCTTGGGGAGGCTGAAAAGCTCTCTGAGATCCTGATAAGGATGAATGAAAAATTACCACAGTACATCACACGCTTGTCAAAGACGTTGCCAACGTACCTTAGAAACAATTAATATTCTTATAACACTCGTACCTGCTGGCTGAAGTACCGAATTTGTTCTTTATGCTCGGTTGCTGTTTTAAACAACCCCCCCTTGTATACCTGAAAATCACATAATTCCAGTGTCATGGGTTTAATCAAAATCTAAACAAGAGAACTACAAGAAAATGAATTTCAGTCAAACTAAATCTGAACTAAAAGTTTTCTGTCTCCTTTATTACTTTATCAAGAAAATATGTCGAAATTTACCTGCTTCCTATATATCTTTTCTTCAACAGTTCCGCTTGTCATTAGTCTATAGACAAGAACATCTTTCTTTTGGCCAATACGATATGCACGGTCAACACTTTGGTTATCCGTACTGCCAAGAAATAAATTGTAGAAACAACTATAATTAGAACTTGAGCATCATTTCAATGTACTTTTCCTTGGGAAGAACAATATGTAAATAGGGGAGAATCAATAATTTCAGAACCCAATGTACTCACAAATTCTGTCCAAACAGTTACAAACAAAAAAAGAATTAGCATATTAAAAGATCATCACAAAATGAGAAAAAGAAATGACCTATGATCAAATACAGTTTCTCGAAACAAGAATACAAACTTAAAGTAAATTACAGAGAACCAAACGTACAATAGTCATACTGGATTAATGAGATGGATCTTACTTTGTTAATAAATCAATATCAAAATCTATAACAAGTTACACATTTCACAAGCCATGAACCGTGTTCATTTCTCAATTTCTATACATTGCCCAACAAATCATGTCTATATCTATAATAAAATCTATAACAAGCTGTACTATTTACAAATCATAAACAGTGGAGCTCATTCTTCAAACTCAGTACACAGCATTAGCCCAATATCTAGTTCTATTTATTGAGCTACTGTTAGTGCTACAAACTACAAAGAACCAAAATAGCAGTAGCAATGAATAGTTCAATATTTCACAAAACCTCTATCTAACTAAACACAGCTTCCATTCTTATAACCCTGTGAAAGAATTCAGGACATGAAAAATCCACCTAGTTTTTAAAGATTACTTTGGTAGAAACAAAATCATAAAAATTGAGTACAGGAATAAAACTTTTAAGCATTGTATCAACTAAAAACTATGAAAACTCAACCACAATACTCGATTTAGCAACATCTTCCAATATTTTTACAGAATAATTAAATAAAATGAAGTTATAATCCTGATTTCATTGATTATACACTGAATAGATTACTAAAATCATAATCAAAGGAAATATTAACAATCAGCAGTTAGAGAAAGAAATGCTTAAAACACCTTGGGTTCCAAGCAGGATCAACTACAATCACACGATCTGCCTTAGTAAGTGTCAGCCCCAAACCGCCAACTTGAGATGTCAAAAGAAATATTGGAGCAGCAGAACCATCTTGGAAATCCTGACATTAAAAAAAAAATAAAAATAGCAATTAAATAAGAAGATTTCAGAATAATCTTTTTTGTCACAATACAAAATACTTACATTAACCGTCTTTATTCTATCACTAGCTTTTGTTGTTCCATCAATGCGTACAAATTCATAACCTTTGGACGTTATAGATTCCTGTAATATATATTAGTCAGATTTATATTAACAAAAGAATAAGATAAAATAAATTACTGGTGCAAAAACATAAGAAAATTTTTGTTTGATTGTAAAAAGGCAAGGAAAAGAAGCCTTTGGAAAACTATAGAATCAGAATCTGAACTATATTCCTCTAAACCTATGAGAATCTCCATGAAACATATGCAATATCACTTGTAACTTCAAAACATGCATATGCACTTTTATAGACTAGTACAGACAAGGACAAGTACACATAAAAGACTGATCTAACAACAAAAGACAAAGAGCACATTAAGGAGTTAATATAGTAGAAATGACTTCATAATTTCCATTATTAGGCATAACCGATCCCACATCAACACTATTTTCCATTGTGGCTTTCATCTTTCACCTGCTACAAGTAACAACAGGCAGTGGCATCCTACCAATTCCTAGTCATGACAAATAAATTTACGTAATTTGCATAAAATATATTAGTAACGATTGCCTTAGTAAGTTCAAATACAGCAATACCCTAAAACCTGGTCTCTTCTAGTGTTCATGGAGGATCAACTGTAATAAGCATAGCAAATAAAAAAAATTCTGAACTAACCTGAATAAGATTAAGCATCTTGCGAGTTTGAGAAAAAATAAGCACATGATGTCCTTGTGGGATCAAATTATCCTAAAAATATCACATAATGTACACGTCATATTATGTATAACATAATTTAGACGTCATATTATGCTAAAATATCAAGTTCTTGAAGACTACACACCAATAATGACATTATGAAAGACATTTTGCACGATACATCATGCTCGGCCTTGAACTTGTCCGAGTCAGCAACATCAGCTATGTGCAATGCCAATTTCTCCGCAACGTTAACCTCTTCTGGCTTTAACATTGAGTCCATCCCTTCCAACACATCTTCAGCTGCCCGCTTAGTCAACAAAAGCGGATGATCACAAATTTTCTTCAAAATCTAGTTCATTCAAACAAATAGTTTTCATAATTAATTTAAAAGGGAAAGATATTTGGTAAAACAAAATTTTAGGAAAAATTATAACACGTGAAAAAGCAGATCTACAAAGGTTAGAACATTATTAAGAAGGGAAGTGTAGTGAATATTATATTGATAAAATTCACCGTAAGTGCAGCAAGCGGTGAGCCATCAAATGCTGAAAGAACAATCTCACTCTTTAGAAACGCTTCATAAAGATATCTCTACACGAGACAGGAAACAGACTATAAGTTTTCAAAATAATCAACTTAAACTTGTTCCTTTTACAGTAAGAAACACATAAAATTGCATCTAACCTGAATACTAGTCAATCGCAGCCACACGATAATCTCCCGTTTCTGAGAGAGCTTTGTTGTCGAATTCTTGTCATCTTGACTAAAAACCTCACTCTTTAGGCGTCTTAAAAAGTAAGGCTGAATACGATCTCTAAGCATCTGATAAGAAACAACCAATCATCTCACTTGGGTCATTAAAAGAAATTTGATTTTAATTGGTTAATTGAAAATTCATAAAGGAGGGATGAGGAGTACACATGATACATTTACACAAGGACATGCATTGTATCAAAGGTGAAATCAAAGAAAGGGATAGAAAAGAACGCATAAAGCAAACATATTTAATGACCGCAAATAAACTACATTAAGACATTGCAACCAACTCATAAAATCAACGAAGATATAAGTTAGATGTTTAATCGGAAGAGATAGTTAGCTTATCATGTTCTAATAGTATCTTCTCGCAATTTAAAGCATATAACAAAATTAAATATCATGAACAGGGATTCTGAATAGTTTGTTTCACATGATCCTCTAAGAAGAGTGCATGTAGGTGACAAGACATGTTAGCATTAAATGTCAAGTAATATTTGGAATACTTTATGACTTTACTGCAGTATACAGATTTAGAGCAATGCCAAATAAATAAATAAATAAATAAGATAGATAGGTACATAAAAAAAGAAATAAAATAGATTTTAATGATCACAAGATAGAGAGAGAGAGAGAGAAACGGGAGGATATTTAAGAGGGAAAATCCAAAGGATATTTAAACATGTTATTCAATTTATTGGTAATGGTAACATTTTGCATTGGTAATCAAAATATTAGAACAATAGAATCAAAGACCCAACCTAAACCATTACAAATCAAATTTTGGAGCGCAAATATTATTACCTTCGCAACAGAAGAACCAACACGCTTCTCTCTCTCAGAAGCTTTTTTGTCATTTCCACGAAGTATAGCTGACTCATAATTTTCTTTAAACCTGATGTAAAACTTTAAGTGTTAAACCCATGATAATGAGAGATCAGCAGCATCATAATGCTGCATGAAAAAGATTAATACCATTTCTTATCACCCAGCAACTCAGGGCAGCAGAAATTGAACAAGGCCCACAACTCCTGTTTGAAAGTTTAAGAATGAGAATCACACAACAGGTTACCATAATATATACAAAAATTACAAAAACCAAAGCACATAATATTATCAACTACATCAATTACGAAACAAAAAACAATCTTCAAGAAATACCTTTAGATTATTTTGCAATGGTGTGCCACTGATGATTATCCGATGGGCACTTGGTATCTCTAGCAAACTTTTAGCTCTTTGTGTGCTTGGATTCTTTATAAGATGGCCCTAAGGATCAAAGCAATTTGATAAACAAAAATTTAAGCCTTACTTATTTATAATACTGATAGTGCTGGAGATTGACATAAGATTTATAAATCATTTCCTAGGACCTATAGCAGAATATTAAGGAAGGGGAAATGATGTGAAAAAGGAATATACCAGCAATCAAGAGGATTACACCAAAGGTCCTGGCTGTAAGGGTAAAGAAGAGGTGAACAAGTAGGCATTGGGTGCAGCTAGAGTGTAGGCGGTGTGTTTTGTAACTTTTCTGTTTTAAATCCTCCATTTTGGGCAGAGAGGGGGAGTTCAGTCTTTTGGTAAATAAAATGAGTTCGGAAGAGTACTGGCCCCTCAAAAATTCAGTGGCTTATGTTCTGTGTTGTGTATTTTATGTTGTTCCTTGTACTCTGTAACTGTTATTTGAGCGTAATGTCTGCCTATGGCTGTATGAGGGAGATGGGATTTGTTTGAATCATTATTTCCCATGTAATCCAACTTTATTATTGAGTAAAAGTATTGTCAGTCCCACGTTTGTTGTCATTTCTGGAATTAGCTTGTGACAAGCTTATTAGAGTTGAGGGCTCTATCAGACACACTCTGCAAAGTTGTATTTGCTAAAATTTAGAGTTCAAAAAAAATAGATGGCATCATTTAAGGCAGATGGTGGCCACCATTTTATAGAGAAAAAAGTCCAATACTCACGGACATTTTACAGAGAAAAAAGTCCGATAATAGGCACAAACATGTCTATTGATAAATAGAACCATGTACAGGAAAAGAGGATGCACAATAAAAGTCAAACCTAAATTATGAAAACTGGACATTAGTTGGGCTTCAAAATAAGTAGACTCATTCTTACCTCATCAAGGATCATATAATCCCATATGGGGCCGTCTTCACTTTCCTCATCATCAGATATATAATTCCCCCGTAATGATTTAGAATTATTGCGAACGATATCATATGTTGTAAGAAGAACACCTTTATCCTAAATGGTAATACAAGCAAATAAGGTCGATAGCATCAAATTTGTAAACTTTAGGATTATAATATTGTGTATTAACGGGAGAAAACCTTCAGAATCAAATAAATTTGAAACACTAAAGATCAGACTAACACTTAAGAACCACCATAACTCTTTTAAAAAGGAAAACAGAATGCAACTACAGGCATCTACAATTGCCAAACATGAAGCTCATTTTCAAATTGACATGTAAAACGTTTCCTTTCCCTCTGTTTATTAAAACTTATAATGCAGGAGTATAAATATAATTTTCTGTATAATATAACTTCGGTTGAACATGTAGAATGAGCTATGACCAGTACCTGGAGTATGTATTGAAGTTCATAATCTCGGAGCTTTGTACAAGTTCCAAAGTATCTGCAGCAATCAAAAGGTGAATTTTGCAATATCAAAGACATGTGTGTGGCTGTGCGAGTATATAAATTCAAATAAATAGAGTCAGACGCACTCCCTTGTCTTCTCAGAAAGACCGACAACAGATAGTTCTTTGATCCAATGTGGAAGTAGGGTTTTTGGTGCCACCACCAATGCCCTTTTAATCAAACGTGAATCGAATAAACCAGCTAGAAAACTACAAATCTGCAAGAGGAACCCAATATTCATAATATGTACTACAGATATTGCAAAACAAATGCCAAGTGTTCATTACTTACCTGCATAGTTTTCCCTAGACCCATGTCATCCCCCAGGATTCCACCCTTACCCTGATAATGCAGACACCAGAGCCACTTCAAACCATCACGCTGATGTGGATACAACATTTTTGCAATCTTGCCCACCAACTTGTATGTGGAGTGTGGGCCATTCAAAGTTATACAATTATCATTCTCAGAGTCAACATGATCAAGCACTTCAACAGAATCGTCTGAATCATCTTCTACATGTTCAATGCCTCCAGTAGCACCCTTAGATGCATCAGATGAACTGTCGCATAGGTCCTGTTGAGCTGAAAATGAAGAATCTGCACTGGCATAATCAATATTCTTATCTTCCGTAGTTTCATTTCCTAAAACCAATGCTGAACAACTTTCAAATGTATGTGCTGATTTCACTACCCGCTTCTTCTCAATTGACATAACATCAAACTTCGAGCTCAACTCATCTAATATGTCCCTAATTTCACTCCTACCCTGACTCTTCTCAATCCCAGTCGCATTTTTTGTCGGCAAAGGGGGTGAATCATAATCCACGAGGTCAGAAACCTCCGAGTCATCTAGCGCCACCATTTTATCAGTATTATCATTGTCTGCGTGTGAAACCTTGCATAGGCGACGCCGGCCTTCCATTTTGACCTTATTCTTCTTTTCCACTTCTGAAACTCACACACGAGTCACTTCAGTTTCTTGTGATATACATGAACACTACGGGGACAAGTGAAAAATAAACAAAGCGTACATACTGTGGGTATCAGAGTCGGTTGCTTCTTTAGACTGGGGAATATTGTCACCTGGATATTTAATATTTTCCTTCGTCGAGATTGTACAGAGACCATGTCGACCATCATCAACCTTGACGGGCTGTTTGTCTTCCGCTGAGCGTAGCTCTAATAGAAGACAATCGCATCAGATTAACAACGAGTCAAAAAAACAATAAAAAATCCATAACAGAGACATGGAGGAATACCAATAGGAGAATCAAAGTCGGTAATCGCAGAAAAGCGAGGGATGCTGTCATCTTCCTCGTCCTTGAATAAAGGTTTTCCCTGCTGCTGCCTTGGGCCTTTGAGCATTGTCGAGGACGAGTCGTCCTCGCCATCTGCGAAAACGAAGAGAAAATTAATCAAGCAAACTATGGTTCACCTTCTAAGAAATAGCAGAATGGAAGATAGATTTATAAAAAGGGTACCAGATAGCTTTGAGTAGGGTTTCGGAGGAGCGGAAAGGTCTTGGAGGAACCGATAATGGCTATCGTTGAGGCTTACAGCTTTCTTCCCACTTTTGCCAGCCATATTCGAATCGATGAACAAAAGGAAAGGTACCGGAGTGAAGGAAGTATATGTATATGAGAGCGAAAATGGAGTATCAAAAGGCTATTTCGCTAGGATCAATCAACGGTCCTCACCTTCCCGCTTAGAATGCAATATTTGAATTTGAGATGGACATTGAAAAATGGGATTCTCACACGAATGCCTGTGATCGCAGAAAATAGAGGGGGCATGATATGACGGCTGGGCGCGTCGCCGGAAGGAAGCTATGAAACTCCAAAAATGTCCTTAGTCGATTGGGTTTTTGTTTTACAGAATCCGTCATCTCAAGGGCTTGTTCAGTCATTTCAAGATCTCTTGAACTGTGCGTGAAAATTTTATTTTTCTTGCCAAAGTATGATGATAAAAATATTAATTTAAGATCTTTTGGAGCCACTTTAACTCGAATTTAAAAATATGTATTTTCATTACAGAGTACAGATTAGTATTTTATTAAACATTGTGGAGAAATATCAAAACAACAACAGCAAAGTTTTCACCAAAAGGCATAAAAAGCAAAAAAATATATAAAAATATTCTAAATAACACAATGAGAACAAATTTAATAACAAAGGTTGGATTAAGTGACAAGGAGCTTGCTTATGGCATATAAAGTCATGAGTTCGAATCTCATGGCTTATATGAGGATTGTTTTGATGGACCGGTGATCTTTATTTAGTTATCTAGGCTAGGAGACATGCTTCTATTAACCGAATTCCAATTTAAGGGTGGTCCATTTTCATGGAAAAAATCAAAAATGGAAGAAAAACTATTTGTAAATTATGGATAGATTTTCAAGGACAAGTCATTCACTTATTGATTTTTTTTTTTTTTGCTACACAAGGTATCTATAAGAGCGAGTCCGATAATTAATCTCTCGGATACTGTGTCGTCCAAGATGGAGGCGACCCTTCTAAACGAATTTTCTCCATACATTGTTACACAAGTGTTTCAGGAAAGCATTACCTTTCAGCCACTTACTTCATAGCAACACTCCTATGGATGTTCAAGTCTTCGTTCTTCCATTCAGTTTCCGAAGGGTCACAAATCTTCTGCATTTAAAAGCACCTATTGCCACCTCAAGGGACAAAATCTAACTATGCTAACAGGGACATTGAAAATTATCTTAGTTTATTTGTTTTTTAAAGAGTTTGTAAGGTTAATAGTATTATGATGTACGATCATTTTACTTTTAATAATAGATATTTGATACTTATCCATAAAAAAGAAGACCTCGTGAGCTTCTGAAATCCAGCTTATCTAATTTTTCCCATATCATGGACCCATTTTGTAGGGAAAATTGTAGCCCAATAAAAACTGCACTATTTATATTTTGGATTGTTGATCTGGCCTCAATTATCCAGGCCACATTCAATTATAAATTTTATGGAAGCATAAAAAAAATTAAGGGGGGGGGGGGAATGTTGCGTTATTGATTGAGTAGGGATATTAATAAAAACTATAAAATGTGAAGCTCCTCTCAAAAATAGATAAATTTACCGAAAACGATTGACCAAAAAACTTCACCACAAGCGTAATTATAAATTTAGTTGTGACCCTTGTAGGTTTTTAAACAAAAACTAGTGGGAAATTACATATGTTGAATAAAGGATAGCATAATATGAATGATAATATATTGATCTAAATAATTAAATAAAAATCAAAAGAAAAACTAGTAATTTAACATTGGACAAAATGTTTGATAAAAAGTACAGATAAAACCAGAAGTAAATATTCCCACTACAAAAAAAAAGGTATTTCGTAGCGGTGCACTTGTAGCGGTTATATTAAACCGCTACAAATTATAGTATTTGTAGCGGTTTTTACCTAAACCGCTACAAATTTGTAGCGGCAAGAATATTTGTAGCGGTTTCCTACAAAAAACCGCTACAAATTTGGCGCGAAATTCCCCCCAAAACTTGTAGCGGTTATTTTGTAGCGGTTAATGCACATAAACCGCTACAAAATACCAAAGGTCAGAATTTTGTAGCGGTTTTTACTAAAAACCGCTACAGAATTTCAAGAGACTCCAAATTTGTAGCGGTTCTGGGCAATAACCGCTACAGAATTTCAAACGTTGTGAATATTTGTAGCGGTTATTGTAGAACCGCTACAAATTTAATTATTTGTAGCGGTTAGAGTAGCGGTTATTTTGAATAACCGCTACTAATATCTGGCCTATTTATACCCCTCACCTCCTCCATTTCTCATTTTGCTCATTTTGTTTCCTGAAGTTCCTCTGAGTGGTTTATTCGATATTTGAGCGTTCAGACGAGTCTATAGGAGTTTTTCGTCAGTATTCCGCAGTATTTACACTTGAGGTACGTATATAACACGTATTTTTATTTATATTTGTATTTTTATTATATTTTTGAATAATAATGGACTAATTTCTTTTTTTAATTTGTACAGTTGATATGGCTTCAGGACAGGATAAGGGGAAGGGGAAGGCCCTTGAGGTCCCCAGACCGAATTTACGGGGTGGCAGCAGCCGGGCAGGGGGCAGAGGGAGGGGGCAGCGCGCAGGCAGGGCTACCGAGGCATCTCAGCCCATCCCCCCACAGGAACCGCAGACGATCCCACAGGCGACGACCGCAGCTGAGGTGCCTGAGGTGGAGGTGCCAGAGATTAGCGTTGAGGACTTCCTCAACGAGGAGGAGTTCGAGATCCCGATTAGTGGGTTCAGGGAGATGGAGCAGTTCCTCAATGAGGAAGAGGCTCGGGAGCAGAACAACCCACGAGGGTCGTCTTCGCGGTCCACTGGGTTTGAGGTGCAGGTCGAAGGTAAATTATTTAATTTTTTAATTTTTTAACTTTTTAACTTTGAATTATAATTTATCTAACGTGCGGTCAACTGTGCAGATGAGCAGGGGAACGTGTCGACGAGGAGGCTGGATGTGACCGGTCTGAACAGCATGGACCGGTCCCTGCGAGTTGTAGTGTCGTGGAACGAGGGCACTGACCAGCCAATCCACAATGGGGGTCACCTGCTCAACCGCTTCCTGAGCGACCTGGGATCGAATTGGATGCGGTTCCCCCTTCACTTCCCGACGTGGAGGCACATTCCGAAGGGGCCGAAGGACCAGGCTTGGGAGGAGGCGGTTCAGGTAATTAAAACTATTTAATTAATATTTTTTTAATTAATTCTATTTAATTATTTTTTTTAAATTATGGTTTTTATAATTATTGATATTTAAATGTATTTTTTTCAGCTGCGGTTTGCCGTCCGGGCCAACCGGAAGAGGTACGCCCTCGTGAAGATGGGCGACGCCTGGAGGAACAGGAGGAACCGTCTCTTCCACAGCGTGGATCGGGACGGGACGATGCCTCTGGAGCAGCTGCAGGAGAGCGTCCCGGACGGCGTGCCGCCGAACGACTGGGCGCGTTTTGTCCAGTTCAGGAGGAGCCCTGAGGCGCAGGTAATGTATTTATTAGATTTTTGATATATAATTTTGTAATTGTTAAATATTAAATTATAATATCAATTTATTTTTTATTTAATTTTAAATTATAATACATTTAATTTTTTTTTTCCAGGAGCTTGCTCGGAGGAACGCCGCGATCCGGGCGCAGCAGACGATCCACCACACAGCAGGATCGAAGACCTTTGCTGTGACCTACAGCGAGCTGGTAACTTTTCAAGTGCTTCACTTACTTTTAGCTGATTATTTCATAATTAATACTAATTGTTTTGTAATTGTTTCAGGAGATGAAAGCACAGCAGGAGAACCGTCAGACGGACTATGCGGAGCTGTACGCCATCACACACAGACACCGTGACGGGACTGCGACCTCTCAGCAGGCAGAGGCGGCGATTGTAAGTTAATTTATTATTATATTTTTTATAAAACCAAGTTAATAATGAAAAATGGTAATTATTAATTGTTTCATAAAATGGCAGGAGCGGATGCAGCTGTCGCAGGCTGAGCTGCGACAGACCCAGCCTGAGGAGTCACAGGGGTCAGTGGACCCGACGGCTCCTCTGAAGGCGGGTTTGGCTCAGCCTGAGCACCCCGGACGAGTGCGGGGGATGGGGATAGGCGCCAGACCCAGCATGATCTACGGCAGGAGCGCCGCCTCTGAGGCTGGCAGCTCTAGAGGGGTCAGACGTCGGAGGGACGAGTCGATTGACCAGCTGCGGTCAGATTTGGAGCAGACGCAGCAGCAGATGGCGCAGCAGCAGCAGCAGATGCAGCAGATGCTGCAGGTGCACGCAGATACGATGTACGCTCAGCAGACGCAGTGGCGTGAGATCGCGAACAACATGCTCGAGGGAGCATGGAGTCGCCTGTTCCCGAACGAGCAGCATCCAGCGGTTCCCCCTGTCCCTCGCTACGTCGTCCCGAGTACTACTCCTCCTCCTACTGCTCCTCCTCCTGTTGATGACGATGGTGCGGTTCAGTCTGCGCAGCGGCCCGATCCAGCGGCATCTGAGGGAGCACCAGAGGATCAGCCCCCAGCTCCTTAGTTTAGGACATTTTCTTTTCTTTTAAACATTTGTAAATATTTGAGATTTTATTTCAGAATTTTCTTATTGTGTTTTATATAATTATATTTATATTATTATATCGCATTGAAATAATTTATAAATGATTTAAATCTAAATTTAAAAAAAAAAAATTATATATATATTTGTAGCGGTTTTAACCTAAAACCGCTACAAATGTATATATTTGTAGCGGTTATTAGTACATAACCGCTACAAATATATAATAATTTTATAAATTAAATATATATATAATTTATTTTTTAAAATATATTTTAAAAAAAAATAAATTATATATACATTTATAAATAATTTATAAATGTATATTTGTAGCGGTTTTAAACTCATAACCGCTACAAATTTACTTATATATTTGTAGCGGTTTCCCTTGAGAAACCGCTACAAATATATATGTTTGTAGCGGTTACACACTAATAACCGCTACAAACACTCAAATCATTTGAATTTTGAAATTTGCCACTTTTGTGCACATTTGTAGCGGTTATCTTATGTATAACCGCTACAAATTAGAAAATTATTTTTATATTTAATGTCCAACGGCTTTAATATTAGTAGCGGTTTTATATAGATAACCGCTACTAATACGTTGAACGTTAGTAGCGGTTATAGATATAAAACCGCTACTAATACTCAACAAATACATTTTAAATTTCCCACCAATTAACGGCTTGAATAGTAGTAGCGGTTTTATATATATATAACCGTTACTAAATTATAAACGTTGGAATTTCTGTAGCGGTTTGTGTAGCGGTTTAATAACCGCTACAAAATTATAAACGTTGGATTTTCAGAATATAAGGTTCTAGGCATTCGTCATTATCTTCTCACTCATCTTCTTCTCTATACTTTCTTCTCTCTCACTTGTAGCTATGGATAAATCATGGATAAGGTTGCCGCGCAATTCTCCTGAATATTTGTACGGATTAAACAGTTTCTTAGATTTCGCATTCACTCACGCCAGCTGTAACGGCAAGATCGTCTGTCCGTGTCGGAAATGCAAGTTCAAGAAGTGGCATGCACGAAATGTTGTGATGGAACATTTGCTTGTGAAGCCTTTCCCTGACGACTATACGTTCTGGGCAGTTCATGGTGAGAAGGCCGGCATTAGATATGACGATGCTCTTCCTCGAAGTTCTCAAGTAGGCGTTCAAGTAGATGAAGATGATCCTGTGAATGATGCTGTGCGTGATGCGTTTGGATTTCAAGGCGACAACTTCAACGAAGAAGTGCACGGCTCTGAGCCGGCTTTTATGGGGAATGAAGCAGCTCGGGATTTTTTCAGCATGATGGATGAGGCAGATCGTCCTTTATATCAAGGTTGTCGCAAATATTCTAAATTATCTTTCTTGATAAAATTGTATCATATCAAGTGCTTGTGTGGGATCACGGATAAGGGAATGTCCATGTTGCTCGACTTATTACAAGATGCATTCCCCGACGCCGAGATTCCCACAACCTTCTACGAGGCCAAGAAGATCATCAACAGGTTGGGGTTGAATTATCAAAAGATTGATGCGTGCCCAAATGATTGTATGCTGTATTGGGGAGACGATTGCAGCAGGGAGACGTGCAAGAGATGTCACACATCGAGGTACAAGACAATTCGGAAGGGGAAAAAGCAGAAGAAGAAACCTGCAAAGATTCTCAGGTATTTCCCTTTGAAACCTCGTCTACAAAGATTATTTATGTCGTCTAAAACTGCGGAGCACATGAGGTGGCATGCCGTTGATAAAAATGAAGACGGTAAATTAAGACATCCGCGGGATGCAGCTGCTTGGAAAACATTTGACAACGACTTTCCAGATTTTGCGACTGACCCCAGAAATGTCCGGCTTGCGTTGGCGACCGACGGTTTCAATCCTTTCGGGAATCTTAGCACAAGTTACAGCATTTGGCCGGTAGTCTTAGTTCCCTACAACTTACCCCCCTGGATGTGTATGAAACAAAGCTCTTTCATTATGTATATGATCATTCCAGGCAAAAAGGCACCGGGTAATGACATCGATGTGTATCTCCAACCGCTTTTTGCGGAATTGCTTGACCTGTGGAATGTCGGCTTGGAGACGTACGACGCTCACAGCAAGACTTTGTTCAACATGCGTGCAGCCTTGATGTGGACGATCAGTGACTTTCCTGGCCTTGGCACATTATCTGGTTGGAACGTGCACACTGGGTCGGCGTGTCCGGCTTGCAATTTCGACTCTGACGCATTGCGCCTTCCCCACAGCCGAAAGTGGTGCTCTATGGGGCATCGGAGGTTTCTCGATGGAACGCATAAGTTCAGATTGCAACGGAATCGCTTCAATGGGAAACCAGAGAAAAGAGGACCACCTCAGACTTTGTCCGGTATAGATATCTTACAGCAGCTTGAGCATGTTGACTTCGAGTTTGGAAAAAGCGACGGTTCAGCACAAACTTGCCAAAAGACGCGCAGGACTTCGGCGCCTCAGCAGTGGAAGAAGATAAGTATCTTCTTCACGCTTCCGTATTGGAGATCTAATTTACTTCGCCACAGTCTTGATGTAATGCACATTGAAAAGAATGTTTGCGACAATGTGCTATATACGCTGCTTAACGAACCCGGCAAGACAAAAGATCACCTTCAAGCTAGGAAAGATTTACGCGACATGGGAGTTCGTGAAGACGCTTGGCCAGATGAGAATGACAGATTTACACCGGCAAAGTTTACCCTCATAAAACCGAACAAGGATGTGTTCCTCGCGACGTTGAAGAAATTAAAAGTTCCTGATGGGTATTCAAGCAACATTTCTCGATGTGTCGACTTGCAGGCTCGAAAGGTTGCTGGCCTGAAGAGTCACGACTCACATGTTCTTATGCAGCAGTTACTCCCTCTGGCTATAAAGAATACACTTCCTCCTGATGTTTCCATCGTTTTGGTGGAACTTTGTTCTTTCTTTCGGAAGTTGTGTTCTAAGGTTTTGATCGTTGAGGAGCTCGATCAGCTGCAGTCGAAAATCATTCTTACGCTTTGTAACTTGGAGATGATCTTTCCTCCGTCCTTTTTTACTGTGATGGTTCACCTCACAGTCCACCTCGTTCATGAAACAAAGCTCGCTGGACCAGTACAATATCGTTGGATGTATCCGATTGAGAGGTACTCATTTTAAATATGTGCTTTCATTTATTGTCCGTATTTTAATGTTTGCTCGTCGTCCTTTTCATCATTTTATATCAATTTTCTCTTATGTACTTCGTAGGTTCCTTGGGAAATTAAAATCTTACGTGAGGAATAAGGCGTGGCCAGAAGGTTCTATAGCTGAAGGCTATATAGGGGATGAGGTGCTATATTTTTGCTCAAGGTACTTTGATGATCTTGAGACGGCTTTCAACCGCCCGCCTCGTGTTGACGATTGTCCTGAACCTGCGCCGACATCAGGAGAATTTATCCCTCGTGTTGGTAAACCAGTTGGAGCACTGAGAACTTCAAACTAACGGCAACTAAGAAGTTCCAAGCACATAGACATGTCTTGATTAATTGCACTAAAGTTGAGCCTTTCATACGGTAAGAATTGTACACTCACATGTATGTTATTCGATCTATATCTTTCGTAACATTTCTCACTTTCATTTTACTAACGCCTTTCCATTATTAATTGCAGGGAATTCAGAAGTCATGTCAAGCGTCAGCTCAGGATCCGTACACAGACATCCTCGGAAGTTGATAGGAGGGTCCACAGAGAATTCCCGGGCTGGTTTGCTCGCAGAATACTAAATGACCACAACCCACACTCACCGGATTTCAGAGCTCTCGCAATCGGCCCTCTTGATCATGCAAAACGGTTTACAGCATACAATGTCAATGGTTTTAAGTTTTGCACGGTTTCACGGGATCAGGGATTGCAAACACAGAATTCGGGTGTTTATGGCACATTTGGGACAAGGAGTTATGCGAGCAGCAGTGACGCAAACATGCAGTTCGGAGGCGTCCCTTACTATGGCAAGCTTCTTGATGTGGTCGAGCTTAATTATCAATGCCATTTCACCGTGACGCTGTTCAAGTGTTTGTGGGCAAATACCACGACTTCTCGGGGACTGACAACTGACGACCTAGGGATCACATCAGTCAATTTCTCACGCCCGATTCATACTGGTATTTCTCAAGATGATGAGCCGTATATTCTAGCTTCAGAGGCACATCAGGTTTATTATGTCGAGGACGAGCGGCATAGGGATTGGCACATGGTCATTCATTTAAAGCTAAGAGACCTTTACGACATGGGTGAAGGCGATAACATCGCCTACGAGAGTGAGCCATTTCAGCCAGCTGATTTTGAAAACTACTTCCCTGAAGGCGATGACAATTTACCTCTACTGCGGTGAGTTTTTTTAAGTCCACATCATTTCAATTAAATTTTTTAAATTTAATAATACATCAATAACAATAATTTTTCTACAAAATTTCTGTAGGGATGGCGACGATGAGTGATCAAATTCAATTGTAAAAAATTTGTCTTTAAAAAAAATGCAAAAAATTTGTGTTAAAATAAAATGTAAAAAAAAATTAAAATAATATTTGTAGAATTCAAGTGTAAAAAAATTTTCTTTACAAAAAATGCAAAAAATTTGTGTTAAAATAAAATGTAAAAAAAAATTAAAATAATATTTGTAGAATTCAAGTGTAAAAAATTTTTCTTTACAAAAAATGCAAAAAATTTGTGTTAAAATAAAATTTAAAAAAAAAATTAATATAATATTTGTAGCGGTTATTAAACCGCTACAAAAAAATAAATAACCGCTACTAAATAATAACCGCTACATTAACCGCTACAAATAATTAAACCGCTACAAAAATATAAATAACCGCTACTAATTAGTAACCGCTACATTAACCGCTACATTAACCGCTACAAATAATACGTAAATCCCTATAAATACCCTTATCACAACTCATTTCAAACACTCCCCAATTTCTTTTCACCTTACCCTTCTTTCATTTCCTCTCATTTACAACTTCTTTCGTATGAATAGAGGAGCTGAATAATACGATCAAATATGGTAACAAGATTTTCAATTTCTTTTAGAATACTTCTTTCCTTTCTATAAAATTTATTCTAAACATCTTTTTTTCTAGATATATCTTAACTCTATCTCATTTTCATCTATTTTTCATATACAATTACATTATATTATAAAACATAATAATTCCTTATTACCTAACTATCGTTAATAATATTATTAATATAATTTTATACTAATTATATTCAATTACATTTTTTCTTTTTAATTTATTAATAAGTTAAACTATTAAATAATAAACTAATTGAAATAGATAAAATAATAACAAATTAAACTATTTAATATAATATTGAAAAAAAAGAAAAAAATCAACGTATATATTTAAAAAAAATTTTAAATATTTGTAGCGGTTATTAAACCGCTACTAAATAACGCGCCTTTTTAAAGGTAAATTTAAATTTTTTGGCGGCAAATTTGAATTTCATGAAATTAATAGCGGTTCTAAGAACCACTACTAATTTCATGAAATTCAAATTTGGTAGCGGTTTCTTAACCGCTACAAATAAAAAAAGTCATTTTTAACAAATTTTCATTTTTATATATTTGTAGCGGTTTTTTAACCGCTACAAAAAAAAAATCTTTTTAAAGCTGTAAATAAAATTTTTTATATTTGTAGCGGTTATATAACCGCTACAAATATCTCTTGATTTTGTAGCGGTTACTATTAACCGCTACAAAGTTTGTAGCGGTTATTTTTGATTGAGTAGCGGTTTTATAGAACCGCTACAAAACCGCTTGCAACGTACGATTTAGTAGCGGTTTTTCTAACCGCTACTAACATAGTTTGTAGCGGTTAGAACCGTTACGAATACCTATTTTTAACCGCTACTAAATCACGTTTTTTTTGTAGTGTCCAAGGGACCACCAAAGAGTGTTTGGATTAACTTCTTAAAAAAAAATGGTAAAAGTGATTTTAGAAAAAAGATTTTATGAAAAAGGTGATTTTGATATAAATAACAAACCTTCAACTAGTATCGTTTGAAAATATTATTATCTACACCTGATGCACAGACAAATTCAGTAGTTATAAAGATATTTATTGTTTTATTTACAAGAGATGCGTCCTTAAGAATTCAGCATGCACTTAAATATATTCCATGCTTAATAGAAATGAATAGAAAATTTTCTTTAACCCAGAAAAGGATAGAAGGCCATATATTGTGTGTGCCTCCCTTTTATCTGTTACTCCCTCCGCTCCTAATTATAAGACAAAGTTGACTCTTTTGGAGAAATTAAGGAAACCAATTAAATTACTTTAGAGTGTTTATATTTTTAATATCTTTAGATTATATATTAGTTTATTAGTCAAATTAATTAGTTTGGAGAAAAAAAAATATAAAAATATAAATACTTTAAAATAATTTAATTGGTTCCTTAATTTCTCCAAAAAAATCAACTTTGTCTTATAATTAGGACCGAAGGGAGTATTTGGTAATGTTGACATTTTATTAATATCATTTTGTTTTATTATTAAAAAAAATATGTGTACCTCTCTTTTAACATAGTTAAAATTAATTGAACTCACCCTTTATAAATGATTATATACCCTAACATAATTTTTTCCACCATAACTTTCGGGGAAAAGATGCAACTATTAGAAAGGATAATGAGTTCAACCTAATAGCAAAAAGCTCATTTATAAGGGACATATCCTGAGTTTGATACCTACTCTATACCCTTTTAAATTTTAAAAAAATGTTGTCTCTCTGAATATATACTAACATTATAATAAATTAATAATAGCTAGTAATTCAACACCTTCAACGAAAATACTTGTGGATTAACTACTCGGAGAATCATTGTCTTGATCTTTCATCCTCCATCAAATAATATTAGAAATCGTCACCTGCATAGGTTTATAATATAATTCATTAGTTCCATTGTGATCTGACAAATGATAATTGAAATAATACAATTTAAAGTGATAAAAATTATGTTAGGCATCACAAATTAATAACCAAATCAATCTCAAAATATTTTATCTCTGATAAATCAAACATGACACTATATTTAATATTGGTTTATCTTAAAATTTTAGAATTTGACATGTTAATTAACTTGTACTTCTAAATTAAGTATTTAGCATTCTTCCCATCCTAAACATAAGAGCTAAGTACATGAGTTTACTCCATGATACAAGACCTCAAGAACTAAGTGCATATTTGGATTAACTTTTGAAAAATAGTTTTTATGATTTATGAAGTAAGTATATGAGAGAAATTGCCTCAACTTACGGAAAAGGGCTTCTGAACCCAGAGTTTTGTGGTTTAATTTGTTAAACATGTAATTGGTCAATGTTAAAGACATTTTCCATCAAGAGAGAAGTTTCTAATACCAGCCCCTCCATTTGTGGGGGGACTCCACCTGGTGCACTGGATTGCCTTTTGGATAGGTTTCCAATACAAATAATTAAAAGGATACTCTAGAAAACCAACTCATTTTTTTTTATAAATAACTAACTAAACTAATTTTCATTAATTTGTACGTATTAATTATCTAACTCTTGTATTTACTAACCAGAGAAAGTATAAACCATGAGGCACCTACGCACCTCAGTATCTTGAAAAGCCTTCGAGCTCGATTGCTAAGACGAGGGGTGATGCTTTCATTGATCTTCTGCGGTTGGCACTGCGTATGCTTAATTTGGCTACTTGTTATTATTGGCGATGAAATTGCAACACCATGTGGGCTCACTTCCTCATCCAATTGCGAACGGTATTTATGTTTGGATTCTTGTAGCACTTTTCTCACTACGGCGAGATTGAATACATGATTCTTGTAGCCCATAACATCATGATTTGCCTACATTATTGCAAACACAAAGATAATTATCCAATAATCCGTTTGGTTGACAGAATCAAACTGTTACATGAAATGTAATTGATGGGAATGCAATCAAATATATTATTTATATTTTATTAAATTAACATAAAAATAAAGAGATATTACATTCAGATCCTATACAAGAGAAAAAAATGATAAAATGGTTTCTTAAAGTTGTCAATGACGTCCCTAAACTTGTCAATTAAATGATTTGAAGCCTCTGAACTTGTCAATGAGACAATTTTTTCATTTTTTCTCTTGTGCAGGACCTAAATATATTTCTTCTAAAAATAAAAGGATGAATGTTTGATCAAGTGAAGGAGAGTACGTATGGAGGAGACATGGGCAAATAATGTCTTTTTTTTTGTATTCCTGTTTGTGGTAATCTATGTAATAAAGATACATCTAACTACACCTAAGGAAATCAAAACAAAAATCTTATTCAACCTTTTACATCAGGATTATAAGTAATCAAAACAAAGGGACCATAAGTTTGTCATTGAATGATGAAATCCGAACCATTTGCATGACATTTTTTGAATAGTTCATATTAAAAGTTCAAAATTTATAATTCTATTTTTTTACAAAGTGATAGTTAGAAAATAATTTTCTTTTTTCATATAAAAAAAGAAAATTATTTTATTTTATTTTAGTTTCTGCGTCTATTAAAATAAAAAATCATAATCGATAAAAAAGTAGAAATATTAACTTTTGAACCGCTCAAATAAGGTAAACTCATTTTGTTATCTATGTGATCCTTCAGCACATAATTTAGCCCCTGAAGTGAATTCAATATAATATCCAAAAAGTTGATTCAATTAAAACTTCACATTAGACTAATTAACAAATCCTGAGCAACCAATGATGTACCTTATTTTTCATTTCGGCCAACTTAGCTTGAAAAGTCTTTTGCCTTTGATGCCTGTGTTTCCATTCACTGGATTCTTGTGCCAATCGGACATGATTATTCCAGTCCAATTTTCTAAACCCCGTGCCCATAATATCACGATTTGCCTACATTATTGCAAACACAAAGATAATTATCTTTGGTTGATAGAATCAAACTGTTACATGAAATGTAATGGGTGGAAATGTAAAGCAATAAAAATTACTACCTCCGGTCCTAAATATAGGACATAGTTTGTAATGTAATTTGCATTACAAACTATGTCCTATATTTAGGACCGGAGGGAGTACATAGTTTTGTTTGGTATGCTATTTTTTTCATAGAAAATTGAGAATCCAATGTATTACTATTTATATTTTATTAATTTAACATAAAAATAAGTAGAGGACAATGGTGAGTGTTTGGTAGGAGGAGATATGGGCAAATAATATCCTTTTTCATATTCCCACATTTTGTGATCTCTACTCATATGTTCTAACAGTGTAATAATGATACATTTACCTAGAGGAGTCAGCATTACAAAATGTAATCCTCTTTTATATTACATGTACAGCCACAAAATCAAATTTAACCTTTTAGATCAGGAATCATTGCATGATGAAATCTGAACCATTTATAACAAATTTGAATAGATCAAATTAGAAGTTTAGAATTTATAGTTTTATATAATAAATTTATTTTGTTTACAAAGTGATATTAGAAAATTATTTTATTTTAGTTTCTGCATCAATTAAAATACAAATTTATAAAAAATAATAATATCAAATTTGAATGGCAAATATTAGGTAAACTCATTCTGCTATGGTTTGCTTTAATTTAACCAAACTAGTAGCAACAAATGTTTAGGCAATAAAATGAAGATTATAATGGAAACATAAAAGTGAGGTATTTAATATAAGTTGGAATAAGAACACGAGAATACCTTCCGGGCGGACAGATCAGATAACCTACTTCTGTGTTTGGCTCTCTTTGAATAAAAAACAGAATAAAAAACAGACTCAGCTCTGACAGCGGGGAAAAAAACAATGAAAAAAAAGCAGCTCTAATTCTGTAAGAGGTTTATCTAAAAGATTCTCGATATAATTAGGAAGACGTTTCAAATACCACACATGGGTTATTGGGCATGCCAGTTTAATATATTCCATTTGATATCTCCGTATCCGAGAATCAACAAATTCTATTCCGCATTATTGCTCATATCACAATAAAAAAAATTTAAAAAAGGAAGACAAAAACATGGATCTTACTCATATTTGAAAGTACAGCTTTTTTTAAATATAGAGTTGGTCTAACGGGTGAAAGGCTCTGCTCAATCCCTCTAAATTCAAAGTTTGAATTTCAGAGAAGACACTTGTGTTGCAGTCATGAACCCCAAACTAGATAACAGATAATAATATTAAAAAAAACCTTTTTTAAAGGGGAAAAAAAAGTTACAGCCAAGCTGGAAAATTTGAGCCACACCTCTTGATCGATAGAATCATATATGAAGAAAAAGTTTGAATAAGCATAAAACCTTACCTTGTTGCTTCATAATTTTCAGGGTCATCTTCATCATCTGATGCTTCTATGGAGATAAGTACATTGTGGTGACTAACTCCAGCTATGCCTAGACTTCTCAAGAAATCTATATGTTCTTTAAAAGACTCATCCCTAAACAAACACAAATACTGAGTCGGCAACAAGAAAATTACATTCCACCCATTACTTAGTTTATCGCACTTTTCGTGTGGTGACAGTTTGTTTCAATTATTTTTTAGAAAATAGCTTCTGAGAAAAAAAGAGAGTGATAAAAGTAATTTTGGTGAAAAAAAGCAGGAAAAATAGCTTCTAGAAAATTATTGTTTTCTTGCTTTTTGTTTTAGCTTTTTAAAAATGTTTTCATGACGTTTAAGGTGAGTGAGTATGTGAAGAATTGTTTAGGTGACGTAACCAAAACCATAGTTTTAATGGTTAAAACCTATTTTGGGTTTTGGACCACTGTTTAGTTACTCTATTTTTGAAATCATGGTTTAATTTGGACCAAATGGTTTTAAAAGCCAATCCAAAAGCAACGTATTAAATTTAAAATATAATTGAGCTTTCATTGAATTTTATAATCATCAAATAGTAGCTTAAGATTATCTCATTTATACATTAAAACTATTTAATGCTCAAATCTGCATGTAGGCATGAAAAAACAAATGCAGTCAAAAGGTTGAGCTACGTAGCAAGGAAGGCATGCATTTAGTGGAAAAAGATTATCACATCATAAAAGATACTCCCTCCGGTCCTAAATATAGGATAAAGTTTGTAGTGCAATTTGCACTACAAACTTTGTCCTATATTTAGGACCGGAGGTAGTAGTAATCAAATTTTGAAGTTATAATTCAAAACTCATACATTGTCTCTTCCCAATCATACTTCTTCTCTAATTGCTGCAGGGTTTCAGATACATCAAAGCCTTTTTTTGGGAGAGTGAGAGGATATCTGTGATCCTGAAAAGAATGACGAAGAAATAATACCTCAGAAACATCATCCTATGAAATATATTTGTTGCCAACATACATACATCGTAAACAAATAACACTCGCCAATGACTTTATAGTCCAGTGTTATGAAAGCTCCTTCGTAAGTGGGAGGTGACTTACATTCCAGCTGAAGTGACGAGCTTTTTCTTTATGCTCAGTTCCTGTCTTACACAATCCATCCTTGAATACCTAATTAAAATCCCAATAATTCTGAGTGTGAAAGGTCAAAGGGCACAACCAAAATCTAAAACATCAGAATATGAAATCCATTCAAATACAACAGCTAAAAGAAAAATCCTTTACTTGCTTCCTGTATGCTTTTTCTTCGAGTGTTCCACATGTAATTAGTCTATATGCAACAACAACTTTCGTTTGACCAATACGACATGCACGATCAACAATCTGGTCATCCGTACTGCCAAGAAAAATATACATATACATATATATATGTATGTATGTATATATGTATAAGGTCCAAACATTTGTTACATTCTATAATCAACATTTTGAGGTACTTTTCCATAGAGGAACAAAGCCCAAGTCGTTTCCACATGTAATGGCTTGATTAGTTGAAATATGAAATCAGATTCAACTAACAATATTTGATTGAAACATCTTCCAATATACTGCCACCGTTGCTTTTTAATAAGATGGAATTGTTAGGTATGCTTTGTTCCTTTTTATAAGATAGATCTAGGGGCTGTCCCAAATTTTTTTTGTAAATTCCCAATTTTATCCTCACTAGAAAAATTACTCATACCATTGTCGTATTTAATTGCCTCGTTTGACTAAACTAAAGCACTCAAAATAACATATTCTCTCCTTTCCACATAAAAGAGGACATTTTTGAAAAATAAAATTCATTTTTTACATGTTAATTTATTATATCTAACTAATTTCAACTAACTTTTCGAATAACGCAATTCCGTTAATTCTATCTTATAAAAAGGAACATAAGGAGTGCTGAATACTTTATTATCAGCTACTAGTTAAAGAAAGAAATTCTTAGGGTGTGTTTGGTTTGAGGGTAGGGGAGGATAGGTAAATTACCTTTTTGGGCAGGTCCATTCCAAAATTTACCCTAAACCCCTCCCCTCAAACCAAATATACTCTTAAAGAAGCACCTTGGGTTCCAATCAGGGTCAGTCACAATCACTCGATCTGCTCTAGTTAGTGTCAGCCCTAAACCGCCAACTTTAGATGACAAAAGAAAAATGGGCGCTACAGCATGTTGTTGGAAATCCTGACAATAAAAGAAAAAACCATAGGTACCAGAGGGGAAAAAAATAAAAAGCTTCTCATAATTCAAAATACTTACATCAACGATCTTTGTTCTGTCCTCGGCTTTTGTTGTTCCATCAATTCGTAAGAATTTATAACCTTTGGACAATAGGGATTCCTGTAAAACATAACTTTCAACTTTAGATTAACTCAAGATGAATGTGGTTAACATAAAATAGTGATGCAAAAACACAAGAATATTTTCGGCCTTGTTTTTTGATTCAACACAAGAGTGTCCTTTCAAACTCGTGACTTGATTGGTGAAACTATAATACTGTCACCTTTAAGCCAAAACCTCCAGTGGCAGGATTTTGGCCAATCAAATCATTACAATTGTTAAAAAGGGGTGAACCTGAGAACAAGGCTTCCCATTAGGTGGGGTCTAGGGAGGGGTAAATGTGCGTAGCCTTATTCTCATAAAGGGATAGACTGTTAATTTGAACACTGACTTCTAAGTCACATGAAGGCAATATGGAAAAAAACAAAGAACCAACCTGAATAAGATCAAGCATCTCGAGACTTCCAGAAAAAATAAGTACATATGATGCCCCTGTGGAATCAAATTACCCTGCAAAAAGAATGGCATAATTATATAGTACAAAAAGTAGACAATAATATACCAAACTATTAAGTCACTTGAAATTTAGCACCCACCAATAGTGACATTATGAAAGATATTTTGCACGAGATTTCATGCTCAACTTTGAATTTGTATGTGCTCCTAACATCTTTCATGTGCAATTCCAACTTATCTACAAGATCAGCCTCTTCTATACGTAGCAGCTTCTTGTCTTTTCCTTTTGACAGTTCTTGTTTACTCAACAGAAGAGGATGATCACATATTTTCCACATAATCTGCTTTCAGTTAAGTAGTTTTTGAAATTAACATTAAAAACGAAAGATACAACTAAACAAAAACTTAAGATTGTGACATATGAGAAATATGAGAACTCACATTTACAGAAGAAAGAACACCACCGAGAAAGATACTACCTCTATTTCTTTTTATAAGAGACACTTAACCAAATCACATCAAGTTGGTTAAAATTGGTTAGAGTCAATAACTATGTAAAAATTGTAACTTTTTTCTCAAAGAAACTGGGGGAGAGAGTATAAGAGAGAGAATAAGGAAATTATTATAATAAAAGAGATTTTGTAAGAGAAACAATGTGTGGTGGAGAAATAATGTAAGAGCCTAATAAGGGGGAATGATGCTTAGGGGCTGTGTAATAATAAATGTACTGATATTAAAATGAGTAATTAAATGGGGCAAAATAGGAAACTAACAACGTCTAAATGTTTCTTATAAATAGGAGTAAGCTATAGGTGGTGGTTGTTTTTTTATTAAAAGGAACGTAAAGAGTAGTAAATAAAGACAATTCACCTCAAGTGCAGCAAATGGTTCTCCATAATCCCATGTTTTATCCTCAACCGAACTCAGAAATTCTATGTAAAGATGTCGCTACATCGGAAAGAAAAGTTTAATTTCAAGGTAGCTTTGATTAAAAAACTTGTGAATGTGAGAATAAATTAGAAAAAAAAAAATTGCATCTCACCTGAATATTGGTCAGTCGTACCCACACGACAATCTCATGTTTGTTGGAAATTTTAGCCCCAACAACTTCACTCTTTGTACGACGTAAAAAGTAAGGTTGAATACGATGTCTGAGCTCCTGATCAGAGAGAGCAATGATCTAAGTTGGGTTGGAATAAGAAACTACAATGGGTTTCTTTCGAGATAGAGGAATTACGTAGGGGCTTCTGATATTTAGTAGTTTCTAGTTTGCTTTTATATTCACTTCCAGTGTATAAAAAAAAAAAGAAAAAAAGAAAATTGTTCTTAATTGATATTGGTTCTCTCTCTGTTTTTTTTTTTTTGCCAGAAGATATTGGTTCTCATAAGAATACAATTGAATTAATTTTGCCACATGTATCTTAATAAAATCAAAATCAACTAGGTTGCGAATGGCATAGATGCAATGAGAATAGAGCATAATAATTTTATTTTTTTGTTGATGATAATAAACTTATCCCATCAATTTGTCAATTTCAAACCTTTTCATTTTGTCCATATCAGCCCTATTAAACAAACTATGAGCATTGGGACTAATGCCATAATTGAGAAAACCACAAGGACCAGGTAAAAAATACAGCAATTTGATTAAAAATCAAATGAAATTATAAGGACTGATCAGATTAATTTTTCCTTAATAATATGCTAATATTAATACTTTCTTGCAATTTGATACATACCGTTAGGGGCTGTTTGCTATGAGGGGTGGGGATGGAAAGTGAAAGGAGGAAATTTTTTTTTAAGTTGAACTTGAAAAAATTACAAAAGGAAGGTTAAAACCTCTTAATAAATTTTTCTTGATCTTTTATCTTCTTTTTTCTATTAAAATTTTATAACTCCATTTTTACAATTTTTCTAAATTTGATCACCTCATAAAAATTTCTCCTCCCCTCCAAATCCCGCAAACCACACAGCTAAAGAACAATGATATATAGAGCAAATGCTTTGTCATCAACACAAGGATGAGAAGAAAGGGAGAATATTCACGATAGAACATGTATAACCATGTTACTCTAATTATTGGTAATGTAAAAATTGTAATATTGAAATAACAGAACCCAATAAAACCAGAACCAAACCATTAGAAATCAGAATTTGGAAGTTCAAATATGAAAACCTTTGCCACAGAGGAACTCAACCGCTTGTATTCCTTGTTAGCTCTTTTGTCACGTCCATAACTTATGTGCCTCTCAAATTTTTCTTTAAACCTGATATGCACAAATTTTAACAGTTAACCCAATAATTAACAAACTTAACCGCATCATGAAAAAGAGTAATACCATTTACAATCACCGAGCAACCCAGGATTGCAGAAATTGAACAAGGCCCACATCTCCTGTACAAAGTTTTAAGAAAGAAAATCACACAACAGGTTACCTTAAAAAAAACTAAAACCAAAGCAGATACTACTCCCTCCTGTAGTAAGTATAAGACTCGGTTGATTTTTTTAAGGAGATTAAGGAAGCTAATTAAATTACTTTAGAATATCTATGTTTATTGTTTTTTCTCAAAACTAATTTGTTTAACTTATAAACTGATATATAATTGAATCAAACATATATATGATATGATTAAGTAACTTATTTAGCTTCCTTAATCTCTTAAAAAAATTAATTAGTTCTTATATTAGAACCGGAGATAGTAATATATTTTGAAAATACCTTAAGATTATTTTGCCATGGTGTGCCACTGAGGACTAAGCGGTGGGGACATGGTATCTCTTGCAAAGTTTGAGCTCTCTGTGAATTTGGATTCTTTATTTGATGACCCTAAGGTTAAAAGCAATTTGACAAGCAAAAAAAAAAAAAATTTAAACCTTTATCTTTTATAATACAATATCAAAAGTGTATTTGTTGAAATTTAGGTTTAGAGTAAAGTAGATAGCAGAATTCAAAGGCATCACAAGGCAAACATCACATACATACCTCAACCCTCTACCTTATTTCCAAAAAGTGACATTCATATATACATACCTTTTTGTTTTCAAAAGGAAAATTCATGCCTAGAGTTGACTTAAGTACTAATAGATGGAAATCCTACTATGAAACAAGACATCAATTGGAATTTATAACAAGCAAAAACTCATTCTAACCTCATCGAGTATCACATAATCCGGCCATTTGGGGCTGTCTCGGTTTTTCTCATCATAAGATCGCAAGTGTCTGAGCTCACTTAATGACTTAGAATAGTCACGAACCATGCCATATGTTGTGACAATAACACCTTCTTCCTAAAAGGTAATACAGGAAAATAGGACTAATAGCAACTTTGAAAATATTGTAGACGTTTGCACTTCCATGAAAGTTTCATAATCAAATAGATTTCTGACACTGATAGAAGCTTAAACCAACACACTTGACAAAACACTCCGAATAAGCTCAATTTCAAGTTGGCGTATGTATATACATAATTTATTTCATTTCCTTCTACTTCCTGTTATAACTTAAGATAATGAGCATGATTTAGCTTGCTGCTTATATATCATAACTTCAGTTGAGCATGTGGAACAAAATATAGGATCTAATTTGAGAGTTAATCTTGATCCAAAATGCAAAACCTATTTCCCATCCTTGTCGACGCTCCCTCGCCAATAATCAAGTAAGAGGGAGATAGAGAGAATTAAGGAAGATAATTAGAATCGTTTTAAAAAATAATGTTATATTAACTAATTTCCTTGATTAGGTAAAATGTATCTTATACACATATACAATACCTGATGTATGCAGTAAAGTCCTTCCTCTTGGGCTTTTTTAAAAGTTCCAAGATATCTACAGGAGAGCACAAGTTAATGAATTTTTCACAAGCAGACACATAATTAGGTCTGTGAATGGTAATAATATTCAAATGAATAAAGTGAGGGAGCCTCACACTCTTGTCTTCTCAGAAAGACCAACAACAGATAGTTCTTTGACCCAGTGGGGAAGTAAGGTTCTTGGTGCCACCACCAAGGCCCTTTTAATCAAACGTGAATTGAACAAACCAGCTAGGAAACTACAAATCTGCGCAAGATGAACCCGATGTTCGTGAATTATGTAATTACAGATATTTCAAGACAAAAGCATTGTGCGCAGTGTTCATTAGTTCCTTAATTATTACCTGCCTTGTTTTTCCCAAACCCATGTCATCTCCCAATATTCCACCTTTCCCCTGACAATGCAAAGACCAAAGCCACTTCAAGCCATCCCGCTGATGTTCTAGCAACATCGCTGCAATTTCACCTTGCAACTTGAATGTACAATTTGGGCCATTCAATGTTACAGAATTTTCACTCTTAGAAGCAAAATGATCCAATTGAACAGAATATTCTGAGCCATTTTCCACCGATTCTTCAATGCCACCACTAACAATCTCAGTTGCACCGGATGAACTAACACAGGGATCTTGTTGAAGTAAAGTTGAATAATCTGCTCCAGCATAGCCAAAACCCACGGGGTCAAAAACTTCTGACTTATCGAGCACCAGTGACAAATTAAAGGATATTTTAGGATATCAGATATTATTTTTATACATAAAGTGCCTTTTATCATCATTAATAATAAGAGCCTTTCAGTTCATTTTACTATCCCGACTACCTAAAGTAAAAACTAGAGTTTTATCAGCATTTCTTTGTGTGGTAAATATAACACCTTGCAGAGGCGACGTTGCTTTTCCATGTTAATGTGGATTCTGATGATATATATATATACACAAACACATGGGTAAGATAGAAACAAAGAAAGTATACATGGTCATCTGCCGTGAACGGCTTTTCATAGTGGCAGAAATAGTGGGATACACTATACTTACCGCCATGTTCTTCACTTTTGCTGTCGTTTGACGAAGCTTCAACATCTTCTCGCCACCTTGGTAACTTATCATCTTCATCATCTGTGACAGAAGGACGAAAAGAAAACACTAATCCAACAAACTAATTAATGTACATCATCTTGCAAGAGAGTGAGTAGGTACCAGACGAGTTTGTTGAGAAATTATTAGGAGCGAAAAGGTCTTGGAGGATTCGATGAGGGCTGGGGTTGGAGCTCAATGGTTCGTGCCCATCTATATCCGCCATGGGAGAAGAGGAAAGAATATTGAAGAGAAGAAGAAAAAACTACGAAATTGTAGCGAAGACTTTATGACTGAATACAATACAATATATAATGGACTTCTTCATCAGCTTTGATTGGAAATACTTATTTCATTTTCCGTTCAACCTCGGGAAGCTAACACTGACTGGCACAAGAGAAGTAGGCTGTGACAGTTCCTCTCCGCGCCGGTACTGAATATGTGAAATTACAAACCTGTCCCCAGTCCTTTGAGCTTCAGGCCGGCTTTCACCGCAGTGCGCTGGTCCATTGCTATTTGCTAGGCCTTATTTAGTCATTTCATTTCGGGTTCTCTTCAATTGGGCGCCAAAATAAAACCTCCACTCTCATAGGCATAAAAAATGAATAATTAATTTTCACGATTGTCGAATCAAATGGTCAAGTGTGTCATTCCCAATTCCTCTTCTTTCCGTTATGCATGCCAAAGCAAAATTGGTTAACTTTAAAATTTGAATAATTTTTAGGAAAATAAATTGTCCCGTGCCATTTTTTTTCATGTGAATTTATAGATAAATAATAATATTTTAAAAAATAAGACATGTATGAAATCTTAACATAATGAATAATAGAAGGAACTTATGGTAAGTGTTATCCTCATTTTTTATTTTTAATATGTTTCTAACGTATCTGGTGAAAAAGCGTATCTTTAGTAACTGTTTGAGTTTTGTGGTAGTAGAATGTATTTTTCCGTGACCGTAACAAATAAAAACTAGGAACTTACTAGTGTAAATATTAAAGAACAAATTTAAAGGATTAAAACTATACTTTAGTTAAAATATTATTTGTACTATTAATAATCTTTTTTTCCCAAAACTTTTAATAATCTTATTAAAAAGTAAAAAACAAATATCAATAATGAAAAACTATTTTAATTATTTTTCCTTTTTAATATTCACTCTCTATTCCTAATTAATTCAAAGGGGCCACTAAGCTATAGTACATAGAGAAATTCTTACATGCTTCAGGAATGATACGTAACAGATTTTAAAGAACAAACAAAAACTAGGAACTTACTAGTGTAGTGTAAATATTAAAGAACAAATTTAAAGGATTAAAACTATATTTTATTTAAAATATTATATGTACGATTAATAATCTTATTAAAACGCAAAAAACAAATATCAATAATGAAAAGCTATTTTAATTATTTTTCTTTTATAATATTCACTCTTTATTCCTAATTAATTCAAAGGGGCCACTAAGCTATAGTATATAGAGAAATTCTTACATGCTTCAAGAGTGATACGTCATGTGAGCTCTGTCCAACAAAAGCACAACTCAAATCATTTAAATTTTAGTTGGTTGGTTACTCATTAGAAGTGATTTGCATTTTCTTTTGTTTTTTTTTAAAAAAAATATTGGCTGATCATTTTGTTTTTTGTTTTTAAAAACAAGATGTTTAATTTTCTTAAAAATAATCCAAGTTATTATGTTTTCATTGAATAAGGTTTAGATGAAGTGGCACTTATATATTCATGCTTGTCTCTAGCCATGAAACTTTTCCCACCCAAGCAAGACAAACCTACATCTACGTGCATTCATGTCCATGCTCAAACCAGAAAGAACAATAAAGAGGACAATGAAAAATGACAATCAAATACTACTAATTCCTGAAGAAAAAGGAAATTAGGGAAAAGTTAACTTAAAAATATAAATGCCATCACGAATGTATCAATGAATTACTAAGAAATTCTAAGCCTATGACAATTAATTACACCATTAAATAATTTAAATTCACATCCCCTATACTATCCCAAACAGTAAACCGTATTTATTATTAATTATTAACTAATTAATAATCTCCTAAAAAACGGTTAAAAGGGGAAAAACCAAAACAAAAAAGACAAGCTTCTGTTAATCTTCTCATATTACTTCTCTATTTGTATGTATCTCTATGAATATCCCTCCTTTAATCTCATAAAGTATGAGGTAGAGTCATTGTCAAGAATCAAGATATCGAGGTATAATATGTACCTCAGATCAGTCATAGGTCAAGGCAAAGAAGCCAAAAACAGAAGATCATCAAAATGTGAAAAGAAATCCACAATTCATCTTCCCCGAAAAATAGAGAGTCTGATGATCGATTTAATTTCTTGCATGAAGGTGAAGAACCACAGATATTCAGACAAAAGTTTCTCCGAATTCCGATCACGAATTCATAGACTTAGCTAATGGCATTTCGCTCTCGTTTGAAGCAACCGACAACGTCCTCTGCAGTCCGCCGCGTGCCACGGCGGCTCCGGCTTCTCCGAATTGAACATCTCCCTTGCCATTTGCTTGACCACCTGCACCCTCAATATCTCCTTTTGAAGAGTAATTCCTCTCATTTACAGCTCTTCCTCCTCCATCTCCAAACCTAACCCTAAATCCAATGGCACGAGAAACTATTCGATATATGAAAGTTAAGAGCCAAAACGCCCATGGAAGGCAGACTAATAACACCCCAGCCTCCGGCAACCATGACGCCACCTGGTCCTCAGGAAGTAACACGTAAGCGGCGAGGCATGCGCCGCCGGCGATGATGCAGATGAACAAGATACAAGCGGTGATCCATATGTATGCGCGGCCATTGCTATATTCTGGTGCAGGCATTGATTGGATGAGAAGGAGTTGATGATGATGAAGAAGAAGAACAATATCAAAAACGTGATGAAGTACAGCAGATCATGGATTCATCTTTATCATCGTCCATATTGTAATTATCAAAATTGTCTTAATTTGAGAAGGTAGATTCAATGAGATCATAATGGTTCCATTAGAGGGGGATTGTTTTTCAGACGGTGTGTATCAAATGGTGAACAACATTGTTCAAAGTTGTTGGCAAAAAAAAAAAAAAGGTTCAAAGTTGATTTCACCGACGAGAAGGCATGTGAAATGAAATTTGCTCACAAAGAGTGAAAGAGAGAACGAAGCGGGTTCCAATTATGGAGGCACAGGTTGGGAATTTGAGTTTGCCTCTAACCTCAGGTATTTAGTGCATGCCCGTTTAATTTAAATATATACATACATAGAGAGAGAGAGAGAGAATCCGTGTAATTAAAAAAAATATAAGGAATGTCAAAATATTTTACTCAAAATATAAAATTTATTGTAAGAAATTGCAATGTTTTGATAAACCATAATTTATCAATGATACCATGCTCAATTTCACGCGTATGCATATATCTAGACTCTTGCTAATAATATGCAAAAGAAGCATAAATTATTCATAGTTAATAATAGAATGAACCAATCTTTTATTAGTTAAATTCTTAAAAAGATTAGTTTAACGATTTTATATATTTAATCTCAAATTAAAAATGACTCTTTCATTAATTGTTAATTTCTTATCCTCCAACTTTTAACTCACTTATAACTCAATCCCTTAACTATGATTCGGCACAACTCAGGCTCTAATCCAGATGTAAGCACCACATCAGATCTCATATCCCAATAAACGCCACATCATATAGTGAATAAGCATGAGGAAAAAAGAAAGATAGTTTTTTAATTTATGCCATTATATAAGTATACATTATATCGTCTAAATAATTTAATAAATTATTTATAAATTTATCAGCTTAGGTTTAATCCTAAGTTTCACATCCATCGTCATTCACATACACTCAAACTTGCATTCACATCAATCATTTTCCCTTACCTTTCTTCTCTTTGATTGCTCGAAATAACAATGCTAACCCACTTATTCTCCCTTGATTTGCATCATCCACTAAAATGTAATAATTGTTGTGAGTTTATTTTATTGTCAAATAAAATATTATAATTGTCTGGGCAATAATTTGTAAAAATGGATTTTACTTGGGGAAGGTATCAACAACGTAAAGAGATTAATGATTAAATGAAGTAGAATGCAAATAAGAAAAGGAGAGTGATTATATGATTGATCTTAGCAGAGTACAAGATAGCAATTGAAGGGTAGAGAGGAGAAAAGTGTCAAAGTTGCTTTGTTATGTGTGCAGAATACAAGAGAGTAGATAGAGAAGTCAATCGTGAGTTCCCCTCGGTGCATATGGCGACTCTTTATTTGTAGTGCTGAATCAACTGTGCTGGTGAGTCAGTTCCAATTCTCATGGCTCTGAGCGGATCTAAGAGGTAGTTGCTACACTTGCGGATCTGATTGTTAGTGTGGGTTTAACTACTAAGTGAGTGGAAGAGTTGACAGCCTTGACTCTGGGCAAAGGGTGAGTGAACCCGCCTTGTCGGGCCTGTCCAACGCGCGGGACCACAGTGCCAATTATTGGGCCCATAATAATCATAGTAGGAAGAGTTTGTCTCTATTTATATAGAAAAAGTAAAAAGTAAAATCCAGTTTTACTTATTACTTGTTATATTTGGTTGATTTTAGAAAATATCTCATTTGTCAATAGATGATTAGTTTTTCTTATTATTACTTGCTCAGATAACTATTGTCACTAGGAATAATTTTTTTCCTTACTAAGTCCTTATATTACAACGAGAATAGTTGTTAGATTTTTAAGATATAATGTTGGATTGTAAATAGATTTGAAGAGTTATTCGTCCTTTTAAAGTTATTTAAAAGCCTACATTTTAAATAGACCTTTAAACATGTCTCATGTATTGTCAGGCTTTTTAAAGGTCTAGGCTCAGGTCTAAAAAAAACCTACATAGAGGTTCAAGCCCAAGTTCAAGTTTTAAATCTCTATTGTATGCCTATGTCTATTTAAATAAGGCACATTTTTATTACTTACTCTCTCCTACATATTTTTAATTTACCCACATTGATGTCACTTAACAATAATTAAGGAGGAGAGGAAAGAAGGACATTAAGAAAGATAACTAAGGTGTTTTAGAAAATACATGTCATATTATTAACTAACTTAATTAACTTCTTTAGTATAATCAAATTAGATAAATATTTTTATATTAAAGACCGGAGGGAGTATGTGAGAAGCAAAATTCATTAGAGTCTCTCATTTTCCTCTTGTTCTCCCCCCCTCAAATGTCACATGCATATTTAAATTTTTTAAAAAATGTCCAGATTTAATAAAATTATTCCCATTAAAATCTGATCTACACACATAACTGTAATATAAATTATAATTTATATTACAATTTAAGGCGGAGATAGGATAAGATTTGCTCTCCAAGAGGGAGAGAGAATTGTAATTTCTTATTGATCACTAGTCCCAATTTCTATATATATGGCCTCATAGGATTCATGATACTATTGTTTACTCATGGCATCCACAGTTGCTGGAGGCCTTATAGTTCTCACGGGAATCATACTTTTTCCATTAATTTTTCGATACCTCTCACAATCAAGGATAATGTATGGCATTCACCTTTCTGGGAATTAACTTTGTTTCATCCATTCCTGAAGATCGCTTTAGCATCGCCATATCGTTTCATCAAGTGCTTTGTCCTCATACTTTTCATATTTCGCAGTATCGAATGGCTGATATCGGAGATTGTAAGTTATGCTCGAACCCTTCATTTGCAGCATCCTAGCATTGACAAGGACCATCATGGCTTGTTCTGCTTCGTTGTGAATCTTCATGATCATAATTAATGGAGAACACCATTATTTTTAAATCTCAAGTAAATGGTTCATGTGTTTATATTAGTGGTCTTAATTAATTAACTTGTTAATCCATTTCAGTCGACTTTTGTTCTTATTGTTGTGTTTTTAACTTCTAGTAGCTAGTGTGTCCTTTGATGTGCGTTTTATATCATATTTTAATTTAATTCGCTTGGTTGCCCTTGATACGCGTTACAAGCGTAGTCAATAATCCAAACACTATATTCTCACTTGTAAAAATTGACATGTGTAGTCAATTTCTCAATCCTCACCTAATTAATTGAATTCCCCCAAATATAGTACTTGTTAAAACTTAAAAGTAGTAGCAAATGAGGTTATTGAAATAGTCTTTCAATATCTTTATAAATGTTGTCATTCATGTTGCAGGTGTAGTAAATGATTTAAAACATCATACTCTTATATGTACTATACTCTATCATATCCTAAATATAAGATAGAGTTGATTTTTATTAAGAAGCTAATTAAATTACTTTAAAGTATTTATATTGATATATTTTTCTTCAAACTATTTTATTTAATTTATAAACCGATATATCATATAATAATACACAATATATACTATAATTAAATAACTTATTTAACTTTTTTAATATTTCTAAAAGAAAAATCAATTATATCTTATATTTAGAATTAGGTATAATATTAACAAATGGAATTAGTAACCCAAGTGGTTACTAGACTTTTTGGGAACCGAAATATACATTTTTTGGAAGGAGAGGGTGTGTTCTCCCTTAAGGCGGTGTCTCTACTGCTTGGTTTTCATGCTTGCTTCCTGGTTTGATCTCTGTTTCTTCTGGTCTTGGTGGTTGTTTGGTGCTTTTTTCGGTGGTCTCTTTCTCCTAATTTGGATATTCAGAATGTCATCTCCACGCGCGTTCATGGTGTCTTCCTTCCTGAGGAACTACTCGGCTTCAATAGTGTCAGTCTCATTATCTGTTTGCAAAGGTTTTATCGTCTCGGTTTATACTTGTTCGTAAACTACAATCCCTCATATCATTACTTTGGGAGCTTCAAGGTTAGGTTTTTATCACTCAACATCATGGTCCTCATGATGTTATGCATTTTACTCATGCGGAGGATTGTCGGTTCATATTGGATCATGGATTATGGCTTCTTCAAGGTTTCACTTTGGCGGTTTATCCATGGCATCCTGATCTTTCGGTATTTCAGCTTTCGTTCTCTCACTTCACAGCTTGGATTCAAATCTATGGCTTACCCATGGAGTTTTACAATCCGAAGGTGGCTCAATTTCTTGCCTCCAAGTTCTGTTATCTCCTCAAGGTTGATCTATCATCTACAGTCTTGATTTGGCGGGTTTCGATTTAAGGTGGCTAATTGTGATGGTTCGTCTTGGCTACCTAACCTTTCTCGGATCTTGCTACCTTCCGGCAAACCACCGGAGCTATCATTCCTTCTCGAGCATGCTACCTCCCTATGCTCTGGTTGTGGAGGTGTCGGTTAGGGGTGTTGATGGGTCCAAATGACCGTATGAGCCTGACAAAAAAATGTTCAACACAGCCCTAAAATCATTTGGACATCTTTGGGTCAGGTTAAATATCGAGTAGGGTTGGGTATCGAGCAAGGTGTACTGCCCTGCCCAATATGTGTGTATAATTGTATTTAAAAAATATATATTATATATATAATTAAATAAGTATTTACTTACCATTCAACTAGAATTTAATGAATAAACATAATTTGTATTTACTAGGTATATAGGCATATTTTTTCATACCCATATTTAATTAAAAAATGGGTAAATTGAGTTTTTGAAAATTAAATTATTTTTAAATAATAAGAAAATAATATCTATTGAATTAATTTGTTTTATTGGCCCATTAATCGAATCTAAGTAATAAAATCTTAAAAAGACTATGGTATAAAATATGTTTTTGAAATATCAAATTATATATTTTTTTCTGTATTATTATTATTATTATTATTATTTAATACTTCATTATTTTTTAATTTTTAAGAGATTTTTGAGTACATAAGCCCGCTTTGCCCTGCCCAGCCTAGCCCGAAATTACTCGAGCTTTTATTAGGCAGGACCGGGCAACATGCTGCAAAATGCCGCCCGTTCTTTTTTTAGACTGGGCATCGAGCATAATCCATGCCTTGCCCAGCCCTGTCCATGTACACCCTTGGACTATCAGTTTGCATGGAAATCACTGTTCAAGACTTCAAGGTCGGGGCTTGCTATGGCTCCACGTCAGCACTTTGCTGGTCCCAGGTCAGCCCATATCAATCCGGACCTCGTGCCCTTTCCGAAAGGATGTGGGCCTTCGGGTTCAGTTCTCTGATCCAAGCCTACCGGTATTGGACTCTGAATTTTCGAGTTTGGATTCAACTCCGGATTCTCAACCTTCGCAACCTTGCTCTATTCCTCGATCGGACTCTACCACTCACCTTGGTCTCTCATCTGGTAACTGGCAAAAAAAAAAAAAAGGCCTCTCATCTGGTAAGCGTAACCTGGTTAAGAGAACTAAACTGGTTTCCTCTTCTTTTAAGGCATTAATCGCTTGCCATCTTGATCGATTTGATGGGGGTTTAATTCATGATGACTCTCTCTGGCTCACCTCGCTTATGTGTCATTCTTTGACCTTCTCCACCTTGCCACCTTGGTCACATCCTAACGCCGTGCATTGCCACGACCCTACTCCTTTTGAGTTTTGAGTGGTTCGCTTCTTCGCTCTTTTCGAGGCCTGCATAAGGCTACTTATAGACAGCGTTGGGAGCTTCTCTGTTGTACCAAGTCTCTGAGCTCTCAAGTTATGGATCATCACCATTTCTCCTTCTTCTTTGAGCAACTGTTCTACTCATTCCTACATCGTTGGCGTCAAGCAGATCGTACGATCCTGCGTATCTCCACTGGTGACATTTTCTTCTTCATCAATCCTTCTCTTGGTGTCAAGCAGGCCGTATGATCCTTCTCTTGGTGAATGTATTTTTTTTTTATTTTTTTCCTTTTGAGGATTAAATCTCTTCTACTGTTCTACAAATACTAAATTGTTTTTAGATTGAAACTAGATTTTGAATTTCATTTTTTATCTGCTTTTAGCAAAATTAAAAAATGCCACACAACAAGATATAACATACTGCATAAGTAAATCATATTATTTCTTTTTATTCAATTTTAAACCGAAGTTCTTCTCTAATGCATGATATGGGACCTATTGTTTCCTAATTAGAATTTTGAAGTGCATGACTAGCAAAAAAGTGTGGGTTGAGAGTGGATCAGCTAGACTACAAAGTGGAAAAAATGAGTCTAAATCCCACCTTTTTTGAAAAGACCCCTACATTTTTTCCGCCGAGTATGCATGTTATTTTAAAAAATAGGATTTAATAAAATGTGTAAATATAGAGTTCCTTTCTGACGGAATCTCTATTACAACCCTAACATTTGTTCATAGAACACTAACAAGCTTTTTTGTTTTAAGAATTTAAAAAATATCAATGAAATTATCTGATAATCAAATAATCAAAACTATAACATACTCTTTTTTAAAAAAAAAACAAAAAACAAAAACTTGAACGAAGTTTGAACTAATCATCTTAAATAAAAAGTTGCTATTATGCTTGTAGAATTCAGGCCGAAAAGGAAAAATAAAATGTTTGTTCCTACTTATTACTTGCTTCGTTCTTGAGCATATGAACGGAAAGTTATTCTTCAGGTATATACGGGCCAAAAATTTTGTTTCTCTCTCAATGTTACCCTCCAAAATTAGGTCTGCTTCATATATATGCTGAGTGGAACTTCAAATTTGAAAAGGCTCCAAGCATGATGTTCGGTAGTCTTAAACTCTTGACATAATTCGGTGCACCTGAAGCTCTGTACGTCGTCTTCTGAAGCAAACGATGAGTCAGATTGCATGCCCGAGAACTGACTGTACTCCCCATCGTCTCTATGACTTGCCAAATTGGCTTTCATCAAGATTTTCGCTTATCCCTATGCCACGGTACTGGCCTCTTCACACTCATCAATTTCTTTCTCTTTCTTTTTATCCCAGCGTTGATTTCACCTCTCTCCCTTGCTTCTTCAACAGGGAAAACTCTTGATCCAATAAAAAATTGGGGCTACAAATATCCAAATCTCCTTATCCCAAAGAAACTACTTCAAAGCACCTCTTTTAAGTATCACACTCATGACACAACTAATCCTTCCAATAAACGTCATTCTAACAAGTAAAAACTATCCATTGATTATACAACACAATCGTATTCTATTTCCACTAACAAAATTTTCTATGGGGATAAAAATATAAGTTACGCTGTGGAACAATATTTAGTGGGCTTAATCAAGAGCTACAAAATGTCTCTACGAACTATAGTTGACAAAAAAAGTCTCTATGAACATGGTTGCTTACTAGAGGAAAATACTTATCCAGAGCTCACCGTTTCGGTACAAGAATCTACTTCAGGAACCTCTTCTGGGGCATCTGTTCTAATGGCATTTAACATTTGGCATCTCCTTTGTTCTTGAGCTTTCCTTCTATTGGTTTCAAGCACAATAAGGAGAGCAGTAATATCTGCAGGGCTCACCCCGCCTACTCTGCTTGCCTGACCAATGGTTTGTGGCCGCACCTGAAATGATACTTCATGGGTCAGTGGAAAAAACAAAAAAAAAGAACGGTCAGATTCAAACCTACTTGAAGGAGAGGTCTCATTTATTTTTCTCTTCCCTTCATAAGCACTGGTAATATAATGATCAGTTTCATATTCCATGAGACTCCTAAGAGATCTCATCACTTGTTTTCTCTTTTCATAGTGAGAATTTGTAGAAAAAGTGACTCCAATAATAACCCATAAAAATAATAGCCAAGCAAGTTACAAACCTTGGAAAGTTTTTCCCGTGCTTCAAGAGACAAGGTTGTCATTGCATAATAATTCAAGTCAGCAGGGAGAGGTCTATGTTGTTGACCGACCATCTGTAGGTATTTTGACACAGCCTTGCAATTAGACAATCAATACAACTATTATGTGTTAAAATGCGTAAATTTTAAATGGATCACATATAGCCCGTCTACCTGTTGAAGTTGGCTTTGTTGACGCAAGATGAAGCCTTCATACTTAATATCAATCTCGACACATTCTTTTTCCATTCTTGATAAGTTGCTGTTGCCAAACCCATGCTTATCAAGAATTCCATATTGTATGTGTGGTTTCTTAAGAAGGCTCTCCAGTGTTGAGGAGTCCCTCACTGGCTGACCAGATACATTCATGACATCAGCAGCCAAATCCCCTCCTGGATAAGTGAGAAGGATAACACTGATAGTTATGAATAACAAAATATAGTTTTTTATAACAGAAAAAGATTTTATTGCTATGAGAAAGTAGAAGATTGGATAGATAAGATGTGGTAATGCTGCCCTAAAAGGAAAAGAGAAAGGGCAAGCACTTGCTAAGAGAGCGGAAAATTGTAGTAAAAAAATCTTTACATTTCTACATTACATTAATTTGGATAAACCCATAGTATATAAATTCAATGATTGTATTCACAGGCAGATGCAGCAAAGATTTAAAAGGTTAAAAAAAATTTTACACATGCTCTGCAGTTTATTAATTATTTACCACAAAGGGAACGCCCGTTTTCTCATTGCTGATCATAGCAAAAGCTCAAGTTAATGGTAAGCGGCTCATAGGCCTTCATTCTCAATTAGAGTTTAGAAACCTTCAAACTCGACAACAAAAAACCAAGCCCAAAACTGTATTAGGATCAACAAGCGTTAATAAAGAAATATTTGTTACGAAGAAAAATAACACTGAATTGTTTTCTTTAAGGGTATGTTTGATTTGGAAAATAGGGAAGAGAAGGGCGCTTTCATTGAAATTTGAAAGGTGTTCTCTGTCGCAGGACAAAAAAAAAACACAAAACAAAAGAGAGGTTTTCTCTGTCATAATTTTTTTTTTTCCAGAGGGGAGGGAAAAAAGGAATTTTTACTAAGCCTCTAAAATCCTGCAAAGCCCACCAACCCCACGTTTCTTCCAATTTCAAGGGGGAGCTAAAGCAGAAATTCATTTATCATTATAAATCTTCATTATTTTTCTGAAAGTTTTTGTCAAGAAACTATACCATTATAACTAATCTTTTGACAAAAAGACAAATTTGTTCAAATATAACAGGACCAATTGATCTTATATTTTTCCTATATCCCTTTCCTTTCTTCTCCCTCCCATCTCCCAAGCATCCCTTAGAGGATGAGCTTCTTCCACAGATACAGCTTCAAAGTGTAAGGTAATATCCAAGAAAAATTAGTAAGAACCTGAAATCCTAACACTTTTCAATCGCTTCTTTTCCTCAGAAATTCGGGCCTGCTTCCCCTGATACAACTTCCAGCGTCTATCATCTATCAACCCAACTTCACGACCCAATGGAGTGAGACGACTATCAGCATTATCAGATCTCAAGAGTAATCTATGCTCTGAACGGCTAAAATGAAAAAGGCAAGTTTAGCAAAATGCAATTGTCAACAAATGATGAACGCGCACTGAGCATGAAAATTATGACTTCAGTTAACATACCTTGTCAACATACGGTAAGGTTCCCGCAGGTCCTTGGTGACTAGATCATCAATTAATGTCCCAATATAACTGCTCTCCCTTTCAAGAATGACAATTGACTTACCATCTGCATGTCTAGCAGCATTGATGCCAGAAATGATGCCCTACAAAAGAAAAAATTGTAAATTTTGAGAAAACTCGTCAGATAAGCAGGATGCCCAAATAAACTAATGTAGTCAAACTACTTTGCTCAAGATAATACGGAGAACACAAAAATAAATAATTAAATAAATCAAATTTAGAAGAATACAGGCATAATACCTGTGCTGCAGCTTCTTCGTAGCCTGTGGTTCCATTTATTTGACCTGAGAAGAACAATCCTTCTATTCTCTTTGTCATCAGAGATCTAGCACATTGATGAGCAGGCAAAAAATCATACTCTACAGCATATGCAGGCCTCAGCATTGAACAGTTTTCAAGCCCAGGTAAAGTTCTCAACAAAGGTAACTGTAGTCTCTCAGGTAAACCAGTTGAAAACCCCTGAGAGAAAGAAAAGGTTAACCACATATTTTATTCTATTGCAAGTGGTATTCTTAGGATCAACAAACTATAATTTAACAATAGTAAGGTACTGACTTTTGAATCATCACAATGCCAATAATTTAGGAACTCCAATCTTATATTAAACATGGTCAAAGATGGTCGGATTAAAACTGAGAAATCAGTTTAAAAACAAAACAGTAAATCGGAAACCACGGGGACTTTAAAGATTAGCTTGATCATGCCTCCCAGGCTTAACTCAAGCAATCAGGGCGGGTAAGAATTTGGGTAGAAATCCTAGAATGAAGATGCATTGATGATTTTTGGAAGTACCAAAAAAATTTAGCTTGATCATAAACATCTGGTACAAATGTACAAGGACGTCTAATCATCTTACATTTATTCCAGCAACAGAACTACTATCTGAACACTAGGAAAAAAACATAACATGATTATTTACCCTTTTCTGTACACTCAGCCAGAATGGCAATAATTCCGTCTCATAAAAAATGTTGACTCTAAGTCGCCCTACACTTATCTCTCAGTCATTCACCTCCTTCAATCTATCAAATTTTCATCCCTTGAGACATTAAATGCCTGATCTGTCTCAGTTGGTTGTTTCATAAAATCAGTCATATTTTGAAAGCTCTGATAGTCTTTCAAGAGTAAATGGATGACAAACTTTGAGTTTTGCTCATACTCCCAACATGGGCAGTTTCAAACTCCTTGCATTACTATCTTGTGGTAAATCTGTTACAATTAATTATTATTAATTAGATATTATGTAAATAGGAATTATTTAGCTATAATTAAGGGATTAGTTTAGAGTATCATAGATAACAGAATATATTCTGTTATCCTATTTGAATTTTGAATCCAGTGCATCTCTAGCGATAGCTGTTACTTGTGAATAGAATAATGAGTCGGATTATGTAAACTCACAAAAATTCCACATGGTATCAGAGCCAATCAATTCTGATCCAGATACATCTGTTGAATCTGATAGTCCACCCGACTTACACACAATGGGGTCCAATTTGCATGACTCGTCAATCGTTGATCTGACAAGACCTAGGGGTTCCCTTGAATCAATCCCTAGTCATGAAGGATCCTCTAGCCTCATCGTCTCTACGAAATTGGCGCCCACTAACTATAGTGAATGGGCTCAAGCTGTGCGGCTTGCTGTTGGAGGGCGTGGAAAATGCGGCTCTCACTGGTGAAGCAATGGTACCATTTGACCCGACGTCACTGGTGATGCAATAGTGGGAAAACGACAATTCCCTAGTGTCATTGTGGCTCATCAATTCTATGACAGACTTTTATGTACCTACTGACGGCTCATGCTATCTGGGAGGCTATTCGTGACTCGTATTCTAACACACAAGATCTCTCTCACATTTATGATCTTCGACGACAAACCTGGAAGTTTGCGCAAGGGGTTTGCGACGTCACTGATTACTGGCATAAACTTGTTGCTGTGTGGCAAGAATTGGACTTATACGACACTGAGAAATGGTCTTCTCCTGCCGACACGGCCCGCCACCGGAAGAACGTGGACACCGATAGAATCCTTTTCCTTGCTGGCTTAAATCTAGAGTTTGATGAGGTTCGTAGTTGTATTTTAAGCCGTCCTTCTCTGCCGTCACCCCATGACGTCTTCTCTGAAGTCCGACGAGAAGAGTCTCGCCGCCATGTGATGCTGAAAAATAATGCTGAGTCATCTGCCTTAATCAATACAGCACCAAACTCATCTCCCGCCTTGGTTAGTATCAACCTGACCTCACCATCTCCCAACACCAGACCTAAAGTTTTTTGTGATCACTGCAAAAAACCAGAACATTCTCGTGACCGTTGCTGGGAGATCCACGGCAAACCAGCAGACTGGAAACCCCGAAAAAACAAGACTGGAGGTTACCAAGTGAACCACGAACAACTAGACCCAATATCTCCGGTTCCAACTTCAAACCCGAACCAACTCAGTCAAATTCTTGAGATGCTGAAACAAATGCAGACTCAACAATCCGGTCACGCAAATGCAACTGTGGCCCACAAAGGTAACAAATTTTTTGCTCTTCATAATACTTCCTCTCATTTGTCCCGTTGGATTGTAGACATGGGTGCATCTGATCATATGATTTCTGAAGCTTCGCTCTTTGTCTCCTACCGACCACTCGCTAGTAATGAACATATTAAGACGGCCACAGGAACATCAACCCCCATTATAGACACTGGCACTATGAACATCTCTAATTCTCTACATCTTGACTCAGTTTTACATGTTCCTTGTCTAGCATGCAATCTTCTCTCAATTAGCAAATTGACCAAACAAGCCAATTGCTCTGCTCATTTTTTTTCTACCTATTGTCTATTTCAGGATCTCTCATCAGGGAAGACAATTGGCACTACTGAGGAGTATGACAGCCTCTATTACCTTGATGGTTCCACCGTGAAGACTTTATGCTCCAAATTCTATGGTTCTATTCCCAATCTTGCAGACACTGACATCTTCCTCTAGCATAAACGGATGGGCCACCCCAATTTTTCCTATTTAAAGCATTTGTTTCCTCATTTTTCATTTAATAAAGATGCGTCTCTTTGCTGTGATGTTTGTGAACTTGCTAAGCATCATCGTACCAGTTTCCCCCCTTCCCATTCTAAACCTACGTGTCCTTTTTCTATCATTCATAGTGATCTCTGAGGTCCAATGCGGATCCCCAATCGTTCCTCTTCCAAATGGTTTGTCACTTTTATTGATGATCACACTCGTATGTGTTGGGTTTACCTATTAAAGGACAAATCAGATGTCTCTTCTATCTTCATTGAATTTTTTCAGTATGTCCGAACCCAATTCCATACACATATCCAGGTCTTATACATTGACAATGGCACCGAATATTTCACTCATACCCTCACTACTTTTCTCACTGCCCATGGGATTGTTCACAATAGTAGTTTCCCCCATAGTCCCCAACAAAATGGTGTGGCCGAACATAAAAATAAACACCTTCTCAAAGTTGCCCAAGCCCTTCTCTATAAGTCTCATGTACCTAATTACTATTGGGGCGATGCCATCCTTACTGCCACCCATCTCATCAACCGTATGCCTAGTCATATCTTATCCTTTGTCTCCCCACTAGAGAAACTTCGTGAGACTTGCCCTATTACTCACCTTGACCACCATCTTCCGCTTCCTGTCTTTGGCTATTTTGTTTTCGTTCATCTTCACCATTCTCCTTCCAAACTTGACCCTCGGGCTGTTATATGTATTTTCCTAGGCTACTCCATTTCTCAAAAGGGATACAAATGCTATAACCCTAGGTCAAAGCACATGTTTGTCAGTCGCGATGTCACCTTTCATGAATATGTTCCTTACTTCTCCATGTCTTCAATTCAGGGGGAGCGTTGGAATGAATTTCAGCCCTTAGAAAGCGTACCTAAACCTATACCACCATCAATCCCCATCCAAATACAGGCTAAATCACCCTCTTTACCACAAGCTGGGGACAAGAACCACCACAATCAATATAAAGTCTATTCACGAAGGACCAAACAGGTAACAGAGCCTTGCATACCCAAAGAAGTCCCAAACTTTGAACCGGTGATGGAACCTGAGAGAGAAGGTACTCAAGTACAAGTAACAGATGAGTTAGAAATGCCTATTGCTCTCCGAAAGAAGACCCGTACATGTACCTTACACCCTATCCAAAAATATGTATCTTATGCTAATCTGACCCAGAATCACTATAACTTTATCACTAGTCTTGACAGGATTTCGATTCCTAACAATGTGTATAAAGCACTTGAAGTCCCTGAATGGAAAAGTGCTGTCTTAGAAGAAATGCGGGAATTGGAAAAGAATGGTACATGGGAGGTTGTTGACTTACCAAGAGGAAAGAAACCTGTTCACCCTAAAATATAACTTTGATGGCACTTTTAACAAATACAAGGCACGGTTAGTTGTCAAGGGCTTCACTCAGATGTATGGAATAGACTACAGTGAGACATTCACCCCTGTAGCAAAATTGAATACCATCCGAGTACTCCTGTCTATTGCAGCCAACCTTGATTGGCCTCTTCAACAACTTGACATCAAACATGTGTTTCTAAATGGCGAGTTAAGAGAGGAAGTATACATGACACTCCCACCAGGATTTGACAAAGGACTACAGAATCAAGTATGCAAACTTTGAAGGTCTCTCTACAGCTTAAAACAGTCACCTTGTGCCTAGTTTGACAGGTTTTCTACGGTTCTCAAAACTAAAGGCTACAAGCAAAGCCTATCTAATCACACTATGTTTGTGCTACAGAAAGGAGATTTGACAACCATCCTAATTGTATACTTGGATGACATCATTCTCATAGGAAATGATGTTGAAGAGATGAACAGAATGAAGGCAGCCCTGAACAAGAAATTTGAAGTTAAAGATCTCGGTAAGTTAAAATACTTTCTGGGAATGGAGGTAACTAGATCAAAGAAGGGCATCTATGTCTCCCAACAAAAATATATCCTTGACCTACACAAGGAAATTGGCATGCTAGGATGTAAACCTAGTAAAGTACCAATTAGTACTAAGAAAAAGAGTAGAGACAAGGAAAAAGTTGCAAGGACAAAAATGCAAGAAAAGGATGATATTCCAACAGACAAGAACGCTATCAAAGGTTAGTTGGAAAACTAATCTATTTATCACATACATGACCTGACATTGCTTTTGCAGTTAGTGTAGCAAGCCAACACATGCACCACCTAAAAGGAGACATATAGATGCAGCATATAAAATCTTGAGATACCTAAAAGGCACACCAAGTCGAGGTCTCTGCTTCAAGAAATGTGACCTTAGAACAATTGAAATCTATACCGATGCTGACTAGGTAGGCTCACATGAAGATAGTAGATCAACATCAAGGTATTGCACCTTTGTATAGCTAAACTTGGTTACTTGGCAAAGCCAAAAACAAAGAGTTGTGGCAAATAGTGCAGAATCTGAACTAAGAGCATTATCTCAAGGTATTATGGTTAAAGCAAGTAATTGAGGAAACATAAGTCCAAGTTATCTCTCCAATGAAGCTTTATTGTGACAACAAGGCTGCCCTCAACATGGCCTTAAATCCAATACAACACAGTAGAACCAAACATGTTGAAGTTGATAGACACTTCATTAGAGAAAAGGTAGAAGAAGGTATTATGTGTCTATCTTATATACCGACCAAATTGCAACTGGCAGATATTCTTACTAAAGGACTATCAAAGGATGAGTTTGAACAGTTTATCAGCAAGTTGGACATGATCAATATCTATGATCCAACTTGAGGGGGAGTGTGGTAAATCTGTTACAATTAATTATTATTAATTAGATATTATGTAAATAGGAATTAGTTAGCTATAATTAAGGGATTAGTTTAGAGTATCATAGATAGCAGAATATATTCTGTTTTCCTATTTGAATTTTGAGTCCAGCGCATCTCTAGCGATAGCTGTTATTTGTAATCTATATATTACACAGTATGTGAATAGAATAACGAGTCGGATTATGTAAACTCATAGAAATTCTACATATCTCTTGGGCTGTACATATTTGTTATAAACCTGTAGTCTTTTACTTCATATAATCTAAATTAATCACCAGCACTCAAGATAGAATTACATCTTAGTTTATGATTATAATCTAAATTAAATTTTGGAAACAGTCTCTTCGCTTGCGGAGGTAACACTGTGTGCATCTATCCCTCCCAAACCCTTCCTGGTGGGAACCTTGCACACTAGGCCGCCCTTAATGATATATGATTATGATTCATAGGAAAGAAAGGAAAACAAATACCTGCACATAGAGCTCAGGCACATGTCGGCCCTCTGGTTCAAGAAATATCTGATGAGACTCTTTATCTTGAAACCTTACAATCTAAAGTTGACAATATTTTACGTCAGAAAAATAAATAGAAATAATTCCAATGCAGCAGAGTGCAGATTTCACCAATTCCTAAAACCAGTTGTGACTGATTTTTGGACTGAATATTAAATATGCTAGTATAGAAAATAATATGAAGAAAAACATGATTGTAACTCTCTCCCTCTCCCTCCATGGCAAGTGAAATACTTTTTAAACACACCTTGTCTTCAATGGAAGGACAGTACCTAGGTCCTTTAGCTTCGACCCATCCTCCATAAGTGGGAGTTTCATGCAAGTTATCTCTAATTATCTGGTGAGTTCTACTGGTAGTGCGGGTCAAATAGCAGCACATTTGTTCTCTTTCAATATGAACATCAGGATCAAAACTGAACCAGCCAACCTGTCAGTTTCAATCAGCATTCCAGAAAACACAAATATAATTTATTAAGACAATGAGACTCAAAAAATCGCATTGTAACCTATACTCATAAGCATACTGTCAAATAAGGCAATAGGAGAATGAATTTAAAAAAGGAGAACAGAGAATGGCACAACCTGCAACTAAGATGAGGAGACATAATTCTACAAGTAGCAATGTACTAGCATATTTGAATGTGTGTTGAGATCATGACACATGCTCAGTAAACATGTAAATTAGTGAGTGCCAGTGTGTGTTTATATGCCATAACATTAGCGGGTTGAGACAACCATTGCAAAGCATTTACCATGAAAACTTTATTTGAATCAAAACTCAATCTATTGATGATACATATTGGTTAAAAAACCTCTGGAACATACATATAGGTTCAAATGGAAGCACCTCTTCATCTCCATGCTGAGGTTCTAATCTGGAAAAATCAACAGTGCGAATGTCCACTCGGGCTGGGGTTCCAGTTTTTAATCGATCAGTTTCAAAACCAAAGCGCTGCAAGTTCTCAGTTAGGCCATGTGACGCAGATTCCCCAGCTCTTCCTGCAGGCAAAGAAGTTCTACCAACCCAAATTTTACCGCTCATAAAAGTACCTGTGGTGAGAATAACTGAGGGAGCATAGAAATTCATTCCAAAAAATGTGCAAACACCTTCCACATTGTCATTCTTCCCCACTAAAATATCTGTGACCATAGCCTCTCGAATAGAAAGGTTAGGGGTGCTGCAAAAAGATTAAATAAATGATGTCCAGTAATGAAAATAATAAACAAGCAAATGCATAAAGTATCTGACCAAACAAAAGGCAGCTAGGGGCCAGATTAATTTAGGAGAGATTGGTTTAGAGTTCAGATTCCTATCTCTCCCCCAAGCCCCATTCCTTGCTACAAACTTGAAGAATAAGGAAAAATCTCTCATCACATAGACAATGAGAGCTTTTCTGGAAGTAACTATGAACAATTATGCAACCATACAATTGTGAAGAATCAACATAAACAACACAGAAAAGATGTGGATAATTATTCATAGGAAGTTAAAAAGACAATCGATAAAAAGCGAAATAACATCTGTTTCTCATCTGGTTCACCATGGAAGTGATTGAAAAAACAGATTAAGATCATAAAATATAATGGACAAGCCGTCCATAACTTTAGATACGCATATCCTCCTTGCTTACCAAGGGTTACAAATTACAGATATGAGAAGGGGTTAGCCTGTGATATTAATTTGAATAGAACAGAGATCAATCTTAATGCATTTATTTGATCATGTCAAACACATACTCTACGGCAGACCAAAGAGCACTAGCCTGGCTCACAAAGCTAGACATATACAAGGTCATTGTTTACAGAAAACAACAATTTTATAGACCATCATGTCAGATCTTATTAAAGCAATAAATATATACCGGAATTTACATATAAAAAATAAAAAGATTAAGGGCATAGACTTGCCTTTCTACTACATTTTTCATTTGCATGGCATATTCCCTTTTATCAGTTTGAGCACGTAGTGCACGGACTGCAGGACCTCTCGAGATATTGAGTACACGCTTTTGCAAATAGCATCTGAGCATAAATATAAACATGAGCAGCAAATCACCATAAATTCACTTTTTGAACTACAGCATTTCATGAAATATGTAACTTATTAGAAACACCACAACTCAAGCATCTTAGAAAGGTAATGGAAGTGCACCAAAAAGAAAAAATGGATATATTCAATGTAGTATTAAGGGATGATGCATCAATCAGAAGGAAAGGCATTATTCAGTCTCTTCAAGAAGATTAGAATGACATGCTGATTCATAGGTCATTCCATATTTAGAGAACCGCCATCTTCCTTAGAAGCCTAAAGCTAATGTTTAAGCCAGTCAGTCGATGAGGCCAAGACAATAGCTCTTTACACTTTACTAGATTACCACCCTCATTTCACTTAAACAAGTACTTTTTTCTATGGATATAAGCTTAAACATGCTGTGTTTTAGTTTTACTAGGTTGCTATATTGTGTCCAGAAATCAAAGTAAAGTCAAAGGCAAAATTCATTTTACATAAGTTAATGAGAGTTGTGACCACATATGTGTCTTCTTGTCCATCAACCCATCAAGTTTTTCTAATGTAGACCACATATGGCATAAAAGTATAAAACGTATTGGAATCTAGAAGAGAAACAATATATTAACATAATTGATTTTGGCCAAGAAGTAAACACATAGTTGAATCAAAAACAATTGAATAGCTTGGCCAGGATTTTGATTTGCCAAGCCCAACACTTCAACATCTTCAAAGTTAGTAAACATTTATTTAGGGGGAAACAGAGCAAGCAATCCTTGGTCTCTCTCTGCTTTTCCCCTTCGTTAGTGGAGGCAGATATCCAGGAAGTATATCTTATTAATGCTTTCACAGAGTTGTGCTGGATGAATTTACCAAGTTATTTGTTTTTTGTTTCACTATCCTTGGGTTACTGCTAATGATAGTAGATGAATTCAATTTACAAATGACTTTCACTCTTTATGAACCCAACTACTTCGCTTCAATAATGTCATAATATATTTGGAACTGTCTAGAAGACACATGCAATTTCTTGTCGCAACTTTTTCCTTATTATGCCAAATGCCTTATTATAATCTCCAATGGCCAGTGACTCCAGAAATACCTTATTAGAAAACAGAAGTTTTAGTTATTATATATTAGGCCCTTATTCTAAGCAATGTGTGCGCGCGCGCGTGTGTTGGGGGGGGGGGGGGACAAAGATAGAAAGACACGCAATTGGGAGAGAGAGAAGTGCAGACAAATCAATGTAAAGATGCCAGTTACTATCTTACAATTGAAGTCATACAGAACTGCGTCCTCAAAGTATACAGCAAAGAGCAACAAATCTCGTGCTAAAGATTTTTACATTGGAACTAAATAAATATTTCACACTACCTGTCAGCAATCTTCCCTATTTCACCACCTAGTGCATCAACCTCATGAACTAGTTGAGACTTTGCAGGTCCACCAACTGCTGGATTGCAAGGCTGCAACAAATGGTCTTCCTTAGAAATTCTTCAAGTTTTAGAATTGAATTACACATATTGCATTTTGTGCATAACTGTGCTTAAATATATGGGAGGGAAGGGACAGCACATGTGAAAGTGGACGCAGATGAAATTCCAAACATAGATAAGCTGCTTTCTAGAATTATTAATCATTAAAATATAAAATAAACCCTTTCGACCTTTAACTTATTGTAATTAAAAAAATGATTTCAAATTACGAATTCCTGGTGCAACATAAAGACAGCATTGCAACGCGACTCAATCGGTGCTGATAGAGAGGTTTAAGAACAAAGGTTTTGAAGAAACACAAGATTTGAGCATCAAAATGTCAGCCAAAAAAATAGAAATGATGTTTGACCAAGTACCAGTCACGCAAAAGGGCATACAAGGTACGCAAAATGCTAGTAACCTGCCATGCAATTCGATCAATATTTAGCGTAAGAAGAAGAGTTTTTGCCCCCAAGCGGGCTGCTGCAAGAGCAGCTTCACACCCAGCATGTCCTCCTCCAACTACAATCACATCATATTTTTCATCTGCTGCTCCAATATAATCCAAATCTGAAAAATCCCGGACTAGTAAGTATTGAGTGAAAATTAAAACAATCAGCTCAGAATCCATCGGTTAATTATTGTTTTTCTTTTCATTTTGGTGAAAATTGAGTATCTACATAGTAACAAATTTAACAGGAATACTCCAAAATTGAAGCCAGAAACACGAAATTGTCGAACCTGGAGAGCTGGAGCTGCTACAGAAGCGGCGGGATGAAGTGGAGGGAGAGGAGAGAGGACGGCGAAATTGCTTGGGGAAGGTAAGGAGATGAGGTTTCAGAAAAGCGTGAGAAGGAGAGCATGTGGAAAAGAGTGTTTTGCAGAGGAGACGGCCAAGGCCTGCGACATTGAGAGCAAGCAGCGTCGCTGCTGCCATCGTAGCCGAGTCTCTATCCCTTCACCCGCAACGTAACGCAAGAATGCGGGAGATTGTTTTTCTTTGATTGTTTTTAAGGTAAAGTATATATTCAGATTTACATCAAATTTTATTTTAATCCTTTATATTTAAAAAGTATGTATTTATTTAGTCTTTTAATTTTAATACCATTAGTTTCTTCTAATGAAAAATATTGATTCATCAAAGTTACATTAGTTTAATTCTAACTAATTACCCTGTCAACTCAATTTTTTTAACAAATTCATATTTTAATTAAAGTAATAATAATAAAATAAACTCTCATTTTTTAATCAATTTTTTCATATACTATCCATTTCCGATCAAAAACCCTCTTCCACGGCCAACGCTTCCATCATAAATCTTCAATACCTTCCTTCATGAATAATCTTTCATAGCAAGAGCCTAGTTACTTCAACGGAACTTGGTTTTATGAATAATCTTTCATAGCAAGAGCCTAGTTACTTCAACGGAACTTGGTTTTGATTTGTGATCGAGTAATCTATTTATTCTCATTCCTTTCGTTTATTCCGCGACCTAAGTAATATGTTGCATTCGCACTTGTATATGGGTTCTCTTGAACCCAGTACAATAACTTCCTTTTCTATGTTCTCTTCTAATCTGGTCCAAAGTAAACATTTTTTCTTTTAATACTCGCATCCCAAAGTCTCAGAAATTATGATTCTGGGGGAGTAATGATTAATGGATTTGTTTTGAGCTGATATGTTTATGTCGATCATGGAGAAAGAAGGCTGTTGGTTGAGAAAGGTTTTCTATCGGAAAGGAGGAGATGAAAAAAATTGATTAAAAAGTAAGATTTTTTTTATTATTTTAATTGATATATCAATTTGATAAAATTTTCAGTTGATGTGGCAACCAAACTATGATTAAAATAATATGTCTTTGATGAGTCAGCATTTTCTATTAGATGAAATTAACGATGTTAATATTGAAGGACAAAAAATGCACATTTTAAACATAAGGGATTAAAGTGGAACTTGACGCAAACATAAAGGATTAAAAGCATGCTTTAGTCTTATTTTTTTCACTTCTTTCTCTCTGTTTACTTTTAGATAAAAAACCCCACATCAACTTCTAAAACTTTTAAAAGTCCCTTAACACATGTAAAGGATAAAGAGAGGATGGGATGAGAATATGAGTTTTTCATGTTTAGGAGAAAAGACCAAAAAGCCCACATTACTTAATCATTTTACACATATTATCTGTACTTATTGATTTTGTTAAAACCATTACTTTTTTAGTTAATCACATTACTTAATTGGTCACAATCTAAAACTTTTTGTCAATCTTTTTATACATTTTGTCAATACTTATTAATTTTGTCAAAACCATTACAAATTTTGTTAACACCACTATTGATTTTGTCAATTTCATACTATTGATTTTGTCAAAATCATTACGGATTTTGTAAAAAGCATTACTAGTTTAGTTAATCTCATTACTCAATTGATCACAATCCAAAACTTTGTGAATCCTTTTACACATTTTGGCATTACTGGTTGATTTTGTCAAAACCATTACGGATTTCGTCAACATCACAATTTATTTTGTTAATCACATTACTTTATTGGTCACAATCTAAAACTATTTGTCAATCCTTTTACATATATTGTCAATACTTATTAATTTTATCAAAATCATTACAGATTTTGTCAAAACCATTACTCTTTTAGTTAACCACATTACTCAATTGCTCACAATCCAAAACATTTTGTCAATCCTTTTATACATTTTGTCAGTACTTATTGATTTTGTCAAAATCATTATAGATTTCGTCAACACTACTATTCATTTTGTCAATTCCATACTTATTGATTTTGTCAAAACCATTACGAATTTCATTAGCATCACAATTTATTTCATCAATCACATTACTCTATTGGTCACAACCTAAAAATAATTGTCAATCATTTTACATATATTGTCAGTATTTATTAATTTTGTCAAAACCGTTACGGATTTTGTCAAAATCGTTATTCTTTTAGTCAATCTTGTAAGAAGCAATTCAATTTTAAAACAATCAAAGAAGATAATGGATGTCCAATCGGTGAATCAATCACCACTGCAACAAGAAAAAACAAGCACAAAGGAGAAATGTAGGAAAAACAAATAGGTGGTTTAAATAATAGGATATAGAAACAACTTGGTGATTTGTTTGGAAATTATGTATTGCTCTACTTAAAGAGTAAATTGGTTCTTTTTCTTTTGCTTTCGTCCTACCCAGCTTTTTTTTTTTTGGTTCTGGGCAACCAAATAGGGAAATACAAACAGAGAACCAACCCAAGCAATACAAAGTATACACTCCTCAAGGAACAAAACAAACTTACAGATTGAATCAATTAAAAGAAAAGACGTTGACAGGCAAAAAGAGCAATTTTTTGGTGACAAGATTAAGAGACTCTGGGCTAGGAATTACCAGTTAATCCAAGGCATTAGAAAAAGTTGAAGTAATTAAAGTGTTCTAGAAGGTTCACCACATGGAATTGAAACTAAGAACCAGAAGTGTAAGAGTACTAGTGAGAAGGAATCAAATAATTTTAAATGAGATTTCAAGAACCAAGCAGAGAGAAAAAAATCTGAGAGAAAGAAGGAAGATCTTTGGTTTGAAACCCACGCCTTCGGAAATCCGTCGACGAAAGGATTGGTAAACACATAGCCGGCGATCATCGTCTTAACCGTGGCCACCGACCATTATTGAAGCTACTTCCATCAAGAACTTCATCATTATGAGAAGAGAATTTAGTGGTGGTGGCGGCGGCAGTAAGAGATCAGAGGAGGAGGAAGTGGAGGGTGGGAAAGACGAAGAGAGAGAGAGAAAGTGAAAGGATGAAGAAAACTGAATTAGAGAGCAGTGCATTTAAGTCTTTCCTTTAAACTTTAATATTTCAGATTCCTCTCATTCACTTCTCTATCCTTTCTATTTCTTATTAGTCTTATTGGGGTTTTGAAAATTCAGAGAGTATTTAACTGTCCTTTTCCCTTACTTTTATTTTAAAAAATGACTGATTGTTTTTCAAAAAAATTATTACCACAATTTTTTGTTTCTTAATTAAGTTAATGGTCATTTTATTTTTGATCCCATAAGTTTTGGTAAACAAATCTCCATTTCATTTTGTTTAAAACATCGCTTCCAATAATTTAATAAAAATCTGTATTTCTTTAGGGACCAAAACCTATAATTTGAAACTTAAGAAATTAAACTTGAAAAACCAAATATTGTATTAACCTTAGGACAAATTATATGCATTTGACTTTTCCCTGTTTTTATTTTTGGGTGTGGTTTTTTTTTCGATTACATAAAAGCGCACTACCTACATGCCCATATCATTCCGCAGTACTTCATGAAGGCAATCTGGAGGGCAGCTAAAGAACTAAGCCCCATGTACACCATTCAATCGTTCTTTCACCAGAATGTTGACCACACCATGGCATCCCTGCTGCACCAGAGGAGGCTCGCGTCCCACTCCATATCCAGTCTTCGTCGGATATCTTGTAACCGCTCCCTCTCCGGATGCTCATCCTCCCATCCCAGTGAGATAAGCTCCACAAGATCCCAATAATCAGTCTCGATCATGACCTTCAAATAATTCAAATCCCATACATGCTTGAGTCCCCATAGTACTCCCCAAACCTTAGCATACAGACTATATCCCTTACCGATGTTAAAGATGAACCATCCACAATAGATCAGTCATGGGTGCGCGCTATACCACCATAGGTTGCCCTCATGTCATACCACATACTCGCACCGGCAATATTGTATTTAAGCCATCCCACATACGGTGGCTGCCATCCAAAAGAATACTCTCTAGCTGACTGAGTGACACCAAGAGTAATGCTAGAGCATAAAACTAACGAACGAGCCTTCGCCACCACCTAGATATAGCCATGAAGCTGCTCTTGAAAAACTCCCTCATTTCTGTTAAGCCATTTCTGCCTACTCACCATGGCAAACCACACACCCCAACGCCTCCCCTCCACCACCACTCTTTGGTTTATGTTCCAATCAACCCACAAATTAGCTCGATCTATCGTGAAAAAATTTGCAAGCAATTGAGAGGGCAGCAGCACCTCCCAACACCCCCTCGTTACCACACAATCACGTAAGGCATGCAAAAAATCTTCTCTCCTAGCCCTACTCTTGGGTGTGTTTTCATGTGTGTAAATATGTCAAAAACGCTACTACAAAATGAGGGATTAGTGGTGCACATTGTGTAGCACTTCTTTAAAGAAGTGCCACAGCTTGTAATAAAATTTTTTTATAAAAAAATCATTGGAATGTTGTGGCGCTTCATAGAAGAAGGGCTATAGGAGGGGGATCTTGTGCGGCGCTTCTCTAGGGAAGTGACACATAAGACAAGGTGGAGCAGCTGTGGTGCTTCCTTAGCTGTATGTGGCTAATTGGGTGGCGCTGGATCCAATGCCACATGTAGGGTTTTGTGTGGCACTTGACACACAAAACCCTTGTGGATAAGAAAATCCATCGTCCCCCAATCAGATAACATGCAAGAGATTTAGAATAAAATAAAAGCTGCACTATATTTCCCTCCTTTCCTTATATCCGTGCGGTCCGTCCCCATCCAAGCAAGACTTCCATTTTTTCCCTCCGTGCGGTCCCCGACAAGCAAGTTAAGGTTCTAATTTATTTCTTCCTCCTCTCAATCAGCCCTTCTTGTTCCCTTTTTCCCCACAAGCTTTCCTTTTCCTTCATCCTTTTGTTCCCTTTTCTTCATATCCTGCTACTCTTTGGTCCCCACTACTCCTCTGTTGGTTGCCACTGCAGTGTCCAAATCACATTCGGTCCCCACCGCAAATCTGTAAGTTATACATGCTATTTATCGTTTATTTGTTTAATTTTTATGCATAACCTATACTTTAGCTTTCTATTTTTGGGGATATTCTTAGTTAAGTTATTGTGCTATTTGATTTGTACACACACGCATACATGGGCTTTATTTATATATTTTTAAATTATATACTCTTTTCTTGTAGTACGCGCGCGCACACACATGGAGGCTTTTTTGTGTGATTAATAGTGGCAAACCGTATATATATAGCTTGAAAAGCTTTCCCAAGATCTATTTTACTTGAATTGGACAGCAAGATACTTCAAATATGCTTTTTATTCCTTTCTTTTTTCTTTGCCAACGCACATAGAAGCTGATGATGATGTGGATTACTTGTCCCTTTTTATTTATTTTTTTGTTCACTTATTATTTATATCATTAGCTCGCTACTTTGAACTATTCACAAACTAATATAATAGACCGGAATATCCTAATTACATGACTTCAAATAAAATACTCCCTCCATTTGTTATGTTGTTTTTTTAAAGAAAAAATATATTTTTTTATTTATACATCATTTTTAGAAATTTAAAGCAATATACCAATTGTTATTTTTTAATTATACATTTATTTTTTATTGGGTAAACAATTATCAATCAAAGAAAACAAACTCTACAGCTATGTTTGGTACGAAGTAACAGGGGGTAGGGATAGAGATTAGATCAGGGATTAAGTCAAAATATATTGTTTGGTACCAGGGACTATGAATAATCAGGGATTGGGAATGCCACGAAAGAGGGATTACTGCAAAGCCACCTCCCCCTGGTTTTGTGTTTTCAATCCCTGGATTCCAAAATTGTAGTGACAAAATTACCCTTGATTTAAATTTTTTCAGACAAAAATACCCTGATTTTAACCTAATCAATCTCTCTCACAATTACTCCCTCTTCGATTTTTCCTTACCAGCGGCGTAAAAACCATCACTCTGAACCATACCATCGTCGCCCGAAGAACAATCGCCAATTTAAGGGATTTTCATGGTTCGCGTGTAACTTTCGAACAAAAACCTATTCAGAAGTGAAAAGAGAGTCCCCCCCTCTCTCCCTCCCTTAGAAGAAAAAAGAAACACATACCCCGCACACAAACACAGACTTACATACAAAGAGAGGTCACAGACAGAGGCAGGAGTGGAGAAGAAAAGATGAGGAAAAACCCAAAATCTAGCTTCCAGAGCAATTAGCTCTAGCATACCACCACACCAACACAAAACAAAGTACTCTCTCGCGAGATTTCTCATAACCTCTGCATAACCTATGTATTCATATTGATATATAGATATATATTACGATTTATTTTTCTCATCTATCCACGTCAGAGAGATCTTGAACCTTCTACAATGCCCATTTTGTAGTGAACAAGATAATCTCTTCTTATCAATTCGCTTACACTTTCTTTCTGACAAAAGCTGCTGGAATTGCAGAAGCAGCTATTGCAATTGTGGTTGTTGCGACGGACCTTCGATCGATTGTTTGGGATTTTGGGCAGGGTATTGGTGTCATTTTATAATTAATACATGTTTATTAAATAATATTAGTAAAATCATTCCCTCCAATTACTACCTCATACCAAACATATTTTTAAAGTATCAATCCCAATCCCAATCCCAATCCCAATCTCAATCCCTATCCCAATCCCAATCCCTATCCCTATCCCTATCCCAATCTATCAAAATTCAATACCATGTACCAAACATAGCCTATGGACTTAATAAGTATTGGTAATGAAAGTAAGAAAAAAAATTAGCACATTGATTCCATTTCTTAATCTATATGCAAAAACATCAAAAACATTAATCCCAAGTCGGAAGCATTAGCTAACCAATAGAGCAAAAGAAGAATGACCTCATGTCGCGATCAATTAGTATTAATTGCACCATATTTGATCCTCGAAGGAGGCCTGGTATTACGTTTTGACAGACACATCTACAGTGTTAGTGGTATAGTTGATCATGTTAATGGTGATGTCTTGTACGGAATATGTAATCGTGGATGGATTAGTGCTTCGGTTATCAACATCTGAATTAGGTACTTTATCATCATCATTTATCACTGTTGTTATTATTTCTCATTCAATTTCTTGTTTTTCATGACACTATTCATTTTATACCAGGCATTTGTACCATGACATCTTAATGGATACAGACAGGGTCTAATTCGCATTGTCAACCCTTATCTTGTTGGCCAGCACGGGGGGCAGAGTAGATATGCATGCACAATCTAGTGATCTGAAAAATTACTTTAGAAGGAAAGCAACACCAACTATGCTATTTCTAGTGTCATACAATGCGGGGTAAGTTATTAGTGGTACAGTTTTTGTGTATGTTGTTTTAATGTTTAACTTTTACCATAACATGATTGTTGAAACAAAATTTTTAAAATATTTTAGGCAACATTGGATATTGATTGTTATCAACTAGCGGAACCTTTAGACCCTCGCATTTATTATGTGGATCCTCTAATTGGAGGTCTTCCAGAAAACCGTCCTGATATGTTGCGATTGTTCAATAGGTAAGCGTACGTGCGTATGTGTAAATATTTGCATATGTGATTCAATAACCAAAAGTAATCAATTTCTATTTGTTTTGTTAGCACATTGACTGCGTATCGGGCCTCTGTCTCCTTAAACTATTCTAAAGCTGCTGACCCTCACCATAGCTATGCTTGGAAGAAGATACAGGTACTGATATATGAATTTACTCAAACTTTGTTATTAAACAATTTTTATTCAAAAATATAGTTAAATATTTTATTATATTTTTGCAGTGCCCTTTTCAACCTAATGATAATAATTGTGGGTATTACATCATGAAATTAATGAAGGATGCAATTATGCATGATTGGTCATTTATTCCTCAAATAGTAAGTCATTTAGTTGTAATTCATATTGTGTTTTAAATTTAATTAGTCCCTGATAATTAAGTTTTAGTGATTTTAATTCGTTTTAATTTGTGCATGATTGTATATATATGTAGTATTATGAATATCAATGTTGTGACAGTTTGACTGACCATCAAGTCAATGAAGTAATCGAGGAATGGTGTGAATATGTGTTTAGGCAAATCTTTAGGTAGCTACTATTTAATTAACTAGCCAACATTTGTGTCGTTTTATTTAAGTTGAATTTGTTGTATTTCATTCACAATTGTATAAATATATTTAGTACTAATTTAGTTAATTAGACATTTATTTGTATCATTTTAAAGTTATTTCATTGTCATTGTTTTCTTTTCTTCATTTTGCTATGGATATAAAAAGTGTTTAAAGCAGTCCACTATTGCAATTATAGGATTATGAATTAAAAATACGAAAGATATATTAAAAAAATTACTTCTTATGGTGCTTCCTTAAAAAAGGGCCACAGGAAGAATACAAAAAAAAAAAAAAAAAACCAGCCACCTTCCTGTGGCCCTTCCTTGAGGAAGGTAACACCTCCACATAAGCGCCACAGGAGGCCCCCTCCTATGGCCTTTCCTCCAAAAAGCACTACAAGAGATGACTTTTTTTTTAAAAAAATATTATGTTCTTTTAGTGGCATCCTGATATATGGCCGTTCTTAAGCACCACAACTAGTTCAAGTATAAACGTCACAACTTTATTTTTTATAGTAGTGAAACCTCTTCAATGACACCTCATGCGGTCACACCTCCTTTCATAAAATGTTATGATTTACCCCCTCTAATTTTTAATATAAGATTTTGTCGTGATTTTTTTATTTAAGTGAATCTTGTATTAATAAGGAAATGAAGCATATAGGATATACCCAAAGTGACAAAATAAGCGTGGGTGGGTGTTGGACTCCCTACCCAATCAAGGAGAGAGATTTAAAATTGTTAAATAAAAATAAAATATGTATATCTTGCAGCGGATGACAACATAATGCGACGAGCCCTGTGCCAAACAGTACCATCAAGAACCTCCCAAATTCTTTTTCTTTGTTTGGGCCAGATTCTGATGGAGTAGCACTATTAGCTATCTCTGTGCATGCATAATTTACAATAAAATCTCACTTTTCAACCAATTAAAAAAAGAAAAAGAAAAAGAAAAAGAACTCCCCTAATTCTTGTTCTAGGGAACAGATGAAGGGATTTGATCATCTGAGACTTTATTGAGTTTACTTTTTAAAAAAAAAATAAATGAGGTCATAAAGATTTAATAAACAGTGCACGATTAAAGAGTAACAGATAGTTAACCACACTTTTTCTTTTTCTTTTTTGCCAGCAATTAACCACACTTTTTCATTTTTTTAAAATTGAGCTCATTTAATGAAGGGAAAATTCCTCTCCTCTTCATTTCCCTCCGATGGGTCTATCTCTTGATAGGTATATATAGGGTTGTGGCTTTTTTTTTTTTTGGGTAAAAAGGGTTGTGAGTTTTGTTCCTGCAACTAGTTGATGGTTAATTCACTTGATCGTTTTTGTGTTTATTATGTTTCTATAATTTATTACTTAAAATTTTAAATAAATACTTCATTCAATCCTTAATATAAAATATATTTTATGAGTAGATTTTAGAATTAAATATAAGGCATAGATTTTATATTTATCAATCTTTTCTTATATTACTTCTATTAATGCTACTAGTTCCTTGAGCTCCAACGTTGGTGTTCAGTCCCCTAGAGCTATGACATCCTAATATATTTTTTGAATTTTTGAAACCAAAGTAGTTAATGGAGAAACCATAATAGTTGATAACGAACTTAGAGTAGTAAATAGGGTTCATGGTGCTGAATAATTTCTAATAATTATTTTTGTTTCGCTATTTACTATTATGATTTCGCTATTAAGTATTAACTACCCTTATTTTTATAAATTCAAAAAATGTATTAATAAATTTTTTTGGCACCCAACCAAAGTATTCAATATCAAAACTAAAATAGTAAATGTTGAAACAAACTTAGTTATTATTAAATAGTCACTAATAAGGACTCTCTTTACTACTTCGGTCTTCCTATGTACTATTTTAGTTTCCCTTTCAACTATTCTTATTTTAATAATTCAAAAAATGTATTAGGAACTTTTTCTATAGCTAGTTAAAGTAGTCAATAGCAACAATGAAGTAGTAAATAGCAAAATAAAAATAGTTATTAGGAAATGCGCAGTAATAGAGATCCTATTTACTACTTTAGTTTCATTATGAACTATTCGAACTTCAACGATCGGTCGTCGACAAGGGTATTGGAGTTCCGAGGACTAGGTGCTAACGGTGGACACCGCTACTGGAGCTCCAATGACTGGTGGGTGAGAGGGGCTTTAAAGATTCTTTATTTTTTAAAAAAAAAAAGGTGAGGGTAAAGATGTAAATTCTCTACATTTCCTAACAATTTAAAATTTCAAATAAGTATATTGGAATGGATTTGATAATAATGAAATTCAGCACCTTCATTTATTCTTTTTCTGTTTTCAAGGTATTTTTTTTATCTTTTTTCCTTTATTGTTTTACCATCTAAATATTTTTAGAAATCACAATCACATGTTTGGATTCTCTCGTTTTCTTCTTTCTTCTTTCTTCTTTTTTTTCTCAGAATTTTATGTCCACTATCAGATTGAAAAATTGATGATTCAGACTTAATATTTTATAAAATTATTGTTTTAAATATAAATAAATAAATTTAATTTATTAAAATCTAATCTTTACAATTCAAAACTGCAATACAGATAAAATAAATTTTTTTATAAAACATTATAATAATAATTTTATAAAATATTAAATTTATATCATCTATTTTTTTAATTTAAAGATACAAATGAGATTTTGAGAAGAAGAAAAAAGGGAAAAAAGATAAATAAATGCCACTTGAACTTCAAAATCTCAAATTAGTGATTTTCTAAAACTTTGAGTTATCAATTGTTATATTCTTTATATCAATCTCATTACTCTTATTATCAACAGAACCAATATAGTATTTTAAAGTTTAAGTGATATATTTTTTTTAAAATTATGAGAGTAAGTATCCTCTTCCGAAAATCTCCCGTTATTTAAAACACTCCTTCCAATAAGAAATGGGACCTTGATGGTAAAAATGAAAGAAAGAAAGAAATGGATGCTAGCGCATAGTGGCGCACTTGGCATAGGAGTGAGGCCTATGTGCCTCCTCATTCAAGTTCGATCCCGCGTTGGCACCTATGGGTGCTAAATAAAAAAGAAAGAAAGAAAGAAATGGGACCCACTAAATTATAGTAGCTAATGGGTGTGTTTGTTTTGACGATTAGATAAGTAACTTATTTTTACTTAAACTTATGGAATCTTAAGATTGGAAAAAAGTTAGATTGGGTAAAATGATGAGTGTTTGGATAAGTAATTTAAAGTAACTTATGTAAAAGTTAGGATGTTTAGTTTGACTTTTGCATAAATGACTTTTGTATTAATTAAGAGAAAAGAATTGAAAAAATTATGAAAAATGAAAAAATGAAGGGATAATTGTGAAAAAAGTCATTATTGTCAACTTAATTATCAATGGGACCTAGGAAGATATCTACATACGGAGGGATTTTTTCACAATTTTCTCAAAAATTAACTTTGAAAATTTGGTGATGGTACAATTTTAATAAAATTATATCAAACTCTAATTTAAATTGGTACACTCCAAAAGTTTTTTCTACTGTGCACCTCAAGCGTAAATCTTATAAATTATATTAAACTCTAATTTAAATATTAAATCCTAACTTATATTTTCACATAGTTCAAAATCTAACAAAATCAACCGATTAAAATCTCAATAATACCTCCAATAATCCAAATAAATTATTTAAACTAAATTTAATGGGTAAAAACACTATATAGAAAGTAATTTATGACATGTTTATAAAAAAAAAATTGATTATAAAATCATAAAATAACTAAATAATAAATCTAAACTGATTAAAATTAATTATTAATTATTCTCTACATTTCTACAGTCATATATTAACAAAACTCAAAACTTGCTTAAACTCTTATCCTAAAGTATTCTCTAATTAGCAGAAGATTAATATCCAAAGAAAGAGAAAATTGTTTAGAACATTTTTCATATAATAAGTTTTGTGATTAGAATTTAAAAGTGATTTTGAGTACCTCATTGATCCTCAAAAATATGAAAATACTCCTATCAATATTTTTTTATATACATACAGGTACATAAACTCCAATAAGCTTCATTTTGAGGCTTATGACTTTTTTCAACTTATGACTTTTTTCACCTTAAATCCAATCACTGAAACAAATACTCACTTTTGATCAAAACATTGTTGAAATCTGATTTTCCCCTCAAAACGCCGAAACAAACACGCTGAATGTCTGCAGTAAATGCGCTTGCTCTTTGTGGCACTATACATATTACAGAACATTTTGTTCATTCTTGGCTCAGAGAACCGAATAGAGCATTAATATAAATAGTCCCTCCAGTCTCTTTTTATAAGACAAATTAGTTTAATCCATTTTATAAAATCTAGTTTGTTATCATTTGAACATTAAAGGCGTTTTTTTACTAATTTTATCCTTAATCCCTAATTAATTATATTATCTCTTCTCATTTTTCCTATACATTCTCTTTTATACTTTTTTTCACTACTATTTCTCACTCTTACTTTCCCTTATATAGGTTAAAAAAGGGGAGAGCTACACTCAAGTCCTAGCAAAAAAGATAAATGAAAAAATGGTCATTTGAAATTTCAAAATGAAAAAATAATCTCATGAAGTTGTCAATGACACCCCTATAGTTGTTAATGACCTGCACCTGAAGTTATCAATAGGACCATTTTTTCATTTTACAATTTGATGAAACTATTTTATCATTTTTTTTATCTTTGTTGGGACTTGAATATAATTTTTCCTTAAAAAAATTACTAATTTTTGTTACCGGAGAAGTACTAATTTGAAATATCCTTGGTGTCCCTTGATTCTTACTCCTCTGATAGAGCATAGGGAGAAATTTTTCATATGAATGTATAATTTTACCCTTTATTTATTATTATACTGACTTTGTTTTTATGAATTACTCTTTTGGTATTATTTATAAAGTACTTCCAACATTTTTAACACAGGTCAAGAAAAACCTTAAACCTCATTAATCTTGCGATAAAATTCAACAACTTTTCAAGTTTACCCCTACTTAATACTCATAATACCGTTGAAAACAAAATTAACATAATAATAAGTGAATGGTTAAATTGTATATTCATCTCAAAACTTTAATGAGGTGCCTTATAAATAAGACTAAAAAAGCCTTCTCTCTCTGTCCTATAAATAGGACTAGACGAGTATAATATATATTAAATAGGAATAAAATGAAAAATGTGTTGAATTTTATAAAGGGTTAAGGAGCAAATTTTTCAACGAAGTTTTAAGGAAGAAGCGTCTGGTACAATTATGTTTTAAAGGGGAAAAAATACACATAAGATTTTAAAAGTGGAGCATCCAACACAAAACCGTTAAATTTGACCTAACGCGGTTAGTGGTTTTCTTCTCTTATAATTTAACGTCGTTAGGTCAAATTTAACGATTTTGTGCTGGATGCTTCATTTTTAAAACCTTATGTGTATTTTTGCCCCTTTTAAAACATAATTGCGCCAGACGCTCCTTCCTTAAAATTTCATTAGTAAATTTGCTCCTTAACCCTTTTATAAAAGAGTTGATAAAATATAAGATTTTTTTAATCTATGTAAAACATGTTAAAAGCGCCTTAAAGGTCTAACTTGTAAACAAGCTTATTTATAACTTGTTGTACAATCTCTTGAGTTGAGTCATGGGTTCAATGATTGTAAAAGCATTTATCGTAAATGCTTCCACCAGGCCTAAATATAAACAATTTTTCTCAAATAGAATTAGTCCCATATATAACTAATAGTAGTAATTTGTGTTTGTCTACAATTCAAAACATGTTTTTTGTTTTTATCCTCAATTTGTTTTGATAAGCTGGAAAATATTACAGTGCAGAAAAAGAACAACGACTAGCCCTTGATATCAGTCATCCTGATTCTAGCCACAACATCAGGTCGTTTTATTCTCGTTTAATTATAGGGTTAAGGGGCATGTGGCATCTAACACATTGAAATATTTTGTAGGTACATTTAATACCTTAAGGTAATTTGTAATGCATCCAGCACCTGAAATATTTTTCAGGGACATCCATCACCATAAAATACTATTTTGTGCAATTTTGTATTTGATAATTTAGATAATTTAGGGTTTTGGATATACCTAAATAAGTAGTTTATAGTACTAGATGTACCTGAAAAATATTTTAGGGTGTTAGGTGTACAAAAAAAATACTTCAATGTGTTTGGTGCATAACAAAATACTTTAGGTACTAGATGCACCTAAAAATATACTTCAAGGTGATAGATACATCGTAACCCTTAATTATAGGAAAAATTGTCATAAAATACCTCATTAACCTAATATTTGCTGAATGGGACCTGTCTTGAGCTGGCATTATCTTCTTAATAGTAAAAGACTCAAATATCCTTAGCGGATTACTGAAAAAAGCAGGGAAAGAAGGTTTCAAATATTTTTGATTTAGAAGACGCGCGAAGTTGAAGTGGGGAGGGCAGACTTGGTAGAGAGAATCGGATGAGGTCGAGAGCAGTGGACGAGGGTGTGGGAGTTGGCAGCCAGGACGAAGTGTGGGTCTTGGGGGCTGCGGTGCATGATTGGTCTCTGCGGTGGTGGCGAACCGAGGCGTCTGGGTTTTTGCGGTGGCGGGGAGGTGTGGGGTCTTTGAGGCATCGAGGAGGTGTTGGGTACGGCGGCGGCGGCGACAGCAGCGTCTCCATGTAGTAGCACGGACAGAAGGTGGTGAAGAACACACAACATCCGAGGTTTGTGTTCCTGTTTTTCTCTTTCTTCATTTTATCATCACCATTATTAATCCACTTATATCTCTTTCTTCAGTTTTGCATCATTGTGGGCATAAAACTGTTGCTAGATAGCTCATTTTGTCCTCAATGAATGTGAATTCTCCTATTACTGCACCTGTGTAATTCTTAAACTTAATTGCAAGTTTTGTTAAGAAAATTTTTTCTTAAAGTACTTGGTATAAATTTGAGTTGCTGTGATAAATTATTTACTCAAGGATGTTGCTGTGTAATTCTGCTATATCCATTCACTTTAGAGTTGCTGCTTTAGTTCTTTCTCTTCCTTTTTGGGGTATGGGGGTGGGGGAAGTGAATGGCACAATTGGGCGATTCAATCTTCTTAAGCTCTGAATAGGTAGCATATATTGTTTTTCTGCTATAGAAGTTCTTTGTGGTGTTCCCCTGTTAATATTCAGGATCTTTGTATAATGAAACGAATCATGATGCATTTTCTTTGCAAGAAGAACATGTCTAAAATTGTTGACAAAAATCTCCATTAATTGAGTTAGTATGGTTGCAATTTTAAGTTTTGAGTCTATGGATTGCTTGTTCATTTAGTTTCATAATCTTTTTTATTGGAAGAGGAATTCGAAGGATTTAGTTGATTAAAAACAGTTTTTATTCTCTTCCTTGATGATTGTGTTGCTAGTCTTATAATATTTTTTGCAGCGATCTTGGCAATTCAAACCTGTCTGGACATTTGGTACATGAATTTGGGAGCCTAGAACATACCCTGGTCAGTAATGTGATATTGTAATTCTATTTAAATTACTAAAGAACACAAGAATTCATGACTAATATAAGACTCTATAGAACAATCTAAAGGGCCACAACTTGGCTCTATTTAAAAGTATTCATTGATACCTACGCTTTTGTCGACTATTATACTTTGTTTTTGGTGTTGCTTTTTGTTGTTGGAAAATTCCTTGTTCTCCATAGTTGTATTACTTTCATTGCTCTCAAGAAACCAATATTTTCTTTGTAAGGCTGAATAACAATCAGTTAACTGGTCCAATCCCTAGGCAACTTGCTGATGTTAAAAGCCTTAAAGTATTGTAAGTCATTGTTTTCTTTATGGTGCAATTCTCTGGTGGTATTTTGAAGTAATACCCATACAAACAGTCTAATAAAACACTGTTGAATTTCTAGATTTTAAGTATAAAAACAAATGTGATTATAATTGTTCAAATGCTTATGTACAGTATTTGTTAAATCCAAATGTGATTATCCATTTGGTCATGTGTAATCTTGCACTTCTGTCTTGGTGGACTAAAATTGATTAAGAGTCAAAATCTTGGAATTTTCCTACTGCACTAGAACAAAGTACTCTAATTATTGAATTCCTAGATTTTAAGTATAAAAAAAAATTAAAGCTTTGATATGAGATTTTGGAAGTGCATTATAATAAATCTTGGTCATTCACTTGATTTCAGAATTAATAGTTTTCTAAACTTTGCCGGAACTCCTAGAAATTCACCTTAGTGCATTGATACGCCTACTAATATGAGTATATTGGTACATTACTTCTTACAATTGCACTTTATTTGATTGGGAACGTGTTTTTACAAGAATACATGGATCAAAATCGGATTGACGTGGTCTGGTGGTTAGTAACCCATGAGAAGAATAAACATTAGGACATGGTCATACGTAGTATTGAAGGTTGGAAAGATACGAAGAAGAGGAGAAGCTAGTTGACGTTACATTTATTCTATTCATATTAAAGTTCGACATCATCTTTTGTTTCAATATAAATGAAACTCAATTATTTATATACATATTTAGTATTTAAGTACTTGTTTTGTATATTATGCGTGGTCTGCAAACACTCTTCCCTACGTGCAACACTTTTTCCCTATATGCAAAAACTCTTCCTTGCGTGCAATATGTCTTCCATGTAATCAACTTTCATCCCTGTGTGGAAGATTTATTCCGTTTATGCGAATGATCCACCCCTTATATGAAAAACGTCTTCCATGGTTGCAAAATGTCTTCTACTTGGGTTCGTTAGTATTCGCAAATGTCATATACCCAAGTGCGAAAACTCTTACCCTACATGAAAAAACTCTTCCCTATGTGCAAGAACTCTTCCATCTATAAAGATATGACCCTATGTGCAATGATCTACCACTACATGCAAAACTTCTTCTGTGTGCGAAAGATCTCCCACTTGGGCTCATTTTCATTCCCAAGTGTCATATACCCAAGTGCGAAAACTCTTCCCCTACGTGCAAGAACTCTTCCCTATATGCAAAAACTCTTCCATCTTCAAATATGTGACTTTATGTGCAACAATCTACTACTACGTACAAAACTTCTTCTGTGTGCAAAAGATCTCCCACTTGGGTTCATTTTCATTCTTAAGTGTCATATAACCATGTGTGAAGACTCTTCCTATACGTGCAAAAACTCTTCCCTATGTGTAAGAACTCTTCCATGTGTGGAAGATATCTTCCCCATGACCAACGATCTATGATATAACCAAGTGCAAAACTTCTTCCGTAGTTGCAAAATGTCTTCTACTTGGGTTCATTAGTATTCGTAAGTGTCATATACCCAAGTGCGAAAACTCTTCCCTTACGTGCAAGAACTCTTTCCTATGTGCAAGAACTCTTCCCTATATGCAAAAACTCTTCTATGTATGCATGATGTGACCCTACGTGCAACGATCTACCAATACATGTAAAACTTCTTCTGTGTGCGAAAGATCTCCCACTTGGGTTCATTTTCATTTCCAAGTGTCATATAACCATGTGCGAAAACTCTTCCCATATGTGCAAAAACTCTTTCCTATGTGCAAGAACTCTTCTCTATGTGTAAAAACTATTCCATGTGTGCAAGATATCTTCCCCGTGACCAACGATCTACGATATAACCAAGTGCAAAACTTCTTTCATAGTTGCAAAATTTCTTCCACTTGGGTTCATTAGTCTTCGCAAGTGTCATATAACCATGTGCGAAAACTCTTCCCTGAGTGCGAAAACTCTTCCATGTGTGCAAGATATATTTCCCGTGTGCAACGATCTACCACTACATGTAAAACATCTTCTGTGGTTACAAAATGTCTTCACTTAGCTTCCTTTTCAGTTTCATAGGTGTCATATAACCATATATGAACGATGTTACGAGTGTAAATGGTCTATTAGAAAGTGTAAGAGTACACTGTTGTAAACAAGTAATATAGAAGTGAGTAGAGTATCGTACCCTCGAGGATTGATCACCAAGTACCAAAATGAGTAATTTTAACTCTATTTAGTCAATCGATTAGTTGGTGATTGAGAGTATGAAATAAAAGATGAGTAAATATGAATGCAAATAATATGAAACAACTATGAGAAAAAGTCCTAGGGGCAGATTTCACTTAACAAATTCTGGATTGAATCACTTATCTATTCTAACCCAATTTATTCCACATGATTGATAATCGAGTTTCTCTAATTTAATTACTAGCCTCTTCCAAGGTCAAGCAATTCTATATTTAATTGTTAATCCAACATATTCTTATATGAATTTAAGCAATTAATTATGCATTAAGATTTATGGAACTTATTAAGACTACACAACTCATATGAATATATTCCTATTTCATATGTAAGTCATGATTTTAATTAGGGGTGTCCAAAGTGTGCCGATCCCGGTTGTTCGGTCCCGGTCCTAGAATTTTGATCCCGGGAATTTCTCGTCCCGGCCAGGACCGGGACCGGTCACACACCTTGTGATCCCGGTCCCGGTTTTTTTTATTTTTTTAAAATTTTTTTTCTTAAAAACTAAGTTATTGTTTTATTTTTGTATTTTTTATCCCATAATTTAAGTTATCATTTGATAAAATGTGTATCACATATTTAGTTGAAGTTAAACTGTATATATCGTGATACTAATCCTACTATATAATGTATAAAAATAATAACAAAAATGATGAAGGTGATAATAATAATAATAATAAAATGTTATTCTTCAATTCTAGATCAATTTGTGTGATTATTATGGCCTTATTAGATGTTAAATAATTACTTTAAACACTATATTATAGAAAATTTAACTAAAATAATAATATTTTTAAAATTTATTTTTTTAAAAAAAACGGGGATTTCCCGGTTTGATCTTGGTCCCGCCTGGGATTACCGGGACCGGGATGCAATTTGCATCCCGGCCAAAAATTGGGACCGGCACCGGGAGTGATGGATCCCGGTCCTGGTCCCGGATTTGAACACCCCTAGTTTTAATTATAGGATCTATACACATGCATCTCCTTCCGGTCTCAACATGCATATTGAAATCCTTCAAAAGATGGCCAGTCAATCAAAAGCATTAAAAATAATAATTAAAATTCAATCATGAAGGAGAAATTCAAACTAGAATTAATAAGTTAAAATTCAATCCGTCATTAGTAAGCTACGTCATCACCCTAGGAAAGTGGAAATTTAGCTCACGATGAAATTAAAAACAACAATAAAATAAATTGAAAACTTCATAAACATTACAATAGACTTAATTATTCAATAAAAATACAACCACAGGATGCATGGAAATAGAAAAATCTAGCCTTCCATGTAGGAGATAAAACCTTCCATGTAGGAGGCATGCAAGAAACAAATACAATGCATGAAATTAAGTCTTAGATGATGATATGTAAGTAGAGAAGAGAGGAGAGTAATGAAATGATGTGTAAGTGGAGAAGAGAGGAGAGTAATGGAAATGAAATGGTGTGTGTAGAGAGGAGATGAGAGTAATGGATATGAATTGATGTGTAAAATGTGAAGGAGAGGGTGGCTATATATAGGGAAGAATGGAGTAGGGTAGATGAAGTAGTAGATAGAATATGGTAGATGAAGAAGTAGATAGAATGTGGTACATAAAATAGTAGGTGAAAAGGAAGATGAAGTGGTAGCTGAAATGGTTGGTGAAATGGTAGATGATTTTTGATCTCAACTTCTAAACAAAATTCGAAACCCTTGGAGATAGAACTGGATTTTGGTCTCAACATAAAAGTTGTAGAGCTCTTTCTTAGCTTTTTATCCATATAAAGAACGTCAAAGTCCGACATCTAGAGCTTTAGATATTACCTGAAAACTAAAAGACGATCTGATTTAGTATTTTTCAAGAAATTCTATTTCATGCCAAAATCATTATTTATTTATTAATTACACCCAAATTTATTAAATTGAGCTCAAATATCATCCACAAAATCATCATATAAGGAAAATTTAATATGCAAATATTTTACTTATCAAACGATCTTTCCTAAGTTCAAGATGTCATCCGTGTGAGCGAAAACTCTTTCATATATGCAAAAACTCTTCCATGTGTGCAATTATCTTACACAACATGCAAAACATGTTCCGTTGGTTTAGTGTGTCTTCCACTTAGGTTCATTTAGTGTTCACAAGTGCCACTTAACCATGTGCGAAAGATCTTCCCCCACATTCAACGCATCTTCCCTTTTGTGCAAGAACTCTTCCCAATGTGCAAAAACTATTTCCTGTGTGCAATTTTCTACCCCGAAGTGGAAAGCATCTATCTGCTGCAAAGTAAATGGAACCTTGATGATTATGGAGAAAATTAGAAAACCTAATGAAGCCACAATTTAATTTATTTACTACTTCCTTACTCAGTAAAACAACAATGAAAAAACCGAGCTTGGAGCAAAAATGCAAATCATCAGCTCCACCAAATTTTGGACTATGAATAAGGGTCTTGACACAACTCACCTCTCTAGCCTTTACTGATACATCGAACCTCCGGTAGCATCCACAGTGAACGAAAGCCAGAAGGGAGGATGTTTATCTCTGCACAGGCAAGGAGAAGAAGCCTTCAGTTTCCACGTTAATCATTTGCTCTGTTTATTAATGGGAATTCGCTGGTTCTGTTTTTCTTTCCTTTCATTTGCCCTCTCTTTTCTCATTAAGGGCATTTGAGTCTTTTACTATTAAGAAGATAATGCCAGTTTAGAACAGGTCCCATTCAGCAAATATTAGGTTAATGAGGTATTTTATGACAATTTTCCCTTAATTATATGTCTTTCTTCGTATATTTTGCCTTTTTCTCACTCTTTCTTTCACACTTATTATCTCCTTAAACAATGGTATACTTTGAAAAGTTACATCTCTTATGTTTGTTATTGGGTTCAGGGGCATTTTTGCTTTGGAAGTTTGCACCGAGAGGCAATTTTGCTTTGATGGTTTTTTAAGGAGCAATTTTACCCCAGAATTATAAAAAACAAAAAGAGCAATTTTGCCTTAACTGTTATCCCAGTTAATTTTTTATCATTAGTTGACAAGATATGTTGAGTTGGTAGTCCACATATCATCCACATTATTTTTATTAATGTGCAAATTTGCCTTGAAAGTTTTAAATATAACTTTAAAAAAATGAAGTTTTAAATCTTTTAATTTTTTTCCCGTTTCCGAGTAATAAAATTAGAATCCTTCTTACACAAGTTTGCTCTTCAACTTGCATTTTATCATCGTATTCAGACTCTCTCTACTCCTTAATCCTTATGTGTGTGTTTAAGGTTTGTATAGGGGCACAGAGGATATGGAAAATGGTACGTTCTTCCTCCTCCTCCTTCTTTCTTCCCTATTCTTTCTCTATGTCTTCTTCATCGCATCCAAAAAGTGTTTGTGCACAAGTTAGTTGTGAAAATTAGAGATTTTAGAATATCATAGTGATAGATTTTGGGGTTTCTAGAGTTACTCTAGAAATCACAAGCTCTTCTGATCCTGAGAAGAAGGAAACGAATTGGTTCAACAATGGCAAAGAGGTATTTTTGACTATTGATCATCCCTCTACTCATTCACTGATTTTTGTTGCTTTCATATCTAACCATGAGTTGCTTTGTTGTCATTGTTGGTTTTGTTGTAAATATATGTATGTGTGTGGGTGTGTCAAAGAAACTAGTCCCACATTGCTTGGAAATAAGAGAGTATAAACCTATATATACTATCACATTATTTTGGGTTTGTAAAGAGACCTAAAGAAGTGGTGGGCTCGCGCGCACAACAACAGGCCACCGAAAGACAAACTTAGTGGAAATCTGGTGATGTCCCCCCTACACGCCAATAAATACATGGTACCGGCACTTTTTGTGAAAATATTTTGCTCCCTGGAAATATTATTTTTAGATAATAAAAATAATAATATATTTGGGCTTGCCAAAAAGTCGCTATTTTTTAGGGTTTGAAATTTGCAACCCTTCGTGATCAAAAGTTGTCAACAGTTGAACACTTCCCCAAACACTCTCTCCGTTGTCAACGTACAAGCCTGTCTTTTCTGATAGTGTCTATTTGGTCTTGAGGGACATGTTATTCGGACTATCTTACGTTCGTTAGCTATCTGTGGACTATGCCTATATAAGGGGCATAGGCAAAGTGCTTGGATACGATTTTTCTGATATTCTCTCCTCTGCGTAAATTTTCTCACTGTGGTTACAATTACCTTTCACCAATTCTGCTGCCTTGACTTGTTTCAAGAAGGGTCTGTTTAATCCTAGGGAGTACCGCTTCCTCTTTGCCGGTGGTTGCAGAATAACTCTATAGGACAGTGTCCTCAGACACGACTCAGATCATCCGTTTCTTCATTCTTCCAAATTGCTCGTGATCATCTACAGGTTTTTGGGTGATGCATGAATGTTTTGCATGTTTGGAAGTCTTATAGATGAAGTATAATTTATAAGTTCAAGGGGCTTTCCCTTCTTTTTTTTTTAATACATAAGGGGCTTTCCTTTCTAATAAGCTAATTTGTTTTTTGGAATGAAGCTCTCTTTTTCAACTTGTATTCACAACATAGGCGTTTTTGTTGAAAGCCTGATGTTTATGGAAAAGGGCTACCACAAATGATTTTGACTAGCAAGAGGCCAAGTGAAGTGTTGTGCCATAGACATTGGTTTTGATCCTTTTGACTTGTGTTCATAAAAAGACCTTGTAATGTCTTTTAAGTTACAAAAAGGGCTATTAAAGTTTATAAGGATAAAAATGAAACATCAACAACAACGAAGTCTTATCCCACTAGATGGATAAAAATGAAACATCATTTGATATTTTTTCTTGGCACCTTATAATTTGGAAAGAAGCTTTTATTTTTATAAAAGGAAACTTATATAAAGGACCGAGTGAGTATTACTAGATACAGTCACAGCTATGCGTGTAACAAGTTCAAAACTCAGGGATTTCTTTTTTATTTTTTTTCCAAGACGGCCTCTTCATCTATCATACCACTTCATGGTCTTTGTAACTTTGTTTTTCTTCCTTAAGCCAGCTAGCTTATGTTCATAAACTCATGTATTCTTATTCATGTTCACTAGGTATATCTTCCTTCTCTGTGTTTATCTAGGACAAAAAATATATTTTATTATTTACTTTTTCCGATCTTTTTTATAAGGAATAACTATCAAATTTACGTAGTTTAAAATGGTAGTTAAAAGTACTAAATGTGTCAAATATGCACTTTTCTTTCCATTATACTCTTATTTATAAATAAAGTAGATGAGAGATAATGGGTAAAAATTTATTACAGAAAGATAGTGAATGACACATATTAAATGGGGGCAAAAATGAAAAGACCAATTTAAAATTTCAAACAAAATAGATTTTTTCCTTATATTAAGGACCATCCTCATGAGAGAAAATGTTCCTTATAAAAAAGACTGAAGGGAGTAGTTACGAAACTGATGGAATTGATGAACCCACCGGTTTGGACTGGGTTGATAGTAGAGATGTTTTTTCATGCTTACAAAATTGAATGAGCTATAATGTTATTTGTCACAAATTTTGTTGTATATACATATTATCAATATATTAATTAGATGGCTAGATTGGTCATGTATGTTGTGTAAAATTTCAAACTGAGTTGTTTAGGATTTATATAGAGTGTGATTTATTATGAACATAATACTCTTATTATAAATTTTATATCTTATGAAAAAGAGTAGAGGAAGACCGAATATAACACTCAACGAAATTATTGAGCATGATCTCTCGGTCAAGAATTTATCTAAGGATTTAGTTTTTGATAGAGCACGATGATGTCGTGTAATTCATGTGGCTGACCTCATATTAATGATTGATATGTTAGTTTAGATGTGCTATTTGGTTGGTCTCTGTGTTGATATTTGGTGTTGCAAGAAGACAAGTATTACAAAGAACATGTTATAAAAGTATATGTTATAAGAAAGAAGATTGATAGGATTCAAAGAAAATTGATAGAATTTCTAGAGAGAAGTTAGAGAGATGTTCTCATTCAGTTCAATTGAAACAATCGATTACAGCCCTTTATATAGAGGCAGAAATCTAACCCTGGTTGTATTACCATGGTTATATTTAAATGACCATGGTTACTTTATATCGTCTTTATGTCCTTGTCTTCTTTTCTTTATATCCTTGTCTTCTTTTGCTTTTGCTTTGTGTCATGTCTTCTTTTCTTCTTTATGTCAAGTTGACTGGAAGATTAATATGAGTCAATGGACATCCACATATTTAATATTCATAACACTCCCCCTTGGATGTACATTATGAATGTGCCTCATTAAAAACTTTAACTAGGAAAAACCCAGTGGGATAAAAACCTAGCTAAAGAAAAGAGTACATCATTCATTGATACACCGTCGAGTGCTGCCTCATTAAAAGCCTTTCTAGGAAAACCCAGTGGGACAAAACCTAGATAAGGGAAAAAGAGTACAGCGTGTATCGACTCCCCCTCTTGATAATATCAGTTGAAATCTTTGAATCTCCGAAGACCAATATCATGAACAAGTTTTTCAAAGATTGTACCTGGAAGTGACTTGGTGAATAAATCTGCTAGATTTTCACTTGAACTGATTTGTTGGATATCTATTTCACCATCCTTTTGAAGATCGCGAGTGAAGAAGAATTTTGGTGAAATATGTTTCGTTCTATTGCCCTTGATATAGCCTTCTTTAAGTTGAGCGATACATGCAGCATTATCCTCATAGAGGATTGTTGGGATCATTTTGCCGGAAGATAAATGACAAGTTGTACGTATATGATGTATTACTGACCTCAACCACATACATTCTCGACTTGCTTCATGTATCACTAGAATTTCTGCATGATTAGATGATGTGGCTGATATAGTCTGTTTCATAGATCACCATGAAATAGCTGCACCTCCACATGTAAATAGATAGCCCGTTTGTGATTTACCATTATGTGGATCAGATAAAAATCCAGCATCTGCATAACCAACCAGTTCATGCTTGGATACATTTGAGTAGTATAACCCCATGTCTGTTGTACCTCTGAGATAACGAAAAATATGCTTTATTCCATTCCAATGCCTTCGTGTTGGTGAAGAACTATATCTTGCTAGTAAATTAACAGCAAATGATATATCAGGACGTGTATGATTAGCAAGATACATTAGTGCTCCAATAGCACTAAGATATGGTACTTCTGGACCAAGTAGTTCTTCATCACCTTCTTCACTAATTTCTCGAGGTCTGAATGGGTCTTTATCCACCATCAAAGATCTTACAATCATTGGGGTACATAATGGATGAGATTTATCCATGTAAAATCGCTCTAGGACCTTCTTTGTATAAGTTTCTTGATATACAAAGATCCCTTTCTTGAAGTACTCGATCTGTAATCCAAGACAGAATTTTGTTCTTCCCAAGTCCTTCATCTCAAATTCTTTCTTCAAACAATTAATTGCCTTTTGGAGCTCTTCAGGAGTTCCAATGATGTTGATATCATCAACATAAACAGCAATTATAGCAAACTCACTATTAGATCTTTTCATAAAGATGCATGGGCATATCGGATCATTTTGGTATCCTTCTTTCAACAAATATTCATTAAGGCGATTATACCACATGCGCCCTGATTGCTTCAGGCCATACAGGGACTTATTTAACTTAACCGAGTATTGTTCTTGAGAACTTGAATTAGATGCTTCTGGCATCTTAAGTCTTTCAGGGACTTTCATATAAATATCACTATCAAGTGATCCATATAAATAGGCAGTCACAACATCCATTAGATGTAAATCAAGTCCTGCATCTACTGCTAGACTGATTAAATAACGAAAAGTAGTCGCATCCACTACTGGTGAATACGTTTCTTCAAAATCAATGCCAGGTCTTTGTGTAAAACCTTGGGCTACTAGACGTGCCTTATATCTAGTTATTCTGCCCTTTTCATTTCTTTTTCGTACAAAGACCCATTTGCATCCAACTGGTTTTACATCTTCAGGTGTAAGGACTACAGGTCTAAATACTTTTCGTTTTGCCAATGATTTTAATTCTGCATTAATGGCATCTTTCCATAGGGGCCAGTCTTTTCTTTGTTGGCTCTCACTAATGGATTTTGGCTCATGATCCTCATTATCATTCATTACATCATATGCTATATGATAAGCAAAGATGTCATCAACGTTGACTTCATTTCTATCCCATCGGATTCCATTCATAACATAATTTATTGAGATCTCATTATTTTCACATATATCAGGTACCTGGGTCTCTTCTGGGACTACAATGTTCTCTTCTGGAAATAATATCTCTTCAGGAGATGGCTCTTCTGGAGTTATTAATTTTTCTTCATTATCCTCGACTTGACCATCTATATTCTTTGCTTCTTTTCTTTTTCGAGGATTTTTATCTTTGGAACCGATAGGCCTGCCACGCTTCAGGCGTGTTTTAGATTCATTCATAGTAGGTTGTCCTTCAGGGGCATCAATTTTAATAGGAGCATTAGCAGCTGGGATATGTAACTTTGTCACTTTCTTTGGGTCAGTAAATGCTTCTGGCATTTGATTAGCTAAATTCTGTAAATGAATTATCTTTTGAACTTCAAGTTCACATTGTTTTGTACGAGGATCAAAATGAGCCATTGATAATTCATTTCAACTAATTTCTTTACCCAGCTGTTTGTTTTCTCCCCCTAATGTTGGGAAAAATGATTCATCAAAATGACAATCGGCAAATCGTGCCGTAAATAAATCTCCTGTGGATGGTTCCAACCATTTTATAATTGATGGAGATTCATACCCAACATATATTCCCATCTTTCTTTGTGGGCCCATCTTGGTGCGTTGTGGCAGTGCTACAGGCACATATACCGCACACCCAAAAGTTCTTATATGGGAAATATTAGGTTCCTGACCAAAAACCATTTGTAAGGGGGAAACCTTTAAATAACTTGTTGGCCTGATGCGAATTAACATTGCTGCATGCAAAATGGCATGGCCCCAAGCAGAAATTGGTAGATTAGATTTCATAAGTAAAGGTCTTGCAATAAGTTGCAACCTTTTAACCAATGATTCTGCAAGTCCATTTTGCGTGTGAACATAAGCTACAGGATGTTCAACATCAATTCCAAGGGACATACAATATTCATTAAAAGCTTGTGATGTAAATTCACCAGCATTATCAAGACGTATTTTCTTGATAGGATAATCAGGGTAATGTGCTCTTAATCTAATCAATTGAGCAAGTAATCTCACAAACGCCAGGTTGCGAGAAGATAATAAGCAAACATGCGACCATTTAGTTGATGCATCAATTAAAACCATATAGTACCTAAATGGTCCGCATGGTGGGTGTATTGGCCCACAAATATCTCCCTGTATCCGTTCTAGAAATGTGAGAGACTCACTTTTTACTTTGCTTGGTGAGGGGCGAATAATTAACTTTCCCTTGGAACATGCAGCACATGAGAAATCATGGGATTGTGGTATTTGTTTACACTTCAGGGTATGTCCACATGAATTCCCAATTATTTGTCGCATCATTATTGAACCGGGATGGCCTAACCGGTCATGCCAAACATTAAATTCATTAGTAAACTTCTGGTTTACATTATCAAACTGCTGGTTTGTATTGGCAAACTTCTGGTATGCATTATTGAACTTTTGGTTCACAATAGTATGTGTTTCAATTGTGCTTATACATGTGTAATACAAACCAGAAGAAAAAATAGGAAAATTTTCTAGTATGCATTTTCTACCAGCAACTATATTTGTAATGACAAGATATTCCTTATTATCTTTAGTTGTTGTTTCTAAATGATATCCATTTCTGCGGATATCTTTGAAACTCAGTAAGTTTCTTTTAGACTTGGTAGAATAAAATGCATTATCAATACATAATTTTATTCCTTCAGGTAACAAAATATTAGCTCTTCCGGAGCTTTCAATTAAATTTATACTACCAGATATAGTCTGAACATTGGCTTCTCGTATTACCAGGGAAGAAAAATATTTATCATGTCTGAGTATGGTGTGGGTTGTTGCACTATCAACGAGACATAAATCTTCAGGATTGATGCCAATAGAATTCATTCTTCATAAAAACATAAATAAAATTAATACATATGATAGAAACAACTGTAAATAAAATATAACAGTTTAAATTATATTAAGAAATCTGCAACATCCAAATAGTTATTATCTATATCGGCATACTCAGAATTGTCGCCTTGATCAACATGATTAACTTCAACATTTGATCTTTTACCAGTATTTTTTATTGATTCTTGGTAAAGATCAACTAGGTGCCTTGGTGTACGACAGGTACGAGACCAATGGCCCTTTCCACCACATCGATAGCATGGATTATCAGCATATTTGTTATGCCTACTGCTTTCCCCTTTTTGGTTCTTATCAGTCTTTTCCCACTTCTGGTAGAAATTTGAACCTCCATGATATCGACCACGCCCACGGCTGTAGCCACGCCCACGTCCACGGCCACGTCCACGGCCACAATAAGATTTATTAGTGACTACATTCACTTCAGGGAATGGAGTTGAGCCTGTTGGACGGGATTCGTGATTTTTCAATAAAAGCTCATTATTTTGTTCAGCCACAAGGAGACAAGAAATTAACTCAGAATATTTCTTGAAACCTTTTTCACGATATTGCTGCTGCAGGAGCAAATTGGATGCATGAAATGTGGAGAATGTCTTTTCTAACATATCATCATCAGTAACATTTTCTCCACATAATTTCAATTTAGAAGTAATTCTGAACATAGCTGAATTATATTCGCTTATAGATTTAAAATCTTGCAAGCGTAAATGCATCCAATCAAAATGAGCTTTTGGAAGAATGACCAACTTCTGGTGATCATATATTTCTTTCAAATTGTTCCAAAGGACAAGTGGGTCCATAACTGTCAAATATTCAGTTTTTAAATCTTCATGTAAGTGGTGGCGAAGAAAAATCATTGATCTGGCTTTATCTTTGTTGGATGCCTTATTCCTTTCTTTAATCGTGTCTTCCAGACTTTTGGCATTCAAGTGTATTTCCGCATCCAATTTCCAAGATAAATAATTTTTCCCGGTAATGTCAAGAGCCACAATTTCAAGTTTTGCCAGGTTTGCCATTGTTCAAACTAATTAAAGAAATAAATGAACATAATTAAAATATGAAATGTAAATGTGCCATATAATAACTGTAAATTCATAAAGACAATAAATAATTCATAAGGCAAGATAAGAAAATTAAAACATATATGGCTTCGGGCCATTTAATCTCATGACTTCAGGCCATGTATGGCTTCGGGCCATTTAATCTCAAGATGAGGAATTAACTATTATCTTCAGGGTAAAAAATTGTACATGACTTCTGGCCGTACAATAAGATAAAAGATAAAAATATATATAGCTTCTGGCCATATAATAAGATAAAAGATAAAATATATATAGCTTCTGACCATATAATAAGATGAAAGATAAAATATATATAGCTTCTGGCCATATAATAAGATGAAAAATGTATATAGCTTCTGGCTATATAATAAGAATGGATATGGCTTCTGGCCATATTATTAAAACATTACGACTTCTGGTCATAATTTCAAGAATCAGATATGTATGGCTTCTGGCCATAATAATAATAATAATATAAAAGAACTTGTATATAAAAACAATAACGATCTCCAATCTTTAGCCATGAAACCCGATGTTATATAACAATCGGTAAAAGTATCTCTCTAATTCCATATAGTGGCTCAGATTATCCCAGATCTATAAAATAAAACAACGTATATATAATTACTAAAGAAATCATAAGAAGATCATACCTTCTTTTAGAGCTTCGTGCTGATAACGTGTTATAAAAGTATATGTTATAAGAAAGAAGATTGATAGGATTCAAAGAAAATTGATAGAATTTCTAGAGAGAAGTTAGAGAGATGTTCTCATTCAGTTCAATTGAAACAATCGATTACAGCCCTTTATATAGAGGCAGAAATCTAACCCTGGTTGTATTACCATGGTTACATTTAAATGACCATGGTTACTTTATATCGTCTTTATGTCCTTGTCTTCTTTTCTTTATATCCTTGTCTTCTTTTGCTTTTGCTTTGTGCCATGTCTTCTTTTCTTCTTTATGTCAAGTTGACTGGAAGATTAATATGAGTCAATGGACATCCACATATTTAATATTCATAACAGAACACATATTTTGTTTATATTTTGGCTCCAATTTTTAATGTAAAACAACACTTTTTTTCCAGAGAGGAACCTGTTAATCCATGGGCGGTATTTATAACATCCGATATGAATCCAATATCTTCAGCCACCCCTCTAAAGTCCCTCCCTCTCTCACTCTCCCTCTCTCTCTTTGGTGTTCTGTTCTAATTTCCTGATTTTTGCTATGTTTCAAATACTAAAATGCAATATATTACAGAAAGGCAGAGTACAAAAGAAGGTAAAGGCTCTAACACTACAATGATCTTCAAAACCTGTAGACATCGCACAGACTATGATGTTGGTTTTTAGTGTTTGTTTGGTCATTGGAAAAAAGAAAGAAAAAAAGGGAAAATCTTCAAAATGAAAGTTGTGAATTATCTTGGAGTTTGTGACAAAAACTGTAATAATCTAATCTATTTTGAGCTTTTGCAGGTGGATATATAAGAGATGTCAATAATGATAGTAATTTACTTACCAAGAGTGAGGCAATTTTTGTTTTCTAGTGTGCTAACTATATGGAAGAAGAAAAATGGGATTTATCCAAAATTAAAGCTTTTATTTTTTCTTGGAGCTTTTGCAATTATATGGACAAGTAAATAATGATAATTAATAACAAATTGCCAAGCCAAAGCTTTATTTATTCCATCACATATTGATATTACTCTGGCTTTATTTAGAGGTTGGATAGATAGAGAGCATAAATTACAGTTTGTTTCGGATTTTAGGTAGACCATGCACGAGGTGTCTTATTGGATAGAAATTTGAACAGGTTACAAGTAAGAACCCAGAAATTAAAGAGCTTTGAGGTCAGTTAAAAATTAGTCACTAGTTTACTAGTATTGCTGCTTAATCTCATGATATAATGTGGAATTTAGAAGACAATGACTCTACTTTTTCTCTTGTACTCTACATTTCTATGTAGGCCAAAGCGATCAACCATTGATTTTGAGTCTCAAGCTTTAGAGCGAGTGAAAGAGGTTCAAGCAAATCTATCCGATGAATTTCCAAGCCTTGTCAAAGTACATGATCCCGTCACATGTTTCTGGTGGATGTTGTCTGGTAAAATTCCTTGACTTGAAACTTAAGCATTGCTTCTAGTGTTTGTTACAAGGTTCACTAATAAAAATGACAAGGAAGAGATGTTTTTGCAGCTAAATAAGGGATCATTCAACACTATGTTCACATGTTATGCTTTGATTGAAAAATTTGATAACAACAAACACATGTAATAAATTTTGTTATGGCGGGGTCTTCCTAAACATTTCTGTGAAATGCATTTGCCCAAGGTTGAAACTATGATTGTTTTGGAAGATGGGAATGGAAGAGAATACACAACAAAATATCTTCCCGAGAAGGTGGGCTTAAGTGGTTGATGGAAAGGGTTTTCCTTGGCTCGCAAGTTACTGGGGGGTGTTTTAGTTTTCCATTTAATCTTGCCTTGCAAGTTCAAGGTAATAGTTTTACGTTATCTTTTATGTCCAAAGGTGCGCATCATAAGATCTCATGGGTCAAACGAAGTAGATGTTGTGCTCGAGCTTCTATATTTAGATGGTTGCATGAAGCAACATTGTTCTAGTAAGTTTCTTATTATTCTCATTTCTACCTTTTCTTTTTCTTTTTTTTTGAATTATAAGGGCAGATACTAACGGCTTGAATTACAACAAGCGGGATCGAACCCGCAACCTCCCACTAACAGGATAGTAACCATACCACTAGGCTACCCACAAGCCTTTGGTTGTCATTCTCATTTCTTTGTTTCCTTTGACATTCTCATGTTTCTAATTGCTTCTTGCAATCTCATTTTTCTAGATGTTCCTCAAGAAAATGATCCAAGCAATAACACAATGATATGTGATGCTGACCTACCGCCACAGATCAACATGAAAAAACTAGTGATCTAGATGAACATCTAGGCCCTGAAGTTTTGAATGGGATTAGATTATCAGAATCTTCGATCACTTTCGAAGAAGTCACAATGGTCTGGTACTTGACTCAGAACTATCCAAACACCTCAAGACTAAGTACTATGAGCTTTGTTGTAGTCAAGGAATGTTTCTTCATGAGAATCTTCTAAAAGGTGAGAACTGTAAACTTGTGGTTCGAATGATCTGTGGCACCATTAATTTTGCTGATGCCATTAGAGCCAGCAAGATCACAAACTCTTCAGATACTTTTGCAGTGTGGTATAAATCTTTAAAAGGCCTTGAAATCCTTGGCATGAATGTTAGTTTCTTGCTTGCTAGGCTAGAACAACTCATGAGTTTAGCTTCAAAATCCAAGAGGTACACGGAGACAAGAATTAAACGAGACCAAGCTGAAGAGCAAAAGAAAGTTCTTCAGCTGAAGCTTGAGGAAGTGAAAAAGACCTTAAGTAGACTTGATAGTGAGCTTGATTCCCAAAATCAGAACCTTGAAAGGTTATGTTGGAGGCTGAATTTCAAGTTCTGGTTAATACTCCTTGGTAATATAGCAAAGATGATAAACATGTCACCAAAAAAAAAACAAAAAAAAGACGATAAACAAATCTTGTGTCAATCTCTCTGTTCATATGAAAGTATCTGAATTTTGTCTTCTGGTATAGGTTGAGCTTAAGGCTTAGAATGTATAGAAAATGTTGTGGGGAATAGTTTCTTTTGGTAGACTTGGAGTTACTTTGTATTTAATGTGAAGCTCTAGGTTACTCACTAGCACAAAGTCAATATGATATATATCCTTCTGGAATAGCTTATGTTCAATGAGAGAACTTTGCAGGATAGGAAATGTATATGAATGATCAGAACTTCATAAGATCTGGCTATAAATGTAATTAATTATATCCTTCAATTTGATGGATTAAGTTGTGTCTTTTGAGTTTCCAAGATATTTTAACAAGACTAAACCCACTATAAAGAAACAAAATAAATATACGTCAAGGGTAAATTTAACTAAAAAATGTACTTTAACATGCTTATGTGTGTCAGTCTCCCAAAAAAACAAATAGAAAAGGGAAATATTGATGTTCAATACCGTTGATCATATCTATAAGCTCTTTCCTTCAAATTCCGATTTGTTTTCTTTTCATCATTGATAACCTTCTTTTTGTCTCTGCTTTAGTGTGATTAGTCGAATGCTTTTGACTTCACAGTTGATTCTTTTGTAAGTTCTACTAGGGAACCAAAGCAGAAATATAGGACTGATTCTTTTGAGTTTTCTATTAATCATGAACTAAATGATTAGGAGATGTTAACAATCTCCTTCAGCTACAGAACAATCTTTTCAATGGTCAGGTTAGGGGAGAGGGGATTAAAAGGCAATGGGCAGCACATTCTTTAAAAAAATGGAACTGTGTGGGGCATATGGGTCTCTGATGTTCAGCTGGGGCCCACCGAGTCTTGTGCCAAAAAAGGGTTTGGCTCTCTGAAGAATGATGCTTTGTTCAAGGGACAACCATGGAATGTGTAACGCCATTGTTATTTAATAAAGTTTGACATTGTGTTCGTTATTGTCTTTCCTAGTTCGCTTAGCTTTTACTTGCTGGACAAGGCATTGAGGTGTGCAGATTTATGAAGCTCCTAGCCTCATTGTAAGGCCTTATAGCTCTGGAAGTTTATTCCATTAGCTCTTTCAGTATATTATGGGTTACCCTTAACCTTAGTGGCAAACTTGAATGGTTTGTGCTTCGCGCTACTTCAAGTGCAAAGGAAGCAGTTCATCGTTTACCTTCTTTGCTTCATACTTCATGCATGTAGTGTCCATATTGGTTCAAAGTCCTTTTAATTTTTCAGCCTTTGGTCCTTTTTGGTCCAATAACCCTTTGGGCCACCTTGTATTCAGTGTTTTTTCTGAACCTTATTTTAAAGTATCTCAGCAATCGACTACTCTAGATCGAGGTTTTATGATCAAAATGCCTTTTTCCAAGAGTCTTTTTAAACAAGGTGGGATTTGAACTCATTTCATTCACTTTGTAGTCTAGTAGATCCACCACTAGACCAAACATCTTAAAGTAGCCTTTTGTCTTTTTTGTTTCTATATGTTTTTAGTTTATTTCAGGTTTGTTGGGTCTGTTTGTTTTATGTTTCTGTGGTTTATGGATTGAACTCTTGTATATTCCTGGTGTTATAATCTGTTGTAACGGAGCTCAATATTTCTGACGTATCTTCTAACTTTTGTTTAAATATAATTGTCTTATTATAAAAAAAATTGATATATCCACTTTTTTTTTGCCAGCAGATATAGCCATTTTTTTCAACTTTGACACCAAACTTCACGGCTCCATGCATGAGCATTTTTTTCTCTTCTCCAATGACAATATGAATTTGCATTAGGAAAAATCCTTGAATCAAAACTATTATGGTTTTATCAGTTTTTACTTTTTACTGGTTTTCTTGTTTATAGAGGTAATACCATTCTATGTTTGATTTCTCTCCTATTTTTTTTTTGGTAATGATTTATCATTTTTATATTAACAGAGTAACAATATAAAATAGATTATATGTTTATATTAACAAATTTTAAGGGTTAATTTAATAATATAATGTCATGAAAATATATAAACAACTTGAAAATATAGATGGGTTGCCTAACAACCCATCTTAGGTGGACTTAGGTTGATAAAATGCCAACCCATCCAAAGAAGAGAAGGGAATGCTTATCCCCAAATGAAAGGTTTTTTTTTTTAATTTTCTTTAGAAAAAATATTCTATACACTAAAAATTAATTAGTTTGAGATATTAGATGATGAAAAATATTTCAGGATACTAGTATTACAGGAAAAATATTTTTGAATGTTGGATTAGAAATTAATTAATTTGAGATACCGGGTGTAACGCCTCAAATTTTGATTAAGGGCTAATGTTGATTATTGATAATGTAATTGTGAATTAGAGTGGATTATTATGTATTTTATGGCAGTATTAATTAATCTGCCAAAAATAAAGGAGAAATTAAAAGAAAGGAATTATTGGCTTTAAGTTGGTGATTAATGGGGAAATTAATTACTAACTAAGGGGAAATGAGATGTGTGATAAAATGGCTAATGGATGGATTAAAGTAGCTAATTGAGTGTTTACTTTATGAGACCCAATGAGGAAAGGACACTTGGCAACATGTATGATGATAGTTGTTGGAGAAGTCAAACGAGAATATTATTATTTTATCTCATTCTCTTTCCTCTCTTCCCACTTTGTACGTTGAAGTAGTATGGGAGGTAGTAAGATCATCATTCTTCATCTTCTCTATCACTCAACCTCTCTCATTTTCTCTCTCTGTCTTGGCGCCATTGTTGTAGAAAAATAGAGGAAGAAAAGGTAACGAAAATGACTTCCATTGCTCAAACTCCATTTATTAAAATTGTTCCTTGAGTTAAGAGCTACATTTCTATGGTTATAGTTTGCCATTTGGTGTTGGTTTGAGACTTCAAGAAATTGTGAAGATTGGAGAATTAAGAAGCTCCTTTGAGAAAGTTGTTAAGGTGAGTTTAAGAGACATTTTTATATAATTTTTGTGCCAAATGCTTTAGCTTGGAAATTCTGGAAATTTGGCTTGAAATTTTGTAAATTAGGGTCTTGTGGTGTTTGAGTTGTTGTTGTCATGGATATGATGCTTTGAGATGTATCTTGGATAGATAGAATTTGATTGAAGCTTAAATGTAAGGTTTGACACCTTTGTGTTGGTTTTGTGCATTGGGAAAAATAGGGCATGTAATTGGGTTGTGATTTTGGTCATTTTGAGGTTGCCATTGTGTTCCTTGTGGAAAATTGTATGGGAATAAGTTTGGTTATTGATTTTGGAGTCATTGGACACTTTGGTAGAAAATTGGAAATTTGTCTTATGTGAACTCTATTCTAGGCAGTTAGTTTGCACGAAATTTTTGAATGACCAAATGGTGTCAAAAAATTATGAAACTTTTCAGTCTTAAAGTTCATATTCCAAGATTCAAAATAGACATATAATTCATGTCATTTGGTTTTGTGAACTGAGAGTTATGCTTTGCCAAAGTTTGGGACAAAAACTGGACTCTGTTTTGGAACAGTGTTGAGTTTTGTGTGATTCTATAATTTTGTGGTGATTTATAGTTATGGTCCATATTTTTCCAGTAAAGAGGACTTAAATACCTTTTATTTGGCTTTGAAATCACATTGTTTCAATTTTTCTGGAATTATTTATGATTTTTGGAAGTTCAGCCAAGAATCAGAGAATTTCTTGGCTGCGGCCCAAGGTGGTTGGCCGAGGCCCAAACCTTTCTGTCTTGATTCTGGCCACGACCAGTGACCTTCTGATCATATTTTGGCTGCGGCCCAAGGGCGGCCAACCCCTGTGTTCTAGAACTTTGAATTTTTGAAAAGTGATATTCAACCTATTGTTTCCCAACCTTTTAGGGCTTTTATTAGAAGCATTTGTAGTCTTTTAATGGTCAATTATGATAACCAAATTTAAGTGTTATGAAGTAAATTAAGTCTTGGAATAGAGTATAACTCTTCGTTCTTAATTATGATTCTAGGATTTGACATTTGCCCTACTCGGGAGAAACCGGTGCCAGAATACGCCTGAAAGGACCAAGGTAGTAACTCTTCTCTCATGTTGTATATGATGTTTTGGTATGCATGACTTGTCATTGAATTTTGTGAACTGTATGTGTCATGGTCCATTACAGCGTGAGCAATGCAAAGTGAGCCGTTTAGGGATTGACGCTGGTCATCTCTAGCTCAGCCGTTGTAATGTCGTTGTAATCGACATGTATCTTTGTGAATCCGACCCGTGGGGCGGCGTTTGTGAATCCAGCCGTGGGCTGTGTGTGAATCCCAACTGTAGTGAAATATATTATGTGGATTGTTGTGATGTAATACAGCGTGAGCAAACGTAAGGGTGACATGAGTCATACCTGCCCTTACCTCTGTAACTGCCGTTGTAGTTGCTATATGTGTGTAATGATATGTTTTCATGCCTTATTGTTGTGCATACTATGAGTGATTTGTTATTACGGGGATTCTTTAGAATTTCACTTTTCCAAAATAAATTTTGGATATTTTTGTAAATCATTTGGATATTTTTGTTGGGAATTATATGTATATGTTGGATAGTAATTATATAATCCCCTTATTATGGGGAACTTTATAGGCAATTATGCCTTGTAGACCCTTATTTAATTAATGGAACCCGAGTGTGTTAGGAATTTATGATGTACTCTGATATATATAAATGGAATCAACCTATACAGGCCAATTGTGTATTTGTAATGTGAATATGAGACTATTATGAACATGTGTTGTAAAAGTTTTTGAAAACTCTGATTTTGGGAAATTTTACGTTGTTTAAGTCCTAAATCATCTAAGGTCTCTAATTTCACTTAATTACATTTTTATAAACTTAATCTCTACCTTGATCGTGAAGGGATTACACCGGGCGCCAAAAGTATTTCAGGGTGCAGCCTATAATTTAATCCAAATAAATAAGAATACATAAAAAAAAATTAAAAAAAGAGTTCCTCACCCCAAAATTGAGGGATGAGGATGCACTGGTCATAGATGCAATGAGCAAGGTGGACCCAGTTTTGATGTGGGCCGAAATTGAGGGATGAGAGCTCATCAGATCTAGGTTATCTAGATTTGATTTTGAACGGTCGAGATTTGAATTTCTTTAAAATGATGATTTTCTTAAATAAAAAATCATTTTTTTGAAAAAATTGTAGTTAAGAGATCATTTTTATTTTAAATTCTATACCCATTAAAATATTTTTTTTTTAAAATATAAAATTTTGAAACTCAGATCTGAATCATCCCAATCAGATCTAATGGTCCAGATGTAATGATCTTTCCCTGCTAACCAAAAAAGTTTAGTCAGGAAACTAATTCTTGAGGAGTGCATGCTACCTCAAACATGTGCCTGGCTTGCTTCACCACATCTAGTTTTACAGGTTAGTTGTCTATTTTATTGGTTTATCAGCCCTTTTGAACGAGATAGATGACCAATTTACTGATTTTTTATCAAGGGCTTGTTTTGCGTCACATTAGGTGATATCAAACTGACTTCAATTTCTGCAGTAAAAAATACTTTGACCCAACATGTGACGTTTGAGATGAGTTATGAGAAAATTAGTTTTGGGTCAAAAATTAAATTAAAGCTAAAGCAACTTCTTCTACTTGTTCCGATCCACAATATAAATCATTCTTAGAAAAATATTTTAGTCCATAATGTAAGTCATTTGAAAAGTAATTAATATTTATTTGTTAATTTAACCCTTACAGTTAATGCTTAAATGTGATTTTTTGTATGTTTTCTCTCTTTTGAAAACTAATTTAATATAGGTAAAGTTGAAATTTTTTTTAATTAAAATTCATATTTAATGTGTTAACTATTATTTCTTGATTTTGATGAATTAGTTGAAATATCTTATATTAGAAATCGGAGGAAGTATTTTTTGGCTTTTGACTCCTGGTTTGTTTCATATTTAAATCTTTCAAAACTAACTTTTTAATATTTCATCCCGTTTGAGGGAGGTATAAAATCATTAATAAGTTAAGACCTTAATGAAGTAGTTAATATTGTAAAATCCTATAAATGGAGGTCTGATTATATGTGTCAAAATGTGAAGGATAGTAGGATCTTCACCCAAAAATAAGAGAGGTTAAATTGGTCCTCATCTTTATTAATCCTAAGGTTTAGGGTTAATTATAGAATCACCCAAGAAGGTTGATAGTTGTAATATTATTATGCCTTGTGGTTCTCAAGAAGAGATTCATATTTTCTCCAATTCTAAATTTATTAACACATCCAAATAAGTTTATGTCAAAATAACTCCTTTTAAAAAAAAAAATATCTAAATCGTAAATTATATTATAGTAAGAACTAACTCTTACCGTGTGTTTGGATTAATTTTTGAGAATATCTTTTATAATTTATAAAGTAAATATGTGATAAAAGTTTTGTTTTGACTTACGAAAAATAGCTTCTAAAACCATGGTTTGGATGTTTCCCCAACACTCACTTATCAGTATGTAAAAGTCAGTTTTTTTAAAAAAAATCACCTTTATCAACATTAGTTTAGTGTGTTTTTGAATCAATTTTTAAAGAATAGCTTTTACAATTTATGAGATAAGTATGTGAAAAAAATTTTATTTTGATTTACAGAAAAGAATTTTTAAAATCATGGTTTAGGACTTATCCAAAGGGTAAAGGAGCAAAAATGCCCATGATCATTTGCAAAAGGAGCAACAGGCACCATGTAAAAAATTTTGGTTCAGAAATGCCTATGTACATAACAAAATGGATCATAAATGCCCATGATCAAAAATTGAGGTGTCGATGCTGGATGAACAGACCGATTCGGAGTGATTTCTGGATTTTGAGGTGATTTTTGGCCCTTAGAGTAAAATCAGACTGAAACACTACTTTATTTTGATTGAGAAAGTGAGCTTCTGGATATTTTTCTTCATACCTCGCAACTTGAAAGAAGCCTCTCATTCTATGGGTAACATAGGAAGTAGCAGCCTAATGGCCGTCAGAGAAGCAAGAGCAGACAGAGTCATCCGCCGCCACTGCCGGCGGTTCGGCCGCAGCCAGAAATCACTCCGAATCGGTCTGTTCATCCAGCATCGACACCTCAATTTTTGATCATGGGCATTTATGATCCATTTTGTTATGTACATAGGCATTTCTGAACCAAAATTTTTTACATGGTGCCTGTTGCTCCTTTTACAAATGATCATGGGCATTTTTGCTCCTTTGCCCCTTATCCAAATACACACAGTTTGATAACCATGGTCATGATCCGTTTTGACCTATCACTACAGAACGTCTCTGTCCTTGGCTTAGAAACCGAATAGAAAATTAACTTTTTTAAAAAACGAATTCTTTTTTTTTTTTTACCATTTTTTAAAACGAATTCGTGATGGCTTTCCCGCCATTAACGTTAAACTACAAGACTATGGGCAGAAACGGCGTATATCACAGGCTCGTTTTGCACTATCCAATGCATATTTGTTTGGGTTACCAACTCTATTGAGCTTAGTCATGGGTTACCGTTACCTGATCACTCTAACTAATTCCATCGCATCAAAATACAGTACTACTCTCACCCTATTTATAAATTAGAGCAAATGTTTATTTTATTCTTTGCGTCATTAAAATTTTTATATAAATGTATACAATTTTATTACTTATTTAGTATTATGTTGATTGGCAGAAAAAAAATTACTATTATGTTGACTTTTTCTTTTGATAGGGTATATTGTATGTAGAATAAGAATAAAATTAAAAATTGTTAAATTTTAAAATAAAGTTAACAAGGTTTAGGTTTATTTTAGTCTTTGTAGAACATGTTGAAAATACCTTAAAATAGGACAAATGGAGTATTTATTTGACAACACTTAAAATAAATATTTTTACTGCTGGCAAAAAAAAAATAAATAAATATTTTTACATCTTATGAGATTATTTTTTCTTCTCTACATGCATGGAAAAAATATTTTTACGTGATGTAAAATTTCTAACACTTGTTTATTTTTATTTGGGTTAATATAACTTTTGGTCCCTGAAGTTTGATTCAATTTTGGTTTTGGTCCCTCAAGTTTGAAATCGGTGGTTTTGGTCCCTGAAGTTTCACTCGATTTTGGTTTTGGTCCCTGAAGTTTCACCCGATTTTGATTTTGGTCCCTCAAGTTTGAAAAGGATTTGGTTTTTTTTCCGGGTCGGGTCGGGTTTTTTAATTGGGTTGCCAAATCCTTTTCAAACTTGAGGGACCAAAACCAAAATCGGGTGAAACTTCAGGGACCAAAACCACTGATTTCAAACTTCAGGGATCAAAACCAAAATCGAGTGAAACTTCAAGGACCAAAACCACATATTTCAAACTTCAGGGACCAAAACCAAAATTGGATCAAACTTTAAGGACCAAAAGTTATATTAACCCTTTTTATTTTGTGTTGAGTCAAATAAACAAGTTGCGCTAATATTTTATTCTTCCCTCTTGGAGGACATCTCTCTCTCTCTCTCTCTCTCTGCATTTCAAATTTCAAATTCCTAATTGGTGTTTTCTTTTATTTATTTTTCGTGTCCGGGGCATTGGGGTAATAAAATCAGAATCCTTCTAACATCAAGTTTGGGTTTTTAAGTTGCATTTCATCAGCGTCTTCTCTGACTCTATCTTTCTCTTCTCCTTTACGTGTGGGTGTTCAAGGTTTGAGAAGGCACAGATGATATGGAAAATGGTACGTTCTTCTTCTTTTTTCTTTCTACTCTTTCTCTACGTCTTCTTCCTTGCATCCAACAATGTCTGTGCACAAGTTGGTTGGTTGTGAAAATTTTAGAGTATCTTAGTTATACATTTGTGGATTTCCAGAGTTACTCAAGAAATCACAAGCTCTTCTGAGCCTGAGAAAAAGAAAACGAATTGGTTCAACAATGGCAAAGAGGTATGTTTTACTATGATCATCCCTCTACTCATGAACTGATTTTCGTTGCTTAGCTTTTTCATCTAACCATGACTTGCTTTGTTGTTATTGATGCTTCACATGAGGAAGATAAGGAAAGTATTTGGGTGATGGATGAATGGTTTCAATGTTTGGTAGCCCTTGTCATGTCTTTTAATTCACAGAAAAAAAAAAAAGCTATTAACACTATAGGGATGCAAATGGAACATCATTTGTGGGGTTTTTGGAGCTCAAATTACACCAAACGCCTCTTTTAAGACTTTCTTATGCTTGAGCTTGTAAGTCTAAACTCTCTCTAAAAGGTTTCATGGGTGTAACAAGTTCAAAACTTGGGCTTTTTTATTTTTAATTTTGGTTTCCTTTTTCAGATCGCCTTTTCATATATGATATATCACTCCATGGTCTCTGTTTTGCGTTCCTCGCTGAGGCATCCTGCGTTTTCTTCCTCAAGCTAGATAGCTTATTATATTCATAAACTCATATTCTCCAAGTTCTAAATGTAAGAACTAATTGAGAGGTTTGTTTTGATATTAAATGTAAGACCTCAATCTATCTTGCCTCTCAATTTTATAAATTTTGTTCTCAAAGTATCATATATTAAATTGTCTTTTAGGGATACCAACACATATTTATTATAACTAACAAATTTAATTAATTTCTTTAATATTTATAAATTAGTTATCTTTCTCCTATATTTATGGATGAAGGGAAAATCATCTTATTCAACAAATATATATAATTAGTTAATTACCACTGGTGAACCCACTGGTTTGGACAGGGTTGAAGGTAGGGATGTTTTTTCATGTATACAAAACTGAATGAGCTCTGATGTTATTTGTCACATGGGAAAGTCTCGTGTTGAAAATTTTATTGGTGAGAAGAACTTGATAAATTTTTATATTCAGACAATGCAAATACTTTGCAAATTTTGTACATAGATTACTAGTATTATGATTTAGGTCATTCTCAACAATAAAAATTGCAAGATGGGACTTTTCCCCAATTTCCTCTAAAGTTTGTTGAAAATATACATTATTAATGTACTAATTAATTAGATTAATAGATGAATCTTGTATATTGTGTAAGATTTCAAGCATGATTTAGATATAGTGTGATTTATTATGAAAATAATACTAACTATTAAGTTAATCATAATTTAAGAATAATCACTTATTATAAATTTGTGTCTAATGTTGATGCTGATTGATGATTGATATGTTAGTTTAGATGTGTTATTTGGTTGGTCTGTGTTGATATTTGGTATTGCAAGAAAACAAATATATATATCAGCGAACACATTTTTTGAATTTTGACTCCAAATATTATTAACGTTTTTTTTAAAAATATAAAACACTCTTTGTTGCTTGAGGTCATGTAAATCAAAGGGTCTTTACTCGTCTGTTCAACTTGCAGTTCCAGCCATTTTGAGTCAAAAGAAGACATAGGCGCTATTAAGAAATCCAATTTGAAGCCAAGATCTTCATCCACTCTTCTAAAGGTCTCTCTCTGGTGCTCTTTTCTAATTTCCAGATTTTTTTTTTGTCATGTTTCAAATACTACAATAATACCATATATTGCGTTATTTCAGGCAAAGAAAGGCAGAGTACAAAAGAAGGTGAAGACACAAACGCTATAATGATCTTCAATAATGATAGTAATTTACTTATCTAAGTATACTGGCTATATGGAAGAAGAAAAATGGGATTTATTCATGATGAAACTTTATTTTTGGGGAACGTTTGTGATGTGGACGAGTAAATAATTATAGTTATAACAGATTGCCAGGCTAAATAAACTTTTACTTAATTCCATCATATATATTCATATCACTAGCTCTTCCCAGAGGTTAGATAGATAGAGTATAAATTACAGTTTTTATTTACCATGCATGAGGTGTCTTATTGGACAGAAATTTGAACAGGTTACAAGTAAGAATGTAGAAAGAGCTTTGAGGTCAGTTAAGTAATTGCTCACTAATTGCTACATAATCTATTATGATATTCTACCTCCTTAATATAAGATCTCTTTCATAGTGCTACGAACGAGATCTTATATTAAAGACTGGAGGTAAAACTGTAGAATGTATAAGACAATGACTCCACTTTTTTACTTTTACTCTACGTATTTGTATAGGCTAAAGAGATCAACCATTGATTATGAGTCTTATGCTTTTGAGCAAGCGAAAGAGGTTCAAGCAAATCTATCCAATGAATTTCCAAGCCTTATCAAGTGCATGCTCCCGTCACATGTTTCTGGTGGATTTTGGCTGGTAAACTTCCTTAACATGAAACTTAATTGTCGTTTTTTTGCTAAGTGCTTGTCATGTTTTTATTGAGAAACAATTGATAGCAAACACATGTGATGTACAAGAATGATGCACTCAGCACTAAATTTTGTTATGGCAGGGTCTTCCTAAACATTTCTGTGAAATGCATTTGCCCAAGGTTGAAACTATGATTGTTTTGGAAGATGAGAATGGAAGAGAATATGAAACAAAATATCTTACCGAGAAGGTGGGCTTAAGTGGTGGTTGGAGAGGCTTTTCCATTGCTCACCATTTACTTGAGGGGGATGTTTTAGTTTTCCATTTAATCCAGCCTCGCAAGTTCAAGGTAGTAGTTTTACAATTATGAGTAAATTAAGGGTTAATATAATATTTGGTATTCATAATTCACTCTCATTTGGGTTTTAGCCTCTATAGTTTTAAACCATAGGTTTTAGTCCCTTAAGTAGTAAACTGGACCCAGTTTTTATAATATACAGGGACTAATGTTTTAGAAAGAAAGAAACTTGAGGGACTGAAACTTATGGTTTGAAACCTTAGAGACCAAAATCAAAATGAGGGTAAACTATAATGACTTAACATTGTATTAATTAACCCACAAATTAATAAGTGAGAACTGAGTCAGATTGGTAATCTTTAACATCTTTTATGTCTGAAGGTGTACATCATAAGATCTCAAGGGACAAACGAAGTGGATGTTGCGCTCGGCCTTCTATATTTAGATGGTTGCATGAAGCAACATGGTTCTAGTAAGTTTCCTATGATTCTGATTTCTTCGTTTACTTTTGACATTGCTATGTTTCTAATTGCCTTTTGTCGATCTCATCTTTCTAGATGTTCCTGAAGAAAACGATCCAAGCAATGGCACAATGATATGTGATGCTGACGTATCGCCATCAGATCAAATCTTTCTAGATCTTCCTCAAGAAAACGATCCAAGCAAGATCACAATGATATGTGATGCTGACCTACCGCCATTAGAACAACATGAAAATGCTAGTGATCTAGATGAACATCTTGGCTCTGAAGTTTTGAATGGGATTAGATTATCAGAATCTTCGATCACTTTCGAAGAAGTCACTAGTATTGAGAAATTCAGCATTGTGGTTAACGGTCTGATACTTGACTCAGAATTATCCAAACACCTCAAGACCAAGTACTATGAGCTTTGTTGTAGTCAGGAGATGTTTCTCCATGAGCACCTTCTTGAAGGTCAGAACTGTAAACTTGTGGTTGGAATGATATGTGAGACCATTAACATTGCTGATGCCATTAGAGCCAGCAAGATCACAACCTCATTGCATAGTTTTGAAGTGTGGTATAAATCTTTAAAAGGTCTTGAAATCTTCGGCATGAATGTTAGTTTCTTGCTTGCTAGGCTAGAACAACTCATGAGTTTAGCTTCAAAATCCAAGAGGTACACGGAGACAAGAATTAAACAAGACAAAGCTAAAGAGGAAAAGGAAGTCCTTGAACTAAAGCTTGAGGAAGTGAAAGAGACCATTAGTAGACTTGATATTGAGCTTGACACCCAAAATTTGAACCCTGAGAGGTTGGAGGCTGAGTTTGAAGATCTGGCTAGTACTCCTTGGTGATATAGTAAAGATGATTTCTCACGTTTTATAAACATGTAAGCAGCTGAATTTTGTCTTTTGGTAAAAGTTGAGCTTAGGCTTAGAAAGTTCTTTGTATTAAATGTGAAGCTCTAGGTTACTCACTAGCAAAGTCAATATCATGTTGTAGTATATTCTTTTGGTCAATAGTAGGTATTCCTGAATGCCATGTCTGGACATTCCCGTTAGAGAACTTTGCAGTATAGGAAATGTATATCAATGATAAGCATTTTATAGATCTTGCTGTGAATGTAATTAATTATATCCTTCAATTTAATGGATATAGTAAGCTGTGTCTTTCGAGTCTCTAGGATATTTTGACAAGACCAAACCCACTATTGATGCAGGAAAATATTGATGTTCGATACCCTTGATTATATCTACAAGCTCTTTACTTTATTCTGATTTGTTTTCTTTTGGAATGAATGTCAAATTGTCAATACATAATATATATAATATATATAATAATTTGTTGCATCATTTATGTGATTTGGATGATTAAACTAGTAACTAGTAACGCCAAGAATATATTTATTTGGATCAATAAACTTTTGTTTACTGTAACAACTTTTCAATTTCTATAATATATGATAAAATTGAAATCTTCACTCAACATGACTCACATTTGTATTTCAATAATCTTCTCTTTAATTGTGAGTTATATATATATATATATATATATAGTTTTCTTATTCCTATATTAGTTCTTCTAGAATTATATCAATTTTGTTATTAGTTCTTCAGAAATTATATTAATAATTTTTTTTTCCTGTTAGGTAAAGTTCTCCTGAAACTGTCACATAGTTTTTTAGGAACTGTTATATATTATTATATCTCTATATAATTCTTCAAGAATTATCTTCTCTATATATTCAATATCTCTTTATTGAAAAAACATTATTTTAGGAATTGACCATATACAAATGAACATTGCAAGTTTGAAGAATTTCTATTACTTTTCCTGTGATTTAAATGTACATAAACACTAGTCTTCAGAACCATTACAAAAATCTCATCAAATATATGATGCTATGCTTGAATCACTAACAATTTGGTATGAACTATTAGCTTTTAGGATTATATCATTTGTGTTGATAATATATTATAAATAAAAGAAAAAGAGGAAAGAGGAAAGAGGATAGGCGACAAGAGAGAGAGAATATGGAAGCAAGAAAGAAAACTCTTATTCACTATCAATGTGAATTTAGTACTACATACCACATGCCCTTTGTTTATAGGCATAACTTAATAGAATCAATACCTACATATTTGATGACAATAAGAGATAACTGTGGGATATTAAAAATAATAGAGATAACTTTACACAAATATCATATTCATAACACGTATAAAAATATTCATAAGCATCCATGATATTATAATTTTGTCACTTAGACATACTACGGCGTCCCCTATAATGGATCCACAATTATTTACATATAAATCTTACCCTATAGGATAGTTCACACAGCCATTCTTCTTAAGGAGATAATAATATTTATAGATAAAATAATATAGTCTTCCTTATATATTCCCATACAATTTCAAATAACTTTCAAATATAAGAAGTATTTAGATAACTCAAATAAATCATATAGAGAATATTTATATAGTAAAATATTTTAAATAATTTTGAGAAATAGAAATAAAAGTAGGATGTATTACTCAATAAGAAAACTCTTACATTTAACCACACTTCCTCCTCCTCCTTTCTCTCTCTTCTTATTTCCCTCACTTTTTCTTTTTCTCTTTTGCGCGTCATGTGTTTCATTGGGAAACTTAGGGATATATATATATATATATATATATATAGAAGATTTCTTGCAATGGAGTTAATCCTAGTGAGCATTCACTAATAATCTATTTGGCACATTTAAAACTTTCTTATCTTTATTTTGGATTTGGGTGTCAATTGCGCCTCTACATCTGCGCCCCCATTTTGGGGACTTTCCCAAATATATTTTTCGTAGCTCTTTTAGATCATTAGATTTTATACGAAATGGACGATATTTTGATATCTTATGGGTAAAAAATGGACCTATTTTCAATCTTTTTATGATTTTTCAAAGATATTTCAGAAAAATGGTACTTTTTTTTTTCACTTTAAGCACTTTTTTTCTAAAATATCTTTAAAAAATCATAAAAAATTGAAAATAGGTCCATTTTTTGCCCATAAGATATCAAAATGTCGCCCATTTCGTATAAAACCTAATGATCCAAAGAGCTATGAAAAATACATTTAAGAAAGCCCTCAAAATAGGGGCGCAGCAGAGGGGGCAGCTGAGGGGGAGTAGCTGACACCCCATATCCCTTTGGTAACACCAAAATTACGGTTTCAGAAACCCTTTTTTCGCAAATCAAGATAAAACTTCTCTCACATACTTGCCTCATAAATTATAAAACCTATTCTCCAAAAGCTAATTCACACACATTCATGTCTCACATACTTATTCTGCTTCCTTTCCAAACCAACAAGATCTTATCCTTCTCCTGTTTATTCTCCAAACTTTCTTGTGCATTGCTTCCCTGCTAATGACATCATCGATTGATTCATATTATATATTTGCTTAACCCAGGAATATAATTTACACACGCACATGTGGGGAAAAAAAAATTACACACGCACAGTTTCTTTTATATATATATATATATATTTGTATTTTTTTTTCTAATTTTAAAATTTATCAGTTATTATAACAAGAAAGAGATTTAGAAATTTATTTTTATATCAAGCCCTAAAAATTCCTATCAATTCACTCAATTATAATTTGGATTTATACTATTGTAGTATACATTTTTGGGAAGTTACAACTAACAAGCTGTTGATAAGGAGTTAAGCAATCTCACACTTATCAAGAGGAGAATACAAGTTCACCTCTCCAGAGACATACTTGTTAGGTGATGCTAAAAACTCTTTACCCTATAAGTTTAGAAAGACGAAACCCTTGATAAAAGAGAAATTATTGTTATATTGATTAAAGAGTTAAGAGGTAAAACTAATCTTAAACTTTTCTTAAAAGTGCACTCACCACCATAAACTTTTTTTGGTGTAAAAGTAATCATAAACTTTTAAAAATTGTGTAAAAGTAACCATGAACTTTCAAAAAAGAGGGCAAAAGTGACACTACCGTTAATTGCCGTTTACTTAAAAGTTTGTAAGGAGTAAAAATACCCATAAACTTTTCTCAAAAGTACACTCACCACCATAAACTTTTTTTGGGTGCAAAAGTAACCATAAACTTTCAAAAATGGAGCAAAAGTAACGGTTCTCTTACTGTGTTCAAATGTCATTTTTTAATTATTCTAAGTCTAGGAAAATAGCATCTCGACTTATCCACCATGATTTTTCCAAACCAAAAATTGAAAACTGATCTTCAATGAAGATGACGTCGTCATCTTGCTCTCACCGACATGCTATAAATGGAATTGTTGATATCAATGGTGTCGTACACGTAGTTGCCAAAATTGTTGATAGGGAATTATCTCAACAATTCCATTTGCTGCACGCCAGTGAGAGCAGGATGACGATGTCATCTTCATTGAAGATGGATTTTTCAATTTTTGGCTTGGAAAAATTATGGTGGACAAGTCGATGTGTTTTTTTCCTAGACTTAAAACAATCAAAAGATTACATTTGAACCCAATAAGATAACGGTTACTTTTGCCCCATTTTTGAAAGTTTATGGTGGTGAGTGCACTCTTGAAAAAAGTTTATGGGTATTGTTACCCCTTAAAAACTTTTGAATAAACGGCCGTTAACGGTAGTATCACTTTTACCCATTTTTCAAAAATTCATGGTTACTTTTACACAAAAAAAAAAAAAAATTCATGGTGATGGGTACACTTTTAAAAAAAATTTAAGAATAGTTTTGTTCCTTTGCCCTTGATTAAATCTCTTCATGAAGAAATATCGCCCACTTAATTTCAACTAATGTCCGCAATAAAGAGAGTAAGGCTTCAAACCTTCCTTTCCTTTTTGGCTGAAAAACTGAATACAATTTTTTTCAATTACTAATGGCATGAATCTTGAGGCTACATGTGAGATTAAATTCAACATAGAGAATCTTTCCTGCCATCCATCGACATTAATTACTAATGGCATGAGTCTTGAGGCTATATGTGAGATTATACCATTGGCTCATTTTGCACTGTCCAATACTTCTTTAGTACTATTTACAGGATAAACATAATAAATTTATTTTGATCATAATTATAATTAAGTCACATCATTAAATTTTTTATATGAATGTGTAATTATACCTTTCATTATTTTTATTTATTTATTTATTATTATTATTATTATATTATATATTAAATTAGGTAAAATTGGGAAGTTATTAAATTTTAAAGAAAAGTTAATGATGTTTATATTTCTTTTATTTTTATGAAACATGCAAATAACAAATATAAATACTATGTTTGGTTTGAGGAGAGGTTGGAGGAGGGAAGGTTTTAATGTTATCAAGGACCAAAAATTAAAATATGAAGTTTTAATTACAAAATTAACCCTGACCTGACCTGACATCTTATATTTCTTTAGGAAAAAAAAAAAAAAAAAACTCCCTATATTTTATCTGGTCTCATTTCAACTATTTGATGCCTTGATGGTTCGTTATTAATTGACAAAAGACAATGAAAGAAGCAGAGTTTGGCAGTTTATTTAGGAAGTTATTGATGAAGAATTTTTAGATTTTAGTTTTTTTTTTTAAATTTTTATAACATTCTTTTTTAGGTGCATCCGGTTTGTTTAATTAAGTTTTTTTCACAAAAAATCAAATTTTTTTTTTTAAAATAAATGTATTAGTTCTTAATATAAGATATATTTCGAAAGTTGATCTTGGTCCTAAATATAAGATATAATTTTTATATTTGTCAAGATTTTTCTAATTTACCTCTATTGATACTTTTTTAACAATAATCAAAGAAGAGAGAAAATAAGGAAATTAAGGAAGATAACTAAAATATTTTAGAAAATACATCTTATATTAACTAATCTAACTAATTTCTTTAATTTAATCATATTGAGTAAATATGTCTTATATTAAGGAATGGATAGAGTATAAGATTTTTTTAATTTTTTAAGGTTTTTAAAAATAACCAAAGCCTAGAAAGGGGTAGCAAGATTTCTAGTTATTCTTAGATTTTAGAAACTTTTTTAATTTGGGTAGCTTTTAAAGATAATCTGATATGAAGAAAAATGATATCATAAAAATATTAAGTTATGTATAAAATTTTTTTTATCAAATTATCAATGTTATGTAACCCAGACCGGACTGGTTGGTCCGGCTCAGAAACCGGCGAACCAGCCGGTAAACCGGTCCGGGTTACTATTTTAAAAAAAAAAATTTTAAAATTTTTCCTTTAGAATTTCATACTATAAGTCTAAAATTTTTAATTTCTCATCGGTTTGGTCCCGGTTTAGTCCCGGTTTAGCTTCGATTTAGCTCCGGTCTAACCCACTGACCTTTAATCCAGTACCACGACCGATTCAATACCCGATCCGGATTTTGATACCTTACAAATTATACATGGAGACATCACTCTTCAGATTGGGAAGAGTGAGAAAAAACTGCGGAAAAAGAGAATGAACAAATATTTAATAATTAGAATATCCTTACCCTTATATTAAAATAGTTATATTCAAAATTACATTAAATATCACAACATCAAATAATTTAAAATATAAAGATATATTTTAAAATAAAAAACTTAACAAAAAATTTATTTTTTAAGGTAAAAAAATGGATTAATTATATTTAAAATTAAATATAATACAAAAATAAATCATACATTATTGATAAATAATCAAAATCTGTGAAATGGAAGGATGAAAGTGTGTTATAAAAAAGGAAACACATTTTTTATAAAAAAAAACTAAACAGTAAACATACTGAAATTAATAGAAGAACCTTTTTAAATATTTTTTATTTATTTCTTAACAAATAAACCTACGTAAGAAATGACTCGTGAAAGAAAAAAATAACGGATCAAAGCTGTTATAACTAAGGTATTAAAACCCGGATCGGGTATTGAACCGGTTGGGGTACTGGGTTAAGGGTCAGTGGGTCAAACCGGAGTCAAACCGGAGCTAAACCAGGACCAAACCGGTGAGTAATTGAAGATTTTAGGTTTATAGTATAAAATTCTAAAGGAAAAAGTTTTTTTTTAAATTTTTTTTTTAAATGGGGACCCGAACCGGACCGGTCTACTAACCGGTTCGGCGGGTTCCGGGTCGGACCGGCCAGTCCGGTCCGGATCGAAGAACCCTGGTTATAACTTATAACCTAATGATATGAATATTCTCCTGTAAAAGAGAGGAGGACGTTGTTTCAATCCCGCATGTAACAAAAGCCGTTCTCGAAAAACAAAAAGAAAAAGAAAATATCATGGAAACCAACGACCAGAGGCGTGGTGTGGCGTGAAGAGAGAAACTTAAGGCATGTGTGGGATCACGATTTCTTAAAAAAGAAGTCTTTATTATGCAAGCCAAGATAAAACTCTTCTCACATATTTATCTCATATACTGTGAATCACGATTTATAAGCACTTATTACCTAAAAATAAGCTATTCCAAACGAGCACTTAGACGATACACTTTTCTCCTTATTTGTGTTTGGTTTGAGGGGAGGGAGGGGAGGGGAGGATGGGTAAATTATAATTTTAGATAAAAAAAATCTAAAATTTATCCTCTCATTCTTTTAAATTTTGAGTTTCCGTCCAAAATTTACTTTCTCATTCTTTTTAAATTTTGGGTTCCCACCCAAAATTTAAATACCTTCAACCCAAAAAGGTAATTTAACTCTCCTCCCCTCCTCTCCCATCCCTCCCCTCAAACCAAACACACCCTAGGGACAAAAAAGGGGTAGGACCTATTGTATTTTCTTTCAGAGTTCAGGGGTAATTTTGTTTTAAAAGTTGTTCCAAAGACAATTTTATCCCAGAAATAAAAAAAAAAAAAAATTATCTTGGTCATTATCTTAATATTTTTTACCATTAGTTAATCAAATATATTAAGTTATCTATATATATGTCATCCACGTTATTTCTGTTAGTGTGTAAATTTATCCTCAAAGTCCATATGTTATCTACATTTTTTTAAAAAATTGGATTTAAAATTTTGGGATAAATTTACACTCAAAGTAAATTATCAGCTCAATATCTTTAATCCCACCTCGAGGCATTCTATGTGATAACTTTCAGCTAACCCTCTTGGGCAGGGTCATTGATGGTTGATTCCATTTCCACGATAATAACAGCTCTGTGCAACTCCGTCCCATCAAAATACATGTTTGTTTAAAAACATTTAAAATAAATATTTGGGTGAAAGTGTAATTTTAATAATATTATTTTATATCAAGTCAACTGACATCATTTAGTTTTCAATGGTGTTAAAGAGGACATTTTTTTATTTTGACCTGGGTGTTAAAGAGGACATAAACTTTATAAATAAAAGCAATTTTATCAATGGTGTTAGCTATGAAAAAACGGACGTTAGTTGGTCCATGAGGGGTATATGTGTCATTTTCATCCTCCTCACAGTAGTGACATCTGACCTCAGGGTCCCATCATATTCTCACTGTCTCAACTCTCTCTCCCTCCCTCGCTCGCCCCCCCCCCCGGGCCATGGCCATTATTACATAACGCCCCAAAAAAGCTTTAGGAGAACTTGTGCCATTCAAAACTTTACTCCGATCTCCGGTGAAGCAGGGAAGAAAGCGGGAAAAAAAAAATCCACAATGAAGCTCATAATTCATTAGGTGGTTCCATTGTTAATCAGTCCTTTTTCACTTTGAGATTACAACAATCCATCATATTTTGAACTCCAAAATCACTGCCTTCAAGTACAACAGATTCAAACTTTGGCCGCTTCACCCTTCCCCAAGAGAAGATAAAGATTGGAAAAGAAACACCCAGATGCTTGAAACTTGTTTTCCTGAAATATAGAGAGGTAACTTGCATAAAGAATCAAGAAGGGAGTAGGAGGGCGAGTAGTCAGTGACGAAGCGGCTGAGAAGGTGCCTAACCTTCTTCCATGCTTTACCGAAATAGCAATAGGGGGGCGATGGAGTAAGAGTAATCTCACTCCCGCCTACTAAGTTTGAAAAAATTAAATGGAATCAGATGAAGGAGAGAGACATCGGAGAAAGAAGCGAAAAGTTGTGAGAAGGAGGAGATCGACGGGAAGGAGCCGAGTGTCGCGGTGTAAGAGAATGAGAAACGAACCAATTAAAGCTCACTAGCTTTAGAGGAACATGCTAGTGGTGTGTGGGGATAACGGTGGGTTCAAGGATTTTAAATTCAGAGCTTCTTGCATCTGCAATGGAGGTTTTTCAGGTCCAAAAAAAAAAAAAAGACAATGAAGGTTGTATAAGGGAGGAGGCTGACGTGTTAATTTCAAATGGGCAAAAGGTAAATAAGATGACAATTGTATTATAGTGGGATCCACTTAACGCCCGTAACATTATTATTAAAATTGCACATTTACCCTAAATATTTTTACATAATACGAGACAGAATTCTTTGATATTCATCTTTCTTATTCTTGGCTCCCTGTTCAAATAGCTAATTTCGGTCTTCTTTTGCATTTAACATCATGTCCGTTTATTAACTTTTCCTCAGCGTCTTCTGACTGTTTGTGGCCTGGTGGGTGTTCAAGGTACCTTCTTGTTTCTGTTCTTTCTCTCTACGTCTTCTTCTTCGCTTCCAACAAATGTTTTTGCACCAGTTGGTTGCGAAAATCTTAGAGATTTTAGCATATATGGTGGTTGATTATAGATTTATGGGTTTCCAGAGTTACTCAAGAAATCACGAGCTTTTCTCATCCAGGGCTTGGTTCAACAATGGAAAACAGGTATTTTTGATTATGATCATCCCTCTACTCATCAACTGATTTTTGTTGCTTTGACATCCCACCCATTACTTGCTTTGTTGTTATTGTTGGTTTTTGGGTGATTCATGAATGATTTGCATGTTTGGGAAGTTACTTGATTTAATTAAAGCCATGGGAGGCCTTGTAATGTCTTTTAAGTTTAAAACCAGAGCTATTAAGGTTATGCTTATATTATGGCCTTATAACCTGGTCGCATAAAAGTTCTGTAAAGTTCTGTTGTAAGAGAGAGGTAGTGTTAGATCCCTCAGGTCTTAGGCTGTTAGTGCTGCTAATCTAGTTTAAAATGTTGTAATTGGGAGGTGGCGGTTCAATCCCCTTGAAACCTCATAGCGTTAATCCTGCTCCTCTAGTTCAAAATTATAGGGATAAAAATGGAAATTCATTTGATATTCTTAATAGACACCTTATAATTTAAAGTTTTGCCGTATACAGTCAAAATTGTGCGTGTAATAAGTTCAAAATTCGGGTTTCTTAATCGTTTTTTTCAGTGTTTTTTTTATATCAGATCGCCCCTTCATCTATCATAACCCTCCATGGTCTTTGTTTTTCTTCCTCAAGCTAGCTAGCTTATATTCATAAATTCATCATATTATTAGTTATGTTTACCGGGTAAATCTTCCTTCTTCTCTATGTTTATCAGGGACAAAAAAATATATACTTAGTTAATTCCCAAACCGATAGAACTGCTGAACCCAATGATTTGGCCGGTTAAGACCGGGCTGAAAGTAGAGATGTTTTCTCATGTATAGAAAATTGAATGAGCTATAATGTTATTTGTCATAAATTTTGTTGTGTATATACATTATCAATATATTAATCAGATTGCTAGATCGGTCATATATGGGAACTAGTTTCAGTGCTTATCTCAATGATAAGCACTTCATCATCGCAGCACTTGCAGCCCATTTAGATCTAATTTGGATGATGTAGATGGAATTTTCTTTTTTTACCTTTTTTCCAAAAATATTATTTTATGGGGTATAAAATCTAAAGTAAAGATAATCTCTTAACTGTTGGTTTTTAAAAAAAAAGAAACTGATTTTTTAATTTGAAAATATTAAATCTAAACCGTTGAAATCTTATTTGAACAATGCGGATCTCAGTATAGTGAATAGCTCTCGATTCTCATCATTGCGATGAGCACTAAAGGTGGTTCTGTCATGTATGTTGTGTAAAAATTCCCAAGATTTATATTATTTTTTAATGTAAAATAACACTATTTGTTTTTCCCCCACAGAGGAACCTGGAAATGTAATTCATCGTTGCTATTCCAAAAATCCAATATGGAGCCAAGCTCTTCAACCACAACCCCAAAGGTCTCTGTCTCTCTGGTGTTCGTTTTCTAATTTCCAAATTTTTTTGTCATGTTTCAAATACTACAATAATACAATCTATTGCATTTCAGACAAAGAGAGGCAGAATACGAAAGGAGGTAAAGACACAAACACCATAATGATCTTCTATAATGATAGTAATTTACTTATCTAGAATGAGACAATTTATGTTTTCAAGTATGCTGGCTTTATGAAAGAACAAAATGGTAAATTATCTAGTTGTTTTCAAGTATTTTAGTTATCTATATGACAATTTATCTAGTTGTTGTTTGAGGTGGTAAGCAGCATCACGCCCGTAAGGAGGAGAACATAAATTCAAATCCCGGGAAGTAAATTTATTGGGAGTGACAAAAACCCTTTGTGCTTTAAGCCTCAAAAAGGGATCGATACCCTTGATAAAAAAAAAATTGGAACTTTTGTTATTATGTGGACTATAATGATGGTTATAACAAATTGCCGGGCTAAACTTTACTTATTCCATCATATATACTCATATAACTAGTTCTATGCATAGGTTAGCTAGGTAGAGAGTATGGGGAATTTCTGCAATTATGCACATATTATCAGTATATTTATGTTATTATATTCCTGTGTTACCCACCAAACAATTTGGAAATAAGATAAAGGCGTAACAAAAGATAATGAAGAAGTCTGAAGGAAAAGTGAGTTCCCTTGAAATTGGCTGGATCTGATATAAGCAAAGAGTTCTTCAATTTCTCCAACAATTTGGAAACATAATCATTACCATGCCCATCAAGAATTATAAAGTTTCACTACTTATTTCATGTGTATGTAAGTTCATAGAATGAATGTGAATACATTGAAGGTAACTAAATACTATGTGAAGGCAAAAAAAAAAAAAAACTAAATACTATGTATTTGTTAAAAAAATTGTTTACTTGAAAATCCTTTTGTATGTAAATACTTCTCTGCACAATGACAATCAGCCTCCACAATAAGCCACCTCCTCTGGATCCTTCTCACTTCAATTGCCGAAGGCTGTCCTCTCTCCTCCAAACTAGCCACCTCTATTTATCTGTTCTGAATCTTGAATTGTGACATAAGTTTTGGTGATAGATAATGGTTAATCATATACAATGTACTAAAACTTGTTCTAGTTTGCAATGTTAAATCTTTGACTAGTCAACCTATTCAAACATGCTATGGATTCGGCCCTTTCAAGAGAAAAACCCAGCCAACATTAGATTACAAAGCTTAGAACCATTCCCCTTTAAATGAAAAAACTTTATGGTGGAGTCATTGACAATAATGAGAAATATGTTTTTATCCGTATTTTAATTATTTCTGGATATATTTTGACAAAAATTATTCATATTTACTATGAAGTGGCAAGGGATGAACTTGGATAAATCTTGCCTATATTTTTGTGCTAACACCCAAATGCAAGGGATGTGATCAATAATGAACTTGGCTGTGTGATCATTTCTAACTAATATCTGCCTTTGGATAAGGCCAAGGTAAGATATAATAGTGTACTATATGTCTTGCAAATAAGGACATAATTGGTTTTTCTTCTACATGGGTTATAAAGACATAATTGGTTTTTCTTCTACATTTGTTATTGAAGTGAAAGGAAAGGTAATTAAAATGATGCTTAGACTACATTTGGATGGAAAGAAAAATGAAAACCGAAGCAATATGTTCATCTAAACCTCAAATATATAGGTCTGTGCAATTTTTCTTTTTAGGAACAAAAAAAGATCATGGCATTGTTGACATACTAAACTCAGTATTAGGTAGAATATTCTTAACAAGTTTCTTTTCTTTCCAATTCTTTTGCTCAAAGTGTAATTCATGGAGCAATGGCTAGTTACACCGACTATACAAGTGGACTCGTCAATGGAAGACAAACTTATACACCTTTCTATGTAAGTTCATTGTGCATGCTTGGTGTTTCTTTAAGGTGTTAGATGCACGTGTACTAATACTTCAATGTGATGAGTATGCATCACAGTATACATTAGGACACTGGATGCGTATGGAAAAAGACTTCACGGTATTGGATGTACCTTAACCCTTACAAATATATCAAACATATTTTCTTTTAAAAAATGAATTTGGTTGGAGAAGTAAGGGGAAGTCACTCCTCTTTACATACCATGGATGCGTTAATCTCAGCCTCATCACAAATTGAAGATATTCCTTCATATTTTCAAACATTATATTGTTATTTGTCAGGTGCTTGACGTGGACTTCTTATTTAACAATTCTTTCTATTTGACATTACTAGTAGCTAGTTGAAGTCTTTGATTATAAGGACAAGACCAAAAACACAATTTCTTTCATAATCCAATTTTGACGGTGCTAAAAGAAGTTGGGGGCTGGGGGTATAAAGTTCCAATTTTTATCTGACTCTACTTTTCAAGTTTGTGGCTTCTAGAATTTGGAAATCGTGCGCAAAACAGCCAAATACTTCCGAAGTACTTCAAATCTAAAATCTTTTAAATAACCTCTTTTTTATAGGAATAATTCACCATTCAACTCACGATAAATATGATCTTCAAACCATATGAGATAGAGTGAACTGAAAATATGAAATTTTACAAAATCTAAGGAACCGAATGAAAACTGTATATTTAGTTGGTGAGAGATAATTTTGAACCACGTAATATGTATTTTTTTGGGGCTAAAAACCACATAATATGTATTAAAACCGATATTTTGCACTGTTAAATCTTTGACTAGTCAACCAGTCAAATATATACGGATGTATTCTTTCAAGAGAAAAAATCAAATAAAAATCACATTCCCTATCATTGGAAGTTCCTTAGAAGCTTTAAGGTGGGAAATATATTTTAATTATTTCTAGATATCATTTCATGTTTTAAAATATTTATAGTAGTCTAATATGCAGAAGCTTCACGGATTGAATGGTCAAAAACAAAAGGAAACCAAAAGGAAAGGAGGGAAAAAATAGAATAATGAAAAACCAGTTAACCGCATTTCCCCGATATTACTATATTAGTTTACATTAATTCACAATCCTATAATACCCATCTTTGTTCTACTCTTTTTTCCTCCTTCTTTTTCTGTTCTTTGTTTACTGGTTTAATTTGTCAAGCTATCTTGTGGCGTTCAAACTCCAAATGAAAGCCAAATATTTAATGCTGGGCTCAGAAGAATGCCAATAAGTTATTCATGCCAACACAATTTAGGGCCAGTTTATTTAATTGTTTTTTTAAAATTGATTTTAATTGGGGGAGTAAGGAGGAGTTCATGGAAATTGTGATAAATAATTTACTCTATTTTCATACCCACGCTTGTTCTCCAATGAGGTATGAATATATCAAACATAATTTTGGGTTCGCTTGTATAAAATAATAAAAAAAAAACTTTATTTTTTGTTGGCAAAATTGGAGGAAAGTTTGAGCTAAATAATTCATCTTTAGCTTATTTTGATAAGATATAAATTGTCAAAGCTGTGACATGCAATAACTAGTTATGATTTTCCCTATTCACAAAAGTATAAAAGCTCCTTTTATCGCAGTTCTTATATCATACTAGCCCTATCACAATCTAAATATGTTGGGCGGCAATTGTCGTCGAGAGATCAGAGTATGAAGCCATTCTCCATCCATGCCCTCTAATATCTCTAATATTTGTTCCATTCTCCAATGTATAACAAACAGCGAAAAAATATAGTTTGACAACATGTTCCTAATGTTGTCAATGTCTTCATGCGAATAACATTGTGGATTATTGAAGTGCTACAAGGTTGAAACGCATTATAATCAATAGTAGCTTATAAACGTCAATTACAGTGAGAAAACTAAAATGGTAAATATATAATTACGGTGTCTAGTGAGTGAACTTAATTAAGTTCAATGATGTCATACATATATCCCATTATGTAATATCCACATTTTTTATCATTTCCAAGTTGACGACGGTACTACAAATCAGGAAATAAGAGTAACCAAAATTTAGTTTATTGACTAGTAACACTGCTAGCTAGAGTTTTACAAAACAATACTTACTCAGTGAATATTTTCTCAATCTCATTGCCTTGTTCTCTTCCCAGTAAATCAAATCAATAAATGATATTTGACTCCAGGCAAATAGCACATAAAGTCTAATGGTTCCTACGTATAGTATATCAATTAATGATTATAATATCATAAAAAAGTATTCACATTTTAATAATGAATGAACTTATTATAATATCCTGAATTTTGGGATTGGAGGCTTTGGAATAAGCCTAAATTGAATGGACTACTAAGCCTCGATTTAGTAGATGTCCCAAATCTATTCTCTAATGTTCCTTATATCTTTAGGGCATTAAAGAAAATAAAATCGATTCCTAATGCATATAACTCCGCTCCTAAGCTATTCTTTTATATGATTCAAGGGTTGGAAGCTCAAATTTGCTTGTTGAAGTGAGCTAGGGTTCAGCCAAGTCAAGAAAAATCAAGTGGGAGCTTGAGGTAACTTCCAAACCTTCGTATATTGACTATTCTAGCTGCTGTGGGCAATTTAATCGTTGAAATTTCGCCGGATTGCCGTTGATTTTAATTTATGGAAATGGGTTGGCCTAGGTGTTATGCTGCCCAAATTGATATTAAATGGTAGTTGTAATCTAATGAAATAGTCAATAAAGTGGTTAGGAGTAGAAAGGAATGCGTTTACGGAGCTGAAATCGCAAAACCCCGATTTTTCCCGGAGAACATCATAATTTCGGCCAGGGATGTTTGAGGGCCTTAGAGTTAGATTTTCAATGATTTGATGGTTCCATTGGATTCAGGAGATAAAATTAGGTGAGGTTACAGTTGGGCACTTTTTCATAAAAGGCCGAGAAAGCATAATTACAGAAACGCCCCTAAAACCCTAAAAGTAAGGCTGCCAAGGGCAATTTCATAATTTGACATTGAATTTGATAATTCCGAGTCCGAAAATGGATTTCTTGGGTGAAAATATATAAGAATAGCTCATGTCAAAATATCGGGAAAAGTACAGTCGGACCGAGTACAGTAGGGTCGGGCCGGGTCCCCGGGGGTATTTTAGTAATTTTTCGAGATAGACTCATATAACCCCCAGAAACATTATGGAAATGTCTAACTAAATAGTACATTTAACATTGTAAGATCGAATATGGAGCCCCGAGCTGTTTGCACGTAGATCGAGGCACACGTTTCGAGGCGGGAAAGGGTTAAGGTAGGGACTTACCTTACTTGCATGTATTTGATATCTTTGCTTGTGTAATGATGTATGTGATTGTTTTACTTGATTGTATAGAGCATATTTGAATAAATTAAGCTCTATTTCTGTTTTCGCTATGGCCATAGTCTTATTGTATGAAACATTGAGCATGCAGAAATGTCATCATGAGGCATACATCTAGATAAAGCTAACATGTCATACACATAGCATCAATCATGCATGCATTATACTATCTGTTTCCCACTAAGATTCTCTCGAATCTCACCCTCCCCTACCAACAATTTAGACAGGAGACGATAGAAGATATGCAAACAACAATACAGAGTACCATATGAGGGGATTACAGTAGTGGAACGAAGATGGGAAGAAGTCTCGGTTTTACTGGGAACAGTTTAGACACCCTAGTAGCCTTGTACGGCTACCTTAATCGTAAGTATCATATACAAACCCCTCTGGGTAATTTATGTAATCATGCACATATTATCAGTATGGTTATGTTATTCATGTGTTGCCTACCGAACTGCATATCATTTTCCATAAATACTCTAAACAAGGTTGAAATTGAGATAAGGGCGTGACACTTATTACCCTTCAAGAATTGGTGCAAGCCAACATTGCTTATTGCCTTCCTTGATACCACTTCCAATGTAAGATATTATATCTTCTCGCATATGGCCTATGCTTTGAACAGCATTTGGACACAAAATGCCAAATCTATAATCAATTTCTCTATCACAGCAAAGGCTGTTGGCAAATCTATCAAATCATGCCATGCTTGGAGTTGTAAGAGAGAGCTAAATGCATAGATATGTTAGGCCTAGAAATAAAAATAAAGTTACGTACTTGACAAAGACTTGGATAATGGTTACGCACAGCTCTTGCATGCTTAGGAATTCCATGACATCTTGTTTGATAAGGATATCATATTCCAATTGAGAACCCACAATCCCAGGATACATATAAATTGAGATAGGAAAGGTAAGTCTCTGTGTCCTACACGTTGCAGATAGTCGTCTTAGCCCGTCAATGTCCTAAAAAGCATGTGAGTGTGCATGTTGCCGCTTACTTTGGGATGGGGAGAAAGGGTTATTTGCAGCAGTAATGTCACCTTCTATAGTGTAACCTAAACACAGTGCAATATAATATTAATTTACATTAAATTAGATTTAAAGAGAATGGGGATAACACTATACCTTGGTCATTAGTGAAGAAATCTGAACATTGAAAAGGATCAGTGAATCGGATATTTTCTATATTGGTTCTCCCATCTCTGACTACATAGATTCCACTCTCTTTTACTGTAGCACCTGTGAACGGTGGTGAAGAGAAACAAACCTTTGCATGTTTCCACTGACCTTGTGCATATGATTTATTCATTTGGAATTTCCAAATATAATCCACAATTATATGATCCTCTTTATATCCCGTGTCTAAAATCAGAAACCCTTTAGTATATGCCTCTTCATTTATGAACACTTCTCTTTCGACATCAACATCCCCTTCCGGTTTAAGAATAGCACAAATAATAAGATAAGTTGGGAAATATTAGTCAAAAAACCAAAAAGAAATGGATGGCCCTTTCCTACAGTGATCGAACCATTCAGGAATGCTTCCTCCTAGCACATAAAAATGTGCTCATTCAAACGTATATTGTTCTAGTTCAAACATAGAAGATTCATTGTAGATCGGTATTACAGATGCAAGTAATTCCTGTGAATCAAAAGAAATATTGAGAAACAAAACAAATGAAGTCATATACACTCAATAGATGTGATTAACGTAAGAAAACTAGAGAGTGAAATCGACCTTACTCAACAATAACTTTCTCGACTCTGAACTCAACGATGTGTAATCTCTAGCACTCAATCTCGTTATGCTAGGTGGGAGCTTTTCCACTTCTATCAGATGCTCGCATTCATCAAGCACAAGTTCAAACAAGTATGGGCAATCTTCTATGCCTGCGGGTAAAATTGTGAAATCACTACCCGTCAAGTCCAAAGCACGAACATTGGAGAATTTGGCAAGAGAAATCCTAAGGTTCTCATTAGATATATTACATCTTTTGAGCTCAAGGAACCATATGTTTGCATATATTATTGACTCCACTTCCATAATAAGCTCCTCTTTCAATCCTTCAACTATTATATGTCGAAGTGCTGGCGACAAAAAGGTGCTACTTGGTAGATTCACTGATCTCACTCTAGAGTTCGTTTTAATTTCCACCGAACTAAGTTTAGTAAGATTTTCAAATGATGGAGGCAATTGATCTATACCAGTTCCTTCCAAATTCAAAAGGGATATTTTCATTTCCCTTGTTACTATTTCTAGAAAAAAATTCAGATTCCATCAATGTTCAAGATATAAATGAACAAGAGAGAGTGTATTCAATTCATTTGGAAAAGTCCTAAGCTCGGTACAGCTGCTTACATCCAAGGTTTCAAGTTTGGTAACTGTCCAATTGAATTATCAATCTCAATCAAATTTCTGCAATGACTAAGCCGTAACTCCTTTAAACTTGGGAGGCCAGATAAATTAGGTATCTTCTCAATATATTCGCACCGTGAAAAGTTCAAAACACTCACATTTGACTTCTGCAATATCACCTGCAGTAACCAAAACTATACAAGTCTAATTAATTAAACAAATGAACAAAATACAAGCTAGAAAGCCAAAAATAAATACACATAAGAGTAGGGAAGCTTGCCTTACTAACTATTTCCATTATTGAATTGAAATTACTACAACTCATATTGAATTCAACAAGATCCTTTGGACAAAAACCATCCGGCAAACTTGATGAAGGATATCCTCTCCATCTCAATACTGCTAAACTATTAGGGAGGCATTTGGGACCTTGTGAAAATTCTGCATTCTCAAGAATAAGAATTTTGAGATTCTTCATACTCTTGAAGGCCTTCCCATTCCAATCAATTTCTATGCATTCGGAGTTTTCTACTTGAATTATGATAATAACTTCACTTGTTCCCTTTTAAACCAAAAATTAAAGAAAATAACAAAACATTAGCAATTTGTTATATGTATCATAGTAAATTGAAAAAAAAAATCAAATATTTAAAGTGAATGATATGTTAAAGGTTTTCATGCTATAGTTATATGAATAATAAATAATGATAAACATATTGTAAAACAAAACGATGAATATTTTCCCAATGAAAATCAAAACCACGCGACTAAAAGCACATAGCAAACAACTCAAATAGATCAGGCCATGCAATATTACTTAAGTCATTATTTTTTTAAAAAAATATTTTTCTTGCGAGTATACTAGTCGATGAGTTCAAGCATATGCATTCAGTACTTTAGGCCAAAAGCATTGGTTGATAACCTTTGGTAACATTTCGGAAATAAATGAAAATATCAATACTAAGTATGTCCCACACCTATATCAAATAACTAACACAATTACCAAACAAAAATTATAACAACCAGGGACAAATCTAGAATGTAGAAGGGGGCACATTGCAAACAAAATATGGGATGAGAGTTAAAATCTATTTTGTAAACTTCTAAGTTCTAACGAACAATTTTGAACAAAAAGTATTTCGTTGAAACCTTTTGATAATCTTAAAGGCTTCTCAATCACCATTTTTTTTAGAAAAAACTTAGGTATTTAAACTTATTTAATTGATGTAATTAAATTTTAGAAAGTAGTTTTTAAATTTTAAATACACTGATAGTTTTGACAACAAAAATGAGTACAAAGTTAAAGAAATAATTGTTTCTAATTCGAATAGACAAAAGTACCATAAAAATATAAGTTTTACTGTATACATTCTGACTCTGATATCTAATGCTAACTTCGCTTCATTTGTGCCCTTATAAACTACTGTATAAATGATAACAAAATTTTATCAATCATTGATGAAAAAACGTAGTCATGATGAGAAGCCATGTTACAGTACCAGCAAACAAACTCTAATCAAAGCTCATGCATAGCAATATATCATTTCTATAACATTTTTTTTTTGCATGACATTATCTTTCTATAACAACGAAATAAGTATGCATCTCATCAAATATCAATTGTAATACCAGCAAGAAATTATGTGGAAAAAAAATAAAATTACGAGGCAAACAAGAAAAAGTAGATTATTCCAGTTAGTGTCAGACTGAGTTCTTTTTCTTCCAAAATACGTCGAATATCTTTATTTGACCATAACCTACTGCGTTTTCCAAGATCTTTTCGTGATGCTTGATGAACGATCTCTCTTCCCATATCTTGTACTAGATCATGCATTATAATAAGGTAGTTCTCTTGCATCCCAAAACATTTCTCAATCTTTACAATCTTTACGAGGCATTTGTCTACCAACACTCGTATATGATAATCAACTGGATCAAAATCATGGATAATTCCCACCATCTTTTTGACATATTCCAATCCTCTTCTATTATAGAAGCAAGCAATATGAAGAAAAGCTTCTTTTTCAGACTGTTGAAAGCCATCATAGCTTACTTTTAATATCTATTCAATCTTTTCATGAGGGGTTCTTTTGCGTTCATTTAACATAGATTCCCACTCTCTTACATTTTTATCATGCAAGTCAGAGCCTATTAATTCAAGGGCTAGGGGAAGACCGCTGGCAAAACTTATCACACGCTCCACAACATCCTTGTATCTTGGATCATAATCAACTTGCTTCTTTCCAAAGGCCATCCAACTTAACAGATCAAGAGATTCTTCATGATTTAATCCCTCCATGTCATATATTCTTTCAACCCCATGAATCTTAAGTAAATGTAAATCCCTTGTTGTTATAATGATCCTGCTCCCAGAACCAAACCATTCACATGTCTCAACTAACTTTTGCAATTGCTTTCGTTCATCTACATTATCAAGAATCAAAAGAGTTTTCTTGTCTTTGAGTGTTTGTTTCATGCCTTCAACTCTTTCATCAATGTCTTCAATCTCTATCTTCTGCCGTAAAAGTTTTGAAAGCATTATGGCTTGCTGTTGCTGTAGGCCATGTTTTGCAGATTCTCCTTTGATATCATCGAGAAAGCACAAATGATCAAAATGATTGGCAATTGCATTATACACAGCACGTGCTATTGTTGATTTACCCATTCCTCCAGTTCCACAAATTCCTATCATCAAGACCTTATCATTTGACCCAAGTTGCAATAGAGAGTTTATTTTTTCAATGCGAGAAGTTAAACCAACTGGATATTCGGCAACAGTGAGGGGGTCCCTTTTGATCATCCTAAGGATGTTTTTCACAATCTCGTCAATGAGTTCATGATCATATTTTTTGCTGGAAAGGAAAACAGAAATTTCAATCAATTCTAATTTAATCCATCCAATTCATTTTTCATATGCATGCATAATAATTGTAATAATTTTCTTGTAATCTACCATAGAAACTAGCTGGGTAAAAAATAAAAAAGAAAATAAAACTTGTGAATAACCTTGGATCATGTGTTGAGCCACTAAGATCAGCTACTTCACGTAGTGCTTGCTTCCAATTTTTCATCTTCTCTTCATCAGCCCTTGAGTTTTGTTCATGTTTATCTAGTGCTTGTCCATATGTCTCTCTTTGATATCGCACATCAGAAGGCTCCACACCATAAAAAATTGGCCAAACTTTTCGTCTATCTCTGATAATACATTGCCAGATTTGGACTAGTTCGTTCAGACAAAATTTTGAGTAAGCATACCCCTTAGAAAATACAACAATGGCCATCCTAGATTCTTGGATTGCTTTAAGAAGCGTTGGTGTAATTTCATCCCCTTTTCGAATTTCCTTGTCATCAAAGAAGGTGCGAACTCCATTTTGATTGAGAGCATTATACAGGCTTCCGGTGAAACCATAACGAGTATCTTTACCTCTAAAGTTGAGGAAGACGTCGTAAGTCCATTGATAGTGCGTCGAAGAAGATATTTCTAGGCGTTATGTCATAGTTGCTGGTACTGGAGACAGAAATGAAAATATCAGAGGAAATTTAGAATGAAACATGATCAAGTGCAATGCGATGATATAACACACTCTTTAAAAGAGGAAAACAACAAGGATCTAGTTGATTTTACCATGAAAATAATAGATAATGCCAATAACAGAGCAGTTGAAGTGTACCCTAAAGCAAATGGAACTAGCAAGGAAAAAGCAATTAGTTGGTTATATTATAGCTTTCGTGAATATTTTTGGTATGCATTTGAAGTTTAGTTTATTCGCTGATATAATATTGCACGAAGGATTTAAGTAAGAAAAAAGTGTCTAACTAATTAAAAATAAAAACGAAGCCTTAATGGGAGGAAATAGGATTATTTTAGTTTATTCGCTGATATAATATTGACCGATTTTCATCGAATGATTATTTTTGGATAAGATCTTGCTGTATAGTTGGCTTAATGGGACGAAATAGGATCAACATTTACTAAAATCACTCGATCCAAATGAAATCCCCAACAATTTTGGATCTGGGTTTACACTACACCACTCTCCCAATGCTTTATGAGATACATGAGTATTGAATCCAATTCCTCAGTGAGCTCAATTAATAAGAAGACCAAACACGGATTAGAGTGAAAAGGACAAGAGCATTAAAGAACTGAGACAGAAACAATTACCGTGTTAACGTTGGATGAGAGTTGCCGTGCTCGGGGAGATTAGAAATTTTTCGCAGCTCGCTTTGGCCTTGGCATACACTAGAGGTAATATGGGTTGATACAGTGGACTGAGTCCCCCCAATCCAATAAAATTGTCGGTTTAGGCTCTATAAAAATGGAATCATATTGATGCGGTTTTGTTGGGCTCGAACTCATATGGTCTCAATTCGTAACTGGTTGGATCACCGGGTTGATGGATTAGCCCATATTTAAAAAAAAAAAAAACCAAGAGGGAAGAGCTATTACCCAAGGCCCAACCCCAAACAGTCCAAGACCATCACTCCAAAGTCCAGTCCAATACTCTTGCGCCTCAGTCTTTACTCTTCAACCTGATCAACTCTCTTTTGTTTTTGTTTGAAATAATCTCTTACTCCCCGTCTCTCTCACGACTCACGCTGTCAGTCTCAAAAATTAAAAATTAGTCTCAACTCTATTTAATTTACAATGTATTTTTTATTTTGTCATGTTTAGATGTGTAGAAAAAATAATATTATTGTATAAAAAAAAAAAATCTTAATATATTATAAAAAAATTGAAAAAAAAAATATAGGTTGGTTGACTAAATATTAACTCATATTACTATAATCCTTATGAACCTTAACCTATATGATTCCAACCCGTAGCGGTTTAGTCGGAACCCACCGGTCAGAACATATTACCATCTACTCATCTAGTGTACACTATAGAAACTGGGTATGTTTGGTTGAGCGATTCGATTGCTTATAAGTTGCTTTTTAATAGTGATTTACGGTATACGAAGTAAGTATGTGAGAGGAGTTGTGTCTCGATTTACGTAAAAAACAACTTATAAGTTTTTTTAAGTTGAAACAAACATGCTTACTATCTCTTAGTCTTAAAAGTTCACTCACCGACAAGCCTGTTTTCTTCTTTCTTCTTTCTTCTTTCTTCTTTTTGAGCTGGACCGACAAGCCTGTTGATTGGAAAGTCAAAAGCAAAAAAGTAAATGGTTGCGTGTAGAAAAATATTAATGTACCAATATCATTTTGCTTTTTTTTTTTTTTTAAGAAAAAAGGTAAAATGCAAACCATTCAGAAGAATTTCTATTCGTTAGATCTCTCTTCTTGCTTTACTCTTTGCGTTGGATCGTTGGATGAGAGCGGTATTGAAACTTGAAACTAGATTCTACTCGCCCTTCTCTTTTTCTCTCTGTTTTCTCTCTCCATCTCAGTATTGCTAAATTTAATTATTCTGATTTTATTTATAAATTTTTTTATCAAAAAAAATTGTCATATTTATAAATCCAGTTTTAGAGTAGTAAATGCATTTTATATTTTTTTACCTCTATTAATTATAATAAAATAAATAAATTTACTCATGTTGACTTTTAAAATCAATTAGAGATAAGGGTAAAATTGGAAATTTAGCACATAGTTAATGAGTTAACTAACTCTTCTTCATATGTGAGAATTAGTTAAAAGAGACTTATAAATAGAACAAAAATGATATATTCAGTTGGTGGGAAATAATTTGGAACTACGTAATATGTATTTTTTTTGGGGCCAAAAACCACATAATATGTATTAAAACCGATATTTTGCACAGTTAATTCTTTAACTAGTCAACCTAGTCAAACAAATAGATGTATTTTTTCAAGAGAAAAAATCAGCCCAAAATCACATTCCTTATCATTAGAAATTTCTTAGAACTTAGAAGGAAAGAAAAAGCTTTTTAAGGTGGGAAATATATTTTAGAGTAAAATATATTGACTATCCCTCAGTTTTACCTAAATTACACAAACCTCCTCTCTATTTTGAAAACGTATATGAACCTCCCTTGAAATTAAAATACAAGTTGCAGAAACCTCCCTTACATATTTGATATTTCATTTCTATCCACCTAACTGTTAGTTGACCGCCAAGTTTGACTATTAAATATTTATTTTGAACAAAATATCCATTTTTCAACAAATGAATAAATATTTATATTTGCCTAAAAATAATTTTTATATAAAAATATAATTTTCATACATGTATGTCCAAAATTTCTAATATATTATAAAATTTTTTATTTTTTATTATATTATAAAATTTTGAATTTTTATCATATTTATTGAGTTGTAACTTGTAAGTGTAACTCTACAGAAAAGAGAATCTCTCAAGTTAGCTACATCCTTAGGTGCAAAAAATAAATAAAATAAAGAAAAACCAGTTAACCGCATCTCCCTGATGTTACTATATTAGTTTACATTAATTCACAATCCTATAATACCCATCTTTGTTCTACTCTTTTTTTCTCCTCCTTTTTTTGTTCTTTATTTACTGGTTTAATTTATCAAGCTATCTTGTGGCGTCCAAACTCCAAATGAAAGCTAAATATGTAATTTGTGCACCAAAGTTTGCTTTCCCACACCATAATACCCATATCCCTGCTTCTCTGTTTTCACACCCTCACTCTTGCTTATTCAAATCACCAAGTCCTGAAGTGATTGTGCTTTAATGCTGGGGTCAGAAGAATGCCAATAAGTTATTAACATGCCAACATAATTTTGGGCCATTTTATTTAATTATTTTTTTAAAAAATTGATTTTAATTGGGGGAGTAAGAAGGAGTTCCTGGAAATTGTGATAAATAATTTACTCAATTTTCATACCCTAGCTTGTTCACCAATGAGTTATGAATATGTCAAACGTAATTTTGGGTTCGTTTGTTAAAAAAAAAAAAAAAAAAAACTTTATTTTTGGTTGGCAAAATTGGAGGAAAGTTTGAGCTAAATAATTCATCTTTAGCTTATTTTGATAAGATATAAATTATCAAAGCTGTGACACGCAATAACTAGTTATGATTTTCCCATTCACAAAAGTATAAAAGCTCCTTTTTTCGCAGTTACTATATCATATTCACATTAGTTAGTTTATGAGAGAACATTTATGTACACCATATATTCAAATGATTTCTCCATTGGTCTTGTAAAATCTTTTCATCTGGCCCTATCACAATCTAAATGATTTTCCTTCGGCGGCAGTTATTTTGAAATGGGAGAAATGGGAGAAAAGTTTCAGTTTGGGTTCGACAGTAGAGACCACAGAGCGTGATTGAAAGGAGGAAGAACAACATTTGGTGACTTTGTTCCTCCGATTTCTTTATATATGTTGGCCAGCTCTTGTCGTCGAGAGATCAGAATATTAAGCCATTCTCCCTCCAATGCCTCTAATGACTCTAACATCTCTTCCATTGTCCCGTGTATAACAAAATGCAAAAAAATATCGTTTGACAACATGTTCCTAATGTTGTCAATGTCTTCTTGCGAATAACATTGTGGATTATTGAAGTGCTGCATGGTTGAAACACATTATAATCAACAGTAGCTTATAAACGTCAGTTACAATAAGAAAACTAGAATGGTAAATATATAATTACCGTGTCTAGTGAGTGAACTTGGTTAAGTTCAATGATGTCATACATATATCCCATAATGTAATATCCACATTCTTTGTCATCTCCAAGTTGACGACGGTACTACAAATCAGGAAATAAGAGTAACCAAAATTTAAAAGAGCAAGAATGAGATACACTAACAATCTGTACATTAATGTTTGAAATTGTTTACTTACATTTGGGCGTAGCCATTTGGTGTTCTTTTCTCCAATGATATGATACATCTCAAGGGCTCTGTACATGCAAGAAATTTAGTTTATTGACTACTAACAATGCTAGCGAGAGTTTTACAAAACAATACTTACTCAATGAATAGTTTCTCAATCTCATTGCCTTGTTCTCTTCCCAGTGAATCAAACCAATAAATGATATTTGACTCTGGGCAAATAGCACATAAAGTCCAATGGTTCCTACGTATAGTATATCAATTAATGATTATAAAATCAGAAAAAAGTATTCACATTTTAATAATGATTGAACTTATTACCCTTCTAGAATTGGTGCAAGCCAACATTGCTTATTGCCTTCCTTGATAGCACTTCCAATGTAAGATATTCTATCTTCTCGCGTATGGCCTACGCTTTGAACAGCATTTGGACACAAAAATCCAAATCTATCATCAATTTCTCTATCGCAGCAAAGGCTGTTGGCAAATCTATCAAATTGCAAGCCATGCGTGGAGTTGTAAGAGAGAGCTAAATGCATAGATATGTTAGGCCTAGAAAATAAAATAAAGTTACGTACTTGACAAAGACTTGCATAATGGTTACGCACAGCTCTTGCATGCTTAGGAATTCCATGACATCTTGTTTGGTAATAATGATATCATATTCCAATTGAGAACCCACAATCCCAGGATACATATAAATTGAGATAGGAAAGGTAAGTCTCTGTATCTTACACGCTGCAGATAGTCGTCTTAGCCCGTCAATGTCCCAAAAAGCATGTGAGTGTGTATGTTGCCGCTCACTTTGGGATAGGGAGAAAGGGTTAGTTGTAGCAGTAGTGTCACCTTCTATAGTGTAACCTAAACACAGTGCAATATAATATTAAATTACATTAAATTAGATTTAAAAAGAATGGGGATAACACTATACCTTGGTCATTAGTGAAGAGATCTGAACATTGAAAAGGATCAGTGAATCGGATATTTTCTATATTGGTTCTCCCATCTCTGACTACATAGATTCCACTCTCTTTTACTGTAGCACCTGTGAATGGTGGTGAAGAGAAACAAATCTTTGCATGTTTCCACTGACCTTGCGCATATGATTTATTCATTTGGAATTTCCAAATATAATCTACAATTATATGATCCTCTTTATATCCCGTGTCTAAATTCAGAAACCCTTTAGTATATGCCTCTTCATTTATGAACACTTCTCTTTCAACATCAACATCCCCTTTTGGTTCAAGAATAGCACAAATAATAAGATAAGTTGGGAAATATTGGTCAAAAAACCAAAAAGAAATGGATGGCCCTTTGCTACAGTGATCGAACCATTCTGGGATGCTTCCTCCTGGCACATAAAAATGTGCTCGTTCAAACGTATATTGTAATAGTTCAAACGTAGAACATTCATTGTTGATCGGTATTACAGATGCAAGTAATTCCTGTGAATCAAAAGAAATATTGAGAAGCAAACCAAATGAAGTCATATACACTCAATAGATGTGATTAATGTAAGAAAACTAGAGAGTGAAATCAACCTTACTCAACAATAACTTTCTCGACTCTGAACTCAACGATGTGCAATCTCTAGCACTCAATCTCGTTATGCTAGGTGGGAGCTTTTCCACTTCTATCAGATGCTCGCATTCATCAAGCACAAGTTCAAACAAGTATGGGCAATCTTCTATGCATGCGGGTAAAATTGTGAAATCACTACCCGTCAAGTCCAAAGCACGAACATTGGAGAATTTGGCAAGACAAATCCTAAGGTTCTCATTAGATATATTACATCCGTTGAGCTCAAGGAACCATATGTTTGAATATATTATTGACTCCACTTCCATAATAAGCTCTTCTTCGAATCCTTCAACTGTTATATGTCGAAGTGCTGGCGACAAAAAGGTGCTACTTGGTAGCTTCATTGATCTCACTCTAGAGTTCGCTTTAATTTCCACCGAACTAAGTTTAGTAAGATTTTCAAATGATGGAGGCAATTGATCTATACCAGTTCCTTCCAAATTCAAAAGGGATATTTTCATTTCCCTTGTTACTATTTCTGGAAAGAAATTCAGATTCCAGCAATGGGCAAGATCCAAATCAACAAGAGAGGGTGTATTCAATTCACTTGGAAAAGTCCTAAGATCGGTACATCTGCTTACATCCAAGGTTTCAAGTTTTGCTAACTGTCCAACTGAATTATCAATCTCAATCAGATTTCTGCAATTACTAAGCTGTAACTCCTTTAAACTTGGGAGGCCAGATAAATTAGGTATCTTGTCAATATATTTGCACCCTGAAAAGTTCAAAACACTCACATTTGTCTTCTGCAATATCATCTGCAATAACCAAAACTATATAAGAAGTCCAATTAATTAAACAAATGATCAAAATACAAGCTAGAAAGCCAAAAAAAAATACACATAAGATTTGGGGTGCTTGCCTTACTAACTGTTTCCATTATTGAATTGAAATTACTACAACTCATATCAAATTCAACAAGATCCTTTGGACGAAAACCATCCGGCAAAATTGATGAAGGATATCCTCTCCATCTCAATACTGCTAAACTATTAGGGAGGTATTTGGGGCCTTGTGAAAATTTTGCATTTTCAAGAATAAGAATTTTGAGATTCTTCATACTCTTGAAGGCCTTCCCATTCCAATCAATTTCTATGCATTCGGAGCTTTGAACTTGAATCATGATAATAACTTCACTTGTTCCCTTTTAAACCAAAAATTAAAGAAAATAACAAAACATTAGCAATTTGATATATGTATCATAGTAAATAGAAAAAAAAAAATCAAACATGCGAAGTGAATGATATGTTAAAGGTTTTCATGCTATAGTTATATGAATAATAAATAATGATAAACATATTGTAAAACAAAACGATGAATATTTTCCTACTCAAAATCAAAACCACGTGACTAAAAGCACATAGAAAACAATTCAAATAGATCAAGCCATGCAATATTACTTTAGTCTTTAGTTTTTTTCAAAAAAAATATTTTTCTTGTGCATATACTAATCAATGAGTTCAACCATATGCATTCAATACTTGAGGCCAAAATCATTGGTTGATAACGTTTGGTAACATTTTGAAAATAAATGAAAATATCAATAATAGGCATGTCCCACAACTATATCAAATAACTAACACAATTACCAAACAAAAACATAACAACCAGGGACAAATCTAAAATTTAGAAGGGGACCACATTGCAAACAAAATATGGGATGAGTTAAAATCTATTTTGTAAACTTCTATGTTCTAACAAACAAAGAGTTGATTTTCAACAAAAAATATTTAGTTGAAACCTTTTCATAATCTTAAAGGCTTATCTTTTTTTTTTTTTTTTGCTTGCGACTTAAAGGCTTATCAATCACAATTTATTTTAGAAAAAACTTACATATTTAAACTCATTTAATTGATGAAATTAAATTTTAAAAAGTAGGTTTTAAATTTTAAATACATTGATAGTTTTGATAACAAAAATGAGTACAAAGTTAAAGAAATAATTGTTTCTAATTTGATTAGACAAAAGTACCATAAAAATATAAGTTTTACTTTATACATTCTGACTCTGATATCATGACGCTAACTTCGCTTCATTTATGCCCTTATAAACGACTGTATCAATGATAACAAAATTTTATCAATTATTGATAAAAAAACGTAGTCATGATGAGAAGCCATGTTACAGTACCAGCAAACAAACTCTAATCAAAGCTCATGCATAGCTATATATCATTTCATATCTTTATTTATATATTATCATTTTGGTTTCTCAAATGTACACCAATTTGGCATATTTTAAATCAACATTTTATGAACAATTTTTCCTTTAAAATGATTTTTTTTTTTTTTGCGTTTATGTTTTAGCCAATATATATTTAATCAAAAAGTAAATATTGAAACTATTAAATACTAGAACCATAAAAAAAGTGAAAAATCCTTATTCAAAATCAAAACCACGCAATATTAAACACAACAAACCAAACTTAAGAAATCAATCATGTCAAGCTTTAGGTTGATCTTATTAAGGCTCCTTTCATCTGGCCATCTCTTTTTTAGAGCTCTAAGCATTATCTTTGGATAACATTTTTTTTTTGGCCCGACATTACCCTTCTATAACATAACCAAATAAGTATGCATCTCATCGATTGTAATACCAGCAAGAAATTATGTGGAAAAAAAAATAAAATTACGAGGCAAACAGGAAAAAGTAGATTATTCCAGTTAGCGTCAAACTTACTTCACATTCTTCCAAAATACGACGAATATCTTTACTTGACCATAACCTACTGCGTTTTCCAGGATCTTTTCGTGATGCTTGATGAACGATCTCTCTTCCCATATCTTGTACTAGATCATGCATTATAATACGGTAGTTCTTTTGCATCCCAAAACATTTCTCAATCTTTACAATCTTTATGAGGCATTTGTCTACCAACACTCGTATATGATAATCAGCTGGATCAAAATCATGGACAACTCCCACCATCTTTTTGACATATTCCAATCCTCTTCTATTATAGAAGCAAGCAATATCAAGAAAAGCTTCTTTTTCAGGCTGTTGCAAGCTATCATAGCTTACTTTTAATATCTGTTGAATCTTTTCATGAGGGGTTCTTTTACGTTCATTTAACATAGATTCCCACTCTCTTACATTTTTATCATACAAGTCAGAGCCTATTAATTCAAGGGCTAAGGGAAGACCACTGGCATAACTTATCACACACTCCATAACATCCTTGTATCTTGTATCATAATCAACTTGCTTCTTTCCAAAGGCCATCCAACTTAATAGATCAAGAGATTCTTCATGATTTAATCCCTCCATGTCATATATTCTTTCAACCCCATGAATCTTAAGTAAATGTAAATCCCTTGTTGTTATAATGATCCTGCTCCCAGAACCAAACCATTCACATGTCCCAACTAACTTTTGCAATTGCTTTCGTTCATCTACATTATCAAGAATCAAAAGAGTTTTCTTGTCTTTGAGTGTTTGTTTCATGCGTTCAACTCTTTCATCAATGTCTTCAATCTCTATCCTCTGCCGTAAAAGTTTTGAAAGCATTTTGACTTGCTGTTGCTGTAGGCCATGTTTTGCAGATTCTCCTTTGATATCATCAAGAAAGCACAAATGATCAAAATGATCAGCAATTGCATTATACACAGCACGTGCTATTGTTGATTTACCCATTCCTCCAGTTCCACAAATTCCTATCATCAAGACCTTATCATTTGACCCAAGATGCAATAGAGAGTTTATTTTTTCAATGCGAGAAGTTAAACCAACCGGATATTCGGCAACAGTGAGGGGGTCCCTTTTGATCATCCTAAGGATGTTTTTCACAATCTCGTCAATGAGTTCATGATCATATTTTTTGCTGGAAAGGAAAACAGAAATTTCAATCAATTCTAATTTAATCCATCCAATTCATTTTTCATATGCATGCATAATAATTGTAATAATTTTCTTGTAATCTACCATAGAAACTAGCTGGGTAAAAAATAAAAAAGAAAATAAAACTTGTGAATAACCTTGGATCATGTGTTGAGCCACTAAGATCAGCTACTTCACGTAGTGCTTGCTTCCAATTTTTCATCTTTTCTTCATCAGCCCTTGAGTTTTGTTCATGTTTATCTAGTGCTTGTCCATATGTCTCTCTTTGATATCGCACATCAGAAGGCTCCACACCATAAAAAATTGGCCAAACTTTTCGTCCATCTCTCATAATACATTGCCAGATTTGGACTAGTTCGTTCAGACAAAATTTTGAGGAAGCATACCCCTCAGAAAATACAACAATGGCCATCCTAGATTCTTGGATTGCTTTAAGAAGCGTTGGTGTAATTTCATCCCCTTTTTGAATTTCCTTGTCATCAAAGAAGGTGCGAACTCCATTTTGATTGAGAGCATTATACAGGCTTCCGGTGAAACCATAACGAGTATCTTTACCTCTAAAGTTGAGGAAGACGTCGTAAGTCCATTGATCCAGCGTCGAAGAAGACATTTCTAGGCGTTCTGTCAAAGTTGCTGGAACTGGAAGACAGAAATGAAAATATCAGAGTAAATTTAGAATGAAACATGATCAAGTGCACTGCGATGATATAACACACACTCTTTAAAAGAGGAAAACAACGAGGATCTTGTTGATTCTATCATGAAAAAAATAGATATTGCCAATAACAGAGCAGTTGAAGTGTACCCTAAAGCAAATGGAACTAGCAAGGAAAAAGTAATTAGTTGAGTTATATTATAGCTTTCGTGAACATTTTTTGTATGCATTTGAAGTTTAGTTTATTCGCTGATATAATATTGCACGAAGGATTTAAGTAAGAAAAAAGTGTCAATCTAATTAAAAATAAAAAAAGCTTTCTCGTGACCCACATAGTTTTTCTTTATTCCCAATGTTCCACTGAATCCCGACGCGCTAAACAATTATCGAATTAAAAATTGGTGAAGGTGAGCAGGGATTCACAAGACCAGAAAACAACAACCACCTAGAAGACTGATTTTCATCGAATGATTATTTTCATCGAATGGGAGGAAAAAGGATCAACATTGACTAAAATCACTCGATCCAAATGAAATTCCCAACAATTTTGGATATGGGTTTATACTACACTACACTACACTCCCAATGCTTTATGAGATACATGAGTATTTGAATCCAATTCCTCAGTGAGCTCAATTAATTAGAAGACCAAACACGGATTAGAGTGAAAAGGACAAAAACATGAAAGAACAGAGACAGAAACAATTACCGTTGGATGAGAGTTGCCGTGCTCGGGGAGAGTAGAAGTTTTTCGCAGCTCGCTTTGGCCTTGGCGTGTACACTATAAAAAATCTCTCAAAGTCTTCAAAGTTGACTCACCGACAAGCCTGTTTTCTTCTTTCTTCTTTCTTCTTTCTGACCTGGACCGACAAGCCTGTTGATTGGAAAATAAAAAGCAAAAGTAAATGGTTGCGTGTAGAACAATACTAATGTACTAATATCATTTTGCTTTTTTAAAAAAGAAAAAGAAAAAAGGTAAAATGCAAAGCATTCAGAAGAATTTCTATTCGTTAGATCCCTCTTCTTGCTTTACTCTTTGCGTTGGATCGTTGGATGAGAGCTGCATTGAAAGGTGAAACTAGATTCTACTCGCTCTTCTCTTTCTTTCGGCTTTTTTTATCATAATACTGCAAACAGTAAATTATAATACCAAAATACTATAAAGTTGAAACTATTTACCATAATACTACACTTAAAATCGTTCTTGTGAAGAACGATTTTAAATTTGTGAAGAAGTCGTTCTTGCGAAGAACGAGTTTTAGTTCTGACAAATGCAAAATCGTTCTTGCGAAGAACGATTTTAGAAATCGTTCTTGCCAAGAACGATTTCTATATGATGTGATTATTTTTAAAATAATTAAAATTGGTGTCAGGAATCTGTTCGTACCACTTTAAAATAATTAAAATTGGTGTCAGGAATCTGTTCGTACCACTACTACAAAAAAGCGGTAGGAGGTACACCACCTAAAAACGCCAAAGGAGGCAATGCTACTTTTATTTTTTTTTAAATAATTTTTTTAAATATTTATTTTTTTTACGGTGTTATGTAAAAATAAATACCTGATAATCATATATAATTTTTTAGTAAGTAAATGACTATACATTTCATCTAATAGGTAAATTACAATATAAAACGATGATGATCATTTTTTTAATTATTTTATTTTCTTGATAAAACAAACAAATCACAATACAATAGTAAAAAATACAAAACATTTACAAAGCTTCTCATTCGTGTAGTAATGGCTTCCCCTATTTTTTTTTTTTTTTTTGTAATACAAGCTTTGGCGTTTTGATTAAAAACGCCAAAGTTTCCCCAATTTTTTTTTTTTGTAATACAAGCTTTGGCGTTTTTATTAAAAACGCCAAAGCTTCCCCAATTTTTTTTTTTTTACAAAGCTTCTCCATCGTGTATTAAGTTATTGTAATGGCTTGCCCTACTTTTTTTTTAATAAAAGCTTTGGCGTTTTATTAAAAAATGCCAAAGCTTCACCATATTTTTTTTTCAAAACAAAGCTTCCCATCCATATATCTTGATCCAAAAAAAATCTGCAATGATCATATGATTCATATCCTTCGTTTTTTATTTATTATATATGTGGAAGCTTTGGCGTTTAATTATAAAACGCCAAAGCTTCCCAGATCTTCGTTTTTTTTAATATATATGTGGAGGCTTACATCTATAGCTATTTTTCAAATATAGGAAGCTTTGACGTTTCCACATAAAATGCCAAAGCTTCCTATTGTTTTTTCAAAAAAAAAAAAAAAAAACTGGAGGCCTTGTTTGGCGCTTGTTCAGAGAAACGTCATACAAGGTTAACGTCAGTTATGACGTTTATGCTTGTAAGCGCCAAAGCTTTCAAATATTTTTAATTTTAAATAAATAAATAACAAGCTTTGGCGCTTCTTTAAACAAATGCCACAGGACCTACGCCACTAAAGCCCCTTTTTGTAGTAGTGTACGCGCGTGCTTCTCTGCTTCTGCTTCCTCCTTCCCAATGCGTATTCTCTTTAATCATATCACTCTTTTAGCAAAGCAAACACGTGAACACGTACGTACAGGCAGTGGAATTGCTTTATATACATTGATTGCTTAGGCCTCTCTTCCTGGACGTGTATTGCTTTATATAAAGCATTTGCTTCGGCCTCTCTTCCTCCTCCGAGCAGAGCAGAGTTCATTTTGTTGCATTGCTTCAGCTTCTCATCCTCCGAGTAAAATTCATTCCGTTTTCTCTCCTCTCATTTTTCTTTAACTTCTCTTCAATTTTCTCGCTCAAGTCCAGTTTTGCTCAAGTTTTTCTCAATATTCATGCGTTCTCACTCTGCACTTCTTTTCTCCCATCTCATTTTTCTCTAAGCTCTCTCATTCTCCTTTGCTTTGTTGATCTTTGGTTATTTGCATCGGTTGTTTTTCTTATTACTGTTGTGGGTAAGTTGTTTCTCTAGTTTTTTCTCTTAATTTGGTAGTTTGTAATATGTAATTTGAATTTTTTTTTGTTACACTTGATAACTATTATTTGACTATTTTTTATTTTTAGGTGGTCAGTGGTTGGTTCAACAACTTCGAAAAGCAGAATAGGTGCCTCTTATTTTGACTGTAAGTATTATCCTGTACTATATGTGATTTCGTCTATGTAAACCTTATGTCATGATATTAGCAAATATGTTTTTATTTTGAGGAACCTTAATTGCGAAACTTTATTTATATATTTATGATATTTGCCAAAAGATTGGCTGACCCAAAAACTTTAATGTTGGTAGGATAAAACTTAAAAAGAAAAAAGAAAAATCCCAACGTATGTAGTGGTATGTAATATTTAAAAAATAGTTATAGATTAAAATTTTAGAATATATAAAATATTTAGAATATAGGTATGTGTAGTTAAAATAAAGATAGATTTTAGTAAGTATATATTCCTGTTATATTTATATAGTAATACTAATTTTATATTATTTATATATAATGTCATTGATAAAACCATAAAGGACGCTTTTCGGACATTTAGACCAAAATGATATTTTTGAAATTACGGGTATTTTTCTGTAGTTTTCTCTGATATTTTCACAGTTAAAAAATAAGTTTTCAGACGTGAATTTTACATGTTGGGATCCAATTGAAATTTTGTAAATTCGGGGTATTTCTATAATTTTCTCTGATATTTTTACAGTTGAAAGTGAAAGCTAATATTACAGAAAAACCCTTATTTCTGTCAGAATTCTCTTCTGACCACACACAGAAATTTATTTTCTATTTTAGTCCTTATAAATATTTTTTGTTTCAGAAAAAATATTAATAAAAAAGTAAAAAAATAAATAATAAGTGCGCCAAATTTATGATAGTCAATTTTGTATATTTCAATGATAATATATATTAATTTTTAATTAACCAAAAATATAATAAGAAATAAAATATATTTTGAAATGCATTGCCACAAAAATTTATAAAAAAAAAAAGTAGTGAAAGGTAAATGAAGAATAGTATTTTATATTTTATTATGATTATTTCTTGGTGTTATGCATAATGTGATGAGACAATTATGAATATTTTTTATGATGATTTTTGTAAATGTGATATTGTGAATTTAAATTGTTTTGACAATTTCATTTAATTTTATTAATAATTGTAATGTAATATTTAGGAAGTAGGATGAATCATACAAAAGAGTTCGTTTGTATATTTTCAAATGGACGAATTTGTAACGGCCCATCCGGTGTAACATTTGAGTCTGATAGGGTGAAAATAATCAAAGTTGATCAAAATATTACCTTGAGTAAACTGAAGCAAGTTATCGGACGAAAGCTACAACTTCCTCCCAATCAAATCGTGACAAATATAGTATACAGATATCCTACATGCATAAATCCACCACAGTACCAGGCATGCAATTTGGAAGATGACTCGGACATACAACAAATGTGGCAGGTGACTCAAAGATTTTCAACTCAATTGACATGTGCAGAGTTGTATGCCAACATATGTGATTTACCATATGATGACCACATTGAATCACAACCAATAATCAATGATGTTGGAAATACACTTCCAGCAAGTATTAGTGAGGTTAACATTGTGGGACAAGAATCCATGTTTACCGGTGACATGGAAAATTTCCACTCATTTGAACCTCTATTATATGGTGGCAACAATGAAGCACCATGTTCAATTCCTCATGTAGAAGACGTCATGGATGAAATCGAGGAAGAGGATGAATATGATTCTTATTTAAATGTTGGTGGTGAGAATGATAATGAAGACAACGACAATGACCATGAAGAGGGGAATGAGCACAATGATGTTGCAACTGCTTTCTTATCACAAGTTAATGTTGAGCCAGATATGACTCATGAGGTTAATGATTTAGAAGAAATTCTGAATCTAAGCTATACGAATGAGTTATATATTGGAAAGATATTTAACAGTGTCCGGGTTCTAAGACGTGCAATCAAGCTATACTCTGTTCGAGTTCATCACACATTTAAGGTTTATTATTCATGTAAAAAATATGAAGAGTATCGATGTGTTAACTATGGGTCAAATTGCAATTGGAGAGTAAGGGCATGCAAGAAAGAAAATAGAAACTTTTGGAAGATAACAAAATATTATGGGGCCCACACGTGCTTGAGCACATCATTGACTCAAAACCATCCAAAGTTGGATGCTGATGTTATATCATCTTGTATTGTGGCAATGGTAACTGATAAGCCAGATGTGAAGATCTCACAAATTATCGAGAGAATGCAATCAATGTTTGGTTATACTGTGTCATACAGGAAAGCATGGAAGGCAAAACAATTAGCTGTTGCCACTGTTTTTGGGAATTGGGAGACGTCTTATTCCTTACTCCCAAGGTGGTTAGCTGCAGTTCAACACTTTATGCCTGGGTCATGCATACATTTTTCACATAAACAATGCTCTGAAGTCGATTTAAATGGTCAACCAGTTGAAATGTTTCATCGTGTGTTCTGGGCGTTCAAACCATGCATAGACGCATTTTCATACCTAAAGCCCATTGTACAAGTTGATGGAACATTCCTATACGGAAAATATAAGGGCACATTGCTTATGGCCAAATCACAAGATGGCGATCGAAATGTTGTGCCACTTGCATTTGCCATAGTTGAAGGGGAGACAAGATCTGCTTGGGCATGGTTCTTATACCTCGTACGCTACTATGTCACAAAAGATAGAATGAAAATTTGTTTAATTTCAGATAGACATCGTTCAATTTTGGCAGCAGTTGCTCAGCCCCAGGTTGGATGGCAACCACCACAAGCATATCATGTTTTTTGTTTGCGGCATGTGGCATCAAATCTTCACAAAGCTCATGGAACAAATTGGTTGAAAGATAAGTTTATAAATGTTGGTGAGATTTCTCATATTTTTTGTGATCTTATAACTATATGATTTTATGAACATTGTAACAATATAGTTATTATTTGTAGGATACGCCTATGAACGTCATGTTGTTGATCAACAATTAACAGAGATAGCATTGCATCACGCACCTGCAGCTCAATGGATTGGAGCCATCCCGAAAGAGAAATGGTCACGTGCTTATGACTTTGAAGGTCGACGATTTGGACATATGACTACCAACCTTGCAGAGTGCATGAATAGTATATTTAAAGGTGTTCGAAGTCTGCCAATAACTGGTTTAGTCAAGGCAATGATGTATAGAGTGAATGAATATTTTGTGAATCGTGATCGACAAGTTCATGCTCAAATTGCGGCTGGACAAGTGTTTTCAGAAACACTAACAAAGAAGCTAGACGTAGTCACACAAAATGCATATGCCTGTGTTGTTCGTGAATTTAATAGAATTGCAACATCGTTTGAGGTTGTTGAGCCATACAATGTTGAATGTCGTCAATATCGTCGATGTTGCAAGGTTAACTTGAATGAAAAAAAATGTGATTGTGGAGAGTTTCAAGCAGAAAAGTATCCATGTATGCATGCCGTTGCTGCTTGTGCACGAGTTGGCATTGACCATTTGCAATATGTTGATCCTGTATTTAGGTTGGAAACCATGAAAATGGCATATAGTAATGAGTTCCAACCAATCGGAGATGCAACTTATTGGCCACAAATTGATACTCCTACATTAATACCTGACCCATCAATGATTCGAGAAAAGGGTCGTCCTCGCTCAAGTCGCATACATAATGAGATGGATTGGACCACACCCAATCAACCAAACAAGTGCAGATTATGTCGACAAGTTGGCCATAATCGCTCTACTTGTCCACAAAGTTTAGCGTCTAGACAATAAATTATGTGTATCCCTTCACAAATTATTATGGTTAATGAAGATGAAATTATCTTTTAAATTATTTGAACAATTGTTTTTTCCATCTTTTATATTCTTACAAATATTATTTTATTACCTTTTATATTATTTTGCTATTTTTTTCAATTAACCTATGCAGACACATATTACAATGGCACAACATCAAGATGTCATAAATCCTGGCCCAGAGGATAACTCCCTCTTGTACTTACAACACCAACATATTTCAAAAAACGTGTGGAATAACAATGTAAGTACAAGTTATTGACAATATATTATAATTTGTATGTTTTATTGCTAACTTTTTTTTTATGTTATAGGTTAATAGGATTTTGCACACTAGAAGAGTAATGCATACTACTCGGATGATTGATCCACCTAATCAAATAATTGGATATCTTATATTAGCCGGATTTTATGGTGTTGCTCGAATAAGGCAATTTGATTATGATCGATGTTTGGTCTCTGCCCTTATTGAAAGGTGGCATCCTGAAACTCATACCTTTCATACTACACGTGGAGAGTGTACGATAACGTTACAGGATGTAGCTATACAATTGGGTCTTCCATGTGTAGGAATGGCTGTCATTGGGCAAACTGACTTGAATTGGCTAGATGTTTGTGAGTGGCTTCTAGGTATTAGACCACCTGCAGATAGACTATACGGGCAACGATTGCTTATAAGTTGGTTGGAAGAGAACTTCAATAACCTACCCGAAGATGCCGATGATGTACAAGTTCAACAATTTACTCGTGCATATATTCTCAGGTTAATAGGTGGATACCTCATGCCAGATAGATCGGGTAGTCGGGTTTACTTAATGTACCTTCCACTACTTTACAATCTTGAAGAAGCTGGAAAATTTAGTTGGGGATCGGCAGTTTTAGCTCATCTGTATAGAGAACTATGTAATGCTACTAACCCAACTGAGGATGGGATTGGAGGATGCTTGTCATTGCTACATTTATGGGCATGGGATCGCTTCCCTATGATCGCACCACCCTTACCTGTGTATCCAGATCCAAATTTAGATATCTATAATCTCTTACCTCCTTTGGGTTTCAGGTATGCTAAATTCACCTATAAAATGTTTCACATCCATTTATATTATTAAACTCATACAAATTATGATATTATTTTTTGTAATAATAGATGGAAAAATGTTAGACAAAACCCTCGTCCAAGTGCCACGACTTTGCTCAGATATAGGAGTTTCCTAGATAAAATGGTTGATGACGAGATAATTTGGCAACCATATGAATCTTATGAAGTACGCCAATTAATTCCAGAGTTTTGCATACAAACACCTGAAATTTGGCTCGCTTCTGTTCCTTTGATATGCTTTAATATCATAGAATGGCACCACCCTGATCGTGTGATGAGGCAGTTTGGTCGTCAGCAACCAATTCCTGCCCAACCTGTTCATTTGGGAAATTACCACACAATACAACTACGAGGTAGAACAACTACAAATTGGATTAACCAATACTCAACCTTTATTCAGGCATGGACTACTTGGTCAGATGCTATTGTTAACGCTCCAATGGCACATGATGAACTTGATAGAACGTCTCAATACATGCAATGGTACTGGAGACATACAAGACGATGGATTCAACATATCAGTGGTGATACTGGTTGTGCGGTAAGTTTTTCTTCTAATTTCCATCAATACCATTTTTTTCTTTCATATAATAAGTGTTATAACACAATCTCTTTTTATTTATTTCAGTCTGACATAGCAGAGGAGTTATATAGGCTAACAATTAATACTCGTTCTACATGCTCAAATTGTATTGATTATCGAGACAGAGTTGCTCGAGATCAACGAAACATTTTACTTGCACTTAGAGAACAACGATTCAACATGAGTCGTCAACCTGCTCCCCCAACAATTGAGTTGCCTCGACCACAAATTCCTCATGATAGACCGAGCAAGCGACGTGGCGGTTACTTTTCAACCCAACCACCAGTTGAAAATGAAAATGTTTTAGAACAAGACCCTCCAAATTTTAGTCAGCCTCATTACATGTCAACATCTTCATCATCTCATTTCACTTCTCCTAACCCTACACAACAAGAACCTCATTACATGTCACCATTATTATCTTCCCCTTCCAGCCTACCCAATGTTGTTCAACCTCAGTCATTCACATCTTTATTAGATGATCATGCATTATTTTCGACTGAATACAATACTTCTACTTTTGAGCATGGTGGGCCATCAAATGAAGCATTTGTCACTCCTAAACAATCCATTTCTTTAAATGAATCGCTGTGGTTTGATTTAAATACGTCAACGACACAAATCAATGAAATGCTTGAATCTCAAGAACTTGACGTACAACAACAGCAACGACCGCAACAACAACAACGACCGCAACGTATGCGGAGGAGACCTAGATGTGGTACAGGAAGTCACTATTTATAAGGTAATTTATTTTCATTTTTCAGTCATATACACTTAATTATTATTTAGTATTAATTGTTTAATACTTTATTTGGTCAATATACTCCTTATCCTATTTTTGCAATCACTATTTCTTTTATTATGTAATCACTATTAGTATTATTATTATCATCATTATGATCATCATCATCATCAATCACCTAGCAATCATTGTTTTTTTAATGTAAATTAATCATTAGGTAATGATGAGGAGAGAGGGAGTTTTTTATTATAACTTAATCATTAGGAAATGATAAGGAGAGAGGGGGTAGGAGAGAGAAATACACTGAAATCATTCTTCAGGTGATGAATTTTAGAAATCGTTCACCTGAAGAACGATTTTCATTTGCATAGAATTGCGCACCGAAGCAGTCTTAATGAAGAAATCATTCTTCAGGTGAACGATTTCTAAAATTCATCACCTGAAGAACGATTTTCAGTGTAGCATTTTAGTAAATATTTTCCACGGTGTAGTATATTGGTAAATAATTATTACTGTTTGCAGCATATTAGTAAAAAACCCCTTTCTTTCTCTGTTTTTTTTTTAAAATTCTCATATCATATCCGCGCATCAAAAAATGAATATTTTAGATGTAATATTGGGTCATAGTGCATGCAGCATCTAAAATATTGTTTATATGTATCTAGACTTTTAAAAATATTTTTTATTGCATTGAACACTTTGAAATAATCTTTTTAGATGTGTTCATTACTTTAAAATATTTTTGATACATTTAGTGTCAAGACATAAAAAATATTTTAGGGTGCTAAATGCATTTGAAAAAACTATTTCATAGTATTGGATGCAACATAAAATACTTTAAAGTGTTGGATACACATAAAAAATATTTTAGAGAGTTGGATGCAATTTAACCCTTTAATATTTAAAACTAATATATATATATATATATATTATTGAAATTTGGCTTCACTATTCTGTCCATAAAAAAATATAAAAAATAATTTGTATCATATTATAATAATAATTTTCATAATTCTTTATATGTATACCCTTAAAAAATGAAGCCTTATTCCCTTTTATCCAATAGTGCGGTCAAAAAGCAGTCCAAATAAATAGTGTGGTCAAGGACTTCCACTTATTGTCCTCATTAAAACGAACTCAGGTAATGGATTATTGCTCTTCAAGGAATTTGCTAAAAGTGATAGGGTTCAAAAGGATTCCTGGTCGCAATACATTGCAGTCTCTTTTATACATTCCAATATCTTTGATGAAGACCTAATTTCTTTGATAAATATAATTTCCTTTCTAACTTTCCTTTATAAACTTCAGATAATTTTTCTTTCTTTATGAAGTCTATGCCCCTGTTCCATGAGACAGAAGTTTATTGTGTTGTATCTTTTGTTTAATTATCCGATGTATTTTACTCAAAAAAAAAATCATCAAAACAAGTTCCCCCTTAATCTCTCTATTGAGGCAAAATAACATGCTTTTTATTCATATGCACACAAACATTGTTTAATTTATGGGGTTAAGGTATAAAAATACCCATAAACTTTAATCAAAAGTGTGTTCATCACCATATACTTTTCGAATGTGCAAAAATACCCATAAATATTTAAAGTGAGAATAAGAATGTCAGCATTATTAAATTTAACCTAACGTTGTCATATACACATATGCAAAAAGAGCATAGGCCCTACTACATATCGGTTTATACTAGCCTACACTCCCAATTCTTTATGAAATACTCCCTCTGGTCCTTAATGTAGGACATATTTAGAAAGTTGATATTGATATTAAATATAAGATATATTTATCATATTTGACAATCTTTTTTTAATTTAAGCATATTGATGCTTTCTCAACAACAATTAACAATTAAGGGGAGAGAAAATGACGGAATTAAAGAATATAACTATGGTGTTTTAGAAAAAATATGTTATATTCATTAACTTGACTAACTTTTTTAATCTAATCAAATTAGGTAAATATAGTATTAGAGTAGTTGATGAGTATTTGGATCCAATTCCTTGGTGAACTCATCAATTGATTGAAAGATAGAAATTAGGGGTGTTTAAATCCCGGGACGGGACTGGGATCACCCATTCCCAGTTCCCATCTCGGGTGGTAGCCGAGACTGGGAATTCATTCCCGGTGTCGGTCCCGATCCTGGGAAATTCCCGGTATAACCGGGACCGGGAATTCCCGGTTTCAATAATATAATTATATTAGTTAAATGTTTTATAATTTAGTGTTTGAAGTGATTATTTAACACCTAATAAGGTAATAAAAATCACAAAAATTGAGCTAGAATTGAAGAATAATATATTATTATTATTATTAGGGAGAATTACACTGTGGTCCCATGGAAGCTAAAATACGAAGAAATGGTCCCGAGAAAATCTGAAATTACTCTCAAGTCCCATGAGACCATTTTGTAATAAAATCCAGATGAGAAATGTCTAAATTACCCTTAAAAATAAGGCAAAACGGCAGGGAGTTTGGTGCTTCTTTCACTAAGTCTATGACCTGAGATTTGGCCACTTCAGTGAAGGTACTTGTGCGTTTTCGGAAGCTAGCATTCAGCCACTTGAGTGAACCCTGAAGGTGAGATCTTCGGCAAATGGAAGCTCGCATCGGCGATGGTGTTTGTGCGTTTTCGGAGCCCAATCTGCTTCGATTACCTGAGATTTTTCCAGTTGAGTGAACCCCGAAAGGCATCATTATCGGCGACGGTGTGTGTGCATTTTCGAAGGCCCAATTTGACGGTTCAAGAACAAGAAACACACCACAAAGGGAAAGCCAGAGGCGAGCAGAGCCAAAGAGATCTTTCGAAAAATGCCACTAGCCATTTGGTCGGTTAAGTTCTTGTTCGTAGATTCGCCTCTTGTTTCTTTCTGTTTCTTGATTATTCACTGTGTGATTTTTATGCTTCATTAGTTTATCATGAACCACATGAACTTGCGTCATCTTTACTGCTAAATTATATCCAAAATCATATGTGATTGCATTATATTTATATTTATTAGCATTGCTTATGCTGTTCTTTTGGATGTTAAAACTCTGTCAATATGCCTAAATGAGGCATTTATTGAAGATATTATCTACCATATGGAAACTCTGTCAATATGATTATTGATCGCCACTGTACAATGAAAAACTGGAATTCAAATGCAATTTATGAATATATAAGTTATAGGAAAAATAAAATCAAGATGAGTTTCTGTCGTTTGGTGTGACTCCTGTTTGTAAGTTGAAAATGGTCTATGTAAGAAGTTTGGAAGATCTAAAAACAGTGGACAAAAAGCAAAATGTGGTAATTTTCTCCAGTAAAGGTTCATGCCTTAAAAAGTGAGTTTGATCTCTTAAGATGAATATCAATGATAAAGATATCTGCAATATTTTTCACTCGTGTGCTCTGGATGAGGCCTGGGGATTATGTTTCCTTTTCCTCTCTCTTAATAAGCTATAAGTTGGTTGAGTGTTTCTTTGTCTGTCTTGGCTGTACATTTTTCAAAATGTATGTCACAATAGTCACTTTACAACAATATAGAGACATTAATGGTCATGCACTCTTCTTTTTTGAGACCCTTTTATATGTCTCCTCTCCTGTCCTGTTGCTGTCACTGTCGCTTCTTATGCTATTTTCTTCTTTTTAATCAGTTCCTATACATTATCTTTTCCTTCTGGTTATAGTGGCTTTTGGCTGTTAGTATTGCTGTCTATACAAGCTGACTTAAAAAAGGCTGTTCGCTAAAGTCTGGGTATGATTCTTGTATATGACATGCTGCTGTTATTCTATTCATATTTGTTATTATCATCATCTCCATACATGTTGCATAACTTTGCCGTGTGATTGGTTCTTTACTACTTACCAATAAAAGTCAGGAATTGAGTTGGCATGCATAAGAAGAATAGAATCTACTTTACCATCACGAAGTTACAAACACAACACATTTATTATAATTTTAATGCTAGTCTCACTTGTATTCTATTAATTGTAAGTTGTACATCTATTGTGAAGCTCGACAATTGTTTGCACTTCCATTGGAACTCCAAGTCCAACTTTCTCATTGACTTGATAGTTAGAATTTTATATCATCTGTAGTTGATAAAACTAATTGCGTTTGTCACATTGGATAAAATATTATTCACTTTCATTGGTAGTGTGTTCAATGCTTGAGGGACCCATTGCTTGTCGTAGGGGTGAAGGGCTAAATGTTATGGGATTTCCGTTGCCCTTAATTGGAAATAAGAGTTAAAGACCACTTTCTTTGGAACCTAGGGTCCGTGCATAACCTTTAATTTGTTCAGTTTTTCTGCTAAGAAACATCAATACTGCCATAATTTCTTACTGGGCTACTGGTAGGCCTAGCCTTGATTGTTGTTGAGCTTTTTATAATTGGGCAAACCTGTTTGAATTATATTAGGTCACATGCTTGATGAAAATTTTCTGGCCCTTTCTCTTTAGAATAATGCTCTTGCCATCAGAAATGTTCAGATATTTTCCCCCTTTCATGTGACACTTTGGTCTCCACTTCGTTTTCGTTATTATTACGTACTACACTATATCTTATTTTGTATGATTAATAGATAGAAGGTAACAATTTAATTATGTTTTTTCCCTTGGAACTAATTAAAAGTTATTTATTAAAAATTTTGTGTAACTAAACCATTGGGGACTAAACCAAAGGAGTTAAAGAAGAAGATAAGGAAACATAAAGAAGAGATTGACCCAAAGAAACACATGGCATCCGGATTTGTATGGAAAAATTGTCACCTACGTGTGTACGTACTCTATTTACATTCATATTTTTTACTGATGTTGTTTTTGTGTTTTCAACGAAATTACTTCTTCCAAATTCTTCAAAGAGTCAAGCCACAGCTGTTTGAGGATGAGAACAAAATTGAGAAGGGAGTGACATGGGCAAAAGTACATGTACAAGCAGACACGTGAGTTTTCATTGTGCTTTTTGTTCATAGGAACACATTTAAAATACGACTGATCCGGTTTGTTACTTATTAACATGTTTATGTGCAGAGACTCTTGTGGTGTGCCCATGTACTATCCCGGTTATAGATGTGGGACGACACTGAGCAAGGGCAAGACAGATACACTATGCTGTACTATACCTCCAACGAGCTCCATGAAATAAAGGTCGGGTTCTTGTAGTGGCTGGTTACTCATCCTCACAACAAACATGCAGACAAAGTTATATCTTTGGTTCAAGACATATATAAGAGGAGGAGAACCAATTAAGATGCTGATTTTAATTGTATATTCTTGTTATGAATAGCTTTGACTTAGTACGCTATGACTTGCATTGACTTATAATTGTATGGACAACACATTAGGGGTTTGTTATGTTCATGTGCACAGTAATTGTAAATGTGGTATGTTTTGTGTAATGATCAAGTGCAGTCACATTATATGGATGATATGTTTTAGGGTTTGACAAACTTCAAGTTGTACTTGAGACGTTTTGAATATTTATAAATTACATAGTTATTTCTGTTAGTTAACGTTAGTGCTACAGATATGCACATTTGATGCTCTTGCTTGCACAATGCTACAGGCTCCACTGACAACTTCCGGTATCTTCATTGACAAGTCAATGAAGCTGTAGTTTAATATGTAGCTTGTCTAAAATATGTGGAATTGATTACACAGAGAGCATACAAAAAAGCATACATGATTCTTAACTTCTTATTGCAAGCTTTAAATGTGGAATTGATAACGTTTTTTTTTCATATTATCCCTATTGAAAATCTCATTAATTGCAGCTTCATATGACTTTCAGGATGTTATCATGATATTAAATGAGTAATTTTGGAATTTTTTTCATTTTTAGAGAAAGTTAATAATGACTTAACTATACCTAATTTTGCAAAGATAGAAGGAACTTCTGCTAACTTCTGCTATAGCGAACCCACAGCGTACGCGGTCAGAAGGGCCTATTTTTTATGTGTTTTCTCTTTTGCTTCGCTATAGCGAACCCACAGCGTACGCGATCAGAAGGACCTATTTTTGATGTGTTTTCGCTTTTGCTTCGCTATAGCAAACCCACAGCGTACGCGGTCACAATGGCCTATTTTTTATGTGTTTTCACTTTTGCTTCGTTGTGGCGTAGCAAAAGCAACCGAGGCACCTTCAAGCTACTTTGATTTTCTTGCAAAAACATAATAAAAAAGTGATGAAATACAAGATTTTCCAGAGAATAACAGCCTCCACTGACAACTGAAGGGGCCTCCACTGACAACTCAGGGGGCCTCCACTGACAACTCTAGGGGGCCTCCACTGACAACTCTAGGGGCCTTCACTGATAACTCAAGGGGCCTTCAATAACAACTCAAGGGGCCTTCGCTGACAACTCAAGGGGCCTCCACTGACAACTCAAGGGGCGTTTAAGTAACAACTCAAGGGGCCTTCAATGACAACTTAAAGGGCGTTCATTAACAAATAAAGGGGCCTTCACTGACAAACTCTAGGGGCCTTCACTGATAACTCAAGGGGCGTTCATTAACAACTCAAGAGGCGTTCAGTAACAACTCTAGGGGCCTCCACTGACAACTCTAGGGGCCTTCACTGACAACTCAAGGGGCGTTCAGTAACAACTCAAGGGGCCTCCATTGACAACTCAAGGGGCATTTAAGTAACAACTGAAGGGGCCTCCACTGACAACTCTAGGGGCCTTCACTGATAACTCAAGGGGCGTTCAATAACAACTCAAGGGGCCTCCACTGACAACTCAAGGGGCGTTCATTAACAACTAAAGGGGCCTTCACTGACAAACTCTAAGGGCCTTCACTGATAACTCAAGGGGCGTTCATTAACAACTCAAGGGGCGTTCAGTAACAACTCTAGGGGCCTCCACTGACAACTCTATGGGCCTTCATTGATAACTCAAGGGGCGTTCATTAACAACTCAAGGGGCCTTCACTGACAACTCTAGGGGCCTCCACTGACAACTCTATGGGCCTTCACTGACAACTCAAGGGGCGTTCAGTAACAACTCAAGGGGCCTCCATTGACAACTCAAGGGGCATTTAAGTAACAACTGAAGGGGCCTCCACTGACAACTCAAGGGGCCTCCACTGACAACTCTAGGGGCCTCCACTGACAACTCTAGGGGCCTTCACTGATAACTCAAGGGGCGTTCAATAACAACTCAAGGGACCTCCACTGACAACTCTAGGGGCCTTCATTGATAACTCAAGGGGCGTTTACTAACAACTCAAGGGGCCTCCACTGACAACTCTAGGGGCCTCCACTGACAACTCAAGGGGCCTTCACTGACAACTCAAGGGGCGTTTAAGTAACAACTCAAGGGGCGTTCATTAACAACTAAAGGGGCGTTCACTAACAACTAAAGGGGCCTTCACTGACAAACTCTAGGGGCCTTCACTGACAAACTCTAGGGGCCTTCACTGATAACTCAAGGGGCGTTCATTAACAACTTTATGGGCGTTCACTGACAACTCCATGGGCCTACAATGACACTTGACGTCCCTTCGTTGACAACAAAATTTACATCAACTTGAAACATTGGAAACATGACAGTGGTTTACACAAATATTAACATTACTGCATAAATATATATTAACAACTCCATGGGCGTTCACTGACAACTCTATGGTCCTACAATGACAACTTGAAGTCCCTTCGTTGACAACAAAATTTTCATCAGCTTGAAACATTGAAAACATGATAGTGGTTTATACAAATGTCAACATTACTGCATAAATATATATTAACAACTCCATGGGTTAGTCATAATTACAATAAAAGTTTCAAGTACAACTTGTTTGAGTTAGTCATAACAAAAAACATTGCATCTATACAATGTCACTACACTTGATTATTACAAAAAAGTAACCATATTTATAATGAGTGTGCACATGGTCATTACAATCCTCTAATATACTGTCCATACAATCATATTTACAATGAGTGATTCCCCTTCCCCTTCTATTTCTCCTTCTTCTTTTCCTTCTGCTTCTCCTCCTCATTGTGGAGGAAAAATTCTTCAGTAAATAAAGTATACATAGAAAAACTTGGTGCCCTTGGTCGTGTTGGGCTTTTCTTTCTTGTTTGTCTTTAACAAATTTTCCTTTGTCCATATTACTTCCCTGGAAAAAAGAATTTTCACCACTTTAGCATTGCATCCCAATCAAAGTAAGCCAGACATTCTTAACGTGTAACAAAAATGACCTTAGCAAATGAGAATCATAGCCCCATTCATTCACAATAACATTGACACTTATTATGAATTAAAGTACATGGGAAGAGGCATTAGTAAATAAAGAAAAATTTGATGGCAATTAACGAGAGTCAAAAGCTATGCAGGCCAAGCATATTGTAATAATTTCATAAAGGAAGAGGCATTAGTAAATAAAGGAAAACACATTCATACTTACCAGATCGAACATCGTCACTAAGTTTGCCTCTATCTTGGATTTGTTTAACAAGCATCCGGTATATCAGCACCCACCAATATATATGCAGTACAAGCAAGCAGTACAGAAGACTATTGAACACATAATAGTATATTGGACCATCGATTGGGTGCTTTTCCTTATCCAAGGTAAGTACAACCTCATAGCTGCCACAGAGAAAAGAAAAACAATTTGAAGAGGTGAGGGCTAATATAATATCACACTTTAATTGAATAATTAAATTTTCTGCATAAATAGAAATAATATTTGTATTATTTTGTTGTTGTAAGAAGTTTGCACAAAGATTTAGTCACAAACCTCTCATGTCTACGTTTTATTTTTCTAATTCAGTTCATACTAAGTTTCAGCTTTAAACTTTCTCTTAATTAAACTACAAAATGATCAATAATACATTTGATGCCAACGAAATTAAAACATGGAAAACAAATAACTGATTTAACACTTGGCTGCATTTATTATTGATATCCAAATGCATGTGGAATCAAGTAGGAAAGCTAATGGACTAAAAGTAAGAAATCACACGGCACAAAATAGATGACATATTCCAGGTAAGTCTATAAACCCATTACTCAATAATGGTTCTCAAAGAAAACTCCCGCATAATACTGAATATCCCCCTTTTAGACTGTAAGAGGAACTAAATAAACCAATTGAACTGGCCTACTGGTCTAAAAATAAGCCCTCAAACCATTTCAAATAAAATATCAGGATTCATCAAATTCTGACACAGTACAAGATAGATCCCAATTCAGAAAATATTTAAATGGGATAAGGCAAGGAACTAAGTCAAGACTTAACATAGCATAAAGAAAATCGTCACACAATGACTTCAGAATCTTCCTAAACTAGTATAAAAATCACTTGCGTTTGTTTCTAGAAATCATTGAAATATTTTCATTTTATAATGAATTGAACTAACATGAATGCATGACTAGCAAACTATGACATGAATGGATTACCCAACCAGAAATCTGTATCTGTTCTGCAAAAGGACAATGCTATGAATTGTCATTATTCCTTAATATATAATATATAATAAGCCACCAAAAAGCTCCTCCAATGTTAAGCATTTCATTTGTAAAAGCAGAAAAAAGCAACACAATACCCAAAACAAACGGCAAAACTTACTCACTGACCATTGGCTTATTGCATCGACCTCAATTGAAGACTATAAGTTTTATTAACAGTCAACAAGAAGGAAGAATAACTAATTTTGAGCTGCACAGAACTTGAACCAGTATATTTTCAACGCTCAAAAGAAAACAAAAGAAAAAGAACTAGTACATATTCCCCTTTGTTGAGAATGCAAGAGGAAGACATAAATTACCACTAGAATACAACAAAACTTAAAAGCCAATCTTAACAGGTAAAGACTAAAAACAAACAAGTGAAATGAGAACATAACCTATACAAACCTTGTACTCCAAAGGATCCAGAATGGATAATAAATGAGGCGCAATATGATCCAAGACAGAACAAAAACAATAAATGCAATGCTAGCCATCATTTCAGCACCAATATACTTGGACATTTTCCCTATCTCTAGGAACACGTCACTAACATCATGAAGCGCTAAAACAACTTATCCAACCTTAGCAAACCTGGAAAGAGTGGAGACAAGAAAACACAATATTGTTTGATTGCCTTATTAAATAGAAGTTTATATATAAACATATAATATTGACATTTGAGCTACTGGAGCTATAATTACCACAGAAACAAAACACTAAAGTCAAAGGATTTCACATAAGCTCTAGGCTCTTATTCTCTCTCCCATTTAGATACACACGATCCATGCAAGCCAGAATTTTTTTTATTTAATTATAAAGCCAACTATTTCATGGTTCACCCCTTCTGTTTTCTACTGAGAGATAACAGTTAATAAAAATTCATAATATCTTATAACTTGTTATTGATGATGTCAAGGTGTTAAGTAAAATGAGTCAAATTACTGACAACAGATCTGTGACAACAGTGAAGCAAACAAGGATGAGAGGGAATTGTTACCGTCAAATGTAGGTGGGAAAGAGAGGGATGTACTGCAGCGCAAACGCACTAGCGACGACCTACTTTGAACTTACCAATGCCAAATGAAGCTCGTCGAAGCCTACCCACTAATGAGGGAAGATCAGGGTTGCTTTCCTCGGCTGGCTGCCCCTAAACCACACCAGAAAGATTCCACCAACATCGTTGCGCATGATGCTACCTTCCGTTTCTGAAGATGTTGCCTTTCGAGTTCACAGATTTGGCCGAATGTCAGGTGTTATCGAATGAGGAAAGATGCTGCCTTTTGTTTGCCTTTTTGCCCCTTTCTTAAGGGTATTTTAGTCATTTCTCACCTACAATTTATTACAAAATGGTCCCATGGGACTTGACAGTAATTTCAGAATTTCTCGGGACCATTTCTTCGTATTTTGCCTTTCATGGGACTACAGTGTAATTCTCCCTTATTATTATCACATTCATCATTTTTTATTATCTTTATATATTATATAGTTAGGATTAGTATCACGATATATACGATTTAACTCTAACTAAATATATGATATATATTTTATCAAATGATAATTTAATTTATGGGATAAAAAATACAAATATAAAAGAATAACTTATTTTTTAAGGGAAAAAAATAAAAAAAAAAGGGACCGAGAATTCCCGGGATCACAAGGTGTGATCCTGGTCCCAGTCCCGGTTTTGGTTTTTTTAGATCCCGGTCCTGGTTTTCCCAGTCCCGGTCCCGGCCAAGACGGGAAATTCCTGGGATAAAATGTCCGGGACAAGGCCAGGACAATCGGGACCAGGACACTTTGAACACCCCTAATAGAAACAAACTAAACAGTAGTCGCCATGCCCAACGCAGCTCAAACACGTGTTAGAGTGAAAAGGATGACTCATCTAGACTGTTTGGCATGTGCATTATAAAAACTATCCATATGTAATACTCTTTCAAGTTGACTCATACACAAGACTGTTGATTGACATGTAAAAAGTAAAACATTCAAAAAAAATATCTTTTTGTGGTGGCATATTTTTTTTATACTACTACAAAGGAGGGATTTAATGTTCCCAATTAACGTCCATTTTTTTTAAAAAAAAAAATGGACGTTAAAAAGTAGAAGGTGACATTTTTAGAATTTTTGCCTTAATTTTAACATCCAATTTTGAAAAGGGATGTTACATTTGTACATCTAACATCTGTTTTTAAAAAACGGATGTTAAAAGAAGGTATATTTAATGTCCGTTTATAGAATCACCGAAAGGGAAAAATCAAATCCACGATTATAGGCATTGATTAGATAATTAGTCTTGTTTATTTTCTTTGATTGTACATTATAATATCGGAATTCATTTCTGTATATATATGTAACCTACCAATATGGAAATACAACAATTGAGTCTTCCAATTCTCTTTATGGTATCAAAACGTAAGAGAATAGTTGAGGTGATTAGAAACTAAAACTCATACAAATCTTCTTCAATGCGCTCTTTAAGTTCTCTACTTTGTCAGAACCAGTAATCGGCAAACTTTAAGCTTGTCATCCAGTGTCCTCTGTGTTCTCCGTCTCTATCAGAACTAGCATCGGCGTCCTCAGTATTCTTAACATCGTCTGGTGTTGTCATCGTCGATGCAGTGGTCAATCTCCCTGCTCTATGCAAATCACCCGCCACTTTAGCTAGTGCATCTCTCAAGGCAGTAGCTCCATCGACGATTGCTGGTGGTACAACCCTAATTGGGAGAAGAACCAACATACCTACTCATCTTTCACTCCCATTTGACGTTCTCTCTCTCCGCCACACAAGATCAGAACAAGAGGGGGAAGACGAGATCATTTCTATCGAGTCACCACCACCACATCACAGCTTGGTCACCAGATAAGCTTCAACAACTTCCTAAAGGACTAGAAAAAATAAACACCACTGCTTTTGTGTTTATAAAGGAAACAATAAATAGTACAAGGTGGATAGGTATTGTTCATTCCGTGACTCATATTGTTCATTGGTGTTGTTTTGTCCGTGACTCGTTACTGTTCATCGGTATTGTTTCTTACTATTCATCAATACTATTCACCGATACTGTTCATCATGACGAACTGTGCTGTTCACTATCAGTACCAACGACCACTATAGCTCGTTTCTTCATTTCTCTACTTTTGTTCTAAATTGGCCATTATGTCTACAATTTCTGATGCCTCTTCTTCTGTGCCACGATCTAGTTCTCATGACATCTTTACTGTCCTTATTGTTTCTAAAAAACTTACCAGCGATAATTATCGATAATAGTCTCAATCCATAATTCTCGCTCTCAATGGATGGGACAAACTTAAATACATAATTAGTGAAGCAAAAAGACCCCCAACCTCAGAAACCAAGGAATTTTGAAAATAGAAGTCAGAAAATGCTTTGGTATCCTCTTGGTTGATCAATGCAATGTCAACCTCAATTAAAAAGAGCTTTATGTACCTTCCTTCACCCTAAGAAATTTGGGAAGCCTTGCATGAGACATATAGTCTTGTGGAAAATAGGTCTCGCATATTTGATGTCAAGGAAAAGCTGTGGCAGCTGAAACAGGACCACATGCTACTTGATGATTATTATCTTGAAAGATCAGCGCTTTAGTAAGAGTTTGATGCCTTACAAAGTAAAACTCATCATTACGGGGCTGATGCTAAAGAATATCGCAAAGTAAAAGAAGAAGAGAGAGTATATGAGTTGCTAGTTGGTCTTAATGTGGTTTATGATGATGTTCGGGCTCAGATTCTCAATCAAGACCCCTTACCTTAAGTGCGTGAAGTCTAACCTTTTTGTGTAGTGAAGAGGATATGCGCAAATTAATGCTTCAGAATCTGACTAATTCCACTGCTACTCCTGCATCTCCTGAGGCCTTCATACTTGCTGTTCAATCCACGGAACCAAAAGGTTCTAAAGGCCACCCATTCTGTGATCATTGTAAGAAACAGGGACATACAAATGACAGTTGCTGGGACCTCCATGGTAAACCTGCTAACTGGAAGCTAAAGAAAGGGAAAGGAAGAGGTTATGTGGCTGAAGCTTCCAAGGAATTATCCCAAAGTGACCAACTACATAAAATCATAGAAATTCTAACCATATTATAGACTACGACAAAGCCTACTGCCACAGTAGTCAGGAGAGGTAATTTCTTTCAAACTTTGGCTGTGATAAAAGGACTATGTATAGGGAATTGTTGGATTGTTGACTCATGTGCTTCAAATCATATGACTGACAATCAATCAAGGTAGCCGTATATGTTGATGATATAATCCTTATAGGAGATGATGATGTAGAAATCAATCAAATCCAGACAACCCTGGCACAAGAATTCCAGATCAAAGATCTTGGAGAAATAAAGTACTTTCTTGGAATGGAAGTTGTTGGATCCAAGGGAAGAATCTATATCTCCTAAAGGAAGTATATACCAGACATTCTAAAGGAAACAGGAATGACAGGTTGCAGACCTAGTGATACACCTATACGGGTTGATAAAATAGATGAAAAAGTAGATCTCGGCAAGGTTGTGGACATGGGAACTATTAATGGATGATAGGCAAACTAATATACCTGTATTATATCAGACCAGACATTACATTTGATGTAAGTATGGTTACCCGGCATTCTCATGATCCTAGACAAAAATATTTGAACGAAGTCTATAGGATCCTTCGTTATTTAAAGGGATCTCCTGGAATTCGCTTGTTGTTTAAGAAAATTGATAAATGGATTGTAGAGTTATTCACAGATGCTAATTGGGCAGATGATCAAGATGATAGGAAATCCACATCTGGATAATGTACATAAATGTGGGGTAACTTGGTCACTTGGAGAAGTAAAAAAGCAAAGTGTAGTTGCAAGAAATAGTGCTGAAGCCGAATACAGGGTTGTGGCATTGGGAATCTGTAAAGGCATATGGATAAAGCGTGTTCTTGAAGACTTAAGGAAGTCCATAAATCTACCAAGCAAGGTCTATTGAGATAACATGGCTGCGATTAACATTACTCGTAATCCGGTTCAACATGATAGAACCAACTATGTCGAGATAGACAGACATTTTATAAGGGAAAAAGTTAATGAGGGTATCATCGATTTAAAGTACATACCCTCTAAAGAACAGACCTCTAACATCCTCACTAAAGGACTGCCTAAGGACATATTTAAGTATCTGATTAGCAAGTGGAACTTCATTGATATCTACAGTCCAACTAAAGGGGAGTGTAGAATCACCGAAAGGGAAAAATTAGATCCACGATTATAGGCATTGTTAGATAATTAGTCTTGTTTATTTTCTTTGATTGCACAATATTATGTCGGAACTCATTTCTGTATATATATGTAACCTACCAATATGAAAATACAACAATTGAGTCTTCCAAATCTGATTACGTTTTTAGAAATGGACGTTAAAGCTATCTTATAACGTCCGTTTCAAGAAACACACGTTGAATGTACTTGCTTTTAACGTTGGTTTTTTAGAAAACGGATGTTACAAAAAGGTACAGGAATTTTTTTAAAAAAAAGACTCTTAATTTGTCATGCCCTAACTCCTCCCTCCCTCTGCTCGCAACCACACCTCTGGCTCCTCCTTTGCTTGCAGCTCCTTCCTCTCTTCGACCCATCAACTCTCGTTGCAGCTCCTCCCTCTCTTTGACCCATACCCATCACAGCTCTTCCGTCGCATCTCTTAGACCTAGACCCTTCTTTATGTAGCTTGCGACACCTCTGCAAGACCTTCTCGAAGCCTCTCCCTTTCTTCTCACAGCTTGCTTCTTCAATCTGTCTCTACCCCTCTATTGGTATGGTTCAAGTTATGCCTTCAAGAACATTCATTTCATTGGAGAAGCTTCTTGCGCTTAGGGTTCAAGTTCTGCCTTCATGTCATATTTCCTCCAAACACCATAGACTAGATTAATTGTCTTTACTTCCTAATAGTCCAACTCGCCAAGGTACTTAAGGTTATTGGTTTTGCTTCCACATTTTAAAACCACCTTGTTTTAGTGATGATGCATCTGATGTGTATAATATTGCTGTCGTTATATTTTAGGTGTAATGTTTTTGAGATTATGCACTGAAACAGGATAATGTGGAGCAAAGGCGGCATGAAATTATTTCTTCTTGCCTTACAGAAATTGTATTTGCTCTTAAGGAGGTAATTTAAAGCATTTATGTTTTTCCTTTTCTCTTTTGGTTCAAGTCTTGCTCACACAGTAAATCAGCAGCATCTTTATATCGGTGAGCTGTATCATTAAATCTATCCTGAATGGTTTGTTTCAATAAGAGATAATTGCAATCTAAGGCAGAATTTGGTCTATGGTGTTTGAAGGAAATATGATTTGAGATGTTCTTGAAGATTCTCCGTGAATCCCCAATGTAAGCTGTTAAAAAAAAAAAATTGATTATGGTTCCAGTGTTCACGAAGATTCCCTTTGAACATAGTTCTACTTTGTGTTCTTTGCAAAATGTTAATTCAAAAGAAAAAATAATTTGATTATGTTTCTAGGAAAGTAATTTCGTTGCTATGTTTTAAGCATAGCATTGAATGTGGTTGTTGTTGTTGTTGGGAGAAGAGAAACTTCAAGCATCCAAATTTGAAGTTGAGGTAATTAGAGTTGAATGTTGTTGTCGATATTGATAATGACTTGTATTTGATATTGAGATTTTGTAATTTTGGGAAGTAGGAATATAAAAGGAGATGCTTTCAAATTTTTTGAAAATCATAGAAAGCATGATTTCAAAATTAATCAAGGTTAAATAGTTGGTTAAAAGTTGAAATATAGTTTCTTATGACATAATGCTTGTAATATGGCTAGTCTTTTTATGTGTATTGAATTAAACAACTTTGTGAACTTGCATGAATGTGGATGCTTAAAGTTTTATCTCTAATTAATTAGTTGTTTACTTGACATTCTATTTATTTATGCAGAATTGGAGGCAAGGAGAATTTTTTCCACTACAACAAATGTGGTCTGTGTCTTAATACGTTTTACAATTACTTCCCTTGGTATTTTTTTTTTAATTTATATTCAAGCTGACTTTTAACTGTGTTATCATGGCCTTTTATTTGTCTTTAGCATGTTGTTATTCAATATTGTTGAAGGACTCACCGATGTGTCGAAAAGGCTATGCATAAAATTGTCCTGTTTGCTTTGAGGTAAAATTAAGTCCTTTTCTCATGTACTGCTTATTTATTATTTTGATAAAAGATTTATTTTAGATAGCAGTGGTTTAGATAAGTTTTGCACACTTTATTTATCTATAGATTATTATTTAAGATAGTAGTAGTCGTTGTTGAAGTGCTGAATGTCTTTGTATTGTTTGTATGGACACTTCGTTTATGAAGGATAAGATGTTTTTGTATAGGGTTTATTAATTGCTGGGTATAGAAAAATATAATGTAAATTTTTTTTTTTTTTAAAAATGAACTTACAACGAGTGTCCGTTTTTTAATGTATCTCATTTCCAAACTTTCTACGTCCCTCATATATTCATCCCTCTGAAAATGGATATTAAAAGTGTTATATATAGTAGTATTATCTTTTAATAAGACTTGCTAGCATATTTGCTAAAATATTAACCCTTATGCTATGCTTGGATGAAGAGCAAAGAAGATTGAGATAGAAAATAAGGGACGCAAGAAGTTTTTTTATAAAAGAGAAAATGGGGAGAAAGGAAAAGTGGGGGGGCTTTCCTCCCAAAATTTCTCTCAACAAATGGAGAGATCTAGGAAAAAATGTGTTATCCGCAGTAGCTCCTACACCAAGCCTCACTTGCCATTCCCCATGCATAATAGTTGTATTCTTTTTAAAAAAGAAAATAAATAATATTTAAAAAGAGTTGTTTTTTAAATTTTGGTATATTTAAATTTTTCAAAAATGTATTTAATTTTTTTAATATTACACTTTAATCCTTTCATTTTTTTTATTAGTTATTAATAATTTTGGATAAATTTATAATTTATTTATTTATTTTATTATATTAATTTTTAAAAATCCACTTTTTATTTTTTACCTTAAAATTAAATTTTTAAAATTATTTGGTTTTAAAATATATCTTTGTCATTTACATTATTTTATTATGTAATATTAAAGTCATTTTGCCATTGTGATAGTTAATTTGGAAAATAACAGAAAAAGAACTTTAAAATTGTAAAATTTCAAATCAAGTATTTTTCTAAAAAATAAGTTGTAAAGTGTTTATCAAGTTTTGTCATTTGCTTGTCAATTTTTGGTAACAAACTTGATTTGGGATTTTATAATTTCAAAGTTCTTTTTTTTCCTAGTTAATTTTAATTTTAAATATGGTTATTTTTATATAGTAGTAAGGATATTTTAGTCATCAAATGTTTGATTATTTTCTTTTCTCCTGGTTTTCTCTTACTCATCCAATTAGAAAAAGTGATAATATTTTCTTTTTATTTTTCTCTTATCATTTTCTCTCCTCCCAACTTTTTCCTCTGAGGAAAATGACCAGGATTTGAATGATTTTACTGTGAAAATAATTGTCAATAACAAAGCAGCTATTTTGTTTCCTAAAGCAAATGGAACTAGCAAGGACAAAGATGGAGGTTGCTTGCTTTTGGACGAAACAAAGCAATTACTTTTTTTTTGTAAAGCCCGTTTTACCGGTCCTGTTCCACACTGCCATTTGTAACGCTGCACAAAGCAATTATTTTATTCGCTCATATAATATGGCATGTAGTATTTATTTCAATAAAAAAGTGAGACCCATTCATCGTTTCTTTATTCCCAACGATCCATAGAATCCTGGCCCGCTAAACAACTATTGAATAAGGAAGAACATAGGATCAACATTTGAATTGATGGGAGTTGGCCTAATTGGTAAGCGGCTTGGTTCCACTTAAGTAAGGTCTTAAATTCGAGTCTTGTGTATGCAGAAAATTTCCATTGAGAGACTCTTCCACCATAGCCAGATGCGCAACGCGGGTCGGATCCGGATATAGTCGGGGTAAAATTCCGATGAACCAATTGGACAAAAAAAAAAAAAGATCAACATTTGAGTAGTGCGCACTCATTTCGAAGGAAGGGGAAAAAATAAATAAAGAAGCAAAAATGCCTATTATATTTTTTAAGAAGTGCTGCTGTCACTATAAACATATTTTGGGTGAAAAAATACCCATTAAGAATTTAAAAGGGCCCAAAAATACCATGACCATTTTACCTGAGCAAGTTGACCGTTTAGAGAGAAAATTTTGACTAAAAATGCTCATGTGAATTCTTATATGGCATAATAATATCTTAATTAGACAAAATAAAAATATAACGATTACAAAAATTCTTTCTCCTCTATGACCATCACCCTTCCCACCACCAAGGGTCTGTTTGATACGAGGGATTTGGAGAGAAAGGGAGTGGAGGGAAAATTTTGATGAGTTAGATTTGAGAGAATTAGAGAAACGGGGTTACTAAATTTTAATACAGAAAATATATATAATAAAAGAGTAAAAAATATGAATTAAAAACTGTTAACCCCACTTCTTTTATTTTTTCTAATTCAACTCAAAAAAATTTTCCTTCCACTCACTTTCCCTCCTCTCCCCTCATACCAAACAAGCCCTAAGCATCACCATCATCATCGCCCTCTACCATTGTGTCATCCTCCCTCGATCGAAAACATGAATCAAACCCAGAGAATCATCCACAATTTAGATCATAAGAATCCTTACCTAGATTAATGAGCGTGGCGGATGGCCTTGATCGGAGGAAAGAAGAAGAAACATAATGAATGACAATGATGATAAAAAGTTAAAGTATGTGTTGTTTTTCTATTCATCAGTGGTGAAGTGAATTGGTATATAATGGACACTATATATGGGACTCACAAAAAGAAAAGTAACAGCGTTTAGGATATTTAATGGAGATGGAAATTTTTTTTTGTTTGAAAAATTTTATAGGTATTTTTTAATCTAAAATTTGTTTATGATGCCAGCAACTCTTCTTACAAAAGATAATAAGTATTTTTGCTCCTTTACCAGAAAAAGAAAGTACACACTCACAATGATTTGGTTAGGACTTTGTGGGCTTACGAAAGAGAGATAAAATACGTGTGCAACCCCGGCCACAAGAAACAAAATGAAATGGAGAATATGGGTTAAAGGGAGAAGAGGAAAAAATATAAATATCACACTCAATACACACATAGTAGAAGGAGTTGGTTCAAGAATTGCAAAAAAATGTTTACATAAAAGCTGGATGAAAAGATCATGAGAAAGAGAGTAAAATATGCAACTAACAAGAAAAGATTAATGCTCTATTTGGATGGGAAGAAAAGTTGGGAGGAAAGAAAATCAACGGAAAGAAAAAGAAGAGAAGGAAAAATTGTGGAGAAAATGTTATGACCTTTCTTATTTAGATGGACAAGAGAAAACAAAGAAGAAACAAAATGGACAAATGTTTAAATGATTAAAATATCATTAATTACCACCACATCAAAACATATTATGTTTAAAATTAAATTAAATATTACATTAAAAATCATATTAACACTTACATCATCAAATAATTTAAGATAATTTGATAAAGATATATTTTTATGTTATTATATTTCTAAATAAAAAATTTAATAAAACTGATAGTTGTTAAAAAGTTATATAAATCTCCTGAAAATTGTTTTCATCTCTATCGTCACTTAACATCACAATCCCAACACCATTTCGAGCAAATCCCAGCCGTCCAATCAGCGAAGAAAATGCCCCATTTGTTATTCTCACATCTTCCTCGTGAGGTCTTTGGTTTAAAAAAAAAAAAAAAACTTCATCGTGAGCTCCAATGGTCCACCATTTTCATGCTTCACAAGAGGAATTACAAATATCGGTTAGTAGAGAGAAAGATTAAAGCCGAATTGTTGACTACACTGAAGAAACAGAATGAGAAGGTGGAAGGCGAGAAGCTAATCTGGGAATAAAAAAGATCGTGAGGCAGAGCGAGGGCATAAACGGGAATAAGCTTTCTCTACCAAATCTCTCCACACATGAAGAGACCGGAGAGAAAATAGGATGGGCCCACACCCCATTTTCCTCTTGACTTTCCTTTTCTCTTATTTTTTTCTCCCTCATCCAAACAAGGAAAAACACATTTCCCATTTTCCTTTTTATATTTCTTTCCTTTCTCATTTCTCTCCATCCAAACAAGGGGCAAGGGAAAAACAAAAACATCTGGGCTGTGAATAGTTGAAGACGCACAACAATGGAGTAAGGAATATGGGTTATGGAGATATAAATAATTAAAAAAAATGCCCACACATTCCCCGTTGTGAAGAAGAAATAATATTCATGAAAAGATAAGATAAAATGTTGAAGAAATGGAAGAAGAAAAACAAAGGAATGAACAGTTGAAAAGATATGATTCAAAACTTATAAACTATGGAAGTAACGAATTTGAAAAGTGAAAAAGAGAAGAAAACGAACTTACACTGAGTGCGGAAAATAGGGTATTTATAGGAAAGAGAATTAGGGTTAGAGTTTTAGATATTTATAAGAATTTTGTAACATCCATAACATGAGATTTTTTCCTATTATGACAGAGAGTTGGTTTAGAGGTTTGGGTCTCAATATCTTCCCTTTGGTGCCTTTTTCTACCCCTCTGCATTTTCTTTTTCTACGTCTTTGCTCCCCTCTGCATTTTCTTCGTCCTTTTCCATCTTCCCGTCCTTTTTATTCATGCTCCTGTCCATGAAACTTCTTTAATAATATATATATATATATATATTATTTTATATAAAGCCCCAATCATTACTATCTCCATCTAATAGTCTTGCAAGTTGACCACCGAGGAGGATCCGGATTTTCTTCTTTACCCTTCCCCTCTTTTACTTTAAAGCAGTGTTCCCAGATTCGGACTAGATCGGCCGGTCCGATCTGGGAACCGCCGAACAGGGCATCAGATCGGTTCAGTCCGGTGACCCGGTCCAGTCTGGGTTTTTTATTCTTTATTTTTCTAAAAATCAATTTTTTTTTAATTTTTTCTTAAGAATTGTATACTAATAAGTCTAAAATTTTCAATTTCTCACCGGTTTAACCTGGGTTGAGCTCCGGTTTGGCCTCGGTCTGACACACTGACCCTTAATTTAGTACCCCGACCGATTCAATACCTGGTCCGAATTTTAATACTTAGCTTTAAAGTTATGTAGTTTTAGGATAAAAAATCAAGGGGGCTCCTTTTTTTTTTTTTTCTAAAAAAAGAAGAAGCATCCACCGCTTAGAAATATTTTTCTACTAGCATTTAGTATCCCAAATTACTTTATGATAGTGGGTGTTTAAAAAAAAAAACTTCTGGGTGCTTGGTATTAGATACCAAGTCTCATTAAAAAAATATTTTAGGATGTTAAGTGTAATAAAAATTAATTTGAGATACTGAATTCAACTAAAAAATATTCGTGGTAAATGATCCCTATACTGAATTCTCTATACCTCTATTAGGCGTCGTTGACAAGTTGAGTATAAACAATGTAACTTCATAATAACAATTAGAAACTTGGGTTTACACAGTGACAACTTAGGGAGCTTAAGTTGTCAATATCTATACCAAAATAGTTAATCGCTTGGTTCAAATTGTCATTCAACTTTTAAATAATTTCTATTTATATTAATTTTAAATAAACTTTATTTAAAGAAATCAATTTAAATTTGTTTTTGTCATAGGTTGCTTCTTAGAAGGCCGTCGTGAGCCATTCACATAAGAGGATCTATCATACAGCCGGCTTGAAGCCATTTTCTATCATATATTTCGATGTGGTATGAATTGTAAATTTGAACAATTTTAAATTTGAATAAATTCAAATTTTTTTTTTTTGTGTATTAATTTTTATTACTATTTCGCAGGAGGAACAAGTTGCAAGGGAGGGCCAGAGGGACGCTCATGGATAGTTATACGTGGTCTATCACAGGCACAACGACGACGCTCCTAAGCAAGGTATTAAAACTCGGACCGGTCATTAAATCGGTCGGGGTATTGGGTTAAGGGTCAGTGGGTCAGACCGGGACCAAACCGGAGCTAAACTGGGACCAAACCAGTGAGAAATTGAAAATTTTAGACTTATAATATGAAATTCTAAAGGAAAAATTAAATTTTTTTTTTAAAAATACCAACCCGGACTGGACAAGTTTACCGGCCGGTTCGCCGGTTCCCGGGCTGGACCAGCCGGTCCGGTCCGGGTTTAAAAACCCTGCTCCTAAGTTGAAGCGGGCGGAGAAAGTCATAGTAAGAAAATAACAAATAAACTATTTATTACATATTAATTTAATTTAAATTTTAATAGTTATATGAATTATTTAATTTTTAATTCCTTACAAATATCATTAGATGTGTGCTTTTTTTCCTTTTTATCCTTTTCAAATGCTTGTTAATTTTTTTTGTCATTTCATTTTTTAAGAATTGCATTTTTTTAGCTGAAAAAAATATTAAATTCCATTTTCTTAAAAAAAAAAAAAAATCTGAAAACCAACGTAAAAACATAAATAAATTATAAGTATAAAAATAAGAAAAGAAATGTAGATAAAATGACAATTGTATATTTGTCTACCAACAAAGTTTGTAACTTTCCCTTCCTTATCCCCTCCTAAAAGTGTCATGTGTACCTCTAACTGCCCTTAATTTTGGGGCCCTTTACAAATATTTTTTTAATTCTTTTGATCATTAGATTTTATATAAAATGAGTAATATTTTGATATTTTATGGATAAAAAATGAAGTGGTTTTTAATTTTTTACGATTTTTTAAAGATTTAAAATTTTAAAATTGTGTAATTTCTTTTTAATTTAGAGTTAAAAAGAACTCAAAACCAGCCCAATATCTATGGGAAAAGTTCATAAGCTTGCGCAAACATCTGCTTGAAACAGCTAACAACAACCCAAGAGAGGAAAATCTTGGAAAAGGAACAAGAACAGTTGAAAGGCAAAGTCATATGCTACAAGACAGCAGCTGCAAATAATCAAATATGATACAAAATTGAAACAGTCAAGCTCATTCAGCAAATTAAAAGAAGAGAAAAAATTGGAATGAGAAAGAAAAAAGGTAATTCAGGACATGATGGACAGATATAATTGACATCAACGCATCACATATGTAATATATCATTTAATTCCTATTTCTTATGCTAGGTTGTTCTCCACAAAGTTGGTCCTAGAGGCATACATGTTCGTCGTGCTGGACCTCATCAGAAGGTGCATTGACATCTCCGTACTTGATTCCTTCACTCTAAGTTCTTGCTCAAATTATGTAAATCCATTAACTTCATTACCACAAAAACGTTTCCTTCTTTTATATCATTACTATTGATAGATGATTGATAAATATCCTTTGGCTTTGACAATGCTGTTGAGAACAAGGGCATACGGTAATTGTAGTCGTAGACGTTACGCAATGTAAATTTTAACCCTGATAAAAAAACAAGAGCTCGCACATTATCTATCATGGTTAATTAAAGCTTTCTTCAATTAGTACATGCAAAACAATAAAAATACTTCTGTAGCAGTTATAATTGGTATGGGAGCTCTACTCTAGGCCTCTGGCCGATATTTCGCACAAGTATGGTTTAACTAATTAGTCTATGCCATAGTTCGGTATACATTGACCAGAAACAACTAAATATCCCAAGTATGGCTAATAACCTCCACAATCAACCTCTCCTTGCCCTTGCAAGTAGCTGTCTCCTAACAGGCACTATTAAATGTGGGGTTCCAGAACACCATAGTTGCAGAAGAGTAGCTCAAGGACACCTCATCTCACTAAATACAGGAACAAAATCCAAAAAAAAAAAAACATTCAGACACAAATATACCTAAAGTGAAATTGAAAAAATGTATACAACTCATACCTCCCTCCTTCTTGACCAAGCCAAAGTGGACTATCACCATAATATTCACCATATTCCTGACATGTGCTTACTCAATCAAACCCTGTATAGCACTTTCACCATAAAGGAAAACCGAAATCCTGTTCATACTGCACCAATGAACAAAAAAAAGTATCAGAAAAGTTACAATATTAAATACTTTTGCTGACTGTCCATCTAGAACAAAAAATGTAAGAGTTACCTGCATAAAAAAATGAAGCAAAAAACAATAAACTTCGAACTCAACTGCCAATCTTCAATCACAAAAGATAGCTCACGAGTAATAAGGCAAGCCTAAAAATAGAGATCATAATGGAAGGAAAACACAAAAAATCAAACACAAGTGCACAAAACCTTTAACACGGCAAGCAAGACACCATCAGTTCAACGTCGAAGAGATATCATCAAGCCTTCTGTGGGGTCTATCATCAAGCCGCGAGTTTGATTGCATCAGACACCGGCAAGGATGGAGGCGTGATTTCCAGCAGCAATGCAATAGAAGCAGACTTCAATGAGCTGAGGGTTGCAGAAGAGGCATGCTGCGATTAAGGAAGAAGCTTTTTTATGGAAGATAAAGAGATGGAAGGGTTGGGATTTTGGGAAAGAAAATTGAAAAGGGGGAGAGAATGAACCATTGCAGCAGTAAAAAAAGAGGAAGAGAAGCAATGGCTGGGGAAGGCAAAAACGAAAAATGAATGAGAGGGAAGGGATTGTAAAATATGAGGGAGTTTCAAATTTTAAAACTACAAGATATAAAAGAAAATTATTGGTGTTCTATGCACGGAGCCCAAAGCAAGAGTTTGAGCCAGTACTGTTCATATGAACAGTGAAATGAGAGAAAAGCAAAAAAAAGGTATGGCTTGGCTGGCTTACTGATCATAGAGATTTAATATATTTAAGGGATTGGATGTTCAAGAGTATTTTCAATCAAAGGATGTGAAGGCTGCCATCGTTACATGTGGGGGTCTTTGCCCTGGGCTAAACACTGTGATCAGGGAATTAGTATGCAGCTTAAATTATAAGTATGGTGTGAACGAGGTCCTTAGAATCGATGTAAGTCGATGTTCCAGCATTTGTTTGGAGAAAGTTTCATTCTGAGTGGGCAAAATTGAAGCAATACGTTCATCTAAAGAAAAAAATTGATACATGTCTTGGTCTTGGTTAAAATACTTCAATCTGAAGATTGCGCCTCATGCTTATCCCATTTCTGTCAAAGCAAGCTTCGTATTTGCTTGGAACCAAACAAGAGAGAAAATAAATTCTACTTATCTCCTCTATTTTTTTTTTTCAAAATGAGGAGAAAAATGAGGGAAAAAAATAAATATAAGAATCAAGCTATTACTATAAGAAAGACATTCATCCTTGCATCTGTATGATAGATAACTTTGTAAATACTACTAAGGAATTTAGAGTAGCCTAAACCTTAAGCTTAAGACATCTAAGGATGGGAATTTCGTCGGACTCCGTAACAAACGTGGATGCCGTGAACACCATCTAGTAACGCTCATGGATGCACTGACCGCCTCTAACTTTGTACATCAATGGTGTGTCTTCTCAGTGAAAAGTTATTTAGTTCTGAGTCTGAGGTATTTTTTCTTTTGTTCTTATTTTTCTCCTCTGTTATCCAAAAGATAGTAACCTGTTATTATAGTACATTCATCAACTAAAGAATTTTGCAGCGTGAAGGGAGGGTACAAGGGTTTCTATGCTCGTAATACATTTACCCGAACTCCAAAGAGTGTCAATGATATCCATAAACGTGGAGGAACTTGTTGGAAATTGTGCCATAAAGGCCAATCATTATACTTTGAACATTATTAATTTAATAAAATTTCTCCATTCTGCTATCATATTATTTGCATGTTAACTGTGATAATTGTATCCTTGGTTAAATCATAAATATTGTCCTAAAATGTCCCTGGTCGGTCATCTATGCGGGAGCAGAGATGAAACAAGACCAATATGACTTTGATAAGATATGGAGATACGAATCAAAGTCTTAGGCACTTATAAGAGTACAAGGTGCTAGACCGACCCACTATGAGAAAGTTACATGGATCAAGTCATAAGCTTTTCTCATGTATAATCACGTCACAATGCCCTTTAACCTGAGGTCATCATGGATTCCTACATGAGAGTTGCTAAGCTTTGAAATAGTCAAAAGTCACTTTTGACTGGGTGATGATAAAGGCTACGATCAGGCTTGGTGGTTTTTTCATACAGAGGAATATGAATGATCAAGATGGAATTTGTCCCTCACATTAGTAGACATGTATTACTGGGCCCCTCGATGAGTGAGTCTGAGAAATGTATGGCCATACTACGATGGAAATGAGTTTCCATTTCTATTGTCAGACTACTCAGGAATCGAGAAAGTAATGATCAGGAACAAGAAGATGACATTATCCATGTCTCATCCTTGACCGATATATTGTGTGACAAAAGGGACGCGATATGGTTGTATGACAGGTTGCATTGTGTTAACGATCCTCATATGAATTGAGTAGTCATAATGTCTTGCTAGAGGCCGTTTGTGACTTGTGAGTTAGTACAGTTATTGGCCTACTGCCAACTTCGTATGGGCCTATAGGGTCGCACATAAGAATGGCTCAACATGAGATAATGTTTAATCTAGGGTAGATGAATTTTATATTTATATTTATATATATATATAATATAAAAGTCGTTAATAATATTATATATATATATATATATGTATGTATTTTCGAAATACATATTTTATATATGTGTGTGTATATTATGATATTATTATATTATGTTAGTTTTAAATTTAATTTTATTAAGATAAATTAGATTTAATAACTAACATAATAGAGATATAGTATCTCAGATTTAATTTATGAAGATAAATTAAATCTAATGGCTTTTTATTTGGATTAAATAAATAGGTTAAATTAAAACTGTTGAACAGATTTAATTTAAACTGAATTTATTTAATTAGCTCATTAAGATAATTAATTGTTATTTAATTTTGAAATTCGAATACAGCCCTCATAGGTTATAAACTTGATAGAGCAGATATACTCATACACGAATGAGAATTTAGAGCTGCAAGGGAAACCCTAGGAGACAATTGGAGGCGCTAGCACGTAGTCTGTGTTGGAGAGCATTCGTGTGAATACCAGTAGAGGGAGTGGACCTGACGTGCTGGCTCCTAGAGATCGAAAACCCTGAATTAAAAGGTACGAATATTTCTAATTCGGTTTAAACGCCGTTGATAGATCCTCGATTCTCGATTAGGATAGGCAAAAATTTTAAAATTCTTCCGCTGTGCCTGCTACCGATCCTAACAAAACTATCCTTGGTACATCACGTGGTGGGCATGACACCACTAAGATAGTTGACAGTATTCAAGATCGAGGAATTAATCAGGTCTGTGTTTCTTTGCATTGACCAGAACTTATTATTTATAGCGGGCATCAACTAAACTTATCTTCGATCTCAGGTCTACATTATTGGAGGAGATGGAACACAGAAGGGAGCTTCTGTGATTTATGAGGTAATCACAGTTTGAACAATGCGGCTGTTAGCTTTTTGTGTTTTAAAAATGTGATTGAGCTTTTTCCTGGTTAAGATTTGTAAAACTGATTGTGGTCGAATGCCAATTTGTTAATGATGCATCCTGATTATCCATACAGGAAACTAGGAGGCGGGGTCTCAAAGTTGTGGTTGCTGGAATTCCCAAAACCATAGATAATGGCATCCCAGTACTTGATTCTTTCATGTTCTAAGTTCCTACTCATATTATGTAAATCCATTTATTACCGTCCATTAACTTCATTAATGTAGCAATGTTTCCTGGTTTTGTATTATTCATGATAGGTGATTGATAAATCCTTCAGCTTTGACACTGCTGTTGAGGAGGCTCAACGTGCTATTAATGCAGCACATGTTGAATATGAAAGTATTGAGAATGGTATAGGCGTTGTCAAGCTAATGGGTCGCAATAGTGGTAAGTTTTTGTGTGCTCTTCATGCCTCCACTCATTAGCATACTGAATACTGAAGAAGCTTAAATTCATTATTTATTTGACTTGACGAAATGTTAAATATCATGTGTTTTATTTCCTTTCTTGATGTAGTTGGTGGACCTAATGTTAAATCCATTTATTACCTGGATGAGTGCAAGGTATATTGCCATGTATGCTACGCTTGCAAGCAGAGATGTGGGCTGTTGCTTAATTCCAGAGTCTCCCTTTTACCTTGAAGGTCCAGGTGGGCTTTTCAAGTATATAGAGAGAAAACTTAAAAAACAAGGGCATATCGTAGTTGCTGAAGGGGCTAGACAAGATCTTGTATCTGAGAGCTTCCAATCCATGCAGAAGCAGGATGCCTCAGGAAACAAGCTTCTTCAAGATGTTGGGCTATGGTTATCCTAAAGAATTAAGGTGTGCATTGTAGATTTTTTCCTTATTTCTTGTGGTCTTCAGTTTGATCCTCAACAATCTGTTGCAACATAAGAATATTTACAAAGTTGCTTCCTATCTGCTTTTATCTTACAGGATCATTTTGCCAAGCATAGTACAATGAACATAAACCTCAAATATATAGGTTTGTACAATTTTTCTTTGAAGGGATAAAAAAGATCATAGCACTGTTTACATGCTGAAAGCAGTATAGGGTAGAATATTCTTAAGAACTTCCTTTTCTTTTCCTCTATTCGATAGATCCAACCTACATGATCCAAGCAATTCCAAGTAATGCTTCTGACAATGTGTACTGCACACTTCTTGCTCAAAGCGTAATTCATGGAGCAATGGCTGGTTACACTGGCTATACAAGTGGACTCGTCAATGGAAGACAAACTTATATACCTTTCTATGTAAGTTCATTGTGCATGCTTGGTGTGTGTTTGTTCATGCATGCTTGATGTCTCTTCAAAACCAGGGATATCAATGAGAGTCGGCTCAAATTTTAAAGATACATAGATAATCTTTAAAGATCTTCTAACACGTCATAAAATTATTGCATGGAAAGCTTAATAATTGTACAGATATAAAGAAGTACTGTGAAGATTAGGCTTATTGAGACTTATTGGTAGTTTTGTTGAGATTTAATTGGTTGCCTTTATCTTATTATTTTCATTTTTGTTTTTTTGAGATTTTGCAGAGAATCACAGAGAGACATCATAGAGTAGTGATAACTGATAGAATGTGGGCAAGGCTTTTATAATCCACAAATCAGCCCACTTTTTGGAGTGCCAAGGATGTGATTGAAGACAAAAGAGAAGAAGAACTGTTGGATCGGTCAGGGGATGAAAAGCAATGTCCAGATGCCAACTCTATTGCCGACGAAATCATCCCTATCACTAATAATTCTGTGAAGGTCTAATTAAGGCTCAATATTAAATTAATAAATCCCTATAATTATATTGTGCCATACAAGTCTTATATTTGAGTCACCCCTTTTTGGCATAACATGGCTGCGTAAATCTCAGCCTCACAACTTGAAGAAATTCCTTCATGTGTTGTTTTTGGTTATTTAATAATTCCAAAGAAATCCTTTATATAACACCCTAAATTTTATCCACCATAAAATGTATTGTAATTATTGGACATATACAATGAAATAAAATGATGAATTTTGGAGAATGTGATTATGCTGTCAATGAGATTTCCGGTGAGGCAGTGAGTTTGTCATGTGATTTTGGAAAACCAAATGATGTTCCAAAATTGTGAATTTTACAAGGTAAAAGTAAACATCTTAAGCTTTAATTTGATAGGTAATGGGTAATTTTTGCAATTGTATGTAAAAAGTTATGGATTTTTGAAGTTAGCCCAAAAAATTGTCTATTTTCTGGAACAGCGTCCGAAAACTTAAAATCTGGGAATTTTATACTTCTATTTGGCTAAAGGTTATATTTTTTCTTGAAACTAGACTCAATAAGGGTTCTATAACCTTCAGAATCACTCTAATATGGTCTTTACAAATTTAGTTATGATTTTTCAAAATTTGGGTAGAAAATCTGCCAGAAATGTCACAAGTCCGAAAATGAAGAAAAAAAAATGTGATGGTAACATTGTAATTATGAAGCAAATGGAGACACATTGGGAGGAGGAACCTGGACGTCTTTTCATGGGCCAAGAAGAGTAAAATATTATGTACATGTTAATTGGGTTTAATGACATGCTACATGAAAGTCAAAGTTTTGAATTTTGGTTAATTAAATAAATAAAGAGGATAAAAGCAAATATTATAAAAACAAATCTCTTCCTCCTTGCTTTTTCAAAACCGTCAGCCATGGACAAGCATAGAGAGAGAGAGAGAGTGTGAGTTTTGAACTTCTAGAGAGAAGGAGGAGCAATTTCACCAGATAAGCTTGATTTCTTTGGTGAATTAGCTCCTAACCTGTATAATCCTTCCTCTAAGCTAATCCTTTACATGAATCAAGGTGTTTTGAAGCAAAATTTTAGTGTTTTTGGAGGTTAGGGTTCAGCCAAGAAGGGAACAACAAGAAGGAAGCAAATGTGACTTCTTAAACTTGAAATTATTGTTGTTGTGACTATTGTGGTTGATTTAATCGGTGATCAATTTCTGTTGGATTTGCTGTGATTGTAAATTTGGCAAAATGTTGAACCCTAAATGTTATGCTGCCCCAATTGAGTCTAAATGGTGTTTATAAGGTAATTAAATAGTTAATAAAGTGATTAGGAGTAGAAATGAGCAAGTCTACGGAGTCAGAATTGGAAAACTCTAATTTTTTCTGAAGAATCCTGGGTTTCGTCTAGCTCTAGTTCAGGGGGTTAGAGTTGGATTTTTGATTATCTGATGATTCCATTGTGTTTATGAGGGAAAATTAGGTGAGGTTACAGTTGACCACTTTTTCAGAAAAGTCCTAGAAAGTGAAATGACCAAAACGCCCCCGAAACCCGAAGTTAGGGGCTAACAAGGGCATTTTCGTCTTTTGGCAGTAAATTTGGTAATTCTGAGGCCGGGAATGGATTCCTTGGGCAAAAATATGTAAGATAGCCTCAGTCAAAATTTCAAAAAAAATATGGTCGGACCAGGTACGGTAAGGCCGGCCAAGTCCCAAGGGTATTTTAGTAAATTTTCACTATAGACTCATATAACCACCAGAAATACTACGGAAGTGCCTAAAGTGGAATATGAATTGGTTTTAACCTAATTCTTGTACATTTGGTATTTTAGGCCTTGGCAGTAGCCCAAGCCGAATATAAGATTAGACATACAGTGGAACAAGCAAAGGATCAGAGAAGGGCGATTAAGGTAAGGAACTTACCTCTCTTGTGTGTATTTGATATTTGTGCTGGTGTATTGATGCATGTTATTGCTTTACTTGAATATGTAGAGCATATTTAAATAATGAAGCTCTGTTTCTGTTTATACAGTGGTCATAGTTCTGTTGCATGAAATATTGAACATGTAGAAATGTCATTATGGGGTATGTATTTAGATAAAGCTAACATGTCATATACATAGTATCTATCATGCATGCATATTGGTACTGTTTTCTACTGAGATTCTCCCAAATCTCATCATCTCCTATCAACAATTTAGACAGGTGAAGACAGAAGGTATGCTGAGAACAAAAAAGAGAACCGCACAGGAGGAATGCAGTGGTGGAGCGAGGACAGGAATATGTCTCTGTTTCACTGGGACCGGTTCAAATACCCTAGTAGCCCTGTGCGGCTATATTATTTGTAATTATTACGTACAACCCCTTATAGGGAATTTCTATAATCATGCACATAGTATCAGTATATTTATGCTATTCTTATACGCCCATCGAACTGTGCAATTGCTACTCTGATTAACATCGATAATAAGTGGTATGTAAGGCGGGGTCTTACACTCTATACTTCCTGGTCAATCCTTAGCTTTTATATATCATATTATAATATTTGGTGTTAAAGAAGTTAAGCAAGCCTCATTACAAGTAATTCCCCCACCCCTTCCAACTATATGTTGTTCAGTGTTACGATTTCAGTTTTGAACATGATATTGTCACTTTCCGTGTTCTTGACATGGATTTCTTTTTATAAATATGATTTAAGAATTCTTTCTATTTGACATTATGGGTAGTAGTATTTCTTTGAAGTCTTTGATTATAATGTCAAGACCAAAATACTAGTTCCTTCATATTCCAATTTTGACGGTGCTTTAAAAAAGTTGGAATGGGAATGAAGTTGCAGTTATGATGTCTGACTCTACGTTTCAAATTTATGACTTTTAGAATCTGGAATTCGTGTGCTAGCATCCGTATTTTCCATGCGAACAGTCAAGTGCCACTTAAGTAATTCAAAGCTAAAATATCTTCCAATACACCTCACGACAAATATGATGTTCAAACCATGTAAGTGCCTGTTTGGATTAGCGGTGAAGAAGTGGTTTTTTTTTCCATCTGACTTTTGAAAAAGTAAGGTAGGATTAAAAGTAAAAATGTAAATGTGATTTGTGTTTGGATTAGCGGTGGCAGAAGTGACTTTTTTTCCTAACCTTGAACCTGTTTGGATTAGAGTTTGAAAAGCCCGTTTAGATACAAAATGACTGAAAAGGGCATGAATGCTATTGAATATTACATACATATGATTCCTTTCATAACCCAGATTATGTTCAGTCAAAATCATTCTGGTTTTCTTCATTCTTTTTTAGTAAATATTTTGATTTTTGCAAGTGTGTCTGTGTCTTTTTAAATTATTGTCTGCAAGAAAATTACCTGCTACCCAGGTCTGTATATATATACTTAAAGTGAGAAAAATAAACAAAATTTAATTAAAATAACTGAAATTATAATTTAAAAAAATATACACCAAAGTAGTTCACTAAAAATGGATAAATTTAAATTAATACTACAATGCATACATGAAGTAGATCATGATAGAATCATCTACCGCTAACAAGTTGGTCTCTGATTGTGTCACGAATATGATTCATTTGTGTTGAAGATAATCTATGGATAGTTGATGTGGATGCTACATCAACTGGATCATTGTTACTTTTACCACGTATATTTCCTCGTTCAGCATCTTGAAAAGGCACATCTGTTTGGGAATTTCTTTGAATAAGATTATGTATGGCCATTGTTGCACAAACTATGCGGATTTGTGTTTCAAAGCTATATGACTTCATTTTCCCCAATAGCTGAAACCTATTCTTCCATACTCCAAACGTCCTTTCTATAGTGGTCCTCAAACTTGAATGATAATAATTGAATATCTCGTTGGGATTTGCAAATCCCTCACGTCGCCTAAAGTCTGGAAGGTGATAACGCTCACGTCTATACGGACCAAGATATCCAACTGGTGTTGGATAGCCAGCATCGACTAAATAATATTTCCCTAACAAATAGAAGGAAATTACCAGTGACTGTAAAATTATAGCAAACGTGAGGGAAAAAATACAAAGACACTATGTAGGTGCAGGTGTTGAAGATATACCTTCAGGTGGATGGGGGAAATTCATAGATGGAGTAGAGATAGACGTTTGAAAGATACGAGCATCATATGCAGTTCCTTCCCACCCTGCCAACACAAAAGTGAAGCACATATCCCAATAACATACTTTCATGATATTCTGTGTTGGATATCCCTTTCTCTTGATAAATCTCTCTTGCTCTGACTGACTAACCACATACTTGATGTGAGTTCCATCAATTGCTCCTATTGCATCTTGGAAATATGGGTAATATCACCGATTAGTGCATATTTTTGGGTGACAATGATGGAACTCAGGATCAAGCGGTTTAATAATTTCTGTCGCTAGATTGACACAAGCATTTAAAACTATATGGAAGATCCTACTAATAGTTTCTCCTGAATGTTGAAATCGTTCCTGAAGGATCCTATTTCCTTGTGCATGTCCAATGGTATGTAAGAATATGGCAACCATTTGTTCAATTCCAATGTACTTAGTTTTTCGTAACCCATGTTCTACCAATTTAGAGCACAAGAGAAAAAATACATGTTTTTCCACTCTGAAAGTTTCATGACAAATTCCATCATGCCATTCCAATACCTCTTGTACCCACTTTGCACCTGTTTGCTGACTAGTTCTGCATGGCTCTTTACAAATATAAGGCACGAGATATTGAGCCATCAAGGCACCTACGTGTTCATACTCAATCATCTCTTTGTCTAAAAGAGATATGAGTCATCTCATTCTTTTTGCATGAGACGGTCGTACTTCCTCCATGCGCTCTGAAATATCTTCATTGCTCGAACCTGCCATAGACGATGTAACTTGTGTTTTTTCCAACATTGTTTGAAATCAAATACAATTAGAAGGCTGTGGAAGTACGACGTCATAACATAGCAGAAGTTAGTAGCATTCATAACTAGCACAAAACATAGGTTTCGGGGGCATAAGGTTATATCATAACATACATAACATGCGTTGTCTAATCCAGGTACTATCATAACATACATAACATGTGTCACCTAACATAAGTACTAACATAACATACATAAGGTTTGGATATCGATATAACAACACATGACAAAGTTTTCAAAAGTAACACATAATGGAGTTCAGGGCTTAGGGGCAATCTGAAGGTGTGGGCTATTGTAAGCATGTTCCTGCAACCACCCTAGCAAGGCTTCTTTGTTTCCTTTCAACCCATAAAACATGTCGTGAGGCATTTGGTGCATCATCATATTACAACAGCGGCGGCGAAAGTCCCTATTACTAACAACTTCTGGAATTGTGAGTAACTCTGATACGACGTCACTCGCTAGTGCATCACTTGTGGAGATCTTTCTTATCTCCTGTAATCTATCCTTAGATGCATAAGCTATTCTACTAACCGCGTCTGCTATTACTTTGGAAGTGGTTATTGGTCTCTTTTTCGATTTCTTGAACCCTGCATCCCTCTTCCTCTTCCCACTGCTACCAGAACCACTAGGTGCACTAGGTGTAGTGTTTGTTGTCAATGTGATTCCTTCAAAATCACTTGTCACTCCCACACTTCCTCCTGCAGCAGGACCTTCAAGATCTTCCTCACTATCTCTTGATCCTTCTTCTAGGTCCATTGTAGGTTGGTAGACATCGTCTTCATCATTACCCACAGACATCTGCTCCTGTGCAGAAGATGGTGTGAACATGGTGCTGCCCGATGCCATAACATCCTTAAATATAATCTCCAATTCTTGGGTATACTGGAGGCCTCTATACCTATACTTTGCATACTCTCCATTCTCCTGCATGGATATAATAATATGACAATACAATTAATAATAATAATAATAATAATAATATGACACAAAAATTCAACCATCTATAAAAATAAAAATAATAACAACAACAATAACAATAACAAGTTTTCACCTGAATTTTCCTCTCCCACCACTCATCTTACGCAATAACCATATTCCTCGCTGCATTAAAAGCTATACCAGTCTCTCTCAAGAATAACTTCTCCCATGCTTTCCATTCTTTCCTCAGGCTATCAAACCTATTTTTAAGTTGCTTCTTGTCATATGATCGCTCAGATTTCTCATTAAATGCACACCTAATGTATTTCCACCCATCCTTCATGAATGAAGATCCTTGACGTTTTTTCTTGTAAATTTGATCAATGCATTCGTGGATGAAAATCCCTGTGGTACTTACATCCCACGTTGCTTTACATTTGTCCTTATTCATACTTGTATGTGAACTAAAAAGGAATTCATAGAAAAATATACACATTAAGGAATTCATGATAAGAAATCACCAAGCAAGACGCTTGAAGTAAATTTTGGGTTTTCCCCCTAAAATTTAAATACCTTCAAGTTTGGGAGTGAGAGGAGTGGTCAAGTTTTTGTTCTGAAGTGTAAGAACTAGCGATTAAGGGCTATGATAATAACTAATGGTAGATTAAAGATTATATTTGGATTTTCATGTGTTTGTTTGGCTTTGGGTTATGATGATTGAAACAGAGACTTGCTATTTCGGTGTGTGTGGTTTGGGTTGCCTTGTTTTGAGATAACGGAATTTATGGCTTGCCTTTTAATTTAGAAATTCTTTGATATTAGTCATTTCTTAATTCATAATTTGGTAGAGATTGGTCATGTAATTACTTTGTAAAGCCCCAAACTCTTACCCTCTTTGTTTTCTAGCATCTCTCTTGCTTGGGAATTTCATATCTTAGATTCATAGGACAATTTAAATTCAACAAAACTAATTCCTTTTACTTAACCAAGCTGTCCACATAGAACCTTAGAAAAGAGTTGAGAAACTCAATTCTATTATCATCAAACCATTCCCTAGCTCCTACTTGTGAGTTGGTTGTAACAAAATAATTTATAATACTTGTTCCTCAATTTCTTTATGTTACTAACAGTGCCTTGTTTCTTAAATTGCAGCACCTCAATTTAGATTTCATCAATCATTCTACCATATTCATCAAACACATTTAATTGCATGCTTCCTAGGCACTTGACTACCTTGATCCTTTGAAAATTTCTAATAGACCTTATCCTTAATACTAAAGATATTTCCAGGATTGTATCAATATTGACATCACCTCCTAGTTCCTCTAAACACAATTTATTTAATTGCATTAGAGTTGTAAACAACTTAATTCTCTTCTTTCAAACATTCACTAACCGAAAACAAGGAAGGTAAAAACTCACATCATTAAGGTCTACTCCTTTTAACTTGTTTATTATATTATAAAACTACTAAATCTTAAGTGCCACCATTGATGATAAGTAAAATATTTGCATATTTATTTTTCCTTATATGATGATTTTATGGATGATATTTGAGCTCAATTTAATAAATTTAGGTGTAATTAATAAATAAATAAATAATGATTTTGGCATAAAATAGAATTTCTTGGAAAATATTAAATTAGACCATCTTTCAGTTTTTAGGCAATATCTAGAGCTCTAGATGTCGGATCGGGACATTCTTTATATGGATAAAAAGCTAAGAAAGAGCTCTACAACTTTGATGTTGAGACCAAATTCCAGTTCTATCTCCAAGGGTTTCGAATTTTGCTTAAAAGTGAAAGCAGGAATCATCTACCATTCCACCAACCATTTCATCTACCTCTTCATCTTTCTTTTCACCTACTACTTCATCTACCACATTTCATCTACCTCTTCATCTTTCTTTTCACCTACTACTTCATCTACCACTTCATCTTCCTTTTCACCAACTACTTCATCTACCACATTCTATCTACTACTCCACCTATCACATTTCATCTACCACTTCATCTACCTTACTCCATTTTTCCCTATATATAGCCACCCTCTCCTTCACATTTCACTGAGACCAATTCATTTCCATTACTTTCCTCTCTTCTATTTCTTCTTGCATACCTCCTCTATGGAAGGCTTAGGATAGTATTACTTTTTGTATGCCACCTATATGGAAGGTTTTACCTCCTAAAGGGAAGGCTAGATTTTTACATTTTTCATGCATCTTTTAGTTGTATATTTATGTTTGAGAATTTAATATTCAAGTTTTATGCAGTATTTATGAGGATTTCATTTTAGCTTTACATATTGTCAATTTATTTTGGTTTTGTTTTTAATTTTATCATGAGCTAAATTTTCATTTTCCTAGGGTGATGACGTAGCTTACTAATAACGGATTGAATCTTAACTTATTAAATCTAGTTTTATTTTTCCTTTATGATTGAGTTTTAATTATTATTCTTAATGCTTTCATTTGATTGGCCATCTTTTGAATGATTTCAATATATATGTTAAGACCGGAAGGAGATACATGTGTGTAGACCCTATAATTAAAACCATAACTTGCATATGAAATAGGAATATATTCATATAAGTTGTGTAGTCTTATAGAGTTTCATAAATTTTAATGCATAAGTAATTGCTTAAATTCATATAGGAATATATTGGATTAGCAATTAATTATAGAATTGCTTGACCTTGGAAGAGGCTAGTAATTAAATTAGAGAAACTCGACTATCAATCATGTGGAATAAATTGGGCTAGAATAGATAAATGATTCAATCCGGAATTTGTTAAGTGAAATCTAATCCCTAGGACTTTTTCTCATTGTTGTTTCATATCATTTGTATTCATATTTGCTCATCTTTTATTTCGTACTCTCAATCACCAACGAATCGATCGACTAAATAGAATTAAAATTACCTATTTTGGTACTTAGTGATCAATCCTCGTGGGAACGATACTCTACTCACTTCTATATTACTTGATTACGACAGTGTACACTTGCACTATTGAATAGACCATTTACACTCATAACAGTTGACATTTCACTAATCGAAATAAGGAATAGATAATCTCACATAATTTATGTTCTATTACATCCAACATAGAACATTCCTCAAAAAACATATCAAACATCCAATTAGTGCTATCAGCAACTTTAAAAAATCATAACTTAATCTAGAAACTCCAACTGAAGTAATTCAAATCTCCATTCAAAGCTATTGGAATCCTCTACAAGGGAAAAAACATCCAGCATCAAATCATAGGCATAATTTTGTAGAATTTTATCATGAACATTCATTGGTCATTTGGAGAAATAGGATTTTCCAGTTTTCCTGCCCAACTTTGGAAATTTATAACTTTCAATCTACACATCCAATTAATGTTTATTCCTCAGACTTATTTTAAAGCTTAATATGTGTACTAAATGTACACCAAATTTCATGGTCAGAAGAGATCGTTTTCCCTGCTTTTACCTCACCTAAAATCAGTGTTCCAATTTTAAACATTCCATTTTCAGTAAAATGGGACAGCACCTCTTTCACACACAAATATGAACTTTTCTAGCTCCTAACTTAGTATTCAATCATCATTTTAATACTTAAATCATTGTTCAGATAGCAAAATAGTTATTTAAACTAAGGAGGCCTCAAACAGTTACTTAAATAAGTTTCCAACTCAAGAATCATCTTAGAATTGTCATAACCATCATATTGGAGCCTTTAAACATACTTCAATAACCTAAATTACTTATTTAGCATTGGGAAGCATCAAACAGTGGATCACATTCAGTTTGCTTTTTTAAATTTTGGCTCCAATATGCAACCAATAGCATACAACCAAATGACAATCAAGTATCCTATCTACTTCCACAGTTGAATATTTGTATGTGATTTTCATGAAAGGAAACCAGTAAAATTCCTCTTGGTAGAAAGAATAGGTTCGAGAATCAGTAGCCAAAAATTCATACATCAACCTCTAATGGCATTTACCTATTGATTTTAAAAATCCTTAATCACACCTAAATCATCTAAGATTCTCATTTAGCATCAAAATAACATTCATAGCAATTCATATGTAGTTTTCCTTCCCAATAGTCCCTGAGTCGCTAACAACGGTTCGGGTAAGGGCTGTGTGCCTTCCCGACGGTAAAAGGAGATGAGGGTAGGGTGTCATATATGCGTTTATGTGAAATTGTGAAAGCACCGCTATACCAATAGTCCCTGAGTCGCTAACAACGGTTCGGGTAAGGGCTGTGTGCCTTCCCGGCGGTAAAAGGGGATGAGGTTAGGGTGTACTATATGTGATTGTGAAGGCCGACGGGCCAATTGTGAAAGCCGAAAGGCTATATGTGAGCCATAAGGCTATTCGTATGCACTGCCACACCAATAGTCCCTGAGTCGCTAACAACGGTTCGGGTTAGGACGGTGTGCCTTCCCGACGATAAAAGGGGATGAGGGTGGAGTGTGATTTGTGTTGCTGCTGTTATGAGATGATTTGTTTACATGCCATATGATTACGTGTGGTATGAATAATTTGTTACTACTGAGATTCTTTAGAATCTCACTCTTTCCAAATGACTAACCTTTTCAGACAGGGCGAGTGGCTCGAAAGGGAAGCGGACAACCAGGAGTAGTTAGGATTACTCTGAGAACTTTAGTGGTAGTTGGTTATCTTTGTTTTGGTTTTGGGATTATCAAGTGTATATGAGATGTAAATGAATATTTTGGATATGTAATCTCTATTTTGGGAATCTTTAAACCTATGTTATATATATAAGTAACCCGGGTTTGCCGGGATTTTAGTTTCCGCACTCTGATATTTATTATGTGATTTGATTTCTCAAGTAATTATATCCGCACGTGAATGTGAGACCAGGATTAATTACGTTTTGAATTGATTTTTGAAATACCCCATCCCGTGTTGAGGGAAATGAAATTATTGATTTCATTTTATTGGTTTCTATTTCGCTTAAATTTCATAATCTGGATGTAATTACGGTGAGGGGGTTACAGGTGTCATATAACCATATATGAACGATATTATGAGTATAAATGGTCTATTAGAAAGTACAAGTGTACACTGTCGTAAACAAGTAATATAGAAGTGAGTAGAGTATCGTTCCTTTGAGGACTGATCACTAAGTACCAAAATGAGTAATTTTAACTTTATTTAGTCAATCGATTAGTTGGTGATTGAGAGTACGAAATAAAAATATGAGTAAATATGAATGCAAATGATATGAAACAACTATGAGAAAAAGTCCTAGGGGTCAGATTTCACTTAATAAATTCCGGATTGAATCACTTATATATTCTAACCCAATTTATTCCACATGATTGATAGTCGAGTTTCCCTAATTTAATTACTAGTCTCTTCCAAGGTTAAGCAATTCTATATTTAATTGCTAATCCAACATATTCCTATATGAATTTAAGCAATTAATTATGCATTAAGATTCATGGAACTTATTAAGACTACACAACTCATATGAATATATTCCTATTTCATATGTAAGTCATGATTTTAATTATAGGATTTATACACATGCATCTCCTTCCAGTCTCAACATGCATATTGAAATCATTCAAAAGATGGCCAGTCAATCAAAAGCATTAAGCATAATAATTAAAACTCAATCATGAAGGAGAAATTCAAACTAGATTTAATAAGTTAAAATTCAATCCGTCATTAGTAAGCTACGTCATCACCCTAAGAAAGTGGAAATTTAGCTTATGATGAAATTAAAAACAACAATAAAATAAATTGAAAACTTCATAAACATTACAATAGACTTAATTATTCAATAAAAATACAACTACAAGATGCATGAAAATAGAAAAATCTAGCCTTCCATGTAGGAGATAAAACCTTCCAAGTAGGAGGCATGCAAGAAACAAATACAATGAATGAAATTAAGTCTCAGATGATGGTATGTAAGTAGAAAAGAAAGGAGAGTAATGAAATGATGTATAAGTGGAGAAGAGATGAGAGTAATGGATATGAATTGGTGTGTAAAATGTGAAGGAGAGTGTGGCTATATATAGGGAAGAATGGAGTAGGGTAGATGAAGTGGTAGATGAAATGTGGTAGATGAAGTAGTAGATAGAATGTGGTAGATGAAGTAGTAGGTAAAAAGGAAGATGAAGTGGTAGATGAAATGTGGTAGATGAAGTAGTAGATATAATGTGGTAGATGAAGAAGTAGATAGAATGTGGTATATGAAGTAGTAGGTGAAAAGGAAGATGAAGTAGTAGGTGAAAAGGAAGATGAAGTGGTAGATGAAATGGTTGGTGTAATGGTATATAATTCCTGATCTCAACTTCCAAGCAAAATTCGAAACCCTTGGAGATAGAACAGGATTTTAGTCTCAACATAAAAGTTATAGAACTCTTTCTTAGCTTTTTATCCATATAAAGAACGTCCCAATCCCACATCTAGAGCTTCAGATATTGCCTGAAAACTGAAAGAGGGTCTGATTTAGTATTTTTTAAGAAATTCTATTTCATGCCAAAATCATTATTTATTTATTAATTACACCCAAATTTATTAAATTGAGCTTAAATATCATTCACAAAATCATCATATAAGGGAAAATTAATATACAAATATTTTACTTATCAAAGATCTTCCCTAGGTTTAAGATGTCTTCTCTATGAGCGAAAACTCTTCCATATGTGCAAATTCTATTTCATGTGTGCAATTATCTTCCATAACGTGCAAAACATGTTTCGTTGGTTCAATGTGTCTTCCACTTGGGTTCATTTAGTGTTCACAAGTGCCACTTAACCATGTGCGAAAGATCTTCCCCCACGTTCAACACATCTTCCCTTCTGTGCAAGAACTCTTCCCAATATGCAAAAAATATTTCCTGTATGCAATTATCTACCCTGAAGTGGAAAGCATCTATCTGCTGCAAAGTAAATGGAACCTTGATGATTATGGAGAAAATCAGAAAACCTAATGAAGCCACAATTTAACTTATTTACTTTTTCCTTACTCGGTAAAACAACAATGAAAAAACCAAGCTTGGAGTGAAAATGCAAATCATCAACTCCACCAAATTCTGAACTATGAATAAGGGTCTTGACACAACTCACCTCTCTAGCCTTTACAGATACATCGAACCTCTGGCAGCATCCACAGTGAACGAAAGCCGGAAAGGAGGATGCTTATCTTTGCACAGGCAAGGAGAAGAAGCCTTCACTTTCCATGTCAATCACTTGCTCTGTTTATTAATGGGAATTCACTGGTTCTGTTTTTGTTTCCTTTCATTTGCCCTCTCTTTTCTCATTAAGGGCATTTGAGTCTTTTACTATTAAGAAGATAATGCCAGTTCAGGATAGGTCCCATTCAGCAAATATTAGGTTAATGAGGTATTTTATGGCAATTTTCCCTTAATTATATATCTTTCTTCGTATATTTTTCCTTTTTCTCACTCATCCTTTCACACTTATTATCTCCTTAAACAAAGGCATACTTTGAAAAGTTACATCTCTTATGTTTGTTATTGGATTCAGGGGTATTTTTGCTTTGGAAGTTTGCACCAAGAGGCAATTTTGCTTTGATGGTTTTTTTAGGAGCAATTTTACCCTAATTATTATCCCAGTTAATTTTTGATCATTAGTTGACCAAATATATTGAGTTGGCAATCCAATATCATCCACGTTATTTTTGTTAATGTGCAAATTTGCCCCGAAAGTTTTAAATATAAGTTTAAAAAAAATGAAGTTTTAAATCTTTTAATTTTTTTTCCGTTTCCGGGTAATAAAATTAGAATCCTTCTTACATAAGTTTGCTCTTCAACTTGCATTTTATCATCTTCTTCAAACTCTCTCTACTCCTTAATCCTTATGTGTGTGTTCAAGGTTTGTATAGGGGCACAGAGGATATGGAAAATGGTATGTTCTTCTTCCTCCTCCTTCTTTTTTCCCTATTCTTTCTCTATGTCTTCTTCATCGCATCCAACAAGTGTTTGTGCACAAGTTAGTTGTGAAAATTAGAGATTTTAGAATATCATAGTGATAGATTTCGGGGTTTCTAGAGTTACTCTAGAAATCACAAGCTCTTCTGATCCTGAGAAGAAGGAAACGAATTGGTTCAACAATGGCAAAAAGGTATTTTTACTATTGATCATCCCTCTACTCATTCACTGATTTTTGTTGCTTTCACATCTAACCATGAGTTGCTTTGTTGTCATTGTTGGTTTTGTTGTAAATATATGTATGTGTGTGGGCGTGTCAAAAAAACTAGTCCCACATTGCTTGGAAATAAGAGAGTATAAGCCTATATATACTATCACATTATCTTAGGCTTGTAAAGAGGCTCAGAGGAGTCGTGGGCTTGCGCACACAACAACAAGCCACTGAAAGGCAAACTCAATGGAAATCCGGTGATTTCCCCCTGCGCGCCAATAAATACATGGTACCGGCACTTTTTGTGAAAATATTTTGCTCCCCAGAAATATTATTTTTAGATAATAAAAATAATGATATATTTGGACTTACCAAAAATTCGTTATTTTTTGGGGTTTGAAATTTGCAACCCTTCGTGATCAGAAGTTGTCAACAGTCAGACGCTTCCCCAAACGCTCTCTCTGTTGTCAACATACAGGCCTATCTTTTCTGATAGTGTCTTTTTGGTCTCAAGGGACATGTTGTCTGGACTATCTTACGTTCGTTAGCTGTCTGTAGACCGTGCCTATATAAGCGGCATAGGCAAAGTGCTCGGATACGATTTTTTTAATCTTCCCTCCTCTGCGTAAATTTTCTCACTGTGGTTACAATTACCTTTTGCCAGTTCTGCTGCCTTGACTTGTTTCAAGAAGGGTCTGTTTAATCCTGGGGAGTACCGCTTCTTCTTTGCCGGTGGTTGCAAAATAACTCTATAGGACGGTGTCCTCGGACACGACTCAGATCATCCATTTCTTCGTTCTTCTAGATTACTCGTGATCATCATAGGTTTTTGGGTGATGCATGAATGTTTTGCATGTTTGGAAGTCTTATAGATGAAGTATAATTTATAAGTTCAAGGGGCTTTCCCTTCTTCTTTTTTTAATACATAAGGGGCTTTCCTTTCTAATAAGCTAATTTGTTTTTTGGAATGAAGCTCTCTTTTTCAACTTGTATTCACAACATAGGCGTTTTTGTTGAAAGCCTGATGTTTATGGAAAGGGCTACCACAAATGATTTTGACTAGCAAGAGGCCAAGTGAAATGTTGTGCCATGGACATTGGTTTTGATCCTTTTGACTTGTGTTCATAAAAAGACCTTGTAATGTCTTTTAAGTTACAAAAAGGGCTATTAAAGTTTTTAAGGATAAAAATGAAACATCAACAACAACGAAGTCTTATCCCATTAGGTGGATAAAAATGAAACATCATTTGATATTTTTTCTTGGCACCTTATAATTTGGAAAGAAGCTTTTATTTTTATAGAAGGAAACTTATATAAAGGACTGAGTGAGTATTACTAGATACAGTCACAGCTATGCGTGTAACAAGTTCAAAACTCAGGGATTTCTTTATTATTATTTTTAGTTTTTTTTCCCAAGATGGCCTCTTCATCTATCATACCACTTCATGGTCTTTGTGACTTTGTTTTTCTTCCTCAAGATAGCTAGCTTATGTTCATAAACTCATATATTCTTATTCATGTTCACTAGGTATATCTTCCTTCTCTGTGTTTATCTGGGACAAAAAATATATATTATTATTTACTTCCTCCGATCTTTTTTATAAGGAATAACTATCAAATTCACGCAGTTTAAAACGGTAGTAAAAAGTACTAAATGTGTCAAATATGCACTTTTCTTTCCATTATACCCTTATTTATAAACAGAGTAGATGAGAGATAATGGGTAAAAATTTATTAGAGAAAGATAGTGAATGACACATTAGATGGGGGCAAAAATGAAAAGACCAATTTAAAATTTCAAATAAAACAGATTTGTTCCTTATATTAAGAACCATCCTCATGAGAGAAAATGTTCCTTATAAAAAAGACCGAAGGGAGTAATTACAAAACTGATGGAATTGATGAACCCACCGGTTTGGACTGGGTTGATGGTAAAGATGTTTTTTCATGCTTACAAAATTGAATGAGCTATAATGTTATTTGTCATAAATTTTGTTGTATATACATATTATCAATATATTAATTAGATGGCTAGATTGGTCATGTATGTTGCGTAAAATTTCAAACTGAGTTGTTTAGGATTTATATAGAGTGTGATTTATTATGAACATAATACTCTTATTATAAATTTTATATCTTATGAAAAAGGATAGAGGAAGACCGAATATAACACTCAACGAAATTATTGAGCATGATCTCTTGGTCAAGAATTTATCTAAGGATTTAGTTTTTGATAGAGCATAATGACGTAACGTGATTCATGTGGCTGACCTCACCTAGTAGGATATGTTTTATTGTTGTTGTTGATATTAATGATTGATATGTTAGTTTAGATGTGCTATTTGGTTGGTCTCTGGGTTGATTTTGGTGTTGCAAGAAGACAAGTATTACAAAGAACACATATTTTGTTTATATTTTGGCTCCAATTTTTAATGTAAAACAACACTTTTTTTTTTCCAGAGAGGAACCTGTTAATCCATGGGCGGTATTTATAACATCCGATATGAATCCAATATCTTCAGCCACCCCTCTAAAGTCCCCCCTCTCTCTCTCTGGTGTTCTGTTCTAATTTCCAGATTTTTGCGATGTTTCAAATACTAAAATGAAATATATTACAGAAAGGCAGAGTACAAAAGAAGGTAAAGGCTCTAACACTACAATGATGTTCAAAACCTGTATACATCGCACAGACTATGATGTTGGTTTTTAGTGTTTGTTTGGTCATTGGAAAAAAGAAAGAAAAAAAGGGAAAATCTTCAAAATGAAAGTTGTGAATTATCTTGGAGTTTGTGACAAAAACTGTAATAATCTAATCTATTTTGAGCTTTTGCAGGTGGATATATAAGAGATGTCAATAATGATAGTAATTTACTTACCAAGAGCGAGGCAATTTTTGTTTTCTAGTGTGCTGACTATACGGAAGAAGAAAAATGGGATTTATCCAAAATTAAAGCTTTTATTTTTTTTCTTAAAGCTTTTGCAATTATATGGACAAGTAAATAATGATAATTAATAACAAATTGCCTTGCCAAAGCTTTATTTATTCCATCACATATTGATATTACTCTGGCTTTATTTAGAGGTTGGATAGATAGAGAGCATAAATTACAGTTTGTTTCGGATTTTACGTAGACCATGCATGAGGTGTCTTATTGGATAGAAATTTGAACAGGTTACAGTAAGAACCCGGAAATTAAAGAGCTTTGAGGTCAGTTAAAAAATTAGTCACTAGTTTACTTGTATTGCTGCTTAATCTCATGATATAATGTGGAATTTAGAAGACAATGACTCTACTTTTTCTCTTGTACTCTACATTTCTATGTAGGCCAAAGCGATCAACCATTGATTTTGAGTCTCAAGCTTTAGAGCGAGCGAAAGAGGTTCAAGCAAATCTATCCGATGAATTTCCAAGCCTTGTCAAGTACATGATCCCGTCACATGTTTCTGGTGGATTTTGTCTGGAAAATTCCTTGACTTGAAACTTAAGCATTGCTTCTAGTGTTTGTTATAAGGTTCACTAATAAAAATGACAAGGAAGAGATGTTTTTACAGCTAAATAAGGGATCATTAAACACTATGTTTACATGTTATGCTTTGATTGAAAAATTTGATAACAACAAACACATGTAATAAATTTTGTTATGGCAGGGTCTTCCTAAACATTTCTGTGAAATGCATTTGCCCAAGGTTGAAACTATGATTGCTTTGGAATATGGGAATGGAAGAGAATACACAACAAAATATCTGCCCGAGAAGGTGGGCTTAAGGGGTTGATGGAAAGGGTTTTCCATGGCTCACAAGTTACTGGGGGGTGTTTTAGTTTTCAATTTAATTTAGCCTTGCAAGTTCAAGGTAATAGTTTCACGTTTATCAGAAATTAATAAGTGAGAATTGAGTCAGATAGCTAATCTTTAGCATCTTTTATGTCCAAAGGTGCGCATCATAAGATCTCATGGGTCAAACGAAGTAGATGTTGTGCTCGAGCTTCTATATTTAGATGGTTGCATGAAGCAACATTGTTCTAGTAAGTTTTTTATTATTCTCATTTCTACTTTTTTTTTTGAATTATAAGGGCAGATACTAACGGCCTGAATTATAACAAGTGGGATTGAACCCGCAACCTCCCACTAACAGGATAGTAACCATACCACTAGGCTACCCGCAAGCCTTTGGTTGTCATTCTCATTTCTTTGTTTCCTTTGACATTCTCATGTTCTTAATTGCTTCTTGCAATCTCATTTTTCTAGACGTTCCTCAAGAAAATAATCCAAGCAATAACACAATGATATGTGATCAGATCAACATGAAAATACTAGTGATCTAGATGAAAATCTAGGCCCTGAAGTTTTGAATGGGATTAGATTATCAGAATCTTTGATCACTTTCGAAGAAGTCACTAGTATTGAGAAATTCAGCATTGTGATTAATGGTCTGGTACTTGACTCAGAACTATCCAAACACCTCAAGACCAAGTACTATGAGCTTTGTTGTAGTCAAGGAATGTTTCTTCATGAGAATCTTCTAAAAGGTGAGAACTGTAAACTTGTGGTTCGAATGATCTGTGGCACCATTAATTTAGCTGATGCCATTAGAGCCAGCAAGATCACAAACTCTTCAGATACTTTTGCAGTATGGTATAAATCTTTAAAAGGCCTTGAAATCTTTGGCATGAATGTTAGTTTCTTGCTTGCTAGGCTAGAACAACTTATGAGTTTAGCTTCAAAATCCAAGAGGTACACGGAGACAAGAATTAAATGAGACCAAGCTCAAGAAGAAAAGAAAGTTCTTCAGCTGAAGCTTGAGGAAGTGAAAAAGACCTTAAGTAGACTTGATAGTGAGCTTGATTCCCAAAATCAGAACCTTGAAAGGTTATGTTGGAGGCTGAATTTCAAGTTCTGGTTAATACTCCTTGGCAATATAGCAAAGATGATAAACATGTCACCAAAAAAAAAAGACGATAAACAAATCTTGTGTCAATCTCTCTGTTCATATGAAAGTATCTGAATTTTGTCTTCTGGTATAGGTTGAGCTTAAGGCTTAGAATGTATAGAAAATGTTGTGGGGAATAGTTTCTTTTGGTAGACTTGGAGTTACTTTGTATTTAATGTGAAGCTCTAGGTTACTCACTAGCACAAAGTCAATATGATATATATCCTTCTGGAATAGCATATGTTCAATGAGAGAACTTTGCAAGATAGGAAATGTATATGAATGATCAGAACTTCATAAGATCTTGCTATAAATTTAATTAATTATATCCTTCAATTTGATGGATTAAGTTGTGTCTTTTGAGTTTCCAAGATATTTTAACAAGACTAAACCCACTATAAAGAAACAAAATAAATATACGTCAAGAGTAAATTTAACTAAAAAATGTACTTTAACATGCTTATGTGTGTCAGTTTCCCAAAAAAACAAATAGAAAAGGGAAATATTGATGTTCAACACCGTTGATCATATCTATAAGCTCTTTCCTTCATATTCCGATTTTTTTTCTTTTCATAATTGATAAGCTTCTATTTGTCTCTGCTTTAGTGTGATTAGTCGAATGTTTTTTATTTCACAGTTGATTCTTTTGTAAGTTCTACTAGGGAACTAAAGCAGAAATGTAGGACTGATTCTTTTGAGTTTTCTATTAATCATGAACTAAATGATTAGGAGATGTTAACAATCTCCTTCAGCCACAGAACAATCTTTTCAATGGTCAGGTTAGGGGAGAGGGGATTAAAAGGCAATGGGCAGCAATTCTTTAGAAAAATGGAACTGTGTGGGGCATATGGGTCTTTGATGTTCAGCTGGGGCCCACCGAGTCTTGTGCCAAAAAAGGGTTCGGCTCTCTGAAGAATGATGCTTTGTTCAAGGGACAACCATGGAATGTGTAACGCCATTGTTATTTAATAAAGTTTGACATTGTGTTCGTTATTGTCTTTCCTAGTTCGCTTAGCTTTTACTTGCTGGACAAGGCATTGAGGTGTGCAGATTTACGAGGCTCCTTCCTAGGCTCCTAGCCTCATTGTCAGGCCTTATAGCTCTGGAAGTTTATTCCATTAGCTCTTTCAGTATATTATGGGTTACCCTTAACCTTAGTGGTAAACTTGAATGGTTTGTGCTTCGTGCTACTTCATGTATGTAGTGTCCATATTGGTTCAAAGTCCTTTTAATTTTTCAGCCTTTGGTCCTTTTTTTTCCAATAATCCTTTGGGTCACCTTGTATTCAGCGTCTTTTCTGAACCTTATTTTAAGGTATCTGAGCAACCGACTAATCTAGATCGAGGTTTTACGATTAAAATGCCTTTTCTCAAGAGTCTTTTTAAACAAGGTGGGATTTGAACCCATTTCACCCACTTTGTAGTCTAGTAGATCCACCACTAGACCAAGCATCTTAAAGTAGCCTTTGGTCTTTTTTGTTTCTATATGTTTTTAGTTTATTTCAGGTTTGTTGGGTCTGTTTGTTTTATGTTTCTGTGGTTTATGGATTGAACTCTTGTATATTCCTCGTGTTATAATCTGTTGTAAGAATAATTGGGCGTACCTGGAGTGCGATCGTTTCTCTCTTATACCCACGCTAATCGTATCACAGTAGCGGAAGCGATTATGACGCACAGCAAATACACCACTATAGGAAGAAGAAAAGAGAAATATAGTAGAGGGAATAGGGATTCACAGTGACAGAGTTTCTGTACGTTAATTCAAGGATATCCCACAACTGAATCCCTTTACGCCTATTTATAGGGTTCTATGCACCCCTTCCTCTTCTACTAACATGTCCTTCCATCAGAGAGACAAGATATCCTTTTGATTGAGAGATATATTGTTTCAGTGAAACAATGCCACTTGAAGAGTTATATTGCATCGGACAAAAAACATGACTCATAACATTTTGGATAATATTACATATATCCACCCAAACATTTATGTTATTTATACTTTGACCCCAATCTTATTGGGCTTGGGCCCAATCCACCAAGGGTGGACTAGGCTATTTTCCAACATCTCCCACTCACACTTGGTGGATTAGATATGTCTCTTTTTCTTCCTTCTTTCATTCTAGGTGCTTTGCCGTGACCGCGTAGGCATGACATCTGCATATAGGTGTATGTACTAGAAATCTCTTTTACAGAGACCAGCACAAGACAACCTTCATTGTGTAGCTTGATTTTAATATTGTGCCTTAAATATCCTAGATTCAGTTATATACACTTTCACATAGCTAATCTAATCCCTTTTGAGTCAGTATAAAACTCAGATTGCCTTTCTAGTATGCATAGTATCCACATTTATGAAATTATCAAAAATAATACCATAAAAGGACATGTCTCAGACACTAGCATATTTGTGTATATTTCAAGTAATCTTCCTTTCGCCCAGATATCACTTCAATATACATCAGCCGCTTTCCTAACATAATACCATAGATCGCATCTATCATGATCGTAGGACATATGCTAAAGTAGCAGACGCTGAAGCACACCTCTGTGATATTGTCAAAGTCAAAGGATATCATTGGAAGAATTAGAAACTTCCTGGGACTCACACAACAATTAAGCAGGGATCTTCTTACTTTCTTCCCTTTTGCGGTTCTTTAGCACATGTGGTATGAATCACATGCTACAGTGTTACTCTCACACCATAAGAGCGCACGTCGTTTTTCATTTTGTTATTAACACTGTACAGACGTAAGTCTAGACACTCCCAGCATCTAAACCCAAATTCTTCCTTTCTACTTAGACGTCAATATTGAAAAATTTGTTATCTGGCTACAGGCATCATGGAAGTGGATATCCATGATTCGATCCATACTAATGTTCATGTTTATGGATCTCATCTTGACATGCTACACTGTTGTCAAGGCGACATATAGTTTGTGTTTCTTCTCTACCATATCAGCATTCTAGCAGCTTTACCGGTGAACACAATTGTCTCATCTTTGCACACCCCTCCTGAGTGTCAAAGGCGGTTGCTCGTGTGAGAGAGACAACCTCACAAGCCTATACGACATACTAGACATTGTATACTTTCATACAAACATTTATACTAATAATGATAAGTACTTCAATTAATCATAAATGTAATAAAGTCTGAAATTTTTTACATTTTACGTACACCAAGTGCCCTCACATGTTTTTCAAATGTTTCCTTGGCAATTGGTTTGGTCAGGGGATCAGCGACCATACTCTTGGTCGAAATATGTTGTACAGTAATAATTTTGTGCTATATAATCTCTTACAAAATTGTACTTAATGTCTATATGCTTGGTCTTACTATGATACTTAGGATCTTTAGTATAGGCTATGGCTGCAGTGTTATCACAATGCATTAATACTGGATTGGTACTCTCATTGCAAAATCCAAGATGTTCAATGAACCTCTTCAACCATAATGCCTCTTGTGCAGCTGCAGTGCATGTTACGAACTCGGCTTCCATAGAATGTAAAGCAATACATGTTTGCTTCTTGCTACTCCAACATATGGCGCCATTATTCAGTAAGAAAGTATAACCTGAGGTCGATCTTCGCTCTTCCTCATCTCCGCCTAAATCAGCATCGGAATATCCAACCAGGCGTAGATCGCTTCCTTCATAGCATAGTGCATAGTCAGAGGTGCCTTTTAAGTATCTCATGATCCTTTTTACTGCTTTCCAGTGACGCTCACCTGGGTTGGACTGGAACTTACTTACCAATCCTACCGTAAAGCAGATATCTGGCCTTGTACACATCATTGCGTACATTAAACTACCAACAGCACTAGCATAGGGAACTTTCATCATTTTCTTTTGATCAGACTCAGTTTTGGGACACATCTTATTGCTTAAGGTTACACCAGAAGCCACTGGGGTATCCAAGGAATTGCAGTTGCTCATGTTGAATCGTTCGAGAATCTTTTTAATGTAATTTTCTTGTGAAAGATATAGGATTCTTTTTGAACGATCTCTTTGGATCTTAACTCCAAGTATATACTCTGCTTCACCCATGTCTTTCATTTCAAAATTCGATGAAAGCCATTCTTTAATAGCTATAATCGAATTCAGATTATTTCCAGCCAATAGTATATCATCTACATATAAGGATAATATAACAAAATTACCCTCAAACTGTTTAATGTAGACACAGTGGTCCTCTTCAATCATTTGGAAATCATAAGAGGTTATTGCTTTATGAAACCTCAAATACCACTGTCTGGATGATTGCTTGAGTCCATAAATAGACCTTTTAAGTTTACAAACTTTATTCTCTTTTCCTTTTTCAATGAAACCTAATGGTTGTTCCATATAGATTTCCTCATCCAGATCACCATTTAGAAATGTAGTTTTAACATCCATTTGATGTAATTCTAAGTCCAAACTGTTTACTATTGCTAGAATAATTCTTATAGAATTAAATCGTACCACGGGTGAGAAGGTATCTTCATAATCTATACCTTCTTGCTGTGTATACCCCTTTGCAACTAATCGTGCCTTATACTTATCAATTGACCCATCCACCTTTCTTTTAATTTTGAGAACCCACTTGTTCCCAATGGCTTTTCGCCATTTTGGTAGGTCAACCAATTCCCAAACTTTATTTTTTCTCATTGAGTTCATTTCTTCATCCATTGCCTTTTTCCATTCATCTTTAGCAGGACTGGATAAGGCCTCTAGTACCGAACGTGGTTCATCATCCCCATCAGGAGTAACAATAAGTGCTTCACTTTCTATTTGGAAGCGTCTTTTAGGGATACTTTCCCTGTTACTCTTTCTTGTAGGAGCTTCTTGCCTTTGTCTTTTCTTTTGTCTAGGTCTTTGTGTTGACCTTTCTAAGCTCCCACTTAGATCGACATTTTGGGATGATTCAGGCATACCAACAGGTTCTATACTTATTTGTTCCTGTGTCTCATAAAGAGATACAATGCGGTCAATGTCTCCCCTTTTAGGGAATTCATTTTCTAGAAATGTAACATCTCTAGATTCAATTTCAGTTACCGTTCAATCTTCATTTTCACCTATGAAGACATATCCTTTGGACTGTTCAGAGTACCTTATAAAGATATATTTCTTTCCTCTAGGACCTAACTTGCCATACTTATGAGAATTATCATGAATGTATGCAGCTGACCCCCATGGTCTAAGGATACTAAGATCCGGCTTGCGTTTTGTCCATAACTCATAAGGTGTTGAAGTAACTGATTTAGAGGGCACACGATTAAGTACCAAGGTAGCAGTCATTAAAGCATCACCCCAATATGAAATTGGTAGATTTGCTTGTGCCATCATTAACCTAACCAAGTCTAGAAGCGTTCTATTTCTTCTTTCAGCAACTCCGTTCTATTGGGGAGTGCCAGGGATAGTTAGCTGCCTAATTATCCCTTTTTCTTCACAGAGCTCTTTAAATTGATCAGACAAATATTCACGTCCTTGATCAGTACGTAATACTTTAATTTTATTGTCCATTTGATTTTCAACTTCATTTACGTATCGTCTAAAGCACTCAAGAGCCTCAGACTTATGTGTGATCAAATAGACATGACCGTATCATGAATAGTTATCAATAAAAGTGATAAAATACCAAGCTCCATGCCTTGCCCTCACACTCATAGGACCGCAAATATCAGAATGAATTATTTGCAATGGTTGTTCTGATCTTGTTCCCTTACCAAAAGGTTTTTTAGTTGCCTTACCTGCTAGACAACTTTCACACAAGGACATTTCCATATTGGATATGGATCCTAGCAAACCTTCTTTTGCTAGTTTAATCATTTTATTTTGATTAATATGCCCTAGTCTAGCATGCCAAATAGCCATATCAACAGTTGAATCAGAAGAAGTAGCAAAGCAATCATGTATATTATAATCATCAATAATATCCATTACAAAGAACTTCTTTGAAAGGAGAGCTAGACCATAAAATACAAAATTATAAAATATGTCTGCAACTTTATCATGAAAGTTTACATTAAACCCATAGTTCACAAGACATTTTACAGAAACTAAATTCCGTCGGATGTCAGGAGCATGAAGCACATCATGTAGGATCAAAGGCTTTCCACTACACAAAGTTAATTTGCAAGTTCCAATGCCTTTAACTTCAATCTTTGCATTGTTGCCTACATAAAGCCACTTACATTTGACAGGCAGCCGACGGTATTCTACATAGGATCCTCGATCCCTCGTCACGTGGTCTGTTGAACCTGAGTCCAAAATCCAAGAAGAACAGATATTCTCTGTTAGGAAAACAGTGCTAGAAACATAGGAAACATGTGAATTTACATAATCCACTAGTACCTTTTCACTCTCATTTCGCTCAGTGCAATCCCGTGCGAAATGACCCATCTTTTGGCAGGCAAAGCATTTGACCTTCTTTAAGTCATTTTTCTTCTTCTTCCCGCCCTTTTTTCCTTTCTTCTTGAATTCCTTTTTGCCTTTTACAAATTTATTCTTGTCCTTCTTTCCATTCTTTTGGAATTTATTCCCCTTCTTGGAATCGGGTTTTGTATTAGAAGGACCTACACCCTCTGTGTAGTAGGCATGGCCAGAGGACTTGTATGCCTCCAAGCGCTCGTCCTCAAGTTCCAAGTGTTTAGCCACATCATTAAAATTTTTAATGCCTTCATTATGGGTTAGATTAACCTTCATGTGCTCCCAACTAGATGGCAATGATCTTATCACTGCCTGAACTTGTTGTTCATCAGACACAGTATACCCAGCTTCCTTCAATTCTCTTATCATATTTGCCATCTCTCTTAGATGTTGTTTCATGGAAGTACTTGGCCTAAGCTTATACGTATCAAACTTAATAGTTAATCGTCTAAGCTTAGAGGTGGATGTACCACCAAATCTGTCTTTCAACACTGCCCATATGGCTTGCGCTGTTTCATTTTTCTCATATTCACACATGAGGTCATCTGCCATTGTACTCAGCAATGTAATTCTTGCAATGCTATTTTTCTTTTTCCAAGCCTCATAGACCTCTTGGTCTTTCCTGTGTTGGGCCGTTTTCCCAGCAGCAGGCTGTGCTACAACTGTTGTTAGAGGCTCTATTGCCTCTTGTTCCTCCAAAATATATTGGACTTTTCGATGCCAGATATCCCAATTGTCACCATTTAGTTTGTCCCCTTTATTTAACTCAGCGATGATGTTCTTAGTTGCCATTTTCAATTCTGGAGACAAATTTATTCCACATTCAATATGTCTCTCTAAAGGAATTAAACTTATTGAACATATCATCGACAATATATAGCACAACACAGTATACAATGTCATGTACTTATATTATTCTTAACCAGAAAAAATAGTAATACTATTAAATTCATGATCAGGAGTATACGTTTGTATCTCCCATCACATAAATATTAGCAACATTACTAAAATTTGGTCAAGAATTATATATATGTACTTTAACAACTCTAACTTTTAGGATTAACAACTCCTAAAAGCTCCCACTTAACAAAAACATATAATAATATAATGAATTATCAACTAAATCATGCTTCATTATAATATAAATAAGACAATATTCACTCTGTAATATTTGAAAACATGTTCATAACACATTTAAATATAACAAAATAATATTGTACTCAAAAAATGAATTTTAGAAGTTTTAAAATGATTTAAAACATTCATAAACGCACTTAGAATATCATAAACAGATATTGATTAGCGTCAAAACCAATCATATAGCATATCATATTAAAGATCATGAATTTAGGGATTTTTAGGAATAAACGGCGTCTCATTCTGACCTGGCACGCGCCCCCACGCGCAGTGAGAAGTCAAAAAAATTGGGGAAAATAAAAAACACAGAAAAACACACGCACACAGCGGCGCGTGTACAACACGCGCCACCTTCCGGAAAGATTCCGGCAACACGCGCCGGATCATCAGCCACCACGCGCCGAGATCTGTCGGATGGTGCCCACCACGTGTCAAAAAAATATGCCACGTGGCCTCACGCGCCACGTGGCTTTTTTCTGCAAAAAAAAAAAAATTTAAGTCTCCATTTTTTTTTTGGGGTTCGGCCCTCACACATTGGGCCTGAAGGTTTGGGCCTGGACTGAATTCCTCTTTTTTTTCTTTGGGCCTCTTTTTTTTTTTTTAGGCCTCACTGTTTGGGCCTAAAGGTTAGGCCTGAAATAACCAAAGTTTTTTTTTTTTAAAATTCCCCTGTCCAGACGCCTTTTAAAAACAAAAAAACCTTTTTTTTAACGAAACGACGTCGTTTGGGAGGCTGGAGGTACAACCTCCAGCCGGGTCGACCCGGACCCGGTTTCAGGCGTGGGTCGGGTCCGTCGACCCGGAAACTTCTCTCCTCCGTATCTCCTTCGTCCGACGTCCGTTTTGGGTGTTCTTGGTTTCTTTTTCGATAGTTTTTTCGAGCTCTACGCAATGGGACTAATTTTAAATCCTAATTCTCTTATTTTAAAATGACCCAATACCAAAAACAATTTCGTTTTTCATGCTTTCTCTCTCTAAGTTCTTTTGTTTTATGATTCTAAATTTACATATAAAGCATACTCTCAAACTCAGAAACACAATGAAAGCATTATACATATATTATCATGTTAATCTCAAGAACAAATACCAATAAGTTCCCGCATGCATATATATGTGACTATAGAAAATATCATATAGATATTTGAAAATAATAACATACACATCATATTATCATAATATGAGGATTACAATGTCATACAGGCTAAACCTGGCTCTGATACCATGTAAGAATAATTGGGCGTACCTGGAGTGCGATCGTTTCTCTCTTATACCCACGCTAATCGTATCACAGTAGCGGAAGCGATTATGACGCACAGCAAATACACCACTGTAGGAAGAAGAAAAGAGAAATATAGTAGAGGGAATATGGATTCACAGTGACAGAGTTTCTGTACGTTAATTCAAGGATATCCCACAACTGAATCCCTTTACGCCTATTTATAGGGTTCTATGCACCCCTTCCTCTTCTACTAACTTGTCCTTCCATCAGAGAGACAAGATATCCTTTCGATTGAGAGATATATTGTTTCAGTGAAACAATGCCACTTGAAGAGTTATATTGCATCGGACAAAAAATATGACTCATAACATTTTGGATAATATTACATATATCCACCCAACCATTTATGTTATTTATACTTTGACCCCAATCTTATTGGGCTTGGGCCCAATCCACCAAGGGTGGACTAGGCTATTTTCCAACATCTGTTGTAACAGAGCTCAATATTTCTGACGTATCTTCTAACTTTTGTTTAAATATAATTGTCTTATTATAAAAAAAAATTGATATATCCACTTTTTTTTGCCAGCAGATATAGCCATTTTTTCTACTTTGACACCAAACTTCACGGCTCCATGCATGAGCATTTTTTTCTCTTCTCCAATGACAATATGGATTTGCATCAGGAAAAATCCTCGAATCAAAACTATTATGGTTTTATCAGTTTTTACTTTTTACTGGTTTTCTTGCTTATAGAGGTAATACCATTCTATGTTTGATTTCTCTCCTATTTTTTTTGGTAATGATTTATCATTTTTATATTAACAGAGTAACAATATAAAATAGATTATATGTTTATATTAACAAATTTTAAGGGTTAATTTAATAATATAATGTCATGAAAATATAGAAACAACTTGAAAATATAGTTGGGTTGCCTAACAACCCATCTTAGGTGGACTTAGGTTGATAAAATGCCAACCCATCCAAAGAAGAGAAGGGAATGCTTATCCCCAAATGAAAGGTTTTTTTTTTAATTTTTTTAGAAAAAATATTCTATACACTAAAAATTAATTAGTTTGAGATACTGGATGATGAAAAATATTTCAGGATATTGATATTACAGGAAAAATATTTTTGAATGTTGGATTAGAAATTAATTAATTTGAGATACCGGGTGTAACGCCTCAAATTTTGATTAAGGGCTAATGTTGATTATTGAGAATGCAATTGTGAATTAGAGCGGATTATTATGTATTTTATGACAGTATTAATTAATATGCCAAAAATAAAGGAGAAATTAAAAGAAAGGAATTATTGGCTTTAAATTGGTGATTAATGGGGAAATTAATTACTAACTAAGGGGAAATGAGATGTGTGATAAAATGGCTAATGGATGGATTAAAGTAGCTAATTGGGTGTTTACTTTATGAGACCCAATGAGGAAAGAACACTTGGCAACATGTATGATGATAGTTGTTGGAGAAATCAAACGAGAATATTATTATTTTATCTCATTCTCTCTCCTCTCTTCCCTCTTTGTACGCTGAAGTAGCATGGGAGGGAGTTAGATCATCATTCTTCATCTTCTCTATCACTCAACCTCTCTCATTTTCTCTCTCTGTCTTGGTGCCATTGTTGCAAAAAAATAGAGGAAGAAAAGGTAAGGAAAATGACTTCCATTGCTCAAACTCCATTCATTAAAATTGTTCCTTGAGTTGAGAGCTACATTTCTATGGTTATAGTTTGCCATTTGGTGTTGGTTTAAGACTTTAAGAAATTGTGGAGGTTGGAGAATCAAGAAGCTCCTTTGAGAAAGTTGTTAAGGTGAGTTTAAGAGACCTTTTTATATAAGTTTTGTGCCAAATGCTTTAGCTTGGAAATTCTGGAAATTTGGCTTGAAATTTTGAAAATTAGGGTCTTGTGGTGTTTGAGCTGTTGTCATTATGGATATGATGCTTTGAGATGTATCTTGGATAGATAGAATTTGATTGAAGCTTAAATGTAAGATTTGTCACCTTTGTGTTGGTTTTGTGCATTGGGCAAAACAGGGCATGTAATTGGGTTGTGATTTTAGTCATTTTGAGGTTGTCATTGTGTTCCTTGTGAAAAATTGTATGGGAATAAGTTTGGTTATTGATTTTGGAGTCATTGGATACTTTGGTAGAAAATTGGAAATCTGTCTTGTGTGAACTCTATCCTGGGCAGTTAGTTTGCACGAAAGTTTTGAATGACCAAATGGTGTCTAAAAATTATTAAACTTTCTAGTCTTAATAAAGTTCAAATGGTGAACTGAGAATTATGCTTTGCCAAAGTTTGGGGAAAAAACTGAACTCTGTTTTGGAGCAGTGTTGAGTTTTGTGTAATTCTGGAATTTTGTGGTGATTTCTAATTATGGTCTATATTTTTCCAGTAAATAGGACTTAAATACCTTTCATTTGGCTTTGGAATCACCTTGTTTCGATTTTTCTAGAATTAGTTATGATTTTTGGAAGTTTCGCCAAGAATCAGGGAATTTCTTGACTGTGGCCCAAACCTTTCTGTCCTGATTCTGGCCACGGCCCATGGGTGGTTGGCCACGGCTAGTGACCTTCTGACCATATTTTGGCCGCGGCCCAAGGGTGGGCTAGCCGCGGCCAACCCCTGTGTTCCAGCACTAAGTTTTTGAAAAGTGATCTTCAACCTATTGTTTCCCAACCTTTTAGGGCTTTTATTAGAGGCATTTGTAGCCTGTTAAGGGTCAATTATGATAACCAAATTTAAGTGTTATGAAGTAAATTCAGTCTTGGAATAGAGTATAACTCTTTTTCTTTAATTATGATTCTAAGATTTGACATTTGCCCTACTCGGGAGAGACCGGTGCCAGAATACGCTCGGAAGGACCAAGGTAATGACTATTCTCTCATGTTGTGTATGATGTTTTGATATGCATGACTTGTCATTGAGTTTTGTGAACTGTATGTGCCATGGTCCATTACAGCATGAGCAATGCAACATGAGCCGTTTAGGGATTGACGCTGGTCATCTCTAGCTCGGCCGTTGTAGTGCCGTTGTAATCGACATAGATCTTTGTGAATTCGACCCGTGGGGCGGCGTTTGTGAATCCAGCCGTGGGTTGTGTGTTAATCTTGCCAGTATGGCTTATGTATGAAATGCTTTATATGAATCCCAATTGTGGTGAAATATGTGTGGATTGTTGTGATGTAATACAGCATGAGCAAACGTAAGGGTGACATGAGTCATATCTGCCCTTACCGCTGTAACTGCCGTTGTAGTTGCTATGTGTGTGTAATGATATGCTTTCATGTCTTGTTGTTGTGCATACTATAAGTGATTTGTTATTACGGGGATTTTTTAGAATTTTACTCTTCCAAAACAACTTTTAGATAGGGCCGAAGGATCAAAAGTAAAGCGGGTGACGAAGAGTGGGTAGAGCTACGGATTGGTAGTGTTTTGATTATTTGGTTATCATGTAAATCATTTGGATATTTTTGTTGGGAATTACATGTATATGTTGGATAGTAATTGTGTAATCCCCTTGTTATGGGAAACTTTATAGGCAATTATGCCTTGTAGACCCTTATTTAATTAATGGAACCCGAGTGTGTCGGGAATTTATGCTGTACTCTGATATGTATAAATGGAATTAACCTATATAGGCCAATTGTATATTTGTAATGTGAATATGAGACCATTATGAACATGTGTTGTAAAAGTTTTTGAAAACCCTGATTTTGAGAAATTTTACGTTGTTTAAGTCCCAAATCATCTAAGGTCTCTAATTTCACTTAATTACGTTTTTATAAATTTAATCTTGGCCTTGATCGTGAAGGAGGTCACACCGGGCGTCAAAAATATTTCAGGGTGCAGCCTATAATTTAATCCAAATAAATAAGAATACATAAAAAAAATTAAAAAATGAGTTCCTCACCCCAAAATTGAGGATGAGGATGCACTGGTCATAGATGCAATGAGCAAGGTGGACCTAGTTTTGATATGGGCCAAAATTGAGGGATGAGAGCTCATCAGATCATTTTTATTTTAAATAAAAAATCATTTTTTTTTTGAAAAAATTGTAGTTAAGAGATTATTTTTATTTTAAATTCTAGACCTATTAAAATATTTTTTTAAAAAATATAAAATTTTAAGACTCAGATCTGAATCGTTCCAATCAAATCTAATGGTCCAGATTTGATGACCTTTCCCTGCTAACAAAAAAAGTTTAGTCAGGAAACTAATTCTTGAGGTGCATGCTACCTCAAACATGTGCCTGGCCTGCTTCACCGCATCTAGTTTACAAGTTAGTTGTCTATTTTATTTGTTTATCAGCCCTTTTGAACGAGATACATGACCAATTTACTGATTTTTTTTTAATCAAGGGCTTGTTTTGCGTCACATTAGGTGATGTCAAACTGACTTGAATTTCTACAGTAAAAAATACTTTGACCCAGCATGTGACGTTTGGGATGAGTTATGAGAAAATTAGTTTTGGGTCAAAAATTAAATTAAAGCTAAAGCAACTATTTCTACTTGTCCCGATCCACAATATAAATCATTCTTAGAAAAATGTCTTGGTCTATAATGTAAGTCATTTGGAGAATAATTAATATTTATTTATTAATTTAGCCCTTGCAGTTAATGCTTAAATGTGATTTTTTGTATGTTCTCTCTCTTTTGAAACCTAATTTAATATAGGTAAAGTTGAAATTTTTTTAAAATTAAAATTTATATTTAATGAGTTAACTATCATTTCTTGGTTTTGATGAATTAGTTGAAATATCTTATATTAGAGATCGGAGGAAGTATTTTTTGGCTTTTGACTCCTGGTTTGTTTCATATTTAAGAGTGTGTTTGGATTAACTTTTGGAGAATGGAGAATAGATTCTGGAGAAAAAGTGGAGAATAGCTTCTGAAGAATAGATTTTGAGTAGAATAGCTTCTGGAGAATAGATTATGAGTAGAATAATGATTTGGGAAAATTGTGAAAAAATTCCTCATTGCCAACTTATTTGGCAAATGGGACCTTCGTGTGCAGATTATCTTCCGCGTGTGTAGATGATTTTCCCTGTGTGTAAAAATCTTCCCTATACGTGTGCAAAAATCCATTATTTAACATTAAATTTCATAATTAATACCAAAAATGAAATAAATTTGTCTATATGTAATGTTAATTAATTTAAGAGTAAAATACTCTAACCTCCCTTACATTTTGCATTAATTACACTGACCTCCCCTCTATTTTGAAAACATACACTTAAGTCCAAACCGTTAACTCCGTTAAGGATTTTTATTTTTTAATTAAAATTTATATTAAAATAAATTTTATTTACTAATTTATCTTTCATCGTTACTAATTCCTAATTTTGACTAAAATTGTTTAAGTAATTTAAGAGTTTCTTTTTCTTTTTCTTAACTTATTTTTTACTTTTGAAAATAGTTATATGTTAAATTTTTTTTCATATTAAGATAAATACTTAATTAATTTAATTAATGTAGACATAGAAAAATTAATTAAAATATGATTCATCTTATTAATAGATGCATACTAAAATAAACATGTTTATAAATGTTTGTGCAAAAAAGTATTTAAAAAATTAAAATTTAAAATTAATATAAATCATATACTGGATCAAATTTACATTATTAATAACATATTATAAATAAAACATATTTCTTTCTTTTTCTTTTTGCCTTTCATTATTATGGCATATTTATCAGTCATTTAAAAGAATACTAAATAAATAAGTTTCAATAAATATGATACAAATTTAAAAATTTTATACTATAATAAAAATAAAAAAATTTTATAATATATTGGAAATTTTGAACTTACATGTATTAGAACTATTTTTTTATATAAAAATGTATTTTTAGGCAAATATAAATATGTATTCATTTGTTGAAAAAGGGGTATTTTAGTCAAAGTAAATGTTTAATAGTCAAATTTAACGGTCAACTAACGGTTGGGTGGATGGAAATGGAATATTAAATACGTAAGGGAGGTCTCTGTAACTTGCATTTTAATTTCAAGGGAGGTCTATATGTGTTTTCAAAATAGAGGGGAGGTTTGTGTAATTTAGGTAAAACAGAGGGGTAGTCAATGTATTTTACTCTTAATTTAACCAATTTGTCTAATATAATCAAATTAGATAAATATGTCTTATAAGATAAAAGGGAGTATTAAAATTTTAAAATTCTTAAAAAAAAAAAGGGATTAAAGAAAAATCGGTGAAATTCAAAAAAAAAAAAAAGAAGAAGAAGAAGAAGAAGAAGAAGAGAGAGTGTGGTGTGGGGCCCACATTAATAAAAAGGACCAATTAGAGTGAGATGGTGGGGTCCACATATGGAAAAAAGCAAAAAAAAAATTAAATTTTCTCAAAACCATGGTTTTGAGCTCAAAACCTTGGTTTGACAAAATTTAGAGTGTTTGGATGATTTTTGCAAAACCATGGTTTGAGATCAAAGCCATGGTTTGACAAAATTTAGGGTGTTTGAGTGTGTGTTTGGATTAGCTTTTTTTAATAGCTTTTACGACTTACGAGGTAAGTGTGTGAGAGGAGTTTTATCTCGGGTTGCGCAAACCATGGTTTTCTCCTAAAATATCTTTTTTTAATTAAATCCAAACACATACTAAATCTTTCAAAACTAGCGTTTTAATATTTTATCCCGTTTGAGGGAGGTATAAAATCATTAATTAGTTAATATCTTAATAAAGTAGTTAACATTGTAAAATCCTATAAATGGAGGTCTGATTATATGGATCAAAATGTGAAGGATAGTAGGATCTTTACCCAAAAATTAAGGGAGGTTAAATTGGTCCTTATTTCTCATTAATCATAAGGTTTAGGGTTAATTGTAAAATCACCCAAAAAGGTTGATAGTTGTAATATTATTATGCCTTGTGATTCTCAAGAAGAGATTCATATTTTCTCCAATTCTAAATTTATTAACACATCCAAATGAGTTTATGTCAAAATAACTTCTTTTCAAAATAAAAATTTATCTAAATCATAAATTATATTATAGTAAGAACTAACTCTTACTGTGTGTTTGGATTAACTTTTGAGAATAGTTTTTATAATTTACAAGGTAAATATGTGAGAGAAATTTTGTCTCGACTTACGAAAAATAGCTTCTAAAACCACGGTTTGGGTGTTTCTCAAACACTCACTTATCAGTATGTAAAAGTCAGTTTTTTTTTAAAAAAAAATCACCTTTATCAATATTTATCAACATTAGTTTAGTGTGTTTTTGGATCAACTTTTAAAGAATAGTTTTTATAATTTATGAGATAAATATGTGAAAAAAAATTTATTTTAATTTACAGAAAAATACTTTTGAAATCATGTTATCCAAATACACACAGTTTGATAACCATGGTCATGATCGGTTTTGCCCTATCACTACAGAACGTCTCTGTCCTTGGCTTAGAAACCGAATAGAAAATTAACTTTTTTAAAAAACGAATTTCTTTTTTTGCCATTTTTTAAAAACGAATTCGTGATGGCTTTCCCGCCATTAACGTTAAACTACAAGACTATGGGCAGAAAGGGTGTATATCACAGGCTCGTTTTGCACTATCCAATGCATATTTGTTTGGGTTACCTACTCTCTTGAGCTTAGTCATGGGTTACCGTTACCTGATCACTCTAACTAATTCCATCGCATCAAAATACAGTGCTCCTCTCACCCTATTTATAAATTAGAGCAAATGTTTATTTTATTCTTTGCATCATTAAAATATTTATATAAATGTATACAATTTTATTACTTATTTACTATTATGTTGATTGGCAGAAAAAAAATTACTATTATGTTGACTTTTTCTTTTGATAGGGTATATTGTATGTAGAATAAGAATAAAATTAAAAATTGTTAAATTTTAAAAATAAAGTTAACAAGGTTTAGGTTTATTTTAGTCTTTGTAGAACATGTTGAAAATACCTTAAAATAGGACAAATGGAGTATTTATTTGACAACACTTAAAATAAATATTTTTACTGCTGGCAAAAAAAATAAATAAATATTTTTACATCTTATGAGATTATTTTTTCTTCTCTACATGCATGGAAAAAATATTTTTACGTGATGTAAAATTTCTAACACTTGTTTATTTTTATTTTGTGTTGAGTCAAATAAACAAGTTGCGCTAATATTTTATTCTTCCCTCTTGGAGGACATCTCTCTCTCTCTCTCTCTCTGCATTTCAAATTTCAAATTCCTAATTTGGGTTTTCTTTTATTTATTTTTCGTGTCCGGGGCATTGGGGTAATAAAATCAGAATCCTTCTAACATCAAGTTTGGTTTTTTAAGTTGCATTTCATCAGCGTCTTCTCTGACTCTATCTTTCTCTTCTCCTTTACGTGTGTGTTCAAGGTTTGAGAAGGCACAGATGATATGGAAAATGGTACGTTCTTCTTCTTTTTTCTTTCTACTCTTTCTCTACGTCTTCTTCATCGCATCCAACAATGTCTGTGCACAAGTTGGTTTTGTGAAAATTTTAGAGTATCTTAGTTATACATTTGTGGATTTCCAGAGTTACTCAAGAAATCACAAGCTCTTCTGAGCCTGAGAAAAAGAAAACGAATTGGTTCAACAATGGCAAAGAGGTATGTTTTACTATGATCATCCCTCTACTCATGACGTTGCTTAGCTTTTTCATCTAACCATGACTCGCTTTGTTGTTATTGATGCTTCACATGAGGAAGATAAGGAAAGTATTTGGGTGATGGATGAATGGTTTCAATGTTTGGTAGCCCTTGTCATGTCTTTTAATTCACAGAAACAAAAAGCTATTAACACTATAGGGATGAAAATGGAACATCATTTGTGGGGTTTTTGGAGCTCAAATTACACCAAACGCCTCTTTTAAGACTTTCTTATGCGTGAGCTTGTAAGTCTAAACTCTCTCTAAAAGGTTTCATGGGTGTAACAAGTTCAAAACTTGGGCTTTTTTATTTTTAATTTTGGTTTCCTTTTTCAGATCGCCTTTTAATATATGATATATCACTCCATGGTCTCTGTTTTTCCGTTCCTCTCTGAGGCATCCTGCGTTTTCTTCCTCAAGCTAGATAGCTTATTATATTCATAAACTCATACTCTCCCAGTTCTAAATGTAAGAACTAATTGAGAGGTTTGTTTTGATATTAAATGTAAGACCTCAATCTATCTTGCCTCTCAATTTTATAAATTTTGTTCTCAAAGTATCATATATTAAATTGTCTTTTAGGGATACCAACACATATTTATTATAACTAACAAATTTAATTAATTTCTTTAATATTTATAAATTAGTTATCTTTCTCCTATATTTATGGATGAAGGGAAAATCATCTTATTCAACAAATATATATAATTAGTTAATTATCACTGGTGAACCCACTGGTTTGGACAAGGTTGAAGGTAGGGATGTTTTTTCATGTATACAAAACTGAATGAGCTCTGATGTTATTTGTCACATGGGAAAGTCTCGTATTGAAAATTTTATTGGTGAGAAGAACTTGATAAATTTTTATATTCAGACAATGCAAGTACTTTGCAAATTTTGTACATAGATTACTAGTATTATGATTTAGGTCATTCTCAACAATAAAAATTGCAAGATGGGACTTTTCCCCAATTTCCTCTAAAGTTTGTTGAAAATATACATTATTAATGTACTAATTAATTAGATTACTAGATGAATCTTGTATATTGTGTAAGATTTCAAGCATGATTTAGATATAGTGTGATTTATTATGAAAATAATACTAACTATTAAGTTAATCATAATTTAAGAATAATCACTTATTATAAATTTGTGTTTAATGTTGATGCTGATTGATGATTGATATGTTAGTTTAGATGTGTTATTTGGTTGGTCTGTGTTTTTTTTTTTTTTTTGCCAACGGTTGGTCTGTGTTGATATTTGGTATTGCAAGAAAACAAATATATATATCAGCGAACACATTTTTTGAATTTTGACTCCAAATATTATTAACGTTTTTCTCAAAATATAAAACACTCTTTGTTGCTTGAGGTCATTAAATCAAAGGGTCCTAACATATTCCTCGTCTGTTCAACTTGTTGTTCCAGCCATTTTCAGTCAAAAGAAGATATGGGCGCTATTAAGAAATCCAATTTGAAGCCAAGATCTTCATCCACTCTTCTAAAGGCCTCTCTCTGGTGTTCTTTTCTAATTTCCAGATTTTTTTTGTCATGTTTCAAATACTACAATAAAACCATATATTGCGTTATTTCAGGTAAAGAGAGGCAGAGTACAAAAGAAGGTAAAGACACAAACACTATAATGATCTTCAATAATGATAGTAATTTACTTATCTAGAATGAGATAATTTATGTTTTCAAGTATGCTTGCTATATGGAAGAAGAAAAATGGGATTTATCCATGATGAAATTTTATTTTTTGGGGAACTTTTGTGATGTGAACAAGTAAATAATGATAGTTATAACAAATTACCAAGCTAAATAAACTTTTACTTAATTCCATCATATATATTCATATCACTAGCTCTTCCCAGAGGTTAGATAGATAGAGTATAAACAACAGTTTTTATTTACCATGCATGAGGTGTCTTATTGGATAGAAATTTGAACAGGTTACAAGTAAGAATGTAGAAAGAGCTTTGAGGTCAGTTAAGTAATTACTCACTAATTGCTACATAATCTATTATGATATTCTACCTCCTTAATATAAGATCTCTTTCATAGTGCTACGAATGAGATCTTATATTAAAGACTGGAGGTAAAACTGTAGAATATATAAGACAATGACTCCACTTTTTTACTTGTACTCTACGTATTTGTATAGGGTAAAGAGATCAACCATTGATTATGAGTCTCATGCTTTTGAGCGAGCGAAAGAGGTTCAAGCAAATCTATCCAATGAATTTCCAAGCCTTATCAAGTGCATGCTCCCGTCACATGTTTCTGGTGGATTTTGGCTGGTAAACTTCCTTAACATGAAACTTAATTGTCGTTTTTTTGTAAGTGCTTGTCATGTTTTTATTGAGAAACAATTGATAACAAACACATGTGATGTACAAGAATGATGCACTCAGCACTAAATTTTGTTATGGCAGGGTCTTCCTAAACATTTCTGTGAAATGCATTTGCCCAAGGTTGAAACTATGATTGTTTTGGAAGATGAGAATGGAAGAGAATATGAAACAAAATATCTTACCGAGAAGGTGGGCTTAAGTGGTGGATGGAGAGGCTTTTCCATTGCTCACAATTTACTTGAGGGGGATGTTTTAGTTTTCCATTTAATCCAGCCTCGCAAGTTCAAGGTAATAGTTTTACAATTATGAGTAAAATAAGGGCTAATACAATGTTTGATACTCATAATTCGCTCTCATTTTGGTTTTGGCCTCTATAGTTTTAAACCATAGGTTTTGGCCCCTTAAGGAGTAAACTGGACCCAGTTTTTATAATATATATTGACTAATGTTTTAGACAGAAAGAAACTTGAAGGATTGAAAGTTATGGTTTAAAACCTTAGAGACCAAAATCACGATGAGGGCAAACTCTAATGACCTAACATTAGAGGTGGTAATATGGTTCGGGCTGGTGGGTTTGAGCTAACCCACCACGGGTTGGGACTATATGGGTTCAGGCCCAAAAGGACCGCATCAATATGGTTTGGCATAATCCATAACCGTTGTGTTGGCGGGTTGGACGGGCTAACCTATATTTTTTTTTTTCAATTTTTTTTAACAATATACTAACATTGTTTTTTTTATACAATAAGATTGTTTTTTCTACACACCTAAACATAACAAAATTAAAAATACATTGCAAATTTAAGAGAGTTGAGACTGATTTCTGAGACTGAGAGTGTGAGCCATGAGAGAGACAGGGAGTGAGAGACTGTTTCAAGAAAAAAAAAAAAGAGAGTTGAGCAAGCTGAGGAGTAAGGACTGAGGAGTGGGAGTACTGGATTGGACTTTGGAGTGACGGTCTTGGACTATTGGGGATTGGGCCTTGGCTAATGGCTCTTCCCTCTTGGTTTTTTTTAAATATGGGCCAACTCGCCAACTCAGTGGTCCAACCCGTCACGAGTTGGGACCATATGGGTTCAGGCTCAAAAGAACCGTATCAATATGGTCCCAGTTTTGTAGAACCCAAACCGCCCAATTTATCTGGTTGGGCGGCTCGGCCCACGATCCCAACCCATATTACCACCTCTACCTAACATTATATTAATTAACCCAAAAATTAATAAGTGAGAACTGAGTCAGATTGGTAATCTTTAGCGTCTTTTATGTCTGAAGGTGTACATCATAAGATCTCAAGGGACAAACGAAGTGGATGTTGCGCTCGGCCTTCTATATTTAGATGGTTGCATGAAGCAACATGGTTCTAGTAAGTTTCCTATGATTCTGATTTCTTTGTTTACTTTTGACATTGCTATGTTTCTAATTGCCTTTTGTCGATCTCATCTTTCTAGATGTTCCTGAAGAAAACGATCCAAGCAATGGCACAATGATATGTGATGCTGACGTATCGCCATCAGATCAAATCTTTCTAGATCTTCCTCAAGAAAACGATCCAAACAAGAGCACAATGATATGTGACACTGACCTACCGCCATTAGATCAACATGAAAATACTAGTGATCTAGATGAACATCTTGGCTCTGAAGTTTTGAATGGGATTAGATTATCAGAATCTTCGATCTCTTTCGAAGAAGTCACTAGTATTGAGAAATTCAGCATTGTGGTTAATGGTCTGGTACTTGACTCAGAATTATCCAAACACCTCAAGACCAAGTACTATGAGCTTTGTTGTAGTCAAGAGATGTTTCTCCATGAGCACCTTCTTGAAGGTCAGAACTGTAAACTTGTGGTTGGAATGATATGTGAGACCATTAATATTGCTGATGCCATTAGAGCCAGCAAGATCACAACCTCATTGCATAGTTTTGAAGTGTGGTATAGATCTTTAAAAGGCCTTGAAATCTTTGGCATGAATGTTAGTTTCTTGCTTGCTAGGCTAGAACAACTCATGAGTTTGGCTTCAAAATCCAAGAGGTACACGGAGACAAGAATTAAACAAGACAAAGCTAAAGAGGAAAAGGAAGTTCTTGAACTAAAGCTTGAGGAAGTGAAAGAGACCATTAGTAGACTTGATATTGAGCTTGACACCCAAAATCTGAACCCTGAGAGGTTGGAGGCTGAGTTTGAAGATCTGTCTAGTACTCCTTGGTGATATGGTAAAGATGATTTCTCACGTTTTATAAACATGTAAGCATCTGAATTTTGTCTTTTGGTAAAAGTTGAGCTTAGGCTTAGAAAGTTCTTTGTATTAAATGTGAAGCTCTAGGTTACTCACTAGCAAAGTCAATATCATTTAGTAGTATATTCTTTTGGTCAATAGTATGTATTCCTGAATGCCATGTCTGGACATTCCCGTTAGAGAACTTTGCAGTATAGGAAATGTATATCAATGATAAGCATTTTATAGATCTTGCTGTAAATGTAATTAATTATATCCTTCAATTTAATGGATACAGTAAGCTGTGTCTTTCGATTCTCTAGGATATTTTGATGCAGGAAAATATTGATGTTCGATATCGTTGATTATATCTACAAGCTCTTCACTCTTTACTTTATTCTTATTTGTTTTCTTTTGGAATGAATGTCAAATTGTCAATACATAATATATATATAAAATAATTCGTTGCATCATTTATGTGATTTGGATGATTAAACTAGTCACCCCAACAATATATTTATTTGGATCAATAAACTTTTGTTTATTGTAACAACTTTTCAATTTCTATAATATATGACAAAATTGAAATCTTCACTCAACATGATTCAAATTTGTGTTTCAATAATCTTCTTTTTAAGTGTGAGTTATACATATACAGTTTTCTTATTTATATATTAGTTCTTTTGGAATTATATCAATTTTGTTATTAGTTCTTTAGAAACTATATTAATAATTTTTTTTTTCTGTTAGGTAAAATTCTCCAAGAACTGTCATATGGTTTTTTAGGAATTGCTATATATTATTATATCTCTATATAGTTCTTCAAAAATTATCTTCTCTATATATTCAATATCTCTTTGTTGAAAAAACATTATTTTAGGAATTGACCATATATGAATGAACATTGCAAGTTTGGAGAATCTCTATTACTTTTCTTGTGATTTAAATGTACATAAACACTAGTCTTCAGGACCATTACAAAAATCTCATCAAATATATGGTGCTATGCTTGAATCACTAACAATTTGGTATAAACTATTGGCCTTCAGGATTATATCATTCATGCTGATAATATGTCATAAATAAAAGGGAAAGAGGAAAGACGACAAGAGACATATAATATGAGAGTAAGAAAGGAGACTCTTATTCACTATCAATGTGTATTTAGTACTATATACCACATACCCTTTGTTTATAGGCACAACTTTATAGAATCAATACCTACATATTTGATGACAATAAGAGATAACTGTGGGATATTGGAAATAATAGAGATAACTTTACACAAATATCATATTTATAACACACATAAAAATGTTCATAAGCATCCACAATATTATAATTTCGTCACTTAGACATATTATGTTGTCCCCTTTAATGGATCCACAATTATTTACATATAAATCTTACCCTATAAGATAGTGCACACAACAATTCTTCTTAAGGAGATCATAATATTTACGGATATAATAATGTAGTCTTCCTTGTACATTCCCATACAATTTCAAATAACTTTCAAATATAAGAAGTATTTAGATCAATTAAATAAATCATATAGAGAGTATTTAGATAGTAAAAAAATTTAAATAATTTTGAGAAATATAAATAAAAGTAGGATGTATTACTCAGTAAAAAACCTCTTATATTTAACCACACGTCGTCCTCCTCCTTTTTCTCTCTTCTTATTTCCCTCACTTTTTCTTTTTCTCTTTTGCTTCATGTGTTTCATTGGGAAACTTAGGGATATATATATATATATATAGAATATTTCTTGCAAAGGAGTTAATCCTAGTGAGCATTTACTAATAATATGTTTGGCACATTTAAAACTTTCTAATCTTTATTCTGAATTTGGGGTATTAGTTGCGCCCCCCATAGTTGCACCCTCATTTTAGGGACTTTCCCAAATATATTTTTTGTAACTCTTTTAGATAATTAAATTCTACACAAAATAGATAACATTTTGATATTTTATGGGTAAAAAATGAATCTATTTTCAATTTTTTTATGATTTTTTAAAGACATTTCAAAAAAACGATACTTTTTTTTCATTGTAAGCACTTTTTTTAAAAATATCTTTAACAAAATCATAAAAAATTAAAAACAGGTCCATTTTTCACCCATAAGATATTAAAATGTTGCTCATGTCGTTTAAAATCTAATGATCCAAAAAGTTATGAAAAATACATTTAAGAAGGCTTCCAAAATAGGGGCGCATGAGAGAGAGAGCAGCTGTGGAGGTGCAGCTAACACCCCATAACGCTTTATTCTGCTTCCTTTCCAACAAGATCTTATCCATTTCCTATTTGTTCTCCAAACTTTCTTATGCATTGCTTCCCTGCTAATGACATCATCGATTGATTCATATTCTATATTTGCTTAACCCAGGAATACACACGCACATGTGCGGGAAAAAAATTTTACACGCGCACAGTTTCTCTCTCTCTCTCTCACACGCACACACACACATATTCTAATTTTAAAATTTATCATTTATTATAACAAGAAAGAGATTTAGAAATTTATTTTTATATCAAGCCCTAAAAGTTCCTATCAATTCACTCAATTATAATTTGGATTTATACTATTGTAGTATACATTTTTGGGAAGTTACAACTAAGAAGTTGTTGATAAGGAGTTAAATGATCCCACACTTATAAAGAGGAGAATTCGAGTTCACCTCTCCAGTTTACATTATAAGTTTAGAAAGACGAAACCCTTGATAAAAGAGAAACTATTTTTATATTAATTAAATCTCTTCATAAAGAAATATCGCCCACTTAATTGCAACTACTGTCCGCAATAGAGAGAGTAGGACTTCAAACCTTCCTTTCCTGTTTGGCTGAAAAACTGAATGCATTTTTTTTTTTAATTACTAATTAACGGCATGAGTCTTGAGGCTACATGTGGGATCATATCATTGGCTCATTTTGCACTGTCCAATACTTCTTTAGTCCTATTTAGTATTTACACAGGATAAACATAATAAGTTTATTTTGATCCTAATTATAATTAAGTTACATCATTAAATTTTTTATATGAATGTGTAATTATACCTTTCATTATTTTTATTTATTATTATTATTATTATTTTGTTTTCAAGGTTATAGTATATATAAAATTATGTAAAATTAGAAATTTATTAAATTTTAAAGAAAAGTTAATGATGTTTATATTTCTTTTATTTTTATGAAACATGCAAATGGCAAATATAAATACTATGTTTGGTTTGAGGAGAGGTTGGAGGAGGGAAGGTTTTAATGTTATCAAGGACCAAAAATTAAAATATGAAGTTTCAATTACAAAATTAACCCTGATCTGACTTCCTATATTTCTTTAGGAAAAAGAAAAAAGAAAAACTCCCTATATTTTCTCTAATCTCATTTCAACTATTTGATGCCTTGATGGTTCGTTATTAATTGACAAAAGACAATGAAAGAAGCAGATTTTGGCAGTTTATTTGGGAAGTTATTGATGAAGAATTTTTAGATTTTGTTTTTAATTTTTATAACATTCTTTTTCAGGTGCATCCGGTTTGTTTAATTAATTTTTTTTTGACAAATATTTAATGATTAGAATATCCTTACCCTTATATTAAAATAGTTATATTCAAAATTACATTAAATATCACAACATCAAATAATTTAAAATATAAAAATTAACAAAAAAATTTATTTTTTAAGGTAAAAAATAAAAAATGGATTAATTATATTTAAATTAAATATAATAAAAAAATAAATTATAAATTATTGATAAATAATCAAAATCTATAAATTATTTAAACCGATATTTTGCACTGTTAATTCTTTAACTAGTCAAACATATAGATGTATTTTTTCAAGAGAAAAAATCAGCCCAAAATCACATTCCTTATCATTAGAAATTTCTTAGAACTTAGAAGGAAAGAAAAAGCTTTTTAAGGTGGGAAATACATTTTAATTATTTCTAGATATCATTTCATGTTTTAAAATATTTATATTAGTCTAACATGAACAAGCTTAATGGGTTGAATGGTCAAAAACAAAAGAAAACCAAAAGGAAAGGAGGGAAAGTAACTCCTAGTTAACGTTGAGTTGTAAGGGTAACTCTACAGAAAAGAGAATCTCTCAAGTTAACTATATCCTTAGGTGCAAAAAATAAATAAAATAAAGAAAAACCAGTTAACTGCATCTCCCTGATATTACTATATTAGTTTACATTAATTCACAATCTTATAATACCCATCTTTGTTCTACTCTTTTTTTCTCCTCCTTTTTTTGTTCTTTATTTACTGGTTTAATTTATCAAGCTCTCTTGTGGCGTCCAAACTCCAAATGAAAGCCAAATATGTAATTTGTTCACCAAAGTTTGCTTTCCCACACCATAATACCCATATCCCTGCTACTCTGTTTTCACACCTCACTCTTGCTTCAAATCACCAAGTCCTGAAGTGATTGTTCTTTAATGCTGGGGTCAGAAGAATGCCAATAAGTTATTAACATGCCAACATAATTTAGGGCCAGTTTATTTAATTACTCCCTCCGGTCCTAATTATAGGATATATTTACCTAGCTTTGGAGAAATTAAGGATAGTGGTTAAATTAGTTAATCATATTTATTTTCCTAAAATATCCTCATTTAAAATTTAAAATGACATATAATTACATTGATTTTCTATTTTTTCTTGTACCTCTCTTGCCTCACATACGACTTCTCCAAGCTCTCACATAATCCGGCGTCGTCAATCTCCCTCAACAACTTCTGATATACTCTTATTAAATTATTCTTGTGTTTAATTATTATTGAGAAAGTATCAATAGAGGGTATTTTGGGAAGAAATTGATAAAAATTAGAACTTTGTCCTATAATTAGGACCAAAATCAACTCTCAAATGTTGTCCTATAATTAGGACCGGAGGGAGTATTTTTTTTAAAAAAAATTGATTTTAATTGGGGGAGTAAGGAGTTCCTGGAAATTGTGATAAATAATTTACTCAATTTTCATACCCACGCTTGTTCACCAATGAGTTATGAATATGTCAAACGTAATTTTGGGTTCGTTTGTTAAAAATAAAAAAAAAAACTTTATTTTTGGTTGACAAAATTGGAGGAAAGTTTGAGCTAAATAATTCATCTTTAGCTTATTTTGATAAGATATAAATTATCAAAGCTGTGACACGCAATAACTAGTTATGATTTTCCCATTCACAAAAGTATAAAAGCTCCTTTTTTCGCAGTTACTATATATCATATTCACATTAGTTAGTTTATGACAGAACATTTATGGACACCATATATTCAAATGATTTCTACATTGGTCTTGTAAAATCTTTTCATCTGGCCCTATCACAATCTAAATGATTTTCCTTCGGCGGCAGTTATTTTGAAATGGGAGAAAAGTTTCAGTTTGGGTTCAACAGTAGAGGCCACAGGGAGTGATGGAAAGGAGGAAGAACAACATTTGGTGACTTTGTTCCTCGGAATGCTTTATATAGGTTGGCCACCTCTTGTCGTCGAGAGACCAGAATATCAAGCCATTCTCCATCCAATGCCTCTGACATCTTTAATATCTGTTCCATTCTCCAGTGTACAACAAAATGCAAAAAAATATCGTTTGACAACATGTTCCTAGCTAATGTTGTCAATGTCTTCTTGCGAATAACATTGTGGATTATTGAAGTGCTGCATGGTTGAAACACATTATAATCAACAGTAGCTTATAAACATCAGTTACAGTAAGAAAACTAGAATGGTAAATATATAATTACCGTGTCTAGTGAGTGAACTTGGTTAAGTTCAATGATGTCATACATATATCCCATAATGTAATATCCACATTCTTTGTCATCTCCAAGTTGACGACGGTACTACAAATCAGGAAATAAAAGTAACCAAAATTTAAAAGAGCAAGAATGAGATACACTAACAATTTGTACATTAATGTTTGAAATTGTTTACTTACATTTGGGCGTAGCAATTTGGTGTTCTTTTCTCCAATGATATGATACATCTCAAGGGCTCTGTACATGCAAGAAATTTAGTTTATTGACTAGTAACACTGCTAGCTAGAGTTTTACAAAACAATACTTACTCAGTGAATAGTTTTTCAATCTCATTGCCTTGTTCTCTTCCCAATGAATCAAACCAATAAATGATTTTTGACTCTGGGCAAATAGCACATAAAGTCCAATGGTTCCTACGTATAGTTTATCAATTAATGATTATAATATCAGAAAAAAGTATTCACATTTTAATAATGAATGAACTTATTACCCTTCTAGAATTGGTTCAAGCCAACATTGCTTATTGCCTTCCTTGATAGCACTTCCAATGTAAGATATTTTATCTTCTCGCGTATGGCCTACGCTTTGAACAGCATTTGGACACAAAAATCCAAATCTATCATCAATTTCTCTATTGCAGCAAAGGCTGTTGGCAAATCTATCAAATTGCAAGCCATGCGTGGAGTTGTAAGAGAGAGCTAAATGCATAGATATGTTAGGCGTTAGGCCTAGAAAATAAAATAAAGTTACGTACTTGACAAAGACTTGGATAATGGCTACGCACAGCTCTTGCATGCTTAGGAATTCCATGACATCTTGTTTGGTAATAATGATATCATATTCCAATTGAGAACCCACAATCCCAGGATACATATAAATTGAGATAGGAAAGGTAAGTCTCTGTGTCTTACACATTGCAGATAGTCGTCTTAGCCCGTCAATGTCCCAAAAAGCATGTGAGTGTGTATGTTGCCGCTCACTTTGGGATAGGGAGAAAGGGTTAGTTGTAGCAGTAGTGTCACCTTCTATAGTGTAACATAAACACAGTGCAATATAATATTAAATTACATTAAATTATATTTAAAAAGAATGTGGATAACACTATACCTTGATGATTAGTGAAGAGATCTGAACATTGAAAAGGATCAGTGAATCGGATATTTTCTATATTGGTTCTCCCATCTCTGACTACATAGATTCCACTCTCTTTTACTGTATTACCTTTGAACGGTGAAGACGGTGAAGAGAAACAAATCTTTGCATGTTTCCACTGACCTTGTGCATATGATTTATTCATTTGGAATTTCCAAATATAATCTACAATTATATGATCCTCTTTATATCCCGTGTAAAAAATCAGAAACCTTTTAGTATATGCCTCTTCATTAATGAACACTTCTCTTTTGACTTCAACATCCCCTTCCGGTTCAAGAATAGCACAAATAATAAGATAAGTTGGGAAATATTGGTCCAAAAACCAAAAAGAAATGGATGGCCCTTTGCTACAGTGATCGAACCATTCTGGGATGCTTCCTCCTGGCACATAAAAATGTCTTCGTTCAAACGTATATTGTGCTAGTTCAAACATAAAAAATTCATTGTTGATCGGTATTACAGATGCAAGTAATTCCTGTGAATCAAAAGAAATATTGAGAAGCAAAACAAATGAAGTCATATACACTCAATAGATGTGATTAAGGTAAGAAAACTAGAGAGTGAAATCAACCTTACTCAACAATAACTTTCTCGACTCTGAACTCAACGATGTGCAATCTCTAGCACTCAATCTCGTTATGCTAGGTGGGAGCTTTTCCACTTCTATCAGATGCTCGCATTCATCAAGCACAAGTTCAAACAAGTATAGGCAATCTTCTATGCCTGCGGGTAAAATTGTGAAATCACTACCCGTCAGGTCCAAAAAACGAACATTGGAGAATTTGGCAAGATAAATCCTAAGGTTCTCATTAGATATATTACATCCTTCGAGCTCAAGGAACCATATGTTTGAATATATTATTGACTCCACTTCCATAATAAGCTCTTCTTTGAATCCTTCAACATTTATATGTCGAAGTGCTGGCGACAAAAAGGTGCTACTTGGTAGCTTCATTGATCTCACTCTAGAGTTCGTTTTAATTTCCACCGAACTAAGTTTAGTAAGATTTTCAAATGATGGAGGCAATTGATCTATACCAGTTTCTTCCAAATTCAAAAGGGATATTTTCATTTCCCTTGTTACTATTTCTGGAAAGAAATTCAGATTCCAGCAATAGGCAAGATCCAAATCAACAAGAGAGGGTGTATTCAATTCACTTGGAAAAGTCCTAAGCTCGGTACATCTGCTTACATCCAAGGTTTCAAGTTTTGCTAACTGTCCAACTGAATTATCAATCTCAATCAGATTTCTGCAATCACTAAGCCGTAACTCCTTTAAACTTGGGAGGCCAGATAAATTAGGTATCTTATCAATATATTCGCACCGTGAAAAGTTCAAAACACTCACATTTGACTTCTGCAATATCACCTGCATTAACCAAAACTATACAAGTCTAATTAATTAAACAAATGAACAAAATACAAGCTAGAAAGCCAAAAAAAATACACATAAGAGTAGGGAAGCTTGCCTTACTAACTATTTCCATTATTGAATTGAAATTACTACAACTCATATCGAATTCAACAAGATCCTTTGGACGAAAACCATGCGGCAAAATTGATGAAGGATATCCTCTCCATCTCAATACTGCTAAACTATTAGGGAGGTATTTGGGGCCTTGTGAAAATTTTGCATTTTCAAGAATAAGAATTTTGAGATTCTTCATACTCTTGAAGGCCTTCCCATTCCAATCAATTTCTATGCATTCGGAGCTTTGAACTTGAATTATGATAATAACTTCACTTGTTCCCTTTTAAACCAAAAATTAAAGAAAATAACAAAACATTAGCAATTTGATATATGTATCATAGTAAATAGAAAGAAAAAATCAAACATTTGAAGTGAATGATATGTTAAAGGTTTTCATGCTATAGTTATATGAATAATAAATAATGATAAACATATTGTAAAACAAAACGATGAATATTTTCCCAATGAAAATCAAAACCACACGACTAAAAGCACATAGCAAACAACTCAAATAGATCAGGCCATGCAATATTACTTAAGTCTTTATTTTTTTAAAAAAATATTTTTCTTGCGAGTATACTAGTCAATGAGTTCAAGTATATGCATTCAGTACTTTAGGCCAAAAGCATTGGTTGATAACCTTTGGTAACATTTCGGAAATAAATGAAAATATCAATACTAAGTATGTCCCACACCTATATCAAATAACTAACACAATTACCAAACAAAAAATATAACAAACAGGGACAAATCTAGAATGTAGAAGGGGGCACATTGCAAACAAAATATGGGATGAGAGTTAAAATCTATTTTGTAAACTTCTAAGTTCTAACGAACAATTTTGAACAAAAAGTATTTCGTTGAAACCTTTTGATAATCTTAAAGGCTTCTCAATCACCATTTATTTTAGATAAAACTTAGGTATTTAAACTTATTTAATTGATGTAATTAAATTTTAGAAAGTAGTTTTTAAATTTTAAATACACTGATAGTTTTGAGAACAAAAATGAGTACAAAGTTAAAGAAATAATTGTTTCTAATTCGAATAGACAAAAGTACCATAAAAATATAAGTTTTACTGTATACATTCTGACTTTAATATCATGATGCTAACTTCACTTCATTTGTGCCCTTATAAACTACTGTATAAATGATAACAAAATTTTATCAATCATTGATGAAAAAACGTAGTCATGATGAGAAGCCATGTTACAGTACCAGCAGACAAACTCTAATCACAGCTCATGCATAGCAATATATCATTTGATATCTTTATTTATATATTATTATTTTGGTTTCTCAAATGTTGACCAATTTGGCATATTTTAAATCAACATTTTATGAACAATTTTTCCTTTAAAATGATGATTTTTTTTTTTTTTTGCGTTTATGTTTTAGCCAACATATATTTAATCAAAAAGTAAATATTGAAACTATTAAATACTAGAACCATAAAAAAAGTGAGAAATCCTTATTCAAAATCAAAACCACGCAATATTAAAAACAACAAACCAAACTTCAGAAATCAATCAAGTCAAGCTTTGGGTTTATCTTATCAAGGTTCCTTTCATCTGGCCATCTCTTATTTTGAACTCTAAGCATTATCTTTCTATAACATTTTTTTTGCCCGACATTATCTTTCTATAACATAACCAAATAAGTATGCATCTCATCAAATATCAATTGTAATACCAGCAAGAAATTATGTGGAAAAAAAATAAAATTATGAGGCAAACAAGAAAAAGTAGATTATTTCAGTTAGCGTCAAACTTACTTCATTTTCTTCCAAAATACGACGAATATCTTTATTTGACCATAACCTACTGCGTTTTCCAGGATCTTTTCGTGATGCTTGATGAACGATCTCTCTTCCCATATCTTATACTAGATCATGCATTATAATACGGTAGTTCTCTTGCATCCCAAAACATTTCTCAATCTTTACAATCTTTATGAGGCATTTGTCTACCAATACTCGTATATGATAATCAGCTGGATCAAAATCATGGACAATTCCCACCATCTTTTTGACATATTCCAATCCTCTTCTATTATAGAATCAAGCAATATGAAGAAAAGCTTCTTTTTCATACTGTTGCAAGCCATCATAGCTTACTTTTAATATCTGTTCAATCTTTTCATGAGGGGTTCTTTTGCGTTCATTTAACATAGATTCCCACTCTTACATTTTTATCATGCAAGTCAGAGCCTATTAATTCAAGGGCTAGGGGAAGACCGCTGGCATAACTTATCACACGCTCCACAACATCCTTGTATCTTGGATCATAATCAACTTGCTTCTTTCCAAAGGCCATCCAACTTAACAGATCAAGAGATTCTTCATGATTTAATCCCTCCATGTCATATTCTTTCAACCCCATGAATCTTAAGTAAATGTAAATCCCTTGTTGTTATAATGATCCTGCTCCCAGAACAAAACCATTCACATTCCCCAGCCAACTTCTGTAACTGCCCTCGTTCATCTACATTATCAAGAATCAAAAAAGTTTTCTTGCCTTTGAGTGTTCGTTTTATGAGTTCAACTCCTTCATCAATGTCTTCAATCTCTATCGTCTGCCGTAAAAGTTTTGAAAGCATTTTGGCTTGCTGTTGCTGTAGGCCATGTTTTGCAGATTCTCCTTTGATATCATTGAGAAAGCGCAAATGATCAAAATGATTAGCAATTGCATTATACACAGCACGTGCTATTGTTGATTTACCCATTCCTCCAGTTTCACAAATTCCTATCATCAAGACCTTATCATTTGACCCAAGTTGCAATAGAGAGTTTATTTTTTCCAAGCGAGAAGTTAAACCAACCGGATATTCGGCAACAGTGAGGGGGTCCTTTTGATTATCCTAAGGATGTTTTTCACAATCTCGTCAATGAGTTCATGATCATTTTTTTTGCTGGAAAGCAAAACAAAAATTTCAATCAATTCTAATTTAATCCATCCAATTCATTTTTCATATGCATGCATAATAATTGTAATAATTTTCTTGTAATCCACCATAGAAACTAGCTGGGTACAAAATAAAAAACAAAATAAAACTTGTGAATAACCTTGGATCTTGTGTTGAGCCACTAAGATCAGCTACTTCAAGTAGTGCTTGCTTCCAATTTTTCATCTTTTCTTCATCAGCCCTTGAGTCTTGTTCATGCTTATCTAGTGCTTGTCCATATCTCTCTCTTTGATCGTACATCAGAAGGCTCCACACCATAAAAAATTGGCCAAACTTTTCGTCCATCTCTCATAATACATTGATAGATTTGGACTAGTTCGTTCAGACAAAATTGTGAGGAAGCATACCCCTTAGAAAATACAACAATGGCCATCCTAGATTCTTGGATTGCTTTAAGAAGCGTTGGTGTAATTTCATCCCCTTTTTGAATTTCCTTGTCATCAAAGAAGGTGCGAACTCCATTTTGATTGAGAGCATTATACAGGCTTCCGGTGAAACCATAACGAGTATCTTTACCTCTAAAGTTGAGGAAGACGTCGTAAGTCCATTGATAGTGCGTCGAAGAAGATATTTCTAGGCGTTCTGTCATAGTTGCTGGTACTGGAGACAGAAATGAAAATATCAGAGTAAATTTAGAACGAAACATGATCAAGTGCACTGCGATGATATAACACACTCTTTAAAAGAGGAAAACAACAAGGATCTAGTTGATTTTACCATGAAAATAATAGATATTGCCAATAACAGAGCAGTATGAAGTGTACCCTAAAGCAAATGGAACTAGCAAGGAAAAAGTAATTAGTTGAGTTATATTATAGCTTTCGTGAATACTTTTGGTATACATTTGAAGTTTAGTTTATTCGCTGATATAATATTGCACGAAGGATTTAAGTAAGAAAAAAGTGTCTATCTAATTAAAAATAAAAATGAAGCCTTAATGGGAGGAAATAGGATTATTTTAGTTTATTCGCTGATATAATATTGACCGATTTTCATCGAATGATTATTTTTGGATAAGATCTTGCTGTATAGTTGGCTTAATGGGATTTACTAAAATCACACGATCCAAATGAAATCCCCAACAATTTTGGATCTGGGTTTACACCACACCACACTCCCAATGCTTTATGAGATACGTGAGTATTGAATCCAATTCCTCAGTGAGCTCAATTAATAAGAAGACCAAACACGGATTAGAGTGAAAAGGACAACAACATGAAAGAACAGAGACAGAAACAATTACCGTGTTAACGTTGGATGAGAGTTGCTGTGCTCAGGGAGAGTAGAAATTTTTCGCAGCTCACTTTGGCCTTGGCGTACACTAGAGGTGGTAATATAGGTTGGGACAGGAGCTGAGTCCGCCCAATCCTATAAAATAGAGTTTTATAAAATTGGGATCATATTGATGTGGTGTTTTTGGGCTTGAATCCGTATGGTTTTAATTTGTGACGGGTTGAATCACTGAGTTGGCGGATTAACCCATATTTTTTCTAAAAAAAAAAAAATCAAAAGGAAAGAACTATTATCTAAGGCCCAACCCCAAATAGTCTAAGACCGTCATTCCAAAGTCCAGCTCAGTACTCCCACGCCTTAATCCTTACTCTTCAACCTAGTCAACTCTCTTTTGTTTTTATTTGAAATAGTCTCTCACTCCTTGTCTCTCTCACGGCTCACGTTGTCAATCTCAAAAATTAGAAATTAGTCTTAACTTTATTTAATTTGTAATGCATTTTTTATTTTATTATGTTTAGATGTGTAAAAAAAACAATATTATTGTATCAAAAAAATCTTAATAATTATAAAAAAATTTAAAAAAAAAAAGAATTGAATTGACTAAATGCTAACCCATATTAGTATAGTGCTCGTTTGGAAGAGCTTATTTTTGGGCAATAAATGCTTATAATTCGTGATTCACGGTATACGAGGTAAGTATGTGAGAGGAGTTTTTTCTCGACTTGAGTAATAAGGACTTATTTCTCAAATTTAAGCTTTTCCAAACACACATATAATCCTTATATATCTGAATCCATATAATTCCAACATGTGACGCGTTGCTCGAACCCACCGGTCAGAACATATTACCATCTACTCATCTAGTGTACAGTATAAAAACTATCTCTTTTTTTTTTTGAATTACAAGGACAAGAGAAAAGACTCTTGAGACCTCTACGGGCCTATTACATTAGATTGCATACATAAAAAACTAGTAAAACCAAGTACTAGCTAAGATCAGCTAACATTTGGATTGAACAAAAATCTGGCGGATGGGCCAAAATTGACAGTTCGGTAACCGAGTCGAGAGCAGTCTTTGCTAAAAAATCAGCACAGGCAAGAGCTTCTCGATGACAATGATGTATCTCCAAGTCCCAATCCCTGTATATTAATTGTCTTACTTCCTCTAACTCATTCTGGAGGGGATGGTAATTGCTACTTGACTGGAATAGCAGCTGAATTGCTTCTATTGAATCGGTGTATAATCTGATCTTCCTAAAATTCCTGATTTTGCATGTCAGAAGACCTCCTCTAATGGCTTGAATCTCTGAAGCTGTCGAGCCAAAAGTGAAACCTAGGTTCTGTTGAAATCCGCAAATCCATGCTCCTGAGCTATCTCGAGCCACTCCTCCCACCGCAGAGTTTCTATGTTCATCTACTGCTGCATCCACATCGATCCGAACAAAATCCACTGGAGGAGCATTCCATCTAGTTGTGTCTCTGTCGGGGACTCTGAATATCTTGTGTCTGAATCGGCCCTCTTCTGTTCCTTCGTGAAGAAAGTGGAGACTTCTGTGGAGTAGTTGTTACGGAAGGTCGCTAGTCCCTTCGAAAACCCTTTTGCATCTATTCTTCCAGATTAACCAGCATATAGAACCAAAAACCCTAAGCCAGGGCCACTGAGACATCTTGCGATCACCCGGTGAGTATTGAGTATTCCAATTCAGCCACACCTGCAAATTACCAGAAAAAAATGCAGAGTAATATATGGGGTTAATACAAGAAAGCCACACAGAACTTACAAATTCGCAATCTCTCAAAATATGAATTGCTGTTTCCTCACTATGACACTCGAATGGACACTCAGGATTAATCCTCACATCCCTCTTGGCGCAAAAAGAATTTGTGGGAACTCTTTCTAAGTCTTAAAAGTTCACTCACCGACAAGCCTGTTTTCTTCTTTCTTCTTTTTGAGCTGGACCGACAAGACTGTTGATTGGAAAATCAAAAGCAAAAGTAAATGATTGCGTGTAGAGCAATATTAATGTATCAATATCATTTTGCTTTTTTTTTTTTAAGAAAAAAGGTAAAATGCAAACCATTCAGAAGAATTTCTATTCGTTAGATCTCTCTTCTTGCTTTACTCTTTGTGTTGGATCGTTGGATGATGAGAGCGGCATTGAAACTTGAAACTACAAACTACATTCTACTCGCCCTTCTCTTTTTCTGTCTGTTTTTTCTATCCATCTCAGTATTGCTAAACTTAACTATTCTGATATTATTTATAACTTTTTTTTTATCAAAAAATTTAATCATATTTATAAATCCAGTTTTAGAGTATTAAATATATTTTATATTTTTTTACCCCTATTAATTATAATAAACAAAAAGAATTTATTCATGTTGACTTTTAAAATCAATTAGAAATAAGGGCAAAATTGGAAATTTAACACATAGTTAATGAGTTAACTAACTCTTTTTGATATGTGAGAATTAGTTAAAAGGGACTTATAAATAAAACAAGAGTGATATATTCAGTTGGTGACAAATAATTTTGAACTACGTAATATGTATTTTTTTTTGGGGCTAAAAACCACATAATATGTATTAAAACCGATATTTTGCACAGTTAATTCTTTAACTAGTCAACCTAGTCAAACATATAGATGTATTTTTTCAAGAGAGAAAATCAGCCCAAAATCACATTCCTCATCATTAGAAATTTCTTAGAACTTAGAAGGAAAGAAAAAGCTTTTTAAGGTGGGAAATATATTTTAATTATTTCTAGATATCATTTCATGTTTAAAATATTTATATTAGTCTAACTTGAACAAGCTTAATGGGTTGAATGGTCAAAAACAAAAGAAAACCAAAAGGAAAGGAGGGAAAGTAACTCCTAGTTAACGTTGAGTTGTAAGTGTAACTCTACAGAAAAGAGAATCTCTCAAGTTAGCTACATCCTTAGGTGCAAAAAATAAATAAAATAAAGAAAAATCAGTTAACCGCATCTCCCTGATGTTACTATATTAGTTTACATTAATTCACAATCCTATAATACCCATCTTTGTTCTACTCTTTTTTTCTCCTCCTTTTTTTGTTTTTATTTACTGGTTTAATTTATCAAGCTATCTTGTGGCGTCCAAACTCCAAGTGAAAGCCAAATATGTAATTTGTTCACCAAAGTTTGCTTTCCCACACCATAATACCCATATCCCTGCTACTCTGTTTTCACACCCTCACTCTTGCTTATTCAAATCACCAAGTCCTGAAGTGATTGTGCTTTAATAATGCTGGGGTCAGAAGAATGCCAATAAGTCATTAACATGCCAACATAATTTAGGGCCAGTTTATTTAATTATTTTTTTTAAAAAAAAATTGATTTTAATTGGGGGAGTAAGAAGGAGTTCCTGGAAATTGTGATAAATAATTTACTCAATTTTCATACCCACGCTTGTTCCCCAATGAGTTATGAATATGTCAAACGTAATTTTGGGTTCGTTTGTTAAAAAAAAAAAAAAAAAACTTTATTTTTGGTTGACAAAATTGGAGGAAAGAGCTAAATAATTCATCTTTAGCTTATTTTGATAAGATATAAATTATCAAAGCTGTGACATGCAATAACTAGTTATGATTTTCCCATTCACAAAAGTATAAAAGCTCCTTTTTTCGCGGTTACTATATCATATTCATATTAGTTAGTTTATGAGAGAACATTTATGGACACCATATATTCAAATGATTTCTACATTGGTCTTGTAAAATCTTTTCATCTGGCCCTATCACAATCTAAATGATTTTCCTTCGGCGGCAGTTATTTTGAAATGGGAGAAAAGTTTCAGTTTGGGTTCAACAGTAGAGGCCACAGGGGGTGATGGAAAGGAGGAAGAACAACATTTGGTGACTTTGTTCCTCGGAATGCTTTATATAGGTTGGCCATCTCTTGTCGTCGAGAGACCAGAATATCAAGCCATTCTCCATCCAATGCCTCTGACATCTTTAATATCTGTTCCATTCTCCAGTGTACAACAAAATGCAAAAAAATATCGTTTGACAACATGTTCCTAATGTTGTCAATGTCTTCTTGTGAATAACATTGTGGATTATTGAAGTGCTGCATGGTTGAAACACATTATAATCAACAGTAGCTTATAAACGTCAGTTACAGTAAGAAAACTAGAATGGTAAATATATAATTACCGTGTCTAGTGAGTGAACTTGGTTAAGTTCAATGATGTCATACATATATCCCATAATGTAATATCCACATTCTTTGTCATCTCCAAGTTGACGACGGTACTACAAATCAGGAAATAAAAGTAACCAAAATTTAAAAGAGCAAGAATGAGATACACTAACAATTTGTACATTAATGTTTGAAATTGTTTACTTACATTTGGGCGTAGCCATTTTGTGTTCTTTTCTCCAATGATATGATACATCTCAAGGGCTCTGTACATGTAAGAAATTTAGTTTATTGACTAGTAACATTGCTAGCTAGAGTTTTACAAAACAATACTTACTCAGTGAATAGTTTCTCAATCTCATTGCCTTGTTCTCTTCCCAGTGAATCAAACCAATAAATGATGTTTGACTCTGGGCAAATAGCACATAAAGCCCAATGATTCCTACGTATAGTATATCAATTAATGATTATAATATCAGAAAAAAGTATTCACATTTTAATAATGAATGAACTTATTACCCTTCTAGAATTGGTGCAAGCCAACATTGCTTATTGCCTTCCTTGATAGCACTTCCAATGTAAGATATTCTATCTTCTCGCGTATGGCCTACGCTTTGAACAGCATTTGGACACAAAAATCCAAATCTATCATCAATTTCTCTCTCACAGCAAAGGCTGTCGGCAAATCTATCAAATTGCAAGCCATGCGTGGAGTTGTAAGAGAGAGCTATATGCATAGATATGTTAGGCCTAGAAAATAAAATAAAGTTACGTACTTGACAAAGACTTGGATAATGGTTACGCACAGCTCTTGCATGCTTAGGAATTTCATGACATCTTGTTTGGTAATAATGATACCATATTCCAATTGAGAACCCACAATCCCAGGATACATATAAATTGAGAAAGGAAAGGTAACTCTCTGTGTCTTACACGTTGCAGATAGTCGTCTTAGCCCATCAATGTCCCAAAAAGCACGTGAGTGTGTATGTTGCCGCTCACTTTGGGATGGGGAGAAAGGGTTAGTTGTAGCAGTAGTGTCACCTTCTATAGTGTAACCTAAACACAGTGCAATATAATATTAAATTACATTAAATTAGATTTAAAAAGAATGGGGATAACACTATACCTTGGTCATTAGTGAAGAGATCTGAACATTGAAAAGGATCAGTGAATCGGATATTTTCTATATTGGTTCTCCCATCTCTGACTATATAGATTCCACTCTCTTTTACTGTAGCACCTGTGAACGGTGGTGAAGAGAAACAAATCTTTGCATGTTTCCACTGACCTTGTGCATATGATTTATTCATTTGGAATTTGCAAATATAATCCACAATTATATGATCCTCTTTATATCCCGAGTCTAAAATCAGATACCCTTTAGTATAAGCCTCTTCATTTATGAACACTTCTCTTTCGACATGAACATCCCCTTCCGGTTCAAGAATAGCACAAATAATAAGATAAGTTGGGAAGTATTGGTCAAAAAACCAAAAAGAAATGGATGGCCCTTTGCTACAGTGATCGAACCATTCTGGAATGCTTCCTCCTGGCACATAAAAATTTGCTCGTTCAAACTTATATTGTTCTATTTCAAATATAGAAGATTCATTGTTGATCGGTATTACAGATGCAAGTAATTCCTGTGAAGTAAAAGAAATATTGAGAAACAAAACAAATGAAGTCATATACACTCAATAGATGTGATTAACGTAAGAAAACTAGAGAGTGAAATCAACCTTACTCAACAATAACTTTCTCGACTCTGAACTCAACGATGTGCAATCTCTAGCACTCAATCTCGTTATGCTAGGTGGGAGCTTTTCCACTTCTATCAGATGCTTGCATTCATCAAGCACAAGTTCAAACAAGTATGGGCAATCTTCTATGCCTGCGGGTAAAATTGTGAAATCACTACCCGTCAAGTCCAAAGCACGAACATTGGAGAATTTGGCAAGAGAAATCCTAAGGTTCTCATTAGATATATTACATCCTTTGAGCTCAAGGAACCATATGTTTGAATATATTATTGACTCCACTTCCATAATAAGCTCTACTTCGAATCCTTCAACTGTTATATGTCGAAGTGCTGCCGACAAAAAGGTGCTACTTGGTAGCTTCATTGATCTCACTCTAGAGTTGGTTTTAATTTCCACCGAACTAAGTTTAGTAAGATTTTCAAATGATGGAGGCAATTGATCTATACCAGTTCTTTCCAAATTCAAAAGGGATATTTTCATTTCCCTTGTTACTATTTCTGGAAAGAAATTCAGATTCCAGCAATGGGCAAGATTCAAATCAACAAGAGAGGGTGTATTCAATTCACTTGGAAAAGTCCTAAGCTCGGTACATCTGCTTACATCCAAGGTTTCAAGTTTTGCTAACTGTCCAACTGAATTATCAATCTCAATCAGATTTCTGCAATCACTAAGCTGTAACTCCTTTAAACTTGGGATGCCAGATAAATTAGGTATCTTCTCAATATATTCACACTGTGAAAAGTTCAAAACACTCACATTTGACTTCTGTAATATCACCTGCAGTAACCAAAACTATACAAGTCTAATTAATTAAACAAATGAACAAAATACAAGCTAGAAAGCAAAAAAAAAAAAATACACATAAGAGTAGGGAAGCTTGCCTTACGAACTATTTCCATTATTGAATTGAAATTACTACAACTCATATCGAATTCAACAAGATCCTTTGGACGAAAACCATCCGGCAAAATTGATGAAGGATATCTTCTCCATCTCAATACTGCTAAACTATTAGGGAGGTATTTGGGGCCTTGTGAAAATTTTGCATTTTCAAGAATAAGAATTTTGAGATTCTTCATACTCTTGAAGGCCTTCCCATTCCAATCAATTTCTATGCATTCGGAGCTTTGAACTTGAATTATGGTAATAACTTCGCTTGTTCCCTTTTAAACCAAAAATTAAAGAAAAAAACAAAACATTAGCAATTTGATATATGTATAATAGTAAATAGAAAAAAAAATCAAACATTCGAAGTGAATGATATGTTAAAGGTTTTCATGCTATAGTTATATGAATAATAAATAATGATAAACATATTGTAAAACAAAACGATGAATATTTTCCTACTCAAAATCAAAACCACGCGACTAAAAGCACATAGAAAACAATTCAAATAGATCAAGCCATGCAATATTACTTTAGTCTTTAGTTTTTTTCAAAAAAATATTTTTCTTGTGTATATACTAATCAATGAGTTCAACCATATGCATTCAATACTTGAGGCCAAAAGCATTGGTTGATAACGTTTGGTAACATTTTGAAAATAAATGATACCAAACAAAAACATAACAACCAGGGACAAATCTAAAATGTAGAAGGGGGCCACATTGCAAACAAAATATGGGATGAGAGTTAAAATCTATTTTGTAAACTTCTATGTTCTAACAAACAAAGAGTTGATTTTCAACAAAAAATATTTAGTTGAAACCTTTTCATAATCTTAAAGGCTTGTCAATCACAATTTATTTTAGAAAAAACTTACGTATTTAAACTCATTTAATTGATGAAATTAAATTTTAAAAAGTAGTTTTTAAATTTTAAATACATTGATAGTTTTGAGAACAAAAATGAGTACAAAGTTAAAGAAATAATTGTTTCTAATTTGATTAGACAAAAGTACCATAAAAATATAAGTTTTACTTTATACATTCTGACTCTGATATCATGACGCTAACTTCGTTTCATTTATGCCCTTATAAACGACTGTATCAATGATAACAAAATTTTATCAATTATTGATGAAAAAACGTAGTTATGATGAGAAGCCATGTTACAGTACCAGCAAACAAACTCTAATCAAAGCTCATGCATAGCTATATATCATTTCATATCTTTATTTATATATTATCATTTTGGTTTCTCAAATGTACACCACTTTGGCATATTTTAAATCAACATTTTATGAACAATTTTTCCTTTAAAATGATTTTTTTTTTTTTTGCGTTTATGTTTTAGCCAATATATATTTAATCAAAAAGTAAATATTGAAACTATTAAATACTAGAAACATACAAAAAGTGAAAAATCCTTATTTAAAATCAAAACCACGCAATATTAAACACAACAAACCAAACTTAAGAAATAAATCAAGTCAAGCTTTAGGTTGATCTTATTAAGGTTCCTTTCATCTGGCCATCTCTTTTTTTGAGCTCTAAGCATTATCTTTGGATAACATTTTTTTCTTTTGCCTGACATTACCCTTCTATAACATAACCAAATAAGTTTGCAACTCATCGATTGTAATACCAGCAAGAAATTATGTGGAAAAAAAAAATTACGAGGCAAACAGGAAAAAGTAGATTATTCCAGTTAGCGTCAGACTTACTTCATTTTCTTCCAAAATACGACGAATATCTTTACTTGACCATAACCTACTACGTTTTCCAGGATCTTTTCGTGATGCTTGATGAACGATCTCTCTTCCCATATCTTGTACTAGATCATGCATTATAATACGGTAGTTCTCTTGCATCCCAAAACATTTCTCAATCTTTACAATCTTTATGAGGCATTTGTCTACCAACACTCGTATATGATAATCAGCTGGATCAAAATCATGGACAATTCCCACCATCTTTTTGACATATTCCAATCCTCTTCTATTATAGAAGCAAGCAATATCAAGAAAAGCTTCTTTTTCAGGCTGTTGCAAGCTATCATAGCTTACTTTTAATATCTGTTGAATCTTTTCATGAGGGGTTCTTTTACGTTCATTTAACATAGATTCCCACTCTCTTACATTTTTATCATACAAGTCAGAGCCTATTAATTCAAGGGCTAAGGGAAGACCACTGGCATAACTTATCACACGCTCCATAACATCCTTGTATCTTGTATCATAATCAACTTGCTTCTTTCCAAATGCCATCCAACTTAATAGATCAAGAGATTCTTCATGATTTAATCCCTCCATGTCATATATTCTTTCAACCCCATGAATCTTAAGTAAATGTAAATCCCTTGTTGTTATAATGATCCTGCTCCCAGAACCAAACCATTCACATGTCCCAACTAACTTTTGCAATTGCTTTCGTTCATCTACATTATCAAGAATCAAAAGAGTTTTCTTGTCTTTGAGTGTTTGTTTCATGCGTTCAACTCTTTCATCAATGTCTTCAATCTCTATCCTCTGCCGTAAAAGTTTTGAAAGCATTTTGGCTTGCTGTTGCTGTAGGCCATGTTTTGCAGATTCTCCTTTGATATCATCGAGAAAGCACAAATGATCAAAATGATCAGCAATTGCATTATACACAGCACGTGCTATTGTTGATTTACCCATTCCTCCAGTTCCACAAATTCCTATCATCAAGACCTTATCATTTGACCCAAGATGCAATAGAGAGTTTATTTTTTCAATGCGAGAAGTTAAACCAACCGGATATTCAGCAATAGTGAGGGGGTCCCTTTTGATTATCCTAAGGATGTTTTTCACAATCTCATCAATGAGTTCATGATCATATTTTTTGCTGGAAAGGAAAACAGAAATTTCAATCAATTCTAATTTAATCCATCCAATTCATTTTTCATATGCATGCATAATAATTGTAATAATTTTCTTGTAATCTACCATAGAAACTAGCTGGGTAAAAAATAAAAAAAAAGATAAAACTTGTGAATAACCTTGGATCATGTGTTGAGCCACTAAGATCAGCTACTTCACGTAGTGCTTGCTTCCAATTTTTCATCTGTTCTTCATCAGCCCTTGAGTTTTGTTCATGTTTATCTAGTGCTTGTCCATATGTCTCTCTTTGATATCGCACATCAGAAGGCTCCACACCATAAAAAATTGGCCAAACTTTTCTTCCATCTCTCATAATACATCGCCAGATTTGGACTAGTTCGTTCAGACAAAATTTTGAGGAAGCATACCCCTCAGAAAATACAACAATGGCCATCCTAGATTCTTGGATTGCTTTAAGAAGCGTTGGTGTAATTTCATCCCCTTTTTGAATTTCCTTGTCATCAAAGAAGGTGCGAACTCCATTTTGATTGAGAGCATTATACAGGCTTCCGGTGAAACCATAACGAGTATCTTTACCTCTAAAGTTGAGGAAGACGTCGTAAGTCCATTGATCCAGCGTCGAAGAAGACATTTCTAGGCGTTCTGTCAAAGTTGCTGGAACTGGAAGACAGAAATGAAAATATCAGAGTAAATTTAGAATGAAACATGATCAAGTGCACTGCGATGATATAACACACACTCTTTAAAAGAGGAAAACAACGAGGATCTTGTTGATTCTATCATGAAAATAATAGATATTGCCAATAACAGAGCAGTTGAAGTGTACCATAAAGCAAATGGAACTAGCAAGGAAAAAGCAATTAGTTGAGTCATATTATAGCTTTCGTGAACATTTTTGGTATGCATTTGAAGTTTAGTTTATTCGCTGATATAATATTGCACGAAGGATTTAAGTAAGAAAAAAGTGTCAATCTAATTAAAAATAAAAAAAGCTTTCTCGTGACCCACATAGTTTTTCTTTATTCCCAATGTTCCACTGAATTAAAAATTGGTGAAGGTGAGCAGGGATTCACAAGACCAGAAAACAACAACCACCTAGAAGACTGATTTTCATCGAATGATTATTTTTGGATAAGATCTTGCTGTATAGTTAGCTTAATGGGAGGAAAGAGGATCAACATTGACTAAAATCACTCGATCCAAATGAAATTTCCAACAATTTTGGATCTGGGTTTATACTACACTACACTACACTCCCAATGCTCAATTAATTAGAAGACCAAACGCGGATTAGAGTGAAAAGGACAACAACATGAAAGAACAGAGACAGAAACAATTACCGTGTTAACGTTGGATGAGAGTTGCCGTGCTGGGGGAGAGAAGAAATTTTTCGCAGGTGGCTTTGGCCTTGGCGTGTACCTTGTAAAAAATCGGGTAAAGGTGCAAATTTGATCAATAATTTTGTCTTGGAGTATCAACAGGTGTAAAAATAATAATAAATTATTTTTTTGAGAGTAAATTTGACAATACCGTTAAATCTACTTAATCGCCGTTATTTTTTGAAATATGGATCCCAACAGGTTTCTCCATCTGCATTATTTTAATATTTTTTTAATAAAAAAATATCATTTAGGCCACATGAAAACAATTTCATTTCAATTAAGGCTCAAAAGATTCTGAAATCTCACTGCAAAACTTAATTTATTTTTACTGACAGTGATATTTCAGAATCTTTTTGGGTTATCTGAAATGAAATTTTTTCTATGTGGCCTAAGTGATATTTTTTTATTAAAAAAATATTAAAATAATATAAAGCGAGAAGCCTGTTGGGACCCACATTTCAAAAAGTAACAACCGTTAAGTGTTTTTTAACGGCGTTGCCAAATTTACTCCAAAAAAAATAATTTATTACTATTTTTACACTCAAAAATAGATAAATCTTACAGATATTGCAGACGAAATTATTCATTCCCAAATTTACACCTTCTCCTAAAAAGAATCTTTCAAAGTCTTCAAAATTGACTCACGGCAACCCTGTTTTCTTCTTTCTTCTTTCTTCTTTCTTCTTTCTGACCTGGACAGACAAGCTTGTTGATTGAAAAGTAAAAAGCAAAAGTAAATGTTTGCGTGTAGAACAATACTAACGTACCAATATCATTTTGCTTTTTTTTTTTAAAAAAAAAGAAAAGAGGTAAAATGCAAAGCATTCAGAAGAATTTCTATTCGTTAGATCTCTCTTCTTGCTTTACTCTTTGCGTTGGATCGTTGATGAGTGCTGCATTGAAACGTGAAACTAGATTCTACTCGCTCTTCTCTTTCTTTCTCTCTTTTTTTTTTTTTTTTTTAAATTCTCATATCCGCCCGTCAAAAAATGAATATTTTAGATGTAATATTGGGTCATGGTGCATGCAGCATCTAAAATATTGTTTATATGTATCTAGACTTTTAAAAATATTTTTCAGTGCATTGAAAACTTTGAAATAATCTTTTTAGATGTGTTTATCATTTTAAAATATTTTTGATACATCCAGTGTCAAGACATAAAAAATATTTTAGGGTGCTAGATGCATCTGAAAAAAACTACTTCATAATATTGGATACAACACAAAATACTTTAAAGTGTTAAATGCATATAAAAAATATTTTAGATAGTTGGATGCAATTTGACGCTTTAGTATTTAAAACTATTATATATATATATATATATATATATGTTGTTGAAATTTGGCTTCACAGTTCTGTCCATAAAAAAATATAAAAAATAATTTGTATAATATTATAATAATAATTTTCATAGTTCTATATATGTATACCCTTGAAAAATGAAGCCTTATTCCCTTTTATCCAATGGTGCGGTCAAAAACCAGTCCAAAAAAATAGTGCGGTCAAGGACTTCCACTTACTGTCCTCATTAAAACGAACTCAGGTAATGGATTATTGCTCTTCAAGGAATTCGCTAAAAGTGATAGGGTTCAAAAGGATTCCTGGTTGCAATACATTGCAGTCTCTTTTATACATTCCAATATCTTTGATGAAGACCTAATTTCTTTGACAAATATAATTTCCTTTCTAACTTTCCTTTATAAACTTCAGATAATTTTTCTTTCTTTATGAAGTCTGATACCCCTGTTCCATGAGACAGAAGTTTATTGTGTTGTATCTTTTGTTTAATTATCCGATGTATTTTACTCAAAAAAAAAATAATCATCAAAACAAGTTCCCCCTTAATCTCTCTATTGGGGCAAAATAACATGCTTTTTATTCATATGCACACAAACATTGTTTAATTTACGGGGTTAAGGTATAAAAATACCCATGAACTTTAATCAAAAGTGTGTCCATCACCATACACTTTTCGGACATGCAAAAATACCCATAAATATTTAAAGTGAGAATAAGAATGCCAGCACTATTAAATTTAACCTAACGTCGTCATATACACATATGCAAAAAGAGTATAGGCCCTATTACATATTGGTTTATACTAGCCTACACTCCCAATTCTTTATGAAATGCTCCCTCCAGTCCTTAATGTAGGACATATTTGAGAAGTTGATATTGATATTAAATATAAGATATATTTATCATATTTGACAATCTTTTTTTAATTTAAGCATATTGATGCTTTCTCAACAACAATTAAAGGGAGAGGAAATGAGGGAATTAAAGAATATAACTATGGTGTTTTAGAAAAAAAAATATGTTATATTCATTAACTTAACTAACCTTTTTAATCTAATCAAATTAGGTAAATATAGTATTAGAGTACTTGATGAGTATTTGAATCCAATTCCTTGGTAAACTCATCAATTGATTAAAAGATAGAAACAAACTAAACAGTAGTCGCCATGCCTAACACAGCTCAAACACGTGTTAGAGTGAAAAGGATGACTCATCTAGACTGTTTGGCATGTGCATTATAAAAAATATCCATATCTAATACTCTTTCAAGTTGACTCATACACAAGACTGTTGATTGACATGTAAGAAGTAAAACATTCAAAAAAAATATATCTTTTTGTGGTGGCATATTCTTTTTATACTACTATAAAGTAGGGATTTAATGTCCCCAATTAACGTCCGTTTTATAAAAAAAAAAGGATGTTAAAAAGTAGGAGGTGACATTTTTAGAATTTTCGCCTTAATTTTAACATCCAATTTTGAGAAGGGATGTTAAAAGTGTACATCTAACATATGTTTTTAAAAAACGGATGTTAAAAGAAGGTACATTTAATGTCCATTTGTAGAATCACCGAAAGGAAAAAATCAAATCCACGATTATAGGCATTGATTAGATAATTAGTCTTGTTTATTTTCATTGATTGTATGTTATAATGTCGGAATTCATTTCTGTATATATATGTAACCTACCAATATGGAAATACAACAATTGAGCCTTCCAATTCTCTTTATGGTATCAGAACATAAGAGAATAGTTGAGGTGATTAGAAACTAAAACTCATACAAATATTCTTCAGTGCTCTTTCAGTTCTCCACTTTGTCAGAACCAGTAATCAGCATACTTTAAGCTTGTCATCCAGTGTCCTATGTGTTCTCTGTCTCTATCAGAACTAGCATTGGCATCCTCAGTATTCTTAACATCGTTTGGTGTTGTCATCGCCAATGCAGTGGTCAATCTCCCTACTCTATCCAAATCACCCGCCACTCTAGCTAGTGCATCTCTCAAGGCAACAGCTCCATCGATGATTGCTAGTGGTACGACCCTAATTGAGAGAAGAACCAACAGACCCACTCATCTTTCACTCCCATTTGACGTTCTCTCTCTCCACCACACAAGATCAGAACAAGAGGGGGAAGATGAGATCATCTCCATCGAGTCACCACCACCACATCACAGCTTGGTCACCAGATAAGCTTCAACAACTTCTTGAAGGACTAGAAAAAATAAACACCACTACTTTTGTGTTTATAAAGGAAACAATAAATAGTAAAAGGTGGATAGGTATTGTTACTAGGTACTGTTCATTCCGTGACTCATATGATTCATTGGTGTTGTTTTATCTGTGACTCGTCACTGTTCATTGGTATTGTTTCTTACTATTCACTGGTACTATTCATCAGTACTATTCACCAATACTGTTCATCATGACGAACTATGCTGTTCACTATCAGTACCAACGACCACTATAGCTCGTTTCTTCATTTCTCTACTGTTGTTCTAGATTGGCCAATATGTCTACAATTTCTGATGCCTCTTCTTCTATGCCACGATCTTGTTCTCATGACATCTTTACTGTCCTTATTGTTTCTGAAAAACTTACCAGCGATAATTATCGATAATAGTCTCAATTCATGATTCTCGCTCTCAATGGATGAGACAAACTTGAATACATAACTAGTGAAGCAAAAAGACCCCCAACCTCATAAACCAATGAATTTTGAAAATGGAAGTCAGAAAATGCTTTGGTATCCTCTTGGTTGATCAATGCGATGTCAACGTCAATTAAAAAGAGCTTTATGTACCTTCCTTCACCCCGAGAAATTTGGGAAGCCTTGCATGAGACATATAGTCTTGTGGAAAATAGGTCTCGCATATTTGATGTCAAGGAAAAGCCGTGGCAGCTAAAACAAAACCACATGCCACTTAATGATTATTATCTTGAAAAATCAGCACTTTAGTAAGAGTTTGATGCCCTACAAAATAAAACTCATCATTACGAGGCTGATGCTAAAGAATATCGCAAAGCAAAAGAAGAGGAGAGAGTATATGAGTTGCTAGTTGGTCTTAATGTGGTTTATGATGATGTTCGGGCTCGGATTCTCAGTCAAGACCCCTTACCTTCTATGCGTGAAGTCTACACCTTTTTGTGCAGTGAAGAGGATAGGCGCAAATTAATGCTTCAAAATCTGACTGATTCCGCTGCTACTCCTGCATCTCCTGAGGCCTTCATACTTGTTGTTCGATCCACAGAACCAAAAGGTTCTAAAGGCCACCCATTCTGTGATCATTGTAAGAAACAAAGACACACAAATGACAGTTACTGGGACCTCCATGGTAAACTTGCTAACTGGAAACTGAAGAAAGGGAAAGGAAGAGGTTATATGGCTGAAGCTTCCAAGGAATCATCCCAAAGTGACCAACTACATAAAATCATAGAAATTCTAACCACACTATAGACTACGACAAAGCCTACTGTGTTATCATGGCCTTTTATTTGTCTTTAGCATGTTGTTATTCAATATTGTTGAAGGACTCACCGATGTGTTGAAAAGGCTATGCATAAAATTGTCCTGTTTGCTTTGAGGTAAAATTAAGTCATTTTCTCATGTACTGCTTATTTATTATTTTGATAAAAGATTTATTTTAGATAGCAGTGGTTTAGATAAGTTTTGCACACTTTATTTATCTATAGATTATTATTTAAGATAGTAGTAGTCGTTGTTGAAGTGCTGAATGTCTTTGTATTGTTTGTATGGACACTTCATTTATGAAGGATAAGATGTTTTTGTATAGGGTTTATTAATTGTTGGGTATTGAAAAATATAATGCAAATTTTTGTTTTAAAAAAATGAACTTACAACCAACGTCCGTTTTTTAATATACGTCCTTTCCAAACTTTTTATGTCCCTAATATATTCGTCCCGCTGAAAACAGACGTTAAAAGTGTTATCTATAGTAGTATTATCTCTTAATAAGACTTGGTAGCATATTTGCTAAAATATTAACCCTTATGCTATGTTTGGATGGAGTGGAAAGAAAATTGAGATAGAAAATAAGGGATGCAAGAAGTTTTTTTATAAGAGAGAAAATGGGGAGAAAGGAAAAGTGGCGGAGCCCCGGTTTTCGTCCCAAAATTTCTCTCAACAAATGCAGAGATCTAGAAAAAAATGTGTTATCCGTAATAGCCCCTATACCAAGCCTCACTTGCCTTTCCCCATGCATAATAGTTGTATTCTTTTTAAAAAAGAAAATAAATAATATTTAAAAAGAGTTGTTTTTTAAATTTTGGTATATTTAAATTTTTCAAAAATGTATTTAATTTTTTAATATCACACTTTAATCTTTTCATTTTTTTTATTAGTTATTAATAATTTTGGATAAATTTATAATTTATTTATTTATTTTATTATATTAATTTTTAAAAATCCACTTTTTATTTTTTACCTTAAAATTAAATTTTTAAAATTATTTGGTTTTAAAATATATCTTTGTCATTTACATTATTTTATTATGTAATATTAAAGTCATTTTGCTGATAGTTAATTTGGAAGATGACAGAAAAAGAACTTTAAAATTGTAAAATTTCAAATCAAGTATTTTTCTAAAAAATAAGTTGTAAATTGCTTATCAAGTTTCGTCATTTCCTTATCAATTTTTGGTAACAAACCTAATTTGGAAAATTAGGTGTTTGGTTGGAATGAGGTTAGGTTAGGTGAGATTTGTTTTTTTGTCATTTAGTGGAAACCTCTTTCACTTTAGTAAACCTCCAAAATTGGGGTTTTTCTTAGGTTAGAGAAATTTTGTGTGCAATTGTGACTAAATTGCCAGTAGAAATTTTTGAAAATTCTAGAACTGCCTTTCCCCAAAAAATCGCATGTTCGTCTCGCTGTGTGTATTATTTCATTCCCTCTCCCATGCAAAAATTGCATTTGCTCTCTTGTGGTTTGCACCCTCTGAAGTGAAGCATTGAACATTATCCAAATTTGCTCTCTTGGGGTTCGCACCCTCTGAAAGAAAATATGTATAAGGGTATTTTTGTTCATTTATAATTAACTCACCTAACCTAACCTCTTGAACCAAACAAGATACTAAACCTAATCTAACCTCTGTTTGAACCAAACAACATTATAACCTCCTCTAACCTAACTTAAATAAACCTCACTTAACTTCACCTCCGTTGAACCAAACAAAGCCTTAGGGTAAAAAATCAAGGGGGCTCCTTTTTTTGTTCTAAAAAAAAAAAAAGAAGCATTCACCGATTAGAAATATTTTTCCACTAGCATTCAGTATCCCAAATTACTTTATGATAGTGGATGTTAATAAAAAAAATACTTCTAGGTGATTGGTATTAGATATTGGGTCTCACTAAAAAAATATTTTAGGAAGTTGAGTGTAATAAAAATTAATTTGAGATACTGAATTCAACTAAAAAATATTCCTGGTAAATGATCCCTATACTGAATTCTCTATACCCCTATTAGGCGTTGTTGACAAGTTGAGTATAGACAATGCAACTTCATAATAACAATTAGAAACTTGGGTTTACACAGTGACAACTTGGAAAGCTTAAGTTGTCAGTATCTATACCAAAGTAGTTAATCGCTTTGCTCAAGTTGTAATTCAACTTTTAAATAATTTCTATTTATATTAATTTTATATAAACTTTATTTAAAGAAATCAATTTAAATTTTTTTTTGGTCATAGGTTGCTTCTTAGAAGGCCGTCGTGAGCCATTCACACAAGAGGATCTATCATACAGCCGGCTTGAAGCCATTTTCTATCATATATTTCGATGTGGTATGAATTGTAAATTTGAACAATTTTAAATTTGAATAAATTCAATTGTTTTTTTTTTTGTGTATTAATTTCTATTACTATTTCGCAGGAGGAACAAGTTGCAAGGGAGGGCTGGAGGGACACTCATGGATAGTTATACGTGGTATATCACAGGCACAACGACGACACTCCTAAGTTGAAGCGGGCGGAGAAAGTCATCGTAAGAAAATAACAAATAAACTATTTATTACATATTAATTTAATTTAAATTTTAATAGTTATATGAATTATTTAATTTTTAATTCCTTACAAATATCATTAGATGTGTGCTTTTTTTTTTCCTTTTTATCCTTTTCAAATGCTTGTTAATTTTTTTTGTCATTTCATATTTTTAAGAATTGCATTTTTTTTGCTGAAAAAATATTAATTCCGTTTTCTTAAAAAAATCTGAAAACCAACGTAAAAGCATAAATAAATTATAAGTATAAAAATGAGAAAAGAAATGTAGATAAAATGACAATTGTATATTTGTCTACTAACAAAGTTTGTAACTTCCCCTCCCTTATCCCCTCCTAGAAGTGTCATGTGTACCCCTAACTAGAGGTGGTAATATGATCCGGCCCGGTGGGTTCGGGCTAACCCTTCATTGGTTGGGACCATATGGGTTCGGGCTTAAAAGGACAGCATCAATATGAGTTGGCAAAACTCATAACTGCTGGATTGGCGGATTGGGTGGGCCTACTCATATTTTTTTTTATTTTTTTTAACAATATACTAAGATTTTTTTTTTCTACACACCTAAACCATAACAAAATTAAAAATATATTACAAATTAAACATTCATCACAAATTCACACATAATAAAATAAATATAAATCCACAAGCCATTAGTATAACTCAATAATAATCAATAATTAGTTAATATTAAAGGTTTTTCAATTTGAAGCATGATGTGAAGCCGTATCTTAAGCTCAATCACTTTCCTTTTGCACAAGTAAATCCGTCACTATTACAAATATTAAACAAGGTGAAAGATAATATTATGCTAATTTTAAATAAATGAGTAAATGACAATAAAATAAATAAGTAAATATAATTATATTACCATCATCCATAACATCTTCCACTGGAAAACCAAGCATCCAATTATGCGTACAGATAAGGGCTTGAACATTATCAGGAAGAAGAGAACTTCTATACTCTGTGAGAACTCATGAACCAATATTGAAAGCTGATTCACTAGCCATTGTAGTTATTGGAATGCTTAAAACATCAGATGCCATCTTAAAAAGACAAGGAAAATGAGCAGAGTTAGTCTTCCAATAATCCAAAACTTCCATGCCTATATATCTTACCTCTTAGCTTTTGGCTCTTGCTCTTAGTTTATATATTAAAAAAATATGGGCCGGCCCGTCAACCCGATGGTCCAACCCGTCATGGGTTGGGACCATATGGGTTTGAGCCTAAAAGAACCGCTTCCAAATGGTCCCAGATTTTCAGAACCCAATCCATCACGGGTTGGGACCATATGGGTTTAGTCCACGGTCTCAACCCATATTACCAGATCTACCCCTAATTGCCCCTTAATTTTGGGGCCCTTTACAAATATTTTTTTTAATTCTTTTGATCATTATATTAGATTTTATGTAAAATGAGTAACATTTTAATATTTATGGATAAAAAATAAAGTGGTTTTTAATTTTTTACGATTTTTTAAAGATTTAAAATTTTAAAATTGTGTAATTTCTTTTTAATTTAGAGTTAAAAAGAACTCAGAACCAGCCCAATATCTATGGGAAAAGTTCATAAGCTTGCGCAAACATCTACTTGAAACAGCTAACAACAACCCAAGAGAGGAAAATCTTGGAAACGGAACAAGAACAGTTGAAAGGAAAAGTCATATGCTACAAGACAGCAGCTGCAAATAATCAAATATGATACAAAATTGAAACAGTCAAGCTCATTCAGAAAATTAAAAGAAAAGAAAAAATTGGAATGAGAAAGAAAAAAGGTAATTCAGGACAAGATATGGCATATGGCAATTGTAGTTGCTGAAGGGCTGGACAAGATATCCCTTGGTATAAAAGCTCCTTTTACATCGGTTATTTAATTTTATCATATTTACATTAGTCAGTTATATTTAACTGATTTCCACATTTGGTTGCGTAGAAGCTTTTCATGTGTCCTTGTGACCAACTAAATGATTTTCCCAACACACATGACCATATCTTTTGCAATTACAACAACATTAAAACAAACTTTTCTAACGAAACCGTTGTCAAATGAAAAGTCTTTGAGCTCTAAACATATCTTATGCCATTACATCAATAATAATATATAAAACATCACTTCAAACCAACACTCACATTATCATGTTTTGAAACGCACACTAATGTCACCCACACTAATATGCATTTACCAATCATCGTCGTCGTCATCAGAGTCCAGCTCCATGAGCATTAACTCAAGGAAATAGTCTGACCACATGTTCCGAAAGAAGTTGATATCTACTTGTGAATAGCATTGTGGATTATTGAAGTGCTACAAGTTTGAAACACATCATAATCAATAATGGCTCATAAACGTCAATTACAATGGGAAATATCCATTAACTTCATTACCACAAAAAAGGTTTCCTGCTTTTATATCATTATTATTGATAGATGATTGATAAATATCCTTTGGCTTTGACAATGCTGTTGACAACAAGGGCATATGGTAATTGTAGTCGTAGACGCTACGCAATGTAAATTTTAACCCTGATAAAAAAACTAGAGCTCGCGCATTATCTATCATGGTTAATTAAAGCTTTCTTCAATTAGTACATGCAAAACAATAAAAATACTTCTGTAGCAGTTATAATTGGTATGGGAGCTCTGCTCTAGGCCTCTGGCCCATATTTCGCACAAGTATAGTTCAACTAATTAGTCTATGCCATAGTTCGGTATACATTGACCAGAAACAACTAAATATCCCAAGTGGCTAATAACCTCCACAATCAACCTCTCCTTGCCCTTGCAAGTAGCTGTCTCCTAACAGGCACTATTAAATGTGGGGTTCCAGAACACTATAGTTGCAGAAGAGTAGCTCAAGGACACCTCATCTCACTAAATACAGGAACAAAATCCAAAAAAAAAACATTTAGACACAAATATACCTAAAGTGAAATTGAAAAAATGTATACAACAGGAGGGAGGTGGTACAAGTAGTAATGATTTCAGTATTCTGGAGACGGATGGATCTGTTCTGGCGTCGGGTCAAAGTGCTTGTGCTGGTGTCATTAAGGGGGAGGATGGACAATGGATATGTGGTTACATGTGCAAACTATCTCAAGTGCCTCTTGTGGCGGCGGAAATTATTGCCATTATCCAGGGGCTTCAGATTTGCTGGAATAGGAATTTAAAACGAGTCTTAATCCGCACTGATTGTCTCCAGGCAGTATCGTTTCTCACTAGGGGCTGTGATATTAATCATCCCTTCAGAGAGGTCATTGAGGATGTGAAACTATGGTTGGTCAAAGATTGGCAGGTTCGTATTGATCATGTTTACAGGGAGCAGAATACCCTTGCGGATCACTTAGCGAGTTTAGCTCACAGCATCTCCGGAAATTTTGTTCTCCTTGATCACCCACCTCCTTCCTATGGTGAGGCGGTCGTTGATAAGGGCTGAAGGAGTCTACGGTTTTAGTCATTGTTTTGTAGTAGCCTTCTGAAGGTTTACTGTATCTCAGTATCTTATTCAAAAAAAAATGTATACAACTCATACCTCCCTCCTTCTTGACCAAGCCAAACTGGACGATCACCATAATATGCACCATATTCCTGACATGTGCTTACTCAATCAAACCCTGTATAGCACTTTCTCCATAAAGGCAAACCGAAATCCTGTTCATACTGCACCAATGAACAAAAAAAGTATCAGAAAAGTTACAATATTAAATACTTTTGCTGACTGTCCATCTAGAACAAAAACTGTAAGAGTTATCTGCATAACAAAATGAAGCAAAAAACAATAAACTTCGAACTCAACTGCCAATCTTCATCCACAAAAGATAGCTCACGAGTAATAAGGCAATCCTAAAAATAGAGATCATAATGGAAGAAAAACACAAAAAATCAAACACAAGTGCACAAAACCTTTAACATGGCAAGCAAGACACCATCAGTTCAACATCGGAGAGATATCATCAAGCCTTCTATGGGGTCTATCATCAAGCCATGAGTTTGATTGCATCAGACACCGGCAAGGATGGAGGCGTGACTTCCAGCAGCAATGCAATAAAAGCAGACTTCAATGAGCTGAGGGTTGCAGAAGAGGCATGTTGTGATTAAGGAAGAAGCTTTTTTATGGAGGATAAAGAGATGAAAGGGTTGGGATTTTGGGAAAGAAAAATTGAAAAGGGGGAGAGAATGAACCATTGCAGCAGTAAAGAAAGAGGAAGAGAAGCAATGGCTCAGGAAGGCAAAAACGAAAAATGAATGAGAGGGAAGGGATTGTAAAATATGAGGGAGTTTCAAATTTTAAAACTACAAGATATAAAAAAATTTACTGGTGTTCTATGCACGGAGCCCAAAGCAAGAGTGTGAGCCGGTACTGTTCATATAAACAGTGAAATAAGAGAAAAGCAAAAAAAAAGTATGGCTTGGCTGGCTTACTAATCATAGAGATTTAATATATTTAAGGGATTGGATGTTCAAGAGTATTTTCAATCAAAGGATGTGAAGGCTGCCATCGTTACATGTGGGGGTCTTTGCCCTGGGCTAAACACTGTGATCAGGGAATTAGTATGCAGCTTAAATTATAAGTATGGTGTGAACGAGGTCCTTGGAATCGATGTAAGTCGATGTTCTAGCATTTGTTTGAAGAAAGTTTCATTCTGAGTGGGCAAAATTGAAGCAATACGTTCATCTAAAGAAAAAAATTGATACATGTCTTGCTCTTGGTTAAAATACTTCAATCTGAAGATTGCGCCTCATGCTTATCCCATTTCTGTCAAAGCAAGCTTCGTATTTGCTTGGAACCAAAGAAGAGAGAAAATAAACTACTTATCTCCTCTGTTTTTTTTCAAAATGAGGAGAAAAATGAGGGAAAAAAATAAATATAAGAATCAAGCTATTACTATAAGAAAGACATTCATCCTTGCATCTGTATGATAGATAACTTTGTAAATAATACTAAGGAATTTAGAGTAGCCTAAACCTTAAGCTTAAGACATCTAAGGATGGAATTTCTTCGGACTCCGTAACAAACGTGGATGCCATGAACACCATATAGTAACGCTCATGGATGCACTGACCGCCTCTAACTTTGTACATCAATGGTGTGTCTTCTCAGTGAAAAGTTATTTAGTTCTGAGTCTGATGTATTTTTTCTTTTGTTCTTATTTTTCTCCTCTGTTATCCAAAAGATAGTAACCTGTTATTATAGTACATTCATCAACTAAAGAATTTTGCAACGTGAAGGGAGGGTACAAGGGTTTCTATGCTCATAACACAGTTACTCTAACTCCAAAGAGTGTCAATGATATCCATAAACGTGGAGGAACTTGTTGGAAATTGTGCCATAAAGGCTAATCATTGTACTTTGAACATTATTAATTTAATAAAACTTCTCCATTCTGCTATCATATTATTTGCATGTTAACTGTGATAATTGTATCCTTGGTTAAATCATAAAGATTATCCTAAAATGTCCCTGGTCGGTTATCTATGCGGGAGCAAAGATGAAACAAGACCAGTATGACTTTGATAAGATATGGAGATACGAATCAAAGTCTTAGGAACTTGTTAGAGTATAAGGTGCTGGACCGACCCACTATGAGAAAGTTACATGGATCAAATCATAAGCTTTTCTCATATATAATCACGTCACAATGCCCTTTAACCTGAGGTCATCATGGATTCCTACATGAGAGTTGCTAAGCTTTGAAATAGTCAAAAGTCACTTTTGACTGGGTGATGATAAAGGCTACGATCAGGTTTGGTGGTTTTTTCATGCAGAGGAATATGAATGATCAAGATGGAATTTGTCCCTCACATTAGTAGACAGATATTACTGGGCCCCTCGATGAGTGAGTCTAAGAAATGTATGGCTATACTACGATGGAAAGGAGTTTCCATTTCTATTGTCAGACTACTCAGGAATCGAGAAAGTAATGGTCAGGAACAAGAAGATGACATTATCCATGTCTTATCCTTGACCGATATATCTGTGACAAAATGGACGTGATATGGTTGTATGACAGGTTGCATCGTGTTAACGATCCTCATATGAATTGAGTTGTCATAATGTCTTGCTAGAGGCCGCTTGTGATTTGTGGGTTAGTACAGTTATTGGCCTACTGCCAACTTCGTATGGGCCTATAGGGTCGCACATAAAAATGACTCAACATGAGATAATGTTTAATCTAGGGTGGATGAATTTTTTATATATATATATATAATATAAAATTAGTTAATAATATTATATATATATATGTGTGTGTTTGTGTGTGTGTGTGTGTATTTTCGAAATACATATTTTATGTGTGTGTGTATTATGATATTATTATATTATGTTAGTTTTTAATTTAATTTTATTAAGATAAATTAGATTTGATAACTAACATAATAGAGATATAGTATCTCAGATTTAATTTATGAAGATAAATTAAATCTAATGGCTTTTTATTTGGATTAAATAAATAGGTTAAATTAAAACTGTTGAACAAATTTAATTTAAACTGAATTTATTTATTTAGCTCATTAAGATAATTAATTTTTAATTAATTTTGAAATTAATAAAGATTAATTTTGAAATTCGAATATAGCCCTCATAGGTTATAAACTTGATAGAGCAGATATACTCGTACACGAATGAGAATTTAGAGCTGCAAGGGAAACCCTAGGAGACAATTGGAGGCGCTAGCACGTAGTCTGTGTTGGAGAGCATTCGTGTGGATACCAGTAGAGGGAGTGGACCTGACATGTTGGCTCCTAGAAATCGAAAACCCTGAATTAAAATGTACGAATCTTTCTAATTTGGTTTAAACACCGTTGATAGATCCTCGATTAAGATAGGCGAAAATTTTAAAATTCTTCTGCTGTGCCTGCCGATCCTAACAAAACTATCCTTGGTACATCACGTGGTCGGCATGACACCACTAAGATAGTTGACAATATTCAAGATCGAGGAATTAATCAGGTCTGTGTTTCTTTGCATTGACCAGAACTTATTATCTATAGCGGGCATCAACTAAACTTATCTTTGATCTCAGGTCTACATTATTGGAGGAGATGGAACACAGAAGGGAGGTTCTGGGATTTATGAGGTAATCACAGTTTGAACAATGCGGCTGTTAGCTTTTTGTGTTTTAAAAATGTGATTGAGCTTTTTCCTGGTTAAGATTTGTAAAACTGATCGTGGTCGAATGCCAATTTGTTAATGATGCATCCTGATTATCCATACAGGAAGCTAGGAGGCGGGGTCTCAAAGTTGTGGTTGCTGGAATTCCCAAAACCATAGATAATGACATCCCAATACTTGATTCTTTCATGTTCTAAGTTCCTACTCATATTATGTAAATCCATTTATTACCGTCCATTAACTTCATTAATGTAGCAATGTTTCCTGGTTTTGTATTATTCATGATAGGTGATTGATAAATCCTTCAGCTTTGACACTGCTGTTGAGGAGGCTCAACGTGCTATTAATGCAACACATGTTGAATATGAAAGTATTGAGAATGGTATAGGCGTTGTCAAGCTAATGGGTCGTAATAGTGGCAAGTTTTTGTGTGCTCTTCATGCCTCCACTCATTAGCATACTGAATACTGAAGAAACTTAAATTCATTATTTATTTGACTTGACGAAAAATGTTAAATATCTTGTGTTTTATTTCCTTTCTTGATGTAGTTGGTGGACCTAATGTTAAATCCATTTATTACCTGGATGAGTGCAAGGTATATTGCCATGTATGCTACGCTTGCAAGCAGAGATGTGGGCTGTTGCTTAATTCCAGAGTCTCCCTTTTACCTTGAAGGTCCAGGTGGGCTTTTCGAGTATATAGAGAGAAAACTTAAAGAACAAGGGCATATCGTAGTTGCTGAAGGGGCTGGACAAGATCTTGTATCTGAGAGCTTCTAATCCATGCAGAAGCAGGATGCCTCAGGAAACAAGCTTCTTCAAGATGTTGGGCTATGGTTATCCCCAAGGATTAAGGTGTGCATTGTAGATTTTTTCCTTATTTCTTATGGTCTTCAGTTTGATCCTCACCAATCTGTTGCAACATAAGAATATTTACAAAGTTACTTCCTATCTGCTTTTATCTTACAGGATCATTTTGCCAAGCATAGTACAATGAACATAAACCTCAAATATATAGGTTTGTACAATTTTTCTTTGAAGGGACAAAAAAGATCATAGCACTGTTTACATGCTGAAAGCAGTATAGGGTAGAATATTCTTAAGAACTTCCTTTTCTTTTCCTGTATTTGATAGATCCAACCTACATGATCCGAGCAATTCCAAGTAATGCTTCTGACAATGTGTACTGCACACTTCTTGCTCAAAGTGTAATTCATGGAGCAATGGCTGGTTACACTGGCTATACAAGTGGACTCGTCAATGGAAGACAAACTTATATACCTTTCTATGTAAGTTCATTGTGCATGCTTGGTGTGTGTTTGTTCATGCATGCTTGATGTCTCTTCAAAACCAGGGACATCAATGAGAGTCGATCGACTCAAATTTTAAAGATACATAGATAATCTTTAAAGATCTTCTAACACGTCATAAAATTATTGCATGGAGAGCTTAATAATTGTACAGATATAAAGAAGTACTGTGAAAATTAGGCTTATTGAGACTTATTGGTAGTTTTGTTGAGCTTTAATTGGTTGCCTTCATCTTATTGTTTTCATTTTTTTGTTGTTGAAATTTTGCAGAGAATAACAGAGAGACAGCATAGAGTAGTGATAACTGATAGAATGTGGGCAAGGCTTTTATAATCCACAAATCAGCCCACTTTTTGGAGTGCCAAGGATGTGATTGAAGACAAAAGAGAAGAAGAACTGTTGGATCGGTCAGGGGATGATAAGCAATGTCCAGATGCCAACTCTATTGCCGACGAAATCATCCCTATCACTAATAATTCTGTGAAGGTCTAATTAAGGCTCATTATTAAATTAATAAATCCCTATAATTATATTGTGCCATACAAGTCTTCTATTTGAGTTACCCCTTTTTGGCATAACATGGCTGCGTAAATCTCAGCCTCACAACTTGAAGAAATTCCTTCATGTGTTGTTTTTGGTTATTTAATAATTCCAAAGAAATCCTCTATATAACACCCCAAATTTTATCCACTAAAATGTATTGTAATTATTGGACATATACAATGAAATAAAATGATGAATTTTGGAGAATGTGATTATGCTGTCAGTGAGATTTCCGGTGAGGCAGTGAGTTTGTCATGTGATTTTGGAACACCAAATGATGTTCCAAAATTGTGAATTTTACAAGGTAAAAGTAAACATCCTAAGCTTTAATTTGATAGGTAATGAGTAATTTTTGCAGTTGTATGTAAAAAGTTATGGATTTTTGAAGTTAGCCCAAAAAATTGTCTATTTTTTGGAACAGCGTCCGAAAACTTAAAATCTGGAAATTTTATACTTCTAGTTGGCTAAAGACTATATTTTTTCTTGAAACTAGACTCAATAAGGGTTCTATAACCTTTAGAATCACTCTAATATGGTCTCTACAAATTTAGTTATGATTTTTCAAAGTTTGAGTAGAAAATCTGCCAGAAATATCACAAGTCCGAAAATAAAGAAAACAAATGTGATGGTAACATTGTAATTATGAAGCAAATGGAGACATGTTGGGAGGAGGAACCTGGACGTCTTTGCATGGACCAAGAAGAGTGAAATATTATATACATGTTAAATGGGCTTGATGACATGCTACATGAAAGTCAAAGTTTTGAATTTTGGTTAATTAAATAAATAAAGAGGATAAAAGAAAATATTATAAAAACAAATCTCTTCTTCCTTGCTTTTTCAAAACCGTCAGCCATGGACAAGCATAGAGAGAGAGTGAGTTTTGAACTTCTAGAGAGAAGGAGGAGCAGTTTCACCAGATAAGCTTGATTTCTTTGGTGAATTAGCTCCTAACCTGTATAATCCTTCCTCTAAGCTAATCCTTTACATGAATCAAGGTGTTTTGAAGCAAAATTTTAGTGTTTTCGGAGGCTAGGGTTTGGCCAAGAAGGGAACAACAAGAAGGAAACAAATGTGACTTCCTAAACTTGAAATTATTGTTATTGTGACTACTGTGGTTGATTTAATCGGTGAATTTCTGTTGGATTTGCTGTGATTGTAAATTTGGGAAAATGTTGAACCCTAAATGTTATGCTGCCCCAATTGAGTCTAAATGGTGTTTATAAGGTAATTAAATAGTTAATAAAGTGATTAGGAGTATAAAGGAACAAGTCTGCAAAGTCAGAATTGTAAAACTTCAATTTTTTCCTAAGAATCCTGGGTTCCGTCCAGCTCTAGTTCAGGGGGTTAGAGTTGGATTTTTGATGATCTGATGATTCCATTGTGTTAATGAGGGAAAATTAGGTGAGTTACAATTGACCACTTTTTCAGAAAAGTCCTAGAAAGCGAAATGACCAAAACGCCCCCGAAACCCTAAGTTAGGGGTTGACAAGGGCATTTTTATCTTTTGGTAGTAAATTTGATAATTCTGAAGCCGGAAATGGATTCCTTGGGCAAAAATATGTAAGAATAGCCTCAGTCAAAATTTCGAAAAAAGTATGGTCGGACCAGGTATGGTAAGGCCGGCCATGTTCTAAGGGTATTTTAGTAAATTTTCACTATAGACCCATATAACCACCAGAAACACTACGAAAGTGTCTAAAGTGGAATATGAATTGGTTTTAACCTAATTCTTGTACATTTGGTATTTTAGGCCTTGGCAGTAGTCCAAGCTGAATATAAGATTGGACATACAGTGGAACAAACAAAGGATCAGAGAAGGGCGATTAAGATAAGGAACTTACCTCTCTTGTGTGTATTTGATATTTGTGCCGGTGTATTGATGCATGTTATTACTTTACTTGAATGTGTAGAGCATATTTAAATAATGAAGCTCTGTTTCTGTTTATACAGTGGCCATAGTTCTGTTGCATGAAACATTGAGCATGTAGAAATGTCATTATGGGGCATGTATCTAGATAAAGCTAGCATGTCATACACATAGCATCTATCATGCATGCATATTGGTACTGTTTAATACTGAGATTCTCCCGAATCTCATCTTCTCCTACCAACAATTTAGACAGGTGAAGACAGAAGGTATGCTGAGAACAAAAAAAAAAAAAAGAACCGCACAGGAGGAATGCAGTGGTGGAGCGAAGACAAGAAGATGTATCTATTTCACTTGGACGGGTTCAAATACCTAGTAGCCCTGTGTGGCTACATTATTTGTAATTATTACGTACAACCCCTTATAGGGAATTTCTATAATCATGCACATAGTATCATTATATTTATGCTATTTTTGTCCGCCCACCGAACTGCATAGTTGATACTTCGATTAATATCGATAATAAGTGGTATGTAAGGCGGGATCTTACACTGTATACTTCTTGATCAATCCTTAGCTTTTATATATCATATTATAATATTTGGTGTTAAAGAAGTTAAGCAACCCTCATTACAGGTAATTCCCCCACCCCTTTCAACTATATGTTGTTCAGTGTTACTATTTCAGTTTTGAACATGATATTGTCACTTTCCGTGTTCTTGACATGGATTTCTTCTTATAAATATGATTTAAGAATTCTTTCTATTTGACATTATCGGTAGTAGTATTTCTTTGAAGTCTTTGATTATAATGTCAAGACCAAAATACTAGTTCCTTCATATTCCAATTTTGACGGTGCTTTAAAAAAGTTGGAATGGGAATGAAGCTGCAGTTATGGTGTCTGACTCTACTTTTCAAATTCGTGACTTTTAGAATCTGGAATTCGTGTGCTAGCATTCGTATTTTCCATGCGAACAGTCAAGTGCCACTTAAGTAATTCAAAGCTAAAATATCTTCCCATACACCTCACGACAAATATGATGTTCAAACCATGTAAGATGACTGGAATGAAAAAATGATACTCCCTTCTCTTTTAAATATAAGAGCTTAATAGGAGGTTTATTTTTACCTTAAATATAAGAGCTCAATTCATTTTGTTTCCCAAATTTATAATTTTTTTTCCTGAAATATCCTTATTTGATTGCACATATTAAGGAGATTTCTATCAAGAAACAGTTTCAATACATATGATTAAAAATGATATTTTCATGATAGCAACTCACATTTACAACAAAAAATTAATTAACTAATTTTTTTAATTTACCTAAATTAATTAAGTAACTCTTATATTAAGAACCGGATACAACATTTTACAAATACCAAGGAGGTGAATGAAGATACAATGAAGACTCGCTGATTGATTTATCAGCACATTCATCATCTCTTAAAATGACACTTTCTTCATCAAGTGACTCTCCAATCTTGACGTCTGTCTGTCTCTGGTTTTGGACTCTCTAGAAAACGTGTGTTATTGACTTAAAATATTCAATTGGTGATAGATAATGGTCAATCATGTGCAATTACTAAAACTTGTTCTAGTTTGCAATGTTAAATCTCTGACTAGTCAACCTATTCAAACATGCGATGGATTCGGCCCTTTCAAGAGAAAAACCCAGCCAACATCAGATTACAGAACCTAGAACCATTCCCCTTTGAATGAAAAGCTTTATGGATCGAGGAGCCATTAACAATTACGGAAAATATGTTTTTATCCGCATTTTAATTATTTCTGGATATATTCTGACAAAGACTATTCATATTTACTATGAAGTGGCAAGGGATGAACTTGGATAAATCTTGCCTATACGTTTGTGCTAACACCCAAATGCAAGGGATGAGGTATCTCCAGTTTTGGGTCAGCTTGGAAAATATTTAGGACTACCAATTCTATGGGGAAGATAAAAAACTTGTGCTCTAGCTTTTGTTAGAGATAAGGTGGGGATGAGGTTGCAAGGCTGGAAACAAAAGTTATTGACTTTCTCAGAGTGAGCAAATAGAGCTAGGGATTTCTGGAGGCTCCCATTTTCTTCTTTCTTGCGTGAGATCGAAGGGAACAACGATAAAAATCTGATCTCTTGAATTTTTTTTTTTACAAAAACAAAAGGACATTTTAGTCATTACAATGGTGTTAAAATAAAAAATAATAATTCACATTTTAATAGAGTAGAGACTCGAACTTAGAACCCCATCAATCATCAATCAATAATCAATACTTAGCTAATTTTAGTGCCACCAGGCTACCAATTATTCTTTATTTTCATTTTACATAAAATGTATAAATATTAATCATTAAATGTTTCATTATTCTTAAAACCAATGCAACCTCACATTGATATCATATTTTCATATTATTGACATAATTATCTTATTTAAATTTTTGGGTCTTCACAATCTATATGGTAAGGCTCAGCTACTTTCCAACATGTGACTTTATATTACTGATCAATAATGAACTTGGCTGTGTGATCATTTCTAACTAATATCTGCCTGTGGATATAATGCCAAGGTAAGATAGAATAGCGTACTATATGTCTTGCAAATAAGGACATAATTGGTTTTTCTTCTACATGTATTATAAAGACATAATTGGTTTTTCTTCTACGTGGGTTATTGAAGTGATGAAAGGAAAGGTAATTAAAATGATGCTTAGACTATGTTTGGATGGGAAAAAAAAATGAAAACCAAAGCAATATGTTCTTCTAAAATATATAGGCCTGTGCAATTTTTCTTTTTAGGAAAAAAAAAAGATCATGGCATTGTTTACATACTAAACACAGTACTAGGTAGAATATTCTTAACAAGTTTTTTTTTTCTTTCCAATTCTTTTGCTCAAAGTGTAATTCATGGAGCAATGGATGGTTACACGGGCTATACAAGTGGACTCGTCAATGGAAGATAAACTTATATACCTGTCTATGTAAGTTCATTGTGCATGCTTGGTGTTTGTTGGTTCTTGCGTGCTTGGTGTTTCTTTAAGGTGTTAGATGCACTTGCACTAATACTCCAATGTGCTGAGTATGCATCACAATATATATTAGGACATTAGATGTGTATGTAAAAATACTTCACGGTGTTGGTGCACCTTAACTCTTACAAATATATCAAACATATTTTCTTTTAAAAAATGAATCTAGTTGGAGAAGTAAGGGGAAGTCACCCCTTTTTACATACCATGGCTGCCTAATGTCAGACTCATCTTCATATTTTTAAACATTATATTGTCATTTGTCAAGTTCTTGACGTGGACTTCTTATTTAATAATTCTTTCTATTTGACATTACTAGTAGTTGAAGTCTTTGATTATAAGGACAAGACCAAAAACACAATTTCTTTCATAATCCAATTTTGACGGTGCTAAAAAGAAGTTGGGGGCTGGGGGTATAAAGCTCCAATTTTTATCTCTGACTCTACTTTTCAAGTTTGTGGCTTATAGAATTTGGAAGTCGTGGGCAAAACAGCCAAACACTTCCGAAGTACTTCAAATCTAAAATCTTTTAAATAACCTCTTTTTTATACGAATAATTCACAATTCAACTCATGATAAATATTATCTTCAAACCATGTGAGATAGAGTGGACTGAAAATATGAAATTTTACAAAATCTAAGGAACCGAATGAAAACTGTATATTCAGTTGGCGAGAGATAATTTTGAACCACGTAATATGTATTTTTTTGGGGCCAAAAACCACATAATATGTATTAAAACCGACATTTTGCACTGTTAAATTTTTGACTAGTCAACCTAGTCAAACATATACGATGTATTCTTTCAAGAGAAAAAATCAGCCAAAAATCACATTCCCTATCATTGGAAGTTCCTTAGAAGGAAAGAAAAGGCTTTAAGGTGGGAAATATATTTTAATTATTTCTAGATATCATTTCGTGTTTTAAAATATTTATATTGCTCTAACATGCACAAGCTTAATGGGTTGAATGGTCAAAAACAAAGGGAAACCAAAAGGAAAGGAGGGAAAGTCATTAACTCTTAGTTAACGTTGTGAGTTGTAACTTTACAGAAAAGAGAATCTCTCAAGTTACCTACATCCTTAGGTGCAAAAAATAAATAAAATAAAGAAAAACCACTTACCCGCATCTCCCTGATATTACTATATTAGTTTACATTAATTCACAATCCTATAATACCCATCTTTGTTCTACTCTTTTTTTCTCCTTCTTTTTCTATTCTTTATTTACTGGTTTAATTTATCAAGCTCTCTTGTGGCGTCCAACCCTACAAAAAAACATGAATTTTCTGACAGAATTCAATTCCGTCAGAAATTGAAAGGGAATTTCTGATGGAATTGGAGTCCATCACAATTTCCGACGGAATTAAGATTCCGTTTGAAATTCCCTCGTGGAATTTGCGACAGAATCTGAATTCCGTCGGAAATTTGTTTGTCACGCTATCATTCCATATAGAATCCATTCCGTCGGAAATCAATTTCCGTCGGAAATCCGTCTGAAATTTCATCGGAAACTCTAAATTCCGTCGGAAATTTCATCGAAAATTCATTGTTTTTCTGTAGTGCAAACTCCAAATGAAAGCTAGATATGTAATTTGTTCACCAAAGTTTGCTTTCCCACACCGTAATACCCATATGCCTACTACTATGTTTTCACACCCTCACTCTTGCTGATTCAAATCACCAAGTCCTGAAGTGATTGTGCTTTAATGCTGGGCTCAGAAGAATGCCCATAAGTTATTGACGTGCCGACACAATTTAGGGCTAGTTTATTTAATTATTTTTTTTAAAAAAAAATTGATTTTAATTGGGGGAGTAAGGAGGTGTTCCTGAAAATTGTGATAAATAATTTACTCTATTTTCATACCCAGGCTTGTTCACCAATGAGTTATGAATATATCAAACGTAATTTTGGGTTCGTTTGTAAAAAAAAAAAAAAAACTTTATTTTTGGTTGGCAAAATTGGAGGAAAGTTTGAGCTAAATAATTCATCTTTAGCTTATTTTGATGAGATATAAATTGTCAAAGCTGTGACATGCAATAACTAGTTATGATTTTCCCCATTCACAAAAGTATAAAAGCTCCTTTTATCGCAGTTACTATATCATATTTACATTGGTTAGTTTATGAGAGAAAATTTATGGACACCATATATTCAAATGATTTCTACATTGGTCTTGTTAAATCTTTTCATCTGGCCCTATCACAATGTAAATGTTTCATTTTGGGTTCGACAATAGAGACCACAGGATGTGATTGAAAGGAGGAAGAACACCGTTTGGGCAGCTTCAGTTGTGGATTTTAACTTCAATGTCGAGGGACCAGAGGAGGAAGCCATTGGTGACTTTGTTCTTCGGTTTTGTTATTAAATAGTGACTAGTTTTTTTTTTCTAGTGCTTCATCCTATTAATTATGTTATTTAATTCTGTTTCTATTGCTGTTGTGATAGATTGGATTGAAGCCATGTGTGGTTAGCTTGTTTTACAACCTAGAGGAATTTGAACTTGTTTGTAGATGGATTATACTTTATTTAATTTTCACTTATTAGTTATGTTTTGATGTTAATTTTAGTTACTTAATCTTGTTTTTCTTTATCTATTTAGTGATTGACTATCATTGAATATGAATTTGAGCATTAAGATGTCCTTTTGCGAAAGGGAATTTTAATTAGCTATGAGATTAAGTAATATGATATTACATTGTGATATAATTTGTGATTAGAATAGACATATACTTCAGATCCGTTTTAAAACTAACACCCTCACACAATCATGTTTTGAAACACTATATGTCACCCATGCATGCCCCCTTACATCCGTTCCATTCTCCAACGTTTAGCAGGTGGCAAATAATAGTCTGACAACATGTTCCTAATGTTGTCAATGTCTTCTTGCGAATAACATTGTGGATTGTTGAAGTGCTACAAGTTTGAAACACATTAGAATCAATAATAACTCATAAATGACAATTACAGTGAGAAAACTAGAATGATAAATATAAAATTACCATGTCTAGTAAGTGAACTTGGTTAAGATCAATGATGTCATACATATATCCCATGACATAATATCCACATTCTTTGTCTCCAAGTTGACGGCGGTACTACAAATCAAGAAATAAGAATAACCAAAATTTAAAAGAGCAAGAATGAGATGCACTTAACAATCTATACATTAATGTTCAAAATAGCTTACTTACATTTGGACGTAGCCATTTGGTGCTCTTTTCTCCAATGATATGATACATCTCAAGGGCTCTGTTATTAAATACATGTAAGAAATTTAGTTTATTGACTAGTAACACTGCTAGCTAAAGTTTTACAAAACAATACTTACTCGGTGAATATTTTCTCAATATCATTGCCTTGTTCTCTTCCCAGTGAATCAAACCAATAAATGATATTTGACTCCGGGCAAATAGCACATAAAGTCCAATGCTTCCTATGTATAATATATTAATTAATGATTATAATATCAGAATAATTATTCACATTATTATAATGAATGAACTTGTTACCCTTCACAAATTGGTGCAAGCCAACATTGCTTATTGCCTTCCTTGATAGTATTTCCAATGTAAGATATTCTATCTTCTCGTGTATGGCCTACACTTTGAACAGCATTTGGACACAAAAATCCAAATCTACCATCAATTTCTCTATCGTAGCAAAGGCTGCTGGCAAACCTATCAAATTGCATGCCATGCGTGGAGTTGTAAGAGAGAGCTAAATGCATAGATATGTTAGGCCTAGAAATAAAAATAAAGTTTCGTACATGACAAAGACTTGGATAATGGTTATGCACAGCTCTTGCATGCTTAGGAATTCCATGACGTCTTGCTTGGTAATAATGATATCATATTCCAATTGAGAACCCACAATCCCAGGATCCATATGAATTGAGATAGGAAAGGTAAGTCTCTGTGCCCTACACTCTGCAAATAGTCGTCTTAGCCCGTCAATGTCCAAAATAGCATGTGAGAGTGCATGTTGCCGCTCATTTTGGGATGGGAAGAAAGGGTTATTTGTAGCAGTAGTGTCAACTTCTATAGTACAACCTAAGCAAAGTGCAATATAATATTAAATTACATTAAATTAGATTAAAAAAGAATGGTTATAACACTATACCTTGATCATTAGTCAAGAGATCAGAACATTGGAAAGGATCAGTGAATCGGATATTTTCCATATTGGTTCTCTCATTTCTAATTAAATAGATTCCACTCTCTTTTACTGTACTACCTGTGCACAGTGAACATGGAGAAAAACAAATCTTTGCATGTTTCCACTGACCTTGTGCATATGATTTTTCCATTTCAAATTTCCAAATATAATCCACATTTATATGATCCTCATCATATCCCGTGTTTAAAATCATAATCGTCTTAGTACATGCCTCTTCATTTATGAACACTTCTCTTTCGAAACCAACAACCTTGTCTGATTCAAGAATGGCACAAATAATAAGACAAGTTGGGAAATATTGGTCAAAAAACCAAAAAGAAATGGATGGCCCTTTGCTACAGTGATCAAACCATTCTGAGATGCTTCCTCCTGGCACAAAAAAGTTTGTTGTTTCAGATTCAAACATATATGGATGGTTGATCGGTACTCTAGATGCAAGTAATTCCTGTGAATCAAAAGAAATATTGAGAAACAAAACAAATGAAGTCATATATACTCAATAGATGTGATTAATGTAAGAAAACCAGAGAGTGAAATCGACCTTGTTCAATAATAACTTTCTCGACTCTGAACTCAACGATGTGCAATCTCCAGCACTCAATTCCCTTATGAAAGGTGGGACCTATTCCACTTCTATCAGATGCTTGCATTTATTTAGCACAAGTTCAGACAAGAATAGGCAATCTTCTATGCATGAGGGCAAAATTGTGAAATCACTACCGCTCAAGTTCAAAGCACAAACTTTGGAGAATGCGGCAAGATAAATCCGAAGATTCTCATTGGATATGTTACAGTTTTCTAGATCAAGGTATTTTATGTTTGGATATATTATTGACCCCACTTCCATAATAAGCTCCTCTTTGATTCCTTCAACACTTATATGTCCTGGCAACAAAAAAGTGCTACTTGGTAGCTTCATTGACCTGACTCTAGAGTCAGTTTTAATGTCCAGGCAAGAAAGCCTAGTAAGTTTTTCCAATGATGGAGGCAATTTATCTATACCAGTTTCTCGCAAAAACAAAATGGATATTTTCATTTCCCTCGTTACTATTTCTGGAAAGAAATTCAAATTCCTGCAATATTTGATATCCAAAAGAAAAAGAGAGGGTGTATTCAATTCACTTGGAAAAGTCCTAAGCTGGGTACAGCGGCATACATCCAAGGTTTCAAGTTTTGCTAACTGTCCAACAGAATTATCAATCTCAATCAAATTTGTGCAATCTCTAAGCCGTAACTCCTTTAAACGTGGGAGGCCAGATAAATTAGGTATCTTCTCAATATATTCGCACCCTGAAAAGTTTAAAACACTCACATTTGCCTTCTGCAATATCATCTGCAATAACCAAAACTATATAAGAAGTCCAATTAATTAAACAAATGATCAAAATACAAGCTAGAAAGCCAACAAAAATACACATAAGATTTGGGGTGCTTGCCTTACTAACTGATTCCATTATTGAATTGAAATTACTATAACTCATATCAAATTCAACAAGATCCTTTGGACGAAAACCATCCGGCAAAATTGATGAAGGATATCCTCTCCATCTCAATACTGCTAAACTATTAGGGAGGTATTTGGGGCCTTGTGAAAATTTTGCATTTTCAAGAATAAGAATTTTGAGATTCTTCATACTCTTGAAGGCCTTCCCATTCCAATCAATTTCTATGCAATCGAACCTTTCAACTTGAATTATGACAATAACTTCACTTGTACCCTTTTAAACCAAAAATTAAACAAAATAACAAAACATTAGCAATATGATATATATGTATAATAGTAAATAGGAAAAAAAATCAAATATTCAAAGCCACTGATATGTTAAAGGTTTTCATGCTATAGATATATAAAATTATAAATAATAAATAATGATAAACATATTCCAAAACAAAACGATGATTATTTTCCTAATCAAAATCAAAACCATGCGATTAAAAAGCACATACAAACAATTCAAATAGATCAAGCCATGCAATATTACTCAGGAATAATTCCTGAAAAGAAACTTAGAAATTGGGAAATGACAGATCAGTCATTTTGCAAGAAAAATTTTGGGAATTCCTTATCACGTTTTGACATTTTCTAATCAACTTTTGGTAAAAAAAAACTCATATGTCATTTTCCAATTTTTAGGTTCCTTTTCAGGGATTCTCCTTATTACTTAAATCTTTATTTTTTTAAAAAAAAATATTTTTCTTGTTGATATACTAGTCAATGAGTTCAACTATATTCATTCAGTACTTTAGGCCAAAAGCATTGATTGATAACTTTTGGTGACATTTCAAAAATAAATGAAAATATCAACAATAAGTATGTCCCACACCTATGTCAAATAACTAACACAATCACCAAACAAAAGCATAACAACCAGGGACAAATCTAGAATGTACAAGGGGGGCAACATTGCAACAAAATATGGGATGAGGGTTAAAATCTATTTTGTAAACTTCTATGTTCTAACAAACAGAGTTGATTTTCAACAAATAGTATTTAGTTGAAACCTTTTCATAATCTTAAAGGCTTCTCAATCACCATTTATTTTAGAAAAAACTTAGGTATTTAAACTTATTCATGTAATTAAATTTAAAAAAGTAGTTTTTAATTTTAAATACATTGATAGTTTTGATAACAAAAATGAGTAACAAAGTTAAAGAAATATTTGTTTCCAATTAGATTAGACAACAGTACCATACAAATATAAGTTTTACGTTATACATTCTGACTCTGATATTATGACGCTAACTTCGCTTCATTTGTGCCCTTATAAACTACTATATAAATGAAAACAAAATTTTATCAATTATTGATGGAAAAAAGTAGTCATGATGAGAAGCAACGTTACAGTACCAGCAAACAAACCCTAATCAAAGCTCATGCATATAGCTATATGTCATTTCATATCTTTATTTATATAATATTATCTTGGTTTCTCAAATTTAGACCAATTTGGCATATTTTAAATCAACATTTTAGGAACAATTTTTCCTTTAGATTGATGATTTTTTTTTTTTTTTTTTGCGTTTATGCTTTTGCCAATATAAATTTTATCATTAAGTAAATATTGAAACAATTAAATACTAGAGCTATAAAAATAGTGAAAAATCCTTATTCAAAATCAAAGCTACGCAATATTAAATACAACAAACCAAACATACGAAATCAATCAAGTCAAGCTTTGGGTTGATCTTATTAAGGTTCCTTTCATCTGGCCATGCCTTGTTTTGAACTCTAAGCATTATCTTTCTAAAACATAACCAGATAAATATGGATCTCATCAATTGTAATACCACCAAGAAATTATGTGGAAAAAATAAAATTACGAGTAAAACAAGAAAAAGTAGATAATTCCAGTTAGCGTTAGACTTACTTCATTTTCTTCCAAAATATGACAAATATCTTTACTTGACCATAACCTACTGCGTTTTCCTGGATTTTTTTGTGATTCTTGACGAACAATCTCCTTTCCCATATCTTGTACTAGATCATGCATTTTGATATAATTAGAAACATTATCAATCTTAATGAGGCATTTGTCTTTCAGCACTCCAATTTGATAATTTGGATCAAAATCATGAACATTTCCCACCATCTTGTTGACATATTTCAATTCACATCCATTGTAGAAACAAGCAATGTCAAGAAAAACTTCTTTTTCAAGTTCTTCTAAGCCATCATAGCTGACTCTTAATATTTGTTGAATCTTATCATGAGGGATGATTTTAAATCCATCTATCCTAGATTCCCAATTCTTCACATCCTTACCATACAAGTCAGAGCCTATTAATTCAAGGGCTAAGGGAAGACCGCTGGCATAACTAATCACATGCTCCATAACATCATCGTAGCTTTGATCAACTTGCATATTTCTAAAGGCCATCCAACTTAACAACTCAAGAGATTCTTCATGATTTAATGCCTCCATCTCATATATTCTTTCAACCCCATGAGTCTTGAGTAAATGTGAATCCCTTGTTGTTATAATGATCCTGCTCCCAGAACCAAACCATTCACATTCCCCAGCCAACTTTTGTAATTGCTTTCGTTCATCTACATTATCAAGAATCAAAAGACTTTTCTTGCCTTTGAGTGTTCGTTTTATTAGTTCAACTCCTTCATAAATGTCTTCAATCTCTATCTTCTGCTGTAAAAGTTTTGAAAGCATTTTGAGTTGCTGTTGCTGTAGGCCATGTTTTGCAGATTCTCCTTTGATATCATCGAGAAAGCACAAATAATCAAAATGATCAGCATTTGCATTATACACAGCACGCGCTATTGTTGTTTTACCCATTCCTCCTCCTCCACAAATTCCTATCATAATGACCTCATCATTTGACCCAAGTTGCAATAGAGAGTTTACTTTTTCCACGCAAGAAGTTAAACCAACGGGATATTTGGCAACCTCGAGGGGGTCCCTTTTGATTATCCTAACGATGTGGTTCACAATCTCTTTAATGAGTTCACGTTCATAATCTTTCCTGGGAAAGCAAATAGAAATTTCACTCCATTCTAATTGAATCCATGCGATTCATGTTTCATATGCATGCATAGTAATTAAAAGAAAGTTCTTCTAGCCTAACTAACTAGCAAGGAAAAATCATTAATTAGAAGGGGGGAAAAATAAAAGTTGTGAATAACCTTGTATCACATGATGACCCCTTAAGATTAGCTACTTCACGTAGTGCGTCCTTCCATTTTTTTATCTTTTCTTCATGAGCCCTTGAGTTTTGTTCATGTGTAACTAGTGCTTGTCCGTATTTCCCTCTTTGATGTCTTACTTCAGAAGGCTCCACATTATAAAAAATTGGCCAAACCAGTCGACCATTTCCATTGATACATTGATGGATTTGGACTAGTTCGTCTAGGCAAAATGTTGAAGAAGCATACTCCTCAGAAAATACTGTAATGGCCATTCTAGATTCTTGGATTGCTTTGCGAAGCGTTGGCGTAATTTCATTCCCTATTCTTATTTCCTTGTCATCGAAGAAAGTGCAAATTCCCATTTTATTGAGAGCATCATACAGATGTCCTGTAAAACCATGACGAGTATCTTTGCCTCTAAAATTGAGGAATACATCGTAAGTCCAATGATAGTGTATAGAAGATGTTCTTGCTTGCCGAGCTGTCATAATTGCTTGTACTAGAAGATAGAAATGAAGATACCAGAGTAAATTTATAGTGAAAATTTATGGTGTGATGATAACTAACACAGAATAAAAATTATTTGTTTCGCTTGTATAATATTGCACGTAGTATTCCAATGAAAAAGTCTCAGTCTAATTATTGTTTTGTAAAAAGAGAAAACACAGTTTCATTCCATCAGCTTTCAAAATCCATAATTATTTTAAGTGTCAAAATACAGCCAGAAAAAAATAAGAGTTAATAACATTGTTCTGGTAATCATGGTCCTCTTTCCAGCTCCTAGAGGACCCAAGTTCGAGTACCAGTACCACCTCCACATAGGACCAGAGAGTTAATAACATTTTTATTACTTACAGTCAGATAGAAATTTAATTTTAGTTCCTATAATTTTAAATCATGATTTTAGTCCTTACAATTTCATAAGAATCATTAAGTATAGTGTCCACAACTGAAACATATTAAAAACATATGAACTAAAATCAAAACTCCTAGGTACCACTGTACTCGTATTTTACAAAGAAGATTGACTTAACTCACTTACATATGTCGGATGATTATTATGAGTATGCTCAGCCGAAATGAAATCCCCAACAATTTTGGAGCCGCGCTGTACAAGAATGGATCAAGATCAGATCTGGATTTATACTATCCTACTCTCCCAATTCGTTATGAGTATTTGAATCCAATTCCTGAGTGAGAACTCAGTTCATAAAAAGATAAAAACAAAACAGTAGTTTCCATGTCCAACACATGCAGATCTAGCCCATATCAGAGTAAAAAGGACAAGAACATGAAAAAACAGAGACAGAAATTACCAGATTGGAGGCACAGAGTGATGAACCATGAAATTATTAGAAAAGCTCAGCTTCCTTGGATGAGAGTTGCAGAGGAGAGTTTTCCTTTCGCAGTCTACTGTTCCGCCTCAATGAACTCATGCCCGTGAAGTTTCTTCGATGATATCCATATATTGTATTGTATCATTATCAATATAAATTAAGAATCAGTACAAAATAAGAATAGGATTCCACCAAAAATAGTGTTCATAGGGATTCTACGGTTGTGATTCATTCTCATATCTGTTGACCAAAGCCTCGAGATCATAAATTTTAAAACATACACGCCCTTGCTGCCTCTATTTGAAATTAAAAAATGCTTTCTAGATACTTCGTGCCTTCAATAATCTTTCGAGGCAGAAGTTTTATCCACCCCACAAACCATACGTCCTCTGTATTTTAATAAAAAGGTCAGCCGGCACCAGCCTTTGAAACAGCTTCATGTGGTTACGTGGCTTCGTGTATCAGTCAAAACAGGACCTCCTTTGATGCTTTCGTTTGAAATTCAAATTTGGTGCGTGTCTTCTATAACACCCCAAATTTCAATTAAGGGATTATGACTTCAAAAGTATATATGATTATTGATAAATAAACACTTTTGAAGAGGATGATATGAATTGGAATTTGTATATGTTGTGAGCAGCGCCGAAATCCTGTATTTAACACTACTACAGAATATAGATTTTACATCTCTAAAGGACGTTCCTTTTTTAAAAAAGAACGTAAAAAATAAAGACGGTGTCATTTTTATAATTATGGGTGAGAACTGAATAGCGTTAGACATCCCCAATTCAAATAGGGACGTCTAAAGTGTGACTTTACAGACTTTAGACATCCCTATATACATTGGGAACATCTAAAGTTTTTTTAAATTTTTTTTTTAATGGAGGACACCCTTTAGTGTCCCTCATATATATAGGGACACCAAAGTATCATTAGGGACGCCAAAATATATATGAGGGGTGCCAAAGGGTGCCCTCATTAAAACAAAATTGACTTTAGACGTCCCTAATTCAACTAGGGACGTCTAAAGTCAAGTTTAAAGTAAAAAAAAAAACTAGACAACTTTAGGCGTCCTTAAATTAAATTGGGGACGCCAAAAACAATTCAAATTTTTACTGACAATCTTTATTTGTCAGTTTTATATTAGTTTTATGCTCATCTTTCTCTTCCCATCACCGCAAACACAAGAAGAGCAGCCGCCGCCGCCTCGCATTTTAACTCTTGCTTCTTCTTCTTTATATGCTCTTTTTACTCTTGCTTCTTCCTTTCTCTCTCTTTTTTTCACCTCCAGATCTGTTATGCTTTCTTACCATCTTTTATTATTTTATCCTCTTTCTCCTTTTTCTTTGGGTTTCCCTTCTATTTTATCTTCTAACTCGTGTTGTTATGGCTTGTAGATCAAGACTCTGAAACATGTTTCATGGCCACGTTCCCGCTGAGAAAACGAGGTTCATCTCTCCCTGTCGCTCTTCTCTATTCATTATTATGAGAAAATAAATTTCAATAATAGAAGGAGATAAGTTTTTTGCAACTAATTCCTCTTATTATTTTCATCTTCTGCCTATGAGATTTCAGCTTTGGAGTTATTATTATGTAGATTTTGGATTTCAGATACTAGATCTGTAATTTTATTGACGATGATATGTGATTTCTAATTTTAATACTGTTTAGTCCAGATCTGTAAAATAAATAATTTTTTTAAAAAAAAAACACTTTAGATGTCCCCATTTTAAATTGGGGACATCTAAAGTCCGTCTAAAGTCCCACTTTAGACATCTGCAATTTAAAATGGGGACGTCTAATGTCCTGACCTTAGACGTCCTTTTATTTACGGACGTTATTACCATTTTTTACTACGTCGCTCACATAGACGTCCCCTTGTTTTCAAGCATTAAAAGGCCTAAAAAAGGGACGTTAAAAACATTTTTTGTAGTAGTGTAAGTTCAATTGTGGGTTAACATCTAAATTGAATTGGAATAGAGGGAGGGCGCATATTGTGGTGAAAATGGTGTCATAATGTGTCATTGTGATATTGGAATTGGTTTGGAACTTGAAATGTAAAGTTTGACAATTTGGTGGTTTGTGTTGTATTTTGGTTCAAAACTGGATATGTGTGGATGTGATGAGAATTTGATTGTTTTAGTGATTCCAATGGTTTATTTGTGAAAATTTGTGTGGGAATAGGGTTGTTTGTTGATTTTGGAGCCATTGGACACATTGATTGGAAACTTGAAATTATGTCCAGTGTAAACTCTGTACAAGGCAGTCAGTTTGTATGGACGTTTTGAATGGGAAAATAGTGTCTAAAAATTCTGAAACTTTCCAGTCTTAAATTTTACATGCCAAGCTTCAAAATGGACATATAATTCATGTCATTTTGTTTTGTGATCTGGGAGTTATGATTTTCTAAAATTTGCATTAGAACTGGAATTTGTTTTGGAGCAGTATTGGATTTTGTGCAATTCTGTATTTGTGTGGTGGTGGCTGGTGATAGTTCATATTTTTCCTATGAAGAGGACTTAAATATATTTCAATAGGCTTTGGAATTACTCCAATTCGATTTTTCTAGAATTAGTTATGATTTTTCAAAGTTTGAGTAGAAAATCTACCAAAAATCCGAAAATTGGGAATTATGACATCAGCATATTAGATTGATGACATAAGCATGGGATATGTTATAAAACAACTTTCCTTCATCCTCTTGCTCCCATTTTTGACGTCCTAACAGCAAAAATAAGAGAGAGAGTTGAGAGGAAAAATAGAGAGAAGGAAGGAGAAATCTCACAAGGTAAGCCAATTTCTTCGACGATCTAGCTCCTAACGCGTATAATTCTACTCTTAAGCTTCTCTTTCATGTACTTCAAGGTTTTTGTAGCTCAAATCTGCTGTTTAAAGAGTTAGGGTTCAGCCATACTTGAAAAAGTCAGAAGGAAGCGAAAGGTAACTCCCAAACCTTCGTATATTGCTTGTTTTGGCTGTTGTGGACAATTTAATCGGTGAAATTTTGCCGGATTGTCTTTGGTTGTAGAAATGGAAAATGGGTTTGTGGGGCTGTTATGCTGCCAAAATTGGGTCCAAATGGTAGTTGTAACCTAATGTAATAGTTAATAAAGTGGTTAGGAGTATAAAGGAACGCGTTCACGGAGCCAAAACCGAAAAACCCCAATTTTTCCCAGCGAACCTGTACATTTTGGTCAGGGCTTTTAGAGGGCCTTAGAGTTGGATTTTCAATGATTTGATGGTTCCATTGAGTTCAGGAACGAAAATTAGGTGGGGTTATAGTTGGTCACTTTTTTGGAAAAGGCCGAAAAAGCATAATTACGAGCACGCCTCTGAAACCCTTAAAGTAGAGCTGCCAAGGGCAATTTTGTAATTGACATTGAATTTGATAATTCTGAGTCTGGAAATCCACATCTGGATATTGTACATAAATATGGGGTAACTTAGTCACTTGGAGAAGTAAAAAAGTAAAGTGTAGTTGCAAGAAATAGTGCTGAAGCCGAATACATGGCTATGGCATTGGGAATCTGTAAAGGCATATGGATAAAGCGTGTTTTTGAAGACTTAAGGAAGTCCATAAATCTACCAATCAAGGTCTATTGAGATAACATAACTGCGATTAACATTACTCATAATCCGGTTCAACGTGATAGAACCAACTATGTCGAGATAGACAGACATTTTAAAAGAGAAAAAGTTAATGAGGGTATCATCGATATAAAGTATATACCCTCTAAAGAACAGACCTCTAACATCCTCGCTAAAGGACTGCCTAAGGCAGATTTGAGTATCTGATTAGCAAGTGGAACTTGATTGATATCTACAGTCCAACTAAGGGGAGTGTAGAATCACCGAAAGAGAAAAATCAGATCCACGATTATAGGCATTGATTAGATAATTAGTCTTGTTTATTTTCTTTGATTGTACAGTATTATGTCGGAACTCATTTCTATATATATGTGTAACCTACCAATATGAAAATACAACAATTGAGTCTTCCAATTCTGATTACCGTTTTTAGAAATAGACGTTAAAGCTATCTTATAACGTCTGTTTCAAGAAACGAACGTTGAATGTACTTGCTTTTAATGTTGGTTTTTTACAAAACGGACGTTAAAAAAAGGTACGGGAATTTTTTAAAAAAACAGACTCTCAATTTGTCATGCCCTAACTCCTCCCTCCCTCTGCTCGCAGCCATACCTCTGGCTCCTCCTTTGCTTGCAGCTCCTTCCTCTCTTCGACCCATCAACTCTCGTTGCAGCTCCTCCCTCTCTTTAACCCATACCCATCGCAGCTCTTCCGTCACATCTCTTCGACCTAGACCCTTCTTTATGTAGCTTGCGACACCTCTGCAAGACCTTCTCGAAGCCCCTCCCTGGGCTCTTCTCACAGCTTGCTTCTTCACTCTGTCTCTACCCCTCTATTGGTATGGTTCAAGTTATGCCTTCAAGAACATTCATTTCATTGGAGAAGCTTCTTGCGCTTATGGTTCAAGTTCTGCCTTCATGTCATATTTCCTCCAAACACCATAGACTAAATTAATTGTCTTTACTTCCTAATAGTCCAAGTCGCCAAGGTACTTAAGGTTATTGGTTTTGCTTCCACATTTTAAAACCACCTTGTTTTAGTGATGATGCATCTGATGTGTATAATATTGCTGTCGTTATATTTCAGGTGTAATGTTTTTGAGATTACGCACTGAAACAGGATAATGTGGAGCAAAGGCGGCATGAAATTATTTCCTCTTGCCTTACAGAAATTGTATTTGCTCTTAAGGAGGTAATTTAAAGCATTTATGTTTTTCCTTTTCTCTTTTGGTTCAAGGCTTGCTCACACAGTAAATCAGCAGCATCTTTATATCGGTGAGCTGTATCATTAAATCTATCCTGAATGGTTTGTTTCAATAAGAGATAATTGCAATCTAAGGCAGAATTTGGTCTATGGTGTTTGAAGGAAATATGATTTGAGATGTTCTTGAAGATTCTCCGTGAATCCCCAATGTAAGCTGTTAAAAAAAAAAAATTGATTATGGTTCCAGTGTTCACGAAGATTCCCTTTGAACATAGTTCTACTTTGTGTTCTTTGCAAAATGTTAATTAAAAAGAAAAAATAATTTGATTATGTTTCTAGGAAAGTAATTTCGTTGCTATGTTTTAAGCATAGCATTGAATGTGATTGTTGTTGTTGTTGGGAGAAGAGAAACTTCAAGCATCCAAATTTGAAGTTGAGGTAATTAGAGTTGAATGTTGTTGTCGATATTGATAATGACTTGTATTTGATATTGAGATTTTGTAATTTTGGGAAGTAAGAATATAAAAGGAGATGCTTTCAAATTTTTTGAAAATCATAGAAAGCATGATTTTATTTTATTACCTTAAAATTAAATTTTTAAAATTATTTGGTTTTAAAATATATCTTTGTCATTTACATTATTTTATTATGTAATATTAAAGTCATTTTGCCATTGTGATAGTTAATTTGGAAAATAACAGAAAAAGAACTTTAAAATTGTAAAATTTCAAATCAAGTATTTTTCTAAAAAATAAGTTGTAAAGTGTTTATCAAGTTTTGTCATTTGCTTGTCAATTTTTGGTAACAAACTTGATTTGGGATTTTATAATTTCAAAGTTCTTTTTTTTCCTAGTTAATTTTAATTTTAAATATGGTTATTTTTATATAGTAGTAAGGATATTTTAGTCATCAAATGTTTGATTATTTTCTTTTCTCCTGGTTTTCTCTTACTCATCCAATTAGAAAAAGTGATAATATTTTCTTTTTATTTTTCTCTTATCATTTTCTCTCCTCCCAACTTTTTCCTCTGAGGAAAATGACCAGGATTTGAATGATTTTACTGTGAAAATAATTGTCAATAACAAAGCAGCTATTTTGTTTCCTAAAGCAAATGGAACTAGCAAGGACAAAGATGGAGGTTGCTTGCTTTTGGACGAAACAAAGCAATTACTTTTTTTTTGTAAAGCCCGTTTTACCGGTCCTGTTCCACACTGCCATTTGTAACGCTGCACAAAGCAATTATTTTATTCGCTCATATAATATGGCATGTAGTATTTATTTCAATAAAAAAGTGAGACCCATTCATCGTTTCTTTATTCCCAACGATCCATAGAATCCTGGCCCGCTAAACAACTATTGAATAAGGAAGAACATAGGATCAACATTTGAATTGATGGGAGTTGGCCTAATTGGTAAGCGGCTTGGTTCCACTTAAGTAAGGTCTTAAATTCGAGTCTTGTGTATGCAGAAAATTTCCATTGAGAGACTCTTCCACCATAGCCAGATGCGCAACGCGGGTCGGATCCGGATATAGTCGGGGTAAAATTCCGATGAACCAATTGGACAAAAAAAAAAAAAGATCAACATTTGAGTAGTGCGCACTCATTTCGAAGGAAGGGGAAAAAATAAATAAAGAAGCAAAAATGCCTATTATATTTTTTAAGAAGTGCTGCTGTCACTATAAACATATTTTGGGTGAAAAAATACCCATTAAGAATTTAAAAGGGCCCAAAAATACCATGACCATTTTACCTGAGCAAGTTGACCGTTTAGAGAGAAAATTTTGACTAAAAATGCTCATGTGAATTCTTATATGGCATAATAATATCTTAATTAGACAAAATAAAAATATAACGATTACAAAAATTCTTTCTCCTCTATGACCATCACCCTTCCCACCACCAAGGGTCTGTTTGATACGAGGGATTTGGAGAGAAAGGGAGTGGAGGGAAAATTTTGATGAGTTAGATTTGAGAGAATTAGAGAAACGGGGTTACTAAATTTTAATACAGAAAATATATATAATAAAAGAGTAAAAAATATGAATTAAAAACTGTTAACCCCACTTCTTTTATTTTTTCTAATTCAACTCAAAAAAATTTTCCTTCCACTCACTTTCCCTCCTCTCCCCTCATACCAAATAAGCCCTAAGCATCACCATCATCATCGCCCTCTACCATTGTGTCATCCTCCCTCGATCGAAAACATGAATCAAACCCAGAGAATCATCCACAATTTAGATCATAAGAATCCTTACCTAGATTAATGAGCGTGGCGGATGGCCTTGATCGGAGGAAAGAAGAAGAAACATAATGAATGACAATGATGATAAAAAGTTAAAGTATGTGTTGTTTTTCTATTCATCAGTGGTGAAGTGAATTGGTATATAATGGACACTATATATGGGACTCACAAAAAGAAAAGTAACAGCGTTTAGGATATTTAATGGAGATGGAAATTTTTTTTTGTTTGAAAAATTTTATAGGTATTTTTTAATCTAAAATTTGTTTATGATGCCAGCAACTCTTCTTACAAAAGATAATAAGTATTTTTGCTCCTTTACCAGAAAAAGAAAGTACACACTCACAATGATTTGGTTAGGACTTTGTGGGCTTACGAAAGAGAGATAAAATACGTGTGCAACCCCGGCCACAAGAAACAAAATGAAATGGAGAATATGGGTTAAAGGGAGAAGAGGAAAAAATATAAATATCACACTCAATACACACATAGTAGAAGGAGTTGGTTCAAGAATTGCAAAAAAATGTTTACATAAAAGCTGGATGAAAAGATCATGAGAAAGAGAGTAAAATATGCAACTAACAAGAAAAGATTAATGCTCTATTTGGATGGGAAGAAAAGTTGGGAGGAAAGAAAATCAACGGAAAGAAAAAGAAGAGAAGGAAAAATTGTGGAGAAAATGTTATGACCTTTCTTATTTAGATGGACAAGAGAAAACAAAGAAGAAACAAAATGGACAAATGTTTAAATGATTAAAATATCATTAATTACCACCACATCAAAACATATTATGTTTAAAATTAAATTAAATATTACATTAAAAATCATATTAGCACTTACATTATCAAATAATTTAAGATAATTTGATAAAGATATATTTTTATGTTATTATATTTCTAAATAAAAAAATGTAATAAAACTGATAATTGTTAAAAAGTTATATAAATCTCCGGAAAATTGTTTTCATCTCTGTCGTCACATTAACATCACAATCCCAACACCATTTCGAGCAAATCCCAACCGTCCAATTAGCGAAGAAAATGCCTCATTTGTTATTCTCACATCTTCCTCGTGAGGTCTTTGGTCAAAAAAAAAAACTTCATCGTGAGCTCCAATGCTCCACCATTTTCATGCTTCACAAGAGGAATTACAAATATCAGTTAGTAGAGAGAAAGATTAAAGCCGAATTGTTGACTGCACTGAAGAAACAGAATGAGAATAAGGTGGAAGGCGAGAGGCTAATCTGGGAATAAAAAAGATCGTGAGGCAGAGCGAGGGCATAAACGAGAATAAGCTCTCTCTCCCAAATCTCTCCACACATGAAGAGACCGGAGAGAAAATAGGGTGGGCCCACACCCCATTTTCCTCCCCACTTTCACTTTCTCTTATTTTTTTTCTCCCTCATCCAAATAAGGGAAAACACATTTCCCATTTTCCTTCCTTATATTTCTTTCCTTTCTCATTTCTCTCCATCCAAACAAAGGGCAAAAGAAAAATAAAAACATCTGGGTTGTGAAGCGTTGAAGACGCACAACAATGGAGTAAGGAATGTGGGTTATGAAGATACAGATAATTAAAAAAAATGCCCACACATTCTCCGCTGTGAAGAAGAAATAATATTCATAAAAAGACAAGATAAAATGTTGAAGAAATGGAAAAAGAAAAATAAAGGAATGAACAGTTGAAAAGACATGATTTAAAACTTAAAAGCAATGGAAGTAATGAATTTGAAAAGTGAAGAAGAGAAGAAAATGAACTTGCACTGAGTGCGGAAAATAGCGTATTTATAAGAAAGAGAATTAGGGCTACAGTTTTACGTATTTATAAGAATTTTGTAATATCCTTAACATGAGATTTTTTCCTATTATGACAGAGAGTTGGTTTAGAGGTTTGGGTCTCAATATCTTCCCTTTGGTGCCTTTTTCTACCGCGCTGCATTTTCTTTTTCTACGTGTGTATTTGGATTCGCTTTTTTTAATAGTTTTTACGACTTACGAGATAAATGTGTAAGAGGAGTTTTGTCTCAGGTTACGTAAACCATGATTTAGGATGTTGCCAAATACACATTACGTCTTTGCTTCCCTCTACATTTTCTTCATCCTTTTCCATCTTCCTGGCCTTTTTATTCTTGCTCGTGTCCGTGAAACTTCTTTAATAATATATATATATATATATATATATATTATTTTATATAAAACCCCAATCATTACTATCTCCACTTAATAGTCTTGCAAGTTCACCCACCGAGGAGGATCCGGATTCTCTTCTTTACCATTCCCCTCTTTTACTTTAAAGTTATGTAGTTTTAGGGTAAAAAATAAGGGGCTCCTTTTTTTTTTCTAGCTAAAAAAAAAAAGAGAAGCATTCACCACTTAGAAATATTTTTCCACTTTTCCACTAGCATTCAGTATCTCAAATTACTTTATGATAGTGGGTGTTAATAAAACAAAAAAAACTTCTCTTGGTATTAGATACTGGGTCTCACTAAAAAAATATTTTAGGATGTTGAGTGTAATAAAAATTAATTTGAGATACTGAATTCAACTAAAAAATATTCCTGGTAAATGATCCCTATACTGAATTCTCTATACCTCTATTAGGCATCGTTGACAAGTTGAGTATAGACAATGCAACTTCATAATAACAATTAGAAACTTGGGTTTACACAGTGACAATTTAGGGAGCTTAAGTTGTCAATATCTATACCAAAGTAGTTAATCGCTTTGTTCAAATTGTCATTCAACTTTTAAATAATTTCTATTTATATTAATTTTAAATAAACTTTATTTAAAGAAATCAATTTAAATTTGTTTTTGTCATAGGTTGCTTCTTAGAAGGCCGTCGTGAGCCATTCACACAAGAGGATCTATCATACAGCCGGCTTGAAGCCATTTTCTATCATATATTTCGATGTGGTATGAATTGTAAATTTGAATAAATTCAATTGTATTTTTTTTTGTGTATTAATTTTTATTACCATTTCGCAGGAGGAACAAGTTGCAAGGGAGGGCCAGAGGGACACTCATGGATAGTTATACGTGGTCTATCACAGGCACAACGACGACACTCCTAAGTTGAAGCGGGCGGAGAAAGTCATAGTAAGAAAATAACAAATAAAATATTTATTACATATTAATTTAATTTAAATTTTAATAGTTATATGAATTATTTAATTTTTAACTCCTTACAAATATCATTAGATGTGTGCTTTTTTTCCTTTTTATCCTTTTCAAATGCTTGTTAATTTTTTTTGTCATTTCATTTTTTAAGAATTGCATTTTTTTTAGCTGAAAAAATATTAAATTCCGTTTTCTTAAAAAAAAATCTGAAAACCAACGTAAAAACATAAATAAATTATAAGTATAAAAATAAGAAAAGAAATGTAGATAAAATGACAATTGTATATTTGTCTACCAACAAAGTTTGTAACTTTCCCTTCCTTATCCCCTCCTAAAAGTGTCATGTGTACCCCTAACTGCCCCTTAATTTTGGGGCCCTTTACAAATATTTTTTTTAATTCTTTTGATCATTAGATTTTATGTAAAATGAGTAACATTTTGATATTTTATGGATAAAAAATGAAGTGGTTTTTAATTTTTACGATTTTTTAAAGATTTAAAATTTTAAAATTGTGTAATTTCTTTTTAATTTAGAGTTAAAAAGAACTCAGAACCAGCCCAATATCTATGGGAAAAGTTCATAAGCTTGCGCAAACATCTACTTGAAACAGCTAACAACAACCCAAGAGAGGAAAATCTTGGAAACGGAACAAGAACAGTTGAAAGGAAAAGTCATATGCTACAAGACAGCAGCTGCAAATAATCAAATATGATACAAAATTGAAACAGTCAAGCTCATTCAGAAAATTAAAAGAAAAGAAAAAATTGGAATGAGAAAGAAAAAAGGTAATTCAGGACAAGATATGGCATATGGCAATTGTAGTTGCTGAAGGGCTGGACAAGATATCCCTTGGTATAAAAGCTCCTTTTACATCGGTTATTTAATTTTATCATATTTACATTAGTCAGTTATATTTAACTGATTTCCACATTTGGTTGCGTAGAAGCTTTTCATGTGTCCTTGTGACCAACTAAATGATTTTCCCAACACACATGACCATATCTTTTGCAATTACAACAACATTAAAACAAACTTTTCTAACGAAACCGTTGTCAAATGAAAAGTCTTTGAGCTCTAAACATATCTTATGCCATTACATCAATAATAATATATAAAACATCACTTCAAACCAACACTCACATTATCATGTTTTGAAACGCACACTAATGTCACCCACACTAATATGCATTTACCAATCATCGTCGTCGTCATCAGAGTCCAGCTCCATGAGCATTAACTCAAGGAAATAGTCTGACCACATGTTCCGAAAGAAGTTGATATCTACTTGTGAATAGCATTGTGGATTATTGAAGTGCTACAAGTTTGAAACACATCATAATCAATAATGGCTCATAAACGTCAATTACAATGGGAAATATCCATTAACTTCATTACCACAAAAAAGGTTTCCTGCTTTTATATCATTATTATTGATAGATGATTGATAAATATCCTTTGGCTTTGACAATGCTGTTGACAACAAGGGCATATGGTAATTGTAGTCGTAGACGCTACGCAATGTAAATTTTAACCCTGATAAAAAAACTAGAGCTCGCGCATTATCTATCATGGTTAATTAAAGCTTTCTTCAATTAGTACATGCAAAACAATAAAAATACTTCTGTAGCAGTTATAATTGGTATGGGAGCTCTGCTCTAGGCCTCTGGCCCATATTTCGCACAAGTATAGTTCAACTAATTAGTCTATGCCATAGTTCGGTATACATTGACCAGAAACAACTAAATATCCCAAGTGGCTAATAACCTCCACAATCAACCTCTCCTTGCCCTTGCAAGTAGCTGTCTCCTAACAGGCACTATTAAATGTGGGGTTCCAGAACACCATAGTAGCCCTCACTAAATACAGGAACAAAATCCAAAAAAAAAAAAAAAAACATTCAGACACAAATATACCTAAAGTGAAATTGAAAAAATGTATACAACTCATACCTCCCTCCTTCTTGACCAAGCCAAACTGGACGATCACCATAATATTCACCATATTCCTAACATGTGCTTACTCAATCAAACCCTGTATAGCACTTTCACCATGAAGGCAAACCGAAATCCTGTCCATACTGCACCAATGAACCAAAAAAAGTATCAGAAAAGTTACAATATTAAATACTTTTGCTGACTGTCCATCTAGAACAAAAAATGTAAGAGTTACCTGCATAAAAAAATGAAGCAAAAAACAATAAACTTCGAACTCAACTGCCAATCTTCAACCACAAAAGATAGCTCTCGAGTAATAAGGCAAGCCTAAAAATAGAGATCATAATGGAAGGAAAACACAAAAAATCAAACACAAGTGCACAAAACCTTTAACACGGCAAGCGAGACACCATCAGTTCAACGTCGGAGAGATATCATCAAGCCTTCTGTGGGGTCTATCATCAAGCCATGAGTTTGATTGCATCAGACACCGGCAAGGATGGAGGCGTGATTTCCAGCAGCAATGCAATAGAAGCAGACTTCAATGAGCTTAGGGTTGCAGAAGAGGCATGTTGCGATTAAGGAAGAAGCTTTTTTATGGAGGATAAAGAGATGAAAGGGTTGGGATTTTGGGAAAGAAAATTGAAAAGGGGGAGAGAATGAACCATTACAGCAGTAAAGAAAGAGGAAGAGAAGCAATGGCTCGGGAAGGCAAAAACGAAAAATGAATGAGAGGGAAGGGATTGTAAAATATGAGGGAGTTTCAAATTTTAAAACTACAAGATATAAAAAAATTTGCTGGTGTTCTATGCACGGAGCCCAAAGCAAAAGTTTGAGCCGGTACTGTTCATATGAACAGTGAAATGAGAGAAAAGCAAAAAAAAAAAGTATGGCTTGGCTGGCTTACTGATCATAGAGATTTAATATATTAAAGGGATTGGATGTTCAGGAGTATTCTCGAAACCATGAAACAAGCGCAGGTACAAGATCCACGGATAATAAGTGTGGGAACAAATCCCATGAATATCAAGCGTGAGTACTGTGCCCACGAATGTCAAGTGAGCTCGAGGTTAACCATGGCGCGCCAAGAACTAACAGTACTACTATTAGTAACCAGCATTCAATATTCAGTCCTCTCAAAAAAACCATTTCCAAGCATGCATGGAGTCTAAATCGTTTCTTTTCAACACAAATCATCATGTTTTCTATTTGAAAAATCCTTTCACCATCTCCATGCATGAATCATATTGATCACACATGAATCATATGAATCCTTTCACCACTTGGTCAAAAATCAAATGCCACCATCACGTTTAAAACACAAGGACAATCAATTATAGATGAATTTAACTTCCTTTCAAATTTCATGTATAAATGTTCATTATAAACAAAACAGAGAAAGACGAAAAATGTTAAAGATAAATACGTATTATTTACTCATTTCAATATCAATAAAAACTGAATAATATTGATAAACTTTCATTCGTGAAATGGTACTCAAGCAATGCGTAATTAAAATATCATTAGTAAGAATATTATCTATAAAAATTATGATGGAACGCTATTCATTCACCTGATATATTGCCAAGTACCTACCATTTACTTTACTAGCAATTTCCATGTGGAATCCCCTCTTCAAAGTCCTGATGCCCAAAGCAAACTATTATCATTCCCCTTTCACAACCATTATAAGAATTCACAAAGCTCATTTACTAAAATCCATCGCAATAACCATCTTATAACAGTGATCATTAATGTTCAAGCATCATACCAACCTCCTAAAGCTATTTAATATTAACTTTCAATGACCCATTGAATACATCTACCATTCTAAATCATGTCAAACCGATAAATATTTATCATCATTTTTCACATTAGGCATAACTTCAAATTTAATCAATGATAAATCATCATAAACAACAAGCAGTTAAAACAATGACCCAAAAGATACAAACTATATTTTGTCTTAAAAATAACATCAAACACTCACCTTGAAGGCTAGCATAAGAACATACAACTTATCCTTAAGTCTAAATAATCTCCAAATTTAATTTTCCAAACTTCATTATAAAGAATAATCACATCTTACATCATAATTAATTTAATCAATAACAATTTCCTTGTCACACTTATTTGCAACCTTAAAACAAGAATTCACATATTGCACATTCTGTTGAATACGATGTGTGCATTCAAATTCAGTTCATGAAACAAGCATCAACATAGTCTCTAACATCCCCGAAATCCAATAATATAACAAGAATTGGTTTTGGTTCAAAATTCAAAACAAGAGCACTCAAATCCAATCCATTATGTTTCTCCCATCTTTGGAGTGGTCAATTGCGGAAAAGAAAGAGGAGCTATTTTGACCCTTACCCCAAATACCACGATAGACCGCCGAAATAAAATCAAACACCAAAGGTTTTAATCCTATACGCACAAATAGACAGAGCTCAAAAGGAGGAAAGCATCGAACATACCATTCACAGAAACACGCCTAGAAGGAGGAGGAGGAAGGACGATGCTGAACAGAGGAAGGAGAAGAAGAGTTCGATGCTTTAAGATAGCACCCGCACCATCAATCTGCTAGTGTTCAGACTCACCCAGTCACATGATGAAGAGGAAGACGACAACAGCAAGCACCCACGCACAACAATGATCGGCAAGGCAAAGAGAGAAGAGATTAATCGAGAAAAACGATGGATGAAAGATAAGAGGGGACGGAAACACCCACTGCAGCGCAGACAAAAACTTGAGAGCACACCATCGACGAGGATGAGCGAAGGGGAAATAAGTAGGCGACCGGGATTGAGTGAGGGCGATAGAAATTTCTCCTCCTCCCCTGGTCAACATTCACTGACATGAAGGCCCTGTTTGGTTGGAGGGGAGGGGATGGAAGGGGAGGAAAAATGAGCACCTCCCCTCATTTGGTTTGAAATTTTGGAAGGGAGGGGAGTAAAAATTTGCTTCTCTCTCCCCTTCCCTCCCCTTATTTTAATTCTCTCCAAATTGGGGGTTTTGGAGGGGAGCCAAATATTGAGACTAATTTGCCCTCATAATCTTTGTCATATCCCATCAATGCCCATGGTTGCAACTCATGCCCTCTCCGCTGCTGTTGCTTCTAGTCTCTCACCCTCAACTCCCTTCCTCTGCTTTCTGCCAAAAACGTAAATTTGGACTTTATTTTTGTGTTCTCATTTTTTGCACGGTAACATATAAGAAATCCTGATGGCTGATAGTTTCATCTTCACAAATCCTGATACATATTCGTCTCAATAAATTTTGTCAGCAATTGAATTTTGAGAACCACATTATAGGGTGATCTAAATAATTTGCATTGTTGCTAGCCAGTTTTGGCCAAAGCATTGTTGCTGGAGCCATTTTTTTTAGAGTCAAATTAGCCCTTTGTTGAAAACATAGTTTAAACAAAAAATTATTATATAAGTTGTTGTGTACATATTAACATTATAGTGAGATGAGAGTAAGTTTTCAAAAATTATATAATTTATATTAAGGTGTAAATTAATTTAAATAATTTATATAAGTAAAAATATATAAACTAATATATAAGGGTAAAATGGTAAATTACATATTATCTCCCCTCCCATCCCCTCTTGAACCAAACAAAAGATAATTAAAAAACATTCCCCTTCCTTCCCCTTCAACCAAACCAAACAAGATAACCTCCTATCCTCCCCTCCCATCCCCTCCCATTGAACCAAACAGGCCCGAAGGGTCTGATTGGTTGGAGGGAAGGGGATGAGATGGAAAGGGATGAAAAATGAGCCACTTCCCTTATTTAATTTGAAAAATTGGAAAAATGGGCTCCAAAGAAAGGGCTCCCAATTCTTCTCATCCCCTCATTTTTGTTCCCCCCAAATTGAAGGATTTTGGAGAAGATGGAAAATAAGCCCCTCCCATTTCATCTCGTGCCTTTAAACCAAACAGGCCCAAAGAAAAGAACAATGGTAAACGAAAAATCTGATCGGCTTTGCTTTGGTTCTTTTTTTTTTTAATCCTTGAAATAAGGGCATTATGGTAATTTTAGATAAAAAATAATAATAAATTACTCCTTTGACAATCAGAGGGTCGGAAACACAATAAGAGGCAACATCTAAGGTTTTATTAAGTTTAAATATAAGAATGAGATATGTGGAAATTTGCTTGGCAAAAAAAAAAAAAAAAGATATGTGAAAATTTGAAGGATTGAGAGTAGAGGAAAACACAAGATCATCTGAATATTATTACTCTTTAAATAAAAGAAAGTAAAAATAAATATTTATATAGGAAACTCATAACTTCCTAGACTAACTCTATAACTCAATCAAATCAAATTATAATATCTCATACTTATATTTCTAAGATAAATACAATATAAAAAAAATGTTAATATAGGATATAATAGATACTTTTCTTTTTCTTTTTGCCAATAGATATAATAGATACTATACAATACACATCAAACCTAATAATATCAATTAATTGATATTTAAATATTAAACTTGCATATCCTAACAAGATATCCATACCAATTATTTCCTATCTTTTTCTTCAATTTCTTTCTAAATAAGACAACTTACTTTTATCATCAATATATATGCTTAAATTAAATATACCAAATTTCTCTCTTGCAATCAGTTCAAATTTTTAAACATAGATATGACACATGTAAATCTAATTATATTATTATGATGACAACTTCTACTTCCCACTATACCCACGACTCCTTTTAATTACTAACTTACCTCATCAATTAATAAATTATTTCTCACTTTAAAAATTCTCAAATAATTCTTGGGTCATTGCAATTACATCATGTTCTGACCCATGTGTTAACTTATCACTTATAGAGTTATAGGTAGTTATTTTTTCACTTTCAGTTGCCTTTTCGTGCTACTTTGTTGTTTTATAAACAACTGCTGCTTCTTTTTTCCGTTTGAATCTGAAGGCAATTTTTTCTCTATTTTGTTGAATTCAGATAGGTGATCTTTTATATGTAACGCCAGATGAGTTAGTAAATGAATAATTTACTCTGTTTTGATTTGTAATTGACAAGTTTTTTTTTTTGGGTGTTTTTGCAGACATATCCTAATCCTCTGCAGAATAATCCTGCTTACCCTGTCGTTAAGCAAGTGATACTTCCATCTTGCAGCTTGTATTATATATATTTACCGTACTTGTTCGCTCCGATGACAAGTTTAATTTACTCGTGATTTGCAGACAGTACTTCGTACATGACGATGACACTGCTCCTCAGAAGGTTGGTCAATTTCTCCTGTAATTTCCTTTTATTCTGAAACGAGTGTTCATCGCTTATCTATGGTGTGTTTAGAACAACTATAGGAAAAATGGAGTTTCTCAATTTAGCTTTTGATAATTTTATTTTTGGTAAAAGCCCGATTGTGTAATGTGATTTATGTTTGGAACAGCGATTGTATAAATGAATTTTACAAAAGTAAAACTTGTTTAGATTGACTTAAGCACAAGTGACTTTTGTGATAATAGTAAGAGACAGTGAGTGAAAAAATATTTTAAAGGGTTAAAAACACCAAAAAATAGTTTAAAATAATTTTTGGAACTGAAAAAGTACATTAAAGATAAAATTGCAATCAGTCTGATAACACACTGGGTACAGTTGAAAAAATATTTTAAGGGTTAAAAGCACCAAATAATAGTTGAAATTAATTTTTGTAGCAAAAAAAGTACATTAAGAGTAAAATTGCAATAAGTCTGATAGTACACTGGACACAATTGAAAAAATATTTTAACCATTCTCACTCTCCCCAAAAACTAAATTAGTAAAAGCTGAGAAATGGAGTTTATGGTAAAAGCTATTAAGATAGAATTAAGCTCAATTGCTCACTTTAGAAAACAAACACTCACATTTTTTTTTCCACATTACCCATTGAGCTTATTTACTCAATTGAGCGTTTAGGGGTTCAAAACACCCCCAAATTAAGCGTTTGGGGGGTTCAAACACTCAAATTACTAGGACGCTTTTCGCTTAATTGATTACAAATAGATATATATTACTTGAACACAATTTCCTCAATTGTCCTGGATTGGAGGCGGTACCAAAAGCATTAGCCATTAACTGATCTCTACAATTAGGTGGTGCTGCATCTCCAACGCCAGGTATGTGTGATAAACAGAAAGGTAACAACTAATAACTGTCATAAGATGACAACATGCAGCCTAAATATTACAGATCAAGAGGTTTCTTGCCGGGCTGGGAATTTTAACTACAAGTTTGAAATGGTTACATAAGTAATAAATCATTTAATTCCCTTTTCTTATGGTAGGTTGTTGTTCACAAAGATGGTTCCATAGGCATACATTTTCGTCGTGCAGGACCTCGTCAGAAGGTATATTTCTGTGGTGTGGGGTATGTCTTAGCAATAATTCATGTACAATATCTTTAATATTGTATTTTATTTAAGTTGGATGTTCAGGTGTATTTTCAATCAGAGGATGTGAGGGATGCCATCGTTACATGTGGGGATCTTTGCCCTGGGCTAAACACTGTGATCAGGGAATTAGTATGCAGCTCAAATTATATGTATGGTGTGAACAAGGTCCTTGGAATCGATGTAAGTGGATGTTCCAGCATTTGTTTGGAAACATGTTCGTTCTGAGTGGGGAAAAAATTGGTATGCAGCTTAAATTATACTATCTCCAGTCCTAAATATAGGACATAATTTGTAATGTAATTTGCACTACAAACTATGCCCTATATTTAGGATCGGAGGGAGTAATATTATACATTGCATGCTCTCTTAAAATACTTTAATGTGAAGATTGCGCCTCATGCTTGTCCCATTTCTGTCAAAGCGAGCTTCATGTTTGCTTGGAAACAGAGGAGAGAAAATAAACTACTTATCTCCTCTGTTTTATTATACAAAAAAAAAAAAAAAAAAGAGGAAAAAAAATAAATATAAGAATCAAGTCATTACTATAAGACACACATTCACCCTTACATTTTTATAACGAACATTTACTAATTTATTATGGAAAAAAATTAATTTTCATACAAATGAATTCTCCACACTAACATGAGTTTAACATATTATATGCAAAACAATACAATTATGAGACAAAACAATTATTTAAAAGGAGGAATGAAATTAGCACAATTGACATGGAGAATCAATAAAGCAATGCAATCTAATTTACATAAGTTTTATCTAAGAGACGAATGTGTTCAATATGTGTAAATTGATTCTAATTATTTGAGTATATTTTTTTTTTTGAAAATAAGCAATTGATTATAATTATTTTAGGTTGAACTGAATCATTAAGAGGGCAAAAATATACACCATATAGGTCTAAGTAACTCCAAAGACAATAAGACATTACCCTTTGTTAACATAAAATGTGATAATGTGGGAAGATAAAAAATTAATAGTAGTTCATTATGCAAACAATTATAATCTATTTCTTTACCATGATATAAAATAATTATTTTATAAAAACTTCTGTACATGCCAAGATAAAACTATGAATTATATGTTACCTGTATTTAAATAGAATAAAGAGGAAGCTATGAAAATGATCCTTTAATAGGAATATCACGTAAGTTTATTTGTGTTCTACATTGATTCAAACAACAGTAGGAATACATTAACAATAAATATATGCTCCTTGTCATTTAGATTTGCTGAACATGATTTTAATTTGAATACATTTACATTGTTTTTAATTATATTAACATATTAATAATGACTTTCACTGTCAAAACTCCACCATTTCTTCCTTCACAGATATCTGGAAGAAATATTGTCTCAAACTTTATGAATGAAGTACAAAAATACTAACAAAACCAAGGAGATGATATGTATGATATTAATTAATATATTATTATCAACATTCACCATAAGAACTCCGTTATTCCTGCCACATTTCATCCGTTTTATGGCTTTTGTTCTAAAACTTTATTATCTAACATGAAAAGTCAAGATGGTTTTCTTGGTTTCTAAAAGGAACCTTGCCAAAACAACACCCTTTCAAATACAGAAATGATAGATAAAAAAACAACCAAGTTAAGCAAATATGATATAGTGAAAGCCAAATTCATAACAGCTAAATTCTTAAATACAAATGAAGTATCTAGCCATTTATAAATACTACAGTTAAATTCATTGAGACTCCTTACTATGAATCTCCTTTGACGAAAATTGCCATAAAGTACACAATCCTATAAAAAGGGATAAAAGCGTACAAGTGCTTAGAGATACTATGACAGTCACAAGTCACAGGCATAATAAAAGATGTGTGACTTGTTTACTCATTAACTATTGAGACAAACACCATCTTAAGGTTGCATAAATTAAATACTAAAAAACATATACGAGGAATCCCTTCAGAACAAAAATTGGAAGCATGATCAATTAATAAACTGGAAAAGATAAATCAAAATGAAAACTGAAAGAAAAAACCAAAGGCGCGGGGAGATTACACTTAGGCTAAATGCTTCCCCACACTTTGAGTTATGGGTTGTCAGATTTATATAACATGTAAGAAAGTATAAGATGACCTGACCAACTGCTCTTGACTATTCTTGTATTTAAAGTAATTAAGTTTGACCTTAGGCTAAGGTGGGCAAGCCACTTGGTTTGAGGTGGTCTCATTATGATGGTAAAAGCTTCTAGTATAATCACAACAAGATTGTCTTCTTCACATATTTTAATTTTGGAAAACGGCACAACTGCATTATAGCATTATGAGGATGCATACGTCTTTGGCAACGACACAGCGCTTCACCATTTTGTGAAAGTGAATATGATCCATACTTTTTTCATTCATAAGATACAGACCATTAGTGTGGAAAATGCTAATGCATTGGCTACACCACCATTATGCAAATTCCATTCTAAGGAAATGTTATGTCAATCGTCATATTACATCCACTACCCAACAGCTATCATGAAAGAATGTGATATTAGTGAGCAATTAAACTACAATGAAAGACTAGTAATGAATTGATTACAATGATATATTTAGTATAGAATACATCACGTCATATTTACCATACTTCTAAATTTGCCTTTATTTGTATGGACTTTTTTTTTTGGTCTATTTAGGATTAGTATTAGGTACTAACAGACCACATATTGAGAAGCATCATGAAAAAGAATAGATAACAAAGGTACTCATTAAAAAGAGCTTCCGAGAAAACACAAAATATATCATTCTTGGATACAATGAAAACAAATAAATAAATACGCCATATTATGTTTTCATCGTACTCTTTTTAGTGAATTTTCACTACAATCAATTTCTTACCTGATGCCAAACATTTTTTACATTTCTCAATAATTTCAACCCACTTCATTTGATTCCTTTATATGCATGGGTATATTAAATTAACTTGGCTGGGGCATAAAATGTAAATGGAGTTTGTGCACTCAAAATTTATAAGCAAATACCAAAAAAATTCTAATAGTACCTATAGCAAAAGCATACCAAAATACTAAATTATTCTCTAAATGTGTTGCCATCCATTCTCAAGATCTAGATCATTATCAATGATATACAGCTGCAGGACTTCAAAAATAAGGAAGATGACACTATTATTATTTATGTGCATGATTTTTTCTATGGTGAAATTGATAGTGCAAAATTATGGTTGATACCATTCATATGAACTGAATGTATAGTTCTTAACTTTAAGTGTTTACTATTTTGGTTTTTGCTATAGTTTTATTTATAAATATACTCATTCTTTTGGCTTTCTCTTTTGTTTTTTTCATTTTCTGATTTGGATCTCAATGATCCAAGTTGTCTGTATTGTTTATGTTATTGAAGCTTAATTCTTTTTGTTGTAACCATTTGTTGATATCTTAAACCTATGCCATTGTTAGTTTCATTCTTGCTTTTCTGATAAGATTCTTTGTGGATCAAATCTTCATTTTCATTGTATCATATTCTCATTTATATTGTTGACATCATGAATATGATCACCAGCCTTCATTATGGCAGTTTTTGTCTCATATAAAGGACAAAAATATTATTTAAGACAATAAACATTCCTTCTCAAATGTTCTTTAATTTTGAATAAATATATGAAAAGACATTTCATGAAATGCAATATATCTTGGATACTTGCAAATTTTGGTCCACATTTTTATACCCCATTTTCCTCTTTTAGCTTCAACTCTCAGAATTAGCATGGTAAATAGTGCTTACTTTATATAAAGGATCATGCAGGTTGCACAATGAGCGAAGTTGACAGGTTTGTGTTGAAACATATAGAACAGTTTGCATCGCTGAAAAGTAAGCATCATAAAAAAATTCAATTAAATCATCTTTAAAATATAATATGGTTAAGGTTAAGAAGTGAGTTCTAACATCACAATAACATTAAGGGTTAGTTGCAAAAAGACATTCATTAAAGCTAAATCTAAATTTGAAAAAATATTAATGCATCCCTCCAATTGCATAAATTCAGTCTACTTGTCTCAAGTTAGAAGAATGAGCAGCACCCAGATATAATTCATAGCACCTTCATGTGAACAATTAAATTTTCATTCGAAGGAGTATTTTCAAGAGTGATATGGTTGTAGAGAAGGGTCATTGAAGCAGGAGTCTTGGGGTGCATTCAAATTATTACATGGCGGCAAAGAATTATAGGCTGGGATTGTTGAAACTGGCACGGAGCCAGATGCGTTGTCTGCCTGGAAACGGCTTCACCCGAGCCATTTTGGGTGCAACTGGCTGGTGAACAGTAACTTTCATATTAGCTTCCTGGAATAGGATTTAATTATACATTGATAGATAACTTCGTAAATAATAATAAGTAATTTAAAATAGAACTTCGTAAATAATACTAAGTAATTTAAAGTAGCCTGAACCTTGTTCCTTTCATTCCCTTGAATTTCCCCCCTACTTTCATCCCCTTAAAGCATGAACCTTATTCCTTTTTTGTTTAAATTCAGGCAACTTTGTACATCAATGGTGTCTCTTCTCAATAAAAAGTTATTCAGTTCCGAGTCTGAGGTATTTTTTCTTTTGTTCTTATTTTTGTCCTTTTATCCAAAAGATAGTAACCTGTTATTATAGTATATTTATCAACTAAAGAATTGTTGTGGCGTGAAGGGAGGGTACAAGTGGTAAGTTATTGTGTGCTCTTCATGCCTCCACTCATAAGCATACTCAATACCGAAGAAGTTTAAATTCATTATTTATTTAACTTGACGAAATGTTAAATATCATGTGTTTTATTTCCTTTCTTGATGTAGTTGATGGACCTAATGTTAAATCCATTTATTAACTGGACGAGTGCAGGGTATATTGCCATGTATGCTACGCTTGCAAGCAGAGATGTGGACTGTTGCTTAATTCCAAAGTCTCCCTTTTACCTTGAAGGTCCAGGCGGGCTTTTCGAGTATATAGAGAAAAAACTTAAAGAACAAGAGCATATGGTAATTGTAGTTGCTGAAGGGGCTGGACAGGATCTTGTATCTGAAAGCATCCAATCCATGCAGAAGAAGGATGCTTCAGGAAACAAACTTCTTCAAGATGTTGGGTTATGGATATCTCAAAGGATTAAGGTGTGCATTGTAGATTTTTTCCTTATTTCTTGTGGTCTTCAGTTTGATCCTCACCAATCTGTTGCAACATAAGAATATTTACAAAGTTACTTCCTATCTGCTTCTATCATACAGGATCATTTTTGCCAAGCATAGTACAATGAACATAAACCTCAAATATATAGGTTTGTACAATTTTTCTTTGAAGGGACAAAAAAGATCATGGCACTGTTTACATGCTGAAAGCAGTATAGGGTAGAATATTCTTAAGAACTTCCTTTTCTTTTCCTCTATTAGATAGATCCAACCTACATGATCCGAGCAATTCCAAGTAATGCTTCTGACAAAGTGTACTGCACACTTCTTGCTCAAAGTGTAATTCTAGAGCAATGACTGGCTACACCGGCTATACAAGTGGACTGGTCAATGGAAGACAAACTGATATTCCTTTCTATGTAAGTTCATTGTGCATACTTGGTTTTTGTTGGTTAGTGCATGCTTGGTTTTTGTTGGTTAATGCATGCTTGATGTTTCTTCAAAACTTGACGCCTCAATGAGAGACAACACAAATTTTACAGATAAACATAAAATTTTTAAAGATTCTCTAATACAAGTTATAAGATTATTGGAGAGCTTACAGGTATAAAGAATTAATGAAAACAATAGCAGCTTTGGTAGTCTTGTTGAGACTTACTCGTTGTTTTTTCTTCCTATCAATCTCATTTTTTTTTCTTAAAAAAATTCTGTAGAGAATCGCAGAGAGACAGCATAAAGTGGTGATAACTGATAGAATGTGTGCTAGGCTTTTATTGTCCACAAATCCGCCCACTTTTTGGAGTGCCAAGGATGTGATTGAAGACAAGAGAGAAGAAGAAGCGTTGGATCAGTCAGGGGCTGAACAGCAATGTCCAGATGCCAACTCTATTGCCAACGAAATCATCCCTATCCCTAATAATTCTGTGAAGGTCTAATTAAGGTTCATTATTATATTAATCAATCCCTATAATTATATTGTGCCATACAAGTCTTACATTTGTGTTACCCCTTTTTGGCGTAACATGGCTGCGGAAATCCCAGCCTCACAACTTGAAGATATTCCTTCATGTGTTGTTTTGTTGTTTAATAATTCTAAAGAAATCCTCTATACTTCCCCATCAATCCTTAGCTTTTATATATCATATTATAATATTGGGTATTAAAGAAGCTAAGCAAGCCTCATTACAAGTAATTCCCCCCTCCCCTTCCAACTATATGTTTGTTCAGTGTTACTATTTCAGTTTTGAACATCATATTGTCACTTTCCACGCTCTTGACATGGATTTCTTCTTATAAATATGATTTAAGAATTCTTTCTATTTGACATCACTGTTAGTAGGTTTTATTTGACGTTGAAGTCTTTGATTATAATGACAAGACCAAAACACTGAGACCAATACTGTGTCATCAATGAGAGGACTTTGCATGATAGAAAATGTAAGTGATAACAACTTCATAGATCTTGTTGTAAATGTAATTAATTATATATTTATATCCTTCAAGATAATAGATTAAGTTGTGTGTTGTTGAGTTTCTAAATCAGTAAATTTCTTATTTATTCTTTTCATAGAAATACTAAAATGTCGTTCGAATCTTAAAATAATTTCTTTACTAATTTGTTTTTTGAAAAAATTTAAAGAGATTTACATTTACAGTTTGATATTATTAACAAGATTGAATTTGTGACCTATTTTTGTGTTATTAGGCCACAAAATTATGAACATTTGATTGTTCTCTATACCTTAAATTTTGTATCATGTAAATTTTTCTATAAAATTAAATGTAAATTAAAACTCTTCCAAGAAAATACCAACTTCGTAACTGCTACTCGTGCTCGTTTGGAATAACTTATTTTTAGGCAATAAATACTTATAAATCGTGATTCACGGTATACGAGGTAAGTATGTGAGAGGAGTTTTATCTTGACTTGCGTAATAAAGACTTATTATCCAAAAATAAGTGATACCAAACACAGGCTTAAACCGAGACGGACTTTTTTTTTTCACTTTCCATCTACTTCTCTTTTTATAATAATTACTCAATCAGATAAACATTTGAACAATTTTGATTTGCTATTTTCTAAAATTATCATGCAAATGTTAAATTATAAAAAAAATTAATTAAATTTAAATTGCGAAATTTTAATATAATTAATTTAATACTTAATCAATTAACTATTTTTTAAAATGATTAAAAAATAATAAGTTAATCGATCATAGCACATGTTATATATCATTATATTATATATCAGTTTATAAGTAAAGAAAATCCCTTAAAACGACCACCAAATTAGCTAAATCCCGATTTAGTGCTACGAAATTGCAAAATCTCGATTCAGTGCTGTGTCAGTACGGATGAACAGTGAGTATATGCGAAAAGACGATTTTGCCCTTCAGCTCTCCCTCTCGCCACTTCTGAATAACAACACGAGACTCTTAATTAACAACTCTTACTTCTAGATTAACAACTCTCATTTCTTCTTTTTACTTTCACAATAACAACACTGGTCTTGTTATTAACAACACCATATTCTATATTAACAACTCTCATTTCTAGTTTCAAAACTTCATAATTTAAGTTTCAGGGTCAATAACAACACCTCTTTCTTTATTAACAATACCGTATTTTACGTTAACAACACTATATTTTTTAGAGACGAATATGCGAAAGAATAAAGAGGAGTTGTTAATCAAGAATTTGGAGTTGTTAATTAAGAGTCTCGTATTGTTATTCTGAAGTGGCGAGAGGGAAGGCTGAAAGACAAAATCGTCTTTTCGCATACCTGCACTGTTCATCTATACTGACACAGCACTAAAACAGGATTTCACAATTTTCGCAGCACTGAATCGAGATTTAGCTAATTTGGTAGTATATTTAAGGGATTTTTTCTTATTAGTATGACAAATTAAATTTTAAAAAAATAAATATAAATATTTTAAAATAATTTATTTAACTTTCTTATTCTCTTAAAAAAAATCCATTCATGTTTTTATAAATAACCAATGTTTTAAAAGCCGGACCGGATGTCGAACTAGAGAGGCTATCAGGTCATGGGTCGCATGGTCGAACCGATAACATAATAATTAAATAAAAATAATATTATACGTATATATAATTATATAAATATAAAAAAATATGAAATTTTAATATTACTTAAAAATAAACACATACAAAAACTTATATGTATCATCTTTCCTAAATCTCAAGTTCTAATACAGTGAGATCATTAAAAATATCACAATAATATGTCAATAAGACTAATAAACGGTTCCCGGTTCAACCACTCCGGTTCCCGGTTCAACCCCGGTTTCCGGCCCAACAACCGGTCTGAAGCGGCCTGAAACGATTCAAATAGTGAAACAGTTGAATCATGCTGAATGAGTCGAAAGTTCTCCCAGGCACCGATCTGACCGTCCAGTCCGATCCAATTTTCACAACATTACAAATAACCGAAAACAGTATTACAATAAAGAAAATAAAAAAAAATTACATCCGCCACTATTTTGCATCCAACAAAATCCGAACCATTCATAATAGTTCTATTGAGTAGCCTTGTAGGCCTGTAGCTTGCAGGTTTTAGGAAGCCTTGTAGGCCTTGTAGTCGTGCGTTATAATAGGCACCGAACGCTTGTTTGGTTTTAGCTTGTTCATTATTTCCAATTTTCCATAGAAATAGTGAACTCTCTGAACATATCTTAAAAATGTGACATTTTTTTAAATTAAAAAGTACTATCAAAATCAAGATTTTCGTTTCATCTTTGTCCGAAAAATATTCTCGCGTGCTTCGCTCCTCCCCACTGTCGTCAAATCCTGTCCCTGAGATCTGTTTTTTTTAGCCACCTCAAACCTGATCCTATGCTTTGCCAGATCTTTCCACTTGACCTCGTGAAAGCACAGTTAGATTGAAACAAGTTTTGATGACTAGAACGAGCCTGTTTCGTCACAACCGTGCAGGTGAGATTAAAAAATTTAAAAAACAAAAAAAAATTAAATCTGAATTTTTCCAATAAAAAATTTGTCACTTAATTGACATGTCGTCTTTTCAATTCTTTAATCTTAATATTGTTAGACTTAAATGACAATTTGTTATGTCAATTATTGTGTTTTTTAAAAAGTTAAAATTATTATATCAGTATTTTTTATTACCACCGCTGGGTGAAAAGATTAAAATTAGTAGTAGTTATCTTTTTTTGCTATCTTCCAGTCCTTAATTTTAAACTTTTTTTTATCTATAATTAAATTAGTTCTTTATTAATATAATAAATAGGTATAAAATTATCGCAATTTCATTAATTACATTAAAATTATATTTTTAAATAGGATAAATTTTTTTAATAAAAATAGCTTATAAAATGATGGTGAAGGAGAGGGATGAGTTCGAATGCTAGGAAAAAGTTCAGTCTATAGGCTCTGATAACTCGTTGAAAAAGTCAAGTCTATAAGTGATCAGAGCCTGCCTACAGACTTAACTTTTTCCTCTCCTTGTATGTGAGCGATCAGAAACCATAGATTTGCCTTTCCTGGCGTTGTCGCTCATCTTTCTCCTGAAAAGCCTTCACTTATTATTTATTACTCCCTTCAGTCTTAATTATAAGATAATATTTAAAAATTGATATAAATCCTAATTATAAGATAAAATTTTAATTTTTATCAATTTTTTCTAAAAATATCATCTATTGATACTTTCTTAATAATAATTAAATACAATAATAATTTAATAAGAGCAGATCAGAAGCTGTTGAGGGAGATTGATAATGCCGGATTGTGTGAGAGCGTGGAGAAGTCATGTGTGAGGTAGGGGAGGTATAACAAAAAAACAGAGAATTGATATAATTGGATGTTATTTTAAATTTTAAATAAGGGTATTTTAGGAAAATAAATATGATTAACTAATTTAACCATTATCCTTAATTTCTCTAAAATTAGGTAAATATGTCCTATAATTAAAACCAGAGAAAATATTTAATTGGATTAGCGATAGAAATTATTTTTTAACATAATTTATTATATATGAAATAAATTTATAAAAAAAATTTTACCTCGATTTACATAAACATATTTTTTCATCACTTTCTTCAATTGACTAGAAGGTGAGTATAGATTCTTCCCTTCTTTTCAATTCAAATGATTAGAGACTTCCGCCTTAACTTTTTCCTGTATTGCAGTTTATCTCTCTTCTCAAGAAGTCTTCACGTAAAATTAGAAAGTGTTCTTTCCTCCTTTCCAATGTGAGTATGGAGAGCCTAGGCTTTTTTATCGAGTGTGTTTGTTTTGATGATTGGATAAATAACTTATTTTTATTTAAATTTATAAAATATTAAGATTGGAAAAAAGTTAAATTGGATAAAATGATGAGTGTTTAGATTAGCGATTAGATAAGTAACTTAAAGTAACTTATGTAAAAATTAGGATGTTTGGTTTGACTTTTGCATAAGTGACTTTTGTATTAATTAAGAGAAAAAAATTAAAAAAATTATGAAAAAATGAAGGGATAATTGTGAAAAAAGTCCTCATTGGCAACTTAATTGTCAATGGGACCTGGGAAGATATCTACACACGGAGGGATTTTTTCACAATTTTCTCAAAATTAACTTTGAAAATTTGGTAATGGTACAATTTTAATAAAATTATATCAAACTCCTAAAGCGAAAATTGGTACACTCCAAAAGTCTTTTCTACTGTGCACTTCAAGCTTAAATCTTATAAATTATATCAAACTCTAATTTAAATATTAAATTCTAACTCATATTTTCACATAGCTCAAAATCTAACAAAATAAACAGATTAAAATCTCAATAATACATCCAATAATCCAAATAAATTATTTAAACTAAATTTAATGGGTAAAAACACTATATAGAAACTAATTTATGACATGTTTATAAAAAAATTGATTATAAGATCATAAAACAACTAAATAATAAATATAAAATGATTAAAATTAATTATTAATTATTCTCTACAATTCTACAGTTATATATTAACAAAACTCAAAACTTACCTAAACTTTTATCCCAAAGTATTCTCTAATTAGCAGAATATTACTATCTAAAGAAAGAGAAAATTATTTAGAACATTTTTAAAAAAAGAAGTTTTCTTATTAGAAGCGATTCTGAGTACTTCATTGATCCCCAAAGATACTCAAAACAGAAACCATTGCTTGAGGCTTATTTAAAAAAGCCACACTTTGATGCTTATTTAGAAGTAACTTAAAAGCTATTGACCTACTGCCCAACCAAACACAAGAACTTTTTTTTTTTTTTTTAAGTCAGAAGCTGACTTAAGGGGGCCATAAGTAACTTAAAAGCACCCTTACTGCCGAAACAAACACAAGCTGTCTATCTTCTCAAAAAGCCTTCACGTATTGCTAGATCGTGAATTTAAGTTCTTCCCTCTTTTCTAATGTGAGTAATCACTATGAAAGGGTTTAAATCCGGATCAGTTGGAGTACTAGGTCAATGATCAATGGGTCAGACTGAAGTCAAACCGGAACCAAACTGATAAGAAATAGAAGATTTTAGACTTATAGTATAAAATTATAAAAAAAAAATTAAAAAAACGATTTTTAAAAAAATTAAAAACCTGACCCGGACATCGGACTAAACCGGTCTACTGGCCTGTTGGCCGGTTTCCGGTCAGATAGCACTGCTTTAAACCAAGCTTTCCCCTTGTACTACATCTCTTTTCTCATAGTATTAGGGGTCCATAATCTTTGAATATATTCATTCTGATTTATAATATAAGGTATTTTAACTAATTTATTAAAATTAAGAAATGATAGTTAACACATTCAATATGGTTTAAATTGAAAATTTTGTTCGAGCTTATCCATATTATATTAGGTTTCAAATGAGAGAAAACATAAAAAAATAAAGTCACATTTAAATATTAATTATATGAGCAAAATCGACTAATAAGAATTAATTACTTTTCAAGTAACTTATATTATTGAATAAAACATTCTTTTAAAAGTGTCTTATGTTATAGACAGAAGAAAGTAAAACAAGCTAGACTCTCATGTTCTTGCAGTCTCCTTAGTGTGTGTTTGGATTAGTTTTTGAGAATAGCTTTTACGATTTACTAGGTAAGTGTGTGAGAGGAGTTTTATCTCGAGTTATACAAACCTAAATTTAGGAAATTCTCAAACACTCACTTAATCCTTATAGGCAGTTTGGTGGAAGGATTTTGAGGGGGCAATTTTTATGACTTGATTTAAAAAAATTGGAAAGAGTAGGATTTAAAGTTTTTAATTAATTTTTTTATTTTTTATTTTATATATTATCTTTATTAAAATTTTACAATCCTATTTTTTTAATTTTTTAATATCCAATTCATAAAATATTTTTCTCACCTCCCTTTCCCACATGTTAAACAGACCTTTGAATAATCTGATACTTTCCCTTGTCAGATTGTGAGTAGAGCCAGGAAAACGGGCCGAGCCCGTCGGGCTTGCAAATTGTAGTCTCAAAAAGAAGTCAGGCCTAAGAGGGCCGACCCTTTAAGCTCGTTTATTTTTTATTTTTTTGCTTGGAAAGGAATCATATTACAATTTTGAATTACCTTATTGAATCTATATGTCAATCTGTCCTCATATTGTATAGAGTATGATTTTTGAGTATATTATTTTATCTAATTGAATCATATTATGATTTTTGAGTATGATTTTTGAATATATTATTCTGCCTATTTAGAATAAAATCATATTATATACTATTCTGCTTGATAGAGTATGATTTTTGATGAAGGTTGTGATTATTTAACTACTTGAACCTACTACTCAAAGTGAAATACAATCAAATATCTTTGAAATTAATAATAGTGGCGAAGAAAGTGAAAATGATAGTCGTCATACTCATGTTGTTTAGAGGTTAGAGTATCTAGCTTCTTGCCTTCTTATACTTTGGCCTTTGTATGAGTTACTTGTGGACATGATTTTACCTTTGATTATACATTAGTAACTATGTTTATTTGTTGCAAGAGACGTGTTATTTAAACCTTAATGTTGACAACATTTATGTATTAAATTAGAACTTTAATCGTTGTTATTTACTAATTATATCTCTATAGGAAAAATACGCAGGAAAATTAGTTAAATATTGTGAAAAGGACTTCCCGGCCCTGGCCTTGATGCTCTCGGGCTGGGCCTTGAAAAACTGCCCTGACCCCGAGCCCTTTAGGGATGGCCCTGTTAGGCCCTGATTCCCAGCTCTAATTGTGAGGTCGAATCTGATCCTTCGACGGCTTTCAACTGGAACTCGTGAAGGCACTGTATGTCATGATTTTTTTGGATAACACTGAAATTCACACTGTCGTTTCAGAAATCTTTTTACACAAATTGTTATAAAATTCTTTTCATATATTTTATTTGTAAATCATAAAAATTATTCTCCCAAAACCATTTTTTTTAGAGTGAGTTTGTTTTGAAGGGAGGGGAGGGGGTAAATTATCTTTTTGGATTGAAAGTATTTAAATTTTGGACGAGAACCCAAAATTTAAAATGAACGAGAGGGTAAATTTTAGACAGAAATCCAAAATTAAAAAGAATGAGAAAATAAGTTTTAGATTTATTTTATCCAAAATTATAATTTAACCCCCACCATTTCCCCCTTCCCTCAAGCCAAACACAATCAGAATGCTTTCTGTGACTGTGTATTTGTTTTTGCATGATTCCTCTCCTCTATATAAAAAACTGCTCTCTTCGTACAAAACTACAAACCTCCTCAATGCAACGAGAGTTTAAAAAAACGAAGTTAACATAACATTTATTTTGGTTTTGTTGTCTGTTGCTTCAAATTATAAAAATTGATCCCTCAAAGAGCATAATGATTCTAATATTTATTAAAATATAAGAACTGATGTTTTAGATTAAAAGAAACTTAAAGGATTAAAAATCAAAGTTTAAAATTATAGTGATCAAAACTAATATAAAAACAAATCGTAAAGACCAAACATTATATATTTTTTTTAATCATGTTGCACATATTAAGAGGTTAGTATGAAGAGAGTAATTTCTTATACAAATAATTGAAAGGGTACACTCCAGAAGAACTAATATATTTTTATAAATAAATAACTTAACTAATTTTTTAAATATTTATAAATTAGCTGTTACATCTACAATTGGATGTAATAATTCACTTTCACTATTGAATTGTTCATGATAATGTAATATACTAACTAGGAGGAAGGATCAACTAAGAATTGAAAGTGGTTTCAGTGATTTACCTCTTTGCGTGTCGCCTAATTTTAATTTAATGTTAATGATCACGCTGATTTGAAATTTGTTAAAAGGATTGAAAAGAGTTTCTATAGCCTAGGCTAATGACATGTAATAAAGAGACAATTTATTTGTATACTTCTCATGCCCTAAATAATTATCTAATTTGTACGGTAATTTGCAGTTTTGTACTACATATTTTATCCTATATTTAAAATAAAAGGTAGGATTACTTTTTATTCTTAATAAAAGATCTAATTGATTTTTTAAAGAAATTAGATAAGCTGAATAAATTATTTTGATGTATTTATATTTATTATTTTAATACTAAACTAATTTTCCTGACTTATAAACAAATATATAATCTAATAATATAGGAGTACAATATATATTATGATTAAGTTATTTATTTTGCTTCTTTAATATTTGTAAATAATATATTAATTAGGTCTTATATTAAGAATCAGAGGGAGTATTAGTTATCTTTATTTGAGATTTCCAATCCTTAATATGGAGGTTAAAATTGTAGTGTTTTTAAAGTATAACTACTAAAATGGGAAAATTGCCATAAAAGACCTCATTAACCTAATATTTGCTGAAAGGGACTTGACCTGAATAGTCATTATTTTCGTAGGACTAAAAGACTGAAATGCCCTTAATGAGAAAAGAAAAGGCAAATGAAAGCAAACCGAAATAGAACCAGTGAATTGCCAGAAACAGAACCAGCAAATGTTTTTGATTTTGAAGGAGCGCGAAGTTGAAGAAGGAAGGGCGGACTCGGTGGAGAGAATCAGACGAGAGTGCTGGGTGGCGAAGTGTGGGTCTTAGAGGCGGCTGTGCAAGATTGGTCTCTGTTATGGTGGCGAGGCGAGGTCTTAGGGTTGTTGAGGTGGCAAGGCGGTGTGTTGCTCTTTGCGGCGTCAGGGAGGTGTTGGGTACGGTGGCGACGGCGGTGGCGACCTCTCCAAGTAGTAGCGCGCTAAAGAACACCCAACATTCGAGGTTTGTGTTCTTGTTTTTCTCTTTCTTCATTTTATCATCATCATTATTAATGTTACTTTGATTTTATTGGATCTTGGCATGTTTTGTAATGTTACTTTGAGGTGAGGGGTAGTGCTTTTTTATTGTCGATTTCCATTAATGGTGTATATTATGTAGTATTGTTTTATTTTGAACGAATGGATGAAGTCATATGAGTGCAACAAATCTGAGTTTGAGGTAGCAGAATAATAGTTTTAGTTCATTGCCTTTTCTTTTTCATTCTAACATCATTCAATATTAGGGTCTCGCTTCTTGTAAGATGTATGAACTAGATGACTTTTGAAGTTTGTAATGACTTCTGGCTAGCAGCCAGATTTTTTAAATTGGTTCAAAGTTTGAAATGGAATATCTCCCCTTAACTTAAGGAACTTTTCAATCTACTTTTCTTAACTTCAAAAGTTGACTAATGACCCTCCAAATTTTAAGTTTGCTAGGAACTCTTCTATTAACTTCTCCTTTCATACTCAGGACACTGTCTATTTCTGCAAACCAACATAATAAACAAATTAGGCCATAGTAATGTCTTGTTTATGTAGGAAAGAATGTCAATAGAAATGACGATAAAGCCATCTATCTATCAATTCTACATTTCCAAGTTAGGCCACATTTTATGTATTTACGTGTAGTCCTTAAAGCTTGTGCTTCATAGACAATCCATCTCTAATGATGCTTCTATAAACTCACTGCTATGCACCTAGTGTTGCTAGAAGCTTGGTAGCTAAGCACTACACTTTATAACTTGTACCATAGCATGCTATAGATAATCATAATATGGAATGTATTTGCGTGGCTATGTATGAATTATAGCATGTAGTTTTAATATATGAAAATGAGAAAGTAGAATGTATTGTGTAATGCAAGAGTATCTTGAGAAGTTGGAAGGCAGAAACTGATAACAAAAACATATATTCTATGTGCCTTAAGAACATTGTATTTATGCATTAGAACCTTAATACAATAATTTCTGTATTTCTCTTTCGTGTTATTTTTTGCCAATGAATCATTTGATGTTATGTAACTAGAAGAGTGCTTTAAGAAGGCAAAAGTGAATAATTTTTATCACACGGTACTTTATTGAACTATATTCCCTCAAAGCACATATATTTCTGGATCTCTCCCTCCAGCATCACTATCATGTCTATGCGAGTCTTGTTAGAAATTGGTACTCTTAGAGCATAGGCTTTTCATAGCTTGGAAACACATGCTTAGTTATGGAAATGATGTTCCAATCAAGTTAGAAGTTCAAATCTCATAATTTTTGTTCATTCCTGCCTGATCCAATAGTTATGGACTATTAGGAAATATGAATTCACTCATAAGAAGCTAACAGAACCAAAACAATACCACGCCAAGGAAAATACAAAGCAATGAAGAAGACCAGCCTACACTGTCAAACTGACAAAGTGGTGATATTGGAAATATACAGTTCAGTTGAAAATGACAGAGATGTGAAAAAGAAATTAGACTAGCAACTTCAAGGGAGCTAGAGACTTCCATAGGAGATGGATAAGTGAATATGTAAGTTGAGATTGCTACTTAAGTTTTACGTTATAATAACTTACACTCCACATGAGAGTGCTAATCAACTAGCATTGCAGGTTGTAACACTCATTTCACATATTTTAGTCAATAGACAAAAATATAGTGATGTAGGACGTGTTACACGTCATATCTTCCAGCCTCTTTTTATGGTGAGTCTAACGTAATTGTGGTTTTTTCAGTTATTTGTAATATTACTAATTTATCGGATTGTCATTTACATTGCATAAGGATCGCATGTTGGGAGATATAGACAATTGGAAGGTTGACAATCACACAAGATTCATGAGCATAATAAACATCGGGACATGATCATACGTAGCATTGAATGTTGAAAACGTGGGGAAATAAGGAGAAAGTAGTCAACGTTATATTTATACTGTTCATATTGAAGTTTGTCATCATATTTTGTTGCGATGTAAATGAAACTCAATTATGTATATGCAACTTTGGTATATAAGTACTTGTTTTGTATATTACGCGTGGTCTATAAACACTCTTCCCCTATGTGCACCACTTATTCCTTAACTCTTCCCTACGTGCAAGAACTCTGCCTTCTGTGCAAAAATTCTTCCATGTGTGCAAGATGTGGAGGAATGTGCAATAATCTACCCCTACATGCAAAACTTCTTCTGTGTACGAAAGATCTCCCACTTGGATTCATTTTCATTCCCAAGATCTCCCACCATGTGCGAAAACTCTTCCTTTACGTGCAAGAACTCTTCCCTATGTGCAAGAACTCTTCCTTGTGTGCAACGATCTAGCACAATGTGCAAAACTTCTTCCGTGGTTGCAAAATATATTCCACTTGGCTTCCTTTTCAGTCTTCATATGTGTCATATAACCATGTGCGAAAACTCTTCCCCTACGTGCGAAAATTCTTCCCCTACGTGCGAAAATTCTTCCTTGTGTACAAAAACTCTTTCCTTTTAGTTAAATGTCTCTTCCACTTAACCATATGCGAAAGATCGTCCCCCATATTCAACACATCTTCCCTTATGTGCAAGAACTCTTCCCTATGTGGCAAAACTCTTCCCTATGTGGAACAACTCTTCCTTGTGGGCAAAAACTCTTCCCTATTAGTTAAGTGACTTCTACTTAACCATGTGCGAAAGATCTTCCCCCATGTTCAACTCATCTTCCCTTATGTGTAAGAATTCTTCCCTATGTGCAAGAAATCTTCTTTGTATGTAACAACTCTTCCTTATATGCAAAAACTCTTCCTTGTATGCAAAACTCTTCCCTATTAGTTAAATGTCTTCCACTTAACCATGTGCGAAAAATCTTCCCCCATGTTCAACTCATCTTCCCTTATGTACAAGAAATCTTCCCTATGTGCAAGAATTCTTTCTTGTATGCAACAACTCTTCCTTATGTGCAAAAACTCTTCCTTATGTGCAAAAACTCTTCCTTGTGTGCAAAAATCTTCCCTATTAGTTAAATGTCTTCCACTTAACCATATGCAAAGATCTTCCCCCATGTCCAACTCATTTACCCTTATGTGTAAGAACTCTTCCTTATGTGCAAGAACTCTTCCTTGTATGCAACAACTCTTCCTTATGTGCAAAAATTCTTCCTTGTGTGCAAAAATCTTCCCTATTAGTTAAATGTCTTCCACTTAACCATATGTGAAAGATCTTCCCCCATGTTTAACACATCTTCCCTTATGTGCAAGAACTCTTCTCTATGTGTAAGAACTCTTCCTTATATGACACAACTCTTCCCTATGTGCAACAACTCTTTCTTATGTGCAAAAACTCTTCCCTATTACTTAAATGTCTTCCACTTAACCATGTGCCAAAGATCTTCCCCCACGTTCAACACATCTTCCCTTATGTGCAAGAACTCTTCCCTATGTGCAAAAACTCTTCCTTATATGCAAGAAATCTTCTTTGTATGCAATAACTTTTCCCTATGTGTAATAACTCTTCCCTATTAGTTAAATGTCTTTCACTTAACCATGTGCGAAAGATCTTCCTCCATGTCCAATTCATCTTCCCTTATATGCAAGAACTCTTCCTTGTATGTAACAACTCTTCCCTATGTGCAACAACTCTTCGTTATGTGCAAAAATTCTTCCTTGTGTGCAAAAATCTTTCCTATTAGTTAAATGTCTTCCACTTAACCATGTGCAAAAGATTTTCCCCTATGTTCAACACATTTTCCCTTATGTTCAAGAACTCTTCCCTATGTGCAAGAATTCTTCGTTGTATGCAACAACTCTGCCCTATGTGCAACAACTCTTTCTTATGCGCAAGAACTCTTCCCCATGTGTAAGACATGTTTCGTTAGTTCAATGTCTTTTCTAATTGGGTTCATTTTAGTGCTCATAAGTGCCACTAAACCATGTGCAAAAGATCTTCCCCCACATTCAACATATCTTCCCTTCTGTGCAAGAACTCTTCCCTATGTGCAAAAACTTTTCCCTGTATGCAATTATCTAACTTGAAGTGGAAAGCTTCTCTCATGGGTTCAAAACATCTTCCACTTGGGTTCATTTTAAGTGTTCGTAAGTGTAACATAACCATGTGCAATAGATCTTTCTCTACGGCCAGAAGGGAGGACGTTTATTTGTGCATAGCTAAGGAGAAGAAGCTAAAGAGGACGTCAATCACTTGCCCTGTTTCTTATGCGGGCAATTCGTTGGTTCTATTTCTGTTTCCTTTTCATTTGCCTGTCCTTTCTCATTAAGGGCATTTCAGTCTTCTACTCCTATAAAATTAATGAAAGTTCATGTCAAGTCCTTTTTAACAAATATTAGGCTAACGAGATCTTTTATAATGATTTTCCCTATTAAAATTGCTTTTGAAAAATGTAAAATTCGACCAAAAACATATTTTTAGAATATTGAAGCCTGAGGTTACTGTTTGAAGGGTACAAAAGTACATTTCTTTCCTTATAGATCCAGAAAGCGATAGAGACTCAGTGTCTGTGTAGATTAGCGTTAAATATTATTTTTTTAAATATAATTTATAATTTATGAGATAAATATTAGAGATGAGTTTTATCTCAACTTATAAAATTATATTTTTCAAACACCAACTCAAACCGGCACTTAATTTAGAATTCTCTTACAAAGTATCACGGCATGCTCTGCACCTTTACTGCAGGTTTGAATTAACGTTAAAGAAATATATTTACGGATAAAATTTTTTAAATATTATCTTTATTAAAAAAGTATTTTCTACGGTTAACCCAAAAAACACTCAGTCATCAGAAGAGAGATGAGCTGCAACGCAAGGGAAAATCACTCAGAGTGCTCTTTGCAGATTTCGAGAAGCTCAGCATTGAAATAAAGTTGTATAAACATTTGTCAGGTACTTTTTTTCCCAAAGAGAAAAGTGATCAACATCACTCATTTTACACACAAAATGTTGATGTTTTGGGCAGAAGCCAGAGCTGTTTTATAACTTCCATTTCATCAGCGTTTTCTGAATCTTGTGTTGAGTTTGTGGGTGTTCAAGTTACCTTCTGCTTTTCCTTTCTGTTGTTTCTCTCGTCTCTTCTTCAAGGCAACCAACAAATGTTTGTGCACAAGTTGGTTGTGAAAATCCTAGAGATTTTAGGATAAATCGTATGGTGGTTAATTATATATTTGTGGGTTTCCAGATTAACTCAAGAAATCACAAGCTTTTCTGATATTGAGAAGGAGGTCTCGTACGGCTTGGTTAACGATAATGGAACCAAAAAGAGGTATATATTTTTTTAATACGAACTGATTTTTGTTATTTACATCTAATTATGAGCTGATTTGTTGTTGTTGAAACTGTACTTGAGGAGATAAGGAAGGTGTTTGGGTCACTATTTGCAGAATCTTTTGGGGCAGAGGTGCCTGCTGCGACCCACTTTCAATTTTTTTTTTCTTTTTTACCATTTAAATGATTTAAAATGAATGACATTTTAATACTCCCTCCGGTCTTAATTATAAGATAAAGTTGACTTTTTTTGGAGAAATTAAGAAAGTCAATTAAATCACTTTAGAATATTTATATTTATATTTTTTTCTTCAAACTAAATAATTTGATTAATAAACTAATATATAATCCAAAGATACTAAAAATATAAATACTCTAAAGTGATTTAATTGGCTTCATTAATTTTTCTAAAAAAGTCAACTTTATCTTATAATTAGGACTGGAGGGAGTATTTTATATGTAAAAAATGCAGTTTTTAATTTTTTTTATGATTTTAATAAAGATTTAATATTTAAAAAATAAGTGATATTTTTAATATTTGTTAGTATTAAATTTTTTAAAACTTATAAAAAATTGAAAACTGTACCATTTTTTCCTGGGTAATATCAAGATACCACTAGGTCGGGGATGCTTCCGTTCGTTTTCCCTCTTTTGGGCTTTTCCTTTCAGCGTCAATGCCGGCTTCTTCAATGACCCTGTGTCAAATGGTTTCTCAAATGGTGGCGGTTGTAGAGGGCTCTCGGCGGTGTTGTATGGTTCAAAGTGGGGGTTATGGATTCCCATCAAAGCAGATAGGACGGATTGCCAAAGCTTCATTGGATGGTCGTGCCCTCTGGATTGGGCTCCTTGACCTCCTCAGCCGCAGGCCCTTTGGGCGTCTAGCATTTAGGATATTTCTTCTGATAGTACTTTATGTTATAGCTACATTGAAGACTTTAGTCTGAATTATATTTCTAGTTTTAATTTGGTTGTTTGAAGTTTATTATGTATTTCCAGTTTGTTGGTTATTTCATATTACTTCTAAGACATTGTAATTTTAGTTGATTTCAATATTATTAATTTTCTTTGCAGGCAAAAAAAAAAATATCAAGATACCACTCACTTTGTATAAAATCTATTACAAAAAACAAAAACATTTGGGAAAATGAAAATATTTGGGCGCAACAAAGGCACAACACCAAAGATGCAGTGGATGCTCCCAACCGAATGGTTTTGCATCTCTGGGAGGTAGTCTCAAAACGCCTGCTAAATTATTAAAAAGCTACTAGTTCCTCTGATCTTAATTATAAGATAACATTTTAAAATTGATTTTGGTCATAATTATAGGGTAAAGTTCTAATTTTTGTCAATTTTTTCCTAAAATATCCCTATTGATACTTTTTCAATAATAATTAAACACGTTAATAATTTAATAAGAGGAGATTGGAAGTTGTTGAGGGAGATTGACGACGCCAGATTGCGTGAGAGCTTGGAGAAGTCGTGTGTGAGATAGGAGAGGTACAAGAAAAAATAGAGAATCAACGTAATTGGATGCCATTTTAAATTTTAAATAAATGTATTTTAGAAAAATAAATATGATCAACTAATTTAACCACTATCCTTCATTTCTCCAAAATTAGGTAAATATGTCATATAATTAGGAAAGGAGGGAGTATTAAAAATATATTGATAAAATTTGGAATATCATTTGATAATTTTAGGGGGCACCTTACTTTTTGAGCCAAGTTTTTTTTTTTTTTTTTTTTTTTCCCAGAAGGCACCTTCTATGAAAGTGGAATGGAGTATTACTAGATACAGTCACAACTATGCGAGCAACAAGTTTAAAACTCGGTTTTTTCCCCCTTTAGATCGCCTCTTCATATATATGCTATTAATAGGCTTTGTTTTTCAGTTTCTCACTATGTGTGTTTAGATTAGTTTTTTTTAATAATTTTTACTATTTATGAGTTAAGTATGTGAGAGGAGTTTTATCTCGGGTTGCGCAAACCTAGATTTAGATGTTTGCCAAACACAGGCAATTCTGCTTTTTCTTCATCAAGCTAGCTAGCTTATATTCATAAAACGCAGACTATCTTATGCGTACTATCTTCTATTCTTAATATAAAATCTAGGTGAGGAAATTACTGTGATCATAATTAAATGTATGATTTCAATTTACTTTGATTCTCATGTTTATAAATTTTCCTCCCAGGTTCTCCTTATTAATTATATATATTTAAGGAGGTTTTCATCAATTAGAGTAATAATTAAATGAGGTATTTTAGAAAATAACTAATTGATTTTATTTATTTATTTTTTGCCTTCGATCATTTAATTTATTTTCACCAGTACATGATACATATTTTTTTTTGGTCAACCATCACTACAAAAAAACATGGAATTTGCGACGGAATTTAATTCCGTTGCAAATTCCGTCGGAAAACCGTCAGAAATTCCGTTGGAAAATTTTCCGACAGAATTTCCGAAGGAATTTTTTCTGTCGCAAAATTTTCCACGGAAAATATTCCGTCGGAAATTCTGACCTTTGCCACGGAATTTCCGATGAAAAATTCCCTCGGAAATTTCCGACGGAATTGCAGACGGGATTTCCGACGAAATTTTGCGACGGAATTTGATTCCGTCGGAAATTTAGAGGGAAATTCCGACGGAATTAAATTCCATCGCAAATTCCCTCGCAATTTCCGACGGAATTTCAGACGGAATTGAATTCCGTCGGAAATTCCCTCTCAATTTATTATTTTTAATTAATATTTTAAAAATTTAAAAATATTAATTAAAATTCCGTGGAAAAATTTAAAAATTATTTTTTAATTATCTAATATTTTAAAATTAATTTAATTTAATTTTAAAAAATTATTTTTATAAAATTTATTATTTTTAATTTAATTTTTATTATTATTTTCTAATTCAAAAATATTTTTAATTTTCAATCGTAGGTTTTGGTCCTTATAGGGGCAAAATAGTCATATAAAAAATAAAATTTATTAGTTATTAATTAATATTAGTAAATAAAATATTAGGTAATAATTACTTATTAGTTATTAATTAATGTTAATAAAAATTTAATTTTAGAAATTAAAAAAAATGTGCACATAAGATTATATATATAATTGTGTGTAATAATAGAACACCAAAGCAGTCGAGCTCATCTGGTAAGGCATTGCGCGCGTACGGACGACTTCGTGGGTTCGAACCAAAGGATGGGCAAGTTGAGTTGCATTTCCAGGAAATATGAGGTTGCGACACGTGGTGGAGGGAGGTTGCGACACGTGGCAGACAAAGGTTGCGACACGTGGCGGATCTGGGGGTCGACGACAAGGTGGATGCCGCCGGAGATGCCACGCGCTGTCACCGGCGATGAGGGGGCGGTTGCCAGAGTTGCCAAGTGGATTTTTAAAATTTTTTTTAAAAAAATTTGCGACAGAATTGCCGATGGAATTGAAGTCCGTCGGAAGTTGTGAGGGAATTTGCGACGGAATAAATTCCGTCTCAAATTGAGACGGAAATAATTTCCGTCGGAAATTGCGACGGAAATAAATTCCGTCGGAAATTCCCGACGGAATCTGAATTCCGTCGGAAAATTTTTTGTGACGCTGTTATTACCTACTGAATCAATTCTGTCGCAAATTCCGTCAGAAATCAATTCCGTTTCAAATTCCGTCGGAAACTCTAATTCCGTTGCAAATTCCGTCTCAAATTCTGTCGGAAACTCTAATTCCGTCTCAAATTCCTTCGCAAATTCAATGTTTTTTTGTAGTGCATGATACATATCTCTTCTGTCTTCTCTGCCTTTATAAGGGGCAAAAAAATATATAAATAGTGAATTACCAAATCGATAGGACTTATGAGCGCAATCGGGTTGGAAGTAGAGACGTTTTCCCATGCATACGAAAATTAAATGAGCTATATTGTTTTTGTCATATAGCATAAATTTTGTTATGCGTTTATGCATTATTATTATTAATATATTCGTTAGATAATTAGATGACTAGATGTGTCGTGTATATTGTGTAAAATTTCAAACATGAGTTGTTTTGGATTTATACAAAATATGATTTTTTATGAATAGGACAAAATTTAGCTCAAGCTGCTTATGTCTACTAAGTCAAGTGTTTTAATCATGTTTATTTTTTAGTATTGTTAATGATTGAAATGCAAATGTACACTTAAAAATTCATTTTATAAAATCAACTCTTTTAATGTAAATTAGAATTTATAAATTTTCAGAATCTACAAACAATTTCCAACAAGTGGCAATCGGAAGTAGTATTGAAGATTTCCACGTTGTATTTAATGGTGTGGTACTTGACTCTCAACTCTCAAAACATGTCAAGACCAAGTACTATGAACTTTGTTATAGTCAGGGAAGATTTCTTCACGAGACTCTTGACGAGGGTGAGAACTATATGGTTGTTGTTGGTATGATTCGCCAAATTGTTGATATTGCTGATGCCATTAGAGCTAGCAACATCACAACCTCTTCTTATAGTTTTGCAAAGCGGTATAAAATTTTACAAGGCTTTGAAGTCTTGGGCATGAAAGTTAGTTTCTTGCTTACTAGACCATAAGCAAACTTGATGCTCAGCTTGACTCCCAGAATTTGAACATTGAGATGTTGGTGGCTGAGTTTCAAGATGTGGTTAATGCTCCTTGGTGATATACCAAATTTGTTTTCTCACATGTTTTCTAAACATGTAAGCATCTGAATTTTGTATTTTTCGGTAAAGGTTGAACTTGAGCTTAGAAAGTGCTTTGTACTTCAATAGTATGTGTTCCACGAGAGAACTTTGCAGGATATATAGGGAAATGATCAATGATCAGACTTTGAATAGATCTTGCTGTTTATGCAATTAATTATATCCTTCAATGTAGTGTATATTTTAAGCTGTGTCTTCTGAGTTTTCAAGATATTTTAACAAGAGTAAACCCACTATAAAGGAGCAATATAGCATACACCAAAAGTGAATTTCACTAAAATTGTACTTAACTTGTTTATGTGTGTTGGTATCAGAAAAAAACATAGAAAATAAGACTGCAGTAGGACAATATTGATGTACAAGCTCTTTCCTTCATTCTGATTTGTTTTCTTTTAATCATTGATAGGCTTCTTTTTGACTCTCTGCCTTGAGTTGTTTGATTCGTTGAATGTTGTGGTCGGCATGGTAAAAGGTTCCTCCTTTTTGAAGGATGCTAAGTATCAATAGTATAAAAAGTTAATTTGGTATCAGTTAAAATTGTATTTTCGCCTTAGGGTGTAGTAAAATTAGTCGTGGCGAAAAATATATATTACGGCGTCAGTTGCTCTTACCACCCTCCTCGTAGTGCACCACTAGTCCCTCCTTGCGCTGCCATTTGTCCACCCTCCTCGCAGTGCATTAAGGCTAAGTTTGATACGTGGTATTGAATTTTGATGGATTGTGATAGGGATAGGGATTGGGATTGGGATAGGGATTGGGATTGAGATTGGATTTGATACTTTAAAAATATGTTTGGTATGAGGTGGTAATGGGAGGGAATAATTTTACTAATATTATTTAATAAACATATATTAATTATAAAATGACACCAATACCTTATCCAAAATCTCAAACAATCCATCAAAGGAATTATGACACCAATACGACCGGACCCTCGACTTATGACGGTTTCCGGATCCTCCGTCCATCGTTTATCTTTGCCGGCGGCTGAGCCACCGTTACTATTTCAACTTGTGAGAGAGACAGAGAGAGAGAGAGTGCGAAGCTGGGAAAGCGAAAGAAAGGGAAAGAGGAAGAGCGGGTGGAAGAGATGGATAGTCCGGGGTCTGGTTCGGTTGATTGCGGCGTGGGATCGATTGTATGGGTGCGAAGGAGGAATGGGTCGTGGTGGCCTGGTCAAATACTGGGGCCAGAAGAGCTCTCGTCTTCACATCTCACATCTCCTCGATCAGGAACTCCCGTTAAGCTTCTTGGCAGGGAAGATGCGAGCGTGTAAGTTTCTTTCTTTGCCATTTAATCATTAGTATGACGTTTTGAATTAAAAGTTGAACAATTCATATCCGGTTTTCGATCCAGTAGTTTGGCGCAAGGATGATTTTCATCGCAAGGATGATTTACTTGTTACAGCCAGTGAAGACGACTCAGTGCGGCTCTATGACATTGCAAATGCTAAGTGAGTTAATCGTTGATTTGCTATTGGAAGATGTCATTACACTGTGAAATATTAATCTGTAGTCAAATAGTCCATTATGGCCGCAGAAATAGCCCATTTGCCTTAGTCTTTTGTACAATGCTCTAACTGTATGGGAGTTTGTAGTTTCACTGGTTTTGCTGTGTTCACTCACTACACACTTCTCAACCTTGCTTCTCCTATTGATAAAGGGCTTGTCGCATGAGATGAAAACTGCAGTGTCTGATGATTGTTTGGCTTTCTCAGATTGAAGTAATTTTTATCTGATTCACGCATACTATTTTGTTACTGAACATCCATGTCAAACTTCATAAAATGGTTATACTAGCTGCTGATGTGATGTGATATGCGCCTACTATTGTCAACTAACTGTTTCTAAGGAGAACTGCTAAAGGATTAGGAGTTTAATCTAAATAGAACTTCTAAAGATAAATGTAGGAAATATCATAGGACTTGGAAAATTATAAATTCTGACTTCCCTAGGTAAGAATAAACTTCTAATCTTTTGATCTTCCCAACTTCACACTCATGTAACTCTTTTGGCAGTCTCTTTTAACTTGAAGCGCCTGAACCTCACATCTTAACTGAAAAGTCCATTCAGATAAAAACATCTACTAACTCAACTCAAAGCATGAACTTTGATTAGCTATCCAGTGCCTTATTTTGTATGCTTTGCAGGGGGATTTGGAGGAGGGGTTAAAATTGTTTCAAAAATTGGTTGATGAAGATCCTCGGGATTTCAGGCCTTATCTTTGCCAGGTGAGTTTGTCTTGGCATGTGGGTTGTCTTTCGGTTGCTGTCAGTTGATTTGGTTCAAATGTGGAAGGAATTTGTATGGATTATTCAATACCGTATACCAAAAAAAAAAAAAAGGTTAACAATACTACAAATAATTGTGTTCAGCTAATTCATCTTTATGTCTGGTTTACTGGTTAGCAGTCCAACTCTTTTCCAGTCCAAATGCAAAGCCTATGAGAGGATAAGAATGTCATGCCTAAGATTTTAAACTCCTCATCTTGTGTTTAAACTGAAACCAGTTTAAACATGTTATCTATTTGTCTACTTATAGATGTGCTGGGTAGGCATTCTATGGGCTAGTTAATCTGTTTAGGCTGTGTAAGCAATTGCTAATGACTTGCTGATTATTCATTCATTTGGTAATATTTAGCTTCATTCACCTTCTAGTTTAGTTGTTCAAACTGTGAGTATTAAACTTTATTTCTTTTTTTTTAATAGTTAAAATGTATTTCAAATCTCAAACATTTCTTTTTCACACTGGTGGGAAGAGGAGCTAGAAAGATCTAGATGAAGGCTTGAATTTCATACGAGTAATTCATCGATCTGAATTTTTAATTTTTTATGGCCAGAAAGGAATGTCTATCAAAATCAACTTATTGCAGTTGACATGCTTCTTGGATAAGAATGATCCTTAGGGCTATAAGTGTTCTTGGCTGTTTTTGCTTTTGTATGTGTCTGAAAATCTTTCAATTCATTATGCATCGAACTTTAAAGATTTGTTTTTTACATTCTCTTTCAGTATTTATTGGTTGATTTTCTTATCCCAGTGGTTAGAACTACCCCTTTTAACTTTTGATACATTTGTTAAACCATTGGAACCATGAAAGGAAAAGTTACTCCTGATTGCCATCTAATGGCTTACAATCTTGAGCAGTTCAGTCCTGGACATAATTTTTAAGCTTTTAGGATTGTCAAGGCTGACTCTTACTTGCCAAAATTTTCATAATTATATCTGATCTCTGCATGAAGTGTGAGTGGAGAAGAGTTGAGGCTTTTAATGATTCATGTCTTAAGCCCTCTTGCATTGAGTTGTGTTAAATAAGAAATCTATCCTGTTCCTGCACCTAATAACTTAATCTTGTAGTTTGAATTTGGTTCTTATAACAAACACTTCGGTAGAGTGCTATCAAAACATAAGTGACAAGAATGTTTTATGTGGTAATTGATCAAATCGATGGCAAATTGTGGCAGGGCATTATATACAGTCTTCTTGATAAAAAGGAAGAAGCTGCTCAACAGTTTGAGATGTATCGAGCCCTGGTGCCGGGGGAGTTTCCTCAGAGAGGATTTCTTGATGTTGTCGTCTTAACAGCGAAAGGAACATCCAGAGAACAGTTTCAGAGGGAATTTGAATCTCAGTATTCTCACAAGAAGTAGAGATCAACATCCTTTTGTTCTTTCTCTCAATCATCTGAATTCACTCTGTTGAGTTTTGGTGGTTTCGATGCAAAATGAGGCAGAAACTTGAAAAATTGAGCATTTCAGTCACTTTTATGATGATGCATAGATCACAGTTTTGAGCTACACTCAGATCTTTTTAAGTATTTTAGATTGATGAAGCTAGATAGATAGATTTGGGTCTATGCACATGTGCTTTGGATTTTGGTCTGGTTCAAGTTGTATGAGTGAATTCAAACGGTTTTGTTAGGTGTACAAGTCGTCTTCATCTCTTCATATCTAGACTAAAAGTCTGAGTTGTAACATATATGAGAACAATTCATGTGCCCTATTATTTACCTTTTTCTGTAATCCTATTTTTTATTTATCAAAATTCATGTGCTGCAGGTATTGTTTCTGCATCTCAAGCAATTAACCAGAACAATTAAAAGCAGTTGCGTTTTTTTTATAGACAAAAGCAATTAACCAGAAGTCCAAAAACTATAGTCTTCTGTGCATAATGAATAATCCATGAAAAAATATCTAACATGAAATAATAAATACCTACTTAGTAATCAATGAAAAACATCTACCATGACGCTAAAAAAATAATAAATCTTGGAAATTAGAGTATCTAGGCTATCATTTGGCGAAGTACACGTGCTTTTCCCGCTTGAGGCGTAGCATAGAATGCAATCAACAATTTCTCATCGGACATCAACTTGATATAAGCAGAATCTCGTTGTTAGTCTGAAAGTCCTTCAACCTACATAATATCAGTATAAAGTGACAGCATCAAAGACCAACAAAATTAGCAATTAACTCACAATTCTAGTTCATCAATTTGTCCCCTTAATGTTCAGACCAAAAGAATTTCCAGAAATTTGTTTTTAAGGTTCTCTATAGTTTGTACAACTTGGCAATTTGTTGCAGCTTCAATTTGAGTGTAAGATATCAGTCTAAAGTACCCAACAAGTTAGTCACACAATCAAGTTCGAAGTTCAGAATATAAGCTCAATTAACAAGCAATTGTCACCCTTAAAACACTAACTCCTCAAATCAGCAACAATTCCAAAGTGCCAGCAAAAAAGTTACAGAGATTCAAGTTCAGGAGCACTACATTCGAGATTGCAGCAAGTCTCAAGATGAATGTGACAGTCTATGCATTTGACAGCAACAATTCATAAGTTCAGTAGCACCCATGTTCATTTCTTAAATGAACCACACTAATTTCCAATTTCTGACCACAGTTATGGACAGAATCTAATTACGCAGTTGTGGAACCAGAAAAACAAACAGCAAGTCTTCACTAAGTTTTCAGCTTCACAAGGTCAACCCAATAAATTTCCAGCTTATTAAAAATCATCTTGAACCATTAGGTGACATCTCACAACCACATAACACTAATTTCATATTGGGCAACAACCCTCAATTAGTTTTTCAGATTCAGATACTCAAACTTACAAGCTGAAATCATCACTATTAATCATATATATTTCCTCCTATCTTTTCAGTAAAGATCCCAAAGCCATACCTGTGGAACCAGAGGCCCTGTTCTGGTTCAGTCATCACAAAAACAGAACCAAATAAGACATGCAACCCCAACGATTATTCATTATTTGGAAGCATAAAACACTAGCTCACATTAGTTTCCAACATCAAAACTCATGGTATATATCATAATTCAGAAGCAATCGGTCTTCTGATTTATAATTTCAGTGTAATTAAATAAATCATAATGATTATATTTAAAACAAAAATAAAAAGGATCAGATCAATGGACAATGTATCATGCCAAAAAAGTCAGTGTGATAAAGGAAAGTAACAATGAAAAAATAAGTGAGGGAGGAGATGAAGCGGTGATGATGAGAGTAAGGCAGTGATATTAATAATGTAATATGGAGAGAGGTGTTGGTAGTGACAAGAGAAAGAGAAAGGACGCCATTGATGAAGAAGTGGAAGCTCTGAATCATCTCCATCTCTCTCACTCTACTCCGTCCTTTTCTTCTTCCATTCCCATCTATCTCTGTTATCACTTCTCATTTGCTTCTTCTTCTTCATGCTATCCTAACTATTATCAATATGGCCTCACCACATAAACCAACTTTCATTTGTTCCCCTATAACCATGTCATCTTAATTTCTATCATCAAAACTCATGGTTGCAAAAAAACAGAGAAGTTCAATAATCATTGATTACAGCAACGGTTAACAAATTGCCCTGAGAGAATTGTCTATCGAGAATACATTGTGAATGAACACTTTTAAAAGAGATTCAGAGACATTACTATAATTTTGGGCTCAAAGACTTGATCATAACACAGTTAAAGAAGAAAAGAAAAAGAGGAGACAATACCTCAAATTGGCAATTGTTCTTCGGGAAAAAAATCTGGGTGAAGATGATCGGTGGTGAGGCTGACTGAGTGACCGACGGTGAGGTTGACGGAGAGAAAGGGGAAACGTTTCCGGTGCTGAGGGAGGCTGTGCGCGATGGTGAGAGCCGATGGAGTCCGCGACTGTGTGGGCGGGGCTAAAGGCGACAGAGATAAAGGGGAAAGGCGCTCGGTGCTGAGGCCGATGGAGTTGCCGACGGTGTGAGCGGCGGTGAGGGCGACTGTGCAGGGCGACGATGGTATGGTTCAGAAGAGTGATGGTTTCGCCGCTGGTGAGGAAAAATAGAGGGAGTGATTGCGAGAGTGATTGATTAGGTTAAAATCAGGGTATTTTTGTCTGAAAAAATTTAAATCAAGAGTAATTTTGTCTCTACAATATTTTGACTTAATCCCTCACCTAATCCCTATCCCTACCCCTGTTACTTCGTACCAAACATAGTCTAAGTGTCACCACCGAGCGTTGCCACATGTCAACGCCTATTAAATCTTGAAAATACCTCCCCTCCTGTTCGAACCAATGACCTCATGCTTTTGGTGCCTTCACACTCAAGCCTTTATCAGTTGCACCAAGATGAACTTGTGTTATTTAATTACATAATGTTATATATATAATATTATCATAATATAAATTTAATTATATATATAAATATAATTTTATTAAAAATAAAATAAATAAAAATTCTAAAAAAATATTTATATACTTATGATTAATTAATTTCAAATTCAATAAATTTTAAATCTTTAATAAATATTTTTATAACTATATTTTAATCAATTTTATAAATCTAAATATGTTTTTAATTTAAATTACTTAATAACAAATAATTTAATATTATAAATATTATTTTTAACATAAAATGATAAATATAATACTAATAACTAATAATTTATTTTTAAATAAAATTAAATAATAAATATTATAATATTATTAAAAATATTATTTTTGTCAAAAATTTTAAATATAATATTAATAAATAATAATATAATATTCATTACTAATAATATTTTATTTTTAATTAAAATTATTTAATAATTAATTTTATAATATTATTTTTAATATAAAATTTTATAAATTTTAAATTTTTGCGACGAAATTTGCCACAGAAAAGTCTTGTGGCACCGTGGAAAAATATTTTTCCTCAAAATTTGCGACAGAATCTTGTGGCTAATTTAGCCATGGAAAAATTCTGTAAAAAAAGTTTCTGATGAAATTTATGACGGATTTTCAACCAAATTTGCCATGGAGAAAATTGCGTCGGAAATTGAGTGTTTTTTTGTAATGCTTTATCTGGCCGCCGCTACGTCAACAATGATGAAGGGAAGTTGTGAAGTTAGCAGAGCTGGAGTGAAATTCATATAAAGAAGCCACGAAGTTAGCAGAGTAGTGGAGGTTTTTATTGAAGGCATTAGAGCGTCGGGTGGAGTGGGAACATATGCAATATTTCCTTTTCTTTAGAAAAAAATAGTTAATATATTTCTAAAACTTTCTTAGAGCCATGTGGGTTATAATTAAGGCCTTGGTTTCCTATAAGACCTGACGCTATAAGTAAGCTCTGTAAATAAATTATACAATTATGGGCCAAGTTCCACCCATAAATTGATCATCCATTTATTTTTAATAATTAACTAGTTATAGTTCAGTAGTTAAAAGAAATTCACTAATCTCTACCAGATGGTCCTGAGTTATAAATGACCCACTTAAAAAAGTCATTTGTAATATTATTATATTTTGGGAAAAATATTTTAAAAAATTTAATTATATTATTTAATTACAGTTATGATATGTTATATTTCAAATTTATTTTTTTCACAATTAAATTCCAAAAATTTATACTAATTATGGCTTCTTGTGCTTACTAAACTAATTCCATAATTATTATTGTTATAGTATCTTAATTACGGCATCAGTTGAATATACAACCGATGCCATATTATACATTACTGTGTCAATTACACTTCAAACAGAAGCGAATTTATATCATATGAATTATCATTTCTGTTCTTCAAGTAACTGATGTCATATTGTACATTACAGGGTCAGTTACATGTAAAACAGAAGCAAAATTATGTCACATGAATTATCATTTATATTCTTCAAATAACTGATGCAAAATTATGTAGTTAAATTAGTATTTTGCACTAGTGTCTATAAATTTTGATTTCACAGTTGATTCTTGTGAAGGTTCTAATAGGGAACCAAAGCAGAAATTCGGAACCGATTCTTTTGGGTTTTCTATTCATCATGAACTAAAATGATGGTGATACATTGATGTTTTATGACGTCAATTTATGCTTGCCATTATTTGAGCCTGTAGTTCTATACATCATCATGCTACTATGGCCTGCTTCGTATATAGTTTGAGTTTTATGACATCTTAAGTTGTAGAGATAGTTAATTTGCAAGTTCGTATAATATTATCTTTTTTTTTATCATGTTCCTGTATATTTTCTTCTTTATCATATCCTTATAATTTTACTTGTTTTTTATTAGGTCTTTATAACTTCACATGGTTTTAATTAGGTTCCTGTAACTATTTTTTTTATCAGCCACCTTAAACTAAGGGGACTTGGTTAAAAACAAATGCAACTATAAGAACCTGGTAAAAACAAAACTAGTGGGACATGGTAAAAATCAGGCGAAATTAGAAGCACTTGAAACAAAAAATACAAGGGCTTAATTAAATATCTGGTAATGTTATAAGATTTGCAAATTATTTATCTCTATGTTTAATATGGCATTTATGTTGTATCTTTTAAAATCTTGTAAATCCAACCCCAATTTAATTTGAACTATTTCTCTCACACATGTGCATGTAAGAGCAGACATGTGTGCACACAAAGAGACTACAGAAGTGTTTGGATTAACTTATTTTAAATGATTTTACACAACATGTAAGGGATTTTTCTCTCAAAGCACAAAAGAAATTTTTTGTAGGGATAAAGAAGCAAAAACACCTATAATCTTTTTTAAAAAGAGCTATTGATATCATAAACAATTTTGAGTGTAAAAATACATTTCATGATTTAAAAATAGACCTACTTCCGTTAAATTGAGCTACGTTGACCGTGTGTGGAAAGTTTTGACCAGATGCGGTGACATGAATGCCGAGTTGGCAAAATAAATATCCTGCGTGACAGGGAAGTGAGAGTGAACAAGAGAAGCACGTGAGGTGTCAGGTAACATGGAATGTGTGCCAAGATCGTGCATGAATGGAGGATTTGCAAGTTAACTGACGAGGTTCTCCAAGCTTACGGAACTGCTGACTAAGAGCCCCTTTAGATTAACGGAAATAGAAATGATTTTTATAAATTTAAGACGGGATAAAAATTATATTATAAATGTGATTTATGTTTGGATTCACTGTGGAAAAAAAGGTTTTTTTGGAATTTAAACATGTTTGGATTATTATTTAAAAAGCAAGCTTATATGGAAAATGATTAAAAATAGCATGAATCTTATTGAATACTACATGTATATATTATTTGTATATATTGTGATAATTGAAATGAAAAATTAAAATTAAAATTTGTTAAAATAAAAAATTTAAATTATTATTGAAGAAAAAGTAAAAAAAAAACACCAAAGTACTTAATTAAAAATGGATAACATTGTATATAAATTAGAATGCATACAGCAAGTGGATCATTATTGGATCACCTATCCCTAACAAGTTGGTCTTTAATTCTGTCACGAACATGATTTATTTGTGTTGAAGATAATCTAGTAATATTTGATGAGGATGCTACATCAAGTGTATTATTATTACCTTCACCACCTATATTTTCTCATTTAGCTTCTAAAAAATCCATATCAGTTTGGGAATTTCTCGGGATAAGATTATGTATAGCCATTGTTGCACAAATCATGTGGACTTGTGTTTCAAAGCTATATGAGTGCATGTCTTACAAATTTGGAACCTATTCTTCCAGACTCCAAATGTCCTTTCTATAGTGCACTTCAAACTTTAATGATAATAATTGAAGATCTCATTATGATTTTCAAATCCCGGCTGTCACCTAAAGTCTAGAAGGTGATAATGCTCACATCTATATGGATCACGATATTCGACTGGTGTTGGATAGCCAACATCGGCCAGATAATATTTCCTTGATAAATAATGAAATTTGTTTGACACTGTGAAATTATAGCATATGTGAAAAAAAATGTTAAGTGCAAGTGTTGAAGATATACCTTGAGGTGGATGGGGGAAATTTATAGATGGAGTAGAGATAGTAGTGTGTACGGGTGGAAACAGGTCAGGCGCCCTGTCAAGGGCTTGCAGCCTGGCCTATTTCCTTGTCAAAAAAAAAAAGGCCAGGCCCAGGCCTATTTTTCTAAACAGGCCAGGCCTAGGCCTATTGGTAGGTCTTTTAGACAGATCAGGTCGGCCTAGTATTATTTATAAAAAAAAATTTGGGCCACCCCAAATTCCCATACCCTTAAGTCCCAATCACTCTCAATCTAAATTAAAATTGGGTCGCCCCAATCATACTACAAAAAAATGGGATTCTGTAGCGGTGCAATTGTAGCGGTTATATCAAACCGCTACAAATTACAATATTTGTAGCGATTTTAACCTAAACCGCTACAAAATTGTAGCGGCAAGCTATTAGCAGCGTTTTTTGTAGCGGTTTATTAGCCAAAACCGCTAGAAATTTGGTGCGAAATTCCCGCCAAAACTTGTAGCGGTTAATACACAGAAACCGCTACAATATTCCCGCCACTTGGCACGACCAAGCCCCGCCAACAGTGTAGCGGTTATTTGTAGCGGTTATAGCAACAAAACCGCTATGAAATACCAAACGTCAGCTATTTGTAGCAGTTATAGGGATATAACCGCTACAGAATTTCAGGAGTCTCCACTTTTGTAGCGGTTCTGGGAAATAACCGCTACAAAATTTCAAAGGTTCTTGTAATTTGTAGCGGTTATTGTAGAACCGCTACAAATTTAAGGCAACATGGGTGATTTGTAGCGGTTATGGTAGCGGTTATTGGAAGAACCGCTACTAATATCTGGCCTATTTAAGCCACCGCCTCCCTCATTTCTCCGTTTGCTCATTTTGTTTCCTGGGATTTCTCTGAGTGGTTTCTTCAAGATTTGAGCATTCAGACGTCTGTGTAGGAGTTTTTGCTACAGTATTTCTCAATATTTACACTTGAGGTACGTATATAACACGTATTTTATTTGTATTTCTATTTTTATTAGATTTTTGCATAATAATGTGACTAAATTTTTTTTTTAAATTTTACAGTTGATATGGCTTTAGGACAGGATAAGGGGAAGGCCCCTGAGGTCCCCAGACCGATTTTACGAGGTGGCAGCAGCCGAGCAGGGGGCAGAGGGAGGGGGCAGCGTGGAGGCAGGGCGACCGCAGCATCTCAGCCCATCCCCCTACAGGAGCCGGCCCTACCACAGGCACCGCAGACGATCCCACAGGAGACGACCGCACCAGAGGTGCCTGAGGTTGGGGGGCCAGATATTAGCGTCGAGGACTTCCTCGACGAGGAGGAGTTCGAGATCCCGATTGGGCTCAGGGAGATGGAGCAGTTCCTCGATGAGGAGGACGCTCGGGAGCAGAATAACCCACGAGGGTCGTCTTCGCGGTCCACTGGGTTTGAGGTGCAGGTCCAAGGTAAATTAATTTTTTAATTTAGTAAATTATTTATTTAAATTTGAAATGTTAACTTTGAATTACAATTTATCTAACGTGCGGTAAACTGTGCAGATGAGCAGGGGAACATTTCGACGAGGAGGCTAGACGTAGCCGGTGTAAACAGCATGGACCGGATCCTGCGAGTTATAGTGCCGTGGAATGAGGGCCCTGACTAGCCCATCCACAATGGGGGTCACCTGCTCAACCGCTTCCTGAACGACCTGGGCGCGAATTGGATGCGGTTCCCCCTTCACTTCAAGATGTGGAGGCACGTTCCGAGGGGGCGAAGGACCAGGCTTGGGAGGAGGTGGTTCAGGTAATTAAAATTATTTAATTAATATTTTTTATAATTAATTCTATTTAATTAATATTTTTTAAATTATTTTTTTTGTAATTATTGATATTTAAATAATTTTTTTCAGCTGCGGTTTGCCGTCCGGGCCAACCGGAAGAGGTACGCCCTCGTGAAGATGGGTGACGCCTGGAGGAATAGGAGGAACCGTCTCTTCCACACGGTGAATAAGGACGGGACGATGCCTCTGGAGCAGCTGATCGAGAGTGTCCTGGACGGCGTGCCGCAGAACGACTGGGCGAGTTTCGTCCAGTTCAGGAGGAGCCCTGAGGGGCAGGTAATGTATTTATTAGATTTTTTATATATAATTTTGTAATTGTTAATTATTAAATTATAATTTCAATTTAATTGTATTTAATTTGAACTTATTTAATTTTAAATGTTTTTTATTGTTTTAATACATTTAATATTATTTTTTTTCCAGGAGATTTCTCAGAGGAACACCAGGATCCGTGTGCAGCAGATGATCCACCACACAGCAGGATCGAAGACCTTTGCTGTGACCTATAGCGAGCTGGCAACTTTTCAAAATATCACTGACTTTTAGCTGATTATTTCATAATACTAATTATTGTTTTGTAATTGTTTCAGGAGACGAAGGCACAGCAGGAGAACCGTCAGATGGATTATGGGGAGCTGTACGCCATCACACACAGACATCGTGACGGGACTGCGACCTCTCAGCAGGCAGAGGCAGCCATTGTAAGTAATTTTATTATTATAATTTTTATAAAACTAAGTTAATAATGAAAAATGCTAATTAGTAATTGTTTCATAAAATGGCAGGAGCGGATGCAGCAGTCGCAGGCTGAGCTGCGACAGACCCAGCTTGAGGAGTCACAGGGGTCAGTGGACCCGACGGCTCCTTTGAAGGTGGGTCTGGCTCAGGTTGAGCACCCCGGACGCATGCGGGGGATGGGGATAGGCGCCAGACCTAGCATGGTCTACGGCAGGAGCGCCGCCTCTGAGGCTGGCAGCTCTAGAGGGGTCAGACGTCCGAGGGACGAGTCTATTGACCAGCTGCGGTCAGATTTGGAGCAGCAGATGGCACAGCAGCAGAAGCAGATGTAGCTGCACGCTGATTTGATCTACGCTCAGCAGACGCAGTGGCGTGAAATCGCGAACAACATGCTCGAGCAGTCATGGAGTCGCTTGTTCCCGGACGAGCAGCATCCATAGGTTCCCCCTGTCCCTCGCTACGTCGTCCCGAGTACTACTACTACTCCTCCTCCTCCTCATCCTGCTCCTGCTGATGATGATGGTGCGGTTCACTCTACACAGCGGCCCGATCCAGCAGCACCTGAGGGAGCCCCACCTGAGGGAGCACCAGATGATCAGCCCCCAGCTACTTAGTTTAGGACATCTTTTTTTTTGTTGAAACATTTGTAAATATATATATATATGAGTTTGTATTTCAGAACTTAAATTCTTATTGTGTTTAATATAATTATATTTATATTATTAGATCGCATTGTTGAATTTATGAATTAATTACAACAATATTATTTATATTTCTAAATTAAAAAAAAATAAAGCATATATATATTTGTAGCGGTTTTAAATCAAAACCGCTACAAATATATATATTTGTAGCGGTTTTTACTTAACACCGCTACAAATATATATATTTGTAGCGGTTCTAAAATAAAAACCGCTACAACAAATGTATATAGTTGTAGCGATTTTTCTTGTAGAACCGCTACAACTATATATATATTAGTTGCGGTTCTACAATAGAAACCGCTACAAATATGTATATAGTTGTAGCGGTTTTACAATAAAAATCGCTACAAATACTCATCATTTGAATTTTGAAATTTGCCGCCTTTGTTCACATTTGTAGCGATTATGTTATGTGTAACCGCTACAAATAAAAAATTATTTTTAAATTTGCTGTCCAACGGCTTTAATGTTAGTAGCGGTTTTATGTATATAGCCGCTACTAATACTCAACATGTAAATTTTGAATTTCCCACCAATGTGTAACGGCTTGAAAATTGGTAGCGGTTTTATGTATATAACCACTACTAATATTTTATAACTGTAGCGGTTAGTGTAGTGGTTTTAAAACCGCTACAAAATTATAAACGTTGGAATTTCAGAATATATGGTTTTTGGCATTCGTCATTCTCTTCTCACTCATCTTCTTCTCTATACTTTCTTCTCTCTCACTAGTAGCTATGGATAAATTATGGATCAGGTTGCCGCGCAATTCTCCTGAATATTTGTACGGATTAAACAGTTTCTTGGATTTCGCATTCACTCACGCCAGCTGTAATGGCAAGATCGTCTGTCCATGTCGGAAATGCAAGTTCAAGAAGTGGCATGCACGAAATGTTGTGAAGGAACATTTGCTTGTGAAGCCTTTCCCTGAGGACTATACGTTCTGGGCAGTTCATGGTGAGAAGGCCGGCATTAGATATGACGATGCTCTCCCTCGAAGTTCTCAAGTAGACGTTCAAGTATATGAAGATGATCCTGTGAATGATGCTGTGCGTGATGCGTTTGGATTTCAAGGCGACAACTTCAATGAAGAAGTGCACGGCTTTGAGCCGGTTTTTATGGGGAATGAAGCAGCTCAGGATTTTTTCAGCTTGATGGATGAAGCAGATCGTCCTTTATATCAAGGTTGTCGCAAATATTCTAAATTATCTTTCTTGATCAAATTGTATCATATCAAGTGCTTGTGTGGGATCACAGATAAGGGAATGTCGATGTTGCTCGACTTATTACAAGATGCATTCCCTGACGCTGAGATTCCCACAATGTTCTATGAGGCCAAGAAGATTATCAACAGGTTGGGGTTGAATTATCAAAAGATTGATGTATGCCTAAATGATTGTATGCTGTATTGGGGAGACGATTCCAGTAGGGAGACTTGTAAGAGATGTCACACATCGAGGTACAAGACAATTCGGAAGGGGAAAAAGCAGAAGAAGAAACCTGCAAAGATTCTCAGGTACTTCCCTTTGAAACCTCATCTACAAAGATTATTTATGTCGTCTAAAACTGCGGAGCACATGAGGTGGCATGCCGTTGATAAAAACGAAGACGGTAAATTAAGACATCCGCGGGATGCAGCTGCTTGGAAAACGTTTGACAACGACTTTCTAGATTTTGCGACTGACCCCAGAAATGTTCGGCATGCGTTGGCGACCAACGGTTTCAATCCTTTCGGGAATCTTAGCACAAGTTACAGTATTTGGCCGGTAGTCTTAGTTCCCTACAACTTACCCCCTGGATGTGTATGAAACAAAGCTCTTTCATTATGTCTATGATCATTCCAGGCAAAAAGGCACAGGACAATAACATCGATGTGTATCTCCAATCGCTTATTGCGGAATTGCTTGACCTGTGGAATGTCGGCTTGGAGACGTACGACGCTTACGGCAAGACTTTGTTCAACATGCGTGCAGCCTTGATGTGGACGATTAGTGACTTTCCTGGCCTTGGCATATTATCTGGTTGGAATGTGCATACTGGGTCGGCGTGTCCAGCTTGCAATTTTGACTCTAACGCAGTACGCCTTCCCCACAGCCGAAAGTGGTGCTTTATGGGGCATCGGAGGTTTCTCGATGGAAGGCATAAGTTCAGATTGCAACGGAATCGCTTCAATGGGAAACCAGAAAAAAGAGGACCACCTCAGACTTTGTCCGGTACAGATATCTTACAGCAGCTTGAGCATGTTGACTTCGAGTTTGGAAAAAGCGACAATTCAACACAAACTCGCCAAAAGACGAGCAGGACTTCGGCGCCTCAGCAGTGGAAGAAGATAAGTATTTTATTCACTCTTCCATATTGGAGATCTAATTTACTTCGCTATAGTCTTGATGTAATGCACATTGAAAAGAATGTTTGCGACAATGTGCTGTATACGCTGCTTAACGAACCCAGCAAGACAAAAGATCACCTTCAAGAGAGGAAAGATTTACGCGACATGGGAGTTCGTGAAGACGCTTGGCCAGATGATCATGACATATTTCAATCAGCAAAGTTTACCCTCACAAAACCGAACAAGGAAGTCTTCCTCGCGACGTTGAAGAAATTAAAAGTTCCTGATGGGTATTCAAGCAACATTTCTCGATGTGTTGACTTGCAGGCTCGAAAGGTTGCTGGCCTGAAGAGTCATGACTCACATGTTCTTATGCAGCAGTTACTCCCTCTGGCTATAAAGAATACACTTCCTCCCGATGTTTCCATCGTTTTGGTGGAACTTTGTTCTTTCTTTCGGAAGTTGTGTTCTAAGGTTTTGATCGTTGAGGAGCTCGATTAGCTGCAGTCGAAAATCATTCTTACGCTTTGTCATTTGGAGATGATCTTTCCTCCGTCCTTTTTTACTGTGATGGTTCACCTCACAGTCCACCTCGTTCATGAAACAAAGCTCGCTGGACCAGTAGAATATCGTTGGATGTATCCGATTGAGAGGTACTCATTTTAAATATGTGCTTTAATTTATTCTCTGTATTTAATGTTTGCTAGTCGTCCTTTTCAGCATTTTATATCAATTTTCTCTTCTGTACTTTGTAGGTTCCTTGGGAAATTAAAATCTTACATGAGGAATAAGGCATGGTCAGAAGGTTCTATAGCTGAAGGCTATATAGGAGATGAGGTGCTATATATTTTCTCAAGGTACTTTGATGATCTTGAGACAGCTTTCAACCGCCCACCTCGTGTTGACGATTGTCCTGAACCTGCGCCGACATCAGGAGAATTTATCCCTCGTGTTGGTAAACTAGTTGGAGCAACTGAGAACTTCAAACTAACGGCAACTGAGAAGTTGCAAGCACATAGACATGTCTTGATTAATTGCACTCAAGTTGAACCTTTCATACGGTAAGAATTGTACACTCACATGTTATTCGATCTATATCTTTCGTAACATTTCTCACTTTCATTTCACTAACGCCTTTCCATTATTAATTGCAGGGAATTCAAAAGTCATGTTAAGCGTCAACTCAGGATCTGTACACAGACATCCTCGGAAGTTGATAGGAGGGTCCACAGAGAATTCCCAAGCTGGTTTGCGCGCAGAATACTAAATGACTACAACTCACACTCACCAGATTTCAGAGCTCTCGCAATCGGCCCTCTTGATCATGCAAAACGGTTTACAGCATACAATGTCAATGGTTTTAAGTTTTGCACGGTTTCACGGGATCAAGGATTGCAAACACAGAATTCGGGTGTTTATGGCACATTTAGGACAAGGAGTTATGCGAGCAGCAGTGACGCCAACATGCAATTCGGAGGCGTCCCTTACTATGGCAAGCTTCTTGATGTGGTAGAACTTAATTATCAAGGTCGTTTCACTGTGACGCTGTTCAAGTGTTTGTGGGCAAATACCACTACTTCTCGGGGACTGACAATTGACGACTTAGGGATCACATCAGTCAATTTCTCACGACCGATTCATACTGGTATTTCTCAAGATGATGAGCCGTATATTTTAGCTTCAGAGGCACATCAGGTTTATTATGTCGAGGACGAGAGGCATAGGGATTGGCACATGGTCGTTCATTTAAAGCCAAGAGACCTTTACGACATGGGTGAAGGCGATAACATCGCCTACGAGAGTGAGCCATTTCAGCCAGCTGATTTTGAAAACTACTTCCCTGAAGGCGATGACAATTTACCTCTACTGCGGTGAGTTTTTTTAAGTCCACGTCATTTGAATTAACTTTTTTAAATTTAATAATACATCCATAACAATAATTTTTCTACAAAATTTCTGTAGGGATGGCGGCGACGAGTGATCAAATTCAAATTATGCTTTTGTCTTTAAAAAAAATGCAAAAATTTTTTTAAATTAAAATGTAAAAAAAATTTAAAAAATAAAATAAAATAATATTTGTAGCGTTATTGAACCGCTACAAATAAAACATTAACCGCTACTAAATGAATAATCGCTACAAAATGGAGACATTAACCAGTACAAATAGTACATGGATCATTATAAATATTAAACCGCTACAAAAATACAAATAACCGCTACTGACTAATAACCGCTACAAAATGGATACATTAACCGCTACAAATAGTACGTGGATCTCTATAAATACCCTTACCACAACTCATTTCAAACACTCCCTAATTTCTTTTCACCTTACCTTTCTTTCATTTTCTCTCATTTACAACTTTTTTCGTATGAGTAGAGGAGCTGAATAATAAGATCAAATATGGTAACAAGATTTTTAATTTTTTTTACAATACTTCTTTCCTTTCTATAAAATTTATTCTAACCATTTTTTTCCACATATTTCAGAGCTGTATCTCATTTTCATCTATTTTTCATACACAATTACATTATATTAGACAACATAATAATTCCTTATTACCTACCTATCCTTAATAATATTATTAATATAAATTTTATACTAATCCAATTAAATTACATTTTTCCTTTTAATTTATTAATAAGTTAAACTATTGAATAATAAGCTAATTAAAATAGATAAAATAATAACAAAATAAACTATTTAATTTAATATTAAAAAACAGAAACAAATGATCGTATATTTTTTAAAATTTTTTTTAAATATTTGTAGCAGTTATTAAACCGCTACTAAATAACGCGCCTTTTTAAAACTCAAATTAAATTTTTTGGCGCTAATTTTGAATTTCATGAAATTAGTAGCGGTTTTGATAACCGCTACAAATTTCATGAAATTCAAAATTAGTAGCGGTTTTGTTAACCGCTACAAAATAAAAAAATGTCATTTTTTTTTCGCCTTCAAAATTTCAATTTTTTATATTTGTAGCGGTTATATAACGGCTACAAATATCTCTGAAAAAAATTTCGTTTATGAGGGTGTTGTAGCGGTTGGATTGAACCGCTACAAAGGATGTAGCGGTTATTTTTGATTGAGTAGCAGTTTTATATAACCGCTACAAAACTGCTTGCAACATACGATTTAGTAGCGGTTCTGGTAACCGCTACTAATGTTGTTTGTAGCGATTTAAACCGCTACTAATACCCATTTTTAACCGCTACTAAATGACGTTTTTTTTGTAGTGATCACTCTCAAGTCTCAATTATTGTGGCTCTTGTAACCAAAAAAAAATCACTTTGGCTCTCACTCACACTCTCACTCACTCTGTCTCTCTCGCGACTCACACTCTCTCCCTCAGATCTTAGATTCTCAGCTCAGCCGACAGTTGACATATACCCACTCTCACTCTCTCAGTCGATCACTGTCACTGTGATCTCGACCCTGCTCCTTTCTCAGTCTCAGATCTTAGCCAACACTGGACAAGTCGACTCTCAGTCTCATCTCGGCCCTATTCCTTTCTTCATCTTCGCCTTGATCCGAAGACCTAACCGATTGATCACTATCACCTTGATCATTTGTCCTCTCCTTCCTAACCTGAAGTCATGAACCTTCAAGAGTCATCGTCCTCTCTACTCTCAATCGGACCGTCGGCCGTCCTCTCCAACTTGAACTCTCTCTTCCTCAGTGGGGAAGTAACGGCAGACAGATCTCAAGCCCTGGTGAGTAGACCCTTTTGATTTCCTTGCTTCTCTTCTAGTTTGATTTGCTTCTATGGTTAAGTGGTTATTTCACCTGGTTCGACTTGTTATTTCTCTAAGTCTCGGTTCTTCTCTTGACATATTTCTCTTGATTTTGTGAAGGAAAAGAGACTAGAAATTACGACACCATAAAAATGTTTTATTTCTATTAAATCCATAGTAACAAACTAACAGTATTATGAAACCTGGTTTGTTAGTCCCACGTTTGTGCTGAGGTTGTCCACAACCTTGGAGTCATGATTCTGGTTTATTTCATTTATAAGAACCTTGTTCTGAACCCTGTTATGATGTTGAAGCTTGAAATTAATTCTAAGTTGCTTGAAAATCCCAGATTTAAAAGAGAAGTTATTGTTCATGAATTATACTAAAATAATACTTAAATTCTGGTTTCGAGAAGTTATTGTTTATGGTTTATCTTATTTATTAGTGTTATTGTTCATGTTCTAATTTCTGAGAGACAAAAGTGAGTCACTTGTTCTCTTGTATTTTGAGTCATTGGTATTAATTTATATAAATTTTGGCCTATTTAATAAGGCCTGTTAAGGAGGCCTGTTTTTTGCCTATGGCCTTTTGGCCTATTTTGCAGTATGGCCTGTAAGCCTGTCGGTTTGCTTAAAAAATTTTAAAAATTCAGGCCTCCTTAACAGGCTTCAGGCTAGGGCAGGCCTGTATACAAGCCAGGCCTAGACCTAAAAATTGGCCTCCAACAAGCCACAGGCTAGGCTCAGGCCAGTTTGTGCCTTAACAGGCCTAGCCTGTTTCCACCCCTAGTAGTGTGGAACATAGGAGCATTATGTGTAGTACCCTCCAACACAAAAGCAAAGCACATATCCCAATTACATATGGCCATGATATTCTGTGTTGGATATCCCTTTCTTCTGATATATTTGTCTTGGTCAGACTGACTGAACATATACCTGATGTGAGTTCCATCAATTGCTCCTATTGCATCCTTGAAATATGGGTAATATCACAAATCATTACATATTTTTGGGTGACAATGATGGAACTCTAGATCAAGCGGTTTGATATTTTATGTGGATAGATTGACACAAGCATTTAACACCATATGAAAAATCCTACTAACAGTTTCTCCTGAATGTTGAAATCGTTCCTGTATGATTCTATTTCCTTATGCATGTCTAACTGTATATAAAAACATGATAACCATTTATTCAACTCCTATGTACTTTGTCTTTCGTAACCCATGTTCTACCAATTTAGAGCATAAGTGAAAGAAGACATTTTGTCACCTGAAAATTTTTAGGACAAACTGTATCATGGCCTTGCAACACCTCTTGCGCCCACATTGCACCTATTTGCTTACTAGTTCTACTTGGCTCTTTGAAAACATAAGGCATGATATAGTGAGCCATGAAGACACCAATTTGTTCATACTCTGTCATCTCTTCGTCTAAAAGAGAAATATGTAGGGACTGTTTATCTACAGGAGACAATCCTACTTCCTCCGTTCCCTCCGAAATATCCTCATCACTCGAACTTGCCATGGATGATGTACCCTGTGTGATTGCCAATATCGTATGAAATCAAATAAGTTATAAATGTTGTCAGCAAATTCATATCATATAGCAGAACATGCTAACATTCATAAGTGGCAAAAAATATAATTGCGTTGTATAACATAAGTAAATTCTATCATAACATTCATAAGGTCAGTCATATCATTATAATTACACATAACTAAGTTTTCCAAAGTGACATAAAATGGAGTTCAGTGATTCGGGGGTTTCTGAAGTGATAGACTATTGTAAGCATGTTCCCGCAACCACTGTAGTAAGAAACATTGATTTCCTTTTAGTCCAACAAGCATGTCGCGACACATTTGGTGCATCATCATATTACAACATCCGCGACAAAAGCCATCATTATTAGCAATTTTTGGAATGGTCAGTAATTCAGCTACAACGTCAGTCACTGGTGCATCATTATTAGAGATCCTTTTAAGGGCATATACTCTATCTTTAGATGTGATAGCTATCATACTAACAGCATCTGCTATTTGTTTTGAGGATGGAATTTTTTTTCTTGTTTGATGTCTCCGACTCTTCACTCCTCTTTCTCTTCCCCATGCTTGTTGAACCACTAAGTGCACTAGGTGGAGTGTTTGTTGTCAAGGTTATGCCTTCCACATTACCTCCAGTATTAGTACCTACAAGATCTTCCTCACTATCACTTGATCCTTCATCTAAGTCCATTATAGGTCGGTACAAATCATCTTCATCATCACCCAGTGGCATCCCCTGTGTTGAAGATGGTGATGATGATGATGATGATGATGATAATATAACTATTATTAAAGCATAACAATTTTGTATCTTTATTTCTCTCTCTTACCACTCATCTTCTGCAATCACCATATTCTTTACATAGTCAAAGGCTATATTGGTCTCTTTTAAGAATAACTTGTCCCATGCCTCTTCAAGCTATCTAACCTATTTTTAAGTTGTTTTTTGTCATATGATTTTCCTACTTTTTATTAAATCCAGACAAAATGTTCTTCCACCATTCCTTCATAAATGATGATCCTTGATGTTGTTTCTTGTATATTGATCAATGCATTATTCGATGAAAATCCTTGTGAAACTTACATCCCACGATGCTTTACTTTTATCCATGTTCAAATTTCTATGTCAAGAATTGACAAGTTAACACAAACAAATGGCAATGGTGAAATTCATCATAAATTGCACTATGATACGTAACATTCAAAGTGATAAATTCTTAGTCAAAGTGATAAATATTCTCCCCCTCAAAAATTAGTAGTGGTTAAAAGGCGACCTTTTCTTTATGGGCTTCAATTCCTTTGAACAATATTATTGCAAATGGAACGATACAAAGTAAGCAAGCGAGCAAAAAGAGTTAAAAATGTAAAAAGCACCCTAACAAGTATCCAAGAAATACATGTCAATCACCTTTACTTGCAATAGAGTGGGCTGTGGATAAAGTTTCAAAGCTATCACTTTATGTGTCAAGTATCAACCTAGGATTATAGGTTGTGTTGCTAGTAAATCATTCACAGATTTCATATTCAACCTATTTTGAAATCTTTAAAATTCAGAAACTTGGCTTGTGTTGGTAAGTTACGGATATTAGTCAGAGTACTTTCAAATATTTGAACAAGATACCTACACAGCAAAATTTACATTACAGATATCTACATCTACGAACGAAATGCAAGTCCACAGCTTTTCAAGCATGAGTAAGGAAACTAATGCAAGTCATAACAAAGATATTTGCAGAAGAGAGAACTTTACCTTATTTGTCGCTGATATTAGAGAAGAAAAGTGGTAATTGAAGATGAGCTAAGTGAAGGATCGAAAGAGCATTAGTAAAATCACTTCTGTCTGAACACAAAGGCGACAAGTTAGGCAACAACACTAACCTCGAACAAAGATGGAACTAAGGGAAGCAAAAAACCTAAAAGAAAGGAAGGTGAACTTCTCTAAAAGCAAAATACCAGGGGAAGCAAGAAGATGAAGCAAGCACTGACCGACAACAGAGCTTTGAACGAAGGCAAAAAAAATTTCAACACCACCAAACCAGCCAAAATAACCACAAACACATGCCAAAACAATTACAGGCATGACCCAAAATCACGTAGGTAGAAAGAGACGAAGCAACCGGTGACCCCCAATACACACAGAAGGACAGAGCAATAATATCGAGCAAACTAGAGCAGAGGAGATCTGGCTACCACACGAGATCTGCCGACCACAGATGACAACATCCACGAATTGATCCAGCCAACAAACTGGAAGTAGAAGCCGTTCACCCAACACTCGACAACTGTTGTAGAAGGGACAACTCAGAGAGGGATGACCTCTCAACTGGGACCCATCGATAAACAACGACGAGATTTCTGACCTCCAAAGACACCCACACTGAATAGCGCTTACACCCTACTTGCATGCAAGGATGAACTATGGTTGGCCATGGCTCTGTAAGGCAGATGGAAAAGGGAAGAAGAGTAGATGAACCACATAAATGGAAAAAGATAGGAGTTTGAATGGCATTTAATACCCTTAACAGTCGGCCACCGTGAAGCTGCTGCTACAATGAAGAAAAAGCAGCTATGAGGGAGCTTCTTCCATGAGTAGCTTTTTTGGTTAAAGCCCATCTCCACAAATGCCTACCCAAATCGATCCAAAACAGTTGCATTAGGCTTTTCCCCCTCCGAACGCATTCCCAAACAGACCCTAATTTTTAACCCACTGACACTCTACTGTGTTGTTTCCAGTTGATTATTTCCCCTTGAAGACACTGTTTGAAATCATTTCTTTTAATATATGAATTTAAATCTAGCTTAGGTTCTTTACCAACTTTGAAATCATCATATCTTTGTTTTTTTACCCCAATAAGATCACCAGTCCTAGCCTTCTCCAGTTGTTGAGATTCATCTTCAATCCAGGTCTTGTATTAAAAAAAAAAATTCTTCCTCACTCGCTAGGGATGAGCATGGATTGGACTAGACCGGATCTGACATCAACCCGAGGTCTGATCTTGAGAAGATCTCGGGTTGCACAAAGCAGTCCGTGGTCTAGTCTGGTCCAACACAACCCGAGGTCGGGCTGGACTAGACCGGGTCTGGTGGACTACCTGGACTGGTCTAGGTCGTCTAGGACCTAAATTTAATATTTTTTTTATTTTTATTTTTTTCTCTTTGGAATGCAAAATTTGAACCTATTAAACACAAATAGGACCACAAAAATACCTATAATAATATAAAATATGTCACCAAAAATTAAAAAAATCATAAATCTATAAAAATATCCAACAACATTCAACAAAAATAAAAAAAAAAATATGTTGAGAAAAAAGCTTTAAACATGATAAATATAATTAAGATATTAAAATACCTATAATCGTATAAAAATCATCATAAAAAAAAACTTGATTATAAATCCTTAAAGAAAACTCTAACAATATTAAAGAAAAAAAATAAAAAATAACATCTAAATTATAAAAATATTTTTTAAGAAATTGATTGGATCAGACCGGACCAGTCTAGATGGTTTGGTCCCCTGATCTGGAACCCGGTATAATCCAACCAGTCAGTTTGATCCAGTCTAATCCGATTTCATTATATTTCTTATTTGGATTGGATCAGACCAGACCGAACCAGCTCGAGTCAGACCGAACCAACTCGGACCACCGGATTTTTGCTCATCCCTATCACTCACCACGTCCAACTATTATATGATTAGGCAATAGAGTCCAAGTGGATAGAATAGCCAGGGTACCACAGGCAAAACTTAACGGACATTATTAGAATTTAACAGCAGTAGCATCTTAGACTCATTTTTTTGTAATGATAATAGATATTTTTGTACCCAAAATTTGTTCATGGTGAAAAAGATGATGTTTGTTTTTGTACTTTTACCCTTTTTTTGTGGTGTTTCCAAACACACCCTTACTATTGTTTGTAATTTTGGTTTATTTAGCGGGACAAGATTGACTTGTTTATATAATGTCCAAACTCTTCTTACTAGATCCAGTGAGTGTTTAAGAAACTATAAAATTATAGTTTTAAAAATCTTTTTTTTTAAATTAAAATAAAATTCTTCTCACATATTTATTTTATAAATCATAAAAACTATTTTTAAAAAATTAATTCAGACGTATACCTATACCCATTCATTGGTAGTGTTTGGGTAATTAATTTTGTGGCGTAACGAGGAAAAAGCTAAAAGTCTTTCTCTCTTATTATCGGCTTTTCTCATTCTTCAACGCATTTCCATTTTCCACACAAATGCCACTTTTTCTTAAGATGGTGTCCTTTTTTTCATGTGCCAGCTGTTTATTAGCATGAACCCACCCATGCTTGCGTCATAATGATCATCAAGCTTCCTTAGGCCCTAAGATTTTTTACTGTTTGCTTGGCAGGGCAATAATACAAAATTATTTTGTCCCAAACTGTCAAGACTCAAGAGTCTAGATGGAAGAATGTTATAAGAATATAACACTATTGGAATATTAGTTTTTTTAATAAAGAGATCAATTTTATAAAATAAAGAAAATTATTAAAATTAGAATTGGTGAAATAAGTTTTGGGAATGTTGAATTCAGAAAACATGTTATTTAGAGAAAGTTACCGAAAAAATATTGAAACGGGGATAAATAACTTTTTATATGGTGAAAATGAAATTTGGATGTACAAAAATACGAGGAAACTCTTCTTGCGTGTGATACGTGGTTCACTTCAAAGGATGCAAAAAACAGTTGAGGTAACTTGGGTAACCGAATATAGCATCAATTTCAAATCAGAAATGCATAATAGACGAGGATCATATGGTTGCAGTTTCGCCCATATAAAAGTTGGGATTTCATTCTCACCAAGTATGTAGCATGTGTTTGGTATCACTTTTTTTTTTTTTTTTTTACAATAAGTCCTTATTACGTAAGTTGAGATAAAACTCCTTTTATATATTTATCTCGTATACTGTGAATCACGATTTATAAACACTTATTATTCAAAAATAAACTATTCTAAACGAACACCAAAGAAAATTGTTGCAATAGAAGAGGTATGCCTTTAAACCTCAAACTTTTTCGTACTTGTTTATGGTCATGTTTGAAATTTTTAAAAATGTTTATTTACGTAAATCTTTAAAATGGTATAAAAGGTCTTGCTAATCACAAATCTCCATTAAGTACGTATCAAAAGGTCAAGAAAATCTTGAATTACTTGTGTTTTTAATTTTTTGGGAAATCTATGTAAAGAGCAGCATTTTGGTTAATCCAAATAAAATTTATTAATATAATAATTTGTTTCAGTTTTCGTATTAGATACTAGAGAATAGTATTAGATGGCTATATACATAAAGCAAATAAGAATGTTTTGCTTGATACCGAATGCTGCTGAGGAACCTTCCTGGACTGAAGACGGAGGCAAAGTGTAGGAAGGTAAAGGGAACTTTCTTTTTTTGATGAAAAGATTAATTAATCATATAAAATAATAATATTATAATACTTCATTCTGACTTAAATATAAAATTCAGTTAATTTCTTTAAAGAGGTTAAGAAGGCTCAATATATTATTTAATCACCACATGACGTATATATTGAGTATCATTAAATTATAGAGGATACCAATTTACCAACATAGAAGTAGTCTATAAATATAACGCCCGTTAGATTTCTCGGGTCTATATCAGTTTATAAACCATACTAACTCGTTTGGAGAGAGAATAATAAATATAAGTATTTTAAAATTAATCAATTAAATTTTTTTAATTTTTCTAAAATTAATCAATTAAATTTTATACCTAGGATTGTGATATGAAGATTCCTCTGTCTGCCTTTAAATACACACACATACAAAGCCCTCTGTCTTCCTCTAAATAAATACACACACATACAAACCCACTCGCATTTATCCACGGCCATTCCTTCTTGTTATACTCTGATACGATACTCATCGAAATCGCCCTCAGCAATCATGACGGCCACCGGCGATTCGATCCTCCTCCACCCTGTAGGCAGCTTCAGCGACGTCACCGGCAGGCGACGCAGAATCAGAGAGAAGATATTCGCCGATATGTTCAACTGGGACAAGTCCGTTCACGCTGCCGCGGAGCCAGAATCGGAGCAGGTCCTGGTCGTCCGCCGCCGGAATGACTCTTTCAGAGACGCAACCCCTTCTCGACCCAGAGTGAGACGCGAAATCCTTGCTGCAATCTTCAATTGGATGTCGTCCGGTTGAAAAGTCGGCGGGAGACCGTCGGATCTAGTTGTCCACCGCCTTCCGAAAGGTTCCTTCAGCGATTCCCTTCCTCAATTTACAGGTTGATTAGTTTCGATTGATTTGCATAGGATCCTATCGTTTTGCAATGGTGATTGTAAATTTGTTGCTATTGGTAATCTGTTTTAGGCTTTGAGCGATTTGTTGTGCTATTTCACTTTCATTGTTGAATTGTTGGTGCTAATGTAATATAATCGCTAGGAAGAAACATCAGCTAAGAATTGAAAGTGGTTTCTGTGATTCGCTTCATTACTTATTGTCGCCTGATTTTAGTTTATTGTTGATTACGACGCCGATGCGAAATTAGTTTCACCGATTTGCCACGATGCTTCATTACTTTACTTCCGACGTTGATAATCGATAAAGGCGGGTTGGCGAAGAAAATAGATATCGGTGCGATATAAGTAGTCAGAGCTGATTTAGGTTTATAAAATTTTTATGGCTAATATAATTGTTGTTGGTTATGGTTTATTCTCATTCTGATTTTAATATATAAAGTTTTAAACAGGTGGTTTTGATGTTTCAAACTTACTTCTTTTTATATATCGTTAGTCCCTCAAGTTTATGTTTATGGACTTGAAACATGAGTTAATGATGTTAAATTAGTATGTGCCACTGACACAGTCAAATTTGCTGATATGGGTTAATGACCAAGCAATTTGCTTAGTAAGCTTATGCTCATATGGACATGTGCCAAAAAAAGGGGGAAAAAAGCTCAGTCGCATGCCATGAAAATGAAGGTCAACCTCTCCGGTGGGTGCCTCTTCCCTCTCCTTTCAGGTCGTAATGTCTTCTGTGGTTCACAAATTGAAGATTTGACAGACGATATGATTGATGAGAGGTATGTCTACTGATAGATAAATATGGGTGGGGGTTGGTTTTAGATCTGGGAGACAATCAAAGAAATAAAGTAATTAGGGGGTAAATGTTAGAATTGTGGAGTTTTAGAAAGAGTATAAGAAGACAACGTATAGGCCTGGGTCTTCTGTAGACAAGATGTGGGATCCATAGTCTATATCGCAGACTTTGAGACTCAGTGCTTGAAGAGCAATGAACCCATCATCTGAGAGATTGAATGGAGGATTTAATCATTAGGTGTGGTTCAGTCTATTTTGATTTTATTTTTTTCACCTCGTCCATCAACGGCTCTCCTAGTGCTCTTCCTTCTCCGGCATTGATGAGCTCCTCTCTCAGATCTTCACCACTTCCCTCTTCGACGAGGTCCATGTTACAGCAATGGCGGAAGAAGATGGAGTCAGAGGACACCGTTCACATGTTGAGGAGCTCCTCTGTCAAATCTTCAATTCGTGAACCACAAGAGACACTACGGCGTGAACGGAGAGGGAAGAGGTAACTGCCGGAGAGACTGGCCCTCTTCAAATGTGTTTGGATTATTTTTTTAAGATAGATTATGAGGAGAATAGATTATAGGAAATCATTGAGAGAGAGTGTGTGATATGGGACCCACAAATAGAAAAAGAATCAATGAGAGTGAGAGGGAATGTGATGTGGGACCCACAAGCAGAAAAAGAATGAGAGTGAGAGGGTGGGGCCCACAAAGTGCAAAATGCAAAAAAAAAAAAAAAGATTATGCCCAAACCATGATTTTAAGATGGCTCAAAATAGATTATTTGAAAGCCTATGAGTGGTTGGATATTTTTTTATGAAAATCTAGGTTTGGGTTCAAAATTGATTTTTGTAAGTGAATCCAAACACACTCTTCATTGTATGAACAGTATTGCATGAACAGTATTGACTAAGCTTTTCCCCCCTTTTTTTTAGCACATGTCCATGTAAGCATCAGCAATTTGCTCAGTCATCATCTCACATCAGCAAATTTGACAGTGTTAGTGACATATATGCAAATTTAACACAGTTAACTATTGTTCTGAGTCCCTATTAAATTTTAGAGATTAACAGTATGAAACGGAGTAAACTTGAGAGACCAAAACCACTTGTTTGAAACTTCAAGGATCAATTAAAATGAGAGTAAACTATAGGAACAACCAATTATATTAACCCAAATTGTTAATAGGAGATTTTTCTTCATTTTCCCCTAAATTTAATTGAATTGAATCTTTGGTAAAAAGGTTTGGCAAAAAGAAATCTTTGGTTAAAAAAAAAAGTTTTGAATTGAGTCTTCTGTCAATATATACCATATGAATCTCCGCGAAGGCTATACATGGAATTTTCGTTGAAGGTTACTAGTACTCGTTTTTTGTCATTACAATGTAAAACTGGATAGTGTCAATTATGGAAAAATAAACACAAAGGAAAATTTAAGATCAAAGGAAGGGCCATCAGTCTACGGATAAAAGTTATACAAGGGATAATAGGTTGATCTTCCCGATAACTCTTTTTTTTTTTTGCCATGGGATCTTCCCGATAACTCACATAGACAAGAAGGTTTGGTAGTTCAATGTCGACTCTTCACAACCTAGGATTGTAGTATGCTCCAACTTTTAAGGGTTAGGTTGTTTGCTCATTAAAGCGATATGTGAGTGGGATTCATCACATTATGAGACAGTTTGGTCCATATCTGATGTGGGCATTAGAGCGTTGAAGGGATGATATGCTAATCAATAATATTCATGCGTCTGTACCAAAAAAAAAAAAAAATCATGCTTGTTCCACATATTTTCATTCTAAAAAATAATCGGATTGAATTTCCATTTTTTATTTTTATAAAAAAATAAATGAATATATATAATATATAAAATGTAAAAAATAATTTATACAATCAAATCCAACAAGCAAAACTAAAGCAAACACATATATTATATCTTTTCTGTCATAGATAGTATGACAATAAGATAGTCAGGCCAAGCAATAGGTTTAAGTACATAGCACATAGTTCCTCCTATAAGTATTATGTGGCGAACACTGGAAGAACTAACTTGGATCGATGGCGGCTCTTAACTCTTTAGGCTAATATGATTTTGAGGGAGAGATAAGTTGTAAATCGTGTTATCCTTTTGTAGGTTATACATGTAGCCTGTAGAGACAATTGTGAATCATGTTCACCCCCTGTAAGTTATACATGTGCTTGTAGCAACCGTATAACGCTTGGGGCTATCTGCTACACAATCAGCATAGTAAAATCTTTGTAAATCTTTAACGGTACAAATCTTCCCTTATTCATGTTCCTTTTCACAGAGCCGCGGACTCACTAATATAACCTCTCCCACTGACTATTATCTTTGCGTTTTCATTCTGTAGCCCACGAACCACCTTCATAAAGTACTCGCTATATATGCTGTTATATTTAATTTGCAGGTTCAAAGCCGCCTCCTTTTTACCTTCCATTGTCATAGATGTCTTCGAACTGGCTATACCAATCTATAACACTTACAGGGCACTCGGATGATAGCAACCATGCTCTCCGCCGAGGTTAGACACCGGGTTATACGTCGCATATGTCCAGAGGCTAGTGCTATCATTTTGCTAAGGTGCTCTGTTTTCAACTTTCTTCTTCCTTATTGTCAACTCTAACAGATTTATGAATGTTAACTTCTTAGCAACCTATGCTTTATGGATGAATGTCATGTTTTTAAGCTGTACTAACAACATTTGCCACCTGCTTCCAACGTCTACTTTCTCTTCTTCAATACCTCTTTGTCTTGATATTTGAATGTTTCTGAAATGAATGTCCCTCTTTGCTTTGAGTTTGCAGCAGTGAAGGAGGAGGATGAACACAAATATGAAGGTTGCAAACTCTACTGAGTAGGTGTAGCCGCAAGGAAAAGACGAAGCATTAAGTCAATCCAATGAACCCACTAGGGGTTACGTGTTTTTAGTTTTTCCATTTTGCTTTGGTCTTTTTTCTGACATAATTGTAATGCTTAAAAAGACAAATGTTACTGTACCTAGGCGAGGTACCAGTGGAATGACAGATACCTTTTTTCATTTTTTTTTGTAAAATCTATTAATTATTATGCATTGTTTACTTTACTCTGTGGATGTTCATTACCTAATGGCAGGCATTTTATTGTATTTCAAGACTTTAAATACCAAGACAACCCAAATGGTTTTTGTGTTTATTCGTTTTGTCTACTCCCCCTCTGTAACAGGTTCGTAAAACTCAGCATGTTTTTGCTCATTATCACCAGTTCTTCACGATTTTTTTTCCATGTTCAGTAGGTTGCCCGACGGTTGTCTCCTACAGTGATGCAACTAGCCTGGTGATTGACCCTCTTATTACTGAGGTGCAATGGATGAAGCAGTTGATGATGTAACATTAATCTGTTCTCAAGGATTGATTTGTGTTTAAGTTTGTCATTACTCCCTGTGTGGTCTAACCATTGTGGATGATTGTAATAATTACTTCACTCATTACTTTGTACTCCATGTCATTGCATTCTAGCCAGGATTGTTTTAATTTTTTCAAACTTCGCTTTATGACTCCTTCCAACGTTTTCTTTCTAATCATTATTGCTATTCTTAACTTAACTGCCAAAGTGGCTATTCAATTCCGTGCAAAGCCGACGTTAAACGCTTAATGTCTTATTCTTTATTTAACTATCAAAGTGGCTATTCATCATCCTTTTTCCTCAAATTAAGTCGTCTACACTTTCACAGTTGCAAACATAGCTTGGCACATTGGCCCATTAGCATTTCCAGCCCACTTTCAAGGCCTCTAATATATTATCATATTTCATCTCCAACTTTTCTTATTTATTCATTTATTAGTATTTCATGGTCCATTACTCTATGGTTAAAGATTAACTTCAACTTAATGTTTGTAGGATAGTTAGGCCGCTCACTATTGATAAACTTAACTACATTATTATTACTAAATTACTGTTACTAATTTCTAACTGCCAATTACTCATTAGTACAATACTCTTTTTTTTTCTTTTTTTTGCCAGTAGTACAACACTAATTACTTCATAGGGAAATGAGTGCACAATTTAGTTAATAAAAGCACACGAAGTAACATAATTTCCGAAGCAGCCACAATGCAACTAGGGGTGTTCAAATCTCAGGACGGGATCGGGAGGTAACCAGGAATGGGAAGTCATTCCCGGTCCCGGGAAATTCCCGGTATAACCGGGACCGGGAATTCCTGGGACCGGGATCGGGAATTCCCAGTTTCAATAATATAATTATATTAGTTAAATTTTTTATAATATAGTGTTTAAAGTGATTATTTAACACCTAATAAGGTCATAAAAATCATACAAATTGAGCTAGAATTGAAGAATAATATATTATTATTATTATTATCATCATCATCACATTCATTATTTTTGTTATTATCTGTATATATTATATAGTTAGGATTAATATCACGATATATACGATTTAACTCTAACTAAATATGTGATATACATTTTATCAAATGATAACTTAATTTATGGGGTAAAAAATACAAATATAAAAGAATAACTTATTTTTTAAGGAAAAAAAACCGGGACTGGGAATTTTCGGGATCACAAGGTGTGATCCCGGTCCTGGCCAGGACGGGAAATTCTCGGGATAAAATGTCCAAGATTGGATAGGAACAACCGGGACAGGGACACTTTGAACACCTTTAAATGCAACAATTCAACAATGGTTCTACCTAACATCAAAAAAAGAAAACAGAAAACCATACCACCTATCTTCATCATTTGGAACTATTTTGCTTGATGTAACTACAATATTCAAGTTGGAAATATCAATGCATTTGTCATATCTGACCCCACATATTTGAAGGTCACCGAATTACCTTTGTATTGTCTTCCTTTGCATTTTAACTTGTGATGTGATTACTTTTCTTTTACTGTAGTTTTTTGTTCTTCTTTATTCTCATGCAATTTCATTATAGATCTGTCCCCTTCACTTGCAACCTACACATTTTTCACTTTAATGGCTACTTTCTCTATTCTTTCCCATTCTTAGAATCTGTCGTTCAGTTTATCGGCTGCTTTTATTATTTTTTAAAAATATTCTATTCTATTGCATTTGGTTTCGTTTTCCACCCCATACTTCTCACATATACGCTTCCTCAGCCTTTGCTTCCAGGTTACATGCTAACTTTTCTGTTTCCCTCCAAAGTCTAATAACACTATATTATGATACTTTAGTTACTTTTCTTTTACTGTCATGCTTTTCATTTTTGTCATTATCGTGAAATTTCATTTTATACCTGTCCCCCCTCACTTGCCTGCTCCATCTTTCCCACGTACAGTTCTTTTTTCTCCATCCTTTACCTTCACTTCTCTTTTGACAATGTCTTTTATACTCTGTTGTATTGCCTTTGGTTTCCTTTTGCAGCTCCATCCTTTTTCCCTTGACGCTTCCTCTTCCTTTGCTCTATCTAGCTTCATACATACAAATGGTGACTGTCAATCCTCATTGACTACGCATATATCTAGGTGACAGGCTACCTTTTCTTTTTCCCTCCATAACACTATATTATGATAATATAATTATTTACTTTCACTATTATGCTTTTATTTTTACTCATTATTGTGAAATATCAAATCATACCTGTCCCCTTCACTTGCCTGCTCCATTTTTTCCACGTTTAGGACTTCTTTCTCCTTCCTTTACCTCCTATTCTCTTTTTTCAATGTTTTTAATATTAGATTGCCCTGTGTTTGGTTTCCTTTTGCAGCTTCATCCTTTTTCTCTTTACGATTACTCTTCCCTTTCTATGTCTCGCTCCACACATACGAATGGTCACTGTTGATCTGTATTGACCACACATATATCCAGGTACCAGCTTTACCTTCATTTTTTTGACCTTCGTATAATAACACTATCTTATTAAACACTGTTCCATTTTACAGGTCACTCATACCCCTTTATATTGTCCCTAGGATACTTACATTCCATTTGCCATATAGCTCACTAATGCACAGGTGCCTTTTTCCCTTAACATTATCATCCTTCGCTTATATCACTACCGTTTGATGCTCTTCATTCTCAATGTTGCCATTCTACATTATTTTACATATTTCAAATTTAAATTAATGTTGACCTTTTGTTTCTCATCGTATCTTAGTAAAAACTATGAGTGTCCAAACTGTCCATTGCCATTCACTTGTGCCCTTTTTATGTTTGCCTCAAACATCTTACTATTCAAACGTCCTCTACCTTGATACCTACCAACTCCGTCTTAAATATAAGACAAAGTTGAATTTTTTTTGAGAGATTAAGTTAAATAATTTACTTAATTATATCATATGTTATGTATCATTAGATTATATATTAGTTTATTAGTTAAACTAATTAGTTTTGAGAAAAAATAAAAATATAACTACTCTAAAGTAATTTAATTAGTTTTCTTAATTTCTCCAAAAAAAAATTAACTTTATCTTATAAGTCAGTCCAGAGGGAGTATCATTTTTCATGACATATGTGGCCTACCATTGTTTATTCCCCGCAAGGCCATTCCTTCTTCGCTTTTCTGTCCTACTGCTCAATACATGCCAAAGGTTGTCATGTTACCTTCCCTCCAATCTTCCCTCCTTTCCCACATTTCAGGTTCAGTCCTTCCTTCTAACCACACCCTAGCTGATTATTCCCATTTCGATGATATTTGTCGCTACTGCATCCTTTTACTTTTCTTAACCTATTTCCTCATTCCTAAGACAATCTGTCCTTATCATGTTGCTACATGTTCCATTTGGCAAAATTTACAGTTAGCAAACCTCATCAAAAGCACAAAGTTAATTACTTAGGATGAGGCCCCTATGGTCCAACACTTTTGCATTGAAGCATTTGATAGAAGTTTGAAGGATATTATGTAGTGTAATCATGCTTTTAGCACTACTACAAAAAGGGGTTTTAACGTCCCAAATTTAGCACTTTTAACGTCCAAAAACTAAGGGACGTCTATGTAGGGGGCGTAGTATATTTTTAGAAAAGACGTCCCAAAAAAGTTGGGATGTCTAAAGTCAGGACTTTAGACGTCCCAAATCTCAATTTGGGACGTCTAAAGTCCTGACTTTAGACCTCCCAAATCTCAATTTGGGAGGTCTAAAGTCACCCGTGGAGGACTTTAGACGTCCCAAATCTCAATTTGGGACGTCTAAAGTCCTCCACTGGGGGACTTTAGACCTCCCAAATTCTTAATTTGGGAGGTTAAAAAGTTTTATTATTTTAAAAATAATTATTTATTTTCTTCATTACCCAGCAAATTAAAATTGCAGAAACAGAATTGAAGATGGATTCATAAACAAAAAAATGTCCCTTACGAAATGGTAAGGACTTCTAGCACTGCAATCTTTTTACTATATATATATGTATATGTATAATAACAACAACAACTCATACAACCTAATATCATATATGTATAACAACAACTAGAAAGTGTCAAAATATTTGTCACCACACAACTACAAACTAATTGTTATTCATTTCATCAAAATAAATATACATATGTATTTTCCTCGATTTCCAAGCTCCAAACGTATAAAACAAAAACATTATTAGTATAGCATAACTACTAACAACTAGTTTATGATTCTGGCAAAAAAAAAAAATCAAGGGAAAAACACTCCAATAACTAGAATCATGTAAATAAATTGAAAGCATTATAATAATTTCATATTGCAAGTTTAACTTAATTCTTCATGTAAATTTATATTTAAAAAAAAACAAACCTGATGAAACCAGGGGAGAGGGCAGCCAACAATGTCTATGTGCTTCCAAGGTGGAGAGAAGACGTTGGAGGAGTTGTGTATACACAGTGGAGAGGAGATGTACGCCGGAGGCTGAAAGCAACAAAGAGAGTGGAAGGTGTACACCGGAGGGTGGAGGGGGCAAAAAAGGTGGAGGAGGTGTACGCCGGAGGGTGAGAGCAAAGAAGGTGTTATGAGAATGGAAGGAGGTGGAGGAAAAGAGAATGAAGAAAAGAAAGAAAGGAAGAAGATTGAGGAAGACGAAGTCACGGGAATGAAAGAAAAAAGGAAATGCAGAAAAAAGGGAAGAAAAGTCATGGGGATGGGAAAGATGGAAAAAGAAGTATGGGTTTCTGACATGGGAATGAAGAAAAGGGGAAAAAAGTCTCACACATGTCAGAATTTCTGACATGACTTTAGGAGTCCCAAATCCCATTTGGGAGGCCTAAAGTCTCTACTTTAGGCGTCCCAAATGGGATTTGGGACGCCTAAAGTCAAATTTTATTTTTTTTTTACTTTAGACGTCCCAAATTCAATTTGGGACGTCTAAAGTTAAAAAAAAATAAATTTTTTTTTTTTACACTTTAGATGTCCCAAATGGAATTTGGGACATCTAAAGTGTAAATTTTTTTTTTTATTTTAGACATCACTTTAGAGGTCCCAAATTGAATTTGGGATGTCTAAAGTACCACTTTAGACATCCCAAATGGAATTTGGGACATCTAAAGTGTAAAAAAAAAAAAAAAAAAAATTTTTTTCTTTTACTTTAGACGTCCCAAATTGAATTTGGGACGTCTAAAGTGGGACTTTAGACGTCCCAAATTCAATTTGGGACATCTAAAGTGACGTCTAAAGTAAAAAAAAAATATTAAATTTTTTTTTTTAACTTTAGACGTCCCAAATTGAATTTGGGACGTCTAAAGCTACCAAGTTCCCACACATAATTACAAAAATGCCACCGCCTATATTTTAGACGTCCCTATTTTAAAAAGGGACGTCTTTTAGGGTAGCAGTATCTATATTCTGTAGTAGTGTAGAGAAAAGTGTCTTCTTATAGATGGTGATTTTAGGCAAATACTTGCAAAATGGTTGTTAGATGTTGGGGATGGGAATTTAGGGGAATCTATTGATGATGTTGCTGATATTGAAATCCCTGAAGAAGTTATGATACCAAACTCAATTGATCCCATAAATACAATTGTGCAAGCGACATATGCTAACATTATGGACATCTTAAGAGTCAATGAGTACTTCAATGATAGGGCTATTTTAGCTTCAACGATTGAGATGGTCAACAAAGTCAATGAGTTTGTGTTTCAATCTTTCCAGGTGAAGAATATGAGTTTCTTAGTTGTGATACTGTTTGTAAGTCAACTAAAGATACTGACAGTTTTGACAACCTGTACTTTACACCACAACCATAACTTATGCTGTTAAAAGTGTTTAGTCTATGACCCGCAGTGTGTTCTTAAGTCATTCCTATGGCAATAAATGATACTCCCTCCGGTCCTAATTATAAGATAAAGTTGACTTTTTTGGAGAAATTAAGGAAGCCAATTAAATCACTTTAGAATATTTATATTTATATTTTTTTCTTCAAACTAAGTAATTTGATTAATAAACTAATATATAATCCAAAGATATTAAAAATATAAATACTCTAAAGTGATTTAATTGGCTTCCTTAATTTCTCCAAAAAAATCAACTTTATCTTATAATTAGGATCGGAGGGAGTATAACTTCAACCATAACGTGTTGGTCTTTGTTTTGATGTACGCATACGGTATCACTTCAGATTTCCGTTGCATGGACATTGATCTTTGTGGAGTACTATTTTTTCTTTTACAGATAATGATAAGTTGTATTTTGTTTAGTATAATCTCCCATGTAAAGCACGAGTAGCACATGCTCGTTATATGATAATAACTAATATATAACTAATATCTAACTAAAAAAGACATTAGTTATTTATTTAATAACAATATTAGATATTCTGGTAAAAAAATAAAAAATAATAGATATATCATATATTATATTAAATTAATGATAACATGATTTCAAGATGTGACAAAAAGTCGAGACTAAACAAGCGTCCCATCTTGTCCCAAAATAATTTGGGACATGACCGTCCCATCCCAAAATGATCAGGATCAGAAAGGGATGGCCGGGACAGGACGGAAGTGAACACCCCTGAGTTTAAATAAAAAAAGTAAATATTTTTAAGAAAATGAAAAATACTTATATCATTTCGTCATGTTTTCAAATCATATGTGATCATGTGTCCCATTATTGAATTATCATTATTTAACTATAAGCCTATAAGAAAAAGATATGACATATAGTCTTATGTCATTGGAGAATTTGATGTAATGAATATACGGGTAAGTTCTTTAAGATTTCATACATTAATTAATTAATTAAAACTCTCCCTAACAAAATACCACCTCCTTAATTGCAGCTAATGCCCGCAATAAATGTATTTGCAACTACTTGTGGAAGTAGCGGGAGAGATCAGTCCCAGTCCCGAACGTTTCTTTCCTCCTTGGCTCAAAAAATAAATACTAGAAAATTATTATTTTTTAATTACTAATGGCATGGGTCATGAGGCTACATGTGAGATTAAATCCAAAATAGAGAGAATATTTCTTGCTTCTTTTTCCCAAAGAAATGTATGTTAGAGTTAATATCATTTTTAGTCCTTCAAGTTTACCTTCATTTTAGTTTTGATCTCAATTTTCAAATAATTAATTTTAGTCCTTATAGTGATAAAATGACCCTTGTTTTTATTGATTTAGAGGGACCGATGTCTTAAATAAAATGAAACTTGAGGGGATAAAACTTATGATTTAAAATTTGAGGAATTAAAATCAAAATAAAAGCAAACTTAAAGGGTTTAAGATTATATTAACATTTAATATAAAGTAAACATGATCCAAAATAAAAGACAAGAGACATAAAAGGCCAAAGCCCAAACAATAAACTCGCCCAAACAACACTATAGCTGCGTGCCTAACCATAGGCCAAAAATAGAATGCCACTTGGGTTGCGTGAAAACTCAAATATACATGAAGTTTTGTTTTTTTGTTTCTAAAGAAATAAGTGATCAACATTGCTCCTTTTAGGCACAAAGCGTAGCTGCTTTGGGCAGAAGAGGGCAGTGGACTGAAAGAGAGAAAAGAGAGAAGCCGGAGCTGTTTTTTAACTCCCATTTCACCATCGTCTTCTGACTTTCTTGTGTGTGGGGGGGTTCAAGGTACCTTCTTTATCTTTCTGTTCTTTCTCTCCACGTCTTCCTCGTCGCTTCCAACAATTTTTTGTGCACTAGTTGGTTGTGAAAATCTTAAGAGATTTTAGAATATATGGTGGTTAATTATATATTTGTGGATTTCCAGAGTTACTCAAAAAATCACAAGCTTTCTGATCCTGAGAAGAAGGCCATGGCTTGGTTCAATCATGGAAAACAGGTATTTTTTGAATATGATCATCCCTCTACTCATGAACTGATTTTTGTTGCTTTTACATCTAACCATTGCTTGCTTTGTTGTTATTGTTGGTTTTTGGGTGATTCATGAATGATTTGCATGTTTGGGAAGTTGCTTGATTTAATTAAAGCCAGGGGAGGCCTTGTAATGTCTTTAAAGTTTAAAAAAAGAGCTATTAAAGTTATGCTAATGGCCTTATAACATGGTGGCATAAAAGTTCTGTTAAGCTCTCTTGTAAGTAAGAGTTGTTCAACCTGTTAGTGCCTGCTCATCTAGTTTAAAATGTTGAAATCAGGAGAATGTTGTAATTGGGAGGTTGTGGGTTCCATCCCCTTGGAACCTCATGTCGTTAATCCTTCTCCTGTAGTTCAAAATTATAGGGATAAAAATGGAAATTCATTACCAATGGGGTTGAGTCTAGCGGAAGATGTTATATCCTCACAATATAGCGGACCAAGGTTTGAATCCTATTTGGAGAGGTGCCCCACATTTAGTATCCGACAGTGACTCGAACATGATTGCCTCTGATGGGAGAGTACCCATGCTTAAAAAAAATGGAAATTCATTTAATTTTTTTAAATACTTTGATGTATTACCAGATACAGTCAAAACTATGCGTATAAGAGTTCAAAACTCGGGTTCGTTTATTGTTATTTTTAGTGTTTTTTATCCCCAGATCACCTCTTCATCTATCATACCCCTCAATGGTCTTTATTTTCCTTCCTCAAGCTAGCTAGCTTATATTCATAAACTCATATCGTCTTATTCATGTTCTCCAGGCATATCTTCCTTCTTCTCTATGTCTATCAGGGACAAAAAATATATACTTAGTTAATTACCAAACTGATGGAACTAGTGAACCCAGCGATTTGGCCGGTTCAGACCGGGCTGAAAGTAGAGATGTTTTCTCATGTATACAAAATTGAATGAGCTATATAATGTTATTAATCATAAATTTTGTTGTGTATATACTTTATCTATATATTAATTAGATGGCTAGATCGGTCATGTGCATTGTGTAAAAGTTCCCAAAATTTATAATATATATTTTTTTAATGTAAAACAGCAGTTTTTGTTTATTTTTTCCACAGAGGAATCTGTAATCCATGTCTGCTATTCGAAAAATCCAATATGGAGCCAAGCTTTTCAGCCAGTCCTCCAAAGGTCTCTCTGGTTTTCTTTTCTAATTTTCAGATTTTTGCTCTGTTTCGAATACTGTAATAATAATAATAATAATAATAATAATAATAATAATAATAATAATAATAATAATACAATATAATGCATTTCAACTAAAGAGAGGCAGAACACAAAAGAAGGTAAAGACACAAACACTATAATGATCTTCAATAAATATAGTATTTTACTTATCCAGAATGAGGAAATTTATGTTTCCAAGTATATATGCTGGCTGTATGGAAGAAGAAAATGGGATTTATACTTGATGATTTGTTTTTTTTTACCAACACTGTTGGTTGAGACAGTAAGTGACTTTACTCCTACAAGGAGGGGGACACAACACAAGTTCGAATTTTGGGAAGTACACTTCTTGGAAGAGCGAAAATCTTTTGCACTCTAAGCTTTGAAAGAGGAAACAACCAAATAAAAAATTGGAACTTTTGTGATTATGTGGACAATAATGATGGTTATAACAAATTGCAAACTAAACTTATTCCATCATATATATTCATATTACTAGCTCTATACATAGGTTAGCTAGGTAGAGAGAAAAAAGCAGTAAATTGCAATTTTGTTTTTCGGATTTTATGTATACCATGCATGAGGTGTCTTAAGTCTTAACGGATAGGAAATTGAGCAGGTTACAGGTAGCAACCTGGAAGGAGCTTTGAGGTCAGTTAAGTAATTACTCGCTAATTTACTTGTATTGCTACATAATCTCATATGATATATTGTAGAATAAAGAAGACAGTGAGTCCACTTTTTTACTTGTACTCTACTTATTTATGTAGGCCAAAGCAATCAACCATTGATTCTGAGTCTCGTGCTCTTGACCGAGCAAAAGAGGTTCAAGCAAACCTATCCAATGAATTTCCAAACCTTCTCAAGTGCATGCGCCAATCACATATTTCTGGTGCATTTCGGCTGGTAAACTTCCTTAACATAAACACTTTAAGCATTGCTTTTTTATGTGTTTGTTATGTTTTTATTGACAAAATTGATAACAGACATATGTGAGGTACAATAAGGATGCTCTAAGCACTAAATTTTGTTATGGCAGCATCTTCCAAAACATTTCTGCGAAATGCATTTGCCGATGGACGATACCATGATGGTTTTGGAAGATGAGATTGGAAGAGAATACACAACAAAATATCTTCCCAGGAAGGTGGGCTTAAGTGGTGGTGGATGGAGATTGTTTTCCGTGGATCACAAGTTAATTGAGGGGGATGTTTTAGTTTTCCATTTAATCCTGCCTTGTAAGTTCAAGGTAATACATTGTTTCAAAGTTAATAAGTGAGAACTTGTCATAATGCTGCATTGTTTGAGTTAAATTGGTAATCTTTTCGTTTCTTTCATGCCCAAAGGTGTACATCATAAGATCTCGTGAGTCAAACGAAGTTGATGTTGCACATGACCGTCTACATTTAGATGGTTGCATGACGCAACATGATTCTTGTAAGTTTTTTATAATTCTCATTTCTTTAATTGTTTACTTTGACATTCCTATATTTCTTATCTCTTCTTGCGATCTCATCTTTCTAGTTCTTCCTCAAGAAAACATTCCAAGCAATAGCACAATGATACGTGATGCTGGCATACCACCATCAGATCAACCTGAAAATTCTAGGGATCTGGGTCAAAATTTTGTCTCTGATGTTTTGAATGGGATCAGATCAGAACCTACAATTAGTTTCCAACAAGTGATGGGTATTGAGAATTTTAGCATTGTGATTAATGGGAGGGTACTTGACTCACAACTATCGAAACATCTCAAGACCAAATACTATGAACTTTGTTGTAGTCAAAAAATGTTTCTTCATGAGCAACTTGATGGTCAAAACTGTGAACTTGTTATTGGAATGATCTGTGAGATGGTTAATATTGCCGACGCCATTAGAGCGAGCAAGATCACAACCTCTTCAGACATTTTTGCTTCATGGTATAAATCTCTAAAAGGCCTTGAAATCTTGGGTATGAATGTTGGTTTCTTGCTTGCTAGGATAGAAAAGCTCAAGAGCCTAGCTTCAAGGTTCAAGAGGTACACAGAGACAAGGATTAAACGAGGCCGAGTTGAAGAGGAAAAGAAAATGCTTGAACTAAAGCTTTTGGAAGTGAAAGAGACCATAAGTGGACTTAATGTTGAGATTGATTCCCTGAACCTTGACAGTTTGGATTTGGAGGCTCAGTTTCAAGATCTGGCTAATGCTCTTTATTTGAGTCTTTGGTGATACAACAAAAATTGATTTCTCACATATTTCATGTGAAGGTCTTAGGTTAGTCCCTAATACAAGGACAATATGGTGTATATTATTTTAGGCCAATAGTAGGTGATCAATGAGAGAATTTTGCGGGATATAAAATGTAAATGATAAGAACTTTATAAATCTTGTTCTAAATGTAATTAATTATATATTTATATCCTTCAATTTGATAGATTAAGTTGTGTGTTGTTGAGTTTCTAATTATTAGTGAAAATTTTTATTTATTCTCTTCATGTACATACTAAAATGTGGTTCGAAACTTAAATAATTGTTTTTTTTTAAATTTAAACAGAATTGCATTAACAGTTTGATATTATTAACAAGATTGAATTTATGACCTCCTACTTTGTGCATTTAGGCCACAAAGTTATGGACATTTGATTGGTGTCTATACTTTAAATTTTCTAACATGTAAATATTTCTATAAATTCAAACATTAATTAAAACTCTTTTAAGAAAATACCCGCTTAATTACTGCTACTCTGCTAGTGTTAACGGGAGATGAACTTTTCTTTTTGGGTTAAGCAAATCTATCTTGGAAGTTTTCGCTGAAAAGTAATGTTGTCCTGAAAATTTTTTCAGGTTCAATGTTATCTATGAAGTTTCAAAACATAGCAATGTTGTCATACTCCGTTAAAAAAATAATATTGACCGTTAACTTTATAATGAAAATAGGCAATATTGGTAAAAAAAAAAAATACACATAAACTTTTTAAAAGAGGGCAAAATTATCGGACCTAGTTTTTCTCCTTTTCCCTTCCCCTCCTTTTCTCAATCTAGGCCATTGGATTAAAATCTCAATGGTTCAGACTTTTCTTTTATTATAAAAACAATATTATTATTGTAAAATATTATAAAAATATAATTATAATTATAATAATATAATTATAAAATATTAAATTTGAACTGTTGAAATCTTAATCCAATAGTTCTGATTGAAAAAATAAAGGTAAGGGAGGGAAAGGGAAAAGGAGGAAAACCCGATCCCCCCTCCCGGGTTTTGCATAGGTGTCAGACCAGAAGAGAGCATAGGAATACAAAGTGGACATCTTGGACCTGCACAGCAAGAGAAGGAGAAAGAAGCAACAAAGCAAGTGAAGCCTTCCGATAAATTCCTCATATTTATTTAAGAGGGGAATGTTCCAAGAGTATTGTTGAGAATAATTAAGTTGTAAAGTGTTTGGTTTGAGTATGTTGGTTTTAGTTTTATGTGTGGCTATTTTAATTAATGTGTTGTAAGTCAGTGTGTTGCCACAGTGATGTCTATAAATATTGTAATACCTGTACAGTTGGTGATACTTCTTCCTCAATAATATGTGTTGGAATATTTCAATTAGTTTGGGCTCTTGGTTTTATCATGGTATCAGAGCATTGGTTCTTTCTTTGGGCTTTGACCCGGATCAAGTTAATCGGGTCATCCATCTAAGTTCATCCGATTATTGAAGATTCTTGAATCTTCTTGTTTCTTCCGCCGTGCACTGCCCTATCATTCTTCACCCTAGGGCTTCGATTATTTTCCTTTCTTATTCTCTCCCAAAACTGATTCTGGTCCTCTTGTTCGATTGGAAGGTTTCAGTCAAAATTGACCATCGATTTCTCATTTCTCATGAATGAAGCCCGAAATTGATCTATCCTCTCACGGTGATTCTTGCTCTCACGGTGGTTTTTGCGAGACGGTGGTTCTCGCCTTGTCGATGGTGGCTGTTCTTGTTCTCACGTTGATTCTTACACTCACGGTGGTTCTTGTTCTCACTGTGGTTTTTGCGAGACGGTGGTTCTCGCCTCATCACGGTGGCTGTTCTTGCTCTCACGGTGGTTGTTCTTGTTTTTCGTTCTTGCGAGACGGTGGTTCTTTCTTTCCCCTCTGATTCAAAATTTACGGTAACACTCTGCTATTGCTGAAAACTGAGGATTTATAAGTTGGAAATAGCTATCTTCTCTTGTTTTCCACTGCTTTCGCTGGTTTAGTTTCCATTGTACCTACCTCCACGATGTCTGAATTAGATCTCAATCCTCTTCAATCTGTTCATTTTAATCATCCATTGTATTTGCATCCTGTTGATACGCAAGCTACAACTCTGGTCTCTCAGATTCTCACGGGATCAGAGAACTATTCGACCTGGAGTAGAGCCATGAGACTTGCCTTAAATGCAAAAATAAGCTAGGATTTATTGAGGGAACCTGTACTAGGGATAAACAAGATGATAAACTCAAAGAACTGTAGGACCGCTGCAACTCAGTAGTCCTCTCCTGGCTGGTGAATTCAGTAGATAAACAAATTGCATCTGGTATGGTGTTCTCGCTTAACGCTCATCTTGTGTGGTTAGACCTAAAGGAACGGTTTGATAAGACCGATGGTGCTAAAATATATTCACTTCATCGAGCCATTAATCTGCTTACTCAAGGAACATCCTTTGTATCGGTTTACTACACCAAGTTAAAGCACCTCTGGGATGAGTATGCCATTCTTGTGCCACTGCCAAGCTGCCAATGCTACTCATCAGTTGAGTATTCCAAAATTGTTAATGAGCAAAGGTTGTTTCAATTTCTTATGGGATTAAATGAAACCTTTCAGAGCACTAGGAGCCAAATACTCTTGATGACTCCTCTTCCTTCTCCAAACAAAGCCTATTCGATGATCATTTAGGAAGAATCCCAAAGGCAAATCAGTTGCATCTCCTCTGGTTCGCCATTAGACATTTCTGTTATGGCCATTAATAATATAAGAGGTGGCAGAGGGCGTGGCAGAGGTAGAGGAAGAGGGCGTTCTCAGGAAGACTGCACCTATTGTGGAAGAAAGGGCCATCGCCATGAAACTTGCTATCAATTACATGGTTTTCCCAATAGCTCCTTTCTTCAACGAGGCAAGGCCATTGAGGATGACAGAGCAAATCAAGTTAATCAGACACCTAATTTGCCTCCTGCCAAGAAGGATACCAGTTCTGATTCAACTGGGTCACATGCAACCTTCTTCACTCCAGAGCAGTATAGACAGATCCTTGAATTACTGAAGAAGGATTCTGAACCTAAAGAGGTTGCTGTCAGTGTTCAGGCAACCACTCCAGGTTTGCATGCTAATATTTTTGCTAATGATTGGATTTTAGATTCAGGGGCTAGTTGTCATATAGTATGTGATCTTGCTAAATTAGATAAATATAGACCTCTTTTAAGAACACCTAAGTGGGTAAGGGTTCCTAATGGACAGAAAATCAGAATTACTCATATTGGGGAGGTTCAACTAACAAAATACATAAAATTAATGAATGTCTCATATGCCAAGGAATTTTGTTACAATTTGATTTCTGTAGTGAAATTAACTATAGATTGCTCTTGTATAGCTTCTTTTTCTCCTCACTATTGTTTGCTGCAGGATATGAAGAGTGGAATGAACAGAGGGATTGGTAGGCTCTTTTCTGGCCTTTACTTGCTCAAACATGAGAATAATAATACCCTTGTTAATCTGGCTGATAAATGTAGTGATCAGAAATGTACTCGTTGGCATCATAGGTTAGGCCATGCTCCATTTCATGTGTTGAAAAATCTGTCAGATGTAAGCAAAGATTTCAGTCCTATGGAAGATTTGAATGAGAATAAATGTGAAATTTGTATTCGTGCAAAACATACAAAACTGCCATTTTCCTCTAGTACTTCTAAAAGTTCAGCATGTTTTCAATTATTACATATGGATGTGTGGGGACCTTACCGGACTCCCACACATCAAGGCTATAGATATTTTCTAACTATTGTTGACGATTACTCTAGGAATACTTGGATTTTCTTGTTAACTCACAAATCAGAAACTGTTGATGTTGTGAAGATATTTGTTGCTTACATAGAAAATCAGTTTGATACCAAAGTTAAAGTTGTTAGGTCGGATAATGGAACAGAATTCACTAATCAAGCTATGCAGGATTTTTTTCATTGCAAAGGTATTCTACATCAAAGAACATGGCCAGGAACCCCACAACAGAACGGGGTGGCAGAGAGAAAACATCGACACCTCTTGGAAGTTGCTAGAAGTGTGATGTTTTCCTCTGCCACCCCAATCAGATTTTGGGGAGAGGCGGTAAGAACTGCAGCATGTTTGATTAATCGCACTCCCTCCAAAACCTTAGGTAACTTAACACTATATGAATTACTTCATGGAAAACCACCTGACTTGTCACACTTAAGGATATTTGGATGTTTATGTTTTGCTGCCAACTTGAATTCTAGTGATACATTTGCAAGTAAAGCTGACCCTTGCATTTTTTTTTTGGTTATCCATCTGCTCAAAAGGGCTATATATTATATAATATTGTTACTAAAACTTTGATTGTGAGTAGACATGTTACATTTGTAGAGACCAGGTTCCCTTTCAAAGACAAAGGTAGAGACATTCCAACTGAGACTTATAGTCTGCCTCCAGACCCGTTTGTGATGGTATATGATCATTAGCCATTACATTTAGGGACTAACATGCATAATCAGGTAATTAGAAATAATTCTGAACATGATCAAACGGTAAGAAATGATTTTGACCATCCTGAAACTAATATAAGATGTGTTGAACCTGACTTAAGTTCACATTCAGCACCTAACTTAAGTTCTCATTCCTCTCACGGACAGCCTCAAATGAGGCCTGCCCGTGAGAGACATCCACCTTCACACCTTAAGGACTACCATTGTGATTATTTACCTTCTTCCAGTGGTTTTGGAGAACATCAATCTGATTTCGTAAATGAAAATGCTTTACTTAACACTGTTTGCCTCAATGATTTATCTGCTGATTGTCAAAATTTTATTGCCTCTATTGATAAAGTAGTAGAACCTGATAGCTATACAGAGGCAGCTGCAGACCCTCGATGGATCAAGGCTATGGAAAATGAGATAAATGCTTTAGAGAAAAATAAGACATGGACAATAGTCTCCCTACCTAAAGGAAAAAGACCTATAGGTTGTAAATGGGTGTTTAAAACTAAATATAAAGCTGATGGGACTTTGGATAAGTTCAAAGCTCGGTTGGTTGCCAAGGGATATAGTCAAAGGGAAGGTATAGATTTTTATGAAACATTTTCTCCTGTTGTTAAAATGGTTACAATTAGAATTATACTTTCTCTTGCTGCTGTACATAATTGGTCATTGTGGCAAATGGATGTGGATAATGCTTTCTTGCAGGGAGATCTCCATGAGGAGGTCTATATGACTATGCCACAAGGTTATCCACGAAAGGGGGAGCAAGGTTACAAAGTATATAGATTAGAAAAGTCTCTATATGGCCTTAAGCAGGCATCAAGACAATGGAATGAGAAATTGACACATGCATTGATAAAAGGGGGATTTTCCCAGAGCAAATATGATTATGCTCTATTTCAAAAGAGGGCAGGTTCTGATATTGTGTTTGTTCTTGCTTATGTAGATGACTTATTAATAAATGGGAATAATATTCATGTTATCAATAAAGTTAAACGTTATTTGCATAGTGTATTTCAAATTAAGGATCTAGGTAATTTAAGGTATTTTCTGGGTCTTGAGGTTTTACGGTCCAGCCAAGGCATATTCCTTAACCAAAGGAAATATGCGACTGAACTGATAGAACAATTAGAACTGGATGATTCAGAAACTTACATCACTCCTTATGAGCAACATCTCAAGCTCACAGCAGAGGAGACTAAGCATGATCATTTCCTCCGTGATCCAACTCCATACAGAAAACTGGTTGGTAAGTTATTGTATTTAACATTAACTAGACCTGACATTTCCTTCACTGTGCAGGTGTTGAGTCAATTCATGCAATTTCCAAAGGATTCACATATGCGGGCTGCAATGAGACTAGTCACTTATTTGAGGAACTGCCCGGGACGTGGAATTTTCTTATCAGCAGCAAGTTCTGTTACATTGGAGTGCTATTGTGACTCAGATCATGCTGGCTGTCCAGACACACACAGATCGGTCACAGGTTATTTGGTAAAGCTGGGAGATTCCTTAATTTTTTGGAAATCAAAGAAATAAAACACGGTATCAACATCTTCTGCAGAGGCTGAGTACAGAGCCTTAGGAAAGGCCGTTTCTGAGTTAGTATGGATTACTGGATTGATGAAAGAGTTGCATGTATATGATACTGAGCCAGTGCAAGTGTATTGTGACAATAAAGCTGCAATCCATATTGCAACTAATCCAGTATTTCATGAACGCACAAAGCACATCGAGGTGGATTGTCATTTTGTACGTGAAAAGCTAATGCGGAAAATTATTGCCTTTGGCTATTTGAAGTCCTCAGAAGATTTGGCTGACATATTAACAAAGGGGCTTGGAGGTCCTCAGCATCACTATATTTTAGGCAAGTTAGGAACTTGTGATTATACAGTTCCTAACTTGAGGGGGAGTGTTGAGAATAATTAAGTTGTAAAGTGTTTGGTTTGAGTATGTTGGTTTTAGTTTTATGTGTAGCTATTTTAATTAATGTGTTGTAAGTCGGTGTATTGCCACAGTGATGTCTATAAATATTGTAATACCTGTACAGTTGGTGATACTTCTTCCTCAATAATATGTGTTGGAATATTTCAATTAGTTTGGGCTCTTGGTTTTATCAAGTATTTTGAGAATGCTCTTATGGAATGGGGGCATGAGCAAAACCAGGGTTAATTAACCCGAATCGGACTAATTGGTCTAGCCTGGAAACCGGCTAACCAGCCGGTGGACCAGTCGGGTCCGGTTTCCTATTTTAAATTTTTTTAAAAAAATTTCTTTAGAATTACATATTAATAATCCTAAAATCTTTAATTTCTCACTGGTTTGACAACGGTTTAGCTCCAGTTTGACCCCCATCTGACCCACTGACCCTTAACCCAGTATCCGGATTAGTTCAGTACCTAGTCCGGGTTCATGAACCTTGAGCAAGACAGAGATGCTCAAGCACCCAAACCAAATTCCTCTAGCTTCACGAGAAGCAATCATCAACGTACAAGACACGCACTAGCTTCATGAGAAATCAAGCTTTTACAGGGATACATGAACACTTTTTGGGGGTATTGTTGCGCTTGCTGGGACCCACCAATCCAAAAGTAACAGACATCGTAGGTGGAAGTTTTACTCATTTTCAAAAGTTTATGTCTAGAGATGAGATTAGTGTTGGGATTAGTTTTTTGAGAATAGCTTTTATAGTTTATGAGGTAGGTATGTAAGAGAAATTTTATCTCAATTTACGGCAAAATGCTTCTGAAACCATGATTTTGGAGGTAGGCGAACACAATCAAGTTTTCACCGATCAAATGTCAATGGTGCGGCACGTACTTCATTGACCTTAGTGCCTGTAGTTGGCCTAAGGACTAAGGTAGTGAAATGATGAAAGGGAAATCCAAGCCTCCCCCTAAAGTAGTAGAGCATTTCATACCTTATCCGAAGTTGACATCAGTTATCATGGATTCAATCAAAAGCACTATAGCCCCAAGTAAAGGCTCCATCTTATTCTTGTATTTTTACACGTAAAAAAAGTTTATAATATCAGGTGTATTTTTGAGAAGTTTATGAGTATTTTTTTCACCTTAACCTTTTATAATAATTACTTAATCAGATTAATATTTTAACCGTTTAGATTTGTTATTTTTTAAAATTATCATTAAAATGTTAAATTATAAAAAACAATTAATTATATTTAAATTGTAAAATTTTAATATAAGTAATTTAATACTGACTTAAGAGACATTTGATTTTTTTTAGAGATTAAAAAAACTAAATAAGTTACTTAATTATAGTATATGTTATGTATCATTATATTATATATCAGTTTATGAGTCAGACAAATTAGTTTAGAGAAAAATAATAAATATAAATATTTTAAAATAATTTATTTAATTTCCTTAATCTAAAAAAAATTCCAACTAGTTCTTATATTAAAGACAAAAAATAGTACCACAATAAGGAAAATAAGAAAAAGGGAAAAAGACATAAAAAAAACTTTGAAATTGTAAAATTTTAAATCAGGTTTATTACCAAGAGTTGGAGGAGTCGCGTGCTGAGGGCACTCAGGGCCCGTTTGGTATGTTGGAATTGATTTTGATGGAAATGGAAATGGATATAGAAATGAGGTTTAAAAGTGTGTTTGGTATGTTATGGAAATTAGACATATTTTTTATATGAAAATGCCAAAATGCCTTCCCTAATCTCCACATCTTCTTCTTCACCACCCTTTCATCGGACCAGTAACCCAATCGAAAAAACATGGACCAGTCATCAGAGGGAAGAATACTAAAAGCCCAATCTCTACCATCATCAAACCAGTAACCACGTCTTCTTCTTCACCATCCTCTCATATTCCAATTTACAGTTCCAGAAATCAAATCCAACAATCAGCATAAAAATCAAATCAGAAAAACAAAAGGCAGAAGGGATTATTTCTTTTCTTTGGCTGAAGAAGATCAAATAGGAAAACTAGGAAGAAGATCTAGAGTTAGGGGTGGAAACAGGCCAGGCCTGTTCTGTGACAGGATGACCTGAGCCTGGGCTGTGGCCTGTTAGAGTCTTTTTACTAGCTTGTGGCTTGTTAAGGAGGTCTGGATTTGTAAAAGATTTTAAACAGGCCGAAAACCGGCCAACATCTTAAATAGGCCGACGCAAACAGGATGAAAACAGGCCCAGTTACATAATTGTTTTTTGATAAAGGACACCATAACAATCAACGAAATGAAAAAGGCTAAGTAAGCACCATTTGCCGTCTGCAGAGCACCAAAATAATAGAGAAACCTTGTTTAATATGAAATTCAAAGAGTAACTGGGCAGAGCACCATTTTTGCGAATACAAAGGAGTAGCTAAAATATTGACACCTCCATTCAGAAATTGTTTTTCATGCCATAAGGGTGTTGTTGGTGTTAGATATGCCCAATTTTCAAAGAAGAACAGCTTTTGGTGATATGAGAATTGGCTTTGCCTTTTATATATGAATGTCTTATCTAAGTTTTTTGAATTTTGTGGCCAAATTACTGCAGATTTTTATCCCTCTAATTTCTTCTTTTCTAGTGAATAGATAATTAGTCCTAAATCCTAATGATCTTTGGTATGACATCCAGTTTTATCATCCAAGACTCCTAATTTTTATCATCAGCATGAGATTTGGAGAAAGACAAGAAGAAATAGACAATCGAAAGAGAAGAGTAGACTTACTAATTTTTCAGATCTGGGCTGCTCCCAGCCGGCCATCAAGGAAGAGTGCTTCAAGTTAGAGGAAGGATAGCCATGGAGAGAGTAAGCTGTGGTCACTCTCAGAGGAATCAATGGTCACTCACAGGCGATTGGTTAGGGCTTGGGTTCGATGGTTCCAAAATCAACGGCTTAAGGCGAAGATGAAGAAAGGAAGAGGGCAGAATGTCAACTTGAGAGTATCGGCTAAGGTCTAAGAGTGAATGTTGACTTGCAAGTGTCGGCTGAGGTCTGATACTAAGAGTCGAGAGAGACAGAGTGACAGTGAGAGATGGAGAGTGGGTGTAGTCGAGTGTTGGCAATTGTCGAATGAGAGTGTGAGAGTGAGACTTTGCAGAATGAGAGTCTGAGAGAGTTAGAGTCCAAAGAAGAGGCATTGTCCTGTTGGAATATTGGATTTGGGTTAGAGATTTAGAGTAAGACAATTTGGGGGCAGCCCAATTTCTTTTTTCTTTTTAAATATTAACAGGCTGGCTTGATAGGCCTAAATGGCCTACTAATTGGCCTAGGCCTAGTTTGTTTAGAAAAACATGCCTTTAAATAGGCATTGGCTTGGCCTTTTATTTTAACATGCCAGGCCGCAGGCCCCTGACAGACCGCTCGGCCTATTTCCAGCCCTATTTGGAGTTCAGATTGTTGGGAAGAAGTTCTGGAGTTGACGGTCTAGAGAAGTCACTTTGGATCTACAGAGATGACGGTGAGGAGCATCGTACGCCGCCACCGTCGTCGAACATGAGGGTGTGGCGTTGGAGTCTGAGTAAAAGAGCATCGTCCTCATTGCCCCCTTACCGTCTTCACTCTTGCTATCATGTGTTAGCAACAATCGGCATCACTATCATCAGTGAAAGAGTAGAGTTGCCAGTGAGGGAGGAGAGGTCGCCATTGTCGCTAGAGTGAGGAGATGGAAGCAAAGAAGAGGGTACTTGATGGAATTGTGGAGGTGAAATTACAAATCTTGGTTTTTTGGATGGAATTCATTTTGGTGTAATTGACATTTTTGGCTTCCACATGGAATTGGAATTGAGAGCCAATTCCATTGTACTAAACAAACCCAGATACGGAAATGAGCCCCAATTCCATTTCCACCTCCTCCAATTCCAGCGTACCAAATAGGCCCTCAATGTATTTTGAGGGTGGCATGTTGCACTTGGTTGGACCCACCAATTCAAAAGTAACAGACATCTGCAGGTGGAATTTTTACTCATTTAAAAAAGTTTATGTGTATTTTTTCACCTAAAATTTTTTTATAGTGCCAGACATATTTTTGAGAAAAGTTTATGAGTATTTTTTCACCTTAACCTTTTATAATAATTACTTAATCAGATTAACATTTCAACCGTTTAGATTTGTTATTTTTAAAACTATCATAAAAAATTTAAATTATAAAAAATAATTAATTAAATTTAAATTGTAAAATTTTAATATAAGTAAGTTAATACTGATGTAAAAGACATTTGACCAAGGTAATCAAACCCAGATCAGTCGCTAAATCGGCCGGGGTACTGGTCAAGGGTCAATGAGTCAGACTAGAATCAACTGGAGCCAATCCAATGCTAAATCAGTGAGAAACTGAAGATTTTAGGATTATTAATATAAAATTATAAAAATTTTTTTTTAAAAATTGATTTTTTTATTAAAAAATCAGACTAGACTGGACTGGTCTAGGCCGGTCCGGGTCTGATTACACTGCATTTGGCTTATTTTTAGAGATTAAGAAAACTAAATAAGTTACTTAATTGTAGTATATGTTATATATCATTAGATTATATATCAGTGTATGAGTAAGCAAAATTAATTTTAAAAAAATGATAAATATAAATAATTTAAAGTAATTTATTTAATTTTCTTAATGTAAAAAAAAAGCCAATTATTTTTTATATTAAAGATAAAAGACAGTACTACAATAAGGAAAATAAAAAAGAGGGAAAAAGATAGAAAAAACTTTGAAATTGCAAAATTTCAAATTAGATTTATTACTAAGAATTAATAAGAGAATGACGAAATTTGATAAGTAATTCACAATTTTTTTTTTAAAAAATACTTGATTTAGAATTTTATAAATTTAAAATTCTTTTTACATCATTCTTCCCAAAAAAAAAAATGTGAACCATACAGAGTAGGGAGGTGCCTTGTAGACTTGGGCCCAGTCTTAACCGTAATAATGAGTAGGAATAGGCATTTAGCTTGTTCATTGTCACAACGTCGTTCCAGGTTGCTGTTTTTGGGCAGAAGAGGGCAGTGGCCTGAGAGGAAAAAGGAAAGAAGCCAGAGCTGCGTTTTAATTTCCATCTCATCAGCGTCTTCTAACTCTTGTGTTTGTGGCTGATCAACTTGAAGGTACCTTCTTCTTTTTCTTTCTGTTCTTTCTCTCTACGTCTCTTCTTCTTCGCAACCAACAAATGTTTGTGCACAAGTTGGTTGTGAAAATCTTATGCTATGTTTGGTAGCATGGAACCAGCGCCTGAGAAGTGGAAATGGGGAGGGAACTGAAAATTTGGGCCGTGGTGTGTGATAACCCAATTCCATAAAAAATGATGGAACCGGCTTCCTACCCTATTCCGATGGAACTGGATAGAATGACATGTTTGCCCTCTTCTTCAACCTCCAGATCCGATGTCGTATGTTCATCACCGGAGGCTTCTTCAATCGCCGTCGTGTGCTCCTCCGTCGCCTCTCTCTCTCTCTCTCTAATGGATCTGGTTCTTCACTAGTCACGCAACTACGTCGAACCTTTCCCTACGTCAAACGATTTCAGATCTGATATAGCAAAACCACTTCAGATCTGACGTCGTCAACTTCAGCCATCATCCTCACCTCTCGCCCTTTCCCTGACGGCCGCGACGGCTCCTGACTTCTTTGCGTCGGCAGTCCTTGAAGCTCACATATCCTTCGCTTCATTTACTCACTTTTTACACAGTCCTTCTTCTAAGATCTGCAAATCCGTCGTGCTCTGTTTTTTTTCCCGTTTATAGCCTTTTCCGGTCCCTGAGGTTCCTATGGTGGCCAGTTGGTGGATGACGGCTATGGTTCATTATGTGGTTAAGGTTTCTTTCCTTAGGGTGTATAAGTTTTTTCATATTATAAATATAAATATTAAATTAAAATAATTTCCCTACAGCCCTACTTTTAATATCACCTCCACCTCCATTTCTACTTTTAGCTTCAGTTCTATTTTCACCTTCAATTCTATAAAAACTTTTTCGTATCAAATGAGGCATTAGAGATTTTATAATATTTGGTGGTTAATTATATATTTATAGGTTTCCAGAGAGCTATTCAAAAAATCACAAGCTTTTCTGATCCCGAGAAGAAAGCCACGGCTTAGTTCTACAACAATGGAAGCGAAAATAGGTATATATTTTTTAGTTTGAACTGATTTTTGTTGATTTACAGATATCCATGAGTTGATTTGCTGTTGTTGAAATTTTACATGAGGAAGATAGGGAAGGTATTTGGGTGATTATTTGCAAAATCGTTTGTGGCTAGGGGTGTTTGTTATGTCTTTGGTGTTGCCTCAAAAACTCTTCCTCCCCAAACATTTTTGTTAATGTTTTTTTAATGATTTGATTTTACATAAAATAAATCACATTTTAATTTTCAAGTATTAAATATTTGAAAAATTATAAAAAATATATTTATCTAAAAGTCATCAAAATTCCACTCATATTATATAAAATTTAATAATAAAAAAATAAAACAAAACATTTGAGAAGGTTGAAATTTTTGTAGAAGAAGGGGCGCAACCGCGCAACAACAAAGGCATACTGCAGACACCCTTATCCAATGGGTTGCGTCTTTTTATTTATTTATTTATTTCGGTATTTTGTTAGTGATTCGTGGTTTTCCCTTTTAACACAAGTGTCTCATCTAGAATTCAAACTCGAGACCCAAAGGGATCCAATAGGGTTTTATATCGCTAGACCAATTCTATATTGGTTGGTTTGGTCTTTTGAAAGTAGCCTCATAACTCCTTATAAAATTATTTTTAAAAAAATACTATTAAAATTATAGTGATAAAAATTTGGAACATCATTTGATAATTTTACGAGGCACCTTGTTATTTTGAACCAACTTTTATTTTTAGAAGCCACCTTGTATAACAGAGGGATGGAGTATTTATTAGATACACTCACAACTATGCGAGTACAAGTTCAAAACTCAGGGGTCTGTTTATTTTTATCTTTAGTTTTTTGTTTGGCGATCGCCTCTTCATATGTGATATCATTCCATGGCCTGTGTTTTTCAGTTCCTCACCTAGGCATCCTGCCTTTTCTTCCTCAAGCTAGTTAGCTTATATTCATAAAACACGTACTATATCCTGTTTTTAATGTAAAATCTAGTTAAGGAGATTACCTTGATCATAATTAAATTTAAGATTGCAATATACTTTGATTCTCATACTTATAAATTTTTGCCCAAGTTCTCCATATTGATTATATATATATAGATATATTTAAGGAGGTTTTCATCAATGAGGGAAATAATTAAATGAGATACTGTAGGAAATCAACCTATATTTAGTACAAATAACTAATTGAATTGATATTTTAACATATGTAAATTAGTTTTTTAATTCCTGTATTTAAACTGAAGGAGCATCATTTTTATTCATTTTCACCAGATACATCTTTTTTCCTCTGTCTTCTCTACCTTTATAAGGGGCAAAATTATATAATTAAGTTAATTACTAAATCGATGGGACTAATGAACGCAAACGGGGTTGAAAGTAGAGACCTTTTTCCATGTATACAAAATTGAATGCGTATATACATTATTAATGTATTAATTAGATGACTAGATGTGTTGTGTATATATCAATGTTATTAAACCCGAATTGGCCTTTGATTCGGTTAGGTCAGTGGGTCAGATTGGAGTTAGACCGAAGCTAACTCGGGGTCAAACCGATGAGGAAGTGGAGATTTCAGAGTTATAAATAAGAAATTTTGAATAAACTAAAAAAGTGAATTAAATTATATTTTACATAAAAAAATACTGAATTGGTTATATGGCCAGATAAAACCAGTTCGCCAGTTTCCTACTTGAACTAGCTGGCCTGGTCTGGGTTTAATAGCCTTGGTATATATTGTTTAAAGTTTCAAACATGAGTTGTTTTGGATCTATACATAATGTGATTTATTATGAATTGGACAAAATTTTGTTCAAGCTGCTTATGTTTAAGTCAAGTTTTTTTGTTTTCACGTTTATTATTTTAGTATTGTCAGTCTTTGAAATGCATATGTACACTTATTAATTCATTTTATAAATTCAACTCTTATAATGTAAATTAGAATTTAAAAATTTTTCAGAATCTCCGAACACATTTCAACAAGTCGCAATCACAAGTAGTGTTGAAGATTTCAATGTTGTAGTTAATGGTGTGGTACTTGACTCTCAACTATCAAAACATGTCAAGACCAAGTACTATGAACTTTGTTGCAGACAGGGAACATTAATTCATGAGCACCTTCCTGAAGGTCAGAACTATAAGCTTGTTGTAGGAATGATATCTGAGATCGTTAATATTGCTGATGCCATTAGAGCTAGCAAGATCACAACCTCTTTGGATTGTTTTGCAAAGTGGTATAAAAATTTAAAAGGCCTTGAAGTATTGGGCATGAAAGTTACTTTTTTGCTTACTAGACTGGAACATCTCATTAGTGTAGCAACAAAAGCCTCGACTAATTCCGCGAGGTATGCTGAGATGAAAATTAAACAAGACCAAACACAAGAGGACAAGAAAGTTCTTGAACGAAAACTTGAGGAAGTGAAGAAGACCCTAAGCAGACTTGATGCTGATCTTGACTCCCAGAATTTGAGCCTTGAGATGTTGGTGGCTGAGTTTCAATATGTGGTTAATGTTCCTTGGTGATATACCAAATTTGTTTTCTCATATGTTTTCTAAACATGTAGGCAACTGAATTTTTTGTTTTTTGTTTTTGGGTAAAGGTTGGGCTTAAGCTTAGAAAGTGCTTGGTACTTCAATAGTATGTGTTCAATGAGAGAACTTTGCAGGATATATGGGGAAATGATCAATGGTCATAATTTGAAGTAGATCTTGCTGTAAACGTAATTAATTATATCCTTCAACTTAATGTATAGATTGAGTTGTGTCTTCTGAGTTTCTATGATATTTTAACAAGACTAAACCCACCATATATAAAGAAACAATATGGTATACATCAAAAGTGATCATAAGTTGTTTGATTCGTTGAATGTTGTGGTCAGCATTGTAACGGGTTCCTCTTTTTTTAAGGATAGTTTTTACGATTTACTAGATAAGTATAAAAGATGAGTTTTGTCTTAACTTACAGAAAAAAGGCTTTTGAAACAACAGTTTTATAGTTTCTCAAAACCTCACTAAATATATAAATTTTGATTTCACAGTTTACTCTTTTGCAAGTTCTACTAGGGAACCAAAGCGGAAATATTTTTAACCCACTTACATTGTCTTGAACTGTTTCCAGTTGATTATTTCCCCTTGAAGACACTGTTTGAAATAATTATAACTAATCGTAAGATTTTATTTTCTATAACAAATAATTATATAAATTTTTTTGCCTAAAAGTAATTATATAAATATATTATTAAATATAGTAGACCTAACATTTTTATTAAGTTTTCTACTTTTTATCAACTAAGTTATTCAAATTATTATAATAATCTTTATGTATCAATAATTATTTATGATAATCAGTTATTTAATATATTTATTTTTTTTTGTCGAAATTTATTTTTATTTTATTAAGTATATCGGAATGGTGTAATTTAAAAATACATTTAATATAGTGTCATTTCATTTTAAAAGACGGTTCAAATAGATTGTTAGGGATGAGGGAAGGAGAGAATAAACGTTTTCCCCCCTAATTATAAGGCATGTCACTGAATTTTTTTAAGCTACCCATTTACCCCTATTAAGTACATTTAATTGGGAAAATTTTAGAAGCTTATTATGTTTCTAGATAAAATTAATGAGTTTTATCTTACCAAAAAAAAATTGATGAGTTTTTAGATTTTCCTTAGAAAAAATCAATAAAAGGTCTCTTTAAAAATGTTATTAGTTAGAAGGACTTGATATATTTTTTTACACAGAAAATACTAACACCCTGCAGGATTTCATACACACTACAGCAAAAGCGTTGGTATATGACGGTTATTATCGGCCATAAATTACGGTTCATAACCATCATATATGCAGGCGCTATATATGCTCAGCGCAAGATACATAACAGTTCCAATATTGTAAAGTAAAGGGCTAAGGTGCAAAAATACACATGTGATTTTTCTAAAAGTATGTCCAACACTAAATGCTTTTTTTAGGTGCAAAAGTAACTATATATGTGGTTACAAAAGTGGGGCAAAAGTCACATACTCCATTAAATGTGGATGACGTCCGTTTAATTCTCCTTAAATGTGCCAGTTGTTGTCCATGTGTTATTTATGGCTAATTTGTCAGAGGAAGACATGGCAATGAATCTAACCCACCACCCAACATTAATCAAGAAATCTATCCCACCACCCAACATTAATCCTCACCAATAAAGATACACAGGTAAAGGAATTGGTTGAGCACTTAGAAGCAAGAAGCACAGAGGAAGATCGATGGCTTTGTCTTCAATGTTGATAGCAGAGAGACGTAGAAGAAGGGTTGCGTTCACGAGAACTAATTCGTGAGGAACTGTATGAAGGTCTGTTCTCTATTTCCGAGTCAAAGCCTCCCCATCACCTCTGCTACTCCTCCCTCTGGCACGTCTTCGCCTCCTTCTCCACCGGTATAGGCAATTGCAGGTTCAAACCTGTCTTTTTTGGGGTTTCTCCTAGGATTCGAAAGCCCATTGCTGTCAAGCTCATGGATTACCAACCTTTATTCCCAACACATCATAGTTGCGATAGGCTCTACCTCCGATAGAAATCACCAAAGATTCTTGCTGGTTTAAAAATAATGTTTTGCCAAATCCTCTGTTGCGATAGAAGATCCTTAAGCCGATGGATTGGAATAAATGTCTCGCCATAATTATATTGATATAGTTAAAGGAATCTGTTACCTTCATTCTTGCAACCCACCTGTGATTCACAGAGATACCAAGTCAAGTAATATTCTATTGGACGCTTCTTTCCCAACGAAAATTGTCGATTTCAAGTGAAAAGAAGGCTTGGAATAAATTCCCTTATTGAAGGCTCCATTGAGAGGAGAGGTGTTATGAGTCACAGAGAAAAGCAATTCACTGGAAATCAAAGAATCGAGCATCTTCCAGCTATGGTTGAGGAGATTATAATCAGAAGAAAGCTTGGAGTTGAAATTGGTATTTTTGTTGTTATTGTTGATCTCACCACCGACCTTGATATTGAAATCCATCCTCTGATTAGTCCTCTTGGTCCTGTAGGTGGCTTCTTAATATTCCACATCACACTAGATCTCTTCATTTTCAGTAAAAAAAAAAAAAATCAAATTTCACGGTCAACTTTCTCATATTAACGGAGTATGTGACTTTTGCCCCACTGATAAGTAAAATATTTATATATTTATTTTCCCTTATATGATGATTTTATGGACGATATTTGAGCTTCATATAATATATTTGAGTGTAAAATAAAAAAATAAAAAATAAAAAAAGAAAAAATCTTAGTACTATAGCGTCAGTCATTATTCATGACGGAATCACTATAGCAGACGAAGGTGACTATAGCGGATGGAATCACTGTAGCAGGCGACAAAACACTGTAGCAGTCACGGAAAAACGAGTAAATAAGCCGACAGGATACTATTCACTACTGTAGCATCGTGGAAAAAAATTGATATGGCACTGCAACATCGTGGAAAAAATGTCATGCAACTGTTCGCTCATTGCCTACAAATACGAGCTTCAGGAGTAGAGACAGAAGAAGTTCATGGAGATATTTCTCTGATAGTCTCTGACAGTTCTGAATAATTATGTTATTTCCTAGATTTAATTTTATGCATTGTATTACTTTTTGCATGCCTCCATCTTAGAAGGCTTAAGATTGTATTACTTTTTGCATATGCCACCTATATGGAAGGTTTTACCTCCTAAAGGGATGGCCAGATTTTTCCATTTTTCATGCATCTTTTTGTTGTATATTTATGTTTGAGAATTTAATATTCAAGTTTATGCAGTATTTATGAGGATTTCATTCTATTTTTATATAATGTTAATTTATTTTTTATTTTTTAATTTCATCATGAGCTAAATTTCTATTTTCCTTGGGTGATGACGCAACTTACTAATGACCGATTGAATCTTAACTTATTAAATCTAGTTTTAATTTCTTCTTCATGATTGAGTTTTAATTATTACTCTTAATGCTTTTGATTAATTGGCCATCTTTTGAATGATTTCAATATGCATGTTGAGACCGAAAGGAGATGCATGTGTGTAAATCCTATAATTAAAACCATAACTTACATATGAAATAGGAATATATTCATGAGTTGTGTAGTCTTACTGAGTTCAATAAATCTTAATGCATAATTAATTGCTTAAATTCATATAGGAATATATTAGATTAGCAATTAATCATAGAATTGTTTGATCTTGGAAGAGGCTAGTAATTAAATTAGGGAAACTCGACTATCAATCATGTGGAATAAATTGGGCTAGAATAGATAAGTGATTCAATCTGGAATTTGTTAAGTGAAATCTAATCCCTAGGGATTTTTCTCATATTTGCTTCCATATTATTTACACTCATATTTAATCATTTTATTTTATTCTCTCAATCATCAACTAATCGATCGACTAAATAGAATTAAAATGACCCATTTTGGTACTTAGTGATCAATCATCGTAGGAACGATACTCTACTCACTTCTATATTACTTGATTACGACAGTGTACACTTGCACTATTTAATTGATCATTTACACTTGTAACAAGTTTTTGGCGCCGTTGCCGGGGATTGTTGTCATTAATATCAATACCAAGTAATTTTAATACTAATTTAGTCTTCATATTATATTTATTTTTCTTCTTGGTGTCTTGTGTTTCTTTTCAGGCTTTTGCTTTGTGTATGACCAGATCAAAGGAGACTAAACTTCAACCTCTTGATTTTGAGATTGAAAGAACTTGTCGAAGAAATTGAAGAGTTCGGAAGCAGTCTACTTCAATCCTAATCAATCCGATGGCAAATCCTGGGGGAGAAACAACAGATACAAAAAACACTCCGTGACTATGCAACACCACTAGTCATGGAGACAAATTCTAGAATCAGAAGACCACCAGTAGTAGTTAACAACTTTGAAATCAAGCCTACAATTATCCAGATGATGCAAGCAAATCAGTTTGGTGGTTTACCAACAGAAGATCCTAATGCACATAAAGCCAACTTCCTATAAATCTGCGACACATTCAAGCATAATGGTGTTACTGATGATGCCATTAGACTTAGACTTTTCCCTTTCTCACTTAGGGATAAGGCTAAGAGTTGGTTACAATCGCTACCAGTGGGAAGCATAACTACATGGGAGATCATGACGCAGAAATTTTTAGAGAAATACTTTCCTTCAGCAAAAATCGCTAAATTGAAGAATGAAATTGCCTCATTCACCCAGCATGAACAAGAAAGCCTCTATGAAACATGGGAAAGATACAAGGAGTTGCTAAGGAGATGTCCTCATCATGGGTTACCTAATTGTTGGCAACTGCAAACTTTCTATAGTGGCATGACGCACATCTCCAGAATTCTTATAGATGCTACAGCCGGAGGATCTTTAATGGGAAAAAATATAGATGATACTTACAATCTTTTTGAAGAGATGGCAGCCAATGCATATCAATGGCCTTTTGAACGTAGCAATTGAAAGAAAGAACTTGGAGTATATGAGCTGGATGTCCTTACAACTTTGTCTTCTCAAGTTGCATCTATATCCATGCAAGTAGGATCACTGACAACCCAAGCAAATGTAATCAGCACTCCTATTGAAGCTTGTGATCAATGTGGGGGACCTCATGTGAGCTCACAATGTCAAGAAGGACACTCATTCATGCCGGAGCAAGCTCATTTCATCAGAAACCAAAGGAATGACCCATTCTTAAACACTTACAATCCAGGTTGGCGAAATCATCCAAACTTTGGTTAGAAGAATAATCAAAATGCATTCAAGCCATAAGGGAACTACTAGCAGCAATCTTTTCAACAACCAAATCCACCACAACAGAAAGTGAATTTGGAGGATGCATTGCCTCAACTAACATTGAATACATATCAATTCATGGCTAGGACTGATGCAACAATCAAAAGCCAAGATGCCTCAATAAAGAACTTAGAGATCCAGATGGGCTAAATCACAAATATGCTGAATTCCAGGCAACCAGGAACCCTACAAAGTGACACCAAAAGAAACCCAAGATAGCATGTGAAGGCTGTTGCACTAAGAAGTGGGAAAGAATTGAAAGATCCTTTAATTAAAAAGAAGGATGACAAAGAAAAGAAAGAAAGCAGAGAAGAACATAAGGAGGAAGTACAAGAACAGAAGGAGGATGATGAGATACCAGAAAGAATAAGCTTTCGAGACAATCCTCCTCCATATGTACGTACTACTAGTTCCATACCCGCAGAGACTTGTGAAGGCAAAGCTAGACAAGCAGTTTTCAAAGTTTCTGGAGGTTTTCAAAAAGTTGCACATCAACATTCCTTTTGCAGACGTTCTTACCCAAATGCCTAGTTATGCAAAATTTATGAAGGACATTCTCTCAAATAAGTGTAAGCTTAAGGAATTTGAAACAATTGCACTTACTGAGGAGTGCAGCGCTATTCTCCAAAAGAAATTACCTCCAAAGCTGAAAGATCCAGGAAGCTTTTGCATACCTTGTACCATAGGTTAATGTCACTTTGTGATCTTGGAGCAAGTGTAAACCTCATGCCTCTATCTGTTTACCACAAACTTGGTCTTGGAGAGGTGAAGCCGACTACATTTTCATTACTTCTGGTTGACCGATCAATAAAACATCCGAGGGGTATCTTAGAAGATGTTCTAGTGAAGGTGGACAAACTCATATTCCCAGCTGATTTCATAATATTCGACATGGAAGAAGACCAAGAAATTCCTATCATTCTTGGGAGGCCATTCCTAGCAATTGGGAAAACGTTAATAGATGTACAACAGGGAAAGTTAACCTTGTAAGTTCAAGATAATCAAGTATCCTTCAACATTTTCAAGGCTTAATCCTTTCTAGATGAAGATGACACCTACTACAGAGTCGATACATTGACCAGCTGCACAAAAGACGTGGTTAACGAAATCTGTATAGATCAACCATTAGCAATGGGAATGGTAGATGTATCAAAATTTACTAATCATAGAGTTTTAGAGCAGATGAGGTACCTTGAAGTAAATTCCCCAATTTTTATCAAGAAACCATTTGAAATTCTTGGGGAAAGGCGAGTAAACCGGTACTATCAACAAAGAAACCGCCAGTACTGGAGTTGATAATACTGCCATCCCACTTGAGTGGGAGGAAATTCAACATTTCCTGTAATCATCTCTGCAGCTCGTACTCCTGAAGAAGAAGTAAAGTTATTAAGAGTTCTAAGGGAGTATAAAACATCATTTGGATGGTCAATAGTTGATATAAGAGGGATTAGTCCTTCAATTTGTATGCATAAGATCTTGATTGAGGATAACTACAAGCCATCAGTTGAGCACCAGAGAAGACTCAATCCGAACATGAAGGAAGTGGTGAGAAAAGAGGTAATAAAGTGGCTGGATGCTAGCATAATTTACCCAATCTCCAACAGTCAATGGGTAAGTCCAATTCAAGTTGTGCCAAAGAAAGGTGGAATGACAGTAGTGCCTAACGAGAAAAATGAACTGATTACATAATGAATGGTGATTGGATGGAGAGTGTGCATCGACTACAGAAAGCTTAATAAAGCCACCAGAAAAGATCACTTCCCTCTGCTATTTATAAACCAGATGCTTGACAGACTAGTAGGGAAAGCCTATTATTGTTTCCTGGATGAGTACACAAGATATAATCAAATTACAATTACATCGGAGGATCAAGAGAAAACAACTTTCACATGTCTATATGGTACCTTTACCTTCAAAAAGATGTCATTTGGTCTATGTAATGTACCAACAATATTTCAAAGGAGTATGATGGCGATCTTCTTAGATATGGTGGAAAGGTTTATCGAGGTATTCATGGATGATTTTTTAGTTTTTGGAGAATCATTTGATCATTGTCTTTCAAATTTGGCAAAAGTCTTGCAACGTTGTGTGGAGATAAACTTGGTTCTAAATTGGGAGAAATGCCATTTCATGGTGAAAGAAGGAATCATGCTGGACCACCAGGTATCTGATCAAGGTATTGAAGTGGACTGAGCTAAGATTGAAACAATTCAAAAGCTACCACCTCCTTCCTTAATCAAGGGCATTTAGAGTTTTTTGGGACATGTTGGCTTCTATAGAAGATTTATCAAGGATTTCTCAAAAATCACAAAGCCACTTTACATGCTGTTGGAGAAAAATACTCCCCTTATGTTTAATAAAGAGTTCTTATCAGCCTTCCAAACTCTGAAAAGTGCCTTGACTTTTGCACCAATTATTATAGCTCCAGATTGGAATCTTCCATTCGAGATGATGTGCGATGCAAGTGTATATACAGTTGGAGCTTTTTGAGGCCAAAGAAGAGGTAAGATCTTTCATGCTATGTATTATACTAGTAGAAAACTCTTAGAAGAATAGCTGAATTATGCAACAACAGAAAAAGAGCTCCTAGCAGTAGTGATTGCATTAGACAAATTCAGAGCATACTTGATCAGGTCAAAGGTTATTGTTTGGACGGACCACTCAGCAATCAAATACTTGATTGAAAAGAAATATGTTAAACCCAGACTGATCAGATGGGTGCTTCTACTACAAGAATTTGACTTGGAGATTAAAGACAAAAAAGGGACTGAGAATCTCACTGCAGATCATCTTTCTCGATTAGAATCACCTGAACAAAAGAGAGAATCACCAATCCAGGAGAATTTCCTAGATGAACAACTTTTTATCATGCAGTCACAACCTACTCCTTGGTATGCTGATTTTATGAATTATTTGGCAAGCGGAGTAATGCCTTATGAACTTTCTAAAATGCAAAAGAAGAAGTTTCTGGCTGATGTAAGGCATTACTTTTGGGAGGATTTTTCTTATACAAACAGTGCCCTGATCGAATTATCAGGTGATGTGTTCTTGAGGAAGAAATGGACAGCATCTTAAATCACTGCCATTCATCCCTATATGGTGATCAGTTTAGAGCAAATAGAACAGCTACTAAAGTCCTTCAATCAAGATTTTACTGGCCTACACTCTTCAAGGACGCTCACAGAATTGTGGCAACCTATGACAGATGTCAAAGAATAGGAAATATCTCAAGGAGACATGAATCCCCTTTAACCAACATCTTAGAAGTTGAACTTTTTGATGTATGGGGGATCGATTTTCTGGGGCCTTTTCCATCCTCATTTAGCAATCAGTTCATTTTAGTAGCTGTTGATTATGTCTCTAAGTGGGTTGAAGTCCCTGCTTTTCCTACAAATGATTCTCGGGTAGTTGTGAAGTTTCTAAGGAAAAATATTTTTACAAGATTTGGAGTGCCTAGAGTTATTATCAGCTATAAAGGAAGGCATTTTTGTAATCAGCAGCTTCAGTATGTGTTAGCTAAATATGGAGTAACCCATAAGTTGCAACTCCATATCATCCACAAACTAGCGGACAGGCGAAAATCTCAAACAGAGAATTGAAGTAGATCTTAGAAAAGACAGTAAATTCCAATTGGAAGGACTGGGCTTAAAAGTTAGATGATGCACTGTGGGCTTATAAAATTACCTTCAAGACACCAATTGGTACATCCCCACATCAATTGGTCTACGAAAAAGCATGCCATCTTCCAGTAGAAATGGAGCATAAGGCATATTGGGCAGTAAAAGCCTTAAATTTTGACTTAAAGGCTGTTGGTGAGAAAAAGCTTCTCCAACTCAATGAGCTTGAAGAATTCAGACAACAAGTTTATGAAAATGCCAAGTTATACAAGGAGAAGACAAAAATGTGGCATGATAGAAGAATTTTGAGAAAAGAGTTCACACCGGGACAAAAAGTGCTTTTATACAACTCAAGGTTAAAGCTCTTTCCATGAAAGATGAGATCAAGGTGATCAGGTCCTTTTACTGTGATTCAAGTATGGCCATATGGAACGGTGGAGATTCAAGATGGTGATTGAAAATTCAAAGTGAATAGGCAAAGGCTCAAAGAATACAATGAAGGTACATTCAACACTTAAATTTATCATCACGTTTGAGGAACCAATAGGTAAGTCCTCAATCTAGTAATTTTTTTTTAAAAATAATAATAATAAAAAAATTTTGGTTTAATCTTTGTCTAGCTAAAGACATTAAAGAAGGGCAGCTATTTGGGAGGCAACCCAAAACTTCTTTCCTACTCTCTCAAAAAAAACTTCTTTCCTACTCTCTCGTTTTGCTTTCTGACTCACCGAAACACACTACACTACGTTGAGAATTTTAGTTTTCATCAGTTTCATTTTTAGTTGCCATGGAGGAATCCCTTGTAAAACTTAAGAACAGGTTCCCCACTGTTCCCAAAAATGTGCTCAGGAAGATCTATAACAATCGACTTGAAAGGATGAAGATATTCAAGCGTTTAGGCCTCCCTGTGGACATACGTTGGATCATTGAAGCTAAGGTACGTTTAGCAGGTGAGATTTATAAATCATTTGTTAAACCTTTGCTAGGAATGGGAAGAAGTTCTTACTTCAAAAAGAGAAGAGCTAAATGAATGAACGTCTGCCATAAATGTGCAAGGTGGAATTGTGACCGGTTGTAGGAGTAAAGGTATGGTTTCTATAAATTGAGAAGATAAAATTAAATTTATAAAGGATGGACTGAGTAAGGAGTCACTGGATGATATCATTCAAACTCTTGAGACGCATCCGAGTGGTGATGTTCATCTTATTCTTCTTGATTTAGCGGTTATATTCAATAGAGAAAAAGAGTGCTATTGTCTTGGGAACCTGACGTTAAAAGACCTTGTTTGCCAGTTTATAAGAAAACTGGATGGGAAGCAAATGCTCGATTTATAGAAAGCGTTTAAGCCATTATTGGACATAAAACTAGAGGAAGATGTGAGCCAAAATCACAACTATTGTACATAATTGTGCTTTTGTCTAATCTTCTTATCTTTTCTGTAGCTTTTGTCAAATCTATCTTATCTTTTCAGCAGCTTTTGTCTATTATGTCTTATCTTCTCAGTAACTTTGGACTTTCTTTCCCTTTTTTTCTTCACGCAAATTACGCTAGTCATTCGTGTCAGAAGTTTTCCAAAATATTTTGAAAAATGTGTGATTTGTATGATTTTGTTGTTGTTGTTGTTTTAGTGTTATATATATGTATTCTTTCATTTGCAAATATGCACACTTTCACTTGTAAAGATGCAGTCTTCTACTTATAAGCACAAATGGTCCGAGAGAAAAGAAAAAAAGGGTATCATACAAAGTTGTAGATTTACATCTATATGCATTTTTGATGAAACTGATATGGGTAAGGATGGAGAGTTTATAATATCAGCAAATGAACTTGGAAGTGCATTAGTAGCTAGAAAGATCAATTTTGTATACCGGGGAGGCATCCAGGGCCTAAGGGGAAGTGTGGCCATCCATGAATGGAAGCAAGGGTTTGAGTGTAAGGGTGAAGGAGTTGGAAGACCACATCTTTTCATTCGGACAAGAGTTGGAGGTTTCAAGCTTGCTTGAACGAATGGGACAAACGTTCTACTATGCTCAAGCTTTCATTGCTCTACCCGGTGGTTTGGAGACGTAGGATAGGATCTCTAGCGTTGCATGTTGGGCTAAGTTGAACTATCACAAAAAGCCATTAGGATTGTTAAATGTTAATGGTTTTTATAATAATCTGTTGTCGTATTTTGATTATGCTATGGAAACAGGATTCAAACCCCAAGTGACTCACCACTCCATAATTACTGCACCAACTGTTGATTAGTTGCTCGATCAACTGCAAACCTGTGAACCTAAACTAGATCTACTTGTCAAGCAAATAGGTGAGCAATCTTCAGATAGTAGTAAGAAGCAAAACCCAGATACCACTCTTCGGTTGTAACTTTCCTTAATCTCTTGGTTTTAATTTATGTGTGTTTATGTTAAAAAAACACTTCCTTTAAGTTCTAGAAGACATTAGGGACAATGTCTGATTTAGGTTAGGGGAGGAGAAAAAAAGGAGAATTTTTTTAGTTAGTTAGTAAAACCATTAGATGCATGGGGTGTGGAAAAAATGGCAGAGTAAGGAGTTATTCTTAACTCTTGAGACGCATTTTATTAGTTGCATATTTTTGGTCCTTCTTAAAAAAAAGAGTAAACGTGAAAAAAAAATCATTCTGTTTAAGTGCTTGGTAATAGTTTTAAGAAGTATATAAGTTTTAAGAATGGATCAATTGAATTTAGAGATTTCATAACATGAATAAACAACCAATTGTTGCAATTAGTGATGAATTTTGAGATTGAATGAGCTGAGTTTGAAAGCCCATAACCGTGAGCTTTAAAACCTATAATGATTATTTCTCTTGTGTGTGATATTTACCCATTAATTTGTCACTCTAGAACTTGCTTTAAATCTGGTTGAGATTACATCTCACATGCACATTCAAAAATGATAAAGGCATTCATTTTCTTTAGCTAGAGCCAAATAGCCAACCTTGCAATTATATCGTTGTTAAGCCCCTTTGAGCCTAATTGACTATTTCTTTGTTCTCAACCCATTAACATGTACTTTAATGATATATCAAGTGCTTTTACCTTATTCGGAAGATTAATGGAGCATTTGAAATTCTTGTGAAATGGGCTTTTGACAAAGTGTGGGGTGTATATATCATCAACTTTACAGTTGCAATTCAAAAAAAGAAAAGAAAAAAATGTTAAATATTTGAATTGTGGGTTATTGTGATGAGATAAATTTTTAAGTAGCCCATTTTTCAATTGTTCTATTAAATTTCTTAAATATACCCTTTCATATCATGTTTTACATTCCTTTTACCTTAATCTCATTACAACCCTTAATAAGTCCTTTTGATTTGAATTATGCATGTGAATTAGGTAGTGGAGATTGAGATTTTTAGCAAGCCTATGGTAGTGCAATTTTTTTGGTTGAATTTGAGCGAAACACTTACCCTTAAACACTTGAGAGATTGAGAGAATGAGATACACCTACGAACTCGGTTTATTCATTTTCAGATAAAGTTACCAGTTTAAATTTTCGTTGATTCATGAATACTATGATCTCTTTATTTTTCAATTGTGTTATTACTTATGACTTGGCACTTCTGATTTTGTTGGAAGCACTTATTAGTCATTCGTTGTTCGAGGACGTCTAAGAGCTAAGTGTGGGGGAATTTGATAGGTAAAATATTTACATATTTATTTTTCCATATATAATGATTTTATGGACGATATTTGAGCTTCATATAATATATTTGAGTGTAAAATAAATAGTATTTAAAAAATAAATAAATAAAAAAATAAAAAATGAAAAAAGGTTAGTACTGTAGCGTCAGTAACTATTCATGATGGAATCACTGTAGCATGTTAGATATGATTAGTTTTGATGATGTCAAATATAGATATTAAGTGATAAGAGCAAAAAGTTCATATAATGTATTTCTTTGACTAACTACTATATTTAATGTTACATATTTTGTAGATTAGTCAAGCAAAGAATGAAGAAGATTGAATTAATGAAAATGAACAAGAGGAAGAAGAAGAAAGAAATTGAAGATAGTCAAGGAGATGCTTACTTGGATTATGAAGAATGAAGAACTTGTTAGATCTTACAAGAAGATCAAGATTCAAGTTGTTAAAAGTGATACTGGAGGTTTCTATTATGATACCGGAGGTTTCTATGATCAAATAATGGTTGGAATATGTTAATATGAAGTTAAAATGACTTATATATGAGTTTTGGCACTTCTAGGGGAGTTATGCTCGAGCACAGGAAGAACTCACTCGAGCACAGACCACTTCACTCGAGCACGGGTGCATACTCTGTTCTACTCTGTTTTACGTTTACCTTGAGCGAGGTCTGGTATTTTGATCATATCTCTCAAACCACACGTCGGATTGACCCGAAATCGGTGGCATATGAAAGAAGACTCCCAACACGTAAAATTCGCACCAGAATCACATTGAAAGAAGATCAAATGAAGGAGATATAATTCGTAGAAAATGAAACTGAAATCACCGTAACTTTCTGACACAGGTTCGGTATTTTGAGTATATCTCACAAATCACACATTGGATTGAGACGAGACCAGTGCCAAATGAAAGTAGACTCAAAGAGCTTTCCATGGATAGGTAATTTGCATAATTTTAACGTATATTATAGGAGCTATGCCTTCTGGAAGTTGATGCTTGTGCAGACTAGTGAAATATACACTCCTTCGATCATAACTTGCAGAATACAAGGAGTTTGGAGCTGATTCTTGTTGCATTGGAATGCATATGGCAAGAGCATTCTTATGATACATCATTTGAATCAAATGAACAAATTTTTTCTAAAGCGGGCCCACATCACCCGCGAGTGTAAAAACTTTCTCTCTGAAAATGTCGTGCGAGTGATGTCCAGAAGCAGCTGAAACGTGAAGAAAGTTGCAACACTCGAGCACTAGGATTCATGCTCAAGCATTGGATGATTTCTCACTCGAGCAGGAGTCTGTGTGCTCGAGTGAAGGACCACATCACCTGCGAGTGATAAATTCATCCCTCTGAAATCCTGATGCGAGTGTTGATTTTGAGAGCATATTCCTTGAGAATATGCGTCTCACTCGAGCAGAGGTATGTGTGCTCGAGTGAGGGACCATATCACTCGCGAGCACAAAATCTCACTCTTGTTAAAATGATGTGCGAGTGACAACCCGAGAAGAAGCATGTACGTGAAAACTTGAGGCGCACTCGAGCAGAAGGTGTGTGCTCGAGTGAGAGACCATATCACCCGCGAGTGAGAATTCTGTCTCTCTGAAATCCCATGCAAGCACAACCCAATAACTGAAGCATATGAAGGAAAAATGGAAGATCACTCGAGTGAGCCATTTTATGCTCGAGTGATATTCTGGAAGAAGACCAAAAACATCAAGTCTCACAGCGAACAATCCGAATATGATTATATGTTATTGAATCAGTGTGTTTTCACTTGTTATTGATTCTTAATGTTAGCTAACATATATTTCAAGTGTGAAACAGGATATTAAACATTCGGATTGCAGATTCAAATAAAAAACATTACACACGGCGGTTACCAACCACGACAAGCAAAGGACCCACCATGAAAAATTGTCTGAAACACAAAACACTCCACAACGTGATGTACAGCTCAAAATGAATTTCTTTGCTGTCCAACTAGACGCTCCACCTTGCTCCACAATGGACAGGAGCTTGTTTTTCAAATATGCTCAAACGTTCAAATGAAGCAATGGGACTCCAACGGACGAATGCTCACAACGGTCATCATCTTCATCAACTATAAATGAGATAGCATTCAACTTTGATGAGGAGCTGAGAAAGATAGAGGAGACAGAGAAAATAGTGCAACGACACCAACATGCGTATAACATGAATCCTCTGCTTCTACCCAAATACTCTCTATTTTCCAGTTTCTGTATTACTTATCATTGAGAGAGTGATTATTTGTATTGTACTTCAGTGAGTATTATATCCACTCTGTGAGAGAGTCTGTAAACACTTTCATCTATATTTCTGAGTTGATCTCAAGGTAGAAGGACCTTGAGAGGGTTGATTTTCTTACGGAGAAGCAGTAGAGAGAATTGCCGTAAGACATTCTGCTCGTAAGACTTACAAGGTGCAAGCAGTAGAGAACGTTGCTACTCATAAGACTTACAGGGGTGTAAGCAGGAGAGAACGTTGCTGCTCGTAAGACTTGCATAAGTAAGCAGGAGAGGAAGATCTTCGGAATTGCTCTGCTCGTAAGACTTGCCGTAAGGGGGAGTATTTCAGTGAGAGATTTGTAAAAGGTTTCACAAGTATCCGGCTAAACTTGTGGGATTGTAAAGGCTTTTCTTGTGCCCGGATTAAACAAGAAGATAGTGGATTTGAAAATCTCAGGAGGAGCCTGGGGACTGGACGTAGGCCATCACAGATTGGACTGAACCAGGATAAATCACAGTTTGCATATTCTCTTCCCTAAACTCTTATATTTCCAGCATATATTATTTAATCTAACTGTTGATTTATAAACCTTCATACTTACTGTTTTCGTTAAGATACGAAAAGATTTCTAAAGTTCTTAAGTTTTTATTATACACCCAATTCACCCCCCTCTTGGGTAATAGCCGGTTCTAACATTTGGTATCAGAGCCCGGGCTCTTGTTTAAAGGACTTAACCGTCTCAAGAGTTACAATGGCTAATTTTGGGTGTTTTATACTTTCAGAAGGTTTTGATTATACAATTCCACCTCTTTTGAAAGATATTGATTTTTGGTTTTGGAAAGCTAGAATGACTAGTTTTATAAAAGCTTTTGATTTTGATATGTGGAATATTTTTACAAATGTTTTTGATTTCAAACCAAGAAAGGATTGGACAGAAAGTGAAAAGAAAATGTTTTCGTTGAACATTAGAGCAATGAAAATTCTGTATAGTGCTTTAACCGAAAATGATTTTGAGAAAATTAGATTTTGTTCTAATGCTAAACATATTTGGGACACTCTTGATTCTATGTATGCTTCTAACAATTGTGTTGAAGTTGAAAGTGTTGACAGTTCATGTGAAACTACACGCTACGCATCTAATGTGCATGAACAATTGGAAGTTGATGATGAAGATGAAGAAATCATAGAACGCTTCCATACAGTCAACATGGATAGACAAGAAGAAGAGGATTCCCGAAAAGAGTTCAGTATGGACGAACATGAAAAATCACTCTCCGGAGCTCAAGATGAACTTAAGGTAAAAAGTTCCAATTCTTTGTGTGATTTTCATAAAAATGATTTTCAGAGTTTACAAAAGTTTGTTTCTCAACCAATTGTTGATTCTATTGAGAAAAGCAAAAATGTTTTCAAATATGCTGGAAAGTTTGTTGGGAAGAAAGAAAGTTCAAATCAAATCCATTCAAATTTCTACTCTTATGATCGACATAATACTTGCATGATATCTCATAATGCATATCTTGATACAATTTGCAATTATTGTGGTAAATCCGGTCATATTTCTCACACATGCTATATTAGAAGAAATTCCCATGTGAGAAATAAGTATATTTGGGTACTGAAGAAACATGTAAGGTTTAATACTAACAATCAAGGACCCAAGTATATGTGGGTACCAAAATGTCCATCTAGTATTTTTTTTAGAATCCCGCCTCCTTATATATGATGGTTTTCTTTTTTCTTTTTGATACTTTCAACTGGTATTCAGCTTTAGTGTTCGTGGCTTCCCCTCCTAACACAAGTGTCTATTCTAAGATTTGAACTCGAGATCTAGAGGGATCTAGCGGGGCCTTACACTACTAGACCAACTCTATGTTGGTATATATGACGATTTTCATGGATAGCTGTTATGTATTCTTAAAGAATAAGAATACATGATGGTTCGTTATGAAGAACCGTCAAATATTGTCAAATAAAATATTTTCAGAATTATGCCTTTGCCGACAGGCTTCTTTAAGATATTAATAGATAGTATATATTAGACTAATATCTTAACAATTATATTTATCTTAAAAGTATAATTCTAAGATATTATTAGATATAATTATATAAATATATCTTGACATATTGTATTTATCTTAGAAGTATAAATATGAGATATTATTAGAACTGAGTTTCAGCGACTACTTTTAGTGGCTACTTTTAAAAGTATGGTTTCAGTGACGACTTTTCATAGTTGTCGCTGAAAATAACACTTTCATCGGCCACTGAATTGTCGCCGATGAAAGTATGATTTAGGCGGCAACATTTGATAGTCGCCGTCGAAACTATACTTTCAATGGAGACAATTCATTCGCCACTGAAAGTGCCATTTAAGGTGTGACTATCAAAAGTCGCCGCCGAAACTATACTTTTGGTGGCCACTCCAATTGTCGCCACTGAAAATTAGTTTTAGCTTATTTTTTTATGGGCTTTTTTATCACAATCAAATGTTATTATTTTTATATTTTTTTTTGTTTAAATTTGATATTTAATATTTGAGGACACTAAATATATTATTTATTATAAAGAAAAATAAGATAATTATACATTTGCTTGTGTATGGGATCTCGCTACACAAGTTTCCTTCTCTTGCAAACTTGCATATTAAGATTAATGGATGAAAAGCAATTAGATTCAAATTGTTTTTTGTTGTAATCAAATTTTTCCATCGAAAATTCTGTGACAAAAATTAAAATGTATTAATTTTATTTTTAAAATAATATTTATAATATTAAAATATTAATTACTAAATAATTATATTTAATCTTGATTTTTATAATTATATTATTATTTATTAATATTATATTTAAAATTTTTTACTAAAATAATATTTATGATATTATTATAATATTTATTATTTTATTTTATTTAAAAATAAATTATATGTTAGTTATATTATATGTATAATTTTATATTAAAAATAATATTTATAATATTAAATTATTATTTGTTAAGTAATTTTAATTAAAAAATTGTTTAATTGAATATATAAATACTTTTTTACATTTTTATTTAATTTATCATTATTTTTAATAATATTATATATAATTAATAATTAATTATCATATATATATATATATATATAATTGATTAATTAATTAATTATATGTGTGTGTGTATGATAATATTATATATAACACAATATGTAATAATTTAACACAGATTCACTTCAGCGCAACTGGCAAACGCATGCATATGAAGGCATCTACACCATGAGGTCGCGGGTTCGAGTTAGAGGAGAAGCACTTTCTAGAATTATGTGACGTCGACACGTGGCAGCGTGTGGAGCAGCGACAAAAATTGTCGCATAGGCGGTGACTTTTTTGTCTCCGCTGAAAACCTTCAAAGTCGCCGCCAAAAGTCATTTTTTTTATAGTAATATCTCATATTTATAATCATACTTTATAATTAATTATTATTACTATTATATATTTGTTTTTACTGATATAATGTTAGAAGACAAATCATTTGTAAGTGTTATATGACAGTTGTTTCATAAGAATCGTCATATTTGCCACTAAATAAATGACAGTTATTAATTACAACCATTTTTTTTATATTTTCACTGATTTCGCCTCTCAATGCATGACGGTATGTATATTTAACCGTTATGTTTTAACATTATATATTCTTTTTTGATAGTACATGAAAAACTACAAAACACCTCAGAAGCTATCCTCCTGAGTCAACCTGAGATCTTGACCTATAATAATCAGTAAGTAATAAGCTCGTAATTACAAGCGGAGGCAATTCAGTGATATGGAGATCTATCGGCATCTTCCAAGCTTCCTTTGCCATAGCGTCTGCAACTGTGTTGACATCTCGATTAACATGTAACATTCCGACTTCCCAGTCACGATCCATCAACGCTTGAATCTCCATGATAAGATGAAAATCTGGATGTTCTTGAGACACCGTTGATTGAATAAGTTCCATAACTTCACTACAATCACTTTCAATCAAGATTTGTCTGTATCCTCTATCCCAGGAAACTTTAAGACCCCACAATACACCCCAAGCTTCTGCAGAGACCACCGTCCCTTGGCCAATTCAGTACATGAACCCCAGCAAAAACTCACCATTATGATCTCGCAGTACACCACCACAAGTGCACATCCCTAAGTTGTCACTCCTGGATCCATCAGTATTAATCTTCACCCACCCAGGCGGAGGTGTTTTCCAATGTGTACAACTCTCTTTCTCAATATGGTTTTTACACAGGCTTGTATTACCCCATGTTAAGCATGTACGAGCACGGGCTAAAATGACATTTGTACTCCAAGTATTGTTATTAAAACATCGGTCATTACGAGCCAACCATATATATCTGCATAAGATGGTAAACCAAAGACGAAATTCGAAACCCTGTATAACATCCTTTCTCTCCATACACCATGCAAGCCAGTCATTTCTATCCAATATGCCAAAGAATAGATCCCGCCAACCCGACGATAAGAAACTATTCCAGAATTCAGAAATGGTCGGACAATCCCGTAGCACGTGGAGTATTGACTCACGTGCATTATGGCATACTTCACAAGTACCCGTCGGATGACTACCACGATGGAACCGTTCCATGTTCGTCATTAAACGACCATGAAAGCACAGCCACAAGGGACCTTCATTTTCCAAACACATTTCCATCGGTATTTAGTGTGAGCCCGTGGGGTACCCACCATGTATTTATAAGCAGAGCTAATGGAGAAATTTCCATCAGAAGACCATCTCCATGCTGGGAAGTCCTCCCCATTTAGCTGACGTATATTAACCCGACTGATAGCAGTACATACATGACCTGGGTGTAGGTGATCAAACTTACTCATATCCCATTGTCCGGAGGGAGTGATGCAGTCAGCTACTCTCCATACAGAAACATCTCTAGGCAATTCTCGAGTTACTAAATTCTGAAGCTTATCCAAATGTGGCACCCATACATCGTTCCAGAAAGAAATATTCTCTCCATTTGCTACTCTCCATGTTATACTATCATTTACCTTCTCCCAATTGTTACGAATACCCCTCCACGTGCTTGACTCTGACCGACGCTTTTCAATTTTAGGAATAATATCATTGCCGGCTTTATACTTTTCACGTAAAAACCTGACCCAGAGCAAGTCTTGTCTAATAATCATATTCCATCCAAGCTTCATCATGAATGCCTGGTTCTGGTGACGAGCTTTCCTGAGACCAAGACCTCCATTTTCTTTACGTGTACACACCAAATCCCAGGAGACTAGATGCGGTTTTCTACAAACTGAGCTACTACCCCAGAGGAAGTTACGACATCTTTTGTCAATTTCATCACAAGTTCCCAAAGGTAGAGGCACTGTTTGCATAGCATAAGATGGCATAGCTGACATTACAGAGGACACTAGAGTATGCCTAGCTGCCATCGATAGCATGTTGGACTTCCAATTCGCCAGACGAGCATCCATCTTATTCAGGAGAAAATTATACGTTGCCTTTGAGCTCCGTTCATGTAATATAGGCATTCCCAGGTATTTTCCCAAATTCGGCGTCGGAGTAAAATTCAGAAACTCACTGATTTCTTTGCACCTGATATGATTCACGTTTCTAGAGAAGTAAATACGTGACTTTCCAGGATTCACTTTCTGCCCCAAATGTCACAGAAGTCATCTAGGATGGCCTTCACAACCCCAGCGTGATCAAGATCTGCTTCTGCAAACAAAATGAGATCATCAGCGAAAAAAATATGAGAGACAGGAGTACCTTTTTTGGAGAGCCTAAAAGGTTTCCAATCACCCTCATCTACCGCTGTTTGGATGAGATGCCCCAACCTTTCCATCATGATAACAAAAAGATATGACGATATTGGGTCACCCTGTCGAACTCCACGGGAAGGGCAAAACAAATTAGTAACTTTTCCGTTCCAAATGATTTGCATTTGAGACGTTGAGATACAAGCTTGAATAACTCTATGAAGATAATCAGGGATCTTGAGCTCTCTTAAGCAGTCGGAAATAAAACTCCATCTGACCCGGTCATAAGCTTTCTCCAAATCGATTTTAATGGCCATAAAACCCTTTTTCTTCTTTAAGGACTTCATAGAGTGAATGATCTCCTGAACTAGGATAATATTGTCCGAGCTCTAGCGCCCTTTCACAAAACTGCACTGATTCGGGGCTATCACTAAAGGCATGACTGCCTTAAGTTTATTTGATATTGCCTTCGTAACTATTTTGTACACAACATTGCAAAGACTAATGGGACGGAAATCTTTAATTGTCTCAGGATGTTCCACTTTCGGTATGAGTATTGAGTACAATTTGAGTGGCATTGATTTGTCGTATCCCAATTGGATCATTAAAGACTTTTTTAACTAAGTCAATCACTGACGGTCCCACCGTTTCCCATTGGCTCTGATAAAATAACGGGTTGAAACCGTCTGGTCCTGGTGCTTTCAGAGGTCCCATATCAAACAAAGCTCGTCTAATCTCGTGATCTTCAATCGATCTCCCCAGAGTACGCATATTTACGTCATCAATAACAGGATAAGTGCATCCAAAAACCAAAGATCCACTATATATCTGGGTCTCCGTATATAAATTTTCAAAGAACTGGCTTCCCATTTTCATAATTTCAGCCTCATCATATGTCCACTCCCCAGAGTCAAGCTTTAAAGCCTCAATTTTATTCCTTCTTCGTCTGCTGTTAGCAACTGAATGGAAATATTTAGTATTATGATCCCCATCCACATACCAGTTAACTCGAGAGTATTGCAGCCACATGACTTCTTCCTGTATCAAGAGTTTCTCCAGCTCGCCCCATAGCTCCCCTCGTAACTTTTCAAGAGATTCGGAGATACCAACTGAAGCTATGTTTGCATTAATCCCATCTAATCGTCGATATAAACTTTCTTTTATATAGAAGATGTTACCGAAAACTTCTTTATTCCATAACCTCAAATCCTGTGTAAACTGATCAACAGAACTACGCCAGTCGTCCCCCACCCCCCAGTGACGCTGCACAAAATTCTTGAAATCTTCATGCATAACCCAGGGTGCAAAGAATCTAAAAGGCCTTCGATTCCTTGCAGTAAGAACATGAGATTCAGTATCAAGAAGCACTGGACAATGATCGGACTTATATTTAAGCAAGTGTGTCACAGTTGCATTCGGATTCTCAGTAAACCAACAATTATTCACCAAGGCCCTATCAATTCTGCTTTGGGAAATTGAATTACCCCATATAAAACGAGGACTACTAAAACCAATATCAAGTAACTCGCTACCCAATAACCAATTTCGGAAGGACCTATCAATACCTGTATTCTCCCTGTGTTTCTTACTCCAGCGTTCTTCAGGACATGAAACAGCATTGAAATCACCAATCACCACCCAGCCTCCAACAATCGATTGTTGAATACCCTCAAGAATGGGCCAAAGCTGGCATCTATTAACCATATTTGGATTCCCATAGACCACAGTAAGAGACCACTCTGCATTAGTGCCTTTGTTAACCATTCCATGAACAAATTGATCACCACAACAAGTCACAGAAAAATGATACGTAGAATCCCAGAATAACCATATACCTCCACTAAAACCTCGAGCTTCTACAATGTGCATATTCGTCCATCCCAATTTCCTTGCAATGAGCTTGGCTTTTATCCCTTGTTGTCTAGGCTCTAACAAAGCAAAGAAATTAACACCATGTCTTACAACAACATCACTCAGTAATCTGTTAAAAGAGGCACCACCGGCACCTCGGGTATTCCAAGACATAATAATCATAAAAAATTGATAAATATGAATAAGAGCACAACCAAACCAGTCATTATTGAGACTTATGTTCTTCCTGTACCTCGTCAACACCATTCATCACCATATCAGCAACAGTCCCAAGTGGATTAGTTGGAATTGCAAACTTCTCCCCTCGTTCTGCACCTGGGTCAAGAGGATCGGTGGCTTCTAGACGGATAGTAGTGGAATTAGGGTCTATTTGAATAAATTTTTTTTAATTCATAACCCATCCTCCCCACTTGAAATATACGACGATTCGGCTTTATGAGTTAACTTGTGAGAGTTCAACAAATGAGAGTCCACTTGAGTTCTTGTTTGCTGCATTTTTGATCCCATACTCAGGTTCCGTGGGAAGCTCCCTCCTCAATCCCTTTCTTCTTAGCTGTATGTGTTGCACGTGATTTATTCAACGTCTTCAAATGGCCAACACTATCCGCATTCTCACAAATTCTTTCCTTTTTTCCAACATTCAGATTATCTGATCCCTTATTCCCCTTACTCCCTTTACTTATTTCAATTAGCTGACCAGAGTTCCCTTTTGATTCACGCGATCTTTCTCCTAGCTTTGAACTGACACGAATCTTGCCTTGATTTGCACTATCATTATAACCTCCATTATTAATTCCCATATCTTCAACATGAAGAGCCTCAAAACGTGATCCTCCTCCCGTATTTCGAGAACGTAAATCACTCCTAGACTCACGTCCATAATTACCATTCCCTGTGTTCGAGATCCATTGTCCCCTTCTACGACTCGGTGCGACCATCCACTCCCCATACACCCTGGCTGCGGTCTCAGAGCATGTAGACTCTTGTGTTGTATCTGTGGAAGCCGATGGGTTCGACATGCATGGCGACTTTAACGTGCTTATTGCTTGATTATTAGGGCAATGCGCCGTGTCGTGGCCATACCGTCCACATGAGAAGCAAATCAAATGCAAACCCTCATAAACAATCTTCTTCTCTTTCCCATTAATCATCAATGACGGAAGTAAAGGCGCACTCAGATCGACTTCAACACATATACGGGTAAAACGACCTTTGGTTTTTTGAAGGGTGTTTGTATCCACTTTTAGAACCCTTCCAATTTGGTTACCCACGACATATAAAATACCCTTATCATAGAAATCAACTGGGAATTTAGGAATTCTCACCCATGCTGCAATTTTGGAAACCTCACCAGATTCAGGATCAAACTCAGACTTCCATGGTTGCACTGCTAGGTAATGATCTATATATAACCAAGGACCCCCTGTTAAAGCAAAATCATAGTCCTCCTTATTGCTCATACGAACCAGAAAATACCCAGATCCTATCTCAATAGTTTCAACCTGGCCTCTACGTCCCCACAGCTGTTGCAGTTTGCGACCTAGTTGATCCTCACGCACCATTCTGCCAAGGAGTCTAACGAACAACGATGTCGACCATTTCCGTGCTAGCTTCTTTCTAAACTCCGGAGACACAATGATGTTTGGTCCATTCTTCGTCATCTCCACCTCAATTCTAGATTTCCATCCGTCCCCTCTCCACCATTCTTCTTCTTCATCTGAACAATCATTCTGCGTCTGATCCTCCACACATGCATCCTTGTATGACCGTTTAGGTACTTCAGGTAAGGTGGCTTCCTGTATAATATTATCATCACTCATCCAGTCCTCAATCCGTGGAGCTAAGGATTGCTTATTTGTGAACTCTTCATCATCATCACGAATTTTCTTCCTACTATGCTCCAAGGCCTCCCTCTCCTCCAGCATCGGTGTCAAAACCATTCTCACGGGACTACGTTCTCTCTCCCGCTCGTTCATCTCTTGAGCATACAACAAATAAATTTTCTTTTCTTATCTTTTCTCTCCACTCTCTCTCACTCTCTCTTTTTTTTTCTCTTTTCTTTTTTTCCCCTGCGACCTTCTTATCGACATACAAGACATTTATTCGTTATAACTGTTATTTATTAAGGGCTCGTTTTGTTCGATCCCATTACACCCTGCGGTGTAGTGTAATACGATGCAGTGGTAATGCAATGCAATATTAATTACAAGGGTAGTGTTTGGTTTGATTTTTAAGCAACATGTAATGAGTTAATATTTTAACAATTATTCAAAATTAATATATTACACAAAGTCTATTTTACCCCTTAATATAATCTTTGTAAAAAAATAGTTACAAGCCGGCGATGGCGGGGATAGAGGAGGAGGAGGTAGTGGCGGCGGCAATGAAGGGGGTGGTAGGGGAGGAGGAGGTGGTGGCGGTGGAGATGGGCGGGGGTGGCGCGGAGGAGGAGGTGGTGGTGGCAGTGGGCGGCAGGGGTGGAGGTGGTGGTGGTGGGCTGTGGGCCTGTGGCGGCGGCGGCGGAGGAGGTGTGGTGGCGGTGGGCAGCGGAGTGGAAGAGGTGGCAGTAGGTGGTGGGCTGATGGCTGTGGAAGAGGTGGTGGCAGCGGCGGCGGGGGTGAGGGTGGCGGCGGAGGGTGGAGGTGACGGCGGCAGAAGGTGGAGGTGACGGCGGTGGAAGAGGAAGAGGTTGTGGCGGTGGCAGTTGTAACGTGATGCGGCAAGTGAAATAAGATAAGTGAAACAAATATAAGGGAAACTAAAGGGTAAATTGGACTTTTTAGACCATGCAATAGGATGGTAATGAGGATTTATAGGGGGCGGTATGAATGAGGATTACCAATTTTTTGGTAATCATCATTACCATGGTAAACCCTATTACCATACTAAAGAGCAACCAAACACTCTTCTCTTGGTAATGTAATCATGATTACCATTGCAGGCATGCAATGGGGTTGAACCAAATGGACTCTAAGCGTTACATATGCCAAAATCTGTAGTAGTGACAACACTTAAAATTGAGTCCTTCTTGCCAACAAAATTTTTCAGAATTTTTTTTTTCTTTTTCTTTAATTATATATTTTTGGAGTGACTTGTAAATAAGAAAAGAGGAGTAAATCTTAAAATGATTTTCCTTAGTATACATGGAACTATATCATTTTTAAAATTATTTTGTACAATATAAAATATGATTTATATTTAAAAAATAAATTTTGTTTTATTAATTTAATAACAATCAGTTGAAAAATCCTATAAAAATTAGGAGGACACTCGTGTGATGCAACATTTAAGTGGACGTGATGAGATCTTTTATTGCTAACCGCTTTTATCATTGAGTGATGGTGAAAATTTAGCAATAAATTATTTTTCAATGTGCACTAAATTACACAATTAATTTTTGTTGGTTTCAAAAGTAAGCATAATCAATTTTTTAGGTAGTAGATTTAGTAAGGCCGTTAACTCAGGTTAAATTCCGTTACTTTTTACATTGTGGGTCCCTCCAATTTTTTCTCACTCTTCATTATTTTAATATATTTTTAAAAAATGTGAAGGTGCAAATTAAGCAATGAACTATTTCCCAATGAGCATCTAACACAATTAACTTTTGTTGGGACTAAAAGTAGATATAATCAATTTTTTATATAGCAGATGTAGCAAGGTCGTTAACTCCTTGGATTCTTTTAAATTCTTTTATTTGTCTTGTAAATACCTTTATTTGTTTTGTGAATACCTTTATTTGTCTTACAAATCCTCTTATTTCTCTTGTGAATGGCCAAAATATTCTTGTTAACTCCTCGGTTTTCTTTGAATCCCTTATTTATTTTGAAAATATCTTTATTTATCTTGTAAATGCCCATATTTATTTTATAAATTCTCCTATGAAAAAAATAAAGTAATGACATTATTGTCTTTTCACTAACAAAATTTAATTTCATTTTGATCCAAGGGGTGTAGTGAAATTTCAAAAATCTTTTGGGAATTGACTGAAATAAAATTGTTTCCATAAGGTCTAAGTGATATTTTTTTATTAAAAATGCACATATTTCTAAAAATATATTAAAATAATTGATAGTAAGAAGAACATTGGAACCCACAGTGTAGAGTATAATAGTACTAGTTAATAATTGTACACACAAGTAGATTGGCCGGATAAAACAAATTAATTAATGCTAATAAATATTTTTTCCATAGAAGGACAACGATGGGGTTTATATAAAGGATTCATTAGCCTATGCAAAACACACACAACCAAACCTTTTGTTACAGAACAAAGGCTTAGAGTGATGGCAACAATGGTGGAGACAACAAACCATGAGAACGGAGTGAAGCCGACGACAGAGAATGGCCACTCGACGGAGATGAAGTAGGAGTATCTGAACGACACGTTTATAGACTTGGCTGAGTTCATGAACCGTGACGAAAAATATAGGGCTAGGGCCTGCGATCTGGTGAGTGATTGCTGCATTAAGCATGGCTTATTCTAGGTGACCAACCACGGCGTCGACCTTGTTCTGATTCGAGAAGCTTATGAAGAGATTGATTTCCTCTTCGGAATGTCTTATGAGAAGAAGATGATCTCTGGGAAGAAGCGTGGCGCTGTGAAGGGCTATTTTGGGACGTTCGATGGTAATTTTTCATCAACCGTACCAATTAAGGAGTTGTACTCTCTTCATTATAGAAGCTTGGGATCTAACTCTCAGTTCATTGACCATTTTAAGACTGCCTATAGAGATCTCCTCCCTGAACGAACCGGGTACCTCATATATAACTTACAGTCCTTAATATAAAATTCCATTTGTATTGATCCCTTTGATTTCAAATCGTTGGTCATTTTCATCCCAATAGTTTCATGAAAACTTGATCTGATTTTTAGTATGAGAATTAAGACAAAAACTAGTTAAAAGTATAGGACCTGTCATTAAACTAAGACAAAATATTTATGAAACACGTGGAGAGAAAGGTGTCGCCGGTCATTTTCTTCCCAGGGATTGAACCTGCGACATTTGACCAACCTCGTGTAGAAAAGTTAGGTGTTAGAATTTCTACATAGTGACAGCTTCAGAAAGTAGCCAAGTGCCTAGAGAGTGTGAGAGAGAGAAGGAGTGACTTGGAATACGTGCCACATTCCGTTTTGACTTTAATGGACGAATCCGATTCCAGGAAAATTTCGCCGGACAGAGTGTCGGAATCAAGTTTGGCTACTGGGCGAGGGAAGAAATCTAAGAAGGGTAACGTTGAGGATTCTTCAAGGTCAGATAGGAGGCTTGTAGCGAAAGAACCTTCAGAGGTTGATGTGGGTAAGAAAGAGTATATTCTGTCTGGTATGGCAGGAACTGGTATTTCTTATAAGGAATCCTTGTTAGGATTTAAGGGATCAGAGTACAATGGAGTTGCATATGGAAACTTAAGCGTGGAGGGGGATTCGGATATTGTTGGAAATTGTGCCCAAAGGGCCAATCATTGTACTTTAAATATTATTAATTTAATGAAATTTCTTCATTCTGTTATCATATTATTTGCATGTTAACTGTGATAATTGTATCCTTGGATAATTCATAAAGATTGTCCTAAAATGTCCCTGTTCGGTCATCTATGTGGGAGCAGAGATTAAACAAGACCAGTATGACTTTGATAAGATATGGAGATACGAATCAAAGTCTTAGGCACTTGTCAGAGTACAAGGTGCTGGACCGACCCACTATGAGAAAGCTACATGGATCAAGTTATAAGCTTTTCTCATGTATAACCACGTCACAATGCCCTTTGACCTGAGGTCATCATGGATTCCTACATGAGAGTTGCTAAGCTTTGAACTAGTCAAAAGTCACCTTTGACCGGGTGATGATAAAGGCTACAATCGGGCTTGGTGGTTTTTCATGTAGAGGAATATGAATGATCAAGATGTAATTTGTCCCTCACATTAGTAGAGAGATATTACTGGACCCCTCGATGAGTAAGTCTGAGAAATGTATGGCCATACTACAATAGAAAGGAGTTTCCATTTCTATTGTCAGACTACTCAGGAATCGAGAAAGTAATAGTCAAAAATAAGAGGATGACATTATCCATGCCTCATCCTTGACCAATATATCGTGTGACAAAAGGGATGTGACATGGTTGTATGACAGGTTGCATCCTGTTAATGATCCTCATATGAATTGGGTAGTGGTGATGTCTTACTAGAGGCCGCTTGCGACTTATGGGTTAGTACAGTTATTGGCCTACTGCCAACTTCATAGGGGCCTAAAGGGTCGCACACAAGAATGGCCCAACACGAGATAATGTTTAATTAGGGTGGACAAATTTTATATATATATATATATATGTATATATGTAATATAAAAAAAATTGTTAATAATATTATATAGATATGTATTTTCGAAATACATATTATATATATATATGTATATATATATATATTATATGATATTATTATATTGTGTTAGTTTTAAATTTAATTTATTAAGATAAATTAAATCTAATAATTAACATGATAGAGATATGGTATCTCAGATTTAATTTATGAAGATAACTTAAATCTAATGGCTCTTTATTTTGATTAAATAAATAGGTTAAATTAAAACTATTGGACAGATTTAATTTAAATGAATTTATTTAATTAGCTTATCAAGATAATTAATAGTTAATTAATTTCAAAATTAATGATGATTAATTTTGAAATTTGAAAATAGCCCTTATAGGTTATAAACTTGATAGAGCAGATATACTGATACACATTAGAATTGAGAGCCGCAAGGGAAACCTAGGAGACATTAGAGGCGCTAGCACGCAGTCTCGATTGGAGAGCATTCGTGTGGATACCGGTAGAGGGAGCGGACATGACGTGTTGGCTCCTAGAGATCGTGAAAACCCTGAATCATCAAAAGGTATGAATCCTTCCAACTTGGTTTAAACGCCGTTGATAGATCCTCAGTTAGGATCGGTGAAAATTTTTAAAATTCTTCCGTTGTACCTGCCGATTCTAACAAATATTTCTGACTTGGTGGACCAATCTTGGAATATCCTAAAGCCATCAGAGGCTTTAAAGCAACTCATGGAGATTTATCCAATGTTTCGCATGTCTCAGGAGGAGTATAACAGATGGGCGAAGCCTTGGAACAATGCTCTGATCATTACTACCTTGGGTACTAGAATAAATTGTTACAGACTGAAAGAGCATTTAAACAGGATTTGGAAAATAAATTGCTTTGAGTTAATTGATCTTCCTAACAATTATTATGTGGTGAAATTCAAAGACCCAAAGAGTTGGGAAAATAACTACAGAAAAGTCTTGTTCGATGGTCCCTATACGGTAGCTCAGCATACCATTCTTGTGCAGAGGTGGTCGCCTTATTTTGATCCCTTCAGTAATCCTCTTGGCAGAGTCGCATCTTGGGTTAGAATTCCTTTTGTACCATTATTATTCTACAACAAAGAGTGTATGTGGAGATTAGGGGATATGATCGGGAAGACTCTTAAGGTTGATCTGAATTCTATTGCAAACTTGGAGGATGATGAAGCTAAAATTCGTAGAGGACGCTATGCTAGGATCTGTGTTGAGTTGGATCAACAGAAAATTATCCCACGGATTATTTTAGAAGATGCTCTCTTCAACATTGAATATGAGGGGCTTGATCTCATTTGTTTTTCGTGCTGTAGATATGGTCACAGAAAAGAGAAGTGTCAGTGGAGTTTATTGCAAGAAGGTGCAAGCACAGTGGGAGATTCAAGTCAGGAAAAGGGAGTGGATATGAAGATGTCATCAGAAAAACATTTTCCGGCAAAGGAGTACTAGTTTGGGCCGTGGATGTTTGTTCACAAGCCAAGTAAAGCTCGATTTCCAAGGAAGGGGGTAAGTAGGAGCAGAGTGGGTGATAGAGGGTAGTCCAAGTTTGCAGAGGGAAGGGCTAATGGCAGTTCACTTCAGTCTCGTTTTACTGCGTTGGTTGATACGGATCAAGATATGGGTGAAGATTTTGAGATGATTTTGAATTTTGAGAGTAAAAGGGGCGTGGCTTCTTTAGATCAAGATTTGTGTTCGGCAGAGGAGGGGAAGTTTCTTGTGTAGGAGGTGCTTTCGTCTAAAGAAAAGGAACAAGTCAGAAAAAACAAAAAAATGTTGGTTGGAGGGAAAAAATAGGCTGAAGTCAAGGGAAGTGCTAAGCCCATATCTCTTGGTCAAGGAAAAAAAGCCCATGTTTCGGGTGTGGACTTGAGAAAAGAGAAAAATCTGGGGAGTCCTAAGGTGGAAAAAAATAATCTTGGTGGGTCCCATAGAGAGCATCGGATTGTAAGAGGGAATATAGAGAATAATGAACCTTTAGAAGTCAAAAAGCAAATGGAGTTGGATAAAGATGCAGAATCACGTGGTGAGGGAGAAAAAAAGATTATGTCGGGTCCTACCTGGAAAGCCAATGGTTCTAATTCAGATTATACCTAGAAGCAAAGTGAAATGGCATTGATTCCACCCAAGCACGTGATGAGTAATCTGGAATATCAAGTGACGAGCTCAATGATGTACTCAACGTCTCAGCTAGTAGTAGAGGTGTGAACACCCTATTTTGTCCGGGCCCCACTAAAAAATACAAAAATAATTGATAATGATTGGTGTCCAAATTGGCAATCATCATTGAAAGAAAAAATTAAAAAAAACGAAAATAAGAAAAAAATAAGGAAATCCTCCTATTGATGATGATCGGTGTCTAAATAGGCAATCATCATTGAAAGGGAAAAATTTTAAAAAAACAAAAATTAAAATAAATCCCTTAATTGATATGATTGGCAATGTCATTCATTAAGGGAAAATAATAAAAAAAAAAATGAAAAATAAAAAATAAAAAAATCTCATTTATGTTGATAGGTTTAAATTAAGAAGTTACTTGTGGGGAGAATAATGAAAAAAAAGATTAAAAATGAAAAAATCTCCACTAATGGTAATTAGGTCAAGTTAGGAAGTTTTATCAATAGAAAATACAAAAAAATAAAAAAAAAACGAAAATAAAAAAAAATCTCCATTGATGGTGATTGGGTTAAGTTAGGTAGTTCTTAACATAAAATACAAAAAAATCAAAAAAACGAAAAATAAAATAAAAAAAATAAAAAAGGGAGCATTTATGAAGAAAACCCTACCTTGAGAATATAAATAGGAGTGCAAGGGTTGAAGCAAACGGGACAAGAATTTTGGAAGAGCAAGGAGATAAGCTCATCGTGGTCTTGTGGATTTGCATTTTATTGTCCAACTGAATTATCTCATACATAGGCAAGAGCGGGTTCAAAGGATAAGGTACGCATAAATCTCCTCACTTTTGACTTCTTTTTTTGTTTAAATTGTGCTACTTTTCTTTTCTTTTTTTTTTCTTCTTAATCCCTTTCTTAGGTCCTCTTTCAAAAAAAAAAAGAAAAAAAATATTTTGACATATTTTGATAAATGAAAATAAAATGAAAATCCTTTTTTACAAGAAAATAGAAAAAAAACGTTTTTTGAAAAAAAAGTAAAAAACACAAACCCAACAAAAAAAAGATATTTTTCTCAAATAAATTAAATAAACATTTTTCTAAAAATCACCAACCAAGTGACACGCTTTTCTACCCCCTCGAACTACGTGGGCTTTGATCCCTCTAAGGGGTACGTAGGCCCTAGGTTTTCATCCTAGGTCAAGTCCAATTTTATAAATAAATATATTTTTTCTTATTTTCTTGTTATAAATAAATGTTCTTTTTTTTAAATAAATATATTTTTTCTTATTTTCCTTTTGTAAATAAATGTTCCTTGTTTTTTTCTCCTTTAGTTTTTCATTTATTTTTGTCTTTATTTGGGTAATTATAATGAGATTAAAGGCCATAATATTTTTAAATAATTAACTTAGGGTAACCATTCTCATGAATGGGTGTTGTGGGGTGCCTAACACCTTCCCCACACATAATCGACTCCCGAACCCTAAATGGTTTTTGTAGACCAGTTTCCATTTTTAAAAAGGTTTCCAAAGTTATCATATCTTCAAAAATTTTGGTGGCGGCTCCATGTTTTTCTAAATTCCGGGCGCCACAGCTTGGCGACTCCACTGGGGATGGTTTGAGAGTCAAGCCCATTCAAGTTAAGGGTTTAAAAATAATATGGCCTTAATTTTATTTTAATTACCCTTTTTCTTTTTTGTAAATATTTGTTTTATTTTTTAAATTCTTTATTCTTCTATTTGTTTATTCTCTTTTTTTTCCTATCTATCTTGTGATCTGCTTAGCAGATGAGGGTTGGGTAGAACCTAGGCCCATAGGTTGATATGCTCTCCACACACACTGAACATATACACTATTCTCCTCACACACATTTTGGGCCCTATACCCGGGTCTGTGAGTTCCTTAGGTGAGTGGAAGTTTCTAGTGGTCTCCCTGTGGGGTTTTAAGAACCCCCTGAGGTTACTGTGAAGACTTCATCCTAGCTGTTACTCATTTGGTGAGGTTGATCCCTGTGGGGTTTTCGGAACCCCCTGAAGGTCAACTTTATCAAATGGGGTCTTCATCTTTACGATGAGGGCAGTTAAGAGACCTTTATCTGTGAGAATTAGAACCACCTTGAAACCATTGCACCTATTAGTAGAAATTATAAACCTACCCAATTAATTAGTACCTGCCTTTCTTAGGATAGATACTACTAACCTAGGGTCATTCCTAAAATAGAACACTGGAGGGCATATATTTATTTATTGTTGATAATCTTTATTGTCATCCATGCATAATCAATGGAACCCCTAGGATCAAGTGACTAACTGTCGCTTCACCTGAGTATGTATCTAGCATCATTCCACATAAAGATACATCACAAGGACGGTGTATGTATTAGATAGCTAACCTTAGTCTAAGGGTCTATGACCCTAAAAGACCATGATCTCATCACATCAATCATGTTAGAAAACATCTCGATGAGAGATAACCCTTTAGGACTCATAAGGTATCATTATATCATCTATTAGCATTTTAACTTCATTTGATATGGGCCTTGGACATAATCATCATTTAAGAAAAAAAAACCCTTAACCGCGTGATGGTTTGGGCCATTCGCAGGTTAATGGGCACTTCATTCTCCCTATGAGGTAATAGATCTCTTGAGGAGGTGAAGTTCTTTTTATTAATGTCCATCACCTATATCAAAACTTGAAGTATAAGTCGTCACTTTTTCACGTCTCATGAGGTATCCTTGCATCATCCATAAGCATTTTAACTTTATTTGATATGGGCCTTGGACATAATCATCATTTTAAAAAAACCCTTAGTCGCGTGATGGTTTGGTCCATTCGCAGGTTAATGGGCACTTCATTCTCCCTATGAGGTAATAGATCTCTTGAGGAGGTGAAGTTCTTTTTCTTAATGTCCATCACCCATATCAAAACTTGAAGTATAAGTCGTCACTCTTTTACGTCTCATGAGGTAGCCTTGCATCATCCATTAGCATTTTTCATTTGATATGGGTCTTGGACATAATCATCATTTTAAAAAACCCTTAGCTGCGTGATGGTTTGGGCCATTCGCAGGTTAATGGGCACTTCATTCTCCCTATGAGGTAATAGATCTCTTGAGGAGGTGAAATTCTTTTTCCTAATGTCCATCACCCATATCAAGGCTAGAAAGCACATGTAATCATCTGCATAGCATGCATTCGGAAATACTTTCTGACTCTTCCTTTTATTTCCTTTAATAAAGGACAAGCAAGTTATCTAACAACTAAAAATTTGGCACAAAAGTTAAATGAAAAAAAAAAGGTTTAAATTAAGTTCCTCTAGGAAAGGTGTATTGCATACTTATCACTATGGTCAATGATAAGATCTTGGCTAGGATGGGACTGAGGGTCCCTCCTATCTAATGATCAACTCTAGTTCTCCCTGTGGAATAATGGATTCCCTGAGGAAGCTAGAGGATGCTTGTGCCAGAATACCTTTATGCCAATACACCATGGATAACTCGCTATGCCCGCTTGAAATTGTGAGTTCAAATAAACTAATGATATTTTGTTCCTTTATAGGCAGGTGATACAATATTGCTCCATCTAAATGTCCTAACCAGCTACCTCCTAAGCATTCATACAACACGCACTCACGTAGTCATCAGATGGCAGCCAGCAGTGCAAATGAAGCCGAATGTAATATGAATCATTGGATAGGAAGGGAAGATTAGCACTCTGAAATCCCCATATAAGGAAGAAATTCTTGATGTCCTCTGAAGTGCTAAACAAGCCGACAGTTGCAATAGTTTCAACAATAGGCAAAAAGAACTGCACATGGATTTCATCTGATGATTCTGGAAGAGCTCTGGAAAATTGGGAGTTTGAGGACACCTTCAATTCTATCATTTTAGAGTAACATGCCTAGCTAAAAGTTGTCTTTTTATGCTTTATATACGCCTTTAGGCGAGCTCTTATATGAACCATGAATAAAGAATGATATGCGAATAAAATTCACCTATTTATATCCATTCTTTTTTTTTCCTTCTATTCATTCATTGTTCATTTTTTACCCTCCAGGAAATCAATTTCCTCGGAACTCTTGTCCAACGCAGAGGTTCCTGAATCCCTGAATGATGATACGCTTGTTGCCATTAATATGCATGATTACGAGTATGATGATGATGAGACCATTCAAGTATACAAAAAAATCCTCGAATCCGACGACAATAGAATGTGCCCACATGAAGATGTAATTGAAATAATAAATATAGGCACAGAGGAAGAAAAGAGAGAACTAAAGATAGTAGATAACCCCGAAAGAGTGCAAATGGTTGAACTCTTCAAAGAATTCATAGATGTGTTCACATGGTCTTATCAAGACATGCCAGGCCTTGATCCAGGGATTGCTTCTCACAAGATCCCCTTATTCCCAGACACTAAGGCTAAAAAGCAGAAATTGAGGAGGCTCACTTCCGATATGTCCTTAGTTGTTCGAGAGGAGGTGATGAAGCAATTAGAAGCGGGTTTCCTAGAAGTAGCTAAATACCCACAATGGATAGCAAATGTCGTTCTTGTCCTAACGAAGGACGGCAGAATTCAAATGTGTGTGGATTATCGAGATCTGAACAAAGCTAGCCCAAAAGATGATTTTCCATTGCCTCATATTGATGTCCTGGTTGATAATACAGCCCATAGCTATAGGTACTCGTTCATGGATGGGTACTCAGGGTATAACCAAATCCCTATGGATAGGGAGGACAAAGAAAAAACCACATTTATTACACAATGGGGCACTTATTGTTACCGTGTCATGCCATTCGGGCTAAAGAATGCTGGGGCAACTTATCAGCGTGCCATGGTGGCACTCTTCCATGATATGATGCATAAAGAACTTGAAGTATACGTGGATGATATGGTAGCTAAATCTTCTGAGGGAGAAAGCCATGTTGTGGTGTTAAGAAAGCTATTTGAAAGGCTACGCAAGTACAAGCTACGACTAAATCCTAACAAATGCGTCTTTAGAGCTTTATCTGGAAAATTGTTGGGCTTCATTGTAAGCCAAAAAGGGATTACAGTAGATCCAGACAAAGTAAAAGCAATACAGGAAATGCCCCCTCCTCAAACAGAAAAGGAAGTTCGAAGCTTTTTGGGGCGACTGAATTAGATTGCAAGATTCATTGCCAACCTGACTGCAACTTGTGAGCCGATATTCAAGCTTTTAAAGAAGAACTCCATCAGGAAGTGGGATGAAGATTGCCAATAGGCATTTGATAGAATCAAGGATTATTTGTTAAATCCCCCAATTTTGGTTCCTCCTGTACCAGGACGACCTTTAATTTTGTATTTAACAATACGACCAAATTCCATGGGAGCCATGCTGGGGCAACAAGACGCATCTAAGTGAAGAGAAAAAGCGATCTATTACTTGAGCAAGAAGTTTAATGATTGTGAGTCATGTTACCAGATGATCGAGCAAACTTGTTGTGGTTTAGTCTGGGATACAAGGAGGTTGAGGCAATACATGCTTTACTACACCACTTGGTTAATTTCAAGAGTAGACCCACTCAAGTACATCTTTGAAAACCCGCATGTAGCTGGAAAAGTCTCTAAATGGCAAGTAATATTGTCTGAATATGATATAAGATACGTCATTCAAAAATCTGTCAAGGGTGGTACGATAGCAGATTGCTTAGCGGAAAACCCCATAGATGAATGCTAGCCACTAGATTTCAAATTTCCAGATGAAGACATATGTGCTACAGAAGACCCGATCGAGGAAAGCAAATCGAAAGGGTGGGAAATGTATTTTGATGGGGCAGCAAACATGCATGGCAATGGTGTAGGGTCAGTAATCATATCCCCGGACGGAAAGCAATTTCCGATTGCTATAAAGTTAGGATTTGACTGCACCAATAACATGACAGAATATGAAGCTTGTATTAATGGTCTCCAGGCTGCCATAGATCTTGGGATAAAAAACCTAAAAGTCTATGGTGACTCAGCTATCATAATTTATCAGGTAACTGGCGAATGGCGTACTAAAGACCCAAAGTTGATCCCTTATCAAGAGTATTTGATAGAGTTGATCAAAAATTTCGAAGTAATCAATTTTCATCACATGGCTAGAGAAAAGAATCGCTTCACTGATGCGTTAGCTACTTTAGCAGTTATGATCCAACTTGATTGTGGGGTCCAAGTTCAGCCAATATAGATTGAGACTAGAAGATCGCCAGCATTTTGCTTCAATATTGGACGGGAACACAACGAGCAACCTTGGTACCATAGTATCAAGATGTATATGGAGCATGGTACTTACCCGCCAGACGCGACATATAATGAGAAGAAGACCATCCGGCGATTGGCCATGCGCTTTTTTTATTAGTAATAACGTCCTATATAAGAAAAGCTTTAATGGGACATTGCTGCGCTGTGTAGACATGAGGGAGGCGCACAAGATTATGGCAGAGATTCATGAAGGCGTATGTGGTACACATGCAAATGGAAACTCATTAACTAAACAAGCTCAAAGATCTGGTTACTACTGGATAACTATGGCGAAGGATTGTATCAATTGTCATAAGTGCCAGATATATGCCAACAAAGCTAATGCCCCTCCGACTATAATGCATAGTCTCGTATCTCCATGGCCATTCTCCATGTGAGGAATAGATGTCATTGGGCCGATTAACCCAAAAGCTTCGAATGGTCATCGTTTCATCCTCGTTGCTATTGACTATTTCACTAAGTGGGTAGAAGCCAATTCCTTTGCTAGTATTACTTAGAAGGCCTTTATCAAATTCTTAAAGGCCAATGTCATCTGTAGATATGGGTTACCAGAGAGGATTATAACTGACAATGCACCAAACCTCAACGGGGCAGCAGTTAAAGAATTATGTGATCAGTTCAAGATCAAACATCATAATTCTGCACCATATAGGCCACAGATGAATGGTGCAGTTGAGGCAGCCAATAAGAATATTAAGAAAATCCTCAGCAAAATGACAGTGACCTATAAGGACTGGCACAAAATGCTTCCATATGCATTACACGGATACCATACCACAATGCGTACTTCAACTGGGGCAACCCCTTACTCTTTAGTTTATGGCATGGAGGCTGTTACTCCAATTGAGGTGGAAATACCATCCCTGAGAATCTTGGCTGAATCAGACCTAGACGAAAGCGAATGGATACGTTCTCGATTTGAACAATTAAATATGATTGAAGAAAAAAGGCTCACAGCCATATGTCATGGGCAGTTATATCAATCACGAGTGGCAAGGGCCTTTAATAAGAAACTACGACCCAGGTGGTTTAAAGTAGGAGACCTAGTCCTCAAGAAGATCCTCCCAAATCAAGAAGATGATAGAGGTAAATGGGCTCCGAACTATGAAGGCCCCTATGTTGTTAAGCAAGCTTTCTCTGGTGGGGCATTGATATTGACAAACATGAATGGCCAAGATCTACCAAGGCCAATCAATTCAGATGCTGTAAAGAAATACTATACGTAAAGAAAAAAAAAAGCTCGCTAAGTTGAAAACCCGAAAGGACAGCTTAGGCAGAAATTGGAGCAAAAAAAAAAAAAGAAAAAAAGAAAAGAAGCTCGCTAAGTTGAAATCTCGAAAGGGCAGCTTAGGCAAAAGTTAGAGCAAGAAAAAAAGCTCGCTAAGTTGAAAACCCGAAAGGGCGGCTTAGGCAAAAGTTGGAGTAACAAAAAAAAAAAAGCTCGCTAAGTTGAAAACCCGAAAGGGCGGCTTAGGCAAAAGTTAGAGTAAGCAAAAAAAAAAAAAAAGCTCGCTAAGTTGAAAACCTGAAAGGGCGGCTTAGGCAAAAGTTAGAGCAAGAAAAAAAAGGCTCGTTAAGTTGAAAACCCGAAAGGGCGGCTTAGGCAAAATTTAGAGCAAAAAAAAAAAAAAAAAGGGGAGCTGTTAAGTCAAAAACCTGGAAGGGCAAGGTTATCAGTCCTAGCCCTATGACTCTCTCTACTTGTCTATTTGGAAGACTCCATAATCATTCATCGAAAAGTGCATATCTCTGGCAATTAAGCAAGGCACCATCAGGGGGACTACACGGAACTAAAAGAGAAGGATCTCTTAATAACATCACGTCTACACCAATATATTATCATCATCATGCATCCACTTGAATATTGGAAGATCATTTCTTTTAAATGAATCTTCATCCTTAGTATATCTTTCCCTTCTATTAAATCGCATGTTAAACTTTGTGTCATGATTTGTATAAGGGTAACTCTTTTTAATGAAAGCACAACTTTTGTCTGGATAAACACTCACGTTGATATACATGGTGTCCTCTACTCCCATTTAACTTGTGTAATTTCAGGATCATTAGCGAAGGTCCCAACTGGAATTTTTGTTATGGGGTCAAACAGTTGACAAAGGGACACAATCTAAACTGAGGGTTCTAGGCTGTGGCATCTATGTGAATCTCATTATACACATCTTCATACCTTCGACAAGACTACGCAAGTAACGGGGTACTGGTTAGGCACCTTGACGAAGAAGGAGCAATATCACCTGCCAGGCTATTCTTTAACACCATAATTATTGCACTCATTCTCATTAGCATGTCATCACCTCCATTATCAACATCACCATTAACATCATCAACATCACTACTATCATCATCATCATCATTAGCATTATCATGGTATTCATCATCCTCATTAGAATTCCGTCATCACTGTCATCATCATTATTAGTGTCATCACCTCTATCATGAATTCACCATTTTGATATTCCCCTAATTATCATGGCCATTATCATCCTCTTTATCATCATCATTGTCATCATCACTGTCATCATCAATGTCATCATCTTCATAAGCACTACTCCAAGGGGCATCATATGTTCATAGCACCCTTTTCAAAGCCCTGTAATAGCAGGCACCCTCAAAGCCCAGTAACGGCTAGCACCCTTTCAAAGCCCTGTACCGGCAGGCACCCTCAAAGCCCAGTAATGGCTGGCACCCTTTCAAAGCCCTGTACCGGCAGGCACCCTCAAAGCCCAGTAACGGCTGGCACCCTTTCAAAGCCCTGTACCGGCAGGCACCCTCAAAGCCCAGTAACGGCTGACACCTTTTTCAAAGCCCTGTAACGGCAGGCACCCTCAAAGCCCAGTACGGCTGGCACCCTTTCAAAGCCCTGTACAGACAGGCACCCTCAAAGCCCAGTAACGGCTGGCACAATTCTTTTAAAGCCCTATAACGGCAGGCACTATTCTTTCAAAGTCCTGTATCAGCAGGCACCCTCAAAGCTCAGTAACGGCTGGCACAATTCTTTTAAAGCCCTGTAACGGCAGGCACTATTCTTTCAAAGTCCTGACCAACAGGCACCCTCAAAGCCCAGTAACGGTTGGAACAATTCTTTTAAAGCCCTGTAACGGCAGGCACTATTCTTTCAAAGCCCTATATCAGCAGGCACTCTCAAAGCCCAGTACCGGCTAGCACAATTCTTTTACGCCCCACCAAAGTCCTATGCTACTAGGCGCTTCACTTCCATTCCAGGTAATCATCTATCTCCACTTGCGTTCTTCTCCCCTATGAACCAAGTAAAGAGGGGCATGGACACTGTATTTTGTCCAAACCCTCTTTGGTTCCAAGGGGGCACCTTGTTCTCTGGCCGGACAAAATACGTGTTTTTATCTTTACTTGCTTCATAGATGAGAATCTCACTTTTCTCAGCTACGAAACAAGTAAAGAGGGGCAACTGTGAACACCCTATTTTGTCTGGGCCCCACTAAAAAATACAAAAATAATTGATAATGATTGGTGTCCAAATTGGCAATCATCATTGAAAGAAAAAATTAAAAAAAAATGAAAATAAGAAAAAATAAGGAAATCCTCCTATTGATGATGATCGGTGTCTAAATAGGCAATCATCATTGAAAGGGAAAAATTAAAAAAAACGAAAATTAAAATAAATCCCTTAATTGATATGATTGGCAATGTCATTCATTAAGGGAAAATAATAAATAAAAAAAACGAAAAATAAAAAATAAAAAAATCTCATTTATGTTGATAGGTTTAAATTAGGAAGTTACTTGTGGGGAGAATAATGAAAAAAAAAGATTAAAAATGAAAAAATCTCCACTAATGGTAATTAGGTCAAGTTAGGAAGTTTTATCAATAGAAAATACAAAAAAATAAAAAAAAATCTCCATTGATGGTGATTGGGTTAAGTTAGGTAGTTCTTAACATAAAATACAAAAAAATCAAAAAAACGAAAAATAAAATAAAAAAAATAAAAAAGGGAGCATTTATGAAGAAAACCCTACCTTGAGACTATAAATAGGAGTGCAAGGGTTGAAGCAAACGGGACAAGAATTTTGGAAGAGCAAGGAGATAAGCTCATCGTGGTCTTGTGGATTTGCATTTTATTGTCCAACTGAATTATCTCATACATAGGCAAGAGCGGGTTCAAAGGATAAGGTTCGCATAAATCTCCTCACTTTTGACTTCTTTTTTTGTTTAAATTGTGCTACTTTTCTTTTCTTTTTTTTCCTTCTTAATCCCTTTCTTAGGTCCTCTTTCAAAAAAAAAAAAGAAAAAAAATATTTTGACACATTTTGATAAATGAAAATAAAATGAAAATCCTTTTTTACAAGAAAATAGAAAAAAACGTTTTTTGAAAAAAAAGTAAAAAACACAAACCCAACAAAAAAAAGATATTTTTCTCAAATAAATTAAATAAACATTTTTCTAAAAATCACCAACCAAGTGACACGCTTTTCTACCCCCTCGAACTACATGGGCTTTGATCCCTCTAAGGGGTACGTAGGCCCTAGGTTTTCATCCTAGGTCAAGTCCAATTTTATAAATAAATATATTTTTTCTTATTTTCTTGTTATAAATAAATGTTCTTTTTTTAAATAAATATATTTTTTCTTATTTTCCTTTTGTAAATAAATGTTCCTTGTTTTTTTCTCCTTTAGTTTTTCATTTATTTTTGTCTTTATTTGGGTAATTATAATGAGATTAAAGGCCATAATATTTTTAAATAATTAACTTAGGGTAACCATTCTCATGAATGGGTGTTGTGGGGTGCCTAACACCTTCCCCACACATAATCGACTCCCGAACCCTAAATGATTTTTGTAGACCAGTTTCCATTTTTAAAAAGGTTTCCAAAGTTATCCTATCTTCAAAAATTTTGGTGGCGGCTCCATGTTTTTCAAAATTCCGGGCGCTATAAGAGGTAATGCTGGAAAGTAAACCTCCTGACGGGTGAGTTTACATGTTTATTCCAAGATGCAATTTATAATTATTTTTTTATGATAGTGTTATCTTGGAATTGTCATGGAGCTTGTGGTAGAGCTTTTCCACATACATTTAAAGATATTGTTAAGAAGTATGATGTTAATGTCATGGGGTTATTAGAACCGAGGGTCAGTGGCAACAGGGCGGATAAAGTTGTGAGAGGTCTGGGTTTTACAGATTGGTTGAGGATTGAAGCTACCGGGTATGCCGGAGGTATATGGGTGTTATGGAACAGTGGGAATGTCCAGGTTCCATATATTACTTCTAATACCCAACTCCTTCATTGTAAAATTACCGGGAAGAATAACCAGGAACCAATGTTGGTGACTTTTGTTTATGGGGATACCAGTGTCTTAATGAGGAGGGAGTTGTGGTTATCTCTGCAGGCTATCAGTAGGATTGCCCATATTCCTTGGCTTTTCCTTGGGGATTTTAATGCTATTATTGATCCCAAAGATAATAAGGGAGGAGCAACGCCTGTTTCCAGGTCTATGCATGACTTTCATAGTTGCATTGATGGTTGTAACCTGAGTGTAGTTCCAGTAGTGGGGGACCGTTTTACTTGGGGGAAAATAGGGGTTAAGGAGAGGCTGGACTTGGTCTTCTGTAACTTTGATTGGGAATTAAAAAATCCTCAAGCCAAAGCTCACCACAACCTAAGGTTCAAGTATGACCACCGTGTAATTGTAGTGGTGGATAGGCCTCAGAGTATAGACAGGAATGCGGGAAAAGGTTTCAATATCAAGCGGCGTGGTGTATGGAAGAGGGCTTTAATGAGATTGTTCAGTCTTCTTGGGAGGGAAAGGATTGGCTTCAAGGAAGACAGGGCTTTGTGAATGAGGTAACAAATTGGAATGATAATGTGGTAGGGAACGTGGCAAGAAAGAAGAGAGAAATCGTCCGAAGACTAGAAGGAATTGATCGTGCCAGGCGAACTAATGGTAATCAAAATAGTTTATTTAGACTGGAAAATCAGCTTTGGGCCTTGTATCACAAATTTGCTTTGCAAGAGGAGTTAATTTGGTTCCAGAAGTCAAGATGCAAGTGGTTAAGTGGGGGTGACAAAAATACTAGAATTTTCCATGCATGTGCATCAGTTAGGAATAAAAGGAAAAAATTTGAAGCTCTTCAAAATGAGGACGGCATTTGGATCACAGAGAAAAAGCAGCTAAGGAGTATGGCTTTTGAGTATTTCAAGAAGTTATCCACAGCATAGAACCTATCAACACCCTTTTCCCCTTGGCCAGCTCAATTTCCATCCTTGGATTCTAACCAGCTAGAGTTTTTTCAAAGACAGGTGTCCCCTATTGAGATTAAAAACGCTGTTTTTGCGATGGGAGCATTCAAGGCACTGGGGCCAGATGGTCTCAACCCTCACTTCTTCCAAACACAATGCAACTTGATTGGTCAGAAGGTATGTGATTTGGTGATCAGGATTTTTGAGTACTCGGAGGAGACTCAATCTATCAATCAAACCAACATAGTCCTAATCCCCAAGGTTGACTTTCCTACATCCTTGAGGGATTTTAGGCCTATTTCCTTGTGTAATGTGAGCTTTAAAATTGTGAGTAAGGTGATTGCTAATAGGCTGAAAAACGTTATGAACTTCCTTGTAGCTGAAAATCAGTGTAGCTTCATCTCAGGAAGACAGGGTGTGGACAACGTTATCATGGCTCAGGAAGCAATTCATACCATGAGAAACAAGAGAGGTAAGAAGGGGTTTGTAGCAGTGAAGATAGATATGGAAAAGGCCTATGATAGGCTTGACTGGCGATTCTTGGAATTTACTTTCCATAGCTTAGGATTGAGGGATGAATTTGTTACTCTAATCATGCAGTGTGTCTTAACCACTACTATGAGTATTGTTTGGAATGGTGTGGTTTCAGAGAGTTTTAAACCCTCAAGGGGGGTGAGACAGGGAGACCCGTTGAGTCCTTATTTATTTGTGCTTTGCATGGAGCTTCTGGGATAACTAATTCACCAGGAAGTGCAGTCATGAAACTGGAAACCTTTGAGTCTGAGTACCACTAGTCCACCTATATCTCATTTATTCTTTGCAGACGATTTGATGCTATTTGGTGAGGCCACATCTCAACAAATGGATGAGATGAAGAACGTTATGGAATTATTTTGTAGGGTGTCTGGACATAAGATCAATCTACAAAAATAAAAAATGTTTGTATCCAGAAATGTCCATTTTAATAGGGCATATGAGATAAGCCAGAGTGTAGGGATTGGGTTGACAGCTGACCTTAGGAAGTACCTTGGGGTCCCGCTACTACATAAAAGAATGGTCAAAGTACTTTTGCTCCACTGATTCAGAAGGTTAAATCAAAACTGGCAAGCTGGAAAGGGAGATACTTGAATATGGCAGGGAGAACGGTTTTAATCAAGTCGGTTCTATCAACAATACCGAAGTATCAAATGCAATCAACATTGATTCAAAAAGGAGTTTTAGCAATTATTGATAAATTAAGTAGGGATTTTTTTTGGAACTAACAGGACGAATCTAAGAAACTTCATCTGATAGCTTGGGATGTGTTGAAGAAAGCGAAGACTGAGGGAGGTTTAGGGATAAAGGACCTTCAGTGCCAGAATCAAGCCTTCCTCATGAAGCTTTGTTGGGGAATGATCATGAAGCCTGAGGCTATGTGGGTAAGGTGCCTTTGTTTGAAATACTCATGCGGGACGTCTAAAGTCCCTCAAGTGCGAAGAAGACGTGATTAATCAGCCGTGTGGAGTGGAATAGTTGCAGTTTGGGAAGGGTTTAAACAGGGGCTAGGTAGACTCCTAAAAAGTGGGAGATCCACTCAGGCATGGCAGGATTACTGGACACCATTGGATAGACCACTGAAGGATTATGTTGATAAGAATGAAAATTTGGTGGATATGGATGCCCGTGTTAGTTCCTTTGTAACTCAGGAAGGGGAATGGGACAGAGTAAGATGAGAGAGCTTCCTCCCTACCTGGGTTGTGGAGAAAATCATGTTGGTCCCTCCTCCTACGGGAATTGAGGAGGATGTTATCTGTTGGAGATTGGCTTCAGATGGCAACTTTAGTGTTAAGTCAATGTATGACAAAATTTATCACAAGCCAGAGCAAAGGCGACAATCTCACTGGTGAACTTTATGGCAATGGGGAAGTCCTAAAAGAGTTAAAATGTTTATGTGGCAAGTATTCCATGAGAGATTACCAACGAATCAATTGAGAGCAAAGCATAATCCGAACGTCCTAAACACTTGTCCCTTTGAGTGTGAGAGTGAAGAGAGTATCCTTCACATATTGAGAGACTGTGAGCAAGCCAAGAGAGTGTGGTTTTTTTAACTAACCATATATACTATACTATGTTCATTATTGGTAATTTGCAGGAATGGCTTAAATGGAACTTGCAAAATTCCCCTAGGAATAGGAGGATGGCTAGATGGCCATGGCAAAGAGTGTTCAGTACCATATGCTGGCTCCTATGGAAGAACCGATGCAGCTGGGCTCTTGAAGGGAGAGCTGACAACCCAAATTAGATAGTTCACAAATGTTTGTATAATCTCTTTGAAGGAGTGGAAAATGGTAGCTTCCGTCATCAGATTTTCCAAGCACCAGAAAAGGGAACAGACCACTGGCAACCTCCAGATCCGGGCTATGTACGTGTGGATGTAGATGGTTCCAGAGACAGCAACGGACATGCTGCTTGTAGTGGGGTTATAAGGGACCACCAGGGCAACTGGATGTGTGGATTTCAACAGAGATTAGGACATAATAACTTGGCTGCTGCGGAAATACATGCGATTCACAGCGGACTACAGTTATGTAAGCAGTTGGGTTTTACCAGGATCAAGCTCTTTACAAATTCTTTGCAGGCTATTCACTTGTTATCCATAGATGGTGGAACTGCTCACCCTCTGTTTGATGTCATCTTAGAGACTAGATCCCTCATTTATAGGGACTGGGACTTGGCGATCACTCATGCCCACAGAGAGACTATCCGATGCGCTGACTATCTGGCGAGGAAATCTCAGTTGAGTAATCAGGAGTTTTTGGTGATAGAAATATGCCCGGTGGAATGCAACTAGTTTTTTGCGATGGAATGTGGTGGAATACCACAAGATCATCTGGTGATGCAGACTTTTTAGCATTCTTGTAATTCTTCAAGCTTTGCTTGCCTTTGTACGCAAAAAAAAAAAAAATATATATATATATATTTATGAAACTATAGGGATCAAAACCAAAAGTTTAAAATTACATGGAACAAAATCAAAATTAATGAAAATATTAGAATTAAGAATGATATTAACCTTCAAACCATATATATACCTTCAATTGGAACTTTTTTCCATAATTCTTCTATGTCCTCCTCTACTTTTTTTCCCTTCATCTTTCATTTCATTAACTTTTTCCTTTTTTCATTGCTCAGGCATGCATGTACTTCTTTTGGCGTTGTATTCATAATCTTCATTACATATTTACATACATACGTACATTTTTTTTCCTTGTTTCCCCTTTTTTTTTCCCTTTTTGGTCCCAAAATGAAAAGCTCTGGATGCTATATTATATGTTTAAGATAAAATAACTATACATGTATTATGTTTATCTTTCAGTTAAAATAGCTTAAACCAATTTCTTACCTTTAACACTTTTATACCTTCAATTCATTCTATAGTATGTACGTAGATTGGAACTTTGGTTTTCATGTACTCTAATATTGTACACAGGAAGATTTATCAGAAGTACTGTGAAGAGATGACGAAGCTGTGTGCGGTGGTAATGGAGGTGATTGCCATGAGCCTGGGAGTGGATCGATCACACTGCAAGGAATATTTCAACGACGGCGGAGGCTTTTTTAAATGCAGCTTATTCCGACCACGCGACAACTCAAAGTGCTCCATAGCCAAAGATCCTCACAGTGTCCCTGTCTGCATCACCATCCTTCATCAAGACCAAGACGGCGGCCCTCGAAGTCCTCATGGACGGCAAGTGGCTCGTCTGTGAACGCCGCCCCGAGGCCTTCATCGTCAACATCGGCGACACTTTCCAGGTACATTTATTACTACCTCTGGGTTTGTCTGTTGCAATGACAGTCGCAAAAAATACTATTTGTCATTCTGTGCTCATCTTAATAATGAGCACTAATTGAGTGCTCATCAACTCTCAAATTTAATATAAACAGTATAAATTTAAACATTTTAATAAGTAATTTTTTAAATGATAAATTCATCTTTTTCAAAAAATGATAGTTATAAGATTATTTTTATTTTAAATTATATATATACACATATATATTAAAATATAAAATTTAAATTAAATAAAATCTAAATCGTCCTAAATCAAACTAAACTGTCTAGATTGGTGATACCCACACTATACTCATCAAACTGATGAACACAAAATGTGCTCCCATTTTCTTCTACTGCACTTTATATGTAGCGGCAAGAATACATTTTTAACTGACCCCGGATATATTACATCTGGGGTCCTTAATATAAGAGCTCATCGATAGTTCACTAGGAATGAGCTCTTATATTAATTACGGAAGGTAGTAGTATTTTGCACTAGTGTTCTGGTAGTGTTATACTTGCGAACATAACAGGCGTTGTCGAACGGGAAGCACAAGGGCTGTGTGCATAGGGTGATGGCCGGTGCTGAAGGAGCATGAGAGGAAATCATTGGCTTTCTTTCTGGTTCCGAATGGGGACAAGACTGTGAAACCACCTGAGAAGATCTTCAGAGAGGAAGTATACTGATTTCCAATGGTCTGATATGCTCACCTTCATCCAAGTGTTTTATACTCCTGATACTGACACTCTTAATCGCCTCTTCAAATGGCTTCCCAACAAGGATTCTGTTCCTGCTGCTGAAGATGCTTCGTTACTAAGCTATGGCTCCCATATATATATCAATAATAATTGTGTCGTACTTTGTTTTAATGAATAATCCAAGTTACTTATTTTGTACTTCTTGTTGTCTGGTCTGAATTACGTTATGTTATACTTGACTGTCATCTTGTTACACTCCTGCACAGTAAAAGGCTGATATGCAAGAGTTATATATAATAATGCACAAATTTTTATGTTCTATTGTGTGAGGATAATATTTATCTTTATAGATGTTAAGCTAAATACTAGATTTGGCATGCGCTTTTACTGATATTCAAGAAAAGAAGTAAAGCTCATTTCGTTAATTTTTCGTTTTCCTTTTGTTTTTTTTATGGTCTCAAGCTCATTTTGTTGGACGTAATTAGCACAAACACACGCCTAAATATTTGTATGGCTAAAGTATATTGTTGGTCCTATATACTTAGATGAGATTCTATTTTAATATGTTGAGTCAGCAAATTTGATATGCTGACTTAACAAATTTAAAATGCTCACATATTTCCAGAAGATCAATTAAATTGAATCCTCATTACTCATACATATTCATGTATTTGGAGAGAGTAGCATGCACACAGGAACATGATTCGTATGGTCACACTATCACCCTCTTGCCATATACATAAAGCATTTATATTTTGAACACATTTTTCCTTTTCTTTTGCGATTATTATAACTTCAATAGAATATATCAATCTATCAATGTGTTAATTTTGAATCTGAATTATATTTTAAGTTTAGGGTAAAAGTGCAAATATACTCAAACTTTTATCCAATTTGCACTAAACAACATAAATTTTTTTTAGGCGTAAAAGTTCCTATGAAATTTTTAAAATGGTACAAAAATGTCACAGCCATTGAGTCAACTAACATCAACCATTTAAAAAATTTGTCTGCCAAGAAAATGGTGAAAAAATACACAAAGTCTCCAAAATGGTGCAAAAATGTCAAGGCCATTAAGTCAACCAATGTTGATTATTTAATAAACAGTCTTTACACAAGCCGCACATCATTTTCGCTTCCATCGGCCCTGTCTGCCACTGTGGGGTCTTATGCAAGACGTAACGACTACACAACCCGTTTCTTTTTTTAAAAAGTTTATTCGTCATCATTAAATATTATCAAAGGATTTGGACACATTGATTTCCATGACGAAGGACGAGTTATCATCAACGTCCTCTTTATCATCCTCCTGTTCATATCCTTTTAGCACATAACAAATTTATAACACAGTGCCCCTGATTCATATCTCATTAACTAGGCCAAACAAAAAACGAAGAAACCAAGGATATATAAGAACGGTGAGTGAGGCAGCTGGGGAGGGGTAGCTCCAGCATCGAGGAGGTATAGCCATTGTGTCGTGAAAAAGTCAACATAATGGCCAACAGGGCCGCTGGGAGTCAAACAGTTTTCAGTTTTTCGCAAGGTATTAAAACTCGGATCGGGCATTGAACCGGTCGAGGTACTGGGTCAAACCGGGACCAAACCGGAGCTAAACATGGACTAAACCAGTGAGAAATTGAAAATTTTAGACTTATAGTATGAAATTCTAAAGGAAAAATTTAAAAAATTTTTTTTTTTTTAAAATACCAACCTGGACCGGACCGGTTTACCGGCCGGTTCGCCGGTTCCTGGGCTGGACCGGCCGGTCCGGTCCGGGTTTAACAACCCTGGCTTTTCGTGAATGGCTTTCTTTTCTATACTCTGGTGGAGTGTTGATAGACGAGGTCTGAGGCTCTGTGTTTTAAATTGTGATTTTTATTGTGGATCAATTTTTGAGAAAATTATGATTCTATGTGAAATATAATGCTTCAGGAATGTTTTGAATTGTGATTAATGAGATTATAGTTGTGGGAAATAGTATTGGTTCTTAATAATCATGATAGGTCTTGTGAATTCATGTTAAATTCTTTCCTGGCATGTTTATCTTATTTTAAACTAGGTTTAATTCTTATAACCATGGTAGCCTTTCTTACACAATTGGTTTAAATCTTTTAGGGTTAATGTGCAAATTTGTCCCAGAAGTTTTCTGAGGAGCAATATAACCCCGAAAGTTTTTTTAGGTTCAATGTTGCTGTGGAAGTATTAAAATGGAGCAATGTTACCCTTTATAGTTAAAATAAAATTAATGGTCAACGTTAATATTTTCACTTTCAACATTAGTTTCTTAACGGTATGGGCCAATATTGCTAGTTTTTGAAACTTCAGAATGACATTGAACCTGAAAAAACTTCTAGAACAATATTTCTCCTCAGAAAAAATTTCTGAGGCAAATTTGTATCTTAATCCTATCTTTTATACTATAGCAAACCTTTACACTTGGTTTTTTCTATCAGAGTAGTACTTAATGTTTTAATAAGTTGTTTGAAATGGCTAATTATACGGTAAATTTGGAGAATGTTACAGCAGTGGACTGAAGGAGAAGGAGAGGAGCCAAAGCTGTTTTTTAACTTCCATTTGATCAGCGTCTTCTGACTCTCGTGTTTGTGGGTGTTCAAGGTACCTTCTTCTTTTCTTTCTATTCTTTCTCTCTAGTCTTCTTCATGGCAACCAACAAATGTTTGTGCCGGAGTTGGTTGTGAAAATCCTGGAGATTTTTATAGTGGTTAATTATATATTTGTGGGTTTCCAGAGTTATTCAAGAAATCACAAGCTTTTTTGATCCTGAGAAGAAGGGCATGGCTTGGTTCTGCCATAATGGGAGAAAAAATAGGTATATATTTTTTAATACAAACAACTTTTGTTGGTTTTACATCTACCAACCAGTTGTTTTGTTGTTGTTGTTGAAACTTTACATGAGGAAGGTATTTGAGTGATTATTTGCATAATCGTTAGGGGCATGGGTGTTTGTTGTGTCTCTGGTGCTGCACCTTGCTGCCCCCAAAAATTCCTCATTTCTAAATGTTTTTTTGTTGTGTTTCTTTTGATTTAATTCTACACAAAATGAGTAGTATTTTGATATTTTATGGGTACAAAATGATGCATATATAATTTTTTTATGATACTTAAAATAAGTGATATTTTAATATTTAAAGTATTAAATCTTTTGAAAAATCATAAAAAAGTAAAAACTAAACCTTTTTTTTTTTTTTGGCGATTAGCACCAAAGATGCCGTAGATACTCCCTGCCCAATGGGAGGTAGCCTCATAATGACTTCTAAAATTATTAAAAAACTTTATTGAAATTACAGTGATAAAATCTGAAACATGATTTGATAGTTTTACGAGGCAGCGCACCTTATTATTTGAACCAACTTTTATTTTTAGAAGGCACCTTGTATAAAAGGGGGTAGATACAGTCACAACTCACAATATGTGAGTAACAGCTTCAAAACGCAGGGGTTTTTTTTTTTTTTTCGATCGCCTCTTCATATATGATATCATTCGATGGTCTCTGTTTTTCAGTTACTCACTTAGGCATCTTTCTTTTTCTTTCTCAAGCTAGCTAGCTTATATTCATAAGACACGTACTAAATGTAAGATTTCAATTTACTTTGCTTCTCATATTTATAAATTTTCCCCAAGTTCTCCTTATTAATTATATACTAGTATATTTAAGGTGGTTTTCTTCAATGATGGTAATGAAATTAAATGAGGTATTTTAGAAAATCAACCTTTATTAAGTACAAATAATAACTAGTTCAATCAATATTTTAACATGTGTAAACTAGTTATTTAACTTTTATATTTGAACTGAAGGAGTATCATTTGATTGATTTTTACAGGCCCATGTTACATCTTCATTCTTCTCTCTTCTCTGCGTTTGTAAGGGGCAAAATATATATGATTAGTTAATTACCAAAAGCGATGGGACTGATGACGCAAACGGATTGGAAGCAGAGACGTTTTCCCATGTATACAAAATTGAATGAGCCATATTATTTTCGTAATATATAAATTTTGTTATGCGTACGTATATTCATTATTAATGTATTAATTAGACGACTAGATGTGTCCAGTATATATTTTTTAAAGTTTCAAACACGAATTGTTTTGGATTTATCATACATAATGTAATTTATTATGAATAGAAAAAAATTTAGTTCAAGTTGCTTTATGTCTATTAAATCAAGTTTTTTACTCACTTTTATTGTTTTAGTATTGTTAGTTATTAAAATGCATATGTACACTAGTATTGTTAGTTGTTGAAATGCATATGTGTACTTATAAATTTATCTTATAAAATCAACTCTTATAACGTAAATTGGAATTTATAAATTTCCAGAATCTTCAAATTAAACACTTTCCAACCCAATCACAAGTAGTATTGAAGATTTCAACATTGTAGTTAATGGTGTCGTACTTGACTCTCAACTATCAAAACATGTCAAGACCAAGTACCATGAACTTTGGTGTAGTCAGGGAACATTAATTCATGAAAATCTTCCTGAAGGTCAGAACTATAAACTTGTTGTTGGAATGATATCTGAGATTGTTAATATTGTTGATGCCATTAGAGCTAGCAAGATAACAACATCTTCATATACTTTTGCAAAGTGGTATAAAAATTTAAAAGGCCTTGAAATATTGGGCATGAAAGTTAGTTTCTTGCTTACTAGACTAAAACATCTCATGAGTCTAGCGTCAAAACCCTCGACAAATTCCACGAGGTGACAATTAAACAAGACCAAGCGCAAGAGCAGAAGAAAGTTCTTGAACTAAACTTGAGTAAGTGAATGAGACCATGAGCAGACTTTATGCTGAGCTTGACTCCCAGAATTTGAACCTTGAGATGTTGGCGGCTGAGTTTCAAGATGTGATTAATGCTCCTTGGTGATATACCATATTTGTTTTCTCGTATGTTTTAAGTGCTTGGTACTTCAATAGTATGTGTTCAATGAGAGAACTTTGCAGGATATATAATCAATGATCATAATTTGAATAGATCTTACTGTAAATGTAATTAATTACATCCTTCAATTTAATTAATGTATATATTAAGTTGTGTATTCTGAGTTTTTAAGATATTTTAATAAGACTAAACCTACTATTAAGAAGCAATATAGTATACATCAAAGTGAATTTAATAAAATTGTACTTTAACACGTTTATGTGTGTTAGTCTCGGGAAAAAACATTGATGCTCGTTTGGAACAGCAATTAGAATGCTTAAAAGAAGCTTTTCAATCGTGATTTACGGTATACGAGGTAAGTATGTGAAAGGAGTTTTATCTCGATTTACATGAAAAGTAGCTTATAAGCAATCTCAACACTAAAATAAACATGCACATTGATGTTCAATACTACCGTTGATTAAATCTACTAGTTACCCCATTCTGGTTTGTTTTCTTTTCAACATTGATAGGCTTTTGACTCCCTGCATTAAGCTGTTTGATTCGTCCAATGTTGTTATGAGCATTAGTGACAAGTTTTTGAAGGATACTAAGTATATAAATTTTGATTTCACAATTAGATGCTTTTACAAGTTCTACTAGGGAACCAAAGCAGAAATACGGACCGATTCTTTTGGGTTTTCTATTAATCATGAACTAAATGATGGTGATAAATTAATGTTTTATGATATCGATTTTATGCCTGCCATTATTTGAGCCTGTAGTTCTATACATCATGTTTCTGTATAAGTTTGAGTTTTATGACATTTTTAAGTTTTAGAGATATTTAATCTGCAAGTCCGTATAACATTACCTGATTTTTTCATCATGTTTCTGTATTTTTTTTAGGGTTAAGGTGTAAAAATACACATGAGATTTTTTCAAAAGTGCTATCAATACTAAATGCTTTTTTGAGGGGCAAACGTAATTATGAACTTCTAAAATAGGTGCAAAAATACACATTAATTGTTTGTTTCAATTTTTTATGAATTAAGGTGCAAAAATACACATGAGATTTTCCTATAAGTGTGCCCAACACAAATGTTTTTTTAGGGGCAAAAGTAACAATGAACTTTTAAAATAACTGTAAAAATACACATTGGCCATTAGTTGACTGTTTGTTTAAATTTTTTTTAACTAAAAATGGTTACATTGAAAATGACGTGGATGATTAAGAAATAACTTGGAGAGAAATATGGGAGTTTGAAATAGCTTATTTTTGGGTAATAAGTGCTTATTATGTAAATCGAGATAAAACTCCACTCACATACTTACCTTATATACAGTAAATCACGATTTATAAGGACTTATAGGTAAAAAATAAGTTATCCCAACCAAGCACTTATATAGTTTAGGAGTACCACGTTATTTGAACTCTGTCAAATAAAAACATAACAACTTAGATCATTTTAATTTTAGTTGGCTAATGACTCATCTGAAAAAATTTAAATTTTATCTTGTTTTAAGAAAAATATTGGTTGATCATTTTGTTTTAGTTTTTTTTTTAAATTAAGATATATTTTCTAAGCATGAAAGCTCTAATGTTTCTCATTATTTCCTTAATGATTTCATTTACTTTCTTTAATGATATATTTATTTGATCTATCTGGGATAATCTGAGCCACTATATTGAATTAAAGAGATATTTTTATTGATTGTCATAAACATCAGGTTTTATGACCAAAACTGGAGATTGTTATTCCTTTTATATCTTAATTTAATCTCCTTTATGAGTTCTTTTATATTATTGGTGTTGTTATTTTATTATGGCCATAAGTCATACACCTCTAATTTCATTTTCTGAAATTACATGATCAGAAGTCATGTTACTTTGATTTCTTATTTTGATATAATATGACAAGAAGCCATATACATTTTCATCTTCTATCTTACTGTATAGTCAGAAGCTATATACAACTTTTATTTATTTTGAAGATACATATACCATATAGATTTAATTTATCATCTTGAGACTAATAGGCCTAAAGCCATGAGATTTAAATGCCGCAAAGTCATAAAATTTTAATTTTTTAATCTTACCCTATGAGTTATTTCTCGGCTTTACTCTCTATTATGGTAGTTCAATTGTTTGTGTTTTATATCATTATGCATTTTTATATTTCATACTTTAATAATTCCCTTTTATTTCTTTAGTTTGAACCATGTCAAACCTTACGAAATTTGAATTTGTAGCCCTTGACATTATCAAAAAGAACTATTTATCTTGCCAGATCCATAATTTTTCTACACCAACATTTGCATGAAGGTCTCAAAATTGACTATTTGACCATAAAAGATTCACTTGTTCTTTGGAACACTTTGAAGGAATGGTATGACCACCAAAACATGGTTATTTTTTAAAAAGCTTGTTGAAAAATCATGAATCCCATCCAAAACAATTGTATTGAATTAACTTCTTACCTCCTTGTGGCCAAACAAAACAATTAGCATTTGTTGAAAAATCATGAATCCCATCCAAAAGGCTCGACTCCATTCCCAGAAGTGAATGTGGTAGAGAATGAATCTAGTTGTTGTGTTGGACGTGGATGTAAACATGGCTATAGTTGTGGGCGTGGCCATGGTCATAATCATGGTGGTTCAAATTTCCACCCGAAGTGGGGAAAGATTGATAAGAACCACAAAAGGGAAACTAGTGGGCACAATAAATATGCTGAAAATCCATGTTATTGTTGTGGTGACAAGGGTCATAGGTTACATATTTGTCGTACACGGAAACACTTGGTTGACCTTTATCAAGAATGGCAGAGAGTCAAAGATTGAAATAAATCATGTTGATATGGATATTACACATTTGGATGTTGCTGATATCTTAGCATACTTTTATTTGAATTGTTAGGCTTTAGTTTAAAGCTACTACTATCATGTGTATTTCTTTTCACTACTAAAAAAAAGGGGGTTAGTGGCATACCTCTTGTAGCATTTTTTTAAAAAAAGGCAAAAAAATACTTATTTATTTTTTAGAAAACAAAAATATTTGGAATTTTTGGGGTTTCTTTAGGAAGCACCAAAGCTTCCTATTAAAAGAAATAAGTAAAAAAATGAAAAATAAATAAATAAAGGGAAAGCTTTGACGCTTCCTTACTTCCTATTAAAAAAATATCCTATTATAATATATCATGACTCTTATTATATGTTAGCTCATAATTTTTGTTTTTCAGGTATTTATTTAGAGTTTTAACTCTGTCTACTTACACTTCCTATACATTGAAGAATGGTGTGAATTTATGGTCAGACAAGTAGCTAATATTTAGGATGTAGGTTCTTTCTTGCCTATTCTTTTATGTTTATGTACTTTAAAATTAGTTGTACATTATAATTATTATAAGGGAATACATTTTATAGTGATTTTATGAATTAATTATTTATTTCGAGTTATTTCATTTTGCTATCATATTGTAAATTGCCTATATATTTAGATTATAAATAGAAGGTTTCATTGAGGGAAAAAATAATTACGAAAAAATATTTATACAAAAAAAGAGAGCCTCCTTTAACGTTTCAAGGTGAAGCGTCAAAGGATACTTTGGTGCTATCAGGTGAAGCGTCAAAGGAGGTGTATTACACACCTCCTTTGGCGCTTCACCTGATGTCAAATTACACCTCCTTTGGTGAAGCGCCAAAAAAGGAGGTGTCTGTACACTTCTTTTTTTGGCGCTCCATCATGAAATGCCATCAGAGTTTTGACCTTACTTATGGCGCTTTGCTTGGAAGCACCATAGGTAACTCTTTATATTAAAATAAAAAAAAAAGATACGGCGCTTCCATATATTCAAGAAGCGCTATAGCTATTTTTAATGGCGCTGAAAGCATAGTATTTTTTAAATAAGCGCCATATATTATGTTTTTTGTAGTAGTGTTTTAATTATTTTTTCATTTATTTTGATATTTCTTTTAATAAAAAATGAGTTTTATTAACAGCAATCCTAAAGATTTATGTGTCTTTGATAATGCAACATCCTATACTATACTTAGAAATGATAAATATTTTTCTTCATTACTAATATGAGAAGCCAAAGTTTATACTGTATATGGAAGTATAAGTATGATTGAAGGCTCTGGAAGAGCTAACATATTATTTCATGAAGAAATACATGTCATCATAAACAAGAAGTTTACCAATATAAACCATAAGTTTGTCAATGCAAACTAGAAGTTTGCCAATGTAATAAAAAAATTTTACAAATGAATTTAATGTTTAGCATGATCGGTTAGGCTATCCCAGGTCAATCATGATGTGAAAAATAATTGAGAATTCATGTGGACAAACCTCAAAGTGTAAACAAATACCACAATTCTATGATTTCTCATGTGCCATATATCCCAAGGGAAAGTTAATTATTTGGTGTTAACCTCATGAAATTCTTGTCAAATTGGCACATTTTCCCTTAAATTCTCACACATTTTGGTGAATTAATGGATATCAGGGAGTATAAATGTGAAAGAAATGTTCCTGCTGCATATATGATGTAAAAATAGCATAATTCTTTGATTAAGCATGTATATTTTGTTATGTTCATCAACTATTGGCTTTTGTGGATTTTCTTGTGTTGATGAACAACATTTCAACCACATTTGGAGCCAGAGAAAGCACAATTCAATGAAAAGAAGGTGGAATGGAGTTTAGGAAGTCAATTGTGCTATGGAGAAGCAGGAAGGGATGAAAACAGGCCTTGGCTGCAGCAAAGCTGGATTTCAGACGCTTGGCCGCGACCAAGACTATCACTTGGTTGCAATTAAGCCTATACAGAAGCTTGGCCTTCCTAGGCAGCAGCCAAGCCCACAAAGAAGCTTGGCCGTGGCTAAGCCCTCACACTAGAATCTTGGTTGCGGCCAAGACATCTTTTGGCAGTGGCCAAAACATGGACAGAAACTCTTTGGCTGCAGCTAAGGATCCTTTAGTCGCAGCCAAAGCCCGTAACAGCAGCTACACGTTTTGATTTCTAGGGCTTATAAATATAGGATCTAGGAACTATAATGTCATCTTTAGATTTAGAAAACCCTTGGAGGCGGCTAAGGAGTATTCCAAGCCAATGAGTGTTGCAAATCAAGGAAAATTAAGTAGAGATTAAAGATTTGAAGAGATTCAAGCTCATTTTACTTGGTTTAGCTGATTTCTTTCCGTTTTCTCTCCATTTTACTGATATGGTTGTATTTGTTCTCTATTTCTATGACTATTTTCTGAACATGAGCAACTAATCTCTCTATTCTAGGATTATTTTGACTATTTGTATGGATTAATAATTGGATCTTCCTTTCTTTATTGTATGAATGATATATATGTGTTGATTTTATCCTATGCATAAAGTTTCTGAATGTTTGGCCATCATTTAGACTATTTTGTTCACTCTGTTTTGTCTTGAGAAAGTAAATCTAGATAAAGAACTTGGTTAAAATCATACTTGACCTGAAGTTTATTTGATAAATGGATGGGTTGTTAGTGACATAGAGATATAGTTACTGACCTAATATAGTCAAATGCAGGTTGATGCTGAATGAATAATCTTCTTTAATTGTAGCAAGAGATTGGGTATATTAATTGTGTATATAAACTTGGTTTTGACTTGAGAAAGCTTAACCAAATGCTTCTGAATCTTAGACTAACACATATAATGATTGGAAACATTAAGAGAGGAATTCTATCAAGTTTTTATGAAATGCAAAGGGGATAAATAAGCATAGGTTTCATATCATATTTGAATTTACAGAATCAATTTTCATTATTTTAGAAACAGTTTTTACAACTTCTCTTTCAACATCAACAACATGTTTTGGGTTAACTTTATTGAATTCACTAAGCTTATTGCTTGATTAATTTGTTAAAACAAATCCTCATGGGAACGATACTTTACTTATCACTTTATTATTTGGTGCGACTCGTGCACTTGCTGAGGTGAACAAGCTTTTGGCACCGTTACGAGGGACCTTGTTTAACAAATCTTTCAATCGACCTTAGGCTTGTGTTAGTAAATTTAGATTGATATTTTTAATAGGTTTATATTTTCTTTATTGATTCTTCTTTTGGTTTGATTCTTGCATGCTTGCTCCTCTTATAGGTATCATTTCAGTATATGCAACCCTTGGATAAGGATTGATTGGTGGTGGTTCTTGACGAAGTTCCTCTCATTGAAGCAAAGACTGAGTATAAAGCTGAATCTGTAAACATAGCAGACGATGAATATGACAGAGCCACCGTCAATGATTTTGCTAGCCGGAATATGTGGGGTACTTGATCTTGCACTCGGATGCTGGAAGTGCAAGCACATACTTTTGAAATCAAGCCGGTTATAATTATAATTCTTCAAATGCATGGGATGTTCCATGGTTTTTACAATAAAGATGCCAACAAACATTTGATGTACTTCTTGGAAGCGTGTAACTCTTTTAAGTAAAATGGAGTTCTTAAAAATGTTTTTAGGCTACGATTATTCCCCCCTCTCTCTCTACAAGGGAAGGCAAGAGATTGGTTCAACAATCTCCCAGAAGGATCTATAAATTCTTGGAATGATCTTGAAGCTAAGTTTAGAGCTCAATTCTTTTCTAATGTCAAATTTGTTGAAGCAAGGGATGAATTTTTGAGCTTTAGACAACATCCTGACTAACATCTTTATACTACATGGGAGAGATACAAGATGTTAATAAAGCAATGTGCTAATCATGGGGTGGACAAATGGGTTGTAGTCCAAATCTTCTATACTTGTCTTAATCCTCAATTAAAGGCAATAGTTGATTCTATGACTAATGAAGGCTATCGTAATGTTCCTGTTAATGAAGTGATTCAACTTTTAGATCAATTGTTTGCAAACAACATCTAAGTTAATGATAGGAGGACTTCCCAACCTATACCAAATACAAAAGAAGACTTTTCTTTACAAATTACAACTATTTTATCCACTTTAAATAAGTGTTTTTACTGGAATCTCAAATGCAGAAGAGTACTTCTAAAGGTGTGTATTCTGTTCATGACACACTAATTGTATTCGAACAATGCAATAATGTCCACATGCCTGACCATTGTCCTTTTTATATGGCTACCGAATCTGTCATTTACATGGGTAAGTTTCAATAATCACAGGGCAACCCTTACTCACAAACCTATAATCATGCTTGGAGATGTCATCCTAAGTTTTCTTGGAGTAAAAACAATACCTTGAATCAACCAGGTTTTCTAGCATACTCTAGGCAACATCATGTTAAAGAGGAGGAATCTAAAATGGATAAGATGCTAACTCAAATATTGTCCCAAATAGAATCCTCATGGGCTAAGAATAAAGCTACCTTTTCCATCCATGAAACTGCTATTAAAAATCTTAAAGTGTAAATGGGGCAATTAATATCACAGGTGAATGAATTGTCACAAAGTAGTCTTTCTACTAACACATTCCTAATCCAAAACGGACTAGAAAAGAGGAATGCCATGCCATTAATTTGATAAGTGGCAAGGTACTGCCTGAGGTGTCAAATTCAATCAAGTCCAGTTCAAAACCTGACGATCCAGTAATTGCTAAAGATAGTGATGAAGAAGCTGTTGACCCAGAGAGTGCAATGGAGGAGGATGACAATAAGAAAAGGGAGCAAGCTGAGAAGAGCAGAGATGATGTTGTCAAAGAAAAGGAGGTGGAACAGAATAAGGATGATAAGAAAAAGCCAACCACCTCTACTATCATGCCACCACTGCCTTTTCCTCAGCAATTCAAGAAGAAAGAAGAAGATGCTCAATTGAAGATGTATGTGAACATGTCCAAGCAAATCCATGTGAACATTCCTTTTGTTGAAGCCTTGAAAAGAATATGCTAAGTTCCTTAAAGATGTTTTATCCCAGAAACGATGTTTCAACGAGTTTGAAACCATAGCATTAACTAAAGAATGCAGTGTAGTTATCCAACCGAAGTTGCGTACTAAGCTTAAAGATCTAGGGAGTTTCTATATCCCATGTAATATTGGGACTAACTTCAATGGTAAAGCTCTATGTGACTTAGGTGCAAGTATCAATTTGATGCCTCTTGCTATTTTCAGCCAATTGGGTTAGGAAAGCCAAGGCCTACAACAGTAACCCTTTTCTTTGTGAATCATAGTATCTCTAAACCAAGGGGAATCATTGAAGATGTTTTAGACAAAGTGGAAAAATTTATTTTTCCTATAGATTTTGTTGTCCTTGATTGCAAAGTTGATTGGAAAATTCCTTTAATCCTTGGTCACCCATTCTTAGCTACTGCTAAAACTTTCATTGATATAAAGAAAAGTGAATTCACCTTAAGGGTTGATGATAAAAAAGTTATATTCAACATACTCAACGCTTTAAAATTTCATGATGATTCGGCTCAATGCTTTTTTGTTGATATATTATATTCAGTTGTTCCTCATGAATCACCTACCTTCTTGATCAAAGACCTGTTAGAGTCATTCTTGATTAGTAAGAAAAGCCTTAAAGAATTTAAATAAGATGTCGTTGAAGAATTCCTTCATATGGAATCATTTCCTCATTCAAGACCGAGGAAGTTTGAACCACTTAAGGTATCCAATGCCTTGAGTACTCCATTGAAACCTTCTATTAAAGTTCCTCCAATTTTGGAATTGAAACAATTGCCTTCTCATCTCAAATATGCTTATCTCGGGAGTTTTAATACTCTACTGGTGATTATCTCTTCTATCCTATCTGATTTGCAAAAAGAGAAATTACTATGAGTATTGAGAGAGCACAAGCATGCCATTGGGTAAGCTATAGCTGATATCAAGGGAATAAGCCCTTCTATGTGTATGCATAAAATTCTCCTAGAGGATGCTCATAAAACCTCCATTGAGCATCAAAGGCATTTGATTCCAGTTATGAAAGGAGTAGTAAAAAAAGAAATTCTCAAATGGCTTTCTGCTGGTATTGTGTACCTTATATCTAATAGCTCATGGGTGAGCCCAGTCCAATGTGTTTCTAAGAAAGGTAGAATAACTGTAGTAGCTAACACCCAAAATGAGTTAGTTCCCACTCGTACAGTGACTGGATGGCGGGTGTATATGGACTATCAAAAGCTAAACTCTCTTACAAGATAGGACCACTTTCCACTACCATTCATTGATCAGATGCTAGACAAGCTAGTAGGCCAGGAGTTCTTCTATTTTCTAGACGGTTATTCAGGATACAACTAAGTCACTATAGCCCCAAAAGATCAAGAGAAAACTACTTTTACGTGTCCTTATGGCACATTCGCTTTCAGAGAAAGCCATTTGGACTCCGTAATGCTCTTGTAACATTTCAACACTGTATGATTTCTATTTTTTCTGACATCATTGAGAAAACCATCCAAGTATTTATGGACGATTTCCCTATTTTTGTGTTGGAAATTGTGCCCTAAGGGACAATCATTGTACTTTGAACATTATTATTTTAATGAAATTTCTCCATTATGTTATCATATTATTTACATGTTAACTGTGATAATTGTATCCTTGGATAATTCATAAAGATTGTCCTAAAATGTCCCTGGTCAGTCATCTATGCGGGAGCAGAGATGAAACAAGATCAGTATGACTTTGATAAGATATGGATATACAAATCAAAGTCTTAGGCACTTGTAAGAGTACAAGGTGCTGGACCGACCCACTATGCGAAAGCTACAAGGATCAAGTCATAAGCTTTTCTCATGTATAACCATGTTACAATACCCTTAGACCTGAGGTCATCATGGATTCCTACATGAGAGTTGCTAAGCTTTGAACTAGTCAAAAGTCACTTTTGACTGGGTGATGATAAAGGCTACGATCGGGCTTGGTGGTTTTTCATGCAGAGAAATATGAATGATCAAGATGGAATTTGTCCCTCACATTAGTAGAGAGATATTACTGGGCCCCTCGATGAGTGAGTCTGAGAAATGTATGGCCATATTATGTTGAAAGGAGTTTCTGTCTCTGTTATCAGGCTACTCAGGAATCGAGAAAGTAATGGTCAGGAACAAGAGGATGACATTATCCATGCCTTATCCTTGATCGATATATCGTGTGACAAAAGGGACGTGACATGGTTGTATGACAGGTTGCATCATGATAACGATCCTCATATGAATTGGGTAGTCGTAATGTCTTGCTAGAGGCCGCTTGCGACTTTTGGGTTAGTATAGTTATTGGCCCACTGCCAACTTCATATGGGCCTACAGGGTCGCACACAAGAATGGCCAAACACGAGATAATGTTTAATTTAGGGTGGATGAATTATATATATATATATAATTCATTAATAATATTATATAGATATATATATTTTCGAAATATATATCTTATATATATATGTATATATATATATTATATTATATTATTATATTTAATAATATTATATAGATATATATATATTCGAAATATATATATCTTATATATATATATGTATATATATATTATATGATATTATTATATTGTGTTAGTTTTAAATTTAATTTATTAAGATATATTAAATTTAATAACTAACATGATAGAGATATAATATCTCAGATTTAATTTATGAAGATAAATTAAATCTAATGGCTTATTATTTGGATTAAATAAATAGGTTAAATTAAAACTGTTAGACAGATTTAATTTAAACTGAATTTATTTAATTAGCTCATCAAGATAATTAATTGTTAATTAATTTTGAAATTAATGATGCTTAATTTTGAAATTTGAAAATAGCCATCATAGGTTATAAACTTGATAAAGCATATATATTCATACGCACATGAGAATTGAGAACCACAAGTGAAACCCTAGGAGACATTAGAGGCGCTAGCACGCAGTCTCGGTTGGAGAGCATTCGTGTGGATACCGGTAGAGGGAGCGGACCTAACGTGTTGGCTCCTAGAGATCGTGAAAACTCTGAATCATCAAAAGATATGAATCCTTCCAACTTGGTTTAAACGGCGTTGATAGATCCTCGATTAGGATCGGTGAAAGTTTTTAAAATTCTTCCCTGTGCCTACCGATCCTAACAGTGGCATCAGAGCCATATCAATTGTGTGTTTAAATTGAGTTTATGATTCTTATACATGTGATATATATGGGATGTGTACGTATGTTTATAAGAAACACTCGAATATGCATGTGATTTGGTTAATACAAAACGAAATTATTTAGAAAGAAGTGATCTTGTAATTCCGTTGATTTTCGTTTTCGTTTAAATTGAATCTTGAAATTGTTTCGTTTTCGGTTTTGAAACATATATGTGATTCTCCTTTTGGAACAAGCATGAAATCGATTCCGAACATGTATATCTTGAAACATGTATGTGATTTTCATTTTGAACAAGCATGAAATTGGGTAGGGTACCTGAGATCGTAGTTGGCGGCAATCAAATCGGGTCTAGGTTCGGATATCTATTCGGTTAATAGGGATCCGAACTATAGGGAAGACAATATGGATCAGAAGCGTTCTGGGCTATTGTTGTTTTTGTTTTGAAAAAAAATTGGGTCCGAAATTTAAAAAATTTAAAATTTTCAAATATTTTTTTAAAAAGGAATGTGCCTTTTTCAAAATCTCCAGGGGCGCTGCCCCTTGCAACCCCGCAAGGGCGGCCCCCTTGACCCCGCCTGCTAACTGGCTAGCGGGATCGCCGTGACCACCTTTGCGTAGCGCAATATAATCTGAACACGACATTTATTTCTTTTCATATTGTATGAATTCTTGTTGTGGTTTATTATTTATCCTTGTTTGGGTATGGTGAACAACATGGCTTTAGAATTTTACAAAGGTTGTAATATTTAAATACGGCCTGTGTGCCGTGCCTTTCTCTAAATACTCTAGATGTACATTCTCTTCTCATCTCACTCCCCTCAAATGTTTAAACGAGGTTTCTCTCAATGTATTTCTTTTTTATTTAGAGAAGTCCTCTCATTGGCTTGGGAGGATTTTAGGTTAGGTAAGCCATGTTGTGTCACGTTTAAATTATACTTTTGATAAGATCATTGCATGATTACTTTTACATTTATATGTATTTATCTATATGAGATACGACCACGATTGCATCCATATAAACAAAACTAATTAATTAAGCCCTCTGAATACTTGTCAAAACCTAGATCGCTCAATTGTGGAAACCACCAAAGTGGATGCACTTGAGTTATCTTGATGAGACAAGCTTAAGTAATGGTGCTGCTCATAAAATTCATTATTGTTTTAACTTAATTGAGACTAACAAAACGGTTTTGAATCTCAAGGCATTAGATGGGGTTAAACATGCCGGATCATATGATGATTAAATCCCATAAAGATCTAAGAGTTACATGTGATGTAATTGGTAAATAGGTTATCTACCTAAATAACTTCAATTTAAGTTTCTTGCCAAAGCGGACTTAAGTTTAAGCCAAATATGGATCTTAGCCCACTAATTATTATATTGAGGGTTGTTAATTTAGTGGGAGATTACTAACTAACTTTGCATATTTTAATTGTAGAATCATGTCGACTAGTAATACTGCTACACTTTCGTTGCGATCGGTCCTTGAGAAGGACAAACTTTCTTGAATGGTTCAGGAACTTGAGAATTGTTCTCAAGCAGGAAAGAAAGGCTTATGTCCTAGATCAACCCATTTCTGAGGAGCCTGCAGCCAATGCTCCAAGAGCTCAGAGAGATGCTTACACAAAGCATAAGGATAACTCTATGGATGTAGGTTGCCTGATGCTTGCCACTATGGTTCCAGAGCTCCAAAGAGATCTGGAACTCATGGAGGCTCATGAGATGATTGTACATCTCAAGGAAATGTTCTAGCAACAGGCAAGGCAAGAAAGGTATGAGACCACAAAGGCCTTACATTCCTGCAAAATGGCTGAAGGTGCATCAGTTAGTACTTATGTGTTAAAGATGAAAGGCTATATTGATCACCTTGAGAGACTTGGATTTCCCATGAGCCAGGAGTTAGCTACGGATTTGATCCTCAACTCACTCCCGGAGAGTTATGACCAGTTTGTTATGAACTAGAACATGAACAACATGGAGAAATAAATTTCTGAGCTGCATGGGATGCTCAAAACTGCTGATCAAAGTATTAAGAAAAAGCCTAGCACAGTTTTGATGGTTCAGAAAGGAAAGGATATGAAAAAGAAAGGGAAGGGCAAATGGAAGGGTAATGGCTCAGGTGGTAAGACCAAAGAGTCAAACAAGCCCGAAACCAAGCCTGCACCCAAGAAGGTAAAGCCTCCAAAGGAAGGAGTCTGCTACTTCTGCAATGAACCCGGTCATTGGAAGAGGAATTGCAAACTCTACCTGGTGAATATTTGAGCCAAGAATTCATTGACAATCTTAGGAGTTGTGGGATAATCTCACAATTGACTCCTTCAGGAACACCACAATGGAATGGCATTTCTGAATGGAGGAATTGAACACTATTAGATATGGTTCGATCTATGATGAGTCAAATAGATCTTCCACCGTCCTTTTGGGGATATGCCCTAGAGACAGCTGCGTTCACACTAAATCATGTTCCATCTAAGGCAATTGAAAAGACACCATATGAGATATGGACTGGAAAGAAACCAAGTTTATCTTTTCTCAAGATCTGGGGATGTGAGGTATATGTTAAGCAACAATCCTATGATAAATTAGCGCCCAGATCCACAAAGTGCCTTTTCGTGGGGTATCCTAAAGAAACGAAAGGATACTATGTCTACAATCCCACCGATAACAAAGTGTTTGTTATTCGAAATGGTAAGTTTGTAGAAAGATAGTTTGTCTCTAAAACAACCAGTAGGAGCGACGTACATCTCAAAGAAATTCGAGAGCCACAAGATGGTACAGAACCACAAATGGAAATTAGAGAAGACTCACAACAAGTTGCTGAGCCTCCTCAAGTAACACAAGGTCCATGAAGATCTGATAGGACATGGCATCAGCCTCAGAGATATGGATTTCTGATTACTGAAGGTCGTGATGTGTTGCTCATTGAGCAAAATGAGCTTACCACTTATCGAGAAGCCACAGTGGGACCAAACTCTGAGAAATGGCTAAATGCCATGAAGTCTGAAATGTAATCCATGTACGACAATCAGGTATGGACCTTAGTCAATCCACCTGAAGGTGTAAAAACCATTGGGTGCAAATGGGTTTTCAAGGAGAAAACTGACATGGATGGCAATGTAAATGTCTTCAAGGCACGACTGGTTGCAAAAGGATTCACTCAAACTCATGGTGTAGACTATGATGAAACTTTTTCCCCAGTTGCAATGGCCAAATCAATCAGAATCCTTCTTGCCATTGCAACATATTATGACTATGAAATATGGCAGATGGATGTCAAAACAGCCTTCCTTAATGGAAAGCTGCTTGAGGATGTGTACATGACACAACCTAAAGGTTTTGTGCGTCCAGAGGACTCTGGTAAAATTTGTAAGCTTCAAAGATCCATTTATGGATTGAAGCAAGCATCTTGAAGCTGGAATCATCGTTTTGATGAAGTAGTCAAAGAGTTTGGATTCATTCAAAACATTGATGAACCTTGTGTTTACAAGAAGATTAGTGGGAGCATAGTTGTATTTCTAGTGCTTTATGTAAATGACATCCTACTCATTGGGAATGATATTCCTACCTTGCAGAGTGTCAAGTCTTGGTTAGGAAAGTCCTTTTCAATGAAAGACTTAGGTAAAGCCACCTATATCCTAGGGATTAGGATCTATAGGGATAGATCCAAAAGACTTATAGGCCTAAGTCAGAGCACATACATAGACAAGATACTGCATAGGTTCAGTATGCAGGATTCAAAAAGGGGTTACATGCCCATGTCTCATGGCATCCATCTTAGCAAGGATCTGTGTCCTAGTACACCTGATTAGCGAGATCGCATGAGTAAGGTTCCATATTCCTCGGCCATTGGATCCATCATGTATGCCATGTTGTATACTCGACCGGATGTCTCGTTTACCTTAAGTATGACAAGCAGATACCAACGAGATCCTGGTGAGGGTCATTGGACTACCGTCAAGAATATCCTAAAGTACTTAAGAAGGACTAAGGACTTATTTTTGGTCTATGGTGGATTAGATGATGAGCTCTACATAACCGGTTACACAGATGCAAGTTTCCAAACTGACCACGACGACCTTAAATCGCAAACTGGATATGTATTCCTCCTGAATAGTGGAGCAGTAAGCTGGAAGAGCTCCATGCAGAGCACTATAGCAGATTCTGCAACAGAAGCTGAGTATATAGTAGTATCAGATGTAGCTAAAGAAGCCGTTTGGATCAAAAATTTCATTACTGAACTAGGGGTGGTGCCTACTATCTCAAATCCAATAGATTTATTCTATGACAATAGCGGTGCTATTGCACAGGCCAAGGAGCCCAGGTCACATTAAATGACCAAGCATATACTCAAGCGATTTCATCTTATTAGAGAAATCAATGATAGAGGTGATATAAAGATATGCAAAGTAGCAGGAGAAGATAATGTTGCTGATCCTCTTACTAAGCCACTTGCACAAGCAAAGCATGAGCGTCATGTTAGGGCAATGGGAATTAGGCAAATTAATGATGGCACCTAGGGCAAGTGGGAGGATGTTGCAAAATTGTGCCCTAAGGGATAATCATTGTACTTTGAACATTATTATTTTAATGAAATTTCTCCATTATGTTATCATATTATTTGCATGTTAACTGTGATAATTGTATCCTTTGATAATTCAAAAAGATTGTCCTAAAATGTCCCTGGTCGGTCATCTATGCAGGAACAGAGATGAAACAAGATCAGTATGACTTTGATAAGTTATGGAGATACGAATCAAATTGTTAGGCACTTATAAGAGTACAAGGTGTTGGACCGACCCACTATGAGAAAGCTACATGGATCAAGTAATAAGCTTTTCTCATGTATAACCATGTCACAATGCCCTTAGACCTGAGGTCATCATGGATTCTTACATGAGAGTTGCTAAGCTTTGAACTAGTCAAAAGTCACTTTTGACCGGGTGATGATAAAGGCTACGATCGGGCTTGGTGGTTTTTCATGTAGAGAAATATGAATGATCAAGATGGAATTTGTCCCTCACATTAGTAGAGAGATATTACTGGGCCCCTCGATGAGTGAGTCTAAGAAATGTATGGCCATACTATATTGAAAGGAGTTTCTATCTCTGTTATCAGGCTACTCAGGAATCGAGAAAGTAATGGTCAGGAACAAGAGGATGACATTATCCATGCTTTATCCTTGATCGATATATCGTGTGACAAAAGGGACGTGACATGGTTGTATGACAGGTTGCATCGTGATAACGATCCTCATATGAATTGGGTAGTCGTAATGTCTTGCTAGAGCCGCTTGCGACTTTTGGGTTAGTATAGTTATTGGCCCACTGCCAACTTCATATGGGCCTACAGGGTCGCATACAAGAATGGCCCAACAAGAGATAATGTTTAATTTAGGGTGGATGAATTTTATATATATATATATATAATTCATTAATAATATTATATAGATATATGTATTTTCAAAATATATATCTTATATATATATATATATATATTATATTATTATATTTAATAATATTATATAGATATATATATTTTCGAAATATATATATCTTATATATATATGTATGTATATATATTATATGATATTATTATATTGTGTTAGTTTTAAATTTAATTTATTAAGATATATTAAATTTAATAACTAACATGATAGAGATATAGTATCTCAGATTTAATTTATGAAGATAAATTAAATCTAATGGCTCTTTATTTGGATTAAATGAATAGGTTAAATTAAAACTGTTGGACAGATTTAATTTAAACTGAATTTATTTAATTAGCTCATCAAGATAATTAATTGTTAATTAATTTTGAAATTAATGATGATTAATTTTGAAATTTGAAAATAGCCCTCATAGGTTATAAACTTGATAGAGCAGATATATTCATACGCACATGAGAATTGAGAGCCACAAGTGAAACCCTATGAGACATTAGAGGCGCTAGCATGCAGTGTCGGTTGGAGAGCATTCGTGTGGATACCGGTAGAGGGAGCGGACCTAACGTGTTGGCTCTTAGAGATCATGAAAACTCTGAATCATCAAAAGGTATGAATCCTTCCAACTTGATTTAAACGGCATTGATAGATCCTCGATTAGAATCAGTGAAAATTTTTAAAATTCTTCCGCTATGCCTAACGATCCTAACATTTTGGCCCGTCATTTGAATCTTGCTTGGATAATTTAGATTTGGTGCTTATAAGATGTGAAGAAACCAATCAAATTTTAAATTGGGAGAAATGTCACTTCATGGTACAAGAAGGCATTGTGCTTGACTACTGGATATCCAAGAAAGGTTTGGAGGTAGAAAAAGTCAAAATTGCTATCATTGAGCAATTACTTCCACCTACTAATTTGAAGGGTATTCGAAGCTTTTTGGGTCATGCCGGATTCTATCGGCGATTTATTAAAGTTTTTTCTAAGATTACCAAGCTACTTTCCAATCTACTGGAAAAGGATGTGGAGTTCAAATTTAATGATGAGTGTCTGCAAGCCTTTGAGGAATTAAAAAAGTGTCTCATTTCAGCTCCTATATTGGTGTCTCCAGATTAGAGTTTGCCCTTCATTATCATAGCTGATGGTAGTGATTATACAGTAGGGGCTATTCTTGGGCAAAAGGAAAAAAGTTATTTCATCCTATTTTCTATAATAGCAAGACTCTTGATGGTGCTCAACTTAATTATATAACCACAGAGAGGGAGTTACTTGCCATAGTTTATGCTTGTGAGAAGTTCCGGCCTTATATTGTAGGTACGAAGGTCATCATCATCTACACTAATCATTCTACTTTGAAGTACCTACTCATAAAGAAGGAATCTAAAGCACATTTAATATCATGGGTGCTTTTACTTTAAGAGTTTGATTTAAACATCACTGATAGAAAAGGTACCGAAAATCAAGTGGCAGACCATCTTTCACAGTTAAGTACTAAGTTTCAACTTGATGAATCTAATATGATCCACGCATCGTTCCCTGATGAACAACTTTTCTATGTAGAAAACTCAACTGCACCATGGTATATTGACCTTGTCAACTACTTAGTTTATGGAGTTTTACCTCCAGATCTCAACTTCATCCAATGCTTAAGTTTTTACATGAGGTAAATAAATACTTCTGAGATGAACCCTACTTGTTCAAAAGGTGCCCTAACCAACTCATTCAAAGATGTGTCCCAAAAAATGAATAAGAGGATATCTTACATTGTTGCTCTTCTGAGTATGGTAGTCATTTTGAAGGAAAGAAAACTGCTGCAAAGGTTATTTAAAGTAGGTTTTATTGGCCCTCTCTCTTTAAGGATGCATATACCTTTATTCTATAATGTGATCGATGTCAACGAGTAGGAAACATATCGAGGAAGAATGAGATGCCATTGAACAACATGCTTGAAGTTGAACTATTTGACGTTTAGGGAATTGATTTCATGGGCCCCTTCCCTAAGTCTTCTAACAATGAATACATCTTAGTTGACGTCGATTAATGATGCCAAGACAGTGTTAAATTTCCTCAAGAAGCATATTTTCACTAGATTTGGAATACCTCAAGCAATTATCAGTGATGGGGGTTCACATTTCTGCAATCAACAATTTCAAGTTCTGGTAAAGAAATATGGTGTTAGACACAAGGTAGCATTACCATACCACCCTCAAACCAATGGCCAAGCAGAGATTTCTAATAGGGAAATCAAGAACATTGTTGAGAAAATAGTTAATATTACTAGGAAGGATTGGTCTTCCAAGTTAGATGATACTTTATGGGCATACTGAACGGCATATAAAACGCCTATTAGTATGTCTCCATATAGGCTGGTGTTTAGGAAAGCTTGCCACTTACCACGTTGAATTGGAGCATAAAGCTTATTGGCCTATCAACAAGCTAAACTTTAATCCTCAAGCTATGAGTCAGAGAAAAAAGGCTACTTAAGCTTAATGAATTAGATGAATTTTGTAACCCCCTTCATAATTATCATTCAAAATACGTGATTATGACAAATTAGAGACCAATGGCAATTCAAAATGCATTTAAAATCCCATCTTTACAATAAGGTTTTCAAAAAAAAAATCTTTTAAAATCTAATACACCTGGTCTAATATTCGCATTTCGAATTCAATTACCTCACGAAGATAAATGACATTCAAATATATCAGAGTGCACAACACAATCCCTGGCAAACCCCAGGTTCCATATATTTTTTAAAGAGTATACAAACTCCCATTTAGGGGATTACACAATATCATCCTTGATATATTCCCAAATACACATCCCAAATCCAAGGATGAATACAAATTGTACAATACTTTCAATCTATGATAACCAACTACTAACTAATGCTCCTAACCAGGAACTTAACCCGCCCTTGGTTACTTGCTTCTTCTCGAACCGATTGCCTTGTTTGAATTGTTAGACATAGGAAAGAATGAGATTTAAAAGAATCCCAGTGGTAATAAGTCACTCATACAGTATACAAACACATAGCATGTAAGATCATGTTAGCAACATCACAATGTATCGTGGCTCACACCACATACGAAAGCACTCATGATTGTAAACTTTATACGTTAGCTTTCGCTGCAATCTCTATGTATCACAAAGTATCACAATGTATCACTAAGCGTCAGCTTTCGCTGCAAACTCAAAGCATCACAATGTATTCACAAAGTATTCTCAATGCATAACAAACATACATACAATGTTTCACACACAGTATAAGAGAAAGAGTCACTACCTTATTCTTTCCACGTGTGCTTCGGCACAAATAAATCAAGATCAGGGAAAATACCAAATCCTGACAATCAAATCAAGTACATAAGGTTATTCCCTTTTCCAATTCCTAAACTTCCAAACATAAAAGTTGGTTATCATTTAAGACCTTTAGGTAGCTACTATAAGCCCAAACATATGCTTAAAAGCTTGGGAAACACTTGACCAAAGATAACCTTTTAAAAGTCCAAAATGCTGATTTTTGGGGGTTGGCCATGGCCCACAAATCCACTGTCCGTGGCCAAAAATTGCTCGGAAACATTTGGACCGCGGCCCAAGAATTCATTGGCCGCGGCCAAGAAAATCTCGTTTCTTAGCTGAACTTCTGAAAATCATAACTAATTCCACAAAAATTGAAATGAGGTGATTCCAAAGCCAAATGAAAGCTATTTAAGTTCTCTTCCTAGGAAAAATATTGTCCATTATTGGAAATGGCCCCAAAAATACAAAATTGCATAAAACTCAAAACTATTCCAAAACAGAGTTCAGTTTTCATCCCAAACTTTGGACAATCATAACTCACAGTACATAAGAATAGATTAGTCAAGCAAAGAAAGAAGATTGAAGATATTCAAAAAGATATCTAGTTGGGTTATGAAGAATTATCATCAAGAGGAAAAACAAGAAGAAAGAAATTGAAAAAAGAAGAACTTGCAAGATCTAATAAGAATATCAATATTCAAGCTCTTAGAAGTGATATTGGAAGTCTCGATTATCAAATATAAGTTGGGATAGCTCAATTCAAAGTTAAAATAGTTTTTCTATGTTCACTCAAAAATCACTTGGAGTGATCTCAAAATCACTTGGAGTGATAAGGCAGCACTCGAGTAAAATCTCAATAGACTCAAGTGATATGTTGAAAGTTGACAGATCACTTGAAGTGAATTCCCAGCGTATTGGAATGAATAGCAGAATCACTTGGAGTTATTTCCAAAAATGTCATATCACTTCCAGTGAATACAAAGTGCACTCGAGTGAATACCAGAATCAATTGAAGTGATTTCCAAAAATTGTCTGATCACTTGGAGTGATCTTAGAATCACTCAAGTGAATATTAAAATTGATAGATCACTTCTAGTGAAGTCCCATTGTACTTGGAGTGATGTTCAAAAGTGACAATCTCTGTTTTTGTTCAGCTTGAGCAAGGTTCAGTAATTTGATCATATCTCCTAAACCACAACTCAAAATTAAATTATACTAGTAGCATATGAAACTAGACTCCCAATGTGTCATTTTGACACTATGATCAAGTAAAAATGTGCTAAGATGAAATAGATATGAATTTTACAAGATGATACTCAAATTTACCGTCATATTCCAAAACATGTTTGGAATTTTAGACATAACTCTCAAAATACATGTTGGATTGAGATTAAATTAGTGGCATATGAAACTAGACTTAAATACCTTTCGTTTGATAGGTAATGGGTGAAATTTAGAGTTATTTTCAAAGAGTTATGCCCACTAGAAGTTGACTTCTATGCAAAAGTTTGAGACGGTTTGCTCAACAGGAGTGAAAGTAAAATTAAGTTGCAGTGATCTGATAGATCACTCGAGTGATATATGACTAGAAGAGGATCACTTGAGTGATCAAATAAAATTCACTCGAGTGATACACAATAAAAGCCAGATCACTCTAGTGAAAGGCTAAACTACTCGAGTGATGTATAATTCCAGAAAATAGAGCACGCAATGTAACTTCTAAATATCATTAGTATAATTGTGTAATTCATTCTTCTTGCTTCTAATCACCCTAACACTTTATTGAATTAGTGTTTAAAGTATTTCCCAAGAAAATAATGAGAAGATCATACTAAAAGAAAAAAGCCACCTTATGAGAATGGAAAGTCCACCGAACATAACGGCTAGTTTTTCAACTATGAAGAGCGATCAAATGAAGCAACAGGACTCAACGGATAGATTGAAATACTCATAATGGTCATATTTTACTCAACTATAAATATAGGAGATTCAAGTAGACAATAACACACAACACCAACATGCTAATATTATGAGGTATCCACCTCGACCCAAACACTCTCGGTTATTCTCTAGCTTCTATATCATTTACCTTTAAGAGAGTGATTATTTGTATTGCACTTCAGTGTTCATTTGATTCACTTCTGAGAGAAGATTGATTGTAATCCTTTATCATCAAGGTTGTAACCTTATGGTGTGTAAGGGAGAGTAACTCAGTGAGAGATTTGTAAATGGCTTTACAAGTGGCCGGCTAAACTTATGGATTGTAAAGGCTTTTCTTGTGCTCGGATTAAACAAGAAGATAGTGGATTAGAAATCTCAGGATAAGCCTGGGGATTGGACATAGGTCATCGTGGATTGGACTGAACCAGGATAAATCACAGTTTGTATACTCTCTTCTTTAAGCTCTTATATTTCCAACATATATTAACTATTGATTTATGATTCATTGCTTTTATACTTATTGTCATCATTAAGATATGAAAAGATTTATAAAGTTCTTAAGTTATTATCAAACACCTAATTCACCCCACTCTTGGGTGTCGGCCAGTTCTAACAGATGTAAATGTAGTTCTAGCTTTTGGAAATTAGTTTTTTGAGCCATATAGTCTCACAGCAAGGAGTCTCAGGGGATATCCTTACAAGGTGGGAGCAGTACTAAACTAAAAAAGGCCAGAGACTGTTTCTGAGATATGCAGTTTTTTGGGTCTTACTGAATATTACCAAAAAATATATACCGAATTTCTCCAGAATAACTTTACCTTTGACAAATTTAAATTGAAAAAAAAAAGTCAACATTATCTGTGGGACCATAATTCTAAGGGAAATTTAACGAGCTAAAATGTAAACCAATGTCAGCATCGATATTGATAACCCCAGATCCACTGTGGACCTTCGTTGTCCTTATTGATGCCAGTAGGTATAGATTGGGAGTATTTTAATGCCGCGTGGCCGTGATCTTGAGTTATCAATAATTGTGTTGCACTGAATATATGAAGATATTACCTTTATCGTGCAACTATAGCATTCTACTACGACCACCAGGATTTGAAGTATGGATATAATAAAAAAGAACTAAAGACGAGAAAGCATTACCCATAATTTATGGCTATGTATATGTAGCAAATTTCAGGGATGAAATTTATTTAAGTGGGGGAGAACTATAACACTCCAAATATTTTATTCACCAAATATATTGTAATTATTTGAGGAATAATATAGAAAAGTATTTGGTCCAATAATAAATGGAAATTGGCCAAGGAAAAAGAAGAAAAAGATAATGGTAAAATTGTAATTTTTGCCAATTTAGCACAAAATCAATTATTTTCCAATTAATTGAATTTAATTTCAATTAATTAAGGAAAGTAAAAGAGAAATATATATTTGGAGTATTTTTGTCAAATGAATATGAATCTATGAAAAATTAGAGCACAAGTGCAATTTGACCAAAATTGTGACATAAGGGTACATGTAACTTAAGCAAGTGTGATGAAGCAATTTGGGACCTAAAAGAAGGACCCTTAGGATGCCATCTCATGCTAACCGAAGGTAGGAAAATACTAGTTACATTCTAATGGACCCTTATGACATATTTTAATGTAGATATGATTGGTGTCAAAAAAGTCAAAATTTGTGAATTTTGCTAATTAAATAATAAGAGCAAAAAAGAGGATATGTCATAAAATATTTCCCTTCATCCTTTTCCCTACCAAACTAACGCCTTGAGCTCACAAAAGAGAGAGGGAGTGCTTTGGTTTTTTAGAGAGAGAAGGAGGAGAAAACTTGTAAAGGTAAGTTGATTCCTTTAGTGAATTAGCTCTTAACTTGTGTAAATCTTCCTCTAATCTTCTTTTCTATGTGATTCAAGGTGTTTGAAGCAAGAATTTTAGTGTTGTTGGAGTTAGGGTTTCGGCCAACAAGGGAAAAGCCAGAAGGAAGCTAAGGTGACTTCCTAAATTTCAATCTTTGGTTATTCTTACTGTTATGGTTAGTTTAATAAGTAAATTTCTGTTGGATTTGCTGTGATTGTATATTTGGAAAAATGTTTAACCCTAAACGTTATGCTGCCCAAATTGAGTCTAAATGGTGTTTATAATGTAATTAAATAGTTAATAAAGTGATTAGGATTATAAAGTAGCAAGTTTGCAAAGTCAGAATTGGAAAACCCCAATTTTTCTAAAGAATCCTAGGTTTCGGCCAGCTCTAGTTTAGGGGGTTAGAGTTAGATTTTTGATAATCTGATGATTCCATTCTGTTTAGGAGAGAAAATTAGGTGGGGTTACATTTCACCACTTTTTCAGAACAGCCTTAAAAAGCATAAAACCCAAAAAGCCCCTGAAACCCTGAATTAGGGGTTGCCAAAGGCATTTTTTGTCTTTTGACAATGAATTTGGTAATTTAGAGTCCGGAAATGGATTCCTTGGGCAAAAATATGTTAGAATAGTCTGGGTTAAAATTTTGGGTAAAGTAAAGTCAGACCGGGTAAGTCAGGGCCAAGTCGAGTCCCCAGAGACATTTTGGTAATTTTTCACTATGGACTCATATAACCACCAAAAACACTTTGGAAGTGTCTAAAGTGGTATATGAATGGATTTTAACTTAATTCTTGCACAATTGGAATTTTAGGACCCGATTGATAGCCAAGCTACGACATAAACTTTGAGGCACGCTTTACAAGGTAAAAAGGATTAAGGTAGTAACTCTATCTTTCATACATTATGTCAATATTTATATGCTTTGTGTATGCCATCTTCCATAATATGTATGATACACTGAGCATGACAGAACATAGTGCCTACGGGTACACTGAACATGACCGAATATAGTAATTACGGGTATACCGATTTGCCCAATTGGTGGTCACAAGCCTAACTGAGTACGAAATGAGTATGGGGTTGCAACAGTGGTTGGTTCTGAATGTTCCCGAATGAACCAAATTATGTGTTAATATAATATTGCTGTATTTGGTATTTGGCATATTTATTATTGTATTTTCTATAATTGATTGTCTTTTATTACTGAAATTCATTTGAATCTCACCCTTTTTCAAATAAGTCAATATTCCAGCAGAGGCTAGTAGATCAAAAGGGAAAAGGTAGATAAGGATGGTTGTAGGGTACGGGTCCCAAGAATGGAGTAGCAAAGTTATATTAGTTTATTTTGTACATTTTGAATATTTTGGACAAAATGTATATATATTATCAAACCCTGCGGTGATAATTTTTTGTATGTAAATGAGTACTTTATCAGTATATTTGTACTATTTTTATATGCCGGTGGAATTGTGCCTTTATTGCTTTATGTATATCAAAATGTAAATGGGTGTTGACATTTCAAGTTTGAAAATGTTGACTATTTCTTATCCTTTAACTTAAAAGATGAGTTAGATTGATTAATGATCTGTGATAGTACATGTGTGATCCAATGATAGAAATGATGCTTAAACTTTATGTTTTATAGGAAAAGGATGGTAAATATTTTTGAATGCTTGATTTATATTTTAAGACTTGTTTCCTCACAATTTTTGGAATAAACACTATGCACAAGAGTTGGAAATGATTTGAATGCTTTTGTTAGGAGATTTTATAGCAAATTGGTGTGTATGCACTTTTCTTGTTGAAGGATTTTAAAACTTGCATTAGAATATCTTGAAATGAATCAATAATTCCACATATGTTTGAAAAATAATTTGGGCATTTTCTTTTAAATGCGATTGTGCCTTTTTAAGCTTACCCATGACAATCACTCAATTTGCACCCAATTTGAGCTTTGAGAAGAAAAACTAGATAAATTTTCTTTTTGAAACCCATATTGGACTTTAACCTATATAGCCTGAAAAACCATGAATTGCCCAGGTCTTGAGATAAATGAGGATTTAATAATGGTTATTAGTAGTAAGGATTAGTTGGGTGGTTAGAAGAATTATGTGGTTGATGAGTTGAGTATAAGGAAGGAGATGCTTCATTTTTAGCAATTTATACTCCTAAGTCTTTAATGTAAAACAAATGAAGATTGTTAGCTCTTTTAAGGAAAGAGGTGCTTATTATTATCTTTTTGCAACCTGACGTTGGGAAATTGTTAGCTCAATTAATTAGATTAAGAGCACATTACCCTGATTATTGTAACACCCTTACTTATTTTGACTTGCAGCGTAATATTAATGCATAGTTCGGTGGGCAACACAGAAATAGCATAATTATACAGAAAATACATGCATGATTTCAAAAATTCCCCATAGGGGTTCGTACATGATAATTACAATCAATGTAGCCGCACAGGGCTACTTGGGTGTCTAAACCCATCTCAGTGAAATGGAGACATCTTTCCATCTTCGTTCTACCACTGCAATCCCCTTATACGGTTCTCTTCTTTGTTCTCACTACAAAAAAATGGTATTTTGTAGTAGTGAAATTGTAGCAGTTATAATTTACCACCATAAATAGTAAAATTTGTAGTGGTTATAAACTAAACCGTTACAAACTTGTAGCGGCAAGCTACGCTCCAAATGGTGCAATAGATTGGCAACGGTTTTTGTAGCAATTAATAAAAAAACACCGCTACAAATATGGCGCGTATTTCCTGCCAAAAATTGTAGCGGTTACATAATAAAAGCCGCTACAAAGTTCCCGCCACTTGGTGTGACCAAGACACACCAATAGTATGGCAGTTATTTATAGCAATTTCACCAATTAAACTGCTACAAAATTTCAAACATCACTTATTTGTAGCGGTTATAAAGCTGTAACTACTACAGAATTTCAGAGGTCATGAAAATTGTAGCGGTTTTGTACAATAACCGCTACAAAACTTCAAAGGTCTTGTAAATTGTAGTGGTTATTATATAACCACTACAAAGTTTAGCCGCCATAGCTTATTTGTAGTGGTTCATGTAACGGTTATTTCAAGAACCACTATAAACTCCGCCAGTATATAAAGCTGCCCCTTCCATTTTCCCATTTGGCCATTTTGTTTCCTAGAGTTTCTCTGAGTGTTTTCTTTTAGATTTGACCGTTCAGACGTCTGTGGAAGAGTTTTTGCTGCAGCATTTCTCGTTATTTGTACTTGAGGTATGGACAATCTGTATTTTATTTGTGTTTTTATTTTTATTATATTTTTGCATAATAATGTGACTAAAATATTTTTTTTAAAATTTCTGTAGTTGATATGGCTTCAAGACATGATAGGGGGAAGGAGCTTGAGGTCCCCAGACTGATTTTGCGGGGTGGCAGCAGTAGAGTAGGGGGCAGAGGGATGGGGCAGCGCAGAGGGAGGGAGATCGAGGCATTTCAGCCCATCCCCCTACAGAAGCCATAGGAGTTGGCCTTACCACAGCCACCACAGACGATCCCACAGGAGATGATCGCACCAGAGGTGCCTAATTTGGGGGAGGGAGATATCAACGTCGATAACTATGACGCGACCAAGGACTTCGAGATCTCGATTGGGATCAGAGAGATGGAGCAGTTCCTCGATAAGGAAGAGGCACGGGAGTAGAACAACCCACGAAGGTCATCTTCGCGGTCTACTATGTTTGAGGTGCAGGTCTAACATAAATAAATTTTTTTATTTAATAAATTATTTATTTAAATTCAAAATGTTAAATTTGAATTATAATTTATCTAACGTGCGGAAAATTGTGCAGATGAGCAGGGGAACATGTCCACGTGGAGGCTAGACATGGCCGGTCTGAACAACATGGATGGGATACTACGAGTTGTAGTGCTGTGGAATGAGGGCACGGACCAGCCCATCAACAATAAGGGTCACCTGTTCAACCGCTTCCTAAACGACCTAGGCTCGAATTGGATGCGATTCCCCCTTCACTTCAAGATGTGGAGGAACGTTTCGAAGGGGCTGAAGGACCTAACTTGGGAGGAGGTGGTACAGGTAATTAATTCTATTTAATTAATATTTTTTAATAGGATATTTAATTATTCATATTTAAATAATTTTTTTACAGCTGCGGTTTGCCGTCCGGACCAACCGGAAAAGGTACATGCTGTTGAAGATGGGTGATGGCTGGAGGAACAGGAGGAATCGTCTCTTCCACAGTGTGGATAATGATGGGACGATGTCTCTGGAGCAGCTAATCGAGAGCATCCCGGACGGTGTCCCGCCAAACGACTGGGCAAGTTTCGTCTAGTTCAGGAGGAGCGCTAAAGAGCAGGTAATGTATTTATTAGATTATTTATATATAATTTTGTAATTGATAATTATTAAATTATAATTTAAATTTAATTAATTTTTATTTGAACTTTATTAATTTTAAATGTTTTATATTGTTTTAATACATTTAATATTGTTTTTTTCCAGGCACTTTCTCAGAGGAACACGAGGTGCTGTAGGTAGCAGACGATCTACCACACAACAGGATCGAAGACCTTTGCTATCACTTACTGCAAGCTGGTAACCTTTCATAATATCAATTACTTTTAGCTGGTTATTTCATAATACTAATTGAATTTTGTAATTGTTTTAGGAGAGGAAGGCACAGCAGGAGAACCGTTAGACGAACTATAGGGAGTTGTTCGCTATCACACACAGACATCATGGCAGGACTCTGACCTCAATAGGCAGAGGTGGCCATTGTAAGTAATTTCATTATTATAATTTTTATAAAACCAACTTAATTATGAAAAATGCTAATAAGTAATTGTTTCATAAAATGGCAAGATCAGATGTAGAAGTCGCAGGCTGAGCTGCGAGAGACCCAGGCCAAAGAGTCACAGGGCTCAGTGGACCCCACTGCTCCTTTGAAGGTGGGTCTAGGTCAGGCTGAGCACCCTGGAAGCATACGGGGGATGGGGATAGGCGCCAGACCTAGTATGGTCTACGGCAGAAGCGCCGCTTATGAGGCTGGCAGCTCTAGAAGGGTCAGACGTCCGAGGGATGAGTCTGTTGAGCAGTTGTGGGCAAATTTAGCCCAGACACAGGCTACAGTGGCTCAGCAGCAGCAGATGCAGTAGCTACATCTGTAGTAGATGCAGCAATAAGTACTTCATCTACGCTCAGCAGACGCAGTGGCGTGATATCACGAACAGCATGCTCGAGTAGTCATGGAGTCACCCGTTCTCGGACAAGCAGCATCCACAGGTTCTCTCTGTCCCTTGGTTCGTCGTCCAGCCAACTCCTCTTCCTCCTCCTGTTGATGATTATAGTGCTATTAACTCTGTCCAGCATCCCAATCCATCAGCACCTCAGGGAGCCCCACCTAATGGAGGACCAGATGATCAACCCCCTGCTACTTAGTTTAGGACATATTTATTTTTTCTTGTTGAAACATTTGTAAATAAATATATATAATTTTTTATTTCAAAACTTAAATTCTTATTACGTTTACCATATTTATATTTATATTCTTAGACCGCGTTGTTGAATTTGTGAATTAATTGTAACGGTATTATTTATATTTCTAAAACTAAAAAAAATTAATTATATATTTGTATAAAACCACTACAAATATAATATAATTTTATTTGTAGCGGTTAATATAAAAACTGCTACAAATATAGTTCTATATTAGTAGCGGTTAATATAAAAACCGCTACAAAGATAGTTCCATATTTATAGCAGTTAATACATAAACTGCTACAAATGTAAAGATATGTGCGAGAGAAATTCAAAATTGAAATGTTGAATATTTTTAGCGATTACATAAATAACCACTACAAATACTCAATATTTCAATTTTAAATTTCCTCCCACTTTGTGGAAATTTATAGCGGTTCCTAATGTGTAACCGCTATAAATGTATATTAGTAGCAGTTTTTCCTATAACCGCTATAAGTTTAAAACTAATTCTTCAATTTGATTTCCGACGGCTTGAAAATTAGTAGCGGTTTTAGACATATAACCGCTACAAATGTGTAGTACCGTAGCGGTTACTGTAGCGGTTTATGAACCGCTACAAAATATTAAACGTTGAAAATTTAGAATATAAGGTTCCAAGCATTCGTCATTCTCTATTCACTCATCTTCTTCACTATACTTTCTTCTCTCTCACTAGTGGCTATGGATAAGTCATGGATTAGGTTGTCATACAATTCTCCAGAATATTTGTAGGGATTAAACAATTTTTTGGAGTTCGCACTCACACACGCCAGCTGTAATGGCAAGATCGTCTATCCATGTCGGAGATGCAAGTTTAAGAAGTAGCATGCACGAAATGTTGTTAAGGAACATTTTCTTTTTTAAGTCTTTCCTGAAGGACTATACGTTCTGGGCAGTTCATGGTGAGAAGTCCAGCATGAGATATGATGATGCTCTTCCTCGAATTTCACAAGTAGGAGTTCAACTAGAAGAAGATGATCCTGTGAATGATGCTGTGCGTGATGCATTTGGATTTCAAGGTGACAACTTTAACGAAGAAGTGCAAAGTTCTGAGCCGGTGTTCATGAGGAATGAAGCAGCTCGAGATTTTTTCAGCTTGATGGATGAAGTAAATCGTCCTTTATATCAAGGTTGTCAGAAATATTCTAAATTATCTTTCTTTATCAAATTGTATCATATCAAGTACTTGTATGGAATCACATATAAGGGAATGTCGATATTGCTCGAATTATTACAGGATGCATTCCCCGACGCTGAGATTCCCACAACATTCTACGAGGCCAAGAAAATTATCAACAGTTTGGGGTTGAATTATAAAAAGATTGATGCATGCCCCAACGATTGTATGCTGTATTGGGGAGACGATTCCAGCAGGGAGACTTGTAAGAGATATCACACATTAAGGTATAAGACAATTCGAAAGGGGAAAAAGTAGAAGAAGAAACCTACAATTCTCAGGTACTTCCCTTTGAACCTCGCCTATAAAGATTATTTATGTCGTCCAAAATAGCGGAGCACATGAGGTAGCATGACATTAATAAGAATGAAGATGGTAAAGTAAGACATCCCTGGGATGCAGACGCCTGGAATACATTTAACAATGACTTTCCATCTTTCGTGGCTGACCCTAGAAATGTTCGGCTTGCTTTGGCGATTGATGGTTTCAATCCATTTGGGAATCTTAGCACAAGTTACAGTATTTGGCTTGTAGTCTTAGTTCCCTACAACTTGCTGCCCTGGATGTGTATGAAACAAAACTCTTTTATTATGTCTATGATTATTCCAGACAAAAAGGCACCGAGTAATGACATCGATTTGTATCTCCAACCACTTATTGTGGAATTGCTTGACCAATGGAATGTCGGCATGGAGACGTACAACACTTTTGGTAAAATATTGTTCAACTTGCGTGCAGCCTTGATATGGATGATTAGTGACTTCCTGGCTTTGGCACATTATCTGGTTGGAATGTGCATACTGGGTCGGTGAGTCCAGCTTATAATTTTGACTCTGACGCAGTACGACTTCCCCACAGCTGAAAGTGGTGCTTCATAGGCCATCAGAGGTTTCTCGATGGAAGGCACAAGTTCATATTGCAGCGGAATTGCTTCAATAGGAAACCAGAAAAAAGAGGACCACCTCAGAATTTGTCCGGTACAGAAATCTTACAGCAGCTTGAAAATGTTGAGTTCAAGTTTGGAAAAAGTGACGATTTAGCACAAGCTCGGTAAAAGATGCTCAGGACTTTGGTGCCTCAGCAATGGAAGAAGATAAGTATTTTATTCACTCTTCCATATTGAAAATCTAATTTACTTTGCCACAGTCTTGATGTCATGCACATTAAAAAAAATGTTTGTGATAATGTGCTATATATACTGCTTAACGAACTTGGCAAGACAAAAGATCACCTTCAAGCGAGGAAAGATTTACGCGCCATGGGAGTTCGTGAAGACGCTTGGTCAGATGAGCATGAAAAATTTCAGCCAGTAAAGTTTACCATCACAAAACGGACCAAGGAAGTCTTCTTTACGACGTTGAAGAAATTAAAATTTTCTGATGGGTATTCAAGCAACATTTCTCGATGTGTTGACTTGCAGGCTCAAAAGGTTGCTGGCCTAAAGAGTCATGACTCACATATTCTTATGCAACAGTTACTCCCTTTGGCTATAAAGAATGCACTTCCTCCCGATGTGTGCATCATTTTAGTGGAACTTTATTCTTTCTTTTAAAAGTTGTGTTCAAAGATTTTGATCATTGAGGAGCTCGATCAGCTACAATCTAAAATCATTCTTACACTTTGTCATTTGGAGATGATATTTCCTCCTTCCTTTTTTATTATGATGGTTCACCTTACAGTCCACCTCGTTCATAAAACAAAGCTCGCTGGCCCAGTACAATATCGATGGATGTATCCTATTGAGAGGTACTCATTTTAAATATGTGCTTCATTGTTAGTTCTTATGTTTGCTAGTAGTCCTTTTTAGCATTTAGTATCAATTTTCTCTTCTTTACTTCATAGGTTTCTTGGGAAATTAAAATCTTATGTAAGGAATAAGACATTACTAGAAGGTTCTATAACTGAAGGCTATATAGGGGATGAGGTGTTGTATTTTTATTCAAGGTACTTTGATGACCTTGAGACGGCTTTCAATCGCCCACCTCGTGTTGACGATTGTCCTACACCTGTGCCAACATCAGGAGAATTTATCCCTTATGTTGGGTAAACCAGTTGGAGGAACTGAGAACTTCAAACTAACGATAACTGAGAAGTTGCAAGCACATAGACATGTCTTGATTAATTGCACTCAAGTTGAACCTTTCATACAGTAAGAATTGTACACTCACATGTTATTCTATATCTTTCGTAACATTTTTCACTTTCATTTCACTATCTCCTTTCCATTATTAATTGCAAGGAATTCAGAATTTATGTTAAGCGTCAACTCAAGATCTGTACACAAACATTCTCGGAAGTTGACAAAAAAAAATCCATAGAGAATTCCCAAGCTAGTTTGCGCAAAGAATACTAAATGACCACAACTCACACTCACCAGATTTCAGAGCTCTCACAATCAGTCCTCTTAATCATGCAAAAAGGTTCACAGCATACAATGTCAATGGTTTCAAGTTTTGCATGGTTTCACGGGATCAAGGATTGCAAACTCAAAATTCGAGTGTTTATGGCACATTTAGGACAAGGAGTTATGCGAGCAGCAGTGACACCAACATGCAGTTTAGAGGCGTCCCTTACTATGGAAAGTTTCTTGATGTGGTCAAACTTAATTATCAAGGCCGTTTCACCGTGACGCTGTTCAAGTGTTTGTGGGTAAATACCATTACTTCTGGGGGACTGACAACTGACGACTTAGGGATCACATCAGTCAATTTCTCACGGCCAATTCATACTATTATTTCTCAAGATGATGAGCCATATATTCTTGCTTCAGAGGCACAACAGGTTTATTATGTTAAGGACGAGAGGCACAAGGATTGGCACATGGTCGTTCATTTAAAGCCACAAGACCTTTACGACATGGGTGAAGGCGATAACATCGCCTACGAGAATGAGCAATTTCAGCCTGCCAATTTTGAAAACTACTTCCCTAAAGGCGATGAAAATTTACCTCTACTGTGATGCGTTTTTTTAAATCCACATCATTTAAATTAAATTTTTTAAACAAAATAATACATCACTAACAATAATTTTTCAACATAATTTCTGTAGGGATGGTAAGAATGAGTGATCAAATTCAAATTATGTTTTTGTCTTTAAAACAATACTAAAAAAATATTTAAAATAATATTTGTAGTGGTTTTTAAACCGCTACAAAAATAAAAATAACCACTACTAATTAAAAACTGCTACAAAATGGATACATTAACTGCTACAAATGCTACACAGATCCCTATAAATACCCCCACCACATCTCATTTCAAACACTCCCCCATTTCTTTTCACCTTACCCCTCTTTCATTTTCTCTCATTTACAAATTTTTTTGTATGAGTTGAGGAGCTTAACAATATGATCAAATATGGTAACAAGTTTTTAAATTTTTTTTATTTGAATACTTATTTTCTTTGCATAAAATTTATTCTCACCATTTTTTTTTAGATATTTCAGAGCTTTATCTCATTTTCATCTATTTTTCATACACAATTACATTATCGTAGACAATATAATAGTTCCTTGTTACCTACGTATTCTTAATAATATTATCAATACAATCTTTATACTTATCCAACTAAATTAAATTATTCCTTTTAATTTATAAATGAGCTAAACTATTGAACAATAAGCTAATTAAATTAGCTATACTACTAAAAAAATAAACTATTTAATTTAATACCACAAAAACTGAAACAATTGATTGTATTTTTTTAAAAACATTTCTTAATTTTTGTAGCAGCTACTAAACCGCTACTAAACCGCTACTAATTAACGCGTCTTTTTCAAACTGAAATTAATTTATTGGCGCGAATTTTGAACTTTGATGACATTAGTAGCGGTTATATAACCGCTACAAATATCACAGAAAACGATTATTGCTAATGGCAATGTTGTTGCGGTGGGATTGAACTGCTACAAAAAAAGTAGCGGTTATTTTGTTTGAGTAGCGGTTATAAAATAACCGCTACAAAACCGCTTGCAACGTATAATTTTGTAGTGATTTTATAAATCGCTACTAATGTTGTTTGTAGCGGTTAAAACCACTACTAATAACTATTTTTAACCGCTACTAAATCACTTTTTTTATAGTGTCTCAGCATATCTTTTGTCTACTCCTATCTAAATTGTTGGTAGAGGACGGTGAGATTCGAGAGAATCTCAATCGAAAATAGTACCAATATGCATGTAGGATAAGTGCTTAATGCATGATATGCTTGCATTATACATGCTAACACAATGACATATCAACATGCTTAATGTTTCAAATGACATACTTATGGCCATAGCATAAATAGAAACAAAGCTTCAATCATTCATATATGTTTCACATAATCAAGCAAAGCAGTAACATATATCAATGCACTAGCACAAATATCAAATACATGCAAGAGAGGTAAGTTCTCTACCTTAATCATTTTCCGCCTTGAAACGTATGCCTCATAAAGAGTGCCAACAACTGGGCTCTCAACTTGGTCCTACAATTCCAAATGTACAATTTAGACACTTCCATAGTGTTTATAGTGCTCATATTAGCCTATTGTGAAAATTTACCAAAATGCCCCTTAGGACCCGGCCCGGTCCCACCGTACCCGATCCGACTATACTTTTCCTGAAATTTTGACTAAGGCTATTCTGAGATATTTTCACCAAAGGAATCCATTTCTGGATTTAGAATTATCAAATTCACTGCTAAAAGATAAAATTGCCCTTGGTAGCCCCTATTTCAGGGTTTGAGAGGTGTTTTCGTAATTATGTTTTTTTGGACTTTTCCTAAAAAGTGACCAACTATAATCCTACCTAATTTTTCCTACTGAACTTAATGGAATCATCAAATCACTTAAAATTCAACTCTAAGGCCCATTTCTAGCTCTGACTGAATTAAACAAAAATCCAAGAAAAATTGGGGTTTTTCAATTTCGGCTCTGCAGACGTGTTTCTTTCTACTCCTAACTACTTTATTAACTATTTAATTAGGTTACAACTACCATTTAGTCCAAATTTTGGCAACATAACCCCTAGGCCACCTCTTTTCCAAAATTTAAAATCAAAGACAATCCGGAAAAATTTCACCAATTAAATTGTCTACAGCAGTAAGAACAATCAATATTTGGAGTTTCAGAGATTACCTTATCCTCTTTTTCTTGCTTTTCCCTTTGATGACCAAAACCCTAGCCTTGTCAACACTGAAATTCTAGCTTCTAACACCTTGAATAACATCAAAGAGAAACTTAATAGAAGGATTATACACATTAGGTACAAATTCACCGAAGAAATTGACATACCTTGTGAGTTTTCTTCCTCCTTCTCTCTACAAAATCTCAAACTCCCTCTCTCTTTCTATGCTTGCTATGGCGTCTGTTTTGACAAAAAATATGAAGGAGAAGAGCTTTATGTAATACCTTGCTTTTGTCACTTTATAATAGGCTTATGTCATACTGTTCCCTTGATTACTTAAATTTCCAAAATTCACAATTTGACTTTTTTTTTTTGTGTACATAAAGCCCATGAAGATGTAACTATTAATTATTTCCTTCTCTTGGTCCATGAAGAATGACGTCCCAAGCCCATTTAAAGAAGCAAAATTGGCTGAAGTTAATTTATCCTATAATTAAAACATTTGCCATCACATTTTTCCATTTTCGGATTATTTGGCAGATTTTCTATCCAATCTTTGAAAAATCATAGCTAATTTTGTAGACATTGTATTGGAGTGATTCCAAAAGTTATAGAAGCATTATTGAGTTTAGTTTTAAGGAAAAATATAGTCTCTTACCAGTTGGAAGCACAAAATTCCCAGAATTAATTTCTTTGAATGCTGTTCCAGAAAATTTACAGTTTTTCTGGGCTAAATTCAAAAATTCATAACTTTTTGTATATAGCTTCAAATGATTTATATGACCTATTAAATTAAATCTTAGGATGTCTACTTTCACCCTATTAAATTTTATAATTTTTAGACATCATTTGGTCATCCAAAAGCCAAAGACATTCTCATTGCGTCACTTGAAGCAATGAAACAACAAGCATTTGCAACTTCAATAAATTTCATTTTTGTATACAAATTTCCCTTTCTCCTTAATTCATGATTTTATTCATTTTAATATCTCAAAAATAAAAGAAACATTAGAGAATAAATTGGGGACACCTACCAATCTGGGACACTTCACAAGCTTTTAATGAATATTGTATCTTCCTTAGGTTTGATGTTGAACATCCTGTAGCTCATGTTAATACACAAAATGGACTTATAGAATCATTGGTTAAATGATTGCAATTAATTGCAAGACATTTACTTATGAGATCTAATCTCCCAATTTCTGCTTAGAGTCATGCCATTTTACATGCAGCAATGTTAATTCGCATTAGGCTAACAAGTTATCTAAAGATTTTTTTCTTACAAATGGTTTTTTGTAAGGAGCTAAACATTTCTCATCTAAGGATTTTTGGGTGTACAATATATGTGCCAATAGTACCACCACAATACACCAAAATGGGTCCTCAAAGAATATGGGAATATGGGTTAGGTATGAATCTCCTTCTATTATAAAATATCTAGGACTATCTACAGGAGATTTATTTATGGATCGATTTGCCAATTGTTATTTTGATGACTCACAATTCCCAACATTAGGAGGAGAAAATAAGCAATTGGGTAAATAGATTAGCTAGTATGAATTATGATCATCTCATTTTGATCCTTATACAAAACATAGTGAACTGGAAGTTTAAAAGATAATTCATTTGCAAATTTTAGCTAATCAAATGCTAGAACCATTTACATACCCAAAGAAGTTAGGAGGATGGGAATAAAGGGTGGGTATGAATCTCCTTTGATAATAAAATATCTAAAATTATCTACAGTAGATTTATTTATGAATCAATTTATCGATTGTTATTTTGATGAATCACAATTCTCAACATTAGGGGTAGAAAATAAGTAGTTTGGTAAAAGAGATTAGCTTGTATGAATTATCATTATCTCATTTTGATCCTCATACAAAACATTATGAACTGAAAGTTTAAAAGATAATTCATTTGCAAAATTTAGATAATCAAATGCCAGAAGTATGTACTGATCTAAAGAAAGTGACAAAGTCACATGTCCCAACTGTTAATGCTCTTATTTGATGTACCTAAAGGACAACCTATTATGACTGAATCTAAAGCACACCTGAAGCATAGCAGGTCCATCAGTTCCAAAGATAAAAATTCTCTAAAGAGAAAAGGATATAAAAATATAGATAGTCAAGTATAGGATAATCAAGAAAAGTTAGTAACTCCAGAAGAGCTTTCTTCTAAAGAGTTGTTAGCTTTAGGAGAGTTATCTCCTAAAGAGTTTTTATCTCTGGAAGAGATAATATCTATAAATGAATGTCATAGTCCCAAACGAGACCTAGGCAAATGAAATATGTGAAAATAATTAGCTCTCAATTATGTTATTAATAGAATACGATAGGACCGAAATAAAGTCAACGTTGGCGACATCTTTGCTTATAATGTAGCATATGATGTAATGAATCATAATAAGGATCATGAGCCAAAGCCTATTAGCGAGGGCCAATGAAGAAAGGATTAGCCCTAATCAAAAGATGCCATTAATACATAATTAAAATCATTGGCAAAACGAAAATTTTTTGGACTTCTAGTCCTCCTTACTCCAAAAATTATAAAACTAATTGGATGCAAATGAGTTTTTGTGTGAAAGTAGAATAAAAAGGGTGAAATTGTCATATAGAAGGCATGTATTTTTGCCTAAGGCTTTACACAAAGACCTGGTAAAAAACATATTCACCAATAGTGGATGCAACTACTTTTCGTTATTTGATTAGCCTAGCAATAAATGAAGGGCTTGACCTGCATCTTGTGGATGTCACAACAGCTATTTTTATGGTTGACTTGTCAATGATATTTTTATATATGAAAGTCCCTAAAGGACTCAAAGTGCCAGAAGTGCAAGTCCTTGAAGGACTCAAGGTGCCAGAAGCATACAACTCAAGTACTCCAGAACAATACTCAATTAAGTTAAACAAGTCTCTGTATGACCTGAAGCAATTAGGGTGCATGTGGTATAATCAACTCAATGAATATTAGTTAATAGAAGGATACAAAAATGATCTAATATGCCCATACGTATTTATGAAAAGATCTGGGAGATAGTTTTCTATAATTGTTGTTTATGTTGATGATATCAATATCATTGAAACTCCTAAAGAGCTTAAAAAGACAACTAATTACTTGAAAAAAGAATTTGAATTGAAAGACTTGGGAAGAACAAAATTATGTATTGGATTACAGATTGAGTACTTGAAAAATGAGATTTTTGTATACCAAGAAACTGACACAAAAAAGATCCTAGAGCATTTTTACATGGATAAATTATATCCATTATATGCTCCAATGGTTGTAAGATCTCTACAAGTAGATAAAGAACCTTTCAGACCTAGAGTAATAGGAAAAGAAGGTGATGAGGAACTACTTGGTCAAGAAATACCATACCTTAGTGCTATTAGAGCACTAATATATCTTGCTAATCACACACGAATTGATACATCATTTGTTGTTAACTTATTAGCAAGATATAGTTTTTCACCATCATGAAGGCATTGGAATAGAGTAAAGCACATTCTTCGTTACATCAGAGGCACTATGAATATAGGATTATTCTACTCAAATGTATCCAAGCATTAACTAGTTGGTTATGCAAATGTTTTATTTTTATCTGATCTACATGACGGTAAATCACATAAAAGTTATCTATTTACATGAGGAGGTGCAATTACTTCACGGCGATCTATGAAACAAATTATATTAGCTACAACATCTAACCATATGGAAATTCTAGTGATACATGAAGCAAGTCAAGATTGGGTATGGTTATTAGTAATACATCACATACGAACCACTTATGGTTTATCTTCAGACAAAATGACCCCAACTGTCCTATGTGAGGATAATGCTACCCCCAACTAAAAGAATGGAACATTAAGGGTGATAGAAATAGACATATTTCACTAAAATTATTTTTCACTTGTGACCTCCAAAAGGATAGTGAAATAAATATCTACCAGATCCATCACAATGAAATATAATAGATTTTTCACCAAGTCATTTCTAGGTACAATCTTTGAAAGACTTGTCAATGGATTGGCCTTCGCGGACTTAGAGATCTCTGCTAATGTTATCAAAAGGGGGAGTCGATACACATTGTACTCCTTTTCCCTTATCTAGGTTTTGTCCTACAAGGTTTTCCTAAAAGATTTTTAATGAGACAGTGCCGAACAATATATTAATGAATGATGTACTCTTGAAGGTCTATAAATAGAGGTCATGTATTATAAGTCCCTTTAGCTAATTCTCATATACCAAGGAGAGTTAGTTAACTCATTAATTATGGGCTAAATTTCCAATTTCATCATTATCTATGATTGGTTCCAAAAGTCAACATGAATAGATTTATTTTGTTTATTGTAATTAATAGGAGTAAAAAAGTATAAAATGCATTTATTATTATGAAAGTGGACTTATAAATAGAACCAAATTTTTTGGTAAAAAATGACTTATAAATAGGACCAGAATGAGAACACATATGGAACCCAAGTGAATGGGAATTGTTTGCCCTTTTGTCTCGAATTTTCTCTTCTCTTGCTTTTTTTTTTTCCCCTCATCCCTGATATCTTTATTTAACCAAAACATGCCGACTCCTAGGACTTTATCCTTCAAAGACTTGGTCAAGCTTGGTATGACGTGTTCAAACTCGTTAAGACAAGATAGGGTGGACCCACTTTCGATCTAATTTGGCACTTTATTGATTTCACTTATACAAATAAACATTTTTATATAAGTTAAACGAGATAAACTTAAGAAAAAAAAATCTCAATTAAATCCAATTGAAATGGTCAAAATTAAAATTAAGTCTATACTTTTAACAAGTTCTGAATGAGGCCTCTAATTCGGGATTTCTAAATATCATTAATAGACCAGAATGCCCTCTATAATTTAAAAGGAAAGTTGAAGGTAGATAAAAAAAAGGAATTTCTAAATTAGGCCTCATCTAACTTAAACTAATTAATAATTATTCAAACCAGCATAACATTGTTATTTTAACTTCAGACGTTTAACAGATTTTTTTTTAAAAAAAAAATATGATCATATATTTATATATTATACCTCTATCAATGATTATACACTTAAATCATTAGGGCAGCATCATGTTCATATTTCAACGGAGCGAAAAATAACTTAAATATATTAAATATTTGAGGCTTTCACATATAATTTCCAACATAACTTCTCAGCTTTAACCAAACTTAATTATTATTTCCTTCACATAAAATAATATAACAATTGTGTGTGGGGGACCCAGAAATAATTTGTAGAATATAAAATTAATAATTAAACTTGAAGATTAAATTCTTGATATGTAGATGGACCGTCAACACATATATAGATAGTTAAAACATGAACAACATTAGATAAACCAGAGAGAGAAGTATATATTTGAATGTCAAATTTTGGAAATTAATGAATGAATAATATGTATGTGTGTACGTATATAATAGAATGATATATAAAATAAAAAGATTGACAATTTATCGAGAAGATAAGCACAAAATCCACTCATTCTATATAAAGTTTCATAATTAAGAAGCATAAAATTTTAGAATTATGCTAAGTATTTTATTTTTTATTACTTCAACTAGTGTAGATCGATGTGTTGTATGAAATATGAAAAAACGAGTAGTATAATTTATAAGTCCCTGTATTGTTAAAATCTTCGTATATTATATATAGATATAAATATATTCATCCATGATCATATTTTTCAAAAAAGAACTCTGTCGAACGTCCGTAATCAAAATAAGAAATGCATACTTATTATTTTGAATAGTTATTAATTAACTTAAGTTAGATGAGGCTTAATTTAGAAATCCCTTTTTTAACTATCTTCTATTTTCCTTTTTAATGACATATGGGCATTTTGGTCTTTTAAAAACATTCAGAAATCCTGATTAAGAATTTATTAAAAATGTAGGTCCGATTATGGCTTTGATCATTTTAGATGAACTCAATTAGGATTTTACCTAAAACTAATGTCACATATTTATCTTATATTGTTTTTGTCATCATATATTTATCTCATACTCCCTCCAATCCTCTTTTTAAGCAATTTTATCTCTCTTGCGGTTGACCTTGTGTGTCTCAAAATTTAAACTATTTTTTTCTTTTCTACCCATATTAAATGTATATCTTTATATTAATTATCTCACACCTAACACTAATTCTCTTTCATTTAATCAATTATTACCCATTCTGTCTCATATTTTCTAATCATCCTCTCTCATATACTCCTTTTTTTCCATTTTATATGAGCTCAAAATTTGATTTGTCTTAATCTTTTTTATAAGATCTTGACAAGAGTTGTATGAATATTTAATGAATTTTTTTTCCTTTTTACTACTCATTGATTATATGTATTGTATTAATTAAAAGATTTGGAGATATTTATATTTACTTTATTTCTCTCTCTTACTTGCCCCTTATAATTAAGAGCATACTTGCAAAACAAAGTTTATTTCAGACATACTTATTATTTTTAACTAATTTTAACTATTTTTTTAAATTGCATAATTCGTTTATTGAGCTTTTTAAAATATGACCGGAGGAAGTATTTTTACTCATTCTCTCTTTTATACTCTTTTCATAAATAGAGGCGTATTTGAAAAGGACATCACATTTTTTTATACATTTATTGTCTTTAACTAATCTTAACCATTAGTTCATTTTGTGCAATTAAAATAATTGTTGCTTAGAAAAAGGAGAGGGGGAATATAACATAAATACAAGTGAAACCAAGTGGGCTCATCACTCATATCTTCTTGGGAGAGTGTAACTCCAAAATTCACTCCCCTCCATTAAATTTGTGCATTGTATCGTTTGCAGGTACTTTGGTCCTAAATCTATTACATCATTGTGTGCATGAATTGAAGATTTTGTAATTAAAAGAGACAGGATATATATGCTATTAATTAAATTAATTAGATTCGCTGGCCAAAAAAAAAAAAAGAAATTAATTAGATTCTCTACACTCATACATTCATTTAGGTATTTAGAATTTATTTTCTTGATCATATATTTACAGAAATTGGAGAAAAAAACATGCATATCTCACCATTAAAAAAGTATCCTCTTCGCCTCTTTAATGAATTTAATTGCACCTAGTACTATTAATTCAGTTTCATTGCACCTAGCACTAATTAAAAATTGTACACGCAAATGTTATTAGTTTGAATAAAACAAATTAATTAATGTCAATTATACACTCCGGTTCTTAATAGAAGATATATTTATCTAATTTGATTAGAGTATGAAAATTAGTTAAATTAGCTTATGTGACATGTATTTATTGGTTTCATTCATACAAATAAGTACTTTTATACATGTTATATGAGATAAATGAAGGGTTAAAATGTGCAATTTTACCAACAAAGTTTTTCCTAGGATTATCTGGCATAAATAAGTTTTGGAATAAGCAAAAATACGAATAAAAAATTTAAAATGGTGCATCTTCACTAAGGCCGTTAAATTCCATCAAATTAAACGTTTGTTAAATTCCTTCTAATCCTTTTTATAAGAGCCCAAAATTTAAATTGTCTTGGTCCTTTGTATAAGAGGTTTACAAGAATTGTTTGAACATTTAATAAGTTTTTTTCATTTTTACCCCTCATTAATATATGTATTATATTAATTAAGAGGTTGGTGATACTTTATATTCCCTTCAGTCCTTTTATAATGAACAACTATCAAAATCACTCAGTTCAAAGTATTAGTTAAAGCAATAAATATATAACATATATACTTTTCTTCCCAATTATACCCTTGTTTAGAAAGAGGGTACATAAGAAATAATAAGTAGAAATTTATTATAGAGATAATGAATGTATATATTTAATAAGGTTAAAAATGGAAAAACCAATTTAAAATTTCAAACAAAAATAATTTGTTTTTTATATTAAGAATCACTCCCATAAGAGAAAATGTTTCTTATAAAAAGGATCGGAGGGAGTGTTTACTTTATTTCTCACTCTTGTCTCTCATAAATATGTGCATACTTGGAAAATCAAAGTTTATTTCAGATATATTTATTATTTTTAACTAATTTTGACTACTTTCTTAAATCATATGATTCGATTATTAAGCTCTCATAAATAAGACAAGAGGGAGTTCTTTTACTCATTTTTTCTCCTATACTCTGTTAATAAATAGGGGCATATTTAGAAAAGACATCACATTTTTTATACATTTATTATTTTTAACTAATGTTAACCATAAGTTCGTTTTACACAATCAGAATAGTTATTGCTTATAAAAAGAACATGAAGGAAAATAACATAAATCACAAGTGAAACCAAGGGAAGAGGATACTCTCATTATCTTCTCATAATCTAATCTACTCCCTTAAATCATGAAATGAATAGTTTATATTTAGTATTTTATAAAATTATTATATGATATTTTATAAATTAAAATTTATTTATTTTTGGAAAAAAGACACTTAAATACCACCTGAACTTCAAAATCTCTAATTGGTTTTGTTGACAATAAGAGTAATGGGATTTTCAATACCGCAAGTGCATGGGTCGCTTCAAATAATAAAGTGATAAGTAAATATCGTTCCCACGAGGATTATGACGAAAGCGAGCTGACTAATGTAACTATATGTTTAATTAGATTGAATGGAATCATTTGAAATTGATCAAGTTAAGCCAAAACATGTTGTTGAGGTAAAAAAAGAAATTTAAAACTATTTTTAGACTAAAAATTTATAAAAGCAAATGATTCTTTGGATTCAAGTGTTAAATGAAACTTAGTATTGTTTATCCCCCTTGTATTTCAAAAGCACTCAATCAAATCTCCTCAATATATGCTACTTAATGAAAGGTTATCCTAGCCAAGGATACTAAATTACCTATAAATGCTCTCTCAAGTCTCCAAATAGGTGTTTAGTTCAATTAATTCATTAATCTCTTAATTAACTAATTAAAACCTGATTTTCATTTCAAATCCTATTTGGCTATGTGACGTTAATGAGTGTATCTCTACCTCATTCACAAAACTATCCATTCGATTCATAAATTTCAAGTTCTCACACGATTAAACTCAAGTTCTACACTTAATCTAGCCCTCTCAAGCATCAATCAAGTGAACCCAACAATCTCATTGTGGCCAATCAATAAGAAGCATTAAGCAAAGAGTAAAATCAGCATAATCTCATCATTAATCACAAATATAAAGGGGAAATGAGTGCTTAATCCATACAAGGGTTCAAAACAATCCTAAGAGAAGAGATACTTAGCTACTCATGTCCAAATGTACAGAAAAACTCAGCATAACAACTGAATAAACCATAGAAAAAGGGAAAAGAGAAGAAAAGAGATGAAACCAAGGTAGAAGTTACAAAATCCCTCTTGGAACCACCACCCAAGCTCCAAAACTCTCTAAAATCCCCTCTCCAAGGAGTCTCCTTTCATGCTTCAACTTTCCCAGGTGTAGAATGTATGATTTCGGCGCCTTTCCCTAGGTTAAATAAGGTTTTTTCGCTTCTGACATCAAAACACGTAGCTGCACTTTTTCAGGACTTGCTACGGCAAGTCTGTCAACTTGCCGTAGCCAGTTACACAAAGAGCCAATTTTTCTTCAGATTCTTCACTTGCTACAGCAAGTTTGTCAACTTGTTGTGGCCAGTTACACAGAGAGCATACGAAGATCACTTGCCACAGCAACTTTGTCAACTTGCTGTAACCAGTTACACAGAGAGCAAATTTCTTGAGAATGTTTACTTGCCACAGCCAGTTGGTCAACTTGCTGAGGCAAGTTGCATTAGCTCCATCTATCTTTGCACTGCTTCACCTCCTTCGCTCTTTCCTTGTTTCTTGGTTTTTGTAGGGCTTTAAAACTTATTTTCATCCTCCTACCAAAGAGAGAGGATTTATAAATCCTCAATTAATTCACAAATATACCAAGAATTTCTTTGATTTTTGCTTTATACTTTGATGTGCACATTTTCTTCTATACACTTCTTTCAATGTACATTTTGAACCCAAAAGTATGGAAAAAGAGAAGAAAATGTGTTGGAATGTTATGAATTTCTAAGAGTCAACACACCCCCAAACTTAAACATTTGTTTGTCCTCAATCAAAAATTTGTATCTTCACTAAATTTCTCAAGTATCAGTTATTGATGCATGAATAAATTTGTCCTTATTAGCTGCTCAAAAAGTTATATCAAATAGGAAACCAAGAAAACATGCAAAGATGAATACTTCATAGATTTAAAACATGCTTTTTAAGAATTTCTAAGTGTGTGTGTGTATGTGAATGGAGTTAACATGTATTCCTTTTGCACTTGCTAAAGTTAAAAGCAACACTTCAAGTCATATATCGATATTCAAATAATCAATTTCATCATTCTCTAATTCATTCCTCTTTTCTTCTAATTCACTCCACTTGACTTAGAAATCAAAGGGACTTTTCAGCTTGTAATGGGGCCAAGGGTTTAGGTCTTAAAAGAAAAGACAAAGAATAATCAATAAATACCTCAAGATAGATGATAACCACTCAAGGGGTTTCTTCCTTTTCTCATTAAACATACTCCCCCAAACTTAAACCAAACTGATCTTTTCCTATCAAGCCGTTTTGTATTTTTTCTCTCTCTCTCTCTCTTTTTTTGTTCATATATATTTTTTTTCTTTCTTTTTTTTTTTACATTTTTGGCTTAATTTCTATACATTGTGAACCCTTTTACTTTTTACACTTCTTTTTCCAATCATTCAAAATTCTACACATCACCACATTCCACAACCCAATCAATTATCATCTATCTCAAAGCAAGGGAATCATGGTTTTTCATATTGGCTAAGGTAGGTAGATGTTAGGTTTTTCAAAAAGAATCACTAATTGGTTTTTCAATTGGGCTCAAAATAAGGGTTCAAAAAAGGAATAACATCAATTTGGTAGGCTTGAAAGGCTCAAACACATTTTATGAAGTGCCCTAATCATTTCTCTAAATCTCATGACATAAATCAAAAGTTTTGAAAAATTCCAAAGATTATTCTGAAATGAAAAATTTGAAACAAAGGCATATAACTCAAATTGCTACAAAATCCTTCGACAAGAACATCCAAAATAAAGTTAACTCCTACAGTTCTTTCTTAGCTTAAAAATTCCTGAATAACATGACTTATCACTACAATGCATCCATCAATGCACATTAAACAAAATTTCCTATCAAATATAAAAGATTGAGCAGCAATTTATATCATTGGATCATCCAAACAACCTTGACATATAACCTAGCAATTTAGTTCTTTTTTTTCACATTCTTCACAAACAAACATTTAAGCATGAGAAATCCCAAACATTCCAAAATTTTCTCTCAAAAAAATTTTCAAAATTTTCACAGTGCACTTATCAAAGTCTCAAAATTCCAAACTTTTCAAAATTTCAGCAAATTCTCACCCCCAAACTTACAACCGACAATATCCTCATTGTCAACTAAAAAGGAGGGAGATAAAAGAGCTAGAACCTGTATAGAATCACATCCACAGAAATAACAAAGAAAATAAGGCACACAGTGGCCTAAGCAAAACCGGTACATGCTTTCACCTGTAACCATCAATAGCCAATAGAAATACTATCATGGTGGAAAGTGATTTGTACAACCTGTCAAGGATCAATGTGGCATACATGATTTTGTCAAAGCATTCACAGCCAAAATGTCAATCACCCCACAAATGAGCCATCAGAGGCTACTAAAACATGGCTAAACATGCAATGAATAAAAAAATGTCTAAAGGACAAGTAGTCATATTAACATTCAGATCAAAACAATCATGTCAATGAACTCCTAAGTCATTAAGTGAAACAAATCCTTACGAATCGCAATAACCATCAGCAGTCACCGTACACAGTCATGCAACAATGGTTGACCAACCATCAGTAGTTGATCAAACAAAAAAAACACAAGCAGATCATGCACAACGCTATACCACAGGAGTCCTAATGTGAACAGAGAAATCCTACATCAAGAAGGCAAAATAACACCAAAATATGAGATAAAGCCAGACAAAACATCAGAATAGCCTCCAGGAACAATAACATCAATCATCATCATCAGAAGGCTCATAGTCTGAGTCTGAATGCTCCATGGGCGCCTTTCTTGAATAGATCTCGTCTCCCACATCTCCTCATCATCACTGCTACTAACCTCAGCATCTGTGCTTCAAATTTCATCGGTGTCACCCTCATCTTGCTGGGCACCATCCTCATTATCTGTCTCCTCCCTACGATAGTACCCATGAGCATTGTCCTTTTTAGCCACAGTAGCAGGGGGTTCATGCACATCAGGGCTCGGTAGTACTAGGACATCCATAGGCAAACCCTAGTGATAAGCTAGGCGAGTAACAAGTGAAGTGAGCTTTCCAATAGCAGTGCACAGGGTGTTCTCTAACTTATCAATTCGACCAGTAAGGGCATCTAGCTGTGAGGCAAGCGTAGAATGAGGTTCTTCATGCCTAGCCCTTTTTGTCTTTCTCAGTTCAGGGTGTTTCTGTGACCCCAGATTGGTATTAGTGAATGGGTGGGTAGGCGCAATGAGGGGATCTTCAGGCAATTCCTTAACATTGGCTTCAAGGAAAAATTTGGTAATGAAGTGAGGGAAAATAAGGCTTTTGTAATGTTTTTCCCGACACTTGTATAGCGTGTTGTACATAATGTTCCCAATATTAATAGGCTGGCTGGTTTTCAACAAGAAGATGAGGAGGGCTAATTTGCTAGAAATAAATGTGAGATGGGTAATGGGCTTGATGTTATTAGCTACCAAATGCAGCCAACATTTAGCCTCTGGCGTGAGATCACATCTAGCAAGATATTTCTTTTGACTAAAGCGAACAAACCATACATCCTCACCCTCAATGACCAGCTCTTTTGCTATAGCTTCATATGGGAATTCATCCTTATTGGAAGTGAATTTTTGACACATATTTATCATCTGAAACCTTGGTAAACTTGTAAAAGTGATTGATGGCATCAGCGTTGATGAGTATATTCTACCCACGCAAGTCAACACGCCCATGATAAATGATGTGCTAAATGTAGTACTGCCTTACAAACTCAACATTCACATTCTCCTTTTCTTCCATAAGTTTCCCTAGCTTTTGGCTAATGGCTTGTTTGTAGAAGACAAATTTTGTTGTCTTCTTGAACTCTCGTTCTTGGTGCAACTTTCTTCCAGTGATCTTGTTTTTAACTCTTCTAAGGTTTCAGAAGGGGGCATACGGGACCTAGTCTTGTGTTTCTTTTCGGCCTTTTTCATGATCTGCACACAAGAGCCGGGCAAGCAAACCAAAACAAAAACCACACTTAATTAACACAGAAAACAGGAGCAAAATAAACTAATTTGTCCTATCCTAACCCTAAAAGAAAAAGAAGAAAAGAACCCCCAAACTTAGGATCTATCTAATTCCATAGCTTTTCAATCAGTATTCCAAGCCTAACCTTACTCCTTACTACCTTCAAAATTCAACCAGAGTTAATCACAATGAAAATTGCATACAGTGAAGGCTCAGCTGATTTAGCCATTACATTGTGGCCATTCAAAAAAAAACATTTACTTCTATTTACAATGAATGATAGGTCCAAAAACACAAGGATGCACTTCCATTTACACTTCAGTATGTAAAGGATTATTTTCATGTTTGACAAATTTCTGTGCATCTTTTTAAACCCAAATCATCAGCACATAGATTCCAAAACTTCAAAAATTCAGCAGTATGGAAGTATTGAATTAACAAATCCTGTTTAGCACAATGTAACAACTTGAACCAGCAAAGTCAGAACCTATTTTAGCAAGCCATGATCAGCAATTGTGATTCTCTACTCCTCAAATGCAGTTTGCACTTCAGTCGTAAGTTCTAGGAGAGGAAGAATTTCCAACTAGCTAAGATATGAAGGCAAATCAGAAGAGTTTGGAAAACAGTTTGTATGTGAAAGAAACCTCTGGAGGTGATATCATGTTAAGAAGAAGTTGTGAAACCTATAGAATTCAAACAAAATACCACCTATAAAAACAGAAGCTCCCAAGTACATTCACAGAGCAGAATGCAAAAGATGATTTATACACTTTAAAACTCATTTTATTGCAACTTAAAAATGGAAATGCAATTTCCAGAGCTTTTAATTTCTCTCCACATGCTTCAGTGTTCAAATTAGACAATCATGCTTAGCTATACTAGGAAATGAAGATATCAAATGAATTATTTCTAGTACTATTAAACAAGCAATCATCAATAATTGCTAGCATGATGATCTTAGAGTAATGCTCATTACCAAAATTCCAATTCCAATAACATGCATTCAAAGTCCACAAAGAACAATAAAGCTAATGACATTCCTTAACTACAAAATGGCTAAGTCCAATGCTTCATCTGTTCAAGCCTAAGGTAGATCACTTCCTAAAATTAGTCAAGGCGCTTGGTGCCTCTGTGTCTAAACTACTCAAAACAAAATTGATTAAGAAGAGAGAAAGAACAAATACCTCAAAGCAAAAATGAGATAGAACAAAGGTGGAAGCACAGAACTAAACACCAAAACTCAGCAAAAATGAAGAGGAAAGACACGGAGGATGTGGGAGCGACTGAGGATGAATTATCAGTGTTGAAAATGGGAAAGTGACGGATCTATGTCACTCAACTGAAACTACTTTCAGATCGGTGTGACGGTAGGAGGAGATGCGATATGACCGATGGTGAGCTGCGACAAGGTAGGGATCGATGAAGGAAGAAGAAGACGGTGGGAGAGGGAGCGATGAAGAAAAGGAAGAAATAAGTGGTTTGAATGGTGGAAGAGGAGTTGTGGAAGGGAGACTAAGATCTGGGACAGAGATGCTAGGAACTTTGTGACGGAGCTTCGGTGGGGTGTGGATCGATGGAGGAGGAGGAATGGTGGCGGATCTGTGATTGAGAGAAAGAGATATATGGGTGATGGTGAGCTTAGGGTCGGAGGTGATGGTTGGAGGTGCTGTGAATGACGATGGAGTTGAGGGAAAGATGAGAAAGCTGAGGGTCGATGGATAGTGATAGAGCTGAGGATCGAGTGAGCTGAGTGTTGGTGAGCTGTAGGTAGATCTAGGGTTTAAGGGTGAGCTGAAGGTGTAGAGAGTGAGCTGAGCGTTTGGATTAGCTATGAGTACTAGAGAGGAAGCTGTGAGTAATGGAGGCTTTGGCGAATTTACAAAAGAGGAGGGAAGTTGGGAATTTCAAAAATGGATTAGGTCCACATGTAGGGTAGGTTCATAAGGATAATTTAGGAATAAAAAGAAAGAATAGGGACAATAAGGGATGGCTCTATTATTATTATTATTATTATTTTATTATTATTTTAACTTTTAATTTTTAATTTTTTTTATATATTGAAGATACAACTGGCCGTGGCAAGTTTTAACACTTGCTGTGGCCAGTCTAACAGAGAAAGGCCCAGTAGAATGTTGGAACACTGGCTACGGCAAGTTTCAAAACTTGTCGCGGCCAGTCTGACAGAGACAAACGCTAGAACACTAGCTATGGCAAGTATAGAAAACCTGCCGTAGTCAGTCACACAGAGAGCAAATTTACCTATAAAACAGCTAACTTGCCATGGCAAGTTATCACACTAGCCGTGGCAAGTTTTACTGTCATGTGACAGTAAAACTTTGCACAAACCAAACATTCCCAAATCACCTCAAACCACCAAAGATGCTACCAAACATTCCCATATCACCTTAAAACCATCAATCATGCTCTGGACTAGTTTTTAAGAGAAAAATGAACTCTTAGCAAGACTTTAGACCATCCAAGACAACAAAGCACAAATATAAGCACATGCATGGAGAATGTCACAACTTATCACTTTCAATACTCAAAGTACATCAAATAATGGTCACAAGTGAATTTCATGATAAAGAATCAACCAAATGATCACAGTAACACCAGTATTACTCCAAGTTAACCAATATCATAAATGCACTCAAAAATCACATATATGAGCTTAGAGTCAAATAAACTTCCCTGAAATGCATTCCCTTGTAACTTATAAATTCCTCCTCTCTCATTAACATTCCTATGAGCTTCAAAAGGCAAGTTCCAAGATTGGGGTACCTTTCCTTCTTACAAAACACAAAGATCAAACATAAATCTACCAACAACATACCAAATATAGAAAAATGACAAAAGTAAGTTTAGAACTTGGGTTGCCTCCCAAGAAGCGCTTAGTTTATAGTCTTTAGCCTGACTCTTCATATTGGTCATTCTTCATTAGATAGGTGGATAGTAGACACCAGCCTATCCACATCTCCTCCCCAATAATGCTTCAACCGTTGACCATTGACTTTGAATTGCTCCCCATCTTGGCCTTCCAGCTCCACAATACCTTTGTCAAAGACTTGGATCATAATGAAAGGTCTAGACTATCTAGACTTCAACTTTCCCGAAAAGATGTTCAACTTAGAGTTATAGAAGAGCACTAGTTGACCCGGCTCAAAAGACTTCGAGATAATCTTCTTGTCATGCCACCACTTTGTTTTCTCCTTGCAAAGCCTAAAACTTTCATAAGCATGAAAATGAAATTCTTCAAGCTCATTAAGCTGCAAAAACCTTTTGTCACCCATTTCTTTCTCATCAAAATTCAACTTTTTAATAGCCCAATAGGTATTGTGTTCCAACTCTACAGGAAGATGACAAGCTTTCCCAAAAACCAACTAGTAGGGAGACATACCAATAGGTGTCTTATAAGCGGTACGATAGGCCCATAATGCATCATCTAACTTCATAGACCAATCCTTTCGAGTGATACCCACAATTTTCTCAAGGATTTTCTTGATTTCTCTATTGAAAATTTTAGCTTGACCATTTGTTCGAGGATGGTAGGCTAAAGACACCTTGTGTTTAACTCAATATTTCTTCAAAAGAGTTTTAAATTGATGGTTGTAAAAGTAAGTGCCACCATCACTTATAATAGCCCTTGGAGCACCAAAGCGAGTGAAAATGTGCTTTTTTCATGAATTTGACCACTACTTTAGCATCGTTTGTTGGAGAAGCAATGGCCTCAACCTATTTAGACATATAATCCACCGCTATAAGGATGTATTGATTGTTGAAGGACTTGGGAAACGGTCCCATGAAGTCAATCCCTCACACATCAAATAATTCCACTTCTAACATGTTGTTGAGTGGCATTTCATTCCTCCTAGAGATATTACCAACCCTTTGACACCAGTCACAAGTTAGAGTAAATTCATAACCATCCTTGAATAAGGATGGCTAGAAAAACCTAGATTTTAAGACTTTTGCAGCCGTCTTGTTACCTCCAAAGTGGCCTCCATATTCAGAGGAATGGCAACACTTCAATACATCTTGTTGCTCACCTTCTAGAACACATCTTCTAATCAATTGATCAGCACAATAGTGAAATAGAAAGGGTTCTTCCCAATGATAGAACTTGACATCATGTAAGAACTTCTTCCATTGGTGATAGCTCAAGTCCTCAGAAATGATTCCACTCACAAGGTAATTTACTATGTTGGCATACCAAAGAGTTTCAGAATGACTCAGTAAAAAGAGTTGTTCGTCTGGAAAAGTTTCATGAATGGGAAGATCTCCATCATGTTGAACTTCAGTACTCAACCTAGACAAGTGGTCGGCAACCTGATTTTCGGAGCCTTTTCTATCCACAATCTCAAGATCAAATTCTTGTAAGAGCAAAACCCATTGAATCAACCTTGCTTTAGAGTCCTTCTTACTAAAGAAGTACCGTAGTGTAGAATGGTCAGTATGAACAACCACTTTGGCACCAATCAAGTAAGGCTGGAATTTAGCAAATGCAAACACTACAACCAAAAGCTCTTTCTCATTGGTAGTGTAATTTTATTGAACATCATCTAGTGTCTTGCTCGCGTAGTAAATAGGATGGAAGACTTTATCCTTTTTATGCCCAAGTACAGCTCCTACGGCATAATCGCTAGCATCACACATCACTATAAAGGGCAAACTCTAATCCGGAGCCATAATGATAGGAGCTGTTACAAATCTTCTTTTCAACTCTTCAAATGCTTTCAAGCATGCATCATCAAACTTGAAGCCAGTATCCTTCTCAAGTAAAACACAGAGCGGCTTAATAATTTTGGAAAAATCCTTTATGAACCTTTGATAGAATCCAGCATGGCCCAAAAAGCTTCTCACACCTTTACATTGGTAGGTGGAGGAAGTTATTCAATCACCTTTATCTTTGCTTGGTCAACTTCTAAACTATTTTTGGAGACACGATAGCCTAACACAATGCCTTCCTGCACCATAAAATGGCATTTCTCCTAATTGAGCACAAGATTAGTGTCTTCACACCACTTCAAGACTCGAGCTAAGTTGGCTAAGCACTATTCATATGAATCACCAAACACAGTGAAGTCATCCATAAACACTTCCATGGTATGCTCAATCATATCCGCAAAAATAGCCATTATACACCATTGGAATGTAACCGGTGTATTGCAAAGGCTAAAGGGCATGCCCTTGAAAGTGAAGGTACCATATGGGCATGTAAATATAGTCTTCTCTTGGTCTTCAGGAGCAATTGCTATTTGGTTGTACCCCGAATAACCATCAAGAAAGAAAAAGAATTCCCTTCCAGCTAGTTTGTCCAACATTTGATTAATGAAAGGCAATGGAAAGTAGTCTTTGCGAGTAGCCATATTGAGCTTACGGTAATCCATGTAAACTTTCCACCCGGTCATAGTGCGAGTGGGAATGAGTTTGTTGTGGGTGTTAACCACTACAGCCATACCGCCCTTTTTGGGGACGCATTGGACTGGGATCACCCAAGAACTATCAAAAATAGGATATACAATGCCAGCATCGAGCCATTTAAGAAGCTCCTTCTTCACTACCTCCTTCATAATGGGCTTGAGTCTTCGTTGATGTTCAATGGAAGGCTTATGATTTTCTTCCAAAAAGATCTTGTGCATGCACATAGAGGGGCTAATGCCCTTGATATCAGCAATTGTCCACCCAATAGCCCTTTTATAAGCTTTTAATACTTCAACTAATTGCTCCTCTTGTTGAATAGTGAGATCTGAAGCAATAATCACCGGAAGAGTGTTGTTGAAACCCAAATAAGCATATTGCAAATGAGATGGCAATGCCTTCAGCTCAAGTGAAGGTGGTTCCTCTAAAGAAGATTTCAACTTTGGTCTATCAGTTGAACCCAAATCAAGTGACTCAAATGGTATCCTTCTTTTAGAATAAGAAGTAGTTGCATCCATAATAGCCTTGCATTCCACTACATCCAAACCCTCAGAATCAATATCAAGAAGAGTGGCTTCAAGTGGATCTTCAATCATAGAGGTCTCAAATTCTTCTTGTGTAAAAAGACCAATCATATCAAGAAAGAAACAATCTTTATGCACATGAGGGGTCTTCATCAATTGATTCATGTTAAAGGTAACTTGCCCATCAGCCACCCTCAAAGTCAACTCACCTTTTTCCACATCTATCAAAGTTCTAGCTGTAGCTAAAAATGGCCTTCCTAGCAGCAAAGGCATTTCTCTATCCGGATCAAAGTCAAGTACAATAAAATCAGCCAAAAATATAAACTTATCAACCTTGACTAATACATCTTCAATAATCCCTTTAGGATAAGACAAGCTTCTATTAGCCAATTGTAAAGTAATGGTGGTAGGTTTAGCATCACCTAATCCCAACTTGTTGAAAATAGATAAAGGCATAAGATTGACACTTGAACCAAGATCACATAGACCATTCCCTAAGAATTTACCTCCAACATGACAAGGTATAGAGAAGCTCCTAGGATCCTTCAACTTAGGTGGAAGTTGCTTGATAACATCAGTGAAGCTTTTGGTGATGGCCACCATCTCAAACTCATTAAACCTTCTTTTCTTTAAGAGAACATCTTTCATGAACTTGGCATATTTGGGCATTTGCTCTAAGGCTTCCACAAATGGAATGTTGACATGCAACTGCTTGAACATCTCAATAAACTTCTTGAATTGCCCATCTTCTTGATGTTTCTTGAGCCTTTATGGAAAAAGGGGTATGGGACATATCGTGGAGGAGAAGTATTGGTCTTTCTCTTTTTCTCTTCCATATTGTCAGGAGCAATGGGCTTGCTTGACACCACATCATCTAGAGTCACTTCAGTTTGCTTCCTCTTCTTGTTTTCCTCTTCTTCGACTACAATCTCTTTAACAACCTCTTCATCAAGGTTAAGATCTTCCACAACATGATCCTTTGGCTTTGTTGTAGCCTTACCCATACTTGGGACATCGGGTAAAGTCTTGCCGCTTTGGAGAGTAAGAGCCTTGCATTCTTCTTTACCCTCTCGCTTAGGATTGGGAATAGTATTACTTGGAAGACCATTTCTTGGTTGAGTGCTCAAGTGGGAAGCAATTTGGCCCATTTGTATCTCAAGGTTCTTGATTGTCGTGTCATAAAGAGAAATTGTGCCAACTAGGCCTTCTTGACCTTTGATAAGTTGCTTCAAGAGTTTATTTGTCTTAAAATCACCTTCTTGTGGCTTTTGTGGTTGCTCAAAGCCTGGTGGACGCATTGGCTTACTTGTAGAGGCATAGTAATTAAGTGGATTCTCACTAGCACCATTCCTCCAAGATAAGTTGGGATGATCCCTCATACCCTTGTTGTCAGTATTAGAGTAAGGGTTGCTACGTGGATACCTTTGATTATTGTTCAAATAACTCACAGACTTCATAGTATGATAACATTCTTTATAGGAGTGGGCTTCTCCACATATTTCACAAGAAAGACTTGGAGCTTGGATAGCGTTCACATTCTTGGAGGAGTTTTTCTCCATTCTCAGTTCAAGTTGATCAAACCTCTTGGCAATTACTTCAAGTTAAGCGGCAATTTCTTTAGACACATTTGAACTACTTGAAGGACTTGGGTCCTTATATGTTCTATAGCTAGAACGTGATTTTTCATATTGTTACAAAGAACTAGAAGCAATGTCCTCATACAACTGTGATATATCACAAACTCTCATCTTGCCAATTCCACCATTAGAGGCATTGTTAAGCATATTTGAAGTAGGCATATCCAATCCAACCGCAAAGACTTCGAGCAAACATAGGTCTTCTGTTCATGGTTGGGGCAACTATGCCATAGCTCCTTGAATCTCTCCCATGCTTCATGAAAAAGTTCTCCAAGTTGTTGTTGAAAACCCAAGAGTTAAGCTCTTTGAACTGCCCGTCTACCCCTTAGAATGAACCTTGCCTTGAATTTAGATGCCATTTCATCCCAAGTAGTGATGGAGTTAGGAGGTAGAGCGGAAAGCCAAACTCTTGCCTTCTTGTCAAGTGATAGAGGGAAGAGTCGCAATATGAGCGCATCCGAAGTTACTCCTTGAAACTTGAAGTTCTCACACACTTGTACAAAGCATGTCAAATGGTCAGTAGAGTCTTCATTCTGAGTTCCCAAAAACAAGCCAATCATTTGGAGCATTTGAAGCATAATAAGCTTCAACTCAAAATTCCGAGCTTGAATAGCAGGAAACTGGATGCTAAATTGATAGGTGGAGTTTTCTTGCTCCATGTACTCATCCAAAGTGTGCTTCAAGTCATCATCATTAGGATTAGCCATATTGTAAAATGGATGAGGAAGAGGTGGTGGTCTCAGTTGCTCTTGTACTGGCAAAGGTTCAGGTCCTTGGATAGGTTGCACTTGAGGTGGAGTCTCCAGTTCAATTTTGAAGTCTTCAGAAAAATATTCTTCAACAACACCGTCAAGAACGATCTCCAAATCAGTTTAAATACAGAACAAGAGTACCTACAATTCAAAAATTCCCACAGCGAGTATCAAACTTATCAACAAATAAGACTAAAACTAATAAAAACAAGAAAAAGAGCTATAGTTATAACTATACTTAAAAACAAAGCAAATTAAGTGAAACAAAAGAGGACGAGAATTCAAGCGTAATCACGCACACAATTACACTAATTAACTCAAAAGACTTTAGTCAATAGTCCCCGACAATGGCGTCAAAAACTTGTTCGCTACCGCAAGTGCATGGGTCGCTTCAAGTAATAAAGTGATAAGTAAAGATCGTTCCCACGAGGACTATGATAAAAGTGAGCTAACTAATGTAACCATATGTTTAATTAGGTTGAATGGAATCATTTGAAATTGATCAAGTTAAGCCAAAACATGTTGTTGAGGTAAAAAAAGAAATTTAAAACTATTTTTAGACTAAAAATTTATAAAAGCAAATAATTCTTTGGATTCAAGTGTTAAATGAAACTTAGGATTGTTTATTCTCCTTGTATTTCAAAAGCACTCAATCAAATCCCCCCAATATATGCCACTTAATGAAAGGTTATACTAGCCAAGGATACTAAATTACCTATAAGTGCTCTCTCAAGTCTCCAAATAGGTGTTTAGTTTAATTAATTCATTAATCTCTTAATTAACTAATTAAACCCTGATTTTCATTTCAAATCCTATTTGGCTATGTGACGTTAATGAGTGTATCTCTACCTCATTCACAAAACTATCCATTCGATTCATAAATTTCAAGTTCTCACACGATTAAACTCAAGTTCTACACTCAATTTAGCCCTCTCAAGCATCAATCAAGTGAACCCAACAATCTCATTGGTGGCCAATCAATAAAAAGCATTAAGCAAAGAGTAAAATCAGCATAATCTCATCATTAATCACAAATATAAAGGGGAAATGAGTGCTTAATCCATACAAGGGTTCACAACAATCCTAAGAGAAGAGATACTTAGCTACTCATGTCCAAATGTACAGAAAAACTCAGCATAACAACTGAATAAACCATAGAAAAAGGGAAAAGAGAAGAAAAGAGATGAAACCAAGGTAGAAGTTACAAAATCCCTCTTGGAACCACCACCCAAGCTCCAAAACTCTCTAAAATCCCCTCTCCAAGGAGTCTCCTTTCATGCTTCAGCTTTCCAAGGTGTAGAATGTATGATTTCGGCGCCTTTCCCTAGGTTAAATAAGGTTTTTTCGCTTCTGACATCAAAACACGCAGCTGCACTTTTTCAGGACTTGCTACGGCAAGTCTGTCAACTTGCCATAGCCAGTTACACAGAGAGCCAATTTTTCTTCAGATTCTTCACTTGCTACAGCAAGTTTGTCAACTTGCTGTGGCCAGTTACACATAAAGCATACGAAGATCACTTGCCACAGCAACTTTGTCAACTTGCTGTAGCCAGTTACACAGAGAGCAAATTTCTTGAGAATGTTTACTTGCCACAGCCAGTTGGTCAACTTGCTGAGGCAAGTTGCATAAGCTCCTTCTATCTTTGCACTGCTTCACCTCCTTCACTCTTTCCTTGTTTCTTGGTTTTTGTAGGGCTTTAAAACTTGTCTTCATCCTCCTACCAAAGAGAGAGGATTTATAAATTCTCAATTAATTCACAAATATACCAAGAATTTCTTTGATTTTTGCTTTATACTTTGATATGCACATTTTCTTCTATACACTTCTTTCAATGTACATTTTGAACCCAAAAGTATGGAAAAAGAGAAGAAAATGTGTTGGAATGTTATGAATTTCTAGGAGTCAACATGGGATTGACAAAAAGAGTATAGTAATTGACAACTCAGGTTTTTGGGAAATAACTAATTAGGGATTTTGAAGTTCAAGTGGTATTTATTTATCTTTTTCCCTTTATTTTTTTGAATTGCAATTCAGAAAGGTATATATTATATTTTAAGAGTTTAAATTTACTTATTTATGTTTATAGAAAAAATTTTATAAAAGATTCCAAACTATTTGTTGTTTTACTCTAACAGTAGATATAAAATTATGAGAAGAAAATGAGAAAAAGGATAATGAGATAAACCCAACCCGAAATCAATCGGTCTCATCAGTCATATCTTACCAAGCGGACTCATCACTCATTTCTTCCTGGGAACATGTACCTCCAAAATTCACTCCCTCCATTAAATTTGTACATTGTATCATTTGCAAGTACATTGGTCATTACATCATTACATGCATGAATTGAAGATTTTGTAATTAAAACTTAAAATAGACAGGAAATATATGCTATTAATTAAATTAATTAGATTCTCTCTACTCATACATTCATTCATGAATTTGGAATTTATTTTCTTAATTACTCCATCTGGTCCTTTTTATAAAAGCTCAAAATTTGAATTGCTTTGGTCCTTTTTATAAAAGCCCAACAAGATTTGTCTGAATATTTAATAAATTTTTTTTTCTATTTTTGCCCTGCATTAATTATATAAATTGCATTAATTAAAAGATTATTGATACTTATATTTACTCTATCTTTCTTTCTTACTTGCCCTCATAAATAAGGGCATATTTGGGAAAAAGATTTGTTTAAGACACATTTGTTTTTAACTAATTTTAATTCAGTTTCATTGCACCTAGCTATAATTGATAACTGTACACACAAATGTTAGTTTGTATAAAACAAATTAATTAATGCTAGTTATATACTTCTTCAGTTCTTAATATAAGATATATTTACCTAATTTGATTAGATTAAGGAAGCTAGTTAAATTAGTTAATGTGACATGTATTGTCTAGAACACCCTAGTCATCTTCCTTAATTCCTCAGTTCTTCTCCTCCTTGATTATTGTTGAAGAAACATTAATAAATGGTAAATTATGAAAATATTAACAAATATGTCATCCTTGATTATTGCTGAAGAAGCATCAATAAAGGGCAAATTATGAAAATATTGACAAATATGAAAATTATGTCTTATATTTAAGGCAAGATCAATTTTCTAAATATATCTTATATTAATAATAGGATAGAATATATTTTTCCATAGGAGGACCATGAGTGTATATAAAGGACTCATTAGCCTATGCAAAACACACACCACTAAACCTTCTATTGCAGAACAAAAGCTTAGAGAGATGGCAACAATGGTGGAGACAACAAACCATGAGAACGGAGTGAAGCTGGCAACGGAGAATGGCCACTCGACGGAGGCGAAGAGGGAGTTTCTGAACGAGCCATTCATAGACCTAGCTGAGTTCATGAACGGCGATGAAAAAACCAGGGCTAGGGCCTGCGAGCTGGTGAGGGACGCGTGCATTAAGCACGGCTTATTCCAAGTAACCAACCATGGCGTCGACCCTGTTCTCATCCGAGAAGCTTATGAAGAGATTGATTCCATCTTCGGAATGTCTTATGAGAAGAAGATGATCGCTGCGAGGAAGCGTGGTGCTGTGAAGGGCTATTTAGGGACGTTCGATGATAATTTTTCATCCACGGTTCCATTTAAGGAGATTTACTCTCTTCATTATAGCAACGTTGGATCCAACACTCAGGTCATTGACCATCTCAAGACTGCCTACGGAGATCTCCTCCCTGAACGCACTGGGTACGTAATTAAGCTTCCCATATACTAATTTCGATCTCATTTGTAGTTTTATATCGTTGGTCATTTTTATCCATATAGTTTTATGAGGACTTAATTTAACTTTAAGAATAAAGATCAGAACCAAAACTCATTAAATATTTGGATCCGTGTTAAACCAAACCAAATATTTTGAAATTATAGAGATCAAAACCAACAATTTAAAATTACAAGTATTAAAAATTTTGATTAAAATATAATAACTAAAAATGATACTAACCTTCATATACTTTTTTCCCTGCATCTTTCATTTCATTCAGTTTTTCCTTTTTTTATTGCTCATAATCTTCATTCTTTTGGTATATATATATTTTTTCATGTTTCGGATTTTTTTCTTGTTTTCCCTTGTTTTTATCCTTTTTTTTTTTTGTGGTCCCAAATTGAATACTTCTCGGTACTATATTATATTTTAAGTAAGATATATATGTGTGCATATATATATGATGTTTATCTTTCTATTAAAATAACTTAAACTATTTTGATACCTTAAACACTTTATATCTTCAATTCCTTCCCTAGTACATAGATAGGGACTTTGTTTTTCATATACTATAATAACATTGTACACAGGAAGGTGTATGAGAAGTACTGTGAAGAGATGACGAAGCTGTGTGCGGTGGTAATGGAGGTGATTGCAATGAGCTTGGGAGTGGACCGATCACACTTCAAGGAATATTTCAAAGACGGTGGGGGCATAGTGAGATGCAGCTTATACCGACCATGCGACAACTCAAACCTGTCCATAGCCAAAGGTCCTCACAGTGACCCAGTCTGCATCACCATCCTTCACCAAGATCAAGATGGCGGCCTTGAAGTCCTCATGGATGGCAAGTGGCTCGTCTGTGAACGCCGCCCTGAGGCCTTCGTCGTCAACCTCGGCGACACTTTTCAGGTAGCATGCACACCAACGGACGCGTTAAATGTTGTCATCATCTTGATGTTCATACCATGCTCATCGCCAATCTAGATCATCTAGTTTGATTTTGAATGGTTCAGATTTAATTTAATTTAAATTTTATATTTTAAATAACTTTTTATTTTATTATGTGCAAAATTTAAAATAAGATACTCTTATAATTACCCGTTTTCAAAACAATAAGTTTATTATTTTAAAAAAATCACCTATTAAAATTTTTAAATTTGAACTGTGAACCATCTTGTAATGTCTCATTGCAATGATTAGCACTCTCAGCGATGAGCGCGGTGCTCATTGCTGTGATGAGCACAGAATGAGAACCAGTAGTCTTGAGAATAGGTTTTTTGACTGACGTCAATATAGTATTTTGCACTAATGTTCTTATACGTGTTATATGTGTGTGCGACGTATCAGGCATTGTCGAATGGGAAGTACAGAGGCTGTGTGCATAGGGCAATGGTGCTGAAGGAGCATGAGAGGAGATCATTGGCTTACTTTGTCGTTCCGAATAGGGACAAGACCGTGAAACCACCTGAGATGATCTTTGGGAAGAAAGAGGAGAGGAAGTATCCTGATTTCCAATGGTCTGATATGTTCACCTTCACCCAAATCTATTATACAGCTGATACTGAGACTCTTAAGCGCTTCATTGAATGGCTTCCCAACAAGGATTCTGTTCCTACTGCTGAAGATGCTTAGTTATTAAGCTATGGCTGATCTTCCTATAAATCAATAATAATTGTGTCGTACTTGGTTTTAATGAATAATCCAAGTTACTTATGCTGTACTTCTTGTTGTCAGCTTGGAGCTATCTTATGTTCCTGTTTGTGTCTCTTACTTGACTGTCTTCTTGCTACACACCTGCACAGTACAGGGGTGATAGGTAAGAGTTATATAATAATGAATAATATTTTATGTTCTATTGTGTGAGGATAATATTTATGTTTATAGATGTTAAGCTAAATACTAGATTTAGCATGCGCTTTTACTGACATATAAGAAAAGAAGTAAAGCTCATTTTGTTCTGAAAGTAAAAGATCTGGAACAAGAGATAAGAGATAGAGTAGAGAAAATTCAAGAGAGAAGAGGGAAGCAATTCTTAGTCGGTTGTATTTCTTATGCATTACAATGCTTTGTACATGGCCTCTATTTATAGGCCACCAAGAGTCACCACTAAGAGCCATATAAAATGAATAGTACAACTAATATAGAACGAATGTACACTATGTAATATCCCGAATTTTTGGATCGGAGGCTTGGGAATAAGCCTGAATTAAGTGGACTGCTAAGCCCCGATTTAGCAAATATCCCAAATCTATTCCCTAATGTTTCTTATATCTTTGGGGTATTGAGAAAGTACAATGGTGAATTTTGAAGAATATGATTATGCTTTAAGTGAAATTTTCTGTGAGGTAGTGAGTTTGTCATCTGATTTTGTATTATCAAATGATGTGTAAAAATTATGACATTTTACAGGGTGAAAGTAGACATCCCGAGCTTTAATTTGATAAGTCATATGAATCATTTGAAGTTATATGCAAAAAGTTATAAGTTTTTGAAGTCAGCCTAAAAAAACTGTGACGTTTCTGGAACAACATGTAAGGATTAAAAATCTGGGAAGGATGTTATTCCAATTGGAAAGATCCTATATTTTTCCTTGAAACTAGACTCCGTAAGTGTTCCATAGCCTTTAGAATCACTTCAATTTGATTTTTCTAGAATTAGTTATGCGTTTTCAAAGTTTGGGTAGAAATCTACCAGAATTTTGTAAAAATCCAAAATTGGGAAAATGAATTAATTAAATTGGGATATATTATTAAAACATTTCATCTCCTTCCTCTAGCTCAAAACTGACATGCTTCAGCCCTAAGAGAGAGGAGGTGGAGAATTTTTAGAGAGAGAGAGAAGGGGGAGAAAAAACTTACAAAGGTAAGTGATTTCTTCAGTAAATCGGTTCCTAATGCGTATAACTCCATTCCTAAGCTTCCTTTTCATATGATCTAAGGTTTGGAAGCTCAAATTTGGATGTTGAGCACCTAGGGTTTTCAACCAAGTCAAGGAAAAGCAAGTAGGAGCTTGAGGTAACTTCCAAATCTTCGTATATTAACTATTTTGGCTGCTGTGGGCAATTTAATGGGTGAAATTTCATCGGATTGCCATTAGTTTTAAATTTTGGATATTGAGTTGCCTAAAGGTTATGCTGCTCAATTTTGGTTCAAATGGTAGTTATAACCTAATGGAATAGTCAATAAAGTGGTTAGGAATATAAAGGAACGCGTTTACGGAGCTGAAATCGCAAAACCTCAATTTTTCCCAGAGAACCTATATATTTTGTCCAAGTCTATAAATGGGCCTTAGAGTTAGATTTTCAATGATTTGATGGATCCATTGAGTTCCAAAGGGAATATTAGGTGGGGTTACAGTTGGTCACTTTTTCGAAAAAGGCCAAAAAAGCATAATTACGAAAACACCCCCGAAACCCTTAAAGCAGGGCTGCTAAGGGCAACTTTTTCCTTTGGCAGTAAATTTGGTAATTCCGAGTCCATAGATGGATTCCTTGGGTGGAAATATGTTAGGATAGCTTAGGTTAGAATTTCTGAAAAAATGTGCAACTGGACCGGGTACAGCGAGGTCGGGCCAATGCCCGGGGGTATTTTAGTAATTTTTCAATATAGACTCATATAATCCCCAGAAACACTACAGAAGTGACTAAACGATACATTTGGCATTGTAGGATCGAATATGGAGTCCGAGCTGTTTGCACGCAAATTGAGGCACACGGTTCAAGGTGGAAAAGGTTTAAGGTAGGGAACTTACCTCTCCTGCATATATTCAATATTTGTGCTAGTACATTAATGCATGTTATTGCTTTGCGTGATTATGTGAAACATATATGAACGATTGAAGCTCTATTTCGATTTTATGCTATGGCCATAAGTATGTTGTTTGAAACATTAAGCATGCAAATATGTCATTGTGTGAGCATGAGTTATGTAATGCAAGCATGTCATGCATTAAGCATTTATCTTGCATGCATATTGGTACTGTTTTCCGACTGAGATTCTCTTGAATCTCACCCTCCCCTACAAACAATTTAGACAAGAGGAGATAGAAGGTATGCTAAGAACAAAGAAGAGAACCGTACGAGGGAAATGCAATGGTGGAACGAAGATGAAAAGATGTCTCCATTTCACTAGGACTGGTTTAGATACCCTAGAGCCTTGTGCGGCTACAAGGTTTGTAATTATTATGTACAAACCCTTATAGGAAATTTTTGTAATTATGCATATATTATTAGTATATTTATGATATTCCTATGTTGCCCACCGAATCGCATATCATTTTCCATGAATACTCTGGTAAAGGTGAAATTAAAATAAGAGCGTGACATTTTGGTATCAAAGCAAGGATTCTGGCCACAGAATTGTCTGCTCAGAGTAAGTGCTGTGGTTATGGCAACAGGATAGTATACTGATATACTTGATTACACAATGGTAAGAATAGGGAAGTAAATTACTTCGGCTAGTTCACAAGCCTTCGAAAGAAACAAACACACCTCAGGGAAATAGTGGAATACCCAGAAGGCAGTACATGTTACCATACCAGTGAGAGGATGGTACAAGGATGACATAGACACTGAAGGAGCGAATCCAAGTAAGGCCAAAGTGTGGAGCCTCATCCTAAAACAGAATCACCAGTTGGCTGAACAGTGACCAGCCATAGTTGTGGGTAGTTAAGTGACAGGCAGATAAGCCACAAACTGACAAGACAGAGACAAATCTGGGTTTCATTACCAATGCTAGAGTTGAAGCGGTATACGTGATGCGTGGTTTAGGCTGGGCCAATTAATCTTAGGTTGAGAAATTAAATCTATATGGTTTCTAAATGTTTACCTTCAAGATAAATAAAAGTTATATATGGCTTCCGGCCAGACAATAAGAAAAAAGATGAAAAGGTATATGACTTTTGGTCATATAATAGGGAAGGAGTATGGCTTCTGGCCATATTATATCAAAATAAGAAATCAAAGCGATATGACTTCTAGTCATATAATTTCATAACATTAAATTAGAGGTATATGGCTCTAGCCATACTAAAATAATAACATCAATAATAAATAAGAACTTGTAAAGGAGATTAAAATAAGATATAAAAGCAATAATAATCTCCAATATTAACTATAAAAACCGCTGTCTAAAATAATCAATAAAAAGATCTCTTTAATTCCATATAGCGGTTCAGATAAGATAAATTAAATACACATATGATGAAAGAAGGTAGAGAAGGTTGTTAAAGCAGCAATGAGAGAAACATACCTTCTTTAGAGCCCTCATGCCGATAGCGTACGTGTTGTGAAAATAAAAGTTCTAGGACAAGAGATAAGAGATAGAAGAGAAAATTCAAAAGAGGAGGGAGTAATTCTCATTTAACTTATATTTCTTGTACATTACAATGTTTGTATATGGTCTCTATTTATCGGCCTTCAAGAATCATCACCATGAGTCCCTACCAAGAGTCATATAAAATGAATGGTACAATTAATACATATGAATGTACACTATGTGATCCTTCGCAACATTCATGTATATAAATGTGCATTAATTTATGAATATGCATTAATTTGTCTTTTGATTTTCTAACTACTATTTATAAATGGTGACTAAGATATGAGAGGTCAAGATTCAATTGACATTCACATAATTAATATTTATAACACGATTTCTGTTCTTTTTGTGGTTGACCTCAAGCTCATTTTGTTAGACGTAAGGAGAAACACTGGCCCAAATATTTGTGTATATTCATATACGCAAGGCTTCATGTAATAATGGGTGTGTGTATTTGAAGATATTTTGTTCTGATTTATCAACGATTTCTTTTTATTATTATTAAAAAAAACAAAGAAAGGCCATTTTCAATTGAACATGGATATCTGATCAAAACCAATTGAAAATCAATATAAAAATATTTAATATTCAATTGAATCTGAACCGTCCAAGTTCAATTCGAATATAGGATTTAACTACTTATATAATTTTTATAAAAGAGTATCCTTATTTTCCTTTTTTTAATTTTTTAGATTATTATACATAACCTTATATAATTTTTCTATAGATAAAAAATAACACAATTTTTTAATTAAATAAGTATAAATTCTCTAGATTTAGAAAACAAGATTGATATATTTTTTTAATGGAAAATTATCATAATCTGAGCAACAATTTTTACCAAAATTAAACCTTGTAAATCAAATCTCCAGACTTTATAAATTTAATTTAGAAATTTTTCATTACATTCAAGAAAAAAAATATAAAGTTGGACACATTACCCTAACGATGCAGATAATGTACTAAATTGCCTTTTTGTATAGTTGAAATTGGTACACACATGTTTATCCACTAATTTATCTTCTTCTAAAATTAACAATGGTTGTGGTCACTGCTACAAAGAAAGGTTTTAGTAACAGAGCTCTTGGGGCATCTTTTTAAAGAAACGTCAAAGATAGTTATTTATTTTTTTAAAATCAAAGTTATTTGGAAGCTTTAACGCTTACAATTATCAACGTCATAGTTGACGTTAACCTTATATGACGCTTCTCTAAACAAATGTCAAATAAGGCCTTCAATTTAAAAAAAAAAAAAACAATAGGAAGCTACACCAAATCTTCCTATATTTTTCCAAAAAAAAAAAAAACTTAATAGAAACTGCCAATAATGAACCTAAGCTATATGTTTATATATATATATATATATATATAATAGGAAGCTTTGGAAGCACCAAAGCTTCCTATATCTTTTATAAAAAAAATAAAAAATGTCATAGGAAGTTGCCAAAGCAATTCTTCCCATATCTTTTAAAAATAAAAAACATATTGTATTTAGAAAAACAATAAGAAGCTTTGGCGCTTCATGAGGAAGCGCCAAAACTTTCTATAGTTTTTTTTTTAAAAAAATAGTAGAAAGCTATTATCATGACATTCTTATTTCTTTTTTAATTTCTTTTAATCTCCCTACAACCGCTGGCCAAAAAAAAAAAAATCTTCTTGCAGCCCTACATATGCTTGACAAAGAAGCTTTTTTTTTTGTCCATTTGCATTATGTATAACATTTGAAGGCTTAATTTCTATCCGACTGGTCACAAGTCCTTGTAATATACCTATTGTATTTGGATTAGGCACTTTTTTTTTCAATTTTTTTAAATTAAGTTTTTTTTTTGAAATTTGGGTCATTATATTGTTTTTTAAAACTGAGTGAACCCCCTGAAGTTCATCAAATTTTTTTAAAAAGGCCACATATGTTCAAAAGAAAAAGCTAAAATAAAAAAAAATAGGAAGCTTCATATATATATGAAAAAAATTAAAATAGGAAGCTTTGGTGCTTCCAAAGAAAGCGACAAAGCTTCCTATATATTTTTTAAAAAAAAAAAGAATCTTGTCAGTCAAAGCATCCTTTTCCATTTGCATTAATTATGTCTAACATTTGAAGCTACGTTTCTTTCTGATTGGTTGCAAGTCATTGTAATATGCCTATTGTATTTGCATTAGGCTCTATTTTTAAAAAAAAAATTAAATTAAGTCTTTTTTTTTAATTTGGGTCATTATACTGTTATACATTTATTATTCGTAAAGGTTTAATAGTTGCAAGCAACGTAAGGTTACATGATGTTTGCCATACTTTTCTGCTCTTTCTTTCTATACATCCAATATTGTCGGCTTGAACGAATTTTTGGATATATATTGTTGTCACCAATATTTACTTGCACTTATACTGAAGCGTAAAACTGAGTGAGCTCGATGAAGCTCATCAATTTTGTTTTAAAAAAGGCCATGTATGTCCAAAAGAAAAGGCCAAAAAAAAAATAAAATAGGAAGCTTTGGCGCTTCCTAAGCTTCCTATGTATATAAATAAAATAAAATAAAATAGGAAGCTTTGGTGCTTCCTATATGCATTTTAAAAAAAATAAAAGAAGCTTTTGGAACATCAGATGTCATAAGGAATCCACCTTTATACTATAATTCAAAACTTCCTTTTTTTTTTCTTTTTTTTTGAAAATGGGAAGCAATGGTGCTTTTTTAGGAAGCGCCAAAGCTTCCCACTGTTTACAAAATTTAAACACCCCACCATTATCATTCCGTCATTATTGCCCTCTGGCTTCTCATTTCCCATAACTCCAATATATTGCTCCCCCACTCCATTAGTTCACCAGCTTTTTATATTTTTATTTGAAGTTTCAATTTGTAAGTGTTTTTTTTAAACATTTAGGCCACGTTTTCTTTTTCTTTTCTTTTTAGTTAAAATTTGCCATGACTCTTATACCTTTGCTCATAATTTTTTATTTTTCAAGTATTTATTTGAAGTTTCAACTTTGTCTGCTTAAACTTCCTATACATTGTAAGTTTTTTAATTTTTAAGTTTATAAATATAATAATACTAGTTTAATCGTGCGTAGAAGTAACGTGTATGATTTAAATTCTTTGTGTGCATTACAATTTATGTAGTATTATGAAGATCAACGCTTTGCAGAGTTGTCTGACCATCAAGTGGATGAAATCATTGAAAAATTGTGTGAATATATGGTCAGACAATTAGTTAATTTAGGCACGTAGGTTCTTTTTTGCATATTCTTGTTTTGTTTGTTCATTTTAAAATTAGTTGTTGTACATTATAATTATTGCAACACAATAAATTTTGTAGTGATTTTATTGTAATGCAAATCATTGTAGATGTTTTGCATTTTTTACCATTGTATTGTAATTTGCATGTTTCATCAAGAAAAGAAAATAATTAAAAAAATTATATATAGAAAAAATCTACCATCATTTGACGCTAATTTACCAGCTTTATCAAAAAAATAAAATTATTAAAAAAAAAAGAGCAAAGGAGGACACCAACCTCCTTTGGCGCTTGACCAAAAAGCGCCAAAGGAGGTCTCATACATTGGCAGTTCTGCTACAAGAGTCATAGGTATTTATTTATTAATTTAATTCCAAAAACTAACCTTTGACGTTTCTATAAATTCAAAAAGTGCCATAGATTTTTTTAATGGCGTTGAAACCTTTGACGCTTCTTAAACGCTATAGTATTCATTAAAATAAGTTGTTAAATCCTTTTTTGGTAGTAGTGGGTGTTCATATTGATACAACAATAGAAATGAAGAGAATTTTCCTAAATTATGAATATTGTGAAGACGCTGCACAATTAAAATGAAAGATATATTTTCAGTAGCATTGAAAATGAACATATTCTACAATTATTCCAAAATACAATATCACGTGGGATCTAATTGTAGTTTGTAGTATGCACGTGTAATTAATGTCCTCCAACAATAGATTATTAATTTTCTTCGATGAGTAATAGATTATTAATTTTAAAACTCCAATATATATATATATATATATATAATTCGTTGAGGGGATCTTTGCTCCCCCAACCCCCAATAGTTCAATGGCTGTTGGACTTTGGGTCCAAGTCCGCCCTTGATGGGCCGGACTATTTGATTAGGAAATAAGTAGCCTAATCAAATAAGAATAAAATCAGCATAAGATGCAAATTTGGAAATATTTAGTAATAATTATGGATTTGTTAAAAGAGGAACAAATCACCATAATTAGGGAATTAATTGAGAGACAATTAATTCCTGTCTTGGAGGGTAAGAAGGAGTGCACACGTTTCCTAATTAGTGGCCTCCATAAACCACTATAAATAGGGTGTGCCTCCTCAATTGCAACTCGTCCCGCCATTGAGTTTTCTGGCAATTCCCTTCTCTCCTACCATCTTTCTGGTTCTGGTGATCTGCTGTGCAAATCACAATTAGGCTCTAGTAGTCTAATAATTGTGTGGGCACAAGTATGGAGTATTGGAACTTTGACCCGGATCCGAACATGGATTCGTCCAGGTACGCCTAATCTCCTTATTAGTTGAATATTTTTCCAACATTGGCATCAGAGCCATTTGATCCTTGAGGCTATGATTATTCTATGTGAATAATAGTATGATATAATTTGTTTATATCTCAATATTTCCGCTGTGCTACTGTGTGTGTATATATATATATATATGAAAGTATATATATTATTCATACATATATAATCTGTATATATATTGTTCACGCATATTCTCTTTATTTTGTTATGCTAAGCTACAATATCTGAACATGCTTGAAAATTATTTTTGCCTCATTTTTGATTATATGCGTGTCTATGTGTGGATACGTCCAGATTTGTTATTCGCCATGAAGCTCAATATGCACACATAAGATACTGGGTTCTTGATTGTTTGCTCCTCTAATCATTATATATATACATATATACGCATATATATATATATATATATATTGCAAGGCGCCGGATTTTCCTCTTCTTCCTCATCTCTTCGATCTTATTAAAGGAGATCTTTTGGAACCTATGTGGATTCAAAAACGAAAAGCTTTAACTCCTTAAAGGTTAGAAGAGCCTTTTAAACCCAGAGGATACACATCCACGTCGTTTTACGTCGCGCCGACAACGTCGAGAAAAATTGGGTGTTTGAAACTCGGTGTTTTTACCCAAAGTAAGGACATGGATGTGTCGAGATCAAAGAGATGATTCCAACGATGATTAGAACGCGTCAAACGGAGTCCGGATGAGGGAGAAACAAAGGAAAGAAGTTCGCGGGTCGTTAGTCGCCGCCGCAACTTCACTCGTGATTTGATCAATGAAACAGAGGTTTTAAGATCAAATAAATGCCATGGATTTGTAGTTCGCTGAACTACGATTCCAACAACACCAAGAACGCGAAAAACGGAGCTAAAACGAGGGAGATATGGCCTCCCAAAGTTGGCGGGTAGCGATGACCCGTCGGAGCTCCAACCGGGTCGGGTTGACCCGGCTGGAGGTTGAAGATGATGATGTGGCAGTCAACGCCACGTCATCGGTCAACCCATGACACGTGGCGCCAATGAGCGGCCGTCACGTCAGCGTCAAACGCCACGTCAGCCTCGGTCAACGAGGCCACGTCATCAGTTGACCAGCCACGTTAACAGAGACACGTCAGCGCCACGTCACTGACACATCATCGGTGATGTGTCACGGTTGACCAGTCAACGTTGACCGGTCAACGGTCAATAGAGCTGGGAATCAGGGCCGGCCCTTAACGGGCCAGGGCCTAACAGGGCCGGCCCTAAAGGGCTCGGGGTCAGGAAAATTGCATTTTTTTAAGGCCCGGCCCGAGAGCATCAAGGTCAGGGCCGGCCCGCAGGGCCGGCCCGCAGGGCCGGAAAATCCTTTTCACAATATTTAACTATTTTTTCTGCGTATTTTCCCCAAAGAGATATAATTAGTAAATAACAACGATTAAAGTTCTAATTTAATATATAAATGTTGTCAACATTAAGGTTTAAATAACACTTCTCTTGCAACAAACAAACACAGTTACTAATGTATAATCAAAGGTAAAATCATATCCATAATAACTCACACAAAGGTCAAAGTATAAGAAGGCAAGAAGGTAAATACTCTAACATCTAAACATGAGTATGACGACTATCATTTTCACCTTCTTCGCCACTATCATCAATTTCAAGGACATTTGATTGTGTTTCACTTTAAGCAGTAGGTTCAAGTAGTCAAATAATCACAACCTCCATAAAAAATTATAATCTATCAGGCAAAATAGTATATAATATGATTTTAGTCTAAATAGGCAGAACAATATACTCAAAAATCACAATATGATTCAATTAGACAAAACAATATACTCAAAAATCATACTCTATACAATATGAGGACAGAATGACATATAGATTCAATAAGGTAATTCAAAAATGTAACATGGTTCCTTTCCAAGTAAAAAAAATAAAAAATAAAAGGGCCTAAAGGGCCGGCCCGAGGCCCTCCAGGGCCGGCCCTTTTAAGCCCGAGGCCCTACAGGGCCGGCCCTTTTAGGCCCGACTTCCTTTTAAGGCTCCAATTTACAAGCCCGGCCCTTGAAGGGCCAGGGCCTAAAAGGGCCGGCCCGACGGGCTAGGCCCATTTTCCCGACTCTAACGGTCAACAGTCATCCGTTGACTGTTGACCCCCAAAAAAAAAAAGGAGACACATGGCGCGTGGGGCCCACTGGGGTCTCCGTTTGACACGTGGCAAGCACCGTCGGAGAGAGGACGGCGCGTGGAGTCTTGAAAGCTGGCGCGTGTCGCCGGCAGACGGCCGCAAGGTGGAGCGTGTACGTCACACGCCACCGGCGAGAGTGGCCAACGCTGGAATTTTCCAATTTTTCAGGATTTTCCCATCCAGACACCTTCTAGGGGCGCGTGAGAGCGCGTGGGACCTCCAATTGAGACGTGGGTGGTTCCTAAAAATCCCTAAATTCGAGAGCTTCAATTTGATATATAATTTGCATATATTTGAAGCACGTTTGGATATGATTTGAGTCAAAAAGGTGCTTATGTGCACTTAGAGATTCCCAAAAATGTTGGAATTGAATCAATGTTGGTTCTATTATTTTTTGGGACATGTTGGCTTGTTTTTTTAAGAGTAATTTCAGCTGTAACACAAGGTTAATGCTGAAAGATTCTTTAAAAGTAAGGTATTATTCAAATGGGTTTTTGAATATAAAATCCTATCCAACCTTGACTCAAACTCTTAGAGATAAAAAAACCTGAAAAATTGCAGCAACTTAAAATTATTCAATAATTTTTGAATAATAATAAGTCGTCCCATGCTTCTAACCATGTTGATCCACTTGGATTGAAGCAATGACTTCTAAAAGTCAACCTTTTATCACATATGTTGTGACAAAGGATAAGAGAGATAGAGATGTGAGAATCATCTCATCAAGTGGGAGGTATGCTGCAAATACATCCAAATGAGTGGATGTAGACATGGCAAAGAGGAGCTTGACATTGTAGCTAGAAGCTACATGAGTTAATATGGTCAAAATGGCCTATGAGAAGGAGAACCTAGTTAAGAGACAATGATATGAGGCTTAAACTTTTGAATGTTCTTATTTTTCCATTGAATTTAAGATTAAATTCTCTGTTAGTTTATAGAATTGAATTCAGTATATTCTCTTCTTGTTTTCTTGAACATTCATGCTAGTTAGATGATAATGTGTTATTATCTTGTTAATATAACTGCTCTTTGATTGAGTGGGAGTTTTTTTTTTCTGGAATGTGTCTAGAAAACCAAAGGGGAAAGTGTTCAAATGAAGACTGTGGTTAAAAGGGTGATGAGCTAACTAGTATGATTGGGATGGGAGTCAACATAGTTGTCTCCTGAACATGAAACTAGTAAACTTATTATCTAATTATCCTTCGTCTTATTTGAACAACTAAGATTTGTATACCATAATCGTCTGAGTGACCAATTATGACCAAGTCTATTTGACTGAGCTTATGAAGACAAGCTTAATAGAGATATCTGTGGAGTTAGAAACTCTCAAATCTCTTTCATTCAAGAAGAATGAGATGTCAGAGACATCCTACCAACTAGTCTTCAGCATTTAGAGGTTGAAGCAACTGAAGGATACAAGAGGTTTATGCTATCAAGCATAGAAAGAACAACATTGCTCAAACTTATGTTGGTATGAGCAATGTAACCTTATCCAAGCCGTATGGATAGTGTTGGAAGATAGTGAAATAAGTGATCTTCTTCCATAAAGTTAAAACTAAGTTAAGTTTTAACATAGTGTACTAAGTCCTAACATGTTGTTTAGGCAACACTTGAGGCATATGTCAAACTAAGAAGTTGAGACAAACTAAATGCCAAGTTCTTTCTAACACACAACAAGTGTATGTTGTGATAAGACATCTCCCAGTGAGTGGGAGAAATCTATGTCTCCCAATGAGTGGGAGTGAGCCATGTCTTTCAGTAAGTGGGCGTATACGAAAGTAAAGATTGCCTCTGATATGCATATTGTAACCTTTAGCAATGTGATTCACCACATTGAACTTGAATGTGAAAGACTGAAGGATTCAAGTTCCATCAATCAGACGAACTTAGCTAAAGAGAGGGAGGATTCATCCTCCGTGCCTAAGGGCAAGGAACCTATGAGGAAAATTTGATCTAGATGAGATCAATGGTTTATGCAAAAGATGAAATGCTATATTGATAAACCATTAAGGGTTGTAAAAGTAGCAATCCATATGAGTTGTGGATGTTTCACAGAAGCATATGGCTTCATGTCAAAAGCAAAGCAATAAAGAGATAGAATCAAGGGATTGGAACTTGCACGTTAACTCTGCATAGATAAACCACCCTGATTCACTCCATGCAATTGCAACTGACAGAATCACATCTTTGCTATCTCTTTAGTTAAGGATCGATGGGACTATGATTCTCAAATCCTTTGTTGGATTTTGATGTTTCTTTTCTAGGGATAAAAGATTCCATTTCTTGCCACATGTACACCTTGATCAAAGGGAATGATCAAACTAGCAAAAGAGTATTTGCTAAACGACGTGTGCTAAAGGGTTAATACCCTTATGAATAAGTTGAAAACTTATTCTACCTGGCAAGAAAGACAAAGAAACGTTTTTGAGAATATCCACTGCAATTGGCAAATTATAACGTTGGTGAACCAGTAAACGTGAGGGCAAAACACAAACAGCTTGGTATTTTGTTAACGTTGTGGACGTTTACTCGAAATACAATAATGTTTACTTGATTTTTGGCAAGTGTGAAGCTGTTAGATAATGGCTGATCTAGTCGGGAATCAGTGAAACTAAAAGGATAAGACCTTTTGAACTAACAAGGGTTAGAGACACCCATGTGCTTAGTTCAAGCTGTTTTGTTTACAAGAAAGGCATTGTTTGGCAACTATCAATACCTTGAACCCTTCAACATAATAGAGTTGTTGAAATGGAGAGATAGACCTCTCCTTGATTTGGTTATGAACATAATGGCATCAATGAGGCTATCAGCCATATGTTGGTAGGTAGACTCATAGCTATTATATTCATACTTAACTAAATGCCCTCTATGTCAGTCACGACCTTACCCTATGAATCGTGGATAGGCCTTAGACCAGGGCCAAGTTCGTTAAGACCATAAGGGTTATCAACTTTATATTCACACTTCTTCCTATGAGTAAGGAAGATTAGGGCTAAGGTATACAAGGTATCTCTTTGTGAGATGACATGAGAATTTGACATGACACGTCTTCATTAGTGAAAATGATGGCAGTTCAGTGACTGAAAGAAAACTGTGGGACACAACGTTCATAAAACCAAGATTTCCTAGCAGGAAATGAGCATTAATCACAATAAATCTCTTTAAGAGGTTCACATGTGACAAGGAATAACCAAGTGTTCTTAAGTTCACTGATCCGAGTGGGAGGATTGAGACCATTTTCACAATGAAAGAGGTAAGAGGTAAGTTACGAGAGAATTACCTCACTCATACATAGGAAAAGAATCCTATGAAATCCACCTCGGAGCAAATTGTCATATAGCGAATGACTATAAGGGATAGATTCCCTAATGGATTGAATGCTCTCTTCATCATCTAGAAGGTGATGATAAGTACCTATAAGTGTCTGAAAGACACTAGAAGGACCTACTAAGATGAATTGCAAAATGTCATGCAGGAGGATTTGGATTCTCATTGAGCCAAGTACATGTTTTAGGCAATTTATAGCCTAACCAAGAGACGATTGGGAACAAGTAGATTCTCAAATCTGTTGAGGGCATATAAAACCTAAAACATTTAGTGGCTAAGGGGTAATACAATGGAAAGTTGTCCATTGTGCGTTTTAACTCTGAACTTTGGCTATGACAACAAGCTTAGTCTTGAAAATTGCATCAAGATAATGTAAAGACCACCTTCCAATTTGGAATTTTGGAAATTGGATGATAAACTCTACATGAAGCAGCTTAAGGGCTTCGTAGACACAATCACCTAAATAGTAGTATATGAGGTTTTTACAAGGTGAAAGCCTCACCAACTTCGAAATAATCGAAGAACACTACATAAGTTCCAAATGGTCTAGTGATGATTCTTTGTGAAGTCATCATTTGTCAAGTGACAAATGAAACAAGTGTCAAGGGAGTCAAAGGAATAAAGGATCAGAGAATCCTTAAATTCTGAGTTGAGAAAGTCATGGGTTGAACAAATATCTTGATTGACAAGATAAATGGAGTTGCACAAGAAAGATATAGTCTTTTCAACCTAAGACATGTACAAGTGTAATCCTTAGACATCTTAGGATGTCAAACTGCAAACCCATGGACACCCCTGAAGTCAAGGGCATAAACCTAAAGAGGTTACATGTCCTATGAGGAATCCAACATAAGAAAGGTGGATAGAGTCCCATGTGAGACTATAGTTGGTAATGTGAATGTACATATTGGTGTACATAAGACCAAATGTTTTTTTGTCAGACTTGGAAGTTGCTTTTTGGTCCTGCTGTGAAATGGGTTATGAGAATAACCATGGATTAAGTTGTCAAGACAACAACTTTCCTTTTTGAAAGGATACTCCAATACAAGACCTAGGCAAATGGTGATGGAGTAAGGAAACATACAAAGTATTTTTTCCTGTTATCCATGGAAATAGAACACAGGGTGTGTTCTGCCATCATTTAAAGTGCCATATGGCTAAAGTAATTCCTATGAGAGATTGGGAGTGAATGGTGGATAGAAGGATCCAAACGATAACATCTTATGATGAGGATCCTAAGTATCACAGCAAGGCGAAACATACTTTTTTAGACATCTCTATGAGAGATATGCTTTCAAAGAGAGAAAGCGATAGTTCAATGACCTTCTACTGACAGGATGTTAGTAAATCCCCTTATTGAGCCCATAGCTTGATTTTCATTGAGTTAGTGAAAATCTAGGGGCACAAATAAAATATAAGGTCGTGAACTTCTTTTATATGAAGATAAAAGAAATGGTATGTATGTTATGAGTAAATACATAAAGGTATACAATTTTGTATGTCGTACAGGTCAAAAGAGGTTGGTTCACTCACACGAACAACCGTCTTCCCATGTTTTGCTGGGGCATGGGAAGGTAAGACGAGCAAATGATCACTATGAGATGGTTGAGAAGAATCTTTGCGTTTGAGTCACCTCAGTTAGACTGAGATGAGATCTACATGTATGCATATACACAGAAAATGGATTGAAGAATGAATATAGACCTGTAGCCAGGCAAAGAACTCTTTTTCATAAACGAGATTGTAAAAGAGACATTGTGAAAAAGAAAGTTCTGGTTCGAATGTTGAGTACATTTTGGAACTAATGTCTGTACGGTGAAAGATAAAGAAATCGACGTACACCTCAAACCATTCACCGTAGCATGCAATTCATACTGCATGTGCTTGAGAGTTAAACTGCAACACGGGATGTGGGTGAAAGATCCCTAGTTCACCACAGTGTGAGTCCCAGAAAGGAAGAATCCTTCCACGATGCCCTTAAGACTTAGGCGACATCATGAAAGCTTGGTTTGGTGACAGCTACTTTAGCTGAAGCTCCATGATCACACTCGATTCGGTCAGACGAGTGAAAACTAGGAAAGCGACCAAGTCAAGATGGACTGATGTTTAGTCAAAAAGGAAGATTTACTCCTAGATACATAAGATGTACTAGTATCTGTGGTCGACCCCTTACTAGCTCTGTGTGTAGCTAGTAAGTGCGGATACTATGTACGTGGAAGGCAATCTGAGTTAATCAACATATTAACTCGAGAGGGATCAGATATGCCATGAGTAATATGTATGGGAGAATCTGGGGCATATGAGGCAATGAACATATAGCTTACAGTTATATATAAAGGGTGTCCTTGGATGCTGGTCCGATATAAAGGATTTCTAGTATCACAAGCACCAAATTTGAAAGACGTTTTTGCCCACACAGTCACGACAGACGCCAAGTATGAAACAAGAAAGAGTAATGTACGCACGATGGAAGGCCCATCAAGTGCGAGTGGGAGATGTTGGACTTTGGGTCCAAGTCCGCCCTTGATGGGCCGGACTATTTGATTAGGAAATAAGTAGCCTAATCAAATAAGAATAAAATCAGCATAAGATGCAGATTTGGGAATATTTAGCAATAATTATGGATTTGTTAAAAGAGGAACAAATCACCATAATTAGGGAATTAATTAAGAAACAATTAATTCCTGTCTTGGAGGGTAAGAAGGAGTGCACACGTTTCCTAATTAGTGGCCTCCATAAACCACTATAAATAGGGTGTGCCTCCTCAATTGCAACTCGCCCCGCCATTGAGTTTTCTGGCAATTCCCTTCTCTCCTACCATCTTTCTGGTTCTGGTGATCTGCTGTGCAAATCACAATTAGGCTCTAGTAGTCTAATAATTGTGTGGGCACAAGTATGGAGTATTGGAGCTTTGACCCGGATCCGAACATGGATTCGTCCAGGTACGCCTAATCTCCTTATTAGTTGAATATTTTTCCAACAATGGCCTTAGGAAGAAATACTACCTCAAGTTCTTAATGTAAGATCTAGTTTATAGTTTAATTTAAACTATAAACTAGATCTTATATCAATGACTAGAGGTAGTTCTTTTGTTTTTTGGTTGTAAAAAAATTTAAAATTTATTCTCACTAGTGGAAAAATCCCTTTTTAGACCGCCACATTTAGATCAGTTTTGGCGGATAAGGTCTTAAAAATTTGCACGGGGCAGTTCTGTAATTATATTAAACTTCTAAGACCGGATCTAAAAAAACGGTCTTAAAAAATTTATTTAGACCGGTTATAAATAGAACCAGTCTTAAAATGTTAAAATATTTTAAATTATATTTAAGAATTTAAAATATTTTAGCATTTAAGACCAGTTTATATACAAACAGGTCTTAAATTTAACACATTTAAGACCGGTTGATATAAAAATCGGTCTTAAATCTTTTACATTTAAGACTAGTTTTTGTACAAACCGGTCTTAAATGCTAAAACTTTTTAAATTCTTAAAAATTTTAACATTTTAAGACCGGTTTGTACAAAAACCGATCTTAAATGTAAAACATTTAAGACCAGTTTTTATATCAACCGGTCTTCAATGTGTTAAATTTAAGACCGATTTTTATAAAAACTAGTCTTAAATTTGAAATTTCCCTCTTTTAAGACCAGTTTTTTTTTTTTTTTGAAAACCGGTCTAAAAGGTAAGATTTTTCACCCGTATTTTTACTTCTCGCGCTCAGATGGCGCGCCTTATGAACCCTTTCTTCTCTTTTCGCCATTTCTCTGTGAGCTCTGTCCGTGCTTGTTCTGAACTCGTCCATGGCGTCCCGTCCCTCATTTGCTCAACTCTCCTCTGTCATTACCGCTGCCGTTGCTGTGTTTGTCATTGTTGTTCTTTGATTATCGTCAATCTTCTCCGCCGCCACCTCTATTCTCCGCAATGACCATTCTCCTCTGCCTTGACTTCCCTTTGTCAATGCCGTGAATTTGAGGACTTCATTTTAACCTCAGTAGACGCCACCATGACTTTGGGTTGAAGCTCACTCCTTAGTCATCAATCAGGTTAGTGTTCGATCTGTTATTTAGTTGTACGTTGTTCAATAATTAATAATGTTCTATGAAAAAATGGTTCTTGTTGTTGTTTTGAGCACTCTAACATAATCTGGAAAAAATTAAATCTGCACATTCTTGTTAGATATATGCTCTGACTTTTAATTACATCCCTGTGATATTTGACTTGGAGTAATACCACTCTATGTTCTGTTTTAATTTAGTGTGATTGTTTGATTATTGTCAGTGTTATTGGTTTGTTAAAACAATACTAGTTTCAAATGGTGTATGTTAATTTCGTTGAAATCTCTAAAACTCTATTGTTGTTGTTTTTTTGTCTATCCTTTTGTTGTTGGATATAGGGTGCTAGAAGTGTTGAGATATATATGGATCATAGTTGGATAAACACTAAACGAACGAGTGTTGAATATGATAATGGGGTGAGGGGTTTTTTAGACTTCGCTAGAAGAAATGCCGATGATGGTAGTGGGAAGTTTTATTGCCCTTGTGTTGTATGTTTGAATGAGAAGTGACTAAGTCTTACAGATATATATACACATTTAATTTGTAAAGGATTTTGTAAGAGTTATACAGTATAGGTATGGCATGGTGAAGAATTAGAAATACCAAGTTCATCTCAACAGAGGGGAGTGAACTTTGATGATAATGACACTGATACAGATGATCGGATAGAGGATATTATTCGTGATGTAGGAGAAGAGACTTTTGAGCAATTACATGCATATGGTAATATGTGCAGTGATGCTGAGACGCCGTTATACTCGGGGTGTAAAAAATACCAATTGTTGAAAGCGGTATTGAAATTGGTAAGCTTGAAAGCATGACATGGATGGAGTGACAAGAGTTTTTCAGAAACGCTTGAGGCTTTTAAGGACATGCTTCCAGATGATAATGTATTGCCTTCTCAATACTATGATGCTAAGAAAATATTGTGTCCACTAGAGATGAAGTATAAAAAGATCCTTGCATGTCCTGATGATTGTATATAATATAGTAAAGAGCATGAAGAGGAACAACAGTGTCCAATATGTGAAACCCCGAGGTACAAATCAAATAACGCTCCTACAAAAGTATTGTGGTACCTTCCAATCATACGAAAGTTCAAACGCTTGTTTGCTAATGAAAACGATGCAAGAAATTTAAGATGGCATGTGGATGAGAAGATATCTGATGGAAAGCTTCGACATTAAGCTGATTCTTCTCAATGGAAGAAAATCAATCAATTATTTCCTGCCTTCGGTGAAGAGCCTAGGAACCTTAGGCTTGGGCTTAGCACGGATGGCATGGATCCTTTTGGTAGCCTGAGCAATATACATAGTTCATGGCCTGTTCTGTTGGTAATTTATAACTTATCTCCTTTGTTATGCATGAAACAAAAGTACATCATGTTGCCTATGTTGATGTCGGGACCAAAACAACCCTGAAATGACATAGATGTTTACCTGAAACCCTTGATCAAAGACTTGAAAGAGTTGTGAGACGAAGGTGTTGATGTTTTTAACGCGAACAAGAAGGAGGTTTTTAAAATACGAGCCATAATCTTTTGTACTATAAATGACTTCCCTGCATATGGAAACTTGTTAGGATATAGTGTCAAAGGCCATAAAGCATGTCCGATTTGTGAAGAAGGAACATGCTACCATCAACTTCAACATAGAAGAAAGACAGTTTATCTTGGCCATAGGAGATTTCTTAGACGAGGCCACCCGTATCGCAGATTAAATAAAGCTTTTTTTGGTAGACAAGAGATTGAAGATGCTCCGAAGGTATTGACTAGGGAGCAAGTTTATGAAAAGGCGAAAAATATGAATGTTATCTTTGGTAAGACTACAAAGAATAGTAATGAGAAAAGTAAATGGAAAAAGAGGTCTGTCTTCTTCAATCTTCCATATTGGCTGAAGCTTGATGTGAAACACTGTATTGATTTCATGCATATAGATAAGAATATTTGTGATAGTATTGTTGGGACACTGCTTAACATACAAGGTAATTTTAAGGATGGCGTAAAGGCAAGATTAGATTTGCAAGAAATGCGAATATGAGAAGACTTGCTTCCAAAGCCATATGGTAAGAGAACTTTTTGTCCTCCAGCTGCTCATACTTTGTCTAAGGATAAGAAAAGAAGCTTTTGTGAGTGTTTACATGGCATCAAAGTTCCTTCAGGGTATTCTTCAAATGTTAGGAAGCCTGTATCGATGAAAGACTTAAAGTTAGTGGGGCTAAAGTCTCATGATTGTCATATCTTAATGCAACAACTGCTCCTAGTAGATATTCGAAGCATTACCGAATATGATCTTCAACATATTTTGACTGGACTTTGTTTCTTCTTCAATGCTATTTGTAGTAAAGTCATTGAGATAGAAAAATTGGATGAACTGGAAAATGAAAGATATCTGATCTTGTGCCAAATTGAGAAGCTTTTTCTTCCTTCTTTTTTTGACATCATAATACATCTAATTGTTCATCTAGTCAGGGAGATCAAGTTGTGTGGCCCTATCTATTTACGATGGATGTATCCAATTGAAAAAACTATGAAAATCCTAAAAGGGTATGTGAAGAATCCTAACGGCCTGAAGTATCTATTGTTCAGAAATATGTTTCTGAAGAAGCCATGGAGTTTTTTCAAGATTACTTGTCAAATATAGGACACATTGGACTTTTTGAACGTCATGACGAAGAAGGTGATAGACGCGAGGCTTCAGTAAAGAGTATGGATCCTGATGAATTGCAACAAGTTCACTTGTACATCTTGAATAATGTTGATGAAGTTCAAGATTACATTAATACTCATAAAGAAATTGTACGGAAAGGAAATAGTCAAATGACTAAACAAAGATTAATTAGGAAGCATAACAAAACTTTTGCATATTAGTTCAAACAAAAGGTTGACGGCGAAGAATGTGTTTCTGATACAATTAAATGGTTAGCACGTGGTCCTGAGGCTGATGTCATAAGTTGGACTTCATTTGTGATCAATGGTTATACGTTTTACACAAAATCCCTTGATAATAGGAGCACCGTCCAGAACAATGGGGTTATATTAGTGGCTAAATCTATGCACTTCTCTAGTTCAAAAGATAAGAATCCTAGATTGGCAGTAATATCTTATTATTGGGTTATTGAAGAGATTTGGGTGGTTGATTATGTTAAACTTAAACTTCCCATTTTCAAATGCAAGTGGGTTGATGTCAATAATGGTGTGATGATTGATCAGTTAGGATTTACATTAGTTGATTTGAAGAGTAGAAGTTTTGGAGATGAACCTTTTATTATGGCATATCAAGAGAAACAAGTGTTCTATGTTACTTATCAAGCAAATAAAATGCGGTCTGTAACTCTCCAAAGAAAAAGGGTCATTGATATTAATCAGGAAAGTCATTCAATGAATGATCTTCTTGAGGCTCCTTCTTTTTCTAGGGGTTTACCAAAATTGAACGAAGAAGATGAAGCAGACAATGAACACGGCACAAGAAGCGATCATCATGAAGTGATATGGGAGGATATCCCTTTATAAAACTACATTGAAGGTTAGTTAGCTAAAATAATTATCATGAACTATATTTGAATTATGTATATTGTTATTGGTGTATATATAAAACTACTTTTTTTGTTGTCGTCACAGGAAAATGAAGGATATGAGGTGTACATCTTAGTGTAGATTTTCCGAAGCCAGGTCAGCTAGTGATCATCAGCCTGAGAAGAGTGTGTATAAAGTATTTTGGCCATAATGAATAACAGCATTGTCATTAATGTAATTTAATCTTTGATGTATGTATGTAAGTGAAAAGATAAGGAACTTGGTCAAAACAGCACGCATTGTCATGGTTGTATGATTTCCTTGCATTATGATTTTATCTATGATTGTGAGTTTATTATTCATGGTTGTCTTCCTTGCTTCTGTTTCGGCCAGCACTGTTTAAGTGCAAGGGAGTTGAGTTTTAATATGTTCCAATGATTTTTGAGTCTCTCACATGTCATTAAGATATTAGTTATAATCTGTAAGAGAAGAATTTATTTGAATGTTGTTGAACTGGTTGATGCTTACTGAGTGAAATATTTTAACAGGGGAAATGGCTTGCTGGGTAAATGTTTTAAACAAAAATTTAAAAAAAAAAAACTACTTTTAAGACCCGTTCTCTTCAAAACCGGTCTAAAAAGTACATTTAAGACCGGTTTTGGAGAAAACCGGTCTTAAAAATATTACTTTAAGACCGATTTACTATAAAACCAGTCTTAAAAGTATTACTTTAAGACGGGTTTTGTAGAAAAACGGTCTTAAATTTTCAACTTTTTAGACTAGTTTTTCAGAAAACCGGTCTAAAATTTGAACCTTTTAGACCGGTTCCTCTGATAACCAGTCTAAAAATATTTAATTTTAGATCGGTTTTATAATAACCGGTCTTAAAATGTTTTTTTAAGACTGGTTCCATAACCGGTCTAAAAAGTAGTAGACTTTTAAGACCGGCTGTATCAAGACCGGATCCAGAACCGGTCTAAAATACCTTTTTTAACGGGTCTTAAAAGTTATTTTTCCACTAGCGTATGGCCCTTTACTCCATGTTCTTTTTGGGAGAATTAAGGATAATGACAAAGGAAGAGAAATATTTATTAATAAGGATCTTAAGAATTGTAATTATTGTCAAGGACCCAAAATTAAAATATAAAGTTTTGGTTACGAAATTGACCTCGACCAAACTTCCTACATTTTCTCTAACCCCATCTCAACCATTTGGCCATTAGTTATCAAATTTAATGATATCTCTGTGTACATCTTGATTAAAAAAAACTTTTGCAACTCAATTTTTTTATGATATTCTCTCTCATACATATCAAAATATCTTTAAAAGTTACCTAAATTAAAATTATGGAGTAGATTCTCTCATGGTTCTCTTTATCATGTCTTTTCTCAGAATCTTGCTTCCACAATTTGAAAATTCATATACCAAAATCAAAATTTGATGAAACTATAAGCACGAAAATTATTTAATATTTTTAATGGATGGTGTGATCTATATACAAACATATATATATATATATATATATATAGGCACTACCAGCATTCATATAGGTACATTACATGTATGAATTGATGATTTGTAGAAGAGGGTGCTATTAATTAAATTGAATCCTCACTACTTATACATATTCATGTATTTGGAGAGAGTAACATGCACACAGGAACTTGATTCATATGGTCAAACTATCACCCTTTTATTACCATATATATAAAAGCATATTTAGAGCATATTTCCCCCTTTTGTTGGAATTGTTATAACACCGATAGAATATATCAATTTAGCCAATAAAGGTTGGTCCAATTAATAAATGGGTTAGCTCATAACCATAAGGTTGTGGGTTCAAATCCCACCAATATAGAGACCTTGTTAGTGGACGATCTATAAGTACCTCTATAAGTGCTCTTTGAACCCGGAGGCATGCATGACCCTGGTAAGCCCCTAGACCCAACTCACTTAAATTTTTTTGTACAAAAAAAAAACAGAGAATATATCAATTTATCAATTTTTTTAATTTTGAATCCGAAATATATTTTAAGTTTAGGATAAATGTGCAAATATATCCATAAGCTTTTACCTAATAATGTGCACCAAACACTATAAACTTTTCTCATGTGTAAAAGTATCTATCAAGTTTTTAAAATAATGTATATGCCTATTAAGTCAACTAATAACGTTGACCTTTTAGAAAACATGTCAGATAAGAAAATGGTGCAGATATACGTACATGAAGTTTTCAAAATGGCGCAAAAATATAATGACAGTTAAGTTAACCAAAAATGACTGTTAAACAAACATTTCTCACACACGTTACAAAGCATTTTGCCTTGTAGTGGCTCTATTCGCCAGACTGTCATTGTCGGGTTTTATGCAAGATGTAATGGCTGCGCAACCCTCTCGTTTTCTTTGGTTTTTTCTTTGTCATTAACTATTATCAAAGGATTTGGACTTGTTCATTAATATGACGAAGAATGAGTCGTCATCAACATCCTCTATCACCCTCCTCTTTATGTATGTGCTTTCAGCACATGGCTAATTTATAATGGCGATCCCCTTGATTCATACACTACAAAAAACATCGAGTTCTTGATCAAATTTTTTCCGTTAGTAATTATCATTAAAATTCCATAAAGTAAATTTACCAATGGAAAAAATTATATTGATAATTATCAATGGAAAAAATTCTATCGGTAATTATTGAATGGAATTTGCCGAGGGAAAGAAATTCGTGGGTAAAATTTATAATTTTTTATTTTCATATTATAATAATTTATATAATATAAAAACTTAAAAATTAAATATCAGAAAATAATATTTAATATAATATATTAAATATATATTATAAATATTTTAATGAAATAAGAAAGTGAAAATATATTATAAAAAATGAAATATATAAATATATATTTATTATATATATTAATATTATATTCACTTTTTAATTGTTATAGTTTATTTATATATTTATGTGCGTGTGTAATTATGTGAATAAATATCATAAGGTTAAAACAGTTCAACCAGTAAAGACATCAAAAACGCACATGAGGTCTAGGGTTTGATTACCTTTCAACGATTAAATTCCATCCATAATGCCAACAGAATTGAAATTTTGTCTGACTAACATATTTTTTAAACGACAAATGTTAGTTAATTTAACAACCGTGATATTTTTGCATACTTTGCACCTGATAAAAGTTTATCGTGTTTGTTGCATATTGGGTAAAAGTTTATAGATAGTTTTACACTTTTGCCCTTAAATTTATTAAGTGAAATATTCATGGCTAAATAGCACTATAGGTTAAAAATTGACACAAAATTTAAAAAGATGGCTATTTTAATGTTTCTCAAAATTGTTTCTGGACATTAGGAACAGATATGTGTTTGGATTAGCTTTTTTTAATAGCTTTTAGAGAAAAAATGGAGAATAGCTTTTGGAGAATAGATTATAAGAAGAATAGATTATGAGAAAAAAGTAATTTTGATAAAATGAGAGTGTTTGGATGTTTTGATCAGCTTTTTTCATGATCAAATTACTAAAAAGGATATTAACTTTTGCTATAATTACATATAAATGATAATATTATATTTTAAGTATTATTTAACATTAAATTGCATAATAAATACAAAAAATGAAATAAATTTGTCAAAAAATTGTAAAATCATAACATTTGTCAATTATGTAATATAAAAAAAATAGATGAAAAAATTTTAACAAATCAGTAGGTATTTACATATTTTTTCAGAAAATGTTATCTAATCAGAATTAAAATGACGCCAACAACCAAAATTAAATCAGTGCAATTGAATTTAGAATAGAAGCCCAGCAGGTAATTTGGCTATTTTCTCAATCTCATCTAACTATAATAAAAAGTTTCATTTTTTCATAGTGAATGAATAAAGAAAAAAAATTTGCATGTTCTGTTCACGCAAATCAGGAAAAAAAAAACAAAAAAATGCAGATGGGACGACTAAAGGAATAATGGAATATCGAAGAAGAAGAAAAAGAAAGTTACATAAAGAGAAAAGGAAAAGAGAAAAGGAAGAGAGAGAAAAATAATAATGACCCCATCAGTCAAAAATTGCTGCAGAACTAGAAAAAATTAGATTCTTGGTGTGTGTTTGGATACACTTAAAAAAATTGATTTTGAGCCCAAACCATGGTTTGGGAAAAAATCATCCAAACACTCAAAAATTTTCCCAAACCATGGTTTTGAGCTCAAACCATGGTTTTGTAAAAATCATCCAAACACCCTTAATTTTTTCAAACCAAGGTTTTGAGCTCAAACCATGGTTTGGATCTCAAAACCATGGTTGTGAGAAAATCTAATTTTTTTTTTGCTTTTTTCATATGTGGACCCCACCATCTCACTCTAATTGGTCCTTTTTATTAATGTGGGCCCCACACCACACTCTCTCTCTCTTCTTTTTCTTTTTTTTTCTTTTTTTGAATTTCACCAATTTTTCTTTAATTCCTTTTTTTTTTAAGAATGTTAAAATTTTAATACTCCCTTTTATCTTATAAAACCTATTTATCTAATTTGATTATATTAGAAAAATTAGTTAATCTGCACACGAATGTCCCATTTGGCAAATAAGTTGGCAATGAGGGATTTTTTCACAATTTTCCTAAATCATTATTCTACTCATAATCTATTCTCCAAAAGCTATTCTGCTTAAAATCTATTCTTCAGAAGCTATTCTCCATTTTTTCTCCAGAATCTATTCTCCAAAATCTATTCTCCTCATAATCTATTCTCTAAAAGTTAATCCAAACACACTCTGGTAAACCAAGGTTTGAGGCTTCAAAACCAAGGTTTGAGGCAAAACAGGATTATAACAAAAAGAGTGGTGTTTGGATGTTTTTTAGGAAAACCATGGTTTGGGCTGAGAATCAATTAAAAAAATTGAATCCAAACACTCCCCAGGATAAATAAAGAGGGGGGGGGGGGGGGACGTGGGCATAAAAATGTTTCTAGATTTTCCTTTCCAAAAGGCATGTTCTATCATCTAGGAAGCATCGATACTCTTCATAAAAGTAAATGTGTCCGTTCTATCACTTGTATGACTAAATTTTTTTTGTCAAAATATTTCTATATATACATGCATGACTTAAAAACATTTTAGAAAAAAGTTATCCAAAATTTTTTTTAAAAAAAGATTCCTATTTTGATTATTATAAATATCCGGGAAAAATATAAATATCTTTATATTACTTGTTTAAACTCAAGATAATCATGCCTAAAGTTATTTTTAGTCCATATGAAAATATCATATCTGATATTTTCCGATTGAATTTCTGTCGGAAATTTGCGACGGCGTGTGACTGAATTTCCTACAAAATTCAATTCCTTTGAAAATTTTCTAATGGAGTTTCCGACATAAATTTTCCAACACAATTTCCGACGGAATTCAATTCCATCAGAAATTCCATTGCAAAATTTTTTTAAAAAAAATTTTAAAAAGCCACGTGGCAACTCCAATGGCGGCCACCTTATCGCCGGCAATGGCACATGTCAGCTTCGGCGACCTCCAATTTGTGGAGGGCACCCAGATCCAAGACGTGGTGCAGCCTCGCTCCACCATGTGTCGTAACCTCTTCTTTTCTGAAAATACAACTCAACTTATAAATATATATTTGTTTCTTATATATAAATGTAATAATGATATAAAATAATTTTATATATTCTTATAATTTTTAATATAAATTAACTTCAAATTTAAAAATTTACATCTTAAATAAATTTTATATGACTATATTTTTGTCTAATTTCTAAAATTAATTTTTTAATTACATTAATTAATAACTAATAAATAATTACTAACAAATAATTTTTTATTAATATTAATTAATAACTAATAACTTTATTTTTTATAAATTAATTTTTATATGAACATTTTGCCCCTACATGAACCAAATTAAAACTTATGGTTGGAAACTTGAGGAGTTAAAACCAAAATTAGAAAAAATTTGAGGGATGAAAGATGGTATTAACCCAAATTTTTAAATATTTATATGACTAATAATATCATAATTTTAATTATTATAAATATATTTTTTTAAAATTTAATTTAATTAAAAAATAATATTTATCTGAAGTAGCCACAGAATTTGTCCATAGCAAATTCCATCGGAAAATTTTCTGAGGGAATTTCCGTGGCTAATTCCGTGGTAAAATTAGCCACGGAATAATTCCGTCGGAAAGTCCATGGCAACCGATGGAATTTGCCACGGAAAGTTTTATCACTAAAAAAATTCCGTCCGAAATTCGTCAGAATTTGCCACGGAAATTGTTTCCGTAGCAAATTTCATCAAAAATTTAATGTTTTTTTTGTAGTGAGAAGTGTCTTATAAATACATAGGACAAGAGGAGTAGATGTAAATTCTCACATGTGTGTATCCAAAATTTTAAAAATTTTCATACTTGATATATATCATGTCGTATATTATTGTCAAACTCGCGACTTGATTTTCCGAATTTACCATTTTTACATTTCTACCTTATAAAATCATGTTTAGTCACTTCTAAACTCGTAATAGTTGTAAACTTTGTCAAATTCATGAGTCCACACATCGAATTTACCTCTGTACGTTTTTAGCTTACAAAATCATATTAACTCAACTTTAAACCCGTGCTAACTTTTTCGATTTAATCATGCTTAGTGGCTTTATATATGAATTTTATAAAAAAGAAAAATCTTTGTTGAGTATGATACATTATGAATATTGATAGATTTAATTTCAATTATTTGGATTTAAAATATATTTAAATCAAATTGTCATCATTTTTTATATTTAATTATTTAACTATACACTATTAATACCTATTTATTGATAAAAGTAAGTTCTTACAAATTTACGATTGGAGCTTACAATATAATTTTTCATCACTGGCACAAGTTTACTTAAACTCATAAGTTTAACAACCTTGATGTCTTATCATATATATATATATATATATATGATCCTTAGCTTTTGTTGTTGGGCGGCCTCTAATTACCAAAGCCTTATTAGGGTTCATTATATGTCATAGTTTCATAGATACAATCATTTATTTTTTTTTTTTTTTTTTTTGTGTTATTCTCTTAATGCAACCTCTATATTGATTCTTTTGAATATAAAATATCTGAAATGATTGGCTAATATATTTACGACTTTTATGCAAGTTCTTACATGAAAAAAATTTATTAATAAGAAATCTGCAATTATTATTTTTTTTATATATTCTAAAAAATCTCAAAATCCTGAAATTCATGAACCATCTCATTTTCATTCATGAATCATATTAATACACCCAATGAACTGATCAACAACATTAATATCTATCAAGAACAAAAAATTGGGGAAAAAATATTTCACTGTCTAAAAATCTAAAAAAAAACATATATTTCTTTTTTAAAAAAATTTTCACCCTCTTTAAAGAATTAAACATTGAATCTGGTCATCGTTTTCCTCATTTAGTTGAAACTAATTACTACCTTCGATTCTAAATATAAGACAAAGTTGATTTTTTTTGGAGAGATTAAGAAAGCTAAATAAGTTACTTAATCATATCATATGTTATGTATCCTTAGATTATATATTAATTTATTAGTTAAATTAATTATTTTAAAGAAAAAAATATAAATATAAATATTCTAAAGTAATTTAATTAGATTCCTTAATTTCTCCAAAATTAGGATCGGAGGGAGTAATAGCAAATACATAAAACATTACAGAAATTAATTCTGTTTCATTGCACCTAGTAGTCAACAATAGACACAAATTAATGCCAATAATAAATTGCTAAAAAAATAAAAGAGAATGAACAATCCCCATTATATATTTTTCCATAGGAGGAGGACGTTGGGTGTATATAAAGGACTCGTTAGCCTCCCAAACTCATCACAGTCTCAGAAAACCAAACCTTAGAAACAAAACGCTTAGGGTGAGCAACAATGGGGACGGAGACAAGAAAATACGAGAATGGAATGATGGTCTTCGACACAAGCTTGCTGAAACAGAAAGAGATGCCGAACGAGTTCGTGTGGTCGGAGGAGGACTTGACGGAGACGGCGAAGGAGGACCTGAACGAGCCACTGATAGACCTGAACGACTTTGCGAAAGGCGACGAGGAAGCCATGGCTAGGGCTTGCGAGCTCGTGAGAGAGGCCTGCGTGAAGCACGGATTCTTCCAAGTGACCAACCATGGCGTCGACCCTCTTCTGATTCAGGCGGCTTACGATGAGATTAGTCCCATCTTTGGTCTGCCTCTTGATGTGAAGCTCAAAGCAAAAAGGCAACGTGGTAGTGTTCAGGGCTATGCTGGTGCTCATGCTGATAGGTTTTCAACGAACTTGCCATGGAAGGAGACTTACTCCTTTGAGTATAGCAACCAGGGTTCTGATTCTCACATCGCTGAGCATTTCAAGTCTGCCTTCGGAGACAACCTTGATAAACACACTGGGTACATACGTAATGAACTTCTGATATTGTAATTCTAAAAGTGTTTTAAGAACTGATTTGTTTGTTTGTTATGTCTTTTAGGTCATTAAAGCAGGCTTTTGAACTCAAAAGCTAATTGAGGCATAAATGATGTTTGTCGTAGCTTTGGAAGCAAATAAATTTTTGGCCAAAAGCCATTTTAAAGCTAAAGTTGGTTTTTGGAGCTTCTTGCTTTTGGCTTTTTGATTTTCTTCAGATTTAAAATTTTTGAAATTAACTTTTAAATATATTATCTAACCAAGCATATGTCAAAATAACATTTTCATGTATTGAAAAGCAACACAATGAACCAGTCACCTAGCTGGTCCGTCCAGAGTTTTAGACAAGAGTTGGATTTTATATATTTTATTCTTCACTCTCATTAAACCTGAATCAACATTATTTTGAGTTATCAATTCATAATATTTTAATTTAGTAATTTTATTTTTTTATTATAACTAATCTATTTACTTGTTGATTAATAATTATATATTTAAATATTAATTATTTTATTTATGATTGACCCCAAACTAACCTTTATTTGAGTCACTGATTGGACTAGTTTATTAACTAGTCCGATTTTTAGTATTTTGAATTTTTTTTATAAAATCATATACAAACATAAATTATATTACACCAGTTAACTTTTAACCGTTAGAATAAAAGCCACTACTTTTGCAAACATTAATCTAAACAAAGCCTTATTATCAATTATTATTGTTGACAGGGAGGTGTATCAGAGGTTCTGTGATGCGATGAAGGGACTGTCTGAAGTGATAATGGAGGTATTGGCTATGAGTTTGGGAGTGGAAAGATCATACTTGAAGGAATATTTCAAAGACGGAGGAGGCATTATGAGATGCAACTTATACCCTCCATGTGACCGCTCTAACCTCACCATGGGCACTGGTCCTCACAGTGACCCTACCAGTGTCACCATTCTTCATCAAGATCAGGTCGGTGGCCTTGAAGTCTACATCGACAACAAGTGGCTCGCCGTTCACCCCCGCCCTGAGGCCTTTGTCATCAATATCGGCGACACTTTCCAGGTACGTACCTATATACTTTCTTTGGTCATCGTTACAAGAACCAGTTTCGGTACTTATAGCAGTGATGAGCACCATAGTGCTTATCGTTATTGTGGTGACTGATGAGATATGCACCGTCCAAATGTAGTTTCAACATTCAATATTTAAAATTTTCAACAAATTGTTTTTAAATGGAAAAAAAATCATTTTTCTAAAAAAATAACAGTTAAAAATTATCTTTATATAGGTTTTATACACATTAAAATAAACTTTTTAGAAAAAATATAAGTAAAAACATTAAATCTGAACCATCTAAATAAATTTTGGATGATCCAAATGATGAGGTTTGAAATTGAATCCCTTATTACAAGGCACCTTCTAAGAAAAAATGGATGGCCTTTATTATAAGTCCCTTGATTGATGGGATATCAATTAAGTTTTTCTAATATCACCCCTATTTAAAGTCATGAACTACAAGGGAGAATGTAATACAAATATGAAAATTTTTCATTTAATATGGATGAAATTAAAAATTCATTTTATTTTCAGACAAAGTTAATGACTTAATCACCCTTTCTTAATTCCGATGTATAACAGGGATAAGAAGCTAATTATATATGTATCTATCACTTCATTGTTTTTTCAATATATATATATATATATGACTGACCATATGTTGCGATACTTGTTATTAGGCTTTGACAAATGGGAAATACAAGAGTTGTCTGCATAGGGCATTGGTGAACAGGGAGAAAGAAAGGAGATCATTGGTGTACTTTGTTGTTCCAAAAAAGAACAAGACTGTAAAAACACCTGAGGAGTTCCTATTTGGAGAAAAAGAGGAGAGGAAGTATCCTGACTTCAAGTGGTCTGATTTCTTCACCTTCACCCAATACCATTATCGTCCAAATACTCATACTCTTCCCAACTTCATTCAGTGGTTTCTGTCTTCCAAATCCAACAATGACCAGTCCCTTCCATCTTCTAATAATAATGCTTAATTATTAGTTTCCCTTCTTATTATATATCTCTATCGGTGGCAATTCTGTTCCGAATAGCCGCCAAACTTATATAATAAATTAAGTAATCGCGTACTGTTTGTTATCTGGTCTGAATAATCTTCTTCTTCCTGTGTGTCTGTTACTTGACAGTCTTGCTACTCATGGATGATGTAAGGGTAGTTATGATGAATAAAGTTTTATCTTCTATTATATTGTGTGAGAATATATTTATCTATCTCCTATATATATGTGTGCGCGCACGCATGCATATTAATTAATTGAACATTGAATTGAAGGTATATATATAAAGTTGAGGTAAGTCCTATCAAATTGATATGTCGTTTTTATTGAAAGATAAACCTAACAAATACTTAAATGACTAAAAAGATTCAACATGATATCAAGAGTTGTTTCATTTGTGGACATGAGGCATTTGAGACTAGAAAAAAGAAGTACAAGCCTCATATTGATTAAAAAGACAAATCTAATACATACCTAAATCACTATAAATATTCAATAGTGTGTGTGTGCGCGTGTATTAATTACTTGTTAAATAAGTATCGTAGTAAAAGTACCAATACAAAGTCCCTTTGTAGCCTAGTGGTACAAAGGCCCCCGGTAAGTGGTAGGTATTGGTTTGATCCCGCTTGTAGCCAACGGGGGTCATTAGTACCTACCCCTTCAAATTCAAAAACAAAAGATATTTCAAGCCGCACCATATATACAACTTTTTGTCAAAGAAATGGAGAAACACATACAAATTGATCGATCTATGTATCAACAATGAAAGCTCATTTTGTCATATATACTCTTTTTTTTTTTTTTTTGCCAGTCATTTTGTCATATATACATATATGTACGGAAATGTATAATATGTATAACAAAATTAAAAGTGGAAATTAAAATCAACTGTAATATGTTAGATGTAAGGATATATGTATAAACATTTATGTATATTCATATATAGGCGTACATGCCGAACTAGACATAACAAAATTGCAATAAATGTAGTGGAAAGTTGAATATGAGGATATACGTACATACGTGTGTGTGTGTGTGTGTATTTAGTGTGAATATATGAATTACCATTGCCCCACTGTATCCATCTTGTCCTGGGGCTGTAACGGTTTCTGAACAGAAGTTGATGAGAAAGGTATGGAATATGTCTGATCCGAGGTCATATAAGGAGGATGAGGAGGAGGCTGATGAGAAATGAGATTGGTCGAAGAATATACACTAGTATTTAAAGGTATATTATTAATATTAGCAATATTATTGTGTGGTAGCCTGCTTTGATGATGATGATCATGATGAGAACGCTGTTGTTTGGGAACATTAAGCTTTTCTCCTTCTATCTCTCTATATTTCTGAAGGTAAGATTTCAAAGGATCAACGTAGTTCCCAAAGCCAAGAGTTGAGATGGCAAAGATAATGTCATCGCCATTAATGGTCTTCCTCTTTTCTTTCTGGCACTTATCGGAGGCCTCGCTGGTGATGAAGCTGATGAACTCAGAAACACATTCTTGGACAGTTTCTTTAGCGTCCTTTGAGATTTTCCCATTTGAAGGGATCACTTTCTTCATGATCCTCCCGACATTCGCAATCGGAAGGAATCGATCTTGTTCTTTGTTTGTTGTTGTTGTTGCTGATGATGATGATTTTAAGCAAGGGCTTTCAGGGCTGGCTTTGTTGTTGCTTGGCAAATTTGTCTTGTTGCAGGGACTCTTTTCTTTCATTATTGTTAGGGGAAGAGAGAGAAGAGACGTATGGTATGAGGTTTGTAAGAGACGAGAAAAATATTGGAATTAAGCTTTAGAAAGAGAAACGAAGAATGAGGCATGAGAATAGGCATGTGTAGCTTATAGGTCTATCTTTTTCACCAGTGAAACCCTAGGGACTCGCTTTTGATGTGGAGCCAATTTTTAAACTGTCACGACCCAGTCCAAGTAATGTAGACATAGAGTATAATTATTTTATTTGCACAACTGAGATATATAATTGTCTATTTCACAATTAAAATGATTCCCTAGAGAGATACATATCATATAGTATGTCGTTTTGTCTTTTTCTTTGGAATGTCTTGTTATATTTTGTGTGTAGATAATCAATGCACTGGGGGCATATCCGACCCGATTTATGTATCATAACCAATAAAATTCTTAAAAGAATGCATGCGTTTAGAAAAATTATAACATTTCAGGTCAAAAAAAGAAAAATTGTAACATTATTTTGGGGGTTTAGAATTGGGAGTTTCAGTTAGTAATCGCTTCATTCACTTGGAAGACTAAAATAAGTCTACTTGGTCAGAGCCCAAAGAAAGAAGAAGGTCAATTTGGTCACACTCAGGCCAGAAGTCAAAAGCAGGTACAGATTCAAATACATGATTTTACTTGGTATTCTACTTGGAAAAAAATTATAACCTAAGAGTCTGCAAAATGCACAGGCCATATCAAGTAATAAAGTGATGAGAAAAGTATCGTTCCCATAAAAACTTGATACCAACAATTTAGTTGAGCAATGATTTTACACTTTTGTAAAAGTTAAGTCAATACAATTTGAATAAAAGATAGGGGGAAAAGCTAACAAAAAAATCAAATCTAACTGAGGCTAAGGATAACGGTGATTCTAGATTTTAAGTGGTGACTTAGATTATTATAGCCTTAATTACTTCTTAGTGTCTAATTTCTCTTCTTAATTGCTCTAAAGTTATATTTGCTAATCTATGACTCTTAATTACCTAAGAGTGTCTTTCGATCCACTAAAAGACATTCCATCAATTATGTTAATCACTAATTCCTTAGGCGTTTAGTACTTAACTAGATTAATTTAAGTGTTAGCCTAATGAGACTATGTAGGGCCGGTAGATATATATCTATCCTGCAAGCAAATTAAGTCCATAAACGTAATCCTACACTATTCAATTGAAGGTCTATTCTAAATTTCCTATGTCTAGGCTCTTTTAGAACACCAAATAAAGTTCCAATCAAATTTCTCATATTAAGCTCACAATTGAATCAACAAACATAAGATTATAGCAATTAAAAGAAGAAATCATCATCCAATAATCCATAATCAAATTAAATAATCCAAAACAAAGGTTTCGCCACATAAATTAGACATTGCCATGAACAAAATAATAACTAATCAAAGACAGCATAAAAGAGAAAAGAAAGAAGAGAAGGGAAATGAGAAACAAAAACTTAATGCCGAATTTTCATCCATGCTATAGAGCTCTTGCCTTGCCGTTACCAACAGAGAAAATAGAACACACGGTCTTCTCTCTACACCTCATGTATACATAGGCATATATTGCCTCCTCCCAAAACTTCCAAAATAGTGTTGTTCCCATCAAAGAAAAGAAAAGGAAATAACAATAATAATGATAATAACTTTGAATTTTTTTTTAATTTGAGAAAACTTCCCATTCTTATTTATTATTTCTTTCCTAAATTTTAAAAATTCTATTTTAATTTGAAATCCCACAAATGATGCACCAAATTGATATCTCATAAAATCTCATGATTTTTTTTTAATTTAGCGTTGTTGACTTCCCAAATATATCAAAATATATCTTAAATATATTAAAAATGGGAAGTCATCACACCGTACACTTACATCAATTCTTGTCCTCAATATTTTAAATTGTAAAACAATCAAATTCAAGAAAAGCATGGAAGCAAGTTTTAAAGAAAACACTAAAAAAAATGGAATCAATCCAAACTTTCAAGAATTAAGTTTTCATAGAACCCTTTTCCACTTCCAAAAAAAAAAATGCAAGCAGCAAGATAATTAATTTGGCAAAGATAAATCTCAATAGAATGTTCCTAAAAAATCAAGTGTTTGCACTCATCTGTCAAGATATTCAAAGGCTTGTATTTCACTCAATTCCACCTATTACAACCCATCTACCATATGTTTGTGTCCCATCTCGATTTCCATTATATTATCCCATTACATACACAAATCAATAGGACTTTGATAATAGATTAATACTTTAGTTTATGCCAAGCAATTTAAGGAGATACCAAGAATGAAATGATATTTAAACATTTATCCTCTTTTTTTCCCTTTCTTTTTTTTTTTTTTTTTTATCTTGAGCCGTTGTAGGTTCCCTTTTTACGCGACCCTACACATAGGTAATGTAGCACCAGTTATTCATTTTCTCCAACAAGCACCTCAAGCGGCTTTCAACCCAACTCATAACCCTCTTTGACTTAACCGCTTGACACAAGTGCAATACTGCAAGATATAGATACTACTACCCTAAAGGATATCCGTTTTTCAATAAGGGAAATAAAAAAAAAAGCCGATAACATTTTTAAAATTTTTGGAGTGAACTAGGAAGATAGGAACTCCTAAAGTGTAATTTAGGCATCCCAAACACCAATTGGGACTCCTAAAGTGTGCTTTTAGGCATCCCAAAAAAAAAGTGACTCCAAAACCACTGCTAGAAGCATACTTTAGATGCCCCTATTGAAGTTTGGGATGCCTAAGGTGTGTTCTTTTGGCATCCTTTTTTTATGGGACGCCTAAAAGCAACTTTAGGCGTCCTAACTGAAGTTTGGGACGCCTTAAAGCACCTTTAGGCATCCCATATATAATTTGGAAAGCCTAAAACCACATTTTATGCGTCCCTAATTTTGTGGCTTTAGACACCCCAAAGCTTATATGAGATGCCTAAAGATGCAACCAATGCATGTCAGTCAAACTAACAGACTTCAATCCCTCCAAAGCTCGCTCTCATGACTAGCTCCCTCCAAAGTTTAGAGTCTCGTCTTCTTCTCTCTTAAGCCCCTTCACTCTCATCACTTCTCTATTGAAGATTGAAGCTCCTCCTTCCTTTCCGTCACTCTCATCTACTCTCTCTTGAAGCTGGTTACTCTCTTGACGCTGTTGGTCTCTTAAAGCTCCTCTCTTGACTCCATTGGTCTCTTGCCTTTCACCGTCAGAAGTCATCCTCCTCTCTCCCTTTGCACTGTTGAAGCTCATCGGCATCGTCCCTCTCCTCATCATCGTCTACCTTCCCCCCTCTCTCGTGGTTAAAGGTCCTACACCCCTCCCTTTCCCTCCGCCGTCGGCCTCATCCCTCTCTGATGGTCTACTTTTATTTTTTAAAAAATACAATGTATGTTTGCATTTATTGGAACTTTTGTTTAGCTATGACAACCGCATGAATTAAACTCGCTTTCTCAATGAGTTTGTTCAACCTTAAGACTGCCAAAGCCGACTAGAGCTAAGAAGGAACTTAGCTAAAAAAATGTTGATGGCTCAATGAAAATTGTTATTTAGGAAAGGCGAGACTTGGATTTCAAGATTTGATATTTATTCAGGTATAGGTTGCACTAAGTAGAAAATATATTTATTGACTCATTTAAAAGTGTTGAGACTTCTTTTGTGCTTGTTGGAATTTATAAGTGTTGAGACTTCTTTTTGTTCTTGTTGGATGTTTGAGATATTATGATTTGGATAAGACTTACATATTTTAAAGGTCTACATTAAGCAAATGCTTCATTGATGAAAATATAGAAAGATTTCTTGATATTTTAATGTATACATGATGGTTCGTGGGATCCTTTATATAGTGAAAGAGACTAATGTTGATCAATTCCCTTTATTAGGACTTTTTTATTGAATTTTTAATTCATTGAGCATATTACCTTATACTATGTTATACTTTATATGTATAATATTATTCAAAGCAGAATTACAAGCCATTTTCAACAGGTAATCGCTTATTCATTCTCAAATGATATAATAATATTTTTGGTGTTGTAAAAATTATTAATTCATTCATTCACTTGATTGATTTTATCTAAGCTTCTTTTTCAATTTGTAGATTTTTTATGATGAAGCTACCTACTTATACGAAGTCATTAATTTGATCCGAGATTTTTTGGCTGGACATCTTTTTCAACATATAGATCAATAAAGTTTATTTTTATTAGTCAATAGTTGTATAGACAACTTTTTGATGCTTTGTAATAATTATTGTACATTGTATTAGTAGGAGTCAACACTTTAATTAGCTAGTGATGAATGTTCCCTTACTATTTTTAAGGACATTTTGGTTTATAAGAAATTGTTCGATCATGTTTCTGTAAAGTTTAAATTTTTGGGCAGTGAAAAATATAAACGCTTTTAATTTTTTTAAATAAAAAGAACCTTTACAACATCCCTTTTCACAAAAAAGGGACTCCGTAAGTGAGGGACGAGCACTTACAACGTCCCTTTTTTAACGAATACCGTATCCTGAGTTTCTACGTCCCTGGTATAGGCGTCCCCCTGTTTTCAGACGTTAAAAGAGTTAAAAAGATGAACATTAAAAGTGTTGTTTGTAGTAGTGGTGCCAACATTGGTGATAAGGTGCCAACATTGGTGATAAAGTGCCCCCAGTTAAGTCTAAAGATGTCAGCGGAATTGTTGCCCTTATCCTTATTCCTTCTCCCTTTTTTTAACCCCTTCAATCTTTTTTTTAAAATCTCATTTAGCATCTACTTGAGTAACAAATAAAAATGAATGACTAAATCATCTTTATGCATGCAAAGGAATATATATATAAAATTTTTTTTTTTGGCTTCAAAAGAGATTCAATACAATTTTTAGAGATGAAGTCAAAATAAGTGCACTCCCTTTTGAAAGAACAAATATTTAGGCTTAAATTCCTCACAAGTTCTTTGACATCCTAAAATGAAATACTCAAGCCTAATCTTTACCTATTTACTAACATTCATAGAATATAGAATCAAAGCATAATCAGATTCAATCATTTTCATATTCAAATCAAACCAACTGTGACAATGCTCATGAATAAAACCCAAACTTCCAAAAGAAAACCTTTTTTTTTTTTTTTTGGAAAAAAAATTGAGGGCAAGTCATACAAAATCAAAGATACCCTCACCCTTACACTTAAATGTCACATTGTTCTCAATGTGAATAAGTAACAAAAAGTAATAGAATTGAAGAGCAACCATATCCGAATGTAAAGAGAACACCAAATTTCACATATTATCATCGTCAACAATCAAATGAGATAAATCAAAGAGAAGTAGGAGAAAAGCTCCCCCCCCCCCCCCCCCCGGTCTCTTGAATTTTCAATTGCTCTTGATCTTTGTTTCCATACAAAGCACATCATCAAGGGATTTAAAAATCCTACAAAATACAAAACATCAAACCAAAACTTTGGGTTGTCTCTCAAGAAGTGCTAAGTTTAAAGTTTTTAGCCAGACTTCTCAAAACAAGCAGCTAATCATGTATCAAAAACCTCAATCACTTTGTCTTATTCCTTTTCGAGCAACAAAGTTCCAAACACAAAAAAATGATCATTCAAATTAATTACTTGTACTTCCACAATCATAGACAATCTCAAAGTACAAGTATTCACTGAATTCAAAGAAAGTAAAGCATGCACATCCTTGCAAATAGAAATAGTAGCATCCAAAAATTTTGAACATTCAATAAAATCCATTTAACTCTCATTAAAAAGAGTTAAAACATCCATACAAGAGTCATGCATAACAACAATTGGGACATCCACATCAATTTGATTATCAAAATCACAAACCTTAGGCTCCACAGCGGAACCTCTTCTAGACACCCACTATTCTTACCTAAATCAATTTCAAGCTTACAATCACCTTCTAAATTATCCATATTCTCATGCAATTTCACATATTCAACTTCATCACAATAATCATCATCAATACAAGAAGTTTCATCATCCTTAAGGAATTATCTTGCCTCATAGTCTTAAGAAATGAAACAATTTGACACACATACATTTCAATATTTTGGACATTTAACTCAACTCTAGTAGCAAATTCTTGTTGTTGATGACTACCACTTGTTTGGGATCACATTTGGAACCCCTAAAAGTGCTTATCCATGTAAATCTAGACAAAACTCTTCTCACATACTTACCTCATATACCGTAAATCACTATTGAAAAGTTGCTTTTAAAAGCTCCAATCGCTATTCATTGTACTGCTCACATATTCTTTCCAAATTAGGCTTTTCCTTGTACTCAATAATGTTTTCTTCAATAATGTTTTCTTCAATATGTTGATAAGAGTATAAACGAGAGGTAATTTCAATAGAACAATACTTGACATATGGATCCCAAAAATTTTGTTGCTCAAAACTTCTACTAGGACAAAATGAATGGTTAAAACAAATTTAGTTCCTAGCAAAATCATCTCCCACATAATGCCTAGTTGTACTATATGGACAATGCTCATATAAATGACTCCCTCCACAATAAGCACAAGACATACAAACATATTGAGAAGAATCAACATATGGACTATAACCATAATGTATGCTCCTTTGATATTGCCTATATTCATTCAAAGAATTTATAAAAGAAATCAATTCATCTTATGTTGAAGACATGGAATTCATTTCTTTCTCAATATTAAAACTAGTTGGTTGCCAAGTGAAAGTCATATTTTTTTCAATTTCTTTAAGAAAAGAAAATTGAACAAGATATTTACAAACTCAAACTTAAACTACCAACACTCAATCAAATCCAATCAAACAATGTTGGCACACAAGTCCCCGACAACGGCGTCAAAAACTTGATAGGGAAAAAAACTATAGCCTAAGAGTCCGCAAGTGTACGGGCCCTTTCAAGTAATAAAGTGATGAGAAAAATATCATTCCCACGAGGACTTGATACCAACAATTCAGTTAAGCAATGATTTTACACTTTTGCATATATAACTTGAGTTAATGCAATTTGAATCAAAGATAGGAAAAAAAGCTAACAAAAAAATCAAATCTAACTAAGGCTAAATGGTGATTCTAGATTAGTGATGACTTGGATTTTTATAGCCTTGATTACTTCTTAATGTCTAATTTCTCCCCTTAATTGCATTTAAAGTTATATTTGTTAGTTTAGGACTCTTAATTACCTAAGAGTGTCTTTCGATCCACTAAAAGACATTTCAATTATGTTAATCCCTAATTCCTTAGGCAATTAGTTCTTAACTAGATTAAAAGTGAGCCTAATGAGACTATGTATGGCCGGTAGGTATATGTCTATCATACAAGTAAATTAAGTCCGAAAATTTAATCCTACACAATTCCATTGATGGTCTATTCTAAATTTCCTATGTCTAGACTCCTTTAGAACACCAAATAAAGTTACAATCAAATTTCTCATCTTTCAAAACAATTAAGCTCACAATTGAATCAACAAATATAAGATCATAGAAATTAAAAGAAGAAATCACCATCCACTAATCCATAATCAAACTAAATAATCTAAAACAAAAGTTTAACTACATAAATTGAACATCATCATGAAAAAATTAATAGCTAACCAAAGACAACATAAAAGAGAAAAGAAAGAAGAGAAGGGAAAAGAGAAACAAAAACTTAATACTGAATTTTTATCTATGCTGTAGATCTTCTGCATCTCCATACTTTAGTCTCCCTCTATTAAATTATGAGCTCTTGTCTGCCGTCACCAATAAAGAAAATAGAACACATTGTCTTCTGTCTACGCCTCAGGTATATATATAGGCATATATTGCCTCCTCCCAAAACTTCCAAAATAGTGTTATTCCTCTCAATGAAAAGAAAAGGAAATAATAATAATGATAACAAATCTGAATTTATTTTCTTTTATTTGAGAAAACTTCCCATTATTATTATTTATTTCTTTCCTAAATTTTAAAACTTCTATTTTAATTTGAAATCCCATAAATGATGCATCCAATTGATATCTCATAAAATCTCATAAAAATTTCCTTTAATTTAGTATTAATGACCTTCTAAATATATCAAAATATATTTTAAATATATTAAAAATGAAAAGTCATCACCCTCAATTCTCAAAAAACAAGTAATCTTTTTACATGTAGAGATCGATCATGCCGTTCTTTTAACCGGATTGATAGTGACGCAACTCTGCAACTGAGGAAAAAGAGCCCAACTTGTAGATCTCATCATGCGCTTCCAAGTACTCTATTAACTGAGCTCTCCTTGTTTTTTTGATTAATTAATAAAATCTGATATCAAGAATGCAGTGAGGTCATGTTTATTCAAACTAAGTTCGGTACACTTTGAATCTTTGTCCCAAGACTTCTTTGATTGTCTAATAGAGCCAGTTGATGATGCCGTGGACGACCCCGACCTAATCCCCACCCTCGAGAGTGATAAATGGTTACTAGGACTAAAATTTGGATTCTCCCCCGCCCAACTCACAATTAATGGGAACATACTTGCCCGTTGACCCTAGCATCAAGCTCTAATTGTTCTATATGGACTGTAGCTAGTAGTAACCCGCTCTGAAGCACTCCAAGACATGCGCTATGAAAAACTAAAAGCCGTGGTAGGCCAGAGCGTATACTGAGTATTCAAAAATTTATACTCGATTTTAAATATTAGATAAAGTTGATTTTTTTTGGAGAGATTAAGGAAAATAAATAAGTTATTTAATCATATTATTTATTATGTATCTTTAGATTATATATTAATTTATTAGTCAAGCTAATTAATTTAGAGAAAAAAAATATAAATATAAATACTCTAAGTTAATTTAACTAACTTTCTTAATTTCTTTAAAAAAGTCAATTTTATCTTATATTAAAGACCAGAAGTAGTAATATTTTTTGGGAAAGTCGTATTAAAGGTCCAGATAAGAGAAAATATAACAAAATAGTCCTTTAAAATCTTAAAATTACATTAAAATCTCGTTTTTGCAATAAATTTGGACTATCAAATGTCCATAAACTTGTTAATAAATGCCCATAGACTTATGAATAGATTTGTCAATATAAGTGCCTCAGGATTTGTCAATAGACATCTTCGGACTTGGACTTGTCAGTTTGGGGGAATTAGAATTTATAACAAAACAGTACCATAGGACTTAAATATAATTTGAGATTTCAGGAGATCATTGTTGTATTTTCTCTTGTCCGGGATCATTTTTCCTTCCCTTTTTTTGGGAAAATTGTATTTAAATCCCGGTAAGGGAGAAACAAAAACATCAACGGAATCATACTATCAGTTCTGGCGTATATCTGCCTGTATGTTTTCAAGAATAACAACTAATAGGCTCTCTTCTACACCAATCGCCTTTACAGCAAGAATGCCATCAGGTTTACTTCCCCACCATTCAACATTAGAGCAGAAGACATCACCCTCTAAATAAATATCAATATGAAAAAACCAGAGGAAGACGGAACACTAAAGTACCTAACTAACATGATACATGACTTGTGTGGAAGTACCAGTTACACTTGCATTGAGATCTTTCTTTTTGTAAAAAAGAAAAAGAATCAAAAGTTACGCGAGAATTTAGAGCAACCAAAACCCAAAAAATCATCCAATTTCTCATCTGCGGTGCCTCCATGATTAGGCAAGAGCATACTCAAGTTTTTCGGATTCTGTTGGCCGCCAAATGGACTTCTGGACACAGAGCAACCCCTCCTTGTCCTTAGAGTAAGTCATGCGAACCTCCCAATGCATTGACCTCAACATGCTTTCAAGCTCAGTAATGATATCAACATTATCACGGACAATAAGCTTCCCCTCAGGCCTGAGGATCCGATCAACCTCAGCAACAACAGCCACTAAATTGCACCTGCATGACCAAATCAATCCAGATTTTAGCAATCTGACAACTAAAATGTTGGCGATGAATGTGAAAAGATAGAAAATAATGCCACACCTTTTCTTAAGCTTTGAAAACAAATGATCTGCATGGAGGAGATCATAAGTCCTAGGGTAAGTACTAAAGGATTCACACCAATCATGGTATATGCCAAAAAGACCGCGTTCGTATATAATGGGAAGAGTATCTGCATTCTCTATCGAAACCACATTCATGACCCATATTTTCAAATCCCTCAAAGCGGCCGCAAATCTGCAAACCATATCCAAAGCAAGATGTCAGCTATAATAACCACAAGCTACTACTATAACTCAAAATGAGCAACAACTGAAACAATGGATATTGCTTTTTGCTTACCCTCCATAGACAGATCTCATATCCATGACATTTCTCACATTTGACCAGTCAATTCCCATCCCATTTAGATAAGACTTAGACACTACACGACTCCAGTGTTCATAGTCAGCAGAAAAATCATCAGGGGCAGGCTTCCCGTAAACTCCAACTTGGGAGCTTGACAGCCAGTATGGTGCTTTGGTCAGTCTTGCTGGCCACTTCTCTGGCCATTGTGATCCACGTTCAGATGAATCCACTGGCACTTTGTGCACGCAAGCTTGCAAGGGAATATGCCTGTCACACCAATGAACTTTGACATTCAAATACATTCCAAGTCTACGTGTTATTGAATGAAACCTTGTAGCTCGAGGTTTTTATTTGCAGCAGAAATAATAAACATCCATCCAAGTCTATTCAAGTTTCATGATTTTTTTATGTAAACACAATATGCCTCTTCAACTTTTTCTAGCTTCAAAATAATACTTAATATCTCCGTAAAGCAGAAATACCATGCTGCATTAGGATCATCTGAGTCTGGACACATAGGAGGCTCATTCTTTGAACGTTTCTCATAGCACTCATTGGTCATTGGCTTCCTGTAGATAGCAATACCCACACCATTAACTTTGTCCTTGGTGATTGACACAACTTCCCAGCAGATGGCTTTTGTTAGTGCCTTCATGGCTGCAAATGAATGCACAAAACTTATTAATATTCACCAAAGTTTAAATGGTTAAAGGAGATAAATGCAAGTTCTGTACTATCTACCATTCCAAATTTCAACATCTTCAGGAAGCTTCTGATAAATAGGAGTAGCAGACCAAACAAAGAAACCACCAGGTCGCAATAGTCGATTCAGCTCTAATATAAGTTTACCACCTGCAGCAGTACAAATTGATAAGCATCTCAAACAAATCCCATTTGTCCTTTACATTGAAGTTGAGTCATTACTATCCATACAAGGTATCTTAAAATCTCAATGCCTAAAAAAAGCCACGAATTTTTTAAAGCATAAATGCAAAACAAAAACATTATTCGTTTGCCATATAAAAAACCAATTAACATGAATTGCCTAATCAGCACCATAAAAGTTTGGCCATGTGAGTACCTTCTATATGCCAAGGAACTCTGCATCTTGCACAGTGGACAATATCAAATACTCTCCCAGGGAAGGGAAGCCTCTGTGTGCCCATCACGGCAGATATAGCAGGAATTCCCCTTTCAAGTGCAAATTGTACTTGTGCTTCATGCTCGTCTTTAGGAGCAAGAGACATGGTAAGTACATCCCTATCAAAGAGAAAACCTCCAAAGCTGGCAACACCACATCCAACATCCAGTACCACACGTGTGCGCTTTCCCCAAGCGATATCAGGTACAGACTGCATCACCAAGATTTTTTATATTAAGCAAAATGACCAAGAACATTCATGGTCTACAAGATAGATGGAGATAAAAAAATGCCAACACATGAAAGAGTATGTGATAGTCAATTAGGTTATGAAAAATTCTGGATATCTAACAGGATTGATAGATGCTACAATTGTCACTGGTCATACAATATAAATTTATTTATTTAAAGCAAAACGTCATCCAAATATAAACTTACAGATATATTAACATCAAGATCAATCAACTGTTAAGGTCAATGCCAACAAGAAAAAAGAAACTATATCTTACCGCTTGTATAAAGTCAATGTAATGAAGTGCCCCATGCTTAAATTGGGTTCCACCACCTGGAAAAGTGAGGTACTCGCCGGTAACTTTCACCCAATTTTGGTGACCCTTGACTTCAGCAAGCTTAGTGTGAGGAACATTGTAATACCATATCTGCAGGACAAAAAATTATTATTTTATGGAAGAATAAATTTTCACATGCCAAATGACAATTCAAAAACATTGTCAGTCTATTTCTACCTTCTCTCTGCTTTTAGGCCACTGAATAGGGCGTTTATATCCTTCAGGATGAGAAACCAGGCAGGTGGGAGGTTCTTCAGGACAGTGCCTCTCTCGATGTTCATAGTGCTTAGTGCTTCGAAGACTTTTGATTGCTTTCAAATTGTCAAGACAGGGAATGTAATCAGCGCCAGCAGTGACTTCGCAAACTTTCCAATTGTATGCAGATAGCTGTTTGGGGGATTCTTGAGCCTCCTTTTCACTCCTTGACTCTGATGCTTGAGTTTTAAAGGACCCAGTTTGAGTGGTAGTTTCATTTAGAAGGTCTGACTGAGCTCCAGAAGGGTATACCTCATTGGAACTCTGGTTTTCAGTATTCCCCTCGTTCCTCTTACCAGAGTTGTCATCGGATCCTTTGTTATCATTTCCTTCCACCTCCTCTATCTTACTATCTTGTGTTTCACTTGCATCATTTGATTTCTTCTCACTTTCATCTGAACCAGAGTTTTGGTCATCATCTGACTCAGATTTTTTCTCATTCTCATCAGAATCAGATTTCTTCTCAGATGAATTTTCTTCAGCATCTCCTTTATTGGAAGTGTCACTATTGTCTTCATTTTTCTCTGAGACTTCAGTGTTTGATCCTGAATTTTCTGTCTTGGAATCTGTGTCTTCAGTTCTTTGATCTCCATCTTCTTGCCTGGCATCTTCAGAAGACTTCTCCTCTGTCTTCTCTTGGTTTTCTGACAACTTATCATTGTTATCAGGGTTGACATTACTGTCCCCCTTGGTTGCATCCTCAGGTAAATCGCCTGGATTATCTTCAAATTGCCGAGCATTCCCTTCGTTACTTTCACTCACCTGATCTTTCAACCCACTCTGTTCTTTGACATCCTGTTCTTTTATGTCATTCTTATTCTCCTGAGACACGTCCATGTTTTGGACGGGAACTACATTGGATGAAGTCATCATCCAAACCCCAACCAAGCATAGGGCAACAAACACAACAATAGTCACTGTGGAACAGTAACTCGAAGCTGATCTTCTATTATCAATTCTAGTGTATTTCCCAATCGCCATTTTATTGGACTGCAGTAGGTGTTCACAAGTAGTTTAGACCTGCAAAGGCACAAAAAACAGCAATGAAATACATCTCACAACGTATATCAACAGAGCCAAAAGTAGCCATTATCTACCTAATCGGTTGGCACCTGTGCATGAAAAGAATTCAACTATTCCCCAAATTTTCGTGTGTAAAGAATTGTATAAAAATTAAACACAGATATTAACTAAATGTTGGATGAGTAAAAACCGCGTAAGATTGGTAATATACGTTTGGACTGGCGTAAAATTATATACGAGTGAGAGGATCAGAAGGTCTCAATGATCATTTTGCATCAGAGATTGAAATTCAACGGAGATTCGTGAAGGTAATGCAACGCAAATCATCACAGCGGGATTATGACATATCCTAAAGATGCAAGTATTGTCAAAGCATGCAAATACTAGCTACCTTGTGCTTTGCGGCTATCTTATGTGCGCCAAACTGTGAAGACACGGGTTCGAAAGCAGTTCGCAGAAAGAAAAGGAAAGAATACAAATAAATTACATGGCGAAATCAACGATGATTAGACAGATCTACATAATCCGAAACACATTCATAAAGAATAAGAATTCATGCAGCAGCATCGACAATCGTTGACAGATTTTCACAAGAAATCAAAAGAAGATCAAGAAGAATAGCAGCTCAGATAAGAGCGCAACATACATCAAAATAAAACAGAAAATGACCCAAGAAAATAGGTTTAAATCACGCGTTTAAATGAAACATGTCAACTGAGCAAGAAAAATAAATGGACAAATCCGAGAAGAATATGAATGGGTAACTAGATCTGGCACGCGGAAAAAGATTCGGCATACCTCTCGTTAGCAGATCTGAGTAGGAGAAAGGAAGATGATCACTCCATTGTTGCCTAGCAAAATGATGAGAGAAAGATGAGAAATAACAGCTGTGTTAAGCGAGTGTGAGACGAGGAAGGAGTGGGAAGGGAGAGATTATATAGAGGAAGAGGGAAAGGGAACGATCATGAGAATAAGGCAATTTGGTCGCTAGCGATTCAATTTTCTACAGGATTTGCCGAAAGGAATAATAAAATATTAAAATACTGATGATGAGAGAGAAACAGGTGACGGTTGAATGATGAGTGAGAAAGAGCAAAGGACGAAAACAGAGTCGGTGAACGAGTTACCGCGACGGAAAAGCCGTGAAACCGGTTGAGAAGCGATAGACAAAAATGATCAAGGGCCAGCTCAACAACAGAACATAAATACGGAGTAGTTTCTTTTTAAGGAAAAATTGCATGAGAGTGTCAAACTTTATTTAATAAATTCAGTTGAAAATTTTTTTTTCCACAGTTGAAATTTTTTTGGCCTGGCCGTAGGTTTTTTGGACCGAAATGGCCTGACCGTAGTCGAAATTGAAAATGAAGAGAATTATTAATTAATAAATTATACCAGTGCTAAAAACTACTAGTAAATTATAAAAATAATTTACATATAATATAAAAATATCTAATCAGACACGGCTAATTATGACATATAATTAATTAGTCTGATTTTTATTTAATTTTTTTAGAAATTATAAAACCAACACCAATTTTAATTATTTTCAAATATATAATCAATTATCATTATATATTATTTTTTAAATATTATTTGACTACAGAAGGCCTGTGTCATAAATATTACTGATAGCTTATCAAGATAACAATAAACCACACCTTTATATTATAACCTTGTTCTAGACGTTTCCTTTTATACTGTGTCGTAGGTGAGGTTTATTTCACTAATTTGTATTTAACTAGAAGCTGTGCTTTTTTTCCTCTTTTACCTCAACCAGATTCTGTGTTTCGAATTCGTCTTATTACCATTTTTTATTAGATTTAATGTTATACATTAAATTGTTAAATATTAATATAATGATAATGACATATTAATATTTATAAAATTATAAGAAAAAATTTGTCAAACAATATTCTCTATAATCCTAAATATAAGAACTAGTAAATAAATTTGTTTAATCTTAAATGCAAGACATAATCTTTTGTTTCCCAAATTTAAAATTTTTTCTAAATTTTTCATTTAATTTATCATGCATCAGATGGGATATTTTTTGAAAATCGACCCCATATTTTGTTAAATAATTAACTAAACTAGTTTTCAGTATTTGTAACTTAATTATATCTAATCCCAAATTCCAGATTCCATTGAGACGTGAATGTGTTTACTCTCCGTTTTGCAGGTTATCTTATGAGCAAATTTTACCGTTTTGCCTAACACAAGGCAAAACTTAAAAACCGTTATAAAGGGGTACAATATCTCTGTGGCCTTTGCCTCTTTTTTTTTTTGATAATAAAAAGTTTAGGTAGGTTCGGCACTAGCCCCTACCAAGGGTCAGGGCACGGTCCCAGGGCTCTTCGAGCGCTTACAAAGGACTTACGAGATCGCCTACTAATGAGGTCTCCCCATCAATCAGAAGGTTTGCCTTTGCCTTTTTGACTTGACATTATGCGCGCTCTCCCTCATGTCCTCTATACTAGGATAATTTTCATTTAAATGTTCTGATTTAGTATTAAATAAAAAGGTTTAATACTTTTAGGGAATTTGGGGAAAAATCCCCCACAAAAAATTTAATTGGTGAAAATGATCTAAATCTCTACTCATTGGTTACAAAATTTCTCGAGTACTGATACCTTATAGTTATGAAAATTTAACAGTTCATCCTCACCAATTAAATTTTTAAAATTATACTTTTTCTCTAATTTTTTTTTTGTTTATTATATTTATTTTTTCCTTTTTATGATATCCTGCTTATTGAAATATTTTAATCCTAGTAATTTTCAATTATTAAATATTAGTATTTCCTTTGGTTATATTTATAAGAGCTCAATGATTGATTGAATTATATGATTTTAAAATGTAATTAAAATTAGTTGAGAATAATAAATATATCTAAAATAAACTTTATTTTTCAAATATGTCCTTGTTTATAAGGGGCAAATAAGAGAGAGAAATAAAGTAATTATAAATATCACCAACCTTTCAATTAATGCAATACATATAATTAATAAAAGAAAAAAATGGGAAAAAGCTCATTAAATGTTCAAACAACTCTTATCGAGCTCTTATAAAGAGGACCTAAGGGAATTTAAATTTTAGATTCTTATAAAAAGGAGAGGGGGTATATTATATTTAGGATTAGAGGAAGTATTACTCATGATCTTTGGAATTGTAAAACCATCAACATTAGTCAAAACTAAAATTAGTATGATTTTTCAATATAATCAATTTTAAAATATTTCACCAAGAAATGTTAGTTAGCACATTATTAATATTTTTCATCAATTAATTTTATTTTATTTTAATTCCTATATCAAATAACATAAATCTGAAAACATATACCCCTTGGTTGATAACTAATAATAATCATGGTTTTTTTTTTGAAATATTATGTATAATTCTCTGAAAATTATTGCTAAATGATTTACATTTTAGACTATAAAACTAGATGATTTATTTAAAATACCTCTTGTATTTTTTTTTTCCCTTAAATTTTTCCGAATTATTGATGGAGTGAGACTAACACAATGGACTTGATTCCAATGCTAAACTTTCATTAATTTCCAACGATGAATGTTGATTCTTAATGTAATCCAAAAAACTCCTAGCTACTCTATTATACAGGAATTATTAAAAATAATTAAAAGTAGTTTGCATCATTAAAATATAAGTAAATATTATTACTATTTTTTTAAGATTACATTTCGATTAAAATCAACGTATCTCAATTACTTTTAATATTTTCCTTACCTAATCTCTCTTTTTACATTACAGCTAATAAGAACATTTGTAAAAGAAAAATTTAGTGTTATTGACTTGTAACTAAAATGACTTATATTATTTTCAGTCTTAAATATAAAAGTGAGTTGGGAGTTGAATTTCATCATAATATAAGAGACAATTCATTTTTCTACTACAGGAGCCTCTTGGCGTTGAAGATAGTGTATCGATTATTGAAGATATTTTGGGAGATGTCTTGATTAATACTTAAGGAATCGTAAAATATAATAATTATAATAACAAGGGGAAAAAATTAAAAAAAAAAGAATTTTGAATTTATAAATTCTAAATCAAGTATTTCTCAAAAAAAAGGTTATGAATTGCTTATTAAGTTTTGTTATTTATTATCAACTCTTAGTAACAAATCTAATTTAAAATTTTACAATTTTTTAAAAAAATTATGTCCTTTTCCCAAATAATAAATTGAAATTAGATTGTACGTATTAAATGAGCGTCAACATGCAGTCACAGCGAACTGCATTGCATGGAAAGAGACCAGGGAATGAGAGAGGGGTCTCATAATTTCTGTTTTTTTTTTTTTTTGCCGGAAGAGGGGTCTCATAATTCCGTGCTTTAATAAATTACAATAATCACGTGCATTGCACTTTTAGGGTCTGTTTGGTATGAGGGATTTGGAGAGGAAGGGAGAGAAGGGAAAAATTTTATGAGTTAAATTTTAAAAAATTAAAAAAGTGGGTTAATAAAATTTTAATAAAGAGAATATATAAGATAAAATAGTAAGAAAAATTAATTAAAAAGCTTTAACCTCATTTTTCTAATTTTTTTTAAATTCAATTCAAAAAAATTTTCCCTCTATCCACTTATCCTTCCATCCCCTCTCCTCCCCTCATATTAAATAAGCCCTTCTTTTAGATCCAATCACGTAGGGATCCGGAAAATACAGCGCAGCACAAAATCACATACACAAAAAGTACAGCAGAAAATTAGTTTCGAAGAAATGCCACATTTGTAATTTCTTCCCTTGATCCACAAAATGATGGAACAAAACCAGATTCAATGTACGTATAAATTATAAAATCAAGTAAATGAATTATAGGCTTTTAGTAAACTCTAGAACATGACTTTTCATCAATGCGTAATTCCATTTTTTTAATAAAAAGGTTTATTTTTGAACCAAAAAAAAATAAAAAGATTTATTAGGTGAGTTAGTTTCAAGGCAATGATCAAGATATGATCAGACTCAACATACTCTCTTCAATTCTTTTTATAAGCAACTTATTCTTTCTTAAGGTTGGGGTTGATGTTTAACATAAGTATTTTTTTTTTTATGTCTTAAAATTTAAACTATATTTTATTTTTCTACCCCTATTAAATATATAATGTTATATTAATTATTCCTCACTCACCACTAATTCTCTCTCATTAATCATTTATTACGTATTCTATACATAAATAGAAACAGATTTGAAAAAGACATGATATTTTTTATACATTTTTTATTTTTAATTCATTTTAATTGTCAATTCATTTTACACAATTTAAAAAAATTGCCAATAAAAAGGATTGAAGAGAACAACAATTAAGGAATTACTTATGCACACAAATAAAGTCATCACGTCAATATCATGATTTGAGAGTACAACGTCGTGATGATGAGTTATAAATAAAGTCTAGCTTTACAAACTAAACCAAATTTTATTAATTCGTCAATGTGTAATTCTAACTTATATTATTTTTTTTGTACATTTGCATGGATTTCATCTTTATTAAATCATTTTATATGTTATATAAATAATATTGATTTTGATTTTTATATATATGCGTATAGTTGCATAATGGGTGTTATATAACTGGCAGGGCAAATGCCGGTGAGAGCATGCATTTGAGAGACGTGCAGAAGACGTGAAAACCATACTTGGCCCACCACCATGGGTCATCCTCCGGCATTCAAACGCCAACTTGATTTTTTAATCTGAAAAGGAAATACCTAAAAAAAATGGAAAAAATCATAGAAATGAATTTGTGAGGATATAGACTACCATTACAAGAGGGGAAAAAAACAAGAAGAAGAAGAAGCAGCAGCAATTTTTAATTTTTTCCCTTAATTTTTCTTCCTCCATATGTCAATATGTGAATGTCCCATGCAAATTAAAGAAATTTGAATAATCATGGGTATGTTGTCACTAATATAGTATCTATTTGGGATAGCGGTAGAAATTGTTTTTCTAACGTGATTTGTAGTGTATAAGATAAGCATGTAAAAGAAATTTTATCTCGACTTACGTAAACATATTTCTTAAACATCAACTCAAATATATACTTATATAGGAATAATCATGGTTTGTTCAATTGAATTTGGGCGCGTTGAGTGGGAGTGAGTGTGGATCTAGGCCGAGAAAACACCATATATCATATATGCAAGTGGGAAGCGCCGAACCGGTCGAATATTGTACGGTCAGCCCAAATTTGGTATTGAAACACAAGCACAAAAATATGGTCTTGAAAAGAATTGATTCTTTCTAATATCACTTTGCTGTCCTTCAAAAGAGTAATGGATTTTAGATGGAACTGTGAAATATAATTCCCTTATGTACTTTTTTACAAGTCACATTCTCTTATAGACTAGTCATTTGGTTCTATATGTAAGCAATAATTTATATTTATGTAAAATTTTAATACGCTTCTTTCATTTTTATCCTAATTAATTACATATTTCTTTTTTTTTTTATAACTAGTTTCACATATTATCTCTTGTTTGTTGTCTCTATTCGCATTCGCTCTTTCTCATTTTTCTTTACTCATTCTCTCTTTTACTCATCATCTTTCTTTTTTTTTTTCCATATACTCATCATCTTTCTAAACATTTGGAAAACATTACACATTTATTATTGTTAATTCATTTTTAACTAAAAATTTGATATGCATAATTTTAATATTTTGTTACTTAACAAAAGGACTAGTTTAAAATAAACCATTTTATATAGTGAAGAAATGTTATTGTGCTTGTGATCATTTGTCTGCATTAGAGTCAGCATAAAAAAAAATCAGTTTATTAAAAAGAAAATTTTTTTTGACCTTGTTTAAAAAGAGATAGATGGCGAGAATTATGGAAAACAGCCAATAATGTTTGACTTTTTTACCATATACTCTGACTTAGGAGAGGGGCACAAAATCAACCAGCGACCGACAGTGTTAGTGGTCAGCGATCTGTATACTCCAAGTGGCCACCAAAGTACTGTATTGTATAAACTATTATAGTATAGAACAAAAATTAATTAAATGTCAATCGTAGGGTCCTTTTTAAAAAAAGAAAAAAGAAATTTCTCTTACACTTCATTTCGCAGGTGCATTTTTATGAATCAACATATGGCTGCAGCCTCGTCGCAGAAACATCTAAACCGTGCCAGCCTCACCCTATCCCCTGGTGGAGATCAGGCTCGCAGCAGCACGGTATTTTTAATGCAAGCAATATGACAAAATGTAATTATTTTTAGTGAGATAGGAATTTCTTCAATCCAGAGTACTGTACGTATTAATCTTTCTCAACACACGGAAAAAAGGGGTAAAGGAGAACCCTTTTTTGGGATAAAACATCAAATATTACTACTCCCTCTGGTCCTAATTATAGGATATATTTACCTAACTTTGGAGAAATTAATGATAGTGGTTAAATTAGTTAATCATATTTATTTTCCTAAAATACATTTATTTAAAATTTAAAATGACATCCAATTACGTTGATTCTCTATTTTTTCTTGTACTTCTCCTGCCTCACACACGACTTCTCCAAGCTCTCACACAATCCTGATGTTCCTGAAACATTTCTCTTCTTTTTCGGGAGGGGAGGAGGATTGAGTTTAGGCTTAAAGTCATGAGCAAAAGCTCTGATAAAAAAGGATAAGGAAAAAGGATTAGCAAAGAAGACTTTTATTTTTATTTTTTGAAATACATATGGCAGCTCTGGCGCTTAACCAGGAAAGCGTCATAGCCGCCTAATAACTTATATGACGCTTGCTTGAGTAAGAGCCATGCAAGGTGTGTAAATTTTTTTTTTAAAAAATCCTTGTATGGTGCTTACCTATGCAAGGGTTTAAAAAAAATAATACCCTTGTATGGCGCTTGCATCAAGGGGTTTTGTAATCTGTTATATTTAAGAACCCTAGGCAAGCGCCATACAAGGGGTCTAATTTTTTTTAAATAACCCCTTGTATGACGCTTCCCCAAGCACGCGCCATACAAGGTAGTGGATTTCCTAGTCAAGTCTTATAGCTGTCATATGTATTTTTTTAAAAAAATAGAAATCTCCTCTGGTGTTTGTTTGAAGAAGTGCTATAAGATTAGCGTTGCTAAATCTATATTTTGAGTTAGTCTATAAAGATTGACAACTTAAGTTCCCCAAGTTGTCTATGTGTGTACCCAAATTGCTAATTGTTATTCTTAAGTTGGCATTACCTATTTAAATTTGTCAACAACATCTGATAGTCATTGACAATTTCAGTACAAGCAATGACAACTTGAGTAAGGTAATTAACAATACCCTATTAGACGTCATTGATAACTTGAGCATAGACAATTAACAACTTAATTATAGAGATTAACAACTTGAGTTCCCTAAATTGTCAATATCTAAATCTAAGTTGCTAATAGCTATACTTAAATTGTCAACGACACCAAAATGGGATAATTGCTAATTGTTATATTCAAGTTGTCATTGCTTATGCTCAAATTATCAATGACTCATGATGAAGGTGTTGACAATTGAGTATAAGCAATGACAACTTGATATAATAGCAGTTACCAAAACACAAACAAAAAATAGGCACAACCATAAATTAGGTCCCAACGGTGAAGCAAGTGTTTCCCACAACCATAAATAGAGCCAAAATCAAATCAAATGTTGCCTATAAATCAAAGTCACGATCTGGTCAGAAGACAAAACAAAACAAAAGTTGAAGTCGTAGCTAAGATGAGATAGAAGGGGATGCCGTTGCGCCTCTTGCAATCCCTAAAGTTAATTTTCTACCTTCATACCTATCAAACTAAAAGACCACACACCCAATTTCAATCAAAACACTACATTTTTTCTCTATTCCTCAAGTTATCAAGTTTCATCATTCTCAAACGCATACTTAAACATACACCTATAAACAATCATTCTCGTTCTTACTCTACAATGCCAACAAATCAACCAACACCATCGAATCAAGCAACAACCCTAGAATGAGAGGCACTGAGGCAGTGGCATGGTGGCAGAACTTTCATTGCTTGAATGAGACCTCGACTTACGGTTCTCTTGTGGCGGCGGCAGAACTAGGGTTCATGGCAATATGAGAGGGCGTTCTTCAGCAAATCGATTGAATGGAAGATTAAGGAAGGGAGAAGATGAGATAGAAAGGGATGCCATAGGGAGAGGCAATGAGCAGTGGAGGTGGGTGGCGGAGGTGGATGTTGGCGGGGAAGGAAATAGAAAGAAAAAGGGTAGAGAGAAGAAATAGTGAGAAATAGAAAGAAGAAAGAAGAGAGCATTTTAGTCTTTTCACTCAAACTTTGATATGCCAGATTCCTACTAGATAATCTCTATGTCATTTACAAGTGTTAACAGACCTTTTGGGATTTTGGAAGTTCAAATGATATTTATATGTCTTTTTCCCTTAAAAGTTTGTCTTTGTATTTTTAAAAAGGCTTAGACCATTTTACCTCTTAAGGATCAAAACTAAAATAAGAACAAATTATAAGGACCAAACATTATATTAAGCCAAAAGGAAACTACAAGCTAACACAGTACTACCTTTGCTGCTTAATATAAGAGCTAATTAACTTTTTTTTGCTAGATTAAGGAAACTAAATAAATTATATTGAAATATTTATATTTATTGTTTTTCTCCAAATTAGTTTGCATAACTCAAACTAACATATAATTTAATAATACACAATATATGTTATGATTAAATAACTTATTTAGTTTTCTTAATTTTTTTTAAAAAATTAACTAGCTCTTATAATGAGAACCAAAGGTCAAAACATGTATAAACTCTGATGGTAGGTCCATACCCAAAGGTAATTGGATGCACATAAATATGCAAGGTTGTTAAAATCGAACTGGCCGGTTTGACTAGGAAATCAGCAAACCGGTCACCTAATTGGTTCGATACGACATGTTTGACTAGTTCAATACTTATTCAACATTGTATAACTTCAAAATTCATATCTTATTCTACATATCTCCAAAAATTACAAATTAAGACTCTATGGAAAGCTTGAGATGTCTACTTTCTAATGTAAAAAGAATCACTCAAAAATATCATCATTTAGTCCTTGAACATTTTCAAATTCCAAAGCTATTCTCACTTCCTTACACTACAAAAAAATTTCCTTTTAGTAGCGGTTAACTGGTAATGGTTACATTTGTAGCAATGAATATGTAGTGATTGAAGGGCAAACCGTTACAATAGACAAAAGGTTGTAGATTTGTACCGGTTCCTATGAACCACGACAAAGTATCTCATGATTTGTAGCAATTTTTGAGGCAATAACCGCTACAGAAAACAAAATGTTGTAGGTTTGTAGCGGTTTCATAGAATGGCTATAAAATGTCATGTAGACTAAGGTAGGGTTTTGTGATTTTCTGCAGTTGAGATAGCAGTTTTAGGTACAACTGCTACAAATCACGTGGCTATATAAACGCTGCATCCCCTCATCTTATCATTTTTGGCAAAATTGTTCTCTGTGCACGCTTTGAGAAGTTTTCTTTAGACCTGAGGTTCTGCTCGAAGATTTAAGGAGCTAGGTAATCGAGGTTAGTAAAGTTACTCATTTCATTTTATTTTTGAGCTGAGTATATTTGTTTTTAGTAATTTTATTTTTATTTAAATATGTTTCTATAATATTTATGAGTTTTTAAGTCTATTTTGCCATGTGTAATATGTTTTTTATTAAACCTTTTTTGTATATGCGTTTTTAATTAGATTTTAAAGGTGTTGAATTTTTTTATTTTGTTTGGTTATGTGTAATTATGTTATTATAATATTGTGATATTATTTCTTTCTAATATTGGTTATATTTATTTTGGAATTATTTTATTAACTATTACAAATCGGCCATTTTAACTATTACAAATGAGTGAAATTTTTGTAATGTTGCCGGTTTGGTTGTGAATTAGTTTCAGTTTGACTCCCATCTGTTCCATTGACATTTAACTCACTACCTTGACTGGTTCAGTGACCATCCCGAGTTTAATTATAAAATGAGGAAAAGGAGTGCGATGATTCTAGAATATAGATAATTTCAATATGAACCCTTGGGTCCCTGGTCTTCGTAAACTGGAAGCTCAATGTAGATGTTTCATTTTGATCGTCCTTGGCGAGATTTTTAATTCCCATAATCATTGCCAACAAGATAATGGAGTGTGATTGGAATAGATGCCCTGTGCATTGCCAATTCAAACAAGTTGATCTTCCTTTTGCTGTGATTGGAGTGGGAATTTTAAGATGATAAGTTATCTTAGAGGGTTCTCCTAACAAAAATAAATAAGACATAAATTCGTCTTCTGATAAAATATTCACTAAGAATGTAAATAAAATTAAAAATTTTGAAGAAAAAATTAGAGAAAATAAGTAAAAAATAATTTTTCTGAAAAATTTTATTAGTCAGAAGAACCTAAATTCAAGTATTGATATTTCATGTATATGAAATATTGCAGAGTATTAGCATTTTTTATGTGTAAAAACTTATTGGGTCCTTTTAATTTGCCAATAATTTTTTTAATTTCTCAAAGATAACTCTCATTCCATTTTAGACTTATGATTAATTCCTTATCTTTCATGACTTAGAACACAAAAAGTTTTCACTACTCTGTATTTGATGTCATGACTTGAATATATATTTTCCTCCTTAATTTTTTTTCTTTGACCATCCTCCTTACTTATTACCTCAATCAGTTGATTGACTAATAAAATTTTTTTAACAGGACTTTCCATGGACTTTATTTTAGGAAAACAACCAATTAAAAGTCAAAGAAGGAAGAACGAAGTGAATATAAGCATGTGTTTGATATCACTTGGATAATAAGTCCTTATTACGCAAGCCGAGATAAAATTCCTTTCACATACTTACCTCGTATACCGTAAATCACGATTTATAAGCACTATTACCTAAAAATAAACTATTCCAAACAAACACTAATGCCCCGTTTGGTATGCTGGAATTGGAGGGATGGAAATGGAAATGGAATTAAAATCCATGTTCAATGTTTGTTTGGTTTGCATGAATTGGCCTCCATGTGGAAATGAATTCCACCAAAATAGGTTGAATTGAATTCCATACCCATACCCATGGAAATGAGATAGGTTCCATGGAGGCTATATTTTCAGACAAAAATGTCCTCAGTTTTGGAACTTATTGACACTTCAACCTCTTACTCAATTGGTTGGCGGTGAGGCAACGGTGAAGATGATCGTGACGGTGACGGCGACGGCGACGATGCGATGGCGACGCCGACTTATCCTCTTCACAAATCTCCGACTTCCTCTCACTGTCACCTTCGACTTCGACTCATCCTCTTCGACGCGAAGCTTTTTCTGTAGCTGCTGAAAACAGTGACAACGAAACTTTATCAGATCTACAGAAATTGCAAGCTTGATCAGATCTGTGTAGAAATCACAAGGTTCATCAGATCTGGGTTTTCGATTACTGCAATGGCATTCGAGCAAAAAAAAAAGATCGAGAGGCACAACAATGGTATTCGAGCAAAAAACAAAAAGATTACTGATACAGCAATGGTATTAAATTTGTAGAAGCCTTACACCACTGAAATCACACCATTTCCAATTCCAATCTCCAAACTCACAAACATGAAAAAATGGCTTATGTGATTTTTTCGTTCGCTCCTCTAACCGTAAGAGTCTTCGCCGCAATGGCAGCGAAGGGCGCCGGAGGAAGCAAGGAGGAGAAAAGCCTTCTCGATTGGGTTCTGGGAGGGTTGCAGAAGGAAGATCAGTTCTACGAGACCGATTCTATCCTAAAGAAAGTGGAGGACAAGAGTGGCAACGAAGGAGGTACCGTCAGCAGAAGAGGAACCACCGGTGGCGGGAAGAACTCGGTGGCGGTGCCACAGAAGAAGAAGAACGGCGGATTCGGTGGGCTTTTTGCAAAGAATTGAAACATACTCTCTCTTGCAAGTACGTCATTCATATAAATATGTAGAAGCTTTGCGATGCTGACGCTGATGCTGCCGATCTAATCTTTTCTCATGAACCACTGGGAGCAACATATTCGAAAGGGGGTGGGAGAGAGGGAGTGGCACTGTGGGTTTTTTTGCCTTTTTTTAATAACAAAGGTATTTTAGACTTTTGATAATAAAAATATATATATTTAATTAAAATTATATATCAATTCTATAAACATACTAAACATACTTTTAAACCTCATTTCCATATCCATATCCATATCCATTTTCATCAAAATCAATTCCAACATACCAAACATAAACTAAGTTATTTCTAACGTATTCTTCTTCGGCTACGTGCATTATTTATTTAAATTGATTACCAACAACATGCAATCAGCAAGAACATGACCTTTCAACAATTAACTGCACGCCACGCCACGCCACCCCACCCCACCCCACTGGATCTCAGGGTAAAAAGGGTTGTCATTTCTGCAAGCTATATTCCTAAAATAACCTCCGTTTATTTTACTATATGTCGAAACTATCCCTCATCTTACGGCTATTGCTCTCCCCTATCCTAAGAACTATTGGGCCGCGGAAGTACCAACAACTCTAATTATTCGCTCAAGTCTTTCTCTTTTTTTGATTTGAAAGTGGTCAAACTAACTTGAACGGATTATAAAACATCATCACAAACATTAAAAGAAGGGACTAATATCTTTCTTAAGAATGGGATACATCTAGAATGGGAACTGACAAAACCACCATACTATGAAGTAAATTCTGCGCATCTCGAACCAGTCAATCTGCACACCCGATTTTTTTTCCTTGATGCGTATCTCAGTTGAACGTCCCACCCTGAATAAAACAAATCTCTTACTGTCGCTCAAGTCTTTCTCATCTCAACACCAATTGGATCTGCGACTGCAACAGCCGATTCACCCCAATTAAGCCACACAGGTAATTTCAGAGGCGACTCCACTGTGCGGGTTCTTTTTTTTCCCCTCTTTTCTTTTTGGTTTTGCTCGTCTACAATTCATGCTTCGTTTCATATCTACATCGAGGATTTCTTTTTATGCGCAATTTGGTTTGAAATTTAGCTTCTTCTTCTTCTTTTCTTTTATCACCAGACTATTGCGGTTGAGTGCATTGATGTTCAGGGTTCATACACGCAATTAAAGCCCAACGTTTCTAGTCATTTCTGAGGAGAATTCGAACTGATGCTTCAAATTCCCTTGGTTATCTGGTGTCTGCGTTACTATCATTTAAAATTTCCTCTCCAGCAGCTCCTCTGGGATCTGTAAGTTTAATTTCAAAGCAGCTTTCTATATTCTAAATTTACTGTTATATGTCGCGGTTACAACTTACATCAGGACGTACAAAAGTTATCATTACTTCAGTATCAGAAGCAATGAATGTTGCATGAATGGTATGAATATTTTGAAGTAAAATGCCAGATACTTGGAACATAGGCCTTTTTGCGACGGAACTTCTGAAGTCTGATCTGTTAAATTATGTTGATTATTTATATATCTACATCTGGTTGTTCCTACACTCAATGTTTGTATTTATATTGGAGAATGGATGCCTGTGAACCTTGGCTGGCATTAAAGTGTATAAGTTTGGTATAATAATTCCCATCAGTTCATTTTTACTTGCGTGACTGTGTAACTCAATAGACTAGACATCATGGAATATTGTTGTTTTGGGTGATGACTAGATCTCTTGGATTCTGAAGTATGATGGTATGATGGTGGATATGTTTAAGTGAAGGGTGAAATTTTGAGGTCAAGCTTTGACAGGACGGCAAGGATGGGGAGGGGTTGCTGAGCTTCCATTTACTAAGTTTATGTTCATACTTCCCCACACTTCTTCCATGGTCCGGATTTATTAAATCTGTAGTCTGGCAACTATTTGGAGTCTTGTGGTTCGTAGCTCATAGCTTTTTAGGGGGGAAAATAAATTTAACTTCTAAAATCTAAATTATTAGGGTGCTAATTGTAAAACATTATTTTTAATATTGGCACTTAAAAAATGGTTGCATGTGTGATAGGTTACCACGTCCTCTTCTAGTTTATTCTAGGAAAAAGAGACATGTGTCATAGGGTGGTTTTATTAGGAGGTTTTTAGGATTAGTTGGTTATTCAGTTTTATCTTATTGTTGGTTATTCTGTCATAATCTTATCTTTCTATTTAGCAGTTATTTTCAGTTATGTCAGAATCTATTTATATTTGTGTGATTGGACTTGTAAGGATTATGAATGAAAATTATATTGAAAGTTTACCCTTCTCTCTTAGAGATTTCAGATTCTGGCTCTAGAATTGTTTTCTTCTCTTTTCCAGCCTTAATTCTCACAATTATAGAACCTGGTTCTATCAATTTGGTATCAGAGCGTTGTTTAATCTCTGGGCCATTAGTGAGTTATGGGCAATAACTGCAAGAAACAGCAAACTTCTGATTCTGCCGTCCCTAATCAGGATGCAGAATCATTCAAATCTCATGAACAAGAGTTGCTCCTAGACCCTACCGACATGGCTCAACAATTATCATTTATTGTGAGCAAGCTTTAGAGCCTTGATACAGATTTGAAAGTGGTTAAGAACCATCAACAATCGACCATGGAGATAGACAAAATGGGGAAGGAAGCAAAAAGGAACAATGAGGATTTTGAAGAACATGAAACAGACTCCTTGGTGGAGTAAGAATCCTAACCAAAGGCCTCATACAAAGGTGGAATTTCCCAAGTTCGAAGGGGGAGATCCTAGAGGGTGGATTATGAAAGCAGAAAAATATTACCGTTATTATCAAACTCTAGAGGATCTCAAAGTGGAAGTTGCAGTAATGAATTTGGAAGGAGATGCCCTTGATGTCTTTACTTGAAGCCCTTGAAGGGGGAGATCCTAGAGGGTGGATTATGAAAGTAGAAAAATATTACCATTATTATCAAACTCCAAAGGATCTCGAAGTGGAAGTTGCAGCAATGAATTTGGAAGGAGATACCCTTGATGTCTTTACTTGGGTGTCTTCTAGTCGTACTATAAGATTTTGGGAAGAACTCATCCAGATTTTTCAAGATAAATTCGGCCCTGCTGAATTTCAAAATCCTGATGTTTACTTATGTGAAGTTAGGCAGACCAATAGTGTTGAAGATTACCGAAAGGAATTTGTTTGTCGGTCTCTTAGGGTTCAAGGTTGGCTGGAGCATTTTCTGTTAGCAGTTTTCATTAATGGGCTGAAGGAAGAATTAAAGCCCGATGTGAAGATCCAAAGGCCTAGAACAGTATACAAAGCGGCTAGTTTAGGGTTGGAATTTGAAGTCAAATACAAAGCCAACAATCCCAACGGCCAAACATGCGTAACTCCACTTTTTAGGGCAGTGGAATTTCAAATAATTGGCGAGACAATAAGTCTTTTCTGCCACGTCAGACCAACTATCAAAATTCAAATTATTATTTGAATTGTAATTCCGCAACTTCCCCTTATTTTCGATCGCAATCAGCGATGGTTAGTTCCAGTATGCCGCAACATTCGTCTTCTCAAAATCCCACTGAAACCAAGTGCCAAATCAGGAGAGATAAGGGCCAATGTTATCGATGTCGAGACAAATTCGCCCCTGGTCACCGTTGTAAACCAACAACCCTTAGCTTAATGGAAATCACTGATGATTCTCCAGAAGGTAACATGCTTGAGGATTGTGAGAATACCCCTGTAGAAAATATTGCAGAAATATCACTATATGGGATTCTGGGCAACACTTCGGCTACTACAATGAAAGTCCAAGGTACTCTTTGTTCCCGACCAGTTTTAATACTCATTGATAGTGGTTCTACTCGTAATTTCATTTCCAACAAGTTGGTGACTGCATTGGGTTTAATCGTGGAGAAGCTTCCTCCATTCGGTGTCCAAGTTGGAGACGTATCCATGTCATCTCGTTCTTCTATCTGCAAACAGCTTGAGGTTTCTGTTCAGAAATTAACAATTAAGGATGATTTCTATCCTTTCAATTTGGGCAATGTAGATATGGTATTGGGAATTAAATGGTTGGCTTCTTAAATACGGTTGAAGCAAATTGGCAGCAAATGTTCATGATTTTTTGGGTGGATGGCTGGCATTGCAAGTTGCAAGGGACTCCTCAACCAGATTCAACTCCATCTCTTTGCAGCACTAGCGTTTTTCAACAAGAGCAGCTGCCTAGTTTTGATATTTCCCTACGTATGGATACATTAATTAGCCAATTTGAAGAATTGCAGGAATTTTAACAAGAGTACTATGATTTTTTTGAAGAACCTCAATCTCTTCCTCCATTCGGGTGACATAATCTTGCCATTCCATTATTTCTAGATGCTGTACCTCCAAACATCTGTCCTTATCGGTATCCTCATTCTCAAAAGGATGAGATCGAAAGACAGGTAGCTGATTTGCTCAATAAAGGGTTCATCCAACCTAGTGTGAGTCCTTTTGGTAGTCTGGTATTGCTTGTGCCTAAGAAAGATTAACTTGGAGGCTTTGTGTAGATTACCATGAGTTGAATCGTATTACCATCCCAGATAAGTATCCCATTCTTAATATCAATGAATTGATTGATGAATTACATGGAGCCAAATATTTTTCAAAGATCGATTTAAGATTTGGTTATCACCAGATTCATATTTTGCCTAGTGATGTGCACAAAACTGCTTTTAGAACTCACTCGGGACACTACGAGTTTGTTGTCAGGCCTTTTGGACTCACAAATGCTCCTCTTACGTTCCAAGCTGCCATGAATGACTTGTTTCGGCCTTTTTTCAGAAAATTCCTCTTGGTCTTCTTTGATGATATTCTGGTATACAGTCAAAATTTTGAAGATCATATGGCTCATCTTCATACTGTTTTATCCACTATGCAGCAACATCACTTCTTTGCTAATCCTTAAAAATGTGATTTCTTTCAAATTGAAGTGTCTTTTTTGGGCCACATTATCTCTTAGAAAGAAGTAGCAGTTGTTGACATTACAGATTGACCACTTCCTTAAAATATTTCTGAATTAATGGGATTCCTTGGTCTTTTAGGTTATTATCGCAGATTTGTCAAGGATTATGGACAAATAGCTAAACCTCTAACTGATATGACCACGAAAGATGCATTCATCTAGACATATCTTCCTAAATAGGCTTTTCTGTTTTTGAAAGATGCTCTCATCAATGTCCTGATTCTGCAACTTCTTGATTTCTCCAAGTCCTTTGTGGTAGAATGTGACGCCTCTTCGTCGGGAATTAGAGCAATTCTACAACAAGATGGTCATCCTATTGCCTTTTACAATAAGGGGCTATCATCTTCTAAGCGGCACTAATCTGTTTATGAATGGGAACTTTTTGCTTTGGTTTCTTCATTGCAAAAATGGAAACATTATCTCCTGGGGCACAAGTTTGAGGTTCTCATAGACCATAACAGCCTTAAATACCTTATGGATTAGCGTATTACCACTCCTGAACAACAGAGATTATTGTTGAAACTGCTGCCTTTTGATTTCACCATTCGCTACTGGGTAGGTTCTTCCAACCAAGGTGCTGATGCTATATCACGATGCCCTCATTCTGCTGATTTCTTTGTCTTAGCTATCCCAAATGCCACTGCCTTTGAAGCACTTCCACAATTATTGCAGTAGGACCCTTATACATCTTCTATCATAAGTTCATTGCAGTTTGATCCTTCTTCCATCCCTCACTTTGCTCTTTCTGTAGACCGTTTGTATTACAAGAACAGGCTGGTTGTTCCTGCCTCTTCTGAATTAAGTAAGCTACTCATTGCCGAGGCTCATTCTTCACCCTTGGGAGGTCATGGTGGTTCTCTTAAAACCCTTAAACGCTTACAACACCAATTTATTGGCAGAATATGAAGGCGGAGGTGAAGACTCATGTTCTAAATTGTCTTGTTTGTCAATGCAACAAGTATCTTCCTCAAGCTCCAGGTGGTCTTCTCCAACCTTTGAATATTCCCCAGCAAATCTGGGAAGATATTTCTTTTGACTTCATCACTGGATTACCTAAATCTAAAGGTTGGCAAGTACGCTCATTTTCTTGGTTTACCTCGACATTTCACTTCTAAGATAGTTGTTGCATTGTTTTGCAAGGAGATTGTCTGACTTCATGGTTTTCCTAGGTCAATTGTTTCTAACCGTGATACCATTTTCTTGAGCTCTTTTTGGCAAGAATTGTTTAAACTCAGTGGTACCAAGCTTCGGATGAGTACTGCTTATCATCCCCAAACGGAATGGCAGATTGAAGTTGTCAATCGATGTTTAGAGACCTATCTGCTCTATTTTTCTCAAGATCATCCCAAGTCTTGGGCTGGTTTCCTTCATTGGGCAGAACTTTCTTACAATACGGGTTACCACTCTTCTATAGGTTCTACTCCTTTCAAGATTGTCTATGGAAATGATTCTCCTTCTCGTATCCCTTATTCTCAGGGGGCTATTAATCTGGCTGAATTACAAGATTATTTTGAAGAAAGGGATGCAGTTTTAACTACTATCCGTGATAACCTATCTCATGCACAAGATAGGATGAAGACTTATGCTGACTCCTCTAGACGTGAAGTGGTTTTTCAACCAGGGGACATGGTCTTTCTCAAGCTTCAGCCTTATAAACAACGTTCTTTGGCCAAACGTCGGTGTGAGAAGTTGGCACCTCGTTATTATGGTCCTTACCCAGTGTTGCACAAAATAGGTTCTGCAGCTTATGAACTACAGCTTCCTTTTGATTCTCATATCCATCCTGTCTTCCATGTCTCTTTGCTGAAGTTGGCACATGGTTATACATCCTCCTATTTGGCACCATTACCAATTGGTGATGATTTGGTGTCACAATTGGAACCTGATTAGATCCTCTCTTCACGTCTCTCCGACAGCATTGTAGATCCTTATGGCAATCCAAATATAGAATTACTGGTGTAGTGGAAAAACCGTCCTTCAGAAAAATGCAGCGGGGAGTCCTATGATTCTTTAGCAGCTCAATTTCCCTCTTTTTGCCTTGATGACAAGGCTCATTTTCAAGGGAGGAGTAATGTTAGATTACCACGTCCTCTTCTGGTTTATTCCAGGAAAAAGAGACATGTGTCATAGGGTGGTTTTATTAGGAGGTTTTTAGGATTAGTTGGTTATTCAGTTTTATCTTATTGTTGGTTATTCTGTCCTAATCTTATCTTTCTATTTAGCATTTATTTTCAGTTATGTTAGAATCTGTTTATATTTGTGTGATTGGACTTGTAAGGGTTATGAATGAAAATTATATTGAAAGTTTACCATTCTCTCTAGAGATTTCAGATTCTGGCTCTAGAATTGTTTTCTTCTCTTTTCCAGCCTTAATTCTAGAAAACAATTCTAGAGCCAGAATCGGAAATCTCTAGAGAGAAGGGTAAACTTTCAATATAATTTTCATTCATAACCCTTACAAGTCCAATCACACAAATATAAATAGATTTTGACATAACTGAAAATAACTGTTAAATAAAAAGATAAGATTAGGACAAAATAACCAACAATAAGATAAAACTGAATAGCCAACTAATCCTAAAAACCTCCTAATAAAACCACCCTATGACACATGTCTCTTTTTCCTGGAATAAACCAGAAGAGGACGTGGTAATCTAACAATGCGCCTGCTGATGTGGACACAGTAATGTCCAAATACAGACAAATGTACTTTTGTTATGAGTGCAGCTTCATCAGTTCCAGTATATTTATGTGCTAATTTGCATATACTTACGTTTATTTTTCTGATCCTGCTCTTCTTATTTTCTCTTCACACAGATAAGCCTCCATATCAATAATAATGATATTATGTTCTCTATTTTCTGAATATACTGACCGAGCCAAATATCTGTATCTTCTATAGCACATAAGCAGCAGAGATGAAGGGAGGGCATGCATATGGCTTAAGAGGGTGGCCTATTTTTGTAGTCCTTGTTTCTCTTGTTCTAATGACCACATTACTGTGGACATGGGAGCAAAATCCACTAGCCATAACTTTACATACAGCTCAAGAGTGGTATCACAAACCTTTATCAGGTATGTCTCCCTAGAAAGTTTATATATGTAAATAATGACGTGGTCTTTTTGGGATTGGGTGAGGCAGGAATGCCTTGCGGTTTAGCTCATTCATGTTTAATTCAACCACTGATGCCAAAAATTTTAGGAGGAAGCAGATTCAATACTTTAGATGTACTTTTCCCCACAATAAATATGATTTAGAGAAATAAGATGTTTAATCCACAAAATCTGAAAGAAAACATAAAGCCTCCCTCTCGTCATTTCCTTGAATATCACTTTGAATATTCACTTGTTAAGTTCTTCTAACACACACACACACACTGAGTATTCCTTGTATATAAAGAAACAGTAACTCTTCCTTGTGGATAAAACTCATAAGTCGAACGCAATAAAATATTCTTATGGGTACATGAAGATGATCATTTCTGCCTTTACAAACTGGACTGGTTATAAGTATGTGTCTCTGGTCTATTGGGTAAAACCTCTGGAGATTTTAATTTTGTGCTTGGACTTTGGTAGTTGTATTGGTTTTGATGTGGTACTGTCTTGCAAGATGTGCTTCTTCAGCTTTATAGGAATCTAGGAATCCATATAGCACACACCAATCCCTAATGTAACAGTGAACAAGATTGAACTTACATTTGTAGTTCTTGCATCTCTTGTAGAATTTGATTGTCATTATTCCAATGGCTGTTAACAAACTTTTACTGTCACCTGCACTAGGTTTTGTTATCACTTCATGTTCAAATTTCTGTTTTCATCCCTTTCCAAACCTGCACTTTTTGGTTTCAAATTGTGCTGATTTCCCCCTTCCTCTTAGGAGCGCTTGTAGAAGCCCCGAATAATTCAACAGGAGATTCAAAGCTGACAAAAAGTGAGGAGATATCTTTAAATACTAGTAACAAAAATGAAACAAAGGTGCAACTTAATTATGCGGATGCAGTTCCTGTACATTCTGTCCCTTCATATTCTCCTGAAATACAATACATTCAGGGTATTAGGTCTTCTTCAGGAAGAAAAGGTATATTCTGGCATTCTTTGTCAAAATTAGAAATAGTAGGGAAGCATTTTTCCTCCGACATAAATGTTTCTGTAATTAATATTACTTTGAAAATACATATTTTGGCTTTTTGTGTGTGTGTGTGTAGTTTTATGTTTGGTTCTGACTTTGAATTTCATAATACATTATTCTGGTTGAATATATGGTCGGTTGCCTTTCTGTTCCCTCACTTAACTTGTGCAATACATATAATTCTCTCCACCATGTGTATTTTCCTTACATCTTTTTCAATGGCCTGCATGAATTGAATATTGAGAGTCTTTCTTATTCCTCGAGTCTGATATTTGCATTCTGAACTGAATTTTATTGATTTTGCAGAATATATTTTTTAAAATGTGAGAAAATAAAAGGAAAGCTCTTGATAAGAGAAGCTCTTTGTCAACGCTTTTAAGCTACATGATCATTATTATAGCCCATTATTTCTGTATCCTCTTTCCTTTTTATGACAGTAACAGGAAATCCTATAAAAACAAGAAATTTAAATGGCCGGTGGCCAAGATACACCAGTTTGAACCTTGAGAAACTAGAATATTATTCTGCTGACTATGTTTGAAATTTCTGTGGTTGCATATGCTCCACTTTTTATCTTCAACTAAACTTGCTTGCAAGGTCTAGTTTACTGGTTTCATCTAAATGGAGGTTCCCTGTCTCCATTAATATAAGAGCTGATGTATTCTTGTATTTTCAGTCTGTAATTATGCAAAGGGTAGATGGGTTGCAGACAAGAGAAGGCCATTATATTCTGGATTTGGCTGCAAAAAATGGTTATCCCCAATGTGGTCATGTAGAATGACACCACGACCAGATTTCTCTTATGAGGGATACCGTTGGCAGCCGGAAAATTGTGACATGCCAGAGTTTGACCGGTCTGCATTTTTGCGAAAGTAGGTATAACCCTTTCTTTTTTAGCTGATCTAGTTGAGAATGTATATTCAACATTATTATTTGATTGTTTTGCATGTTTTAGTCATAGTTGGCTACTTAATGATCTCATCAACTTCATGTTAAGCTACATCACACATGATAGAACATTTTGATGAGCTTAACCTGAGGAACCTGAAGGTGAAATATACTCTGAAGCACTGAAATGAGATAGTTAAACTTTTAAGTCAAATTGAGGGTCAGGGTTCCTAGCCTCTCCAGTTATTTTGATACTATGGTGCTAAAGTTTGACTTTTTTTTTGGATATCAAATTTAGAAAATTTAGATTGTGGTTGTGAGTGGTCTTTAATTTGAAGCGGGCTCTAGAATGCAGGACAAAACAATAGCGTTTGTTGGAGATTCGTTGGGCCGGCAACAATTTCAATCTCTGATGTGTATGGCCACTGGTGGTGAAGAGAGCCCTGAAGTTGAAGACGTGGGATGGCAATACGGTCTGGTAAAACGTCGTCATGCTCTTCGTCCTGATGGCTGGGCTTACAGATTCCCAAAGACCAACACCACAATCTTGTACTACTGGTCAGCTAGCTTATGTTATCTAGAGCCCCTCAACATCAATGATCCACTCTCCAATGTCGCCATGCACTTAGACCGCCCAGCTGCGTTTCTGCAACAGTTCATCAATCGCTTCAATGTCTTAATTCTTAACACAGGGCACCACTGGAACCGGGGGAAACTTGCTGCAAACCGGTGGATTATGTATGTAGGTGGGAAGCCTAATGAAGACAAAAGCCTTGCAGAAATCGTTAAGGTCAAGAATTTAACAATATATAGTGTAGCTAAATGGGTGGATTCACAACTTGTCTCCCACCCCCAACTTAAAGCATTCTTTAGGACTATGTCTCCGAGGCATTTCATCAATGGGGATTGGAACTCTGGAGGTAGCTGTGATAATACCATCCCTTTGTCTGCAGGAAGCGAGGTTGTACAAGATGGATCTAGTGATCTGGCTGTTGAGGGTGCATTAAAGGGCACGAAGATTAAGATGCTAGATATAACTGCTCTTTCTCAGTTGAGAGACGAGGCTCACATGTCTCGCTACACTATTAGAGGAACTAAAAACGATAGCGATTGTTTGCACTGGTGCCTACCTGGAGTTCCAGATACTTGGAATGAACTCCTTGTTTCTCAGATATAGTCTTCCAAAGTGTGATCACCTTCCTTCTCCTTTCTTACGCCACAAGAAGAAGACACATAGGCTGACACAAGAAGAAGCCACCCATTCTTTGTGGTCTTGGATGACCAATTATTATTTGCTGTCATTGTATTTTTATGTAGTACTTTCTCAGTGGATAAGAATTTAGGCAGAGCATGTAATTCCAATCTGTCTCATTTTTTAGATTGGACAAAGATTGATTCCGGATTAGATCAATACTACAATGGATAGAGCATAAAACTTCACGAGTTAGGAAAGGAAATTATGATGCCGTAATAGCGGAACTTGCATAGTGTCTACTTCTTCACTCTATTCAGCAATTTGAAGTGATGCCGTAATAATGTACTGTTCAACAGGAAAGGAAATACTCTATGCAAGTATTGGACATGATTCTGTAGTTGACGGGGCGTTTTGGCACCCCTCACAGAATAACTTTTGCTCCCTGTAACATAAAACTCGTCTCATACATTTATATTGTATATAGCAAAATTACTTAAAATAATTTAATTCAAATCCCTATTAAATTTTTTAATAAGGTGAGATTTGAACTTAGTTTATCCATTATGTGATCTAACGAGTCTACCATTAGATAAAGTACCTCTGGGTAGAAGGTAGGCTTAAAGTGCATTCGGCATCTTGAAATATTTTTCAGATTCATCTAGAGTGTTAAGGTCCGTTTGGCAGGAGGGGAAGGAAGGGGAAAGAAAATTTTTAAGAGTTGGATTTAAAAAGATTGGAAAAGTGGGGTTATAAAATTTTAATAAAGATAAGAAGTAAAATAAAAGAGTAAGAAAAATTAATTAAAAATTTTCAACCCCACTTATCTAATTTTTTTTTTTTAAATCCATTTATAAAAATTTTCTTTCCCTTCCCTTCCCCTCTAAATCTCTCATACCAAACATACCATTAAAGTATTTTGTGGTACACCCAACACCATAAAATATGTTTTTTCAAATGCACTTAGTACCTTAAAATATTTTTTCAGGAGTGTCCAGCACCCTAAACTATGTTTTTAATACATCTAACACCCTAAAGTATTTTTTAAGATGTATATAATATTCTAAATTATGTGAATTGTTAAGTGCAAAATTATACAAAAAGGTACTTCAGGGCAATGGATGCACCTAAAAAAATACTTCAGAATGAATTACAAAATGTTTTAGGGTAGCCCATGTACCTAAAAAATACCTCATGGTTGCATCTTAACCTAGAAGGTAAGGTGGCTATATACACAAGCTTGATAGTTTCATAGATTTATTATTAAATTTTAAAGATTAAGTAAGTCATCTGAACATGCTAAATGATTATTGAAAAACTTATAAATGTATGATAAATATCATTAAAAACTAAGAGTTCACAGGAGACAGGAGGAATCAACCAAGGGCAATCCGGCAATGTGTATACCGTATACGTGTTTGTGGCAATTCCAACTTTCAAGTGCTTGTGGTTTTTCTTTGAAATAATAACCTAGGTTTGTTTCATCAAAAAAAAAAAAAAAAACCTAGGTTTGATTTATGTTGTCCATCTACTTTTATTTTTAAAGTTACCCTCCGGTAACATCGTCGTCGTCGTTGTTTTGGCACATTATATTACGATGATAGTAACAAACAAGATTATATATGATTATATGTCACATGTGCAAGGGAAAAACACTCAAAAAACAGTGTAATACAGGGTCAATATATCATTTATTTTTATTCGCCCTTACTTTTAAGATTTTTTTGGTCGAAACTCTTTTTTTAGAATAAACTTATATTTAAATACACTATATCTTAATGTGTGTGGAAATTTATTGGAGCCAAATGAGTTAATTTAATAATTTTTATTTTAAATTTACAAATTACCTTTGCTGCTAATGAAACAATCGCTGAACGCGCCTCTCTCTTGGTTCTTGCACTCGGCGTTTCTGATCCTCTGCGCCGCGTTTCTGCTCCTCTGGGAGTTCCTGCGTCCGTTGCTGTGCTCGCCTTAGCCGTTATCCGCTGCATCTTCACTGTCCAGGTTTTTCCGTCTTCTCTTTTGAGCTTCAATTCGTTCTGTTTTTTCTTCTTCTTCTTAATGCAGATTTTTGCTTCAAATATACTTTAAATCTGCTTCTTGTGTTTTCTTTTAACAAATTTCTGCTTCAAATCTGCTTCCTTTGTGTGTGTTTTCGTTTTTTTTTCTAAAGATTTCTACTCCAAACCTGCTGCTTTTGTGCGCGCGCGCGTTTTTCCTTAGATTTTTGTTTGTTCAGATTACCTTAACGATGGTTGAAGTTGTTCTAAAGATTATGTATACCTTCCATAATTTAAATTTTATCAAAAAATGTCAAAAGAATAAAAGTAAATTTATATAAAGTAGTGTTTATATTCTAGCTTATAAATTACGCACAGCTGATATATTGCTGATACTTTAGAGCAACAAGCTACGGTTGCTGTTGTTCATCCTGTTCGTCTCTATTCTTACACTTTTAGCTTTCTCTCAATTTATCAGATTGCAGTTGTTTTTTCTCTCAATTTCACTTTCTGCAATCCCATTAGTCTTTTTCCTACTTTTTTTTTTTTTTGTTTGCTCTTCGTAATAGACACACAAATTCCTCTTAACAGACATGAGTATCGGAGCTTGCGCAGAGCTATCACGTTGCTTTGCTGGTGTTTCCATCAGACCAAGGCCTAACAAGTATAGTGGAAGTTGTCCATGCACAAGTAGCTGCAATGGTGTCAAATTTGTATCCATACATGGAGCAGTTGAAGAATTGAGAATTGGATCAATTGCTTCGTGCAGCCGTGTAAAGCCTATGTCGAGGGATAGTGTCGTAGCAGGTGCTTCGAACAATAACCAAGGTCTTACATACAAGGATGCTGGTGTTGATATTGATGCTGGTTCAGAACTTGTAAGAAGGATAGCGAAAATGGCACCTGGAATAGGAGGCTTTGGTGGTCTTTTCCCTCTCGGTATTCTCTCTTTCAGCAACGGATTAATCCTGCTAATGGGTTTCAATAAAATAAGACTAACCAACTTATTTTGGACAGGTGATTCATATCTTGTTGCTGGCACTGATGGTGTGGGTACTAAAGTGATGCTGGCTTTTGAAACTGGAATTCATGACACCATTGGGATTGATTTGGTTGGCAACTGGATTCTGTTTTTTTCCCCACTACAAAAAAAATGTTAGTTAAATGCTTATCTTTTGACTATGCTCTTGACTTTAGGTTGCAATGAGCGTCAATGACATTGTTACTTCTGGTGCAAAGCCACTATTTTTCCTTGATTACTTTGCCACAGGCCACCTTGATGTTGACGTTGCTGAAAAGGTAGTAATGAATGTGCATTGAGTTGCATAAATTTAGCCATAAAGTTTCCTCATGTACAAGGAACAGGCACTAACTATTGATTTATCAACAGAATAGAAGTTTATCATATTCACAGCTAATTTTGTATAATTCAGGTTATAAAAGGAATTGTTGATGGTTGCCAGCAATCTGATTGCGTGCTCTTAGGAGGAGAGGTATTGAAATTTTTTAATTTACTCTATTATTTGCAGCGGTATTTGATTTATTGTACATTAGCCTTGCAAAGTCATTACCTGATTAAGAGAAATTTAGGCCTCACAAGATAACTAAAGCTTTTATTGTTAAATTTTTCTTTCCTTGGCGAAGTATAAGCCTCCAATATGTGTCTAAAAGATGAGTAGTCGCAAGTTCTGGAATTAGATGTAGCCCAGACTCATAATTTAGATTGACATTTTAAACAATCCCCTATAGATTGTTGCTTATATTTTTCAGTTTAATATAGCAAGGTTGATAACTGACACAATTCTTCTGACAGCAATCCATTTTTAACAGTTAAGTATTGAAGTGATTTGTTCAGCTGCAATTTTATAGCGGAAAGATTAACCCTATGAATATTTTATTAATTTATTGCTTGAAACTTTTTTGTGCTATAAATGGGCCTTCTTTCGTATGCTCACCCACTCACACTCTTTTGTTCAACATCATATATGCTAAGATTTTAACACTTTTACTAAGGCAGAAAGTTGATTTCATATCTTTTCAGACTGCAGAGATGCCTGGCCTCTATAAAAAAGGTGAATATGATCTTAGTGGCTGTGCAGTTGGCATCGTAAAGAAGGACTCCGTGATCAATGGAAAGAACATAGTTGTTGGTGATGTTCTTATTGGTCTCCCATCTAGTGGAGTTCATTCTAATGGCTTCTCTCTTGTACGGAGGTTAGATTGGGGTGAAGAATCCATTATATTTTGCAAATTTGTTTTAGTTAATTGTTTTATTCTTGACTGATATTGATAATATACATCTTTACAGAGTGCTTGCTCAAAGTGGTCTTTCTTTGCAAGATCAACTTCCTGGTGGGGATGTTTCAATAGCAGAAGCTCTAATGGCCCCAACTTTTATTTATGTTAAAAAGGTCATTATCTTTGTGACTTGTGATAATGCCTGATTTATTTTTTTGGGGTTTCTGAAGACATTTTTATTGACAAATGAGTATTCTTTCTTAATTGCAGGTTCTTGACTTGGTTAGCAAGGGAGGGGTTAAGGGTATTGCTCACATCACTGGTGGTGGTTTCACAGATAACATACCCAGAGTGTTTCCTGAAGGTCTTGGTGCCAATATATACAAGAACTCATGGGAAGTTCCTCCTGTGTTCAAATGGCTTCAAGAGGTAAAACTGCTGCTATTATATTTCCATTGAAAGTGATTTTGGTGTGAATTATTTGGAGATGATTTATATATTGATAATTTCTTACGTTATTAGGCTGGAAATATAGAAGACAGCGAGATGATGCGAACGTTTAATATGGGCATAGGGATGGTACTTGTAGTGAGCCCTGACGCATCAGTTAAAATACTTGAGAATAGGGACGAACAGGACAAAGTCTACAAAATTGGTGAGGTTGTAAGAGGCAAGGGAGTGAGCTATAGTTAACCCAAGTATTTTGACTATAATCATGTGTTACCTTTTAAATACTTTTCCCGGACACAAATTTCACATTTTAGATCCAGGTAACTGGTTTATTTGGAGCCTTGTTTCCTCTCCATAAAAGTTCCTGAGTAATGAGTTTACAACATTTTGAACGATGCACTAATAATTGAGTTGGTCATAAAGATGTTCAGTTTTGCTTTTAGTTTTGCATGTCATTGAGGTTCAAAGATCATGTCATGTATTCTGAACACCTGATCTTAAATGCCATGGATTCCCAAGTCCCAACTAAATCTAATAAAAGCCCCTGTTTAAGTTGAAGTGTATGAATTTTTTTAATTACATTGAAAGGATCAAATAAAGAGAGTAAAGATGAAACATTAAACCCAGATAGAATAAGTTTGTATAATAGGGGTATATATCTTGACGGTCTTTATATTTGTTGCTGCGCTTGCCAAACATTAAACCCAGATAGAATAAGCAGGCTAGCGGAACATTAAATGATGAGGGTCCTCTATAGGGTCAATCATATCCACAAACTCACCATTCAAGTACCAAAACTTAAGGGATCGCTTTATGTCTCAACCAGAAATGACTATCCAAAGCTCTAAAACAATTACTCCCGCTAGATTTTAATATGGTACTTATTTGAGGAGTTGATTTTAGTTCTAAATATAATACTTATTTTTTATATTTATCAATCTTTTTCTGAAAGAAAATGATTAGAGTATTTTAGAAAATACATGTCATATTAACTAACTTAATTAACTTCATTAACCTAATCAAATTAAGTAAATATGTTTTATATTAAGGATAAATGGAGTGAATGATTTTAGTATTTTGGATGAATGGGAGCAAGCTGTTGTGTGGGTTGAATCGTGTGTTCCATAACCTGTGAGCTTGCTTACAACTATTAAGAGGTTGACATTTTCTCCAAGTGGAATTTTCATTATGCGCGTGAAACTCTGAAAGACACTTCTGCAGTCTAATTTATTATTAAGAGGTAAATTTACCAATAAAATTTTAAGGAAGTAACGTTTGACATAATTATGTTTTAAAGGGGATTAAAATACTCAGAAGGAATTAAAAGTGGAGTATCCAGCATAAAATCGTTAAATTTGACCTAACTGTGTTAAATGATAAGAGAAGCAACAAACCTCTAACAGCGTTAGTTTAAATTTAACGGTTTTGTGTTGAATGCCTCATTTTTAATTTTTTATATGTATTTTTATCCATTTTAAAATATAATTATACTAAACACTCATTCCTTAACATTTTATCGATAAATCTGCTCATCAACCCAATATCAATCGGCTCCGCGCGCTCTCACTAAAGTTACTCTGATTTGTAGTGACATTCATATAAAGCCAAAATACAACTTTTCTACAATCAATTTTTAATCAAACCCATTAAACTTTAAGTTTTTGGGGCCAAATAAAATACCCAAAAGAATGTGGGGTATTTGTAGGTAATTTTCCCAAGGGTTTGAATGAGAAACCCGGTGGGAACAGTTTCCCCGCATGTTTTGGGGGGAACAGTTATTTGGCTACGAGTGTGTGTATAAACTGATACACATAAAAAAAAGGATTAAGACAGAAAGAAATTTTCTCCACAGAACCTCTTCTCTTTCTCTTCTCTTCTTGTGCGATTGCTGTGTGTTATAGTCGAAATCCTGGTGATTCGACTCGCGTGGGTACCGGAAGAACTCGAATCGACACTTCAGGTACGCCCGAAATCTGACATTGGTATCAGAGCATTTAGGTTTTTATGAGCCCTGAATGATGCTTCTCCTATGCGTCTGTGTTCTTAAATATTTACTGTCCATCAAATTTTTTCGTTTTATGTTGAAGATATACATGTACGGTAGTCTAATTTCATGATACGTGAGAGTATATGATTCTGTTCATGTATATTTCCCTGTATGATATTGATTTTCGGTTCATATGTTTAAATGAAAATATGAATTGTGTTTAAACTCTTGGTATGCGTTTATCGTTTTTTTTTCGGTGGTTTACTGTGCAATCTATATTCGGTGAAGTTCAGTTGTATGATAATGTCTTGGTTCTATGAGCATTAGAATATTGAAAAGCATCATAAAACATTGACTAAAGCTATAGAACAAGAGTACCGATAGGTAGTGCGAAATCTGGAAAAATAAGCATAAGACCAAAAAGAGAATTGAATTGGGTTACTATAAAACGAGGCTTTTAGGGTTTAAAAATAATCCCATTGCGTAGAGCTCGAAAAAATGATGAAGATGGATACCAAGAACGCGCAAAACGGACGCCGGACGGAGGAGTTACAGAGGAGAGAAGATACCGGGTCGACGGACCCGACCCGCGGAAAAATCGGGTCCGGGTCGACCCGGCTGGAGGTTGAAGGCAACCTCCAGCGATTCAAAACGGCGCTGTTTTGCGCCTTCTCAAAAAAAAAAAAAACCAGATCGGGTCCTAGGCCCAACCCGATTCAGTGCAGAGAATTTAAAAAAAAAAAGGATCTGCTTCTTGGTCCAGCCCGATCCGGTTTAGTTATTAAAAAAAAAGAGTTTTTTTTGGGGCCATCCGTGGCCCATAGCCCAAAAAAAAAAAAAGGATCGGGTCGGTGGTAAAGGCCCAACCCGACCCGTCCACCAAAAAAAAAAAGGAAAAGGGAGCAGAAACGCCACGTGGCGCGTGTGGCCACGTGGCAGACCCGATTGACTCGTGGCGGACATAGGCCGACTGCTGGCAGTGCGTGGAGTCCATCCAGATGGCGCGTGTTAAGATCGGAGGGCAGCAGTGTGGCGCGTGCACTTCACGCGCCTTCAGTGAGAGTGGTTTTTTATCCATTTTTCATTTTTCCAGGATTTTTTCTTCTCGGGGCGCGTGTGGGCGCGTGGGAGCTCTGTTTGAGACGCGGTTTGTTCCTAAAAATCCCTAAATTCGAGATCTTCATGTTGATATGCCATTTGCCTATTTTTAGGGCAATTCAGGATCTATTTGTGAGGTTTTAGTGCTTATTTAAATGTTTTTTATACATTTAAAATCATGATAATGACTTACATTTGTTTATGTAGGTCAAAGATGAAGCAAGAGGCTTCTAACAGCACTGAAACACATGAGTATGGGTCATTGAGCATTGAGTTTGTGGACGATCAAGCTCATATGGATGATCCTGAAGAGGAACCTGAAGAATATGAAGTTTTTGAGGAAGATCCTGAAGAATTTTTTGAAGAAGATGCTGAAGAAGGTTTTCTGGAGCCTGTTCCAGTGGAGCCTCAAGTGGTCTACTCTGAATCTGGACCTAAGTCTGTGCCCTCTTGTCCTGATGAACCTCAAAATTTGGAAGAAGAGGTCGATCAACCCTATTCTGCTGCTATGGCAGAGAAGATAGCTGAACTTGACACGGACAAAACAGCTAGAATAAATGATATAAAAATCATATACTCAATCATTGCGAATTATGTGGAAAGCATAAAAGACAAAAAGAGTGCAGAGTTCTATGTGAGCGTAATGATGAAGTATCGCGCAGCTGTAAGGGCAAGGGGCACATTTTCAATGACTGTTGGGTTGGGTTGATGCTGTGACGAAAACAACAAAATTCATGAAGAAAAAGAAAAGATTCTTTAGGAAACTAAGGAAAGCCATAATTGATTATTGTTGTTCTGACATTTAATGGTGTATTATATCACTATTTCCATTTATGTTGTTTGTATTGAGAATATGACTCTAAATGTTATTGTTTGTATGTTTTATGTATGGACATGGTATTATTTTCATGTAATGAATTATGTTTATCATACAATGCTAATTTTTAATTATGCATTATGATACCATGTATCCCTGATGAGTGGGAGCTATTAGAAGGTAAAACTTCTAAAAGCTGATGATTTATTTATAGTACTTATATGAATTTTTTTTTGGAAAATAATAAGTTGCTAGTATTTGTATGATGGGAGGTACAAACGTATTCTCCTGATTATGGATCTAGTAATGAACTTATTTTCTAGTCAAGAATGATATAAGTACAGACGTTGTATACCGTGCTATGCTACATAATCGTTTTGGTTACGTTTTCTTAAAGAGAACAACGTTTCTAAATGTGAAAAACGTCACTTCAGAATTGACAAAAATCGCCACGAAAGGGATCATTGCTGAACTGAATAAGGGGGAGAAACTGAATGGCGACAACTGGGACATCTGGCATCGTAAGGTGCAGTACATTTTGGAGGAACAGGAGGCTGTTGAACCACTAACCACTATTTTAGTGGAACCTGAAGCTGGGACTACTATCCAGCACAGGAGAAACTTGGAAGTTTACCAAGCGTGGAAGAAGAAGAACAGCATTGCAAGAGTCACCTTATTGAGCACAATGGAGAATGACCTGATGTGCCAATATGAGAAATACCAAACTGCTCAGGCTATGTGGGCTGCACTCAAGGATAGGTTTGGTGGCACATCAACCACTAAGCTTAGAAGGTTGACAATCAAGTTTGATACCTACAAGCTTAGAGCAAATACTCCTATGAAGCAGCATCTGAGAGAGATGTCCAACATGATCAGAGAACTTCAGGAAGCTGGACACACCTTGACTGATGAACAGCAAGTTCAGGCTGTAATCAGGTCGCTTCCTTCTAGCTGGGAGCACATGAAAGTGAACTTAACTCATAATGACAACATCGTCACTTTTGATGATGTAGTGAAACATCTTGAGCTTGAGGATGAACGCCTTGCGGCGTATAAGGCTTCTGGTTAAGCCTACTACACTAAAAATGCTGGTCCTTCTAATGCAAAGCCCGATTCCAAAAAGGGCAAGAAACCACAAAAGAAAGGCAAGAAGGATGGCTCTAATTTCAAAAAGGGCAGAAAGCAATTCAAGAAGAAAGGAAAGAAGGGCGGGAAGAAGAAAGTTGACCTGAATAAGGTCAAGTGTTACGCCTGCCAGAAAATGGGTCACTTCGCACGGGACTGTACCGAGCGAAACGACCGTGAAAAGGTACTAGTGGATTATGTGAATTCACACATTTCTTTTGTTTTAAGTACTTCTTTTCTAACAGAACCTGTTTGTTCTTCTTGGATTTTGGATTCAGGCTCAACAGACCATGTGACGAGGGATCGGGGATCCTTCGTGGAATACCGTCGGTTGCCGCATCTAAGCAAATGGCTTTACGTGGGCAATAATGCAAAGATCGAAGTCAAAGGAATTGGCACCTGCAAGTTACCTTTGCGTGGTGGGAAGACTTTGATCCTACATGATGTTCTTCATGCACCTGACATCCGACGGAATTTAGTTTCAGTACTTTGTTTATTAGATTATGGGTTTGATGTAAACTTTCATGGCAAAGTTGCAGACATTTTTAGCAACAAGACCTTTTATGGTTTATCTTTCCTTTCTAAAAAGTTCTTTGTTATGGATATTGTTGGTAATTTTAATGTGCATGACTCTTTTGTTATTTCCTCCAATATTACTGTTGATATGAATATCTGGCACACTAGACTAGGACACATTAATCAAAATAGAATGATTAAACTAGCTAGAGAAGGTTTGCTAGGTGAAATTTCGAATATGGAAATGTCCTTATGTGAGAATTGTCTAGCTGGTAAGGCAACTAGGAAACCTTTCGGTAAGAGAACTAGAGCTGAGATTCCGTTGCAATTAATCCATTCTGATATATGCGGTCCAATGAGTGTAAGGGCGAGACACGGAGCTTGGTATTTCATTACCTTCATTGATGACTATTCACGATATGGTCACATCTATTTGATCTCACACAAGTCTGAATGCTTTAGACGGTACATGAACGAAGTAGAGAATCAAATGGATTGTAAAATTAAAGCTTTGCACACTGATCGGGGTCGTGAATACTTATCTGATCAGTTTAAGGAGCTCTGTGAAGAAAAAGGGATAATTAGGCAACTAACCATCCCTGGCACTCCACAACAAAACGGAGTTGCTGAAAGAAGAAATAGAACTCTTCTAGACATGGTTAGGTCAATGATGGCTCAAGCACATCTGCCAATTTCATATTGGGGTGATGCTTTACTAACGGCTGCCTTCATTCTTAACCGTGTGCCCTCAAAATCAGTCGCATCTACGCCCCATGAGTTATGGACAAAACGCAAGCCAGATTTAAACATCCTCAGACCCTGGGGGTCTGCTGCGTATATTCATAATGATTCCCATAGGTATGGGAAATTGGGTCCTAGAGGGAAAAAGTGTATCTTTATAAGATACTCTGAGCAATCAAAAGGATATGTTTTCATAGGTGAAAATGAAGATGGAACTGTGACTGAAATTGAATCAAGAGATACCGTATTTCTAGAAAATGAATTTCCTAGCAGGGGAGATATTGATCGTACAGTCTCTCTTTATGAAACACAAGAACAAGGCAGTACAGAACATACTCAGACTAATGATCCTCAATCATCTCAATACATTGACTTGAGTGGGAGCTCAGAAAGGCCTTTACAAAGGCCTAGACAAGAGAAGCGAAAGAGACAAGAAGTTCCCATAAGAAGAAGTGACAGGGGAAATGTACCTAGGAGACGCTTCTCCAAAGAAGGAGAGGCACTTATTGTTACTCCAGACGGAGATGATGAGCCTCGTTCTGTACAAGTAGCCTTATCAGGTCCTGCTAAGGATGAATGGAAGAATGCAATGGAGGAAGAAATTGATTCAATGAAGAAGAATCAAGTTTGGGAACTAGTTGATCTACCAAAAGGGCGAAAAGCCATTGGGAACAAATGGGTTCTTAAGATTAAAAGAAAAGTTGATGGATCAATTGACAAATACAAGGCTCGATTGGTTGCAAAGGGGTACACACAACAAGAAGGTATAGATTACGAGGATACCTTTTCACCTGTTGTACGTTTCAATTCTATAAGACTTATTCTGGCAATAGTAAATAGTTTAGATCTGGAACTACATCAGATGGATGTAAAAACCGCATTTCTAAATGGTGATCTGGATGAAGAAATCTATATGGAACAACCATTAGGTTTCATTAAGAAAGCAATGGAGAGTAGAGTTTGTAAGCTCAAAAGGTCCATTTATGGACTGAAACAATCATCCAGACAATGGTATTTGAGATTTCATAGAGCAATAACCTCTTATGACTTTCAAATGATTGAAGAGGACCACTGCGTCTACATTAAGCGGTTTGAGGGTAATTTTGTAATATTATCCTTATATGTAGATGACATACTATTAGCTGGAAATAGTCTAAATTCAGTCTTAGCTATTAAAGAATGGTTATCATCGAATTTTGAGATGAAAGACATGGGTGAAGCAGAATATATACTTGGAGTTAAAATCCAAAGGGATCGCTCTAAGGGTGTGTTTGGTTTGAGGGGAGGGGAGGGGTGGGAGGGAATGGGAGGGTAGGTAAATTACCTTTTTGGGCTGAAGGAATTTAAATTTTGGGCGGGAATTCAAAATTTAAAAAGAATGAGAAAGTAAATTTTGGGCGGGAACCCAAAATTTAAAAAAATGAGAGAGTAAATTATGTGTTTCTTTTGTACAAAATTGTAATTTTCCTACCCTCCCCTCCCCTCCCTCCCCTACCCTCCCCTCAAACCAAACACACCCTAAAAGAATTCTCTCTCTTTCACAAGAGAATTACATCAAGAAAATTCTTGAGCGATTCAATATGAGAGACTGCAACCCCTTAGATACCCCAGTAGCTTCAGGTGTAACCTTAAGTCTTGATATGTGTCCCAAAACTGAGTCAGCAAAGAAGAAAATGGAAAGAGTTCCCTATGCTAGTGCCGTTGGAAGTTTGATGTATGCAATGATGTGTACAAGGCCAGATATTTGTTACGCAGTTGGACTGGTTAGCAGATTCCAGTCAAATCCCGGTGAGCAACACTGGAAAGCAGTGAAAAGGATTTTGAGATAATTGAAGGGCACGTCAGATTATGCACTATGCTATCAAGGAAGCGATCTGCGCTTAGTTGGATATTCTGACGCTGATTTGGGTGGAGATGAAGTTGAACGAAGATCAACTTCAGGATACACCTTCTTGCTAAACAATGGCGCCATATGTTGGAGCAGCAAAAAGCAGACGTGCATTGCCCTAATCCTATGGAAGCTGAATTCGTGGCATGCACTTCAGCAGTGCAAGAGGCTATATGGCTGAAGAGATTCATTGAACATCTTGGATTTGGAAATGAAAGCACAAATCCGGTGTTAGTGTATTGTGACAATACCGCGGCCATAGCCTATATGAAAGATCCCAAATACCATAGCAAGACCAAACACATAGATATAAAGTATAATTTTGTGAGAGATTATGTAGCACAGAAAGTTGTTACTGTACAACATATTTCGACCAAGAGTATGGTCGCAGACCCCCTAACCAAACCCATAGCCAAGGAAATGTATGACAAACATGTGAAGGCTATTGGGATGCATAAAATGTAAACTTATAGACACTATGTAATATGTTTATGATTAATGAAAATGTTTCTTCATAAAATTTTATGTGTCTATATATAAAGGTATACAATGTCTAGTATGTCGTACATGCAGGTAAGGTTGGCTCTCTCACACGAGCAACCGCCTTTGATACTCAAGAAAAGTATGTAAAGATGAGACAGTTGTGTTCACCAGTAAAGCAGCAGGAATGTTGATATGGTAGAGAAGAAACACAAATTATGTCACCTCGATAAGAGTGTAGTATATCGAGATGAGATCCAATAAGACATAATATAAATGTGGATCGAATCATGGATACCCACTTCCATGATGCCTGTTGCCAGATAACAAATTCTTCAACATTGACGTCATAATAGATAAATAGAGTAGAAGAATTTGGGTTTAGATACTGGGAGCATCTAAACTCATGTCTGTACGGTGTTAATGATGAGTTTCAAAACGACGTACGCTCTTATAGTGCAGAGTAACACCGTAGCATGTGATTCATACCACATGTGCGAAAGAACCGCAAATAGGAAGCAAGTGAATGGATCCCTACTTCATTGCTGTGTGAGTCCCAAGAAGGTTAAACACTTCTGTGATGTCCTTTGACTTTGACATTGTCATGGAGATATACTTCAGCGCCTACTACCTTAACATTCGTCCTATGATTACGACTGATACAATCCATGGTATTATGTTAGGAAAGCGATTGACGTATATCAAAATGATAAATGAGTGAAAGGAAGGTTACCTGAAATATACACACCTATGTTGGTGTCTGAGACATGTCCCTTATGATATTAATATTTGGTAATTTCATAAGTGTGGACACTAAGCATATGAAAAGGCAATATAAGTTTTATCTTGACTTGAGAGGGATTAGATTTGCCATGTGAAAGTGTATATTGGTATATCTAGGACATATGAGGCATAATATTAAAATTCAAGCTACACAAAGAAAGGTTGTCTTGTGTTGGTCCTATGAGAGAGATTTCTAGTACAAACACCTAGGAGACGTCATGCCCATGCGGTCACGGCAAAGCACCTAGTATGAAAGAAGAAAGAAAGGGAGACAATTCTTATGACATCCAATCCACCAAGTGTGAGTGGGAGATATTGGGAATTGGGCTTAGTCCACCCTTGGTGGATTAGGCCCAAACCCATTAAACTTTAAGTTTTTGAGGCCAAATAAAATACCCAAAAGAATGTGGGGGTATTTGTAGGTAATTTTCCCAAGGGTTTGAATGAGAAACCCGGTGGGAACAGTTTCCCCGCATGTTTTGGGGGGAACAGTTATTTGGCTACGAGTGTGTGTATAAACTGATACACATAAAAAAAAGGATTAAGACAGAAAGAAATTTTCTCCACAGAACCTCTTCTCTTTCTCTTCTCTTCTTGTGCGATTGCTGTGTGTTATAGTCGAAATCCTGGTGATTCGACTCACGTGGGTACCGGAAGAACTCGAATCGACACTTCAGGTACGCCCGAAATCCGACAGAGACTATTCTCGATCTCCTCCGCCATCAGTGCAACTTTTTTCCCTCTGCTAGGGTTTTTCGCCATTGGTGCGGTTTTCCTTCGAGAGGGCGGCGATCTCCTTCAGTGGCAGCCCAATCCTGCTAGGGGATAGATCCCGTCCCTCTCTGTAAGGTTGGCTCTTCCTTTTTTGGGGGATCTTGTGAGTAGCTCCTATGGCTCGGCCGACGGAGGTATTGGTTCGGAGTAAAACCAGTGATGGTAGTGAGTAGGGAAGAAGTGAGGAGGGATGCGGGAAGGTATTTAGGCCTCAACCCTCTGTGAAGCCCTCCAATGAGGACCTCCGGTGGGTTCCCCCATGGCTCTCGCAGGTGAGGACCAGATTGAAGAGGCAGATCTCTTCCATCCCTAGTGAAATGTCGATCTCAATGGAGGCTAGCAGTTGGGGATATGCAACTATGCTGAGTAAACTTAAGGCAATGTCATAGAAGCAATCAAAGATACCAATTGGTTGATTCTTCAATACTGAGGTGAGTGATATGCTAAAGGTTTCATATTTCCCCACTAATGGCTGGTTAGGATTGAGATTTGCCTCTGGTAAGACCACTTTTTTTATTGCTGATTTTTCTATAAACTATACTGGGTGTTCCTTTGTTCATGCTTTTCTTATAAGATCCAAGGTTATTGTGTTTGGTGGGTATCTCATGACTAATACTTTTGATATTACTGGTGATTTGGGAATGAGATTTGAGAAGGGTAGTATGGCTAGATGTGGTGCTCTGAATTGTTATATATGGTGTTTAGATAATAGAATTTTCAATTTGAATCTGTTCAGTGGATCCGTATACATTGTTCTTCATTGGGTAGATATTTTCCTGTTCAGTGCAATTCTCAACACTGTTTATGGTTGGCTTCAATGTGTGCCTGTTCAGTGGGTATGCCGATACTGTTCTTCATTGGGCTGAAATTGTAATTCTTTTAGTTACTGTCATACTAACCGTGCTCTGTGTGTTAGTGTTATGATTGACCTCCTTGAGCAGTATCTTGTCTCAAGAAAAATTGTCAAGAACCATTTTTATAGATGGATCCTCATAGAAGCATATTTGGTAATTGTGGGGACTGCCAAAGCTTCATTGGATGGTCTTGCCCTTTGCGTTGGGTACCTTGACCTCTTTCACAGTAGTTGGCCATCGGGGCCTCTGATGTTGTGGATGATTAGTTTGATTATCATTTATGTTTATGCTACATTGTGGAACCTTTATTGGCCTATGTATTTAGATTCAGTGTTTGTATGTTTTAAGTTTAATCTGTGTTCTTAGGTTATAGATGGTTTCTTTTGGTTTCTATGTTGTTGTAACTTTTGGTTGATTTCAATATATTCTGTTTCTTTCTCGAAAAAGAGAGAGAGCAATATTATCAATGGCGGATAAAAGGTTGAGAGCTTTTGCAGATCATAAGAAGAAGAATACGATGATGAAGAACGTGGCGGTGCTGCCCCAAAGAGGCAGCAACAAGGACATGTTCTAGAATGTGTTCTTAAGCTTTTTTCCCCAAAGCATTTGATAGCTTTTAAAGAGTATTAAATATTTTTCTTTTATATATACTCCTATTTAAAATGGGTAATGAGAGAGAGCATTTCTTAATAGAATGTTGAAGTTTAGTGTAATTTATAAGGATAATATTGAAAATTACTTAAATTGTATAACTATAACTAACTAGTTTAGTGCAATGCGCAAAGGGAAAAAATTAAAATCTTTAAAAAGAGACCAAAATCTCAAAAAAAGAAAAAAAGAAAAAAAGACATCCTTGAAAATTTTAACAATATCCTTTTTTAAATAGGCAAGAAATCGTGTTTTTTACTATTTTAAAATTTTTTATTTAAGAAAATGATAGGAAACTATAATTTATGATAAAATTTTCTATCGGTATCTTTTGATTACAGATACATTTAAAATTTAATATTTAAAGTTATGATTAAAACAATCAGAATTTCGGATTTACATTGTTGTTGAAAAAAAATTCCAAATCCAAATCTTTATTGATTTCATTGGACTATACTTTCTCTAATTTTTATTTTCAACTCAATCTCATCATTATTCATAAAACTTAATAAAAATTTTAAAATTTATTGTTATGTCTACAAATAAAATAAATTCACCCAAAATAGCTTGAAAATACTTTAGTCAAATAAGATGAAAAATATTTCTACTACATTCATATTAAATATATACTTGAAAAAATTTCCAGCTTTCACATGTATTGTATTAAAAAAAGAAGAATTAAAAAATATTTATAGTAAATCATTAATATAATATCTTATAATTATCAAAATTCTTCCTTCAAATAGCATAAAGTAAGTTAGTAAGATATTAATCTAAATATTATAAATTCCTTCACTCATCAAAAGATAATTGATGTGTGGAATATATTTTAGAAAGTACAAAGATTTAATATTTTTAATTTTGATAATTTCCAACAAAATAGAGGTATGAGTAGATTGCCAATTGATTTAGAAATAATTTACAAAAATAATCAAGCTGTTATGATACTCCTAAAAATTGTTAACTACCCGAAAAAAAGAGGGAATTCCAAATTAAAAATATATAAACATTTTATAACTATAAAATTTTAAATAAAGTCTTTCATGAAATATAAAGATTTTATATCTCTAAATTATATAACTCCTAAAAGTAGATGCACCAGCCAATTCCCGACCAATTTTTTTAAAAAAATTGAAATCGTCAAATCTCAAATAGGAACCCTAGTGTATGTATTTGGCCTTGTCGATGAAAGTGACACACTAGTGGTTCATAACCACCTTGCATCCTTACTGACATTGAAATTAGAAATCACCAAATATTTGTGGTAGCGTTACACCTTATATCACACGATAAACCAAATGAGTAGGATATATGTGTAAGAGAAGCTAATATGGTAATAATACAATTAGCATGAGATCATGCAAATAATAAGGTAAACAAAAATATTTCTGAAATAAGTCTTTGTATCAAGGAGGATTGTTTCCATTGAGGCACCATCTCGAGTAACCTCATGTCCAGATATCACAAAGTTACCTTAGTCGAATGAATGCAATAAAAGCAAAGTTTTATAGAGAACTTTGGGCCTGTTTGATTCAATCCCATTACACCCTACAATGCAGTGCAATACGATGCAATGGTAATGTAATGTAATATTAACTACAGGGTTAGTGTTTGGTTTGATTTTTAAGTAAGGTGCAATGAGTTATTTTTTTAATAATTATTTAAAATTAATATATCACTTAAAGTCTAAGTTACCCATAATATAATATTTATAGAAAAAATAGTTAAGAGTCATTGCGTTGTCTCATAATAACCAGCACACTATCTTATCGATAATCGTCCGATGTCAATGGTTGTGGCAGTGGAGGCAATAGTAACAATGATGAGATGGTGATGATGGCAAGTGGTGATAGCTACAATGGTGGAGGAGGAAGGGCAGTAGTAGTGGTAGTAACGACGGTGGTGGTGATGGCTATAACAGCCTGGGACCACACACAGCACCCGATAGGATTTGTCCCCCCACTTCGCACCACATAGGTGCTTAGGGATTTTCCTCTTTGAGGTACTCCAAATTTCCCCCAAAGAGTCATCTCCCCAAGGATCAAAGACTTGACCTAAGGGTCAAGTACAAACCTTATGTGATCCTTGGTAGCCAAGTGCGCTATAGCACACTTGGTTACCCGGGACCACACACACTACAAAAAAAAACGTGATTTAGTAGCGGTTAAAAATGGGTATTCGTAGCGGTTCTAACCGCTACAAACTAGGTTAGTAGCGGTTACGAAAACCGCTACTAAATCGTACGTTGCAAGCGGTTTTGTAGCGGTTCTATAAAACCGCTACTCAATCAAAACTAACCGCTACAACCTTTGTAGCGGTTCATAGTAACCGCTACAACACCAAGAGATATTTGTAGCGGTTATATAACCGCTACAAATATAAAAAATTTTATTAAAAAGAAATTTTTTTTTGTAGCGGTTAATAACCGCTACAAATATATAAAAATGAAAATTTGTTAAAAATGACATTTTTTATTTGTAGCGGTTAAGAAACCGCTACTAAATTTGAATTTCATGAAATTAGTAGCGGTTTTAAAAACCGCTACTAATTTCATGAAATTCAAATTTAGCGCCAAAAAATTTAAATTTAGCTTTTAAAAGGCGCGTTATTTAGTAGCGGTTTAATAACCGCTACAAATATTTAAAATTTTTTTTAAAAATATACGTTGATTTTTTTCTTTTTTTTCAATATTATATTAAATAGTTTAATTTGTTATTATTTTATCTATTTCAATTAGTTTATTATTTAATAGTTTAACTTATTAATAAATTAAAAAGAAAAAATGTAATTGAATATGATTAGTATAAAATTTATATTAATAATATTATTAAGGATAGTTAGGTAATAAGGAATTATTATATTTTATAATATAATGTAATTGTATATGAAAAATAGATGAAAATGAGATAGAGTTATGATATATCTAAAAAAAAATGGTTAGAATAAATTTTATAGAAAGAAAAGAAATATTCTAAAAGATATTGAAAATCTTGTTACCATATTTGATCGTATTATTCAGCTCCTCTACTCATACGAAAGAAGTTGTAAATGAGAGGAAATGAAAGAAGGGTAAGGTGAAAAGAAATTGGGGAGTGTTTGAAATGAGTTGTGATAAGGGTATTTATAGAGATTCACGTATAATTTGTAGCGGTTAATGTAGCGGTTAATGTAGCGGTTACTAATTAGTAGCGGTTATTTATATTTTTGTAGCGGTTTAATTATTTATAGCGGTTAATGTAGCGGTTTTTATTTAGTAGCGGTTATTTATATTTTTGTAGCGGTTTAATAACCGCTACAAATATTATATTAATTTTTTTTTTAAAATTTTTTTTTACATTTTATTTTAACACTAATTTTTTGCATTTCTTGTGAAGAAAAATTTTTTACACTTGAATTCTACAAATATTATTTTAATTTTTTTTAAAAATATTTTTTTACATTTTATTTTAACACAAATTTTTTGCATTTTTTGTAAAGACAAATTTTTTACACTTGAATTTGATCACTCATCGTCGCCATCCCTACAGAAATTTTGTAGAAAAATTATTGTTATTGATGTATTATTAAATTTAAAAAATTTAATTGAAATGACGTGGACTTAAAAAAACTCACCGCAGTAGAGGTAAATTGTCATCGCCTTCAGGGAAGTAGTTTTCAAAATCAGCTGGCTGAAATGGCTCACTCTCGTAGGCGATGTTATCGCCTTCACCCATGTCGTAAAGGTCTCTTGGCTTTAAATGAACGACCATGTGCCAATCCCTATGCCGCTCGTCCTCGACATAATAAACCTGATGTGCCTCTGAAGCTAGAATATACGGCTCATCATCTTGAGAAATACCAGTATGAATCGTGCGTGAGAAATTGACTGATGTGATCCCTAGGTCGTCAGTTGTCAGTCCCCGAGAAGTAGTGGTATTTGCCCACAAACACTTGAACAGCGTCACGGTGAAACGGCCTTGATAATTAAGCTCGACCACATCAAGAAGCTTGCCATAGTAAGGGACGCCTCCGAACTGCATGTTGGCGTCACTGCTGCTCGCATAACTCCTTGTCCCAAATGTGCCATAAACACCCGAATTCTGTATTTGCAATCCTTGATCCCGTGAAACCGTGCAAAACTTAAAACCATTGACATTGTATGCTGTAAACCGTTTTGCATGATCAAGAGGGCCGATTGCGAGAGCTCTGAAATCTGGTGAGTGTGGGTTGTGGTCATTTAGTATTCTGCGCGCAAACCAGCCCGGGAATTCTCTGTGGACCCTCCTATCAACTTCCGAGGATGTCTGTGTACGGATCCTGAGCTGACGCTTGACATGACTTCTGAATTCCCTGCAATTAATAATGGAAAGGCGTTAGTGAAATGAAAGTGAGAAATGTTACGAAAGATATAGATCGATTAACATACATGTGAGTGTACAATTCTTACCGTATGAAAGGCTCAACTTGAGTGCAATTAATCAAGACATGTCTATGTGCTTGGAACTTCTCAGTTGCCGTTAGTTTGAAGTTCTCAGTTGCTCCAACTGGTTTACCAACACGAGGGATAAATTCTCCTGATGTCGGCGCAGGTTCAGGACAATCGTCAACACAAGGGGGGCAGTTGAAAGCCGTCTCAAGATCATCAAAGTACCTTGATCAAAAATAAAGCACCTCATCCCCTATATAGCCTTCAGCTATAGAACCTTCTGGCCACGCCTTATTCCTCACGTAAGATTTTAATTTCCCAAGGAACCTACGAAGTACATAAGAGAAAATTGATATAAAATGATGAAAAGGACGACTAGGAAATATTAAATACAGACAATAAATGAAAGCACATATTTAAAATGAGTACCTCTCAATCGGATACATCCAACGATATTGTACTGGTCCAGCGAGCTTTGTTTCATGAAGGAGGTGGACCGTGAGGTGAACCATCACAGTAAAAAAGGACGGAGGAAAGATCATCTCCAAGTGACAAAGCGTAAGAATGATTTTCGACTGCAGCTGATCGAGCTCCTCAACGATCAAAACCTTAGAACACAACTTCCGAAAGAAAGAACAAAGTTCCACCAAAACGATGGAAACATCGGGAGGAAGTGTATTCTTTATAGCCAGAGGGAGTAACTGCTGCATAAGAACATGTGAGTCATGACTCTTCAGGCCAGCAACCTTTCGAGCCTGCAAGTCGACACATCGAGAAATGTTGCTTGAATACCCATCAGGAACTTTTATTTTCTTCAACGTCGCGAGGAAGACATCCTTGTTCGATTTTGTGAGGGTAAACTTTGCCGGTGTAAATCTGTCATGCTCATCTGGCCAAGCTTCTTCACGAACTCCCATGTCGCGTAAATCTTTCCTAGCTTGAAGGTGATCTTTTGTCTTTCCGGGTTCGTTAAGCAGCGTATACAGCACATTGTCGCAAACATTCTTTTCAATGTGCATTACATCAAGACTGTGGCGAAGTAAATTAGATCTCCAATACGGAAGCGTGAAGAAGATACTTATCTTCTTCCACTGCTGAGGCGCCGAAGTCCTGCGCGTCTTTTGGCGAGTTTGTGCTGAATCGTCGCTTTTTCCAAACTCGACGTCAACATGCTCAAGCTGCTGTAAGATATCTGTACCGGACAAAGTCTGAGGTGGTCCTCTTTTCTCTGGTTTCCCATTGAAGCGATTCCGTTGCAATCTGAACTTATGCGTTCCATCGAGAAACCTCCGATGCCCCATAAAGCACTACTTTCGGCTGTGGGGAAGGCGCAGTGCGTCAGAGTCGAAATTGCAAGCCGGACACGCCAACCCAGTGTGCACATTCCAACCAGATAATGTGCCAAGCCCAGGAAAGTCACTGATCGTCCACATCAAGGCTGCACGCATGTTGAACAAAGTCTTGCTGTGAGCGTCGTACGTCTCCAAGCCGACATTCCACAGGTCAAGCAATTCCGCAATAAGCGGTTGGAGATACACATCGATGTCATTGCCCGGTGCCTTTTTGCCTGGAATGATCATGGACATAATGAAAGAGCTTTGTTTCATACACATCCAGGGGGTAAGTTGTAGGGAACTAAGACTACCGGCCAAATGCTGTAACTTGTGCTAAGATTCCCGAAAGGATTGAAACCGTCGGTCGCCAACGCAAGCCGGACATTTCTGGGGTCAGTCGCAAAATCTGGAAAGTCGTTGTCAAATGTTTTCCAAGCAGCTGCATCCCGCGGATGTCTTAATTTACCGTCTTCGTTTTTATCAACGGCATGCCACCTCATGTGCTCAGCAGTTTTAGACGACATAAATAATCTTTGTAGACGAGGTTTCAAAGGGAAATACCTGAGAATCTTTGCGGGTTTCTTCTTCTGCTTTTCCCCCTTCCGAATTGTCTTGTACCTCGATGTGTGACATCTCTTGCACGTCTCCCTGCTGGAATCGTCTCCCCAATACAGCATACAATCATTTGGGCACGCATCAATCTTTTGATAATTCAACCCCAACCTGTTGATGATCTTCTTGGCCTCGTAGAAGGTTGTGGGAATCTCGGCGTCGGGGAATGCATCTTGTAATAAGTCGAGCAACATCGACATTCCCTTATCCGTGATCCCACACAAGCACTTGATATGATACAATTTGATCAAGAAAGATAATTTAGAATATTTGCGACAACCTTGATATAAAGGACGATCTGCCTCATCCATCAAGCTGAAAAAATCCCGAGCTGCTTCATTCCCCATAAAAGCCGGCTCAGAGCCGTGCACTTCTTCGTTGAAGTTGTCGCCTTGAAATCCAAACGCATCACGAACAGCATCATTCACAGGATCATCTTCATCTACTTGAACGCCTACTTGAGAACTTCGAGGAAGAGCCTCGTCATATCTAATGCCGGCCTTCTCACCATGAACTGCCCAGAACGTATAGTCCTCAGGGAAAGGCTTCACAAGCAAATGTTCCTTCACAACATTTCGTGGATGCCACTTCTTGAACTTGCATTTCCGACACGGACAGACGATCTTGTCGTTACAGCTGGCGTGAGTGAATGCAAAATCTAAGAAACTGTTTAATCCGTACAAATATTCAGGAGAATTGCGTGGCAACCTTATCCAAGATTTATCCATAGCTACAAGTGAGAGAGAAGAAAGTATAGAGAAGAAGATGAGTCAGAAGATAATGAAGAATGCCTAGAACCTTATATTCTGAAAATCCAACGTTTATAACTTTGTAGCGGTTATTAAACCGCTACACCAACCGCTACAGAAATTCCAACGTTTATAATTTTGTAGCGGTTACATATATAAAACCGCTACTAATATTCAAGCCGTTAATTGGTGGGAAATTCAAAATGTACTTGTTGAGTATTAGTAGCGGTTTTATATATATAACCGCTACTAATGTTCAACGAATTAGTAGCGGTTATATATATAAAACCGCTACTAATATTAAAGCCGTTGGACATTAAATATAAAAATAATTTTCTAATTTGTAGCGCTTATACATAAGATAACCGCTACAAATGTGCACAAAGGCGGCAAATTTGAAAATTCAAATCATTTGAGTGTTTGTAGCGGTTATGAGTAAATAACCGCTACAAAGATATATATTTGTAGCGGTTTTCCTTGGGAAACCGCTACAAATATATAAGTAAATTTGTAGCGGTTATGAGTTAAAAACCGCTACAAATCTATATATTTGTAGCGGTTATTTACTAATAACCGCTACAAATATATATCTTTGTAGCGGTTTTAAGTTAAAACCGCTACAAATTTACTTATAATTTTTTTTTTAAATTTAGATTTAAATCATTTATAAATTATTTCAATGCGATATAATAATATAAATATAATTATATAAAACACAATAAGAAAATTCTGAAATAAAATCTCATAAATATTTACAAATGTTTAAAAGAAAAGAAAATGTCCTAAACTAAGAAGCTGGGGGCTGATCCTCTGGTGCTCCCTCAGGTGGGGCTCCCTCAGATGCCGCTGGATCGGGCCGCTGCGTAGACTGAACCGCACCATCCTCATCAGCAGGAGGAGGAGCTGTAGGAGGAGGAGTAGTGCTCGGGACGACGTAGCGAGGGACAAGGGGGACCGCTGGATGCTGCTCGTCCGGGAACAGCCGATTCCATGCTCCCTCGAGCATAGTGTTCGCGATCTCACGCCACTGCGTCTGCTGCGCGTACATAGTGTCTGCGTGGATCTGCAGCAGCAGCTGCTGCTGCGCCAGCATCTGTTGCATCTGCTGCTGCGTCTGCTCCAAATCTGACCGCAGCTGGTCAATCGACTCGTCCCTCCGACGTCTGACCCCTCTAGAACTGCCAGCCTTAGAGGCGGCACTCCTGCCGTAGATCATGCTGGGTCTGGCGCCTATCCCCATCCCCCGCACTCGTCCGGGGTGCTCAGGCTGAGCCAGACCCGCCTTCAGAGGAGCCGTCGGGTCCACTGACCCCTGTGACTCCTCAGGCTGGGTCTGTCGCAGCTCAGCCTGCGACTGCTGCATCCGCTCCTGCCATTTTATGAAATAATTAATAATTACCATTTTTCATTATTAACTTTGTTTTATAAAAAATATAATTCAAAATTACTTACAATGGCCGCCTCTGCCTGCTGAGAGGTCGCAGTCCCGTCACGGTGTCTGTGTGTGATGGCGTACAGCTCCGCATAGTCCGTCTGACGGTTCTCCTGCTGAGCCCTCGTCTCCTGAAACAATTACAAAACAATTAGTATTATGAAATAATCAACTAAAAGTAAGTGAAGCACTTGAAAAGTTACCAGCTCGCTGTAGGTCACAGCAAAGGTCTTCGATCCTGCTGTGTGGTGGATCGTCTGTTGCGCCCGGATCCCGGCGTTCCTCCGAGCAAGCTCCTGGAAAAAAAATTAAATGTATTATAATTTAAAATTAAATACAAAATAAAAATGATATTATAATTTAATATTTAACAATTACAAAATTATATATAAAAAATATAATAAATACATTACCTGCGCCTCAGGGCTCCTCCTGAACTGGACAAAACGCGCCCAGTCGTTCGGCGACACGCCGTCCGGGACGCTCTCCTACAGCTGCTCCAGAGGCATCGTCCCGTCCCCATCCACACTGTGGAAGAGACGGTTCCTCCTGTTCCTCCACGCGTCGCCCATCTTCACGAGGGCGTACCTCTTCCGGTTGGCCCGGACGGCAAACCGCAGCTGAAAAAAAGACATTTAAATATCAATAATTATAAAAACCATAATTTAAAAAAATAATTAAATAGAATTAATTACAAAAGATATTAATTAAATATTTTTAATTACCTGAACCACCTCCTCCCAAGCCTGGTCCTTCGGCCCCTTCGGAATGTGCCTCCACGTCGGGAAGTGAAGGGGGAACCGCATCCAATTCGATCCCAGGTCGCTCAGGAAGCGGTTGAGCAGGTGACCCCCATTGTGGATCGGCTGGTCAGTGCCCTCGTTCCACGGCACTACAACTCGCAGGGACCGGTCCATGCTGTTCAGACCGGCCACATCCAGCCTCCTCGTCGTCACGTTCCCCTGCTCATCTGCACAGTTGACCGCACGTTAGATAAATTATAATTCAAAGTTAAAAAGTTAAAAAATTAAAAAATTAAATAATTTACCTTCGACCTGCACCTCAAACCCAGTGGACCGCGAAGACGACCCTCGTGGGTGGTTCTGCTCCCGAGCCTCTTCCTCATCGAGGAACTGCTCCATCTCCCTGAACCCACTAATCGGGATCTCGAACTCCTCCTCGTTGAGGAAGTCCTCAACGCTAATCTCTGGCACCTCCACCTCAGGCACCTCAGCTGTGGTCGTCGCCTGTGGGATCGTCTGCGGTTCCTGTGGAGGGATGGGCTGAGATGCCTCGGTAGCCCTGCCTGCGCGCTGCCCCCTCCCTCTGCCCCCTGCCCAGCTGCTGCCACCCCGTAAAATCGGTCTGGGGAGCACAGGGGCCTTCCCCTTATCCTGTCCTGAAGCCATATCAACTGTACAAATTAAAAAAAAATTAGTCCATTATTATACAAAAATATAATAAAAATACAAATATAAATAAAAATACGTGTTATATACGTACCTCAAGTGTAAATACTGCGGAATACTGATCAAAAACTCCTATAGACTCGTCTGAACGCTCAAATATCGAATAAACCACTCAGAGAAACCTCAGGAAACAAAATGAGCAAAATGAGAAATGGAGGAGGCGAGCGGTTTAAATAGGCCACATATTAGTAGCGGTTATTTTAAATAACGGCTACTATAACCGCTACAAATAATTAAATTTGTAGCGGTTCTACAATAACCGCTACAAATCTTCACAACGTTTGAAATTCTGTAGCGGTTATTGCCCAGAACCGCTACAAATTTGGAGTCTCTTGAAATTCTGTAGCGGTTCTTGCCCAAAACCGCTACAAAATTCTGACCTTTGGTATTTTGTAGCGGTTATTGTGCATTAACCGCTACAAAATAACCGCTACAAGTTTTGGTGGGAATTTCGCGCCAAATTTGTAGCGGTTTTTTTTGTAGGAAACCGCTACAAATATTCTTGCCGCTACAAATTTGTAGCGGTTTAGGTAAAAACCGCTACAAATACTATAATTTGTAGCGGTTTAATATAACCGCTACAAGTTCACCGCTACGAAACACCTTTTTTTTTGTAGTGACATAGCAACCACGGTTGGTTGAGACTACACACATTACCCGGTAGGATTTGTCCCCCCCGCCGCACCACACAAGTGCTTAGGGATTTTCCTTTTTGAGGTACTCCAAATTTCCCCTAAAGAGTCGCCTCCTCAAGAATTGAAGGTTTGACCTGAGGGTCAAGTACAAACCTTATGTGATCCTTGGTAGCCAAGTGCGCTCACATAAGGTTTGTACTTGACCCTCAGGTCAAGCCTTCAATCCTTGGGTTACGTGATATATTTATTTTGAAATATTGATTCAAATATAATTAGTTTTAATTTATTTTTAGGTTTACGTGATATATTTATTTTGAATCAAATATTGTGATCTCTATTATTTTATACCTTGGAATTATATCTCATTTGAATATATTTTAATTCCTAAAATTTACTTTTGATATATTCATTTTGCATAAAATATTGTGATCTCTATTTACTTTTGATACATTTATTCTTATTTTTTTTATATTTAGGAGAACTGCTATGAGGAGGTTACCGATAGTGCCATATATAGTGGCTACATATATCCGGAGTGATGATATTTATTTAAGATTCAATATTCATATTTTTTTATTAGAGTAAATATCTAATATAAGATTTTTATTTGATATTTAGAAAATATGAGAAGTTATTATCACTTTTAAGTGTGTGTGTGTGTGTATAGTTCTTATATGATTTCTATTATAATTAGAAAACATTAAGTACAAACAAAATATCCAGAGGCACCCTTAGAAGTATTAAGGGAATGAATGTTAGAACTGTAACACCCCAAATTTTATTTACCAATATGCCTTGTAATTTTTTGTGGTATTTCATGAAATGAAATGGTGAATATTCATAACTATAGGAATTAAATACTGAAAATTGAAATGTGAAGAGTGCTGCTAGTGAAATTTTCTGTGAGGGAGTGAGTTTGTGTATGGTTTTGGATGAACAAAGGATGACCAAAAATTATGAAATTTTACAGGAAGAAAATAGACATCCTAAGCTTTAATTTGATAGGTAATGGTAATTTTTGGAGCTGTATACAAAGAGTGAAGAATTTCTGAAATTAGCTGAGGAAAACTGTCTATTTTTTGGAACAGCGTCCAAATACTTAAATTCTGGGAAGTTCCAGCTTTCAGTTGGCTAAAGGCTATATTTTTTTTGACACTAAACTCAATAAGGGTTTCATAGCCTTTGAAATCACTCCAATTCGATGTCTACCAATTTAGTTATGATTTTTCAAAGTTTAGGCATAAAATTTGCCAGAATATCCATTAATCCGAAAATGAGAAAAGATATAATGGCAAATGATGTCATTTTGGGATAAATTATCATCAGCCTATTTTTCTTCTTCTATGGGCTTGGAGGCGTCATTAAGAGCTGACCAAAGAGGAGGAGAGGTTAGTTTACTTCTAATGGGACTTTATGACATAACTTCGGTCAAGATAAGGTCAAATTGCTTTATGCCTCAAAAGTCAAAAATTTTGGATTTTTGGAAATTACATTAAGGGAAAATGGGATATTTTAAAAACTCATTCCTTCTCATTTCTTATCCCATTTCTATTAGCCAGAGGAGGAGGAGGAGAGAGAGAGAGTGAGTTCAAGGCATTTTAGAGAGAAGGAAGAGGAAAATTCAAGGTAAGTTGATTTTCTCTTGTGATTTGGTCTTCAACTTGTGTAATCCTTTCCCTAAGTACGTCTTCTACATGATTCCATGTGTTTAGCAAGCAAATATCAAGGTTTGAGGAGGGTGAAGTTTTGGCCAAGAGAGAGAGGAAGAAGAAATCCAAAGGTGACTTGAAAACCCTTAAATCCTTGATGCTATTGTTGTTGTTGTTGTTGGATTTGATGGTGGTTTTGTGGCTTGTTTGTTATGATTTGTAAATTTGGAAAGTGTTAACCCTAAGCGGTTATGTTGCCCAAATTTCCTCAAATCTTGGGTACTAGGTGTTTAAAATGGTTAAACAAGTGATTAGGAGTGAAAAGGAGCAAGCTTTTGGTGTAAGAATTCAAAAACCTCAAATTTTCCTAAAACCCTAGCAAGTTTTGGCCAGGGCTGATTGGGGGGGGGGGTTAGAGTTGGAATTTTGATAATCTAATGATTCCATTGTGTTCAGGAGGGAAAATTAGGTGGGGCTGATGTTGAACACTTTTTCAAAAAAGCCTTAGAAAGTGAAATGACTAAAACGCCCCCGAAACCTTAATTAGGGGCTGGCAAGGGCAAAATTGTCATTTGGAAGTGATTTTGTGAAGAATGAGATAAAAGATGGATTTTACATGGAAAACTATGTAGAAATAGCCTGGGTCAAAATTTTTGGAAAAGCACAGTCGGACCGGATACAAAAGGGCCGAGCCGGGTCCCCAGGGGCATTTTGATAATTTTTCAATACAGACTAATATAACTACTAGAAACACTTTGGAAGTGTCTAAAATAGTAAATGAATGAATTTTAATCTAATTCTTGTACATTTGGAATTTTAGGACCGACAACGGCACGAACTTCAATGAACGCTTTTTGAGTAGCAAAAAAAGTTTAAGGTAGTAACTTTATCCTTCATACACTATGCTATTGTATATATGTTTGTGTATGCCATTGTTTGTATTTTAATTAATCAACATGGTTCTGCCTAGAAGGGGCATTCTGCCGAGAAGGGGCATTCTGCCGAGAAGGGGCAGTTAGTACGAGAAGTGCACTTTTACCTGGTTGTTGAGTACTAATCCAACCAAGGGGTATGGACAATGGGGTTTGAGCCTCTAGACATGTATACATGCTAGTATATTGTTCATTGATTGGTGCATAACATGGAGCATGGCATATTTACTTTCCGCATTTTATATGACCAATTAAATGTTACTACTGGGATTCCTTGAAATCTCACCATTTTTCTAAAATAATAAACGTTTCAGCGGGAACCAGTGGCTCCAAGGGTAAGGTGGTTGACACAGGAAATTGACGGGCGCAGATCCCGAGATGGAAGTTAGTGGTTATATGTAGTCCCTGTATTTGTATATTTTGGATAACTCTGTAATTATTATCAAACCTTGTGGGGAGGATTCCTGTATGTAAACTTGTACTTAATTAATATCAGTATATTTGTGCTATTTTTGTGTGCCTGTGGAACTGTGCCTTTATTACTCTGCGAATATTGAAATGTTAGGGGGTTTGACAAGAATCCCCATCATTACATGATTTGTTCTTTATATAGATAGATATAGGATATATGGATCAATTACTTAGAAATACATTTTGTGAAATAGCCCTTCATATATGATAGAAAAGGATCTCATGATACTGAACCAATCTTATTTGGGATCGCAAATCCCAAGTTTGTCTATGAAGAGCATATCTCTCTCTCTCTCTCTCTCTCTCTCTCTCTCTCTCCCTCCCTCTCTCTCTCTCTCTCACACACACACACACACACACACACATTTTTTCAAAGGGAGTACTAGTATTATAAAAGATCCAAAATTACAATAAATCCATAGAACATAAAAAATAAAAGCCCAATTAACATAAACCCTAACCCTAAACTACCCTAACTCTAAACTACCAAGGAAAAAACAACATAGCTGTTATAAACCAAACCCAAAGAACAAACAGAAATTAGACACGCCGCCACTGTCGTAGTGAATAGAGAAGCTTAAGACAACACAACAAATCTGATAAACATACCAAAAATAAGGGATATGGGTTCATAGAACCACCTAACAGTTCCATCCCATTTAGTAACACAATTGCTATCCTTAGAACAGTTTTGAGAGTACCACATGACCGCCACCGCGAGGTGAAGAGCACCAAAGTCGGCAATAACAGCACATCAAACTTCTGCAACAACAAAACACACCACCAAACTTGCCCCAAAGATACACCACTAGATCTATGCCGAGGCACCAGAAACCACCACGAGATTAGAAATATATGAAATATTAAAGCTAGAGGAATCACCATATCACAGTTGACAATAATGAGCCTTGACCCTTGAGATTCAAGATCAATCTTGTAATCTCCTGACCATAGCCGTGAAGCCCTCAAACACTTCGGCCCAAAAAGCTTCATTGATTCTATCGGCGCTGCCACGTAGATCCATCCCAACCACAACTCACACACCCAAAAGTAAACCTTAACCCCCAAAAAAAAACACACCTACTCACGGCACACCCTCCCCGACCTTGGTTGGGGAGAGCGGCGTCAGAGATGCAGTCGAAAAAGCCGTCGAAACCCTACCACCACTAGAGAGGGAAAGAACTCTAGGGGGAGGGGGGGGGGGAGAGAAATAGGATGAAGCCCGACTTTTTCAAGGTTTAGGTTGCCCCGATTCAATAAGAATATATATAAGGAGAAAAGAAAATTTCTAAATAAAAGGGGGTTAGGATTATATAGATAGTAGACAGATAATATATTAACTTAACGTTATTGACCAGAGAAAAGAATAAGGAAAGAAGGAAGAAGCCATTGAAAAAAATTTAGGGCTGACCAATGAGAGCACAATCACGGATTAAAGAGATTCTGCCATCAGTGATGCGAATGATGGACAACGTCTTCTCCCCTTCGAATCTGCAAGCTTTACATCATCTTCTCCTTCTTTTGCTTCGATCTATGATTTCTACCGCCTCTTCCCTTCAATCTGCAAGGTGAGCTCTTCTCCTCCCTCTTCCCTTTGATATGCAACATTTGTGGTTTCGATTTTAGATCTTTGGGTATGATCGATGATTTGATTATTTTATTTGGCTGATTTTTTTGGTGGTTGTTAAGATCTTCAACAACGATGAAGAGTAAAGATAGTAGGAGGGGGAGCAAGAGCAGCGACTAAGTATATATTTTTTTTTTGGTCGTTGTTTCAATTTAATCTTAACATGATCTAAGTATATTTGTTGGTATGGGATGATATTGCTTAATCTGAAAAAATCTGCGCACATATCGTTGGGTAGAATTTTTTTTCCAAACAAATAAGAAACAGAGACAGCTCACAAGGACAACCTACACTTCCATGTACCCGATCACCCTACAATTCCAAACAAAAGCCTAACAAGGAGGAAAAACCTACAAATACAAATGAGAAACAAAAAAGATTATAAAACCCACATCCATATCTTACAATACCATCTCAATAGACGAAACATTCTCATTTATGTAAGGGCATGTCATCTTCCATAACCTCCGTAGCTTGGGATTAAGGGCATGCATGGCATCAAAAGAAGAATTCAGGGTTGCTAAGGGAATGGAAGTAGGAAAAAATAGGGAGCACAAGTAGAAGAGAAAGTTGATGGATGGAGAAAGACTTTAGCATATATTTATATGCCTAAGTGCACCCATGGGAGGGGCCACCTTAACACCCACTACTACATTGGCTAGTGGAGGATTGACTCCACTTTAGGTTATTTAGTGGGTGTTTGGGTAACACCAAAACCACGGTTTCAGAAGCCCTTTTCCGCAAATTGAGATAAAACCCTTTTCACATACTTACCTCGTAAATAATAAAAACTATTCTCCAAAAGCTAATCCATAGAATTATTTTGAAATTTGATAGGTTAATTTAATTGAAATTTAAAGTTATATAAATAATTAAATTTTTTTACAAAATAGTTAAAGGGAGTTGTGGTGTGATGCTAGTTTATTTCGAGTGTAGAGGGATTAGTAGGATTTGAAATAATCTAAATGATTAAAGATTTAATAAAATAATTACGATATCACTAGATATATTTTTTAAGATATATATATTTTGTGGGGGTGGTGGTAACTAACTTTTCTAAGTTATATATTTTTCTTAATTTCCCATTCCGATTATTTTTCAAATATTATAATATAATTCAAATAGCATGGGGTGGTAACAAACTTGGGACTATTTTTTAGTTAGAGCGATTATTGGGAAGTAAGGAATCACAGAATTTTTTCCCACGAATCATACACAGCTGAAGGAATACTCTCACAAGTCAGAGCTATAGTTACTCATACACTTAAAAGTTTTTCTTTAGTCAAAAGCATCATGTAGAGACTCATCTCTCCAGAATTTACTTTCAAATCATGTACAGCTATACATACTGTAAAGTTTCACGTTTTGAATGAAAATCTCCATTCCATTCAAAAAAAAAAAAAAAAAAAATCTAAGTAATCTATATCTATGTAATAGATAATATATCTATGATAATAGGTAATATATAGAGGTGTAAGAGCTTATGTGTGGTAAGGAGGGCTGGTCAAACCGTTGCTTTTATACAGTAAGAGATAGATTTAATGTTTTTAACTATTTTTATTTGCACATAAACGAATATAGTTAAAAATGTTTTATATTTGGCACGTAACCGAAACGAGTATTTTATGACAGTTAAATATCTACATCTATAAAATTATCATGACAGAGAGCCATGGCTGAGCTTAGTTTTAGTGCCATCTCAATGCATTTTAAGCAGCGTCCAATTTGTTTTTTCCCGCATCTAGTGTCAGTATATTTTTTATGGGTTAGATTCTCAACATTCTGACACTTATTGCATGTTCAGGTCCAAAAAAAAAAAAAGAAAGAAAGAAAAACATTGGGCTAAAAAAATTTCAAATATCCACAGCTCCTTAAAACATTCTTCTAGGATAAAAATAACCCTTAATCCCAAATAAACAGAGAGAGAAACATATTTTACAATGAAATAATGAATTTGTTTTAAATAAATCATCTGCAAAAATTTAAAAATTGAATTCCTTAATTGTTAAGTAAAATGATAGGAAGGATATAATCAAGTGTAGAATCAATATTTCAAATTCTTATTAATTATTTTTGTCTTTATTATTTTATGCAAGCATATTATATAAATATGTATCTAAAAAACCTCCAACAAATTAATACTCCCTCCGGTCCTAATTATAAGACAAAGTTGACTTTTTTGGAGAAATTAAGGAAACCAATTAAATCACTTTAGAGTATTTATATTTTTAGTATCTTTGGATTATATATTAGTTTATTAATCAAATTACTTAGTTTGAAGAAAAAATATAAATATAAATATTTTAAAATGATTTAATTGGCTTCCTTAATTTCTCCAAAAAAGTCAACTTTATCTTATAATTAAAATTGGAGGGAGTAATACTATTGACTTAAACTATAGGAGAAAAGTAGTGGCAAAATATTGTACATATTACAATACATGCATTAAAATTGGCCTGAAGTAGGAGTGATGGTGTCGTTTCATTTGATAGCGCAGTTCGTTTTATTGTGGCCACAAAACCCATATGCCCGATTATTCAATCGGGTTTTAGGCTTGTTCCAATCTTCCCAACGCCTAACCATACAATAAAGGATCAACTGTGGGTGCTGCTCCTTGCTGCCCCTAAAACATGACAAGCTTTCTAAGTGTTTTTTTCGTGTTTCATTTTAATAGATTTTATATTAAATTAGTGACATTTTGATGCCTTATAGGCAAAAAAATGGAACTGCTTTCAATTTTTTATGATTTTTCAAAGATTCAGTGCTTAAAGTAAAAAAGAAAATTGCACCATTTTTTTTATGAATATTTAAAAAAATCATAAAAAATTAAAAACAACTCCATTTTTTTCATAAGATATCAAAATGTTGTTTATTTAATGTAGAATCTAATGGTAAAAAGAAACATAAAAAAAAACACTTAGAAAACCCCTCATTTTTTAGGGGCAGCACCCACCCCTGATCCTACAATAAACTGCTTATTTGGGCTTGTATTCTAAGTAATAACCCCATTTGGGAGAAAATTAATTATATATTGTCTTGATAATGGATTAAAAACAACTCTCATATACATATAAAATAAAATATTTATAATGTATAAATATGTGGACAAATTAAAAATTCTCAAAGAAAAATAATTTGATTAAAATTTTATAATTACAAAGACATTTTTGTAATATTTTTAATATGTCAATTAAAACAATTAAATGATCATATTTTTAGAAAATACTTATTGCATTGGAATTCTAGAGTATCTTATTAAAATAAATAAAATAGTAATGTTTTGAGAAAAATAATAAACGCAATTTCAAATAAAATGGAATATATATATAATGTGAAAATTTTAACAAATTGTATATTTATAAGTCAGTGTGATTTAATTTTTAGACTCCCTACAACATACCAAATCCACACTAGTTGTTACTCCCTCCGGTTCTAATTATAGGACAATATTTGGAAGTTGATCTTGGTCTTAATTATAGGACAAAATTTTAATTTTTGTCAATTTGTTCCCAAAATACCCCCATTGCTTTAGATAATGATTGGATTGCCTCATGATAGACTCATATAATATTCCTAAATCATTCCTATTAAATAAGGGCATTTTTAGAAAATAAATAAAATTAACTAATTTAACTACTATTCTTAATTTCTCCAAAATTAGGTAAATATGTCCTATAATTATGACCGGAGGGAGAATAATAATTTCTTGATATATATCATGATAATGGATAGGATTGCATATGGATGGCCGTAGATACTTTTGTTTGCTTTGTTGATTCGTTGCTTTTAATTTATCCAATATGTATTTAAAATAACGTTTTGAGAAAGTAAAAAACGTGGTTTTGTCAGAAGTAACAAGAGTATTGGTTTTGTCAAAATAATCATCCCAATATACTTCTAATTAAACATATAAAGAGTCATTAGGAGAAAGTTAGAAAAAAAATTATTAACCAAAAGAAGGAAAGGGGAAAGATGTTCTCTAACAAGTTAAATACTATTAAAAAATATAAAAATATTAAAAAAAATAACTTTAAGTGTTGAAAATAGTTTTGATTTTAATATATTTTAATTGATTAAGGTGCATCGAACACTCTAACGTATTTTGTGATACATCTAGCACTTTAAAGTATTTTTTTAAGTGTGTCCATTACCTTAAAGTAATTTTTTAGATGGGTCCAATATCCTAAGTTATTTTTTGGTGCATCCATTGCCATTAATTATTATCTTCATGTATATCTAACACCCTAAATTACCTAAATTGTAAAATGCAAAATTGCACAAAAAAAATACTTTGTGGTGGTTGATGAAGACTTTTTATCGTTAGCCTTTGGGTCCATAATAAAAAATTAATTAATGATTGCTTATAGGCAAACCTATGATTGTTCTCTCTTCTCGAGGAGCTTTTTATTGATTTCTAAGTGATCTAAATGTAATGTCATGCAAATGCAATGAAAACAAGGGGAAATTGGTTTTGGGGTTTTCAAAGTAATAATTTAAAGAGTAATGCAATTTAATTAAATGTTAAACTATTATTTTTGGTATTTTTATAAAAATGGTGAATGAGTGAATGAAATTGGATTTGAAAATATGAATGATGAATCCTCTTGGTAATGAAAAAGTGGCTATCCTCGTCCAAAAAGATCATGAGAGTTAAAACTTAATTAAGTCTTAAGAAAAATTTCAAGATAACACTTGAGTTTAATATTCCTAATTAATGATAGCTCCTACAAACATAGTTAACTATCTCCTGTTGAGATATTGTTTAAAACCACTTAATATGCAATTGATATTGGAATGATGCAACATGAGACTTCTTAATATGGAGTGCTAAACAGCTTTCTAAAGCACAAATTAATTATATTAACTAGACAATAACATGCTAATTAACATAATCTCATTGCTACTACAAAAAAATTCAAACATATATAATATTCACATTACAAAATCCAATCTCAGCTACAAATATCAAACCAACAAAGATAAATTAACATCAACCTTAGTTCTAGAATATGCAATCCTTCCTATATCTAAGAAATCTAAATATATAATTCTAGACTAATAGAATAATAGAAAAAAGGAAATCTAAATATATAACCCTAGACTAATTGAATGATGGAAAAACTCCTCTATATAGTCCACTGAGCTTAAGCACGCATCCTCGTCACCAAGAAACAAGAGATTTAGCAGCAATTAGCCATCAGAGCATCCCACATGAGCTTCACAAACCAAACTGCCATGCAAGATGAAGGAAGCATGGGATTTGATGGACTCTGGAGGCAGGAGACAGATTTGGGGAAGGGGTGAAGGGATGTGACGATATGTGGTAGAGGAATGAGAAGGAGAGCTCCAAACGATGGAGAAGGAGAAGATGATAGGCCAAAATTGATTTCCTTCGCTGCTGTTATTCTCTGTTTCGTGCGCCTCCTTCTTCCTGTTTGTGCGACTCCTCTGCTCTAAATGTCGACCTCTGATTCCTAAAACAAGGAGAGAGTAGACGGTGATAGTAAAGTGATCTCCGGCGACGATGGTGGTGATGATGAAACCACCGGAGCTGTTGAAGAATCGATGGTGGTGGTGGTGGTAGGTGATGATGGAGAGGAGGGGATGCCGGTGGTGATGATGGGGAGTCGTGGACGGTGGTAGTGGTTTCTATCTTGTTCCCTCTGATTCCTTCGTCTCAAGCCTCCATCTCCGTAGGCCCCCTTTTGGTTGAAAGTCGCGGCTGCCTCTCCTCCCTTCAAACTAGAGAGCCCTAGAATCATATTTTACCCTTGAAGACTTTGCTTTTCCAATCTTATGGTGTATTTGTAATTTTTAGAGATTCTGAGTCCTTTCTGTAATTTTCTCTGATCCTCATCAACATTAATTTGCAGTTTTCAGAAGTTATGGTTCCGTTTATGTAATTTTCTCTAAAATGATCCGCAAAGAAAATCAACAACAATCTGATATTTTTTCACCCAAAAATTAATCACACAAGAAAATCAATAGAAAGTGACCATTATACCCCTTTTAAACTCTTTTCATGTAATCACTCATTAATCCAAACTTATCATAAATAATGCATTTTTAGTTCAATTAACATAATAAAATCCTTATATTAATCATGAAATAACATATTAAAATATAGTATGATTAGTGAAGGGCTTGAAAAAATTATAGTATGATTAGTGAAGGGCTTGAAAAAATATTTCAGGTGCTGGATGCACCACAAAATATTTCAAGGCACTAGTCCACTTGATGCACCTAAAAAATGCTTAGGGTGTTAGATACAATTTAACCAGTTTTTTTTTTTTAATTTACGTTTGGACACCTTAAACTATCTTAATTCAAGTTTTTCATGTTCTAAACGTAATTTACTTCGTAATGCTGCCAGCTCGAGATAATTTTGTTCGTGCTTATTGTGTGTCGTTCCCCAAATAGGAAAGTCTACTATATTTCGGATAGATATTGAGTGAAAGGACACCAACAATATTATAACGCGGTTTGATCTTTGAATCGTTAATCCACGTTTAACTAATACTAAAAGTCAATATTCAAACAGAAACTTCCCACATCGATGATGGCGTACTTCATGATCATAATAACATTTTTACTTCTTTGGTTCCTTTTTTATAAGAAACAATGATTAAAATCACACGGTTTAAACGTTCGTTAAAAATAATAATATGTAAGACACACATATATAATTTTCTAATTATACCCTTATTTATAAAAAAGAGTACATGAGAGATAATAATTAAAAATTTATTACATAGAGATAATAATTTAGGATAATATTCATATATTTAATGGGGTACAAATGAAAAAAAATAGTTTAAAATTTTAGAGAAAAAAGATTTTCTCCTTATATTTTGGATTGATAAATCATAATTTTAATATATCTTATCCCATCTTATTCATTTATTTTGGAAATTATTTTAGGCTAATTTGGATTTATTAGATAATATTTGGATAATTAGCCAATTTTGGGAAATAATACAAATCTGAATTGATTATGATATTATTGGGCTCAAAAAGTTAATATCTTAATTGTTATCTTGTGATTGAAAAATATTTCCAATTATATGATAAATCACCATTTTATTATATTTTTGCAGGATAAGAAAAAGGAGATTAAAAGATCCTACGGTGCAGAACTTTTCTTAGAAACTAAAAAAGAATACAATGATGAAATTTTATTGGGCTTTTGGAATTTTAATAGACCTAAATTAGTACCCAAAACTCTCCCTTCCCTTCTTAAAAAGAAACCTAGCCGCCAGATACACGGACGAACAGACGCTGGACGGCTGGAGAGGGAGGCTACACGCACTCACAGATACCGAGAACGCTGAAGCTCCATGTCTGTTCGGCACAATATCCACCACCACCTTCAATTCTATTAATCAATTCCATTCAAACCCTTTTCTTCATTCACATCACAGCGTGACCCCACCTCCACAAACCCCTTTTGAATTGTCATCAATTCACATTGTACAGTGACGCAGCAATTGAGTTAATCAATTCTTCTCAATATTTCTTCATGGCCGTGACTTTTATGAAGGAGTTTGAGGAGGAAAATTCCATGGAAGCTTAAATTCTTTTGGGAGGCAATTTGGGAGGAATATGGAGAAAGTTAGAGCCTAAGAGCTTACACTTGAAGACTATAAGGGAGTGTCTTTCTTTTATCTTTTTGATTTAAGACTTGAGATTGTTTAGTTTTAAATAATTTTGGGTTGTGTTAATTGAGAACAATCTAGTTTTAGATTATAGACTTATTTTTTATTTGGATTGAATTGATATTTTGAATTTGATTTGTTTTAATTGATTATTGGGATTTTTGTTTGCAAACCTTTGATTGCCGATTAAATTATTAATTGAGTTTTCATTATTAATTTAATTGTCAATTTGGGTTTAATATCTTGATTGTTTAATTAGGTGATTAATTGCCGAATTGTTTAATTAGGCAATTGTAAACATAATTTCCAAAATATCTTAAGCAATTGTGATTGGTTTTTAATGGATTTAATTAACCAACATTTTTTCCATTATGAGTTTTCTAGTGGATTAGGTGTTATTGAGCATGAGGGTTTCCCATGTCTTGATTAGGTGATTAAATTTATTGACTCCAATTTTTCATGAATCTCCCTTTGGTCTAATAGATTAAATGGCTAAGAAAGCTAAATCCATGTGAATCCTAAGTTGTCCCCTTTATCACCATAACTGAACGAAATCCTTGTTGATTGTCTTGCTTTTGATTATTTTCTTTGCTTAGTATCTTAATTCATTTTTCACTAAAAAAACCCAAATATTGCATTCCAATTCATTTAGGTTAGTTTCATTCTCATATAGATTTTAGAGTCATTTGCATTTAGGTAGTAGAATCTTGCATTTTAGTTTAGGTCCATTCTATTGCATATTTTGTTACTTAAAAATCAATCCTAAAGAAAACCCATAGCTTGCTCCTTGGGAGAATGACCTAGGTTGACCCTAAACTGCATAATAATTTAGGACCTAGTTTAATTGATTGCTTTAGCGACAGAAGCACGCATCACACATCTATAACAGAAACTGTTACTTATAACAAAGGAACATGAAGGAGTAATAACAGTGGAAATGATTCAACTTGTATATTCTTGGTATATCCAGGTGTGTGAACCTGAGTTTGAAGTTTATAGATGATTTTCACTTTATTATATATACTCCTCCTCAGCCTCTAGTCTTATTTATATAGTAGAGAGAAAAGGAATTTTTTTGTCCTATTTATAAAACACCTCATTAAATTTTCATAAGAATGTATAATTTTATCCCTCAATTATTATTGTGTTCATTTTTTTCTCATGTGGTATATTGTATATTCAATAAGAATAAAGTTGAAAAGTTATTAAATTTTATGGTAGAGTCAATGAAATTTAAAGTATTCTTGGTTTGTGAGACAAGTTGAAAATAACTTATAAATAGGGATAAAGGAGTATATTACTCCCTCCATCTCTAAATATAAGGTCCCTTTAACCGTATTGTTGAAGAAAATATCTAGAATTAATTAAAAGTAATAAATATGTATAAAATATACTTTGTTTTCCAAATATGCCTTGCTTATGATTGGGTAAAGAAGAGAGTAATAGTGAGAAAAATAATGAAAGAAAATGTATGGGGAGATCTTATCAATAAAGGATAAAATGAGTAAAAAATATTTATTACTCATACAAAGTTAAAAAGAACATTATAGAAAGGGACAAGTCTTTTAAAAAAAAAAGAGGATATTATAAATAAGAACGGAAGGAGGACTTATTAAATGTGATTTTATTCTATATGCCTGTTTGTTTAACATTTTGGAAGCGTTTTCATAATTTATGAGGTAAATATGATTAAAGTTTTGTCTTGACTTACAGAAAAGGATTTGTGAAATCATGGTTACATTGTTTCCCAAACAAGCACTTATGCAAGACTTCAGACATCAATTCAAGTCCACTCACATACCCTGAGCCAACCTAACACAAACGCGCGCGCGCACATATATATATATATGGTATGTATTTTAAAGCATCTTTTACTTATAGATCAACAGAGGCTCAAGTCATTGCGATAATAGTTTAATTTGCATGATCATTTAAGAAATAATAATGTAGGTCCCATACAAAAAGTAACAGAGTTTTGCTTTAGCTTATAGAAGTGTCATTTTTGTCTCTACTGTAAATAGTTCATGGGTATTTTTACACGGATCTAGTTTCCCTGCTCATCATTCATCAGGGAGAGCTAGCATGATCTAGACCGTTCAGATCAGATTTGGAGGGTTTAGATTTCATTTTTTTTTAATTATGATTTTTAATTAGGAAAAATCATTTTTTGAAATAATGTTAGTTAAGAGATTATTTTTATTTTAGATTTTCTATCTATTAAAATAATTTTTTTTGAAAAAAAAAATGAAATCTAGACCATCCAGATCTGATCTGGACAGTCTAAATCATGCTAGCTCTCCCTACTCATCATTTTGATGAGCAGGGAAACTAGATCCATTTTTACACATAGTATAATTTACGGTGTTGGATGCATATTTCGAAAAAGCATTTATGCATTTTTGCCCCTTGACTGTGGGAAAAAAACATGTTTTAAAACGTGGTATGGGCAAGGTTATTAAACCGGGACCGGTCAGGATACTGGGTCAAGGGTCAGTGGGTCATACCGGAGTCAAACCGGAGCTAACCCGAGATCAAACCGGTGAGAGAGTGAAAATTTTAGGTTTATTAATATGAAATTATAAAGAAATTTTTTTAAAAAAATATTTTTTTTAAAAAAAATACTGAACCGGTCCGGTTCATGAACCGGACCGGTTTTCTCACCGGGTCGCCGGTTCCCGGGTCGGACCGGCCGGTCCAGTCCGGGTTTAATAACTATGGGTATGGGTTAACATCCTAGCTGTTATTAGGTTTGACTTTGCACACTATTAGGTTTGAGTGTTTGACGATATATAACACGTACTGGACTATACGGGTCGTGTTACTGCTACTATTTCACTTATCAACATATGACTCGGTAAAATCGTACTGTTAATAGTCAACATTATGAACAATGCGTCTGAATTTGTCAACAATATGCTTCTAATTAAAGTTCAAATCCATTTAATTTGTCATCTAAAAGCGTAAGACAGCCGGGTACGTCGTCCCGCCTCCATGCATGTATCCATTTTTCGAATTTGTCAACCAAATGGGACCCACTCTTTCGATTCACATTCCGACATGTCTCTCTTTTAGTAATACAAATATATGTGCGTGTCTTACATAACACACCAACAATATTAGAAGTCTTTATGTAATACTAGAATAGTATCTCTGATCAGGGCATAGTCAGTTAATGGCAGATACAAGGATGATGAGAGCTTTTGCAGATGATCATAAGAAGATGATGATGAAGAAGAAGAAGAAGAAGAAGAAGAAGGCCACGGCGTCGCCACTTCCGAAGAGAAGGAGCATTAAGCGTCGTATAGTTTCTGCTATCTTCAACTTCTTCATTTCCCATATTTGCTGCTCCAGAAACTCTTCAAATTAATCATATATGCTTCCACATTAGTCGTTGGATCACTTTACTTTTCTCTACTGATCATATTCAAGAATCATTATACTTCTTGTCATCTTCATTTTCATGTTTAATAGGTTTCATACAAATACATGTGCGTTCATATGTATGTAAAATATTATAATTTATATATGCTTGTTTTGTTGTCATATATAATAATTTTGCTGCTCTTTCATGTAATATATTCTGCAACATCTGTATTTGACAGAACACTGTCAATTCTAATCAGGTAGCTAGTTGATGTTGGCATTATCCCTCAAATTAAAGGTGTTGGTTAAAAAAATATTTATCGTCCTTGTTAACCTGGATAAGTAAATAACTTTTGTTTGGAGCTGACTTTATGAAATATATATAAAAAATGATAAAAATATAAAAATCTTACTGTATTTATAAAAGTGCTACAAGTCACATTTTTAAACCTTCTTCGCAATGACCGGTCTAGAACTAGCAATTTAAAGAGCTTTCTTTTCCTATTAGTGTGAGGTATAAAAACCCGTTTTCAACGGATCTAAAGAACCCTTTTTTTTTCCCTCCATTAGTGCTTGTGACTACTGGATTTTCATGTTCCCTCTAACTTCTTCTATTAAGTGCCACCACTCGACCTCAAGATCCTGAGTTCCAAGGACAATAGGATGAGATCCCATGAATCATATTTACATCATACAGTCAATTTTTGTAATGTTTATCCATTTACCACAAAAACAGATGTGGTGTTTATTACTTTTGGCTTTTAAACAACTTTTAGTTACTTATCTATTTTAAAAGTTGGTTTGAGTTATGCTTTCTAAAACAATCTTCAGTTCAGATTAGTATGCTAATAAATTTCAAAAAAATATATATTCAAATATAAATCTCATTACATAATAATTAACTTTCACCAAATTGATTGACTTTCGATACACATAATTTTCACAAACTAATTAATAAACTAAACACACACTAGCTACATCATCATTCCGACATATAACCTTCTGTAGTTATAACAACCATTAATTGTCTCATAGATAGCCTTCTGTTTTGTTTCAGTCATTGGAAAACGATTTCGAGCCAAGTCTCTGCAGATATACGTTGTGCTTATATCAGACCTATGATTTCGGGAAAAAAAAATATAAGACCTATGATAAGAGTTTACAAATGTTTTTCAAACCAGAAATTAATGCCTACCTAAAGTAAGATACTCTTATTTGAAACTCATATCTGATCTTTGTCAACCTAATCCAGTCCGTGGGTGTGTCCGTTTTGGGAAACTCACACTTAATTTCATCATCTATATCTTTAATTAAGTATTGGTGAAGCGTATACAAAAGCTATGAAAATCTTTCACAGCAGCAAAAGTGATTAATTCCTCATTTTATAATACAAATTAAAATGAAAAAGGGTATGTTTTATCAATAGACACCACAAAAAATATGAAATTACTAACAAAAGGTACGTATTGAAAAATTCCATCGGAAAATACAATTTCAGACGGAACTTGTTTATCGGTAAATACCGACTGGTTACGGACAGAATTTTTTCCGTTAATAATTCCCGAAAGATTATAGTTGGAAACTAGGTCAATAATTTGTCCCGAAAATTACCGAAAGAATTTACTGACAGAACCATGCCGTCAGTAAACTATTGGTAAAATTTGTAATATTTTTTTATTATGGTATAATAATGCATATAAAATAATAAAAATATAACATATTTGAATATAATAAAATTAATATAAAATATAAAATATTATATTATATTATATTATATTTGAATATTATATATTATATTAATAATAAATATTTAAATGAAAAAATAAAATTAAAAATATATCATAAACAACAAAATATATATAGGGAAAATTCCAGAAAAAATACAATTAAAAATAGGAAAAGATAAATTGGTATTGCGAATTTATAAAATCCCAGGTCAGAACATAAGTAGGAATTTGGGATTTTCAATTCTAACTAAATTGCCCTTAGTTTAGTTGTGAAACATAAAAGTGAAGTCGTTAGTGTAAAATCTGATGTTATTAATATAGATACAAATATTGTTATTTACCCCTGAAACTTGTACCCTCAAAATTATCCCTGATTTTTTGATATGAAGTTGTGAAATATGAAAGTAAAGTCATTAATAATGTAAAATATGATGTTATTAATATAGATAAAGATGTTGTTATTGTCTTCTGAAACTTGTGACCTCAAAATTATCGCTCTTTTTGAGATATGAAGTTGTAAAGCATGAAAGTAGCCATTAATATAAAATCTGATATTATTAATATAGATACAGATATAATTATTAATACCTGAAACTTGTGAACTAAACCAAGGGTATTTTAGTTTTTTTGTCAGAATTGGAAATCCCAGATTCCTGCTTCAGTTCTAACTTGAGATTTAATAAATTTGCAGTACCAATTTATTTTTCCTATTTTTAATTGTATTTTTCTGAAATTTTCCAACACAAGCGCGCAGACTCTCCTTTATATATATATATATATATATATATTTAATATTATATGTATTTATATAAATATTATATTTATGAGTATTATTTCCATTTCCTCCTTTTATATATGGGGTAAACATACAAATATCTTCCTCTATTGCTATATATGAACTTTCTGGTAATCTATTAGATTCTATTCCATATATTCTTGGTTTTAGTATTTTAATTACATCCATTATATTTCTTCTTTATTTTATTTTTACAATTTTAACAATATTCAAAAGTACTAAAATAAGCCAAATCAAAATCAAACAAACAGCAAATAAAATAAGTAATCAAGTTAACAGTAGTAAAAGAGTAAGAAACTTCTTATGTAAGTTAGTTTAAATGGAATTGTGTGACGAATAGTCAAACTATATATATATATATATATATATATATATAGGCACACACTCCCTCTTCTCCTTATTATAAACACCAACTAACAAGTATTCTTAGTCCCTTTTATAAGATATTTACAAGTTTTCAATGAGCATTTAATTTATCTTTCCATGTCTGCCCATATTTAATAAGGATAGCAGGAGAGAGTAATAATTAATATGATATTTGAGCTTAATATAATTATTAAGGGTAATATTAGAAATCACTTGAATTTTAGGATAACTATAATACTTTTAACTGTTTTTATTGGTTTATGAGAATTGATAGTTGATGTCTTATAATAAGAATGAGAGGGAGTACATATGATTCCTCTCCCTTATTTAATTAATAAGTTGAAATTTTCTCAAGTGGAAAAATTCATGATGGGAGAAACTGTCCATTTTAATTCATTGGATCCCCTTCCCCTGGATCATTTGTTGGAAGTCTCACGTTGAAAATATTGAAGCCGAAGCTTCTTGCATTTAAATTTACTTTTTGACTTCTTCAAGTGACATTCATATAAAGCCAAAATACCACTTTTTTCGATCAATTTTCGATGACAATAAGCGCAATCAATGCGTACTATTAATCCTCTCGTTTTATTTTGCCCAGATACTATTAATCCTCTCGTAACACTTTAAGGAGAATACATTTGGTTTCTCTTTAATGTTCTTAAAAGTACATTGAGCTTGAAACTAATATTTTTTGTGACTTAGAATGTAAAGGATTTTTTTTTCCCTCTCAATAAGAAATTGAATTTACATTCTTCTCTTTATGTGAATGTAGCCACTTACCATTTTAACAAACCTGCTGGTAATTAAATCTTATGTTTAATATCACAATAAATACTCTTTTTCACCTATTTAATTGAGAAAAAAGGCCTTTTTTTTACCATGAAACTAATTATACTGACACATTATAGTGGCATAACAAATTAAAATTCCACAAGGACATGGGAGTATAAACAAGTAAACAACGGAAATAAACAAAATAAACATATGCTTCTCTAATTCTATTTATAAGCCACTTCCAACATGTTTCACACAAATTAAGAAAAATCTTAAATTTTATTAAATTTGCCTTAAAATTCAACAACTCTTTTATTTTACCTCTATTTAATATATATTATACCATATGAGAGCAAAGCCAATACAATAATAAATAATGTAATGTAAAATTATACATTCATTTAAAAAATTTCTCTCCATGTATTATAAATACAACAAAATTTTCTCTCTCTCTCTCTACCTTGTAAATAAAACTAGAATAGTACACACACACACACCCCTCAGGTCTTATATATAACGCAGATAGTAGAAATTTTTTGGTCATATTTATACTCACATCATTAATTTTTTTATATGAATGTATAATTTAACCATTCATTTATTATCGTGTACTTTTATTCCTATAGAGTATAATGTATATTATATAGAGGTAAAATTGGAAATTAAAGTTGATGAAATTTAATGTAAATTTTTTTTTGGTATGAAAATTTTAAGATAAACTTAATGAGGTTTAATGTTTTTTTATCATGATAAAATATATTGAAAATAACTTATAAATAAAATTATAGTCGTATGTATATAGTGTGGAGGGAGGGAGGGTTATTAGTTCCACACCATGTGGGGTAAAAGAAGGCAAAAATCAGGTCCAATGGATTCGGTCATATTTAGATGGGTCGTTATTCATTTTCCAAGTATGTGAATTGTCAACCATGTGGGTCCCTCCTTTAAATTGACATCTCTTAGACCATAATACCAATTCACTAGCCAGCCTTTTCCCTCTTATATGCCTCGTCCCACACGACACGCACAAACACTTCAAACACAAGCCGATGTTATATCTATATATCATATAATACTCTTCTATCATAATCACTGTTCATAAGAATGAATGGCTTTGATCTCTTATACCATAAAAAACACTGTTCCTAGTGAATCAACGGTCCAAATCTGCTTCCATCTTTACATAACGTAACTATCATCCTGACATAAAATCAGTGAAATCGACAGTGTCCTCACACGCTTTTTTACCGCGCCTTTTCCTACTTTTTGAACTTCTTTCTAATTTTGAAATTTGAAATTCAAACTCTAATCGTTATAATACTCAGCATCTTGCCTCCACCACCACACCACCACTCTGCTTCTTCTTCTTCCTCATCACTGATCTTCTTCCTCCGTTTGATTCTCCTTCACCGCCCTCTCCATTCGACACTAATGCCACGTATTGGTCGTGGATCCTGCAATACCTCTTCGACACCGACGACGGTCTTCTCATTGAGAATGCCATCTTGGTCGTCCCCTGAATCCTCGTCGCTAATGATGAAGACATCGACAAGCTCCGACCTAGAACCACACAGAATATCTCTCCATCTCGATGCTCACCGACAGATTCAACGCCCTCATCTTCTTCTTCCACTTTCTCATGCGACGATTTTTGTGCCTTTTCCTCTCAACACCCTCCTTCATCGTCACTGATGGAATTTTCTTCAACTTCAAAGCCTCCTTCATCTTTTTCTATTTCTATAGGTGACGGAGGAGGAAGAGACGAACAACTGCCGCAGAAGAAGAAGGCAAGAACTACTGTCAGTCTGTTTTCCTTTCTATCATGCTTTTGGTTTTATCTTTTTTCATTTATTTAATAAACGCAACATGCAGGAATGTGGTGGCGGACGTAAAGGATAGAAACGACATCAGAATCTGCAGAAAAGGGCGGTGAATTTTGGTTTGTCATTGTGAGATGGAGATCAACAGTCCCAGGTCCAGCCCTTCCTACTCCCTCCACGAATTAAGGTCTCTCGCTGCGACTCTGTTCTACTTCTGACGTGTCTTCGGTGCTGTGTCTCTCCGTATAAGGTGTGGAGGTGATACGTGTGTTGAGACCGGAGAGGGAAAGTGACGGTGGTGATGGAGATGACAAGTGAGCCTGGTTCATCCTCTCTCACGGTGACTCTGTCTCTCACAGATCTCTGAAACCCAGACTCACTGAAGTTTGCCGGCATGGTGAGAGTGAAAGGATGGTGGTGGTGGTGAATAAAGTGGAGGTAATGTTGATGGAAGTGAGTTGGTGAGTCGGTGATTTGTGCTTTAGTTCCTAAGCATGAATCAACCCATATGAAGTCCTAAAAAAATATAGTAGCCACTTGCATTTTTTTAATTATCACCTTCTGCTTTTTCTTTATGTTTTAGTTTTTTAATCGTTTAATGGTAGTGTCATATTCTTCTTATTTTTTTCTATTCATCACATCATCTTCATATCGCTTTTCAATCCACCATTTCTGTCTCCTCCTCTCACACTATTTTAAAACTCACATGCTCGTCTATTCCACATACTATGCCAACTTTGTTTTACCTACATCCAACACTTTTTTGGTTATTTCCTTGATGACTATGGCTTTCCATATATGTACCAGGTCTAAAGCAAAATACTCACTCGTCTTTCCGGGATGCTTTGTCTGAACTCTCAGATGTTTGCCAACTTGGGTTGATAGCTGAATTTCATAATTGACAGGAAATTTCTTGAGCAGCTTCAACACATTAAGGCATCGATTTTTTTCGTGTCATACGGCCGCATCAATTCTTTCTCCATCGTTGAATCCTAAAATTAACATATTGCATTGAAGTTTGATTAATATAAATGTAAAATATTTTGTTGATTTTTTCGGCTTAACTTCTGTTTATTCTAATGTTAAACAAATTATATTATTTCCTATCCCAAGGATTTGGTATAAAATCTAAACATTTTTCTTGCCTTCATTAGACTTTTATAGATGTTTCTTTTTGAAAGATGTATATGGCAATATGGGCGATAACTTTATTATCCTTTTTACCGTTTTGAGGAATCTCCTAATTAGAGATTGAACAGTGAAGCTTTAATCTCCTAATGTACAACAAATGAATGAGATTGCTTGAGATATTTTTTTTCCCAATCTTTTATACCATTACGGAGAGTTAGAGACAACAGTAGCCCGATCCACACTACTGGACCCTGGATGTATCATCCCCTCCCTCCTAATTTGGATTAAAAAATTACGCTTAAAAAAAATTTTAAGCTAACATACTGTGCCTTTTTTTTTTATTTGCATGTAATCTTACCGACATTCAACACTTTTTTGGTTGACCGAAGGATATATCATGTTTTTTTTTATGCCCACCGAAGGATATATCATGTTAAAGAATAAACATATTGGACAATTGGGAAGGCAAAGCAAGTATCACATGTCCCGATAAGTCAAAAGAACGATCTCAATTCTCAGAGACAGCATGGCTCCTGTCGTTATGAAATATCCTGATTTTAATATAATATTTAATATCTTATTTAAGGATTTTATGATGGCCTAAATGACTTTTATTATGTTTAATTTGAATTACAAAACTATTGTATAAAGATAAAACTTAAAAGAATATATTTGTTATGATGTTGTGAAAAGATAAAATTTGTTTTTAAAATTTTGAATAAAAATATTACAAGGATCAAAGAAGAAAATGTTATTCAGCATGTGACTGAAGGGAATGTTGACAGAAATAAGGGTATTTTAATGTAATATTAGCCTTTATTTTCTGTGAAGAACATACAGCAGAAATTACAGAAAAGTATCCCAAATTTCCAGTTTGGTGGGATGATTATGATGATTTCGGATGCCTAGCTTCACTCTGTTTTCTTTTTTAAAAAACAACATCCATCATTGCCCACCGAAAGTTAAAAAAAAAAAAATCATGCAATGGAGTAATATTATGATTTGGCGTAATTATCGTCATCTATGCACAAAAGAACAACATTATTTTCAAAAGAAAAAAGATTCACAATCTTAGCTTTATCTTACTGGGACAAGGGACATATGCATCATTCAGTTTTGTCTGGCATTGCACTGGATAAGTCTTAAGGCTTCTTTCTTTCTTTCTTTTGATACAAAATACTTTTTAACCTTTTTGTCTTAAATTATGATACAGTATTTTTTAATAATTATCCCCACATGGAGAAACCTTTTTTTTTTTGGCCCAACACATTAAGCCTCCTAAACTGCCAATACTTTTATAAAAGAGCAATGGGGAAAAAATATACATGGGATTTCTTACTGTATTGTTTAATCATCATATTTAGTATTTAGTAACATGCAGCCCTATCCACATGTCTATATACATTGCCTACTCTTCTTTCCTGTAAGGCTACAAAGCTACCTTGAACCAATATTTATATTTTTCATTTCTCTGTGTTGGGATGAATTTATTTGTTTTCATTTTTGTATTTCTATTCTTTTCTTATTAATAAATTTTACCTTATTTGTTTTTCTTTTTCTTTTTCGGGCTACTATTTATTCCTTATTAGAATGGACTAGGTTTTCAATGAAGAAATATTTGATGTTTCATCCATCTGTGTTATCGTAAGGAATAGTAGTCAAAGCAACACTCCACTCTTAAATAGGGAATCACATTCTTGATAAGAGGATAAAGGTGGCAGTTTCGTCCGTTTGAAGGAAGGTACTGAGCCAAATTTTTTTTATTTCAAATGAAATCATTATGCAAATTGACTTTTTTATGCCTTTCCAATTGTATATATATATTGCTATTAATTATGTTTCATAATATTTAGGTATCTAATGTAAAAAAAGTGAAATGACATATATGCTGTGGCGATTTGATGAAATTTTAATTTATCACGTAAAGACATGAAAAGATAAATTGGGTGTGTTTGTTTTGACGATTGGATAAGTAACTTATTTTTACTTAAACTTATGGAATCTTAAGATTGGAAAAAAGTTAGATTGGGGAAAATGATGAGTGTTTGGATTAGCGATTAGATAAGTAACTTATGTAAAAGTTAGGATGTTTGGTTTAACTTTTGCATAAGTGACTTTTGTATTAATTAAGAGAAAAAAATTATGAAAAATGAAAAAATTATGGGATAATTGTGAAAAAAGTCATAATTGGCAACTTAATTGTCAATGGGACCTAGGAAGATATCTACATACGGAGGGATTTTTTCACAATTTTCTCAAAAATTAACTTTGAAAATTTGGTAATGGTACAATTTTAATAAAATTATATCAAACTCTAATTTAAATTGGTACACTCCAAAAGTCTTTTCTACTGTGCAACTCAAGCTTAAATCTTATAAATTATATCAAACTCTAATTTAAATATTAAATCTTAACTTATATTTTCACATAGCTCAAAATCTAACAAAATAAACTGATTAAAATCTCAATAATACCTCCAATAATCCAAATAAATTATTTAAACTAAATTTAATGGGTAAAAACACTATATAGAAAGTAATTTATGACATGTTTATAAAAACAAATTGATTATAAAATCATAAAAAAACTAAATAATAAATCTAAACTGATTAAAATTAATTATTAATTATTCTCTACATTTCTACAGTCATATGTTAACAAAAATCAAAACTTGCTTAAACTCTTATCCCAAAGTATTCTCTAATTAGCAGAAGATTACTATCTAAAGAAAGAGAAAATTATTTAGAACATTTTTTCATAAAAGAATTTTTGTGATTAGAAGTGATTTTGAGTACCTCATTGATCCCCAAAAATATGAAAATACTCCTATCAATATTTTTTTATATACATACAGGCACATAAGCTCCAATAAGCTTCATTTTGAGGCTTATGACTTTTTTCAACTTATGACTTTTTTCACCTTAAATCCAATCGCTGAAACAAACACTCACTTTTGATCAAAACATTGTTCAAGTCCAATTGAGCACTGTTGAAGTCCGATTTTCCCCTTCAAACGCCGAAACAAACACGCTGATTGTTGTTATGATGTAGCTATTTGATGGTATGTTTGATTATGAAATATTTTTTGTGGGATATATTGTTGTTAGGATGTGGTGATTTCTTGACATATCTTTGATTATGAAATATTTTTTGTGAGGAAGTTGAGTTTTTTTTTTTTGCAATTAAAATGAAATAATTCTAAATTTACAAGTGCAAAGAAGTATAGAAATATTGTTTTATAATATATACGAACAGATATTTAAGAACTATGATGCATTATTCTATTAAGTTGTACTAATTTTAAAGTTTTATGAAGAAGAATTTATTGCTGCTAATTAGAATGTAGCTATAGTTATTATTGTTCAAATAATATTCTATTAGATCTTTTTAATAAAAATAGCAAGGTTGTCAAAGTATGAATTAAAAAGAATTGAAGAAAAAGAAATGCAAAAAATAGTTCCATATGGACAAGCTCCCATGCAAAATTTAATGCTCACCACTTTAGCTTTCATTATAAGATATTATTTATGCTTGGAAATTCATAGTTATTTTCTTACCTACAATTAAGACAAATTTTAATAACAAACTACATATGGAATTTGAGATATGTATTTGGCATAGAAAATGTGAACATATTACACTAAGATTTGTGAATTGAATTGAGTTTGATTAATGCAAAATTTAGTTATTGGAAAAACAATTATTCTATTTTCTGCCATATAAAAAAAAAGAAGAAGAAAGGAAAATCTATAAGTCATGTTGATTTTATATCTATAAAAGCATATTTTTAAATAATTATAATCAATTGCTTATGTTTAAAAAAATTATACTGGAATAATTAGAACCAATTTACATATATTGTAGATATATTCATTTCTCAAATTGAACCTATGGACATATATCCATCTAATGTTATTTTTGTTGTCATACAAATTGCTTATACTTCAGCAAAATAAAGAAGCTATTGTATATGTTTTTATTTAAATTCGAGTCGCATTGTTTTATGTAAGAACCAAATAAGCATCATTTACTGTTGAAGGTGTATTAGATTATGTGATGGATTAATATGGGTTGAAAACAAACGTAACATTGCTTTACTAAAATGCTCCTTGCGCAACGCGCGGGGAAGTAAATGCTAGTTCATATGTATAAAATTTATTTGATGAGAACATCACCAATAATAATGGAGGACACAAGGTCAAGAGGTTTTGCTGATGATGATGAGAAGACGAAAATAGGTGCCGGGTGCAATAGTAAGGCATCTGACACTCTTCCAAACAGATGAAAGTTCGAACCTGGGAGAAGCATTTGTTGGGAGGGGACACCCACCCTTGATGCAAAGCACCTTATAGGGTTGTGCCTAAAAAATATCCCCCGCTCCTGATTAGTCGGTTGCCCCGGGTTACCTGGTTAAATGTTAGAAGGCTAGGGACTCAGGGAAAGACGCCGGATATCGGGGGGAGCCTGGGTTTGGGGGCCAAAAGCCCTGTCTGCCTGTTGTCACCAAAAAAAAAAAAAAAAAGAAGGTGGTGCCACCTAAGAGAGGCAGTATCAAGCTTTGTATAGTTTCTACTATTTCCAACTTCATTTCCCATATTTGCTGCTCCAATCCTTCAAATCCATGAATCATCATCAATCCTTCTTATATCTCATCTTCTGTTTTGTGTTAATTATTAGTAAGTTTTAATGCTACTCCTGCATATCTGGGTTCACACTGTAACCCCCTTCTCGTCAAGGCCGAGATTAATTTCATAATTACGAAATTTCGTTGAATTAGAGATCATGGGATAAATCGAGACTATTTAAAAATTTTCATTTTTTTCCAAATAGGGTTTTCAAAAACTTTTCTACAATCTGTTCCACATGGTCTCACATTCACATTCAAATATACAAATGGCCTGTATAGTTTGATTCCATTCATAAATATGAGAGTGTAATAAAATTTCCCGCCACACTCGGGTTCTATTAATCACTAAAGGGTTTACAGAGCACAAATGCCCATAATCAGTTTCCCATTCCAGGGGATTACACAATACCATTTTGTGGTCCACAATATATTATATACAAAATAATGATAACCAAAAACTAAAATAAACTCCTGGCCTGGAGCTCTAACCGCCCTTTGTCACCTGCTTCTCTTTGAAATCACTAGCCCTATCTGAAATTTATTTTATGGGAGAGTGAGATTCTAAAGAATCCCCATAGTAACAAATCACTTATAGTATGCACAACCACAAAGCATGAAAGCAAATCATAACACCACGCACAACAATCACAATGACAATTACAGCGGTAGAGGTAGGTATGACGTGCACCACCCTTACGTCTGCTCACGTTGTATTGCACCATAACATGGTTCACATCATATATTTCACTACAGTTGGGTTTCATATAAATCATTTCACAATACATAGCCACATTGGCCTGTTTCTCAAAGAAGGAATTTCACAATTCCAAAACACAGCCACGACACTTACAACGGCAGTTCAACGGCAGGGGTAGGTGTGACACGCATCACCACTTACGACTGTTCACGCTAAAGTGCTCACATTATAATGCACTACGGCACATTTCACATTCACATTTTCACAATATCAACACAATGATAAGTCATGCATACCAAGCATCATACACAATACAAGAGAAAAGTCACTACCTTGGTCTTTCTGTGCTTACTCTGGCACTGATCTCTCGCAAGCAGGGCAAATATCGAATCTTATAATTCATGATTAGGGACGAAGCATTATTCTCTATTCCAATACTTAATGACTTCAACACTTAGATTTGGTTATCATTAATGTCATTTAGGAAGCTACAAATGCTCTAACAAAAGCCCTAAATGATTGAAAGAACTATACTAAAGATCCCTTTTTAGAAATACAAGTGCTGATTTTTCACTGTTGCACTCGAGTAATGAAAAGCACACTCGTGCGAATGCTTGACAGAAAGTACAGAAAAAGACAAGAAATGCCCGGAGCACTCGAGCATAAAGGTCAACACTCGAGTGATAGCCTAATGGTCACCCAAGTTCTACAAAGTGAGGTTTAAGAAGTGCTCACCCAAGAGCAAAGGAAACTTTCAAAGGAGACGAGCACTCGAGTGACTGCTTAACACTCGTGAGTGTTAAGACACACTCTTGAAAACTGACCGCGAGTGATTTCCTAAGACATGAGTTCATAGTGTCAAATACACCTACACTCGAGTGAGACAAGATTCACTCGAGTGAGAACCCACAACATTTGCAAGTTATACAAACACTTTTGGCTTTTTGCAAGGAAGTACAACAGAAAATTGAAGGAAAAAGAGGACATCCAATGCTTCACTCAAGTGAGACCCATGATCAATCGAGTGATGCTTATCAGAAGTCAAAACGCAGCAAACACTACAAAAAAAACGTGATTTAGTAGCGGTTAAAAATAGGTATTCGTAGCGGTTCTAACCGCTACAAACTAGGTTAGTAGCGGTTATAAAAACCGCTACTAAATCGTACGTTGCAAGCTGTTTTGTAGCGGTTATACAAAACCGCTACTCAATCAAAAATAACCGCTACAAACTTTGTAGCGGTTAATATTAACCGCTACAAAATCAAGAGATATTTGTAGCGGTTACATAACCGCTACAAATATAAAAAATTTTATTTACAGTCTTAAAAGATTTTTTTTGTAGCGGTTAAAAAACCGCTACAAATATATAAAAATGAAAATTTGTTAAAAATGACTTTTTTTATTTGTAGCGGTTAAGAAACCGCTACCAAATTTGAATTTCATGAAATTAGTAGCGGTTCATAGAACCGCTACTAATTTCATGAAATTTAAATTTGCCGCCAAAAAATTTAAATTTATCTTTAAAAAGGCGCGTTATTTAGTAGTGGTTTAATAACCGCTACAAATATTTAAAATTTTTTTTAAAAACTTCCGTTGATATTTTTCTTTTTTTTCAATATTATATTAATTAGTTTAATTTATTATTATTTTATCTATTTCAATTAGTTTATTATTTAATAGTTTAATTTATTAATAAATTAAAAAGAAAAAATGTAATTGAATATGATTAGTATAAAATTATATTAATAATATTATTAACGATAGTTAGGTAATAAGGAATTATTATGTTTTATAATATAATGTAATTGTATATGAAAAATAGATGAAAATGAGATAGAGTTAAGATATATCTAGAAAAAAAGATGTTTAGAATAAATTTTACAGAAAGGAAAGAAGTATTCTAAAAGAAATTGAAAATGTTGTTACCATATTTGATCGTATTATTCAGCTCCTCTACTCATACGAAAGAAGTTGTAAATGAGAGGAAATGAAAGAAGGGTAAGGTGAAAAGAAATTGGGGAGTGTTTGAAATGAGTTGTGATAAGGGTATTTATAGGGATTCACGTATTATTTGTAGCGGTTAATGTAGCGGTTACTAATTAGTAGCGGTTATTTATATTTTTGTAGCGGTTTAATTATTTGTAGCGGTTAATGTAGCGGTTATTATTTAGTAGCGGTTATTTATTTTTTTGTAGCGGTTTAATAACCGCTACAAATATTATATTAATTTTTTTTTTAAATTTTTTTTTACATTTTATTTTAACACAAATTTTTTGCATTTTTTATAAAGAGAAATTTTTTACACTTGAATTCTACAAATATTATTTTAATTTTTTTTTACATTTTATTTTAACACATTTTTTGCATTTTTTTTAAAGACAAATTTTTTACAATTGAATTTGATCACTCATCGTCGCCATCCCTACAGAAATTTTGTAGAAAAATTATTGTTATTGATGTATTATAAAATTTAAAAAATTTAATTGAAATGACGTGGACTTAAAAAAACTCACCGCAGTAGAGGTAAATTGCCATCGCCTTCAGGGAAGTAGTTTTCAAAATCAGCTGGCTGAAATGGCTCACTCTCGTAGGCGATGTTATCGCCTTCACCCATGTCGTAAAGGTCTCTTGGCTTTAAATGAACGACCATGTGCCAATCCCTATGCCGCTCGTCTTCGACATAATAAACCTGATGTGCCTCTGAAGCTAGAATATACGGCTCATCATCTTGAGAAATACCAGTATGAATCGGGCGTGAGAAATTGACTGATGTGATCCCTAGGTCGTCAGTTGTCAGTCCCCGAGAAGTCGTGGTATTTGCCCACAAACACTTGAACAGCGTCACGGTGAAACGGCCTTGATAATTAAGCTCGACCACATCAAGAAGCTTGCCATAGTAAGGGACGCCTCCGAACTGCATGTTGGCGTCACTGCTGCTCGCATAACTCCTTGTCCCAAATGTGCCATAAACACCCGAATTCTGTGTTTGCAATCCTTGATCCCGTGAAACCGTGCAAAACTTAAAACCATTGACATTGTACGCTGTAAACCGTTTTGCATGATCAAGAGGGCCGATTGCGAGAGCTCTGAAATCCGGTGAGTGTGGGTTGTGGTCATTTAGTATTCTGCGAGCAAACCAGGCCGGGAATTCTCTGTGGACCCTCCTATCAACTTCCGAGGATGTCTGTGTACGGATCCTGAGCTGACGCTTGACATGACTTCTGAATTCCCTGCAATTAATAATGGAAAGGCGTTAGTGAAATGAAAGTGAGAAATGTTACGAAAGATATAGATCGAATAACATACATGTGAGTGTACAATTCTTACCGTATGAAAGGCTCAACTTGAGTGCAATTAATCAAAACATGTCTATGTGCTTGGAACTTCTCAGTTGCCGTTAGTTTGAAGTTCTCAGTTGCTCCAACTGGTTTACCAACACGAGGGATAAATTCTCCTGATGTCGGCGCAGGTTCAGGACAATCGTCAACACGAGGGGGGCGGTTGAAAGCCGTCTCAAGATCATCAAAGTACCTTGAGCAAAAATAAAGCACCTCATCCCCTATATAGCCTTCAGCTATAGAACCTTCTGGCCACGCCTTATTCCTCACGTAAGATTTTAATTTCCCAAGGAACCTACGAAGTACATAAGAGAAAATTGATATAAAATGATGAAAAGGACGACTAGGAAACATTAAATACGGACAATAAATGAAAGCACATATTTAAAATGAGTACCTCTCAATCGGATACATCCAACGATATTGTACTGGTCCAGCGAGCTTTGTTTCATGAACGAGGTGGACCGTGAGGTGAACCATCACAGTAAAAAAGGACGGAGGAAAGATCATCTCCAAGTGACAAAGCGTAAGAATGATTTTCGACTGCAGCTGATCGAGCTCCTCAACGATCAAAACCTTAGAACACAACTTCCGAAAGAAAGAACAAAGTTCCACCAAAACGATGGAAACATCGGGAGGAAGTGTATTCTTTATAGCCAGAGGGAGTAACTGCTGCATAAGAACATGTGAGTCGTGACTCTTCAGGCCAGCAACCTTCCGAGCCTGCAAGTCGACACATCGAGAAATGTTGCTTGAATACCCATCAGGAACTTTTATTTTCTTCAACGTCGCGAGGAAGACATCCTTGTTCGATTTTGTGAGGGTAAACTTTGCCGGTGTAAATCTGTCATGCTCATCTGGCCAAGCTTCTTCACGAACTCCCATGTCGCGTAAATCTTTCCTAGCTTGAAGGTGATCTTTTGTCTTTCCGGGTTCGTTAAGCAGCGTATACAGCACATTGTCGCAAACATTCTTTTCAATGTGCATTACATCAAGACTGTGGCGAAGTAAATTATATATTTGTAGCGGTTATGTACTAATAACCGCTACAAATATATACATTTGTAGCGGTTTTAACCAAAAACCGCTACAAATATATACATTTGTAGCGGTTTTAACCAGAAACCGCTACAAATGTATACATTTGTAGCGGTTTTAACTTAAAACCGCTACAAATATATATATAATTTATTTTTTTTTAAATTTAGATTTAAATCATTTATAAATTATTTCAATGCGATATAATAATATAAATATAATTATATAAAACACAATAAGAAAATTCTGAAATAAAATGTCATAAATATTTACAAATGTTTAAAAGAAAAGAAAATGTCCTAAACTAAGGAGCTGGGGGCTGATCCTCTGGTGCTCCCTCAGGTGGGGCTCCCTCAGATGCCGCTGGATCGGGCCGCTGCGCAGACTGAACCGCACCATCGTCATCAGCAGGAGGAGGCGCAGTAGGAGGAGGAGCAGTAGGAGGAGGAGCAGTACTCGGGACAACGTAGTGAGGGACAGGGGGGACCGCTGGATGCTGCTCGTCCGGGAACAGCCGACGCCAGGCTCCCTCGAGCATATTGTTCGCGATCTCACGCCACTGCGTCTGCTGAGCGTACATCGTATCTGCGTGCACCTGCAGCATCTGCTGCATCTGCTGCTGCTGCTGCGCCATCTGCTGCTGCGTCTGCTCCAAATCTGACCGCAGCTGGTCAATCGACTCGTCCCTCCGACGTCTGACCCCTCTAGAGCTGCCAGCCTCAGAGGCGGCGCTCCTGCCGTAGATCATGCTGGGTCTGGCGCCTATCCCCATCCCCCGCACTCGTCCGGGGTGCTCAGGCTGACTAAGGCCCGCCTTCAGAGGAGCCGTCGGGTCCACTGACCCCTGTGACTCCTCAGGCTGGGTCTGTCGCAGCTCAGCCTGCGACAGCTGCATCCGCTCCTGCCATTTTATAATTAATAATTACTAATTAATAACTTGATTTTATAATAACTTGATAATTACTATTTTTCATTAATAACTTGATTTTATAAAAAATATAATAATAAAATAACTTACAATCGCCGCCTCTGCCTGCTGAGAGGTCGCAGTCCCGTCACGGTGTCTGTGTGTGATGGCGTACAGCTCCGCATAGTCCGTCTGACGGTTCTCCTGCTGTGCCCTCGTCTCCTGAAACAATGACAAAACAATTAGTATTATGAACTAATCAGCTAAAAGTAAGTGAAGCACTTGAAAAGTTACCAGCTCGCTGTAGGTCACAGCAAAGGTCTTCGATCCTGCTGTGTGGTGGATCGTCTGCTGCGCCCGGATCGCGGCGTTCCTCTGAGAAAGCTCCTGGAAAAACAAATAATTAAATGTATTATAAAATTTGAAATTAAATACAAATTAAATTGAAATTATAATTTAATATTTAACAATTAGAAAATTATATATCAAAAATATAATAAATACATTACCTGCGCCTGAGGGCTCCTCCTGAACTGGACGAAACGCGCCCAGTCGTTCGGCGGCACGCCGTCCGGGACGCTCTCCTGCAGCTGCTCCAGAGGCATCGTCCCGTCCCCATCCACACTGTGGAACAGACGGTTCCTCCTGTTCCTCCAGGCGTCGCCCATCTTCACGAGGGCGTACCTCTTCCGGTTGGCCCGGACGGCAAACCGCAGCTGAAAAAAATACATTTAAATATCAATAATACTAAAAATCATAATTTAAAAAAAAATAATTAAATAGAATTAATTACAAAATATATTAATTAAATAGTTTTAATTACCTGAACCACCTCCTCCCAAGCCTGGTCCTTCGGCCCCTTCGGAATGTGCCTCCACGTCGGGAAGTGCAGGGGGAACCTCATCCAATTCGATCCCAGGTCGCTCAGGAAGCGGTTGAGCAGGTGACCCCCATTGTGGATCGGCTGGTCAGTGCCCTCGTTCCACGGCACTACAACTCGCAGGGACCGGTCCATACTGTTCAGACCGGCCACATCCAGCCTCCTCGTCGTCACGTTCCCCTGCTCATCTGCACAGTTGACCGCACGTTAGATAAATTATAATTCAAAGTTAAAAAGTTAAAAAATTAAAAAATTAAATAATTTACCTTCGACCTGCACCTCAAACCCAGTGGACCGCGAAGACGATCCTCGTGGGTTGTTCTGCTCCCGAGCCTCTTCCTCATCGAGGAACTGCTCCATCTCCCTGAACCCACTAATCGGGATCTCGAACTCCTCCTCGTTGAGGAAGTCCTCAACGCTAATCTCTGGCACCTCCACCTCAGGCACCTCAGCTGCGGTCGTCGCCTGTGGGATCGTCTGCGGATCCTGTGGGGGGATGGGCTGAGATGCCTCGGTAGCCCTGGCTGCGCGCTGCCCCCTCCCTCTGCCCCCTGCCCGGCTGCTGCCACCCCGTAAAGTCGGTCTGGGGGGTATAGGGGCCTTCCCCTTATCCCGTCCTGAAGCCATATCAACTGTACAAATTAAAAAAAAAAAAAAGTCCATTATTATACAAAAATTTAATAAAAATAAAAATATAAATAAAAATACATGTTATATACGTACCTCAAGTGTAAAAACTGTGGAATACTGACCAAAAACTCCTATAGACTCGTCTGAACGCTCAAATATCGAATAAACCACTCAGAGAAACCTCAGGAAACAAAATGAGCAAAATGAGAAATGGAGGAGGAGAGGGGTTTAAATAGGCAGATATTAGTAGCGGTTATTCAAAATAACCGCTACTCTAACCGCTACAAATAATTAAATTTGTAGCGGTTCTACAATAACCGCTACAAATCTTCACAACGTTTGAAATTTTGTAGCGGTTATTGCCCAGAACCGCTACAAATTTGGAGTATCTTGAAATTCTGTAGCGGTTTTTGGGAAAAAACCGCTACAAAATGTGACCTTTGGTATTTTGTAACGGTTTATGTGCGTTAACCGCTACAAAATAACCGCTACAAGTTTTGGCGGGAATTTCGCGCCAAATTTGTAGCGGTTTTTTTTAAGAAACCGCTACAAATATTCTTGCCGCTACAAATTTGTAGCGGTTTAGGTAAAAACCGCTACAAATGTCATAATTTGTAGCGGTTTAATATAACCGCTACAAATACACCGCTACAAAATACCTTTTTTTTTGTAGTGAAAGTTGACAGCATTTTCCAAGTTTTTACCATATGTTTCCAATGATCCTAAATTCTTATTCAAGACTATTCCCACATAACTTTGCATAAGGAATCCAATGGAAATATCAAAACAACCAAATTCCTATTCCATTATCATGTTTGTTTTAGGCAACATCAACACAAAATCCCCAAAATTGCCAAACTTGATATTTCAAACTCAAACCAATTCTATCTATCCAAAATACATCCCAAGACACCAATTCCATGACAACAACATGTCATACACGCAATGACCCTAATTTTTGAAAATAAGGCCAAAATCTCAGAAATTCAAAGCACCATCAAATGTCACAAAACCTATGTAGAAGGGTTTATCTTACTCACCTCAACAACTTTCTCAAAGGTGTCATTTGGTTCTCCAACCTTTAGATTTCTTTATGTTCTCAAAACACCACCGATGAAAAATCTAAAACCATGAAAATAAAGCCCTCAACCTAAAGAACAATATTAAAGAAAAGAGTTTTGACATTTGAGGTCATTGTCTTACCTTAATATCAAACTTTTCTTTCTTTTTCCTAAGCATCTATGGCTACTGAAAATGGAGAAGGAATGAGAGAGAAATGAGAGAGAAGAGTGAGGAAGAAGATGCAATGATCACTCATCCATCCCCATGCCTCCTTGTTAGCAGAAAATGGGAGGGAAAAAGAGAAAAAAAATGTTAAAAATATTCCATTTGACTTTTCCCATCACCCTCTCTCACCCTCTTATCTTGCCACATGTTCTAATTTCATTGGCTTTCATAAAGTAAGTAACTAATTAGTTACTCTAACCACTCCACTAGCCATTTGCACACACATCTCATTTCTTCTTAGTTAGTAATTAATTTTTTCATTAATCACTGACTAATTAACCGACAATTTTCCATTGATTTTGGCACATTAACTTAAATTGCCACATAACACATAATTAAATTCTTTTCCTCTTCTTCATGCGCCATTTCTCTCATATTTAGCCCAAATAATTATTTGTCACATAATTATGCTAAAATACAGGATGTTTGGCATTTCATCTCAAATCAACTTTAATTCACAGAATATTCTCAATGATTATCATTAGTTCTTAATCAAAATTTGAGGCATTACACACACTACATTGCTTTGTTTGTTGTGTACGTACCTAAGACTACTTCTTCACATATATGATAGTTGGAGAATGTGTGGGAGTAAATCTTGCTATACATTACCTTTTGGCCTTTTTACAAGAGCAAAATTTGAATTTCCTTAGTTCTTTTTATAAAAGTTCTTTGTCTAAGTATTTAATGAGTTTTTTTTTTCATTTTTACTGCTTACTAATTATATATATTGCATGATTAATTATACTTATATTTACTCTAATTCTCTCTCTTATTTCCCCCTTATAAATAAGGGCATACTTTGAGAAAAATTTAGTTAAGACATATTTATTATTTTTAATTAATTTTAACTGCTTTCTTAAATCACATTATTTAATTATTAGGCTCTTATAAATAAGAGTGGATGATTAAGTAAATATGTGTTATTCTATCTTCATTTAGTTGAGTTCGTCTTTTATTTCAATACTCCCTCCGGTCCTAATTATAGGACAACATTTAGAAGTTGTTCTTGGTCCTAATTATAGGACAAAATTTTAATTTTTGTCAATTTGTTCCCAAAATACCCCCATTGCTTTAGATAATGGTTGGATTGCCTCATGGTATACTCATGTAATATTCCTAAATCACCCCTATTAAATAAAGGCATTTTTGGAAAATCAATAAAATTAACTAATTTAACTACTATCCTTAATTTCTCCAAAGTTAGGTAAATATGTCCTATAATTAGGACCGGAGGGAGTATTTATTTGTGTGTAGTGTAAACTACTGCCTCCTATCCATAGTAAACTTTCTCTTCTTTAAAGTTTAAACTATAACTCTCTTTTTTTTTCCTTCAAAATTTTCTTGTATAAAATATAAGTCCCATTTAGCTACTTTCTTTGAACTTTCAGTTACTAATATCTAGGACATTACTACACTAGTACAAAAAAGGTGATTTAGACCGGCACATTTAAACCGGTTATAGTAAATGAGGTCTAAAAGAAATGCGCGGTGGCATTTACGTAATTATAAAGAATTTGGGAGACCGGTTATTATAATAACCGGTCTAAAAAATAAAATTTAGACCGGTTGTACACTAACCGGTCTTAAAAGATTAATTTTTAGACCGGTTATTCTAATAACCGGTCTAAAAATTAATATTTTTAAGACCGGTTACTAAAAAACCGGTCTTAAAAGTGGATTTTTAAGACCGGTTGTCTCAAAACCGGTCTTAAAAGTCCACTTTTAAGACCGGTTGTCTCACAACCGGTCTTAAAAGTGGACTTTTAAGACCGGTTGTGAGACAACCGGTCTTAAAACTGTCCCCAAATTTCAACTCCAGCTCTTGCGCGCCATCTTTCCCCAAACTTTCCCCAAATTTCTGAAATCAACTCACTCCGACGCACTCTCCTCCTCCGTCAAATCCGTCTTCCACCTCCCAAATCCGTCTTCCATCACCGACGCACTCTCCCAAATCCGTCTTCCATTCCGTCACCGACGCACTCTCCGCCTCCGTCAATCTCTTTCTGGGCCGCCACCATCACCGACGCCCTCTTTCTCTATCCCTCCGCCTCCGTCAATCTCTTTCCGGGCCGGCACCATCACAGATCTGGCTCTATTTCCAGCACCGCCAGCAACTGTCATCACAGCTTAGAAGCACGCAGTTGGTAATTTCCCCTGTTTTACTGTCTTCATGTCTTTAATCCTGATTTCAGTTCTAGGCGAATTAACTTGATACCTTCATTGTCGTTGGCATGCGATTATCATATTCCATTTCTTGTTATGGCCTTTTCTGTCTTCTTAGGCAGACGGTAATAGGCAGAGAGGAGAATGGGAGGCAAGTTTGATTAGAGTGTTAGTGTGAATTAATTAGAATCGGTGTGAGGGAATCTGTATGTATCTATATATATAACGAGAGGGGTTAATGTAGTCAATTAATTATACTCTAGAAGAGAGAGATGGTGCACTATACCTTGGTTGGATGAATCATCCTCTTATTGCCTCTTGTGCTTGGAGGTGAAAATCCCCCTGAACTGGAAATTGATTCAATTTTGCTATTGAGGGCTTTTCGTGAGGTAAAATAAGTGCAATTCTCTGAACCAAGAGAGTTTCTAGTAGGACTCATAGTTGTACAATTTTATTTGCCCCATGCATATACATACAAATACCTGTAAAGAAGAAACCAAAACAGAGATTCACCTTTCCAAAGCTACTCCACAGCAAATTATATATACACATACAGCAAACTAAGAACATAAAATATCCAGAAAATTAAAACAATGTAATCATATCCAAATCTGAAACAACAACCACATGTCTATATATACTTGAACAAAAAATGGGTACTCTAGCTAATTCTGTTATGCAGCAACCCACTAACGAAAAATAATCATACCAACTCTTCTACTACTTCAATTTGGTGGGGCAAATATTACTCACAAAAAGTGTCTTCAAAGTAATGGAGGCAAAACCAAATTAAATATGATAAAATATATATCATATGATATTTATTTTAACTTAAACGCATAAATGCATATATATATATATATATATATTTATATAAAAACCTTAGTAGTAATTGAGGCATGATTGTGGATGACTATGTCCTACATGAATTTCATGACATAGCACCCATAATTAGAGCTTTTTATCTAATTGCCGTAGACACTATAAAGAAACAAATGAAATTTGCTAGTCCTTGCTTTCATTTGTGTAAAAGGAACACAAATAAACAATGTGTGTGTGTGTGTGTGTTGGTAAATTTCCTCTGCTCTCTTCCATGTGTAAATGGATAATAGCCACGGCCAAGTACAGGGGGCAGATGAGGCCTTCATTTGTGGCATACCAATAAACAAATATAATAAGACGATAAGAAATTAATGACTGCTAAAAGTTATAAAGGAACACATCATAGTAAAGATATAAACAAACATATTCATCAACTTATTACATATTGAAAAGCTCGACCATCTGTAATAAGTTGTCCGCATCCTTATGAAGCGAATCAATGTACAAAATCCTTTGTTTGAATGATTGCATGCTCTCATCATTCTCCTACCTTTTCCAGGGAAAAAGTACAAAACAAATAAAAGGTGTTAGAATATATGGATCGTAGTTGGATACAAGCTAAACGGACGAGTGTTGAATATGATGTTGGGGTCAAGGGTTTTTTAGACTTTGCAAAAAGAAATGCCGATGATGATAGTGGAATGTTTTATTGCCCTTGTGTAAAATGTTTGAATGAGAAGCGATTAAGTGCTGCAGATATATATACACATTTAATTTGTGAAGGGTTTTGTAAGACGTATGTAGTATGGGTATGGCATGGTGAACAATTAGAAATGCCAAGTGCATCTCAACAGGGGGAAGTGACTTGTGATGATAATGACACGGATATGGATGATCGGATAGAGGACATTATTCGTGATGTAGGAGAAGAGGCTTTTGAACAATCACATGCATATGGTAATATGTGCAGTGATGCTGAGAAGCCGTTGTACCCGGGGTGTAAAAAATACCAATTGCTGAATGCAGTATTGAAATTGGTAAGCTTGAAAGCACGGCATGGATGGAGCGACAAGAGTTTTTCAGAAACGCTTGAGGCCTTTAAAGATATGCTTCCTGATGATAATGTGTTGCCTTGTCGATACTATGATGCTAAGAAAATACTGTGTCCACTAGGGATGCAGTATAAAAAGATCCATGCTTGCCCTAATGATTGCATATTGTATAGAAAAGATCATGAAGAGAAGGAGCAATGTCCGATATGTGAAACTCCGAGGTATAAATCAAATAAGGGCCCTGCAAAAGTGTTGTGGTATCTTCCAATCATTCCAAGGTTCAAGCGTCTGTTTGCTAATGAAATTGATGCCAAAAATTTGAGATGGCACGCAGATGAGCGGATTTCTGATGGAAAGCTTCGGCATCCAGCTGATTCTTCTCAATGGCAGAAAATCGATCAATTATTTCCTAGCTTCGGTGAAGAACCTAGGAATCTCAGGCTTGGGCTTAGCACAGATGGTATGAATCCTTATGGTAGCTTAAGCAGTATACATAGTTCATGGCCTGTTCTGTTGGTAATTTACAACTTATCTCCTTTGTTATGTATGAAACGAAAGTACATAATGTTGTCTATGTTGATTTCGGGACCAAAGCAACCCGGAAATGACATAGATGTTTACCTAGAACCCTTGATCGAAGACTTGAAAGAGTTGTGGGAACAAGGTGTCGATGTTTTTGATGCGAACAAGAAGGAGACTTTTAATATGCGAGCAATGATCTTTTGTACTATAAATGACTTCCCTGCATATGGGAACTTGTCAGGATATAGCGTTAAAGGCCACAAAGCTTGTCCGATATGTGAAGAAGGCACATGCTACCATCAACTTCAACATGGAAGAAAGACGGTTTACCTTGGGCATAGGCGATTTCTAAGACGAAGCCACCCTTATCATAGATTAAAAAAAGCTTTTTTCGGTGGCCAAGAGTTTGAAGATGCTCCAGAGGCATTGACTGGGGAGCAAATTTATGAAAAGGTGAAAAATATCAATACTATGTTTGGTAAGTCATCAAAGAGTAGAAATGAGAAAAATATATGGAAAAAAAGGTCCGTCTTCTTCGATCTTCCATATTGGCGCAATCTTGACGTCAGACACTGTATTGATTTCATGCATGTGGAGAAGAACGTATGTGATAGTATCGTTGGGACACTGCTCAACATACAGGGAAGTTCTAAGGATGGCGTGAAGGCAAGATTAGACTTGCAAGAAATGGGAATACGAGAAGATTTACATCCAAGGCCATACGGTAATAGAACATTTTGTCCTCCAGCTGCTCATACTTTGTCTAAGGTTGAGAAAAGAAGCTTTTGTGAGTGTTTATATGGCGCTAAAGTTCCCTCAGGGTATTGTTCAAATTTTAAAAAGCTTGTATCGATGAAAGACTTGAAGTTAATAGGGCTAAAGTCTCATGATTGTCATGTCTTAATGCAACAACTACTCCCAGTAGCTATTCGAGGCATTGCCGAATATGATCTTCAACACATATTGACTAGACTTTGTTTCTTCTTCAATGCCATTTGTTGTAAAGTCATTGACACGGAAAGATTGGAGGAATTGGAAAATGAAGGATACATTATCTTATGCCAGCTTGAGAAGCTTTTTCTTCCGTCCTTTTTTGATATCATGGCACACTTGGTTGTTCATCTAGTGAGGGAGATAAAGTTGTGTGGCCCTATCTATTTCCGGTGGATGTACCCGATCGAAAGAACTATGAAAATACTAAAAGGGTATGTGAAGAACCCCAATCGGCCTGAAGCATCTATTGTTCAAAAATATGTTTCTGAAGAAGCTATGGAATTTTGTCAACAGTATTTGTCAAATGTACGACATATTGGCCTTCCTAAGCGTCATGATCAAGAAGGGGGTAGATGCGGGGCAACAGTAAAGAGCATAGATGCTGATGAATTGCAACAAGTCCACCTGTACATCTTGAACAATGTTGATGAAGTTCAATATTACATGAATGCCCATAAAGAAATTGTACGGAAACAAAATAGTCGAATGAGCGAACAAAGGTTAATCAGGGAGCATAACAGAACTTTCGCACATTGGTTCAAACAAAAGGTTGACGGAGAAGAATGTGTTTCTGATACAATAAATTGGTTAGCACGTGGTCCTGAAGTTGATGTCATAAGTTGGACTTCATTTGTGATCAATGGTTATACCTTTTACACGAGGTCCCTAGATGATAAGAGCACCGTCCAGAACAGTGGTGTTGTATTAGTGGCTGAATCTATGCACTTCTCTAGTTCGAAAGATAAGAACCCTACGTTGGCTGCCATACCTTATTATGGGGTGATTGAAGAGATTTGGGTGGTTGACTATGTTAAAATTAGATTTCCCATTTTCAAATGCAAGTGGGTTGATGTCAATAATGGTGTGAAGATCGATAGGTTAGGATTTACATTAGTAGATCTGAATAGTAGAAGTTTTGGAGATGAACCTTTCATTATGGCAGATCAGGCGCAACAAGTGTTCTATATCACTGATCAGGCAAATAAAATGTGGTCTGTAGCTCTCCAAGGAAAAAGGGTCGTTGATATTGACGAGAAAAGTCACTCAAATTATGATCTTCTTGAGACTCCTTCTTTTTCCAGGGGTCTACCAGAACTGAACGAAGAAGATGAAGCAGATAATGCGCACGGCACAAGAAATGATCATCACGAGGGAATATGGGAGGATATCTCTTTATGATACTACTTTGACCTTAACTAACTAAAGTAATTATGATTATGATTATTATCTGAAGAATATGTTTAGTTATTTTATCGATATAGTCTTCACATGTCATAGCTTAGGATTTATCTTTCTTTGTTGTCGTTACAGGAAAATGACGGATCCCCAGCGTCCTAGTTCAGAGGATCAGCCACCTCCTCCACCTCTGGGTTTGTCACCTAGTGCTCAGCAGAGTCAGCCAGATAGTGTTAACCAGGGCGAGCCTAGCAATGCTCCGAGCCAGGGTCGTAGTGAGCGCAGTAGCCAGTCTGTACGGAGGGGTAGACGTGCCACACGGTTGACAGATGTTTCCCTCAGTCGGAGTGCAGGCCAAAAGATACCGATTGAGTTTGATAGACATTGGAAACCAATCGGGCCTAATGCACAACGATATAGGAGTTTCGTCGGCCTCCTTGCACGTAACAAGCCGAGCATCTTGATAGAGGAGTGGAGAAATGTCGATCCAAAGGTGAAGCAGCATATTTGGGACACTATTCAGGTATACAAATATCTTCTGTATGTAATTAATTATTATCAAATGTCACTTCATTTGTCACTTACTCCGGTGATTATTGCATTTCAGCTCACCTACGACGTTCCTCAGAGTGAGATCTTGTTCAACAAGACGATGACGTATTGTTATGAGCGCTGGAGCAAGTTTAAGACAAGTCTGACCAACAATTACATTCATATTGAGGTGCAAGATGGTCAGCCTCGTCCTAATCCGTGCAGCACGTATACATTTCTTGATCAAGCGACTTGGGAAGAATTTGTTAGGCTTCGGACTACTCCTGAATCTTTGGTTAGTTGACTTATTTTTTATTTTATTTACTTAGCAATTATCTTAATTGATTATAACACTTTCCTTTTGTATCATTTCTTATTCGCAGGCAAAAAGGCAAAAAGCACAAGAGAGTGGTAGAAAGAATGATTGCCCTCATACAATGTCTCGTGGGGGTTATGCAAAGGCTGAAAGAGACTTGTTGGCGGCCAAACGGAAGAGATTGGAAGAAGCATCTCAATCCGATCCTTCTGTTCTTCTTTCTCCGCCATCTCCGATTCGTCGAGAAGAAAAATGGCAATTTGCCCACCAAAAGAGGAGTGGGACTTATACGAGTGAACAATCTCGTATAGTTGGTGAAAGAATTGTAAGTATATAACGTTATTGTAATTAATTACATAAGAAACGTACATTATTACTTACGTTTGTTATTTTGTATTATGTTACAGGATGAACTTAGAAAACAACAAGTTGAGGGATCTTTTACGTCGGAGGGCAGGAATGACATCCTCACAGTTGCTACTGGCAAACACGAGCATCCAGGCTGTGTCAGGGGAGTTGGAGGAGGGGTAGGGATACGGGATTACTTTGGAGCCCCCGTATACTATTCCTCAAACATCGTGACTAGGGAGGAATTGGAGAATATGTTGGCCATTGCAAGAGCAGAAGCAAAGGCCGAGGCTGAAGCATCTTTTGATGCACTTTTAGAGACCCGGTTGAGCAAGATGAAAGAGGAAATGATAGTGTTTATGAGCTCAAGACAAGATACCAGTGCTCCCCCTCCACAATCGATTGATCCTAATAAGCAGAGCACTAAAGGTAGTTGTTGCAACATCGGGCAGTCATCAGAGGGTCCTAACCCGCAAATTACTGGGCTTTGTGATCTTTTTGTCGAGGATCCTCTGAGACGGTTAGTTGCACGGGGTAGTGTGCATAACCTAGGATCAACTGTCCACCACCGACAAATAGAAGGTGATCAAGTCCGGGTGTCAGTTGACGAGGTGATTATTGCGGATGCACCTGTCCCTATCCCTTCTGATGAATTCAAGGTCGTTAGCGATGTCTTGGGCACATTCATCTTGTGGCCAACGAACCTTGTTTCTGGTCGAGCCGAGGATAGTCCGATCAAAGGCCCACCACCAAGTCCGATCAAAGCCCCACCAAGTCCAGCTCCCTTCACTGATCAGCAAGAAGTTTCACAGCCTCCATTGAATATCATGCAGCAAGTGATTCTGATGGCTTTTGATACATCATTCAAAACAAGAGAGTGGCCTACGAATTCATTTGTTGGACAGTTAGGAGTGACATGCTATCTTGAGAGGGATGATTTGCTGTCCCTGGTAGCTCCTGGACAAAATCTTACGATTGCGATTGTCCAACTGTTCTTAATGTAAGTAGCTTCTGCAATTCAAAGTAAATATTTTAAAAGTTTCACCGTTTACCTTTTATTTATGTGCTTGCGTTATTGTAGGTACATGCATCGTAGGTTGGTCTCCTCTGGCAAAAGCGAAAAATTTGGATTCTTATGCCCCCATCACATCCAAGAGAAAGGGACCACTGCTGCTACTAGACATACATACTTGTCACAGAGGCTTAGTGAAACTGGAACCGAGTGTTTCTTGGCTCCATATGTGCATAGGTAAGAAACAAATTGATATTTTATAATTTATATAATGTTTTATGTTTGCTTATTAATATTCTTCTGTTTTTTTCAGTGATCATTGGCAGTTGCTTCTTCTATGCAAGAGTAGTTACACTGTCATCCTCTTATGTTCCCTCCACTTCAAACCAGGGAATGATTTGAAAAAGACCATTAATTCGTTAGTTTTCTTGCATTCTTACCTTTTGTATGCAAAGTTTATGGAATTTGTGTAAAACCAATAACCTTTGTCATTGTGATGATCATAGGGCTATGCGGACATTCCTACACAGTGCTTGTGGTAAGCATGTTCGTGACTTAAAGGACCCTACATGGATCATACCAAAGGTTAGTACATATGGATTTGTTTAAAGAATGTAATAAGACATGCCTTTATATTTGTTTTAATGATATCATGTTTTTTCTCAGAGCCGTCGGCAACCAAAGGGGTCCAACTTATGTGGTTTTTATGTTTTGAGACACATTTACAATATTATCACTCTAGGCACGACTGATTTTACTCAAGAGGTAAATTTATATTTCTGAACTTTTGTTTTAATTACTTTATTGTTTTTAAGTTACTAAGTCAATGTTTCGTCTGGTTTTGGTGTTACAGATGTTTGATCTTGCTGATCCCTTTCCTGAAGAAGATATTGATTTCATTCGCACATGTTGTGCTGAATTCATCCATGAGCTATTACAAAAATAGTGAGTTTTTGAATCCAAAGTTCATTGTACATTATTGTAATTTATTATGATAACGCTGGTCTGATGTTGTTCTAGTTATGGTATGAATGAATCAGGTTTTGTTTTACTGTTGTCATTTGGTGATTGTTAATTGCATATACCTAGCTTATATATAGGGATGTGATTGGAGATTATGGAGAATGTTGAGGTGTTGTATATGTATGAGTGATTGAGTTCAGAGAAATTTCTGTCCATCAAATTGCTTTCAAGTATATGATTCTTGCAGGTGGATTTTTTGGGAGGACAAGAAACGCTGGACTGCCTGGTGTTTAGTAATAAGCCTTTAGTTGACTAGAATTTGCAGTTTTGTATGCAAACTTGTTGATTACTATACTTTGCACTTAGTTGTTCTTCTGCTTCAATGGCTTTGCCTGCACTTCTGCAAAATCACAAAATAGTTTGAACTTTCTGAGATGAGATTTGGAAATGCTGAAAATTTTAGTGACTTACCATAACACACACACACGTGATGTGTGTTTTATGACATTTCTTAATCTTAGTTTGGTATTTTTCCACCCATAACTAGGCGAGTTCAATGAATGCATGGGAAAGATGGGATGGTGATTATTATGTATTGCTGTTTAAAATTGGAGCATTCTGTGCGTGTACATATAATAAAAGGGACGTTTTTTAAAAAAAAAATGAAGCTTTAAGACCGGTTGTAGTCACAACCGGTCTTAAAAAGTACTTTAAGACCGGTTGTGGGAGCAACCGGTCTTAAAGATGAGACATTTAAGACCGGTTGTACCACAACCGGTCTTAAAGATGAGACATTTAAGACCGGTTGTGGGAGCAACCGGTCTTAAATGTCTCATCTTTAAGACCGGTTGTGGTACAACCGGTCTTAAATGTCTCATATTTAAGACCGGTTGTGGGAGCAATCGGTCTTAAATGTCTCATATTTAAGACCGGTTGCTCCCACAACCGGTCTTAAATGTGGAGTTTTTAGACCGGTTGTGGGTACAACCGGTCTTAAAAGTTTGACTTTTAAGACCGGTTCTAACAACCGGTCTAAAAAATAACAGACTTTTTAGACCGGCTGTATCAAGACCTAATACAGAACCGGTCTAAAAAGTCATTTTTAACCGGTCTTAAAAGTCATTTTTCTACTAGTGCTACATACTTTTCACTGGCAAAGACCTATTTTTCTAGACATTGCATATGCATCAGGCTTCTATGCAACAATAAGCTTCAATATTATTACCAATTGTCCATAATATAAAATTGCCTTCATAGTAATGATATGATATACTACTTTGTATCTTATTATAAATCACTTGTGTCTTAGAGAAATTCTTATAACAACCAAGTGCACCATGTCATTTGTGCACTACGTAATAAAATTAAACTACATCAATCTCATTAAATCCTATGTTTTTAATTTCTCTTCTCTTTCCGCATTTATATCATTTGAAAATGTCTCTCCAATCTCCCCTCTCTCTCTCTCACGTAGGATTTAATGAGATCGATATGGTGTGATTTTATTGGTTAGTGCACAGATGAAGTGGTGCACCCAGTTTATGTAAGAATTTCTCTATACCCTATTCGCACAAACAAAGAAAAGCATTAAATGAATAAAGTTTTTCATATTTGCCCTTATTTATGAAAGGGTGTACATTTTCTCTCACATCCTTTTATTTCTATGCTTTGAGGGGTAAAATTAACAAAACGTCATTTATTATCATATACCACTCTGGTTCTATTTATAAGTCTAGTTTTAGGATAGTAAATGCATTTTGTACCTTTTTGCCCCTATTAATTGCACTGAACAAATGAAATTTATTCATATTGACCTTTGGAACCAATTAGAGATAAGGGCAAAATTGTAAATTTAGCCCATAGTTAATGAGTTAACTAACTCTCATTGGTATGTGAGAATTAGTTAAAAAGGACTTATAAATATGACCAAAATGGTAAGTGACTTTTATTTTAAGAAAAACTTTTGAGGTACAAGTGACTTATAGAAAACTACAGAGTGCTAGTAACTTAAATTACGTGTACCATTTTAGTTGGACTTTTGTGCCTCGTGGCATCAGCTGACTTCATAGTATAATTGCACATACAGTTTGCTAGTCAACATGTATAAGACGGAGTCTTATTGTTTTTAAATTGATCGAGAACAGAATTGGAAAAAAGGTCCAATTCACTTTTATTTGACATTATTTAACACTTTCACTGAGGCAGAAAGTTGATTTCATATCTTTTCAGACTGCAGAGATGCCTGGCCTCTATAAAAAAGGTGAGTATGATCTTAGTGGCTGTGCAGTTGGCATCGTAAAGAAGGACTCTGTGATCAATGGAAAGAACATAGTTGCTGGTGATGTTCTTATTGGTCTCCCATATCTAGTGGAGTTCATTCTAATGTTTTCTCTCTTGTACGGAGGTTAGATTGGGGTGAAGAATCCATTAGATTTTGTAAATTTGTTTTAGTTAATTGTTTTATTCTTGACTGAAATTAATAATATACATCTTTACAGAGTGCTTGCTCAAAGTGGTCTTTCTATGCAAGATCAACTTCCCATTGGGGATGTTTCAATAGCAGAAGCTCTAATGGTTCCAACTGTTATTTATGTTAAAAAGGTCATTATCTTTGTCACTTGTGATAATGCTTGATTTTTTTTTTTTTTTTTTTTTTGTGGGGGTTTCTGAAGACATTTTAACTGACAAATGAGTATTCTTTCTTGATTTCAGGTTCTTGACTTGGTTAGCAAGGGAGGGGTTAAGGGTATTGGTCACATAACTGGTGGTGGTTTCACAGATAACATACCCAGAGTGTTTCCAGGAGGCCATGGCGCCAATATATAGAAGGACTCATGGGAAGTTCCTCCTGTTTTCAAATGGCTTCAGGACGTAAAACCGGTGATATTATATTTCCACTGAAAATGGCTTTGTTGAATATTATTTTGAGATAATTTATATATTGATGATTTGTACTTTATTAGGCTGGAAAAATAGAAGACAGCGACATGAGGCGAACATTTAACATGGGCATAGGGATGGTACTTGTAGGAAGGCCTGACGCAGCAATTAAAATATTTGAGAATAGGGACGAACGGGACAAAGTCTACAAAATTGGTGAGGTTTGTAAGAGGCAGGGGAGTGAGTTATAGTTAACTCAGGTATTTGACTATAATCACATATATGTTACTTTTTAAATACATGTCCTTGACACAAATTTCACATTTTAGATCCAGGTAACTAGTTTATTTGGAGCCTTGTTTCCTCTCCATAAAAGTTCCTGAGTTTACAACATTTTGTACGATGCACTAAGAATTGAGCTGCTCATAAAGATGTTCAGTTTTGCCTTTTGTTTAGCAAGTCATTGAGGTTCAAAGATCATGTCATGTATTCTGAACACCTGATCTTAATGCCATGGATTCCCAAGTCCCAACTAAATCTAATAAAAGCCCCTGTTTAGGTTGAAGTGTATGAAGTTTTTTAATTACATTGAAAGGATCAAATAAAGTGAGTAAAGATGAAAAGAGAGGAGAATGAATCATATTATATCTTGACGGTCTTTATATTTGTTCCTGTGCTTGCAAAACATTAAACCCAGATAGAATATGCAGGCCAGCGGAACATTAAATGAAGAGGGTCCTCCATAGGTCAATCATATCCACAAACTCACCATTCAATTACCAAACTTAAGGGATCACTATATGTCTCAACCAGAAATGACTACCCAAAAGTCATAACACAATTACTCCATTCGATCAGTTTTTAACATAGAATCTATTTGAAAAGTTGATCTTGATTTTAAATATAATATTTATCTTTTATATTTGTTAATCTTTTTTGAAAGAAGATAATTATGGTATTTTAGAAAATATACGTCATATTAACTAACTTAATTAATTTTCTTAATTTAATCAAATTAAATAAATATGTTTTATATTCAAGACCAATAGTGTGTATGATTTTAGTATTTTGGATGAATGGGAGGAAGCTATTGTGTGGGTTGAATCTTGTGTTCCATCACCTGTGAGCTAGCTTATGACGATTAAGAGGTTGACATTTTCTCTATGTGGAATTTTCATTGTGCGTGTGAAACTCTGAAAGACACCTCTGCAATCTAATTTATTAATGGGCTCCGCACACTCTCACTGAAGTTGAAACCCCAATCTTCTTCGTTCATGCATTTAAAGTTACTCTGACTTGTAGGGACATTCTTATAAAGCCAAAATACAACTTTTCAACTATCAGTTTTAAATCATGTTAGGTGGCAATTAATACATCACTTAGCTTGTTCTTGGTTAGTGATATGCTTTTATTTATGGCTACATCCAACATATTTTATTTAAACTAATAAAAATTTTAAACATTATAAATTCTCCCTTAAGATTTAATAATTTTCTAATTTTAAATTAATTTTTCCCTTTTTATAAGATTTATTTTGGATTTATCTGAACATTAAATACATTTTATCCATTTTATCATTAATTAATATATTTTTTTCATACATTCTCTTTCATTTTTTTTCTCATTCTCATCTACCCACTTATGAATAAAGGCATATTTAAAAAAAATCAATATATTTATTTCTTTTAAAGAGATGGAGGGAGAAGATATGTTATACTCATGAGAACAAACTATATATAATAATAAATAAAAAATAAAAAATAAAATTATACATTTATATAAAAATTTTAATAACGTGACTTATGCATAGGACACAAAAATATTCTTCCCTCTGCCTTATAAACAACACTAAAAGAGTATCTCATTTATTGTCATTATCGTGGGGTAGAAGGCTATAGAAGAACCTAAAAAGTAAGGGTGTTCAAATCCTGGGACGGGACTGAGATCACCCATTCTCGGTTCTTGTCCTGGGTGGTAGCCGGGACTGGGAATTCATTTTCGGTATAATCGAGACCGGGACCAGGAATTCCTAGGACCGAGACCGGGAATTCCCGGTTTCAATAATATAATTATATTAGTTAAATTTTTTTATAATTTAGTGTTTGAAGTGATTATTTAACACCTAATAAGGTCATAAAAATCACAAAAATTGAGCTAGAATTGAAGAATAATATATTATTATTATTATTATCATTATATTCATCATTTTTGTTATTATCTTTATATATTATATAGTTAGGATTATTATCACGATATATACGATTTAACTCTAACTAAATATGTGATATACATTTTATCAAATGATAACTTAATTTATGGGGTAAAAAATGCAAATATAAAAGAATAAATTATTTTTTAAGGAAAAAATAAAAAAAACCGGGATCGGGAATTTCCGGGATCACAAGGTGTGATTCCGGTCCCGGTTTCGGCCGGGACAGGAAATTCCAGGGATAAAATGTCAGGGACTGGGTCAGGACAACCGGGACCAGGATACTTCGAACACTCCTACTAAAAAGTCTTGAGGAATATTATAAATTATCATGGTTCAAAAAACCGGACCGGACCGGTCGGTTCGACCGGTTGAACCGGGAACCGGTCCTTGGTCCGGTCCGGTTTGATCAAAAACCGGTTAGACCGGTCGAACCGGTCGGACCGGTCAGAACCGGTAAAACCGGTGGTCCGACCGGTTGACCCAGTTTCTTCCTTATTTTTTTTTTTTAAAATTTTTCAAATTTTTATTTTGTATTTTTTGAGGGCAAAATGGAAAGTTGAAGACTAAAATGAAGAGAAAAATAGATAAAGAAAGAACAAATTTAAAAAAATGAAGAAAATAATGAAAAAAATTAATTAAAAAGATATAATAATTCTAAGAAATGAGATATCTTTGTATAAGTATAGGTATTATAACTAATACTAATAGATTTTAAACATTTTTTTTTCTAAAAATCTTTATTTTTATCTATAGAAGTTTAAAAATATATTAATATATATTATCACTAATAAATTATAATATTTTAATATGACCGGTTATGACCGGTTCAACTACCGGTTAGACCCCGGTTGACCCATTAACCCTTGAACCTGTGCTATAACCGGTTCATTACCCAGTCCGATTTTTCGTTCCTTGTAAATTATTGACATATCAGAGAATTTGGATCCAACAAATTTCGAAGGAGTGATATAGAGTCATAGAGACGACGATACATATACAAAGGTGAGACATATTTGCCGGGGAAACCACAAAAGTCAAAGCGTGTGAAACATATTTATTCCATCGACAATCATTTTCTGAGTGTGTAAATTGTCAATCATGTGGGGCCCGTTTTATAATGACATATCGCACAAACAAGCTTCGCTTCTCTTATATAGTTATATCTCCCAACCCAAACAAACACTAGCCATTATTATTCATATGCATGCTGAATAAACAGTGTGATGAGAGCAATATTATCATCAATGGCAGATAAAAGGTTGAGAGCTTTTGCAGATGATCAGAAGAAGACGAGGACGAAGAAGGTGGTGCCGCCGCCCAGGAGAGACAGCATCAAGCTTCGTATATTTTCTGCTATCTTCAACTTCATTTTGGCATATGTTCTGCTCCACCACTTCTTAGCCCTCCATAATTCATTATCTATCCTTCTTGCTTCTCTCAACTTCATTTTGTGTTAACACTTTTTTATATTATTTGTTGCTGTAAAATACTTCCTCCACCATCGGATAAATGATATGTTTAAATTAGCCGTAGAAATTTAACTTATATTTCATTTGACCATTACAAACAAAAGTTAAGGTAAAATTTAGATAATTTTTGTATGGATTGACTTTTGTTAATTCAAGTGAGAACGATTTTATCTTTTTTTTTTTTATTAAAGCAAGTTGGACCTACTTTTTTTTAAAAGAAAGTTCTCTTTCTTCTTTCTTTTGTCATTTTCTCTTAAAGCAATTTTTTTTTTTTTTTTTTTTTTTGTTGTAAAAGCAGCTCAATCTAGCTTCCATGGTGAGCAAGATTCTGAAACCCGGACCGGTCACTAACCGGTCGGGGTACTGGGTTAAGGGTCAGTGGGTTAGATCGGAGTCAAACCGGGACTAAACCGGTGAGAAAGGGAAGATTTTAGAATTATTTATATGAAATTTTGAATAAAATATTAAAAAAATTAAGAAAATCGGTCAAACTGTGAGAAAACCGGTCAAACGGTGTGAAAATTGGTCAAACCGGGGTCAATAGCTAGATTAGACCAATCGGACCACTAGTCCGATAGTTTTATGGTCAAACCGGCCGGTCCGGTCCGAGTCTGAGAACAATGATGGTGAGGGCTCTTTGGGCTTAAAAGAAGCTATTCCTTCTTATCTCTAAAAAAGGCCCATCCACAGTGAGGAGCTTCATCGTGGGATTTGGCCCTCAAACGTGGCTTTTCACTCTAACAACGTTATGACAAATTTTTTTTTTTTGATATAAAAAGGAAAAACTCAAAACAAACTAAGCTGTGGAGAAAAGATTCTCCAGATCATCCCTCAGCAAATCCACGATACAATCCGCTGGGGAAGTCATAATCATGCAAATCCACTACCATATTCCTAGCATTGACTGCTAATGTATATGCCACCATGTTTGCATCCCGAGGACAAAAAGCTAGCTCACCGTCCCACTCCTAACCAAGTAACTACTGTATCTCCAAGAATACGGACAGATCCAGGTGTGCATCTGCCACCATATTTGAATTTTATTTTTAATTGACTTTTTTTTTTCTTTTTGTATATTTTTATTTTATATTTTGAAATTTTTAATTCTTATTTTGATATAATATGGCCAAAAATCATATAACATATATTCTCTATTTTATTATATGGCTAGAAGCCATATAATTTTAATTTTAGATTTTAAGTTATTTGGTTAGAAATCATATAACTTACATCCTCTAATTTTTTAAAGCTAGAAGTCATATAATTTTTATTTCTTTTATCTTATTTAATGGCTAGAGGCCATATTATTTTTATTTCTTATTTTATATAGTCAGAAGCCATATAAATTTTATTTATTTTATCTTATTTAATGGCCATAAACCATATTATTTTTATTTCTTATTTTAATACTATGGCCAGAAGCCATATAACTTTTATTTCTTTTATCTTATTTAATGACTAGAATATATATTATTTTTATTTCTTATTTTAATATAAAATGCTAGAAGCCGTTAATCTTATTTATCCGAAAGATAAAAGGCCAAAAGTTATATAATATTATTCACCCTTAAAATAAAAAAGCCAGAAACCATATATTTATTCCTGTGCTTGCAAAACATTAACCCCAGATAGAATCACTACTACAGAATTGAGATACAACCACCCCCAAGGACGTCCCAAATTGAAAATTGGGTGGTTAAAAAGGGAGGCGGTGGCATTTTCGTAATTATATATATGCAGGGGAACCTTTAGGCGTCCCAAATTCAAAGTGCTTCTAGGCGCGAAATATAAATTTCGTAAATTTTTTTTAGCTCCTGGAACTGGGATTAGACATCCCAAAAGAATTTTGGGACGTCTAAACCCAGACTTTAGGCATCCCAAATCCATTTGGGACGCCTAAAGTCTGGGTTTAGACGTCCCAAATCCATTTGGGACACCTAAACTAAGACTTTAGGCGTCCCTAGGCGCATGTCTGACAAATGTCTGACATGCTTCTTCTCTCATCAATAACCCCTCTCCTCACATGTCTTCTCATCATAACTTTACTCTTCTTCAACCTCCCCCACCCACCGTCGACACTCTTGCTCTCTTTGTTTCTTCACTTCAACTCCTCCCTCCTCGTCCCTTCTTCTTCCTCTTTGTTTCTTTGTATGGGACATTACCAAGTGTCTGTGTGGTTGTGCCAAGAAAGAAGCTGATTATTTGATTAATTTGAAAGAGAATTTGCAGTCGCTGAAAGTTATGGGAAGATCTCCAAAGCATGAAAGAGGACTTGAAGACAAGAGTTGATGAAGTTGAGAACACAGAAGGGATGCAAACGTTCAACAGGTATTGTGCATCTAAGCTATTCTTTCTTTTTAAAATTTTTGTATTAGTTAAATTTTTAAGTGTTTTTTACATGATGAGTAGTCATCAATCAACGTGTGCAGAAAATTTCAGAAAGTATAGTATGGACATTAGAGAAAGGAAACAAGAAAAATAATAGAAGAAAATTATCTAGAAAACTTAGAGCCCTGGAGTAAATTAAACTCATTCCTTAAAACTCTAAAATCCATTTGTATTCACATTACAACACAAGCTAAGGCTGCAAGAACATTCTTGCAAAAATATAAATGGGTTTTTTATGAATTTAATTTGATATGGTAATAGGTTATTAACTCACTGCAATAATGCTCTTTTACGATTGTAGATTGACTATTATTTTACTTCTTTAATGAAAATTGTTACTTATCAATAAAAATAAAATAAAAACTAACTTTTGGTTGGATAGATGAAAATTGAACATCAAATATATGAGGAAGGTTTGCTTAACATATATTTTAATTTCAATTAAGATTTATATAGTACATTTTTAAAATAGAGGGAAGGTTACTATAATTTATGTAAAACGGAAGGTGGTAATTAACGTATTTTATTCAATTTTTTAATGTTTAAACTCATATACAAAGAAACTAATGAGTTAGGAATTTAATAAAAAAAGGGATAAATTGAACAATATAATTTGTTAATTTTTATTCTATATTTTTATTTTGCTTATAGCTATTATCATGATATTTTGTTTTAAAGTTATGTTTAAAAAAGGAAACAAATTGCTCCTTTTTTAAAATATTGTGTCTACTTTCACACCTTCAAAACTTAATTGTACCATAAGCTTATAGCAAAAAACTTTATTACTAAAATTGCACCTTAACCCTATATTTTTAATATGATACTTGTAAACATATTTTTTAAATATTTTTATATCTATTTTTAAACAGTGTGTAGATTTTTGCTCTCCTCCACCTCCTTCCTTCCATTGTCGTGCACACCACCGTGGTTCTTTGCTTTCTCCACCTCCCCACCTTGCATACACCTCTGATCTCCAACGTCTTCTCTACCTCTCCAGCATACTAGTGGGCGCCCCCTGATCAGGTTAGTTTATTTTCTTCTTTTTTTTTGTAACAGCATGGTATATTTTCTTTTTGAAATATAAAATTACTTGAAATGGTTGAGATTGTGCTTATATATTGCTTATATTGAGATGGTTGAGATTATAGCCTGGTGTGTTTGGTGTGCTTATATTGCTTAAATTGCATGTATTCGGAAACTCCAGTGCAATGGTATATTTTCTTGTTTAAATATAAATTTACTTGTGTATATTACCATTAATTAGTACATATAATAAAATAAAATATGATTGGTTTAAATTAAAGAAATTCTTGTATTCCAAACAAATTATGAATGTTATTGGGTTGATAACTTAATTAGGCAATCCCATCGTATGTCGTTGACAATTGTACTAAACGTGTGAATGTTATTGGGAATGCCTTAGGTGGTAACAAAATGGATCATAGTTGGATGAATGCTTTGAGAACTAGTGAAGAATATGAGAAAGGGGTGGAAGAATTTATTGAATTCGCTAAAAAGAATGCTCCTGCAAAAAATGGGAAGTATTTTTGTCCTTGTGTCAATTGTTTGAATGAGAGTCGACGGGATGTTGATGTCATAAAGGATCACCTACTTTGTGATGGAATAAATCTGCGATACACAAGGTGGATATGGTATGGTGAGGAATTAACGGATTGTCCGTCGCACAAGAAGGAAGATGTGGATATCGTAAGTGAAGATAGAATGGAGAAAATGATTAACGATGTTGAGGCAGAATCCTTTGCGCAGTCGCAGGAGTATGACAGCCTGCGGAGTGATGCAGAGACACCATTGTACAGTGGGAGTAAGTACACGCGGCTGACGGGAACATTACATTTGGTTAACTTAAAGGCAACTTGTGGGTGGACCGATAGTAGTTTCACATTGCTGCTTGAACTATTGTGTGATATGTTTCCAGAGGATAATGTACTTCCAAATCGTTTGTATGAGGCCAAGAAAATTCTGTCTACGATAGGTATGGAGTATGAAAAGATACATGCTTGCCCTAATGACTGCGTACTGTACAGAAATGAGTATGGAGGTCTTAGTGAGTGTCCTAAGTGTAAAACTGCACGACATAAAGTGAAAAAAGATGGTGGTTGTGGTGATGTGACAAGTAAAAGGCAACCTTTAAAGGTTATGTGGTATCTTCCAATAATACCACATTTTAAACGTTTGTTTGTGACTGCAATAAAAGCGAAGAAGTTGAGATGGCACTCTGATGAGAGAATATCTGATGGGAAATATCTTCGGCACCCAGCTGACTCTCCACAATGGCAAAAAATAGATGAAATGTTCCCTCAATTTGGTAGCGAGCCGAGAAACCTACGGCTTGGGCTTTGTACAGACGGCATCAATCCGTATAGAACTCTTATTAGCACATAGTGCATGGCCGGTTCTCCTTGTAATATACAACTTATCTCCCTGGCTATGTATGAAACATAAGTATATGATGCTATCTATGATGATTTCTGGACCAAAACAGCCAGGGAACGATATTGATGTCTATTTGGCGCCTTTGATTGAGGACTTGAAGAAGTTATGGGAGGAAGGCGTAGATGTGTTTGATGCTTATAAGAAGGAGTCTTTCAAGCTACGTGTAATGATTTTCACAACGATAAACGACTTCCCTGCGTACGGAAACTTGTCAGGGTACAGCGTGAAGGGTCACAAAGCATGCCCAATATGTGAAGCAGACACACACTTCCAACAACTAAAGTATGGAAGAAAAACTATCTACCTTGGCCACAGGAGGTTTCTTCATCGGTTCCACCCATATCGTAGGCTAAGAAAGCGGTTTAACGGCTTACCGGAGCATGGAATGGCTCCAAAGTCATTAACTGGAGAGGAAGTCTACAGTCGAGTGGAACGTATCAATGTCACTTTTGATAAGAATCAGAGGGTTGCGGGTAAGAAGAACATATGGAAGAAGAGATCCATTTTCTTTGATCTTCCATATTGGCGTTCGCTTGACGTGAGACACAGTATTGATGTGATGCATGTGGAGAAGAATGTTTGTGATAGCCTTATCAGTACGCTTTTGCACATACCAGGGAAGACTAAGGATGGGATTAATGCGAGATTAGACCTTATCGATATGGGAATAAGAGAACGGTTACATCCACAACTAAGAGATGATGGTAGGAGGGCATACATGGAGCCAGCAGCGCATACACTATCAAAAGCAGAGAAAAGAAGTTTGTGTGGGTGTTTGCATGAAATGAAGGTGCCGAAAGGGTATTCCTCGAATGTGAGAAGATGTGTCTCAATGGACGATTTGAAGTTAGTGGGAATGAAGTCCCATGATTATCATGTGTTGATGCAACAACTATTACCGGTAGCTATTAGAGGTATAATGAAAGATGAAGTACGAACCACCATGACAAGATTGTACGTTTTCTTCAATGCTATCTGTAACAAAGTCATTGATACTGAAAAGTTGGATGAACTAGAAAATAAGGGTTACATTATTTTGTCACAACTAGAGATGCATTTTCCTCCTTCATTTTTTTATATAATGATGCATTTGGTAGTTTATTTGGTAAGAGAGGTAAGGCTATGCGGTCCAGTTTACCTGAGGTGGATATACCCTTTCGAGCGATACATGAAGATCTTAAAAGGGTATTCTAAAAATCCTTATCGACCAGAAGCCTCAATAGTGGAAAGATATGTAGTTGAGGAGGCTATGGAGTTTTGCAAAGATTATATGTTAGGGAAGAAGGAACAATCTCGGCATGAACAAGGGATAAGCAAGGGAACACAAGGACTGAAAGTGAAGAATGTTCCTAGTGAAGAGGTGTTGCAAGCCCACTTGTATATCCTGAATAATATGGAAGAAGTTCAACCTTACATAGATGAACACAGAAAGACTTTGAAGAACAAGAATCCAAAGAAGAATGATATGCAGATTGCTATTGAGCAAAACAAGACATTCATGCAGTGGTTTGAGGAAAAGTTTTTGCACGAGATCGGTGTGTCTGAGACAATCGAGTGGCTAGCTTGGGGGCCTTCGTTTCAGGTCATTACTTGGACCGGTTATGATATAAATGGCTATTCTTTCTATACGAAAGAGCAAGATGACAGAAGTACAATGCAAAATAGTGGGGTCATGGTTGAAGCTGAATCTATGCACTTTTCCAGTTCGAGAGATAAAAACCCCATATTAGCGTCTATGGCCTATTATGGAGTTATAGAAGAAATATGGGAGATGACATACAACAAGTTCAAAGTTGTTTTATTCAAATGTAAGTGGGTTAGCAATAATGCCGTGGTAATAGATAAACAATTTGGATTTATCTCAGTCAATCTTCGAAGAGTTGGCTATAGAGACGAGCCCTTCATTTTAGCAAGCCAGGCGAAACAAGTGTTTTATGTCACCGATCCTGCGAGCAAAAACATGTCCATTGTCCTTAAAAGTAAAAAACAGAAGTATGGTGATCCGACCTTCAACCTTGATGACACACCACCTTTCACAACAACTCTACCTCGAACAAATGAAGTAGAATTGGTAGATGATGACGAATATGCTGTAAGAAATGACTATGGTGAAGGACTATGAGAAACAATATAGAGTAAGACCTTAATTTATAAACGAGAACTGTGTGTTTTTTCTATTTTACTTCCTGTTTAGTTTATTTTGGTTTTATTGCAATTTATTTACGTTTCTGATGATGCTTTTTGTGTTAATAGGAATATGGACAACTCTAGTGATGACGAGAGGCGTAGAGATGACGAAAGCTCTAGCAATGACGAAAGGCCTAGAGTTGAACCCCCTGCAAGAAGGAGGGTTAGAGGCTGTACAAAGATGGGAGCATTGGTTGTACGTCATGAACATCAACAGGAGAGGCTACATATAGACTTCGATGACAATATGAATCCAGTTGGTCCTAAGGAAGACCACTTCATTAGCTACGTAGGGTTTTTGGCTAGATGCAAAGTGCGCATTACCTACAATAATTGGAGATTGGTTCCCCCAAAAACGAAAGACATGATTTGGCAGCAACTTTTGGTATGTAAGTTTTGATGCATTGTAGCTTTGTTCTTATTGTTTCAAATATAATAATCTTATGTTTTACCTTGTAGCAAACATACGATGTCCCAGACACCAGGGAGATGTATAAGCACTGGATTGATGAGGTTCGTGTACGATGGAAAGGTTTCAAGAACAAGCTAACAGTACGGTACATTCGAGGGGCCCTTAGGGGTAAGGATCCATATGCACAGTATACATATTTGTCTCCAGAGGACTGGAGGTTGTTTGCGGCATCACGAGCAGATCTTGAGTTTTTGGTAAGATTTTTGTTGTTTTTCATTCATAGAAATTAAGTGCAGCAAATGCACAGAGGCAAGCAGAAAATAAATATCAACATTTCATGTCTCGCAGTGGATATCAGAAGCTTGAGTGGCAAATGATGCAAGAAGAGTTAGAGAAAATAAAAGTAGCAGCGGAATCTGATCCTAGTGTTGTTATCCAGGCCCCGACACCTCCTCCACGACACAAAAAATGGAAAGCAGGGAGGATTAAGGCTGGGAAGTACATAAATCCGACTGTTGCTGAAGTTGCTGCGAGGATTGTAAGTAGTTATACCATAAGTACCTAATTTTTTACATATCGCGAGTGGTTTTGATGCATTTACGATAAACTGTATGCTACAGGATGAATTGGACGAGCAGAGTAGCCAAGGTTCATTTAATCCAAGTAGACGGATGGACATCTTGTCAACGGCTATTGGGAAGGCAGATGACCTTGGTCGTGCTCGAGGAGAGACACGGGGAGTTAGTGCCGCGAGGTATTTTGGACGAGACCCACGTTATTCGTCACAAGCTGGACCTAGTAAGGACGTTGTGGCCAAGATTCGAGAGGAGCTCGAACGAGAGATCGAGGCCAACCTTCGCGACAAGCTCCGACAAGAGCTGTTGCCAGAGTTTCAACTTGAAATGGCAAAGATGTTCAAAGCGCAAAGGGCAAGGGACGAGCATAGAACTCAGGAATCCCCGGCCTTCAATAGTACTAGAGGAAGTTACAACCCTCTGGAGGAACCACTTGGCGACTCTTCTCCCACTCCAGTGTCGGGAGAACCTTGCACCCTCTATTTGGATGATCCACTGTTGCGTGTTGTTGCTGATGCTCTCGTTCACACACGTGCTACCACCCACCATAATCAGCAAATTTCGGAGGATTTTTGTAGGGTGAATGTGACGAGTGTTAGAAAGGGGGAAGAAGGTATAACCATCCCTGTTCCTGATCCAGAGGTTGGCACGTTAGGTCAAGCGATAGGATCTTTCATCCTTTGGCCTCACAATCTTATTGGTTCAGACGCAACACCTCCAATGGTAGGAATTACCTTACTATTATCGAAAATCTATTGGCATCCTAATAACAATTTGTTTTTTGATGTTCTAAAAGGATGACGAAGCTGCAAGGAAATGGCCCTACTTAGCACGGCTGCAACAGATCTACAAGGGCATTAAACAGATTGACCTGAAGATGCCTCAAGGGATTATGGGCCCTACATTGGAGTATCCCTACACGATTGACAATACAGATCTCAAGTAGTTTATCAGGTTGGAGGAGATAGATGCAGGCTGGGTGAAATTTGCAATCATGTAAGTTCTTTTTTCAATTTTCCCATAGAATTCATTTAGTGGTTTTTTGATTTCATACATTCAATAATTCATTCCTTATTTTAATTCTATTATAGCACCTTCCACGGTCTCTGCACAAACATGGAAAGACGTGATTGGTATGGATTCTTATGTCCTGCGAATACGACAGGGGATACTTGTACTGTGGCGCATAGGACTCACTATGTCGGCTACGCAATGGGACAGACCAAACTTCGTTGTTATCTAGCACCCATTGTCCAACGGTTCGTATTTACATTTTGTTAATTTAAGAAGTTTAATAATTAATTGTCTTCTCATCTAACTTCATTTTAATGTGTACATGTTGTTAAAGTTACCACTGGAGTTTGTGTGTTATATGTCCCTGCCGCAACGTAGTCTATTGGTTTGATCCCTTGAGTAAAAAGCCAGACAAAGATACAAAATCCGTCTTCGACACGTAAGTTATTCTGTTTGTATTTCATTGACTCTTAAAAAAAATGAATGGTTCTAATTTCTGTTCATTTTGCTTTTCATGATAGTGCTTGTCAAACATATAGAGTCCTAGGTGGGTCACGCGAGGGGACAGTTGTTAAAAAGCCAAAGTGGTTTTATCCGATAGTAAGTACATTCGATCCTACCTAATTGTTTCATTGACGGTCCTTCTAGACATACCTTTATTGATTTTAACAACCAATTGCATCCCTTTGATTTAAAGTGCCCTCGGCAACCTGGCAACACTGAATGCGGATATTATGTTATACTTTATATGTATAACATAACTCAAAGTAGAATTACTAGCGATTTTGAAAAGGTAATCGCTTCTTCATTCTCAAATGATAATATTTTTGGTGTTTTAATCGAAATGCTAATTAATTCATTTGCTTGAGATTCATTTCATCAAAGCTTACTTTCTAATTTTCAGATTTTTGATAATGAAGATGCCTACCTACGTGAAGACCTTGATTTGATCAGAGATCTTTTGGCTGGACATCTTCTTCAACATATAGGGCAGTAAAATTTTTATTTTATATCAGTTTGTAGTTGTGTGATGACAGCGTTTTGACACTTTCTGGTTGTTTTTGTTGATATATATAGTAGTAGGTTGTATAAAAGGTTATTGTATGTATATATAGTAAAGATTGTAGTGCTGGATGTCCTTACCAGTTTGTAACGGACAATGTGGTTTATGAATCTATCTTCTATTCTGTTTCTGCAGTTTGAATTCGCTGGGTAATATATAATGTAAATTATAGTATAAAAAAAAACCTAACTTTTAGACGTCCCAAATTAAGAATTGGGAGGTCTAAAGTCCCCCCAGGGCGAGACTTTAGACGTCCCAAATGTCATTTGGGACGTCTAAAGTCTCACTTTAGACGTCCATATTATTTGGGACGTCTTTTCTTCCAACTTACTACGCCCCCAGTATATACGTCCCCCCGTTTTGGGACGTTAAAGGTGCCAAATTTGGGCGTTATAGCTCCTTTTTGTAGTAGTGAATATGCAGGCCAACGCAACATTAAAAGGTGAGGGTCCTCTATAGGGTCAATCATATCTACAAACTCACCATTCAGTCACCAAACTTAAGGGATCACTATACGTCTCAGCCAGAAATGACTACCCAAAGCCATAAAACAATTACTTCCTTCAGTTTTTATCACATGAATTATTTAAAGAGTTGGTATTAGTTTTAAATATAATATCTATTTTTTTTTGTGTTTGTTAATCTTTTTTAGAAGGAAGATGATTAGCGTGTTTTAAAAAATACATATCATAATAACTAATTTAATTAATTTTCTTAATATACTCAAATTAAATAAATATATTTTATATTAAAGACCAATAGTGCGTATGATTTTAGTATTTTGGATGAATGGGAGGAAGCTATTGTATGGGTTGAATCTTGCGTTCCATCACCTGTGAGCTCGCTTACAACTATTAAGAGGTTGACATTTTTTCTAAGTGGAATTTTCATGTTGATGAAAGAAGCTATGTTGTGCCTCTTTTTAGAGGTGTTCTTGTCACGCCCTTATTTCAATTTCAATATTTTTCAGAGTATTTATGGAAAAATATATGCGGTTCGGTAGGCAACACATGAATAGCATAACTATACTGATAATATGTGCATGATTACATAAATTCCCCATAGGGGTTTGTACATGATACTTACGATTAAGGTAGTCGCACAAGGCTACTAGGATGTCTAAACTCATCCAAGTGAAACGAAGACTTCTTCCCGTATTCGTTCCCCTATTGTAGTCCCCTCGTACGGTACTCTGCATTGTTGTTTACATATCTTCTGTCGTCTCGTGTCTAGATTATTGGTAGGGGAGGGTGAGATTTGAGAGAATCTCAGTAGGAAGCAGATACCATAATGCATACATGATTGATGCTATGTGTATGACATGTTAGCTTTATTTAGATGTATGCCCCATAATGACATTTTTGCATACTCAATGTTTCATACAACAAGACTATGGCCACAGCGAAAACAAAAACAGAGCTTCATTTATTCAAATATGCTCTACATAATCAAGTAAAGCAATCACATACATCATTATAAAAGCAAAGATATCAAATACAAGCAAGTAAGGTAAGTCCCCTACCTTAACCCTTTTTATGCCTCGAAATGTGTGCCTCGTAAAGCGTGCCAATGATAGGCCCCATATTCGATCCTACAATTCCAAATATACCATTTAGACACTTTCATAGTGTTTCTGGGGTTATATAAGTCTATCTTGAAAAATTACTAAAATACCCCCGAGGACCCCGCTCGGCCCCGCTGTACCCGGTCCGGCTGTACTTTTTCCGAAATTTTGACATGGGCTATTCTTACATATTTTCACCCAAGGAATTCATTTCCGAACTCGGAATTATCAAATTCAATGTCAAATTATAAAAATACCCTTGGCAGCCCTACTTTAAGGGTTTTAGGGGCGTTTTCGAAATTATGAATTATCGAATTCAATGTCAAATTACAAAAATACCCTTGGCAGCCCTACTTTATGGGTTTTAGGGGCGTTTTCGTAATTATGCTTTTTCGGTCTTTTCTGAAAAAGTGCCCAATTGTAACCCCACCTAATTTTCCATCCTGAATCCAATGGAACCATCAAATCATTGAAAATCCAACTCTAAGACCCTCAAACATCCCTGGCCGAAATTATGGTGTTCTCCGGGAAAAATCGGGGTTTTGCGATTTTGGCTTCGTAAACGCGTTCCTTTCTACTCCTAACCACCTTATTGACTATTTCATTAGGTTACAACTACCATTTAGTACCAATTTGGGCAGCATAACCCCTAGGAAAACCCATTTTCCATTTTTACAACCAAGGATAATCCAGCGAAATTTCATCGATTAAATTACCCACAACAACCATAATAGTCAATATACAAAGGTTTAAAAGTTACTTCAAGCTCCCTCTGGCTTTTCTCAAAGTGGCTGAACCCTAGACCTTATTCACAATGGAAATTGAGCTTCTCAACCTTTAAGAACACAAAAGAATAATTTAGGAGCGGAGTTATACGCGTTAGGAACCGATTTACTGAAGAAATCACCTATCCTTTTAAGCTTTTTCCTCTTTCTCTCTCTAGAGTTTCTCACGTTCTCTCTCTATTTTCAGCTGAGAATGGCATCTGAAATGAGGGCTGAATAAGGAGGATGATGATATATTATTATAGCATATTTTACTTTAATTTTCCAAATTTTCGAATTTTTACAAAGTTTTGGCAGATTTCTACCCAGACTTTGAAATATCATAACTAATTCTAGAAAAATCGAAATGAGGTGATTCTAAAGCCTATAGAACCCTTATTGAGTCTAGTTTCAAGGAAAAATATAGAATTTTTCTGAATGGAATCACAAAATTCCCAGAATTTCAATCTTTTCATATTGTTCTAGAAATTTCACATTTTTTCTGTGCTGACTTCGAAAATTCATATCTTTTTGTATATAGCTCTAATTGAGTTATATGACCTATCAAATTAAATCTTAGGATGTCTTCTTTCATCCTGTAAAATTTTATAATTTTTTCTCATCATTTGGTCATTAAAAATCACATGACAAGCTCATTACCTCTTAGGCGATTTCACCGTAAGCATAACCACTTTCTTCAAAATTAACCATTTTATTTTCTTTAATGCCCCAAAGATATAAGAAACATTGAAGAATATATTTGGGACACTTGCTAAAATGGGGCTTAGCAGTCCACTTAATTTAAGCTTATTCTTAAGCCTTAAATCCCAAATTTCGGGGTATTACAGTTCTTCTGTATTAATCTTATGGTAGATTAATGATATCTAGTCATTCAGTCAAAAAAAAAAAGGTGGAATTTTCATTATGCGCGTGAAACTCTGAAAGACGCCTCTGCAATCTAATTTATTAATCGGCTCCGCACACTTTCACTGAAGTTGAAACCCCATCTTCTTAGTTCTTGAATTTAAAGTTACTCTGACTTGTAGTGACATTCATATAAAGCCAAAATACAACTTTTCTAAAATCAATTTTCAATCACGTTTCGTGGCAATTAATACATCACTTAGCTTGTCCTTCGTGAGTGATATTACTTCCCATATATTTTATCTAAACTAAGAAAACTTTTAAATATTATAAATCCTGTATTAAAAATTAACAATTTTCTAATTTTAAATTGATTTGTCCCCTTACTACTTTGAATTTGTCTGAACATTAAGGGTCCGTTTGATTAGATTGCATTGCACACCTGCGATGATAATCTTTATTACATTACTATTGATGGCCTGTTTGCTTGGACTTATTAATGATAATATATATTACAATTGTAAAACAGATTGCATATTTTTTGGTAATTTCCATTAATAGGGGACCCCTATGAAAACTCATTACAGGCCTGTAATCATTAATGAAATCTCAATTTTATCCCTACTAATATAATAAAAAGACAATATATGCCCTCAATAGACAACATTAAAAATAGGTGATCATTCTTTTTCCTCTCAAAAGCCCTAACGTTGAGAGCTGACCATCGAAAGCAACAGAACTTGAGAGCGACGTACTCCACGGCGAAGGACTGTACAAACAGAGGTAAGTTTTGGGTGATCATCAATTGCTATGTAGAAATTGTTTGCCAAAATTTTGTTGTCTTCTTCTTCTCATGGGATTAGATGATTTAATCCTAGGTTATTGTTGTGATTCAATATACAGGATGTAGAAATCTAGGATTTGGGGTTTTTATTTTCTTAATATGAGACTGGGTGAAATAGTCTTGGAAAGATTCATCACAGTATGATTTGTAAACAAACTGTAAATTTGAATTGAGCGCCAGACAATCCTACTCTGGATTCTGAAAGTTACGGGGATTATTTGTTCAGTGAAATTGATAAAGCTATCAAGATGAAGCGTAAATAGTTTTTGGAGCAAGGGCTATACATTGATAAATTGATAAAGCTATCTATCGTGTATTTTTTTATGGTGATTTCTTGTCTCCATTGTTGGATACTTAACGCATGATGAGTTGATAACCCATTATCATACTTACAAATTTTTTTTTGGTCGCAAGTCATTACAATATTAAAGGCATAACTGATGCTAGTCTCCCTTATAGCTTTATTATATGAGATTGCTGTTCGTGAAACCTATACTTTCAGCTTGGTGAATTCAGTGTTCCTTTTCCGTGTTGCAAAAAATGTCAGCTCTAATGCTCTCTATATTCAGAACTCTGCTATAATATTGCTGCCCCTTTTTACCCCAAAAAAATGTCAACATAATTACAAACTAATTTTTTTGTGACAGCATCCCCCCCCCCAAAAAAAACTTCCCAGCAAAAATCTGTCCTTTAAATTAGTGGTGGAAACTTTCCAAGAACTAAAGGAAATGGGAAGTGATGTATGTAGTTTTTGCTGTAATCTATCCATGCAGTATAATATCAAGTTATTGGCTGTGGATGTTCCCATGGCTTCAGGCCTAGACCAGCGGTTGTTCTTTGTTTTTTCATTGTGAATGATAAATTGAATGATTTGGAGGGTAAGATTGAGAAGAAACTAAAAAACAAACTTTGATTTATTTGTTTGATTATATTCATTTTCACATGTGTTTTACCATTGTTGTTTTATATATGTTGTTTGATTGATTGCAACCTCCATCTTTTTTTTTTTTATTTAAACATGTGGATGGTTATCAGAAGCCAAAAAATATGGATAAAGTTTGTAAGGCAGCAGTTCTCCATCTAATGCTTGGATGGTTAATGCTTATCCAATTTTTTCAAACAATGTTGACGAATATGATGTGCGCTGTAACCATTTTGAACAGTAGGATTATACAAGACCGTTCCTATACTCTTGATTTTCATACTAAGAGAAAGAATCTTAGGAAGTTGATTTATGGCAGTGACAATACTTGTTACAACTAAATTAGGATGTATAGGTCGACATTTAATAAACTTTGTGGCATGCTGATACAATAGGTGGCCTAAAACCAACTAAACACATATTAGTGGATGAGCAAGTAGCTATTGTCTTGCATATACTTGGTCATCATATGAAAAATAGGGTAATCCAATTTGAGTTTGGGCGGTCTGGGAAGACCATTAGTCGTTATTTCACCATAGTGCTAAGAGTCATGATGCTCATCCAAGGAGAGCATTTCAAAACTCCTGAGCCAATTCCTGAAGATTCAAACGACGAGAGGTGGAGATGGTTTAAGGTACTAATGATTCTTGAGCTTTTAAATTAGCTTAGGAGGTAATACATGGTAACTTATGATGACTTTTGGATGGATGCAATGTTGCTTAAGCGCATTGGATGGCACACACATAAGGGTTCAAGTGCCACTTTCCATAAAGGCTAGGTACCGAAATAGAAAAGGAGATGTAACCACTAATGTGCTTGGTGTGTGCTCCCCAGATGGCCAATTTATATTCGTATATCCGGGTTGGGAAGGCTCGGCAGCAGATGGAAGAGTGTTACGGGATGCTATTGGTGGACCTAATGGGTTCAAGGTGCCCCAAGGTACACATACCACAATGATTTATTTACTATTTTGAGTCTACTGTTGATTTGGAGTTGTAGGCCTTGGTTTCTAACAATAATTAATTGCGTGTAAGCAATTTTAATTTAATTGATGCGAGCTACACCAATTGTAAAGGGTTCCTTGCCCCATATAGAGGTCAACGGTATCATCTAAGTGAGTGGCGAGAAGGTCGACATCCTCAAAATCCCCAAGAGTGTTTTAATATGCGACACTCATCGGCACGAAATATAATTGAAAGATGCTTTGGGATGCTGAAATTGAGATGGGCAATATTGAGGAGTCCATCATTTTATCCCATTCCCGTGCAAAATCGTTATATTATTGCTTGTTGCTTGCTCCATAATCTCATAATGCGGGACAATTTGAATGATCCATTGGAGGCTGAATATGATGCACAAGATGAACCAAACATCCCTATGGAATTCAATCCCATTCTAACTATGGAGCCCTCAGATGAGTGGAGTGCATTTCGAGATAATTTAACTAATGAAATGTTCAATACATTTAGAGCTTGTAGGGGAAATAGATAAGCCATTTGTGATGGATTTGAGACTTGTATTAGTCCTTATGCTTTGGATAAGCCATCTCGTCTGCCATGCTCGTCCTCTGCTGTCATCGTTTCCTCCATTGTGCTCATCCTTCTCCATCATCGTTTGTCCCCTTTGCTGTGCTCATCCTCCACCATCATTTTCCCCTCTGCTCTTCCTCCGCCTATGTGAGAGGAATGGTGGCAGAAAGGGTTTAATCTAATCGTCAAATGGGCATGGAGGCTGTGGATTATTTGAAAGGGTAAATTGGTCTTTTAAAAATATATTAATTTTAAGATGTTACTAATAAAATAACTCATTGCAGCCTATTTTAAAAACGTGCCAAACATCATTCCTGTAATTAGTATTACATTGCATTGCAGGTGGCAATGCAATCTAACGAAACGGGCCCTAAATGTAATTTTACCTATTTTATCATTAATTAATATTTTGTCATTATCTTTTTCATACATTCTTTTTCATTTTTTTTTTCTCTCAACTCTCACCTATCCGAGGAATAAAGGCATATTTAAAAAAAATACATTTTCTATATATTTATTACTTTTAAAAGAAAGGAGGGAGAAGATATATTATGCTCATGAGAACGAAATCTATATAACAATAAATAAAGAGTAAAATTTTATATTTATATGAAAATCCTAATGATATGACTAATGCATAGAGCAAAAATATTTTTCCCTCTACCTTATAAACAACACTAAAAGAGTATCTCATTTATTGTCATTGTCGCGGGGAAGACGGCTAAAGAAGAACTTAAAAAATCTTGAGGAATATTATAAATTATTTGCATATCAGAGAATTTGGAACCAACAAATTTCGAAGGAGTGATATATATTGTGCTCGTTTGGAAGAGCTTATTTTTGGGCAATAAGTGTTTATGATTCGTGATTCACGGTATACGAGGTAAGTATGTGGGAGGAGTTTTTTCTCGGCTTGCGTAAATTGGGCTTATTTTCTCAAAATAAGCTCTCCCAAACATACTTATAAGTCATAAAGACTACGATAAATATATAAAGAAGAAGATGATGAGGAAGAAGGTGGCGGTGCCGCCCAGGAGAGGCAGCATCAAGCTTCATATATTTTCTGCTACCTTCACCTTCATTTCCCATATTTTCTGCTCCATCACTTCTTAGCCCTCCATGATTCATTATCTATCCTTCTTGCCTCTCTCAGCTTCATTTTGTGTTAACACTTTTTTTTTTATTTTTTCTTGCTCTAAAATGCTCCCTCCCCTATAATATAAATGGCTGTTTGAATTAATGATGGAAAAGGTGACTTCGATTTCATTTGACTATTGTAAACAAAAGTTAAGGTAAAACTCAAACAGTGTAATATAATTTTTATTTGAATTGACTTTTGTTAACTTAAGTGAGAACAATTTTATCCTTTTTAACTGTTGGCAAGAAAAAAAAAGTTATCTTTTTTATCAAAGCAAGTTGGACCCACTTTCCTTTTTTAAAAAAGTTCTCTTTCTTTCTTTGTTTTTTTTTTTTTTTGGTTATCTTCTCTTCTCTCTTCAGTCTTCACGGTTCGAAAGCAACTCTTTTTTTTTTTTTAAGCAGCTCATTCTAGCTTCTATGGTGAGGGCTCTGTGGGCTTAAAAGAAGCTATTCCTTTCTATCGCTGAAACAAGGCCCATCCACAATGAAGAGCTTCATCGTGGGATTTGGCCCTCAAACGTGGCTTTTTACTCTCCCAAAGTTATGCCAAGTTCACGCATAAAAGGACATGTTCTAGAATGTGTTGTTGGGCTTTTTTCACAAAGCATTTGATGGATTTTAAAGAATATTAAATATTTTTCTTTTATATATACTCCAATGTAAAATGGGTAATGAGAGAAAGCATATCTTAATACAATGTTGAAGTTTAGTGTAATTTATAAGGATAATATTGAAAATTACTTAAATTTTATAACTAACTAGTTTAGTGCAATGTACTCGAGCAAATGAAAAAAAAATTATAATATTTAAGAAGAGACCAAAATCTCATGATAACAAAAAAGAAAAAAGACATCCTATATCATATTTTGGAAAGAGACTAATAAACTTATCACGACATCTCCCATTTATTATATCTTGTTCTATACATGATCATGTTATACACACACACACACACACACACACACACACACACACACACACACACACACACACACATATTTAGATGGGTACATTAAAATAGCTATACCGTGGGTCAAAAGCTTATTTAGACACTTTATATTTTTAATTGATTTATGATCTTTCAATTCATGAGAAATAATTGATTATGGTTTGGCAGTTATAATATATCAATTTTGTAAAATGCTAAATTCAAATAATAAGTGGGAAGTTAAAAAAATTTATACTAGTGAGGAGGTCTTGGGTTCACTTTTTTTCCTGTTGATTTTTGAAAATTTGCAGTATCCTTTTCTAAATAGGCATGAAATCATGGCTTTTTAATATTTTAAAATTTTTTATTTAAGAAAATGATAAGAAGCTATAATTTATGATAAAATTTTCTATCGTTATTTTTTGATTACAGATAAATTTAAAATTTAATATTTAAAGTTATGATTAAAGCAATCAGACTTTCGGATTTACATTGTTGGTGAAAAAAAATTCCAGATCGAAATCTTTATTGATTTCATTGAACTACACTTTCTCTAATTTTTATTTTTGGATTCAATCTCATCATTATTCATAAAAATTAATAAAAATTTTAAAATTTATTGATTATGTCTACAAATAAAATAAATTCACCCAAAGAAGCTTGAAAATACTTTAGTCAAATGAGATGAAAAAAATTTCTACTACATTCATATTAAATATATACTTGAAAAAATTTCTAGCTTTCATGTGTATGGTATTAAAAAAAGAAGAATTAAAAACATTTATAATAAATAATTAATATAATATCTTATAATTATTAAAATTCTTCCTTCAAATAGCAATAGAGTAAGTCAGTAAGATATTAATCTGAATATTATAAATTCCTTCACTCACCAAAAGATAATTGATGTGTGGAATAGATTTTAGAAAGTACAAAGATTTAATATTTTTAATTTTGATAATTTCCGAAAAAATAGAGGTATGAGAAGATTTCCATTTGATTTAACCATAATTTACAAAATAATCAAGTTGTTATGATACTCCTAAAAATTGTTAACTACCCGAAAAAAAAGGGAACTCCAAATTAAAAATATATAACAATTTATAACTATAAAATCTTAAATAAAGTCTTTCATGAAATATAAAGATTTTATATTTCTAAATTGTATAAATCCTAAAAAGTAGACGTATCGGCCAATTCCCGACCAATTTTTAAAAAAATGAAACCGTCAAATCTCAAATAAAGTGTTTTAGGAACCCCAGTGTATTTAGCCTTGTTGATGAAAGCCACACACTTGTGGTTCGTAAGTACCTTGTATCCCGACTGACATTGAAATTAGAAATCACTAAATGTTTGTGGTAGCGTTACACCTTATATCACACGATGAATCAAATGAGTAGGATATATGTGTAAGAGAAGCTAATATGTCAACAATACAATTAGCACGAGATCATACAAAACAATAAGGTAAACAAAAATATTTTTGAAACAAACCTTTTTATCACGGAGAATCATTCCATTGAGGCACCATCATGAGCAATCTCATGTCCATATATCACAAAGTTACCTTAGTCGAATGAATGCAACAAAAGCAAAGTTTTATAGAGAACTTTGGGCCCGTTTGGTTTGATCCCATTATACCCTGCATGCAGTGTAGTGCAATACGATGCAATGATAATGTAATACAATATTAATTCCAGGGCTAGTGTTTGGTTTGATTTTTAATTAAGGTGCAATGAGTTATTTTTTTTAATAATTATTTGAAATTAATATATCACTTAAAGTCTATTTTACCTTTAATATAATATTTGTAGAAAAAATAGTTAAGAGTTATTGCGTTGTCCTATAATAACCATTATGCTATCTCACCGATAATCACCGATGTCAGTGGTTGTGGTAGTAGAGGCAACAGTGACAATGATGCGACGATGATGATGGCAAGTGGTGACAGCTACAATGGTGGAGGAGAAGGTAGTAGTAGTGATAGTGGCGAAGGTGGTGGGGGGTGGCGACGACGGTGGCGGGGGTTGGCATCGACAGCGGTGGAGGAGGAAGAGGTAGTGGTGGCGATGATGGCAACGATAGAGGTGGCGGCGATGGCAGTGGAAGAGGAGGTAGTGGCGACAGCAGGGGTGGCAACGATGGCAATGAAGGAGAAGGAGGTAGTGATGGCGGCTACAACGGTGGGGTGATGGCAATGAAGGAGGGGGAGGAGGTAGAAGTGGTGGCGGTGACAACAGTGGAGCGGTATCGACAGTGGAGGAGGAGGAGGTAGTGGCAGCGGCCACAATGGTGGAGGTGACGGCAGTGGTGGAGGAGGAGGAGGTGGCGGTGGTGGAGGAGGGGTAGTGGCATTGTGGCATGGCGTGGCAAATGAAACAAAGACAAATGAAACTAAAGGGTCAATTAGACTTTTTCAACAATGCAATGGGATGGTAATAAGTATTCATAGAGGGAGAGGTATGAATGAGTATTACCAATTTTTTGGTAGTCAACATTACCATGGTAAACCCTATTACCATGCTAAAAAGCAATCAAACACTTTTATCTTGGTAATGCAATCATGATTACCATTACATGCATGTAATACGGTTGAACCAAACAGGCTCTTTGAGTTGGTTACCAACCCCATGATAGAGGACACGGGGGAGGTTAATGGCATTAAGTCTTAGAACATGGGAGGTGAAGAGTGGGATGAGAGGAATCTGCTCAAAAAGCATTTTATAAAATATAAATAATTTTTAATTTCTAAAAAGCATTAGTAGTGGGATCAAGAGGGGATGCAACCTGATAAGATTTCAAAATATTTTGAAACTACCTTTTCATTATCTCTATTTTTAATATATTTATTTTTAAAATATTTTGTTTTATATTTTAATATTTTAAAATATTTTACAATTTGTAGTTATCTCTCGGATGTCTCTCTTTATTTTTTTTTATTATTTTATTTGTTACGATTTTTATGGCAGGAGAATGGCGTGTGAGGAAGGACTCTGAACGTAAGATATTTTATTTTATTTTTTGAAATTTTGAATTTTTTTTGTAATTTGTAACTATATTTTGATATCTCTCTTTATTTTTTGAGAATATTTTATTTTGTGTCTTTATTTTAGTTGTTACAATATTTATGACAGGAGGAGAGCGTGCTAGATGGTAGGAGGAGGGACTCTCAACATCCCTCCTTTTATACAATCAACTAGCACAGACCCCATGCCAACATGGGTAAAAATGTTGGAAGTTAACATTTATATATATTACAAATTTCCTATCCTGTAAAAGTCCTAATTGTAAATTAAATATATTGTTTATTGGATTAACATATCAAAAAAAAAAATTTATGTAAGAAATAAAATAAAGAAGGTGAAGTAACCTTGACTCTCTGATCTTAGCTGCATATAAATTACCTCGCCTTATTTCTATTTATTTTTGAAATATTGACTCGAATATAATTAGTTTTAATTTATTTTTAGGGTTACGTGATATATTTATTTTGAATCAAATATTTTGATCTCTATTATTTTATACCTTGGATTTATATCTCATTTGAATATATTTTAATTGTTGAAATTTATTTTTGATATATTCATTTTGCATAAAATATTGTGATCTCTATTTACTTTTGATACATTTATTCTTAATTTTTTTTTATATTTAGGAGAACTGCTATGAGGAGGTTACCGATAGTGCCATCACTAGTACAGAAAATGATTTTTAGACTGGAACATTTAGACCGTTATGTCAGATAAGGTTTTAAAAATATGACCGGTGGCATTTTTATAATTATGATGAAATATTAGGACCGGTTATATTTATAACCGGTCTTAAAAATACCTTTAAGACCGGTTATATTTAAAACCGGTCTTAAAAATAATTTTAAGACCGGTTATAATAAAAACCGGTCTTCAAATATATACAATTTAAAAAATAAATACATGTAATATATTTTCTAGACCGGTTCTAAATATAACCGGTCTAGAAAATATTATCTGAATTAAAGACAATTAAAAAAATAAAATCGTTATTATTTTTAAGACGACTGTACATGAAAACCGGTCTTAAATATTAAAAATTTAAGACCGGTTATTATTTAATAACCGGTCTTAAAAAGTTTCTATTTTAAAGACTGGTTATTGATTCATAACTGGTCTTAAATCTTAATTTTAAGACCCGTTGTTAATTACAACCGGTCTTAAAACTGATATGGATTTCAAAACGCGCCTAATTTTAACTCTGAAATTTGAGACTCAAGCACATCAGCGAAACCCCTGCATCTGTTCGCGACAGCTCCTCCTTTCCCCTTCTCTCCTTCGTCCTTAACTTCGCCGCCGTCAACGGAGATTTACGGTTGAATACATTGCCGTAAGGCTATCGTCGTTTGTTCCCTCCGATTGGTTTCATTCTCAACCTCATTTTTATTGTCAGGTTTGTATTTCAGTTGCTAGGCGCTCAATTAAATAAATGGTTTCGTTTTTGGGTATTTCATTGAAATCTCCATTTTCTTTGTTTGATTCTTACAGCAAGTCATCAACCCACTTTTTAGAAGCGTCCATTGCCTCCCAAGAGAGACCTTACTCGATTCGTAAAGCGACCAAAGACTGTTCAAATCCAGAGAAAGAAGAGGATTCTCAAGCAAAGGTTGAAGGTACCGTTAATTATTTTGAAGAGTTTTACATAATGCATGTATGTCTGAGGTTAATGTCCTTACGCTTCTGTGGACCTGGGTTTTTTTGGTTGCGTATGAGAAGGGTTCAATTTTGGTTCTGTTTTTTTGCATGTTCAATATAGTAAAACTCTGGATAAGGTAGTGCTGATATTGCTTGATATGAACTTTGGTGTTGCTTCTGAGTCTGCCTCCTAATGCATTTATGTTTGTTCAACTTGTTCAAACTTGCCTCCTATTTTTGCTACTGAGTCTGCCTCCTAATGCATTTATGTTCAACTTTGTTCAACTTGTGCTGACATTGTTATGGAATGTATAAGGGTAGCTTGATAGGGACCTAAGTGAATAAACTAGATTAGTCTAAATAAGAACTTAAGTGCAAACTCACATAATTGTATCAGTTTTGACCTGTGTAAGAAATCAAAAAGAGAGAAAGAGAGAAGAATAGAAAGTGAGGGAAACAGAGAATCAGGAATAGAGGAGAGTAGAGAAGAGAAAGGTTCTTTTAGAATATCACTCAATGAACAACTCAGGTCAAAACTGATACAATGGAGGGTGTGTGCATAGGCTATTTATAACATAATAGCCGATTTCTCCCAATGGCTACTAACTTCCTTGCACATTATTCACTAATAACTATCCAATTATGTGAGTTTGCACTTAAATCCTTATTTAGACTAATCTAGTTTATTCACTTAGGTCCCTATCAAGCTACGCTTATACATTCCATAACAGACATTAACTCCTATTTTTTCATGTATGTTCAACTTGTGCATTGAAATTAATTATTTGTTCAGTTTGTATAACTTGGGAATTGCTTTTGAATGATGCCTTTGTAGATAGTGCCGTGTAGCAAAATTTCCTTAAACCATTACTAGTTATCCTTAAATAGTGTTCTTAAAGTGTTTTTAGACAATGAGTCGTCCTAGTGAGGGTACTCCCGATCCAACTAATCCAAATCAAAGCGAGCTTAGCAATGCTCCTAGCCAGGAACACAGTGAACCAAGTAACCGGCCTAGATGAAGGGGTAGGAGAGCCACCCGATTGAGAGACATTCCTCTCAATCAGAATACTGGGGAAAAGATTCCGATTGAGTTTGATAGTTATTGGAAACTAATTGGGCCTAATGCCCAACGATATAAGAGTTTTGTCGGCCTCCTAGCACGCAACAAGCCTAACATCTTGATAGAGCAGTGGAGAAATGTGGATAAAGGTGTGAAGCGACATATTTGGGAAACTATCTAGCTCACTTACGACATTCCTGAGAGTGAAGTCTTGTATGACAAGACAATGACGTATTGTGATGAACGCTGGAGGAAGTTTAAGACAAGTCTAGCTAACAATTATGTGCATATCGAGGTGGAAGAAGGTCAGCCTCTTCCTAATCCGTGCGATCAGTATTCTTTTATTGACAAACAGGCTTGCAAGAATTTAGACAGCTTCGGACTACTCCAGAAGCATTGGTGAGTTGACTTATTTTACAATTGATTTACTTGTGAATTATGAATTGTCTTTATTGATTTACAATGACTTAATTTTGATTTCTTACTCGCAGGAAAAAAAGGAAAAAGTCCCAAGAGAGTGGTAGAAAGAATGATTGCCCCCATACAATGTCTTGTGGGGGGTATGCGAAGGCCGAAAAAGATTTGTTGGAGGCCAAACGGAAGATATTGGAAGAAGCAACTAAATATGATCCTTTTGTTCTTCTTTCTCCATCATCTCCGATACGTCGCGAAGAGAAGTGGTTGTTTGCTCACCAAAAGAGGAGCGGGTCTTATATGAGTGAACAATCTCATATAGTTGGTGAGAAAATTGTAAGTATTGTTGTTGACTTGTTGTTATTAATTATTTAGCAAACAAATTTCTTTGCTAACATTTGTCATCTGTGTCTTATAGAAGGAGCTTAAAAAAAAACAAGCCGAGGGATCGTTTAGGTCGGATGGGAGGAATGACATCCTGACCGTAGCTATAAGAAAACCTGAGCATCCCGGCCGTGTCAGGGGGATTGGAGGAGGGGTAGGCATAAGGGATTACTTTAGAGCACCCTCACGCCATTCCTCAAGTAGTATGGTGACTAGGGAGGAGATGGAGCGTATATTGTCCACTGTGAGGGTGGAAGCTAGGACCGAGGCAGAAGTATCATTTGATGCACAATTTGAAGAAAGGTTCAGCAAAATGAAGGAGGAATGGATGATCATGACAAGCACAAGACAAGCAAATACCAGTACTCCCCAGGCTCATTCTCTAAACCCTAAACAGAGCACTAAAGGGAGTTGCATTGGTCAGTCATCAAAGGATCCTGGAAAAGAAATTGGTGAGCATTATGACTAGTTTGTGGAGGATCCTCTGAGATGATTGGTTGCATGGGGGAGCGTGCACAACTTGGGATCAACTGTCCACCACCAAGAAATAAAGGATGATCAAGTCAGAGTGGCAGTTGAAGAAGTGATCGTTGCAGATGCACCTCTCTCTATCCCTGTTGATGACTTCAAAGTTGTGGGCGATGTCATCAATTCTTTCATCTTGTGGCCAAAGAACCTTATTTCTGATCGAGCTGAGGAATCCCCGCCACCTCCACCTCCCTCCACTCAAGATGTTTCACTGCCTCCATTGAATGTCATGCAACAAGTGATTATGATGGCATATGATACGTCCTTTGCAACAAGAAATTGGGCTACTGAGTCAGCTGTTGGCAAGTCAGGGGCGCAACGCTATCTTAAGAAGGATGATTTAATGTCCCTGGTAGCTCCTATACAATAGCTTACGATTTCGATTGTCCAGCTCTTTTTGATTTAAGTATCTTCTCAAATTGGAAGTTAATATTTTACAAATTACGCCGTTAAACTTTGATTTAATGTACTTGCTTGAATTATTATAGGTGCATGCATCGTAGGTTGGTTGACTCTGGCAAAACCGCTAAATTTGGACTCCTATGCCCAGTTCAACTCTACGATAAAGGGACCACTGCTTCTATCAGACACACATACTTATCGCATAGGCTTAGTAAAACCCCAATTGAGTGTTTCTTGGCTCCATATTTGTATGGGTAAGAAACAAATTTATATTTCATAATATACATAATATTTTATATTTGCTTAAAAGTTTTCCCTTTTTTCAGTGATCATTGGCAATTGGCTATTTTGTGCAAGAAGAGTTATTCTGTCATCCTCTTATGCTCCCTCCACCTCAGCAAGCCAACTAGTGAATTGAAGAAGAGCTTGAACGCGTAAGTTTTCTTGCATTATTAATTATCTTTCGTGTGCAAAATTTATGGAATTTGTGTAAAATAAGTAACCTTTGTGATTTTGATGATATAGGGCTATGCGGACATTCCAACACACTGCTTGTGGTAGACCTATGCGTGAGGTAAAAGACCCTACATGGATCTTGCCAAACACTACTACAAAAAAGTAAAGCTGTGGCGCTTATAATTGCATTAACTGTGGCGCTAGAGAAGTGCCACATATCTAGATGCCACTAAAAAAAGCTGTGGCGCTTGGAAGAGCCACAACATTTTAAAATTTTTTTTTTAAAAAAATACCCTCCTGTGGCGCTTGTTTGAGGAAGTGCCACAGGAGGGGGGCCTCCTGTGGCGCTTGCTCAAGCAAGCGCCACAGTAGGGGGGCCCTACTGTGGCGCTTGCTTGAGCAAGCGCCACAGGAGGTCGACCCTATTGTGGCGCTTGCTTGAGCAAGCGCCACAATAGGGTCCTTTTTTTTTTCTTTTTTCTTCTTCTTCTTCTTTTTTTTCCTGTGGCTCTTTTTTATGCTTCCTGATTGTGAAATTTTATATAAAATGAGTGGATTTCGTGTTTATCATCTCCACAAATTGTCAATCTTTCTATTTTATATTTCAACATATTATATATATATATATATATATAATTTTCATATTTAAAATTCAAGTTCCCCAACAATAATGTTCTTACATTAATACTCTCCAAAGCTAACATAAAAAATATCACAATACAAGAACTTGATATGTGAACACAGTACATCAACAACTAATTAAGTAAATTAAAAGATTACTAAAAAACGCAAGCTTGTCGGCAAAAAAATTTAAACAAAGCAAAAAGGCAAACGAAACAAGCTAGGTTTTCATTCTTTCCTATTAAATTAGGAACAAAAAGGCAAACGTTATATTACGGTTTATCTTGACTAAAAAAAAAAAATTTAAACAAAGCAAGCTAGAATGAAATAGTCTTCTTCTTACAAATCTATTAATTGACCAGCGCAGGGAGTGGGAGACCACGTTGGTGATGCTAGCTTGAGTGACGAGTGAGCGTGTGGGTATGTTTTTTAGTGTGAAGATGATAGGAAATGGAGGGAGGGGGTCGACGGATCCACTAAGAAGATGAGAAAGGGAAAGTAGTTTAATAGAGGAGAGAGTAGTTAAATAATTAAAGTGGAGTAGTAGTCAAAAAGAGAAGGAATGGGGGGCGGACACAAAACCACTACGCGGGAAATGAAATAATTGTGGTAAAAAAGAGAAGTTGAATTTTTTTTTTTTTTAAAAAAAAGTGGGCAATTGTGGCGCCTAAATAATTAGGCGCCACAATTGCCTCTCTTCAGCTGTGGCGCCTAAACATTAGGCGCCACAGCTGATCAACACATTAGCATGTGTGGCGCCTATTTAATTAGGCGCCACACATGCCCACATTTAAAAAAAAAAAAAAAAAATTTCAATGCTGCAGCTGTGGCGCTTGGTGGGTTAGGCGCCACAGCTGCTTTTATGGCCCCAAGTGTGGCGCCTGCGTAGGCAGGCGCCACACTAGGCCTCCTCAATTGTGGCACTTAATCTATTAGGCGCCACAGCTGGTACCGAAAATTAAAAAAAAAATTATAGAGGTAAAAAAAAAAAAAAAGAGAAGCTGTGGCACTTGTTTAAAGAAGTGCCACAAAATGTGCGCCACCTTTTACCCTTTTTGTAGTAGTGAAAGGTTAGTTACATATTGGTTTGTTTGAAGACGGTATTCAATAATAAGCCGTGCTTTAATTTTATACTTGTTTTAACGATATCATATTATTTTTCAGACCCGTAGGCAACCACTAGGGTTCAACTTATGTGGGTTGTATATTCTGAGGCACATGTATAATATTATTACCCTAGGCATAATAGAACTTACTGAAGAGGTAAATGTATATATATTTCAAAAATTTTGTATTACTTTTATTTTTTTAAGTGAAGTTAATGTTTTGCTTGGCTTTAGTGTTTCAGATGTTTGAACTTGCTGACCCCTTTAGAAGAAGATATTGAGCACATTTGTAATTGTTGTGCTGAATTCATTTATGAACTTTTACAACAGTGAGTTCTTGTAAAACTAAGGAATTTTTTTGTATATATTGATGAATTGACATATTGGTTGGTTGCAAATATTGTTGGTTGCATGATTTGACATGTTTGTTGGTTTTAACATGGTTTTTGTATATTTTGATGAATTGACTTGTTGGTTGCATGATATGACATGGTTGAATTCATTTATGTATATATATATGATGGTTTTAAACAAAACATTATACATGAGGATATATGACATGTTACAAGTTCCCAATTCAATGAGAAGGTTAAAGCAAAAGGAAATGGTAAGTGGAATGTTAAAGCAAAAGGACATGGTAAGTGGAAGCAAACTAAACACCATATGACACTTAATAAGTATGGCATTGGAGGTAGGAATTCAAGGATGCGTTCTGGTAACTAACCTAATCACAAACAATTAAAAAAAATAACACTTTTAAGACCGGTTATAATTATAACCGGTCTTAAAAGTTAAGACCGGTTATATTTATAACCGGTCTTAAAATTAAATTTTTAAAACCGGTTTTATGTACAACCAACTTAAAATTAAAATTTTTAAGACCGGTTTTATATAATTATAACGGGTCTTAAAATAACTTTTAAGACCCGTTATAATTATAACTGGTCTTAAAAATGTTATATAAATCGCCTTACAAAAGAGTTCTTTTAAGACCGGTGCTTATGAAAATCGGTCTTAAAATTGTTAATTTTAGACCGGTTATTAATACAACCGGTTTTAAAAGTGAGACTTTTAAGACTAGTTATCAAACCGGTCTTAAAAGTGACATACTTTTAGGACCGACTGTATCAAGACCGGATCCAGAACCGGTCTAAAAATTCAATTTTAACCGATCTAAAAAGCCCTTTTTCCACTAGTGCATATATAATGGCTACATATATTAGGAGTGATGATATTTATTTAAGATTCACTATTCATATTTTTTTATTAGACTAAATATCTAATATAAGATTTTTATTTGTTATTTGGAAAATATGAGAAGTTATTATCACTTTTAAGTGTGTGTGTGTGTATAGTTCTTGTATGATTTCTAATATAGTAAAAAAACATTAAGTACAAACAAAATATCCGGAGGTACCCTTGAAAGTATTAAGGGAATGAATGTTAGAATCCCCCTCGTTACATGATTTCTTCTTTATATAGATAGATATAAGATCTATGGATAAATTACTTAGAAGTACATTTTGTGAAATAAATCTTCATATCTGATAGAAAAGGATCCCATGATCCTGAACAAATCTTACCTAGGATCACAAATCCCAAGTTTGTCTATGAAGAGCAGATCACAATCACACACACACACACACACACACACACACACACACATACTAAGTCAACACTCATTTCCATTTCAATAATCGAAGAGTAATAATGACAGAATTCAATGGACATACAAAAAAGTATAATTATACTGATAAAAATATTCGTTTACAATCCCACGTCGTTTGTCAACAAAATATAGAAAATAAATCAGAAACTTCAACATTTACAGGATTCCCCAAAATATCTAAACATAAATTAATTATAACCACGATCATGTCCTTGCCTCGAGACACGTTCCCATCACTTCTCAGCTTCTACACCTTTGCCTTTTGACCCACTGGCACCCGCTGAGATATTTATTTAAAAATAGGGTGAGATTTCGAAGAATCCAAGTAGAAACATGGTATCGTTCATAGAAAATGCAAGAAGTAAATATGTCATGCGCCAAGGTATGCACCAGTTAATGAAAAATATAAACACATCATCGTCATGTATACATGAGTAGGGCCCCACCCTACGATCTACACTGGTTGGTCTTCCACCAACTCCTGGTGTAAGTGCACCCTGGCACTAAATGTCCCTCTCTTGGCAAACCATGTTGATTAATAAAGCGTATTTACAAACATTGGTATCCACACAAGCATATAACTATGGCATGATGTATGAAGGATAATGTTCCTACCTCAAAGCTTTATAAACCTCTTTTTAGATGTGCCTCGTAAAACGTGTCGTGTTCGGCCTTCGACTCGGTCCTAAAATATTAAATGTACAAGAAATAGGTCATAACCTATTCAAGTATAATTTTAGACTCTTCCATAGTGTTTCTTATGGTTATATTAGTCTATGGTGAAAATTTACCAAAATGGCCCTGGGACCGCAGCCTAGCCTGATGGCATGTTTTCCCAAAATTTTGACTAGGGCTATTGTGAGGTATTTTCACCCAATAAATCTATTTCCGGGCTCGAAATTACCAAATTCATAGTAAAATTACAAAAATACCCTTGATAGCCCCGATTTAGGGATTTTAGGGGCGTTTTCGTAATTATGCTTGTTCAGCCTTTTTCAAAAAAGTGACAAACTGTAACCCCACCTATTTTTGCCCACTGAATTCAATGGAACCATTTATTTCATGAAAATCCAGCCCCTACCACCTGAAACAGTACTGGCCGAAAGTTTCAAGAAAAATGGAAAAAAAAAATTGAGATGTGTTTTAGTTTCCAAAACTTGTATTTTTCCACTTCTAATCCTTCATCAACTTATTTAAACACATCTTAACCATAATTTAAAGAAATTTGGGCAGCATAACCCCTTAGGGTTATGGATTTTTCAATTTTTCAACTCAACCAAAAATCACCAAACTAACAACAAACTTCAAAACTAACTTCATACAAATATAGATTTGAGTTTGGTGTAGTTACCTCTTAGGCTTCTTGATTCCTATCTCCCTATGCGTCCTTTCTCTCTTCTCCTTGAGCTAGTAATGTGTCTTCAAACACATGAATTCCATTGAAGAAGGAGAGTTTAGAGATAGTTTCATGTAAGATCACAAGGAAAATGCTTAAGAGACAACACATACCTTGAACTTCTTCATCCTTCTCTATAAAAACCTCCAAGTCCTTCAAGTTCTCCAAGGCACTTTCTCTCTCTCTTTCTCTTTGTGTTTAGGCGTGAAATGTATGAAGGGAAGGGAAGAGAAATACTTCATAAACTTCCTCCCTTAATTCTACACCCTTAATCTCATCAAAGGGTGTCATGGTGACATTTGTTACCACCATACTTCCACCTATACCTTCATCACTTTATGCCTTACTTGCCCCATTAGGTTTCACTTGGAATTGGACTAATTCTTCCCTTGTTTTGCTCACAAAAAACCGTCCCCCTCTCCCTTCACTTACCACTCCCTTACTATCACCCATCATGATCACCATGTCCATACCTTCATGTAATGCACACCTTACCATTGTCATCATTACTCTCTTCATGTAGCATTTTGGACATGTGCTCATGAAATTAAATTTTTCCCCTTATTTTCATGTGTTGGACGAAATTAGGGAGGAGAAGGGAAGGAAAAATGTGTTTCACTAATTCCATAATTCCCCTAATTGATTTATGCCCAAGTCCCTCTAATTTTTACAATTCTTGATTTATTTCATTAAGAATACTCCAATTATACATTTTCTTTTATTTTCCTTGATTAATTGAAATTAACTCTAATTAATTGGAAAATAATTAATCTTGGGCTAAATTGGCAAAATTATGATTTTGCTATCACCTTTGTAATTTAATTCCTTTCTTGAATTAATTTGCCCATTTCCTCATGAACATGAATATTTCAAAATTTATAAGATCTAAATTTGATGAATATTCACCATTTTATTGAATTTCTCAATTAATTACAATATATTTTTGGTGAATATAAAATTTGGGGTGTCACACACACACACACATTTCCAAAGAGAGTACTAGTATTATAAAAGACCTAAAGTTACAATAAATCCATAGAACATAAAAGAAAAAAAGCCCAATTAACATAAACCATAACCCTAAACTATCTTTACTTTAAACTACCAAGGAAAAAACAACATAGCCATCACAAACCAAACCCAAAGAACAAATAGAAATTAGACGCGCTGCCACCGTTGGAGTGAATAGAGAAGCTTTAGACAACACAACAAATTCAGTAAACATACTAGAAACAAGGGATATGGGTTCAAAGAACCACCCTAGTCCCGTCCCATTTAGTAACACAACTTCTATCCTTAGAGCAGTTTTGAGAGTACCATATGACCACCACCACGAGGTGAAGAGCACCAAAGTCGGCAACAACAACACATAAAACTTCTGCAACAATAAAACACACCACCAAACTTGCCTCAAAGATACACCACCAGATCTATGCTAAGGCACCAGAAACCACCGCGAGATTAGAAAGATCTGAAATATTAAAGCTAGAGGACTCACCATATCGCAGTTGGCAATAATGAGCCTTGACCCGTGAGATTCAAGATCGCTCCTGCAATCTCCTGACCATAGCCATGAAGCCCTCAAACACTCAGGCCCAAAGGGCTTCATTGATTCTATTGGCGCTGTCGCGTAGATCCATCCCTACCACAACTCACACACCCAAAAGTCAACCCTAACCCCTAACAAGGCATACTCTCGGTCATGGCACAAGGCTGGTGAGAGCGGTGCTGGAGACGTAGTCGACAAAGCTTCCGAAACCCTACCACCACTAGAGAGGGAAAGCACTCTCAAAGAGAAAGAGAGGAACAGGACGAAGCCTGACTTTTTCAAGGTTCAGGTTGCCCCAATTCAATAAGAATATATATAAGGAGAAAAGAAAATTTCTAAATAAAAAGGAGTTAGGATTATATAGATTGCAGACAGATAATATATTAACTTAACGTTATTGACGAGAGAAAAGAATAAGTAAAGAAGGAAGAAGCCGTTGAAAAAAATTTAGGGCCGACCATTGAGAGCACAATCACGGATCAAAGAGATTCTGCCATCAGTGATGCGGACAATGGATGATGTCTTCTCCCCTTCGAATCTGCAAGCTTTACATCGTCTTCTCCTTCTCCTGCTTCGAGCTACGATTTCTACTGCCTCTTCCCTTCGATCTGCAAGGCGAGCTCTTCTCCTCCCTTTTCCCTTTGATCTGCAACTTTTGTGGTTTCAATTTTAGATCTTAGGGTATGATCGATGATTTGATTCTTTTATTTGGCAGATTTCTTTGGTGGTTGTTAAGATCTTCAACAACTATGAAGAGTAAAGACGGTAGGAGGGGAAGCAAGGGCAGCGATGTTTGAGTTTTTGTTGTTGTTTCTATTTGATCTTGACATGATCTAAGTATATCTGTTGGTATCGGATGATATTGCTTAATCTGAAAAAATCTGCACACATATCGTTGGGTAGAATTGTCTTTCCAAACAGATAAGAAACCGAGACTGCTCACAAGAACAAACTACACTTCCATGTACCCGATCGATCACCCTACCAAGCCAAACAAAAGCCTAATAAAGAACAAAACACCTACAAATACAAATGAGAAACAAAATAGATTATAAAACCCACATCCATATCTTCCAATACCGTCTCAATAGACGAAGCATTCTCAATTATGTATGGGCATGTCATCTTCCATAGCCTCCATAGCTTGGGATTAACGGTATGCATGGCATCAAAAGAAGAATTCAGGGTTGCTGAGGGAATGGAAGTAGGAAAAATAGGAGCAGAAGTAGAAGAGAAAGTAGATCGATGGATAAAGATTTTAGCATATATTTATATGCCTAAGTGCACCCATGGGAGGGGCCACCTTAACACCCACTACTACATCGGCTAGTGGAGGATTGACCCCACTTTAGGTTATTTAGAGTGTTAGAGGTATTAGTGGGATGCGACCATGGAATTATTTTGAAATTTGATAGGTTAATTTAATTGAAATTTAAAGTGATATAAATAATTAAATGTTTTTATAAAATAGTTAAAGGGAGTTGGGGTGTCATGCTAGTTTATTTAGAGCATTAGAGGGATTAGTAGGATTTGAAATAATCTAAATGATTAAAGATTTAATAAAATAGTTAGGATATCGCTTGATATATTTTTTAAGATATATATATTTTGTGGGGGTGGTGGTAACTAACTTTTCTAAGCTATATAGTTTTCTTAATTTCCCATTCCGATTATTTTTCAAATATTATAATAGTATAATTCAAATAGTATGGGGGTGGTAACTAACTTGGGACTATTTTTAAGTTAGAGGGATTAGTGGGACTGAAAATATCTAAATAATCTATATCTATGTAATAGATAATATATCTATGATAATATATAATATATAGAGGTGTAAGAGCTTATGTGTGGTAAGCAGGGCTGCTCAAACCACTGCTTTTATATAGTAAGAGATAAATTTAATGTTTTTAATTATTTTTATTTGCACATAAGAATATAGTTAAAAATGATTTATATTTGGTATGTAACCGAAAGGAGTATTTTATGGCAGTTAAATATCTACATCTATAAAATTATCATGGCGGAGAGCCATGGCTGAGCTTAGTTTTAGTGCCATCTGCCCATCTCAATGCATTCTAAGCAGCGTCCAATTTGTCTTTTCCTGCATCTAATGTCAATATATTTTTTATGGGTTAGATTCTCAACATTCTCACACTTATACATGTTCAGGTCAACAAAAAAAAAAAACATTGGGCTAAAAAAATTTCAAATATCCACAGCTCCTTAAAAAATTCTTCTAGGTTAAAAATAACCCTTAATCCCAAATAAACAGAGAGAAACATATTTTATAATGAAATAATGAAAATTTTTTAAATAAATTATCTGCAAAAATTTAAAAATTGAATTCCTTGTTAAGTAAAATGATAGTAAGGATATAATCAAGTGTAGAATCAATATTCCAAATTCTTATTAATTATTTTTGTCTTTATTATTTTATGCAAGCATATATTATATAAATATCTATTTAAAAAACCACCAACAAATTAATAATACTATTGACTTAACTATAGGAGCAAAGTAGTGGCAAAATATTGTACAGATTACAAAACATGCATTAAAATTGGCCTGAAGTAGGAGTGATGATGTCGTTTCATTTGATAGCGCAGTTCGTTTTATTGTGGCCACAAAACCCATATGCCCGATTATTCAATCTGGTTTTAGGTTTGTTCCAATATTCACAACGCCTAACCATACAATAAAGGATCTTGGGTGGGTAGTGTCCCTGCCCCTAAAAAATGAGGGGCTTTTCAAGTGTTTTTTCATATTTTTTTATGATTAGATTATATAGTAAATGAGTAATATTTTGATATCTCATGAATAAAAAATGGAATTATTTTCAATTTTTTATGATTTTTAAAAAATTCAATGCTCAAAGTAAAACAAATAAAAATTATTACACCATTTTTCAGATGAATCTTTAAAAAATTATAAAAAATTGAAAACAGCTCCATTTTCCCCATAAGATATCAAAGTGGTGCTCATTTAATATAGAATCTAATGATAAGAAGAAGAAAAAAAACACTTAGAAAGCCCATTAATTTTTAGGGCCAGCACCCACCCCTACTCTACAATAAACTGCTTATTTATGAGTCTGATTTCTCTCATTGTCCCTTTTCTCATCATCTCTCATAATCTTTAAATCATGTTCGTCCAATCAATCTAAAAAGTAAAAAATGAGTTATGTCATCAAGTTATTACTCTTTCTACTTTTCTCTCATCTTTTCAATCAACGGTCCAGATGGACTCCTCTTCCCAATCAACGATTCAGATAGGCTCATGAGGGATGATGAGAAAATGAGATGATGAGAGGATCTGCTTCCCTTATTTAGGCTTGTATTCTAAGTAATAACCCCATTTGGGAGAAAATTAATTATTTATTGTCTTGATAATGGATTAAAAACAACTCTCATACATATAAAATAAAATATTTATAATGTATAAATATGTGGACAAATTATAAATTCTTAAAGAAAAATAATTTGATTAAAATTTTATAATTACGAAGACATTTTTGTAATATTTTTAATATGTTAATTAAAACAATTAAATGATCATATTTTCACAAAATACTTAGTGCATAAGAATTATAGAGTATCTTATTAAAATAAATAAAACAGTAATGTTTTGAGAAAAATAATAAACACAACTTCAAATAAAATGGAATATATATATATATATATATATATAAAATATGAAAATTTTAACAAATTGTATATTTATAAGTCGGTGTGACTTAATTTTTAGACTCCATACAACATACCAAATCCACACTAGTTGTTATAATAATTTCTTGATATATATCATGATAATGGATAGGATTGCATGGATGGCCGTAGATACTTTTGTTTGCTTTGTTGATTCGTTGCTTTTAATTTATCCAATATGTATTTAAAATCACGTTTTGAGAAAGTAAAAAACGTGGTTTTGTCAGAAGTAACAAGAGTATTGGTTTTGTCAAAATAATCATCCCAATATACTTCTAATTAAACATATAAAGAGTCATTAGGACGAAGTTAAGAAAAAAATAATTAACCAAAAGAAGGAAAGGGGAAATATGTTCTCCAACAAGTTAAATGCTACTAAAAAATATAAAAATATTAAAAACAATAACTTTAAGTATTGAAAATAGTTTTGATTTTAATATATTTTAATTGATTAAGGTGCATCGAAGACCCTAAAGTATTTTATAATGCATATGGCATTTCAATGTATTTTTTCAAGTACGTCTGTAACATTCTTGAATTTTTAGGACTCATAGTTAGTTGTAGCTTGAGTTTTATTTAGTCAAAAAGAGTATAAAATAAATTAATAAGTAAAGAGAAGCATCAAGTTTCCAAAAAAAAAAATGTATCCTAAAAATAATATAGAAATGAAATATCCTATTAAAAATAATTATTTTAAAGACATGGGTATGTATGTAAACTTACCTTATCATAAAAATAATTAATATAAAAGAAAAATGTTGTTTGAATATTATCACTATTATTTATTTATTTTTTTTTTCAAAAAAACAAATATTGGAGCCAACCCTAACCCTAATATCTTTTATATTCTTTAAATACCCTATCTCACCGTAGACATTCTTAGGCGCCGCGGCTTTCAAGCATTCCTCAAGTTCTCTTTTCTTCATCTCACTCTTGTTGTTCATCCTCCTATATGTCTCAATGTCTTTTCACCTAATCACATTCTTGTTTTCTATTATTTCATTATCTGCACTTGTAAACTGTTTCTTTTATTTTTCTCTCACTATCGCCAAGCTATCATAGGTAGGTTACTATAGATATGAAATTGAATGATGCTTCTTGGCCCACGCAGTACCCTATTTTACTGTGCCTCTCAAGCTTTTTCCTCCTATGCGACTTCTTTGACTTGACATTCTCTTCTTCATCAATTTTCTCATGGAGTTTGTGCACAGGTTTACATGCATATAAAAAAAAAATTTGCTCCTCTAGGATTCTGTGTGTGTAGGGAGATTTAAAATTCATTTTTTGATTATTCCTTCTCCTACATTCCCAACAACGAATTTGTTTAGATTTTAAATATATATATATACACACATATATATAAAGCCATTCAATGCTTTTATCATTTCTGATTCCTCTCTCCTTCACATTGCAAACTGTGTCTTGTTCTTATAACTTTCACACGCACATTAAAAAAAAAAAACTATTTTTGTCTATTACTATGTGCTAAATCAAATCCGCATATATTGAAATTCACTTTCCCTCTTTCATTTTTAATTGTCCCTTCTCTCTCTTATGTTTAACTTTTCTTTTCCACCATATATCCATACATCACGTGTCAATTCATTTTTGTTTTTTTGGGTATGTGAATAACTCATTTTCAAGATCCCACCCTTATTTCCACCGTCCTGTGCTTTGTGTGGATATATAAACATATATATGTATTCTATTTCTATTATAACACACGCATATGACTATTAAATTTAAATCTTTAGCTTTTGTTAAATAATTTTATAATTCTAAATAATACTACACCAGGATAAAAACAGTTTAATTCCTGGAAGCTAATGTGTATATTAAATACTAGCTTTATATGGTAGTTTTAAGTATTTGGAGTATCTTTAAAACAACTCAAAAGTAGTTTGGAGAAATATCACTACTACAAAAAGATTGAAAGGTGGCGCATATTTTGTGGCACTTCTTTAAAGAAGTGCCACAGCTGCCCATTTTTTTTTTTTTAATTTTTTTTTTTAATTTTTGGGACCAGCTGTGGCGCCTGGTCCACCAGGCGCCACAGCTGGTGGGGACAATTGTGGCGCCTAGCAAGGCAGGCGCCACAATTGGCCAGCTGTGGCGCTTGGTCCACAGCTGGTCACACCCAAAGGTGGCGCCTGCCTTGCCAGGCGCCACAATTGGCCAGCTGTGGCGCTTGGTGGACCAGGCGCCACAGCTGGTCACACCCAAAGGTGGCACCTGCCTTGCCAGGCGCCACAATTGGGTCCTAAAAAAAAAAAAATTAAATAGAAAAAAAAAGGGGCAGCTGTGGCACTTCTTTAAAGAAGTGCCACAATTGGCTGAATAATGAATTTTTTCAACTCTCCCGCCAATCAAATTTCCCTCCTTTAACTTTACTTTTTATCTTTTCCCTCCCTTTTTCCTTTTTATTCCCTCTTCCTTAGCTCATGTTGACGCCTCTCCCCCGTAAAAGATATCACTTTCTCTTGCACAACAAAAACACACACTCGTCTTCTTCATTAAATTCTCTTGTCCCTTTTTCCATTTTGTTTCGTCTGTCCCCACTTTTGTTCCTAGTTGTTCCCTTTTCTTCATACTCTCTGTCTCTCTTCCTCTTTTGAACCCCACTACAGTTGATCCCTACTCCACTCCACAGCTCACATTTGCTCATCCTCGTCACTCAAGCTAGCGTCACCAACGTAAGAAGAAGATTGTTTCATTCTAGCTTGCTTTGTTTAAATTTTTTTAGTAATCTTTTAATTTATTTAATCAGTTGTTGATGTACTGTGTTCACATATCAAGTTCTTGTATTGTGATATTTTTTATGTTAGTTTTGGAGAGTATTAATGTAAGAACATTATTGTTGAGGAAATGACAATAAATATATTGTTGTGTAAGAAAATTATTGTTGGGGAACTTGAATTTTAAATGTGAAAATTATATATATATATATATATAATAGGTTGAAATATAAAATAGAAAGATTGAAAATTTGAGAGATGATAAACATGAAAGTAACTCATTATAAAATAAAGCTTCACAATCAGGAAGCAAAAAAAAGGGCCACAGGAAAGAAAAGAAAAAGAAAACGCAAAAAAAAAAAAAAAAAAAGGCCTTCTGTGGCGCCTGGTCAGCCAGCCTCCACAGGAGGGATGCCTCCTGTGGCGCCTGGCTGACCAGGCGCCACAGGAAGGTAGCCTCCTGTGGCGCCTGGTTGGTCAGGCGCCACAGGAGGCTATTTAAAAAAAAAAAAAATTTAAATAGCTGTGGCGCTTCCAAGCGCCACAGCTTTTTTTAGTAGCGTTAAGATAGGTGGCATTTCGCAAGCGCCACAGCTAATGCAATTATAAGCGCCACAGATTTGGTTTTTTGTAGTAGTGTATATTAATAGATGTTCATGTTTGTAATCTTGTAGACTCTCATTGAGGGCTTTGGAGTAGCTCTTTGTGTGATTACCTTTGAGCTAGCAAGTAATAGGTAACTCTGAATATTCTTCCATATACTTGTGAATAGTGTATGATTTTTTTTTTTTTTTGATAAAGATAGAATCAAAACAACAACCCCAAGGGTTCTACCCTAATCATTACAAAAATTATGATTAACAACATCTTCTATAAGCAAATATTTAGCTTCAATAGGCTCTGTGTGAACTATAAGGAAATCAACCGCCATATTCCATGCTCTCCTAGCGAAGCAATCTGCCACCCTATTCGCCTCCCGACAACAATGTAGCATCTCCACTACCCACTCACGTTCCAACATCGATTGAATTTCCAAAATTAACGTAGCATCAGGATGTTCATCAGAGACCGCTCCTTGTATAAGCTCCAATACTTCGGTGCAATTACTTTCAACAATAACATTTCTAAATCCTCCTTCCCAAGCCAGCTTTATACCCCACAGGATTCCCCAAGCTTCTGCTGTGATCACAGACCCACTTCCAATTTGAAACATAAAACCCTGAACAAATCGGCCCTGATCATCCCGTATCACTCCACCACATGTACAGCTTCCCGATGCTTCATTCCTGGACCCATCTGTATTAACCTTAACCATCCCAGCGGGTGGAGGGCGCCAAACCATAGTTGATATGATACAGGCCTTCGGTTGTATGGAACTAGAGAAACCCCAAGACAACACTGAACTAGTACGAACTAGTAAATGCTGTTTACACCATTGATTATTGTTGAAAATACGGTCATTTCTCGCCAACCATATGTGTCGACATAAAACAGTAAACCAAATGCGAAACTCGTATCCATACACTTTATCCCGACGACTTAAGCACTATGTTAACCAAATGTTTCTATCGGTTGAGTCAAAAAATTGATGATACCATTGACTAGGTAGCAACTCACTCCATAGTTCTTTAACCACATCACAATCTCTAATAGCATGTAGAATTGATTCGGTCTCATCTTCACAAAAGGGGCACATCTCATTTGTGTGGATTCTCCATTTAGTCCTTTCCAAATTTGTCATTAAATGGCCGTGGGCGCATAACCACATGAACATTCTGTATCGTTGAGGAACTTTTAGCTTCCATATGAGCCTCCACCGGAACCAATTTTGATTATCTCCGTGACCCGCTAATCTGTTGTACGCCTCTTTTAAAGCAAATTTACCATCAGCTGCCCAACGCCAACTCGGAATATCCCTACAAGCATTGCGGTTAATATTCACTTTTTGGATTGCTAACACAACCTGATTTGGTAATAAATGGCCAAACTTATTAAGATCCTATTGACCTGATGGAGTAATACAATCTGCTACCTTCCAATCTAGGATATCATTTGGTAATGGGTGAGTCATCAAGCTCTCCAATCTATCCAGATGGGGAACCCATATATCATGCTAAAAGGACACCAAAGCTCCATCTGTAATCCTCCAGAGAATACTCTCACTTACACTTTCCCAATTTTGTCTAATTCCCTTCCATATGCTCGATTCATTTCGTCTTTTTTCCACTTTCGGCACCACATCACTACCTATCTTGTACTTTTCTCGAAGTAAACGAACCCACAATGCATCTCGTTTATGAATCAAGTTCCATCCCAGTTTATTCATGTAAGCCTGGTTATGAATCCTTGCCTTCCTTAATCCCAATCCGCCATCATTTTTTGAGGAACAAACCAAACCCCAAGCCACCATATAAGGTTTACGATTTATGGATGTACTTCCCCAAAGAAAATTCCTGCATTTCCTGTCTATCTCATCACAGGTACCTAGAGGAAGAGGCACAGACTGTATGGTATAGGATGGCATGGCTGACACCACGGACGATACAAGGGTGTGCCTTGCCGCCACAGATAACATGTTAGGTTTCCAGCTTGCTAATCTAGCATCAATCTTGTCAAGAATAAACCTGTATGAAGACTTGGTGCTTCGTTCACATAAGACTGGCATTCCTAAATATTTTCCCAAATTGGAAGATTGGGAAAATTTTAAGAACTCACTAATCTCTTGGCTTCTCGTGCGTCCCACATTCTTTGAGAAATAAATCCATGATTTTACCGCGTTTATTTTCTGGCCGGATATCTCACAAAAATCATCCAGTACAGCTTTCACCACTCCAGCTTGATCCATATCTGCTTCTGTAAACAAAATAAGATCATCAGCGAAAAAGACATGTGAGATAGCTGTACCTTGTCTCGACAACCTAAATGGTTTCCAATCTCCGTCTTCTACAGTAGTCTGAATTAAGTGACCCAATCTCTCTATCATAATGACAAAGAGATATGGTGAGATAGGATCGCCCTGACGAACTCCTCTAGAAGGGTGGAAAGCATTTGCAGTACACCCATTCCAAAGTAGTTCCATTTGTGGTGTAGATACACAAGCCTTGATCACATCACAAAGATACTTAGGAATTTTAAGCTCATTCAACCATTCAAATAGAAAACTCCATCTGACTCGATCATATGCTTTCTCCAAGTCAATCTTTATTGCCATAAATCCCTTCTTCTTCTTTATGTTCCGCATAGAGTGGATTATTTCTTGCACTAGAATAACATTATCAGTACTTTGGCGCCCCTTCACAAAACTACATTGGTTCGGGGCCACAACCAATGGCATAATAGATTTAAGCCTGAAAGAAATAATCTTTGTAACAATCTTATACACTACATTACAGAGACTTATTGGGCGAAAATCTCGGAAAGATTGAGGGTGATCAATTTTTGGAATAAGCACAATTAAAGTACCATTAATATGCTGGACCGATTGAGGATAAGAGAATACCCGTTTAACCAAAGATATCATCGAAAGACCAACCGTATCCCATTGGCTTTGATAAAAAAGAGGATTGAATCCGTCCGGTCCCGGAGCTTTGAGTGATCCCATATCGAATAAAGCTCGTTTAATCTCCATGTCATCAACCTGTCTTCCCAAATTGCATCTGTTCGTTGCATCAATCTCAGGGTAGGTGCACCCAAATACCAAATTCCCTTGGTGCATGATAGTATCCGTATATAATTCTTCAAAATATTTACTGCCAATATCCCATATTTCCTTTTCATCATACAACCATTCCCCTGAATCTCGTTTAATAGCTAAAATCCGATTCCGTCTTCTTCGAGCATTTGCCTTTGAGTGAAAATACCTGGTATTACGGTCACCCTGGACATACCAAGTAGCGCGAGAGTATTGTAGCCACATAATTTCCTCCTGAGACAGGATTTTTTCAAGATCCTTCCACAAATCACGTTGCAAATTCTCCAAAGCCACCGATGGTCCAGTTATAGTAATTTTGTTGTTAATTCCATCAAGACGTCTGTAGATTTTATTTTTCATATACTTCAAATTCCCGAACACCCTTTTGTTCCAATTTCTCAGTTGCTCAATAAAAACCTCTAAAGATCCACACCAATCTTCCTCCACATTCCATTGATCCTTAACAAAACCTGAGAAATTATCATGCATAACCCAGGGAGCGAAGAATCGAAAAGGCCTCTGTTTGTTCTCAACATGTGACAACTTATCAGTATTGACCAAAATAAGACAATGATCTGATTTGTATTTGGGTAAATGAATCACCGATGCACTAGGAAACTGTACATGCCAACCGGCATCCACCAAAGCTCTATCAATCCTGCTCTGACTAGACGAATTCCCCCAAGTAAACTTAGGGCCACTGAACCTGATATCAATCAAATCAGTATCAACGATCCATTCCTTAAAAAATTTGTCTACTCCATTTCTTTCCCTACCTTTCAAACTCCATCTATCCTCAGGACATGAAATAGCATTGAAATCACCAACCATCAACCAACCCCCCCGAACAAGCTGACGAATGTCTCTTAATGAAGACCACAGCAATCGTCTCGAGTTTATATTAGGATGTCCATAAACCACAGTGATGGACCATTCATTATCATTTCCTGCATTAAAAATTCCGTGCACAAATTGTTCACCAGCAGAGATTACTGAAAAATTACAACCAGAGTCCCAAAAAAGCCAAATACCACCACTGAAACCTCTTGCTTCAACAACGTACATATTAGGCCATCCAAGCTTCCGAGCCAATAATGAAGCCTTTGTGCCAATCTGTCTAGGCTCCAACAGCGTAAAGAAATTTACTCCTTGTTTCTCTACAATGTCACAGATTAAACGTCGAGATGAGGCACCACCGGCACCCCTAGTATTCCATGTCATAACTATCATAAAGATAAATAATAAGGATTAAAGATTCCCAAACATGGGCAAACTACTGGGACATAGTCCCATGTTCATCTTCACCTGACTCATTCATAACGACATTACCTACCTCTCCCAGAGGACTTATAAGTGTTAAAAATTTAACCTCCCGACGCGCACCTGGATCGATAGGGTCAGAAGCACTGTTATGAATAGATTTTGGGAGTTGTGTTTTCTCGCCTGTAGATTTTGAAGACGTACACAAACTCTCCTTTATTGGCTAAAATTTCGAGGATCCCGCCACAACGTTTCCTCCTTTATGGATTCCCTGTGACAAATCCCCCACATTCTGCACTTGACCACATTCTTTGTTCGAACTAGAATTGCCCTGGTCAACCATTTTATTTTTAACTTGTTGATAATGATCCATTGGGCTCACCAAATCAATCTTACGACCCACCACACTTGCTGCATTCCCAGATTTAATCTCTACTTGCTTCTTCTTACTAATTAAATGCCTACGTGATTTAATTGTATTGGTCATTGAAGATTCCTGCTTTGTAGTATCAAGAGCCGAATTATTAGGCACCATCAAAGGGATTTCATTCCCCTTTTTTTCCCTATTCTCGTCTGACAATATCGCAAATCTTGATCCTCCAACATTATATTGACCACGCAAATGTCGCCCCCCTTCTCGACTATTATTCAATTCTCCTCCAGCACCTCGTTGCACCCAACGCCTCCTTGGTGCTACCATCCATTCACCATATGTTGTTTTTACTGGGTTATGATTAGTTTGTGTCGGATCCACTGTTTGTTCTTCACACTCATTATCTGACATTTGAACACCTGAAGCCCCAGACTCTTTCTTGTGTGAACAGTGTTCTGACCCATGCCCATATCTCCCACATGAGAAACATATCAAATGTAGACCCTCGTAGACTATTTGTTTTTCCTTGCCATTAATCATTAATGATGGAAGCAAAGGAGAATTCAGATCTATCTCAACATATATTCGAGCGAAACGACCCTTGGTTTGTTTCAATGTATTATTATCCACCTTAAGAACTTTTCCGACCTGACTACCGACCACATATAAGATACCCTTATCATAAAAGTCAACAGGGAATTTAGGAATACGTACCCATGCAGCGATCTTCGGCACTTCTCCAGCATCAGGATCAAACTCCGGTTTCCATGGTTGCACAGCTAAGTAATGTTCCATAAATAACCATGGTCCACCAGTCAAAGCAAACGCATAATCCTCTTCGTTAGTTAGCCGAACCAAGAAATATCCAGAGCTGATTTCTATCGTAGTTACCTCGCCTCTCCGACCCCATAGTTGCTGCAACTTTCTACCAAGTTGTTCCTCACGAACCATGCGCCCTAAGAGCCTTACAATCAGGGAAGTACTCCATTTCTTTGCTAATTTTTGACGAAATTATGGTGAAACAATGATATTTGGACCCCTCGGAGTAGACTCAACTTCAATTCTAGATTTCCATCCATCTCCACTCCACCAATCGTCCTCCTCGTCAGACAAATCTTCCTGCATTGGCATATCTACACATGCTTCCTTGTATGATTTCTTCTGTTGTGTAGAAGCCTCTTTCCCATCCTCTTCATTGGTCATCCAATCTTCCACCCTCGGTACCAGCGATTGGTGTCCAGAGAACTTATCCCTCTCTTCTCTAACTTTCTTACGACTCTGTAGCATAGCATCCTGTTCCTCCGAAGTCGGCGCCGGAGGCACTCTCTCACGGCTTCTATCCCGTTCCCTCACCATCATCTTATCCATCAGTTTATCAGCAAAAGAAACCAGTATACAGAATAAACCAGGACAGAAAGCCGATCAAAACAGAAAAACCAAAGCACAACCTTCCAACACCTTCGAATTTGCAAAGAACAGCAGTGAATAAAAAAAAATGACAGGCACCACGTTGAAACTGGACCAGATCACCCGTTGGATAGGATGGATGAATCACCACCTAGATCCATCGAAGCAAGCGGTCTCAGCTTCTCTGTCACACTCCTTCAGAATCAGAAGAAAAACCAGAATCCACCGTCGAAATAAGATCTCCTAAACGATGGGAAACATGCGTCGGTCAAAGCCACACTCTGATCCTTTAATATCAGATACAAAGGCAGCGTTCCGAAGCTACACCGTAACACCGTCAGAACCAGAGAAAAAAACAGAGCACACCTTCTAACCGAAGATCGTCGACGATGGGAGTGAAGCACCACCAGTCCTCAGATCCGTCTCCACCGTCGTACTGACCGTTGAAGACCGAACTGACCACCACCAGAGATCAGCTCCGTCGCTCGTCGCAGATTTCGTCGCCCGTTGGATGACTGTTGCAGATACAACGGTCAAAAAAATAGAGAGAGTTTCAGCGCTTTCAGCCTGGAGCACGTTAAACTTTTTCCCTTAGTGTATGATTTTGAATGACATTTTTTTTAAAAGAAAAATGGACTGAATTATATGTATATGGGGTTGTATTATAAATTCTCAAATAAGTAGTGTTACAAGTAAATTTCTATATAACTCATTATATTCATATAATTAATAATTTAATGATAATTAGTGTATTATTGATTATTATTTCATTTTTAGCATGTTTGAATATATGATGATATTTGATATGAATGGAAGCATGAATTATTATACTTTGTCTTTGAATGATATTTTATTTATCATTGTCATGGCGGCTGCATCTGTTATGGGTTGGAGTGAGGAGGAATTTGTATATTGAGATTTTTTTTACCACGTGGTATGCCATCACTCGGTGCACAGTGGATGGTACTTGTCAAGGCTCCTTCTTCCATGTTTTCCTTTGGCCGGGATTTCATTGGAGCTGTGGGACATGTGACACCTCCTTAGTTGTATTCTTTTAAGGAGGGGAGTCATAGTCCAGACTTAAGCTTTACACCCTTGGCCGGGTGTATCTTAAGAACTGGTGAGCTTGAGATAATCCAGTTAAATAGATGGGTTTCTATTGGACTATGTGTTAGCCTATGGCTCCAGTCAGCGGTATAAGGATGGACGGTGATATAAGGGAGGTTGCATCTTACATATTACATATTGCATAATTGTATATTACATGTTGCGATGAGAATACAGATTGACATAATGGTGATTAAACTTGTTTTTGTCTTGTATGAGAATTATGGGATATATGAATATATATGTAATCAGTTCCTTTTTATCATATGTGATTTGCTTGTGTACGGTTGAAACTTTCAGTAGTTACTGAGACGTGGAATCTCATCCCTAGCTATATATTAACATTTTCAGGTGATTGTTCTAGTATGGAGCAAGGGAAGGCACCTATGGAGTGAGCTTTGGAGACTCTTTTGTGCTCCTAGAGCTTATGTTATGTCATTTATATTGCCATGACCCTAAGACTTCTGCAGTTTTAATTTGTTTTAAGGAAATGTTTCGAGGATTTGATTTAACACTGTGATTTGGGTTTTATTTGAACTGATTTGTATTTTGATGTTTTAGATGTTAAACATCCTTATTGACGATGTTTGAAATACTTTAGTTAAGTATTTGGCTGTTTGATTTGAGGTGTTACAACGTCCATTATCCTAAAGTAATTTTTTAGATGGGTCCAAAATCCTAAGTTATTTTTTGGTGCATGTAACACCATTAATTATTATTTTCATGTGTATCTAACACCCTAAATTATCTAAATTGTAAAATGAAAAATTGCAGGAAAAAAATAATTTATATGGTGATTGATGAGGACTTTTTATTTATTAGCCTTTAGGTCTACAATAAAAAAATAATTAATTATTGCTAATAGACATTATACCACTAAATTTTAAATAAGAACCGTAAGTGTACGGGTCATTGAAATAGTATAATAACAAATCAATGCTGTCCCATATATTCAAAGTAATAGATAATTAGGCATTAAAATGCTCATTTTCATTTAAGTTGAGCAAATCAAAGAAAGAAATGAATTTGAAAATCAATTTAAACAAAAACAAAAGTACTAAATTTAATGTTTTTAAGATTTCAATGGAGGAAAACAACCTAGAGTGGTTAATCCTTTTTTCAAGTCTTAGAGCATGTATTTATCCAAAATAAATGCACTTAATGTTAATTTATTAATCTAGAGTTTAAATGAATATAAGTATCTTTCAATTACTCATACTCCTTTCTCAAGTTAAAATTGTTATTCCTAACTAATTTATTTAAGAGGCAATAAATGCCCAATTTCATTCTAATATGATTATATGGGTCAAATAAGTATATTCCTATTCTATTGACAAATTAAAATAAATTCTAAGCCCATATTATTTAATTTTATAGTCTAATTAAGATCCTTCTTCCAAAACTAATCTAAATTTCTCAATTTCCTACTTAGTGGTGATCAAGCACAAAGTAGACAGAATAATACAAAATTAAGTAAATAAGCTAACATTAAGCACAATTAAATGATTCATCCATACGTAAATCTCTAAATTATTTCATAACTACTCTAGATTCTAAAAAAATTAGCCACTCACGGCTTTAGTGTATGTTTGGATTAACTTTTGAGAATAGTTTTTATGATTTATGAGATAGGTATGTGTGAGGAGTTTTATCTCGATCCCGCAAACCTAGGTTTGAAAAGTTAACAAACACTCAGTTAATCAACGTGACAGCGAAACCAAATTCACAGCCACAAATCAGTTCAGAGGCAAACAACATAGTGGAATAAAAGAAGAATTGCAATTTAAATCACTCCTCGCAGTTCACAAAACAGCCACAGCAAATTCAAAGTCAAACTCATACTGGGAATCAAACTAAAGCAGTAGAGTAAACATTGAACATTGGAGCTGCCTTCTCTGTCCAACTCGCTTCTCGCATCAGAAGATGATGAGCAAGGATTTTGAAGACGATCTACAGTGCATCTGCGGTTCTCCTTCTCTGGTTCAGCTCGAGAAAGGTGGTCGATGATGGTGATGAGTGCAAGGGAGACGATGATGAATAGTGCTCTGCCTCTCTTCCAACTGCCGCTGCAACCAGAAAATGGTTCAGTGAAGTCTGAAAAAGAGAAAGAACCACCGTGAAGCCGCCTCAGCTCCCGCCGACCCTCCTTCGTTCCCTCCGGCGATGGTGGCTTCGGAGTGAACCTATGCCTCTAGCTCTCTTCTCTGCTTCCGACGTTCGCTCTGAGGAAGAAGACGAAGTCCCTCTCCAGCTGCAATGTCGGCCCTCAGCTCGCGATGATGATAATGAATGCCCGACCAATATCGGCTCCTTCTAGTTTCCTCCAGTCCAGCGATTCTGAAGATGATGATTAATTAATCCCGCAGCTCTGCCTCTCTCGTTCCAGACTCTCTATTCAAGCTCCAGGACGATGATGAATCTCCCGTCACTAATTGCGGCTCCCGTTTGTTTTGGTAGAATTACAATAAGGTCCTAAGGAAAGAAAAAAAATAAAAAAATGGTTTTTATAGATTGTAAAATGAAAAAATGATCCCATTAACAACTTCAGGAGCTTATATTGACAACTCGTTAATAACTCCAGGAGTCTGTATTAACAATTCTATGGGACCATTTTTTCATTTTTTAATCTATTGAAACCATTTTTTTATTTTTTTTTGGGACCTTAATGTAATTCTCTCTTTTTTTCTTTTCTCCAGCCTGTAGCTTTTTCCTTCTTTCCTTAGGTCTTAGGTCAACAATTCAAACTCTTTCCTTTTCATACTAAAACGCTGTCGTACCAACCTAAGGAAGAGAAATAAGCAATATTCCCAACAATAACTAAAAGCTCCCCCAAAGCAATAGTCTGACATCTTTTTGTTTTATTTATTTATTTATTTTTAAATCATAAACTACTACTATGTTTTTTATTATTTGTTTTCAAACTAAACTATTTCTATTTTAGTTTAAATCTAAGATTTTTACAATAAAATTCCTAAATAATAATATACCAATTTGATTTGTCTTGTAATAATAAAATCCCATAGAAATCTTTTAAAATTATCTAGATAACTCTCCCATTAGCTTCAAAATCTCTTTTAAATGCATAAAATATTGAGAGTTATCAAGACAAACCTATTATAGTTCTCTCTTATCGAGGATCTTTTTATTGATTTCTAAGTTATCTAAATGTAATGTTATGCAAATGCAATGAAAACAAGGGGAAATTGGTTTTGAGGTTTTCAAAGTAATAATTTAAAGAGTAATGCAATTTAATTAAATGCTAAACTATTATTTTTGGTATTTTTTTAAAAATGAAAAATGAGTGAATGAAATTAGATTTGAAAATATGAATGATGAATGCTCTTGATAATGACAAAGTGGCTATCCTTGTTCAAAAAGATTATGAGAGTTAAAACTTAATTAAGTCTTAAAGAAAACCTCAAGATAACACTTGAGTATAATATTCCTAATTAATGATAGCTCGTACAAACATAGCTAACTACCACCTATTGAGATATTATTTAAAACCATTTAATGTGCAATTGAAATTAGAATGATGCAACATGAGACTTTATATATGGAGTGCTAAACAACTTTTCTAAGGTACAAATTAATCACATTAACTAGACAATAACAAGCTAATTAACATAATCTGATTGTTACTACAAAGAAATTCAAACATATATAATATTCACATTACAAAATCCAATCTCAACTATAAATAATAAACCAACAAAGATAAATTAACATCAATATCAGTTTTAGAATCATATACAATCCTTCCTATAACTAAAAAATCTAAATATATAATTTTAGACTAGTGGAATGATAGAAAAAAAATATATAAATATATAACTCTAGACTAATAGAATGATGGTAAAACTCCTCCATGAAGTTCATTGAGTTTAAGCACGCGTCCTCATCACCAAAAAACAAGAGATTTAGCAGCAATTAGCCATGAGAGCATCCCACACGAGCTTCACAAACCAAACAGCCATGGATCGAGGATGAAGGAAGCATGGGATTTGATGGACTCTTGGAGGTAGGAGACAGATTTGGGGAAGGGGTAAAGGGATGTGACGATATGTGGTAGAGGAATGAGAAGGTGAGCTCAAAACGATGGAGAAGGAGAAGATGATAGGCCAAAATTGATTTCCTTCATTGTTGTTTTTCTCTGTTCCGTGCGCCTCCTTCTTCCTGTTTGTGCGACTCCTCTGCTCTGAATGTCGACGTCTGATTCCTAAAACAAGGAGAGAGTAGACGGTGATAGTAAAGTGATCTCCGGCGATGAAGGTGGTGATGAAACCACCGGAGCTGTTGAAGAATCGATGGTATTGGTGGTGGTCGGCGATGATGGAGAGAAGGAGACGCCGGTGGTGTTGATGGGGAGTCGTGGACGGTGGTGGTGGTTTCTATCTCGTTCCCTCCGATTCCTTCCTTTCAAGCCTCCATCTCCGTAGGCCCCATTTTGGTTGAAAGTCGCGGCTGCCTCTCCTCCCTCCAAACTAGAGGGCCCTAAAATCATATTTTAGCCATGAAGACTTTGCTTTTCCAATCTTATGGTATATTTGTAATGTTTAGAAATTCTGAAATACTTTTCTGCAATTTTTTTTTGGGTCCTCATCAACATTAATTTAAAGCTTTTAGAAGTTATGGTTCCTTTTATATAATTTTCTCTAAAATGATCGACAAAGAAAATTAACAACAATGTAATATTGTTTTACCCAAAGAAAGTGACCATTATACCCCTTTTAAACTCTTTTCATGTAATCACTCATTAATCCAAATTTATCATAAATAATGTATTTTTAGCTCAATTAACATGATAAAATCCTCATATTAATCATGAAATAACATATTAAAATATAGTATGATTAGTGAAGGGCTTGAAAACATATTGGGAGAATTACACTTAAGTCCCAAGAAAGAAAATAAATGAAAAAATGGTCCTTGGAGATTGCAAAATAAAAAAATGGTTCAATTAACAACTCCAGGAGTCTGTATTGATAACTCCATGGGACCAATTTTTCATTTTGTAATTTTCAGGGACCATTTTTTCATTTCTCTTCTTTCTTGGGACCTGAGTGTAATTCTCTTAAAAATATTTCAAGTACTGGATGCACCACAAAATATTTTAAGGCACTGGTCCACTTGATACACCTAAAAAATGCTTAGGGTGTTAGATACACTTTAACTGTTTTTTTTAAGTTTGGACACCTCACTACAAAAAAAACAGAAAATTAGTGACGGAATGAATCTGTCACAAATTCCGTCACTAAAATTAGCGACGAAATTTAGTGACAGAATTTTTCCGTCACTAGGGACAGATTAGCGACGGAATTACATTCCGTAACTAAATTCCGTCACTAATTCCGTCATTAAAAATTAACGACTTTTTCCGTTACTAAATTAGCGACGGAATCACATTCCGTCGCTAACTTCCGTCACTAATTCGTCTCTAATTCTATTATTAAAAATTAGTGACGGAAATTAGTGACGAAAAAATTATGTCACTAATTTCTGTCTCTAATTTCCGTAACTAATAGTTAACTTTTTCAATAATTAGATTTTTTTTTATAATTATAAATTTGTTAAATAATTTAAATTTTAAATTATTATAAATTTATAATATAAATATTAAAATAAATAAATAAAATTATTAATTCATATTTATAATATAAGGCCTTAAACTATCTTAATTCAAGTTTTCTATGTTCCAAACGTAATTTACTTCGTAATGCTGCCAGCTCGAGATAATTTTGTTTGTGCTTATTGTGTGTCGTTCCCCAAATGGAAAAGTCTACTATATTTCGGATAGATATTGAGTGAAAAGACACCAACAATATATGTGTGTTTGTTTTGGTGATTGGATAAGTAACTTATTTTTACTTAAACTTATGGAATCTTAAGATTGGAAAAAAGTTAGATTAGGTAAAATGATGAGTGCTTGGATTAGCGATTGGATAAGTAACTTAAAGTAACTTATGTAAAAGTGAATGATGTTTGGTTTGACTTTTGCATAAGTGACTTTTGTATTAATTAAGAGAGAAAAATTGAAAAAATTATGAAAAATGAAAAAATGAAGGATTAATTGTGGAAAAAGAACTCATTGGCAACTTAATTGCCAAATGGGATCTAGGAAGATATCTACACATGGAGGGATTTTTTCACAATTTTCTAAAAAATTAACTTTGAAAATTTGGTAATGGTACAATTTTAATAAAATTATATCAAACTCTAATTTAAATTGGTACACTCCAAAAGTCTTTTCTACTGTGCACTTCAAGCTTAAATCTTATAAATTATATCAAACTCTAATTTAAATATTAAATCATAACTCATATTTTCACATAGCTCAAAATCTAACAAAATAAACCGATAAAAATCTTAATAATACCTACAATAATCCAAATAAATTATTTAAACTAAATTTAATGGGTAAAAACACTATATATAAAAATTAAAATTAATTATAAAATCATAAAACAAATAAATAAAATCATGTTAAAATTAATTATAAAAAAAATTGATTATAAAATCATAAAACAAATAAATAATAAATATAAAGTGATTAAAATTAATTATTAATTATTCTCTACATTTCTACAGTCATATATTAACAAAACTCAAAACTTGCCAAAACTCTTATCCTAAAGTATTCTCTAATTAGCAGAAGATTACTATCTAAAGAAAGAGAAAATTATTTAGAACATTTTTTATAAAAGAAGTTTTGTGATTAGAAGTGATTTTGAGTAACTCATTGATCCCCAAAAATATGAAAATACTCCTATCAATATTTTTTATACACACAGGCACATAAGCTCCAATAAGCTTCATTTTGAGGCTTATGACTTTTTTCAACTTATGACTTTTTTCATCTTAAATTCAATCACTGAAACAAATACTCATAAATTTACTTTTTACTGTTTAAGTCCGTTTCGCCACTGTTAAAATCCGATTGATGGGATGAATCGGTGAAACAAATACGCTCATTATAATGCGGTTTCATCTTTGAATCGTTCATCCACGTTTAACTAATACTAAAAGTCAATATTCAAACAGAAACTTACCACATCGATGATGGCGTCATCATGATCATACTAACATTTTTACTTCTTTGGATCCTTTTTTATAAGAAACAATGATTAAAATCACACTGTTTAAATGTTGGATAAAAATAATAAATATGTAAAACACACGTAGAATTTTCTAATTATACTTTTATTTATAAAAAGAGTACATAAGAGATAATAAGTAAAAATTTATTACATATAGATAATAAGTTGGGATAATATGCATATATTTAATGGGGTACAAATGAAAAAAATAGTTTAAAATTTTAGAGAAAAAAGATTTACTCCTTATATTTAGGATCACATCTATAAGTGAAACTGTTAACAAAGGAACATGAAGGAGTAATAACTAGGGGTGTTCAAACCCGGGACCGGGACCGGGATTCACCACTCCCGGTCCCGGTCCCGGTTTTTGGCCGGGATGCAAATTGTATCCCGGTCCCGGTCCCGGTCCCGGTTTGGTCCCGGTCCCGGTAATCCCGGCCGGGACCGGGATCAAACCGGGAAATCCCGGTTTTTTTAAAAAAAAAATTAAATTTTAAAAATATTATTATTTTAGTTAAATTTTCTATAATCTAGTGTTTAAAGTAATTATTTAACATCTAATAAGGTCATAATAATCACACAAATTGATCTAGAATTGAAGAATAACATTTTATTATTATTATTATTATCACCTTCATCATTTTTGCTATTATTTTTATACATTATATAGTAGGATTAGTATCACGATATATACAATTTAACTCCAACTAAATATGTTATACACATTTTATCAAATGATAACTTAAATTATAGGATAAAAAATATAAAAATAAAACAATAACTTAGTTTTTAAGAAAAAAATAAAAAAAAACCGGGACCGGGACCGGGACCGGGATCACAAAGTGTGTGACCGGTCCCGGTCCCGGTCCCGGGTCCCTTAGATCCCGGTCCCGGTTTTCCCGGTCCCGGTCCCGGCCGGGACGGGAAATTCCCGGGAACAAAATTCCGGGACCGGGACCGGACAACCGGGACCGGGATATTTTGGACACCCCTAGTAATAACGGTGGAAATGATTCAACTTGTATATTCTTGATATATCCAGGTGTGTGAACTTGAGTTTGAAGTTTATAGATGATTTTCACTTTATTATACTCCTCCTTAGCCTCTAGTCCTATTGAAGGAATTTTTTTGTCCTATTTATAAAGCACTTCATTAAATTTTCATATGAATGTACAATTTTATCCTTCAATCATTATTGCGTTTATTTTGTTTTTATGTGGTATAATGTATATTGAATAAGAATAAAGTTGAAAAGTTGTTAAATTTTGTGGAAGAGTCAATGAAATTTAAGGTATTCTTGGTCTATGTGAGACAAGTTGGAAATAACTTGTAAATAGGGATAGAGGCCGGAGTATATTACTCAGCTCCCTCCATCTCTATATATAAGGTCTCATTAATGTATTGTTGAAGAAAATAGCTATAATTAATTAAAAGTAATAAATATGTATAAAATATACTTTGTTTTCCAAATATGGCTTACTTATGATTGGGTAAAGAAGAGAGTAATAGTGAGAAAAATGACGAAAGAGCATGTATGGGGAAATCATATTAATGAATAAAATGATTAAAAAATATTTATTACTCAGAAAAAGTAAAAAAAAAATTATAAAAAGGCACAAGTCTTTTTTTTTTTTTTTTAAAAAAAGAGGATCTTATAAATAAAGACGGAAGGTGTACTTATTAAGTGTGATTTTATCAAGGAACGAAAAACCGGACCGGTCAATGAACCGGTCGCGGTACAGGTTCAAGGGTCACTGGGTCAACCGGGGTCGGACCGGTGAGCGAACCGGTGATTGAACCGGTCACATTAAAATATTACAATTTAATTGACAATAACAAAATAATGAACATTCATAACTCATAAATTATCACTAACATCAAAATAGCCAAAATACCTAATTAATTCTTCAAAGCAAACCCATAACTAACATCAAAACATAACAATATCAATAATCATTCATCAAACATAGCCAATAACTTCAAAATAGTCAAAAAGATAGCCAATTACATCATTCATCAACCATAGCCAAATGAGTAAATCATCATTCAACAAACTCTACAACTCATCAAGCTGATCTATTGGAGGTGAGTCAATAGGTGCTGGATTGGGGAAAGGGTAAAAAGTAGTAATATCATCATTCAAAGCCGGGGGATCAGGAATGTCCCTATCTTCGTCACCTATGCATATGCACAACAATAATTAATATTAATGGTTATGTATAACAAATAATAATATGGTTGGATAATAAATAGTAACAGAATATTAATAGGACATATAATTATATAAACCTTCATTAATCCTATCCAGAGTTGATGAAAGTGCAACTTCTTCATTATTAAGAGCACTTTCAAGATTTTCTGCATCTTCATCATTGAAATCTGGAATGGGATCTTCTTCCGTCACCCAAAAATCCACCTCATCAATGGACTCATAATCAATGGGATCATAACTTGGCTTCTTTTTATTCAATACACTCCTTCAATCAACCAATGACAAATGATTTCAGTTAAAATTTAAAACTTAATCCATATTAATTAAAAGCATTTTTCATAATATCTAAAATTACCTATGCTTTAATCGCAAGTTATAGTTAGTGTAAACCAAATCATTCAGCCTTTGATGTTGCAATCTATTTCTCCTTTTTGTATGGATGCGCTCAAATAAGCTCCAGTTTCTCTCGCAACCAGAAGAAGCAGACGTTTGCCTAAGAATACGTGTTGCAACACGTTGCAATTCTGGAACTGAATAGCCATAGTACATCCACCATTCATCTACAATGGAAAACATATACACAATATTAGTTGCAATCAATAAATATGTTAATTAAATATTAAATAATAAAGATGAATACTTAGTTACTTACAAGGATCCAGTTTTTCAGCCCCCTTTTTGCATGTCTCTCTGCTGAAAGATTCGTTGCCATCAAGATATAATGTCACTTGCTTCATTACCTTATAGCAATCAACATTTTCATCTGAGTTAGCCTCTACCACGTCAATCAAAGCTTGCATTAACCCTCCCTTGTGAACAAAGTTTGGACCATATACGAATGCCGGGTTCAATAAATAGGCAGCTGCATGGAGATTGGTCTTCAAATGTTTATCCCATCTCGCTTGAATGATACTTGTGTAGGGCTTGTAGTGATCTTTGTTTCTCTTGAACATCTCCTTAATTCCACTTTTTGCCCTTTGCATGCCTTCATAAACATATGGAAGTGAGGGTTTCTCATCCGAGTCAACAATTCTCAACAATTTGATCAGAGGAGTTACAATCTTCACAATTTGGTAGCACTCATTCCAAAACCGGCTATCTAATATGATTGCACTAAAAATTTTCCCCGGAGTAGTCTTAGATAGCCTATGGTCCACAAAGTGCTTATCGACAACAAGGGCTTGCAAGTCATGTTTGTGCATGTAAATGCTGTGCAATGTAATGAAGGTAGTGGCAAACCTTGTAGCACCAGGACGTACAATTTCTTTCCAACCCGTCCTCTTCCTCAACCAAGACAAGAATATCATGTGATTGTAAGCAAATACCGTTATTTTTGATGCCTTTGCTGCAATGTCCGACACATGAGGCATGCTTGCAATGTCTTTTAATACAAGATTTAAACAATGAGCAGCACAAGGAGTCCAATAAATGTTTTTATATTTCTCCTTAATCAATTTGCCACATGCCACATAGTTGGCAGCATTGTCAGTCACCACATGGACAATATTCTTCGAACCAACCCACTCAATCACTTCAGAAAACAGCGAGAAAAGAGTTTTAGCATCTTTGACTAAGTCTGATGCATCAACAGACTTAACAAACACCATTCCGTGGGTAGAATAAACTAAGAAGTTTATCAAAGTCCGTTGTCTCACATCAGTCCATCCATCTGCCATAAGTGTGCAGCCGTTATTCTTCCATTTAGCCCTATGACCGTCAATGAGTAACTGGCATTCCTTTTTCCATTCTCTCAACAAATTGGTTTTAAAATCATAAGCACTAGGGGCTTTAAACCCAGGCCCTATAGAGCACATTCCATCCACAGCTCTTTGAAATAAAGGGCACTCTAATGCTCTAAATGGAATGCAGTTGACAATAGCCCATTCAGCAAGAAGCATTTTCACACTATGTTGTGCTTCTTTTGATGCTAAGGCACTTTTGATTGTTGGCTGAGCTCCAGGAGTTGTTCTAGGAGGGAAATATTTATCCATGGTCCCAGCTTTCCTCTTCTTAGCTCCACTTCCACTATCAACCTCCTCTACTTCAACCTCCTCTTCTCTTATATCTTCAACTTCAACTGACTTTTTCTTGGAACCTTCTTTCAAAGCCTCTGCAATCCTATAACGCACATCAGAAGTAACTTTTTTGCAAGAAGCAATTTGTCCAGACACACCAGCAAGATGTTGCTTCATCCTGTTTATGCCTCCTCCTCTATAACTATTACCACAAAAGAGGCATGTGTATACATTCTGTGTCCCCTCTTTTTTTAAGGCAACATGTGCCCATGCTGGATCAGTTTTACCACGAATTATGGTACTGGGAGTAGGAGTAAGAGTGGTGTTCGAATTGGAAGTGTGAGGCTCGGTATTAGGAGTAGGAGTGGCATTCTCATTTTCTGAACTTGATATATCCATCCTTGCAACAATGCTATTATTCATGGAATTCATAGTTATAAACATTGGTTCTAAACAAAACTAGAGACTTAATTGAAATTCATGGTTCTAAACATTGGTTCATGGTTCTAAACATTGGTTCATGGAATTCATAGTCAAGCTGATGGAATATATATATACAGACGTCCAAACATTATTTTCTTTGCTGTGTCCTCAATAATAAGATGCAATGAAAAGTCACATGATTACATTAATGGAAATAACATTAATGTATGCTCATAGGTCTTATTCCAGCCACTATCACACTCACTAAGCAAGCCTGCTTTTTCATCATTGAAATAAGCTCTTTTGGAATACCATTATCTTTGTTGGAAGTTGGCATCGTACATGTTTTTAAAAACTTTTGGGGTGTTTTACATTCTAATTTTTTCTGATAAAAACACAGCCCACCTTCTTTTCTGTGGTTCTACTCTCATGAATTTTAGGGCTTATGGTTTCAAACTTAAAAACATGAACAAGGTATCAATCCTTCTTCACAACCGAAACTCACAGCAATGACAGCATACAAGAAGAAAGAAATCAAACAACAGAAACCTCATGGTTCCATTAAACATCTGAAAATGAGAAATCAAAATCTGAAAACGAAAATAGTCAAAAATCAAAATACCTTCAGTCGCCGTCGCAGCAGCTCGCCGTCGCCGCTTGCTCCTCGCCGCTCGCCGTCGTCACTCGCCGTTCAAGCAGCCACGGTCGATTGGAGCTGGGGCACAGGGTCGCGACTCGGGTTGGAAGGGGATCTGAAATCGGATTCTGAAATTTGGTTCTGTTTCTTGCGTCTCTGTTCGGTCGCGACTCAGCTTCTGATTCTGATATCTGAATTTTTTTTTTTTTTAAATGTCCCAAAACGTCGCCGTTTTGGGACAAAATTTTGAGTTTTGGGGTGACCCGGTCAAACCGCCTGACCCGGCGGTTTGGCCGAGTCACCGTAGAACCGGCCGGGTCGACCCGGTCAAGACCGGGTCGACTCCTCTCCCCTCACAGACAGCGGACCGGACCGGCCCTTGGACCGGTTCGCCGGTTTTCCGGTCCGACCGGCCGGTCCGGTCCGGTTTTTCTTTCAATGGATTTTATTCTATATTAAGTGTGATTTTATTCTATGTGCCTATTTGTTTTAACCTTTTGAAAGTGTTTTTACGATTTATGAGGTAAATATTTGAGAAGAGTTTCGTCTCGGCTTATAGAAAAAGGTTTTTAAAACCATGGTTTCATTATTTTCCAATCAGACATTTATGTGAAACTTCCGATATCAATTCAAGTCCAATCACATACAGTCAGCCAAACTATCACACACACACACATATATGGTATGTATTTTAAAACATCTTTTACTTATAGATCAACATAGGCTCAAGTTATTGCGATAATAGTTTAATTTACATGATCATTTGAGAAATAATAATGTGGGTCCCAAACAAAAAGTAACAGAGATAGAGGTGTCATTTTTGTCCCAATTTTAAACAGTTCATGGACATTTTTTCACATAAGAAAAACTTATGGTGTTAGAGACACATTTAGAAAAAGTATAGTTACATTTTTGTCCCTTGACTGTGGGAAAAAAACGTGTTTTAAAATGTGGCATGGGTTAACATCCAAGTAGACTTTGCACACTATTAGGGTGGACTATATATAACACGTACTGGACTATACGAGTAGTGTTACTGCTACTATTTCCCTTATCAACATATGACTCGGAAAAATCGTACCGTTAATGGTCAACACTATGAAATATGCGTCTGAATTTGTCAACAATATGCTTCTAATTAAAGTTCAAATCCATTTAATTTGTCATCTAAAAGCGTAAGGCAGCCGGGTACGTTGTCCCGTCTCCATGCATGTATCCATTTTTCGGATTTGTCAACCAAATGGGACCCACTCTTTTGAAACACATTCCGACATCTCTCTCTCTCTCTCTTTTTTTGGATGGTTTATGCAATGGACCATTTTTGGCCTTCGGTGCACCCACCTTCCAGGTATCCGGCGTTAACCTGAAGGTCAACGCCGGATTTACCGACATGGGCCCCCGACAACCGACTAGTCCTGGCGCCCCCAATCTGATAGGCCCGACAGGAATTCACCTCTTTGAGGCGCCCCAGGAAAGAAAGTTCCCAATGAAAATTCTTTACACCTTCCGTTTCCTGGGATCGAACCCAGGAATGGATTGGTATGATGCAGATACCTACCCATCTGCGCCAACTTCTATTGGTGACATGTCTCTCTTTTAGTAATACAAATATATGTGCGTGTCTTACATAACACCAACAATATTAGAAGTCTTTATGTAATACTAGAATAGTATCTCTGATCAGCGCATAGTCAGTTAATGGCAGATACAAGGATGATAAGAGCTTTTGCAGATAATCATAAGAAGATGAAGAAGAAGAGGAAGAAGGCAGCGGCGCCACCTCCCAAGAGAGGGAGCATTAAACGTCGTATAGTTTCTGCTATTTTCAACTTCTTCATTTCCCATATTTGCTGCTCCAGAAACTCTTCAAATTAATCATATATGCTTCCACATTAGTCGTTGGATCACTTTACTTTTCTCTACTGATCATATTCAAGAATCATTATACTTCTTGTCATCTTCATTTTCATGTTTAATAGGTTTCATACAAATACATGTGCGTTCATATGTATGTAAAATATTATAATTTATATATGCTTGTTTTGTTGTCATATATAATAATTTTGTTGCTCTTTCATGTAATATATTCTGCAACATCTGTATTTGACAGAACACTGTCAATTCTAATCAGGTAGCTAGTTGGTGTTGGCTTTACCTCTCAAATTAAAGGTGTTGGTTAAAAAAATATTTATCGTCCTTGTCAACCTGGATAAGTACATAACTTTTGTTTGGAGCTGGCTTTATGAAATATATATAAAAAATGATAAAAATTTAAAAATCTTACTGTATTTATAAAATTGCTACAAGTCACATTTTTAAACCTTCTTCGCAATGACCGGTCTAGAACTAGCAATTTAAAGAGCTTTCTTTTCCTTTTAGTGTGAGGTATAAAAACCCGTTTTCAACGGATCTAAAGAACCTTTTTTTTTCTCCATTAGTGCTTGTAACTACTGGATTTTCATGTTCCCTCTAACTTCTATTAAGTGCCACCACTCGACCTCAAGATCCTGAGTTCCAAGGACAATAGGATGAGATCCCATGAATCATATTTACATCATACAGTCAATTTTTGTAATGTTTATCCATTTACCACAAAAACAGATGTGGTGTTTATTACTTTTGGCTTTTAAAGTTACTTATCAATTGTAAAAGTTGGTTTGAGTTATGCTTTCTAAAACAATCTTCAGTTCAGATTAGCATACTAATAACTTTCAAAAAAATATATATTCAAATATAAATCTCATTACATAATAACTAACTTTCACCAAATTGATTGACTTTCGATAAACATAATTTTCACAAACTAATTAAAAAACTAAACATACACTAGCTGCACCATCATTCCGACATATAACCTTCTGGAGTTATAACAACCATTAATTTTCTCATAGATAGCCTTCTGTTTTGTTTCAGTTGTTGGAAAACGATTACGAGCAAAGTCTCTGCACATATGCGTAGCGCTTATAACGGACCTATGAATTCGGGCAAAAAAATATCAGACCTATGATAAGAGTTTACAAATGTTTTTCAAACCAGAAATTAATGCCTACCTAAAGTAAGATACTCTTATTTGAAACTCATATCTGATCTTTGGCAACCTAATCCAGTCCGTGGGTGTGTCCGTTTTGGGAAACTCACACTTAATTCCACCATCTGTATCTTTAATTAATTATTGGTGAAGCGTATACAAAAGCTATGAACATCTTTCACAGCAGCAAAAGTTATCAATTCCTCATTTTATAATACAAATTAAAATGAAAAAGGGTATGCTTTATCAATAGACACCACAAAAAATATGAAATTACTGACAAAAGCTATGTATTGAAAAATTCCGTTGGAAAATACAATTTCAGATGGAATTTTTTTTTTTTTTTTTTTTTGGTAAAATGGGCAAGACCCAATCACATTTATTCAAACCAGAACATCCCTCAGCAACGTATCTCCCCTCCCATCACATAAAACCAGATCCTGTATCTCAGATGGGACGGACACATACTTAATTACATCAAAACCAGAGATAAAACTCATATTGGCTAATCTATCCGCTACTCTATTACCTTCACGAAAAGTATGCTTAAAACAAATATTAGAAATTGACAGCAAGCATTCAGCAATAAGCCTCTGTACAGCACCACATGGTTCCTTGGCCTCGTACAAATCAGACAGCACTGAAATAGCAGCTGTTGAGTCCCCTTCCACTACCAGATGTTTAACTCCCAAATCATTAGCTATTTTTAAACCCCATAATGCTCCCCACAATTCAGCTTCAAACGCATTACAGATCCCAATTTGCTTAGAAAATCCCAGAATCCATCTTCCCTCACAGTCCCTTATTACTCCCCCACAGCCCGCCAAACCTGGGTTTCCTTTAACAGCCCCATCGAAGTTCAGCTTAAGCCAGCCAGTCACAGGCTTATTCCAACCGATCCCCACAGTCACTTTCTTCCTCCTCACAGGCTCCTCCATATCCCCTAAACACTCCACTTCCCAAACATATTTCTCTATAACCCGTTTAGGATCAGAAGGCATAGTAAAGCCCTCCTCAAAAAGAAGTTTATTTCTCCAATGCCACTGCCACCAGCAAGTCACAGCAAATAGATTTGCCCACCTGCCACCTCTTCCTAAATTTTCCTCAATCCAGTCTGTTACCTGAGCCTGAAAGAAGTTATCATTCAGGGCATTCCCTCCCACCGCATACCATAAATTTTTTGCTGTCGCACAATCACGTAATACATGCAATACATCTTCCTCATCTTCCTGGCATCTTCCACATATTCCAGAGCCTCCCAGCAATTTAGATCTTCTGCTGGCTGTCATTAATCGGTCCCATGCACTAAGCCATAGTAACACTTGAACTCTCCTTGGCCCTTTCCATTTCCATATCCTCTTCCAAACACAGCCAGCCACACCTTCCCCTTGGCATAATCTTCTATACATATCAGAAACAACATATGTCACTGCATTTGTTCCTCGCCATCTGATGCAATCACTTCCACAGCTTATACTAGGTACTGGAGTAGCTCGTAGTCTTAACACCACTTCCTCATCCAAATAGTCCTTTAGGAATATTAACTCCCACTCCCCTTTGTCATTCACAAGATCTTTAACTTTACATTCCACAAGCCTTCCCACTAGCTTCCTAAATGCCCGATCATAAAGACATAGGTCACCATTAATCCAAATATCCTTCCAGAAATCCACAGTGCAACCATCCCTACACTCCCAAGCAATCTGCCCTGTTATCTCGTTCCATAGACTTCCCAAACATTTCCATAAATTAGAGTCATATGGCTTAACCACACATTCTCTATTTAACTCTGCCCTCCTTCCATATTTCGCCCTTAGGACTATGGAACAAAGGTTGTTTGGTTTTGCTAGAACATTCCACGCTAACCTTCCCAACAATGCTTTGTTCATTCCTTCCATCTCCTTAATGCCAAATCCCCCTTGCTCCTTTGGCAGACAGACCTTATTCCAACTAAGAGCATGCATTTTCCTTTTTTCATCATTTGATCCCCAAACAAAGTCTCTTTGCATTCTTTCAATCTCCTTACATACACCAATTGGTAACATAGTATGCTGCATAGTAAATACCGACATTTGTGATGACACAGATTGCACTAATGTTAGCCTACCAGCTAATGACAGACATTGCTTCTTCCACCCACAGAGCTTCCCACGCACTTTGTTAATAATAAACTTGAACTTATTTCTAGATGCCCTTCCATTTGTAATATATGCACCCAAATACTGCCCGAGCTCTTCTTTCCTTTGAAAACCACACACTCTACATAACTCCTCTTGTTTACTACTAGGCACATTACGAGAGAAGTAAATACTTGTCTTTTGTTTGTTCACCTTTTGACCCGACATGTCACAAAAAATATCCAAACAATCCAACAAGTTACACAACTGCTTCGCATTAGCCTCACAAAATATCAGTAAGTCATCAGCAAACATTAAATGAGTTATTTCCACTCCCTTTCTCCCAAATTTCAACGGCTGCCACTGCTTATTATTCACAGCATCAGAAATTAAGTGAGAAAGTTTCTCCATTCCTAGCACAAACAAATAAGGAGATAACGGATCCCCTTGCCTCACACCTCTAGATGGATAAAACTCCTCCCCCTTATCACCATTCCACAATATAGACATGTTTACTGAGCAAACACAGCATCTAATTAAATCCACAATATGACTAGGCAAACCAATTTCATTTAACACATTCACAATGAAATTCCAGTTCATTCTATCATAAGCTTTTTCTAAATCAATTTTAACAGCAATTAACCCCTTACCTCCTTTCATTCTTCTCATCAAGTGTGCAGCCTCCTTAGCAATAACTATATTATCATGAATGCTACGACCAGGCACAAAGCTAGCTTGATATGGAGACACCAATCTATCCAATAAACCCCTCAATCTCTGCACAAAGATCTTAGTGAGCCCCTTGTACAATACATTGCACAATGCTATTGGTCTAAAGTGAGCAACCACCTCTGGACTGTCAACCTTCGGCACCAAAACAATGAGAGTTTTATTCATCTCAGCAACCTTCTCAGGATTCTCCCAAACCTTCTTAATATACTCACATACACTTTTACCAACTACACACCAATTTTGTTGATAGAAGATCGCCTGGTAACCATCAACACCAGGGGCCTTAAAGCTTCCCATGCTGAAAAACGCCTTACGAATCTCATCCACTTGCAAAACTCTGCCAACTCTACTGATTTCATCCTCCTTCACGGCCCCCTAACTCTGTTTTGTGATATGCCAGCCCCTATTACTCACTTCTTCATTGAATAATTTCTGGTAGAAACATGAGCACAGCCTTCTTATTCCTTCCTCCTCCATTACCCAATTCCCCTCCTCATCCTTTAGCATCTCCACCTTATTTCTCCTTCTTCTAATTATCGTTTTCATATGATAGTACCTTGTATTCCTATCCCCTTGCACAATCCATCTCCCCCTAGATTTTTGGTACCATATGATTTCCTCCTGTTGTAAAATCTTGGCCAGCTCATTCTGCAATTTCCTTTCTTCCTCAACAAGTTCACCCTTCTCCTCAATTTCTAGCAGCTGCTGTACCTCACAAATCTTCCTAGTAATCTCCCTTTTCCTTTGCTCAGTATGGCCAAACACAGATTTATTCCATAACCTCAGATCTCTTTGCAAATTCCACAAAGCCACAGGAGCCTCCACACACCCTTCCCACTTCTCTCTTAAGAAATCTTTGAAATTCTCATGTGTTAACCAAGCAGCTTCAAAGCGGAATGGCCTTCTTCTAGCAAATACTCGCAACGGCTTCAAATCAATTAAGATAGGATGATGATCAGAACATACACGAGCACCCACTCTACACACAGCATCCGGAAAATCCCTCTGCCATTGTAGATTGCATAAACATCTGTCTAATTTCTTAAATAACCGCTCATGACCCCTCCACTTGGGTCCCTTCCATGTAAATCTAGGACCCTTCAGCACCACATCCATTAAATTCCAATCCTCTATTCTTCTTTTGAAAGAATTACATTTCTGCACATTCACTCTAGCTCCCCCTTTCTGCTCACAAGGTTCTGCAATTTCATTAAAGTCCCCTGCCACAAGCCATCTTCCTTCCATCTGATTAGCCAATCTATCCAAGTTACTCCATAACGCCATTCTCCCCCCTCTTGTGGACAAGCATATACCATTGTGAAAAACCAATTTTCCCCACATTCATTCTCAAGACAGCAATGAATAAACTGATCATTTTTTTCCAGAATTTTTATACCAAGACCTTCCTCCTTCCACATTGCCCAAATCCCACCAGAAAATCCTCTAGCCTCCACAACTTCATAATACATAAAACCCAAACTTCTTATAGTTTGCCTAGCTCTTCTTCTACTCACTCGAGGTTCTAATAAAACCACTAAATCAGGCTTGAAATCCTTGCACATATTTTTCATGGACGCAGCAAAGCCCTTATTAGCTGCACCACGACAGTTCCAGATGATTATCTTCATGAAAAATTATCCACATGGTCCGCCCACCTCCTAACATCCTCCATTGCCAGCTCACCCTCCTCAAACTCTTCAATATTCGAACAACTTCCTTCCATAGTCACCTCTCCCTCCACTACCATACCCGAATTGCTGACCTCTTCCAATTGCTTTTTTCTAGCCACCCTAGCAGCAGTTGGAGCTTGTTTCCCAACACCTTGAAGTATCGGCACACCCCCTGTTTCTCCCATAAACCTCCACGGACCTTACCAGATCCACTACTATTACCATACCCTATTTTCACACTTCCTTTATCCCTCCCCTCGCCTTGTGACTTGCCCTTGGTCTTACTATCCCCCGCCTTCCCTTTTACCTCCCCACCTTTAGTAGCTACATGATTAGTGACATCCACTAAAGGTCTACTCCCTCTTTCAACTCCAGACCCCTCCTTCAACACTTCAAACCTATTAATATCCCTCCTACCATTAAACACAGATCTGGAGCTCCTCTGCCTCCAAGGTTTTTGCACCACTTTCCATAGACATTCCTCAATTCCCCCCTCTCTCCCTTCCTCCACTACCTTCTCAACCTCAACCTCCTTCTCACCCCCACTCGGCCTTTCTCTCCCTTTCTGCAATTTCAGAAACTCTCCACACGCCTCCTTGACATGGCCAAACCTTCCACAGTGTAGACATAAAAGATTCATACACTCATACTCAATAGGATAGGTCTGACCCTCTATGCTATATCTAGGCACTAGAGGCTTAGATAAATCCAGTTCAACACATATTCTGGCAAATTTCCCTCTTCCACGCTGAGCAGTAGGGACATCCACCCTTATGGCTTTTCCAATCGCATTCCCCAAATTGAACAGGAATTTCCTATCATAATGAGTGGCTGGCAGATCCGGCAATCTTACCCAAGCCACCACCCTATCAACCACCTCCTTTCTTGGATTGAAGTCAGCTCTCCACCTCATAACACTGAGATAGCAATCCGCAACAACCCACGGTCCACCAGTTAAGGCAACATCATAATCCTCCTGGCTTTGAAACTTAACTAAGTAAAAATCATTTGGTAAATCAAACACCCTAATCTTCCCAGTCTTACCCCAAATCTGAGCAAACTTACCACAAATGAAATCATAATTCGCAGTAGATCCCAACATCTTCACTATCAGAGTTCTCATAAACGGCTTTAGCAAACGTTCCTTCTCAGAATCATTCAGCACAAAATTAGGACACAGAGGGTCACTCAGATCAACAGTAATACCTTTCGTCGGCTCCTCAACATCCTCAAAACCAGTCACAACCATACCCATCTTATCCTCCATTCCGTCATCTAGATCGCACCACGACGGTGTAATATTCTTCATCAAAGATTCCTTGTAGTTCACCTGATCCATCTTCGGCGATTCGTCCTCCATCCAATCTTCCACCCGCGGTTGCAATAAAACCTCCCCCGAAAAGCTTCCACCTCTCTTCCGAACCTTCGATCTAATCCGATCCGCTTCAGCCTCCAACGATCCTCTGTTCTCCATCCACACACAGCCACACTCTTCCTTACTAGATCCCGATTCGCAGGACACGAATCAGAACCGCCCTCTTTTCTCCACCGCAGTGGGCGACGGAGATTCACAATTCACCGCCGCGACTCGCTTTCTCTCACTTTCTCTCTCTTCGCCAGATGGAATTTTTTTATCGGTACATACCAACTGATTATGGATGGAATTTTTTTCCATTGGTAATTACTGATAGATTACTGATGGAAACACAGTCAATAATTTGTCCCAAAAATTACCAACAGAATATACTGATATATAGAACCATTCTGTCAATAATCTGTTGGTAAAATTTGTAATATTTTATTATTATGGCATAATAAAGTATATAACATAATAAAATAATAAAAATATAAAATATTTGAATATAAGAAAATTAATATTTAATATAATATATTAAATATATATTATATTTGAATATGATATATTATATTAATAATAAATATTCAAATGAAAAAATAAATATTAAATAATATATTATAAAAAAGATATATATATATATATTATATGTATTTATATAAATATTATATTTATTTTTTAATTGTTATATTATATATATAATTATGTAAATAAAGAATGTAAGATTAAAACACCTCAACTAGTTAAATTGAAATTCTCTCGGTTATAAGCTATATTTTTTTGGGGAAACTAATATAAGGTCCTAGGTAAGATGAAAAAAAAAAGATTGGTCTCTTCAGATTTTAAAATGAAAAAGTGATCCAATTAACAACTCTAAGTGCGGTGGGGGCCATTAACAAGTCCAGGGGCTCAATTGATAAATTCTTGAGACCATTTTGTTATTTTGAAGTCTGAAGGGATAATTTTTTCAATTTTTTTGCTTCGGACCCTGACTGTAATGTCCCCCCCCCCTTTTTTTTTTAGTGAGAGAGGCAGACCCAATTTTGTGTTTTTGTGGTACAAATTATATTTATACTCTAATCTCGTTTGCGTCATAATTGGATTCAATTTCACATTTTATGTAGAATTAGAATAGTATATGCATATATACATATATAAACACTCATCAGGTCTTATATATAACACATATAGCAGAACTTTTTTGGTCATATTTGTAGATCACATGATTAATTTTTTATATGAATGTACAATTTTACCACTCATTTGTTATTGTGCAGATCTTATTCCTATGGAGTATAATGGATATTACATAGAGGTGAAATTGGAAAGTTGATGACATATAAGATAAAAAATTTTTTTGGTATAAAAATTTTAAGATAAACTTAATGAGGTTTAATGTTTTTTTATTATGATAAAATATGTTGAAAGTAACTTATAAATGAAATCATAGTAGTATGTATGTAGTTATTTGTATGTGTGTGTGTGTGTGTGTGTGTGTGTGTGAATTATTAGTTCCACACCATGTGCGGAAAAAGAAGGCAAAAATCAGGTCCGATGGATTCGGTCATATTCATATTGGTCGTTATTCATTTGCCAAGTACGTGTATTGTCAACCATATGGGTCCCTCCTTTAAATTGACATGTCCTACATCATAATACAAATTAACTAGCTAGCCTTTTCCCTCTTATATACCTCGTCCCACACGACACACACTACAAACAGAAGCCAAAGTTATATTCATATGTATAAAATTTATGTGATGAGAACATCACCAATATTGGAGGACACAAGGTCGAGAGGTTTTGCTGATGACAATGAGTAGACGAAGAAGGTGATGCCACCTAAGAGAGGCAGTATCAAGCTTCGTATAGTTTCTGCTATCTTCAACTTCATTTCCCATATTTGCTGCTCCAATCCTTCAAATCCATGAATCATCATCAATCCTTCTTATCTCTCATCTTCTGTTTCGTGTTGATTAATAATGAGTTTTAATGCTACTCCTGCATATCTGGGTTCACGCCACACTACTTTGTTTGCAGTGTACGTGCGTAAGACGCTTCTTTACATATATGACAGTTGGAGAATGTGTGTGAGTAAATCTTGCTTTTTTTTTTTTAAATTTTTTTATAAGAACCCAAAATTTGAATTATTTTAGTCCTTTTTATAAGAGCTTGTTGTTTGAACATTTAATTAGTTTTTTTTCTTCTGTTTTTACCCCTTGCTAATTATATATACTGCATGATTTGTGATACTTATATTTGCTCTATTTTTCTCTCTTAGTTTCCCCTTATAAATAAGGGCTTACTTTGGAAAATATTTTATTTAAGACATATTTATTTTTTTAACTAATTTTAATTGTTTTCTTAAATCACATAATTTAATTATCGGGCTCTTATAAATAAGATTGGAGGATTACGTAAATATGTGTTATTCTATCTTCATTTAGTTAAGTTTCTATTTTGTTTCAATATTTATTTGTGTGTACTGTAAACTACTGCTTCCTATCCATAATAAACTCTCTCTCCTTTAAAATATAAGTCTTTTTTTTTTCTTCAAAATTTTCTTGTATAAATATAAGTCCAATTTAGTACTTTCTTTGACCTTCCAATTTAGTACTAATATCTAGGACATTACTACATACTTTTCATTTGCAAAGGCCTACTTTTTTAGACATAGCATATGCTTCAGCCTTCTAGGCAACAATAAGCTTCAATATTATTAGCTCTTGTCCATAATATACAATTGCCTTCGTAGTAATGATCTGATATAGTAGTAATTTAAATTACGTGTACCATTTTAGTTGGACTTTTGTGCTACGTGGCATCAGCTGACTTCAAAATATAATTGCACATCCAGTTTGCTAGTCAACCTGTATAAGACGGAGTGTTATTGTTTTTAAATTGATCGACAACAGAATTGGAAAATGTGTATACTACTTTGAACACAAGCCTTATTAATCATGATTTGCTTCAAACTAATCAAATTTAATCGAATCAAATGTTATTATTATATCATTAGAGACGTTGGTTGAATTTGGATCTATACATATGGAGACGAAGCTAGAAATTTGTTTTTTTTTTACTTGAAACTGGAATTCATTAATCGAATAGAAGATTAATACAAGAGGACAACTCCAAAAGAGCCCTATCTAGGATCCTTAGTCAACCACCGTCTACTAAAAAGGCTGGTGGTGGTTGATCAAAGATAGCAAAGTTCTCTCCACAATTGTGCGCTAACCTAGCTAAACACTTGAACATTCTGATCTCTAGAGAAATGACTAATAAGGACACACCACTCTCTAGATAACCAAAACCTAGACTCTTCAATGACCTCCTTAAAGGGGTGGTACTCATCACAACCCCTCATGAGGAAATTCATAGCTTCAATACAATCAGTAAAGAGACTAACATTCTTAATATTTCTATACCAACATGTTTGAAGGCCTTGGATGATTGCAATAATCTCAGCTACCACTGGTGGAACCTGCGTCAGCTTGCACATGTATCCGCATACCCATTCTCCATCTTCCCCTCTAATGACATCGGCGCTCACACTTTGGCCCGAGTGAAGAACTGAACCCAATCAGCTACCTTGTTATTTTTAATAGAATTTGTTTTGTCAGATTAAAGAGATACACATGGCACCATTTAATGTGAAAAAAATAACCTATTAATTCTCTTTGAACACAAATTTATTTTGGATGCTCCATTACCAATTTATTCCCTCGAGTTTATTTTTAGAGGGACTTGGATTTGGAGGTAACACTCTTAATTGTACTTTTGTGACATTAACACTGTTAATATTACTCTTGGGATGCTCATCGAACAAGCCAAGTTAGCAAAACAAATTATAAACTTATATTTTTAAAATTGTTATACTCCCTCTGATTTGGATAAGCTTAGGTGGCTAAACATATCAAAAACTTATATTTTTAAAACTGTTATACTCCATCCGGTCATTAATATAAAACATATTTACCTAATTTAATTAAGTTAAGAAAGTTTATTAAGTTTATTAATATATGACATTCACTACAAAAAAATCGCCTCTTAGTAGCGGTTAACTTGTAGTGGTTACAAAAAACTGCTACAAATATTAGGATTTGTAGCGGTTTTAAGGCAAACTGCTACAAAACCGCTACAAATTTGCAATGATATAACTTGCAACAAATGGGGCGCTAGTAAGCCATGGTAATTTATAGCGGATGGATCATATAAATCATTACAAAATGTGGCCAAGTTGGTGTCACATTTGTAGCAGTGACTTAGTAGCGGTGGGGTCACACTAACCGCTACAAAATGTGGCGCCAGCTTATAGCCAAAAGGAGCCAAGCTAGCACTATATTTGTAGCGGTTGAATGGGCAAAACTACTACAGAAGGCGCACTACAAAAAAACTGACTTTCAGTTATCACTTTTAGTGGCGACTTTAAAAATCACTGTTGAAAGTGTGAGTTTTAGTGGCGCCTATTGATAGTCGCCGCTGAAAGTGTTACTGTCAACGATGACTATCAATAGTCGCCGTTGAAAGTCACACTTTCAGTGGCGACAATTAAGTCGCCACTAAAAGTCAATTTCAACTTTTTTATAGATTGTTTTTAACATTGACAAATGTTATTTTATATATATTTTTTGTTTAAATTTGATATTTAACATTTGACGATACTAAATATGCTATTTATTATAAAGAAAAATAAGATAATTATACATTTACATGTGTGTGACACTTTCAAACGTATAAGCAAACCTATAGTTTATTAAGTTCTTCAAGATTTATTATTCCTCACACTCCCATCAATATATCTTTATAGATTAATAACATGTAATGACACTTTTATCTAAAATAAATTATTTCATAAATGTATCAATTAATACATATGACCTATATTTGGTTTTCTTTTTTAATTACTTCATATATGTATAAACACACTTAATAAGTTAAGTAAATAAAAAAATTAATACATTTTAAAGTATTAGCACACACACGTTAACACACCCACACCCACACCCACACACACACACACACACAGTCTCTCATATATATATTTGTTACAGATATTAATATATTATAAATAATATATAGATATAATATTTAACATATAAGTAATATTTCATAATATATATTTATTTATGTTTGTGTTGTTTAATATATATATATATATATATTATACATATATATTATTTTGCAATAATAATCAACAGGTTCTTTCAAGCTCAGTGGTAAAGGCACAGGCACATAAAGATGTGGTCTAGGGTTTAAATCTTGGAGGGACCATAAATGAATTGAGTTTCACACAAATGTGGTGCAACGAAGTGGTGACACATGGCACAAAGTGAGGTGCTGAGGGACAAGTCGACATTTGGGCCTTAGTGATGATGTGGACGGCTAGTGACGGCTGGCTGTTGATCGTCAGAGTAATTTTTTTAAAAAAAATTGACACTTTCAACCGCGACAAAAGTCGCCACTGAAAGTATTGATTCGCCGCTGAAAGTCGCATTCCGTGGCAACAAAAAGTCGCCACTGAAACTATACTTTCAGCGGCGACACAAAAGTTGCCACTGAAAGTCACCTTTAATGGCGACAAAATTCGCCGCTGAAAGTCACCTTCAGCGGTGACTTTTAGACTATCAGTGGCAACAAAAGTCATTTTTTTGGTAGTGACAAAAGGTTGCAGGTTTGTAGCGATTCCTGTTAATTGCTACATTGTCGCGTGATTTGTAGCGGTTTTTGAGGCAATAACCACTATAGAATGCAAATGGTTGCATGTTTGTAGGGTTTCAAGGAACGGCTACAAAGTGTCACCTTGACCAATGTAGGATTTTGTGATTTGTAGCACTTTTGGGCATAATCGCTACAAATCACTCATCTATATAAACGCCGCCACCCTTTATTTTACCACTTTTGTCAAATTCGTTTTGCGTGCACTCTAAGAAGTTTTCATCAGATCTGAGGTTTTGCTAGAAGATTTAAGGAGTTAGGCACTCGAGATTAGTAAAATTACTTTTTTCAGTTCCTTTTTGAGCTAAGTTGATTTATTTTTAGTAATTTTATTGTTATTTAAATATGTGTTTTGTAATATTTATGAGTTTCTAAGCCTATTTTGCCATGTGTAATATGTTTTTTAACCTTTTTTGTCCATGCATTTTTAATTAGGTTTTAGAAGATATTGAAAAATTTTTTGGTTTGGTTATGTCTAATTATATTATTATAATATTTTGATGTAATTATAGTATTATAATATTTTTTTTATAAATATTGGTCAGTTGTGACTGTAACTTATTTTTATTATCGACATGCATTACATTTTTAAGTGGTTTAGTGATAAATTATAATCAATTATATTTTTATTAATTTTCTTATTCCCAAACAAATTTGCATTAATTTGAAAAAGTGAATAATTGTAGTTACAATGTCTTCCAGGAGATATAAGGGGAAGGGAAGGTGGTAGATGAGCGTCTCCCAATAGGACCTCTTCTACGGGTGGACAGTGGTTGGGGTAGAGAACACTCCACAGGGCGACATGTCCCTGCACCACCATAGCAGGCAACCCCACCAGAGGTGCCTGCTCAATCAGAGGCGCTTGATATTAGTGTGAGCAACTATGAGGAGTAGGGTAAATTTGATATCAATTTTCCCATTAGCGAGGCAGAGAGGTTCCTTGACTCTAGGAGGCTAGGGATCAGAATCAACCACGATGTTCATCTTTGAGATTGATTGGATTTGATGTGCAGGTTCAAGGTAAGTAATTGTTTTAATAAGTTAATATTTTAATTAAAGTGTTTAAATGTGAAATTATATTTAATTAACATTTGCGATCAAATGTGCAGATGACAGGGGGCATTACCAACAAGAGGCTGGACATGGCTGGTCTAAATAAGCTTGGTGCGGGGCTACATGTAGTAGTTAGTGGAATGAGGCCACATACCAGTCGATTAAGAATGACAGTTATCTATTCAACTGCTATCTGAATGAGCTGAGTAGCAATTGGATCTTGTTCCCTATCCACTTCTAGGACTGGAAGAAGATGCCATAGAGGCCGAAGGAGGAACGTGGGACAATGCTATGAAGGTAACTAATTTAATATATTGAATCAAATATAAACAACTATTATTAATCTAATTTTTATTTAAATAATCAAATGTATTTAATTATAATTTATTTAATTGTTACTAATGTATTTAATTTTTTGATGTAGGACAAGTTTGCCGTTCGAGATGACAGGAGACGATACAACTTGTTAAAGATAGGGGATGCATGCAGGAACAGGAGAAATTGTCTCTACCACTCTGGTTAAGGATGGTATAAACCTCTACAAAATGATTTTTTTTTTAATTTGAAAATTTGAAAGCACGCAAACGGTCATGAGGTTTGTAGCGGTTTTAGTCTCAGAACTACTACAAAATGATTTATTTTGAAATTTGAAAATTTGAAAGCGCGCCAATGGTCGCAAGGTTTGTAGCGGTTTTAGTCCATAAACCACTTCAAAGTTTACATTTTGTAGTGGCTGCTATAGCGGTTTGAGAACTATTACAAAATGTTTAATGTTGGAAATGTTTGAATTTAATCCTCCACGCATATGTTATTCAGAAAACTCAAAATTCTCTCTTCACTCATATGCTTTGCTAAGTTTTTATGTTTTCTAACCTATACTAGCTATGGATAAGGCATGGATAAAGCTGCCATGCAATTCTCCAGCATATTTGGCAATATTAAACAATTTCTTGGATTTCGCAACATTTCACACTAGTTGTAATGGTAAGATCGTGTGTCCATATACCTAATACAAGTTTAAGAAGCAGCATACACGCGAAGTTTTCAGGGAACATTTACTTGTGAAGTATTTCTTGGAAGATTATACGTTTTGAGGAGTTCATGGTAAGAAATCCGATATGAGATATGATGCTATTCCTGAAAGTTCACAAGTAGGTGTTCAAGTAGATCATGATGATCCTGTTAATGATATTGCTTGTGATGCGTTTAGTGTTCATGATGACAACTTCAACGAAGAAGTAGAGGGTTCAAACCTTGTGTTCTTGAGGAATGAAGCAACTCGGGATTTTTTTCTGCCTAATGGATGAAGCAGATTGTCCTTTGTATCCTAGTTATGCAAAATACTCAAAATTGTCTTTTTTGGTTAAATTGTATCATATCAAGTGCTTATGTGAAATCACTGATAAGAGAATGTCAATGTTGCTGGAATTATTACAAGATGCATTCCCTAACGAGAAGATTCCCACAACGACTACAAAAAACACTGAATCTCTAACAGAATTTAGAGTTTCCGACGGAATGGATTCCATCGGTAATAATAGCGTGACAAAAACATTTCCGACAGAATTAAGATTTCGTCAGAAATTTCCAATTGAATTTCCCACATAATTTTTTTCCGTAGCAATTCCGTCACTTCTGAAGGAATTAAATTCTAGCAGAAATTCCCTCACAACTTTTGACGGAATTCAATTCCGTCGGAAATTCCATCGCAAACTTATTTTTTATTTTTTAAATTTAAAAAGCCACGTGGTAACTCCGGAGACCGCCCTATCATCGTCGGTAGCGGCGCATGGCAACTTCATCGGAGTTGATAGAGCTCAATATTTATATATTTTTATTAATTAATCTTAGGCTTTTGTGGGACTTAATTGAATATTTTGGGCATAATCAAGTGTTAATGTAAGATTTTAGTGAAACAATAATTTGGCAATTATATTAGTTAAATTGTTATATTTTTAATTAATATTTGTTGTTCCCATTATTCTTTAATTGTGAGAAAAAGATATTACCTTTGTGATTATAATTTTGTAGGTGATGATGTAGCACAACTTGAGTGGTTAATGTCAAAGATGTTATTTTGGAGCTTAATAAAGGACAAAAATGAAACATTACAAATGCATAATTTATTTTCACATTTTTTCTAAGAGGAGGTTAAATGAGTAAGGGCTTTGTTTGATGGTTGCAATTTTATGCCTAATATTAAAACACATTTTTATCTCTTATCCAAACAAGGCACAACTCACTTTTAACCTAAAAACACTTGAATTACAAAGAGAAAGAAAGCAAGTGGCGGCTGGCTTAAATTAAAGAGAAGGAGCTGAAGACCGAATGAAATAGCAGCTGAACCGAGTGGGGAAGAAATAGAGAATAAACCCAGCCAAAATTGTTGACCGATTAGGTGAGAAGCAAGCTGGAGAAATTAAAGGAGTTGTGGACCGAATTAAGCAAGTTGAAACACGTTAGAAAAGCTGGACCGAATTGGAGAAGAAATCGAATTGAAAGAAAGGGAAGGCAGCCGAAATGGTTGACCAAGAAATTGGAAAAGGAGGACCGAATTAAAAGGGAGAGGAGCTAGACCAATTAGAGCATGGCTGAACCGAAATTAGAGAGGAGCAGTGAATGAGAGAAGGTGTGGAGCTACGGAAATAAAGGGAAGGGGCGGCTGGTGTGTAAAAAAGGAGGACGAGCACTGAAATGAATAAAGGGAGAATAGAGAGCAAGCGGCGCTGGAAAGTGTGAAAAGGAACAAGAGAATTTGCTGTTGCATCTAGAGTTGAAGTGTTTTTCGGTGTTTCCCCCCTTGTTTTCCATGGCTATCCTCCTCTCATTTCATCAAGCTTCATCCCTCTCTTCCTCCATGAGTAGCTAAGCCTTGGTGATTTCCTTGAGTTGGATAATGGTTTGAGCTTCTAAACTTCAATGGAATTCCTTTAAGCTCTCTTTTTAGTTCATGATTATGTAGCTTGGTTAAGTATGTAATTGTGATCTAGATTGTTATGCTAAGTGAATAAACTTGGTGGTTGAGCTATGAGTTGATTAATTAAGCTTTGTATGATTCATATTAGGTGTAGGTTGAATTGTTTATTCCAACTTGGTTAAGTTGATTTAAATGATTAAACTAAATGCTATGAACTTTTGTAATGGTAATTACAAGCTAGAATTGGAAGTTAGTTATCCATCTCCTTGAGTCACTATTAATTGATAATACTCATTAATTGCTTCGGTTGAATGAATTAAATGATTATTGCAAGTATGGAGCTAGTGATAGCTTAGTTCCATCCTCTTGGTTCATTATAGAATTCAAACCATTAGCAAGCAAGGAAGACTAAAACCCCAACTCAAGGGAATCTCGTCTTATCATTATATTAGTTAATTGAATTTATCTTGTTGTTAGTGTTAATTTCAATTCCTTTTGCTACTTTGTTTTAAAAATCAGAAAATATAGAAATATTGCTTTAGCTTAGATTACTTCATTAGTTTAAAAATCAAATTCTCAAAATGATTTCTCACAACTTGAAAGTTTTTTTATCACTTTACTACTTAGAAACTTGGAAATTAATCTCCTCATGAAAACGAGCTAGGTTGAGCTACTATGCTACATTTTCTAACCTAGTTTTATTTTGAGAACTCACACGACATGGGTTCATCAGGAGTCCACCTTATCTCCAACGCCAAGATTCGCCACGTGTTGCAACCTTGCTCCGTCACATGTCGCAACCTCTTTATTCCTAAAAATGCAAGTCAACTTGCCCCTCCTTTTGTTCGAACCCACGACCTCATCCGTACGCGTATAATGCCTTATCAGATGGGTTCGACTGCTTTGGCATTCTATTATTACACAATTATATATATATATATATAATCTAATTATACATAATCAATTATTTATAAATATATATATTTTTCATATATATAAATGTAATAGTAATATAAATATATATTTTTTCTGTGGAAAATTCCGTCAAAAATTTCATATTTTTTGTAGTGAACGTTCTACAAGGTAAAGAAGATTATTAACAAATTGGGCTTGCGCTACCAAAAAATCGATGCATGCCCCAAAGATTGTATGCTGTATTGGGGAGATGATGCTAGCTGGGAGACTTGTAAACTATGTCACACATTGAGATACAAGACAATTCGGAAGGGGAAAACGCAGAAGAAGAAACATGCAAAGATTTTCAGTTACTTTCCTTCGAAGCCATGGTTGCAAAGATTGTTTATGTTGTCTAAAATAGCTAAGCACATGAGTTGGGATGAAGTTCACAAGAATCAAGATGGTAAGTTAAGACATTCATGAGGATGTAGAAGTTTGGAAAGCATTCGACTCAGACTTTCTGCTTTTGAGGCTGACCTTAGGAATGCTCGGCTTGCTTTGGCGACCGATGATTTTAATCCATTTGGGAATCTTACACCAAGTTACAGTATTTGACCAGTAGTATTAGTCCCATTCAACTTGCCCCCTTTGATGTGTATGAAATAGAGCTTCTTTATTTTGTCTGTGATCATTTCAGGGAAAAAGGCATCAAGTAATGATATAGATATGTACCTCCAACCATTTATTCAATAATTTTTGGACTTGTGGAATGTCGACATCGAGACATATGATGTGTATGAGAAGGCACTCTTCAACTTGCGTGCAACCTTAATGTAGACGATAAGTTAAATAAAAATTTGAAATAATATTTATATATTTATTATTTTTTTAATATAAATTAATTTCAAATTAGACAAATTTTAAATATTTAATAAATATATTTATAAATATATTTTTAGCCAATTTTTTGAAATTGAATTTTATTTTTAGTTAATTTTATTTAATAACTAATAATTTAATATTATAAATAATATTTTTAATATGAAATTATAAGTATAATTTTAATAACTAATTATATAATGTTAATAACTACAAACTTATTTTTAATTATCATTAATTAATAACTAATATTTTGATTTTATAAATATTATTTTTAAGGTAAAATTATGAATATAATATTAATAAATAATAATATAATATTAATAAATAATAATTTAGTTTTAATTAAATTAAATAATAATTAATATTATAATATTATTTTTATATAACATTTATTAAAAATATAATATTTTTTTTGCCACTGAATTTTAGCCATGGAATTTGTCACGAAATTCCTTGGCTAATTGTTTCACGCAATTTTTCTGTGGCTAATTCCATGGGGAAAATTTTCCACTGGAATTTTCAACTAATTACTGACAGAATTAGCCACGGAAACACATTTTGTGGCTAATTCCATCAGAACTAACTGTTTTCTTTTTGTAGTGATAAGTCAGGATAAGATGCATATAATGGGGTACAAATGGAAAAACTAGTTTAAAATTTTAGAGAAAAAGGATTTGTCCTTATACTCCCTCTTGTCCACAATATTGGGTGCTTATAGAAGAATGGTTTAATTCAAAATATAAGTCACTTTTACTATAATCAATGCTCACTTTTCAATTTTGTTTATATAATTAATGCTCATTTCTAATTTTACACACTCATTAAATTTTCAAACACATTTTTTAATATGCACAAAAATAAAAAAATATTTCAATTTATGACATATTTAATGAGTTAATTGTCACTTCTTATTTTCCTTAAATTAATTAAAGTTCCATATATAATGGATTAGAAGGAATATTTACGAATACCTCTATAAGAGCAATTGTTATTTATAAAAAGAACATGAAGGAGTAATAAACTAATAATAGTGGAAATGAATCAACTTGTATATTCTTGGGATATCCAAGTGTGTGTGAACTTGAGTTTGAAGTCTATAGGTGATCGATTTTCACATTATTATACTCCTCTCAGCCTCTGGTCCTATTTGTCCTATTTATGTGGTGGAGAGAGCAAGATGTTTTTTTGTCCTATATATAAGGCACCTCATTAAATTTTTTATAGAAATGTACAATTTTACCTTTCATTTATTATTATGTTGACTTTGTTTTCATACGGTATAATATATATCAAATAGGAATAAAATTAAAAAGTTGTTGAATTTTATAGTAGAGTTAATGAAGTTCAAAGTATTTTTTGGTCTGTGTGAGAAAAGTTGGAAATAATTTATAAATAGAACTAGAGGAGTATTATTACTCCTTCCATCCCTATATATAAGGTCCTTTTAGCCATATTGTTTAAGAAAATAATTAGAATTATATGTTCGCCTCCGCAAGTGCACGGATCGCGTCAAGTAATAAAGTGATAAGTAAATATCGTTCTCTCGAGGATTTGAGTAACCATTTAGTCAAGCAATAGATTTGGTGAATTCGATTAAGTTGAGCCAAAACAAGTTGTTGTGTGTGGAAAATGGAATTTCAAAAGATATAATTGTGAAGCTGAAATTTACTGAACAAAACTCTGATTTGTGTGACTTCAATCAAGTATAATAAGCCTAGGATTGTTCATCCCCTTAGTATTTCATAAACTTACTTCTTTTCCTCTCCAAGTATCCTTTCCATGGGGTATATATATGTCAGTTTAAGACTCCCAAGCATATGATTAAGCCCTCTCAAGTCATAACTAGTTTTATATCTTCTATTAACATGCACAATCTCTTGCTACAGCTAAGAGAAGATATTCATTACATACCAATCTTAATTTGACAATGCTAGGTTAATAACTATATCTCTATGTTACTAACAAACCATCCGTCTAGTTGTAAACTTCAAGTCTAGCATGATTTGACTCAAGTTCTGCAATTAAATTAACTCTCTCAAGCTTAATTTAATCAAACACATCCTCCACAGTGATGGCCAGTCACCCACAGCAGTAAAAACGGAGTGAAATCAACATATTTATGCCATTAGACACTTAGAGAGGAAAGGAATCAAGTTCAATCCATACAAAGGGTCATAAACAATCCTAGAAAATGACTCTAGCTATCCATGTTCACAAATGAATCACAGACATAAGCTCTCATTACAGCTATATCAGAATTACAGAGGAGAAATGGAAGGAATACAGAAAAACCAGCGAATCTGAGCTGAAATCTCTGCAAATCTTCAATCTCTCCTTGATTTCAGGCATACCCAAGCTCAGAGGATGTTCTCAGCTGCCTCTTAGGTCTTTCCTAATCTGGGTCCCCCTCTTCAGCCTCTGGTTTTCGCTTTTATAGTTCCCGGGTGACAAAACGCATAACAGCATTTTCGGGGGTTAGCCGCGGCCAGGTAATATGTGGGCCGCGGCCAGTGAGCTTCTGCCGTGGCCAGTAACTGTCTGACCTCAAGTTGGCCGCGGCCCATGGATGCTTGGCCGCGGCCAGTAACTTTCTTACCTCTTTTTGGCTGTGGCCCATGCAATGGTTGGCCACGGCCAGGAATCTTTGAAGTTCATCTCCCTTTCTTCCTATGCTCTGTTCTCATTTTTTCTTGCATTTCCTTGGCATGGTTGATGGCTTCAACTTCATTTAACCTCCTCCTCATTGCATTTGGCTTTCTCTGGTCCAGCTATGACTGAATTTGTATCCTTTCAACACAAAGAACTCACAAACAATCACAGTTGAATAATCATAGCAGTTAATAACATATTTCTTCCACATTTATACTCTTTTTGTGCCAAGCATGAATAGAACACATTTCATCTACTTTAGCACTCCCAAATGCTCACTAATATACCCAAAGTATGGGAAAAATAGGATGAAATGTGCAATTCTGACAAGAATTTCATGAGGTTAACAAATTAGTTAAAAGTAATAAATATATATAAAATATACTCCCTCCGGTCCTATTTATAAGAGCTTGTTAATTGAATTACGCAGTTTAATAAAGTGATTAAAATTAGTTAAAAATAATAAGTATGTTTGAAATAAACTCTTTTTTTTTTAAGTATGTCCTTATTTATAAAGGGCAAGTATGAGAGAGCAATAGAGTAAATATAAGTGTCATTAATGTTTTAATCAATGCAATATATATATATAATTAATGAGGGGCAAATATGAAAAAAAAACTCATTAAACGCCCAGACAACTTTTATTGAGCTCTTATAAAAAAGACCATGCCTATTTAAATTTTGACCTCTTATAAAAAGGATCGGAAGGAGTATTTTGTTTTCGAACATGGCCTTACTTATGACTGGGTAAAGGAGAGAGCAATAATGCAAAAAATGATGAAACGGAATGTGTGGGGGAAATTAATATATGAACGGTAAAATATGTAAAAAGAATATTTATTGCTCAGACAAAATAAAAAAGAACCTTATAAAAAGTGGCAGACCTTCTCAACAAGAAGGATCTTATAAATAAGGATGGAGGGAGGGAGTACTCATTAAGTGTGATTTTATTCTATGTGAGACTTCCTATATCGATTCAAGTCCACTCGCATTCACTAAGCCAACCAAACACAAACATATATGTATACGCTATGTACGTATTTTAAAACATCTTTTACTTATATATCAACATAGGCTCAAGTCATAACGATAATAGTTTAGTTTGTATGATCATTTAAGAAATAATAATAATGTGGCTTCCCAACAAAAAGTAACGGAGTTTTGCTTCAGTAAACAAAGGTGTCATTTTTGTCCTTATTTTAAACACTTTATGAACATTTATGAACTCAAATAAGGTTTATGGTGTTGGACGCATATTTAGTAAAAATATACATTTATTTGTGTCTCTTGCCTGAGAAAAAAACATGTTTTAAAACTTGGTATGAGTTAACATCCAAGTAAACTGGAAAGAAAATAAAAACAATCCAAGTAAACTTGCACAATATTAGGGATGACGATATATAACACGTACTGAAACTACGAGTAGTATTTCCAGTTTCTACTACTATTTTTGTAATATCCTGAAATTTAGTAAAAGGTTCAATTTTTCAAAAAGAAAATTTAAATAGTGTTAGAGATAAATTTTTGAATTTAAAGGCCTATTTTTCGGGAATATGAGGAACAATAGCTAACGATCATAATTTGATTTGGGAATTTTTGAGAAATTATTTTTAAGACTCTATGAAGTTAATTATGAAAGATAGTTCTTAAATTTATTTAAGGATTAATTTGTGGGAATTAGATAATAAGTCAAATTATGGAACCTAAGAAATTTTAGGAATCTTAAATTAGACAAAGGGGAAAAATTAGGGTTTAGTGTGTGTAACTAATAGGATAAAATTATATCTGTATATATTAAAAACACACACTCAAACATTCTTACCGACACATACTCACATTTGCCCATTTAAATAAGACACCTTACTCACCCTTATTTGACCACATCGCACACAGTCATAATCAATTGTCCACCCTTCTTTTCATTTGAATCCATAAAAGGCCAACACCTCAACTCACCCTCAAGCACATGTTGACGAACTTCTGCAAATACACTGTAATCCGAGTCACGTTCAAGGACGCTGTCCTTAAGAGCTATTCCGCGACCACCGGCTGACTGGAAGCGGCACTCCCCAGGATAAAACGGATTCTTCCTGCAGAGACAGGGCGGACAGAACAGCAAGATGGAAGCAACTGCAAGGCGGAGAGAACAGAGGAATGTGGTAGAGAGGAAGAGAGAGCTCGAGATGTCAGAGCTGGGGTGCCTGGACCTCTTGCAGGCAGCGCCTTTTATAGGCCTCCATGCATCTAAACGTTGGGCAACGTTTTACTCCTCATAAACACCATTAAGCCACCGGTTACACAATAATAAAACCACATAATGAGGCCGTTTCTGAAATTGAAGGACCAGATCCGTTCGGCAATTAAAATATCCGTTTGGCAATTAAAATATCCGTTTGGAAATTTAAAATATGGCCCATAACGGAAATACTGATGCTTCAAGTTTCAGATGCCTCAAAACAGGGTTTTTCCGGTAAGCTATTTTCACAAAAATAAATTATAGATTTTTCCAAAAAAACATTTGATAAAAAGTGCCCAGTCCGCATTTAATTCACGCGCAGGGGGGGGGAATCGCCGGATTTCCACTACGTTTGCCTCTTGGTGGCCCTTTGTTGTGCGCGCGAGCCCACTCTTCCTCTTGGCCCATTTACTAGCCCAACTTCACAAGGTGTAATATATACACTAGTATTCTCTCTTTCCCAAGCAATGTGGGACTTGTTCCATTTGACACACCCACATGTAGCTTGTATCTCCAACAATCCCCCACATGTGTCAAAAGGAACGCCTTTAGCTTAGTTGCACACACGGATATAACCATTGTATCTGGTAGTCCTTTGAACTTAAAACCAGACCTAGACTAATAACACTTAGTACACAGAGATGTCGGTGGTCCTATGAACTTAAAACCGCTCATCTCTTAGTCGTATACTAGAGGCATTAAGAGTCAGATTATACCCGCTCATTTCGCTGTTAACGCGGTTTTGCACGTTTAAGACGGCCATGTGCGTGCCTGGTTCATAACGAATGCTCTAGAGATTTTGCCACGATCTCATAGGAGCGGCCCCACTCCACATTCGTAGAGGTGATTTCATTAAATGTACCTGCAATGAGCACATCATTCCGTAGAATTATGAAATCATTAAGAGCTTTGCTCATCCTCACCAAAATGCATTCTAGCATATTCTCGGCATCATAGGAAAGGACTAACAATTTACTTTAGTGCTAGCAGAACTAACTCACGACTTGTTCTTACCCATTGAACCTCCTTCATGGGATCACCAATCACAGAGGTTGGGTTGCCATCGCTGTTAGTTTCTTATCGGCTTAAGTCCCATTCCCCTCGATGAATCAAGGATTTGTTTTCTTCCCAGGGGTTTTGTAAACGGATCCGCAAGGTTCACAGCTGACCTTACATAATCGATTGAGATTACACCATCTTTGAGCAGCTGCCTTATTATATTATGTCTCAATCGAATATGTCTACTTTTACCATTAAAGGTTTTATTTTTAGCCGTAGCTATCGCAGATTGGCTATCACAATGTAAAGATATTGATGGTGTTGGTTTTCCACCTAGTGGGATATTCGCCAAGAAGTTTTTCAACCACTCAGCCTCAGTTCCAGTCAACTCCATAGCTATAAACTCAGAATCCCTTGAGGAACTAGTTAAAATAGTTTGTTTGACTGACTTCCACGTTATGGCACCACCACCAAGAGTGAACACATAGCCACTAGTGGATTTGCTCTCCTCTGAATCTGAGATCCAGTTAGCATCACTGTATCCTTCCAATACAGCGGGAAATCCACTATAATGAATACCATAATTCATGGTACCTCTCAAGTATCTCAATACTCTTACCAGAGCCTTCCAATGCTCATTGCTTGGACAATGAGTATACCTGCTCAATCTACACACAGCATATGCTATGTCTGGCCTGGTATAGTTCATTAAATGCAACAGACTCCCAATAATCTGTGCATATTTAGATTGAGCAATTGGTTCTCCTCTATTTTTCTTTAAATGCACATTAGGATCATAAGGAGTGTTCATAGGAGACTCGCCAAACATTTCAAACTTTCTCAGGATTTTCTCAATGTAATGTTCCTGAGAAAGTATGATACCATTATCATTCCTTATGATCTTTACACCCAAAATCACTTTCGCTTCACCCAAATCTTTCATATCAAAATTAGAAGACAGAAAATGTTTTGTCTCAAGCACAACATCCATGCTAGTACCAAAGATAAGCATGTCATCCACATACAAACAAATAATCACACAATCATTATTTACAAGTTTTGTATAAACACATCTTTCTACTTCAACAGTAGAGAAACCGCCACTTAACAAAACTTGATCCAGTTTTTCATGCCATTGTTTAGGCGCTTGTTTCAAACCATACAATGATTTAACAAGTTTGCAAACTTTATTTTCTTGCCCAGGAATAATACACCCTTCAGGTTGCACCATATAAATCTCCTCTTCTAAATCACCATTTAAAAAAGCTGTTTTAACATCCATTTGATGAATGAAAAGCTTATGAATAGAAGCTAAGGCAATTAGGATTCTAACCGAAGAAATCCTAGTTACAGGAGAAAAGGTGTCAAAATAATCAACATTTTCTTTTTGAGTATACCCTTTTGCTACTAATCTAGCTTTGTATTTCTCAATAGTTCCATCAGGGAAAAACTTTTTCCTAAAAACCCATTTACAACCAATAGGCTTTGCTCCTGGAGGCAAGTCTACCAAAACCCATGTTTTATTTTGATTTAAAGAATCAATTTCAGCTTTTATTGCTTCTTTCCAAAAAGATTTATCCGGAGAAGAAATAGCTTCATAAAAATTTTTGGGTTCATCTCGCACCAAATAAGTATAAAAATCATCTCCGAAAGACGTTTGTTTTCTTTGTCTTTTACTTCTCCTTAAATCTTCAACCAGAACTTCATTCGAATTTTGTTCAGAAGGAGCAGAGGAATTTTCAATTCTTTTAGGAATATGCTCAACCTTCAAAGGAAATATATTTTCAAAAAACTCTGCATCTTTTGTTTCAACAATTGTGTTATGATCTAAAATATCGCTTTTCAAAACCAAAAAACGATAAGCAGCACTTTGTTGAGCATATCCAATAAACATGCAATCAGAGGTTTTAGAACCAATTTTCCTCTTTTTAACATCAGGTAGTAAAACTTTAGCAAGACACCCCCACACTTTCAAATACTGAAGATTAGGCACAAAACCTTTCCATAACTCATAAGGTGTCTTTTTAGTTTTCCTATTGGGTATTCTGTTTTGTAAAAAACAAGCAGATAACAAGGCTTCACCCCACAGGTTATTAGGTGCTGCAGAACTTACAAGTAAAGCATTCATCATTTCTTTTAAAGTTCTATTTTTCCTTTCTGCAACACCGTTAGATTCAGGTGAATAAGGAGGAGTTACTTCATGAATTATCCCTTCTTTTTCGCAAAAATTATTTAATAATAAATATTCTCCTCCTCTATCTGACCTGACCCTTTTAATCTTTTTGTTTAATTGATTTTCTACTTCTGCCTTGTACAAAAGAAATTTTTCAAGAGCATCATCTTTATTTCTCATTAAATATACTTTGGTATATTTTGAAAAATCGTCAATAAAGGTAATATAATACCTTTTACCACCTCTAGTCTCAGTTTGCTTTAAATCTCCCAAATCAGAATGAATTAAAGCTAACAACTCAGTTTCTCTTAGAGTAGAAAAATGTGGTTTTTTAGCTTGTTTAGTTTCTGCACAAACTTCACACTTTTGAAAATCATCTTTAGTTTTAGAAATCAGTCCTAGATTTTGTAGCCTCTTAATATAAGATTTATGAACATGTCCTAATCTAGCATGCCACATATCATAGGAATCAATCAAGTAAGCAGAAGAAGATGCATTCTCATTCATTTCAGAAACACTAAGAACAAACAATCCCTTATTACAATAGCCCTTCCTAATAAGAACATTGTTCTTAGTCATGACAATCTTGTCAGATTCAAAACATACCCTAACCCCAGCTTTCCCAAGCAATGCCACAGAGACTAAGTTAGCTCTGACCTCAGGTACATATAGCACGTCACTCAGTGCCAAGGTCTTTCCAGATGTGAGATTCAATACCACCCTCCCTTTTCCATGAACCTTAGCAGTTCGGGAGTCAGCCAGATAAACGTGGTCTTCCCCTTCTTCAAAGGAGGTAAACATCTCTTTGTTTGCACAGATGTGCCTGGTAGCTCCTGAGTCTACCACCCATTTCTTCACATCAGAGACAAGAAGGGCTTGTGACACCACAGCAACAATGATTTCTTCATCACTGCTATCATCTCCTTTAACCAAATTCACATTTGGCTTAGGAGGATTTTCACCCCTTTGAGAGTTATCTCCCTTAGCCCTTTTCCTGCACTGTGCTGCATAATGACCTGGTTTTCCACAGACAAAACAATTGCCCTTCTTCTTCTTGGGGTTAGTGTCTTTGGGCTTGTAGTAAGGTTTCTTATTTTTATTATTTTTATTTTTGGGATCGTACCTCTTGTTGTGCGGCTTTTCCTCAACTAGGTTTGCTTTAGCAGCCAATTCCTTTCCCTTTGCAGCTTGTATTGCCTTTCTGTTGGTATCTTCAATGATGATATGAGTGATCAGATCATTCAGGGACAACTGTTTCTGTTTGTGTTTCAGTTGTTGCTTGTAGTCATTCCATGAATCTGGCAGCTTTTCGATCAGTACACCGGCCACGAACTCGTCTGGCAAATTGATCTTCTCAGCCTTGAGCTACTCATTCAGCTTATGGTACTCGTTGATCTGGAGCTTGATGTCTTTTTCATCTGTCATCTCCCACTTGTAAAAGTTTCCTATCACGAACTTCTGCTTTCCAGCATCCTCAGCAGTATACTTGAGGATAAGTGATCCCCATATCTCACTTGCTTCTTTATAGACATGGTACACATCGAACAGATCGTTAGATAAAGTAGTAATAAGAGTGTGTCTGCAAACCTTGTTGGCATAGGCCCAAACATCCTTCTGGGCTTGGTTAGCATCTGGGGATGGTGCAGACTGTGTAAGTGCATCAGCAACTCCATGCATGTCAAGAACAGTGTAGCCACGTTCCTGCCAGCGTCTGAAGTTCTTCCCCTCGAACTGTTCAATTTTGGAAATGTCTGGAAACTGCCTGGGTATAGGAACCGGCATCGGCGAAGGACCAGAACCAGTATTGTTGACACTGGGAGCAGCAGCACCATCAGGTTGAGCACCAGCTCCGGAACCAGCAGGAGGAACAGAAACAGAAGCCATTGCTAGCTCTTAAGATTGTTGACGAACTTCTGCAAATACACTGTAATCCGAGTCACGTTCAAGGACGCTGTCCTTAAGAGCTATTCCGCGACCACCGGCTGACTAGAAGCGGCACTCCCCAGGATAAAACGGATTCTTCCTGCAGAGACAGGGCGGACAGAACAGCAAGATGGAAGCAACTGCAAGGCGGAGAGAACAGAGGAATGTGGTAGAGAGGAAGAGAGAGCTCGAGATGTCAGAGCTGGGGTGCCTGGACCTCTTGCAGGCAGCGCCTTTTATAGGCCTCCATGCATCTGAACGTTGGGCAACGTTTTACTCCTCATAAACACCATTAAGCCACCGGTTACACAATAATAAAACCACATAATGAGGCCGTTTCTGAAATTGAAGGACCAGATCCGTTCGGCAATTAAAATATCCGTTTGGCAATTAAAATATCCATTTGGAAATTTAAAATCTGGCCCATAACGGAAATACTGATGCTTCAAGTTTCAGATGCCTCAAAACAGGGTTTTTCCGGTAAGCTATTTTCACAAAAATAAATTATAGATTTTTCCAAAAAAACATTTGATAAAAAGTGCCCAGTCCGCATTTAATTCACGCGCAGGGGGGGGGGAAATCGCCAGATTTCCACTACGTTTGCCTCTTGGTGGCCCTTTGTTGTGCGCGCGAGCCCACTCTTCCTCTTGGCCCATTTACTAGCCCAACTTCACAAGGTATAATATATACACTAGTATTCTCTCTTTCCCAAGCAATGTGGGACTTGTTCCATTTGACACACCCACATGTAGCTTGTATCTCCAACATCACACACCTATTAATTAAAGCATTCACTTACTCTCTCATTTCACCAAGTCGTTCAGACAAGAGACAAAAGAAAGAAATAGAAGAGTGAGAGAGAGTTGAGCGAAGGAAGACAAAGGTGAGTGAGAGCTGAATTTCTCATCGTAAATAAGGAAGAAGGAAGATAGGATTGCCACAAGCAACCATATATTCTGGTATAGATGAGTCTCCTACACATTTATATTTGTTTTCCCATAGGATTTGAGGCTGTTTTCTGGGCTGTTTCATTGTTGGAAGTGGGAAACGTTGCCGGAAAAATTATGTCAAACTAAAAGTTTTAAAACCAGTGATTGTGTGCTGATTTTGGGGTTTAGTTTGAGGTCCTTTGGTTCTAAAATTGGATCATTAACCTTAGGAAATATGTGTATTTGAGGTTTAGAGTATAAGTTCATGGCTACATGTTAGTTTTCTTTACCCTACACATTTATCTTTGTTTTCCCATTGGATTTGAGGTTGTTTTCTGGGTTGTTTCATTGTTGGAAGTGGGAAACGTTGCCGGAAAAATTCTGTCAACCAAAAAGTTTGAAAACCAATGATTGTGTGATGATTTTTGGGTTCAGTTTGGGGTCCTTTGCTTCTGAAATTGGATCATTAACCTTAGGACATATGTGTGTTTGAGATTTAGAGTATAAATTCATGGCTATATGTTAGTTTTCTTTACCCCATTCTGTTAGCTGGAAAACAGAGAAGTTGCTGAAGCTTAAACAGAGGTTATAGATGGAGTTTTTGTCTGGGTATTTTTGGTATAGAAAGTTTAGGATGCGTAGCATGTGATAGAATCAAGAAAAGTATAATTTGGAGTGAAAATGAATGAGTTCTTGATTTTTTAAACTCAAATTGTCAAAATTGACATTTTTGGGAGACAATCAGCTTCATGTTGAGTTTTGACCAGAAAAATATTATCCAATGACTATGAAATTTTACATGGAAATAGTAGACATCCATAGCTTTAACATGAGTCTAAGAATGCATTAATTGGATACCTAGAGAGAAAAAGTTATGATTTTTGAAAGTTAAGTCAGAAACAAGGGAAATTCTAGATGTCCAGGTTATGGCAGTTTGGTTAATTGTGTTATGTTTTTGAATAATATAATCTTGTCCAATGGCCATGAAAATTTTTAGAACAAAAGTATACATGCTAAAATTTAATTTGATATATAATATGTATTATTTGGATTAGTATATCAAGAGATATGAATTTTTGATATTAGTTACTGTCAGATTATGTTTTTGAAAGTTAGATTGGTTGTGGCGAATTTTTGGAAAACTAAACCTTGACAAAAAATTATGAAATTTTCCAGATTTAAAGCAGACATTTAGAGCTTTAATTTGATGGATAGAATATAATTTTTGGGCTACTCGATTTAAAGATATGATTTTTCAAAGTTGTACTTTGTTTTTGGAATGTAATATGGGAATAGGGGAGTTTGGCAAATTTCTGGGAAGAATTTGATAACTGTTAGGAAATAATGTATGATTAGGAAATAATGTAGATATCCCACATAATCAGGGATAGTTAGAATCCCACTAAATTAGGGATTATAGAATCAATCATCATAATGAGCCATTAATTCAGAGGCTCCTCCTTTGTATATAAATACCCTTATACATGAATGAAAGATATATAATTCAGTGAATATTTGAGTAATATGGTATCAGAGCCATAGTGCTCTCTGGTTTCATTTTCTGGCAATTTTTTTTCTCTGTTTTCTGTTCTGTCCGCACTGTTCACTGTGCACGGAGCTCCGGTGCAGGGAGATTTAGCCACCACGCGCCCCACCACTGGCCTCACCGGCGCCCGATCGGCCAGTCCTCGAAGTTTCGCCGCTGTCCGACGTGCGCGTGGCCCTCACGCGCCACCTTCTTTCTCGCCGGACTTCCACGCGCCGGCGCGTGACGTCATTTTCCGGCGAGTTTTCCGACGCCGTTTGTTGTGCTGGGTCGACTCGCTGCCGCCGTTCTTCCTGTTGTGGTTTCGTGTATGGCTACCTACGGTTTGTCGTCCCGTTGTTGATTTCACCCTTTTCTGCTGTTGGGAGTACACTGTTGCTTTTGTTTTTGGTTCGTTGCTCCTATTTCTAGTTCCTTGCTTCTGTTTCTGGTTCGTTTCTATCGCGTTTGCTCATTGAAGCCACCTTTGGGAGCGGTTCTGTCGTCTTGTTGGTAACTTCATCCTTTGATATTGTCGCCTTTGCTATTGGTGGCTTTGCTCCGTTCATATTGGGGCTGTTCTTGTGTGTGGCAGTGTGCTTGTAAGGTTCCTTTCATCGGTTGACCCTTTGTTGTGTATTTTTGGTCTTGCATTGATGGCTAATTCCAAGACTAGTGTCACTACTGAAATTATTCCTGTGACTAACAAAATTATTGAGCACAAATTGACCTGGATAAATTATATGGATTGGAGCAAAACTGTTCGCATGTACTTACTTAGTATTGAGAAGGAGGGCCATTTGACTGAGACGCCTCCCACGGATGACCCTAAGATGGCTTGGGCCAGCGCTGATGCCCGTTTATTCTTGCAAATCCAGAATTCCATTGGCAGCGAAATCCTTCCCTCGGTTAGCCATTGAAATACTGTTAAGGAACTTATGGGTTGCTTGGAATTTCTGTATTCTGGAAAGACAATATTACTCGCATTCATGATGTCTGTAAGGGATTTTATCTTGCTGAACAGCAGGGCCGCTCTTTGAAGAGATTTTATGTGGAGTTTAAGAAGATGTATGAGGAATTGAAGATGTTGATGCCGCCTACCGTTGACCTTAAGGTACAAGTTGATAATATGGAGAAATTGGCGATTATCAGCTTTCTTACTGCCCTTAACCCGGCCTATGAGACAGTTCATTCCTAAGTTCTGTCTAGTTCTGAACTTCCTTCGCTTCAGGATGTGTACTCTCGTGTGCTACGTGCAGATAGTCTCTTATACCCGATCTCTACTCCTACTGCTAGTGCGTTGGCCGGCCACGGTCCCACTGATAATCGCCACCAGTACTTCTTGAACTCTGGACCTAGTACACCATCCTTGACCTCTGTTGACTCGCGGAACCAAGATCCTCCACGTTCAGGCAACAATCTGACTCCTAGTCCTATTGTCTGCTACTATTGTAAGGAACCGGGTCATACCAAACGCTACTGTCGTAAGTTGCAAAACAAGCTGCAACGTACTGGAGCTGCTCATATGGCCCAATCCATAGATCAACCTGCCACTGTTCCATCCACTCTGAGTACGCTTGCTACAGGTAATGGTGACTCATGCCTTGCTACTACTTCCTCGAGGTGGATCATCGATTATGGTGCCACTGACCACATGACAGGTAACCATCGTTTGTTCTCTACATATGCACCTTATGCCAACCCCTCCTCTATCACTATTGCAAATGGTTCTGCTTCTCGTGTCCTTGGTTCTGGCACGGTTACACCTATATCCTCTGTTCTTCTATCGTCCGTCCTTAATGTTCCTGACCTTGCTTTTAACCTTCTGTCTCCCAGCAAGCTTACTCGTCAATTGAACTGTTTTATCTTACTGTTTCCTGACCATTATGTGATTCAGGATCTTACGACGAAGCGGATTATTGGTAGGGGTTATGAATCGGGCGGCCATTACTTTCTTGACGATCAGGTGCCGCATTCCGTTGCTTGCTCTGGTGGTTCCTCTCCTTTTGATGTTCATTGTAGTTTAGGTCATGTGTCATTGTCCTCCTTGAAGAAGTTGTATCCTCAATTTCAACATTTGTCGTCCTTAGAGTGTGAGTCGTGTTAGTTTGCCAAACACCACCGTGTTCATCTGGCACCTCGCGTCAATAAACGGGCTTCGTCCCCCTTTGATTTGGTTCATTCTGATGTTTGGGGTCCTTGTCCTGTTGTGTCCACATCTGGTTTTAAGTACTTTATCACTTTCGTTGATGATTTTTCTCGAACCACCTGGCTTTATTTAATGAAAAGTCATTCTGAGTTGTTTTCTCACTTTTGCAATTTTTGTGTTGAGATCAAAACTCAATTTGGTGTCTCTGTGAAAACCTTACGCAGTGATAATACTAAAGAGTATTTTTCTACCCAATTTCACAACTATATGCTGACCTATGGCATGCTTCATCAGTCCTCGTGTGCCGATACACCTGCTCAGAATGGTGTTGCTGAAAGAAAAAATCGGCATTTATTAGAAGTTGCCCGCGCTCTAATGTTTCAAATGCATGTTCCTAAATCCTTTTGGGCTGATGCTGTATCCACCGCCTGCTTTCTTATTAATCGTATGCCATCTCTTGTTCTCAGTGGCAATGTTCCATACACCACTTTGTTTCCTTCCAAACTATTATTTCCCATTGATCCAAATTTTTTTGGGTGTGTCTGTTTTGTTCGGGACATTCGTCCCGGTCTCACTAAACTTGATCCAAAATCTCTCAAGTGTGTCTTCCCTGGTTATTCTAGGGTTCAGAAGGGCTATCGGTGCTATTCTCCCGACCTTCGGCGTTATCTTGTGTCTACAGATGTCACTTTCCATGAATCCACTTCATTCTTCTCTGTCCCTGCTCTGCCGTCATCTTCTGCCCCTAATCCAGATCCTGATCCCATCTTAGTGTATGAGGTTCGTTCCCCACCAGTGCAAGCATCTGTGCCGGCCCCTGCTCCGCCTCCTATCCACCAGGTTTATCAAAGACGTCCTAAGGAAAGTAATGTTGCTGCTCGTCTTCCTGACCTACCCATGTCCGCCTCGGCGCCTGATCTACACTTAGCCCCCTCGCCTTCCCTTGCCCCTGACCCTGCACCCGTGCCTGAACCAGTGCCTGAACCAGTGTCTGACCATGTGCCTGCTAATCTCGATCCTACTGTCCCTTTTGCTGACTTGCCCATTACCCTCCGTAAAGGTAAACGTACTTGTACGTACTCTATTTCCTCGTTTGTTTCCTATCATCACCTGTCACCCACATCTTGTTCCTTCATAGCCTCCGTAGACTCTATTCCCCTTCCCACCCATCTCTCCCAAGCCTTGGCCCATCCTGTTTGGCGTGCTGCGATGAATGAGGAAATGATGGCCCTCGATAAGGCTGGTACCTGGACACTCGTTGATTTACCTCCTGGAAAGAAGGCTATTGGATGTAAGTGCGTGTTTGCTGTTAAGACCAAAGCTGATGGCACCTTGGAATGATTGAAAGCTCGATTGGTGGCCAAGGGTTATGCTCAGACTTATGGTGTTGACTATTCTGAAACTTTCTCTCCTGTTGTCAAGTTGTCCTCTGTTCGTCTCTTCATTTCTATGGCGGCTACCCATGGTTGGGATCTTCATCAGTTGGATGTTAAGAATGCTTTTTTAAATGGTAATTTTCTTGAGGAAGTTTACATGGAGCAACCGCCTGGCTTTATTGCTCAGGGGGAGCATGGCAAGGTATGTCACCTCCAGAAATCTTTATATGGTTTGAAACAGAGCCCTCGTGTTGGTTTGACAGATTTAGTTCTGTGGTTAAGAAGTTTGGTCTGAATTAGAGTAAATGTGATCATTCTGTGTTTTATCAATGGACGGATGCTGGCCTGATTCTCTTACACTACAAAAAAAAGGTATTTCGTAGCGGTGCACTTGTAGCGGTTATATTAAACCGCTACAAATTATAGTATTTGTAGCGGTAAGAATATTTGTAGCGGTTTCCTACAAAAAACCACTACAAATTTGGCGCGAAATTCCCGCCAAAACTTGTAGTGGTTATTTTGTAGCGGTTAATGCACATAAACCGCTACAAAATACCAAAGGTCAGAATTTTGTAGCGGTTTTAGTAAAAACCGCTACAGAATTTCAAGAGACTCCAAATTTGTAGCGGTTATGGGCAATAACCGCTACAGAATTTCAAACGTTGTGAAGATTTGTAGCGGTTATTGTAGAACCGCTATAAATTTGGATATTTGTAGCGGTTAGAGTAGCGGTTATTTTTAATAACCGCTACTAATATCTGGCCTATTTAAACCCTCACCTCCGTCATTTCTCATTTTGCTCATTTTGTTTCCTGAGGTTTCTCTATGTGGTTTATTCGATATTTGAGCGTTCAGACGAGTCTATAGGAGTTTTTGGTCAGTATTCCGCAGTATTTACACTTGAGGTACGTATATAACACGTATTTTTATTTATATTTGTATTTTTATTATATTTTTGTAAAATAATGGACTAATTTTTTTTTAATTTGTACAGTTGATATGGCTTCAGGACAGGATAAGGGGAAGGCCCCTGTGCTCCCCAGACCGACTTTACGGGGTGGCAGCAGCCGGGCAGGGGGCAGAGGGAGGGGGCAGCGCGCAGGCAGGGCTACCGCGGCATCTCAACCCAGCCCCCCACAGGCACCGCCGATGATCCCACAGGCGACGACTGTACCAGAGGTGCCTGAGGTGGAGGGGACAGATATTAGCGTTGAGGACTTCCTCAACGAGGAGGAGTTCGAGATCCCGATTAGTGGGTTCAGGGAGATGGAGCAGTTCCTCGATGAGGAGGACGCTCGGGAGCAGAACAACCCACGAGGGTCGTCTTCACGGTCCACTGGGTTTGAGGTGCAGGTCGAAGGTAAATTAATTTTTTAATTTAGTAAATTATTTATTTAAATTAGAAATGTTAACTTTGAATTATAATTTATCTAACGTGCGGTCAACTGTGCAGATGAGCAGGGGAACGTGTCGACGAGGAGGCTGGATGTGGCCGGTCTGAACAGCATGGACCGGTCCCTGCGAGTTATAGTGCCGTGGAACGAGGGCACTGACCAGCCGATCCACAATGGGGGTCACCTGCTCAACCGCTTCCTGAGCGACCTGGGATCGAATTGGATGCGGTTCCCCCTTCACTTCCCGACGTGGAGGCACATTCCGAAGGGGCTGAAGGACCAGGCTTGGGAGGAGGTGGTTCAGGTAATTAAAACTATTTAATTAATATTTTTTGTAATTAATTCTATTTAATTATTTTTTTTAAATTATTATTTTTAGTATTATTGATATTTAAATGTATTTTTTTCAGCTGCGGTTTGCCGTCCGGGCCAACCGGAAGAGGTACGCCCTCGTGAAGATGGGCGACGCCTGGAGGAACAGGAGGAACCGTCTCTTCCACAGTGTGGATGGGGACGGGACGATGCCTCTGGAGCAGCTGCAGGAGAGCGTCCCGGACGGTGTACCGTCGAACGACTGGGCGCGTTTCGTCCAGTTCAGGAGGAGCCCTCAGGCACAGGTAATGTATTTATTATATTTTTGATATATAATTTTCTAATTGTTAAATATTAAATTATAATTTCAATTTAATTTGTATTTAATTTCAAATTTTATAATACATTTAATTATTTGTTTTTCCAGGAGCTTTCTCAGAGGAACGCCGCGATCCGGGCGCAGCAGACGATCCACCACACAGCAGGATCGAAGACCTTTGCTGTGACCTACAGCGAGCTGGTAACTTTTCAAGTGCTTCACTTACTTTTAGCTGATTATTTCATAATACTAATTGTTTTGTAATTGTTTCAGGAGACGAGGGCACAGCAGGAGAACCGTCAGACGGACTATGCGGAGCTGTACGCCATCACACACAGACACCGTGACGGGACTGCGACCTCTCAGCAGGCAGAGGCGGCGATTGTAAGTTATTTTATTATTATATTTTTTATAAAACCAAGTTAATAATGAAAAATGGTAATTATTAATTGTTTCATAAAATGGCAAGAGCGGATGCAGCTGTCGCAGGCTGAGCTGCGACAGACCCAGCCTGAGGAGTCACAGGGGTCAGTGGACCCGACGGCTCCTTTGAAGGCGGGTCTGGCTCAGGCTGAGCACCCCGGACGCGTGCGGGGTATGGGGATAGGCGCCAGACCCAACATGGTCTACGGCAGGAGTGCCGCCTCTGAGGCTGGCAGTTCTAGAGGGGTCAGACGTCGGAGGGACGAGTCTATTGACCAGCTGCGGTCAGATTTGGAGCAGGCGCAGCAGCAGATGGCGCAGCAGCAGCAGTAGATGCAGCAGATGCAGGTGCAGCAGCAGCTGCTGCTGCAGGTCCACGCAGATACGATGTACGCTCAGCAGACGCAGTGGCGTGAGATCGCGAACACCATGCTCGAGGGAGCTTGGAGTCGGCTGTTCCCGAACGAGCAGCATCCAGCGGTCTGCCCTGTCCCTCGCTACGTCGTCCCGAGTACTACTCCTCCTGCTACAGCTCCTCCTCCTGCTGATGACGATGGTGCGGTTCAGTCTGCGCAGCGGCCCGATCCAGCGGCATCTGAGGGAGCCCCACCTGAGGGAGTACCAGAGGATCAGCCCCCAGCTCCTTAGTTTAGGACATTTTCTTTTCTTTTAAATATTTGTAAATATTTATGAGATTTTATTTCAGAATTTTCTTATTGTGTTTTATATAATTATATTTATATTATTAGGTCGCATTGAAATAATTTATAAATGATTTATATCTAAATTTAAAAAAAAAATTATATATATATTTGTAGCTGTTATGAGTTCATAACCGCTACAAATGTATATATTTGTAGTGGTTATTAGTGCATAACCGCTACAAAGATATATGTTTGTAGCGGTTATACACTAATAACCGCTACAAACACTCAAATCTTTTGAATTTTGAATTTGCCGCCTTTGTGCACATTTGTAGCGGTTATCTTATGTACAACCGCTACAAATTAGAAAATTATTTTTATATTTAATGTCCAACGGCTTTAATATTAGTAGCGGTTTAACATATATAACCGCTACTAATACGTTGAACATTAGTAGCGGTTATATATATAAAACCGCTACTAATACTCAACAAGTACATTTTGAATTTTCCACCAATTAACGGCTTGAATATTAGTAGCGGTTTTATATATATATAACCGCTACTAAATTATAAACGTTGGAATTTCTGTAGCGGTTGGTGTAACGGTTTAATAACCGCTACAAAGTTATAAACGTTGGATTTTCAGAATATAAGGTTCTAGGCATTCGTCATTATCTTCTCACTCATCTTCTTCCCTATACTTTCTTCTCTCTCACTTGTAGCTATGGATAAATCATGGATAAGGTTGCCGCGCAATTCTCCTGAATATTTGTACGGATTAAACAGTTTCTTAGATTTCGCATTCACTCACGCCAGCTATAACGGCAAGATCGTCTGTCCGTATCGGAAATGCGAGTTCAAGAAGTGGCATCCACGAAATATTGTGAAGGAACATTTGCTTGTGAAGCCTTTCCCTGAGGACTATACGTTCTGGGCAGTTCATGGTGAGAAGGCCGGCATTAGATATGATGAGGCTCTTCCTCGAAGTTCTCAAGTAGGAGTTCAAGTAGATGAAGATGATCCTGTGAATGATGCTGTGCGTGATGCGTTTGGAGTTCAAGGCGACAACTTCAACGAAGAAGTGCACGGCTCTGAGCCGGCTTTTATGGGGAATGAAGCAGCTCGGGATTTTTTCAGCTTGATGGATGAGGCAGATCGTCCTTTATATCAAGGTTGTCGCAAATATTCTAAATTATCTTTCTTGATCAAATTGTATCATATCAAGTGCTTGTGTGGGATCACGGATAAGGGGGTGTCGATGTTGCTCGACTTATTACAAGATGCATTCCCCGATGCCGAGATTCCCACAACCTTCTACGAGGCCAAGAAGATCATCAACATGTTGGGGTTGAATTATCAAAAGATTGATGCGTGCCCAAATGATTGTATGCTGTATTGGGGAGACGATTGCAGCAGGGAGACATGCAAGAGATGTCACACATCGAGGTACAAGACAATTCGGAAGGGGAAAAAGCAGAAGAAGAAACCTGCAAAGATTCTCAGGTATTTCCCTTTGAAACCTCGTCTACAAAGATTATTTATGTCGTCTAAAACTACGGAGCACATGAGGTGGCATGCCGTTGATAAAAACGAAGACGGTAAATTAAGACATCCGCGGGATGCAGCTGCTTGGAAAACGTTTGACAACGACTTTCCAGATTTTGCGACTGACCCCAGAAATGTCCGGTTTGCGTTGGTGACCGACGGTTTCAATCCTTTCGGGAATCTTAGCACAAGTTACAGCATTTGGCCGGTAGTCTTAGTTCCCTACAACTTACCCCCTGGATGTGTATGAAACAAAGCTCTTTCATTATGTCTATGATCATTCCAGGCAAAAAGGCACCGGGCAATGACATCGATGTGTATCTCCAACCGCTTATTGCGGAATTGCTTGACCTGTGGAATATCGGCTTGGAGACGTACGACGCTCACAGCAAGACTTTGTTCAACATGCGTGCAGCCTTGATGTGGACGATCAGTGACTTTCCTGGCCTTGGCACATTATCTGGTTGGAACGTGCACACTGGGTCGGCGTGTCCGGCTTGCAATTTCGACTCTGACGCATTGCGCCTTCCCCACAGTCGAAAGTGGTGCTTTATGGGGCATCGGAGGTTTCTCGATAGAACGCATAAGTTCAGATTGCAACGGAATCACTTCAATGGGAAACCAGAGAAAAGAGGACCACCTCAGACTTTGTCCGGTACAGATATCTTACAGCAGCTTGAGCATGTTGACTTCGAGTTTGGAAAAAGCGACGATTCAGCACAAACTCGCCAAAAGACGCGCAGGACTTCGGCGCCTCAGCAGTGGAAGAAGATAAGTATCTTCTTCACGCTTCCGTATTGGAGATCTAATTTACTTCGCCACAGTCTTGATGCAATGCACATTGAAAAGAATGTTTGCGACAATGTGCTGTATACGCTGCTTAACGAACCCGGCAAGACAAAAGATCACCTTCAAGATAGGAAAGATTTACGCGACATGGGAGTTCGTGAAGACGCTTGGCCAAATGAGAATGACAGATTTACACCGGCAAAGTTTACCCTCACAAAACCGAACAAGGATGTGTTCCTCGCGACGTTGAAGAAATTAAAAGTTCCTGATGGGTATTCAAGCAACATTTCTCGATGTGTCGACTTGCAGGCTCAAAAGGTTGCTGGCCTGAAGAGTCACGACTCACATGTTCTTATGCAGCAGTTACTCCCTCTGGCTATAAAAAATACACTTCCTCCCGATGTTTCCATCGTTTTGGTGGAACTTTGTTCTTTCTTTCGGAAGTTGTGTTCTAAGGTTTTGATCGTTGAGGAGCTCGATCAGCTGCAGTCGAAAATCATTCTTACGCTTTGTCACTTGGAGATGATCTTTCCTCCGTCCTTTTTTACTGTGATGGTTCACCTCACAGTCCACCTCATTCATGAAACAAAGCTCGCTGGACCAGTACAATATCGTTGGATGTATCCAATTGAGAGGTACTCATTTTAAATATGTGCTTTCATTTATTGTCCGTATTTAATGTTTTCTCGTCGTCCTTTTCATCATTTTATATCAATTTTCTCTTATGTACTTCGTAGGTTCCTTGGGAAATTAAAATCTTACGTGAGGAAAAAGGCGTGGCCAGAAGGTTCTATAGCTGAAGGCTATATAGGGGATGAGGTGCTATATTTTTGCTCAAGGTACTTTGATGATCTTGAGACGGCTTTCAACCGCCCGTCTCGTGTTGACGATTGTCCTGAACCTGCGCCGACATCAGGAGAATTTATCCCTCGTGTTGGTAAACCAGTTGGAGCAACTGAGAACTTCAAACTAACGGCAACTGAGAAGTTCCAAGCACATAGACATGTCTTGATTAATTGCACTCAAATTGAGCCTTTCATACGGTAAGAATTGTACACTCACATGTATGTTATTCGATCTATATCTTTCGTAACATTTCTCACTTTCATTTCACTAACGCCTTTCCATTATTAATTGCAGGGAATTTAGAAGTCATGTCAAGCGTCAGCTCAGGATCCGTACACAGACATCCTCGGAAGTTGATAGGAGGGTCCACAGAGAATTCCCGGCCTGGTTTGCGCGCAGAATACTAAATGACCACAACCCACACTCACCGGATTTCAGATCTCTCGCAATCGGCCCTCTTGATCATGCAAAACGGTTTACAGCATACAATGTCAATGGTTTTAAGTTTTGCACGGTTTCACGGGATCAGGGATTGCAAACACAGAATTCGGGTGTTTATGGCACATTTGGGACAAGGAGTTATGCGAGCAGCAGTGACGCCAACATGCAGTTCGGAGGCGTCCCTTACTATGGCAAGCTTCTTGATGTGGTCGAGCTTAATTATCAAGGCCGTTTCACCGTGACGCTGTTCAAGTGTTTGTGGGCAAATACCATGACTTCTCGGGGACTGACAACTGACGACCTAGGGATCACATCAGTCAATTTCTCACGCCCGATTCATACTGGTATTTCTCAAGATGATGAGCCGTATATTCTAGCTTCAGAGGCACATCAGGTTTATTATGTCGAGGACGAGCGGCATAGGGATTGGCACATGGTCGTTCATTTAAAGCCAAGAGACTTTTACGACATGGGTGAAGGCGATAACATCGCCTACGAGAGTGAGCCATTTCAGCCAGCTGATTTTGGAAACTACTTCCCTGAAGGCGATGACAATTTACCTCTACTGAGGTGAGTTTTTTTAAGTCCACGTCATTTCAATTAAATTTTTTAAATTTAATAATACATCAATAACAATAATTTTTCTACAAAATTTCTGTAGGGATGGCGACGATGAGTGATCAAATTCAATTGTAAAAAATGTCTTTACAAAAAATGCAAAAAATTTGTGTTAAAATAAAATGTAAAAAAAAATTAAAATAATATTTGTAGAATTCAAGTGTAAAAAATTTTTCTTTACAAAAAATGCAAAAAATTTGTGTTAAAATAAAATGTAAAAAAAAATTAAAATAATATTTGTAGAATTCAAGTGTAAAAAATTTTTCTTTACAAAAAATGCAAAAAATTTGTGTTAAAATAAAATGTAAAAAAAAATTTTTTAAAAAAATTAATATAATATTTGTAGCGGTTATTAAACCGCTACAAAAAAATAAATAACCGCTACTAAATAATAGCCGCTACATTAACAACTACAAATAATTAAACCGCTACAAAAATATAAATAACCACTACTAATTAGTAACCGCTACATTAACCGCTACAAATAATACGTAAATCCCTATAAATACCCTTATTACAACTCATTTCAAACACTCCCCAATTTCTTTTCACCTTACCCTTCTTTCATTTCCTCTCATTTACAACTTCTTTCGTATGAGTAGAGGAGCTGAATAATACGATCAAATATGGTAACAAGATTTTCAATTTCTTTTAGAATACTTCTTTCCTTTCTATAAAATTTATTCTAAACATCTTTTTTTCTAGATATATCTTAACTCTATCTCATTTTCATCTATTTTTCATATACAATTACATTATATTATAAAACATAATAATTCCTTATTACCTAACTATCGTTAATAATATTATTAATATAATTTTATAGTAATCATATTCAATTAGATTTTTTCTTTTTAATTTATTAATAAGTTAAACTATTAAATAATAAACTAATTGAAATAGATAAAATAATAACAAATTAAACTATTTAATATAATATTGAAAAAAAAGAAAAAAATCAACGTATATTTTTAAAAAACATTTTAAATATTTGTAGCGGTTATTAAACCGCTACTAAATAACGCGCCTTTTTAAAGGTAAATTTAAATTTTTTGGCGGCAAATTTGAATTTCATGAAATTAGTAGCGGTTTTAAGAACCGCTACTAATTTTATGAAATTCAAATTTGGTAGCGGTTTCTTAACCGCTACAAATAAAAAATGTCATTTTTAACAAATTTTCATTTTTATATATTTGTAGCGGTTTTTTAACTGCTACAAAAAAAAATTCTTTTTAAAGCTGTCAATAAAATTTTTTATATTTGTAGCGGTTATATAACCGCTACAAATATCTCTTGATTTTGTAGCGGTTACTATTAACCACTACAAAGTTTGTAGCGGTTATTTTTGATTGAGTAGCGGTTTTATAAAACCGCTACAAAGCCGCTTGCAACGTACGATTTAGTAGCGGTTTTTCTAACCGCTACTAACCTAGTTTGTAGCGGTTAGAACCGCTACGAATACCTATTTTTAACCGCTACTAAATCACGTTTTTTTTGTAGTGTTAGTAGTCTATGTCGATGATATTGTTATTACAGGCAGTGATACGTTAGGAATCTCATCACTCAAGGACTTTCTGGATTCTCATTTTCAAACAAAGGATTTGGGTATGTTAAAGTACTTTCTTGGGATTGAAGTTATGAGAAGTAAGAAGGGCATTCTCCTAACCCAGCGGAAATATGTCCTTGATCTACTGAAAGAAACCGGGAAACTTGGAGCAACACCTAGTAGCTGTCCCATGATTCATAATCCATTTTTGGATATTGATGATAGTGTGCCGTTTGATGAGCTACCCGAGGATGTGAAAAAATGAATTGATCCTGAGAAGATTAAACCGTTTTCCTATCCTGAGCGATACCGAAGGTTGATTGGGAAATTGAACTATCTCACGGTAACTCGCCCTGATGTAACCTTTCCTGTCAGTAGGCTTAGCCAATTCATGGTATCACCGACCGTTGCTCAGTGGGAGGCTTTGGAGCATGTCCTACATTATTTGAAGGGATCACCTGGTCGTGGTATACTCTATACGAATCATGGTCACACAAAGATTGAGTGTTTCTGTGATGCAGATCATGCAGGGTCAAAAATGACTAGGAGGTCCACTACAGGCTATTGCGTTCTTGTAGGAGGAAACTTGGTATCTTGGAGGAGCAAGAAGCAGGATGTGGTGGCAAAGTCTAGTGTAGATGCTGAGTATCGAGCCATGTCTCAGTTCGTACAGGAGATTGTGTGGATCCACCAATTAATGAAGGAGGTCAGCCTTGCCACGTCATTGCTTGCGAAATTGTGGTGTGATAATAAAGCCGCCTTACACATAGCCTCCAACTCCGTGTTCTAGGAACGTACGAAACATATTGAGATTGATTGTCACTTTGTACGTGATAAGATCAAGGAGAATTTTATCTCTACAGGACATGTACCGTCTAGTGATCAGTTAGGTGATCTTTTGACTAAAGCCTTGGATGGCACTCGGGTTGACTATCTTTGTAACAAATTGGGCATGATTAACATCTATGCTCCAACTTGAGGGGGAGTGTTAGGAAATAATGTATGATTAGGAAATAATGTAGATATTCCACATAATCAGGGATAGTTAGAATCCCACTAAATTAGGGATTATAGAATCAATCATCATAATGAGACATTAATTCAGAGGCTCCTTCTTTGTATATAAATACCCTTATACATGAATGAAAGATATATAATTCAGTGAATATTTGAGTAACAATAACAATGACCAGAGTTGGGTATTTTTTCATGAAAATACACTTAGATATATATATATATGCTTTAGAATCAGTCAATTTGAAATTTCCTAGCATTAATTATGAATTTTTAAAATTGACTAAAAATCTACCAGTTTTTGAAAAATAGTGAAACTGCACTGTGCAGAATTGTATTGTGCAGAAACTGTTATAACTATGTTAGATAACTCGTAGAATTTGATTTAAAGGCAGTAGTACAAGTAATAACCAGGTACTTGTTAACTTTAATTTATAGGAATTGGTAATAGCCCAAGCCAGAATAGGAGTATAGGACGGACAGTGGAATTGAGAAAGGGTTCAGGTAGTAACTTTTTCTTGCATATATTATGTGATTATTATATGTTTGAGTATGTCATTCTCTGTAACATGAGCATTGTGTCTTGGACACGCATATTAGCTTAGTTGTGGTCTGGAACCCAATGGAGGCGCAGAGTTCAACCAAAGTTGCAAACAATCATTTGGCCTTGGACAGTGTACACACAACAATCTATCATGCACAATAGTCTATTATCTTACATGACATGGTGTATTGCATATTTATTTTCATATTTTATATATGTCTGAAAAGCATGATACTACTGAGATTCGCTTGAATCTCACTCTTTTACTACACTTAAAAACATTCTAGCAAAAGCTAGTGGCTCAAAGGGAAAAACAGGGGCTACCTGTGCGTAGAGTCCCAGTGTATACAGAGCTGCTGTGGTTATCTATATTTGTATTTTTTTTTTTAACGCTTTGTACATATGTGTATATTTTTCAAGCCCTGCAGGGATTCTCCTGTATTATAAACAAGTACCTAATTTCAGTATGTTTCCGCTATTTCTATATGCTTTACAGAACTATGCGCTTATTACTCTACAAATATCAAAGTGTCAAGGGGTTTGACAATTTTACTTATCAACATAAGACTAGGTAAAATCGTACTGTTAATGGTCAACGATATGAAAAATGCGTCTGTACATTGAATACAAGCCATATTGATGAACCATATGCTTCCAATTAAAGTTCAAATCGATCCATCTAAATTGTCAACTAAAAACGTAAGACATCCGGGTACGTCGTCCCTCCTTCTTGCATGCATCCATTTTCTAAATTTGTAAATATTGTCAACCAAACGGGACCCATCCTTTTAATTCACAATTCGACATGTCCCTGTTTAGAACGGAGTAATGCAAATATGTGTGCGCGCGTCTTACATAACACACCAACAATTAAAGTCATTTATTCAATACTAGAATAGTATCTCAGATCAGAGCATAATCAATTAATGGCGGATACAAGGATGAGAGCTTTTGCAGATAATCAGAAGATGACAAAGAAGAAGGCGCAGGTGGCGCCACCTCCTAAGAGAGGGATCATTAAGCGTCGTATAGTTTCTGCTATCTTCAACTTCATATTCCATATTTTTTGCTCCAATAACTCTTCTAATTAATCATATATATGCTTCCACATTAGTCGTGGATCACTCTAATTTTCTCTTCTCATATTCATGAATCATTACTTCTTCTCTATTGGAAATAATGAGTGGATGTGTCATAAGAAACGAGTGCCACTTGGTATTGTTGGGGGCCAAGAGGAGAAGTGAACTCGTACAACAAAAGACCACCGGACGTAAACACAATTGAAATCTGGCGGTTTCACCACATCCCTTGTCCTGAGTTAAACACGGGATGAGCACATTTGTTTACAAAAAGTATTTTGAGAAAATCTGAAATTGGATTTTTTTTGAAATTAAAGAGCTTACCCAAAAATGCTATTAACTAGCTTTTATTGTGAAATTTGTACGTTGGAGTTTACAAACGTATTGATGGATTTGTGGACAATTTTATTACCTTTGATATACCATAATGGTTTTTACAATGCTTTGATAGCTTCAAACGGATATATTCAAACTCTTTAATGGGTTTCAACGTGTTTGATATCCATGTGCGTGTGTATAACATCATAATGGGTTTTAATGAGTTTTATCATCCAACGTTCAAAACTGCCAAGTAAATGCCTTCATTGTAGCATTTAAAACCTTGGATTTAATCAAATTTAACTTGGTCATGTGCTCAATGGTACACTAAGTGATTGCCTATAAAAGGTGATTCGACTTAGAGGTTCTCTACACTTTGCTTTTGAACCTTCGAGCTCCTCTGACATGTTCTTATACCTTCTGAGTTATATTATCTTCCGTAGTTCTGCTCACCCTGTTTTGCATGAAGGATTCGTTTAATCCTAGGGAGTGTCACTTCTTATCTATCAATAGTTGCGGAATAGCTCTTAAGGACAGTGTCTTCGGACATGACTGGAATCAACTCTGTCATTTACACATGTGCCACTGCTAATAGGATTTGAATAGTACTAAGAGGAGCTGAAGAATCCATGAAGTTGCATGACAATCAAGGAGCAACCACCAACATTGTTATCTTCATTTTCATGTTTAACGGGTTTCACAAATATGTGTGTTCATATGTATGTAAAATATTATAATTTATATTTGCTTGTATTGTTATCATAATAATTTTGTTGCTCTAATTTCATGTCATATGTTCTGCAACATCTGTATTTCACGCATAGAACATTATCAATTCTAATCAGGTAGTTGGTGTTGGCTTCATCTCTCAAATTGAAAGTGTTGGTTAAGAAAAATTTAACGTCGTCGTCAACCTTGATAATTACATACTACTTTTGTTTGGAGCTGGCTTTATGAAATATATGATACAAAATATGATAACAATATATAAGGGTTTTTTTTTAAGCTGTTCTACACGGATGAATATACCACACGGTCAAAAAGCTTTTAAATTTTTTAAAATATTATTATTTTTAAAGTTATTCTTACTGCTTTTTAAACCAGCTCTACATATACAACCAATCTAAAAAATAGAATTTTTTGGACCGCATGTACATGGAATCCATCTAAAAATCTTACTGTATTTATAAAAACGGTTAAGGTTCATCCAATACTTCGAACTATTTTTAAAGGTGTAAATACAATTAGTATCTCAAAGTATTTAGTGGTGTAATTTTGATAATAAAGTATTAAAAATGGAGCAATCTCACCGTCAAGCTAATGAGCCTTAACCTCCCTTAAAAAAACAAGTCCATGCTTCCTTCTTCCTCTTCCTACTCCAGCAAATCCGAGCAACATCGGCGTCAGCCTCTTCAATAAAACCCCAGTCGCTTTGTAACCAGTCAGGTTCAGAATTGCAACCTTTCTTGAACACCCTCTTGATCAGAGATGAAGAAATGCATCCAAAGAGAGGGTGCTCGTAAGCACGGGAACATGCTGTTCTAGCCCCTTAAACCTCCTCTGCCAACTAAGTTTACAAACATTCCACTCAACAATATCAACAAATTTGTCCCCTTAAAAAATCTTCTTCCTGGGTTCCTTTATCAACAAAATCAGTGTATCAACGTGCTCATGAGAATAACAGACAAAAGGCTTAAATTCGAATTTCCTTGCTTAGAACTTCTATTTGCAATTCATCAATCTGATTAGAGGCCTCCTGATGATGTGTAAGGAAACAAAATTAAGTCACGGGCTGTTGGTTTATAAATCATAATTTTTTGGAATTGGTGGATGAGCTAATTGTAGTGAAATGAAAAATGCGAGGTTAGAAGCATGGAGCCAGAGGAAGCGCGAAATTAAATGCTCCGGAATCATTAGATCTGGCATTCTATATGTCAAATATACTTGACAGTTGTCTGGATCGTCACACTCTTTCAGTTCTAATTGCTCTGAACCTGACTGCTTACAAAGCGACTGGGTTTTTATTGTAGAGGCTGACGCCGATGGTGCTCAGATTTGCCGGATGAGGAAGAGGAAGAAGGAAGTAAGGACTTGTTTTTTTAATGGAGGTTAAGATCTGTTTGTTTGAGGGTGATATTACTCCATTTTTAATACTTTATGGTCAAAATTGCACCACTAACTATTTTAGGGTGCTAATTGCCTTCTAAAAATAGTTTGGGTGCTGGGTGCACCTTAATTCTTTTTATAAATACGATAAGATTTTTAGATGGATTCTATACACATGAAGGATAAAATATGTTAAAAGTAACTTATAAGTAAAATTATAGTATGTCACTACTACAGAATATACATATAAAGTCCCTAAAGGACGTCCCTTTTTCAAAAAGGGACGCCCAAAATATGGGGCGGTGGCATATGGGTAATTATAGATCAAAGTTGAATAGATTGGCTCGTAAAAAAAAATTGAATCTCGCGCCTGAATTAGTTTTAGACGTCCCCATGTTCATTGGGGACGTCTAAAGACTGTTTTAGACGTCCCCAACAAACATGGGGACGTCTAACCACTCCAGAAAAGCAGATGAACTTCGGGGAAAAAAAAATAACACACTTTAGACGTCCCCAGATGGCCTGGGGACGTCTAAAGCTTAAACATTAGACGTCCCCAGACCAGCTGGGGACGTCTAAAGATTATATTAGACGTCCCCAGCTGGCCTGGGGACGTCTAAAGATTAAACATTAGACGTCCCCAGACCAGCTGGGGACGTCTAAAGATTATATTAGACGTCCCCAGCTGGCCTGGGGACGTCTAAAGATTAAACATTAGACGTCCCCAGACCAGCTGGGGACGTCTAAAGATTATATTAGACGTCCCCAGCTGGTCTGGGGACGTCTAAAAGGGCCTTTAGACGTCCCCAGCTGGGCTGGGGACGTGTAAAGGGTGCCTTTAGACGTCCCCAGACCAGCTGGGGACGTCTTAGGCTTAAGCAAATGCACTGGTCAACATGACCAGTGCATGTGGAGTGTCAGAATTTTCTGAGCACTTTCTCTACTCTCCCTCTCCTTCATCACTTCCGTCCCCTCTCCCCTGTTTCTTGTTTTTTTTTACTTTACTCTTTCACTTCCGTGAGTTCCGTCCCCGCCCTCTCCCTTGCTTGTTGCTTTATTCTCCTACCTTCACTTCAGAATATGCGAGGCCATTTCTCCTCTCCCCTATTTCTTCTTGTTCCTTCTTAGCCTCTATTTCATCCAGACCGTTGCATCTTTGCTCTGCTGGTTCTGCACTGTTCTCTCTCATTCTCTCCACAGTCGGGCTCCTCTTACCACCGTGGGTCGTCATCTGCTCTAAAGTTCTGTGCTTGAGGTTAGCTAAAACTAAACTTGTGAATGAATTTGTGAATGATTAGGAAAAATGCGTTTGTTCTGTGCTGGAATTTAAGTGTGGTTTGAATGAATTTGTGAATGATTAGGAAAATGCCTTTGTTCTGTGCTGGAATTGAAGTGTGGTTTGTGCTTGAGCTTTATCTTTGCTATTTTGTTGAATTTAAGACGTACCACATCAAGTTTTAATCTTTTGATTTTTTCCATTGTTTTGACAAACATGAAATTGTCATTAACTAAAAATCAACCCATAAATTATGTAATTATCTTCAAGCTAGGCCAAGTACTAAGTAAGACCAGACACTAGGCAATGTATACTGCCCTGCGTATTTGGGGCTGCTGAAGTGTATATATAATTGTATTTAATATATATATATATATATATATTCATTATTTGACAAAATTGAACAAGCATATTTACTTATCATTCAATTAGAATATAATGAATAAACATATTTTTTATTTACTTAGTAGATATTCATATTTTTCATAAAGAATATTTAATTAAGAAATTGGTAAATTGAAATCTTAAGAAATAAATTATTATTATTATTATAAATATTGTTCTTGTTGTTGTAGATGTTGTTGTTAAATAGTATGAAAATAATCTCTAGTGAATTAATTTTCATTGGCTCAAAAATTGAATCTAAACAATAAAATATAAACAGGATTATTGCATAGAATATGTTTTTGAAATATTAAGCTGAGATGGTTTGTTATTTTGATTTTGGGATGTCTCACTTTTAAGGGGAAATGCTGCCAAAATTTTGAAAAACATACTTGTAAAAGGAAATTCCCCGTGTTTTCAATTATTCTAAACTTGAGTGTAAATGGAAATGGCATAGGTGGTAATAAAATGGATCATAGTTGGATGAATGCTCTGAGAACAAGTGAAGAATATGAGAATGGGGTTGAAAACTTTATTGAATTTGCTAGGAGGAACGTTCCAGCAAAAAATGGGATGTATTTTTGTCCCTGTGTCAATTGTTTAAATGAGAGAAAACGGGATGTTGAAGTTATAAGGGATCACCTACTTTGTGATGGAATAAATCTTCGATACACAAGGTGGATATGGCATGGTGAGGAAGTAACTGATTGTCCGTCACACAAGAAGGAAGCTGTGGATGTCATAGATGAAGATACAATGGAGAGAATGATTCACGATGTTGAGGTAGAATCGTTTGCACAGTCGCATGAATATGACAGCCTGCGGAGTGATGCAGAGACACCGTTGTACCCTGGGAGTAAGTACACACGGCTCACAGGAACATTACATTTGGTTAACTTAAAAGCAACTTGTGGGTGGACCGATAGTAGTTTCACATTGCTGCTTGAACTGTTGTGTGATATGTTTCCAGACGATAATGTACTTCCAAATCGTATGTATGAGGCCAAGAAAATCCTATCGACAATGGGTATGGAGTATAAAAAGATACACGCTTGCCCTAATGACTGTGTACTGTACAGAAAGGAGTATGAAGGCCTGAGTGAGTGCCCTAAGTGTCAAACCGCACGATACAAAGTGAAGAAAGATGGTGGTTGTGGCGATGGGAAGACTAAAAGGCAACCTGTAAAAGTTATGTGGTATCTTCCAATAATACCGCGCTTTAAGCGTTCATTCAGTGGTTTGAGGAAAAGGTTTTGCATGAGTCCGGTGTGTCTGGGACAATAGAGTGGCTAGCCTGGGGGCCTTCGTTTCAGATCATTACTTGGAGCGGTTATGATATAAACGGGTATTCTTTCTACACAAAAGACCAAGATGACAGGAGTACCATGCAAAATAGTGGGGTGATGGTAGAAGCTGAATCCATGCACTTTTCCAGTTCGAAAGACAAAAACCCCATATTAGCATCCATGGCCTATTATGGAGAGATAGAAGAAATATGGGAAATCACTTACAACAAGTTCAAAGTTGCTTTATTCAAATGTAAGTGGGTTAGCAATAATGCTGTGGTAATAGATCAACAATTTGGATTTGTCTCAGTTGATCTTGAAAGAGTAGGTTATAGGGATGAGCCCTTCATTCTAGCAAGCCAGGCGAAACAAGTGTTCTATGTCACAGATCCCGCAAATAAGAAAATGTCCATTGTACTTCAGAGTAAAAAACAGAAGCATGGTGATCCGACCTTCAACCTTGACGACACACCACCTTTCACAATTAATCCACCTACAACAATTGAAGAAAGAGAATTGGTAGATGATGAAGAATATGCTGTGAGAAATGATCATGGTGAAGGAATATGGGAAACAATCTAGAGTAAGAGCTTAACTTAGAAAATAGTAATGTGTGCTGTTTGTTTTATTACGTCTCAGTTTATTCATTTACTTACAATTTATTCACCTATCTGACAATGATTTTTGTGCTTACAGGAATATGGACGACTCTGGTGACTCTCCAAGTGATAGGGACAATGAAATGAATAGGCCTGAAGGTGATGCGACACGTGAACCGGTTGCGAGACGAAGGGTTAGAGGCAGTACAAAAATGCCTGCATTGGTAGCACGTCATAACCATCAACAGGAGAGGTTGCATATTGACTTTGATCAAGATATGAAACCAATTGGTCCGGAGGAAGACCATTTCATTAGCTACATAGGTTTTTTGGCTCGAAGCAAAGTTCGCATTACCTATGCTGATTGGAAGTTGGTTCCACCAAAAACCAAAGAGTTGATTTGGCAACAACTTTTGGTATATAAGTTTCAATACATCTGCATTATATCTTTATTCCTATCGCTTCAAATATAATTAACGTATGTTTTTACCTTGCAGCAAACCTATGATGTCCCTGACACCGCGGAGATGTACAAGGAGTGGATGACGGAGGTTCGTCTACGATGGAAAGATTTCAAGAACAGGCTCACACGAGATTACATTCGAGGGGACTTGAGGGGTCAGGATCCATGTCATCAGTATCCATTTTTGTCTCCAGAGGACTGGAGGTTGTTTATGGCATCACGAGAAGATCCAAACTTTTTGGTAAGATTTCTGTAATCATAGTGTTTTATTTGAATATAGTTGACATTATTGATTCGGTGTTCGTTGTTTTCCTTTAAAAGGCATTAAGTGCAGCAAATGCAGAGAGGCAAGCAGCTAATAACTATCAACATTGCATGTCTCGTGGTGGTTACCGGAAGCTTCAGCGACAGATGATGGCAGAAGAGTTGGAGAAATTGAAGGAAGCAGCCACATCAGATCCTACCGTAGTGGTCCAGCCCCCGCCACCTCCACCACGTCACAAAAAATGGAAAGCAGGGAGGCTTAAGGGTGGGAAGTACGTAAATCCGACTGTTGCTGACGTTGCCGCAAGAATTGTAAGTAGTTAGAGCATAATTACAAACTTATTTTTTCATATTGGGAGTGCTTACGATAACTTTTATGCTGCAGGATGAACTGGAAGATCATAGTAGCCAAGGTTCGTTCACTCCAAGTGGACGGATGGACATCTTGTCAACGGCGATTGGGAAGCCAGATCACCCTGGTCATGTTCGGGGGGAGCCAGTGGGAGTTCGTGTCACGAAGTATTTTGGCTCAGCCTCATATCCTTATTCGTCACAAGCTGAACCCAGTAGGGAGCTTGTGGCCAAGATTCGTCAGGAAGTCTCACAAGAGCTCGAGGCCAACCTTCGCGACAAGCTCCGACAAGAGCTGTTGCCAGAGCTACGTCTTGAGATGATGCCTGAGATACGAGCTGAAATGCAGAAGATGTTTGAATCGCAGATGGCAACTACCGAGCGTAGAACCCATTCATCCCCGGCCTTCCACAGCACCAAAGGAAGTTACAACCCTGCGGAGGAAGCACTTGGCGAACCTTCTCATACTCCAGTGCCGGGAGAACCCGCCATCCTCTCTTTGGATGCCCCAGTGCTACGTGTAGTTGCAGATGCTCTCGTTCACACAGAAGCTACTACCCACCATCATCAGCAAATTCCACAGCATTTGCGTAGGGTGACTGTGACGTGTGTTCGAGCGGGGGAAGAAGGTACAGCGATCCCTATTCCTGATGCCGAGGTTGCCACGATAGCTCAGGCGAGAGGATCTTTCATCCTTTGGCCTGTACATCTTATTGGCTTGTTACCACAAACACCTCCAATGGTATGCAACTACCTCACTTTTACTTGAGATGTGTTGACATCCTACTAACAGTATGTGTTTTTATGTTCTAAAAGAACGAGCAGGAAGCAGAGAAATGGCCCTTCTTAGCACGATTGCAGCATATCTATAAAGGCATTCGCCAGATTGATTTGCATATGCCTCCAGGGATTGTGGGCCAGAATACAGAGTATCACTTCACAATTGATAAACAAGATCTTAAACAGTTCATGAAGTTCGAGGAGCTAGATATTGGATGGGGCAAATTTGCAATCCTGTAAGTTTTTTATTTCCCATTTTTTGATTCATTTATTTAAGTTGATTTTAACTAGCTAATACATTCATCATTTTAATTCTATTATAGCTCCTTCCGTCGTATATGCATTGACTCTCAGAAAGTTGATTTATATGGATTCTTGTCTCCTGCACATACGACAAGGGTTGAGAATACATTGAAACGAAGGACGAACTATGTGGGCTTCTTATTGTCAGAGGATGAGTATACTTGTTATCTAGCACCGATTGTTCAAGGGTACTCATTTTAATTTTGTGTATTTGAGATTTTTAGTAAATAATTGCCTTGCCATCTAACTTCATTTTAATCTGTATATGTTGTGATAGTTATCACTGGAGTTTGTGTGTTGTCTGTCCTCGGTCGCACGTTGTTTACTGGTTTGATTCCTTAAATAGAAGACCAGACAAAGAAACTAAAAGCGTCTTCAACCAGTAAGTTATTTTTTTGTATTTCATTGCTTCTTGATTCTTGACTTAATGAATTATTCTAATTTATGTTGATTTTCATTTTCATGATAGCGCATGCACGACGTATCGAGCGCTTGGCGGGCCACGCGAACGTAGAGGTGGCAAAGATCCAAAATGGTTGTTTCCAAAGGTACGTAGTTTCAAATCAAGTTCTTTTGATTGACGGTCGTTTTAGATATGCCTTTATTGATTTTAACCATTTGCTTTTGATTTATAGTGCTCTCGACAACCTGGCGGCTGGGAATGTGGATATTATGTCTTGCTTTATATGTATAACATCATTCAGAGTGGCATTACGAAAGATTTTGAACAAGTAATCGCTTCTTCATTCTCTGAGGATAATATTCTTGGTGTTGTGATTCAATGGGAATTCATTCACTTCATTCATTATTTCATCTAAGCTTATTTTCTAATTTACAGATTTTTGACAATGAAGATGCCTACTCATATGAAGACTTAAATATGATCAGAGACTTTATGGCTGGACATCTTCTTCAACGTGTACCAGAAGAGTAAAGTCTTTAGTAGTTTGTGTAGGACATACTTTTGTGGTAGTACATATAATTAGCGTAATTGTTGTTGGATATGGATTGGATTTTAGTCTTGGTTATTGTACAAACTGGGGACTTAGATATGGATTGCTGTGTAGTTTGTCTGGTTTGAAAGTTTGTGTGGCATGTAGTAGACTTGGATATAGATTGTTGTGTAGTTTGTGTGGTTTGAAAGTTTGTGTGGCATGTAGTAGCCTTGGGTTGATCACTGTGTTTGTTGTTGTTTTCATTCTGCTGAACTGCTGTTGTTGGAATTCTATTTCTGCAGTTTACATATTTTCCAGACAGTGCAATATGTATAAAAGGTCCATTTTAAAAAAAAAACAAACTTTCAACGTCCTTAATAAAAAAAGGGACGTGGAAAGTACTGCTGGCGACACTTTAGACGTCCCCAGGTCCAACTGGGGACGTCTAAGGTCCACCTTAGACGTCCCCAGTTGAACTTGGGGACGTCTAAGGGGGACCTTAGACGTCCCCAGTGGACTGGGGACGTCTAAGGTCTAGCTTTAGACGTCCCCAGGGTACTGGGGACGTCTAAAGTCCCCCTTAGACGTCCCCAGTTTTACAGACGTTAATGACGTTTTTTTCTACGACCCTCACATAGACGTCCCTCTGTTTTCAGACGTTGAAAGGCCAAAAAAAGGGACGTTAAAACCCTTTTTTCTAGTAGTGTGTGTGTATGTGAATTATTAGTTCCACACCATGTGGGGGAAAAGAAGGCAAAAATCAGGTCCGATGGATTCTGCCATATTTGGGTGGGCCGTTATTCATTTTCCAACTATGTGAATTGTCAACCATATGGGTCCCTCCTTTAAATTGACATGTCCGAGACCATAATACAAATTAACTAGCTAGCCTTTTCCCTCTTATATACCTCGTCCCACACGACACACACTACAAATGGAAGCCAAAGTTATATTCATATGTATAAAATTTATCTGATGAGAACATCACCAATAATGGAGAAATACACAAGGTTAAGAGGTTTTGCTGATGACGATGCGAAGACGAAGAAGGTGGTGCCACCTAAGAGAGGCAGTATCAAGCTTCATAGAGTTTCTGCTATCTTCAACTTCATTTCCCAGATTTGCTGCTCCAATCCTTCAAATCCATGAATCATCATCAATCCTTCTTATCTCTCATCATCTGTTTCTTGCTGATTATTAATGAGTTTTAATGCTACTCCTGCATATCAGGGTTCACACCACACTACTTTGTTTGCTGTGTACGTACCCAAGACACTTCTTTACATATATGACGGTTGGAGAATGTGTGTGAGTAAATCTTGCTACTCATTGTCTCTTATACTTTTTATAAGAGCTTGAAATTTGAATTATTTTGGTCCTTTTTATAAGAGCTTGTTGTCTGAGTATTTAATGAGTTTTTTTTTTTTTTTCATTTTTACCCCTTACTAATTATATATATTGCATGGTTGATAATACTTATATTTACTCTTTTCCTCTATTTTATTTTTCCCTTATAAATAAGGGCATACTTTGGAAAAAAATTATTTATGACATACTTATTATTTTTAACTAATTTTAACTACTTCTTAAATTACGTTATTTAATTATTAGGTTCTTATAAATAAGAGTGGAGAATTAAGTAAATGTGTTATTCTATCTTCATTTAGTTGAGTTTGTCTTTTATTTCAATATTTATTTGTGTGTAGTGTAAACTACGGCTTCCTATCCATATTAAACTTTCTCTTCTTTAAAGTTTAAAATATAACTCTTTTTTTTTTTTCCCAAAATTTTCCTGTATAAAATATATATAAGTCCCATTTAGTACTTTCTTTGACCTTCCAATTACTAATATCTAGGACATTACTACATACTTTTCATTGGCAAAGGCCTATTTTTCTAGCATTGCATATGCATCAGGCTTCTAGGCAACAATAAGCTTCAATATTATTACCTCTTGTCCATAATGTAAAATTGCCTTTGTAGTAATGATATGATATACTACTCTGTACCTTATTATAAATCACTTGTACCTTAGAGAAATTCTTACATGAACCAGGTGCACCACGTCATTTGTGCACTACCCAATAAAATTAAATCACATCAACCTCAATATTAAATCCTACATGTTTAATTTCTCTTCTTTTTCGTCATTTATGTCATTGGAAAATGTCTCTCCAATCTCTCATCTCTCTCACATGTAGGATTTAATGAGATCAATATGGTGTGGCTTTATTGGGTAGTGCATAGATGATGTGGTGCACCCAGTTCATGGAAGAATTTCCTTACACCATATTCTTGCAAGCCAAAAAAAGCATTAAATAGATAAAGTTTTTCATATTTGTCCTTATTTATCAAAGGATGTACATTTTCTACCACATAATTTTATTTTTATGCATTGACAAAATCTCATTTATTACCATATAAGTGACTTTTATTTCAAGAAAAACTTTTGAGGTAAAAGTGACTTATAGAAAACTACATGGTAGTAATGTACCATTTTAGTTGGACTTTTGTCCCTCCGGCGATGAGGTGGTGGCCGTCGGAGTTGTCACATGGTTTTTAAAATTTAGAAAAGAAAAAATAAGTTTGTGAGGGAGTCGCAAATTTCTGAATTAATTCCATCAAAATTTGCAACGGAATCTGAATTCCATCGAAAATTGGTTTGTCAAGCTATTATGAGCGACAGAATCTATTCCATCAAAAACTCTGAATTTCATAACAAATTCTGCCAGAAATTCAGTGTTTTTTTTTGTAGTGACACCTTATCTTAAATGCCAATGGACTCCCGAGTCCAAACTAAATCTAATAAAAGTCCCTGTTTAAGTTGAAGTGGATGAAGTTTTTTTATTACATTGAAAGGATCAAATAAAGAGAGTAAAGATGAAAAGAGAGGAGAATGAATCATATATCTTGATGATCTTTCTATTTATTCCTATGCTTGCAAAACATTAAACCTAGATAGAATATGCAGGCTAGCGGAACATTAAGGGTCTGTTTGGTTTGAGGGAAGGGGAGGGGAAATTTTTTGAAAATTTCCCCTCCCTCCCCTCATAACCCTCCCCCTCCAAATTGGGGGGATTTGGAGGGGAGGCTAAAAAAAATTTGACATTGGACAAAAATACCCATAACATTTTATGATAACCCATAACTACGCTTGGTCATTTTCATTCATCATATATCACCAAATGTTATTTTAAAATATAATTTTAAATACACACACACAGATATGTGTGTGTGTGTGTATTAAACGTTATACAAATGTTATTTATAATTAAACTTTATTATACATTTATTAAAGTTTGGAAAAAATCACTTATAACATAAGGGTAAAGTTGTCCATGTGAAAATAATTTCCTTTCCCTCCCCTCCTGAACCAATCAAGGTAACATTAAATCACTTCCCTCCCCTTGCTTCTGATCAATCCAAATAAGGTAATATTAAAATCCTTTCTATCCCCTCCCCTCCGTTGAACCAAACAAACCCTAAATGAAGAGGGTCCTCCAAAGGTTCAATCATATCCACAAACTCACCATTCAATTACGAAACTTAAGGGATCACTATATGTCTCAACTAGAAATCACTACCCAAAGTCATAAAACAATTACTCCCTTCAGTTTTTATCATAATACCTATTTGAGGAATTGATTTTGATTTTAAATATAATAACTATTTTTTTATATTTGTCAATCTTTTTCAGAAGAAAGATGATTAGAGTGTTTTAAAAAATACATGTCATATTAACTAACTTAATTAACTTTCTTAATCTAATCAAATTAAGTAAATATGTTTTATATTAAAGACCAATAGTGTGTATGATTTTAGTATTTTGGATGAATGGGAGGAAACTATATATTGTGTGGGTTGAATATTGCATTCCATCACTGGTGAGCTCGCTTACAACTATTAAGAGGTTGACATTTTCTAGAGAATAGCTTTTATGATTTACGAGATAAGTATGTAAGAGGAGTTTTGTCTCGATTTGGAAAAAAAGGGCTTTTGAAACCACGGTTTGGGGCTTACCCAAACACACACAAGTGGAATTTTCATTATGCCTGTGAAACTTTGAAAGACACCTCTGCAATCTAATTTATTAATAGGCTCCGCGCACTTTCACTGAAGTTGAAACCCCAATCTTCTTAGTTCTTGCATTTAAAGTTACTCTGACTTGTAGTGACATTCTTATAAAGCCATAATACAACTTTTCTACACTATTACAAAATTCCCTTTTTATATCGCCACATTTAGACTGATTATAGCGGATAAGGTCTAAAAAATTTGACCAGTGGCAGTTTTGTAATTATATAGAACTTCTAAGATCGGTTCTCCAAAAAACCAGTCTTAAAAAAATTATTTAGATTGGTTATAAATTAAATCATCTAAAAATATCAAAATATTTAAAAATTTTAAAATTTGAAACTTTTAAGATCGGTTATTAATAATAACCGGTCTTAAATATCAAACATTTAAAACCAGTTTTCATAAAAATCGGTCTTAAATATGAAAAATTTAAAAATTATTTTTTTTCACCCTTTTAAGACTGGTTTTTATCGAAAACCAGACTAAAAGGTGAGCGTTTTGGCCCGTATTTTTACTCCCGCACCTAGATCCCGTGCTCTATGAACCCTTTCTTCTCTTGTCGCCATTTCTCAGTGAGCTCTGTCCCTGCTTATTCTGAACTCCTCCATCGCTCCTCGTTCCTCATTTACTAACTCTCCTCCATCATTACTGATGCTGTTGCTATGTTCCTCGTCGCTATTCTTTAATCATCGTCACTCTCTTCCACCGCCACCTCTATTCTCCACAGTGACCATTCTCCTCTGCCGTGGCTTCCCTTTGTTAGTGCCGTGAATTTGAAGACTTCATTTTAACCTCAATCGACGCCACCGTGACTTTAGGTAGAAGTTCACTCCTTGGTCTTCAATCAGGTTAGTGCTCTGTTATTTAGTTGTTGTTCAATAATTAATAATGTCTTATGAAAATGGCTCTTGTTGTTGTTTTGAGCACTTAATTCCCACAAGTTGCTGTTATAGTTTGTTGGAAATCCAACTATTTTGTGATAACGTAATCTAGAAAAAAAATCTACACAACTAGGTTGGATGCTCTGACTTGTACATCCCTATGATATTTGGCTTGGAGTAATACCATTCAAAGTTCTATTTTAATTTAGTGTGATTGTTTGATTGTCAGTGTTATTGGTTTGTTGAAACAATACTAGTTTCAAATGGTGCATGTTAAAATTCGTTGAAATCTCTAAAACTCTATGGTTGCTATTTTTGTTTGTCTATCCTTTTGTTATTGGATATAGGGTGCTACAAGCTAAGTGTTGAGATATATATGGATCATAGTTGGATAAAAACTAAATGAATGAGTGTTGAATATGATAATGGGGTGAGGGGTTTTTTAGACTTCACTTGAAGAAATGCCGATGATGGTAGTGGGAAATTTTATTGCCCTTGTGTACTATGCTTGAATGAGAAGTGACTAAGTGCAGCAGATATATATACACACATTTAATTTGTGAAGGATTTTGTAAGAGTTATACAGTATGGGTATGGCATGGTGAAGAATTAGAAATGCCAAGTTCATCTCAACAGGGGGGAGTGGCCTTTGATGATAATGACATGGATACGGATGATCGGATAGAGGATATTATTCGTGATATATGAGAAGATGCTTTTGAGCAATCATATGCATATGGTAATATGTGCAGTGATGCTAAGATGCCGATGTAACCGGGGTGTAAAAAATACTAATTGTTGAAAGCAGTATTGAAATTAGTAAGCTTGAAAGCATAGCATGGATGGAGCAACCAGAGTTTTTCAGAACACTTGAGTCTTTTAAGGACATGCATCCAGATGATAATGTGTTGCCTTATCGATACTATGATGCTAAGAAAATACTGTGTCCACTAGGGGTGAAGTATAAAAATATCTACGCATGCCCTAATGATTGTATATTGTATAGAAAAGAGCATGAGAGGAACAACAGCGTCCGATATGTGAAACCTCAAGGTACAAATCAAATAATACCTCTGCAAAAGTGTTGTGGTATTTTCCAATCATACCAAGGTTCAAGCGCTTGTTTGTTAATGAAAATGATGAAAAAAATCTGAGATGGCATGTGGATGAGAGGATATCCGATGGAAAGCTTTGACATCCGGCTGATTCTTCTCAATGGAAGAAAATCGATCAATTATTTCCTACCTTCGGTGAAGAACCTAGGAACCTTAGGCTTAGGCTTAGCACGAATGGCATGAATCCTTTTGGTAGCCTGAGCAGTATGCATAGTTCATGGCCTGTTCTATTGGTAATTTATAACTTATCTTCTTTATTATGCATGAAACGAAAGTACATTATGTTGTCTATGTTGATTTCGGGACCAAAACAACCCAGAAATGACATAGATGTTTACCTAGAACCCTTGATCGAAGAATTGAAAGAGTTGTGTGATAAAGGTGTTGATGTTTTTGACACGAACAAGAAAGAGGTTTTTAAAATGCGAGCTATGATCTTTTGTACTATAAATGACTTCCCTGCATATGGAAAATTGTCAGGATATAGTGTTAAAGGCCATAAAGTATGTCCGATTTGTGAAGAAGGAACATGCTACCATCAACTTCAACATGGAAGAAAAATAGTTTATCTTGGCCATAGGAGATTTCTTAGATGAGGCTACTCATATGGTAGATTACACTACTACAAAAAACACTTTTAACGTCCCTTTTTTGAGCCTTTTAACGTCTGAAAACAGAGAGACATCTATCTGAGCAACGTAGAAAAAACTGTCAATAATGTCCCTAAAATAGGGGACGCCTTTAGGTCAGACTTTAGACGTCCCCAGTGCAAAGTGGGGACGTCTAAAGTGGTTAAGAAACACTTTAGATGTCCCCAGTTTGCTCTGGGGACGTCTAAAGTGGTTCATAAACACTTTAGATGTCCCCACTTTGCACTGGGGACATCTAAAGTTTTTTTTATGGCCTTTTATATATACATCACTGTCCGGCAAATTTAAACTACAGAAATTGGATAGAAGAAATATTGCATAAACCAGAATGAAAACAATAGCAGTTCAGCACTATCTAATAAACATGTTATCCAACAATCTAATAGTATGTACAACAACACAACTCTAATTCTCACCTTGGAAATTCATCCCAAAATTCCCCTTAAAAGTGAGACATCCTAAAATCAAAATAACAAACCGTCTCAACTTAATTTAAACTAAACTAATTAAGGCAATTCATATTCAAGACAATGTATCATTGTGATTTTTTTTACCAAGCAACCCATGCCAAGTTCAAAGCTTCCAACTAAACAATTTTCAAGCCTCCACAATTTTTAGATAAGTATTATTCATCCCATCACAAGAAATGAGCTCTCTTAGAAATGCTCTCCTAGAAAAAAAGTGTCATACCTATTTTATGGCATAATTGATGTTGTATTATATTGTACCTCATCAATATTCCAGAACTATACATGCATTTGAGGCAAAACTATGACATATTTTTGTAATTTAGTATGTCAGCAGCCATCTTAGATAAAATCTTATACCTTAAACTATTATTTTTCCTACCATTATAGGGTTTTAAAGGAGTTAGAACTGCCATCAGGAATATAAACACCCTCCTCAAAATAAGCTTCCAATTCTAATTTTATAGGGGGAATTGCTTGCTTTTCACGAACAATATTCATGATTTGATCAAATCCAGTAATTATAGAAGAATTAGGAACATGGGGAGAAGAGTTGTTGCCAACATTATCACCTTCATTACTTATCTCTCCCTTGTACACGGCAACATAGGCATCATACATTGAGTATAAAGCTTTCACCACTTTATCTATATTCTCAGAAGCGACATAATCAGGCTTGTAAATCAAAGGAAAGCAATAATTAATAACATATAATTTGAACCTGGGATCCAGAATACTTGCAAGAGCCATCACCAAATTGCATTCCCCCCAATATTTATCAAACTTCTCTTTTATTATGATTGTCATTTCTACTATAAAGAAATCATCATCTTCAAGGCATTGCCAATTACTTGTTTGACTCTCGAAACTTCAAGAATGTACAAATTTGCAGTAGGATACTCACTGCCTGATATGACATGAGTGCCTAGATTGAACACTTCTAGAAGTTTGCAAATCTTCTCAACCTTCTTCCAATCTTCTTCAGATGGTGCATAGTTGTAATGTGGTTCTCTTTCTTTATAATCAGGAAAGACAACCTTGAACTTCAAAGCAGTAGATAACATCCTATATGTAGAATTCCACCTTGTTGGGCAATCAAGAATGAGCTTCTTTTCCTTCAAACATTTCTGCTCAATAATGTCACAAAATGCTTTTAGCCTTGCATCATTGTAGTTGATATATTTCACACTTTCACGAACATTATTTATAATGTCCTTAATTCTACCAAGGCCATCTTGTACCGACAAGTTTAATATATGCGCACAACATCTAATGTGAAACAAGTTATCCCCCAGAGGCAATAAAGTACTAAGTGATAAGGTGTCTCGAAAAGCCTTTAAACAAGAATCATTATAAGAAGCATTGTCAACTGACACAAAAAACACTTTATTGTCAATTCCCCAAGCCCTCAAACACTTGAAAATAGCATCAGCCACATCAATTCCTCGTCTAGGAGTAGGAACTTTGACAAAACTCAATACCCTCTTTTGGAGATTCCACCCCGCATCAATGAAATGCCAAGTGATAACCATGTATTCAGTCACTTGATGACTTGATTTCCACATGTATGTAGTTAAGCTAATCTTCCTCATACCTTGTAATAAGGCTTTCAATTGTTTCTTCTTTGCTTCATACATAGCCAAACGATCACGTTTGGCTGTCTTGAGAGAAAATTTCTAAAATTCTGAATTAGCATATTGGAATCCATACTTCATTCTCAACAATGCTAAACGGATGCTCATGCACCATGATTGCAGTAGCAATTATTTCCCTCATCTTCTCATTAGAATATTTGGCACCTGATGCTAGAAATGGATTAATGCATAAATTTGAAAGTTGAAACTAAATGGTGGATTGCTTATTCTTGGTAGCAAAGTGCAGCCTCCTTGAATCACAAGATTTGGTATGTCTCCATAAATAGGAAGTGCTAGCTCCCTTCCCTGAGTATGAAAATGGACTTTTGCAATACTTGCATTTAGCTTTAAGCTTATCATTACTTTCAACTTGATCAAAATCATCCTAAATAGCTGAGGTTTTTCTCCTCTTCATCTTAATGATATCATCATTACCATTATTTTTCTCGTTGGTTTGTTTACTAGCTTGTTGACTAGTTTGTTGACTTGAATCTATTGGTGCTTGTTGATGGACCTTAATAGCATTAGGAGGAACTGAACTAGATGACATTGTTTCACTTTCAAATGGAGATGACATTAACTACAACTGAAACATTAAAAGTAATGTACTAGTTAAAGTGACAAGAGCAGCATAGTGAACTTCCTTGATAGAACTTAGAATTCCAACAAGAGACAATGCCTAAATCAAACTCATCAAACCAAGTGAATATGAAACCAAGTCCCTATACCTTATGCAATCAAAGTTTGACATAGTAGAAAGTAAATTCAGATATGAACCAACATTTATAACATCTAGAATTGCTACTACAATCACATAATAGAAAGAAAAAAATTCATAACACTTCATATAATTGCCAGTAGAACACTTCATATAATATGTCTTCATAAATCAAGACTAGCAAATGGTATTTATTGCCAGCAGAACACTTCACATAATATGTCTTCACATATATGTCTTCGCAAATCAAGACTAGCAAACTTATAATACACTATCAATAATTAAGCAAAACAGAAATCCATGCTTACCAAGCTAACCATTTATGGACATTGGTGAGTTTTGGCTTCTTGCCCAGCTTCAGCCCAATGATGTACTAGGGAAATCGGTGGTGATGCTGGAGCAAATTAAACCAGAAGAAATAAATAGCCGAATCAAATGAAAATGAGAAGCAAATTGCAAAATCAGAACAACAGAAGTCCAAATATCATATAAAAACCAAAAGAAAATCACAGAATAAAACCATATACTTACTTGATGGCTAACAATTGACAAAGAGGTGACGGAGAGGTGAGGAATGACAGTCGACGGAGGTAGGACAACGGTCACGAGAGACATGATGGCTTCACGATGGAGACAGAGTGACGACAGAGATAGAGTTACAGCTATGGATGGAGACAGAGTGATGATGGTGGATGGAGGCAGAATGACGATCGACAGAGATAGGATGACGGTCATGAGAGAGCTATGGAAAATGGACGATTTCACAGAAAAACCAGAAGCAAATCGCAGATCTACAGAATGAAGAAGAAGAACTATAGTGCGAGCCGTCACTTTGCTGGAAGAGGAGAGTTGTGCCATCACTGCCTCAGCGATTGTGCGAGATGCATTTCCTGGAAAAGGAGAGCTGTGGTGACAGTAGACAGTGGTGACACCGTGGAACTGATGAAGAGGATCGACCGATCTACAGAATGAAGATGATGAAGATCGACACTTTGCTTAGTTGCTCAGCTGAGGAAATTCTAAAAATTGAATGAAAAATGAAGATGGAGAATTGGAGTCTGGAGATCGTGGTTCATGGATTTGGGAATTGGGAATAGGGTTTAATGATTGTAATTACCCTCTTACCTTTACCTTATTTTTTTTAAAGATTTTAACAGTCTCAGGCCGGCCTAATAGGCCTGTCAATAAGCCTTAGCCTAGCCTATTAAGCAAAACAGGCTCGGCCTTAGCCTAGCCTTTTAGCCTAACAGGCTAGGCCTGAACAGGCCCATCACAGGACAGGCTACAGGCCCTTGACAGGTCATTTGGCCTGTTTCCACCCCTATCTCCCACCTTAAACAAACACTAGCCATTATTATTCATATGCATGTTGTATAAACATTGTGTGATGAGAGCAATATTATCAATGGCGGATAAAAGGTTGAGAGGTTTTGCAGATGATCAGAAGAAGAAGACGAAGAAGAAGAAGGTGGTGGTGTTGCCCAGGAGAGGCAGCTTCAAGCTTTGTATATTTTCTACTATCTTCAACTTCATTTCCCTTATTTTCTGCTCCACCACTTCTTAGCCCTCCAGGATTCATTATCTATCCTTCTTGCCTCTCTCAGCTTCATTTTGTGTTAACACTTTTTTATATTATTTGTTGCTGTAAAATACTCCCTCCACCGTCATATAAATGGTGTGTTTGGATTAGAGGTGGAAATGTGGCTTATATATCATTTGACCATTGCAAACAAAAGTTAAGGTAAAACTTAGACAATGTAATGTAATTTTTGTTTGATTGACTTTTGTTAATTTAAGTGAGAACAATTTTATCTTTTTTTATTAAAGCAAGTTGGACCCACTTTTCTTTTAACAAAAGTTCTCTTTCTTCTTTCTTTTTGTCATTTTCTCGCCTCTCTTATCGATTCGAAAGCAACTTTTTTTTATTTTTTTTAAAGCAGCTCAATCTAACTTCCATGGTGAGGGCTTTTTGGGCTTAAAAGAAGCTATTCCTTTCTATTACTGAAACAAGGCCCATCCACACTGAGGAGCTTCATCATGGGATTCGGCCTTCAAACGTGGCTTTTCACTCTACCAACGTTATGCCAAATTCACGCATAGCAGGACATGTTCTAGAATGTATTCTTCGACATTTTTTATAGCATTTGATAGCTTTTAAAGAATATTAAATAATTTTTTTTATATATACTCATATTTAATATGGGTAATGAGAGAGAGCATATCTTAATACAATGTTGAAGTTTCGTGTAATTTATAAGGATAACATTAAAAATTACTTAAATTTTATAACTAACTAGTTTAGCGCAATGCGTGGGTGCAAAGGAACAAAATTATAATGTTTAAAAAGAGACCAAAATCTCATGATAAAAAAAATAGAAAAAAGACATCATGTATTATATTTTGAAAAGAGACTAATATCACGTCATCTCCCATTTATTATATCTTGTTCTAGACATGATCATGTTTTATATATATATATATATATATATAGATATATATTAATTTCTAGATGGGTACATTAAAATCACTATACCATGGACCAAAAACTTATTCGGAAACTTTATATTTTTAATTGATATATGATTTTTCAATTCAAGAAAATAATTGATCATGGTTAGAAAGTTATAATATATCAATTTTGTAAAATTATAAATTCAAATAATAAGTGGGAAGTTAAAAAAATGTATACTAGTAAGGAGGTCGATTACAGATAAATTTAAACTTCAATATTTAAAATTATGATTAAAACAACCAGATTTCCGGATTCATATTGTTGGTGAAAACAATTCCAGATCCAAATCTTTATTGATTTTATTAAACTATACTTTCTCTAATTTTTATTTTTGACTCAATCTCATCAATATTCATAAAAATTAATAAAAATTTAAAAATTTATTGATTATGTCTACAGATAAAATAAATTCACCCAAAGTAGCTTGAGAATCCTTTAGCTAAATAAGATGAAAGAAAATTTTCTACTACATTCATATTAAATATATATTTAAAAATATTTGCAGCTTTCATAAGTATTGAGTTAAAAAAAGGAAGAATTAAAATATTTATAATAAACCACTAATATAATATCTTATAATTATCAAAATTCTTTCTTCAAATAGCATGGAGTAAGTCAGTAAGATATTAATCTAAATGTTATAAATTCCTCCGCTCATCAAAAGATAATTGATGCGCAGAATAGATTTCAGAAAATGCAAAGATTTAATATTTTTAATTCGGATAACTCCTAACAAAATAGAGGTATGGGTAGATTTCCAATTGATTTAAAAATAAATTTCAAAAATAATCAAGCTGTTACTCCTAAAAATTGTTAACTACTCAAAAAAAGAGGGAATTCCAAATTTAAAATATATAGACGATTTGTAACTATAAAATCTTAAATAAAGTTTTTCATGAAATATAAATGTTTTATATTTCTAAATTGTATAACTCCTAAAAAGTAGACGCATTAGCTGACCGGACCAATTTAAAAAAAAATGTAACACCATCAAATCTCAAATAAAGTTTTTTAGGAATCCCAGTGTATTTGGCCTTGTTGATGAAAGCCACACAGTGGTGGTCTGTAAGCACCTTGCATCCCGCTGACATTGAAATTAGAAACTACCAAATGTTTGAGGTAGCACTGCACCTTATATCACAGTACATGATGAACCAAATGAGCAGGATAAATGTGTAAGAGACGCTAATATGGTAATAATACAATTAGCGTGAGATCATGTAAACAATAAGGTAAACAAAAATATTTCTGAAACAGACCTTTTCATCATGGAGGATCATTTCCATTAAGGCACCATCACGAGCAATCTCATGTCCAAATATCACAAAGTTACCTTAGTCGAATGAATGCAACGAAAGCAAAGTTTTATAGGGAACTTTGAGTTGGTTGCCCCACGATAAAGGACATGCGGAAGGCTAATGGCATTGAGGCTCAGACCATGGGAGGTGAAAAGTGAGATGAGAGGAATCTACTCAAAAAGCATTTTATAACATATAAATAATTTTTAATTTCAAAAAAGCATTTGTAGTGGGATCGAGAGCCGAGATGAGTGTAACCTGACAAGATTTCAAAATATTTTGAAATTACCTTTTCATTATCTCTATCTTTAATATATTTATTTATTTTTAAAATATTTTATTTTATATTTTAATATTTTAAAATATTTTACAATTTATAATTATCTCTCAGATATCTCTCTTTATTTTTTGAGCTTGTTTTCTTTTTTTTATCATTATTTTATTTGTTACGATATTTATGGTAGGAGAATGGCATGTGAGGAAGAACTCTCAATGTAAGATATTTTATTTTATATTTTAATATGTTGAATTTTTTTGTAATTTGTAACTATATTATGATATCTTTCTTTATTTTTTGAGAATATTTTATTTTGTATCTTTATTTTAATTGTTACAATATTCATGGCAGGAGAAGAGACTCTTTACATCCCTCCTTTTATATAATAAACTAGCTTAGACCCTGTGTGATGCGCGGATAAAAATGTTGGAAATTAACATTTATGTATATTACCAATTTTCTATCCTGCAAAAATCCTAACTGCAAATTAAATATATTGTTTATTGGATTAACATATCAAAAAAACAATTAATAATTAATTATATAAGAAATAAAACAAAGAATGTGAAGTAACCTTGGCTCTCTGATTTTAGCTACATATAAAATTACCTCACCATATTTCTATTTATTTTTGAAATATTGATTCAAATATATTTAGTTTTAATTTATTTTCAGGGTTACATGTTATATTTATTTTGAATCAAATATTGTGATCTCTATTATTTTATACCCTGGAAACAAAACACGCAAATCTCCTTACCATAGCCGTGAAGCCCTTAAACACTCCGGATCTATGTTGAAGCCCTTAAACACGCTACTAAACTTGCCCCAAAGGCACTCCACCAGATCTATGTTGAGCCACTAGAAACTAGAGCTGGTAATATGGGTTGAGACCGTGGGCTAAACCCATATGGTCCCAACCCGTGACGGATTGGGTTCTGAAAATCTGGGACCATTTGAGAGCGGTTCTTTTAGGCCCAAACCCATATGGTCCCAACCCGTGACGGGTTGGACCACCGGGTTGGCGGACCGGCCCATATTTTTTTTATATATACTAAGAGCAAGAGCCAAGAGGTAAGATATATAGACATGGAAATTTTGGATTATTGGAAGACTGACTCTGCTCATTTTCCTCTTCTTTCAAAGAAGGCGTCTTATGTTTTAAGCATTCCAATAACTACAGTGGCTAGTAAATCAGCTTTCAGTATTGGTTCACGAGTTCTCAGAGAGTATAGAAGTTCTCTTCTTCCTGATAATGTTCAAGCCCTTATCTGTACGCATAATTGGATGCTTGATTTCCTAGCGGAAGATGATATTGATGATGGTAATATAATTATATTTACTTATTTATTTTATTGTCATTTACTCCTTTATTTAAAATTAGCATAATATTATCTTTCACCTTGTTTTATTATTCGTAGCAATGGCGGATTTACTTGTGCAAAAGTAAAGTGATCGAGCTTAAGATACGGCTTCACATTATGCTTCAAATTGAAACACCTTTAATATTAACTAATTATTGATTATTGTTGAGTTATACTAATGATTTGTGGATTTATATTTATTTTATTATGTGTGAATTTGTGATGAATATTTAATTTGTAATGTATTTTTAATTTTGTTATGGTTTAGGTGTGTAGAAAAAAAAACTCTTAGTATATTGTTAAAAAAATTGAAAAAAAAAATATAGGTTGACCCGCCCAACCCGCCAACCCAGCGGTTATGGGTTTGCCAACCCATATTGATACGGTCCTTTTGAGCTCGAACCCATATGGTCCCAACCCGTGACGGGTTAGCCCGAACCCACTGAGCCGGACCATATTACCACCTCTACTAGAAACCACCGCGAGACTAGAAAGATCTGGAATATTAAAGCTAGAGGACTTACCATATCACAATCAGCAAGAATGAGCCTTGACCCATGAGATTCATGATCGCTCTTGCAATCTCTTGACCATAGCCGTAAAGCCCTGAAACACTCCGGCCCAAAAAGCTCCATTGAATCAGTCAACGCTACCACGTAGATCTATCCCAACCACAACTCACACACCCAAAAGTAAACCTTAAGCCCCAACAAAGCACACACCCTCTCACGGCACACCCTCCCTAACCTTGGTTGGGGAGATTGGCACCAAAGATGCAGTCGACGAAACCCTACCACTACTAGAGAGGGAAAGCGATCTCACATAGAGAGAGAGAGAGAGAGAGAGAGAGAGAGAGAGAGGATGAAGCTTGACTTTTTCAAGGTTTAGGTTGCCCCAATTCAATAAGAATATATATATATATGGACATATATATAAGGTGAAAAGAAAATTTCTAAATAAACGGGTTAGGATTATATAGATAATAGACAGATAATATATTAACTTAGCGTCATTGACCAGAGAAAAGAATAAGGAAAGAAGGAAGAAGCCACAGAAAAAAATTTAGGGCTGACCATTGAGAGCACAATCACGGACCAAAGAGATTTTGCCATTAATGATGACAGATGACATCTTCTCCCGCTTCGATCTACTATTTCTATTGCCTCTTCCCTTCGATCTGCAAGGCGAGCTATCCTCCTCCCCCTTCCCTTCGATATGCAACTTTTGTGGTTTCGATTTTATATCTGAGGGTACGATTGGTGATTTGATTCTTTTCTTTGGTTGATTTCTTTGGTGCTTGTTCAAATCTTCAACAATGATGAAGAGTAAAGATGGTAGGAGGGGAAGCAAGTGTAGCGACTAGTAAGGGTAGCGAAGTTTGATTTTTTTATGTTTCAATTTGATCCTGACTTGATCAAGGTATATTTGTTGGTATGGGATGATATTGCTTAATCTGAAAAAATCTGCACACATATCGTTGGGTAGAATTCTTTTTCCAAATAAATAAGAAACCTCTACTTTTATATAATAAGAGATAAGAAACCGAGACAGCTCACAAAGACAAACTACAGTTCCATGTACCCGATCACCCTACAAAGCCAAACAAAAGCCTAATAAGGAGGAAAAACCTACAAATACAAATGAGAAACAAAAAAGATTATAAAACCGACGTCCATATCTTACAATACCGTCTCAACGAACGAAGAATTCTCATTTATGTATAGGCATGTCATCTTCTATAGCCTTTGTTGCTTGGGATGAAGGACATGCATGGCATCGAAAGAAGAATTCATGGTTGCTGAGGGAATGGAAGTAGGAAAAAATTGGGAGCAGAAGTAGAAGAGAAAGTAGATGGATGGAGAAAGACTTTAGTATATATTCATATGCCTAAGCGCACCCATGGGAGGGGCCACCCTAACAACCACTACTATATCAGCTAGCACTACTACCAAAAACGCTTTTAACGTCTCTTTTTTAGGCCTTTTAATGTCTGAAAACAAGGAGACGTATATATGAGTGACGTAGTAAAAAATGGTAATAACGACCGTAAATAAAAAGATGCCTAAGGTCTGGACTTTAGACGTCTCTATTTTAAAAAGGGATGTCTAAAGTCCCACTTTAGACTTCCCCATTTTAAAATGGGGACGTCTAAAGTGCTTATTTTTTAAAAAAATTGTTTATATTATAGATTTGGACTAAACATTATGCAAAACCAGAAATTACATATCATTGTCAATAAAATTATAGATTTAGTATTTGAACTCCAAATCCAAATCTACACAATAATAACTCAAAAGCTGAAAACTCATAGGCAGAAGATGAAAACAATAAGAGGAATCAGTTGTAAAATACTTATCTCCTTCTATTATTGAAATTCATTTTCTCATAATAATGAATAGAGAAGAGTGACAAGTAGAGATGAACCTCATTTTCTCAGTGGGAACGTGGCCATGAAGCATGTTTCAGAGTTCCGATCTACAAGCCATAATAACACAAGTTAGAAGATAAAATAGAACGGAAACCCAAAGAAAAAAGAGAAAGAAGATAAAATAATAAAAAATGGTAAGAAAGCATAACAGATCTGAAAGTGAAAAAAAGAGAGAGAAAGGAAGAAACAAAAGTAAAAAGAGTATATAAAGAAGAAGAAGCAAGAGTTAAAAGGCGGGTGGTAGTGATTCTTCTTATGGTTACAGCGATGAGAAGGTCTTCTATTTAAATCAAGAAAAAGAGAAAGATAAGTGTAAGAATATAAAACTGACCAATAAAGTATTGTCAGTTTAAATTTGAATTGTTTTTGGCTTCCCAAATTTAATTTAGGGACGCTTAAAGTTGTCCAGTTATTTTTTTTTATTTTAGACGTCCCCAATTCAAATAGGGATGTCTAAAGTCACACTTTAAATGTCCCTTTATGCATTGGGGACATCTAAAGTTAAAAAAAAAATTTCTGAAGTCACACTTTAGACGTCCCTATTTAAATTGGGGACGTCTAAAGCCAAAGGGCGTCCCTAATATACTTAGTAACGCCTTTTGATTTAATTTTTTTTAACTTTAGACGTCCTTGATTTAAATAGGGACGTTTAAAATGTGACTTTAGACGTTCCTATTTGAATTGGGGACATCTAAAGTTTAAAAAAAAGGTTATTTTTTTACTTTAGGCATCCCTAATTCAAATAAGGACATCTAAAGTCTCTAAAGTCACACTTTAAATGTCTCTATTTGAATTGGGGACGTCTAAAGCTATTCAGTTCCCACCCAAAATTATAAAAATGCCACCGTCTTTATTTTTTACTTCTCTTTTTTTAAAAATGGACGTCCTTTAGGATAGTATAATCTATATTCTGTAGTAGTATAATGAAGGAGTGCCTCCGCTTTAGGTTATTTAGAGCGTTAGAGGTATTAGTGGGCTGTGACTACGGAATTATTTTGAAATTCGATAGGTTAATTTAATTGAAATGTAAAGTGATATGAATAATTAAATGTTTTTATAAAATAGCTAAAGGGAATTGTGGTGTCATGCCAGTTTATTTAGAGCATTAGAGGGATTAGCAGGATTTAAAATAATCTAAATGATTAAAGATTGAACAAAATAGCTAGGATATTGCTATATATATATTGTGGGGTGGTAGTAACTAGCTTTTCTAAGTTATTTACTTTTCTTAATTTCCCATTCTAATTATTTTTCAAATATCATAATAGTATAATTCCAATAGTATGGGGTGGTAACTAATTTGGGATTATTTTTAAGCTAGAGGGATTAGTGGGATTTAAAATATCTAAATAATCTATATCTATATAATAGATAATATATAGAGGTGTAAGCAATGTTATCAGAACCGGCCCAGACAGGTCTGTTTGGGCCGGAAACCAATCTTTTAAATTATTAATTTATTATATACTCTTGAGTAAATAAAGGTTAAGCTACAACTAACTATAAGCCCAAAAAATTTAAGGATGTTACATTCTCCCCTCTTAAAAAGAATTTTGCCCCCAAAATTCGACACACAGCTAAAAGACATACCTAATTAAACAAATAAGGGTATTCCTGCTCATTTTTTCCTCTGTCTCCCAAGTGGTATCACTAGGAGCCATTCCTTTCCATACAACCTTCACAAGTCTAATGGTTTTATTTCTTAATTGCTTATCCATCACATCCATAATTCACTCCGGCTCAGCTTTATGTGTTATATTATCTCTTAGTTCTATCTCCACTCACTACTACAAAAAACGTGTTTAACGTCCCTTTTTTGGGCCTTTTAACGTCTGAAAATAGGGGGACGTCTATCTGAGCGACGTAGAAAAAACTGTCAATAACATCCCTAAAATAGGGGACATCCTTAGGTCAGACTTTAGACGTCCCCAGTCATTATTGGGGACGTCTAAAGTGTTTTTGAACCACTTTAGACGTCCCCAGTTTGCACTGGGGACTTCTAAAGTCCAGACTTTAGACGTCCCCAGTGAAAAGTGGGGACGTCTAAAGTGGTTCAGAAACACTTTAAACGTCCCCAGTTTGCTCTAGGGACGTCTAAAGTCAGGCTTTAGATGTCCTCAGTTTAAACTGGGGACGTCTAAAGTGGTTCATAAACACTTTAGATGTCCCCAGTTTGCACTGGGGACATCTAAAGTTTTTTTTTATTTGCTTTTATATATACATTACTGTCCGAAAAATTTAAACTGAAGAAATATTGCATAAACCAGAATGGAAACAACAGCAATTCAACACTATCTAGTTGTATTATATTGTACCTCATCATCATTCTAGAACCATACACGCATTTGAGGCAAAACTCTGACATATTTTTGTAATTTAGTTGACTTTTGAATAATGTTAAACTAGAATAACCTAAGCGAAACCAAATTCATTCCTAAGTATCATTGTCATTTTTTTAACTCATGTCTATATATATATACATCACAGTGTTGAAGTCTGCTGACGAAAAAAACAAGTATGCAATAATGACAGTCCATTTCCATATCAAGCAAATTAGAAGCAGATTAAAAGTATGCATATACAAGTTACTCTGTTTTTCTAGTTTCATAATCTGATTTAAATTAACAGTTACAAGCATTTGTATTCAAAGTTGTGGGAGTGAGAGACAAACCTGTGGACGACGGAAATTGAGATGACTCACGGTGCCACCAGCTAGGAAGATGGTAGTTGTGAGAGGGAGACACAGACGATAGTGCTCTCGTCAAAGAAGAGAAAGGGAAAAATAGAAATATGATTATGAGAAAGAGGAAGGGAAACAGGGAAGGAAGCACGGGAAAGGAAGTTGCAGCAACGAACTGAGAAAAAGGAAGGAAGACAGGAAAGGAAGCAAGGGAAAGGGGAAAGAGGAAGACAGCTGGGAACGAAGCTCACGGGGGCAGACGGAATGAAGCTTGGGGAAGGAAAATAAAGCTGCTGGCTTGCTGCTGATGGGATGGGAGTCTGATAGGCTTTTTCACGTCCCCAGTCAAAATGGGGACATCTAAAGCTCACTTTAGACGTCCCCAGTCAAACTGGGGACTTCTAAACCTCACTTTAGACGTCCCCAGTCAAACTGGGGACATCTAAAGTGGTGGGACAAAAAAATTTTTTAAAAAAAAAATTCAACCAGCGCCAATATTTCCCGCTAAATATTGAACTTTAGGCGTCCCTAATTTAAAAAGGGACGTCCTTTAGGGTCGTTAAATATCTAGTTTGTAGTAGTGACTTCGATAACATGGGAAGGATCTGGTTGGTACTTTTTTAGTTGTGATACATGGAAGACATCATGAAGATTGGCAAGCTGTGGAGGTAATGTAATTCTATAAGCCAATGGTCCTATTCTCTCTAAAATCTCATAGGGAGATATGAAATGAGGTGAAAGCTTCTTTGTTCGAATTGCTCTACCAATGCCTGTCATCTTTGTGACTCTCAGAAATACATGTTCGCCTACCATGAACTCCAATGGTCACCTTCTTCTATTGGCATAACTCTTCTGTTTGCTCTGGGTGGTGAGAAGTTTCTGCTGAATCATCTCAATCTTTTGAGTAGTTTAGTCCACCAAATCCGATCCTAGTAAACTTCGCTCATTCAATTTTGTCAAACAAATAAGAGATCTATAATTCCTTCCTTACAATGCCTCATAAGGTGCCATTCCGATGCTTGAGTGATAATGATTGTTATATGTAAACTCTGCCAGATGAAGGTGATTGTCCTAAATTCCTGTGGCTCAACTGCACATGCTCACAACATGTCTTCTAAAGTTTGTATAGTCCTCTCAATTTGCCCATTAGTTTGAGGATGGTAAGTAGTGCTGGACTTCAAATGAGTCCCTATAGCATCCTGCAATGCTCTCCAAAATTGTGAAGTAAACCATGGATCACTGTCAGATATGATGCCTTTTGGTACTCCATACAACCTGACAATCTCCTACACATAGATCTTCGTTAGTCTCTCAAGAGAGTACTTTGTCATGATAGCCAGAAAATGAGCCAACTTAGTTACTTTATCAACAATTACCCAAATAGCATTATGTCTAGACGTAGTGGGAGTGAGTCCCATGATGAAATCTATAGAGATGTTGTCCCACTTCTATTATAGGATCTCTAAATTCTTCAACAATCCTGGATGCTTCTGGTGTTCAATTTTGACTTTCTGGCAAGTCAAACAACTAGCAACAAACTCAGTAACATCTTTCTTCATGCCTCGCCTGTAATATCCCGAATTCTGGGATCAAAGGCTTGGGAATAAGCCTAAATTAAGCGGACTGCTAAGCCCTGATTTAGTGAGTGCTTTAAATCTATTGCCTAATGTTTCTTATATCTTTGAGGTTTTAAAGGGAATAAAATAGTGAATTAAAGAGTATGTGAAATTTGCATACAAAATGGGAATTTAATGAAGTTGTAGAAGCATGACGTTTCATGACAAACTAGTGAGTTTGTCATGCAATTTTGGATAACCAAATCGTGAGAAAAAGTTATGATATTTTGTAGGATGAAAGTAGACATTCTAAGCTTCAATTTTATAGGTGATATGATTCAATTAGAGCTATATACAAAAAGTTATGAATTTATGAAGTTAACCCTGAAAAATTGGAAAGTTTCTGGAGCAGCATCCAAACAATTTAATTCTAGGAATTTTGTGCTTCTAATTGGAAAAACTTTATATTTTTCCTTGAAACTAGACTAGATAAAAGTTCCATAGCCTTTACAATTACTATGATTAGAGGTCTACAAATTTAGTTTTGATTTTTCAAATTTAAGGCAGAAAATTCGCCATAAATGTCATTTACATGGGCCAAGAGAGGGAAGGACTTGGTTGAATTCAATTGGGCTTTATGACCTAATTACTTGTACATAAGGGTTATGTACACAAAGTTACATTTTTAGCATTTTTGGGTAATTGAAAATTAAAGTAAAATATTATATAATAATATATCATCATCCTCTTCCTCTTGGGCTCATACCTGATGTGAAATAGTAGCCAAGGAGAGAGAGAAAGTTTGAGAAATTCTAGAGAGAGAAATAGAAGAAAACTCGCGAGGTAGGTCGATTTCTTCGGTGAATTCATATCTAACGGTTATAACTCTGCTCCTAAGCTTCTCTTTCATGTATTTTAAGGTGTTGGAAGCTCAAATTTTGGTGTGAGGAGTTATGGTTTTTCAGCCACCTTAAGAAAACCCAGAAGGAAGCGAAAGGTAGCTTCTAAACCTTCGAATATTGACTTTTCTGGCTGCTATTGACTATTTAATTGGTGAAATTTTGCCGGATTATCTTTAAATTTAAATTTTGGAATTAAGATGGCCTAAGGGTTATGCTGCTAAAATTTGGTCTAAATGGTAGTTGTAACCTAATTAAATAGTTAATAAAGTGGTTAGAAGTCGAAAGAAACATCTCGTGGAGTCAGATTTCAAAAACCCCAATTTTCCCTAGAGTTCCTATAAGTTTCGGCTGGCTCTAGTTAAGGGGCTAGGAGTTGGATTTTAAATGATTTGATGATTCAATTGAGTTTAAAAGGAAAAATTAGGTGGGGTTACATTTGGTCACTTTTTCGGAAAAGCCTGAAAAAGCATAATTATGAAAATGCCCATAAAACCCTGAAATCGGGGCTGCTAAGGGCATATATGCCTTTTGGCAATAAATTTGGTAATTCTAAGTTTGGAAATAGATTCCTTGGGTGAGTATATGTCAGAATAGCCCCAGTCTAAATTTTAGAAAAAGTACAGCCGGACCGGGTATGGTAGGGCCGAGTCGGGGTCCCTGGGGCATTTTGGTAAATTCTCACAATAGGCTAATATAACCATTATGAACACTAGGGAAGTGGCTAATTCTTATACATTTGACATTTTAGGACCAAGTTGAGAGCCCGAAGGGTCGGCATGCAAATCGAGGCACAAGTTTCGTGGAGGAAAAGACTTGAGGTATGGAACTTATTACTCCTGTATGTATTTGATATTTGTGTTGGTGTATTGATGTATGTATTTTCTTTGCTTGGTTATATGAAATATATATGAATGATTGAAGCTCTATTTCTATTTATGCTATGACCATAGTATGTTGTTTGAAACATTAAGCACGCAGATATGTCATTAAGTTAGCATGAGTTTATGTATTGTAAGCATGTCATGCATTAAGCACTTATCCTGCATGTATATTGGTATCTATTTCCTACTGAGATTATCCTGAATCTCACCCTCCCCTACCAACAAATTAGATAGATGAAAACAAGAGGTGTACATAAAGCAGAGAAGAGAACTATATGGGAGGAATACAGTAGTGGAAAGAAGACAGAAAGATGTCTCCATTTCACTGGGATGGGTTTAGATACCCAAGTAGCCCTATGTCGCTACATTGATGGTAATTATCATGTATGAACCCTTATGGGGCATTTCTATAATCATGCACATATTACAATATAGTTATTCTATTCTTGTGTTGCCCATCAAACCATGCATCATTTTTAGCAAATACTCTGAAAAAGGTGAAAATAAGATAAGGGATGACATTTTGGTATCAGAGCAAAGATTCTGGCCACAGAATTGTTTGCTCAGAGTAAATACGTTTATTCTGACATCATGGTAGTATATTTATAAGCTTGATTATACAGTAATAGGAACAGCAAAGTAAATTACTTCGGCTAGTTCACAAGCCTTCGAAAGGAACATACACGCCTCGAGGAAACAGTGGAATACTCGAAAGGCAGTACATGTTACCATACTAGAGAGAGGATGGTACAAGAATGACACGGACACCAAGGTAGCGGATCCGAGTAGGGCCAAAGTATGAAGCCTCATCCTAAAACAAAATCACCAGTTGGCTGAATAACCACCAGCCACAGTTGCGGGTAGTTAAGTGATAGGCAGATAAGCCACAAACAAACAAGATAGAGGCAGATCCAGGTTTTGTTACTGATCCCGGAGTTGGAGCGATATACGTGATATATGGTTTACAACCGGATCAAGGATTATAGGAAGATGTCTGGAGCATATACCTGTGAGATGTCCGTGAGTACGACACCCCAGTGGCCCAGTATATAGTATAAACGGATAAACTGACCCCAGTGGCTGGAGGGATGAGTTAATTCAGGGATTCCGGATGACATAGGGATCAACACAATACTGCACTTCTTTCTGGATATAGTGTTTTCGGCCGAAAGAAGAATGGGATTACAAAGCGGAGTCAAACGGACAACTTGGTAGCTAGACATTCGGGAACATGTTAGGGTACATATTCAAGTACATGTACCGGCACTAATATGAAGTCCACAAATAGTATTTAGTTGGCTTGACTCTTGAGATAAGGGCAGTCTCAGGGTACCGGTGAATGGAATAGATATAGCCAGTATCTGTCTTTTGGCATGAGTACAAGAAAGTTAAGTATGCTCAACCCAGGGAAATCTTAGGATGGGTGATCCCCTAGGAAGTTACATGTACATGTTGTGATATGTCATGTAATAGGAGTAAGCACATGTTGTACAGTAGTTCAGAGTACTATATGTTGTTATAGGTCTTCCCTGGCTACTACAAACATCTATTATATGTAATTTCAGGAGTACCTGTGTAACCAACACTTGTAAAATGACTGAAATGCCCTTGTGATAATATGATATTTACCTCTTTCTTGTTTCATATAGTGAAACACAAAGATGGTAAGGCTAAGAGGTTCAAATGCTGGGCAGGGCCAGGAAGTTAAACCTAACCTAATACAGCAAATATAGGGCATGATAATAGAACAATAAACAATGATCAATGATCAATGATCATTAGGAAGGTTATCTAGGGCCAATGTAGTAACTTTTATCTTTGATACACTATTGATTATTGATATATTGTATATTACTGTATTCTGTGATATGAACTGTGCGGGAGGCATATTATCTGATTGTGGTTCGGTGCCCAGCCAAGGTAACTGGTATTGCCTAGCTGTAGTCGGTGACTCGGTTGGGGTACACATAGGGGTTTCAACTGGATGGTTGGCCTTGAACTTTGTGTTCAAACACTTTATCATATTGATACATAGTAGTGCCTGGGGCATATTACCTAGCTGTAGTCTATGACCTACCTGAGGTACACTGGTATTACCTAGCTGTAGTCAAGGACTCGGCTTTAGTCAAGGACTCGGCTGAGGTACACATAGGGGGTTCAACTAAACAGTTGGCCTTGAGCATTGTGTGTATACACGGTATAATATGGATTGTCATTTTACACTATATGGTGCATGACATATTTATTTATCACATTTTCTATAGATGATAGTGGGTTACTACAGAGGCCAAGTTGGATCTAACTAAGGTAGTAAGATAACGATGGGCAGACAGTATAGCCTCACCTATATTGTATTTAATAGTGTGAAGCATCATAGTGGGCAGCGAAAGTGTAGTGAATCTGGGTGCAATTTTGAAATTTATAGGAGAGGTTGATGTTCGCACCAATGTTGATCATCCCAAAACATAATATGGCCTTGATGGTCAATAGTGTTACAGTATGTGTGATGAACTGTATTACACCCGGCGTGGTATGCAGTATTACATCCAGAGTGGTGTATAGTATTACATCTAGTGTGGTATACAGTGCAATGACTTGTATGGTCAATAGTCACACAACTTATATAGTCTGTGGTAACACATATAATTAGAGATTAGGATGAGCCCTAGTTTAGTAGGGTAGAATGGTGGTGAATACCTCTCAACAGCACCAGTGTTAACAATCTCATATCCACAGTTGACCTTTATGGTCCACACAGATGCAAGTAGATATAGATTGGGATGTTTTCTGATGCAACAGGGTCAAGTAGAGGCATGTACATCTCAACAGCCATAGCCTCACAAAATCACTTACCCATTCATGTTATAGTACACACAGTATGATTAGTAAGGGTCAAATAGTGATTTGATCCCTAACAATGCATTCAGTATGGCTAGTAAGGGTCAAAGAGTCATTTGGTCCTGAATACTGAACAAGCAGGCATAAATACAGATAGATATATTATCGGTACATCCAGGTGTACATGTTTGTATAGGGTAATAAAACTGGGATACTTAGTATTGTGTAAGTAGAATGACATAAACCATAAGGCTAAATACATTGGGTAGTGTCTTAATAAGGCAATGAGGCCTAGGATAACGAACTAAGTATCCTGATGGACAGTCAGTATAGTAATGGGTTAGACGGCCCATGAGTACCAAATAAAGAACAAAGGTGGTAAGACCTAATGTATGTTTGTGTGGGGTAATGACCCTGGGCAATAGGACTAGACAAACATTTTATGCAGTAATGAACTGCGTAGCCTATGTATAACAAACAAACAACATATGTGAATAGTGATAGGTTGAATGTTCAGAGGCTAATAGGCATTTCACACATATACATGGGAAATAGAAAAAAGATGCAACTAATCAATCTATGATCGGGAGGCTCATACCCTGACATGGCCAGGCGGGTTGCGCCGCACTAGTTGCTTCAATCGAAAGGTAAGGCGTAAAATATGTGAGCTGAGGTGGTAAGGCCTAAGGAATCAAATGCTATAGGAATGGACCAGTGGGTCATGTGTTTGATTACATGCCACATACTATGTACTAAATGAATGATGAATAATATCTGAGAACTTTAATGAGAAAATGATGATTGCGTTGCATGATCGATTAGCTTGCATACGAAAGAGATAGATTGAATATGATCATTATGTTGCATGGCTTGTGAGCCTGCACGTGATAAAGGGATGGATTGAGTGATAAAAAGGGATCCCCAAATAGTATATGTTCAAATTTCGATGACAAAATTTATTGAACGGGGGGAGAAATGTAATATCCTAAATTTTGAGATTGGAGGCTTGGGAATAAGCCTAAATTAAGCGGACTGCTAAGCCCTGATTTAGCGGAAGTTCCAAATCTATTTCCTAATATTTCTTATATCTTTGAGGTATTAAAGGGAATAAAATAGTGAATTAAGGAGTATGGGAAATTTTCATACAAAAAGGGAATTTATTAAAGTTGTAGGAGCATGTCATTTCATTGCTTCACGTGAGGCAGTGAGTTTGTCATATGGTTTTGCATAACCAAATGGTGAGAAACAATTATGACATTTTACAGGATGAAAGTAGACGTCTTAAGCTTCAATTTTATAGGCCATATGATTCAATTAGAGCAATAAACAAAAATTTATGAATTTTTGAAGTTAGCCCAGAAAAATTGGAAAGCTTCCGGAGCAGTGTCCAAATAATTCAGGAATTTTTTTGCTTCTAATTGGAAAAATTTTATATTTTTTTATTGAAACTAGACTCGATAAGGATTCCATAGCCTTTGGAATCACTCTGATTCAAGGTCTACAAATTGAGTTATGATTTTTCAAATTTAGGCAAGAAAATCTACCATAATTGTAATTAAATCCGAAAATAAAGAAATAATGTGATGCAAAGTTTTGAATTTATGAGGTACATGGAAAATTCATTTAGGCTAATGGAAGGACCTCCTAGATGTCATTTAAATGGGCCAAGAGAGGGAAGGACTTGGTTGAATTCGATAGGGCTTCATGACCCAATTACTTGTACATAAGGGTTATGTACACAAAGTTACATTTTTAGCATTTTTGGATAATTGAAAATTAAAGTAAAATATTATATAATAATATATCATCATCGTCTTCTTCTTGGGCTCATAATTGATGTGAAATAGAAGCCAAGGAGAGAGAGACTGTTTGAGAAATTCTAGAGAGAGAATTAGGAGAAAACTCCCGAGGTAGGTCGATTTTTCCAGTGAATTCGCATCTAACGCGTATAACTCTGCTCCTAAACTTCTCTTTCATGTAGTTTAAGGTGTTAGAATCTTAACTTTTGGTGTGAGGAGTTAGGTTTCTTCAGCCACCTTTGGAAAAGCCAGACGGAAGTGAAAGGTAACTTCCAAACCTTCGAATATTGATTGTTTTGGCTACTGTGAACAATTTAATCGGTGAAATTTTGCCGGATTGTCTTTAAATTTAAATTTTGGAATTGAGTTGGCCTAAGGGTTATGCTACTGAAATTTGGTCTAAATGGTAGTTTTAACCTAATTAAATAGTTATTAAAGTGGTTAGAAGTAGAAAGAAACAGATCTGTAGAGTCGGATTTCAAAAACTCCAATTTTCCCTGGAGTTCCTATAATTTTTAGTTGTCTCTACTTAAGAGGCTAGGAGTTGGATTTTAAATGATTTCATGATTCCGTTAAGTTCATAAGCAAAAATTAGGTGGGGTTACATTTGTTCATTTGCCCGAAAAAGCCCGAAAAAGCATAATTACGAAAACGCCCCTGAAACCCTGAAATTGGGGCTGCCAAAGGAATATCTATCTTTTGGCAATGAATTTGGTAATTTTGAGTCTGGAAATGGATTTCTTGGGTGAAAATATGTCAGAATAGCCCTAGTCTAAACTTCAGAAAAAGTATAGCCGGACTGGGTACAACGGGGCCGCCCCAGGGTCCCTGGGGCATTTTGGTAAATTCTGACAATAGGCTAATATAACCATTATAAACACTATAGAAGTGCCTAAAATGGTACCTGAATGGGTTTTAACCTAATTCTTGTACATTTGACATTTTAGGACTAAATTGAAAGCTTGGCACGCAAATCGAGGCACAAATTTCACGGAGGAAAAGATTTAAGGTAGGGAACTTATCTCTCCTGTATATATTTGATATTTGTGATGGTATATTGATGCATGTATTTGCTTTTCTTGGTTATGTGAAACATATATGAATGATTGAAGCTCTGTTTCTGTTTATGCTTTGGTCATTAGTATGTTGTTTGAAATATTGAGCATACAAATATGTCATTATGTTAGCATGAGTTTATGTATTGCAAGCATGTCATGCATTAAGCACTTATCTTGCATACATATTGGTATCTGTTTCCTACTAAGATTCTTCTGAATCTCACCCTCCCCTACCAACAAATTAGACAGGTGAAAATAAGAGGTGTACTGAAAGTAGAAAAGAGAACTACACAGGAGGAATTCAGTGGTGGAATGAAGACAGAAAGATGTCTCCATTTCATTGGGACTGGTTTAGATACCCAAGTAGCCTTGTGTGGCTATATTGATGGTAATTATCATATACGAACCCCTATGAGGAATTTCTATAATCATGCACATATTATCAGTATAATTATTCTATTCCTATGTTGCCCACCAAATCGCACATCATTTTCCGTAAATACTCTGAAAAGGGTGAAACTAAGATAAGGGTATGATATCACCACCACCAATTCTGCTTGAGGTCATGATATATCTTGGTTACTCCTGGGTGAATAGTGTATTTGCTTTTGTGAGCTTCCTTAATTCTCCATCATCAGAGAGGCATACTCTTCAATTGTACCTTAATATCCCGTCTTCACCAACTTCAAATTCTGACTTTCTTCCTTCTTTAACATCTTCCCTTGCACCCAATAGATACTCATTCTCAAGCTGAGTGAATTTAATTTCTTTCCAGGTTGTCCTTTCAATGGTTAATGCTTCTACGGTGGCAACTAATCCCGACATTATGTCAATAGATATACTCTGTATCATCCTCTAGCAATTTATGTTCTTTGACCATCAACTGGGTTACTTGGATTGACTTTTTGCTTAGGGCATCTGCCACAACATTTGCCTTTCCTGGATGGTACTTCAACTCGTAGTCGTAACCCTTGAGAAACTTTATCCACCTCTTCTATCGCATATTAAGCTTTTTTGGGTCAAACAAGTAGTTTAAACTCTTATGGTCACTAAAGACCTCAAATTATAAACCATAGAGATGGTGCCTCTAAATCTTTAAAGCAAATACTACTGCTAACAACTCCAAGTCATGAGTGGGATAGTTTTCTTCATGTGGTCTCAACGTTAGGAAGCATAAGCAACTACCCTACCATTTTGCATTAGCATACACCCAAGACCCTTCTTGGAAGCATCATTGTACAAAGTGAAATCTAAATAGGATCTGGAATCACAAGTACTGATGCCGTAGTCAACTTAGTATTCAAATCCTGAAAAGTTGGTTCACACTTCTTGTTCCATACATACGGTTGGTCCCTTTTAGTTAACTTAGTTAAGGGTATGGCTATCTGTGAAAAGCCTTTAATAAATCTCCTGTAATAGCCTACCAATCCCAGAAAACTTTTGATCTCGGTGATACTCTGTTGCCTTTCCCAATTCAATACCGCATTAATCTTACTAGGATCCACTGACACTACTTCAGCTAAGACAACATAGCCTAGGAATTTTACTTCCTTTAACCAAAATTTGTACTTAGGTAGCTTCGTATAAAGCTTATGTTCTTGCAGTACTTGTAACACAACTCTGAGATGTTCTTTATGCTCTTCCTGATCGTTAGAGTAGATCAGGATGTCATCAATGAAGACCACTACGAACTTATCCAATTAAGGCCTGAATATTCTGTTCATGTATTCCATAAAGACCACTGGAGCATTGGTTAACCCAAATGGCATAATAAGAAATTCATAGTGATCATATCTGGTTCTGAATACAGTTTTTAGAATATCTTCAACTCTAACCTTTAACTGGTGGTAGCCTGATCTTAAATCAATCTTGGAAAATATGAATGCTCCAGTCAACTGGTCAAGTAGATAATTGACCCTAGGTAAAGGATATTTGTTCTTTACGGTTGCTTTATTCAATTGGCGGTAGTCAATGCATAGCCTCAGACTCCCATCTTTCTTCTTCACAAAGAGCACATGTGATCCCCAAGGAGATATACTGGGTCTGATGAAACCCATTTCCATTAACTCCTCAATCTGCGTTTCCAATTTTGCTAGTTCTGATGGAGACATTTCGTAAGGAGCTTTAGAGATAGGCCTTGTCCCGAGTGCAAGATCAATAGAGAACTCTACCTCTTTCTCTGGGGGTAAACATGTTATCTCATTTGGAAATACTTCTAGAAATTCATTTACTACTTTAATGTCTTCTACCCCTTCTTCCACTTCTGCTTGAATGGAGAAAAATACCATGTACGTCAGATAACCCTTATGAATAGACTTTTCAACTTGCACTATATATAACAATTGTGGTCTACTAGGACTCATAGAGTCAACAAAGAGAGAGATGGTCTTCCTCTCACAACCAAGGATGGCGTCATTTTCTGACAACCAATCCATTCCCACAATCACATCAATACCCTTCATGGGTAGACAAACAAGATCTATAATAGAGGTCCTACCATCAAACTTAATTGTACAAATCAAGCAAGCCTTAGAAGTTCTCACCGAAGCTCTTACCAGTATAGAAATAATCATGTCAAAAGGCAATTCACATATATGTAAATTCAATCAAGGCACACAAGCATAAGATATAAAAGAGTGTGTAGCACCAAAATCAAATAAAGCTTCAATTTCAAGCCTTGGAGTTTGAGAATACCTTTAATCAGATTTGGTGAAGCACTTGCCTCCTGGTGTGACAATGCAAACACTCTACCTGGAACTATAGCTCTATCATCATTAGCTCCTCGCGAGCCTTAGGTAATCTAAAAATTCATAATGTCTAGCATCCATGAGGCATACTAGTCCTGATACGTTTAATCCTTTCCTTATCAATGGTTTAATGGCAACTTGAACACTTCCGATGTGCAAAAAGTTGTAATCTTTCTTATGTTTGTCAATTGACTTTTGAGAAAGAAGGTAAAATTCTTCCTTTTCTGGTTTTGATAGGAATTGATTCTTCAACTGTTCTGATTATGTAATCAGATTTGGAGAACCACTTCTTATCTTGAGTTTGTATTTGATAAAGCGCGTTTAGAGCAGTTGGAGGTAAAACCCAATCGTCTACGTTCTGGTTTATATTTTTAAAAGAAATATCTTCTTTGAAAATTTGTTTAGACGTTGAAGACTTTGATTCCTCATCGTTTAGCGTAGAGTTGTTTAATGGAGTAGAAGAAGAGCTACTACTACCGCGTTTAGAAGAAAAGGAACAGAGAAGAAAAGACATAATTTAAATTGACAAAATTTAAAAGACTGAAAGGAAAGAGAGCAGGAGGTGAAGGACAGAAATAAAGAGCAGAATATAAAGGCTGAAATTAAGGCTGAAGAAAGCTTAAAGAAAGGAAGATAATAATAATTGTAATTCTCCCTTGCCTATGTATTATTACCTTCTGGATCCATAGTGGTATAATAATTAAAAATGTATCAGTTTTTATGGATTAAAATGTTTTGTTAAGAAATTAGTAAGATTTCTTAGATCTTACTCTAGCCAGACTTATAGTATATAAAATCTTTATTTATCATACACTACTTCGTGGGGCACAAACGCCTGCCTCAACACACGGGACTTATGGCAACCTCAACCCACAGATGGACTCATGTATGATAAACAAGAACTATATACAAAGTGCTATCAAGTACAGACCTTTAAATCATACTAATCCGCTAACAAAAATTTTAATGCTATAAAAACATATCCAGATCTAAGTATTACATTCCTATTTCACCTTCTGGCTCTGATACCAAGACGGGGGAGGGGCCATATTAGTTAAAGATATGGGAACCCAGATTATTCTTGGGGCGCCATTTGCAAGGCTATTATTCCCATATATGACTGATGAAAATGGAATTTCAAAAGAACATCTGGATAAAACCATCTTATTTCCTTTTACTCAAAAGCCAGAGTTAAGGAATTTAATCTTCTTTCTTCAAAACAACAAGTTAATTTTTTGAAGGAAGATATCTCTTTTAAACATATAGAAGCTCACCTATGTCAAGCACAAATTAAACAACAAATTCAAACTTGTCTTGCGAAAATCCATCAAACTATTTGCTCGGATTTACCAAATGCGTTTTGGAATTGCAAAAAACATGTTGTTGACTTGCCTTATGAAACAGGTTTTTATGAAAAACAAATACCAACTAAGGCACGACCAATTCAAATGATTGTAGAACTTCTTGAAACATGTAAAAAGGAAATTCAAGAACTTCTGAACAAAAATTTAATTCGCAAATCTAAAAGCCCTTAGTCTTGTGTTGCTTTTTATGTAAATAAAAATGTAGAAATAGAGCATGGAGCTCCTAGATTTGTAATCAATTACAAACATAATCCACACATACTACCGCACAGACGCACAATGAATTAGAGAGAAGGAGTTGGGTAACGATTGTTGAACTACATGCACTTACCGAGGAAAAGACGAAAGGCATGTAGGTTCTTGTAAGGTGCAATCAATGTTTTGAAACTTGGGCCGGATCGGCCAGCGAATCGGGCATGGAACCGGTCCGGTTTAGCAATTTTTTTTATTTTTTAAAAAAATCAATTTTTGTTTTTACTTTTTCTTTAGAATTTCATATTAATAAGCCTAAAATATTCAATTTCCTACCGATTTGGCCCCGGTTTAGCTCCGGTTTGACTCTAGTCTAACCCACTAACCATTGACCCAGTACCCCGACCGATTCTTTAACCGGTCCGGGTTTTATAACCTTGGGTGTAATACACACTATGGGAGGAAATTTGAAAAGACAAGAAGATAAGATATGCTACACTGAAAAGCAATGGAGAAATGAAGACATGGGGCCAAGGCACAAGCAAGAGGAAAAAAAGAATAAGAGAAGAAGAGTACCTCCTGACCATGAGCAGCACCTAGGGTGTGGGGAATGAGAAGGAAAAGGGGATTTTATAGGGATTGGGTTAGGGTTTGGTCCCAATAAAATAATAGTTTTTAAATAAAAATAAAAATAATAATAGTATTATTCAAATTACTAGAAGCACTTTTTTTTTATATTACTTATCCCAATCATAAGATACACATATATGCCCATATATTTAAAATAATTATTTTAAGGAGGCATTTCATTTGTATATTTTTTTTTTTGTATTTAATAATATTTAGAGCTTGATACTTCTTTTAAATTATTAATTTATTATATACTCTTGATGAAATAAAACTTAAGCTACAATTAACTATAAACCCTAAAAATTTAAGGATGTTATATGAAGTCCCTTGGGCTTAAGCAAGCATCGTAATCACGAAGCCAGAGATTTAGTAACAGATAGCCATTAGAGCATCCCACAAGAGCTTCACAAACCAAACAGCCATAGAAAATAAAGGAAGCATGGGATTTGATGGACTCTGGAGGTAGGAGATAGATTTGGGGAAGGGGTGAAGGGATGTGACGATATGTGGTAGAGGAATGAGAAGGAGAGCTCAAAACGATGGAGAAGGAGAAGACAATAAGCTAAAATTGATTTCCTTCGCTGCTATTGTTCTCTATTACGTGCGCCTCCTTCTTCCTATTTGTGCGACTCCTCTGTTTTAAATGTCGACGTCTGATTCCTAAAACAAGGAGAGAGTCAACGGTTACAGTAAAGTGATATCCGGCAAGGGTGGTGGTGGTAAAACCACCGGAGCTGTTGAAGAATCGATGGTGTGGGTGGTGGTAGGCGATGATGGAAAGGAGGGGACGCCGGTAACAACGGTGAGAAGTCGTGGACGATGGTGGTGGTTTCCATCTCTTTCCCTCCGATTCCTTACTCTCAAGCCTCCATCTCCGTAGGCCCCCTTCTGGTCGAAAGTTGCAGCTGCCTCTCCTCCCTCCAAACTAGAGAGCCCTAAAATCATATTTTAGCCTTGAAGACTTTGCTTTTCCAATCTTAGGGTATATTGGTAATTTTAAAAAATTCTAAGTCCTTTTCTGTAATTTTCTCTGATCCTCATCAACATTAATTTGCAGTTTTCAGAAGCTATGGTTTCGTTTATGTAAATTTCTCGAAAATGATCTGCAAAGAAAATCACAACAATGTAATACTTTTTCACCCAAAAATTAATCATTCAAGAAATCAATAGAAAGTGGCCATTATACCCCCTTTTAAACTCTTTTTATGTAATAACTCATTAATCCGAATTTATCATAAATAATACATTTTTAGCTCAATTAATTGATAAAATCCTCATTTAATATTAATTGGCATACTTGAAAAAATATTTTAGGTGCTCGATGCACCACAAAATATTTTAAGGCACTGGTCCACTTGATGGCGATGCACCTAAAAAAATGCTTAGGGTGTTTGATGCACTTTAACCCTTTTTCTTTTTAAGGTTTGGACAACTTAAACTATCTTAATTCAAGTTTTTTTTTTTTGTTCTAAACGTAATTTACTTCGTAATACTGCCCGCTCGAGATAATTTTGTTTGTGCGTATTGTGTGTGGTTCCCCAAATAGAAAAGTCTACTATATTTCGGATAGATATTGAGTGAAAGGATACCAACAATATTTTAACGCGGTTTGATCTTTGAATCGTTAATCCACGTTTAACTAATACTAAAAGTCAATATTCAAACAGAAACGTCCCACATCGATGATGGCGGACTTCATGATCATAATAACATTTTTACTTCTTTGGGTCCTTTTTTATAAGAGACAATGATTAAAATCTCGTGGCTTAAATATTAGTTACAAATAATAAATATGTAAAATACACATATATAATTTTCTAATTATATTCTTATCTATAAAGGGAGCACATGAGAGATAGTAAGTAGAAATTTATTACAGAGAGATATTAAGTTGAGATAATATGCATGTATTTAATGGGGTACATATAAAAAAATGGTTTAAAATTTTAGAGAAAAAAGATTTGCTCCTTATATTTAGGATCATGTCCATAAGAGAAACTGTTACTTATAACAAAGGAACAAGAAGAAGTAATAACAGTGAAAACGATTCAACTAGTATATTCTTGGTATATGCAGGTGTGTGAACTTGAGTTTGAAGTCTATAGATTATTTTCACATTATTACACTCCTCCTCAACCTCTGGTCCTATTTATATAGTAGAGAGAGAAGAAATTTTTTTGTCATATTTATAAAGCATTTCATTAAATTTTCATATCACTGTACAATTTTATCATTTATTCATTATTGCGTTCACTTTGTTCTCATCTGATATAATTATATTAAATATGAATAAAGTTAAAAAGTTGTTAAATTTTATGATAGAGTCAATGAAATTTAAAGTATTTCTTGGTCCATGTGAGTACAAGTTGGAAATAACTTGTAAATAGGGCTAGAGGAGCATATTACTCCCTCCATCCTCATATATAAGGTCCCTTTAACCATATTGTTGAAGAAAATAGCTAGAATTAGTTAAAAGTAATAAATATGAATGAAATATACTTTGTTTTCCAAACATGCCTTACTTATGATTGGATAAAGGAGAGAGCATAATGAGAAAAATGATGAAAGATAATGTATCGGAAAATCATATTAATGAAGGATAAAATGAGTAAAAAAGATTTATTACTCAAACAAAGTAAAAAAGACCATTATAAAAAGGGACGAGTCTTTTAAAAAAAAGAGGATCTTATAAATAAGGATGGAAGGAGTACTTAGCCAGGGTGATTTTATTTTATGTGCCTGTTTGTCTTGTGCTTGGCATCACTTAGTGCTCGTTTGGAATAACTTATTTTTGGGTAATAAGTGCTTATAAATCGTGATTCACAGTATACGAGGTAAGTATGTAAGAGGAGTTTTATCTCGACTTGAGTAATAAGGACTTATTTACCCCCAAAACGTGTTTCCAAACACAGCCTATTTTTTGGCAATAAGTCCTTATTACGTAAGTCGAGATAAAACTCATCTCACATACTTACCTCGTATACCGTAAATCACGATTTATAAGTACTTATAAGTAAAAAAATAAGCTATCCCAAACAAACACATGAGACTTCGGACATCAATTCAAGTCCACTCACATACACTTAGCCAACCTAACGACACACACACACATATGGTATGTATTTTAAAACATCTTGTACTTATAGATCAACACAGGCTCAAGTCATAGCGATAATAGTTTAATTTGCATGATCATTTAAGAAATAATAATGTGGGTCCCCAAACAAAAAGTAACAGAGTTTTGTTTCAGCAAACAAAGGTATCATTTTTGTCCCAACTTTAAACAGTTTAGGGGCATTTTTGCACACAAGTAAAATTTATGGTGTTGGACTACGTTTAGAAAAAGTATATCTGCGTTATTGTCCCTTGACTGAGATAAAAATCCGTATTTTAAAACTTGGTATGCGTTTTGACCAAAAAAAAAACTTGGTATGCGTTAACATCCAAGTAGACTTTGCACAGTATTAATTAAGGTTGACGATTTATAACACGTACTGAACTATCGAGTAGTGTCACTACTACAATTTTACTTATCAACATAAGACTCGGTAAAATCGTACTATTAAAGGTCAACAACATGAAATACGCGTCTGTACGTTGAATTCAAGCCATATTAATTAACCATATGCTTCTAACTAAAGTTCAAATCCATTTAATTTGTCAGCTAATTAAAAGCGCAAGACATCCGGGTACGTCGTCCCTCCTCCATGCATGCATCCATTTTACGAATTTGTCAACCAAATGGGGCCCACTCTTTTGATTCACAATCCGACATGTCTCTCTTTAGTAATACAAATATAAATATATGTGCGTGGCTTGCATAACACACCAACAATATTAGAAGCCATTATTCAATACTAGAATAGTATCTCTGATCAGCGCATAGTCAATTAATGGCGGATACAAGGATGAGAGCTTTTGCAGATGATCATAAGAAGATGATGAAGAAGAAGAAGAAGAAGCAGACCACGGCGTCTCCACCGCCGAAGAGAGGGAGCATTAAGCGTCGTATAGTTTCTGCTATCTTCAACTTCTTCACTTCCCATATTTGCTACTCCAGAAACTCTTCAAATTAATCATATATGCTTTCACATTAGTCGTTGGATCACTCTACTTTTCTCTACTCATGTTCATGAATCATTATACTTCTTGTCATCTTCATTTTCATGTTTAACAGGTTTCATAAAAATAGATGGTTCATACGTATGTAAAATATTATAATTTATATAAGCTTGTTTTGTTGTCATATATAATAATTTTGTTGCTCTTTCATGTTCACAGAACCCTGTCAATTCCAATCAGGTAGCTAGTTGGTGTTGGCTTTATCTCTCAAATTAAAGGTGTTGGTTAAAAAACATATTTATCGTCCTCGTCAACTTGGATAAGTACTTTGTTTGGAGCTGGCTTTATGAAGTATATATAAAATATGATACAAATATAAAAATCTTACTGTACTTATAAAAATGCTACAAGTCACATTTTTAAACCTTCACAATAACCGGTCTAGAACTATCAATTGAAAGAGCTTTTTTTTTCCTATTAGTGTGAGGTATAAAAACCCGTTTTCAACGGATCAAAGAACCTTTTGTTTTTTTCCATTAGTGCTTGTAACTACTGGATTTTCATGTTTCCTCTAACTTCTTCTATTAAGTGCCACCACTCGACCTCAAGATCCTGAGTTCCAAGGACAATTGGATGAGATCCCATGAATCATATTTACATCATACAGCCAATTTTTGTAATGTTTATCCATTTACCACAAAAACAGATGTGGTGTTTATTACTTTTCGCTTATAAACAACTTTCGGTTACTTATCAATTGTAAAAGTTGGTTTGAGTTATGCTTTCTAAATCAATCTTCAGTTCAGATTTGCATACTAATAACTTCCAAAAAAATATATATTCAAATATAAATCTCATTACATAGTAACTAACTTTCACCAAATTGACCTTTTAAGAAATGGACTTTCGATAAACATAATTTTCACAAACTAATTAATTAACTAAAAACACACTAGCTACACCATCTTTCCGACATATAACCTTCTGGAGCTATAACAACCATTAATTTTCTCATGATAGCCTTCTGTTTTGTTTCAGTTATTGGTAAACGATTTCGAGCAAAGTCTCTGCACATATTCGTAGTGCTTATATCAGACCTATGAATTCGGGCAAAAAAATATCAGACCTATGTTAAGAGTTTACAAACGTTTTTCAAACCAGAAATTAATGCCTATCTAAAGTAAGATACTCTTATTTGAAACTCATATCTGATCTTTGTCAACCTAATCCAGTCCGTGGGTGTGTCCGTTTTGGGAAACTCACACTTAATTCCATCATCTATATCTTTAATTAATTGTTGGTGAAGCGTATACAAAAGCTATGAACATCTTTCACAGCAGCAAAAGTTACCAATTCCTCATTTTATAATACAAATTAAAATGAAAAAGGGTATGTTTTATCAATAGACACCACAAAAAATATGAAATTACTGACAAAAGCTATGTATTGAAAACTTCTGTTGGAAAATACAATTTTAGATGGAATTTTTTTATAGATAAATACTGACTGATTACGGTCAGAAATATTTTCATTGGTAATTACCAATATATTACTGATGGAAACTCAGTCGATAATTTGTCCCAAAAATTACCGATGGAATTTACTAACAAAACCATTCTGTCAGTAAACTGTCGGTAAAATGTGTAATATTTTATTATTATGGTATAATAATGTATATAATATAATAAAAGAATAAAATTAAAATTTTAATAAAAAAATAAAATATTTGAATATAAGAAGACTAATATTTAATATAATATATTAAACATTATATTATATTTGAATATTATATATTATATTAATAATTAATATTCAAATGAAAAAAGACAATTAAAAATAAATATTAAAAAATATATTATAAAAAAGAAATATATATATATATATTATATGTATTTATATAAATATTACATTTGTTTTTTAATTTTTATATTATATATAATTATGCAAATAAAGAATAAAAGGTCAAAACACCTCAACTAGTTAAGATATCATGGGGGACAAGGCTCTAACATACGGGCGAGGTGGGATTTTGTCTGTAATTTCTAACAGGGTATTTTTTGTCTTTCTTCGATAAACCAATTTGCCATGTAGAATGTGGTGACGAAATGAATTCCTTCCGTAATCTGTTTTCATCACTAATTTGTCAATAATTTTGTTGGTAAATTGAAATTCTATCGGTTATATAAGCTATATTTTTTTAGAAAAATTACAATTAGGCCCCAAGTAAGAGAGAAAAAAAAATAAGGAAATGGTTCTTTCAGATTTCAAAATGAAAAAATGGTCTCATTAACAACTCCGGGGTGCCATTGACAAGTTCTTAGGATCATTTTTTTTTATTTTGAAATTTGAAGAGACCATTTCTTCTTCTTCTTTTTCTTTTGCCTGGGATGTGACTGTAATTTTCCCTTTTTTTGGGGTGAGAGAAGCAAACCCAATTTTGTGTTTTTTGTGGTACAAATTTTATTGAAACTCTAATCTCGGTTGCCTCATAATTGGATTCAATTTCACATTCTATGTTGAATGCAAAAGAGGAAAGTAATGAGATCGTATTGTTGAATTTAGTGTGGAGTGTTATGGGTGAATGTTAAATGGAAATGTGTGACGAATAGTCAAACTCTATATATATCTATGATTCCTCTCCTGTATGTGGGCTGTGGCTCATTATTTAATTAATAAGTTGAAATTTTCTCAAGTGGAAAAATTCATGATGGGAGAAACTGTACATTTTAATTCATTGGATCCCCTTCCCCTGGATCGTTTACTGTAAGTCTCACGTTGAAAATATTGAAGCCGAAGCTCTTGCATTTAAATTTACTGACTTCTTCAAGTGACATTCATATAAAGCCAAAATGCCACTTTTTGGGATTCAACGACAATAAGCGCAATCAATGCATACTGGCGTGAATGCATTCTATTAATCATCTCGTAAGACTTTAGGGAGAGTGTACATTTGGTTTCACTTTAATGTACTTTTTTTTTTTTTTTTGAGTGAATATGAGATTTTATTTATTGCTTGAGATAATTGCAATGAAGATTCATCTAGTAAAAGGTATGCATCATATATGAAATACAGTAGCTAGTAATCAATTAAAGAATTCATTCCTCTATCAATCTAGCTAATGCGTGCATGTTGGAGAGCCTTCCTCGTCTGTATGATGTGCATTGAGTAGCCTAGTGCTTCATTAACAGCTCCATGGGGTTGGAAGGATGCTTGCGTGAACAATCTTTTGTTTCGGACTCCCCATAGTTTCCAGCATAAAGTTCCAAAGATGATTCGCCATGAGGAATTGGCGTCTTTATCGCAGAGATTAGAATGTAACCACTACATAAAGGGTGGCTGGAAGAAGGATTCGTTCTGAGCATTTGGAAAGATCAGATTCCAACTTGCCCTTTCACTTTAATGTACTGTAAAAGCTACTTTAAACTTGAGATTAATATTTTTTAAGATTTAGAGCGTGAAGGGTTTTTATTTTTCTCAGCATGCTTTCAAAAATTTAAACTTGCATTTTTCTCTTTATGGGAATGTAGTCACTTACCATTTTAACAAACAACCTACTGGATGATGGTAATTAAATCTTATATTTAAGATCACAATGAATACTATTTTTCACTTATTTAATTGAGAAAAAAGGCGTTTTTTGAACCACGAAACTAATTATACTGACACATTAGTGGCATAACAAATTAAAATTCCACAAGGACATGGGTGCATAAACAAGTAAACAACGCAAAGAAACAAAACAAACATATACTCCTCTAATTCTTTTTATAAGCCACTTCTAATATGTTTTACACATATTAATAAAAACTTTAAATTTCATTAAATTATTTTAAAATTCAATAACTTTCTGACTTTACCTCTATTTAATATATATTATATCATATGATCATATGATATAATATATATTAAATAGAGGTAAAGTCAGAAAGTTATTGAATTTTCAAGTTAAAATTATATATTCATATGAAAAATTTCTCTCTGTGTATTATAAATATGACAAAAAAATTTATTCTCTCTCTGTATATGCATATATATATATGCACTCCTCAGGTCTTATATATAACACATATAGCAGAAAATTTTTTATCATATTTGTAGTCACATGATTAATTTCTTATATGAATGTATAATTTTATCATTCATTTGTTACTGTGCAGATCTTGTTCCTATAGAGTATAATATATATTACATAGAGGTAAAATAGAAAAGTTGAAAACATTTAAGATAAAGTTTTTTTTTTCTTTGGTATAAAAATTTTAAGATAAACTTAATGATGTTTAATGTTTTTTTATTATAGTAAAATATGTTGAAAGTAACTTATAAATGAAATCATAATTGTGTGTGTGTGTGTGTGTGTTTTGAAAGTAACTTATAAATGAAATCATAATTGTGTGTGTGTGTGTGTGTGTGTGTGTGTGTGTGTGTGTGTGTGTGTGTGTGTGTGTGTGTGTGTGTGTGTGTGTGTGTGTGTGTGTGTGTGTGTGTGTGTGTGTGTGTGTGTGTGTGTGTGTGTGACTTATTAGTTCCACACCATGTGGGGGAAAAGAAGGCAAAAATCAGGTCCGATGGATTCGGTCATATTTAGATGGGTCGTTATTCATTTTACAAGTATGTGTATTGTCAACCATATGGGTCCCTCCTTTAAATTGACATGTCCTAGACCAAAATACAAAGCGAGCCTTTTCCCTCTTATATACCTCTAGTGCAAAATACTAATTTAACTACATGATTTTACATCAGTTACTTAAAGAATAGAAGTGATAATTCATGTGACCTAATTTTTCTTCTGTTTTACATGTAACTGATGCTGTAATGTACAATATGGCATCAGTTCCTTGAAGAACAGAAATGATAATTCATGTGATATAAGTTCACTTATGTTTAAAGTGTAACTGACGCAGTAATGTACAATATGGTATCAATTGTATATTCAACTGATGCCATAATTAAGATGTTATAACAATAATAATTATGGAATTAGTTTAGTAAGCATCAGAAGCCATAATTAATATAAAGTTTTAGAATTTAATTCTGAAATAAATAAGTTTGAAATATAACATGTCATGACTGTAATTAAATACTATAAATAAATTTTAAAAAATAATTTTTCTCAAAATATAATTATATTATAGTTATATTATAAATGACTTTTTTTAAGTGGGTCATTTATAGCTCAGGACTATCTTGTAGAGATTAGTGATTTTCTTTTAACAACTGAACTAAACCTAGTTAATTATTAAAAAAATGGATGATCAATTTATGGGTGGAACTTGACCCATAATTTATACTTTATTTACCGAGCTTACTTATAGCTTAGCGTCGGGTCTTATAGGAAACTAAGGCCATATAATTATAACCCATATGGCTCTAAGGAAGTCTTAGAAATATGTTAACTATTTTTTTCTAAAGAAAAGGAAATATTGCGTCGGTTTCCATTCCACCCGACGCCCTAATGCCTTCAACAAAAACCTCCACTACTTTGCTAACTTCGCGGCTTCTCTATATGAATTTCGCTCTAGCTCTGCTAACTTCACAAGTTGCCTTCATCACTGTTGACGTAACGGTTTCCAGATAGAGCACTACAAAAAAAACACTCAATTTCTGAAGGAAATTCCGTGGCAAATTCTATTGAAAATTCGTCAAAAATTCCATTGGAAATATTTCCAACTAAATTTTTATGTGGCTAAATTTGTCATGGAATTAACCACAGAAACGTTCCATGACTAATTCCATTGCAAATTCTGTGACAAACTTTTTTGCTATGGTTTCGTGGCAAATTCCATAGCAAAATTTTAAAATTTATAAAATTTTATACGGAGAATTGTTGATAAATACTTTTTTGGTAAATTAATTGCTGAATGCTACTATAGAAGATGGTTTACACAAAACGGAAGATTGTTTGCACAAAACGGAAGATCACTTGCACATTTATACGGAAGATTTTTGCACACATGGAAGATGGTTTGCACAAAACGGAAGATCACTTGCACACATGGAAGATCGCTTGCACACTTGGTAGCAATCAGCAATTAATTTGCCTCCAAAGTATTTTTGGGCAATTCTCCCAATTTTATATTAAAAATAATATTATAAAATTAATTATTAAATAATTTTAATTAAAAATAAACTACTATTAGTAATGAATATTATATTATGATTTATTAATATTATATTTCCCTTAAAATAATATTTTTAATATTATTATATTAGTTATTATTTAATTTTATTCAAAAATAAATTATTGGTTATTAATATTATATTTTTCATTTATATTAAAAATAATATTTTTAATATTAAATTATTTGTTATTAAGTAATTTTAATTAAAAATATAATTTAGATTATAAAATTGATTAAAATATAGTTATAAAAAGATTTATTAAAGATTTAAAATTTATTGAATTTGAAATTAATTAATCATAAATCCTTATTGAGTCTAGTTTTAAGGAAAAATATAACATTTAGCCAACTAAAGGCACAAAATTCCTAGAATTTAAGTTTTTGGACACCGTTCTAGAAAATAGATAATTTTGCTGGCCTAACTTCAAAAATTCGTAACGTTTTGCATACAGCTTCAATTATTACCCATTACTTATCAGATTAAAGCTTAGGATGTCTACTTTCATCTTCTAGAATTTCACAATTTTTGGACATTATTTGGTCATCCAAAACCATACAACAATATCGCTGCCTTACAAGAAATTTTCACTGGTAGCAAATCCTCATTCCTGGGACTCTTTCTAAACTGGGGCTTAGCAGTATACTTGATTCAAGCTTATTCTCAAATCTCAAATTCCAAAATTTGAGATATCACATTTCTCCCCCCGTTCAATAAATTTCGTACTCAAAATTTAAACGTCTACAACTTGAGAATCACTTTTTATCACTCAATCCATTCCCTTTTCATGTGCAAGCTCACAAGCCGTGCCACATAATAATCATATTCAATCTATCTCTTTCATACACAACCTCATCGAGCATGCAATACAATCATCATATTCTCATCAAAGATCTTAGATAGTATTCAACATTCATCATTCATTCCGTATGCAGTATGTAGCGTGCAATCAAACACAGGACCCACTGGTCCATTCCCACATCGCTTGGTTCCTTAGGCCTCATAGCCTCTTCGAGACTCCGCCCAGATCACACGATCACCTTTTTATGTAACGGCCAAGGGTCTCATTGACATACAGGCCGACTTGGCTAGTGTCCGAGGGCCGAACCACACAGGACACCAAGCAGGAGGGCCTTTACCCAGATCACACAATCACATTTTTATGTAACAGTCGAGGGTTTCACTACCACACAGGCTGGCTTGGCTAGTGTCTGAGGGTCAAACTACACAAGACTCCAAGCAGGAACTGTCCCCTCCTCCACACCGAGGGCCTCTGCCACACAGGTGCTTGGAGATTTATTAGATAACAATTATAACAAGCACTGGACCTCACTACCCAGGCACACCAAACACTTGGTTACACTAGTCTCACTACCTTGGCTACAACCTAATATAGTTTGAACGTTCTGTTAGCCTCAAGACATACCTTGGACATACCAGTTCAATGTTATTGCGCTAGGCATCAACCATAATGTTAAACAAATAGGTCTTACAACCCAGGGACACCGCCCTATGCAAACTTGCACATCGAGTCTTACAGCCTCGAGCCTCTACTCTGTACAATTCTCAAACACATCACATTTTGCCGCCCTAAGGACTTACTAGCCCATTAGGTCTTATGGCCTAAGCACATATCGTTCATTATCTTTGCTGAATACATATCGAGTCCAACCACTGTTCGCCATCTAGCTTACCGCAAGCACACGTGTTGCAAGTAATAATTTAGTGAGAAAAAGAGTATCATTCCACAAGAGCTATGATGAAAGCGAGCTAACTAATGTAACCATATGTTTAATTAGGTTGAATGGAATCATTTGATCAAGTTGAGCCAAAGCATGTTGTTGAGGTGAAAGAGAAATATAAAACTATCTTTAGACTAAAAATTTATAAAAGCAAATGATTCTTTAAATTCAAGTATTAAATGGCACTTAGGATCATTAATCCCCCTTGCATTTCAAAAGTACTCAATCAAGTCCCTACTATATCTGCTTCTTAATGAAATATTATGCTAGCCAAGGATACTAGATCACCTATAAGTGCTCTCTCAAGTCTCCAAATAAGTGTTTAGTACAATTAATTCATTAACCTCTTAATTGACTAATTAAACCCAATTTTCATTGCTAATCCTATATGGCTATGTGAGGTTAATGAGTGTATCTCTACCTCATTCACAAAACTATCCATTCAATTCACAAATTTCAAGTTCTCACACCATTAAACTCAAGTTCTACACTCAATCTAGCCCTCTCAAGCATCAATCAAGTGAAACCCAACAATTTCATTGCTGGCCAATCAATAAGAAGCATTAAGCAAAGAGTAAAATCAGCATAATCTTATCATTAATCATAAATATAAAGAGAAAATGAGTACTTAATCCATACAAGGATTCAAAACAATCCTAAAAGAAGAGATACTTAGCTACTCATATCCAAATGTACAGAGAAACTAAGCATAACAACTAAATAAACCATAAATAAAGAGAAAAGAGAAGAAAAGCAATGAAACCAAGGAAAAAGTCACAAAATCCCTCTTAAAACCACTGCCCAAGCTCCAAAACTCTCTAAAATCCCCTCTCCAATGTGTCTTCTTGCATGTCTCAGCTTCCCAGACTGTAGAGTGTGTGTTTTCGGTGCTCTTCCCTAGGTTAAATAGTGTTTTACAGCTTCTGACATCAAAACGCATAGCTACACTTTGTCAAGAGTTGCTACAACAAGTATGTCAACTTGCCGTAGCCAGTTACACAAAAAACATACAAAGAGTACTTGCCATGGCAAGTTTGCCAACTTGCTGAGGCCAATTACACAGAGAGCAAACTTCTTGAGAATGTTTACTTGTCATGGCCAGTTGGTCAACTTGCTGAGGCAAGTTGCAGAAATTCCTTCTATCTCTTTGCACTGCTTCACTTCCTTTGTTCTTTCCTTGTTTCTTGGTTTCAAAGCTTGTTTGCATCCTCCTACAAAAGAGGGAGGATTTATAAATTCTCAATTGAATCACAGATATAACAAGAATTTCTTTGATTTTTGTTTGATACTTTGATATGTATATTTTCTTCTATACACTTCTTTCAATGTACATTTTGAACCCAAAAATAAGTAAAAAGAGGAGAAAATGCATTGTAATGTTATCAATTTCTAAGAGTCAACAACCACCTAGAACCAATCATTGGTGCCTACATAAATTTACTATGTTTCTGCTACCTACTCTGAGGTTTATCTCCTCATATGAGCTTTAATAATGTCAGGATAATTTAATAGGAGTTCCACAGGAACCCCCTATAATACTTGTCTACACCTAAAATCTGTGTTTATCTGTGCCAGATCTTGGCCCATTTCAACTCAAATCATTCTGGACCATATAAACTCTTATCTCATGGTAACCCATTCGATGTGGGATTCATTACAATACACCATCGTTGAGAGTCAACGTTCCTATAGCTTTACTCTACAATTCAATATCACAGCGGCTGCACTCTAGGGTTTGTCATCACAGTGGCTCCACTCTAGGGTTCATCGTCATGGTGGCTCTATGCTACGATACTATACTCAATGCTTCACTCAGTCACTTGACTGGTCAGCCCCTCCAACAAACTCTCTGTAGGTAGCCCTTTCCGATCAGAACCCTACATACGTAGCTCTTTCCGGTTGGTTGTCTTTGTATAGACGTACCATTGTAACGGGAACCCAGATCTCATAAAGTCGCTCTTCTCTAGCAGTTCTACAGCCTACTTTCTTTAATTCTGCTATCCCATCTGGGGTCTTTTTATATTCTTACGGAATCAAAATGTAACAATTGATTCCTGGGTTACGATTTACTTGATAACCCTTCAACACATTATTTGCCATCCACTAATTGACTCCTAATATAGCATCAAGTTAGTGGATTAGCAGGCAGATCAATTCTGCCTCTCATTTCATTAGAGAGCTATTACCTCAATCAATCCTTTACAGAAATATTTTATAATCATAATTTTTCCCTATGATAGACTTATCAGCTAGTAATTTTTCAACATCCCCTTCTTTAAGGATTCGTGTCCGTAAGAATCTTGTTCCTCATTTCCACGTATCGTCACTAGCCCAACACAATTCTGAATATATCTATTAGCCTAAGGACACACTGGTCCCCTAGGTCTTAAGGCCTTTGGACACACTGGTCCACTACAGCATATCCAGCGTGTAAGATCATACAACCTAGGGTCTCTAATCCAACTTTTAGGTTTATCATGAAATATGGAACCTCAATATTACATAGAATGAAAATCATTTTCCTCAATTACACCCAATAGGTTCATTAAGAATCAGGATCAATAGCGCCTATTTTAACCTCTACGGTATTTGGATATTATCCTCAAACATTACTAAAGGTTCAATACTATTCATAAGGTTCAAACTTTCATCATGGAACAAAACCATAGTGCAACCAATTCACATTTCAACCTAAGCGTTATTTCAGCTTAGATCCGATTCATGCCTATTATTAACCTTCAGTATCATCAGATTGAATCCTCTAGAATCAACATACGGCATAATCACCAGGCATCATATATCACCGTACATCCTACCCACATACCTTTAACACCACAGTGTTACTAAAATCATCACTTAGCATGGAGAAACCTTAAAACATTTACTATGCCTCAAATTTCAATAACCCCACTAATTGGACCTTTTTGGGCAGTATTCACCGTGATAGAACATGTCTCGATTTAAAAATCAATGCTTACATCATCATTGTCTCCATACGTCTAAGTACTCTTTAAATAATTTAACTCAAATGATTATTAGCCATGGAGAAACCTTTAGAAAATTACTATTCCTCAAGCCTCCATGACCTTACCACTTAACTTCCCAAGGGGTCAACCATCCTAAAATTTTCTTGAGTTGAGCACGCTTAACTTTCATGCACTTGTGTCAAAATACAGTCATCGGCTCTACCTGCTCCTAACCACAGGTACCTCGAGACAACTCTTGTCTCAAACATCATGCTAGCTGCCTCCGGATGACTAGATACAGTGCATGGGATGCACAATGGCCTTGGCCATACCCACTTCCTCAGGTTTCGCAATATCCTTAGACTATCCTCAGCCCGGTATTGCACCATTTGCTGCCCTTCGGATATTCGCTAATCTCTCAGGGCTAGTTTACAAACTAGGGTGTTTCACTCCTTTAGTACCCCCATCTGTGCAATCCTATCACAATATAATCAAGGCCATACCAATATACTATCCTGTTGACATAACCGCTTGGGCTCTGATACCAAAATTTAAGACCACGTCTTACATACCACTTATCATCGATATTAATCTGAGTATTTGAGCACAATTCGGTGAGAAACACAGGAATAGCATAAATATACTGATATATCGATACATGGTACTTGATTACATTATAGGTATCATCCCCGTAGGGTTTGATAATATTTACAGAATTGTCCAAAATATCCAAAAATAAAGACTACATATATCCCTTATCCCTGTCTCGGGGTCTATACCTATCAGTTTCCCGTATCCTCCACTTTACCCTTGGATTCACTGGTTCACGCTGGCACTTTTGTCATTTATGAAAAAGAATGAGACAATAACAACATACTATCGTTCATATAAAATGCAGAAAATAGATATGATTTGCACCATGTATGCATTAATTAATTAACAATATAATAGTATGTATACATGGGATAGGGCTCAACCACCACTATCCATACCCTTTGTAAAAGTGCACTTCTCTCACTAACTACCCCTTCTCGGCAGAACCATGTTGATTAATGAAAGCATAAATAATGAAGTGTTCAACTGTAACCCACCTAATTTTTCCTCCTGAGAACCATCAATTTCATGAAAATCCAGCTCCTGACCCTCTAATTGGTCATGGCCAATACTTAGAAATCTCTGGAAAAATTTGGGGTTTTTGAATTTTGACTCCGAAAGCTTGCTCCTTTTTTCTTCTAATCACTTAATTAACTATTTAATTACATTCTAACCAAGATTTAGAGTATATTTGGGTAGCATAACAATTAGGGTTTAGAATTACCCAAATTTACAAGAAATAACAAATTAACCACAAAACCACCTATTAATCTAACCATAACAGCAGCAATAACAATAATTTGAAGTTTAAGAAGTTACTTTTACTTTCTTCTTGTTCTTCCCTTTTGGCCGAACCTACTCTCCTCTCAAACCCTAGGATTTTGCTTCCAGAACACCTTGAATCATGTAGAAAGGAAGCTTAGGGAGAGGATTAAACAAATTAGAACCCAAATCACCAAGTAGATCAACTTACCTTGTGATCTTTCCTTCCTTCTCTCTAGATTTCTCAATGCTCTCTCTTCCTCTCTCTTGTTCTCTATTGCCGACGGGAAAATGAAGAAAAGATGAAGGGAAATGAGTTTTGACATATCTAACTTTTCCCTTAATTCTTTAATTACCAAAAATGACCAAAGTTGTGACTTTTGTTGTACTTGCATTTATCCACATGTAATGGTGTCATATAATCCCATTAAACTTGAACTACTACTCCTCTTTTTAGTTGGCCCAAGTTCACGTCCCAACCCATTGGAAAAGCCAAAATAGGCTTATATTACTTTATCCTATAATTACAATATTTGCCATAACAATTTTTTCCCATTTTCGGATTAGTAGCAATTCTAGCAGATTTTCTGCCCAAATTTTGAAAAACCATAACTTTATTCATAGAGATTGGATTGGAGTGATTTCAAAGACTATGAAATCGTTATTGAGTCTAGTTTTAAGGAAAAATATAACATTTAGCCAACTAAAAGCACAAAATTCCTAGAATTTAAGTTTTTGGACGTTGTTCTAGAAAATAAACAGTTTTTTTGGGCTAACTTCAAAAATTCATAACTTTTTGCATACAACTCCAAAAATTACCCATTATCTATCAAATTATAGCTTAGGATATCTACTTTCATCCTGTAAAATTTCACAATTTTTGGATATCATTTGATCATCCAAAACCATACAATAATATCACTGCCTCACAGGAAATTTTCACTGACAGCAAATCCTCATTCTTGGGACTCTTGTTAAGTTGGGGCTTAGTAGACCACTTGATTCAGGCTTATTTTCAAGCCTGCAATCTCAAAATTCGGGATATTACATACACTTTTTCTCACATCCTTTTATTTCTATGCATTTACACCTCTTTTTCTATTATCTCTTTTCCCATGAGTCCAACTAATAGTGGACACGAATAAAATTGACAAAACCTCATTTATTTCCCTGTATCCTGTACAGTATTTTAAATTACGTGTACCATTTTGGTTGAACTTTTGTCCTCGGGTCATCAGCTGATTTCAAAGTATAATTGCACACCAGTTTGCTAGTCAACATGTATAAGACGGAGTCTAATTGTTTGTAAATTGATCGATAACAGAATTTGAAAATGTGTATACTACATTGAACACAAGCCTTATTAATCACGATTTGCTTCAAACTAATCAACTTTGATCGAATCAAATGTTATTATTATATCATTAGATATGTTCATTAAACAAACAAGATGTTGGTTGAGATGGTAAGCGGTTTCGCCTCATTAGAAAGAGAACACAAGTTCCAATCTTGAGAATCGCACTTATTAGGAGAAGCGAAACATTTGGCATTCTAAGCCTTGAAAGGAGAAACCCTTAATGAAATTAAAAAAAAATGAGACATGCATTGAATTTGGATCTATGGTTTGCTCAGAAAAAGAAAAAGATCTATCCATAAATGGAGACAAAACTAGAAACTTCAAAAACTCGGTGTCACCACTCATTGCTACCATTCTAGTCTTATTTATATATAACTCCATTTTAACAAAAAAATTTTGATCCTTATTATAAATCCAGTTTTAAAGTAATAAATGAATTTGTTACATTTTTGCCCCTATTAATTATAGTAAATAAAAATAAATTTTTTATATTGATTTTTAAAACCAAACATAGATAAGGGCAAAATTGCTCATAATTAATAAGTTAACTAATAATGGCTTTAATTAATGAGTTAACATAATCAATTAAGGTTTGAATCCCTACTGTGCGAGTTGTACTCAACAGACTTATGTCTATTAAAATAAAATTAAAGCGACCTAGTCAAAATTTTTATGAGACTAAAATTCAACGAAACTTTAGTAATGATAAGAATCTAACAACAACCGTTGGTTTCATTTTCTTGAACTATATACGGCACGTTTATGCGTATTAAGTAGGGCTACATAAAAATACACGTGGTGCATTAATTTTTCGTTTTGTATCATCACCTGCTTAATTCGATGACTTTTCAACAAAAGTTTGGATAGCCCTATGTTTTTGCTTTTTTTGCCACCGGCATTTTATTTGATCAAGTCACGTTTATTGATTCAGTCGTATTACTCTTAATCCAATGGAGTGGTAGGCCTGCCTTCTCAGAGACCAACCACACCCTTTGCTTAATTACGCTTCTCCCATTTTGCTTATGTCATAATATTACCTCCGCTGCATACTATATGATCTCATTAATCTTGTAAATTGTACAATAAACAAAATCATATACTAGTATTAAAGGCTAAAGTAGTGTATGTTTAATTACTCCCTCCGATTCGGTATATAAAAGATTTTTTAGGAATTATCTGTTCATATTTATATAAAATATTAACAGTCAATCTAAAATTTTTTATATAATTTTTTATTTCTGCCCTATTAATTATTAGTTAGTTTCATTATATTAATTAATTGATTTTATATTTTAATAAATTAATCACTTGCTCATTCTCTTAGAAGGGGAGGGGATGGAAGGAAATAGTAGAGGGTTACCTAGCTAAGTTTGGTTGGTGAGGGAAGATGTGAGGGGTTTTTAAAGATCCTTGTTTTTTTTAAGATGGGATGGGAGGGGAGGAATGATAGCAATTTACTGTTATATTTTAACATATTTGGTTATATTTTTTATTTTTGTGTTTTAAAAATTAATTTATATCTTATCTAATTAATATAAAATATTTTTATTTAAAATTAACATAATAATATATAGGAAAAAAGACAAAAAAATACCACTTGAACTTGAAAATCTATAATTGGTTTAGTTGATAGTAAGAGTAATGGAATTGATAAAAAGAGTATAGCAATTGATAACTCAGGTTTTTAGGAAATTGCTAATTTGATATTTTGAAGTTCCAGTGGCATTTATTTATCTTTTTCCCTAATATTTTTTGTTTTAAATTAATTGTATAATAATATATTTTTCAGCAATAATAGTATTTTTTTTATTTATAACAACATTATTTCATTTTAAATTAATTCAATAATAATATATACTTTTAAAAAATATATATTATTTTAAATTTAATAAAATAATATATTTTTCATTATAATAATATTTTATTTAAAATTATATCAACATATTTTATAATTATAATTTTTTTATTTATTTTTATTTTAAATCAATATTATAATAATATTTTTTATTTGTAAAAATATAAATTTTTTAAAGCGTATTTCGTAATAATAAGTTGAAATTTTCTCAAGTGGACAAATTCATGATGGGAGAAACTCTACATTTTAATTCATTGGATCCCCTTCCCCTGGATCGTTTGCTGCAAGTCTCACGCGCGTGGAAAAATTGAAGCCGAAGCTTCTTGCATTTGAATTTTTTTTTTTTTTTTTTCCTGCTTCTTGCATTTGAATTTACTTTGGCTTCTTCAAGTGACATTCATATAAAGACAAAATGCCAATTTTTGGGATTCAACGACAATAAGCGCAATCAATGCATACTGGCGTGGATGCATGCTATTAATCCTCTCGTAAAACTTTAGCGAGAGTACATTTGGTTTCACTTTACTTTGAATTTGATTAATATTTTTTAAGATTTAGAGCATAAATGATTTTTATTTTTTGTAATAAGTGTGTTTTTAAAAATTTAAACTTGCATTTTTCTTTTTATAGGAATGTAACCACTTACTATTTTAACAAACAACCTGCTGGGCGATGGTAATTAAATCTTTTATTTAAGATCACAATAAATACTATTTTTCACTTATTTAATTGAGAAAAAAGGCCTTTTTTGAACCACGAAACTAATTATACGGGCACATTTGTGTCATAACAAATTAAAATTCCACAAGGACATGGGTCTATAAACAAGTGAACAATGCAAAGAAATAAAACAAACATATACTCGATCATCTAATTCTATTTATAAGCCACTTCAAATATATTTTACACAGATTAAGGAAAACCTTAAATTTCATCAAGTCTCCTTTAAAATTCAACAATTTTTTGACTTTATCTCTATTTAATATATATATTTTACCATATGATAATAAATGAAAGGTAAAATTATACATTCATATGAAAAATTTCTCTCTGTGTATTATAAATATGACAAAAAAATTTCTTCTCTCTTTGTTATGTAAATAGAATTAGAATAGTATATGCATATATACATATATATATATACTCCTCTGGTCTTATATATAACACATATAGCAGAACTTTTTTGGTCATATTTGTAGATCACATGATTAATTTCTTATATGAATGTACAATTTTACCATTAATTTGTTATTGTGCAGATCTTATTCCTGTGGAGTATAATGGATATTACATAGAGGTAAAATTGGAAAGTTGATGACATTTAAGATAAATTTTTTTTTTGGTACCAAAATTTTAAGATAAACTTAATGAGGTTTAATGTTTTTTTTATTATGATAAAATATGTTGAAAGTAACTTATAAATGAAATCATAGTAGTACGTATGTATTTGTGTGTGTGTGTGTGTGTGTGTGTGTGTGTGTGTGTGTGTGTGTGTGTGTGTGTGTGTGAGTTATTAGTTCCACACCATGTGGGGGAAAAGAAGGCAAAAATCAGGTCCGATGGATTCGGTCATATTCAGATTGGTCGTTATTCATTTGCCAAGTATGTGTATTGTCAACCATATGGGTCCCTCCTTTAAATTGACATGTCCTACATCATAATGCAAATTAACTAGCTAGCCTTTTCCCTCTTATATACCTCGTCCCACACGACACACACACTACAAACAGAAGCCAAAGTTATATTCATATGTATAAAATTTATGTGATGAGAACATCACCAATATTGGAGGACACAAGGTCGAGAGGTTTTGCTGATGACAATGAGAAGACGAAGAAGGTGGTGCCACCTAAGAGAGGCAGTATCAAGCATCGTATAGTTTCAGCTATCTTCAACTTCATTTCCCATATTTGCTGCTCCAATCTTTCAAATCCTTGAATCATCATCAATCCTTCTTATCTCTCATCTTCTGTTTCGTGTTGATTATTAATGAGTTTTAATGCTACTCCTGCATATCTGGGTTCACACCACACTACTTTGTTTGCTGTGTACGTACGTAAGACGCTTCTTTTCATATATGACAGTTGGAGAATGTGTGAGTAAATCTTGCTTTTTTTTTTTAAATTTTTTTATAAGAGCCCAAAATTTGAATTATTTTAGTCCTTTTGAAAAGAGCTTGTTTTTTGAACATTTAATGAGTTTTTTTTTCTTCTGTTTTTACCCCTTGCTAATTATATATATTGCATGGTTTATGATACTTATATTTACTCTATTTCTCCCTCTTATTTTTCCCTTATAAATAAAGGCGTACTTTGGAAAAAAGTTTATTTAAGGCATATTTATTAATTTTAACTAATTTTAATCACTTTCTTAAATCACATAATTTAATTATCGGGCTCTTATAAATAAGATTGGAGGATTAGGTAAATATGTGTTATTCTATCTTCATTTAGTTAAGTTTCTCTTTTATTTCAATATTTATTTGTGTGTACTGTAAACTGCTGCTTCCTATCCATACTAAACATGTGTTATTCTATCTTCATTTAGTTAAGTTTCTCTTTTATTTCAATATTTATTTGTGTGTACTGTAAACTACTGCTTCCTATCCATAATAAACTCTCTCTCCTTTAAAATATAAGTCTTTTTTTTCTTCAAAATTTTCTTGTATAAAATATAAGTCCAATTTAGTACTTTCTTTGACCTTCCAATTTAGTACTAATATCCAGGACATATCTAAATACTTTTCATTGGCAAAGGCCTACTTTTTTAGATATTGCATATGCTTCAGCCTTCTAGGCAACAATAAGCTTCAATATTATTAGCTCTTGTCCATAATATAAAATTGCCTTTGTACTAATGATCTGATATAGTAGTAATTTAAATTACGTGTACCATTTTAGTTGGACTTTTGTGCTACGTGGCATCAGCTGACTTCAAAGTATAATTGCACATACAGTTTGCTAGTCAACATGAATAAGACGGAGTGTTATTGTTTTTAAATTGATTGACAACAGAATTGGAAAATGTGTATACAACTTTGAACACAAGCCTTATTACCCGTTTGGTTCAACCCCATTGCATGCCTGCAATGGTAATCATGATTGTATTATCAAAAGAAGAGTGTTTGGTTGCTCTTTAGCATGGTAATAGGGTTTACCATGGTAATGATGATTACCAAAAAATTGGTAATCCTCATTCATACCTCTCCCCCTATGAATCCTCATTACCATCCCATTGCATGGTCTAAAAAGTCCAATTTACCCTTTAATTTTCCTTGTCTTTGTTTCACTTATTTCATTTCACTTGTCGCATCACGTCATAATTGCCACCGCCACAACCTCTTCCTCTTCCACCGCCGTCACCTCCACCCACCGCCACCACCCTCGGCCCAGCCGCCACCTCCTCCTCCGCTGCCACCCTCACCCCTGCCGCTCTCCGCCACCGCCGCCACCACCACCTCCTCCTCTGCCGCCACCCTCACCCCTACAGCCTTCCACCACCTCCTCCACCCCCGCCGCCCACCGCCACCGCAGCCACCACCTCCTCCTCCCCCCACCACCCCCATCATTGCCACCGTCACTACCTCCTCCTCCTCCATCCCCACCATCGCCGGCTTGTAACTATTTTTTTCTACAAAGATTATATTAAGGGGTAAAATAGACTTTGTGTAATATATTAATTTTAAATAATTGTTAAAATATTAACTTATTGCATGTTGCTTAAAAATCAAATCAAACACTACCCCTATAATTAATATTACATTGCATTACCATTGCATCACATTACACTGCATTGCAGGGTGTAATGGGATCGAACCAAACGGGCCCTTATTAATCATGATTTGCTTCAAACTAATCAAATTTAATCGAATCAAATGTTATTATTATATCATTAGAGACTTTGGTTGAATTTGGATCTATACATATGGAGACAAAGCTAGAAACTTCAAAAACTCGGTGTCACCACTCATTTATGCATTTTCTGGGACTGTGTACCGTCAACCATGACCCTCCCTTAAAGCTGGCTGGTCCCTCCAAATTAAAGCAATACAAATTCGTTCTAATTTGTCTCTCGTATATGCTCATATACTCCTATTTATATGGTAGGGAGAAAGTTTATTTTAATCCTATTTATAAGTCAATCATTAAATTTTGTATATATATGTATAATTATATCATTTATTTATTATTACATTGACTTTATTTTTATGGAGTATATTGTATACTCTCTCCATCTGTTCCTATATATAAGGTTCCATTTTTTTTAATGAGTTTGTCTCTTTTTATAAGGTCGCATTTGAGTTTATTTGAATAATAAATGCAATCTTACCCATTTCACCCTCAATTATTTCGTAGATTGCACTAATTATAATGTTGATTTATTACATTTATTCTTTCATGTCATCTTTCTCCATTCATTCTCTTTCATTATTTTCTCATTATTAATCCCTCTCTTACTCGTTCATAAATAAGGGCATTTTTTTAAAAAATATATATATTTACTACATACTCCTTCCCATCCACAACATAAGTCATTTTAACTAATTCATCATAATCATGAAATGGTAGTTAACTCATTAAATTTATCATAAATTGAAGAAAATTTATAACTTTACCTATATTAAATAAGGTTTTGAATGAGCAGGAGAAATGTAACGAGTCATATTTAAACATTAATTATAAGGAAAAAATTGTCAAAAAATCATTAATTGCTCTTCAAGTGACTTATATTGTAAACTAAGTCATTCTTTTAGAAATGACTTATATTGTGGACCGGAGGGAGTATTTATTACTTTTAACTATTTTCTAGAACTCCACAATTTAGTTAAAATTGCTTTATATATAGGGATGGAGGGGAATTAAATAGGGGTAAAGTTGAAACATTGCTAATGAGATTAAGGTTTTTAATGATCGATGTGAAACATGCCAGAAAGGACTTACAAATTGAACCAAAGGAGTTTGTGTGAGTATCTATTTTTTACTAGCATCTCATATATCTCTCTCACTAACCTCTGATCCCTTGTAACATGGCAAGTCAAGGTTCGAATCTCTACTGAGATCCATGCTCAATAGTGTTTCAAACATAATTACTTTTAATAAAAGGATACCTATGTCTATTAAAAAAATTAAAGCCACCTAGTCAAAATTTTTATAAGACTAAAATTCAGCGAAAACTTGTGTGATAATAATCTAACAACAACCGTTGGTTTCATTTGCTCAAACTATATTTGTCACGTTTATGCGTATTAGGTGGGGCTAGATATCTCAAAATACACGTGCTACATTAATTTTTCGTTTTGTATCATCACCTGCTTAATTCGATGACTTTTCAACACAAGTTTAGGTGGCCCTATGTTTTTGCTTTTTTGCCCATCGGCATCTTGGTTGATCAAGTCACGTTTATTGATTCAGTCGTATTACTCTTAACCCAATCGAGTGCTAGGCCTGCCAAGACCAATCAAACCCTTTGCTTAATTACGGTTCTCCCATTTTGTTTATAAGCGACGAAAATATACAACACAATATTGCCTCCGCTGCATAGAATAAGATCTCGTTAGTGTTGTACAATAAACAAAATCATCTACTAGAATAAAAGACTAAAGTAGTATATGTTTAATTACTCCTTCCGATTCGGTATATAAAAGATCCTTTAGTAATTGTCTGTTCATATTTATAAAAAATATTAATAGTCAATCTAAAATGTTTTATATAATTTTTTTTATTTCTGCCCTATTAATTATTAGTTAGTTTCATTATATTAATTAATTAATTTTCTATTTTAATAAATTAATCATTTGCTCATTCTCTTTGGGCTTGTTTGATTGAAGGGGAGGGGATGGAAGGAATGGGTAGATGATTATTTAGTTTGGTTGGTGGGGGAGGAGGTGAGGGGTTTTTAACGATATTTTGTTTGGTTTAACATGAGATTGAAAGGGAGGAATGATAGTGATTTTCCATTCTACTCTAATATATTTGGTTATATTATATATATATATATATATATATGTGTGTGTGTGTGTTATGTAAATTAATTTATATCTTATCTAATTAATATAATAATATTTTTATTTATGATTAATATAATAATATATATTTTGTTTTAAATTAATTGTATAATAATATATCTTTTTAACTATAATAGTATTTTTTGTTTATAATACATATTTTCATGTCAAATTAATCTAATAATAATATATTTTTAATAAAAAACAATATATTTATAGAAAATATATTATTTTAAATTTAATAAAAATAGTGTATTTTTCATTATAATAATATTTTTTATTTAAAATTATATTAAAATATATTATAATTATAATATTTTTTTTATTTATTAAAATTTATTTATATTTTAAATAAATTTTATAATAATATTTTTATATTTGAAAAATATAATTTTTTAAATTTTTTTTCATAATAATATTCTTTATTGATAAAAATATATTTTTAGTCAAATTAATTTAATAGTACTATTTTTTATTTAAATTTGATTGAGCATGTGTTATAATTATAATATTTTTTATTCACAAATATATTCTTTTTATATTAAATAATTTTTTAATATTATATATTTAATTATAATAATTTTTGTATAATTTTATTTCATAATAAAATATTTTAATTTATTATAATATTTTTCACCCGGGACATTTTTGGAAAAACTCAGAGGTTATAAGGATAACGTGATTCAAAATTTTGGCTCTCTTCCAAAACCCTCTAATTTGGGGGGAACTAAAATAAGGGTGTTAGAGGGGAGGTGATGGAAACTTTGGGGTCTCCTCTCCTCCAAAATTTCAAACCAAATGAGGGGAGGGGCTCATTTTCCCTTCCCTTCCATCCCCTCCCCTCCAACCAAACAGGCCATTACTGATCACCCACTCTCGTAGTCTCCTTAACTATATTTTAAATTTAAATATTCCTTATAATACAAATAAGAAGCTATTACATTATTGTACAATTATATTATTAGGCATAATAAAATTCATAACAAGCTACCATTCTAGTCCTATTTAGAAGTCATTTTTTATTAAAAAATTTGATCCTATTTATAAGTCCAGTTTCAGGGTAGTAAATTCATTTTGTACTTTTTAACCATATTAATTGCAATAAACAAAAAGAATTTATTCACGTTGATTTTTGGAACCAATCATAGATAAGGGCGGAATTTATCCCATAGTTAATAAGTTAACTAACTCTCCTTGGTATATGAGAATTAGTTAAAAAAAGATTTATAAATTGGATTAGGGTGGTATATTATCTACAAATTATGACATTATTTTACTGTATACTCTATAATAGCACAAGTTTTCAGAAGAAAGACACCCTGATTGTTTAGCTTCCAATGAAAACATCATTGTCATAAAAACAAGTTTTTGGGAGAACTATACACTCCAAAAGCTAGTTTTTGGAGTTAGAGAACATGGCTATGAGCCTTATAAGTGCCAATTTTTTAAAGGAAACCCTTCATATGTGGAACTCATAACATAATAAAAATTTCATAGTATATGCAAGTTTGATTGGTCTTTAACAAAAATCCTATAATCATAATTACATACTTCCTTGGACTCATGATATAGGAATAGTTTGAAAACAATTATAAATTTAGAAGATAAATTAAAGTTAATTGAGATTTTATATTTATGAACAAATTATACCCCACATAGCTTCTACATTTAATAGCCTTTGGAGTATGTTATAACACAATAAGAAAGTGAAACGATTATGTTTTGGAAAGAGCATATATTGATAAAGGATTTTCTTCACTCTTATTCTTTTCTTCGTCCAAATCAAAAGGCTTTGAAGTAGTGGATGAGAATCAACCATAGTGGGTTTTTAAATTGATGAATTTGAATTTGAAATCTCTTATAAATGGGCAAAGAGAATAGAGCAACATATGCAGTATCTCGACAAGATGAATCGATGGAGCTGAGAGGTTTCTCCCTATAGCAGCATGATGATATTGAAAATGGGAGAGGGAAGTTCAACCTGATCCAAAATTGCATCAAATCATCTGACAGATCATTACCCAAGTTGAAAGTGTAGTAAGGTTAAACTTAGACAAAGGGTGTTTACACTATAAAGGCAGTTTAGTTCTACCCAAAAACTCTACTCGGATTCCCTTGCTACTCAAAGAGTATCACAATTCTCCCATAAGGGGGACATGTTAGATGTCTTCACACCCGCATGGCCAATGTTGTATATTGGGAGGGTATGAAGAGTTCTATTCAAAAGTATGTTGCATAATGTGATGTATGCCAGAGAAAAAAGTATAAAGTACTATCCCCGACTGGTTATTGCAGCCGATAACAATTCCTCTCTAAGAGGTATGACACTATTCTAGTGGTTGTTGATAGATTCATCAAATATGCTTATTTTTTGGCTATATCTCGCCCGTTTACAGCCAAGGATGTTGCTGAAATACTTATGCCTGAGGTTGTCAAGTTGCATGGCTTTCCTCAAACCATTGTCTTAGATAGAGATAGGGTCTTTATAAGCCAATTTTGGAAGGAATTATTCAAACAAGCTGGAATCCACCTATGTCTTAGTCCTCCTGTGCACCATTCAGAGTCCGATGGCCAAACTAAAGTTGTAAACCACGGGTTAGAAACATATCTACACCACTTTACTAGTGAGAAGCCTAATCATTGGGGACAATGGTTGTCATGGGCTGAATATTAGTACAACACTTTGTGCCATAGTGATGCCAATATGACTCCCTTTAAGGCTGTTTATGGGAGGGATCTGCCTACCTTTCTTAAGTTGCAAGATGAGCCGTCTGCCATAGAGGAGGTCAATGAATAGATTCATGCTCGGAATGCAATCATCTCCACCTTGAAGTAGAATTTGTCCAAATTTCAGAACAAGAAGACAAACAAGGAAGGGACATTCAACTAGTGGTTGGGGAACAAGTCTACGTTAAGATCTGACCTTATCGGCTGCATACTTTAGCAAAAAGAATCAACAAGAAACTCAGTCTATGTTATTATGGTCCCTTCAAGATCATTGAGAAAGTGGGAACAATGGCTTATTGACTTGAATTTCCTCTTATAACCTTAATTCATCCAATATTTCACATCTCCAATCTCAAAAAAATCAATTCATGCTGCCATTGTGACCCCTGTCATTCCCCCAGCTCTCTCTAAGGGAATGGAGCTACAAGTGCAGCCTGAAGACATTTGCAAGGTCCACAAGCTTTTAAATGGACTGCTGGAGGTACTGGTCAAATGGAAGAGCACGCAAGAGTTTTAGAACTCATGGGAAGCAGCAACAACCATCTCTAAATAGTTTCCAGCTTTTTCCCTTAAGGACAAGGTGAAACTTAGGGGTGGGTAATGATAAGATTACTTTTGCTACCAAAATATATAAAAGAAAACCTAGGCAACTACATGAAAGGGGACAACCACCTTTTGGTAGTCAACATGTTGACTTAGAAGCTCCCACCAATTTGGAGAAAAAGCTGAACCACTAGGCCGCGGTAGGCTGCTATTAACTGTGACCTTAGGGTTGTCTTGGAGATTGTGACATGCACTTTTTTGTAATATTTAGAGGCTTGTTGCCTCTAGGTCTTGCATGGCTTGTTTTGTGTTGGGAGTTAGATAGGAGAAGCTGGACTCTCGCAATACCAAAGAGACCTTGTGAGAGTTTTAGTTCTCTTTCGTTGGTATTTCCCATCGGTATTTTGAGTGAGGTTTGTCCAAAATCATTGTGAGGTCCTTTTGTAACACTGATTATGCTCCATTTTCTTATAGCAAACCTTTGTAGTATTCATATTTCATTTCCCTACTGTTTTATTACAATATTTTAGAGGAGGGTTGTATCAACTTCCTGTAAACAGTCTCAACAACAGGCTCTTTCTTGCCATTGGTTATCATTTTTTATCTCCTTCAACCCACTCAGTCGATATTAATTTGCTATTAATGAATCTGGAGAGAAATGAGATCACCAAGAAACTAGAAGAGGCCTTGAAGCATGTCAGGAGCTGCCATAACCTTAAGTTTTGTAGTCGTTGTCATTTGAGTTAATTTGCTTAACTCCCCTATAGTTTGTGTTGGCAAGTTGACACTAATTAGTTTAAGTAGTGTCAACTTGAGGGGCATGTTGGGATATTAATCTCAATTATCATTAGGCTCTAGAAATAAAGGGCATACTATATGATTTAGGGGGGTTATTCATTTCTTCAAAGTTAATTGTGTTCATATTGAGAACCTTTTTTAATGAGATTCGTTCGTCTGCATTGTGATTTAGCAAGTTAACATGTTATAACAAAGGGATTCATTGTAAATAAACTTGTGATAGTATCTTAACATAAGCATCTTGTGAAAAGAAGTCTTTATGGAGTAATTTGCTTGTGAAGTTCTACTGATAGCCAACTTGAAGTTATAGAAAATATAAATACATATCACATAAACATTGCTGTAGATTCTGTCTGATTCAATTTGTTCGTGTTTTGTTGTAGTAGTAACTGACTATATAACTGACAAGAGATCATCTTGAATGGCAATGGAGTTTGAGGACTGCGAACCCAAAGTGGTGTTCTCAGCTCAAAGTTCCTGTCCATTGCCTCATTTTTTGCTCCATGCACATGTTGCTGATTCTTCTCACCTTCTAATTCACATTTTAAAGATAATAAAAAAGCTTTACATTGCTATTGCCAAAATATTGCTGGCTAATGATTTGGTTTGTTTGAGAGAATATAAGTCAACTATAATTGTTTTCTGTTTGATATTCTTGTTTTTTTGGAAAATATTAATGAGATCATGCTTTTGATCATGAGAACATACATATATATCATTTTAATGTGATTTTGCTTAACATTTCCAAAACATCATTGTGTTGTTTGATATTAGTTTTTGTGCAGAGGGACATCATCACTGGAATAGGGTGCTCTTGGTCAGAGTTTTTTGGCTATTTTATAACTTCCATTAAGTCAGCAGATCTGAAATTAGTTCTGGAGGGAAATTCAGATTTTGACATTGATTATCCTTCTTCTCTGTTTCTTGTGTAACACCCCAAATTTTATCCATCAAAATGCATTGTAATTATTGAAAATATTAAAAGAAATAGAATGGTGAATTTTGGCCAAAGAAAGGAGGAAAAAAGGGAATTAAATTAAAAAATGTAATGGCAAATTTGTAATTTTGCCAACAAAACATAAGATTAATTATTTTTCTTGATTAATTGAAATTAATCAAGAAAAATAAAAGGGAAATAGATATTTGGCATATTTTTGGACACAAAAACCAAGGTTTGAAAAATCAAGGTGACCTTGTCCAAAAATTAATTAAAGGAGAATTTGGAAAATGTTGGAACAATTAATATTTCCCTTTTTCCTTCATAATTTTTGTCCAAATAAATGAAATAGGAGGGAAATAATTAATTGAATTCTAAATTATGCCAAGTGTCAACATCTTAAGGCAAAGGATTAAATTAGAATTGTTAGAGATGAGCACATGTGGAAAGGGATTAAAATATGATTACTTTGTACATGTAGTTTGAGTAATGGAATGAAAGCCCAATGGTGTGCTAGGAAGGACCTTCTTAGGTGAGAACTTGGGCCAACTAGAGGAGGAAAAGATTAGTTAAATGCTAATTGAAGCTTATGACACCAATTGGATGTAGATAAAGTCAAGTACAAATAGGTGTCATAAAAGCTATTTTTGGAATTAAGATAATTAAGGGAAAATACCAAGATATTTCATAAAATTTTTCCCTTCATCTTTCTTGCTCATTTGCGTCCCAAAACAAAAAGAAGAGAGAAAGAGAGAGAGAGAGAGAGAGCTTGAGAGAAAACTTGGAGAGAAGGAAGAGACAAGAAGGGAAAATCTTAAGGTAAGTTTGTTATTCCTTATGATTTGGCTTCCTAACCTTGAGAAGCTAATCTCAAGGTTAAGAAGGGAGGAAGGTGACATTCTAGAGAGAGAAAGTCCAAGAAACAAAGGTAACCTCTAAAACTTGGATTCTCTTGAGTTATATGGTGTTGTTGTGGTTGTTATTGTTGAGTTTGGTTTGATTTAGCTTGTTTTGTGATTTTGGGATGATGAACTCTAGAAAGGTTATACTGCCCAAATTTCTACAAATTATGTTCATTTAGTGTTTAAATAGCTAATCATGTGATTATAAGTGGAAAGGAAGTGATCAAGGAAACACATTTTTCTCTTCTAAACCCTCACTACTACAAAAAACCAAATCTGTGGCGCTTATAATTGCATTAGCTGTGGCGCTTGCGAAATGCCACCTATTTTAACGCCACTAAAACAAGCTGTGGCGCTTGCAAGCGCCACAGATTTTTAATTTTTTTTTTTTAAAAAAATAGCTTTCTGTGGCGCCTAACCTGGAAGGCGCCACAGGAAGCATACCTACTGTGGCGCCTGGCGGGCCAGGCGCCACAGATGGGTGGACCAGCTGTGGCGCCTGGCCAGCCAGGCGCCACAGTAGGCAATACCTACTGTGGCGCCTGGCTGGCCAGGCGCCACAGTAGGTTTTATTTTTTTTTTTTTTCATTTACCTACTGTGGCGCCTGGCTGTCCAGGCGCCACAGTAGGTGTTATTTTTTTTTTTTTCCTGTTCTGGTTATTTTGTTGCATATCTTTTCTCATATTTTTTTGGGGTTTTCGTATTGGTTTTTTTTTAGCATATTTTGTTCTCATGCATATATAATTATAGTCTACAAGGTTTAATAAGAACAATAATAGATAACGAGCAAATGATACCAACATATGATTGATTAGCTAAAGTAGTAATGAAAATTGTTATACAATATACTGTAAACCTAGCTGAATGAAATATAATACAACAAATTCAAAACTTGAACAAACATGCAAGACACAACAATTATATTGGCAATTAGAAACAACACAAAAAAAACCAGCTAGTGAATTTAATAGTAAATATAGCTACCTAGGGATTTGCTTAAACACATATTCACACCATTCCTCGATCACTTCATTAACCTGATGGTCTGTCAAAGCGTCACAACGTTGATCTTCATAATACTACAGATATATAAAATCAGACACAAGTTAGAACGAATTGAAATCAGTAAAACATAACTGTCAGGCACTAATTCAATTTCATTACAACACAATATGAAGTGCAACTAAATGACTTACTTTTTGAGGAATAAATGCTTGATCATGCATAATAACATCCTTCATAAATTTCATGATATAGTACCCACAATCATTGTCATTAAGTTGGAAAGGGCACTGCAATAATATAATGCAATATTTAACTCTGTTCATGAATAAAAAGTGTTTACTAACAAATTCTAAGTAAAGTCAAATATTAATACCTGTATCTTCTTCCAAGGATAACTAAGGCGGGGGTCAGTAGCTTTAGAATAGTTTAACGCGACAGATGACCGATATGCAGTCAATGCGCTAACAAAAGAAACAGAAAATGATTACTTTTGATTATTCAATCACGTTCGCAAATATTTATACATAGGCACGTATTCTTACCTACTGATCAATAGCATCATATCAAAACGCTCTTGTGGAAGACCATTTTGCAGAGGATCCACATAATAAATGCGAGGGCCTGAAGGTTCCGCTGGATTGATAACGATCAATATCCAATGGCGCCTAAAATAGATTTTAAAAATTTTTTTTGAACAATAATGTTATGATAGAAGTTAAACAATAAAAACAAAAATAGTACCAATAATAACTTACCCCGCATTATACGGCACTAAAAATAATGTATTTGCTGCCGCTTTCTTGCTAAAGTAATCTTTCAGCCCATTAGACTGCGCAGTCACATCTAATTTACCCTCATGATTACCAACGAGAAAAGGGTTGACAAATGCGAATTGGACCCTGTTTGTATCCATTAAAACGTCCTGGTCCAAATGCCTGGTATAAAACATACAATGTCATGAGAAACAAAAGAAATGGAACGAGATATATTAATAACAGTGATAAAGGATGATAGTGAAGTACCTTATCCAGATGTTGATAGCCGAAGCACTAACCCAATCACGAGCACATATTTCCTGCACGACCTCGGCAGTAATATAATCAACTAGACCACCAACATTGTAGATATGTCTTGGAATACGTAATGCCACTACTCCCTCACCGATCAATTGTGGTGCAATCAATATTAATTGATCGAGATATGATGTATGTCTTCTTCTGCTCTGTTGGCTGGCCGATGCTTTTGACTTGGGTTGTGTTGTCGAAGACTTTGAAATCTTACCCTGCGCAAATCAGAAAATTAAATCACAGTTCGAGATGAAAGTTCGAAGGAAAAGTGCAGGGAATTTTGAATGAACGACCTTTCCACATGGCTCGATAAGACCTATTGGCCAAGCAACATAGCCACCTACAACATCCGCCACCTTATTTTGCTCATCTTGAGACGGGATCGGTAAGAGGGCGTCTTCGTTCGTGCAGACGTCAACCCTAACCCGGAGTGTGTTGTCGGGCAACGGTGAATTGTGCAGTATGTCCTCACCAGTGTTGTAGGCAACACCTACTGCAACCGCGTGCTTGGATGCTTGCTCGACATATAGCTTGCATTGAAATTCCCCCTACAGAAAACAGAGTTAATATGTTAAATTCGCTTAATTATAATTTAACATAAAGTTAAGTAGAAAAGAAATTAATTACCGAAGGAAAAGGGACTTTAGGCACGGAATTGCAGCTATCTCTGAAACTTGGGCTATCACAGAACGGAACATTTGGTATTGGCCTACCCTGGACCAACTGTTGTATTTGCGTTGTTAACAACGCATTATGTTCTTGCAGCAAACGCATTTGTTCGGTGAATTGTTCTTCTCGTTGTTCCTTATAGCGCATTTGTTGTTGAAGTTCTTGCATTTGATGCTTAAAGCTAGACATCTCGTCACGTAGGTGAGAAACATCACTTCTACTCGAGCGCTTCTGACGTCCGAAGTATGCTGATGGGGTGACTGCAAAACCAGTACCCCGAACACGACCATCATACTCGGGTACTGGTAACGCTCTGCTCAATAAATCGTCCCGACCAACATAGGTCGCCAACGCAGGATCCTCCTGTGTCATTTGTCGCTTTCCCAAAAAGAATTACAATGAAAATTAGTTATTATAAATGGAGTTCATTTAAGTAAAGTCAATTATTTATTGAACGCATAATATAATTGAATACTTACACAATATTCGGCTACTCTTCTTGCTTCCTCACTACGAATTTCACCTTTCTTATTTGTGACACCCTTGATCCATACCTCATGTCGTGGAACCTGTGTAATATCTGAGCCTGATTCTTGTATCTGCACATCAAAGTTAGTCGAATTTAAATGATATTCATACAATTTTTATTATGAATGAAATAATCATCAGTTCGTACCATTTGTTTTTGTAAATTTCCGTATGAAACGGGTCCTTGTGTGTATCGGTATGGCATGTTGGTCGCGTTAGCTCGATTCTTCTCGCTCAACTCCTAGTTAGATCAAAATGATTCATATAAATATATAAATGTTACTTACAAATACGTACATTACACGTAATAGGGAAAAATAAACAAATCCCCTTCGACAGGCACTTCAATTTTTCGGAAACTGAATCAGGATTCCTCTCCATGTCATAGTTAATACGATTTTTCAACCAGCCTGCAAATTGTTTATTGTGTTCTGTTGTTAATAAATTTTCATTCCCATCACCATGTACCAATCGGAGAGCATCCTTGTGTTCTTCTACATACGGTTCGACCTCATCAGTGTTATGTAGGACATACAAGTGGGCTTGATCCCGTTCAGTCACTGATATCGTTATTACATCACTCCCCGTTGTTCCTTTCCCTGATCTTCGGCCATCATGACGGGACTTAGGGATCCCTACAGGGTCAACATTTGATAGAAAATCAGCACAGAAGTCACTTGCTTCTTCAACCATGTAACTTTCAGCGATACAACCCTCTGGACGGTATCTATTTTTCACATACCCCTTTAATATTTTCATGAATCGTTCATTTGGGTACATCCATCTCAAGTAGACTGGACCGCACAATTGAGTTTCTTTGACCAAGTGTACAGTTAGATGTACCATAATGTCAAAAAAAGAAGGCGGAAAATACATTTCAAGTTCACACAGAGTACACACAATCAGCCTTTGCAAATCTTGTAACCTGGTTGAATCAACCACTTTACTGCAGATCAACTTGAAAAACACGCAAAGTTTGGTGATAGTGTTCCTTAATTTTTTGGGAAGAATGGATCGTATACCAACCGGTAGGAAATTTTGCATGAGCACATGACAATCATGAGATTTAAGGTTCTTTAACTTCAACTCTTTTACCGATACAAGGTTCTTTATATTTGAAGAGTAGCCCTCGGGGACTTTAATTCCTTGCAGAAACTCACAAAACAATTTCTTCTCTTTCCTCGACAGAGTGTATGCAGCTGGCGGTAGATAGGTACGAGACCCTTGCTCAATCGGTGCCAACTCTTCTCTAATTCCCAAGTTCACTAAATCCAACCTCGAATTGACATTATCCTTGCTTTTTCCTTGGATATTAAGCAACGTGCCAATTAGACTATCACAGATATTTTTTTCTATGTGCATCACATCAAGAAAATGCCTCACATATAAAGACTTCCAATATGGAAGTTCAAAGAAAATAGACTTTTTCTTCCAACCGCTTGTCTCGATTTGTTTTGCAAAAGGTTTGCCAAAATTGTTCTCCAAGTCTTTTACCTTGGAATACACCTGGGAACCGGTCAACATCTTCGGCGGGCTACCTTCTTCTGCATCACCATTGAAAGGCTTTTTCCACTTCCTCCAACGATGTTGTGATGGTAAGAATCTCCGATGCCCCATGTAAACATTTTTCTTACAATGATGAAGTCGCATTGAATGAGTGTCATCTTCACATATAGGGCATGCACCATATCCTTTGACGCTGTATCCTGACAAATTTCCATAAGCAGGGAAATCATTAATTGTGCCAAACAACATGGCTTTCAAAGTGAAACTTTCTTCCATGTACCCGTCATACACACTAACGCCTTCATCCCAAAGCAGCTTCAAGTCATCAATTAAAGGAGCCAAGTATACATCTATATCATTCCCAGGTTGCCTTGGCCCAGAAATTAACATGGACAACATCATAAACTTACGTTTCATGATTAAGTGGGGAGGAAGGTTATAAATCATCAATATCACCGGCCACGTGCTATGTGTGCTACTCTGAACACCGTGCAGATTAATTCCATCAGTTGACAGTGCAAGGCGAAGGTTCCTGACTTCATCAGCAAAGTCAGGGTACTCATGATCAATTTTTTTCCATTGAGGAGCGTCTGCAGGGTGCCTAAGCTTCGTGTCTTTAATCCTTTCATCTGCATGCCATGTCAACTGCTTAGCTATCTCTGCATTACTATACAGTCGCCTGAATCTCGGAACAATGGGAAAATACCATAGCACCTTCAAAGGACTTTTTCCTTTCTTCTTCCTATATCGAGATGCGTTGCATTTAGGGCACTTCTCCAACGTTGCATACTGATTTCGAAATAATACGCAATCGTTAGGACATGCATGTATCTTCTCATATCCCATACCGGTTGTAGAGCAAAGAATTCGCTTTGCCTCGTATGTCTTGGTAGGAAGTACATTTTCTTCTGGAAGCATATCTTGCAACAGTTCAAGCAATGCGGTAAAACCCGAATCACTCAATCCGTAGCGAGCTTTAAAGTTGTACAACTTCAACACTGCTAGCAATCTCGTGTATTTAATACTTCCGACATATAATGGTTTCTCTGCATCACCTTTCAACTTCTCATATTCGTTAGGGCAGTTATGAAGCATCCCTTCAACCATATTTACCATTTCTTCAAGATCATCATCTTCATCAAACATGCTTTGATCAAATTCATCTGAGGCACCACCCGTGGTATGCACCCGATCACTATATGAATCGTTGGTCTCACCATGTCTTGTCCATCGTATATATGTTTGATCAATACCATAACATACTAGATGATCTAGCAAATCAAGTTGACTAATCCGCTTTCCAAAACAACAGGATAAGCAAGGACATAAGATTTTGCCAGGATCTTTTGTGTGCTCAGTTGCAAATGTAATAAAATCCTTCACCCCATCTATATATTCCCTTGAACATCGATTAGATGACATCCATTTACGATCCATCTATGGGCTTCAATCTAATTTTTTAAAAAATTACGTGGTTAGTTGTATAACTATTGCATTTACTAATTACTTTTATATTCTCTTACCAATTTTAATTTAAAATAACATACACCACATGAATCTTTATTATTGAAGCTTTCTAAGTCTTAAACTGAATATTTAAATTGCCAAATAATTCATTAATTATTCCCAGGCATTATAACATAATTTTACAACTCATAACAAAAGAAACCATATTTGCCACAATAATATATCATAGTTAAATTATAAAACATTACAACTCAATAATTAAATAAAATACAAGTGTTAAAAATATATAAATAATTATTTTGCTTGTGCAATTAATCAATAACAATCATTACAACACCTACAAATTATAACTATTAAATTTAACTAAAATCACATTTGTAATTAAGCTCAAAATTTAAAAAACATACCGTAAATAGAAGCTTCAATAGACTGATGAACTGAAACTACAAATACAAATTAAACATAAACAAATCAATAAAATATTTGAGGTTCTAAGTTATTTTTTTAAATAATAATATGTGTAATAAACATCAAAATATAATAAAATCAAATATGATTAGCTGAAATAAAAAATTATCATTAGATTAAAGAAGGCATAACTTAATCAGCACTTTTTTTTCTGTGTCTAATTCATGCATGTTACCAACTAGTATATCTATTGGTCTAATTTATTATAAATTGCTGTGTCCAGGAAACTCGTGAGACAAAACAATTAAAGAATTCTTCCTGGAATCAAGTATTCGATTTTCTCTCTGGAATCAAGTATGTACAGTAATTTGCTTTTATCAAACCCAAAAAAAAAAAAACACAGAACAAAGCAAAAGAGCTTTGCTTTATATAATGCCAAAAGCAGGGAGTGGAAGAATCTTCATCTAGAAACTAGTGTAAGTTTTATAATTTTATTTTCTAATATTTATACTCTAAATTTTTTTACCTGTGCTCTAAAAATTTAATTCATATAAATTCAGTAAATTTTCCAAGAAAATTAAAAAAGAAAACTTGTATGATGGGCAAATTATTAACATAGACGCTATTGTGTTCTTTTTTCCCCCCTTCCTTCTTACATTGACAGACCAGGAAATTTCAAGAATTAAAATGAAACAAATGTTCGATTGCATTAGTTTCCAAGGAATCATCAATCACTTTCTTTTTTACTAAAAGAGTTCTTGATTAATTGTAAAATATTATCAGAATAAACAACATATTAAAAAAAGTAAGATTCAAAGTACGTATTACACGCTACAATAAAATATTTTAGAACAACCCAGATACACAAAACACTATCGACAGTATAGTTGACGGAGTTCTAACTCCATATGTATGTATAATATTTATAAAAAGCTGCACTATCTATAACACATAAGCCGTACATCTCGTCTCAAACTCTATATAATACACACACCATATCTATTTATAATATTCAACTGACACACGACACACAGCCTTTTTTTTCATTTCATAAGTGATAATTGTTTATTTAAACTGACACTTTACTGGCAAGCTATAACCAATTATTCCTATAAAATATTCAAATATACAATATTTCTAATAATAATGATAATAATAATATATATTATTATTATTATTACTGTGCGTATTATTAATGTATTGATACTAAGTACTAAAAATTCAATCAAACCTCAGTTGGGAGAAAAAAAAAATTAATAACTACATAAACAATTTTGTTTTTATTTTCATATTCATGAGGTCTTATTTAATGGGTGTTAGGGTCCTATGCCATTCAACCCAACTCAATAAATATAAATATACATGTATGCGTGTCATAACATGGAAAAAATCAAGAAAAGCATCGCAACCATGCCATAAAGGAAAAAAGCCACGCAAAACAACCAGAAAAAAAAATTAATAAAAAGAAAACGCAAGTTGAACTTACAGGTTGATCAGTGGAGTGGGGGACCACGTAATTGCCGTTAGTGACGCAATCTCAGTGAGGGAAGGAAGAAATTGGGGCACTAGCTACCAAATGGAGTGGGGACCAAAAGAGTTGAAGACAACGAAATAATACGGAGAGAAATGGAGTTGGAAGTTGGAAAAATACAAAAACGTGTGCGCGTGTGGGTGTAGATTTAAGATATGAAGAAGAGAAAATGGAGGGACAGGGTGCACGCACAGATGGAAGGGAAAGTGATAGAAGGAATGAATAATTAAAGAAAGAGAGAAAGAGAGAAAGAGATGGGGGGGGCGCGGGAAATGAAAGATAATGGGGGGGGGGGCGCGGGAAATGAAAGGGGATAAGGTTGGGGGGGGGGTTGGGATGGATCTTATTGGTTGGGAAGGGATAGGGAAATCATAATTTTTTTTTTTTTTTTTTTTAAAAAGAGTCATGGGTGGCGCCTGACCAGGAAGGCGCCACCCTTGACAAATATTTTTTATTTTTTTTTTTAAAAAATGATCAGGGGTGGCGCCTGGCTAGACAGGCGCCACTCCTGACAACTATTTTTTTTTTTTTAAGAAAAAGAGTGTCAGAGATGCGCCAAAATTTTTTTTTTTTTTTTTAAAAAATGATCAGGGGTGGCGCCTGGCTAGACAGGCGCCACCCCTAATTAATATTTTTTTTTTTTTTTAAAAAAAGTCTCAGAGTATTTTTTTTTTTTAAAAAAAAATGATCAGGGGTGGCGCCTGGCCAGACAGGCGCCACCCCTGATAAATATTTTTTTTTTTGTTTTTTAAAAAAGTCTCAGAGGTGCATGCGCCAGATCTGAAAATATTTTTTTTTTTTTAAAAAAAATAATTAGGGGTGGCGCCTGGCCAGATAGGCGCCACCCCTGATTAATATTTTGTTTTTATATTTTAAAAAAAGTCTCAGAGGTGCGCCAGATCTGAAAATATTTTTTTTTTTTTAAAAAAAATGATCAGGGGTGGCGCCTGACCAGGAAGGCGCCACCCCTTATAATTACTCACAAATTTTTTTTTTTTTTTTTAAAGGGTCTAGTGTGGCGCCTGGCATGCCAGGCGCCACAGCTGCTTCCACTTTGTCAAGTGTGGCGCCTTCCTAGCCAGGCGCCACACTTGATCATACCAGCTGTGGCACCTACCCTACTAGGCGCCACAGCTGGTTAAAAAAAAAAACATATAATATAAGAAAAATAATAAATGAGTAGCTGTGGCGCTTCATTAACAAAGGGCCACAATATGTGCGCCACCTTTCAACCTTTTTGTAGTAGTGCCTAAATTTTGTCCAGCTATTGTTCACTCAAAATAGAGTTGGAATTTTGATGGTTCCATTGGATTTAGAAGGAAAAATTGTGTGGGAATATAGGTGTTCATGATTTTTGGAGATTTGTATACAAATATGGAATTTGTTGAAGTTGCAAGTGCATGTTGTTTGCTTTTCTCTTGTGAGGTAGTGTTGTTGCGCATTGCATTGATCAAACCAAGTTCAAATGTAATGAAACTTTTCAGGATTAAAGTAGACATCATGTGCTTTAATTTGATAGGTATTATAAGCAATTTGAACTTATGGATTGAATGATATGAATTTTCAAAGCTTTGCCCTGTTTCTTGACTTGATTCTGGAATAGTGTTGGAAATTATGAAATTCTGGAATTTTGAGATTGTAGATTGTGGTGATTCATATTTTTCCTATGTAGAGGACTTAAAGAGCTTTTTCCGTAAAACTTGGAATCACCCTATTTTGATTTTTGTGGAATTAGTTATGATTTTTAGAAGTTCAACCAAAAAATAGAACAGCTTCTTGGCTGTGGCCAGAGGACTCTTGGCCACAGCCCAAAACCTTCTGACCTACTTTTGGCCGGGGCTAAGACCCCTATTTCAACATTTTCACCCTTTTGATTGGTTTAACTTCTCCAATCCTATGGGCACTTGTTTGAGCTTCCAATGGCTGTCTACATAGCCTAGAAGATAACCAATACAATGAGTTTAAAGTAGTACATGAATGGGTATTAACCGAATTCTTGTACATTTGATATTTTAGGACCGAGTTGGGAGCATAAGCTTGGCACATTTTATGAGGCACCCAAAACGGGGTGAAAGAAACTTGAGGTAGAGACATTATCCTTTATACACCATACCATAGTTCATATGATTGTGTGGTTGCCATTATTTGTGCTTTTATTAATCAACATGGTTTGCCTAGAAGAGGCAGTTAGTGCCGGAAGTGCACTTACACCTGAGGGTTGGGTAAGAATCCAACCGGTGTACGATTAGTGGGGCAAGAGCCCTACTCATGTATACATGACGATGATGTTTTATATTGTTCATTAATTGGTACATATATGGTGCATATCATATCTATTTATCGTATTTTATGTGAACGATAGTTTGTTTCTACTGGGATTCCTCGGAATCTCATCCCTTTTTCTAAATAAAACTATCTCAGCGAGTGCCAACGGCTCGAAAGGCAAGGATGTCGTCAGTTTCCCAAGACGAAGATCTTGTTTATACATAGTTTGTATTGGGAATATTTTTGGATATTTTGTACATATTTGTAAATATTATCAAATTCTGTACGGTTGATTCTGGTCTGTAAACAAATACTTATTATCAATATATTTATACTTTTTTGTTTGCCTATGGAATTACATCTTTATTCCTCACGCATATCGAAATGGAAATGGGTGTTGACATCTTGCCTTTGAAAATATGAAAGTAATTATTATTAAAGAAGATGTATTTTGTGGCATTGAAGTTAACGAATGGGATAAAACTTTGTTGTTATTGTTTTTGAAGTTAACTAGTGTCATGAAAGTGCAACTTGTAGATATAGGCCTATGGATGTTGAAAGCTTGACCTTGTGTTTTTATGAACGACTTTGCATTTCATCTAAGTCATGGGAAATTTTGGCCATCTTATGCCTTTAGGATTCAAAAGAATGACATATATATTTTTTAATTTTTGATGTTTAGAATGGAAGTTGAGACTTGTAAGTTATATCCCATATTGCTAGTAAGAACTTGGTAAAATTGGAATCTGTTTCCTCTGTGCAGCTTTTTCTGCTATAATCATAATCTAATAATTACAGGCTCTACAAAAATTAAGAACTGAGTGGTGCCAGCTCGTCGTAGGCAAGAGTTAATATTAGCATTATTCTCACAAAACTTTTAATTGTTTCAACATGTTTATTTATTTCTCATTTGATTCTTGCCTCGTGATGTCCTTTCTTAATATCAAAAACTAGTATAATTCACAATGTGATGCATGCTCTTAAGGGCGATATCAATACAAGTGGAATCGAGGATTATGATAGAAGGTTTTAGGGAAAATGACACCAAAATCCTAATTAAAGAAAATAATATCAGAAAAATTCCATAACTCGTCAATAATAGCTCTTTTTTTTACTTGTTTTGATATTATTTTTTTAATTAGGACCTTGATGTAATTTCCCCAGGTTTTTATTCACATGCTCTCTGGACTGAGTATATGGAAGCAATATATGCATCAGTTGGTAATGCACAACTGGGAATTTGTTTTATATAGGAATGGGATCTTTAATGATCTGCACTTTTGAATCAGATTCTGTGAAGAAAATTACTACAGTACCTGCTTTTATCGCGTCTCTTTAGACTATTATTGGTTCTATCATCTGTGTGTTCTTTGCCTATTTGTCTTACAGAGTTGTGAAATGATGGTGTTGGAGAAAGCTTGGCACTTTTGCCTTCTTCTTCTAGTTTAAAGAAGATGGAAAGGACATTTTGGGGAGGAAATGTTCATTGTCACCAGCAATATCTGATTTGGATCCTTTAATTTTCTACCGTTGGTCCCTGCAGTTAAATATTAAGGACTAACTAAAAATTTCCGTTAACAACTTCTCCTTCAAAAATACTACAGTACCAGGCATGACCTCTTCCTTGAAGCCTTGTCAACCCAATCAGCTACCTTGTTATTTTTAACAGAATTTGTTTTGTCAGATTAAAGAGATACACATGGCACCATTTAATGTGAAAAAAATAACCTATTAATTCTCTTTGAACACAAATTTATTTTGGATGCTCCATTACCAATTTATTCCCTCGAGTTTATTTTTAGAGGGACTTGGATTTGGAGGTAACACTCTTAATTGTATTTTTGTGACATTAACACTGTTAATATTACTCTTGGGATGCTCATCGAACAAGCCAAGTTAACAAAACAAATTATAAACTTATATTTTTAAAATTGTTATACTCCCTCTGATTTGAATAAGCTTAGGTGGCTAAACATATCAAAAACTTATATTTTTAAAACTGTTATACTCCATCCGGTCATTAATATAAAACATATTTACCTAATTTAATTAAGTTAAGAAAGTTTATTAAGTTAATTAATATATGACATTCACTACAAAAAAAATCGCCTCTTAGTAGCGGTTACCTTGTAGTGGTTACAAAAAACCGCTACAAATATTAGGATTTATAGCAGTTTTAAGGCAAACTGCTAATTTGCAATGATATAACTTGCGACAAATGGGGCGCTAGTAAGCCATGGTAATTTATAGCGGATGGATCATATAAATCATTACAAAATGTGGCCAAGTTGGTGTCACATTTGTAGCGGTGACTTAGTAGCGGTGGGAACACACTAACCGCTACAAAATGTGGCGCCAGCTTATAGCCAAAAGGAGCCAAGCTAGCACTATATTTGTAGCGGTTGAATGGGCAAAACTACTACAGAAGGCACACTACAAAAAAACTGACTTTCAGCGATAACTTTTAGTGGCGACTTTAAAAATCACTATTGAAAGTGTGAGTTTTAGTGGCGCCTGTTGATAGTCGCCATTGAAAGTGTTATTGTCAACGGTGACTATCAACAGTCGCCACTGAAAGTCACACTTTCAGTGGCGACAATTAAGTCGCCACTGAAAGTCAATTTCAACTTTTTTATGGATTGTTTTTAACATTGACAAATGTTATTTTTTATATATTTTTTGTTTAAATTTGATATTTAACATTTGACGATACTAAATATGCTATTTATTATAAAGAAAAATAAGATAATTATACATTTGCATGTGTGTGACACTTTCAAACGTATAAGCAAACCTATAGTTTATTAAGTTCTTCAAGATTTATTATTCCTCACACTCCCATCAATATATCTTTATAGATTAATAACATGTAATGACACTTTTATCTAAAATAAATTATTTCATAAATGTATCAATTAATACATATGACCTATATTTGGTTTTCTTTTTTAATTACTTCATTTATGTATAAACACACTTAATAAGTTAAGTAAATAAAAAAATTAATACATTTTAAAGTATTAGCACACACACGTTAACACACCCACACCCACACGCACGCGCGCGCGCACACACACACTCTCACATATATATTTGTTACAGATATTAATATATTATAAATAATATATAGATATAATATTTAACATATAAGTAATATTTCGTAATATATATTTATTTATGTTTGTGTTGTTTAATATATGTATATATATATATATATTATACATATATATTATTTTGCAATAATAATCTACAGGTTCTTTCAAGCTCAGTGGTAAAGGCACAGCCACATAAAGATGTGGTCTTGGGTTCAAATCTTGGAGGGACCATAAATGAATTGAGTTTCACACAAATGTGGTGCAATGAAGTGGTGACACGTGGCACAAAGTGAGGTGCTGAGGGACAAGTCGACATTTGGACCTAGTGATGATGTAGACGGCTAGTGACGGCTAGCTGTTGATCGCCGGAGTAATCTTTTAAAAAAAAAATTGACACTTTCAGCCGTAACAAAAGTCACCGCTGAAAGTATTGATTCGCCGCTGAAAGTCACATTCTGTGGCAACAAAAAGTCACCACTGAAACTATACTTTCAGCGGCGACACAAAAGTTGCCATTGAAAGTCACCTTTAACGATGACAAAATTCGCCGCTGAAAGTCACCTTCAGCGGCGACTTTTAGACTATCAATGGCAACAAAAGTCAATTTTTTTGTAGTGACAAAAGGTTGCAGGTTTGTAGTGATTCCTGTTAATTGCTACATTGTCGTGTGATTTGTAGCGGTTTTTGAGGCAATAACCACTATAGAATGCAAATGGTTGCATGTTTGTAGGGTTTCAAGGAACGGCTACAAAGTGTCATGTTGACCAATGTAGGATTTCGTGATTTGTAGCAGTTTTGGGCATAATCGCTACAAATCACTCGTCTATATAAACGCCGCCACCCTTTATTTTACCACTTTTGTCAAATTTGTTCTGCGTGCACTCTGAGAAGTTTTCATCAGATCTGAGGTTTTGCTAGAAGATTTAAGGAGTTAGGCACTCGAGATTAGTAAAGTTACTTATTTCAGTTCCTTTTTGAGCTAAGTTGATTTATTTTTAGTAATTTTATTGTTATTTAAATATGTGTTTTGTAATATTTATGAGTTTCTAAGCCTATTTTGCCATGTGTAATATGTTTTTTAACCTTTTTTGTCCATGCATTTTTAATTAGGTTTAAGAAGATATTGAAAATTTTTTTGGTTTGGTTATGTCTAATTATATTATTATAATATTTTGATGTTATTTCTTTATAATGTTGGTTATTATTTATTTTGTAATTATAGTATTATAATATTTTTTTAAATAAATATTGGTTAGTTGTGACTGTAATTTATTTTTAATATTGACATGCATTACATTTTTAAGTGGTTTAGTGATAAATTATAATCAATTATATTTTTATTAATTTTCTTATTCCAAAACAAATTTGCATTAATTTGAAAAAGTGAATAATTGTAGTTACAATGTCTTCCAGGAGATATAAGGGGAAGGGAAGGTGGTAGATGAGCATCTCCCAAAAGGACCTCTTCTACGGGTGGACAGTGCTTGGGGTAGAGAGTACTCCACAGGGCGACATGTCCCTGCACCACCATAGCAGGCAACCCCACCAGAGGTGCCTACTCAATCAGAGGCGCTTGATATTAGTGTGAGCAACTATGAGGAGTAGGGGAAATTTGATATCAATTTTCCCATTAGCGAGGCAGAGAGGTTCCTTGACTCTAGGAGGCTAGGGATCATAATCAACCACGATGTTCATCTTTGCGATTGATTGGATTTGATGTGTAGGTTCAAGGTAAGTAATTGTTTTAATAAGTTAATATTTTAATTAAAGTGTTTTAAATGTGAAATTATATTTAATTAACATTTGCGATCAAATGTGCAGATAACAGGGGGCATTACCAACAAGAGGCTGGACATGGCTGGTCTAAATAAGCTTGGTGCGGGGCTACATGTAGTAGTTTGTGGAATGAGGCCACAGACCAGTCGATTAAGAATGACGGTTATCTATTCAACTGCTATCTAAACGAGCTGAGTAGGAATTGGATCTTTTTCCCTATCCACTTCTAGGACTGGAAGAAGATGCCATAGAGGCCGAAGGAGGAACGTGGGACAATGCTATGAAGGTAACTAATTTAATATATTGAATCAAATATAAACAACTATTATTAATCTAACTTTTATTTAAATAATCAAATGTATTTAATTATAATTTATTTAATTGTTACTAATGTATTTAATTTTTTGATGTAGGACAAGTTTGCCGTGCGAGACAACAGGATACGATACGACTTGTTAAAGATAGGGGATGCGTGCAGGAACAGGAGAAATTGTCTCTACCACTCTGGTTAAGGATGGTATAAACCTCTACAAAATTATTTTCTTTAATTTGAAAATTTGAAAGCACGCAAACGGTCATGAGGTTTGTAGCGGTTTTAGTCTCAGAACTACTACAAAATGATTTATTTTGAAATTTGAAAATTTGAAAGCGCGCCAATGGTCATAAGATTTGTAGCGGTTTTAGTCCATAAACCACTACAAAGTTTACATTTTGTAGTGGCTGCGGTTTGAGAACTATTACAAAATGTTTGATGTTGGAAATGTTTGAATTTAATCCTCCACGCATATGTTATTCAGAAAACTCAAAATTCTCTCTTCACTCATATGCTTTGCTAAGTTTTTATGTTTTCTAACCTATACTAGCTATGGATAAGGCATGGATAAAGTTGCCACGCAATTCTCCAGCATATTTGGCAGGATTAAACAATTTCTTGGATTTCGCAACATTTCACACTAGTTGTAATGGTAAGATCGTGTGTCCATGTACCAAATACAAGTTTAAGAAGCAGCATACACGCGAAGTTTTCAGGGAACATTTACTTGTGAAGTATTTCTTGGAAGATTATACGTTTTGAGGAGTTCATGGTAAGAAATCCGATATGAGATATGATGCTATTCCTAAAAGTTCACAAGTAGGTGTTCAAGTAGATCATGATGATCCTGTTAATGATATTGCTTCTGATGCGTTTAGTGTTCATGATGACAACTTCAATGAAGAAGTAAAGGGTTCAAACCTTGTGTTCTTGAGGAATGAAGCAACTCGGGATTTTTTTTCTGCCTAATGGATGAAGCAGATTGTCCTTTGTATCCTAGTTATGCAAAATACTCGAAATTGTCTTTTTTGGTTAAATTGTATTATATCAAGTGCTTGTGTGAAATAACTGATAATAGAATGTCAATGTTGCTGGAATTATTACAAGATACATTCCCCAACGCGAAGATTCCCACAACGACTACAAAAAACACTGAATCTCTAACGGAATTTAGAGTTTCTGACGGAATGGATTCCATCGGTAATAATAGCGTGACAAAAACATTTCCGACGGAATTAAGATTTCGTCAGAAATTTCCAATTGAATTTCCCACATAATTTTTTTCCGTAGCAATTCTGACGGAATTAAATTCCAGCAGAAATTCCCTCACAACTTCTGACGGAATTCAATTCCGTCGGAAATTCCGTCACAAACTTATTTTTTATTTTTTAAATTTAAAAAGCCTCATGGTAACTCTGGAGACCGCCCTATCATCGTCGGCGGCGGCGCATGGAAACTTCATCGGAGTTGATAGAGCTCAATATTTATATAATTTTATTAATTAATCTTAGGCTTTTGTGGGACTTAATTGAATATTTTGGGCATAATCAAGTGTTAATGTAAGATTTTAGTGAAAGAATAATTTGGCAATTATATTAGTTAAATTGTTATATTTTTAATTAATATTTGTTATTCCCATTATTCCTTAATTGTGAGCAAAAGATATTACCTTTGTGAATATAATTTTGTAGGTGATGATGTAGCATAACTTGAGTGGTTAATGTCAAAGATGTTATTTTGGAGCTTAATGAAGGACAAAAATGGAACATCACAAGTGCAGAATTTATTTTCACATTTTTTCTAAGAGGAGGTTAAATGAATAAGGGCCTTGTTTGATGGTTGCAATTTTATGCCTAATGGTAAAACACATTTTTATCTCTTATCCAAACAAGGCACAACTCACTTTTAACCTAAAAACACTTGAATTACAAAGAGAAAGAAAGCAAGTGGCGGCTGGCTTAAATTAAAGAGAAGGAGCTGAAGACCAAATGAAATAGCAGCTGAACCGAGTGGGGAAGAAATAGAGAATAAACCCAGCCGAAATTGTTGACTGATTAGGTGAGAAGCAAGCTGGAGAAATTAAAGGAGGTGTGGACCGAATTAAGCAAGTTGAAACACGTTAGAAAAGCTGGACCGAATTAGAGAAGAAATCGAATTGAAAGAAAGGGAAGGCAGTCGAAATGGTTGACCAAGAAATTGGAAAAGGAGGACCGAATTAAAAGGGAGAGGAGCTGGACCAATTAGAGCATGGTTGAACCGAAATTAGAGAGGTGCAGTGAATGTGAGAAGGTGTGGAGCTACGGAAATAAAGGGAAGGGGCGGCTGGTGTGTAAAAAAGGAGGACGAGCACCGAAATGAATAAAGGGAGAATAGAGAGCAAGCGGTGCTGGAGAGTGTGAAAGGGAACAAGAGAATTCGCTGTTGCATCTAGAGTTGAAGTGTTTTTCGGTGTTTCCCCCCTTGTTTTCCATGGCTATCCTCCTCTCATTTCATCAAGCTTCATCCCTCTCTTCCTCCATGAGTAGCTAAGCCTTGGTGATTTCCTTGAGTTGGGTAATGATTTGAGCTTCTAAACTTCAATGGAATTCCTTTAAGCTCTCTTTTTAGTTCATGATTATGTAGTTTGGTTAAGTATGTAATTGTGATCTAGATTGTTATGCTAAGTGAATAAACTTGGTGGTTAAGCTAGGAGTTGATTAATTAAGCTTTGTATGATTCATATTAGGAGTAGGTTGAATTGTTTATTCCAACTTGGTTAAGTGGATTTAAATGATTAAACTGAATGCTTTGAACTTTTGTAATGGTAATTACAAGCTAGAATTGGAAGTTAGTTATTCATCTCCTTGAGTCACTATTAATTGATAATACTCATTTAATTGCTTCGGTTGAATGAATTAAATGATTATTGCAAGTATGGAGCTAGTGGTAGCTTAGTTCCATCCTCTTGGCTCATTATAGAATTCAAATCATTAGCAAGCAAGGAAGATTAAAACCCCAACTCAAGGGAATCTCGTCTCATCATTATATTAGTTAATTGAATTTATCTTGTTGTTAGTGTTAATTTCAATTCCTTTTGCTACTTTGCTTTAAAAACCATAAAATACAAAAATATTGCTTTAACTTAGATTACTTCATTAGTTTAAAAATCAAATTCTCAAAATGATTTCTCACAACTTTAAAGTTTTTTATCACTTTACTACTTAGAAACTTGGAAATTAATCTCCTTATGAGAACGACCTAGGTTGAGCTACTATGCTACATTTTCTAACCTAGTTTTATTTTGAGAACTCACACGACATGGGTTCATCAGGAGTCCACCTTATCTCCAGCGCCAAGATTCGCCACGTGTTGCAACCTTGCTCCGTCACATGTCGCAACCTCTTTATTCCTAAAAATGCAAGTCAACTTGCCTCTCCTTTTGTTCGAACCCACGACCTCATCCGTACGCGTATGATGCCTTATCGGATGGGTTTGACTGCTTTGGCATTCTATTATTACACAATTATATATATATATATATATATATAATCTAATTATACATAATCAATTATTTATAAATATATATATTTTTCTTATATATAAATGTAATAGTAATATAAATATATATTTTTTCAGTGGAAAATTCCATAAAAAATTTCATATTTTTTGTAGTGAACGTTCTACAAGGTAAAGAAGATTATTAACAAATTGGACTTGAGCTACCAAAAAATTGATGCATGCCCCAAAGATTGTATGCTGTATTGGGGAGATGATGCTAGCTGGGAGACTTGTAAGCTATGTCACACATTGAGATACAAGACAATTCGGAAGGGGAAAATGCAGAAGAAGAAACATGCAAAGATTTTCAGTTACTTTCCTTCGAAGCCATGGTTGCAAAGATTGTTTATGTCGTCTAAAATAACTAAGCACATGAGTTGGCATGAAGTTCACAAGAATCAAGATGGTAAGTTAAGACATTCATGAGGATGTAGAAGCTTGGAAAGCATTCGACTCAGACTTTCTGCTTTTGAGGCTGACCTTAGGAATGTTCGGCTTGCTTTGGTGGCCAATGATTTTAATCCATTTGGGAATCTTATCACAAGTTACAGTATTTTGCCAGTAGTATTAGTCCCATTCAACTTGCCCCCTTTGATGTGTATGAAATAGAGCTTCTTTATTTTGTCTGTGATCATTTCAAGGAAAAAGGCATCAAGTAATGATATAGATATGTACCTCCAACCATTTATTCAATAATTTTTGGACTTGTGGAATGTCGACATCGAGACATATGATGTGTATGAGAAGCCATTCTTCAACTTGCGTGCAACCTTAATGTAGACGATAAGTTAAATAAAAATTTGAAATAATATTTATATATTTCTTATAATTTTTTTAATATAAATTAATTTCAAATTAGACAAATTTTAAATATTTAATAAATATTTTTATAAATATATTTTTAGCCGATTTTTTGAAATTGAATTTTATTTTTAGTTAATTTTATTTAATAACTAATAATTTAATATTATAAATACTATTTTTAATATGAAATTATTAGTATAATTTTAATAACTAATTATATAATGTTAATAACTACAAACTTATTTTTAATTATCATTAATTAATAACTAATATTTTGATTTTATAAATATTATTTTTAAGGTAAAATTATGAATATAATATTAATAAATAATAATATAATATTAATAAATAATAATTTAGTTTTAATTAAATTAAATAATAATTAATATTATAATATTATTTTTATATAACATTTATTAAAAATATAATATTTTTTTTGCCACTGAATTTTAGCCATGGAATTTGTCACGAAATTCCATGGCTAATTTTTTCACGCAATTTTTGTGTGGCTAATTCCGTGGGGGAAATTTTCCACTGGAATTTTCAACCAATTACTGATAGAATTAGCCACGGAAACACATTTTGTGGCTAATTCCATCATAACTAACTGTTTTCTTTTTGTAGTGATAAGTCAGAATAAGATGCATATAATGGGGTACAAATGAAAAAACTAGTTTAAAATTTTAGAGAAAAAAGATTTGTCATACTCCCTCTTGTCCACAATATTGGGTGCTTATAGAAGAATGGTTTAATTCAAAATATAAGTCACTTTTACAATAATCAATGCTCACTTTTCAATTTTGTTTATATAATTAATGCTCATTTCTAATTTTACACACTCATTAAATTTTCAAACACATTTTTTAATATGCGCAAAAATAAAAAAAATATTTCAATTTATGACCTATTTAATGAGTTAACTGTCACTTCTTATTTTCCTTAAATTAATTAAAGTTCCCTATATAATGGATTAGAAGGAATATTTACGAATACCTCTATAAGAGCAATTGTTATTTATAAAAAGAACATGAAGGAGTAATAAACTAATAATAGTGGAAATGAATCAACTTGTATATTCTTGGGATATCCAAGTGTGTGTGAACTTGAGTTTGAAGTCTATACGTGATCGATTTTCACATTATTATACTCCTCTCAGCCTCTGGTCCTATTTGTCCTATTTATGTGGTGGAGAGAGCGAGATGTTTTTTTGTTCTATATATAAGGCACCTCATTAAATTTTTTTATAGAAATGTACAATTTTACCTTTCATTTATTATTGTGTTGACTTTGTTTTCATACGGTATAATGTATATCAAATAGGAATAAAATTAAAAAGTTGTTGAATTTTATAGTAGAGTTAATGAAGTTCAAAGTATTTTTTGGTCTGTGTGAGAAAAGTTGGAAATAATTTATAAATAGAACTAGAGGAGTATTATTACTCCTTCCATCCCTATATATAAGGTCCTTTTAGCCATATTGTTTAAGAAAATAATTAGAATTATATGTTCGCCTCCGCAAGTGCACGGATCGCGTCAAATAATAAAGTGATAAGTAAAGATCGTTCCCTCGAAGATTTGAGTAACCATTTAGTCAAGTAATAGATTTGGTGAATTCGATTAAGTTGAGCCAAAACAAGTTGTTGTGTGTGGAAAATGGAATTTCAAAAGATATAATTGTGAAGCTGAAATTTACTGAATAAAACTCTGATTTGTGTGACTTCAATCAAGTATAATAAGCCTATGATTGTTCATCCCCTTAGTATTTCATAAACTTACTTCTTTTCCTCTCCAAGGATCCTTTCCATGGGCTATATATATATGTCAGTTTAGGACTCCCAAGCATATGATTAAGCTCTCTCAAGTCATAACCAGTTTTATATCTTCTATTAACATGCACAATCTCTTGCTACAGCTAAGAGAAAATATTCATTACATACCAATCTTAATTTGACAATGTTAGGTTAATAACTATATCTCTATGTTACTAACAAACCATCCGTCTAGTTGTAAACTTCAAGTCTAGCATGATTTCACTCAAGTTCTGCAATTAAATTAACTCTCAAGCTTAATTTAATCGAACACATCCTCCACAGTGATGGCTAGTCACCCACAGCAGTAAAAACGGAGTGAAATCAACATATATATGCCATTAGACACTTAGAGAGGAAAGGAATCAAGTTCAATCCATACAAAGGGTCATAAACAATCCTAGAAAATGACTCTAGCTATCCATGTTCACAAATGAATCACAGACATAAGCTCTCATTACAGCCATATCAGAATTACAGAGGAGAAATGGAAGGAATACAGAAAAACCAGAGAATCTGAGCTGAAATCTCTGCAAATCTTCAATCTCTCCTTGATTTCAGGCACACCCAAGCTCAGAGGATGTTCTCAGCTGCCTCCTAGGTCTTTCCTAATCTGGATCCCCCTCTTCAACCTCTGGTTTTCGCTTTTATAGTTCCCGGGTGACAAAATGCATAACAGCATTTTCGGGGGTTGTTCGCGGCCAGGTAATATGTGGGCCACGACCAGTGAGCTTTTGTCCAGTTTTGGGCTGCGGCCCATGGATGCTTGGCCACGGCCAGTAACTTTCTGACCTCTTTTTGGCTGTGGCCCATGGAATGGTTGGCCACGGCCAGGAATCTCTGAAGTTCAGCTCCCTTTCTTCCTATGCTCTGTTCTCATTCCTTCTTGCATTTCCTTGGCATGGTTGATGGCTTCAACTTCATTTCACCTCATCCTCATTGCATTTGGCTTTCTCTGGTCCAACTATGACTGAATTTGTATCCTTTCAACACAAAGAACTCACAAACAATCACAGTTGAATAATCATAGCAGTTAATAACATATTTCCTCCACATTTATACTCTTTTTGTGCCAAGCATGAATAAAACACATTTCATCTACTTTAGCACTCCCAAATGCTCACTAATATACCCAAAGTGTGGGAAAAATAGGATGAAATGTGCAATTCTGACAAGAATTTCATGAGGTTAACAAATTAGTTAAAAGTAATAAATATATATAAAATATACTCCCTTAGGTCCTATTTATAAGAGCTTGTTAATTGAATTACGCAATTTAATAAAGTGATTAAAATTAGTTAAAAATAATAAGTATGTTTGAAATAAACTCTTTTTTTTAAGTATGTCCTTATTTATAAAGGGCAAGTATGAGAGAGCAATAGAGTAAATATAAGTGTCATTAATGTTTTAATCAATGCAATATATATATATAATTAATGAGGGGCAAATATGAAAAAAAAAAACTCATTAAATGCCCAGACAACTTTTATTGAGCTCTTATAAAAAAGACCATGCCTATTTAAATTTTGACCTCTTATAAAAAGGATCAGAGGGAGTATTTTGTTTTCGAACATGGCCTTACTTATGACTGGGTAAAGGAGAGAGCAATAATGCAAAAAATGATGAAACGGAATGTGTGGGGGAAATTAATATATGAACGGTAAAATATGTAAAAAGAATATTTATTGCTCAGACAAAATAAAAAAGAACCTTATAAAAAGTGGCAGACCTTCTCAACAAGAAGTATCTTATAAATAAGGATGGAGGGAGGGAGTACTCATTAAGTGTGATTTTATTCTATGTGAGACTTCCTATATCGATTCAAGTCCACTCGCATACACTAAGCCAACCAAACACAAACATATATGTATACGCTATGTATTTTAAAACATCTTTTACTTATATATCAACATAGGCTCAAGTCATAACGATAATAGTTTAGTTTGTATGATCATTTAAGAAATAATAATAATGTGGCTTCCCAACAAAAAGTAACGGAGTTTTGCTTCAGTAAACAAAGGTGTCATTTTTGTCCTTATTTTAAACACTTTATGAACATTTATGAACTCAAATAATGTTTATGGTGTTGGACGCATATTTAGTAAAAATATACATTTATTTGTGTCTCTTGCCTGAGAAAAGAACATGTTTTAAAACTTGGTATGAGTTAACATCCAAGTAAACTGGAAAGAAAATAAAAACAATCCAAGTAAACTTGCACAATATTAGGGTTGACGATATATAACACGTACTGAAACTACGAGTAGTATTTCTAGTTTCTACTACTATTTTTGTAATATCCTGAAATTTAGTAAAAGGTTCAATTTTTCAAAAAGAAAATTTAAATAGTGTTAGAGATAAATTTTTGAATTTAAAGGCCTATTTTTCGGGAATATGAGGAACAATAGCTAACGGTCATAATTTGATTTTGGGAATTTTTGAGAAATTATTTTTAAGACTCTATGAAGTTAATTATGAAAGAGAGTTCTTAAATTTATTTAAGGATTAATTTGTGGGAATTAGATAATAAGTCAAATTATGGAACCTAAGAAATTTAAGGAATCTTAAATTAGATAAAGGGGAAAAATTAGGGCTTAGTGTGTGTAACTAATAGGATAAAATTATATCTGTATATATTAAAAACACACACTCAAACATTCTTACCGACACATACTCACATTTGCCCATTTAAATAAGACACCTTACTCACCCTTATTTGACCACATCGCACACAGTCATAATCAATTGTCCACCCTTCTTTTCATTTGAATCCATAAAAGGCCAACACCTCAACTCACCCTCAAGCACACACCTATTAATTAAAGCATTCTCTTACTCTCTAATTTGACCAAGTCGTTCAGACAAGAGACAAAAGAAAGAAATAGAAGAGTGAGAGAGAGTTGAGCGAAGGAAGACAAAGGTGAGTGAGAGCTGAATTTCTCATCATAAATAAGGAAGAAGGAAGGTAGGATTGCCACAAGCAACCATATATTCTGGTATAGATGAGTCTCCTACACATTTATATTTGTTTTCCCATTGGATTTGAGGCTGTTTTCTGGGCTGTTACATTGTTGGAAGTGGGAAACGTTGCAGGAAAAATTCTTTCAAACGAAAAGTTTTAAAACCAGTGATTGTGTGCTGATTTTGGGGTTTAGTTTTGAGGTCCTTTGGTTCTAAAATTGGATCATTAACCTTAGGAAATATGTGTATTTGAGGTTTAGAGTATAAATTCATGGCTACATGTTAGTTTTCTTTACCCTACACATTTATCTTTGTTTTCCCATTGGATTTGAGGTTGTTTTCTGGGTTGTTTCATTGTTGGAAGTGGGAAACGTTGCCGGAAAAACTCTGTCAACCAAAAAGTTTTAAAACCAATGATTGTGTGATGATTTTTGGGTTCAGTTTGGGGTCCTTTGCTTCTGAAATTGGATCATTAACCTTAGGACATATGTGTGTTTGAGATTTAGAGTATAAATTCATAGCTATATGTTAGTTTTCTTTACCCTATTATGTTAGCTGGAAAACAGAGAAGTTGCTGAAGCTTAAACAGAGGTTATAGATGGAGTTTTTGTCTGGGTATTTTTGGTATAGAAAGTTTAGGATGCGTAGCATGTGATAGAATAAAAAAAAGTACAATTTGGCGTGAAAATAAATGAGTTCTTGATTTTTTAAACTCAAATTATCAAAATTGACATTTTTGGGAGACAATTAGCTTCATGTTGAGTTTTGACCAGAAAAATATTATCCAATGACTATGAAATTTTACATGGAAATAGTAGACATCCATAGCTTTAATATGAGTCTAAGAATGCGTTAATTGGATACCTAGAGAGAAAAAGTTATGATTATTGAAAGTTAAGTCAAAAACAAGGGAAATTCTAGATGTCCAGGTTCTGGCAGTTTGGTTAATTGTGTTATGTTTTTTAATAATATAATCTTGCCCAATGGCCATGAAAATTTTTAGAACAAAAGTATACATGCTAAGATTTAATTTGATATATAATATGTATTATTTGGATTAGTATATCAAGATATATGAATTTTTGATATTAGTTACTGTCAGATTATGTTTTTGAAAGTTTGATTGGTTGTGGCGAATTTTTGGAAAACTAAACCTTGACCAAAAATTATGAAATTTTCCATATTTAAAGCAGACATTTAGAGCTTTAATTTGATGGATAGAATATAATTTTTGGGCTAGTCGATTTAAAGATATGATTTTTTAAAGTTGTACTCTGTTTTTGGAATGTAATATGAGAATAGGGGAGTTTGGCTAATTTCTGGGAAGAATTTGATAACAATGACCAGACTTGGGTATTTTTTCATGAAAATACACTTAGAGATCTATATATATATATATATGCTTTGGAATCAGTCAATTTGAAATTTCCTAGCATTAATTATGAATTTTTAAAATTGACTAAAAATCTGCCAGTTTTTGAAAAATAGTGAATCTGCACTGTGCAGAATTGTATTGTGTAGAAACTGTTATAACTATGTTAGATAACTGGTAGAATTTGATTTAAAGGCAGTAATAGTACAAGTAATAACCAGGTACTTGTTAACTTTAATTTATAGGACTTGGTAATAGCCCAAGCCAGAATATGAGTATAGGACGGACAGTGGAATTGAGAAAGGGTTCAGGTAGTAACCTTTTCTTGCATATACTATATGATTATTATATGTTTGAGTATCTCATTTTCTGTAACATGAGCATAGTGTCTTGGACACACATATTAGCTTAGTTGTGGTCTGGGACCCAATGGAGGCATAGAGTTCAACCAAAGTTGCAAACAGTCATTTGGCCTTGGACAGTGTACACACAACAATCTATCATGCACAATAGTCTATTATCTTACATGACATGGTGTATTGCATATTTATTTTCATATTTTATATATGTCTAAAAAGCATGATACTACTGAGATTCACTTGAATCTCACTCTTTTACTACACTTAAAAACATTCCAGCAAAAGCTAGTGGCTCAAAGGGAAAAACAGGGGCTACCTGTGCGTAGAGTCCCGGTGTATACAGAGCTGATGTGGTTATCTATATTTGTGTTTTTGTTTTTTTTGAACGCTTTGTACATATGTGTATATTTTTCAAACCCTGCAGGGATTCTCCTGTATTATAAACAAGTACCTAATTTCAGTATGTTTCCGCTATTTCTATATGCTTTACAGAACTATGCGCTTATTACTCTACAAATATCAAAGTGTCAAGGGGTTTTGACAATTTTACTTATCAACATAAGACTAGGTAAAATCGTACTGTTAATGGTCAACGATATGAAAAATGCGTCCGTACATTGAATACAAGCCATATTGATGAACCATATGCTTCCAATTAAAGTTCAAATCGATCCATCTAATTTGTCATCTAAAAACGTAAGACATCCGGGTACGTCGTCCCTCCTTCTTGCATGCATCCATTTTCTAAATTTGTAAATATTGTCAACCAAACGGGACCCATCCTTTTAATTCACAATTCGACATGTCCCTGTTTAGTACGGAGTAATGCAAATATGTGTGCGCGCGTCTTACATAACACACCAACAATTAAAGTCATTTATTCAATACTAGAATAGTATCTCAGATCAGAGCATAATCAATTAATGGCGGATACAAGGATGAGAGCTTTTGCAGATAATCAGAAGATGACAAAGAAGAAGGCGCAGGTGGCGCCACCTCCTAAGAGAGGGATCATTAAGCGTCGTATAGTTTCTGCTATCTTCAACTTCATATTCCATATTTTTTGCTCCAATAACTCTTCTAATTAATCATATATATGCTTCCACATTAGTCGTGGATCACTCTAATTCTCTCTTCTCATATTCATGAATCATTACTTCTTGTCTGTTGGAAATAATGAGTGGATGTATCATAAGAAAGAGTGCCACTTGGTATTGTTGGGGGCCAAGAGGAGAAGTGAACTCGTACAACAAAGGACCACCGGACGTAAACACAGTTGAAATCTGGCGGTTTCACCACATCCATTGTCCTGAGTTAAACACAGGATGAGCACATTTGTTTACAAAAAGTATTTTGGGAAAATCTGAAATTGGATTTTTTTGAAATTAAAGAGCTTACCCAAAAATGCTATTAACTAGCTTTTATTGTGAAATTTGTACGTTGGAGTTTACAAACGTATTGATGGATTTGTGGACAATTTTATTACCTTTGATATACCATAATGGTTTTTACAATGCTTTGATAGCTTCAAACGGATATATTCAAACTCTTTAATGGGTTTCAACGTGTTTGATATCCATGTGCGTGTGTATAACATCATAATGGGTTTTAATGAGTTTTATCATCCAACGTTCAAAACTGCCTAGTAAACGCCTTCATTATAGCATTTAAAACCTTGGATTTAATCAAATTTAACTTGGTCATGTGCTCAATGGTACACCAAGTGATTGCCTATAAAAGGTGATTCGACTTAGAGGTTCTCTACACTTTGCTTTTGAACCTTCGAGCTCCTCTGACATATTCTTATACCTTCTGAGTTATATTATCTTCCGTAGTTCTGCTCACCCTGTTTTGCATGAAGGATTCGTTTAATCCTAGGGAGTGTCACTTCTTATCTATCAGTAGTTGCGGAATAGCTCTTAAGAACAGTGCCTTCGGGCATGACTGGAATCAACTCTGTCATTTACACATGTGCCACTGCTAATAGGATTTGAATAGTACTAAGTGGAGCTGAAGAATCCATTAAGTTGCATGACAATCAAGGAGCAACCACCAACATTGTTATCTTCATTTTCATGTTTAACGGGTTTCACAGATATGTGTGTTCATATGTATGTAAAATATTATAATTTATATTTGCTTGTATTGTTATCATAATAATTTTGTTGCTCTAATTTCATGTAATATGTTCTGCAACATCTGTATTTCACGCATAGAACATTATCGATTCTAATCAGGTAGTTGGTGTTGGCTTCATCTCTCAAATTGAAAGTGTTGGTTAAAAAAAATTTAACGTCGTCGTCAACCTTGATAATTACATACTACTTTTGTTTGGAGCTGGCTTTATGAAATATATGATACAAAATATGATAACAATATATAAGGGTTTTTTTTAAGCTGTTCTACACGGATGAATATACCACACGGTCAAAAAGCTTTTAAATTTTTTAAAATATTATTATTTTTAAAGTTATTCTTACTGCTTTTTAAACCAGCTCTACATATACAACCAATCTAAAAAATAGAATTTTTTGGACCGCATGTACATGGAATCCATCTAAAAATCTTACTGTATTTATAACAACGGTTAAGGTTCATCCAATACCTCGAACTACTTTTAAAGGTGTAAATGCAATTAGTATCCCAAAGTATTTAGTGGTGTAATTTTGATAATAAAGTATTAAAAATGGAGCAATCTCACCCTCAAGCTAATGAACCTTAACCTCCATTAAAAAAACAAGTCCATGCTTCCTTCTTCCTCTTCCTACTCCGGCAAATCCGAGCAACATCAGCGTCAGCCTCTTCAATAAAACCTCAGTCGCTTTGTAACCAGTCAGGTTCAGAATTGCAACCTTTCTTGAACACCCTCTTGATCAGAGGTTAAGAAATGCATCCAAAGAAAGGGTGCCAGGTAAGCACGGGAACATGCTGTTCTAGCTCCTTAAACCTCCTCTGCCAACCAAGTTTACAAACATTCCACTAAACAACATCAACAAATTTGTCCCCTTAAAAAATCTTCTTCCTGGGTTCTTTTATCAACAAAATCAGTGTATGAACGTGCTCATGAGAATAACAGACAAAAGGCTTAAATTCGAATTTCCTTGCTTAGAACTTCTATTTGCAATTCATCAATCTGATTAGAGGCCTCCTGATGATGTGTAAGTAAACAAAATTAAGTCATGGGCTGTTGGTTTATAAATCATACTTTTTTGGAATTGGTGGATGAGCTAATTGTAGTGAAATGAAAAATGCGAGGTTAAAAGCATGGAGCCAGAGGAAGCGCGAAATTAAATGCTCGGGAATCATTAGATCTGGCATTCCATATGTCAAATATACTGGGCATTTGTCTGGATCGTCACACTCTTTCAGTTCTAATTGCACTGAACCTGACTGCTTACAAAGCGACTGGGTTTTTATTGTAGAGGCTGATGCCGATGGTGCTCAGATTTGCCGGAGGAGGAAGAGGAAGAAGAAAGCAAGGACTTGTTTTTTTAATGGAGGTTAAGATCTGTTTGTTTGAGGGTGATATTGCTCTATTTTTAATACTTTATGGTCAAAATTGAACCACTAAATATTTTAGGGGTGCTAATTGCCCTCTAAAAATAGTTCGGGGTGCTGGGTGCAACTTAATTCTTTTTATAAATATGATAAGATTTTTATACGGATTCTACACACATGAAAGATAAAATGTGTAAAATTATAGTGTGTGTGTGTATGTGAATTATTAGTTCCACACCATGTGGGGGAAAAGAAGGCAAAAATCAGGTCCGATGGATTCTGCCATATTTAGGTGGGCCGTTATTCATTTTCCAAGTATGTGAATTGTCAACCATATGGGTCCCTCCTTTAAATTGACATGTCCGAGACCATAATACAAATTAACTAGCTAGCCTTTTCCCTCTTATATACCTCGTCCCACACGACACGCACTACGAACGGAAGCCAAAGTTATATTCATGTGTATAAAATTTATGTGATGAGAACATCACCAATAATGGAGGACACAAGGTTGAGAGGTTTTGCTGATGACAATGAGAAGACGAAGAAGGTGGCACTACTACAAAAAGGGGCTATAACGTCCCAAATTTGGCACATTTAACGTCCCAAAACGGGGGGATGTATATACTGGGGGCGTAGTAAGTTGTAAGAAACGACGTCCCAAATTACAATTTGGGACGTCTAAAAGTTAGGGTTTTTTTTATACCATAATTTACATTCTGTATTACCCAGTGAATTCAAACTACAGAAACAGAATAGAAGATAAACCACACTGTCCGTTACAAACTGGTAAGGACATCCAGCACTACAATCTTTACTATATATACATACAATAACCTTTTATACAACCTACTACTACATATATCAACAAAAACAATCAGAAAGTGTCAAAACGCTGTCATCACACAACTACAAACTGATATAAAATAAAAAGTTTACTGCTCTATATGTTGAAGAAGATGTCCAGCCAAAAGATCTCTGATCAAATCAAGGTCTTCACGTAGGTAGGCATCTTCATTATCAAAAATCTGAAAATTAGAAAGTAAGCTTTGATGAAATGAATCTCAAGCAAATGAATTAATTAGCATTTCGATTAGAACACCAAAAATATTATCATTTGAGAATGAAGAAGCGATTACCTTTTCAAAATCGCTAGTAATTCCACTTTGAGTTATGTTATACATATAAAGTATAACATAATATCCGCATTCGGTGTTGCCAGGTTGCCGAGGGCACTTTAAATCAAAGGGATGCAATTGGTTGTTAAAATCAATAAAGGTATGTCTAAAAGGAACGTCAATGAAACAATTAGGTAGGATCGAATGTACTTACTATCGGATAAAACCACTTTGGCTTTTTAACAACTATACCCTCGCGTGACCCACCTAGGACTCTATATGTTTGACAAGCACTATCATGAAAAGCAAACTGAACAGAAATTAGAACCATTCATTTTTTTAAGAGTCAATGAAATACAAACAGAATAACTTACGTGTCGAAGACGGATTTTGTATCTCTGTCTGGCTTTTTACTCAAGGGATCAAACCAATAGACTACGTTGCGGCGGGGACATATAACACAAAAACTCCAGTGGTAACTTTAACAACATGTACACATTAAAATGAAGTTAGATGAGAAGACAATTATTTATTAAACTTCTTAAATTGACAAAATGTAAATACGAACCATTGGACAATGGGTGCTAGATAACAACGAAGTTTGGTTTGTGCCATTGCGTAGCCGACATAGTGAGTCCTATGCGCCACAGTACAAGTATCCCCTGTCGTATTCGCAGGACATAAGAATCCATACCAATCACGTCTTTCCATGTTTGTGCAGAGATCGTGGAAGGTGCTATAATAGAATTAAAATAAGGAATCAATTATTGAATGTATGAAATCAAAAAGCCACTAAATGAATTCTATGGGAAAATTGAAAAAAAAAACTTACAGGACTACAAATTTCACCCAGCCTGCATCTATCTCCTCCAACCTGATAAACTTCTTGAGATCTGTATTGTCAATCGTGTAGGGATACTCCACTTGGCCCACAATCCCTGGAGGCATCTTCAAGTCAATCTGTTTAATGCCCTTGTAGATCTGTTGCAGCCGTGCTAAGTAGGGCCATTTGCTCGTAGCTTCGTCATCCTTTTAGAACATCAAAAAACAAATTGTTATTAGGATGCCAACATATTTTCAGTAACAGTAAGGTAATTCCTACCATTGGAGGTGTTGCGTCTGAACCAATAAGATTGCGAGGCCAAAGGATGAAAGATCCTATCGCTTGACCTAACGTGCCAACCTCTGGATCAGGAACAGGGATGGTTGTACCTTCTTCCCCCTTTCTAACACTCGTCACATTCACCCTACGAAAATCCTCCGGAATTTGCTGATTATGGTGGGTGGTAGCACGAGTGTGAACGAGAGCATCAGCAACAACACGCAACAGTGGATCATCCAAATAGAGGGTGCAAGGGTCTCCCGACACTGGAGTGGGAGAAGGGTCGCCAAGTGGTTCCTCCAGAGGGTTGTAACTTCCTCTGGTGCTACTGAAGGCCGGGGATTCCTGAGTTCTATGCTCGTCCCTTGCCCTTTGCGCTTCGAACATCTTTGCCATTTCAAGTTGAAGCTCTAGCAACAGCTCTTGTCGGAGCTTGTCGCGAAGGTTGGCCTAGATCTCTCGTTCGAGGTCCTCTCGAATCTTGGCCACAACGTCCTTACTAGGTCCAGCTTGTGACGAATAACGTGGGTCTCGTCCAAAATACCTCGCGGCACTAACTCCCCGTGTCTCTCCTCGAACACGACCAAGGTCATCTGCCTTCCCAATAGCTGTTGACAAGATATCCATCCGTCTACTTGGATTGAATGAACCTTGGCTACTCTGCTCGTCCAATTCATCCTGTAGCATACAGTTTATCATAAAAGTATCGAAACCACTCGCGATATGTAAAAAATTAGGTACTTATGGTATAACTACTTACAATCCTCGCAGCAACCTCAGCAACAGTCGGATTTATGTACTTCCCAGCCTTAATCCTCCCTGCTTTCCATTTTTTGTGACGTGGAGGAGGTGCCGGTGGCTGGATAACAACGCTAGGATCAGATTCCGCTGCTTCCTTCATTTTCTCTAACTCTTCTGCCATCATTTGCCGCTCAATCTTCCGATATCCACCACGAGACATGAAATGTTGATATTTATTTTCTGCTTGCCTCTGTGCATTTGCTGCACTTAATTTCTATGAATGAAAAACAATAAAAAATGAATCCACGATATAAAGTATATGAAAATTACAAGTTCAATATCATGATGACAGAAATCTTACCAAAAACTCAGGATCTGCTCGTGATGCCGCAAACAACCTCCAGTCCTTTGGAGATAAATATGTATACTGTGCACATGGATCCTTACCCCTAAGGGCCCCTCGAATGTAATGCGCTGTTAGCTTGTTCTTGAAACCTTTCCATCGTACACGGATCTCATCCATCCAGTGCTTATACATCTGCTTGGTGTCTGGGACATCGTATGTTTACTGCAAGGTAAAACATAAGATTATTATATTTGAAACATTAAGAACAAAGCTACAATGGTGTCTCTGCATCACTCCGAAGGCTGTCATACTCCTGCGACTGCACAAAGGATTCTGCCTCAACATCGTTAATCATTTTCTCCATTCTATCTTCACCTACGATATCCACATCAACATTCTTGTGCGACGGACAATCCGTTACTTCCTCACCATGCCATATCCACCTTGTGTATCACAGATTTATTCCATCACAAAGTAGGTGATCCTTTATGACATCAACATCCCGTCGACTCTCATTCAAACAATTGACACAAGGACAAAAATACTTCCCATTTTTTGCAGGAGCATTCTTTTTAGCGAATTCAATAAATTCTTCCACCACTTTCTCATATTCTTCACTAGTTCTCAAAGCATTCATCCAACTATGATCCATTTTGTTACCTAGGGGCATTCCCAATCACATTCACACGTTTAGTACAATTGTCAACGACATATGATGGGATTGCCTAATTAAGTTATCAACCCAATAACATTCATAATTCGTTTCGAATACAAGAATTTCTTTAATTTAAATAAATCATATTTTATTTTATTATATATACTAATTAATGGTAATATACACAAGTAAATTTATATATAAACAAGAAAATAGACCATTGCACTCGAGTTCCCGAATACATGCAATTTAAGCAATATAAGCACACCAAACACACCAGGCTATAATCTCAACCATCTCAATACAAGCAATATATAAGCACAATCTCAACCATTTCAAGTAAATTTTAAGGAATGAAAAAGAAAATATACCATTCTGTTACAAAAAAAACAAGAAGAAAATAAACTAACCTGATCAGGGGGCGCCAACTAGTATGCTGGTGAGGTAGAGAAGATGTTGGAGATCAGAGGTGTATGCACGGTGGGGAGGTGGAGAAAGCAAAGAACCACGGTGGTGTGCACGACAATGGAAGGAAGGAGGTGGAGGAGAGCAAAAATCTACACACTGTTTAAAAATAGATATAAAAATATTTAAAAAATATGTTTACAAGTATCATATTAAAAATATAGGGTTAAGGTGCAATTTTAGTAATAAAGTTTTTGCTATAAGCTTATGGTACAATTAAGTTTTGATTATATAGAATAAAAATTAACAAATTATATTGTTCAATTTATCCCTTTTTTTTATTAAATTCCTAGCTCATTAGTTTCTTTGTATATGAGTTTAAACATTAAAAAATTGAATAAAATACATTAATTACCACCTTCCGTTTTACATAAATTATAGTAACCTTCCCTCTAATTTAAAAATGTACTATATAAATCTTAATTGAAATTAAAATATATGTTAAGCAAACCTTCCTCATATATTTGATGTTCAATTTTCATCTATCCAACCAAAAGTTAGTTTTTATTTTATTTTTATTGATAAGTAACAATTTTCATTAAAGAAGTAAAATGATAGTCAGTCTACAATCGTAATGTCCATACTATACTTTTTCTAATGTCCATACACTTTTTCACATATACAATTTTTCTTGTTTCCTTTCTCTAATGTCCGATCCATACTATATACTTTCTGAAATTTTCTGCACACGTTGATTGATGACTAAGCTACTCATAATGTAAAAAACACTTCAAAATTTAACTAATACGAAAATTTTAAAAAGAAAGAATAGCTTAGATGCACAATACCTGTTGAATGTTTGCTTCCCTTCTGTGTTCTTAATTTCATCAACTCTTGTCTTCAAGTCCTCTTTCATGCTTTGGAGATCGATCTTCCCATTTATCTTTCAGTGACTGCAAATTCTCTTCCAAATTAAGAATATAATCAGCTTGTTTCTTGCCACAACCACACAGACACTTGGTAATGTCCCATACAAAGAAACAAATTAAAGACGAAGAGAAGAAGGGAGGACGGACGAGTTGAAGTGAAGAAAGGAGGAGGGACGAGTTGAAGAGAGCAAAAGAGTGCCGACGGTGTGGGTGGCGGAGGTTGAAGAAGAGTAAAGTTAGATGAGATTCACATGTGAGGTGAGGGGTCATATGAGAAGACGCATGTCAGACAAGTGTCTGACATGCGCCTTTAGGCGTCCCAAATACTTTAGGCATCCCAAATGCCATTTGGGACACCTAAACCCAGACTTTAGGCGTCCCAAATCCATTTGGGACGCCTAAAGTCTGTGTTTAGACGTCCCAAAATCATTTTGGGACGTCTAATCCCACCTCCAGGAGCTAAAAAAAATTTACAAAATTTATATTTCTCGCCATGAAGCACTTTAGACGTCCCAAATTCAAATTTGGGAAGTCTAAAGGTTCCCCTGCATATATATAATTACGAAAATGCCACCGCCTCCCTTTTTAACCACCCAATTTTCAATTTGGGACGTCCTTGGGGGTGGTTATATCTCAATTCTGTAGTAGTGTGGTGCCACCTAAGAGAGGCAGTATCAAGCTTCATAGAGTTTCTGCTATCTTCAACTTCATTTCCCATATTCGCTGCTCCAATCCTTCAAATCCATGAATCATCATCAATCCTTCTTATCTCTCATCATCTGTTTCGTGTTGATTATTAATGAGTTTTAATGCTACTCCTGGATATCTTGGTCCACACCACACTACTTTGTTTGCTGTGTACGTACCCAAGACACTTCTTTACATATATGATGCTTGGAGAATGTGTGTGGGTAAATCTTGCTACTCATTGTCTCTTATACTTTTTATAAGAGCTTGAAATTTGAATTATTTTAGTCCTTTTTATAAGAGCTCGTTGTCTGAGCATTTAATGAGTTTTTTTTCCATTTTTACCCCTTACTAATTATATATACTTCATGGTTGATAATACTTATATTTATTCTATTTCTCTATTTTATTTTCCCCTTATAAATAAAGGCATATTTTGGAAAAAAAAATTATTTTAGACATGCTCATTATTTTTAACTAATTTTAACTACTTCTTAAATCACGTTACTTAATTATCGGGCTCTTATAAATAAGAGTGGAGGATTAAGTAAATATGTGTTATTCTATCTTCATTTAGTTGAGTTAGTCTTTTATTTCAATATTTATTTGTGTGTAGTGTAAACTACTGCCTCTTATCCATAGTAAACTTTCTCTTCTTTAAAGTTTAAAATATAACTCTCTCTTTTTCAAAATTTTCCTGTATAAAATATATATAAGTCCCATTTAGTACTTTCTTTGACCTTCCAATTACTAATATCTAGGACATTACTACATACTTTTCATTGGCAAAGGCCTATTTTTCTAGCATTGCATATGCTTCAGGCTTCTAGGCAACAATAAGCTTCAGTATTATTACCTCTTGTCCATAATGTAAAATTGCCTTTGTAGTAATGATATGATATACTACTATGAACTTTATTATAAATCACTTGTACCTTAGAGAAATTCTTACATGAACCAGGTGCGTCACGTTATTTGTGCACTACCCAATAAAATTAAATCACATCAATCTCAATATTAAATCCTACATGTTTAATTTCTCTTCTTTTTCCTCATTTATGTCATTTGAAAGCATCTCTCCAATCTCCCCTCTCTCTCACTCATAGGATTTAATGAGATCAATATGGTGTGACTTTATTGGGTAGTGCATAGATGACGTGGTGCACCCAGTTCATGGAAGAATTTCTCTGCACCCTATTCTCGCAAACCAAAAAGAAAGCATTAAATAGATAAAGTTTTTCATAATTGCCCTTATTTATGAAAGGATGTACATTTAATTATTTATAAATGTTGGAAAATAACCTAGTCCACCCTTGGTGGATTGGGCCTAAGCCCAATAGAATTGGGGTCAGTATAAATAATATAAATACTTGGGTGGATATATATAATATTTCCTAAAATATTATGAGTCATGTTGTTTAACTAATAGATTATGACTCTACAAGTGGTATTGTTTCACCGAAACTCTATCTCTCTCAATCGAAAGGATATCTTGTCTCTCTGATGGAAGGACATGTTAGTAGAAGAAAAAGGGGTGCATAGAACCCTATAAATAGGCATAGGGGATTCAGTTATAAAACATTGGATATAACATACAGAAACTCTATCAAACTGACTCCTCATTCCCTCTACCATATTACTCTCTTCTTCTTGTTAGTGGTGTATTTGCTGTGCGTTATAATCGTTTCCACAACTATGATCCAATTAGCGTGGGTACAAGAGATAAACGGTCACATTTTTTTCTTGAAACTAGACTCGATAAGGATTCCATAGTCTTTGAATCACTCTGATTCAATGTCTATAAATTTAGTTATAATTTTTCAAATTTAGAGCAGAAAATCTGCCTGAATTGTCATTAAATCCGAAAATGAAGAAATAATGTGATGGCAATTTTTGAAATTATGAGGCACATGAAAAATTCATTTGGGCGAATGGAAGGACCTCCTAGATGTCATTTACATGGGCCAAGAGAGGGGAGGACTTGGTTGAATTCAATTGGGCTTCATGACCCAATTACTTATACATAAGGGTTATGTGCAAAAAGTTACATTTTTAGCATTTTTAGGTAATTGAAAATTAAAGTCAAATATTATATCATAATTATATCATCATCCTCTTCCTCTTCGGTTCATATCAGACGTGAAATAGCAGCCAAGGAGAGAGAGAAAGAGGAGAAAACTCGCAAGGTAGGTCAATTTCTCCGGTGAATTCGTACTTAACGCATATAACTCTACTCCTAAACTTCTCTTTCATGTATTTTAAAGTGTTGGAAGTGAAAGGTAACTTCCAAACCTTGGAATATTGACTGTTTTGGCTGCTCTGTACAATTTAATTGGTGAAATTTCATTGGATTGTCTTTAGTTTTAAATTTTGGAATTGAGATGGCCTAAGGGTTATGCTGCCAAAATTTGTTCTAAATTGTAGTTGTAACCTAATTAAATAGTTAATAAAGTGGTTAGAAGTAGAAAGAAACACCTCTGTGAAGTCGGATTTCATAAACTCTAATTTTCCCTGAAGTTCCTATAAGTTTCGGTTGGCTCTAGTTAAGGGGCTAGGAGTTGGATTTTAAATGGTTTGATGACTCCATTGTGTTCAGAAGGAAAAATTAGACGGGGTTACATTTGGTCACTTTTTTGGAAAAGCCTGAAAAAGCATAATTACGAAAATGCCCCTGAAACCTTGAAATCAGGGCTGCCAAGGGCATATCTATCTTTTGGCAATGAATTTGGTAATTTTAAGTTTAGAAATGGATTCCTTGGGCGAAAATATGTTAGAATAGCCCCAGTCTAAATTTTAGAAAAAGACAACTGGATTGGGTACAGCGGGGCCGGCCCGAGGTCCCGGAGGCATTTTGGTATATCCTCACAATAGGCTAATATAACCATTATAAACACTAGGGAAGTGCCTAAAATGGTACATGAATGGGTTTTAACCTAATTCTTGTACATTTGACATTTTAGGACCAAGTTTAGAGCCTGAGGGGTTGGCACACAAATCGAGGCACAAATTTCACTGAGGAAAAGACTTAATGTAGGGAACTTACCTTTCCTGCATGTATTTACTTTGCTTGGTTATGTGAAATATATATGAATGCTTGAAGCTCTGTTTTTATTTATGCTATGGTCATTAGTATGTTGTTTGAAACATTAAGCATGCAAATATGTCATTATGTTAGCATAAATTTATGTATTACAAGCATGTCATACATTAAGGACTTATCTTGCATGCATATTGGTATCTGTTTCCTACTGAGATTCTCCTGAATCTCACCCTTCCCTACCAACAAATTAGATAAGTGAAAACAAGAGGTGTACTGAAAGCAGATAAGAGAACTACACGGGAGGAATGCTGTAATACCCAGACTTTTAAGACTTGAACTTAGAGAATAAGCCTGAGATTAGTGGATTGCTAAGCCCCGGTTTAGCAAGATCCCAAATTGTGGTTACGGGTTAATGACTCCAAAAGTGGATGTGGTTAGTGATAAATAACCCTTTTGGAGAATATGATGTGATCTGACACTCGAATGTGATTCGTGTGTGTTGTGAGCAGCGCCAAAACCTTGTATTTGAGTTTAATTGTGGATTAACATCCAAATTGACTTAGAATAAATGGAAGAATTGAATGGGGTATTGTGTTGGAAATGGTATCATAGTGTGTTTTGATGTCATTGAAATTGGTTTGGAACTTTGGAATGGAAAAGTTGCAATGTTAGGTTTTAAAATGTGAATTGTGTTGACATGTTGAGATTGTTGTAAAAACATGTCAATGTGATGTGAATTTGATTGATTTGGTGTTTCCAATGGATTCCTTATGAAAATTTATGTGGGAATGATGTTTGGTATGAAAATGGGACCATTGGAAGCAAAGATGCAAAATCTGAAATTCTGTCCAATGAAACTCTATTCTGGGCAGTCAGTTTGTATGAACATTTTGAATGACCAAATGGTGTCTAAAAATTCTGAAACTTTTAAATCCTAAATTTCACATCCCAAGCTTCAAAATGGACATATAGTTTGTGCCATTTCGTTTTGTGAGCTAGGAGATTTTACTGTCCAAAGTTTGGGATGGAAACTAAACTCTGTTTTGGGGCGGCGATGAGTTTTATGTAATTCTGGAATTTTGTGGTAATTTTAGGAAATGGACCATATTTTTCCTATATATAGGACGTAAATACATTTCATTTGGCTTTGGAATTACCTCATTTAGAGGTTTCTAGAATTAGTTATGATTTTTCAAAGTTTGAGCAGAAAATCTGCCAGAAAATCAGAAAATGGGAATTATGACATCATCGAAATAAAAGATGACATCAGCATGGAATTAAATATTTTCTCATCATCTTCAGCTGTCATTTCTGACGTGCTGAACCAGCTGAAACTAGTGAGAGAAAGTTGAGAGCTCTTAGAGGGAGAAAGAGGAGAAATCTCACAAGGTAAGCCGATTTCTCCGACGATCTAGCTCCTAACGCGTATAACCTTGCTCCTAAGCTTCTCTTTCATGTTCTTTAAGGTGTTGGAAGCTCAATTTTCATGGTTAAGAAGGCCTAGGGTTTCAGCCACTCTTGAGAAAAGCTAGTGGGAGCTTGAAGTAACTTCCAAACTCATGTGTATTGACTATTCTGGCTGCTGTGGACAATTTAATCGGTGAAATTTTGCCGGATTGTCATTGGTTTCAAAAATGGAAAATGGGTGTGTGGGGCTGTTATGCTCTCCAAATTGGTATTAAATGGTAGTTGTAACCTAATGAAATAGTCAATAAAGTGGTTAGGAGTAGAAAGGAACGCGTTTACGGAGCCGAAACCGAAAAACCCCAATTTTCCTCAGAATACTTGAGAATTTTGGCCAGCTCTAGAAATAGGTCTTAGAGTTGGATTTTCAATGGTTTGATGATTCCATTGAGTTCAGGACCAAAAATTAGGTGGGGTTACACTTGGGAACTTTTTCGGAAAAGGCCGAAAAAACATATTTACGAAAACGCCCCTGAATTCCTTAAAGTGGGGCTGCCAAGGGTAATTTTATAATTGACATTGAATTTGATAATTTCAAATTTGGAAATGGATTCCTTGGGTGAAAATATGTTAGAGTAGCCAATGTCAAAATTTCGGGAAAAGTACAGCCGGACCGGGTATGGTGGGGTGGGGCCAGGCCGGGTCCCCAGGGGCATTTTAGTAAATTTTCAATATAGCCTCATGTAACCCCCAGAAACACTATAGAAGTGTCTAAATAGTACATTTGACATTGTAGGATCGAATATGAAGCCCCAAGCTATTTGCACGTAGATTGAGGCACACATTTCGAGGCATAAAAGGGTTAAGGTAGGGAACTTATCTCTCCTGCATACTCTGATAACTGTATTAATGTGTTGATGCATGTTATTGCTTTGCTTGATTATGTGGAACATGTATGAATGATTTGAAGCTATGTTTTAATATATGCTATGGCCATATGTGTATCATTCGAAGCATTGAGCTTATAGATTTGTCATTGTATGTGTGCATGAGTTATGTGATGCAAGCATGTCATGCATTAAACACTTATCTTGCCTACATATTGATAATGTTTCCCTACTGAGATTCTCTCAAATCTCACCCTCCCCTATCAACAATTTAGACAGGGCAAGTGGCTCATGGAAGGAGCGGCTAGGACTCCTTGAGATGAGAGTTGCAAGTTGGTTATCAATGAGTTGTGAAGACTGTATATGATTCGATTGAATATAGGGTTATGAATTTGAGATGAGATTGTATAATCCCCATTTAAATAATTGTAATGGGCAATTGTATCCTGTGTATATTTAGCGAAGGTATGTACTCAGGATTGTCGGGATGATTATGTTGTGCACTCTGATATTTATATGAATGTGATTTATCTTCGCATAGTAATTGTATTCGAAATGTGAATATGACACCAAGTTTATAAATGATTTCGAAAGGTATTTGTGAAAACCCCATCATGTGATGGGTTAGTAAATGTTATTTGATTATTATTGATCTCTATTTCATTTTAATCGCATATTTCGGATATAATTACGAAGGGGGTTACAAATGCAATGGTGGAACAAAGACGGAAAGATGTATCAGTTTCACTGGGATGTGTTTAGATACCCAAGTAGCCATGTGTGGCTACATTGATGGTAATTATTATGTACGAACCCCTATGGGGAATTTCTATAAACATGCACATATTGTCAGTATAATTATGCTATTCCTATATTGCCCAATGAACTGTGCATAAGTTTCTGTAAATACTCCGGAAAAGGTGAAAATAAGATAAGGGTATGACATCGCCACAGCCAATTCTGCTTGAGGTCATGATATATCTTGGTTGATCCCAGGTGAATAGTGTATTTGCTCTTGTGAGTTTCCTTAATTCTCCATCATTAGAGAGGCACACTCTTCATTTATACCTTAATATCACATCTTCACCAACTTCAAATTTTGACTTTCTTCCTTTTTCAACATCTTCCCTTACACCTAATAGATACTCATCCTCAAGCTGAGTGAATTTAATTTCTTTCCAAGTTGTCCTTTCAATGGTTAATGCTTCTATGGTAGCAACCAATCCCTATATTATGTCAATAGATGTACTCTACACATCCTCTAGCAATTTATGTTCCCTGAACATCAATTGTGTTACTTGGATTGACTTTCTGCTTAGGGCATCTGCCACAACATTTTCCTTTCTTGGATGGTACTTCAACTCGTAGTCATAATCCTTGAGAAATTCTATCCACCTCGTCTACCGCATATTAAGCTCTTTTTGGTCAAACAAGTAGTTTAGACTCTTATGGTCACTAAAGACCTCAAATTATGAACCATAGAGATGGTGTCTTTAAATATTCAAAGCAAATACTACTGCTAACAACTCCAAGTCATGAGTGGGATAGTTTTTTTCATGTGGTCTCAACTGTCGAGAAACATAAGCAACTACCTTGCCATTTTGCATTAGCACACACCCAAGACCCTTCTTGGAAGCATCAGTGTACAAAGTGAAAGTCTGAATAGGATATGAAATCACAAGTACTAGGCCGTAGTCAACTTTGTCTTTAAATCTTGAAAAGTTGCTTCACACTTCTTGTTCCATACATATGGTTGGTCCTTTTTAGTTAACTTAGTTAAGGGCATGGCTATTTGTGAAAAGCCTTTAATAAATGTCCTGTAATAGCTTGCCAATCCTAGAAAACATTTGATCTCGGTGACACTTTGCTGCCTTTCCCAATTCAACACCACATTAATCTTACTAGGGCATACTTTCACTCGTTCAGCTAAGACAACATAGCCTAGGAATTTTACTTCCTTGAACCAAAATTTGTACTTAGGCAGTTTCGTATAGAGCTTATGTTCTTGTAGTACTTGTAACATAACTCTGAGATGCTTTTTATGCTCTTCCTCATCCTTAGAGTAGATAAGGATGTCACTAATGAAGACCACTACAAAATTATCCAATTAGGGCCTGAATATTCTGTTCATGTATTCCATAAAGACAACTAGAGCATTGGTTACCCAAATGGCATAACAAGAAATTCATAGTGACCATATCTGGTTCTGAATGCAGTTTTCGGTATATCTTCAACTCTGACCTTTAACTTGTGGTAGCCTGATCTCAAATCAATCTTGGAAAATATGAATGCTCTGGTCAATTAGTCAAGTAGATCATTGCTTTATTTATAATAGAGGTCCTACCATCAAACTCAATTGTACAAATCAAGCAAGCCTTAGAAGTTCTCACCGAAGCTCTTACCAGTGTAGAAATAATCATGTCAAAAGGCAATTCACATATATGTAAATTCAATCAAGGCATATAAGCATAAGATATAAAAGAGTGTGTAGCACCAAAATCAAATAAAGCTTCAATTTCAAGCCTTGGAGTTTGAGAATACCTTTAATCAGATTTAGTGAAGCACTTGCCTCCTGGTGTGACAATGCAAACACCTTGCCTAGAACTATAGCTCTAGCATCATTAGCTCCTTGTGAGCCTTATAGAATCTAAAGACGTGGCCTGGCTTCCCATACTTGTAATAGATCAAAAAATTTTCTTGGTGCATTCTCCCACACTTGGCACACTTCTAACTGTTATCCGTGCTAGCAATAGGAGCTATGGAGTCCCTATGAGAGTTCTGTCCCCCACTAAATTGACTCCTCTGAGGTCCACTAAAATTACTCCTTGAAAGTCCACTAGAATAATTCCTTAAGGGTTGACTAAACCGCTTCTTCACACCACTGAAGCTATGACTATGCTTCTTAGTAATTCCCCCATAGATCTCATGGGAGGTGTAGATTTGGCTTGGAATCCCTTCATTCTCTCAGCTTCTTTTTCTTGCTTGCTTCTAGCAATGGTACGTGGCTTGTCGCACATCTTTTCAAAATCCTTTATCTCATCAAGGAATGGTGACAAATTCATTTTCAAATCCGGCCTAGCTTTCTCCACTAATTGATCACACATCCATTTGGAGTTGTTTTGCAAATACTTGCAAAACTTAGACAACTCTAAAAAGTGAGCAATAAATTCTTCCTGTAAATCCGCTTGCTTAAATGTAAGGAATTAAGTCTCTTTCTCTACTCTAATGGAAGTGGGGAAATAATACTTCTCAAACTTTTCCCTAAACTCTTCCCAAGTCACCTCAGCATCATTGTCAATTTTATTGCTTTCCCACCATTCTTGGGCTAGTTTCTACATCAATTGCTCAGCAACTAGCTCCTTTTATTGAGAGCTTATCTCAATAAGCTTGAAAATATTTTCTAAATGCTTCAACCACTTCAGTGCTTTAGCTGGGTCTAGCTTCTACTCAAACATTAGAGAAGCAAACTTCCTAAATTTATCTCAAACTTCAGTAATAGATGAGGTGTGGTACTGAGAATGGGAACTGCTACCACCTCTTGATTTTGTGCATATATGGCTACCACAAAAAAACGTAACACCTCAAACTAAACAACCAAATACTTAACCGAAGTATTTTAAATATCGCCAATATAGATGCTTAATATCCAAATCATCAAAATACAAAATTAGATAAAATAAAACCGACATCACAATGTCAAATTAAATCCCTCAGTAAACAAAATGACATACAGAAGTCTTAGGGTCATGGCAAATGAAATAACATAATATGAGCTCTAGGAGCACAAAAGAGCCTTCAAGGCTCACTCCATAGGTGTCTTCCTTTGTTCCCTACTAGAACAATCACCTAAAAAATGTTAATATAAAGGATGAGATTCCATCTCTCAGTAACTACTAAAAGTTTCTACTGTACACAAGCAAACCATATATGATAAAAAGAAGGAACTTATTACGTATATGTTTGTCTGTACTATAATCCTCATACAAAACAATTACAAATTTAATCATCATTATGTCAATTTGTATTTTCATCACAACATGTAATATACAATTATGCAATATGCAAGATGCAACCTTCCTTATATTATTGTTTATCCTTATACCGCTTATTGGAGTTATAGGCTAAAACATTGTCCAACAGAAACCTATCCATTTGACTAGATTATCTCAAGCTCACTAGTTCTTAAGATACACCTGGCTAAAGGTGTAGAACTTAAGTCTAGAGTATGGCTATAAGAACACAACTAAGGAGGTACCACATGTCCCACATCTCCAATACAATCCTGGCCAAAGGAAAACATGGAAGAAGGGGCCCAGACAAGTGCCATCTACTGTGCACTGAGTGATGGCATACCACATGGTAAGAGATCTCATCATACGAATTCTTCCTTACTCTAACCCATCACAAATACAACCGCCATGATAGTTATATTCAATCACCAATAAATATAATTATCATTAAAAGACAAGTACATTAAATCATGCTTTTATTTAATTTGTATCAAATATCATCACACATTCAAATATGCCTAAAAGGAAACAATAATCAAAAAATACATTAAGAATAATTAAATTATTAACTATGTGAATAAATTGAGTTATAAAGAAATTTACTTGTAACATTACTTATTTGAAATTTACAATACATACACATATACATATAATTTAGTCTATTTTTTTATAAAAATAGTCATTCACAATCATACACAATTCACAAGTATATATAGAAGAATATTCAGAGTTACCTACTACTCCCTAGCTCATAGATAATCACACAAAGAGCTACTCCAAAAAGCTCTTAATGAGAGTCTACAAAATCGCACAAATAAATATCTATTAATATACTAATTGAAATTATTCTAAAGTTACTCCATTACCCCTCTAAAACCTAAATCTACCCCTCCTAAAAATTAATTATTATATACATACATGTTTATTAGTTATCACAGACAGACTTTTAAATTTGAATTTTTTTTTGTACATAAAAATCATTATTCAAATGCATGAGATTTAAACATGAAGTCTTTGTGTATGTGTGTGTCCTGGTAAAGAAAAATTGTCGCTCAAGGAAAGGGATCTATATATAAAGATAATCACAGTGAAAAAGAAACTATAAGGAGATAAAGACAAAAGGAAAAAAACAAGAAGTGTGGAGTGGGTCAATATAAACACAATATACATATATATACGTACTGGCACATAAGGATGAATGAGTTTTTTTTTTTCGTTTAAACAACTAAATGCCAGAAAAGTTAGAATCTTAAATCATTAAACAATATTTTTTGTTTTTAAAAAAAACGAAGGGAAGTGATGCATATTCAAGTCAAAGAATAAAGTGGGTGTGAAAACTATATATATATATATATATAATCCACACATACTACTAGAGGTGGTAATATGGGTTGAGACAGTGGGCCGAATCCACCCAACCCGACAAAATGGGTAGTTTGGGTTCTACAAAACTGGGACCATATTGATGCGGTCCTTTAAGATCCGAACCCATATGGTCCCAACCCATGATGGGTTGGACTACCGGGTTGGCGGCTTGACCCATATTTTTCTTTTTTAAAAAACCAAGAGGGAAGAGCCATTAGTCAAGGCCCAACCCCCAACGGTCCAAGACCGTCACTCCAGAGTCTAGCCCAGTACTCCCACTCCTCAGTCCTTACTCCTTAGCCTGGTCAAGAGCCATTGTTTTTGCTTGAAACAGTCTCTCACTCCCTGTCTCTCTCACGGATCATGGTCTTAGTCTTTGAAATCAGAAATCAGTCTCAACTCTCTTTAATTTGCAATGTATTTCTAATTTTATTATGTTTAGGTGTGTAGAAAAAACAATTTTACTGTATAAAAAAACAACTTAGTATATTGTTAAAAAATTGAAAAAAAAAATATGGATTGGCCCGCCCAACCCGCCAACCCAGCGGTTATGGGTTGGGTTGGCTAAATGTCAACCCATATCGATGTGGTCTTTTTGAGCCCGAACTCATATGGTCCCAACCCGTGACAGATTAGCTCGAACCCATCGGGCCGGACCATATTACCACCTCTACATACTACCACATAGACACAGTGAATTAGAGAGGAGTTGGGTAATGATTGTTGAACTACATGCACTTACCCAAGAAAAGACGAAAGGCATGTGGGTTCTTGTAAGGTGCAATTCATGTTTTGAAACTCGGGCTGGATTGGCCGGTGAATCGGGTATGGAACCGGTCCTGTTTAGTAATTTTTTTATTTTAAAAAAAAATCAATTTTTTTTTTTACTTTTTCTTTAGAATTTCATATTAATAAGCCTAAAATATTCAATTTCTTACCGATTTGGCACCGGGTTAGTTCTGGTTTGACTCTTATTTAACCCACTGACCATTGACCCAGTACTCCGATCGATCCTGTAACCGGTCCGGGTTTTAGAACCTTGGGTGTAATACACACACTATGGGAGGAGAGTTTAAAAGACAAGAAGATATGACATGCTACACTGAAAAGCAATGGAGAAATGAAGACATGGGGCCAAGACACAAGCAAGAGGAAAAAAGGAATCAGAGAAGAAGAATACCTCCTGACCATGAGTGGCGCCTAGGGTATGGGGAATGAGAAGGAAAAGGGGATTTTATAGGGATTGGTTTAGGGTTTGATCCCATTAAAATAATATTTTTCAAATAAAATAATAATAATAATAATAATAAATAGTATTATTCAAATTACTAGACTTTTTTTTATATATTACTTATCCCAATCATAACATACACACATATGCCCATATATTTAAAATAATTATTTTAAGGAGGCTTTTCATTTGTATATTTTTTTTTTGTATTTAATAATATTTAGAACTTGATACTTCTTTTGAATTATTAATTTATTATATACTCTTAATAAAATAAAACTTAAGCTACAATTAACTATAAACCCTAAGAATTTAAGGATATTACATGAAGTCCATTGGGCTTAAGCAAGCATCGTAATCACGAAGCAAGAAATTTAGCACCAGAAAGCCATAAGAGCATCCCACAAGAGCTTCACAAACCAAACAGCCATAGAAGATGAAGGAAGTATGGGATTTTATGGACTCTGGAGGTAGGAGATAGATTTGGGGAAGGGGTGAAGGGATGTGACGATATGTGGTAGAGGAATGAGAAGGAGAGCTGAAAATGATGGAGAAGGAGAAGACGATAAGCTAAAATTGATTTCCTTCACTGCTATTGTTCTCTATTCCGTGCGCCTCCTTCTTCCTATTTGTGCGACTCCTCTATTTTAAATGTCGACGTCTGATTCCTAAAACAAGGAGAGAGTCAACGGTTACAGTAAAGTGATATCTGGCAATGGTGGTGGTGGTGAAACCACCGGAGCTGTTGAAGAATCGATGGTGAGGGTGGAGGTAGGCGATGATGGAGAGGAGGGGACGCCGGTAATGACGGTGAGAAGTTGTGGACGATGGTGGTGGTTTCCATCTCTTTCCCTCCGATTCCTTCCTCTCAAGCCTCCATCTCCGCAGGCCACCTTCTGGTCGAAAGTTGCAGCTGCCTCTCCTCCCTCGAAACTAGAGAGCCATAAAATCATTTTTTTTTATACAATGGAAATAAAACCACTACTCTACTGGACAACCATAGAAGAACCGCCAAGAGGGGACGTAAAGTAAAGCCCAGGGGAGCATGCAAGAGCCCTTTTCGTAAGCTCATCAGCCTCCTGGGTAACCAATCGACTACATGTAATAATCCGCACAGTCCATTGACGCTGTAACATACTGTTAATTTCAACAATAATATTCTCGTTGGCATGGAACTCAGCAGAACCTTGATGTATCAGCTCAATCACTTGAGCACAATCACTTTTAATAATAATCTTCCTGTATCCCCGATCCCAAGCTCTCCGTAATCCCAATAGGCACGCCCACAATTCCACAGACAATGGATCTCCTCATCCCATATGGAACATGAAAGACTCAATTTGCCTGCCCTCATGATCCTTGATACTTCCTCCACAGGCTGCCAATATGCTGGTGTGGGAATATGCTCCATCCACTAAAACATAAACAAAGCCCTCCTCCATTAAATCAAGAGTGGATGCTGATGCTATTTGGGTACCTCGAATTTGCGTATTCTGCAACTTAATCTTGGCTGACATATAACTCAGAAGAGTGACCCTGGCTCTACCAACAACACTATCAGCTGTGGACACAACATGATTAAAAATACAGTCATTACGACGCTTCCATATGAGCCAACAAATTAGCACAAAAAATTCCTTCCAAGATTCCTTACCAAGCCCCATGTTCTTTGAAAGATTCATATTACACCATTCCCAAAGATTACAGTGAAAGAACTGTTGATTTAAACTTGGTTTAAGAATACCCTGCCATATGCAACTGATCGCCGGACAATCCCGTAACACATGCAGACAAGACTCAGAATTTTGGTTCCACCAAACACATGAAGCAACAATAGACATGCCCCTCCTCACCAGTTCATCATTTGCTAGGAGCTTATTTTGAAGAAGCAACCACATAAAAGTCCTACACCGCTGTGGGACGGCCAACTTCCAAATTCTACTCCATATTTGAGTTTCTATAGGACCATTTCCCTGCAACATGTTATAAGCAGATTTAATAGAAAAATCACCATGTTTCTCTAACTTCCATTTTACTATTTCTTCACCACTGGGCCTCCGTATACATTCTGTCCCTTCCAATACCTTTCCCCAGTTATCACGGATACCTACCCACAGCCGAGAACCTGGGCGTCTAGCATTAATACTAGGAAAAAGATCATTTCCACAATGATATTTGTTATGTACGACACGAGCCCAAAGAGATCTAGGATTCTTTAAAAGACCCCACCCTGCTTTAATCATGAAGGCTTTATTTTGGAGTCGAGAATGACGTAATCCAAGTCCCCCTCGTTGCTTTTCTTGACATATATTCTCCCAAGCAACTAGATGCACCTTCCTTTGCCCACAGGTCGATCCCCAGAGAAACTCACAGGCCTTTTTATCAATTTCCTCACACACAGCAATAGGGAGCGGACAAGTTTGCATCTGGTATAAAGGGATAGATTGCAACACTAAAGAGATAAGAGTATGACGTCCTGCCAAAGAAATAGTATGAGCCTTCCAATTGTTCAGCCTTGATTTCACCTTGTCAACAACATACTGATAATTTTCCAATCATATTTTAGACTGGAAGACTTTGCTTTTCCAATCTCAGGGTATATTGGTAATTTTCAAAAATTCTAAATCCTTTTCTGTAATTTTCTCTGATCCTCATAAACAATAATTTGCGGTTTTCAGAAGCTATGGTTCCGTTTATGTAAATTTGTCTAAACCGATCTGCAAAGAAAATCACAACAATGTACTACTTTTTCAGCCAAAAATTAATCATTCAAGAAATCAATAGAAAGTGGCCATTATACCCCCTTTAAAACTCTTTTTATGTAATAACTCATTAATCCAAATTTATGATAAATAATACGTTTTTATCTCAATTAATATGAAAAAATCCTCATTTAATCATGACTGGCATACTTGGAAAAATATTTTAGGTGTTTGATGCACCACAAAATATTTTAAGGCGCTGGTCCACTTGGTAACGATGCATCTAAAAAAATGCTTAGGGTGTTTGATGCACTTTAACCCTTTTTTTTTTTAAAGTTTTGACACCTTAAACTATCTTAATTCAAGTTTTTCATGTTCTAAACGTAATTTACTTCATAATACTGCCCGCTCGAGATAATTTTGTTTGTGCGTATTGTGTGTGGTTCCCCAAAAATAAAAGTCTACTATATTTCGGATAGATATTGAGTGAAAGGACACCAACAATATTATAACGCGGTTTGATCTTTGAATCGTTAATCCAAGTTTAACTAATACTAAAAGTCCATATTCAAACGGAAACGTCCCACATCGATGATGACGGACTTCATGATCATAATCACATTTTTCCTTCTTTGGCTCCTTTTTTGTAAGAGACAATGATAAAAATCAAGTGGTTTAAATGTTAGTTAAAAATAATAAATATATAAAACACACATACATAATTTTCTAATTATACTCTTATTTATAAAAGGAGCACATGAGAGATAGTAAGTAGAAATTTATTATAGAGAGATAATAAGTTGAGATAATATGCAAATATTTAATGGGGTACATATAAAAAATATTTTAAAATTTTAGAGAAAAAGGATTTGCTCCTTATATTTAGGATCATGTCCATAAGAGAAACTGTTACTTATAACAAAGGAACAAGAAGAAGAAATAACAGTGAAAACGATTCAACTTGTATATTCTTGGTATATGCAGTTGTGTGAACTTGAGTTGGAAGTCTATAGATGATTTTCACTTTATTACAATCCTCCTCAGCCTCTGGTCCTATTTATATAGTAGAGAGAGAATAAATTTTTTTGTCATATTTATAAAGCACTTCATTAAATTTTCATATGAATGTACAATTTTATCATTTATTCATTATTGTGTTCACTTTGTTCTCATGTGGTATAATGTATATTAAATAGGAATAAAGTCGAAAAGTTATTAAATTTTATCGTAGAGTCAATGGAATTTAAGGTATTTCTTGGTCCGTGTGAGACAAGTTGGAAATAACTTGTAACTAGGGCTAGAGGAGCATATTACTCCCTTCATCCCTATATATAAGGTTGACCGTACTGTTGAAGAAAATATCTAGAATTAGTTAAAAGTAATAAATATGTATGAAATATATTTTGTTTTCAAAACATGCCTTACTTATGATTGGGTAAAGGAGAGAGTAATAATGAGAAAAATGATGAAAGACAATGTATGGGAAAATCATATTAATGAAGGATAAATTGAGTAAAAAAGATTTATTAGTCAAACAAAGTAAAAAAGACCAGTATAAAAAGGGACGAGTCTTTTCAAAAAAAGAGGATCTTATAAATAAGGAAAGAAGAAATACTTATTAGGTGTGATTTTATTTTATGTGCATGTTTGTTTTAACTTTATAGAAGTGTTTTTATGATTTACGAGGTAAGTATGTGAAAGGAGTTTTGTCTTGACTTACAGAAAAAGGCTTCTGAAACCATGATTTCATTATTTCCCAACCAGGCGCTTATGTGAGACTTCCGACATCAATTCAAGTCCACTCACATACACTTGGTCAACCTAACAACACACACACACATGTGGTATGTATTTTAAAACATCTTTTACTTATAGATCAACACAGGCTCAAGTCATAGCGATAATAGTTTAATTTGCATGATCATTTAAGAAATAATAATGTGGGTGGTCCCCAAACAAAAAGTAACAGAGTTTTGTTTCAGCAAACAGAGGTATCATTTTTGTCCCAATTTTAAACAGTTAATGGGCATTTTTGCACACAAGTAAAATTTATGGTGTTGGACTACGTTTAGAAAAAGTATATCTGCATTTTTGTCCCTTGACTGGGGAAAAAATCCGTGTTTTAAAACTTGGTGTGCGTTAACATCCAAGTAGACTTTGCACAGTAGTATTAATTAGGGTTGACGATTTATAACACGTACTGAACTATCGAGTAGTGTCACTACTACAATTTTACTTATCAACATAAGACTCGGTAAAATCGTACTATTAAAGGTCAACAACGTGAAATACGCGTCTGTACGTTGAATTCAAGCCATATTAATTAACCATATGCTTCTAATTAAAGTTCAAATCCATTTAATTTGTCAGCTAATTAAAAGCGCAAGACATCCGGGTACGTCGTCCCTCCTCCATGCATGCATCCATTTTACGAATTTGTCAACCAAATGGGGCCCACTCTTTTGATTCACAATCCGACATGTCTCTCTTTAGTAATACAAATATATGTGCGTGGCTTGCATAACACACCAACAATATTAGAAGCCATTATTCAATACTAGAATAGTATCTCTGATCAGCGCATAGTCAATTAATGGCGGATACAAGGATGAGAGCTTTTGCAGATGATCATAAGAAGATGATGATGAAGAAGAAGAAGAAGACCACGGCATCTCCACCGCCGAAGAGAGGGAGCATTAAGCGTCGTATAGTTTCTGCTATCTTCAACTTCTTCACTTCCCATATTTGCTACTCCAGAAACTCTTCAAATTAATCATATATGATTTCACATTAGTCGTTGGATCACTCTACTTTTCTCTACTCATGTTCATGAATCATTATACTTCTTGTCATCTTCATTTTCATGTTTAACAGGTTTCATAAAAATAGATGGTTCATACGTATGTAAAATATTATAGTTTATATAAGTGTTGTAAAATACTAATTAAGGTGGATGTCCATGAGCTCCCAACTCTTGACCTTTCATTTGCTATATCCCATAACCTCTCCAATGAATGATCTTTAGGAGTTTTCATGCCCATAACTCAAAGGTTACAATGTGTGCACTCATGAGGATTAAAGTTTGCCATTTACTTTGTGTAACTTTTAGTTGTGGATGGGGGCCTATAAATAGAGCACTATGTACTACATTTTGTTGGCATCCAAATGAATAAGATATTGCTCCATCTTTCTCTCTAGTTCTCTCTTCATCTCTCTTCATTTCTTGCTTGACATCTCTTATATTTTCCCATTTTTATAACACGTTATCAGCACGATTCTCTAACCAAGGTATTTTTCCCCCCTTACCGTTGTCTCAACATTTTCCTCTATCTTCTTTTACCATATCTCTATTTAATCTATCTGGGATGATCTGAGCCATTGTATGGAATTAAAGAGATCTTTTTACCGATTGTTTTATACATCGGGTTCCATGGCTGAGATTGGAGAATTTTGTTATTTTTTTTCATTTATATTTCTTTATTTTAGATTCTATTGTTATTTACATTTTATAATAGTTAATTTTATTTGTTTATCATTTTGATTTTATGTTGGCACAACTTTCTAGTATTTCATTCTATTTCATTTCGCTTTGTTATTTACATTTACATTTATTTATTTTTATTCGATTATCTTCTTCTCATACATTTTGTTGTTTTGTTTGGGCTTCTTTTAGTTCATTTTTGTATAGTTATTTTATTTACATTTTATTTACATTTCATGCTATATTCTATTATTTATATTCCTTTATTTTACGGTTTTTTTATCTCATTTTATTGTTATTTTATTTTTCATTTAATGATGTTGTTATATTATTTCATTTTATTAAGCCATTTTGTTTTGTTTGTTTATTGTTTCTAATATTTTATTATTTATTTGTATTGTATTTTTAATTATTCCTTTTACATTTTTTTATTTCATCACCACATTTATTATTCTATTTGTTTCTTATTTATAATTCATTTTTATTTATTTATTTTATTATTATTTAATTTATTTGCCATTTCACCCTTGTTATTGCTATATTTATGTTAATATATATATATATATATATATTGTATCTGTTTACATTTACTCTTATTTACATTTATTACCATATTATTGTCATTTTTATTTATAGTATTATATATGACTATATAGTGTTATCTCTTTTATTCTTTACACTATTTTTATTGCTATAATTTCCTCCTCTCTGTATACACCATTTTTATTTATAGTATTATATATGACTATATAGTGTTATCTCTTTTATTCTTTACACTATTTTTATTGCTATAATTTCCTCCTCTCTGTATACACCATTTATATTCCAATAAATAACATATAACAACATATATAAAGGAGAAAAGTAGAAAGAGTGAGGGAGAATATTTTCAAGAAATTTTCTTTATTGAATTATATGTTGGCTACTCATGAAATTTTGCTCCTTTTAATTATGTTGTTTAAAAATATGTTGATTATGATATGTTTTAATTCAAAATGATGTTTTATGTTTCATCAATTTTTACCATGATTCTAATTGTTATCATTATTTTTAGTTTGAATCATGGCCAACCTTGCCAAACTCGAGTTTACAGCTCTTGATATCACGGGAAAGAATTATCTATCCTAGGTCTTAGACGCTGAAATCCATCTAGATGCTAAGGGTCTAGGAAAGGCTATTTTACCAGGAAATGAAGAAACTAGTCAAGATAAGGCCAAGGCCATGATTTTTCTTCGCCACCATCTCCATGAAGGACTGAAAGCTGAATACCTAACGGTAAAAGATCCATTAGAATTGTGGACTAATTTGAAGGAAAGGTATGATCACCAAAAAACAGTGATTTTGCCTCGAGCTCGTTATGAATGGATACACCTTAGGCTACAAGATTTTAAGACTGTAAGTAAATATAATTCAGCAGTTTTCAAAATAAGTTCTCAATTGAAATTATGTGGTGAGAAAATAACTGATGAGGACTTATTAGAAAAAACTTTTTCTACCTTTCATGCTTCAAATATGCTCCTGTAGCAGCAATATCGAGAGAAAGGTTTTAAAAAGTATTCTGAATTAATCTCATGCCTTTTGGTAGCCGAACAAAACAACGAGCTGTTGATGAAAAATCATGAAAATCGTCCCACTGGATCTGCTCCATTCCCTGAAGCGAATGTGAGTGTACGTAATAATTACCATGCTCATGGTCGTGGTCGTGGTCGTGGCCGTGGCCGTGGCCGTGGACGTGGTCGTGGTAGGGGACGTGGTAATTACCGTTATCATGGAGGTGAAAGTAATAATTATAATCCTAATACCCACCAGAAGAAGAAATATAATGAAGGGCAAAAAAACGATAAGAGTGGTTCTTCAAAAGTTATTGAGAATCAATGTTATCGGTGTGGTATGAAGGGGCACTGGTCATGTACCTGTCGTACGCCTGAGCATCTAGCAAAACTTTATCAAGCCTCTATGAAAAGGAGTGCGAACAATGTGGAAACAAATTTGATTTTTCAAGATGATAATGTTGAGGGACACAAGAATGATGGTGTCAATGAGCTAGATGGTATTAATGGCCTCGATGATATGGCACACTTGGAGGTGGCTGATTTTTTTGAGAATCATGATTAGATGAGTTTGGTTGGAAGAACAATAAAAAATGTTTTAATTTATGGTTTTTTTTAATTTAGTTTATGCTTTACTTTCATTTCCCCTTTTCATATGTAATAAGGGTATTATTGCTCATCATGTATTTTTGAATATGTTTTAATACATTTTTCTTTTCTTTTGGTGAAGATTATGGATGTTTTGATCATTGGACACAAGATTGAAGATATATGTCTCATAGATAGTGCTACAACACACACCATACTGAGAGATAAAAAATATTTCTCACATCTAACAAGAAGTAGTGCAAGCATCAATACCATAGCGGGTAATACAAAATTAATTGAAGGCTCCGGAAGAGCAATTATAATATTACCCAAAGGAACGAAATTTGTTATTAATGATGCTTTATATTCCCCCAAGTCTCTCAGAAATTTATTGAGTTTTAAGGATATCCGCCAAAATGGGTATCATATTGAGACTATAAATGAGAAGAATATGGAATATTTACAAATTAAAATTGCTAGATTTGGTGAAAAATGTGTCCTAGAAAAAGTACCAACATTATCTTCTGGTTTGTACTATACAAATATTAGTACAATTGAAACAAATGCTACAGTGAACCAGAAGTTTGCTGATAAAAATATATTTATTGTTTGGCATGATCGGTTAGGCCATCCCGGATCAACTATGATGCGAAGAATTATTGAAAATTCACACGGACATTCATTGAAGAGCCAGAAGATTCTTCAATTTAAGGATTTTTCATGTGCTGCTTGTTCTCAAGGCAAATTAATTACAAGACCTTCTTTGACAAAAGTTGGGCTTGAATCCCCTATTTTTCTAGAGCGTATCCAAGGGGATATATGTGGGCCTATTCATCCACCATGTGGACCATTTAGATATTTTATGGTTTTAATAGATGCATCTACAAGATGGTCACATGTGTGCTTGTTGTCAACACGTAATTTAGCATTTGCTAGATTACTCGCTCAAATAATTAGGCTAAGAGCACAATTTCCAGATCATACAATTAAAACAATTCGTCTTGATAATGCTAGCGAGTTTTCATCTCAAGCTTTTAATGATTATTGCATGGCAACTGGAATAACAGTAGAAAAATATGTTGCTCATGTCCACACTCAAAATGGTCTAGCAGAATCGTTCATTAAACGCCTCCAATTGATAGCTAGACCAATGCTTTTGAGAACAAAGCTTCCCATATCAGTTTGGGGGCATGCAATTTTACATGCAGCATCAATTATACGCATCAGGCCAACAAGTTATCATGAATTCTCCCCTTTACAATTGGCTTTTGGTCAGGAGCCAAATATTTCCCATCTTAGAATTTTTGGATGTGCGGTATTTGTTCCTATTGCTCCACCACAACGCACAAAGATGGGACCTCAAAGGAGGTTAGGAATATATGTTGGCTATGAATCTCCCTCTATAATCAAGTATTTAGAGTCTTCAACTGGAGATTTATTTACAGCACGTTTTGATGATTGTCATTTTGATGAGACAATTTTTCCAACATTAGGGGGAGATAATAAGCAGCTGAATAAAGAAATTACATGGAAAACAACATCACCATCACATATAGATCCTCGTACACAACAATGTGAGCTTGAAGTTCAAAAAAATAGTTCATTTGCAAAATATTGCAAATCAACTGCCAGATGCATTTACTGACCTTAAGAGAATTACCAAATCTCATATTCCAGCTGAAAATGCTCCAATTAGAATTGATGTCCCAGTAGGACAACCATCAATTGCAAATGAAACTAAGCCACGCTTGAAGCGTGGTAGGCCGATTGGTTCCAAAGATAAAACTCCTAGAAAGAAAAAGGGAGCGATTAACCAAGATGGTCAAGTTGAGGAGGCGGACATAACTAATCAAAAGACCCCAGAAGAGGTCCAGGTACCTGAAAATAATGAAGAGATCTCAATGAGTTATGTCACTACGGGAAAAATATGGAACCGAGAAAGTATAGTTGTCGACAATGTGTTTTCATATAATGTTGCGGTTGAAATAATTAATCAAAATGAGGATCTTGAACCTAGGTCAGTTGAAGAATGTAGAAATAGAAATGATTGGCCAAAATGGAAAGACGCAATTCAAGCAGAGTTAAATTCACTCTCAAAACGTGAAGTTTTTGGACCTGTAGTCCAAATACCAAATGGTGTCAAGCCTGTTGGGTATAGATGGGTATTTGTGCGAAAACGAAATGAGCAAAATGAGGTCGTTAGATATAAAGCACGATTGGTAGCACAAGGATTTTCACAAAGACCTGGTATTGATTATGAAGAGACATATTCTCCTGTGGTAGATACAATCACTTTAAGGTATTTAATTAGTCTGGCAGTGAGCAGAAAACTGGATATGCGTCTAATGGATGTTGTTACAGCCTACTTATATGGTGCTTTAGATACTGAAATTTATATGAAAATCCCTGAAGGATTCAAATTTCCAGAAGGATGTAAGAATTCTCGAGAAAATTGTGCAATTCGTTTGCATAAATCCTTATATGGATTGAAACAATCTGGAAGAATGTGGTATAACCGTCTTAGTGAATATTTGTTAAAAGAAGGTTATAAAAATGATCCTATTTGCCCATGTGTTTTCATAAAAGGAAATGGATCAGAGTTTGTGATAATTGCTGTATATGTGGATGATTTGAATATAATTGGAACTCCTGAAGAGCTTCAAAAAGCTGTTGATTGTTTAAAGAGAGAATTTGAGATGAAGGATCTTGGACGAACAAAGTTTTGTCTTGGCCTGCAAGTTAAACACTTAACAAATGGAATTCTCCTTCATCAATCAACTTATGTTGAAAAAATATTAAAGTGATTCTATATGGATAAAGCACATCAATTATCTACTCCAATGATTGTAAGATCACTTGATAAGGAGAAGGATCCTTTTCGTCCTCAAGAGAAAACAGAAGAACTTCTTGGTCCAGAAGTACCATATCTTAGTGCTATAGGTGCACTAATATATCTTGCCAATACAACACGACCTGATATTGCATTTGCTGTGAATTTATTAGCAAGATTTAGTTCTTCTCTAACAAGAAGGCATTGGAACGGAATTAAACATATATTCCGATATCTTCGAGGAACAAATGATATGAGATTATTTTATTCTAATGAATCTGGATCACAATTGGTTGGTTATGCAGATGCAAGGTTTTTATCAGATCCACACAATGGTAGATCTCAAACAGGATATTTATTTACTTGTGGAGGTACACCTATATCTTGGCGATCAATAAAACAAACTTTAGCAGCTACCTCATCAAATCATCCAGAGATAATTGCAGTTCATGAGGCAAGTCGAGAATGTGTTTGGCTAAGGTCAATAACTCAACATATCCAATCAGTGTGTGGTTTGTTTCCTGAACAAAAGATTCCAACAATACTATATGAAGATAACACAGCATGCATAGCTCAATTGAAAAGAGGGTACATTAAGGGAGATAGAACAAAACATATATCTCCAAAATTCTTTTTCACTCATGATCTTATGAAGAGTGGTGACATAGATGTTCATCAAATTCGCTCATGTGACAACCTTGCATATTTGTTTACCAAGACACTGTCAACTAGAACATTTAAGAAGTTAGTGCATGGTATTGGAATGCGTAGGCTTAAAGACATAAAGTGATGTTGTCATCAGGGGGAGCAAACATTGTGTACTCTTTTTCCTTCACTAGGTTTTTATCCCAATGGGTTTTTCCTAGTAAGGTTTTAATGAGGCACAATATTTTTTTATGGACATCCAAGGGGGAGTGTTGTAAAATACTAATTAAGGTGGATGTCCATGAGCTCCCAACTCTTGACCTTTCATTTGCTATATCCCATAACCTCTCCAATGAATGATCTTTAGGAGTTTTCATGCCCATAACTCAAAGGTTACAATGTGTGCACTCATGAGGATTAAAGTTTGCCATTTACTTTGTGTAACTCTTAGTTGTGGATGGGGGCCTATAAATAGAGCACTATGTACTACATTTTGTTGGCATCCAAATGAATAAGATATTGCTCCATCTTTCTCTCTAGTTCTCTCTTCATCTCTCTTCATTTCTTGCTTGACATCTCTTATATTTTCCCATTTTTATAACAATAAGCTTGTTTTGTTGTCATATATAATAGTTTTGTTGCTCTTTCATGTTCACAGAACCCTGTCAATTCCAATCAGGTAGCTAGTTCATGTTGGCTTTATCTCTCAAATTAAAGGTGTTGGTTAAAAAACATATTTATCGTCCTCGTCAACTTGGATAAGTACTTTGTTTGGAGCTGGCTTTATGAAGTACATAATGATCATATTCAATCTATTTCTTTCATACACAACCTCATCGAGCATGCAATACAATCATCATATTCTCATCAAAGATCTCAGATAGTATTCAGCATTCCTCATTCATTCTGTATGCAGTATGTAGCGTGCAATCAAACACAGGACCCACTGGTCCATTCCCACATCACTTGGTTCCTTAGGCCTCATAGCCTCTTCGGGACGGGACTCCGCCGGGATCACACGATCACCTTTTTATGTAACGGCCAAGGGTCTCATTACCACACAGGCCGACTTGGCTAGTGTCCGAGGGCCAAACCACACAGGACACCAAGCAGGAGGGCCTTTACCCAGATCACACAATCACATTTTTATGTAACAGTCAAGGGTTTCACTACCACACAGGCTGGCTTGGCTAGTGTCTGAGGGTCAAACCACACAAGACTCCAAGCAGGAACTGTCCCCTCCTCCACACCGAGGGCTTCTGCCACACAGGTGCTTGGAGATTTATTAGATAACAATTATAACAAGCACTGGACCTCACTACCCAGGCACACCAAACGCTTGGTTACACTAGTCTCACTACCTCGGCTACAACCTAATATATTTTGAACGTTCTGTTAGCCTCAAGACATACCAGTTCAATGTTATTGCGCTAGGCATCAACCATAACGTTAAACAAATAGGTCTTACAACCCAGGGACACCGCCCTATGCAAACTTGCACATCGAGTCTTACAGCCTCGAGCCTCTACTCGGTACAATTCTCAAACACATCACATTTTGCCGCCCTAAGGACTTACTAGCCCATTAGGTCTTATGGCCTAAGCATATATCGTTCATTATCTTTGCTGAATACATATCGAGTCCAACCACTGTTCGCCATCTAGCTTACCGCAAGCACACGTGTTGCAAGTAATAATTTAGTGAGAAAAAGAGTATCATTCCACAAGAGCTATGACGAAAGCGAGCTAACTAATGTAACCATATGTTTAATTAGGTTGAATGGAATCATTTGATCAAGTTGAGCCAAAGCATGTTGTTGAGGTGAAAGAGAAATATAAAACTATCTTTAGACTAAAAATTTATAAAAGCAAATGATTCTTTAAATTCAAGTATTAAATGGCACTTAGGATCATTTATCCCCCTTGCATTTCAAAAGTACTCAATCAAGTCCTTACTATATCTGCTTCTTAATGAAATATTATGCTAGCCAAGGATACTAGATCACCTATAAGTGCTCTCTCAAGTCTCCAAATAAGTGTTTAGTACAATTAATTCATTAATCTCTTAATTGACTAATTAAACCCAATTTTCATTGCTAATCCTATATGGCTATGTGAGATTAATGAGTGTATCTCTACCTCATTCACAAAACTATCCATTCAATTCACAAAATTCAAGTTCTCACACGATTAAACTCAAGTTCTACACTCAATCTAGCCCTCTCAAGCATCAATCAAGTGAAACCCAACAATTTCATTGCTGGCCAATCAATAAGAAGCATTAAGCAAAGAGTAAAATCAGCATAATCTCATCATTAATCACAAATATAAAGAGAAAATGAGTACTTAATCCATACAAGGGTTCAAAACAATCCTAAAAGAAGAGATACTTAGCTACTCCTATCCAAATGTACAGAGAAACTAAGCATAACAACTAAATAAACCATAAATAAAGAGAAAAGAGAAGAAAAGCAATGAAACCAAGGAAAAAGTCACAAAATCCCTCTTAAAACCACTGCCCAAGCTCCAAAACTCTCTGAAATCCCCTCTCCAATGTGTCTTCTTGCATGTCTCAGCTTCCCAGATTGTAGAGTGTGTGTTTTTGATGCTCTTCCCTAGGTTAAATAGTGTTTTACAGCTTCTGACATCAAAACGCATAGCTACACTTTGTCAAGACTTGCTACAACAAGTATGTTAACTTGTCGTAGCCAGTTACACAAAAAACATACAAGGAGTACTTGCCATGGCAAGTTTGCCAACTTGCTGAGGCCAATTACACAGAGAGAAAACTTCTTGAGAATGTTTACTTGTCATGGCCAGTTGGTCAACTTGCTGAGGCAAGTTGCAGAAATTCCTTCTATCTTTGCACTGCTTCACTTCCTTTGTTCTTTCCTTGTTTCTTGGTTTCAAAGCTTGTCTGCATCCTCCTACAAAAGAGGGAGGATTTATAAATTCTCAATTGAATCACAGATATAACAAGAATTTCTTTGATTTTTGTTTGATACTTTGATATGCATATTTTCTTCTATACACTTCTTTCAATGTACATTTTGAACCCAAAAATAAGTAAAAAGAGGAGAAAATGTATTGTAATGTTATCAATTTCTAAGAGTCAACAACCACCTAGAACCAATCATTGGTGCCTACATAAATTTACTATGTTTCTGCTACCTACTCTGAGGTTTATCTCCTCATATGAGCTTTAATAATGTCAGGATGATTTAATAGGAGTTCCACAGGAACCCCCTATAATACTTGACTACACCTAAAATCTGTGTTTCTCTGTGCCAGATCTTGGCCCATTTCAACTCAAATCATTATGGGCCACATAAACTCTTATCTCATGGTAACCCATTCGATGTGGGATTCATTACAATACACCATCGTTGAGAGTCAACGTTCCTATAGCTCTACTCTACAATTCAATATCACAGCGGCTGCACTCTAGGGTTTGTCATCACGGTGGCTCCACTCTAGGGTTCATCGTCATGGTGGCTTTATGCTACGATACTATACTCAATGCTTCACTCAGTCACTTGACTGGTCAGCCCCTCCAACAAACTCTCTGTAGGTAGCCCTTTCTGATCAGAACTCTACGTACGTAGCTCTTTCCAGTTGGTTGTCTTTATATAGACGTACTATTGTAACGGGAACCCAAATCTCATAAAGTCCCTCTTCTCTAGCAGTTTTACAGCCTACTTTCTTTAATTCTGGTATCTTATCTGGGGTCTTTTTATATTCTTACGGAATCAAAATGTAACAATTGATTCCTGGGTTACGATTTACTTGATAACCCTTCAACACATTATTTGCCATCCACTAATCGACTCCTAATATAGCATCAAGTTAGTGGATTAGCAGGCAGATCAATTCTGCCTCTCATTTCATTAGAGAGCTATTACCTCAATCAATCCTTTACAGAAATATTTTATAATCATAATTTTTCCATATGATAGACTTATCAGCTAGTAATTTTTCAACATCCCCTTCTTTAAGGATTCGTGTCCGTAAGAATCTTGTTCTTCATTTCCACGTATCGTCACTAGCCCAACACAATTCTGAATATATCTATCAGCCTAAGGACACACTGGTCCCCTAGGTCTTAAGGCCTTTGGACACACTGGTCCACTACAGCATATCCAGCGTGTAAGATCATACAACCTAGGGTCTCTAATCCAACTTTTAGGTTTATCATGAAATATGGAACCTCAATATTATATAGAATGAAAATCATTTTCCTCAATTACACCCAATAGGTTCATTAAGAATCAGGATCAATAGCGCCTATTCTAACCTCTACGGTATTTGGGTATTATCCTCAAACATTACTAAAGGTTCAATACTATTCACAAGGTTCAAACTTTCATCATAGAACAAAACCATAGTGCAACCAATTCACATTTCAACCTAAGCGTTATTTCAGCTTAGATCCGATTCATGCCTATTATTAACCTTCAGTATCATCAGATTGAATCCTCTAGAATCAACATACGGCATAATCACCAGGCATCATATATCACCGTACATCCTACCCATATACCTTTAACACCACAGTGTTACTAAGATCATCACTTAGCATGGAGAAACCTCAAAACATTTACTATGCCTTAAATTTCAATAACCCCACTAATTGGACCTTTTTGGGCAGTATTCACCGTGATAGAAAATGTCCCGATTTAAAAATCAATGCTTACATCATCATTGTCTCCATACGTCTAAGTACTCTTTAAATAATCTAACTCAAATGATTATTAGCCATGGAGAAACCTTTAGAAAATTACTATTCCTCATGCCTCCATGACCTTACCACTTAACTTCCTAAGGGGTCACCCATCCTAAAATTTTCTTGAGTTGAGCACGCTTAACTTTTATGCACTTGTGTCAAAATGCAGTTATCGGCTCTACCTGCTCCTAACCACCGGTACCTCGAGACAACTCTTGTCTCAAACATCATGTTAGCTGCCTCCGGATGACTAGATACAGTGCATGGGATGCACAATGGCCTTGGCCATACCCACTTCCTCAGGTTTCGCAATATCCTTAGACTATCCTCAGTCCGGTATTGCACCATTTGCTGCCCTTCGGATATTCGCTAATCTCTCAGGGCTAGTTTACAAACTAGGGTGTTTCACTCCTTTAGTACCCCTATCCGTGCAATCCTATCACAATATAATCAAGGCCATATCAATCTACTATCTTGTTGATATAACCGCTTAGGCTCTGATACCAAAAATTTAAGACCACGTCTTACATACCACTTATCATCAATATTAATCTGAGTATTTGAGCACAATTCGGTGAGAAACACAGGAATAGCATAAATATACTGATATATCGATACATGGTACTTGATTACATTATAGGTATCATCACCGTAGGGTTTGATAACATTTACAGAATTGTCCAAAATATCCAAAAATAAAGACTACATATAACCCTTATCCCTGTCTCGGGGTCTATACCTATCAGTTTCCCGTATCCTCTACTTTACCCTTGGATTCACTGGTTCCCGCTGGCACTTTTGTCATTTATGAAAAAGAATGAGACAATAACAACATACTATCGTTCATATAAAATGCAGAAAATAGATATGATTTGCACCATGTATGCATCAATTAATGAACAATATAATAGTATGTATACATGGGATAGGGCTCAACCACCACTATCCATACCCCTTGTAAAAGTGCACTTCTCTCACTAACTACCCCTTCTCGGCAGAACCATGTTGATTAATGAAAACATAAATAATGAAGTGTTCAACTGTAACCCACCTAATTTTTCCTCCTGAGAACCATCAATTTCATGAAAATCCAGCTCCTGACCCTCTAATTAGTCATGGCCAATACTTAGAAATCTCTGGAAAAATTTGGGGTTTTTGAATTTTGACTCCGAAAGCTTGCTCCTTTTTTCTTCTAATCATTTAATTAACTATTTAATTACATTCTAACCAAGATTTAGAGTAGATTTGGGTAGCATAACAATTAGGGTTTAGAATTACCCAAATTTACAAGAAATAACAAATTAACCACAAAACCACCTATTAATCTAACCATAACAGCAACAACAACAATAATTTGAAGTTTAGGAAGTTACTTTTACTTTCTTCTTGTTCTTCCCTGTTGGCCGAACCTACTCTCCTCTCAAACCCTAGGATTTTGCTTCCAGAACACCTTGAATCATGTAGAAAGGAAGCTTAGGGAGAGGATTAAACAAATTAGAACCCAAATCACCAAGTAGATCAACTTACCTTGTGATCTTTCCTTCCTTCTCTCTAGATTTCTCAATGCTCTCTCTTCCTCTCTCTTGTTCTCAAATGAAGAAAAGATGAAGGGAAATGAGTTTTGACATATCTAACTTTTCCCTTAATTCTTTAATTACCAAAAATGACCAAAGTTTTGACTTTTGTTGTACTTGCATTTATCCACATGTAATGGTGTCATATAATCCCATTAAACTTGAACTACTACTCCTCTTTTTAGTTGGCCCAAGTTCACGTCCCAACCCATTGGAAAAGCCAAAATAGGATTATATTACTTTATCCTATAATTACAATATTTGCCATAACAATTTTTTCCCATTTTCGGATTAGTAGCAATTCTAGCAGATTTTCTACCCAAATTTTGAAAAACCATAACTTTATTCGTAGAGATTGGATTGGAGTGATTTCAAAGGCTATGAAATCCTTATTGAGTCTAGTTTTAAGGAAAAATATAACATTTAGCCAACTAAAAGCACAAAATTCCTAGAATTTAAGTTTTTGGACGTTGTTCTAGAAAATAGACAGTTTTTTTGGGCTAACTTCAAAAATTTATAACTTTTTGCATACAGCTCCAAAAATTACCCATTATCTATCAAATTATAGCTTAGGATATCTACTTTCATCCCGTAAAATTTCACAATTTTTGGATATCATTTGTTCATCCAAAACCATACAATAATATCACTGCCTCACAAGAAATTTTCACCGACAGCAAATCCTCATTCTTGGGACTCTTGTTAAGTTGGGGCTTAGCAGACCTCTTGATTCAGGCTTATTTTCAAGCCTTCAATCTCAAAATTCGGGATATTACATACATTTTTTCTCACATCCTTTTATTTCTATGCATTTACACCTCTTTTTCTATTATCTCTTTTCCCATGAGTCCAACTAATAGTGGACATGAATAAAATTGACAAAACCTCATTTATTTCCCTGTATCCTGTACAGTATTTTAAATTACGTGTACCATTTTGGTTGGACTTTTGTCCTCGGGTCATCAGCTGACTTCAAAGTATAATTGCACACCAGTTTGCTAGTCAACATGTATAAGACGGAGTCTAATTGTTTGTAAATTGATCGATAACAGAATTTGAAAATGTGTATACTACATTGAACACAAGCCTTATTAATCACGATTTGCTTCAAACTAATCAACTTTGATCAAATCAAATGTTATTATTATATCATTAGAGATGTTCATTAAACAAATAAAATGTTGGTTGAGATGGTAAGCGGTTTCGCCTCATTAGAAAGAGAACACAAGTTCCAATCTTGAGAATCACACTTATTAGGAGAAGCGAAAACCTTTGGCATTCTAAGCCTTGAAAGGAGAAACCCTTAATGAAATTAAAAAAAAATGAGACATGCATTGAATTTGGATCTATGGTTTGCTCAGAAAAAGAAAAAGATCTATCCATAAATGGAGACAAAACTAGAAACTTCAAAAACTCGGTGTCACCACTCATTGCTACCATTCTAGTCTTATTTATATATAACTCCATTTTAACAAAAAAAATTTTGATCTTTATTATAAATCCAGTTTTAAAGTAATAAATGAATTTGTTACATTTTTGCCCCTATTAATTATAGTAAATAAAAAGAAATTGTTTATATTGATTTTTAAAACCAAACATAGATAAGGGCAAAATTGCTCATAATTAATGAGTTAACTAATAATGGCTTTAATTAATGAGTTAACATAATCAATTAAGGTTTGAATCCCTACTGTGAGAGTTGTGCTCAACGGACTTATGTCTATTAAAATAAAATTAAAGCGACCTAGTCAAAATTTTTATGAGACTAAAATTCAACGAAACTTTAGTAATGATAAGAATCTAACAACAACCGTTGGTTTCATTTTCTTGAACTATATACGGCACGTTTATGCGTATTAAGTAGGGCTACATAAAAATACACGTGGTGCATTAATTTTTCGTTTTGTATCATCACCTGCTTAATTCGATGACTTTTCAACACAAGTTTGGATAGCCCTATGTTTTTGCTTTTTTTGCCACCGGCATTTTATTTGATCAAGTCACGTTTATTGATTCAGTCGTGTTACTCTTAATCCAATGGAGTGGTAGGCCTGCCTTCTCAGAGACCAATCACACCCTTTGCTTAATTACGCTTCTCCCATTTTGCTTATGTCATAATATTACCTCCGCTGCATACTATATGATCTCATTAATCTTGTAAATTGTACAATAAACAAAATCATATACTAGTATTAAAGGCTAAAGTAGTGTATGTTTAATTACTCCCTCCGATTCGGTATATAAAAGATTTTTTAGGAATTATCTGTTCATATTTATATAAAATATTAACAGTCAATCTAAAATTTTTTATATAATTTTTTATTTCTGCCCTATTAATTATTAGTTAGTTTCATTATATTAATTAATTGATTTTATATTTTAATAAATTAATCACTTGCTCATTCTCTTAGGGCTTGTTTGGTTGAAGGGGAGGGGATGGAAGGAAATAGTAGAGGGTTACCTAGCTAAGTTTGGTTGGTGAGGGAAGATGTGAGGGGTTTTTAAAGATCCTTGTTTTTTTTAAGATGGGATGAGAGGGGAGGAATGATAGCAATTTACTATTATATTTTAACATATTTGGTTATATTTTTTATTTATATGTTATAAAAATTAATTTATATCTTATCTAATTAATATAAAATATTTTTATTTAAAATTAATATAATAATATATAGGAAAAAAGACAAAAAAATACCACTTGAACTTGAAAATCCATAATTGGTTTAGTTGATAATAAGAGTAATGGAATTGACAAAAAGAGTATAGCAATTAATAACTCAGGTTTTTAGGAAATTGCTAATTTGATATTTTGAAGTTCAAGTGGCATTTATTTATCTTTTTCCCTAATATTTTTTGTTTTAAATTAATTGTATAATAATATATTTTTCAGCAATAATAGTATTTTTTTATTTATAACAACATTATTTCATTTTAAATTAATTCAATAATAATATATATTTTTAAAAAAATATTATTTTAAATTTAATAAAATAATATATTTTTCATTATAATAATATTTTATTTAAAATTATATCAACATATTTTATAATTATAATTTTTTATTTATTTTTATTTTAAATCAATTTTATAATAATATTTTTTATTTGTAAAAATATAAATTTTTTAAAGCGTATTTCATAATAATATTCTTTAATGATAAAAATATATTTTTATTCAAATTAATTTAGTAATAAAGGTTCAAAATTTTGGTTTCCCTTCAAAACCACCCAATTTGGAGGGGGAACCAGAATAGGGGTGTTAGAGGGGAGGAGATGGAAACTTTGAGATCACATTATCTTCAAAATTTCAAACCAAATGAGGGGAGGGGCTCATTTTTCCTCCCCTTCCATCCCCCCCCCCCCCCAATTAAACAGGCCATTACTAACCACCCGCTCTCATATAGTCTCATTAACTATATTTTTAAATTTAAATATTCCTTATAATACAAATAAAAAGCTATTACATTATTGTGCATAGTAAAATTCGTAACAAGCTATATCATCTACAAATTATTATGACACTATTTTACTGTGTACTCTATAACAGTACAAGTTTTTAAGAGAATCACACCCTAATTGGTTAGCTTGCAATGAAAACATCATTGTCATAAGGACAAGTTTTTGGAAGAACTATACAATCAAAAAGTCAGTTTTTGTAGTTGGAAAACTTGGCTATAAGCCTTATAAGGCCCCATTTTTAAAGGAAACCTTCATATGTGGATTCATAACATAATAAAAAATCTCATAGTATATGCAAGTTTGATTGGTCTTTAAGGAAAATCCTATAATTATAATTACATACTCCCTTGGACTCATGACATAATAGGAATAGTTTGAAAAAAAAATTAACTTTGAAAGATAAATTAAAGTTAATTAATAAGTTGAAATTTTCTCAAGTGGAAAAATTCATGATGGGAGAAGCCATACATTTTAATTCATTGGATCCCCTTCCCCTGGATCGTTTTCTGTAAGCCTCACGTTGAAAATATTGAAGCCTAAGCTTCTTGCATTTGAATTACGGGTGAGCTTGGTGCCCAGGAGTCCAGTATGCCCATCCAAACCTAATCAAAAATTATCCTACCCAGGCTAACTATCGGGCAGGGTCGGGCATCTAGCAAGGGGTACCGCCCTGCCCATTTGGCCCTACCAGAAAAATTATATAAAATTTATTTAAAATATATATTATTTTATATTAAATAAATAGTATTCTATATGTATTATATATATATATATATATTATTTCACTTTTATAAAACATTTTATATTATTATTTAAAATACATCCACTACAGTTTACATATAACTCTCTTTTTTTTATGGACATGGTTTTTTGATTTTGATGGTGATATAAAGCATTAAAAAGTTGAGATTAAAGACAAAAAAATTGTTTCTTTGAAGTACCGCAATTGCACATATTCATACACAAACACATATTACTTCATAATTTGTCGTGTAATTATTAAGATATATGGTAGTTTTTTTAAAATTTTAAGACTGAAGTTATAGATTTATTTTGAGATATCTCAAGGTGTGAAATTATGGAATGTATTTCAAGTTTTTAATAATATTTATTAGGCATAATTGGAGTTTTTGTTCATATGACATTGGTTAGGAAATAACCACTTGGGTAGGGAAACTAGCCCTGTCCAATCCACTCTTACTCTGTCCGAAATGATTAGGGTTTCTATCGGATAAAGATGGGCATTAGGCTGTAAAATGAAACCCGTTCATCCTTTGAATTGGTTATCGGGTTGGGGTTTCGTCCTGCATATTCCTGCCCCTAATTTGAATTTACTTTGGCTTCTTCAAGTTACATTCATATAAAGCCAAAATACCTCTTTTTGGGATCAATTTTTAACGACAATATATAACCGCAATCAATGCATACTGGCGTGAATGCATACTATTAATCCTCTCGTGATACTTTAGGGAGAGTACATTTGGTTTCTCTTTAATGAACTTAAAAGCACTCTGAACTTTAGACTATTATTTTTTGAGATTTAAAACGTAAGGGGTTTTTATTTCTTTTAATAAGTGTGTTTTCAAGAATTTAAACTTGCATTCTTCTTTTTATGGGAGTGTAGCCACTTACAGTACCATTTTAACGAATAACCTGCTTGACGCTGGTAATTAAATCTTATATCTAAGATCACAATAAATACTATTTTTCACTTATTTAATTGAGAAAAAAGGCCTTTTTTAAACCACGAAACTAATTATACTGACACATTAGTGGCATAACAAATTAAAATTCCACAAGGACATGGGTCCATAAACAAGTAAACAATGCAAAGTAACAAAACAAACATATAGTCCTCTAATTCTATTTTTAAGCTATTTCCAATATGTTTTACACAAATTAAGAAAAACCTTAAATTTAATTAAATGTCCTTTAAAATTCAACAATTTTCTGATTTTACCTCTATTTAATATATATTTTACCATATGAAAATAAATGAAAGATAAAATTATACATTCATATGAAAAATTTCTCTCTATGTATTAAAAATATAACAAAAAATTTTCTTCTCTCTCTGTCCTGTAAATAGAATTAGAAAAGTATATGCATTTATATACATATATATACACTCCTCAGGTCTTATATATAACACAGCAGAATTTTTTTGGTCATATTTGTAGTCACATGATTCATTTTTTATATGAATGTACAATTTTATCATTCATTTGTTATTGTGCAGATCTTATTCCTATGGAGTATAATGTATATTACATAGAGGAAAAATTGGAAAGTTGATGACATTTAAGATAAAATTTTCTTTTTGTATAAAAATTTTAAGATAAACTTAATGAGGTTTAATGTTGTTTTATTATGATAAAATATGATGAAAGTAACTTATAAATGAAATCATAGTAGCATGTATGTATTTGTGTGTGTGTGTGTGTGTGTGTGAGAGAGAGAGAGAGAGAGAGAGAGAGAGAATGAGAATTACTAGTTCCGCGCCATGTGGGGTAAAAGAAGACAAAAATCAGGTCCGGTGGATTCGGTCATATTTAGATTGGTCGTTATTCATTTTCCAAGTATGTGTATTGTCAACCATATGGGTCCCTCCTTTAAATTGACATGTCCGAGACCATAATACAAACTAACTAGCTAGCCTTTGCCCTCTTATATACCTCGTCCCACACGACACACACACACTGCAAACAGAAGCCAATGTTATATTCATATGTATAAAATTTATGTGATGAGAACATCACCAATAATGGAGGACACAAGGTTGAGAGGTTTTGCTGATGACGATGAGAAGACGAAGACGAAGAAGGTGGTGCCACCTAAGAGAGGCAGTATCAAGCTTCGTATAGTTTCTGCTATCTTCAACTTCATTTCCCATATTTGCTGCTCCAATCCTTGAAATCCATGAATCATCATCAATCCTTCTTATCTCTCATCTTCTGTTTCGTTTTAATTATTAATAAGTTTTAATGCTATACTACTGCATATCTGGGTTCACACTACACTACTTTGTTTCCTGTGTACGTGCGTAAGACACTTCTTTACATATATGACAGTTGGAGAATGTTGTGTGAGTAAATCTTGCTATTCATTATCTATAAGAGCCTGAAATTTGAATTACTTTAGTTCTTTTTGTAAGAGCTCATTGTTGTCTGATCATTTAATGGGTTTTTTTTCCCATTTTTATCTTTTACTAATTATATATACCACATGGTTGATGATACTTATATTTACTCTATTTCTATCTCTTATTTTCCCCATATAAATAAGGGCATACTTTGGAAAAAAAGTTTATCTAAGACATGTTTATTATTTTTAACTAATTTTAATTACTTTCTTATATCGCATAATTTAATTATTGGGCTCTTATAAATAAAATTGGAGGATTATATAAATATGTGTTATTCTAACTTCATTTAGTTGAGTTTGTCTTTTATTTCAATATTTACTTGTGTGTAGTGTGAACTACTGCCTTCTATACATAATAAACTTTCTCTCCTTTAAAATATATGTCCTTTATTTTCAAAATTTTATTGTAAAAAATATAAGTCCAATTTAGTACTTTCTTTGACCTTCCAATTTAGTAATAATGGGCATGTTTGTATTGACATTGAGATTGCTTATAAGCTGCTTTTCACGTAAATCGAAACAAAACTCTTCTCACATACTTACCTCATGTATCGTAAATCATGATTGAAAAGTTGCTTTTAAGCGTTCCAATCGTTGTTCCAAACAAACACAATATCAAGGACATTACTACATACTTTTCATTGGCAAAGGCCTATTTTTCTAGACATTGCATATGCTTCAGGCTTCTCGGCAACAATAAGCTTCAGTAGTATTACCTCTTGTCCATGATATAGAATTGCCTTCGTAGTAATGATCTGATATAGTAGTAATTTAAATTACGTGTACCAATTTAGTTGGACTTTTGTGCTACGTGGCATCAGCTGACTTCAAAGGATAATTGCACATACAGTTTGCTAGTCAACATGCATAAGACGGAGTCTAATTGTTTTTAAAGTGATCGACAACAGAATTGGAAAATGTGCATACTACATTGAACACAATAAGAAAATGAAATGATTAATTTTTGGAAAGAGAAGCAATACCATCGATTATGATTGCGTTACTAACTGTACGTCAATTCAGTTTTGTCCAAGTCAAAAGAAGTTAAGGAAAGGAAGGAGATAGTTCTGTTATGTCATGTTGTTGAATTTTCGTGTAAAACAGTACATGTTCATTGTAGATGAAACATGTATACATATAGTCAATATTATCCCCCTCGGCTGACTATTTAACATTAACTTTTTCCTAAAGTGGGAATCTGGTTATGAGACTGATAAAAAATTACTAATTGCAGTTAATATTACTAGTTTGGCTTTGATAAAAAAAAAATTAAGTTGTTCTCCTTTTTAAGAAATGTCGTGAATTCTTTAACAAAACTTGTGAAAAATCTGATCATGTAGATTTGTTACTTGGTAAACGGAAGTTTTTACAACATAATGAAATATTATGAATTCCTTAATAAAACTCGTGAAAAATATGATAGTTTAGATTTGTTAATTGGTTAATGAAAATTATTAAAACATAATAAAATGTCATGAATTCGTTAACAAAACTAGTAAACAACTTGATAGTGTAGATTTGTTACTTGTAAACAAAAGTTATTAAAACTTAATCAAATGTTGTGAATTCTTTAACAAATCTTGTTACTTTGCCAATAATTATTCCCGCCAGAGCTCTAACGACAGCGACCGGCCGGTAAGGCATCGGAGCTTCGGTGCCAACAGGGTATGTCATCGGATGTCATCGAGGGCCGGTGACCGGCAAGGGTGGGGTTGGGGTTACTTTTTTATTTTTAAAAATTATATTTAAGGGCATTTATGTCATTTCCTTTAATTTCAAAAAGGAAAAATCAAGTTTAAAACTTCTCTGATATTACGAATATTTGAAACACCATTTTGTCCTTTCCTATTTTTTAAATTCTTTTTGTGAAATTCTGTATATCCCTTAATAAGATGTACTTTTTGACCCTTTTAATGTTTCTCAGGCCATACTTGGTATCTATCCCTCACTTGAACCTCATTCTTGCCCACATACATTAGTGATTAGACTTGGATGATAACTACTAAAGACACTATCAGAATCCATTTCTCTGTAATCAAACTCACGTACAAAATTAACTTATCATTAAGACATGCATAGTATCAAAGCGTAGTATCAGAGCATAGTACTCTTAAATATGCATAGTATCCAAGTGTGGTATCAGAATATTGTATCAAAATGTAGTATTTTGATACAGGATTTTCTTCACTCTTATTCTCTTCTTCTTTAATATCTGAGATATATTATTCCATCCTTCCTCGTCCTGCAACCTTTTAATGGAAGTTAAATTTGAACTCGTGTTGTTTCTAATACCAAACTTTAGGAATAAATGTGCTAAGTAACATACTATTTAGAAATGGTTAAATAAAAACCTAATACTCCTTCCGATCCTAAATATAGGACAAAGTTTGTAGTGCAAATTGCACTACAAACTTTGTCCTATATTTAGGACCGGAGGTAGTATAAAGTTTACTGTCATGAATGCTTGCCATATTGTAGTTGAGAATTTCATGTTCTAATTCATTGATCTTGTAGAAGTCAATAAACTCTATATATCCCTTAATAAGATGTAATCTTTGACACTTTTAATGTTTATTAAGACAATCCGATATCTATTTCTTACTTGAACCGTATTCTTGGTCACATTAGTTAGTAGACTTAGATTATCACTAGTGAAGGCACTATCAAAAGCCAGTTATATGTAATGAAACTCACATACAAAGTTAACTCATCATTAAGACCTACATAATATCAAAGTATGGTATCAAATCATGATACTTTTTAATACGTATGGTATCAGAGTAGTATTGAAGTATGGTATCATAGTAGTATCAAAGCATATATCTTGATAAAGGATTTTATTCACTCTTATTCTTTTCTTCTTCCAAATCAAAAGGCTTTGAAGTAGTCGATGAGAATCAGTCATAGTGGGTTTTTAAATTGATGAATTCGAATTTGAAATCTTTTACAACAGATCATATGCACTATCTCAACACAATGAATCTATGGATCTGAGAGGTTTCTCCTTATGGTAGCACAATGATATTGAAAAATGGGAGAGGGAAGTTCAACCTGGTCCAAAATTGCATCAAATCATCCAACAGATCATTACTCAACCTGAAAGTGTAGAAGGGTAAAACTTAGACTAAGGGTGTTTACACTATAAAGGCAGTTTAGTTCTACCCAAAAACTCTACTTGGATTCCCTTGGTTCCTAAAGAGTATCACAAATCTCACATAAGGGGAACATGTTAGATATCTTCACACACGTTTGGCCAATGTTGTATATTAGGAGGGTATGAAGAGTGCTATTCAAAAGTGTGTTGCGCAATGTGATGTATGCCAGAGAAATAAGTACCAAGTACTTTCCCCAGCTGGTTTATTGTAGCCCCTAACAATGTCTCACTAAGAGGTATGACACTATTATAGTGGTTGTTGATAGATTCAATAAATATGCTTATTTTTTTGTCTTTATCTCACCCAATTACAGGCAAGAATGTTATTGAAATATTTGTGCATGAGGTTGTCAAGTTGCATGGCTTTCCTCAAACCATTGTCTCATATAGAGATAGGGTCTTTATAAGCCAATTTTGGAAGGAATTATTCGAACAAGCTGGAATCCACTTGTGTCTTAGTCCTCCTGTGTCCAATCTAGAGTCCGATGGCTAAACTGAAGTTCTAAATCAAGGGTTGGAAACATATCTGCACTACTTTACTAGTGAGAAGCCTAATCATTAGGGTTAATGGTTGTCATGGGTTGAATATTGGTACAACACTTCGTACCATAGTGATGCCAATATGACTCCCTTTAAGGTAGTTTATGAGAGGGATCTGCCTACCTTTCTTAAGCTGTAAGATAAGCCATCTACCATAAAGGAGGTCAATGAACAGATTCATGCTTAGAATGCGATCATCTCCACCTTGAGGGAGAATTTGTTCAAATTTCAGAACAAGATGAAAGAACAAGAAGACAAACACGGAAGGGACATTCTACTAGAGGTTGGGGAACAAGTCTACATTAAGATCAGACCTTATAAGCTTCATACTTTAGCAAAAAGAACCAACAAGAAGCTTAGTCCTCGTTATTATGGTCTCTTCAAGATCATTGAGAAAGTGGGAACAATGGCTTACTGACTTGAACTTCCTCCTATAGCCCTGATTCATCCAGTATTTCACATCTCCAATCTAAAAAAAAAAAAAATCAATTCATGCTGCCATTGTGACCCTGGTAATTCCCTCAGCTCTCTCTGAGGAAATGGAGCTACAAGTGCAGCCTGAAGACATCCGTAAGGTCTGCAAGCTTTTAAATGGACAGCCGGAGGTACTGGTTAAATGGAAGAGCATGCAAGAGTTTGAGAACTTATGGGAAGCACCAACAACCATCTCTAAGTAGTTTCCAGCATTTCCCCTTGAGGAAAAGGTGAAACTCTTAGGGGTGGGTAATGATAAGAATGCAATTGCTACCAAAACATATAAAAGAAAACCTAGGCAGCTACATGAAAGGGGGCAGCCACCTTTTGACAGTCAACATGTTGACTTAGAAGCTCCCACCAATTTGGAGAAAGAGCTGAACCACTAGGGGGTTGTAGGCTGCTATTAACTGCGACATTGGGTTGTCTTGGAGATTGTGACATGCATTTTTTTGTAGCATTTAGAGGTTTGTTGTCTCTAGGTCTTGCAAGGCTTGTTTTGTGTTGGGAGTTGGATAGGAGAAGTTGGAGTCTCGAAATACCAGAGAGACCTTGTGAGAGTTGTAGTTCTCTTTTGTTGTTATTTCCCATCTGTATTTTGAGTGAGGTTTGTCCAGAATCATTGTAAGGTCCTTTTGTAACACTGATTATGCTCCATTATCTTATAGCAAACCTTTGCATTATTCATATTTCATTTCCCTACTGTTTTATTTCAATATTTCATAGGAGGGTTGTATCAGCTTCCTGTAAACAGTCTTAACAATAGCCTCTTTCTTGCCATTGGTTATCATTTTTTATCTCCTTCAACTCACTAGGTCGATAAAATTTGCTATTAATGAATCTGGAGAGAAATGAGTTCACCAAGAAACAAGAAGAGGCCGTGAAGCATGTCAAGAGCTGGCATAACCTTGAGTTTTGTTGTCGTTGTCATTTGAGTTAATTCGCTTAACTCCCCTATAGTTTGTGTTGGCAAGTTGACACTAATTAGTTTAAGTAGTGTCAACTTGAGGGGCATGCTGGGGATATTAATCTCAATTATCATTAGGCTCTATAAATAAAGGGCTTACTATATGATTTAGGGGGGTTAGTCATTGCTTCAGAGTTAATTGCGTTCATATTGACAATCTTTGTTAATGAGATTCGTTCATCTGCATTGTTATTTAGCAAGTTAACATGTTGTAACAAAGGGATTCATTGTAAATAAAGTTATGATAGCATGTTAACATAAGCATCTTGTAAAAAGAAGTCTTTCTTTTTACGGACCCAAAGTGGTGTTCTCAGCTCAAAGTTCCTGTCCATTGTCTCATGTTTTGCTCCATGCATATGTTGCTGATTCTTCTCACCTTGTAATTAACATTTTAAAGGTGATAAAAAAGCTTTACATTGCTATTGCCAAAATATTGCTGACTAAAGATTTGGTTTGTTTAAGAGAATATATGTCAAGCATAATTGCTTTCTGTTTGATATTCTTGTTTTTATGGAAAATATTAATGAGATCATGCTTTTGATCCTGAGAACATACATATATATCATCTTAATGTGATTTTGCTTAACATTTTCGAAGGATCATTGTGTTGTTTGATATTAGTTTTTGTGCAGAGGGACATCATCACTGGAATAGGGGGCTCTTGGTCAGAGTTTTTTTGACAATTTTATAACTTCCTGATCTGAGTTTAGTTCTGGAGGGAAATTCAGATTTTGACATTGATTATCCTTCTTCTCTGTTTCTTGCCTTTGAAAATATGAAAGTAATTATTATTAAAGAAGATATATTTTGTGGCATTGAAGTTAATGAGTGGGATAAAACTTTATTGTTGTTGTTGTTTTTAAAGTTAATGAGTGTCACCAAAGTGCAACTTGTAGATATAGGCCTATGGAAGTTTTTTTTTGAATTACTTCCTCCGGTATCCCACATCCGAAGATGCAGACTAATCCGGAGTCGCCCCTAGAGAGGGACTTCCCAGGGATCGAGCCCAGGTGGCGGGAGGGCATCTTGCGCTCCCTTGTCTCAACCACCGGACCAAGCCCCCCTGGGCTAGGCCTATGGAAGTTGAAAGCGTGACCTTGTATTTTTATGAACAACATTTCATCTAAGTCATGGGAAATTTTGGCCATCTTATGCCTTTAGGATTCAAAAGAATGACATATATTTTTTAATTTCTGATGTTAAGAATGGAAGTTGAAATTTGAAGTTATATCCTATATTGCTAGTAAGAACTTAGTAAAATTGAAATCTGTTTCCTCTGTGCAGCTTTTTCTGCAACAATCATAATCCAATAAGTACAGGCTCTACAAAAATTAAGAACTGGGTGGTGCCTGCTCATCGCATGCAAGAGTTAACATTAGCATTATTCTCACAAAACTTTTAATTGCTTCAACATGTTTATTTATTTCTCATTTGATTCTTGCCTCGTGATGCCCCTTTCTTAGTATCAAAAGGTATAATTCACAATGTGATGCATGCTCTTGAGGGCGATATCAATGCAGAGTGGAATTGAGAATTATGATAGAAGTCTTGGGAAAAATGACATAAAGGTCCCAATTAAAAAAATAATATCAGAAAAGTTCTATAACTCATTAATAATAGCTCTTTTTCATTTGTTTTGATTTTTTTTTTCTTAATTAAGACCTTGACATGATTTCCACAAGTTTTTATTCACATGCTCTCTGGACTGAGTATATGGAAGCAACATATGCATCAGTTGGTAGTATACAACTGGGAATTTGTTTTATATAGGAATGGGATCTTTAATGATCTGCACTGTTGAATCAGATTCTGTGAAGAAAATAACTACAGTATAGCGTCTCTTAAGACTATTATTGGTGCTATCATCTGTGCGTTCTTTGCCTATTTGTCTTGCAGAGTTGTGAAATGATAGTGTTGGAGAGAGCTTGTCACTTTTGCCTCTTCTTCCAGTTTAAAGAAGATGGAAAGAACATCAGGAAATGTTGATTTTCACCTGCAATATTTGATTTGGGTTCTTATAATTTTCTACCGTTAGTCCTTGCAGTTAAATACTAAGTACTAACTAAAAATTTCCGTTAACAACTTCTTCAAATAGCAACTACAAACCCAAAGTCAAAAAAAAAAAAATCAAGTACAAACCCCACAAATTTATGAACACAATATGGTATTGGGGTCAATTCAACGGTGAAAATGATAATTTATGGTATTGGTTTTTATTACATTTGAATATGAATATGAATATGAATTAAGATTGAAATATATAATAAAGGTTAAAATGTTGGCAAAAAAATATAATTAAGGTTAAACTATGCATAACTCTCCTATATTTTTGAGTCAGTTGCAAGTAGACTCAAAAGTTTTAACCCGAACATTTTTTTTTTCACCCGAAACCCTTTGCTGTTAAAAACTGTTATTTTTTTCCCCCGCGAAAATGTATTCTTCATTGATGAAAAACAAACCATACAAACATTTGTTCAAAAACTAAATGACAGCAAACAACAACCCAAAAATACAAAGTCTAGTCAGGATCTAATACATCAGCATTCAAAGTAGATATTAATAAATTTATTAGATCTGGTGGGGTCTTGTGATCCAATTGCTCGGGTACAACCCCTTCCTTGAAGTCTTAACAACCCAATTAGCTACCTTGTTATTTTTAACAGAATTTGTTTTGTCAGATTAAAGAGATACACATGGCATTTAATAAGAAAAAAATAATCTATTAATTCTCTTTGAACAAAAATTTATTTTGTATGCTCTATTCCCAATTTAGTCCCTCAAGTTTATTTTTAGAGGGACTTGAACTTGGAGGTACCACTCTTAATTGTACTTTTGTGACATTAACACTGTTAATTGTACTTTTGGGGATGCTCATCGAACAAGCTAGCTAAGGTGGCAGAACAAATTATAAACTTATATTTTTAAAACTGTTATACTCCGTTTTATTTGATCCTTAATATAAAATATATTACCAAATTTAATTGAGTTAAGAAAGTTGATTAAATTAGTTAATATAACATTGTATTTTCTAAAACATCATATTCATATTACTTTCCTTCCTTTCCTCTCCTCTTTAGTTGTTATTGAGGGAGCATCATTGGGAGTAAGTTAAGAAAAAATTGACAAATATAAAAAATATGTCTTAACAACAAATGTTAGTTTAGTTAGTAAAAGGGTTGGCTTATAACTATAAGGTTGTGGGTTCAAATCTCACCGATGTGAGGACCTTGTTGGTAAGCGATCTGTAAGTACATTTGTAAGCGCTTTTTGAGCCTTGAGGCATATTCTAGTCTTGGCGAGGCCCTAGGACCAAATCTCACCAATGTGAGGACCTAATCTCATCGATGTGAGGACCTTGTTGATAAGCGATCTATAAGTACATTTGTAAGCGTTTTTTGAGCCTTGAGGCATATTCTAGCTTTGGCGAGGCTCTAAGACCAACTCACATAAATTTTTTGTATAAAAAATGTCTTATATATCTATATTTAGGAAAGGAAAAGCTATGGGGAAAAAAGGATATATTTTCAGGCCCAAAAATTGTGTCTCCAAATATGAAAAGAAAACAAGTGGGATGAACCTATCAACTAGTCTTTGGATCATTATTAAAGGGTGGATCTCATTTCTTTAATCAAGTCTTAGAGCACGCTGAACAAGGTGCTAGCTCGTGAGAAGTAAAGATTAACACTACAAAAAAACATGAAATTTTTGACTCAATTTGTCACGGAAAAATTTTCCATGCCAAATTCTTACGGAAATCCATCGGAGATTCTATCAGAAAAGTTTTCAACGGAATTTCTTCCATTTAGCCATAGAAAATATTCCATGGCAAATTCCGTCAAAAACTCTAAATTTCGTCAGAAATTATGTAGGAAATTTAATGTTTTTTTGAGTGTAAAGGCAATACCTTAGGGTAGCAAGAGATGAATACAACCAACCTAATTCAACAAGATGTAGAGAAACAAATGTTGATGCCTCTTGAGCCACCGAACCCTACTTGGACAGCAGGAGATGCATATTAATTATGAGCAAATCGATCATAATGACATATGGGTTGAGACTTAAGATGAACTCAGAGAGGAGCTACAGGATAATTCTGAAGTCATGGAGGCTTCCATCTTGGGACAGTAATTACTAATTTTCAAGTTCTTATTTCTTAACTATTTATTTATCTATGAATATTTTATCTTGGAACTGCAAGGGCGCAGCCTCAAAATCTTTTCTCTGACAAGTTAGAGATGTGATCTATGGAAGAAATGTTAAGCTTCTTATTCTTAACGAGACTCGTATAAGTAGAAAAAGGCCTGATAGAATTATTCATAGATTGGGTTTCAACACTTGGCTAAAATTAGAGGCTACAGGCTATATAGGTGGCATTTGGGTTGTTCGGAATGCTGAAGAATTATCTATACAATATGTCTCTTCCTTTACGCAAGCTATACATCTCACAGTAACGCTTTAAAATAATCTAGAGGAATTTTTGTTATCTTGTGAGTATGCGGAACCTAATTGCATTCTTCGGTGCAATCTTTGGAGAGAGCTTATTGATATTAGTAACTCAATTAATGGACCATGGATAGTTATAGGGGATTTTAATGCTTTTCTTTCTGTGGATGACAAAAGTGGTGGATCTCAATCTAATATCAGGTCTATGAGGCAATTTGGAGATTGTATTTTACAATCCCAGCTGATGGAAACTAATGTTGTTAGAGAAAAGTATACATGGCAGTGTCCTTTGTTAAAAGAAAGGATAGACTGGGCCTTCACTAACATTGAATGGAATCGTATATATTCTTTAACTAAGGTGTATCATCTCAACAAATTTGGCTCTGATCACATACCAATTCTTCTTAAAAGCTCTCCAGAAGAGCCATATTGATGTTGAGACCTGCCCTTTAGGTGTCAAGCCACATGATTTCTTGAAGAGAGCTTTGATGATGTGATAAGACAAATTTGGAGTAAGGAGCACTAGAATGGTAAGGTTGAGAAATTTGCAACTATCGCTAAGGAATGGAATAAGAGCAATGTCAGGAATCTAACTACAAAAAAGGAAAACTTAATTAGAGGATTGAAGGGGTTGAAAGAACTAGGAGACAGCGTGATAATCAATATCTAGTTCAAACAAAAACAGAACTCTGGAAGGAATATAACAAGGTTCTAGCTCAAGAAGAGTTGATGTGGTATCAAAAATTAAGAGGTAATTTTTTAAAGTGGGGAGATAAGAACATCAAATTTTTTCATGCTACTACTAAATTAGAAAGAGGCGAAATAGGATTGAGGGACTAAAAAATTTTGATGGAAATTGGACTTTTGATCAATCCAGGCTTAAGGATCTTGCTCTTAACTATTATAAGGAGCTCTTTAAGAAGGGGAGCAATTCTATTCAAGAAGTTAGAACCCGTGCTCAATTCCTTATGTCAATAATGGAAAAATGACTTTTTATACCGGTTAAAAAAGAGTTTTTAGACCAGTTGTAAATTAGGTCTTGTTACAGTCGGTCTAAAAAGTTTGCTACTTTTTAGACCAATCGTAGCTACAACTAGTCTTAAAAGTCATACCTTTAAGACCGGTTGTAGCTACAGCAGGTGTAAAAGGTAATGCCTTTTAGACCTGTTGTAGATACAACCAGTCTAAAAGGTCATACTTTAAGACCGGTTGTAACTATAACCGGTCTAAAAAGTATGACTTTTAAGACCTATTGTAGTTACAACCGATCTTAAAAGTTCTATTTTTTTAAAAAAATGTCCCTCTTTCTAATTATCCCTACCCAACAAGCCATTTCAACATCTATCTCAGACTCCACAGAAGCAACGTAACACAGATTTCACAAAAAAGCAATGACAGCAGCAAGATCAACAAGCACAAATGAAGGTGTAGGTGACTTTAAATCAACTTCCAACAATTGGTGAAATGTTGCAAGATATGAAGGTTCAAGATTAAAATAAGCAATAATGAATTTCCACTGGGTAGAATCAAATTTTTGCAAATTACAACAATATTAATTCATATACATGAGTTGACAATCATTTCAATATGGACAATTCAAGCAACAAGCTTAAATCAAATTCCAGGAACTCCAAAATGCACTCAACAACTGTCTAAACCTAAAACACAGCTTATGAATCAATTTCAATGTGCAATATGAAGGAATGTCCAAATAGACGAATTTGCTCAAAAATGGATACAAAACTTTGAATGACAATGGCAACAATAAAATTCAAGGATCGATACAAGCAATGGCAGAAATTCCTCAATTTTACATAATACAAAGGGAAGAAAAAGTATAGAGGTCAATCCCTCAAATCCCATGCCTATATCACCCATATCCCAGAAATTGTCCTACATAGATACATAAACCCAGTTAGAAATTCATACAGTAGGAGCAATACGTATGAGAACAATGTATAATGCAACGTTAGATTCAAAAACTCACTATTTTTGTAAAAGCTCATAGATGAAATAAGCACAACATCTGAGGATGAAATCAATATCTTCTTCAGAAAAAGGATAAGCAAGATCAGACATCTATAACACCAAAACCAGACAAAACATTAACTTGGTAACTTAAAAACAATAAAGTAATACAAAAGTTTTGAAATATAAATTTACCTCTTTAGTAAAATCAGTCATGTCTAGAGAAATAATATTGTAAATGTGTCTCAAAACATAAAAACCACATAAGTTAGACCCATGTAGTTGCTTATGGCTCTGAAAAAGAACATGATATCATTAAAACAAGTATAAAGGCATGACTTATTACATTCTTTAAACAAACCAATATGTACTAACCTTTGGCATGATCCATGTAGGGTCTTTTAAGTCATGAACATGCTTATCACAAAGATTACTTATTTTACATAAATTCCATAAACTTTGCACACAAAGGGTAATAATGCAAGAAAGCTTACGAGTTCATAGTCTTTTTCAAATCATTCCCTGGTTTGAAGTGGAGGGAGCATAAGAGGATGACAATATAACTACTCTTGCATAAAAGAACCAACTGCCAATAATCACTAAAAAAAGAGAAGAATATTAAACAAACATAAAACATTATATATATTATAAAATATAAGTTTGTTTTGTACTCATGCATATATGGAGCCAAGAAACACTTGATTGCGGTTTCACTAAGCCTCTTTGATAAGTATGTATGTCTGATAGCAGCAATGGTCCCTTTCTCTTGGATTTGAACTGGGCGTAAGAATCCAAATTTATCACTTTTGCTAAAAGAGACCAACCTACAATTCATATACCTACAATAATGCAAGCACACAAATTAATCAAAGGTAAATGGCAAAATTTTTAAAATATGTACTTCGAATTAAAGAGGATACTTACATTAAGAATAGTTGGACAATCCCAATCATAAGATTTTGTCTACGAACTACCAGGGACATTAAATCATCCCTCTCAAGAAAGCATGTCACCCCTTACTTGCCAACAATTGAATCCGTAGGCCAATCTCCTGTTTTAAAGGATGTATCATATGCCATCAGAATCACTTATTGCATGATATTCAATGGAGGCTTTGAAACTTCTTGAGTGAAGGGAGCTGGACTTGGTGTGGCTTTGATTGGGTTTTCTAAACTCGAACAGAAACAAGGTTTTTTGCCACAAGATGAAGGTACCCAGGACATCACTAACGATCTTGAAATTATCAAAAGGGATAGGGACAGGTGCATCTGCAATGATCACTTCTTTAACTGATACTCTGACTTGATCATCTTTCATTTGGTGGTGGTGAACAGTTGATCCTAGGTTATGCATACTCCCCCGTGCAACTAACCGTCTCAGAGGATCCTCAACAAAAATGTCATAAGGCTTAGCAATTTCTCCTGCAGGACCCTATGATGACTGCCCGATGTTGCAACGACTCCCTTTAGTGCTTTGCTTATTAAGATTAAGCGATTGTGGCTGGGGAGCACTGGTATCTTGTCTTGAGCTTATAAACACTATCATTTCCTTTTTCATCTTGCTCAACTAAGTTTCTAGTAGTGCATAAAATGATGCTTCAGTCTTGACCCTTTCTTCTGCTCTTGCAGTGGCCAACATAGTCTCCAATTCCTCCCTAGTCACGATGCTTGAGGAATAGCGTACGGGGGCTCTAAAGTAATCCCTTATCCCTACCCCTCCTCCAACTCCCCTAACACGGCCTGGATGATTATGTTTGCCAGTAGCAATAGTCAGAATGTAATTCTTGCCCTTCGACCTAAAAGATCCCTCGGCTTGTTTTTTTCTAAGTTCCTCCTGTAAGATAATACAAAATAATAAACATAAGTAATGAAATATGTTTCTTATGTAGTTAATAACAGTAATGATATATACTTACAATTTTTTCACCTACTATACGAGATTGTTCATTCGTATAAGACCCACTCCTCTTTTGGTGAGCAAATAACCATTTCTCTTCACGACGAATCGGAGATGGTGGAGAAAGAAAAACAAGAGGATCAAATTGAGATGCTTCTTCCAATCTCTTCCGTTTAGCCACCAACAAGTCTTTTTCAACCTTTGCACAGCCCTTATGAGACATTGTATGAGGGCAATCATTCTTTCTACCACTCTCTTGTGCTTTTTGCCTCATTGCCTATGAATAAGAAATTAAATAAAAGAAAAAGGTTACAATCAATTAAGATAATTGATAAGTAAATAAAATGCAAAATAAGTCAACTAACCAAAGATTCTTGAGTAGTCCGAAGCCCAACAAATGCTTGCCAAGTCACTTCATCAATATATGTATACTTAATGCATGGAGTAGGACAAGGCTGACCATCTTTCACCTTAATATGAATGCAATTGTTGGTTAAATTTGTCTTAAACTTGCTCCAGCACTCATAACAATACGTCATTGTCTTGTTGTACAAGATCTCACTCTGAAGAACATCGTAGATGAGCTGTAATGCATGCATTGAAGGAGTAAATGACAAATTTGTGACATATTTGATAATCATTACATGCAGAAGAGAATTGTATACCTGGATAGTACCCCAAATATGTTGCTTCACCTTTTTATCAACATTTCTCCACTCTTCTATCAAAATGCTAGGCTTGTTGCATGCAAGGAGACTGACAAAACTCCTATATCGGCTTACATTAGGCCCGATTGGTTTCCAATATCTATCAAACTCAATTGGTATCTTTTGCCCCATACTCCTACTGAGGGAAATGTCTGTCAACCATATGCCATGTCTACCCCCCGTACAGACTGGTTACTAGGCTCAATTTGATCCTGGCTCAGAGCATTGCTAGGCTCGCTCTAATTAACACTAGCTAGTTGACTCTGAGGAACACTAGGTAGCTGATCCTCTACACTAGGACGCTGGGGATCCTTCATTTTCCTGTAACGACAACAAAGAAAGAGAAATCCTTAAGCTATAACATGAGAGGACTATATCTAAAAAATAACTATATACATTATTTGGATATAAATCATAATCATAATTACTTTAGCTAGCTAACTTTCAAAGTAGTATCATAAAGAGAAATCCTCCCATATTCCTTCATAATGATCATATCTTGTGCCGTGCTCATTATCTACTTCATCTTCTTCGTTCAATTCTGGTATACCCTTAGAAAAAAGAGTCTCAAGAATATCATAATTTGAGCGACTTTTCTCATTAATATCAACGACCCTTTTTCTTTAGAGAGCTATAGACTACATTTTATTTGAGTGATCAATAATATAGAATACTTGTTTCGCCTGATGTGCCATAATAAAAGGTTCATCCCCAAAACTTCTACTATTCAAATCTACTAATGAATATCCTAACCTATCGATCTTCACACTATTATTGCCATCAACCTACTTATATTTAAAAATGGGAAATCTAAGTTTAACATAACTACCTAAATCTCTTCAATAACCTCATAATAAGGTATGACAACCAATTTAGGGTTCTTATTTTTCGAACTAGAAAGTGTATAGATTCAGCCACTAACATAACACCACTATTCTGGACAATGCTCTTATCATCTAAGGACTTCGTGTAAAAGGAATAACCATTGATCACAAATGAAGTCTAACTTATGACATTAACCTCAGGACCACGTACTAACTAATTTATTATATCAGAAACACATTCTTCTCCATCAACCTTTTATTTGAACCAATGTGCGAAAGTTCTGTTATACTCCCTAATTAACCTTTATTCAGTCATTCAACTATTCTGTTTTCGTACAATTTCTTTATGAGCATTCATGTAATATTGAATTTCATCAATATTATTCAAGATGTACAAGTGGACTTGTTGCAATTCATCAAGATCCACACTCTTTACTGTTGCCCTGCGTCTACCCCCTTCTTGATCATGACGTTTAGGAAGCCCAATATGTCCTACATTTGACAAATAATGTAGACAAAATTACATGGCTTCTTTAAAAATATATTTCTGAACAATAGATGGTTCAAGCCGGTTTGGATTCTTCACATACCTATTTAGGATTTTCATAGTTCTTTCAATTAAGCATCTACCAGAAATTGATAGGGCCACAAAACTTTATCTCCCACACTAGATGAACAATCAGGTATACCATGATCTCAAAAAAAGAAGGAAGAAAAAGCTTCTCAAGCTGACATAAGATCATATATCCTTCATTTTCTAATTCATCCAATCTTTACATGTCAATGACTTTACTACAAATAGCTTTGAAGAAGAAACAAAGTCTAGTGAATATGTCTTGAAGATCATATTCGACAATGGCTCGAATACCTACTGGGAGTAGTTGTTGCATTAAGACATGACAATCATGAGACTTTATCCCTATTAAATTCAAGTCTTTCATCAACACAAGCTTTTTAAAATTTGAAGAATACCTTAAGGGAACTTTGGTGCCATGTAAACACTCACAAAAACTTCTTTTCTTATCCTTAGACGAACTGAGTAGCTGGAGGACAAAAAGTTCTCTTACCATATGACATTTGATGTAAGTCTTCTCGTATTCATATTTCTTGCAAATCTAATATTGCCTTCATGCCATCCTCAGAACTACCTTGTATGTTAAGCAATGTCCCAACAATACTATCACATACATTTTTCTCTACATGTATGAAATCAATGTAATGTCTCACGTCAAGATTGTGCCAATATGGAAGATCGAAGAAGACAGACCTCTTTTTCCATATATTTTTCTCATTTCTACTCTTTGTAGTCTTACTAAAGGTTACATTGATATTTTTCACCTTTTCATAAACCTTCTCCCCAATCAATGCCTCCAGAACATCTTCAAACTCTTGGCTACCAAAAAATGCTTTCTTTAATCTATGATATGGGTGGCCCCATCTAAGAAATCTCCTATGGCCAAGATAAACTGTATTTCTTCCATGTTAAAGTTGATGGTAATATGTGTCTTCTTCACAAATCAGACATGCTTTATGGTCTTTAACACTATATCCTAACAAGTTTCTATATGCAAGGAAGTTATTTATAGTACAAAAGATCATGGCTCGCATTTTAAAAATCTTCTTCTTGTTCGCATAAAAAACATCAACACATTTATCTTACAACACTTTTAGGTCATCGATCAAGGGTTATAAGTAAACATCTATGTCATTTTCAAGTTGTTTTGGTCCCGAAATCAACATAAATAGCATAATGTACTTTCGTTTTATGCATAACAAAGGAGATAAGTTGTAAATAACCAAAAGAACAGGCCATGAACTATATATACTGCTTAGACTACCATAAGGATTCATACCATCCGTGCTAAGCCCAAGCCTAAGGTTTCTAGGTTCTTCACCGAAGCTAGGAAATAATTCATCAATTTTCTTCCATTGAGAAGAATTAGCTAGATGTCAAAGCTTTCCATAAAAAATCCTCTCATCTGCATGTCATCTCAAATTTTTTGCATCCTTTTCATTAGCAAACAAGTGTTTGAACCTTGGTATGATTGGAAAATACCACAACACTTTTGTAGGGGCCTTATTTGATTTGTACCTTGGGGTTTCACACATCGGACAATAATGCTTCTCTTCATACTCTTCTCTATACAATATGCAATCATTAGGACCTACATGGCTCATTTTATACTTCATCCCTAGTGGACACAGTATTTTCTTAGCATCATAGTATTCACAAGGCAACACATTATCATTTGGAAGCATGTCCTAAAAGGCCTCAAGTGTTTCTGAAAAACTCTTGTCGCTCCATCCATGACATGCTTTCAAGCTTATCAATTTCAATACTACTTTCAACAATTGGTAATTTTCACACCTCGGGTATAGCAGCGTCTCAACATCACTACACATATTACCATATGCATGTGGTTGTTCAAAAGCCTCTTCTCCTACATCACAAATAATATCCTCTATCCAATCATCCACATCCGTTTCATTATTATCATCATAGGTCACTCCCCCTATTGAGATGCACTTGGCATTTCTAATTGTTCACCATACCATACCCATACTATATACATCTTATAAAACCCTTCACAAATTACATGTGTGTATATATCTACAGCACTTAGTCGCTTCTTATTCAAACATTTTACACAAAGGCAATAAAATATCCCACTATCATCATTGTCATTTCTTCTTGCAAAGTCTAAAAAATCCCTCACCTCATTAGCATATTCAACACTCATCTATTTAGCTTTATCCAACTACTATTCATATATTACAACACCTTTTTGTTTTTGTTTTCTACTTTTTCCCCTAGAAAAGGCAAGAGTATGATGAGAGCATACAATCATTACACCCAAGTACCTAATTTAACTACTACATAATGAACAAGTAGAAGAGAGTAGAGAGCTAGAGATAGAAGAAGAGTAATTTGAATAGTACAAGTCTCATTAACAAAATATGATAATGTGTTTTGGTAAGAAACTTATGTTTTGAAGGTATAAACATTGATTCAATTTATTACCAAATGCATTTCACAAAGTTTAGAGATGGTTGCTGTGATTTTAGTTGCTGCACTAGAGTGATGCCGTAAGCACTCAAGTGAGAATTCATTTTGCACTCGAGTTCAGGAAGTGTTAGCCTAAAAGTGTTTTACAGAAAGCAACTGCTTCAGAGAATTAGCAGCAATACTTGAGTGAGAGACGTTGCACTCGAGTGATAACCATATTTGCACTTGGGTATGAAGACACTCGTGGAAGTTTTTGACAGTGAGCAAGGTTAGAGACAAAAATGGCAGTTGCACTTGAGCACTAGCTCACCACTCGAGTGAGGCTCTCAAGATCACTCGAGTCCTACAAGTGTGGTTCAAGAAGTGCTTGTCCGAGAGCAAGGAAGAGCCTGATAGCAGGAAGTGACTCAAGTGAGGAACCCAACACTCGTGAGTGAGAAAACTCACTTCCTCAAATATTAATGCAAGTGCTAAGCAAAAGGTTGTCTGGATGCAAGGATATGCTGATGCACTTGAGTGGGGATCCTTATACTCGAGTGAGGGCAAAGAGAAAATAGAGGAAAACTTAGAATTTGCAACACAGAAACTAAATTCAAAATCAAATTCAGAGCAACTTAGTTGTTGAGCTCATCATTTTTGACAGCAAAGAGAATTCAAAAATGAAACAAGCATATTCTCATATGATTTCACCCAAGATGTAGACCTTCAATTCAACCCACAAATTAGCTCTCATCCAATTAAATTGTAACTATCCTAAATAGTGCTTCAATGCAGCAAAAATCATGAATGCAATTATAAGCTAAAGAAGAACAGAAATTTAAGCAAACTCATCTTCCTGGGGCAAGTTCGAATTTAGGAAAGTTCACATGTTAGGAGAGTTGAGATATCAGAACCATAATGCCCCATATTTCCAATCTCCCAAATCATACCCACAACCTTCTTTATCATCCATAGCAAACAAATCACAAAAAAATATAGACGAAGAGAAGAAATACCTAGAAGAGAATTAGGGCTTTAACAAGTTTAGGATCCAAATTTTGCAGACGATGATGCATAAAAATGAGAAAAGAGTGTGTTAAGCGTCGACAAACCTAGACAGTCAAGGAAAAGACAGAAAACCAGTATGCCCTAACGAAGAGCAACGGGGATGCTAGCTCCGAGATCCCATTGTCATGGTGGAAGTGCAAAACCAATAAAGTGACATACTAATTCAACTCTTTTAATGAATAATTTGGAGTTGCTGTCGGTTCTCAACTATTTGTTACTCAGTCTGAAAATATTTCAAAATGAAAAAGATGGCACAGAGCTCAGGTATTTAGCGTAGATCTTTAAGACATAAAAATAACCGGTATTAAAACATTTTTAAGACCCGTTATTCCAATAACCGGTCTTTAAAATCTTTATTTTAGATCGGTTATTGGGATAACCACTCTAAAATATATTTCTTTTAGGCCAGTTATAAGGGTAACTGGTCTAAAAAATTATTCATTACTTATTTGTTTCCCCGCTAAACCTTTTAGACCAATTTATAATCAAAACATGTCTACAAGGTTTACTATTTTAGATTAGTTGTCAAGAACAACAGGTCTAAAAAGTAGCAAACAATTTTTTTAATTACCTTTTTTCCAGAAAATATATTAAACCTGTTATAGGTAGAAACAGTCTAAAAAATATATTTCATATATAAATTTTTTAATTATTTAATTTTTTTGGGCCGGTTGTTATAAAACCGATCTAAATAATCTTTTTTAGACCTTATATTACTTGAATTGGTCTCTCAATTTGTTCATAATTATGAAAATGCCACCGGTCATTTCTTTTAGACCATATCTGCCTATAACCGATCTAAATGTATAGGTCTAAAACACCTTTTTTGTACTAGTGTGTTGAATGAAGCCGATTTGAATCATCTACAAGCGGATGTTATAAATGATGAAATTAAACATGCCACCTTCAACCTTGGAGCATTTAAAGCACATAGGCTAGATGGGATACAAGAAGTTTTATATCATGAATACTGGAATTTGGTAGGGGATTCAATATTCAAATTGGTAAAAGATTTCTTTATTGCACCATCCAAGGTTAGAGATCTTAACAACACCAACATTGTTCTCATACTCAAGACAGATGCCCCACAAACTATTAAAGACTTTAGACCAATATCTCTTTATAATGTGAGCTACAAGATATTACGAAGGCTATAAGCCATCGCCTCCGCACTATAATGGGAAAGGTTGTGGGAGACCATCAATGTAGCTTTATAGCTAGAAGACAGAGTAGTGATAACATCATTATTGCCCAAGAGGTTATACATTCCATGAAGACCAAGACGGGAATGAAAGGATGGATGATAGTAAAAGTGGATCTTTAGAAAGCATATGATCAGCTTGAATGGTCATTTATCAATGACACTCTCAGGGCTTTAGGTATTGATGACAAATGGTGTGAAGCTATTATGGCCTGTATTACTACTCCCTCCTTCCAGGTGTGGAATGGGGAAGCAACAGAGACCTTCAATTCCTCTCGAGGAATCCAACAGGGAGATCCTATCTCTTCATATATCCTTACCCTATATATGGAGAGGTTAAACCATATTATGAAAGATGCTATTGAAGAAGGATTTTGGAAACCGATAAGACTAATAAGGGGAGTCTCGTCCATATCTCACCTCTTCTTTGCAGTTGATCTTATCTTATTTGTCGAGGCTTCAGTAAGTCAAGTTGAAGGAATGTTGGAGTGTCTGAAAACATTCTGTGATGCTTCTAGTCAATTGATGAACAAAAACAAGACTAGAGTTTGTTTCTCCAGAAATGTGCACAGTTCAAGGGCTCTTCACCTGAGCCAAAGCATGGGAGTTGGCCTCACGGGAGACTTGGGTAACCAATATACATATTGGAGAAAACTCAAGAAATTGGTAGGATGGAAATGAGGCTATTTGAACTTAGCTGGTAGACTTACATTAATTAGAGCAGTTCTATCAGCTTTACCATCTTACAACATGCAAATAATGCTCCTACCAAAGGGTTTGGTAAAAGAACTGGAAAGGAAGAGTCAAAATTTCTTATGGGGTAATGATATTAATGGGAAAAAAACTTCATTTGGTGACATGGGAGCAAGTTACTAAAGAGAAAAAGGAGGGTGGATTAGGGGTTCGTTATTTAAGGAAACAAAATGAAGCCTTCTTGATGAAGCTCTATTGGAATCTACTAAGTAAAAGGAAGGCATTATGGGTTAGGTGCTTCAAAATAAGTACAAACACTAGTAGAAAAATGACTTTTTAGACCGGTTCTGTATTAGGTCTTGATACAGCCGGTTTAAAAAGTCTGTTATTTTTTAGACCGGTTGTTATAACCGGTCTTAAAAGTCAAACTTTTAAGACCGGTTGTACCCACAACCGGTCTAAAAACTCCACATTTAAGACTGGTTGTGGCACAACCGGTCTTAAAGGTGAGACAGTTAAGACCTGTTGTGCCCCACAACCGGTCTTAAATGTCTCACCTTTAAGACCGGTTGTGCCACAACCGGTCTTAAATGTCTCACATTTAAGACCGGTTGTGCCACAACCGGTCTTAAATGTGGAGTTTTAAGACCGGTTGTGGGTACAACCGGTCTTAAATGTGAGACATTTAAGACCGGTTGTGCCACAACCGGTCTTAAAGTACTTTTTAAGACCGGTTGTGTCTACAACCGGTCTTAAAGCTTAATTTTTTTTAAAAAAAAAGGCCCTTTTATTATATGTACACGCACAGAATGCTCCAATTTGAAACAGCAGTACATAACAATCACTCATTTCAATTTCAAAATTCAAAATCACCAGGCAGTACAGTCATATATCACCAGCAGCAGTAAGGATGACCAAATGACAGCAGTAAAAGTCCCAGAAAACTGAAACCCAATAGGAATAATGTAAAAGTCCCTCTAATTGCCTCTTCTATAGGAAGACACAGAAATTGGAGGCATATACGTACAATACCTTCAACCCCCTCACTAGCTCTAGAATTACTTAAGCCTCAAGAACATGCTTCCCTGTTTATAACATTTAAAGCTTACTTGGAGATACATACTTATGAAATACATAATAATGAAATAGTGCTTATATGCGATTTGATCCATTGACATCCATCTTGTAAACAAAAAAAGGGACAAACTAACAAATGCCAAATACAGCTAGAAACATCTGTCATTAAATATCTACATTCATATTCATAATTAGAGATAAAACATCTCATAAAGGTCTTCAAGCTTCACAAAGGACATAATAATCTAACCTAATATGGGTACATTTTTACAATGAACTTTGGATTCAAAAACTCACTAATTTTGTAATAGCTCATGGATGAATTCAGCACAAGATGTGCGAATGAAATCAATATCTTCTTCAGGAAAGGGATCAGCAAGATCAAACATCTGTAACACCAAAACCAGACGAAACATTGACTTAGTAACTTAAAAACAATAAAGTAAAACAAAAGTTCTGAAATATAAATTTACCTCTTGAGTAAAATCAGTCGTGCCTAGAGTGATAATATTGTAAATGTGTCTCAAAACATAAAAACCACATAAGTTGGACCCCTTTGGTTGCCGACGGCTCTGAGAAAAAAACATGATATCATTAAAACAAATATAAAGGCATGTCTTATTACATTCTTTAAACAAATCCATATGTACTAACCTTTGGCATGATCCATGTAGGGTCCTTTAAGTCACGAACATGCTTACCACAAGCACTGTGTAGGAATGTCCGCATAGCCCTATGATCATCACAATGACAAATGTTATTGGTTTTACACAAATTCCATAAACATTACATAGAAAAGGTAATAATGCAAGAAAACTAACGAATTAATGGTCTTTTTCAAATCATTCCCTGGTTTGAAGTGGAGGGAACATAAGAGGATGACAGTGTAACTACTCTTGCATAGAAGAAGCAACTGCCAATGATCACTGAAAAAAACAGAAGAATATTAATAAGCAAACATAAAACATTATATAAATTATAAAATATCAATATGTTTCTTACCTATGCACATATGGAGCCAAGAAACACTCGGTTCCAGTTTCACTAAGCCTCTGTGACAAGTATGTATGTCTAGTAGCAGCAGTGGTCCCTTTCTCTTGCCAGAGGAGACCAACCTACGATGCATGTACCTACAATAACGCAAGCACATAAATAAAAGGTAAACGGTGAAACTTTTAAAATATTTACTTTGAATTGCAGAAGCTACTTACATTAAGAACAATTGGACAATCCCAATCGTAAGATTTTGTCCAGGAGCTACCAGGGACATCAAATCATCCTTCTCAAGATAGCATGTCACTCCTGACTGTCCAACAACTGAATCCGTAGGCCACTCTCTTGTTTTGAAGGATGTATCATATGCCATCAGAATCACTTGCTGCATGATATTCAATGGAGGCTGTGAAACTTCTTGCTGAGTGAAGGGAGCTGGACTTGGTGGGGCTTTGATCGGACTTGGTGGTGGGCCTTTGATCGGACTATCCTCGGCTCGACCAGAAACAAGGTTCGTTGGCCACAAGATGAATGTGCCCAAGACATCGCTAACGACCTTGAATTCATCAGAAGGGATAGGGACAGGTGCATCCACAATAATCACCTCGTCAACTGACACCCGGACTTGATTACCTTCCATTTGTCGGTGGTGGACAGTTGATCCCAGGTTATGCACACTACCCCGTGCAACTAACCGTCTCAGAGGATCCTCGACAAAAAGATCACAAAGCCCAGTAATTTGCGGGTTAGGACCCTCTGATGACTGCCCGATGTTGCAACAACTACCTTTAGTGCTCTGCTTATTAGGATCAATCGATTGTGGAGGGGGAGCACTGGTATCTTGTCTTGAGCTCATAAACACTATCATTTCCTCTTTCATCTTGCTCAACCGGGTCTCTAAAAGTGCATCAAAAGATGCTTCAGCCTCGGCCTTTGCTTCTGCTCTTGCAATGGCCAACATATTCTCCAATTCCTCCCTAGTCACGATGTTTGAGGAATAGTATACGGGGGCTCCAAAGTAATCCCGTATCCCTACCCCTCCTCCAACTCCCCTGACACGGCCTGGATGCTCGTGTTTGCCAGTAGCAACTGTGAGGATGTCATTCCTGCCCTCCGACTTAAAAGATCCCTCAGCTTGTTGTTTTCTAAGTTCATCCTGTAACATAATACAAAATAACAAACGTAAGTAATAATGTACGTTTCTTATGTAATTAATTACAATAACGTTATATACTTACAATTCTTTCACCAACTATACGAGATTTTTCACTCGTATAAGTCCCACCCCTCTTTTGGTGGGCAAATTGCCATTTTTCTTCTCGACGAATCGGAGATGGCGGAGAAAGAAGAATAGAAGGATCGGATTGAGATGCTTCTTCCAATCTCTTCCGTTTGGCCTCCAACAAGTCTCTTTCAGCCTTTGCATAACCCCCACGAGACATTGTATGAGGGCAATCATTCTTTCTACCACTCTCTTGTACTTTTTGCCTTTTTGCCTGCGAATAAGAAATAATACAAAAGGAAAGTGTTATAATCAATTAAGATAATTGCTAAGTAAATAAAATAAAAAATAAGTCAACTAACCAAAGATTCAGGAGTAGTCCGAAGCCTAACAAATTCTTCCCAAGTCGCTTGATCAAGAAATGTATACGTGCTGCACGGATTAGGACGAGGCTGACCATCTTGCACCTCAATATGAATGTAATTGTTGGTCAGACTTGTCTTAAACTTGCTCCAGCGCTCATAACAATACGTCATCGTCTTGTTGTATAAGATCTCACTCTGAGGAACGTCGTAGGTGAGCTGAAATGCATGCATTGAAGGAGTAAGTGACAAATGAAGTGACATTTGATAATAATTAATTACATACAGAAGATAATTGTATACCTGAATAGTGTCCCAAATATGCTGCTTCACCTTTGGATCGACATTTCTCCACTCCTCTATCAAGATGCTCGGCTTGTTACGTGCAAGGAGGCCGACGAAACTCCTATATCGTTGTGCATTAGGCCCGATTGGTTTCCAATGTCTATCAAACTCAATCGGTATCTTTTGGCCTGCACTCCGACTGAGGGAAACATCTGTCAACCGTGTGGCACGTCTACCCCTCCGTACAGACTGGCTACTGCGCTCACTAGGACCCTGGCTCGGAGCATTGCTAGGCTCGCCCTGGTTAACACTATCTGGCTGACTCTGCTGAGCACTAGGTGACTGACCCAGAGGTGGAGGAGGTGGCTGATCCTCTGCACTAGGACGCTGGGGATCCGTCATTTTCCTGTAACGACAACAAAGAAAGATAAATCCTAAGCTATGACATGTGAAGACTATATCGATAAAATAACTAAACATATTCTTCAGATAATAATCATAATCATAATTACTTTAGTTAGTTAAGGTCAAAGTAGTATCATAAAGAGATATCCTCCCATATTCCCTCGTGATGATCATTTCTTGTGCCGTGCGCATTATCTGCTTCATCTTCTTCGTTCAGTTCTGGTAGACCCCTGGAAAAAGAAGGAGTCTCAAGAAGATCATAATTTGAGTGACTTTTCTCGTCAATATCAACGACCCTTTTTCCTTGGAGAGCTACAGACCACATTTTATTTGCCTGATCAGTGATATAGAACACTTGTTGCGCCTGATCTGCCATAATGAAAGGTTCATCTCCAAAACTTCTACTATTCAGATCTACTAATGTCAATCCTAACCTATCGATCTTCACACCATTATTGACATCAACCCACTTGCATTTGAAAATGGGAAATCTAATTTTAACATAGTCAACCACCCAAATCTCTTCAATCACCCCATAATAAGGTATGGCAGCCAACGTAGGGTTCTTATCTTTCGAACTAGAGAAGTGCATAGATTCAGCCACTAATACAACACCACTGTTCTGGACGGTGCTCTTATCATCTAGGGACTTCGTGTAAAAGGTATAACCATTGATCACAAATGAAGTCCAACTTATGACATCAACTTCAGGACCACATGCTAACCAATTTATTGTATCAGAAACACATTCTTCTCCGTCAACCTTTTGTTTGAACCAATGTGCAAAAGTTCTGTTATGCTCCCTGATTAATCTTTGTTCGCTCATTCGACTATTTTGTTTCCGTACAATTTCTTTATGGGCATTCATGTAATATTGAACTTCATCAACATTGTTCAAGATGTACAGGTGGACTTGTTGCAATTCATCAGCATCTATGCTCTTTACTGTTGCCCCGCGTCTACCCCCTTCTTGATCATGACGCTTAGGAAGGCCAATATGTCGTACATTTGACAAATACTGTTGACAAAATTCCATAGCTTCTTCAGAAACATATTTTTGAACAATAGATGCTTCAGGCCGATTGGGGTTCTTCACATACCCTTTTAGTATTTTCATAGTTCTTTCGATCGGGTACATCCACCGGAAATAGATAGGGCCACACAACTTTATCTCCCTCACTAGATGAACAACCAAGTGTGCCATGATATCAAAAAAGGACGGAAGAAAAAGCTTCTCAAGCTGGCATAAGATAATGTATCCTTCATTTTCCAATTCCTCCAATCTTTCCGTGTCAATGACTTTACAACAAATGGCATTGAAGAAGAAACAAAGTCTAGTCAATATGTGTTGAAGATCATATTCGGCAATGCCTCGAATAGCTACTGGGAGTAGTTGTTGCATTAAGACATGACAATCATGAGACTTTAGCCCTATTAACTTCAAGTCTTTCATCGATACAAGCTTTTTAAAATTTGAACAATACCCTGAGGGAACTTTAGCGCTATATAAACACTCACAAAAGCTTCTTTTCTCAACCTTAGACAAAGTATGAGCAGCTGGAGGACAAAATGTTCTATTACCGTATGGCCTTGGATGTAAATCTTCTCGTATTCCCATTTCTTGCAAGTCTAATCTTGCCTTCACGCCATCCTTAGAACTTCCCTGTATGTTGAGCAGTGTCCCAACGATACTATCACATACGTTCTTCTCCACATGCATGAAATCAATACAGTGTCTGACGTCAAGATTGCGCCAATATGGAAGATCGAAGAAGACGGACCTTTTTTTCCATATATTTTTCTCATTTCTACTCTTTGATGACTTACCAAACATAGTATTGATATTTTTCACCTTTTCATAAATTTGCTCCCCAGTCAATGCCTCTGGAGCATCTTCAAACTCTTGGCCACCGAAAAAAGCTTTTTTTAATCTACGATAAGGGTGGCTTCGTCTTAGAAATCGCCTATGCCCAAGGTAAACCGTCTTTCTTCCATGTTGAAGTTGATGGTAGCATGTGCCTTCTTCACATATCGGACAAGCTTTGTGGCCTTTAACGCTATATCCTGACAAGTTCCCATATGCAGGGAAGTCATTTATAGTACAAAAGATCATTGCTCGCATATTAAAAGTCTCCTTCTTGTTCGCATCAAAAACATCGACACCTTTATCCCACAACTCTTTCAAGTCTTCGATCAAGGGTTGTAGGTAAACATCTATGTCATTTCCGGGTTGCTTTGGTCCCGAAATCAACATAGACAACATTATGTACTTTCGTTTCATACATAACAAAGGAGATAAGTTGTAAATTACCAACAGAACAGGCCATGAACTATGTATACTGCTTAGGCTACCATAAGGATTCATACCATCTGTGCTAAGCCCAAGCCTGAGATTCCTAGGTTCTTCACCGAAGCTAGGAAATAATTGATCGATTTTCTGCCATTGAGAAGAATCAGCTGGATGCCGAAGCTTTCCATCAGAAATCCGCTCATCTGCGTGCCATCTCAAATTTTTGGCATCAATTTCATTAGCAAACAGGCGCTTGAACCTTGGAATGATTGGAAGATACCACAACACTTTTGCAGGGCCCTTATTTGATTTATACCTCGGAGTTTCACATATCGGACATTACTCCTTCTCTTCATGATCTTTTCTATACAATATGCAATCATTAGGGCAAGCATGGATCTTTTTATACTGCATCCCTAGTGGACACAGTATTTTCTTAGCATCATAGTATCGACAAGGCAACACATTATCATCAGGAAGCATATCTTTAAAGGCCTCAAGCGTTTCTAAAAAACTCTTGTCGCTCCATCCATGCCGTGCTTTCAAGCTTACCAATTTCAATACTACATTCAGCAATTGGTATTTTTTACACCCCGGGTACAACGGCTTCTCAGCATCACTGCACATATTACCATATGCATGTGATTGTTCAAAAGCCTCTTCTCCTACATCACGAATAATGTCCTCTATCCGATCATCCATATCCGTGTCATTATCATCACAAGTCACTTCCCCCTGTTGAGATGCACTTGGCATTTCTAATTGTTCACCATGCCATACCCATACTACATACGTCTTACAAAACCCTTCACAAATTAAATGTGTATATATATCTGCAGCACTTAATCGCTTCTCATTCAAACATTTTACACAAGGGCAATAAAACATTCCACTATCATCATCGGCATTTCTTTTTGCAAAGTCTAAAAAACCCTTGACCCCAACATCATATTCAACACTCGTCCGTTTAGCTTGTATCCAACTACGATCCATATATTCTAACACCTTTTATTTGTTTTGTACTTTTTCCCTGGAAAAGGTAGGAGAATGATGAGAGCATGCAATCATTACACCCAAGTACATAGTGTAACTAGAAGTAAACAAAGAATATCGTGATTTAGAGTAGCGTGTGAGGAAAAAATGGAATGAGGGAAAGTGGAATGGAGAAGGAGTGAGGGAATGAGGAATGGAGGTGGAAAGAGGAAGGAAAGAATGCGCTTTCGTCAGAGAAAGTGACTTGGATATATATTCTTTTAATGTCTAACGCCTGCACACGCTAGATCCATTATTATATTGTTTGTCCCTGGATATATTTTTTAGGGTGACTTTGGTCCTTCGACTAATAATATCCAAGCAATACCGTTGAAAACTTCAAAAATTCAGCACACACGAGGAACATAATAGAAAATGAATGGAACTACCTCAACAATAGTTTTCCCCTATTACTAATGATCAAATTTGGACAGTTGATATTTATAATATTCAGCTGCTCATAGCATTAAAAAAACTTGACTCTTATATATACAACCGTCCCAAGCCACTTAGGAAGTTCAGAACTAGATTCATCAAAAGCATCCAAGAAATATAAATAGATTTAAACAAAATTGTTGCAGTTCTGTGGCACAACTATGAGTCCTACTAGAAACTCTCTTGGTTCAGAGAATTGCACTTATTTTGGGGGTATTTTAGTAATGACCATTCCCAGATTCATCTAAATTATCCCTTCCAAATCTAAATAAGTTACTTAATCATATCATATATTATGTATTATTAGATTATATATAAGTTTATATGTTAGGCAAAATAGTTTAAAAACTAGCAATTCTATTTAAACAAAAGTGAGTGTATATCAAGTCCAGCTCACACATTATTCGTCCTTAGGTCACACTAGGCCTTTAATTATCAAAACTAAGTTAAGCTTAAGCCCAACACCTAAAAGACTATTAGGCTTTGGCCCAAGCCCGCAAACCTGTATAGATTTCATAGTTATATAATCCAGCATTCTTCCTTGCTTGCTGAAACTGATATTGCTGATATAAAATCCAAGATGGTCTTGACGAAAATATATAGAGTAACTTCACTATGAAATGAAGATTGCAGGGGAAAATAGAAATATACAGAACTAGGTTACCTCACGAAAAGCCCTCAATAGCAAAATTGAATCAATTTCCAGTTCAGGGGGATTTTCACCTCCAAGCACAAGAGGCAATAAGAGGATGATTCATCCAACCAAGGTATAGTGCACCATCTCTCTCTTCTAGAGTATAATTAATTGACTACATTAACCCCTCTCGTTATATATATAGATACATACAGATTCCCTCACACCGATTCTAATTAATTCACACTAACACTCTAATCAAACTTGAAATGTAAAAGCTTACTTATCTATATATATATATATAGCCCTCTTATATCAGTGAACCAATGTCTGGATGGGGTTGTACAATGGATGAGAATGTTGACTTTCTCACCCGAGGTGCAACAGCAATTAATTTTGCTAAACCAAACCAAGACAGGTAGTATAGTTCGTAGCTAGTAGTTGATAGTTCTATACTTGCCTCCCATTCTCCTCTCTGCCTATTACCGTCTGCCTAAGAAGACAGAAAAGGCCATAACAAGAAATGGAATATGATAATCGCATGCCAACGAAAATGAAGGTATCAAGTTAATTCGCCTAGACCTGAAATCAGGATTAAAGACATGAAGACAGTAAAACAGGGGAAATTACCAACTGCGTGCTTCTAAGCTGTGATGACAGTTGCTGGCGGTGCTGGAAATAGAGCCAGAGCTGTGATGGTGCCGGCCCGGAAAGAGATTGACGGAGGCGGAGGGATAGAGAAAGAGGGCGTCGGTGATGGTGGCGGCCCAGAAAGAGATTGACGGAGGCGGAGAGTGCGTCGGTGACGGAATGGAAGACGGATTTGGGAGAGTGCGTCGGTGATGGAAGACGGATTTGGGAGGTGGAAGACGGATTTGACGGAGGCGGAGAGTGCGTCGGAGTGAGTTGATTTCAGAAATTTGGGGAAAGTTTGGGGAAAGATGGCGCGCAAGAGCTGGGGTTGAAATTTGGGGACAGTTTTAAGACCGGTTGTCTCACAACCGGTCTTAAAAGTGGACTTTTAAGACCGGTTGTCTCACAACCGGTCTTAAAAGTGGATTTTTAAGACCGGTTGTGAGACAACCGGTCTTAAAAATCCACTTTTAAGACCGGTTCTCTAGTAACTGGTCTTAAAAAGATTAATTTTTAGACCGGTTATTAGAATAACCGGTCTAAAAATTAATCTTTTAAGACCGGTTAGTGTACAACCGGTCTAAATTTTATTTTTTAGACCGGTTATTATAATAACCGGTCTCCCAAATTCTTTATAATTACGTAAATGCCACCGCGCATTTCTTTTAGACCTCATTTACTATAACCGGTTTAAATGTACCGGTCTAAATCACCTTTTTTGTACTAGTGAAATGTGGTAATGATTTTAGACCAAAGATTCATAAAAAGCAAGGGGCGTCTTTCACATGGAAAGGGATTTGTGCTGTTTGGGATAAATTACAAAGAGAAGTGGGTGTTAAAATTGGAAATGGCGAATCGGCATCCTTTTGGTTTGATAATTGGTCGGAAATTAATAGGCCCTTTATTGATCTTATCCCAAGGTTTGAAGCTTTCGCTGACAGAAATGAAAAAGTTACAAACTATGTTGACCCTACTGGAGATTGGACAGAGAGAAATTGAGTTGGTGGTTTCACTCGCAGATTATTGATTGGATAATGTGTGCACATCCACACTGTGAGGAGAGAGGAGAGGAAAAACACTATCAGAAGCCTTCGGCTGATGACCATTTCTCTATAAAATATGCATACCATTTTCTTTTTACCGGTACACACTGAGAGGGAGATCCAATATAGAAGAAGCTGTAGAGATGGGCTGTTTTGGAGAATATCAAATCCTTCATGGATCTTTGCATATGGTTGAGCTCATACAACGCAACTGAGAATGCAGAGAGGCATTGAGGAGTCTTCCAGATGTCCTTTTGGATGCAATCAGGAGGAAGACTTAATGCACCTTTTGAGGGACTACAGCAATGCCAGAAAAAGATGGATTTCTATTGTTAAACCGACCTTGTGGGAAACCTTCACATCTCACCAAGGCACAAAATGGCTACATTGGAACCTTACACAGGAAGTAGGCAGATAATTCACAAGGAAAATACAATGGGCCACTCTGTTTAGATATGTTTTCTGGGACATTTGGGTAACACAATACAAACAGCTGTTTAGGGAGGAGAGTGATATAAATAGTGCAAATGCTTATTCAAGCTTATTTAGGGCAAGCTGGTATAGGGATTTATGCTCAAGGTGTCAATTTTACTCTTCCTTGACAACTACAGAACAAGTAAGATGGGAACAACGTTAAGGTTTTTTCACTCTGGAAGTGGATGCTTCAGTTCTTGACTCAGAGCGAAGTAGATGTGGTGGAGCTATTCGTGGGGACGATGGGAGTTGGATATGCAGATATATGTGCAAAATAACAATAGTACCTCCAACAATAGCATAGATCATCGTGATTATCCAAAACTTACAAATATGTTGGAATAAAGGATATGGAAATGTTGTAGTTTTGTCTGACTGTGTTGAAACCATAAATATTTTGACTAGGGGATATGACCAATCACACCCTTTTAGGGAAATTATAGACGATGCTAGACTATGGTCTTTTAGGAACTGACAAATCTTGATTAGTTATATTCCTAGGGAATACAATACCTTAGCGGATCACTTAGCTAGGTTAGCTCATAACATTTTTTCTCTTCTTAATCACCCATCACCTTCTTATTAGGAGGCGATAGTTGATAAGGGATAGTAGGTTATTGTTATCTTTGTCTTTGTAGTTACCTCTTGCGTATCTAATGGAATCTAGTTTTCATTCAAAAAAAGGCACAAGAACAGGGACAACGAATGATTCCTTGGATTTGGATAATCTCCTTTTCTCTTTTGGTTCGCTCCCGTCCTTTTCTCTCAAAATGCACTATTTTAGTGCAAAATACACAAGCTCCTCAATTTTTTTTTGAAAAACATTTTGAAGTATTTTTTAGTACCAGTTAATTCCCTAAAATATTTTTTCAAAATCCTAAAAAATTAGTTCATGATACTGAATAACACTGAAAAAATATTGCAGAGTACTAACTGGTACTTAAAAAATACTTTAGGATGGTCAATATTGTTTTTCTAAAAAAAATAAGGAGATTATATATTTTACACCAAAACAGTGTAGTTTAAGAGAAAAGGATGGGAGCGAACCAGAAGGGAAAATGTGACAATCCAAATCTCGAATCCTTAGGTGCGGACGGCGGATTTGGATTATCTCCTTTTCCCTTCTCGTTCGCTCCCATCCTTTTCTCTCAAAATGCATTATTTTTTGTGTAAATACAAAAACTCCTCACTTTTTTTTTTGAAAAATAATATTAACTATTTTAAAGTATTTTTTAAATATAAGTTAGTACTCTGCAATATTTTTTTAATATTATTTAGTATCTTAAACAAAATTCTTAAGTTTATGTATTTTACCCAAAAACAGTAAATTTTGAGAAAAAAAAGACGGTAGTGAATGGGAAGGAAAAAGAAGAGAATCCAAATCCGCGGACCGTGGCTTGCAAAACTAGTGTTTGCATTCGACAGTGCGAGAGAGATGTCAGGTTTTGTTAGATAAAAAGTCACAAGAAAAGTTCGGTTATAAACCTGTCAGCGAATCACTATCTCATTGTTGTCTACCTCGTCGGGTTTGCTGGTATCCTCTTTCTTTCGCTGCCAATTTCGTTTTATTTGTAGTTCTTACTCTTCAGTTTCGGTTTTTGTTTTTGTTTTCTGTGCTTAATTTTGTTTGGTTGTTGAGTGAGATTGGAATGATTTTTGGACTGACTTAAAGGATTTTCAGCTTCAGCTTCAGCTTCAAAATTAGATAATTCGTCTACGGCCGATAATGATTTTGTGGGATTTATGGAATTAAGTGTTTTATTCGCTACGTCTCTTTCTTTCCATCATATCTTCTCTAACCTCATCCACACCTTCCCCCACCGTCGGATTGACGTTGCCTTCCGTAAACGACCTTCGAGTGCGAAAGAGCCAGAGAGAGTGTGCGCGCTAATGGCGACAGCGCGTGGGGACGCGTGGAAGGCCCATTTGGCTATGATGTTTACCCAGATATTCTATGGAGGCTACCACGTTGTCACCAAATTGGCCCTCAACGACGGGATTAACCAGTTAGTCTTCTGCGTCTTCCGCGATCTGATCGCTCTTATTTTTCTGGCTCCCATCGCTTTTTTTCGTGAAAAACAGGCGCGACCACCCTTGACCCTGCGCCTCCTTTTGTCGTTCTTCTTTCTTGGCTTAACAGGGATATTTGCCAACCAGATGTTGTTTCTTCTTGGTTTAAGCTATACTAGTCCAACTTATGCTGCTGCCACGCAACCTGCCATTCCAGTCTTCACATTTCTTTTGAGTGTGATGATCGGTACAGAAAGAGTAAACTTGCTTAGATATGAAGGTCTAGCAAAGGTGGGAGGAACTTTTGTTTGTGTTTCTGGTGCCATATTTATGGCTTTGTGTCGTGGTCCTGCACTAATAGGTTGCAAAGACACAGATGTTATAGCAGAAAATGAAGTATTTTCCAAAGGTCAGCCTGAGCTATCTGGATGGTTGATTGGTGGTTTGATGGGCTTTGGGTTAAACCAATTTCACATTGGAATTATGTGCTTGATAGGAAACTGCATGTGCATGGCTGCTTTTATAGCCATCCAGGCTCCTGTGTTAGTAAAGTATCCTGCCAACCTATCCGTAACAGCGTATTCTTTTTTATTTGGAGTTATTCTGATTATGATAACAGCATTCTTCACAACTAGTGAGTCAACCGATTGGAGGTTGACAGAGTCAGAAATATTTGCTGTTATTTATGCTGGAACAATTACTTCCGCCCTTTGTTATGGACTATTGACATGGTCCAATAAGATCTTGGGGCCAGCTATGGTTGCCCTTTATTATCCAGTTCAACCAGTAGCTACTGCCTTCTTGTCACAAATTTTCCTTGGAAGTCCAATTTATTTAGGAAGTGTCATAGGGGGATGTTTGATTGTTGCTGGACTTTATATGGTTACATGGGCATCTTCTAGAGAAAGTCAGGCAGCTCTCTTGGTCATTCCTCATGATCCTCAATTCTCATGCGTCTCTGAACCGCTCATTCATGGAGGAGATGATATACTCAACAGGAATTCATACTTCAGAGATGTATCACCAAAACCTTCAGATTAAAGGAGTTGGATTTTGGAATGCCCTCCTTTAATGTTGTCTCAGTTTCTCAGTCAGTTATGTTGATGAATTTGTATGTCAAATGTTGTCAAGAATTTTCAATATTAGATGTTTTCAAATAAAAAATTGTACCTGAATTTTCAATTGCAATTTTCTATTCGTGATTACCTTGCTATTAAAAAAGAAGAGTTCTAATTATGTCCTTGCTTGTTGTAACATAGGGATTCATTGTAAATAAACTTGTGACAGAATGTTAACCTAAGCATCCAGCAAAAAGAAGTCTTTATGGAGTAATTTGCCTCTGAAGTTTCCCAGATAGCCAACTGGAAGTTATAGAAAATGTAAATACATATCACATAAACATTGCTGTAGATTCTGTTTGATTCAAGTTGTTCGTGTTTTGTTACAGTAGTAACTGACTATATAACTGGCAAGGGATCATCTTGAATGGCAATGGAGTTTGAAGACTTTGAACCCATTTTTTGCGAACCTAAAGTGGAGTTCTCAGCTCAAAGTTCCTCTCCTCTGCCTAAGTTTTTGCTCCATGCATATGCTCCTGATTCTTCTCACCTCGTAATTCATGGCACCGATTTCCACTCTGATACTTGGGAAGCTCATCTTTCAGTTTCTCAACTTGAGGACATTGTGAGCATTCTTATTTTCCTCATACCTGCTTCTGCTTCATTTTCAGTCTAAAAGTTTTTAAAGATAATAAAAAGCTTCACGTTGGTATTGCCAAAATATTGCTAGCTAATGATTTGGTTTGTTTAAGTGAATATATGTTAACCATAACTGTTTTCTGTTCGATGTTCTTGTTTATATGGAAAATGTTAATGAGATGAGACTTTTGATCCTGAAAACATACGTGTATATATCATCTTAATGTAAATTTGCTAGACATTTCCAAAGCATCGTTGTGTTGTTTGTTTGATATTAGCTTTTGTGCAGAGGGACATCACGGGAATAGGGGGCTCCTGGTCAGAGTTTTTTGACTATTTCATAGCTTCCATCAAGTCAGCAGATCTGAAATTAGTTCTGGAGGGAAATTCAGATTTTGACGGTGATTACCCTTCTTCTCTGTTTCCTGCCTTTGAAAATTTGAAAGTAATTATTAGTATTAAAGAAGATATATTTTGTGACATTGAAGTTAATGAGTGTCATGAAAGTGCGACTTGTAGATATAGGCCTGTGAAAGTTGATAGGCTATTACTATATGGTTTCTTGACTATAACAGAAACTGAAACGGTAATTTTCATAAGATAAATGATTTAAACTGCTTGTGTTAAGTTTTAAAAGGAGGTTATAAACTTAATCGAGTGAGTTAACAGATTTGTTATCTTCAGTTGACAATAGTATTGAATAGGATGTATGTTATGTAAGATCAGAGAAGTATCCTTTCATTTACTCTGTCGGTCTGTCTGCCCTCATGTTTTATCTATTCAGTTTGGTATTTGTTGTTTGTTACATATGGTTGATACTTTATTGATGGTGGCTTACAGTTTATGCCTTTTGTGATAGGATCTTTTGGGTGATATTTCAAAGTTGGTGGTTATAACTTCAAAAACAGATTGTGATTTTATGTTTTCTACAATCTTAGAATATAAGATATATGTAGGCATCTATTGTTTATTTGAAGCACTGTGATCCTTGTGAAAAGGAGTGTCATGCTGTATGTGCTTTGAAGTAGTTTTATGGTGGGGCACTCACCATATGTGGGTTTTATCTCAGGTGCTTCTTATGGAAAAGCAAAATTAGTTGCTCAGAAATCAAAAGGAATGCCTGTGATTAGCATTCCTCTTACTAAACTTGCAGACACTGCTGCTAGAGAAGCTATGTCAAATTTATCCTTGAGGCTCTTTAATGCTTTCAAAAGCATCAAGAACTCTCTCAAACAAGGTTACTGTTACACCATCCTCCATAGTTTCTTTTTTTTTTTCTTGAAGAAAATTTGGAGATGCTGATCTTTTCGTGCTTTTCTCAAATTAAATTTGTATAGTTAATAAAATACAATATTTTGATTTTAGTCTTTATTTCTAGAATTAGAATTTTAATGACAATGACATCATGATGGTAGACTGAGTTGGCCTGATTACTTAATTGGCTCATGAACCTTATATGTAAACAAAACCCCATGAGGCTGAACAGGAAATAGTACTTTGCTGGGGAATTATGTTCCATTTTGAGCCTTTTCTGTTGCAAAACTTATCTGCCAATTTTGTAAGTAGATTGATGAGGAAGTGTAGAGAAAATAGAAGAAGAGAGAGGAATCAAGAGGGAGGCGGAAAGGAGAGCAGAGCAGAGAAAGAGAAATTGAGAGAAAGAAGGAGAGGAGAGAAACTGAGTCACAAAACTAATCCATCATAATACTCTGATTTACAATAGGGGTATCCTTCTATTTATAGACTTGGCTTATAACCTCCGCCTCTCACTAATACTAAGGGCTAACTAACAGCTAGTCCTTCTAATCTCTAACTAACCGACTTTGATATCTGTAATTAGCCTAACGGCTATATTTTTAACTCTTTATTATATTTACATATAAATGCTCCCCTCCCAAAATATCCTTGTCCCCAAGGATGCTGAAACAACAACAAAAATACAAAGCTGAAATCATCTAAAAATTCTGCTAAACAGTGCTGAAAACCTTGCAGTCTTGGAACCAGCAGCTATTTCCTTCGAATTGTATAACTTGGGTATATTTTTAACTGTTTATTATATTTACATGTCGTAGATCATGAATTGTACGGACAATATGTAGCCTAACGGCTATATTTTTAACTCTTTATTATATTTACATATGATAGATATGAGACTCTAGGATCTCATTCTCACTTGATTCATATTATTATACAAATGATAGAAGGGTTACAATGTATATGTAGGAAAGGATATAGAAAATTGAATACACGAAAGTCAGAGGATAGGTGATTGATAGACGGTGTGTGTGAGTGTCAAATATTGTATGCCAGTCGGTGCAGATTTTGCTGACATTTAACACTCCCCCTCAAGCTGGAGAGTATATGTCAATCATACCCAGCTTGCACAAAAACTTTTCAAACGTAGCTCTGCCTAATGGTTTTGTCAGCACATCTGCAATTTGGTCTTCAGATCAGATGTAGGACAATTTCATGATGCCTGCTTCAATTTTCTCTTTAACAAAGTGTCTGTCTATCTCAACATGTTTTGTTCTATCATGATAGATTGGGTTCTTGACCATTTCAATGCTGGCTTTGTTGTCACACCAAATTTGCATTGGTCCCTCATATGGAATTCCCAACTCCTTCAACAATCTAATGACCCAAAGTCCTTCACATACTCCATGATTAACAGCTCTCAGTTTGGCTTCTGTACTACTTGGTGACATCACAGTCTGTTTCTTGCTTCTCCATGTAACAAGATTTCCCCACACATGTGCAATATCTTGAGACTGATCTTCTAGTCTCTCTATCCCTTGTATAGTCTGCATCAATGTATATTTCAATATCTTTTGCAGTGCATTTCTTAAAGAAGATTTCTTTCCCAGGATTAAGCTTTAAATAGCTTAATATTTTGTATACAGCTGCCATGTGTTCTTCTTGTGGCTGGTGCATGAATTGACTTGCTATTCCAATTGCATAGCTAATGTCTGGATGCGTGTGAATCAAGTATGTGAGTTTCCCGACAAGTCTTCTGTACCGTTCTATGTTGATTGGGACACCATTTGGTTTGATTTCTAAGTGACAACCTTCTTCCATTGGTGTTCCTTCAGGTTGTGCCCCTAGCATTCTAGTTTCATGCAACAGATCTAAGGTATACTTCTGCTGTGATACATTGATACCCTTTTTAGTTCTTGCCACTTCCATGCCTAGGAAATACCTCATTTGTCCAAGGTCTTTCACCTGGAACTCAGTTGACAAGTCCTGCTTTAAACGAGCAATTGATTCTTCATCGTTTCCTGTAATGACCATGTCATCAACATAGACGATCAAGATGGTGACTTTGCCATTAACACGTTTAATGAACAATGTGTCATCTGCTTGTCCCTGAGTATACCCAAGTCTTTTCATTGTTTTGGTGAATCTACCAAACCATCCCAAGGAGATTGCTTAAGTCCGTACAATAACTTGTTGAGTTTACACAGAGTTGTCAGGAGCTAAAATTCCATCTGGAATCTCCATGTAACTTCTTCCAAGTTTCCATTTAGGAAGGCATTCTTTACATCAAGTTGGTGCAATGACCAATCCAAGTTAGCTGCGGTTGATAATAGCACTTGGATGGTATTAAGCTTGGCTACTGGAGCAAATGTCTCCTGGTAATCAATTCCATATGTCTGGATGTATCCTTTTGCAATAAGTCTTGCCTTGTATTTGTTGATACTACTATCAGGATTGTATTTTGGGTTGAAAATCCACCTGCATCCTACTGGTTTCTTTCCTTTGGGAAGAATTGTAATTTCCCACGTTTTATTTTCTTTGAGTGCCTTCAACTCCTCTTCTACAGCTCGTTTCCAATTCGAATCAGCTATAGCTTGTTGAAACGTGTTTGGGATTTTAATTTGTGCACTGTTTACAACAAAGCTTCGCATTTTTGTAGATAGTTTACTATATGAGACAAAACGTTGAATTGGATGCTGAGTATAAGATCTTACCCCTTTTCTCAATGCAATAAGCCAACCCAGTTCTTCAGGATTTAATCCCGAATTGGAGTCATGGTCATTCCTTTAAATGGGAGAGATAGTTCTATCAGTGTTTGGTTCATCTCGAATTTGTAGTCTGAACTCTTCATCTCGTTGTGGTTCGGTATCCATCCTTGAAATGATCTCAACATTTGTTTCCGGTTCATTAGGTGTCAGTTCAGGTTGAGGTGGAAGATATTCTGATTCATGATCAAGTTGGGTAGGACTAGGTTGGCTTGTGGAAGGTAATGAGTCAATGATGGGTATAAGATTAGGTTGTGATGGTGGTGGTTCAGGTTTATTTATGATTAGCCATTCAATAGCAGTGTGCTCTCCCTGAATGGGTAATTTAGGGTAATATGCTTTGTCTTCTGAGAAGACTGTATCCTGAGAGACAATAAGTTTCTTGGAAGTAGGACAATAGCATTTGTACCCTTTTTGAGTCGGGGAATAGCCAAGAAATAGGCATTTATTAGCTCGAGCAACAAACTTGTTGCCATCATTTTTGTGAACTAAGACGACACTACCAAACACCTTAGGTGGCAATGAGGTGATTATTAAGCAATTTGGAAAGTGCTCTAGGAGTTTTTGGATAGGGGTGTTGAATTTGAGAACTTTGGATGACATTCGGTTAATGAGATAAGCTGCAGTGAGTAAGGCATCACCCTAAAAAATTGGAGGAACATTTCGTTCTATTAGTAAAGTTCGGGTTACTTCCAACAAGTGACGGTTCTTTCGCTCGGTTACTCCATTTTGTTGAGGTGTGTATGGGCAAGAAGTTTGGTGATGAATTCCTTGTTGATCAAGAAATTCAGTAAAGGTGTTGCTCATGTACTCTTTGGCATTATCACTTCGAAGTACCTTAATGGAAGCATTGAATTGGGTTTGCACAAAGGTATAGAAGTTTTGAAATACCTTGGCTACTTCAAATTTGTCTTTCATTATATACACCCATGTGGTTCTAGTGTGATCATCTATGAACGTGACAAACCATCTAGCATTGGTGAGAGTTTTTATTCGTGCAGGACCCCAAATGTCACTATGGATTAGAGTGAATGGTGTGGAAGGTTTGTATGGTTGTTTAGGATAAGAAGATCTAGTTTGTTTTGCAATTTGGCAAGTTTCACAATGAAAAGGAACAGACTTTTTATTGAATAAATCTGGAAACAAGTGCTTCATATAATCAAAACTGGGGTGGTCTAAGTGACAGTGCCACAAGTGTACAGTATTATTTTGAAAATTAGAGCTAACCAGTGCCTGTCTTGTCTTCCTTGCATCGTCTGATTTCAAGTGTGAACCTTCAAGATAGAACAATCCATCCCATTCTCTAGAAATTTTAATCGTCCTCCTCGAATTTAAATCCTGAAAAACACAAACATCATTATAAAAAATGATTCGGCACAGTCTATCTTTAGTTAATTTACTCACAGATATAAGATTGACAGTGAGTGCAGACACAAATAGAACATTGTGAATTTTTAGGGAATTGGAGAGTATGACTGTGACAATTCCTTCAACTGCAGTGTACAGGCCATTCGCAACTTTGACTCGAAGATTTTCATGAATCAATTTAAGAGTTGCAAACAATGTACGATTACCAGTCATGTGATCAGTTGCTCCTGAGTCAATAATCCAAGCATTTTCACTAGCTCGTACAGTATTTAAAGCTATAATAGAGTTACCTAATTGCACAAGGTTGATACCAGGCATAGAGTTAGATTTATTCTGTCTATCTAGCATCCTACGAAACATCTGCAGTTCCTCTTTACTCGGGGAATCTTTATTTTCAATCTCTGGCTCAGTTGCAGTGATATGGCTTTGTTTGTTAATTGCTGCCTTTCCATGAAGTTTCCAGCATTCTTCTTTGATGTGGCCCTTCTTGCAATAATTACACCATTTATTTTGTCGTTCGTCTTGTGGTCGTTTTGCTACTAGGGCTGATCTCTCAATTGAGCTTGAATCTGATCTTTCAGTTGAGCTTGAGCTGCCTTGATTCAAGAGTTTTCTGCTTTCTTCGAATTGCACATGATTGACTACTTCAAACAGACGTGGCATGGGTTTGAGTCCCATTATTCGACCTCTTATCTCTTCAAATGAATCGTTGGGTCCCAGAAGAAAGTCATACACTCGTTCTTCTTCTACAATCTTCTTATGTAACTGAGCATCTTTGACAGTGTCCCATGGATGTGAATCGAAGAGATCTTGTTGTTGCCACAGTTTATGTAAGGTATTATAATAATTAGTAACTGTCAAGTTACCTTGTCTCAGATCTCGAAGTTGTCGCTTCAGGTGGATTAAAGCAGCGGTGTTATCAAGGGAAGAGTAAGTTTGCTTTGCTTCATCCCAGATTTCTTTTGCAGTGGTTGCTAGGAGATAACCTTCACTGATTTCATCAGTCATGGAGTTGCACAACCAAGTCATAACTTGATTGTTTTCGGCAAACCATGTATCGAAATTGGGGTCATTAGGAGGAGGCTGAGGAGCTGCTTCGTTGACATATTTCTCCATTCGCTTACCACGAATATATCTTAGCACGGTTTGAGACCACTGCAGATAGTTTCTTCCATTGAACCTGTGGTTAATGGTCATAATCTGACTATCTGAAAGTCCTGGTGTAGTTATTGTGCTACTAGCAATGGGGGAATGAGAGGAGGAAGATGAATCTTGAGTTTCAGGATTTGTACCAGACATGAGCGCCATTGGTGTGGCTCCGATTATGGTTGGATTTCTAGGAAAAGAGCCAAAAAGAGGAGGAAATTTGGAAGAATCCATGTGTTTTGGAAGAAATGATGGCTGAAACACTGTGGCTTGGTTTCTGGAAGAAGAATGGTGAATTGGAGCACTTTGAACGGCGGCGCGTGGGGGTCACGCGTGATGTACGGACGGCGGTGCATGAAGCTTACGCGTTGGAGCTCTGGTGGTGTGTGGATGCCACGCGCGGCTCAGATTGAAGCCGTGCTTCTGGGTTCCGCCGATCGGCAGCTTGCGGTCATCCCTGTCCCGGCGGTGTATGCTCACTCGCTAGAATGGGTGAGATCTCACAGCTCCGTCACTCCCTCTGTTTTTCTGTTTCGCCGTCACTCCCTCTGTTTTTCTGTTTCGCCCGGCGGTGTCGCTGGTCGCCAGGCATTCTAGGACCAGCTCTGATACCATATGAGACTCTAGGATCTCATTCTCACTTGATTCATATTATTATACAAATGATAGAAGGATTACAATGTATATATAGGAAAGGATATAGAAAACTGAATACACGAAAGTCAGAGGATAGGTGAGTGATAGACGGTGTGTGTGAGTGTCAAATATTGTATGCCAGTCGGTGCAGATTTTGCTGACATTTAACAATAGATCTTGATTTACATATCCTATGGATAATATGTACTTGACCTGTTTTGATAATTGGTCATGCTATTATTGTTATTTATCCGACAGATCAATAGCAATGATACTGGGGTCTGTATGTGGTTTTATCATACAATTTACTTAAACAACTGGGAGAGGTGGATATATATTTGTATACTTAATCTTTCCCCTTTCTCTCTTTTCTGCTTGTTGAAGAAGATTGAGTAATATAGTCGTTTTTCAATTATCCTTGTGCATTTTTTTTCTTTTTCTATGTTAGACGTAGTATTTATTATCCTGCATTCTTTTAGTGCTGATTGGAATATATAATATGATTTCTGTTTTGAAATATAAAACTCATTCTTTAGTCCCAAGTCTTGATTACATTGGTAGGCCCTTCAACCTTGCAGTATGATTATTTTTGTGCATGGTTGTGCCACTGGTCATGGTGTTATGGAATTGTTGTCTATCAGACTCTCATTGCATGTCATCTGCCTCAACTGTTTCTTCAAATCTTATTTGTATCATAGCTGTTTATCGCATTACTTATAGATGTACTTTGTTAGATTGGAATATAGTAGACTAAATTTTGACTCAAGTTAGTTCTATACTGGTCTTTGCGGGAACTAATTTTCAATTTCATATATTGTGCTTTCAGAGCAAGAGTATAATGCACAGTTGACAAAGGCGATAGCAGCTGAAAAGGTACAGTAGCAACTTGAGGTTTAATTATCAACTAGAAATCCGTATTCATGTGAATTACCTTTTTTTTTTTTAACGACTTTGCATTTCATCTAAGTCATGGGAACTTTTGGCCATCTTATGCCTTTAGGATTGAAAAGAATGACATATTTTTTAATTTCTGATGGTTAGAATGGAAATTGAAACTCGTTAAGTTATATCCTATATTGCTAGTAAGAACTTGGTAAATTTGAACGACTTTGCATTTCATCTAAGTCATGGGAACTTTTAGCCATCTTATGCCTTTAGGATTGAAAAGAATGGCATATATTTTTTAATTTCTGATGGTTAGAATGGAAATTGAAACTCGTAAGTTATATCCTATATTGCTAGCAAGAACTTGGTAAATTTGGAATCTGTTTCCTTTGTGCAACTTTTTCTTCTTATTAGTGAACATTTTCTGTTTGTCAGGAAAAAAGTGAAAGCATGCAACAATTGGAACAGAGACAGAAGTTTCAAAAGACTAGTGCCTTGGAGAAAACTGATGTCTCTACTAACGGGTTGCAAAACTCTCCAGGTGAGTTCTCTGTCCGACTGAAGTATGTCCTTCATTTTTGCCTGCAAGTGAAGTAATAGTTCATAAGCTACTAGCTTTTACATATCTATGAAGGGTTTACTAACTTGTCCTTGTAATGTAGCTAAAAACATAGTTTGTTTTTAAGGTACAAAATTCTGCAGACTTTGTGGTTAATGTAATATGATATTTAGGTATATCCACATTTTTTGGGCTGTCTGGTTACATCTTCGTGGGTCTATAATCTATCAAGACTCCAGCAGAAATAAATTTTATGTCAATGAAATAAAAAAATATATGTTTCTCCTGCCCTTTTTGAGATGTATACATTTGTAATAATCTGATTTTTGTGAAGGTTTGCTTCCTTTGTTATGCAAAACATTGTACATTTGTTTATTCCTCCAGAGGGGCTTATTGAGTTGATGCTCGTCGTGTATAATTCTTTGACAATTTTCCCCTCTTAATTGTTGACTCCCAGAAAAGCAAGCAACTCGAGATACAGGTTCTACAAAAGCCAAGAACCGGGTGGTGCCAGCTCATCGCAGGCAAGAGTTAATATTAGTAGTATTATTCTCGCAAAACTTTATTACGCCTCCTATAATCTAGTAACTAAGCATTTTTCTTGAGCAGGACAAAAGTACGGGGGGCACAGTTGTGCGACAATGACGAGTCATAACCCCGAACTCTGATATCTGACAATTTGGTCAAATATGTTGTCCTGACTTACAGCAACCTTGTCCCACAAGTATAATGATATTACAAGCAAGTTCAAGAAAACCAGTGTTTCGTGTGATTGTTAAACTTGAAATGAAAATTTTTAATTGTTTCAACATGTTAATTTAGTTTTCATTTGGTTATTGCCTTGTGATGCCCCTTTCTTAATATCAAAAACAGGAGCAAAGTAGAATTCACAATGCAATGCATGCTCTCAAGGGCCATTTCAATGCTAGTGGAATTGAGGTTTATGATAGTAGTTCTTATTCATATGCTCTCTGGACTGACTATAACAATTTTTTGGGTGATACATTGTGAGAAGCATCGAATTATACTATTCACTCTGGACAGTTTCTTCGTCCTCCCTTCCATCGCATGAGATGAACAGTTTGGATTATCAAAGAATCCAGTGATTGTGAATTCTACAACTCCAATTAAAGAATTCATGAGCACTTCAAAAGTTTCTGCCTACGATATTCTTTTATCCAGTGCATGTTTTAATCCTGTGGGCTGCGGCACCCTTCAAGCATCCATGTTTAAATCTCATCCTGATCCTCCCTGTTTCTTTGTTTTTGAGAAAACATGGAAGGGCAAGCAACCTAGTGAGAAATTGCCATCTGCGTACCTGGTGAAATTGGGAGCAATATATGCATCAGTTGGTAATATACAACTGGGCATTTGTTTTATATGGAATGTGATCTATAATGATCTGCACTGTTAAATCAGATTCTGTGAAAAAAATTACTATAGTACCTGCTTTTACCGCATCTCTTGCGACAATTGGTGCTTTCATCTGCCTGATCCTTCAAGTCGCTTCTGTTATCTCCTGTCTGAGAAGACTTGATCCTCTGCTGTTTGCCTATTTGTTTTACATAGTTGTTAAATGATGGTGTTGGAGAAAGCTTGGGGACGTTCCCCACTTTTGCCTTCTTCCAGTTTAAAGAAGATGGAAAGAACATCTTAAGGAGGAAATTTTCGTTGTCCATGCTTTCAACCCGCAATATCTGATTTGGTTTATTATTATTGTGCTTCTCCTTCTCCTTTGTATCCTGCTTTGTAACCTGAGCTTCATTGACGCTATTTTTGATCTTCTCTTCGATACAAGCTTCGTCTTGAACAGGTTGCAACGCTTGCTGCTGCTGCTGCTGCTGCTGCACCATATACTGAAAAGAAAGTTCAAAGGCTGACTCAGGCAAGTCTTGAAGCATCTGCGTAAGCTCCTTCCTGCTTTCTGCAATAGCTTGGCTTCTTGAATTATGAGAAACACTGTAACAATGGTGGCTGCTAGGCATCAAAGTTGAGTGCTTAGATTTAAAGCCTGTGCCTTCCCCAGATCTCCCTAGAAGTCGAACACAATCATTTGTAGAGGATTCTGTATTTGATGATGAACACCAGAAACTGAATTCTCTGTCTCCTCCACTTCCACGGCGGCTCTGTGTGGAAGAAGGGACATGGCGGTTTCCCACTAGGTCTTGTGTATGACTGAGCATGGTTTGACAAGTGAATGAGAGCAGAGAAAAGAGAAAGCGGAAGGTAATTATGAAGAGGGGGGAAGATAGTAAGGTTCATATAATTGTGGGAACGGAAAAAATGAGGTCAATATCATTTTCTAGATGGAGCTTGTGAAGCAGATTGCACAAGGCATTGCCGTCTTATTTGGGAGTCCAAGTAAATGGTCAAGTTTGATCATTTTTTTCCACATCCATCACCATTCGGAATTCTTTCACAAAAGCTGGCAAGGCTTGGATTCTACCTACTTCTTTTTCTTCTTTTTAGTTGTTTTTCGGTGACAAATTTTTATTTGGAAAAAGGATAAATAAATATTACTTGAACTTCAAAATCCTAAATTAGTAACTTCTCAAAAGCCTGAGTTGTGATTGATATACTCTTTTTGTCAACCTATTACTCATTATCAATAAAATCAATTTGAGATTTTGAAGTTGAAATGTTATTTTTTTGTCCTTTTTTTTTATTACTCCTTTTAGTCCTTAATATACGATTTATTTGGGAAGATGATCTTGGTTTTATAAGATATAATTATAATATTGATCAATTTTTTTTCTAATTTATTTTGTTGATACTCTCTCAATAATAATCATGGAGAAAAATGAATAAAGAAATTAAGGAAGATGGTTATGGTATTTTAAAAATACATGTCATATGAATTAATTTCCTTAATAGAATTAAATTAGATAAATAGATCCTATGTTAAAGATAGAAGGACTTGAGAAATGAGTTGCGATCAATTCCTGCTAGTATATGCGGAGTATTCAAGTGATGGAACAAACAACCGGGGCTTTTATTTTAAGCATTCGATCTGGGTGGTTATGTTCTCGAAGCGTTAAGTTCATGTTAGAAAGCAAACAAGAAATTGTGCGAGATTCAGGGTTCCAAAGTATTGTAGGTGGGGTCCATAATGACTATGATCAACTTTATTGTATATTACTACTATAATATCGGTGTTTCGATATTTTTAAAAGTTTGGATTTGATTTTAAATATAACAAAAATATTTTCTAAAAAATTGAGTCTCTAATTGTCTATAAATTAGTTAACAGCATCTCATATTTAAGATATACCATGCTCCATCTGATTTTTCATATAAAAGCTAGATAATTGATTTGTGGACAGTAAGAATTACTTTCTATGGTTCTTAATATAAGATATATTTAGGAAGTTGATCTTTGTCCTAAATATAAAATATATTTTTTATATTTTTCAATCATTTTCTAATTTATCCCTATTGATGCTCTCTAAACAATAATCAATAGATGAAATGAAATTATTAAGGAAGATGATTAGTGTGTTTTAAAAAATATATGTCATTATATAATTTAACTAACTTATTTAATCTTATCAAAGTAGATAAATATATTTTATATTGATGACGGAGAGAGTAGGAAAATTGGTTGAGATATTTATCTGTAAGTTGGTTTTTATAGTACATATTAGTTTTGAGGATCACACGGCAATGACGGCATTGTTGCACGCAACATAAGTGACGAGGGAGGAAGTGGACTCGTCACGCTGTTTCCCTTATTCCGTTTGTGTGTTTATCAAGTACGCAGCAATGACGTCACATATTACCTAAGCCTGAATGATTTTCCAAAAAAAAAATTAAAAAAATAAGTTGAAAAAAGTTAAAGGGGCATTATCACAAGTAGATCAAACCTGCAAACTTTCACTTAGGAGGGAACATCTATAATTCTATATCATTAGGTTACAAAGATATTGGTATAAAAAGAAATTCATATTGGTATGCATTTTTAGCATGGTTATTAAAATTGGACGGATCGGCCGGGGTTACCTTCAAAACCGGCAACTCAGCCATGTAACTGGTCCCAATAAGTCCCTAATTTGGGATTTTTGGCAATCCAGGGTGACTTGATCTTAACCTGGGCAACCCAAGCTTAACTTGGTCAACTAGTCGAGTTGTTAGGTTGACCCAGTTGCATTTTTTAAAAAAAAAAATATTTTTATAGGGTATAAATTATAGACAAAAATATTTATTAAAGTTAATGATAATTTTTGTGTTAAATGACTATTAGTTTAGTGATTAAAGGATTGTAGGCAGGAAAATTTTGTTTTTTTTTACCATGGTAGGAATATTTTTTTATCATTTATCTATTTTGATAATTTGCTAGGAAGAGTATTTAATGATTATTGATTATAGTGTCATTGGATGGTGGATTGACACTATGATGCTAATATGTCAAAGAAATTGTAAAGAATGTTAGATAAGTATATGATTACTTTGTAAGTGATTCAAGGTATTGAATTGATTTTGGATGATATGATACTATGATGAGAATTTAATTTTTTTTTAAATTTTTTATTTCCCACCTATATGGCCCCTTATTGACTCTAAACTAACTCACTGACCCTTGACCCGCTACTTCAACCGATTCAAAGGCTAATCTAGGTTTGACAACCTTGATTTTTTTTTTTTTGGAATTAAAGGGACAGGAAGTAATGATATGAGGCTACAAGTGGGATCAAATTCGCAACCTCTCACTTAAAGGGGAGCTCTTATACTACTAAGCTACATGGTGGATTGATACTATGATGCCAATATGTCAAAGAAATTGTAAAGAATATTGGATAAGTATATGATTATTTTGTAAGTGATTCAAGGTATTGAATTGATTTTGAATGGTATGATATTATGATAAGAATTTAAATTATTTTTTAATTTTTTATTTCCTACCGATATGGCTCCTTGTTGACTGCGAGCTAACCCACTGACCCTTGAACCACTGCCTCAACCATTTCAGGGGCTGGTCCAGGTTTGATAACGTTGATTTTTTTTTGGGAACTAAAGGGGCAGGCACTAACGGTATAAGGTTACAAACAAGATCAAATACGTGATCTCCCATTTAAAGGGGAGCTCTCATACCACTAAGCTACAAAGCCTTTGGTGGTGGTGATTATTGATTATGGTGTCATTGAAGGTGGATTGATACTATGTTGCCAATATGTCAAAGAAATTTACACACACACACACACACACATATCTATAAGAGGAATAGGAGAATAAGTCGTTTATTGTTCATAAGAACAGTAATGGTTTATGCTCCTAAGCCATTTCCCCACATTTGGCTTCATGCCATTTGTTGAGCATATGATTGTTGCTTTATTTTCCCCTCTAATCCTTTCAAATTTTTAATTTTGAAATGCGTTAGACCATGTTGCTTTTCTTTCCCTCCTTTGCTTTCAAATTTTGAAATTCAAAATACCCTAACTAATTTTAGCCTTATTTGTTTTCCTTCCTTCCATTCCCTTCAAATTTTAAATCTCAAACTCCATCATTTATTTGCTTTCTTTTCTTGAGGGGAAGGTTGACAGGATATGGATTTCTAGATCTGGAAACTTTATCAAGAGAATTAGCTATGTGGCAGAAGTAGAAACATCAACGAAGTCATAATAGCAGTGTCCTTAAGGTCTGCGGTTTTTTGCTTCTTTCTAAAATTTGAAGTCTTTTTATTTATTTGTTTGTCTTTCATTTATTGTCTGTCTTCTTTGTTAGATATGATTAGTTTAGATGATGTCAAATATATATGCCAAATATCAAGGGCAAAAATTTATATAATGTAGTTATTTAATACTTCAACTAGCTACTGTGTTTGATGTGGAAAATATTGTGGATTAGTCAAGAAAAGGAAGAAAATATTAAATTGATGATCAAAAGGAAGAAGAATAAGAACAAAGAGATTAAAGACATTAGTCAAAAAAGCAAGGAGTTATCAAAAGGATTTTGGAGAATAACCAATATGTCAGATTCAGAGCTTTGATGGTTAGGTTTATTCAAATAAGTATTCAATTACTTGAATAAGAGAGTTCATTTTTAGTTAAGAGTTATACAGATAACCCTTAGCTTATTCAAATAACTAGTGACTGGCTCTTTCAAAATATTGTGGTTTATTCGAATAAGAGAAGTCTTATTCAAATAAGAGCAGTCTTATTCAAATAAAGGTCACACTTATTTTTTTTTTTAAAAAAGAAGTGAGCTCTGTTCAGCTCTATTTTCATTCAACATGAGGGAGGTTCGATAATTTAGTCATATCTCCCAAACAACAACTCTGATTGAGCTAAAACTTATTTCATACGAAACTAGACTTTTAATGCGGTTTAAGGAGATCTAGTTTGTGCTGAAAGAGTTTCAGATGAAAGATATATGAATTTTGAAATTTGGTACTCAAAATCAACATTGTGTTCCAGACTAGACAGTAAAAATTGGATCATGACTTTTGAAATACAATGTATTTGGGATCGACTCTAGTTGCTGTGAAAAGTAGACTTAAAGAGATTTCTAGAGATAAGCCATTTGCCAAATTTGGAGTTATGTCCAAAGAATTATGCCTATTAGATTTAGAGTTTAGATGATAACAAACCTTAGGTTTATTCGAATAGAGGTTGGTGTGTTCGAATATGAATGTTCCTTGTCATAGGAACTTATTTGAATACAAGTAATTGAGTTCAAAAAGGCCAAGTGTATTGGAATAAAGAAAAGTGTATTCGAGTAAGGAAAAGTCACTACTACAAAAAGGGGCTTTAACCTCCCAAATTTGGCACCTTTAACGTCCCAAAACGGGGGGGACGTATATACTGGGGGCGTAGTAAGTTGAAACAAAAGACGTCCCAAATGATAGGGACGCCCAAAGTCTGACTTTAGGCGTCCCAAATTACAATTTGGGAGGCCTAAAGTCCCCCCAGGGTGGGACTTTAGGCGTCCCAAATTACAATTTGGGAGGTCTAAAGTCCCACCCAGGGGGACTTTAGACCTCCCAATTCTTAATTTGGGACGTCTAAAAGTTAGGGTTTTTTTTATACCATAATTTACATTCTGTATTACCCAACGAATTCAAACTGCAGAAACAGAATAGAAGATGGATTCATAAACCACACTGTCCGTTACAAACTGGTAAGGACATCCAGCACTACAATCTTTACTATATATACATACAATAACCTTTCATACAACCTACTACTATATATATCAACAAAAAACAACCAGAAAGTGTCAAAACGCTGTCATCACAGAAGTACAAACTGATATAAAATAACAAGTTTACTGCTCTATATGTTGAAGAAGATGTCCAGCCAAAAGATCTCTGATCAAATCAAGGTCTTCACGTAGGTAGACATCTTCATTATCAAAAATCTGAAAATTAGAAAGTAAGCTTTGATGAAATGAATCTCAAGCAAATGAATTAATTAGCATTTCGATTAGAACACCAAAAATATTATCATTTGAGAATGAAGAAGCGATTACCTTTTCAAAATCGCTAGTAATTCCACTTTGAGTTATGTTATACTTTATAAGTATAACATAATATCCGCATTCAGTGTTGCCAGGTTGCCGAGGGCACTTTTAATCAAAGGGATGCAATTGGTTGTTAAAATCAATAAAGGTATGTCTAAAAGGACCGTCAATGAAACAATTAGGTAGGATCGAATGTACTTACTATGGGATAAAACCACTTTGGCTTTTTAACAACTGTACCCTCGCGTGACCCACCTAGGATTCTATATGTTTGACAAGCACTATCAGGAAAAGCAAAATGAACAGAAATTAGAACCATTCATTTATTTTTGTTGTCAATGAAATACAAACAGAATAACTTACGTGTCGAAGACAGATTTTGTATCTCTGTCTGGCTTTTTACTCAAGGGATCAAACCAATAGACTACGTTGCGGCGGGGACATATAACACACAAAGTCCAGTGGTAACTTTAACAATATGTACACATTAAAATGAAGGTAGATGAGTGAGAAGACAATTATTTATTAAACTTCTTAAATTGACAAAATGTAAATACGAACCGTTGGACAATGGGTGCTAGATAACAACGAAGTTTGGTTTGTGCCATTGCGTAGTCGACATAGTGAGTCCTATGCGCCACAGTACAAGTATCCCCTGTCGTATTCGCAGGACATAAGAATCCATACCAATTACTTCTTTCCATGTTTGTGCAGAGATCCTGGAAGGTGCTATAATAGAATTAAAATAAGGAATCAATTCTTGAATGTATGAAAACAAAAAACCACTAAATGAATTCTATGGGAAAATTGAAAAAAAACTTACCGGACTGCAAATTTGACCCAGCCTGCATCTATCTCCTCCAACCTGATAAACTGCTTGAGATCTTTATTGTCAATCGTGTAGGGATACTCCACTTGGCCCACAATCCCTGGAGGCATCTTCAAGTCAATCTGTTTAATGCCCTTGTAGATCTGTTGCAGCCGTGCTAAGTAGGGCCATTTGCTCACAGCTTCGTCATCCTTTTAGAACATCAAAAAACAAATTGTTATTAGGATGCCAACAGATTTTCAGTAACAGTAAGGTAATTCCTACCATTGGAGGTGTTGCGTCTGAACCAATAAGATTGCGAGGCCAAAGGATGAAAGATCCTATCGCTTGACCTAACGTGCCAACCTCTGGATCAGGAACAGGGATAGCTGTACCTTCTTCCCCTTTTCTAACACTCGTCACATTCACCCTACGAAAATCCTCCGGAATTTGCTGATTATGGTGGGTGGTAGCACGAGTGTGAATGAGAGCATCAGCAACAACACGCAATAGTGGATCATCCAAATAGAGGGTGCAAGGGTCTCCCGACACTGGAGTAGGAGAAGGGTCGCCAAGTGGTTGCTCCAGAGGGTTGTAACTTCCTCTGGTGCTATTGAAGGCTGGGGATTCTTGAGTTCTATGCTCGTCCCTTGCCCTTTGTGCTTTAAACATCTTTTCCATTTCAAGTTGAAGCTCTGGCAATAGCTCTTGTCGGAGCTTGTCGCGAAGGTTGGCCTCGATCTCTCGTTCGAGCTCCTCTCGAATCTTGGCCATAACGTCCTTACTAGGTCCAGCTTGTGACGAATAACGTGGGTCTCGTCCAAAATACCTCGCGGCACTAACTCCCCGTGTTTCTCCTCGAACACGACCAAGGTCATCTGCCTTCCCAATAGCCGTTGACAAGATGTCCATCCGTCTACTTGGATTGAATGAACCTTGGCTACTCTGCTCGTCCAGGTCATCCTGTAGCATGCAGTTTATTGTAAATGTATCGAAACCACTCGCGATATGTAAAAAATTAGGTACTTATGGTATAACTACTTACAATCCTCGCAGTAACCTCAGCAACAGTCGGATTTATGTACTTCCCAGCCTTAATCCTCCCTGCTTTCCATTTTTTGTGACGTGGAGGAGGTGCCGGTGGCTGGATAACAACGCTAGGATCAGATTCCGCTGCTTCCTTCATTTTCTGTAACTCTTCTGCCATCATTTGCCGCTCAAGCTTCCGATATCCACCACGAGACATGAAATGTTGATATTTATTTTCTGCTTGCCTCTGGGCATTTGCTGCACTTAATTTCTATGAATGAAAAACAACAAAAAATGAATCAACGATATAAAGTATATGAAAATTACAAGTTCTATATCATGATGACAGAAATCTTACCAAAAACTCAGGATCTGCTCGTGATGCCGCAAACAACCTCTAGTCCTCTGGAGATAAATATTTATACTGTGCACATGGATCCTTACCCCTAAGGGCCCCTCGAATGTAATGCGCTGTTAGCTTGTTCTTGAAACCTTTCCATCGTACACGAACCTCATCCATCCAGTGCCTATACATCTCCGTGGTGTATGGGACATCGTATGTTTGCTGCAAGGTAAAACATAAGATTATTATATTTGAAACAATAAGAACAAAGCTATAATGCATCAAAACTTACATACCAAAAGTTGCTGCCAAATCATGTCTTTCATTTTTGGGGGAACCAATCTCCAATTATCGTAGGTAATGCGCACTTTGCTTCGAGCCAAAAGCCCTACGTAGCTAATGAAGTGGTCTTCCTCAGGACCAACTGGATTCAAATTGTCATTGAAGTCTATATGCAGCCTCTCCTGTTGATGTTCATGACGTGTAACTAATGCTCCCATCTTTGTACAGCCTCTAACCCTCCTTCTTGCAGAGGGTTCAACTCTAGGCCTTTCGTCATTGCTAGAGCTTTCGTTATCTCTATGCCTCTCGTCATCACTAACGTTGTCCATATTCCTGTTAACACAAAAAGCATCATCAGAAACGTAAGTAAATTGCAATGAAAACGAAATATACTAAGCGGGAAGTAAAACAGAAAAAACACAGTTCTCGTTTATAAAATTAAGGTCTTACTCTATATTGTTTCCCATAATCCTTCACCATGGTCATTTCTTACAGCATATTCGTCATCATCTACCAATTCTACTTCATTTGTTTGAGGTGTAGTTGTTGTGAAAGGTGGTGTGTCATCAAGGTTGAAGGTCGGATCACCATACTTCTGTTTTTTACTTTTAAGGACAATGGACATGTTTTTGCTGGCAGGATCGGTGACATAAAACAATTGTTTCGCCTGGCTTGCTAAAATGAAGGGCTCGTCTCTATAGCCAACTCTTCGAAGATCGACTGAGACAAATCCAAATTGTTTATCTATTACCACGGCATTATTGCTAACCCTCTTACATTTAAATAAAGCAACTTTGAACTTGTTGTACGTCATCTCCCATATTTCTTCTATAACTCCATAATAGGCCATAGACGCTAATATGGGGTTTTTGTCTCTCGAACTGGAAAAGTGCATATATTCAGCTTCTACCATGACCCCACTATTTTGCATGGTACTTTTGTCATCTTGCTCTTTGGTATAGAAAGAATAGCCATTTATATCATAACCAGTCCAAGTAATGACCTGAAACGAAGGCCCCCAAGCTAGCCACTCGATTGTCTCAGACACACCGATCTCGTGCAAAACCTTTTCCTCGAACCACTGCATGAATGTCTTGTTTTGCTCAATAGCAATCTGCATGTCATTCTTCCTTGGATTCTTGTTCTTCAAAGTGTTTCTGTGTTCATTTATGTAAGGTTGAACTTCTTCCATATTATTCAGGATATATAAGTGGGCTTGCAACACCTCTTCACGAGGAACATTCTTCACTTTCAGTCCTCGTGTTCCCTTGCTTCTCCCTTCTTCATGCCGAGACTGTTCCTTCTTACCTGACATATAATCTTTGCAAAACTCCATAGCCTCCTCAACTACATATCTTTCTACTATTGAGGCTTCTGGTCGATAAGGATTTTTAGAATACCCTTTTAAGATCTTCATGTATCGCTCGAAAGGGTACATCCACCTCAGGTAAACTGGACCGCATAGCCTTACCTCCCTCACCAAATGAACTACCAAATGCACCATTATATCAAAAATTGAAGGTGGAAAGTGCATCTCTAGTTGTGACAAAATAATGTAACCCTCATTTTCTAGTTCATCCAACTTTTCAGTGTCAATGACTTTGTTACATATAGCATTGAAGAAAACGCACAATCTTGTCACTGTGTTTCGTACTTCATCTTTCATTATGCCTCTAATAGCTACTGGTAATAGTTGTTGCATCAACACATGATAATCATGGGACTTCATTCCCACTAACTTCAAATCGTCCATTGAGACACATCTTCTCACATTCGAGGAATACCCTTGCGGCACCTTCATTTCATGCAAACACCCACACAAACTTCTTTTCTCTGCTTTTGATAGTGTATGCGCTGCTGGCTCCATGTATGCCCTCTTACCATCATCTCTTAGTTGTGGATGTAACAGTTCTCTTATTCCCATATCGACAAGGTCTAATCTCGCATTAATCCCATCCTTAGTCTTCCCTGGTATGTGCAAAAGCGTACTGATAAGGCTATCACAAACATTCTTCTCCACATGCATCACATCAATACTGTGTCTCACGTCAAGCGAACGCCAATATGGAAGATCAAAGAAAATGGATCTCTTGTTCCATATGTTCTTCTCACCCGCAACCCTCTGATTCTTACCAAAAGTGGCATGGATACGTTCCACTCGACTGTAGACTTCCTCTCCGGTTAGTGACTTTGGAGCCATTCCATGCTCCGGTAAGCCGTTAAACCACTTTCTTAGCCTACGATACGGGTGGAACCGATGAAGAAACCTCCTGTGGCCAAGGTAGACAGTTTTTCTTCCATGTTTTAGTTGTTGGAAGTATGTGTCTGCTTCACATATTGGGCATGCTTTGTGATCCTTCATGCTGTACCCTGACAAGTTTCCGTACGCAGGGAAGTCGTTTATTGTTGTGAAAATCATTGCACATAGCTTGAAAGACTCCTTCTTATAAGCATCAAACACATCTACGCCTTCCTCCCACAACTTCTTCAAGTCCTCAATCAAAGGCGCCAAATAGATATCAATATTGTTCCCTGGCTGTTTTGGTCTAGAAATCATCATAGATAGCATCATATACTTACGTTTCATACATAGCCAGGGAGACAAGTTGTATATTACAAGGAGAACCGGCCACACACTATGTGTGCTAGTAAGAGTTCTATACGGATTGATGCCGTCTGTACAAAGCCCAAGCCGTAGGTTTCTCGGCTCGCTGCCAAATTGAGGGAAGATTTCATCTATTTTTTGCCATTGTGGAGAGTCAGCTGGGTGCCGAAGATATTTCCCATCAGATATTCTCTCATCAGAGTGCCATCTCAACTTCTTCACTTTTGTTGCACTCGCAAACAAACGTTTAAAACGTGGTATTATTGGAAGATACCACATAACCTTTAAAGGTTGCCTTTTACTTGTCACATCACCACAACCACCATCTTTTTTCACTTTGTATCGTGCAGTTTTACACTTAGGACACTCACTAAGACCTCCGTACTCATTTCTGTACAGTACGCAGTCATTAGGGCAAGCATGTATCTTCTTATACTCCATACCCATTGTAGACAGGATTTTCTTGGCCTCATACATACGATTTGGAAGTACATTATCCTCCGGAAACATATCACACAATAGTTCAAGTAGCAATGTGAAACTACTATCGGTCCACCCACAAGTTGCCTTTAAGTTAACTAAATGTAATGTTCCTGTCAGCCGCGTGTACTTACTACCACTGTACAATGGTGTCTCTGCATCACTCCGCAGGCTGTCATACTCCTGCGACTGCGCAAAGGATTCTGCCTCAACATCGTTAATCATTCTCTCCATTCTATCTTCATCTATGACATCCACAGCTTCCTTCTTGTGTGACGGACAATCAGTTACTTCCTCACCATGCCATATCCACCTTGTGTATCGCAGATTTATTCCATCACAAAGTAGGTGATCCTTTATGACATCAACATCCCGTCTATTCTCATTCAAACAATTGACACAAGGACAAAAATACTTCCCATTTCTTGCAGGAGCATTCTTTTTAGCGAATTCAATAAATTCGTCCACCCCTTTTCTCATATTCTTCATTAGTTCTCAAAGCATTCATCCAACTATGATCCATTTTGTTACCACCTAAGGCATTACCAATAACATTCACACGTTTAGTACAATTCTCAACGACATATGATGGGATTGCCTAATTAAGTTATCAACCCAATTTAGGATTTTAAAATATGGGCTTAATAACTTTATTGCCCCCTCCTAGCCTCATCTCTCCTCTTAAAAGGGTTTCAGTGCTATGTAACTTATTTTTTTAATAAGTATATGTATATAAAATTAATGTATAATAAAATAAATACAATAAGGTTAAATTAAAGAATTTTTTTGAGGTTTGGAAGAATTAAAAACAAAACGAGTTTCATATTAACAAAACAATTTTAAGTTGAGTTCTTCCAAAAATAAAATTGTTTTATTGAGAATATTTAGATAAAAATCATTTAATGAATATTGGGGTTATGGTTTTCTTTTTAAGTTTTGGCTTGAATTATTCTTCATAATCCGTTTGGAATTAATACAAGAATTTCTTTAATTTAAATAAATCATATTTTATTTTATTATATATACTAATTAATGGTGCAGGAACAAGACCAATGAAATGGGGTGGTGCCACTACGTGTGTATGGATAAATCTCCATTGCCTTATAAAAGCTAGATTTCCCTAAAACTGAACAACAGGGATTTCTATTATACACAAGTAAATTTATATTTAAACAAGAAAATAAACCATTCCCGAATAAATGCAATTTAAGCAATATAACCACACCAAACACATCAGGCTAATCTCAACTATCTCAATATAAGCAATATATTCACAATCTCAACCATTTCAAGTAAATTTATATTTCAAAAACAAAATATACCATTCTGTAACAAAAAAAATGAAGAAAATAAACTAACCTGATCAGGGCGCCCACTAGCTAGTATGTTTGAGAGGTAGAGAAGACGTTGGAGCTCCACGGTGGTGTGCACAACAATGGAAGGACGAAGGTGGAAGAGAGAGCAAAAATGTACCCACTGTGGAGAAGGTGAGGTTGCAGCAGGGTCGGTTGCAGCCGTTAAAGAAATAAAGAGGAAGAAGAAGAAGGGAGGAGGGAGGAGTTCAACAAGGGCTGACGGTGGAGGAGAGAGCTTGAACAAGGGAGGAGGGAGGAGTTGGAGAAAAAAACAGAGGAGGGCCGACGGTGTGGGTAGGGAGAGGAGGAAGAAGAGTAAAGTTGTTGTTGAGAGGATGTGAGGAGAGGGTGTGATAGATGAGAAGACCGCATGTCAGACAAGTGTCTGACATGCACCTTTAGGCGTCCCAAATGGCATTTGGGACGCCTAAAGTCTTAGTTTAGGCGTCCCAAATTCATTTGGGACGCCTAAACCAGGACTTTAGGCGTCCCAAATGCCATTTGGGACGCCTAAACCCAGCTCCAGGCGCTAAAAAAATTTATGAAATTTATATTTCGTGCCAGGAAGCACTTTAGACGTCCCAAATTCAAATTTGGGACGCCTAAAAGTTCCCCTACATATATATAATTACGAAAATGCCACCGCCTCCCTTTTTAACCACCCAATTTTCAATTTGGGACATCTTTGGGGGTGGTTATATCTCAATTCTGTAGTAGTGAGTGTATTAAAATAAAACCAAGAATGTTATTCAAATAAGGGAAAAGTGTATTAGAATAAAACTAAGAATGTTATTCGAATAACAAAAAGTATATTTGAATATACCTCAATAGAAAATAAGCTCTTTTATTTGAATTTAACAAAGGATATCTGAGTACATTTCAAAGTTAATAGAGATATTCGAATATGGAAAATCATATTCGAATAACTAAGTATTCCAGAGAACATAACATCACTTTGAAACTTCTAAAAATCATTGGAATGATTGTATAACTTGTTCTTCTTGCTTCTAATCATTCTATCTCTTCTTTATACTAGTGTTTAAGTATTTTCTAGGTGATCAAACAAGGATTAACACACAAATTGGAAAAAGCAGTCAGAAGCTTCCAACGGTTATTTCAACGATCACATTTTGTAAGCCTCAACAGGAAGAAGAAAAGCTCAGTGGTCATCAATCTTCATCAACTAAAAGAGGAGAGGCATTCAAAATGAATGATGGTAAGAGCCAATGCCTAGAATATTGATATGTTGTTACTCTTAATCTTACTAAACCGAAACTCTATAATCATACTCCCACCATGTACTTCAGTGTTAATCATCATCTACTTCATATAGAGAGAGGTATGTTTTCATTGTAATCATTCTATCTTTATAAGGTTACTCAAGATTGGGGAATCTTGAGTGGGAAATAGATTTTATCCTTACAGTGTGTAAGGGGGAGTCCTTATCGCAGTGTGAGAATTGTAAAGGCTTCACAAGTACCCAGATCAAACTTGTAAGATTGTAGTGGTTCTTAAGTACCTGGTTAAACTTGAGGGAGATAGTGGATTGAAATCACAAGAGGAGCCTGGGAATTAGACGTAGGTCATCGTGGATTGAATCGAACTAGTATAAATCACAGTTTGCATATTCTCTTCCTTAAACTCTTATATTTCCAACATATATAATTTAAATAACTAATTATGGTTTTATAATTCATTACTTTCATACTTATTGATTTCATAAGATGCAAATATAATTTCAAAGTTCTTAAGTTTTTATAGTACACCTAATTCACCCCCTCTTGGGTGTCAGCTGGTTCTAACGTTTGGTATCAGAACAGGTCTCTTGTTTAAAGGACTTAACCATTTCAAGAGTTATTAATTGCTAATTTTGGGTGTTATATACTTTCAGAAGGTTTCGACTATATAGTTCCACCTCTTTTAAAAGATATTGTTTTTTGGTTTTGGAAACCCAGAATGACATCTTTTATAAAATGCTTTGATTATGTTATGTGGAATATTTTTACAAATGTCTTTGATTTCAAACCGAGAAAGGATTAGATAAAAAAGAAAAGAAAATGTTTTCATTGAACATTAGAGTAATGAAGTTTCTTTATAGTGCTTTGACAGAAAATAATTTTGAGAAAATCAAATTTTGCTCTTGTGCTAAAGATATATGGGACACTCTTGATTATATATATGCTTCTAATAATTGTGTTGAAGTTGAAAGTGATGACAATTCGTCTGAAACTGTAGCTGCATGTCCACGATTAATGAACAATTGGAAGTTGAGAATGAAGAAGGAGAAATTATAGAACACTTCTATGGTCTAGTCAACATAGAAGAACAAGAGGAAGATGATTTCCAAGAAGAGCTCAGCATAAACAAATTTGATGAATCCTTATCAGAAGCTCAAGATGTTGTTATGGTAAAAAGTTCCAATTCTTCTTGTGCATTTAAGAAAAATAATTTTCAAAGATTGTATAAGATTGTTTTCCAACCAATCATTGATTCTATCTTCAAAAGCAAAAATGTTTTAAACTATGCTGGAAATTTACAAGGGAAGAAAGAATTTTCAAATATAGATTATGTAAAACTTCTTCCACTTGACAAACATAATAATTGCAGAAAGATTCATAAAGGTCATCATCCTATCATATGCAATTATTGTGGAAAATCATGTCATATTTCTCACACATGTTATATTAGAAGAAATTCTAATGTGAGAAAGAAATTTTGTTGGGTTCCTAAAAGACAAGAAAAGTCTAATGCTGACAATGAAGGACCCAAAGCAATATAGGTATTAGAATGTCCTCTAGTGTTTCATTTATGCAAATTGATTCTAGAAGAAAGGGACATAAGGGTACAAAAAAGAGGAAGAAGAATTCAAGAGTTTCTCATGCATCTAAAAGGAGATTCTCAAAATCTATATCAATTAGGAGAACTCATGAAGAAACCATTGCTGGACCTATAAAGTCCAATTACAACGAGAAGCAATGGAGAAAAGGAATATGTTCCACCTCAAGAATAGATTACCATAGAGTACCACTTAACTATCTTGAGGAGAACAAGACAAGGAGGATCTCTCATGCATAAAGGAAAAGACTATCGCAGTCTACATCATATGAGAGAGCACTGCTTGAACCCAAGGCTAAATATGAAAATATGAAGTGTCAAAGAAAGATGAATTGGGTGAGCAAATGCAATTCTTCAAGTGCTTGAGGTAAAGGTATAAACAGTAAAACCTCCAATAATACTATCTTTAATATCCATTGAGGTTTTTACCTTGTGACCTTGAGAATAAATGTAATATCCTGATAAGTAAAATATTTGCATATTTATTTTCCCTCATATGATGATTTTGTGGACAATATTTGAGTTTAATATAATAAATTTGGGTGTAATTGATGAATAAATAATATTTTTTGGAATAAATAGTGTTTTTTTAAAATAAAAATATATAAAAATAAAAAATATGGAAGTTACTGTTGCAACGGAAGCACTATATCAAACACGCTTTTCACTGTTCCAGACGCAGCTTACTATTTGGAATCACTATTCTAGACACGTTTCACTGTAGCAACGCGCTTTTGGCATTGAAGCAATGCGTTTTTCCCTATAAATAGAGAGCAAGGCCAAGCATAACTGAAAGAGAGAGGAAGAGATGTAGAGGCTTCCTTCTCTGACAATTAGAGGTCCTTGTGTGACGGGGAGAGATCTTTTCTCTGACAGTTCTGAATAAATTGTGTTATTTTCTAGATTTAATTTCATACATTGTATTACTTTTTGCATGCCTCCATCTTAGAAGGCTTATGATTGTATTACATTTTGCATGCCTCCTATATGGAAGGCTTAGGTAGTCCTCCTTTATAGATGGTATAGGTTGCCATCTACATGGAAGGTTTTACCTCCTAAATGGACAGCTAAATTTCTCCATTTTTCATACATCTTTTAGTTGTATATTTATATTTTAGAATTTAATATTCAAGTTTTATGCAGTATTTATGAGGTTTTCATTCAAGCTTTATGCAATATTTATGAAGTTTTCAATTTATTTTGGTTTTATTTTTAATTTCATCATGAGCTAAATTTCTATTTTCCTAGGGTGATGACATAGCTTACTAATGACGGATCGAATCTTAACTTATTAGATCTAGTTTTAATTTTTCCTTCATGATTGAGTTTTAATTATTGTTCTTAATGCTTTTTGATTGATTGGCCATCTTTTGAATTATTTAAATATATATGTTGAGATCGAAAGGAGATGTATGCATGTATGTAGATCCTATAATTAAAACCATGACTTGTATATGAAATAGGAATATATTCATATGAGTTGTGTAGTCTTACTGAGTTCTATAAATCTTAATGCATAATTAATTGCTTAAATTCATATAGGAATATATTGGATTAGCAATTAATTATAGAATTACTTGACCTTGGAAGAGGCTAGTAATTAAATTAGGGAAACTCGACTATCAATCATGTGGAGTAAATTGGACTATAATAGATAAGTGAATCAATCCAAAATTTTTTAAGTAAAATATGATGCCTAGGGTTTTTTATCATATTTGCTTTCATATTATTTGCACTCATATTTAATCATTTTATTTTGTTCTATCAATCACCAACTAATCGATCGACTAAATAGAATTAAAATTACCCATTTTGGTATTTAGTGATCAATCCTCATGGGAACAATATTCTACTCACTTCTGTATTACTTAATTATGGCAGTGTACACTTGCACTATTTAATAGATCATCTACACACGTAACAAGTTTTTGACGCTATTGTTAGAGATTGTTGTCATTAATATCAATACCAAGTAATTCTAATACTAATTTAGTCTTCATGTAAAAATTTCAAAAAAAAATTAAAGATTAAAAAAGGGATTATTCACAGCATTCATTTGGTTTAATTGGTGATAAATTGTCATATCTTGGTTCTTTTTCTAGAATGCATGTGGATGGAATGAGACAAGAAAATATAAATGCTGATTGGCTTGAAAATTTTCCTTCTTATAATTGTTTTTCTTATGGTTATTGTGGAAATTGTCATTCTTACAAGCATTGTCCATATAGCAATGCTAGTCATTATGTGATAAATGATTTCAATATGAACCAAACTTGTTTTGATCATTCCTTTTATCCTGGTGGAATTTTGGAGCAACAAGAGTCTTTGGATCCATATGTCAGGTATTGTCCTAATCCTTCTTTCTACTCTTATACATATATTGAAGAACACACTCTTGAGTATAAGGAAAAGTCTGATTTAGAAAGTTATGTAAGGAGTTTGCGGAATTAACAAAGAAATTTATTAGAGAGCAAAAGGAAATTACCACTAAAGTTGAGTCAAGTATTAAAAATATTGGAATATATGTGAGTCAAATTATTTCGTCACTTGAGACTATGAGGCAAGATAATTCTTTAGGCATGATGACCACTTTTTATGATGATTATTGTGAGGAAGTTGAGGATGTGGAATTGAATGAAATTCTGGCTCTTGTGGAATGTGATAAGGAACTTGAAATCACTTTTGTAGAGATTAATGGGTGTAGTCTAGAAGAGGATCTGGTTGTGGAACCTAATTTTTGTCATTTTGATGTTGAAACTAATGTAGATGCTCCAAAAGCTGTGTTGTTCATATCTCTCCTATTGAAGTGTTGACTCTTACTAATGAGAGTCAAGTGGATTTTGTGGGATGCTCTAAAATTTTAGAAACTCCTAAATCTATTTGTAAATACATGTATATTTGAATTCAATAAATAATTGTACTATAAAATTGTCTATGATTAAAGAAGTACAATTAATTACTTTGAATGATCATTTCTTGTGTCTGAAACATTGTTGCTTGAAAAGAAATGAAGATAAGGTAATCATGGTATTTGATACTTTTGATTAGTAGTTTGTTTGGGAAGTTTGGCTGAAAACTATAAATTTAGCGCTGCTTGGAAGGTAACCCAAGGTTTGGTTTGATGTTTTGTTGTGATTTTGCAGGACTTCTAGTAGCCCCTAATGATGTATTCCACTTTGGTAGCTAAAAATAAAAAAAAATTTTAAAATTTAAAATATAAAAATATATTTAAAAATTTAATTAAAAAAATTGGTTTGGTATTTGTCTAGCTAAAGACATTAAAGAAGGGCGGCTATTTGGGAGGCAACCCAAAACTTCTTTCCTACTCTCTCATTTTTCTTTCTTACTCATAGAAATGCACTGCACTACATTGAGATTTTTGTTTTTACCAGTTTCATTTTAAGTTACCATGGAGAAATCTCTTGTACAGCTTAAGAACATGTTTCCCACTCTTCTTAAAGATGTGCTGAGGAAGATCTATAATAGTTGACTTGAAAGGATGAAGATATTCAAGCGTTTAGGCCTTCTTGACGACGTACACTGGATCATTGAAGCTAAGGTACGTTTAGCAGGTGAGATTCATAAATCATTTGTTAAACCTTTGCCTAGAATGGGAAGAAGTTCTTACTTCAAAAAGAGAAGAGCTAAAAGAATGAATGTCTGCTATAAATGTGCAAGGTGGACATGCGATCAGCGCTGTAGGAATAAAAGTATGGTTTCTACAAATCAAGAAGATAAAATTAAATTCATAAAGGATGGATTGAGTAAGGAGTCATTGGATGATATCATTCAAACTCTTGAGACGCATCCGAGTGGTGATGTTCATCATATTCTTCTCAATTTAGTGGATGTATTCAACAAAGAAAAACAATGCTACTGTCTTGGGAATCTAACGTTAAAAGACCCTGTTTGCTAGTTTATAAGAAAACTGGATGGAAAGCAAATTCTCGATTTATAGAAATCGTTTAAGCCATTACTGGACGTAAAATCAGAGGAAGATGTGAGCCAAAATCACAATTACTGTACATAATTATGCTTTTGTCTAATATGTCTTTTCTTTTTAGCAGCTTTTGTCTAATTTGTTTTATCTTTTCAATAACTTTTGACTTTCTTTCCTCTTTTTCTTCAAGCAAATTACGCTGTCATTCGTGTCAGAAGTTTTTCAAAATTTTTTGAAAAATATGTGATTTGTATGATTTTGTTGTCGTTGTTTTAGTGTTATATATATGTACTCTTCTACTTGTAAATATGCACTCTTCACTTGTAAATATGCATTCTTCTACTTGTGAACACAAATGGTCCAAGAGAAAGAAAAAGAAAAAGGGTATCACATAAAAATGTAGATTTACATCTATCTGCAATTTTGGTGAAATTGATTTGGGCAAGGATGGAGAGTTTGTCACTACAGCAAAAGAACTTGGAATTGCATCATCTGCCAGAAAGATCAACTTTGTATATAGAGGAGGTATCCAGGGCCTAAGGGGAAGTGTGGCCATTTTTGCATCCATGAATAGAAGCAAGGGTATGAGTGTAAGGGTAAAAGAGTTGGAAGCTCACATTTTTTCCTTAGGACAAGATTTACAGGTTTTGAGCTTGCCTGAACGACTAGGACGAATGTTCTACCATGTTGAAGCTTTTATCACTCTACCTGGTGGTTTGTTGACATTAGATGGCATTTCTAGCATTGCATATTGGGCTAAGTTAAACTATTACAAAAAGCCATTAGGATTGTTAAATGTTAATAATTTTTATGATGATCTGTTGTCTTTTTTTGATCATGTTGTGAAAACAGGATTCATACCCTAAGCAACTCGTCACTCCATAATTTCTGCACCAACTACTGATCAACTGCTTGATCAACTGCAAACCTATGAACCTCACCTAGATCTATTAGTCAAGAAAATGGGTGGGCAATCTTCAGAAAGCAGTCAGAAGCAAAATCCAGATACCACTTTTCGGTTGTAACTCTCCTTAATCTTTTGGTTTTACTCTTAGCATCTTGGTTTATTGTGTGTTTATTTTTATTGTGTTTAAAAAAACTTTCTTGAAGCTCTAAAAGACATTGAGGACAATGTCTGATTTAGGTTGGGGGAGGAATTGTAAAAAAAATTAGTTAGTTAGTAAAAACTATTAGATGCATGGGGTGTAAAAAAAATGGCAGAGTAAGGAGTTATTCTTAACTCCTGAGACGCATTTTATTAGTTGCATTTTTTTAGTTACATGTTTTTATTCTTTTCTAAAAAATAGTAAAAGTAAAAAAAAAAAGAAGAAAATCATCATGTTCAAGTGCTTTGTAATGATTTTAAGAAGTATATAAAATTTAAGGATGGATCAAATGAGTTTAGAGATTTTATAGCATGAATAAACAACTGATTGTTGCAATTGGCGATGAATTTTGAGATTGAATGAAATGAGTTTAAAAAACTCCTAACCGCGAGCTTTTGAGCCTATAATGATTATTTCTCTTGTGTGTGATATTCACCTATTAAGTTGTCACTCTAGAACTTGCTTTAAATCTGGTTGAAATTACATCTCACATGCACATTCAAAAATTATAAAGGCATTTATTTTCTTTGGCCAGAGCCAAATAGCAAACCTTGCAATTATATCGTTGTTAAGCCCCTTTGAGCCTAATTGACTGTTTCTTTGTGATATGTAAAATATTTGCATATTTATTTTCCCTTATATAATGATTTTGTGGACAATATTTGAGCTTAATATAATTAATTTGTGTGTAATTGATAAATATTTCCTTGCTTTTCTTTTGATAGCCACACCATATTAATGAGAAAAGAGTAAAAAGGAGACCTAAAACAAACCCACAAGATTTAAACAAGACAGAGGCACATCTGGAAAAAATGATATGGTCGTACTGTTCAATGTTCACTATTCATGACAGAATCACTGTAGCAGACCATTACATTAGCAGATAGAGGTGACTGTAGCAGATGGAAGAATTGTAGCAGGCAACAAAACACTGTAGCAGTCATGGAAAAACATGTAAGTTTGCCGACAGGATACTGTTCACTCTGAGAAAAAAATGACAAGGCACTGTAGCATCATGGAAAAAAATGACATGCAACTGTTCGCTCACTGCCTATAAATATGAGCATTAGGCGTAGAGACTAGGGGCATGGAGATATTTCTTTGACAATCAGAGATCCTTCTCTGACAGTTCTGAATAAATTATGTTATTTTCTCGATTTAATTTCATGCAATGTATTATTTTTTGCATGCCTCCATCTTGGAAGACTTAAGATTGTATTACTTTTTGCATGCCACCTACATGGAAGGTTTTACCTCCTAAATAGACGGCTAGATTTCTCCATTGTTTATGCATCTTTTGGTTGTATATTTATGTTTGAGAATTTAATATTCAAGTTTTATGTAGTATTTATGAGGATTTCATTCTAGTTTTATGTAATGTTAATTTATTTTTATTTTGTTTTTAATTTCATCATGATCTAAATGTCTATTTCCCTAGGGTGATGATGTAGCTTACTAATGACGGACTGAATCTTACTTATTAAACCTAGTTTTAATTTTTCCTTCATGATTAAGTTTTAATTATTGTTCTTAATGCTTTTGATTGAGTGGCTATCTTTTAAATGATTTCAATATGCATGTTGAGATCGGAAGGAGATGCATGTGTGTAGATCCTATAATTAAAACCATGACTTGTATGTGAAATAGGAATATATTCATATGAGTTATGTAGTCTTACTAAGTTCCATAAATCTTAATGCATAATTAATTGCTTAAATTTATATAGGAATATATTGGATTAGCAATTAATTATAGAATTGCTTGACCTTGGAAGAGGTTAGTAATTAAATTAGGGAAACTCGACTATCAATCATATGGAATAAATTGGGCTAAAATAGATAAGTGATTTAATCCAGAATTTGTTAAGTGAAATTTGACCCCTAGGGCTTTTCTTATATTTGCTTTCATATTATTTACACTCATATTTAATCATTTTGTTCTTTCAATCACCAACTAATCGATCGACTAAATAGAACTAAAATTGCTTGTTTTGTTACTTAGTGATCAATCCTCGTGCGAACGATACTCTCCTCACTTCTATATTTCATGATTACGATAGTGTACATTTACACTATTTAATTGATCATCTGCACTCGTAACACTTTGCTTTAAACCTATTGACATGTGTTTTAATGATATATCAAGTGCTTTTACCTAATTTTAAGGATTAGCAGAGTATTTGAAATGTTTATGAAATGGGCTTTTGACAAGTGTGGGGGAGTACATATCATCAACTGTAGAGCTGCAAATTTATGAAAAAAAATAGGAAAAAAATTGTTAAGTATTTGAATTGTGGGTTGTTGTGATGAGATAAATTTATAAGTAGCCCATTCTTCAATTGTTCTATTAAATTTCTTAAATGTAGCCTTTCATATCATGTTTTACATTTTTTTACCTTAACCCCATTACAACCCTTAATAAGTCCTTTTGATTTGAATTATGCATGTGAATTAGGTAGTGGAAATTGAGATTTTTAGTAAGCCTATGGTAGTGCAATTTTTTTTGTTGAACTTGAGCAAAACACTTACCCTTAAACACTTGAGAGATTGAGAGAATAAGTTACACTTACGAACTCGGTTTATTCATTTTCAATTAAAGTTACCAGTTTATATTTTCATTGATTCATGAGTACTATGATCTCTTTATTTTTCAATTGTGTTCTTGCTTATGATGTAATACCCCGAATTTTGGGATTGGAGGCTTGGGAATAAACCTGAATTAAGTGGATTGCTAAGCCCCAATTTAGCAGGTGCCTCAAATCTATTCCCTAATGTTCTTATATCATTGGGGTATTAAAGAAAATAAAATGGTGAATTTTTTAGAATGTGATTATGCTGCCAGTGAAATTTCTGGTGAGGCAGTGAGATTGTCATGTGATTTTGAATGAACAAATGATAAGAAAAAATTATGAAACTTTACAAGTGAAATTAGATATCATAAGCTTTAATTTGATAGGTTATTTGAATCAATTAGACCTATATACAAAGAGTTATGAGTTTTTGAATTTAGGAAAATTGTCTATTCTCTAGAACAGCTTCCAAAGATTAAAAATCTGGTAAAGATATGCTTCCAACTAGCAAAAGGATATATTTTTTCTTGAAACTAGACTTAATAAGGTTTCTATAGCTTTTGAATCGATCCGATATGATGTCTACAAAATTAATTATGATTTTTCAAAGTTCGGTCAGAAAATCTGCCAAAAAATCCGAAAATGAAAAAATTTGTGATGGTAAATTTGTAATTATGAGATAATTTGTGATCAGCTCATTTTGGCTCTAACTTGGGCCTCTAGATCTGAACATGGCTGACCAGCAAGAGGGAAGAGTTAGTTGAATTCAATTGGGCTTGTGACAACATTATATGTACATGAAGTTTATGTACATAAATGTTAATATTTAGTTTATGTACATAAATGTTAATATTTTGGTTTTTGGGAAAATAGAACTTTATGACATAAGCAAGCACATTATAAAAATACCTTTTTGCTTCATCTTTCTCATAAAAACCATGCAGCCATGTTCAAGCAAGAGGGGGAGAGAGTTTGAGTATTCTAGAGAGAGAAGAAAGAAGAACTCACAAGGTAAACTGATTTCTTCAGTGATTAGAGTTCCAATTCGTATAATCCTTTCTCTAAGTTATTCCTCTGCATGATTTGAGGTTGTTTTGAAGCAATACCTTGGGTTTGAAAGGGGAGGAGTTTCAGCCATAAGAAGGATAAGACAGAGGAAGCGAAAGGTAACATCCAAACCTTCGAATATTGATTGTTCTGGCCGTTGTGGACAATTTAATCAGTGCAATTTCAAAGGATTGTCTTTGTTTGTGAACATAGAAAATGGGTTTTTGAAAGTGTTATACTACCAAAATTGGTACTAAATAGTAATTGTAACCTAATTAAATAGTTAATAAAGAGGTTAAGAGTAGAAAGGAACACGTCTGCGGAGTCGAAATCGAAAAACCCCAATTTTTCTTGGGAAATGTGATAATTTTGTCCAGCTCTAGTTAGGGACCTTAGAGTTGGATTTTCAATGATTTGATGGTTCCATTGAGTTCAAGAGCGAAAATTAGGTAGGGTTATAGTTAGTCACTTTTTCAGTAAAGCTCGAAAAAGCGTAATTACGAAAACGCCTCTGAAACCCTTAAAGTGGGGCTGCCAAGGGTAATTTTGTAATTTGACATTAAATTTGATAATTCCAAGTCCAAAATTGGATTCCTTGGGTAAAATTATGTCAAAATAGCCCATGTCAAAATTTCAGAAAAAGTACAATCAAATCGGGTACAGCCGAGCAGGGCCGGGTCCCCAGGGGCATTTTAGTAATTTTTCAATATAGACTCATATAACCCCCAGAAACAACCTGAAATTTTCTAAATGGTGCATTTGAAATTGTAGGACCGAGTAGGGAGTCAAGCTACGACACATTTTACGAGGCACGTAATTCAAGGTGGGAAAAGGGTTAAGGTAAAGAACTTATCTCTCATGCTTGTATTCGATATTTCTACTGGTGTATTGATGCATGTTATTGCTGTAATATGGAAAAATTTGATTAAGGGTTAATGACTCCAAAAGTGAATGTGATTATCGTTAAATAGACAATTTTGGAGAATGTGATGTGCTTTGAGATTTGAATGTACTTTGAGCAGTGCCAAAATCCTGTATTTAAGTTCAATTATGGATTAACATCTAAATTGACTTAAAATAGAGGGAGGGCGCATATTGTGGTTAAATGGAATGATATGATGTGTTTAGTGGTGATTCAAGAAGAATTGCCATAACAAGGGGCAAAATGGTAAAGTTATCGACCAATTGATCGGTTACCGAAGAGGAACTCATTAGTAACTTCAAGATCAATGGTTGAGATTGATTTTGTCAGATCGATAAGCACAGCGGAAGAATTTGAAAAATTTTCATCGATCCTAATCGAGGATCTATCAACGGCGTTTAAACCAAGTTGGAAGGATTCATACCTTTTTGATGATTCAGAGTTTTCACGATCTCTAGGAGCCAACACGTCAGGTCCGCTCCCTCTACCGGTATCCACACGAATGCTCTCCAACCGAGACTGTGTGCTAGCGCCTCTAATGTCTCCAAGGGTTTAACTTGCGGCTCTCAATTCTGATGTACCTTGAGTCTATCAGCTCTATCAAGTTTATAACCCATAAGGGTTATTTTCAAATTTCAAAATTAATCATCATTAATTTCGAAATTTAATTAACAATTAATTATCTTGATGAGCTAATTAAATAAATTCAGTTTAAATTAAATCTGTCCAACAGTTTTAATTTAACCTATTTATTTAATCTAAATAAAGAGCCATTAGATTTAATTTATCTTCATAAATTAAATCTGAGATACTATATCTCTATCATGTTAGTTATTAAATTTAATATATCTTAATAAATTAAATTTAAAACCAACACAATATCATATAATATATATACATATATATATATATAATATATTTTGAAAAAATATATGTCTATATTATTAAATATAATAATATAATATATATATATATATATATTTCGAAAATATATATATCTATATAATATTATTAATGAATTTTATATTATATATATATATAAATATAAAATTCATCCACCTCAAATCAAACATTATCTCGTGTTGGGCCATTCTTGTGTGCGATCCTGTAGGCCCATATGAAGTTGGCAGTGGGCCAATAACTACACTAACCCAAAAGTCGCAAGCGGCATCTAGCAAGACATTACGACTACCCAATTCATATGAGGATCGTTATCACGATGCAACCTGTCATACAACCATGTCACGTCCCTTTTGTCACACGATATATCAATCAAGGATAAGGCATGGAAAATGTCATCCTCTTGTTCCTGACCATTACTTTCTCGATTCCTGAGTAGCCTGATAACAGAGATAGAAACTCCTTTCATCATAGTATGGCCATACATTTCTCAGACTCACTCATCAAGGGGCCCAGTAATATCTCTCTACTAATGTGAGGGACAAATTCCATCTTGATCATTCATATTCCTCTACATGAAAAACCACCAAGCCTGATCGTAGCCTTTATCATCACCCGGTCAAAAGTGACTTTTGACTAGTTCAAAGCTTAGCAACTCTCATGTAGGAATCCATGATGACCTCAGGTCTAAGGGCATTGTGACATGGTTATACATGAGAAAAGCTTATGACTTGATCCATGTAGCTTTCTCATAGTGGGTCGGTCCAACACCTTGTACTCTTTCAAGTGCCTAAGACTTTGATTCGTATCTCCATATCTTATCAAAGTCATACTGGTCTTGTTTCATCTCTGCTCCCGCATAGATGACCGACCAGGGACATTTTAGGACAATCTTTATGAATTATCCAAGGATACAATTATCACAGTTAAAATGCAAATAATATGATAACAGAATGGAGAAATTTCATTAAAATAATAATGTTTAAAGTACAATGATTGGCCCTTAGGGCACAATTTCCAACATCCTCCCACTTGCCCTAGGTGCAATCATTAATTTGCCTAATTCCCATTGCCCTAACATGACGCTCATGCTTTGCTTGTGCAAGTGGCTTAGTAAGAGGATCAGCAACATTATCTTCTCCTACTACTTTACATATCTTTATATCACCTCTATCATTTATTTCTCTAATAAGATGAAATCGCCTGAGTATGTATTTGGTCCTTTGATGTGACCTAGGCTCCTTGGCCTGTGCAATAGCACCGCTATTGTCACAGAACAAATCTGTTGGATTTGAGATGGTAGGCACTACCCCTAGTTCAGTAATGAACTTTCTGATTCAAACGGCTTCTTTAGCTGCATCTGATGCTGCTATATACTCAGCTTCTGTTGCAGAATCTGCTATAGTGCTTTGCTTGGAGCTCTTCCAGCTTACTGCTCCACCATTCAGGAGGAATACATATCCAGATTGCGATTTAAGGTCGTCTTGGTCAGTTTGGAAACTTACATCTGTGTAACCGGTTACACAGAGCTTATATCCAATCCACCATAGACCAAAAATAAGTCCTTAGTCCTTCTTAAGTACTTTAGGATATTCTTAACGGCAGTCCAATGACCCTCACCAGGATCTTGTTGGCATCTGCTGGTCATACTTAAGGCAAACGAGACATCCGGTCGAGTACATAACATGGCATACATGATGGATCCAATGGCCGAGGCATATGGAACCTTACTCATGCGATCTCGCAGATCAGGTGTACTAAGACACAGATCCTTGCTAAGATGGATGCCATGAGACATAGGCATGTAACCCCTTTTTGAATCATGCATATTGAACCTATGCAGTATCTTATCTATGTATGTGCTCTGACTTAGGCCTATTAGTCTTTTGGATCTATCCCTATAGATCCTAATCCCTAGGATATAGGTGGCTTCACCTAAGTCTTTCATTGAAAAGGACTTTCCTAACCAAGACTTGACACTCTGTAAGGTAGGAATATCATTCCCAATGAGTAGGATGTCATCTACATAAAGCACTAGAAATACAACTATGCTCCCACTAACCTTCTTGTAAACACAAGGTTCATCGATATTTTGAATGAATCCAAACTCTTTGACTACTTCATCAAAACGATGATTCCAGCTCCGAGATGTTTGCTTCAATCCATAAATGGATCTTTGAAGCTTGCAAATTTTACTAGAGTCCTCTGGACGCATAAAACCTTCAGGTTGTGTCATGTACACATCCTCAAGCAGCTTTCCATTAAGGAAGGCTGTTTTGACATCCATCTACCATATTTCATAGTCATAATATGCTGCAATAGCAAGAAGGATTCTGATTGATTTGGCCATTGCAACTGGGGAAAAGGTTTCATCATAGTCTATACCATGAGTTTGAGTGAATCCTTTTGCAACCAGTCGTGCCTTGAAGACAATTACATTGCCATCCATGTCAGTTTTCTCCTTGAAAACCCATTTGCACCCAATGGTTTTTACACCTTCAGGTGGATCGACTAAGGTCCATACCTGATTGTCGTACATGGATTGCATTTCAGACTTCATGGCCTTTAGCCATTTCTCAGAGTTTGGTCCCACTGTGGCTTCTCGATAGGTGGTGGGCTCATTTTGCTCAATGAGCAACACATCACGGCCTTCAGTAATCAGAAATCCATATCTCTGAGGCTGATGCCATGTCCTATCAGATCTTCGTGGACCTTGTGTTACTTGAGGAGGCTCAGCAACTTGTTGTGAGTCTTCTCTAATTTCTATCTGTGGTTCTGTACCATCTTGTGGATCTCGAATTTCTTCGAGATGTACGTCGCTCCCACTGGTTTTTTTAGAGACAAACTCTCTTTCTAGAAACTTGCCATTTCGAATAACAAACACTTTGTTATCGGTGGGATTGTAGACATAGTATCCTTTCGTTTCTTTAGGATACCCTACGAAAAGGTACTTTATGGATCTGGGCATTAATTTATCAGAGGCTTGTTGCTTAACATATACCTCACATCCCCAGATCTTAAGAAAAGATAAACTTGGTTTTTTTCCAGTCCATATCTCATATGGTGTCTTTTCAATTGCCTTAGATGGAACACGATTTAGTGTGAACGCAGCTGTCTCTAGGGCATGTCCCCAAAAGGACGGTGGAAGATCTGTTTGACTCATCATAGATCGAACCATATCTAATAGTGTTCGATTCCTCCGTTCAGAAACGCCATTCCATTGTGGTGTTCCTGGAGGAGTCAGTTGTGAGATTATCCCATAACTCCTAAGATGGTCAGTGAATTCTTGGCTCAAATATTCACCACCTCGATCAGATCTAAGTGCTTTAATTGTTTTACCAAGTTGGTTTTGTACTTCATTTTGGAATATTTTGAACATTTCAAAAGATTCAGATTTATGTTTCATTAGATAGATATAGCCATATCTACTAAAGTCATCTATAAATGTAATGAAGTAGACATAACCTCCTCTGGCAGCTATATTTAATGGTCCACATACATCTGTATGTATGAGGCCCAATAATTCAGTAGCCCTCTCACTGTGCCCAGTGAAAGGTGCCTTAGTCATCTTTCCTAATAAGCAAGATTTGCATGTATCATATGATTCAAAATCAAATGAGTTTTAGAAATCCATCTTGATGGAGTTTAGAAATGTGTTTCTCATTTATATGGCCTAGACGACAATGCCATAGGTAGGTCAGATTCAAATCGTTTGATTTTATCCTCTTAGTAGTTACGTTATAGATATTCCCATTATTAGGATGTTCCAAATTTAATATATAATGACCAACATGCAAATCTCCATCAGCATAGAAAATGTCATTACGATAAATAGAACATTTACCATTCCTAGTAATGGAAGTATAACCTTCCTTATCCAAATAAGAAAGAGAAACAATGTTACTACTCAAAGCAGGAACATAATAGCAATTGTTCAAAACTAACAAAAGCCCACTGGGCAGAACTAATTCATAAGTGCCTACAGCTAAAGCAGCAACTCTTGCTCTGTTTCCAACTCGTAGGTCCACCTCGCCCTTCTTCAGCTTTCTACTGTCCTTTAAACCCTGCACATTTGTACAAATGTGAGAACCACATACAGTATCTAATACCCATGTAGAGGAAGTAGAAAAATGAATGTCTATAACATAAATACCTGAAGCGATAGCCCCGCTATCCTTCTTGTCCTTTTTCAGATCTTCCAGGTAGAGTTTGCAATTCCTCTTCCAATGACCGGGTTCATTGCAGAAGTAGCAGACTCCTTCCTTTGGAGGCTTTGCCTTCCTGGGTGCAGGCTTGGTTTTGGGCTTGTTTGACTCTTTGGTCTTACCACCTGAGCCATTACCCTTCCATTTGCCCTTCCCTTTCTTTTTCATACCCTTTCCTTTCTGAACCATTAAAACTGTGCTAGGCTTTTTCTTAATGCTTTGCTCAGCAGTTTTGAGCATCCCATGCAGCTCAGAAATTGATTTCTCCATGTTGTTCATGTTGTAGTTCATAACAAACTGGTCATAACTCTCCGGGAGTGAGTTGAGGATCAAGTCCGTAGCTAACTCTTGGCTCATGGGAAATCCAAGCCTCTCAAGGTGATCAATATAGCCTTTTATCTTTAACACATGAGTACTAACTGATGCACCTTCAGCCATTTTACAGGAATGTAAGGCCTTTGTGGTCTCATACCTTTCTTGCCTTGCCTGTTGCTGGAACATTTCCTTGAGATGTACTATCATCTCATGAGCCTCCATGAGTTCCAGATATTTTTGGAGCTCTGGAACCATAGTGGCAAGCATCAGGCAACCTACATCCACAGAGTCATCCTTATGCTTTGTGTAAGCATCTCTCTGAGCTCTTGGAGCATTAGCTGCAGGCTCCTCAGGAATGGATTGATCTAGGACATAAGCCTTTCTTTCCTGCTTGAGAACAATTCTCAAGTTCCTGACCAGTCAAGAAAGTTTGTCCCATTGAGTTTGTCCTTCTCAAGGACCGATCGCAATGATAGTGTAGCAGTATTACTAGTCGACATGATTCTATAATTAAAATATGCAAAGTTAGTTAGTAATCTCCCACTAAATTAACAACCTTCAATATAATAATTAGTGGGCTAAGATCCATATTTGGCTTAAACTTAAGTCCGTTTTGGCAAGACGCTTAAATTCAAGTTATTTAGGTAGGTAACCTATTTACCAATTACATCACATGTAACTCTTAGATCTTTATGGGATTTAATCATCATATGATCCGGCATGTTTAACCCCATCCAATGCCTTAAGATTCAAAACCGTTTTGTTAATCTCAATTAAGTCAAAACAATAATGAATATTATGAGCAGCACAATTACTCAAGCTTGTCTCATCAAGATAACTCAAGTGCATCCACTTTGGTGGTTTCCACAATTGAGTGATCTAGGTTTTGACAAGTATTCCTTAATTGACGGCATTATGACTTAAGATTTAATTTAGAGGGCTTAATTAATTAGTTTTGTTTATATGGATGCAATCGTGGTCGTATCTCATATAGATAAATACATATAAATGTAAAAGTAATCATGCAATGATCTTATCAAAAGCATAATTTAAACGTGACACAACATGGCTTACCTAACCTAAAATCCTCCCAAGCCAATGAGAGGACTTCTCTAAAAAAAAGAGAAATACATTGAGAGAAACCTCGTTTAAACATTCGAGGGGAGTGAGATGAGAAGAGAATATACATCGAGAGTATTTAGAGAAAGGCACGGCACGCAGGCCGTATTTAAATATTACAACCTTTGTAAAATTCTAAAGCTATGTTGTTCACCATACCCAAACAAGGATAAATAATAAACCACAACAAGAATTCATACAATATGAAAAGCAATAAATGTCATGATCAGATTATATTGTGCTACGCAGAGGTGGTCACGGCGGTCCCGCTAGCCGGTTAGCGGGCGGGCTCAAGGGGGCCACCCTTGCGGGGTTGCAAGGGGTAGCGCCCCTGAAGCTTTTGAAAAAGGCACATTCCTTTTAAAAGAAATATTTGAAAATTTTAAATTTTTAAATTTCGGACCCAATTTTTCAAAACAAAAAACAACAATGGCCCAGAACGCTTCTGATCCAATTTATCTTCCCCATAGTTCGGATCCCTATTACCCGAATAGATATCTGAACCTAGACCCAATTTGATTGCCGCCAACTATGATCTCAGGTACCCTACCCAATTTCATGCTTGTTCAAAACGAAAATCACATACATGTTTCAAGATATACATGTTCGGAATCGATTTCACGCTTGTTCCAAAACGAGAATCACATACATATTCGAGTGTTTCTTATAAACATACGTACACATCCCATATATATCACATGTATAAGAATCATAAACTCAATTTAAACGCACAATTGATCTGGCTCTAATGCCACTGTAGGATCGGTAAGCACAGCGGAAGAATTTGAAAAATTTTCACCGATCCTAATCGAGGATCTATCAACGGCGTTTAAACCAAGTTGGAAGGATTCATACCTTTTTTATGATTCAGAGTTTTCACGATCTCTAGGAGCCAACACGTCAGGTCCGCTCCCTCTACCGGTATCCACACGAATGCTCTCCAACCGAGACTGCGTGCTAGCGCCTCTAATGTCTCCAAGGGTTTAACTTGCGGCTCTCAATTCTGATGTACCCTGAGTCTATCAGCTCTATCAAGTTTATAACCCATGAGGGTTATTTTCAAATTTCAAAATTAATCATCATTAATTTCAAAATTTAATTAACAATTAATTATCTTGATGAGCTAATTAAATAAATTCAGTTTAAATTAAATCTGTCCAACAGTTTTAATTTAACCTATTTATTTAATCTAAATAAAGAGCCATTAGATTTAATTTATCTTTATAAATTAAATCTGAGATACTATATATCTATCATGTTAGTTATTAAATTTAATATATCTTAATAAATTAAATTTAAAACCAACACAATATCATATAATATATATATATACATATATATATATATATATATAAAATATATTTCGAAAATATATATATCTATATTATCAAATATAATAATATATATATATATATATATAAGATATATAATTCAAAAATATATATATATCTATATAATATTATTAATGAATTTTATATTATATATATATATATAAAATTCATCCACCCTAAATCAAACATTATCTCGTGTTGGGCCATTCTTGTGTGCGACCCTGTAGGCCCATATGAAGTTGGCAGTGGGCCAATAACTACACTAACCCAAAAGTCGCAAGCGGCCTCTAGCAAGACATTACGACTACCCAATTCATATGAGGATCGTTATCACGATGCAACCTGTCATACAACCATGTCACGTCCCTTTTGTCACACGATATATCAATCAAGGATAAGGCATGGAAAATGTCATCCTCTTGTTCCTAACCATTACTTTCTCGATTCCTGAGTAGCCTGATAACAGAGATAGAAACTCCTTTCATCATAGTATGGCCATACATTTCTCAGACTCACTCATCGAGGGGCCCAGTAATATCTCTCTACTAATGTGAGGGACAAATTCCATCTTGATCATTCATATTCCTCTACATGAAAAACCACCAAGGCCGATCGTAGCCTTTATCATCACCTGGTCAAAAGTGACTTTTGACTAGTTTAAAGCTTAGCAACTCTCATGTAGGAATCCATGATGACCTCAGGTATAAGGGCATTGTGACATGGTTATACATGAGAAAAGCTTATGACTTGATCCATGTAGCTTTCTCATAGTGGGTCGGTCCAGCACCTTGTACTCTTACAAGTGCCTAAGACTTTGATTCGTATCTCCATATCTCATCAAAGTCATACTGGTCTTGTTTCATCTCTGCTCCCGCATAGATGACCGACCAGGGACATTTTAGGACAATCTTTATGAATTATCCAAGGATACAATTATCACAGTTAAAATGCAAATAATATGATAACAGAATGGAGAAATTTCATTAAAATAATAATGTTTAAAGTACAATGATTGGCCCTTAGGGCACAATTTCCAACAGATTTGTGCAATAGATCAAGGGGTGGAATCATGTGTGTGTGTGTGTGCGCGCGCTTATGTGAACTCATGGAAGATAGAATGAGTGTAAGACACTTGGCACAATAAGCACCCTTGATCTTGGGTCAAAGATTCAACACTCTTCCTCTCTTCTCTCTCCCTTATTTGGACATTTTTGCTGGCCAAAATATGGCCACCTTCATCTTCTTCATCTTCATCTCTCTCTCTTCTCATCTCTATTTTCTCAAGCTTGGGGGAGGAAAGAGAAAGAACAAGGTGAGTTTTGATTTGGTAAATGGCCTCTAATGCTTAAATCCTCTTCATTAATCTTGTTCATAGTGATGACTCTATGGTTTTAGATTTATGAAAGAAGGTGTTTGAGAGCTTGTGATAATTTGGAAAGATAAAGAATCAAAGAATTGGTTTGGGAAAAAGGAAGAGGTGAGTAAGAGCTCTCTTTTGACCTATATAGTGTGATTATTGGTTAAGTTTTGAGAATTGTGGTTTTTGCCCTGATTTTGGAGAAATTGTGAAATGGATGAATTACCTTGTGTATTGTGGTGCAATTAGTGTTTTGTTGTGTTATATGGTCATTGGGATTGATTTGAAACTTTGAATGGAAAGTTTGGCCATTTAATGGTTTTTGTGTTACAATGTCCTCAAGAACAAAATATATGTAAATGTGATATGAATTTGGTTGATTTAGTGTTTCCAATGGATTCCTTGTGAAAATTTGTGTGGGAATGATGTTTGATGTGAAAATGGGACCATTAGAAGCATTGGTGCAAAATCTGGAATTCTATCCTGTGTGAATTCTGTTCTAGGCAATCTATTTGTATTGATGTTTTGAATGACCAAATGGTATCTGACAATTCTGAAACTTTCCAATCTTAAAGTTCACATTCCAAGCTTTAAAATAGACATATAATTTATGTCATTTCATTTTGTGAGCTATGAGTTATTGTTGTCCAAAGTTTGGGATTAAAAATGGAATATATTTTGGAGCAGTGTTGGATTTTGAGCAATTCTTTATTTGTGTGGTGATTTCTGGTAACGGTTCATATTTTCCTAGTAAAGATTTGGCTTTGGAATCACCTCATTTCAATTTGTTTGGAATTAGTTATGATTTTTGGAAGTTCAGCTAAGAAACGGGATTTTCTTGGCCGTGGCCCAAATGTTTCTGACTTATTTTTTGTCACGGCCAGTAGATTTGTGGGCTGAGGCCAACCCCCAAAAATCAGTATTTTGCACTTCTGAGAGGTAGTTTTTGGTATGGTTTCTCCCAACCCTTTAGGTATACGTTTGGGCTTTTAGTAGCCACATAAAGGTCGTGAATAATAACCAACTTTAGTGTTTGGAAGTTGAGAAATTGGAAAAGAGAATAACCCTATGTCCTTGATTTGATTGTCAGGATTTGGTATTTTCCCTGATCATGAGCAGACTGTGCCGGAACACGCTTGGAAAGAATAAGGTAGTGACTCTTCTCTTATACTATATGTAAATGTATTGTATGTATGTGTATCATTATTTTGTGATGATTTCTGATGCTGCTGCCTATATAGCTAGTGATAGCTATTGTTATCCAGTGCAAGTTGGCGTTAACAGCGTAAGCTGTCATGATTATGTATATAGCTGTGAGTGTTGTCGTTTGTGGTGAAAGCCATGTATCATTGTGTTGCTGTTGTTGCTGCTGTTGATGGTTGCTTACATGCTATGTATTTATATATTGTATGAGTGATTTGTTACTACTTGGATTCTTTTGAATCTCATTCTTTCCATTGACTTACCTTTCAGACAGGGCAAGTGGCTCAGAGATAGAGCAAGCAACCAAGGGCAGTTAGGGCTCCTGTTGGAGTTGTAGTTTGTAGTAGTTGGTTATCATAGTTGGGATTATTGTATAATTTGTATTCGTCTTTGGATTTGGGAGGTATATTGTGGAAAGATATTGTGTAATCCCCTAAATAGGAATTTGTATACCATTAGTAAAGGTATGGAACCTGGGATTTGCCGAGAATTATGTTGTGCACATTGATATTTATATGAAAGTGATTTATCTGCGAGAAGTAATTATATTTGAAATATGAATATGAGACCAGGTGAATGGTATTTCGAAAGGTATTTGTGAAAACCCTATCTTAAGGATGGGGAATTGAAATGAGTTTTATTTATCCGACTGTCTCTAATTCATTTTAATCACTTATTTTGAATAATAATTATGAAGGGGGTTACAATTGCTTTGCTTAATTATGTGAAACATATATGAATGATTGAAGCTCTGTTTTTGTTTATATTGTGGCTATAGTTTTGTTGCATAAAACATTGAACACGTAGATATGTCATTGTGTGAACATGAGTTATGTAATGCAATCATGTCATGCATTAAGCACTTATCCTGCATGCATATTGGTACTATTTTTCTACTGAGATTCTCCTGAATCTTACCCTCCCCTACCAACAATTTAGACAAGAGAATACAGAAAGTACTAGAAAATCAGATAAGAAAATTGAACGAGAGAGGGTTGCAGTGGTAGAGCGAAGACGAGAAGAAGTCTCCGTTTCACCGGGATAAGTTTAGACACCCCAGTAGCCTTGTGTGGCTACCTTAATCGTAAGTATCATTATGAACCCTTATATGGATTTCTGTAATCATGCACATATTATCAGTATATTCATGTTATTCTTGTGTTGCCCACCGAACTGCATATCATTTTCCGCAAAGCTTCTAAAAAAAGGTGAAAATAAGATAAGGGCGTAACATATGACTTGACACTTCTGATTTTATTGGAAGTACTTATTAGTTACTCCTTGTCTGAGGACGTCCAAGAGCTAAGTGTGGGGGAATTTGATAAGTAAAATATTTGCATATTTCTTTTCCCTCATATGATGATTTTGTGGACAATATTTGAGTTTAATATAATAAATTTTGGTGTAATTGATAAATAAATAATGTTTTTTGGAATAAATAGTATTTTTTTTAAAAAAATACGAAAGTTACTATAGCAATGTTATCACTATAGCAAATAGTACTATAGCATATGGAAAACACTGTAGCAATGAAAGCACTGTATCAAACCCGCTTTTCACTGTTCTAGACACAGTTTACTGTTTGAAATCACTATTCCAGACACGATTCATTGTAGCAATGCGCTTTTGGCACTATAGCAATGCGTTTTTTCCCTATAAATAGAGAGCAAGGCCAAGCATAAATGGAAGAGATGTAGAGGCTTCCTTCTCTGATAGGGAGAGATCTTTTCTCTGACAGTTCTGAATAAATTGTGTTATTTTCTAGATTTAATTTCATGAATTGTATTACTTTTGCATGCCTCCATCTTAGAAGGCTTAGGATTATATTACATTTTGCATGCTTCCTACATGGAAGGCTTAAGTAGTCCTCCTTTATGGATGGTATAGGTTGCCACCTACATGAAAGGTTTTACCTCGTAAGTGAAGGCTAGATTTCTCCATTTTTCATGCATCTTTTGATTGTATATTTATGTTTTAGAATTTAATATTCAATTTTTATGCAGTATTTATGAGATTTTCATTCAAGATTTATGCAATATTTATGAAGTTTTCAATTTATTTTGGTTTTATTTTTAATTTCATTATGAGATAAATTTCTATTTTCCTAGGGTGATAACGTAGCTTACTAATAACCGATTGAATCTTAACTTATTAAATATAATTTTAAGTTTTCCTTCATGATTGAGTTTTAATTATTGTTCTTAATGCTTTCGATTGATTGGCCATCTTTTAAATGATTAAATATGTATGTTGAGACCGGAAGGAGATGTATGTACATAGATCCTATAATTAAAACCATGACTTGTATATGAAATAGGAATATATTCATATGAGTTGTGTAGTCTTACTAAGTTCCATAAATCTTAATGCATAATTAATTACTTAAATTCATATAGGAATATATTGGATTAGCAATTAATTATAGAATTGTTTGACCTTGGAAGAGGTTAGTAATTAAATTAGAGAAACTCGACTATCAATCATGTGGAGTAAATTAGACTAGAATAGATAAGTGATTAAATCCGAAATTTGTTAAGTGAAATCTGACCCCTAGGGCTTTTTATCATATTTACTTTCATATTATTTGCACTCATATTTAATCATTTTATTTTGTTCTCTCAATCACCAACTGATCGATCGACTAAATAGAATTAAAATTACCCATTTTGGTACTTAGTGATCAATCCTCATAGGAACGATACTCTACTCACTTCTTTATTACTTGATTACGATAGTGTACACTTGTACTATTTAATAGATCATCTACACGCGTAACATTCCCAAATTTTGAGATTAAAGGCTGGAAAATAAGCCTGAATAAAGTAAATTACTAACCCCAGTTCGGAAGAGTGCCCAGAATATATAAGAGTCATAATGACTTGTAGAGACTAGTTTGGTAACTAAAGTATGGGATTTAGTTTCAAATAGTCTAGGGACAATACCGAACCCCTTTATCTAAATTCAAATAGGATCTAAAGCCCAACTTAGATCCAAAAGAGAGGGAATGGCATCTTGGAAGAAGAAAGGAATAGAGACAAAAAGAAAGAAAAAAACAAATGACAATTTAGTTAATATTGCCATAGCCAAAGGCAAAAAAGGGAAGAAAAAAAAAGGAATTATTGATCAATTAGTCAACAATTTCCTCTTCTCTTAGAAAAGGAAATTGGTCATCAATTAAAAGAAGAAAAGGGAGAACTAAATGTCTAACTAAAATAGTTGTAGTAACTAATTAGTTACTTACCTTTTTTAGGGACCATGAGCTTTTGACACTCAACACAATTTGGGCTAAGTATTTTGCTTTAATGGAGATAATTATCCAAGATTCCCAAGGGCCCTTAATATTTTGTGCAACACCAGCAAAATGAGGGGGAAAATCAGAAAATCATAGAGAAATAGAAAGAGGAAAGAGAAAAGGTGAATAGTGATTTCTCCCGAGTTCAATCTTAAAAATCATGAATCGACATTTTCACCTAAAAAACCCTTCTATAATCTTATACTCTTCATCTTAAGCTTCATTTCTACTGTTTCAAAATTTCATTTAGAGGTGTTTAGTGACCTTTTGTCAGATGAAGTACTGCCAGTTTTCAGAATCAGTCTTAGAAACATGTAGATGTAAGTGTAAGCTTTAATTTGAACCGGTTATTTTAAGGTGTTGATGAGTTTCATGAATTTTGAGGGGGACCTAGGGTTTCGGCCATCTTGTGATTTAGAGGAATAATGATGTTTTGATTATGTATTTGCTGTTAGATGATGATTCATGATGATATTGGAACATAGTTTGTAACATTGTCAATTTTTGGTAGTGAGATTTTCTTGAGAGGCAGTCTGGTTTTGTGATGAATTTGATCGACCAAATGATGTCTGAGGCCTGTGATATTTTCCAAAACAATACTAGACATTACAAGCTTTAATTTGATATATAATATGCTCAATTTGGCCTGTACATTGGGAGATATAAATTGTTAAAGTTTGAGGTTGAAACTAGAATTGATTCTGGAATAGTATGGTGATTCATAGAATTCTATATTTTTGTGGCTATAGATGGCCGTGGTTAATATTTTTTCTGTATAGAGGACTTAGAAAGCTTCAATTAGGATTTTGAACCACTCCATTTGGATTTTTGTAGATTAAGTTATGATTTTTGGAAGTTGAGCCAAGAAATAAAGGAGTTCTTGGCCGTGGCCTAAATGGTTCTAACCTCTCTTAGTCGCAGCCAAGTGTAATACCCCAAATTTGGGATTGGAGGCTTGGGAATAAGCCTAAATTAAGTAAACTGCTAAGCCCAGGTTTAGTAGATATCTCAAATCTATTTTCTAATGTTCCTTATGTCTTTAGGGCACTAAAGAAAATAAAATGATGAATTTTGAAGAAAGTGATTATGCTTCCAATGAAATTTCCTACGAGGCAGTGAGCTTGTCATTAGGTTTTGGAGGACCAAATGATTAGAAACAAAATTATGAAATTTCATAGGGTAAAAGTATACATCCTAAGCTTTAATTTAATCGGTCATATGAATCAATTAGAGCTACATACAAAAAGCTATGAATTTTTGAAGTTTGCCCAACGAAATTGATTATTTTCTAGATCAGCGGTCAAATAAATTAAATCTAGGAATGATGTTCTTCCAACTGGCTAAAATCCATATTTTTCCTTGAAACTAGACTCAATAAGGGATCCATAGCCTTTGGAATCACTCCAATTCGATCTTTCTAGAATTAGTTATGATTTTTCAAAATTTGGGTAGAAAAACTGCAAGAAGATCCAAAAATGGGAATTTTGACATCATCATAATAAAATATGACATAAGAAAGCATATGATATAAGGAAAATCTGTATCTTCTTCGTTTTATTTCCATGCAGCACCATGGAGAAAGAGAGAGAGAGATTTTAGAGAGAGAAGAGAAAGAAACTCACAAGATACGTCGATTTCTTCGGTGAATTCGTACATAATGCGTATAACCATATTCCTAAGCTTCTCGTTCATGTTCTTTAAGGTGTTGCAAGCTCAATTTTCATGGTTAATAAGGTTAGGGTTCAGCTATATTAGCGAAAAGCCAGAAGGAGCTTGAGGTAACTTCCAAACCTTCGTATATTGACTATGTTGGTTGCTGCGGACAATTTAATCGGTGAAATTTCGCTGGATTGCCTTTGTTTGTAAATTTTGGAAATGACGTGGCCTAGGGGTTATGCTGCCAAAATTTGGTCTAAATAGTAGTTGTAACCTAATTAAATATTTAATAAAGTAGTTAGGAGTATAAAGGAACACGTCTATGGAGTCAGATTTAAAAAACCCCAATTTTTCTTAGAGTTTCTCATATTCGGCCAGTATTAGAAAATGGGCTTAGAGTTGGATTTTTAATGATTTGATGACTCTATTGAGTTCAGGAGGGAAAATTAGGTGGGGTTACAGTTGGTCACTATTTTGGAAAAGTCCGAAAAAGCATAATTACGAAAACACCCCTAAAATCCTTAAAGTAGGGCTGCCAAGGGTAAGTTCATCTTTTGGTAGTGAATTTGGTAATTCTAACTCTGAAAATGGATTCCTTGGGCGGAAATATGTCAGGATAGCCTAGTTCAAAATTTCGGGAAAAGTGCAGCCGGACCGGGTACGGAGGGGCCAGGCTGGGTCCCCAAGGGCATTTTGGTAAATTTTCACCATAGGCTAATATAACCATTATAAACACTATGGGAGTGCCTAAAATGGTACATGAATGGGTTTTAACCTAATTCTTGTACATTTAACATTTTAGAACCAAGTTGAGAGCCCGAGGGGTTGGCACGCAAATCGAGGAGCCTCTTTAAGGATCAAGCAAGGACGATTAAGGTATGGAACTTACCTCTCCTGCGTGTATTCTTCTTGATTTGCTTGATTATGTGAAACATATATGATGATTGAAGCTCTGTTTCCATTTATGCTATAGCTATAAGTATGTTGTTTGAAACATTGAGCACGCAGATATGTCATTATGTGAGCATGAATTATGTAATGCAAGCATGTCATGCATTAAGCACTTATCTTGCACGCATATTGGTACTATTTTCCTACTGAGATTCTCTTAAGTCTCACCCTCTCTTACCAACAATTTAGACAGACAAATACAAAAGGTATGCGGAAATCAGAGAAGAGAATTGCACGAGAGACGCTTGCAGTGGTAGAGCGAAGACGAGAAGAGGTCTTTATTTTACTAGGATGGGTTTAGACAACCTAGTAGCACTATGAGGTTACCTTAATTGTAAGTATCATGTACGAACTCTTATGGGGATTTATGTAATTATGCATATATTATCAGTATAATTATGTTATTTCTGTGTTGCCCACCGAACCGTATATCATTTTTCGTGAATACTCTGGTAAAGGTGAAATTAAAATAAGAGCGTGACACCAAGACCCCTATTTCAGCACTTAACATTTTCCAAACGGTGATGATTGGTCTAGTCTTTCCTAACTCCATAGGCATTTGTTTGGGCTTCTAATGACTTGCTATCAAGGCTCTAACTATGTAATTGGGTATCTAGGGCCATGAGAGGTCAAGGAAAAGGAAATAGAAGGCTTTTCAAGCAACTACAATGGTCGGAAGAAAAGGGAACAAAAGGAGGACATAAAGGCAAAAGGTATTATGAGTATAGTAGAAGAATACATGAAGATATGTAATGGGGAAATACGAAGGAGAATCAAAGATTTAAGTGCAATGCACTGTTTATGTATTTTGATTAGATTTATGTATTTTCAAATATGAATGTATTAAGAATGAGCAGAGAAATGCTCTGATGTTAATAAAAGGAATTAATAATGATGAATAATAACAAAGTTGTGAACTACTAGAATATGCTTCCACAAGATTTTGAAATATTCAGAAAAATCCATTCAACTATAGTTTTGAATCCTGTCTTGAGGTTGGGGATTGAAAGTGTTTTAAAAAATAATATCGCTTCGTGGTTCGAATTTGCTGCTTAAAACTCAGAAATAAGGTGTTACAATAAACATTATATCTTATTTTTGAAATCTATTCCAAAAGAATTCCAATGTTCAATAATTGAGTTCTATGTGCATGCATGATGATTAGAAAAGAAAAGATTTTTGTTATTCATAAAGTTATGATTAATTCACTAATCTCATTTGTTCTAAATTGTTCATATTCTTAGTGCATGTGAATTTTGATTCCTACAAGCTAACAATGAATATATCCAAGCAAAAATTTTGATACCACGGATGAAAAAGATTTATATTATTTTGTAGGATGAGAAAATTAAAGCTTCTCAAGACTATGGCAACATGGAAACAAATTCATCTCTCTATGAAGCTGAATTTTGAGTTTTGGTGTTGAATCTGCAAAGAAGAGAACATCAACATTATCCTACCAAGATCAAGCAAGCTATCGCAAGGACAAGAGGAAATATGGTGATATCTAACCTTACACTATACTGCGCTTATATGAAATTCACATTTGGAGTAATGAGTATTTCTCCATAATTGCATTCCTTTAGCAATCAATCTTGTTTGATCATGAAATTATTTTCATATTGCTAAATACACCAAAAGTAAAATTGTGCACAACTTTCTATGAGTTTATGTTTTTGAAAAGCACAATTCTAAAACTTATTTGGATTTCAATTCACCTTGTTTTATAAAAATGCATACACATGCTTTGAAAAATATTCATACTTTGATTGCATTCAAATAATTTTTCAAAAATTTGAAGTTAAATCTTTATGTACTTAAAGTCATAAATGCTTCAAATATGTCCGCTGGAGTTTTCCCGTCATTGACATATTTATCATTGATCTTAAATATGTTATCTTGTGCTTGAACTCGTTAGTCTTTACTCTTTAAATGAGTTAGACCTCATGTCTAACAAGTTGATCATTTATAAGTTTCAAGTCTATTTCCTCGAAAAGAATTCAATTTGTGAAACCCTTATGCCTAATCTATAAATCCTTAGTCGGCCATGTTATTCCAAGTATTACAAATGCTTATTAATGTATTGAATTTTAATGCACTAATCATTATAATGGAATAACTTACAAGGATAATATTCTAGAATTCTAGTCATTTGGATTAATGAGTATGTGCTTCATCATCCATAAATCCTTATACTCATCTTGTTGCTCAAATGCATTAACATCTGTCTTTATCCATTTTTGAGTAACTAGAGCCTTGTATTCAAACTCTTACCTTGAATTTTTATATATTTCAAGACACAACTCTAAGAAGCAAGATTATCTCTTGGTTAATAGCAAAGTCATTGTGCTTATATATGTTTGTCAAGTTAAGCCTTTTTTACTAATTCATTTTCCATATGACTTTTGCTCTTGGGAAAATTCTCAAACATGTTAACTTTAACGTCTAACATGTCATTTTAGTTGTTCTTTAAACGAGAAGCTTTCTGGTATATATGTACTTAAAAATTATTTTTCATCAATTTTAGCATGAGCATTGATTTTTAACAAACTTCATAAATGAGTTTTCATGCATTCAAAATCTTAATATCATAATGCATATTCATGATTCGAAAGAACATTTGATATTTTGAAATAATTTGCGTATTTCATTATCATTCTTGGAAAACTTGATTTCATTCATGATTTATCATTTCATAAAAGTTCTGTCGACTTTGCGCTGTAAGGGGCCTCTTACGAATGATTCTAATCTACTCTGATATTTGATCAACAAGATCCAGCCCATACAACTTCCTCTCAGATAACTCTGTCCAGCATAGAGGTGACTGGCACTTCCTCCCATATAACGCTTCATACGGAGCCATTTGAATGTTTGCATGATAACTGTTGCTGTAGGCGAACTCAGCTAATAGAAGAAAGTAGTCCCACTTCCTTTTAAAGTCAAGGACACATGTTTGCAACATATTTTTCAAGGTTTGAATGGTCCTCTCTGACTGTCTATCAGTTTGAGGATGATAGGCCGTACTAAATCTCAGTTTCATACCCAAAGCCCTCCAAAATCTTGAAGTGAAATGAGGATCTCTTCAGAAATGATATTCTTTGGTGTGCCATGGAGTCACACAATCTCATATATAAATATATATGCTATTCTGTCTAGAGAATAACTAGCATTGATTAGTATGAAGTACGCCAACTTAGTTAACCGATCAATAATCACCGAGATCGCATCATAGTTCCTAATCCTGGGCAATCCCACGACAAGGTCCATGGTCACACTTTCCCGTTTCTACTAGAGAATTTCAGGACTTTGCAACAGTCCTAGTGGCCTTTGGTGCTCGATCTTTCTAACTACCAAAAGTAGTTAGACATCTCTATTGTGACATAAAGCCAACAAAGATGTTCTAGGGAAAGCACTGTAATTGAGAAGATGTTAAAGACAACAAGCAAAGATTAAGAGGTCACCATCCCAATCTCAAAGATTAAAGAGTAGTTGGGTATCAATAAGCCTTCACTTAACTATTTAGGGAATTCTTTAAGCCAGAAATGTATTAAAATTCAAGCCAAAAGAGCTACTTGGGATTCTCATCTTTAATCCTTGCTCTATATGTGATCCTTGCAAGATTATATGGTATGCCTATACTAGAGCTATAGTGAACAAGGCCAACAACCTTTCTCACTTGAGAAAAATATTATCTAACAATGGCCTATATTATTAGCAAGGAAGAAAGGAACATTGGAGAGATCATGTCTTTTAGAGAACAAGAGGTACATATATACTTCTACAATACATACTCCAACGCTATACCCTCATTTAGTATCTCTATTCCTCAAGGCTAACAAAATTCAAAAGGTGAAGATTCAAAGGTACTTAAAGCCAAATGAGTTCCCTGTGAGGACTCTTATAGATGAGAGGCTACACATCCAAAGGGTGAAGATACACTTGTTGCTAATGGGTTGTACTAGCAAGAGACAGAGAGTAAATGCTAAGGCATCTAGAGATAATAAAGCACAATCCTTAGCTAGAGCTAGATCACCTAGACCCTCTTTTATTGGATCTACTATTCAAACAGACTAAGATTCAAAATTTTTCACTTGATGTTAATAATACTAGTGAGGAGCTCATTAAGGTTGTTGATGATAGAGTAAGGAAGGTATGTACTATGGTGAATCAAAACTTCCAAATGTTGTTTACTCAACAAGAGGTGAAAACGGATAGAAGTTAAGATTTCAAGGATAGATGAGGTACAATATTCTACTAGAACTAGTCTCCATAGTACTTCACTCTTTGGTCTATATATAGGGCTATATAAGAGAGGAGTTATAGCAATTTCACACTGAGCTTGCTACAAATAATGCTAAGTTCATCACTTTAATGACTGGTAAGATTCGATAGCTCTGTGACTTAATCAACTAGAACTCCAAGGCCTATTTAACCAGTAAGAGGCTTAGACCAAGCTGATACAATAGCACACTAGCCCGATAAGAAGCTATGAGTAGAGACTGATTTATTTTGAAATCATATTCAAAGATCATTTAGGGATTTCTACTCTTGAGATGCCTTCAAAGCTTATTGCTCCAGGGACTCAACCCTTTAAGGAACTACCCCATGTAATATCCCAATTTTTGATTAAGGGATAATCATGATTATTATGGATAATTATGAATTTAATTGGGATTATTATGTATTTTATGACAATATTAATTAATGTCATAATTAATGGAGATTGGAATTTTTGTGCATGTGTGTGGTATTTAAGATCAAGGGTTGTGATTCCTTGACCGTGGGTCGGAATCCAGTGTATTGAGCTTGTGTGAGCTCATTGTGGGAACGGTTGAGATGCTGACAAGTGGCATTGTGAGAGTTGTGGATGAAGGCCACATGTGGACAAATGAGCACTTTTCCTCTTTTCTCTCTCTCACTTCATCTCTCCATCTTTCTCTCTCTCGTGCTCTCTCTCTTTCGCTGGAGCAAGGAAGAAAGGGAAGGAAAAGCTTGATCTTTTGGTAAGTAGATGATCTCCATTGCTCAAACTCACTTCCTTAATGTTGATCCTTGAGTAATGGGCTTCATTTTGGTGTGTGTAGTTTGGTCATTTGGTTGTGAGTGGTGCCACACGAAAATTGATAGTTGGTGAATCAAGAACTCTCTTTGGAGAAGTTTATAAGGTGAGAAAAACCAATCTATCTATCTATGTTTCATACTATTTGGAATAGTTTATGATTTCTGGAAATTATGGCTTAATCATGAAAATTTGATGCCACTGTACATTTGGTATGTTTTTGGCATGAGAATGGTGTTTGGAATGAGTATATGATAGATAGATTGATTAGAAGTTGAAATGTGAAGTTTGGTTAAGATTGGTGTTTTGATGAAATTGTTGCCCAAAACCCAAAGCATGATAATGGAGTAGGATTTTGATAATTCTGAGGATTCCATTGAGTTTGTTGGGTGTTTTTGTGTGGGAATGGCTTTGGGTGGAGTTTTGAGTCCATAGGAATTAAGTGGGCAAAGGTTATGGAGAGTGCCTCTGTTCTGCGTTTTCTGCTATCTGAGGGATTCTCTCGAGCACGCTGGGGTCTGCTCGAGTGAAGTATGAATATCACCCGAGCAGGGATGAACTCTGCTCGAGTGAGGAGGTGCTCGTGGGTTATCACTCGCGGGAATGGGGTGTCTGCTCGAGTGATGTGTGAATTTTCCCCTGTGTGCTTCGAGTCACCTGGGTTTTCTATGAGTCCTGCTCGAGCACACCACTTTGTGCTCGAGTGAGCGAGGGACCTTCTCGAGTGAGAGTGGCTCTTCTCGAGTGAGGGTGTACGCCCAGAGTAGAGGGTTGCTCTCGGGTGGATGCTCGCGGGCAAGGTGCAAGAAGTGTGCCTTCTCACTCGCGGGTGGAGGGCATCTGCTCGAGTGAGCCGTGTGTGCTCGCGGGTGAGAGGGGTATGCTCGCGGGTGTGCTCGCGGGTGTGCTCGCGGGTGAGAGTGTTGTGCTTGAGGGATTTTGGTCTTGGAGAGCTTTGGGTGCTCTCGGACCCTCACTTTCTGATTTTCTCTCGCGGGTGCTCGAGTGAGGCATTTGGCCTTGTGCTCGAGTGAGGATTTGTGCTCGAGTGAGCCAGTTCCTGCAAGCGTCTTTGTGCTCTCGGGTGCTCACTCGCAGTCTCACTCGCACTTGTGCTCGAGTGATGTCCGTACTTGTGCTCGAGCACGGTCATCTGTGCTCGAGTGAGGCAGTGAAAAATGTGAGTTTTGTGCTTCCAAAAGGGGATCTTTGGGATAGTTCTTCCTACCCTTTAGGGCTATTGTTGGGAGTGTTTAGTGACTCCAAAAGTGCAATAATGATAACCAATTAAGTATGATAAAGTGGATTAAGTCTTGGAATAGAGATTAACTCTTCGTCCCTAATGATAAATATAGGATTTGATATTTGCCCGACGCGGGAGAGACCGGAGCCAAGGAACGCCCGGAAGAACTCAGGTAGTGACTTTTCTCTCATATCTTGTATGATGTCTTGGCATGCATAACTTGTCATTAAACTTGTGAATGTGTGCCATGGTCCATTACGGCGCGAGCAATTCAGCGGGAGCCGTATAGGGAGTGACAGTGGTCATCTCTAGTTCGGCCGTTGTAACTGCCGTCGTAACCGACATGGATGATGTGAATCCGACCCGTGTGAGGGCGGCGTTTGTGCAACCAGCCGTGGGCTGTGTATGTGTATCTTGCCTATGTGGCTTGCGTATATGACATGCTTTATATGGATCCCAGCTGTGGTGAACTATACTGTGTTGAATGTGGTGAGGCAATACGGCGTGAGCAATTCAGCGTGAGCAATCGTAAGGGATGACATGTGTCATACTAACCATTGCCGTTGTAACTGCCGTCGTAGTTGCTTGTTGTGATGCAATACAGCGTGAGCAATTCAGCGTGAGCAATCGTCAGGGATGACATGTGTCATACTAACCATTGCCGCTGTAACTGCCGTTGTAGTTGCTTGATGTGAATAATGATTTGCTTACATGTATTATTGTTGTACATTATATGATTGATTTGTTACTACGGGGATTCTTTAGAATCTCACTCTCCCAAAATTAACTATTTTAGACAGGGCTGAAGGATCGAAAGGCAAGCGGGCGACGAAGAGTAGTTAGATCTCCTGTTTAGGAGTATATTTTGGAGATTATGGTTATCATTGTATATTTTGGAATTGTATGTAGTAAACTTTGTGTAATCCCCAAGTTAAGGGTATTGAATAGTGGCTTCGTGCCTTTGTAAATCCCTTATCTAATGAATGGAACCCGAGCGTGTCGGGAATTTATTTGCACTCTGATATTTGTAAATGGAATCCACCTGTTCAGGCCTTTATTATTTTGTATTTTGAATGTGAGACCGGTTTGAAAAGTGTTTTTGCAAATCCGATTTTTGGGCAAAAGATTGTCTTAATAAGTCCCAAATTGAAATATGGTCTCTAATTACAAATTAATTACAAGTTTATGAACTTAATCTCGGCCTAAGGTGGGAAGGGGGTTACATTTGTGGTATCAGAGCTGTAGTTCCTGGCAAGGTGAGAATTTGCTAGGATAGCTCCCTTAGTGATTGCCTTAGTCATAGATGATGGCTTAGGGTTGATTATTGTATACACATGGATATTTCTGCTAGTAGTAGATATATCTAAGTCTTATGGATTATGTGTATACTTTTGGTTTGAAACTGACTTGGTGAATCATTGTAGAGAAAAGAACAACATGGTTCGCCTTAGAGTCAGGCAGCATGGCCCAGAGATAGAGGAGTTGGATGACAATCCTCCTAACCCAATGCGAGAAGTGATGGATCTCGTACGGGAACAAAGAGATATGATCCGTGAGCTAAGAGAAGAGCTCCGGGAGGAAAGGGCCAAGCGTAATGAGGAAAGGGCCCAGTCGACTCGTGAGGAGACTCAGGCAGAGACTCATCATGAGGAGACGGCTGAGGGGTCTAATCGGTCCCATGAATCCCCACCTCACTCGGTGCCTAATCAAGAATCTCAAGGGGTGCCGGTTCGTGAAGGAAGAGGCTTGCAATATTGGGTTTCTGAGTTCTGCAAGCATCTACCTCCTGTGTTCAAGGGAAGGTTTGAGCCCCAAGTTGCTGAGGACTGGTTGACTCGTCTAGAGAAGATCTTTGAGGTCCTCGAGTGCACTACGGAGGTAAAGGCGAAACTAGCTGTGTATAAGCTAGAGGGGGACGCAGACCGGTGGTGGCGGAACATCGCCATGACACTTCGGAGCCGGAATATACCGTTGACTTGGGAATTGTTCCAAGAGAAGTTCAATGAGAAGTACTTCCCCAAGTCGGTGAGGTTGGAAAAAGAGTCGGAGTTCTTGGCTATCCGGCAGGGAGATACGGAAAATTTTGATGAGTATCTTTCCCGTTTCGTCCGACTATCTCGGTACTCTACACATCTCCGGGAAAAGGATGATGAGGAGTGGAGCTCCGATATGCTTATCAGAGGTTTGAGGCATGAGTTGAAAAAGAGATTGGCCACTCATATGTTTACTGACTTCAACAAGGCGGTGGAGCAGTGTAGGATTGTTGAGAACAATCTGAGGGATTGGTACCCAGCTAAGGGTAAGGACAGTCGCAGTGAGCCTAGTAAGGCTAATACTTCCCAGAAGCGGAAGGGGCAAGGATCCTCATATGGGGGTGGTAACAAGAAGCCCTATCAACCTGGGGGTCGTAGTGACCAGAGGCCTCCAGCGGGACCAGTATGCAATCAGTGCAGAAAGTACCATCCGGGAAGAACTTGTGCTGGGGAGGTGATTTGCTACAACTGCAAGCAAGTGGGTCACGTTTCTTTTAAGTGTCCACGACAGCCGGTAGAGCAAAGGCCCAGGAATCAGGGTCGAGTGTTCGCGATGACACATGAGGAGGCTCGGAAGTCGCCAGAGTTGATCCAAGGTAAAATTCTTCTCGGTGATAATGAATTGTATGCTTTATTTGATTCGGGTGCAAGTCATTCGTTCATAGCTTATGACTGTGTTAAGCGCCTAGGATTGCATGTGCATAGACTTCCATTTGATTTGGTTGTGTCGACGCCGATGGGTGTTAAGACTGTGGCAGCCGAAGCCTGCTTAAATTATGTAATAGTTGTTGAGGATCGTGAGTCTACAGTAGATTTGATCTGTTTGCCACTTCAACAACTAGAAGTTATTTTGGGTTTTGACTGGTTAAGAGCAAATGATGTGTTACTTGATTGTGGTAATAAGAGGATAGCTTTCCGTAATGCACCACGGGATAGCAATGTAAATGCCAGTTTGAATTTGCTTTCAACAGCTAAAGCTGAGAGATATCTTGAGAAGGGATGTCAAGGGTATATGGTGTTTTTCTCCGTTCAGGGAGAGTCGGGTGAAGCTATAGAGAGTATACCTGTGGTAAATGAATTCCCTGAGGTATTTCCAGAGGATCTTAGTGGATTGCCTCCGGAAAGGGAAGTAGAATTCCCAATTGAGATTGCACCTGGAGCGGGTTCGATATCGAAAGCCCCATATCGTATGGCCCCTAATGAAATGGCGGAGTTGAAGAAGCAAATTGAAGAATTGCTTGAGAAAGGGTTCATCCGACCCAGTGTATCGCCGTGGGGAGCTCCAGTGTTGTTTGTGAAAAAGAAAGATGGAAGCTTGAGGCTTTGTATCGATTATCGAGAACTTAACAAGGTAACTGTTAAGAACAAGTATCCTCTCCCAAGGATTGATGACCTGTTAGATCAATTGGCTGGATCATGTGTATTCTCCAAAATTGATCTAAGGTCGGGATATCACCAGTTGCGTGTGAAAGCGGCGGATGTTCCGAAGACTGCTTTCAGAACAAGATATGGGCACTATGAGTTCCTTGTGATGCCCTTTGGGTTAACGAATGCACCGGCGGTATTCATGGATTATATGAATCGCATCTTCCGACAGTATCTTGACCAGTTTGTGGTTGTGTTTATTGACGACATCCTGATCTATTCCAAGAGTAGGGAGGATCATGAGCAACACTTGCGAATTGTGTTGAGAATTCTGTGGGAAAAGCAACTCTATGCAAAGCTGAGCAAATGTGAGTTTTGGCTTATGGAAGTGAAGTTCCTTGGCCATGTGATCTCTCGAGACGGGGTATCAGTGGATCCCAGTAAGGTGGAAGCAGTACTTGATTGGAAAAGGCCAGAAACTGTTACTGAGATTCGCAGTTTTCTGGGTCTTGCTGGTTATTACCGGAGGTTCATTCAGAACTTTTCGCGTATTGCATTGCCGATGACCAAGCTCACGAGGAAGGATCAACCGTTTTTGTGGGATGAACGTTGTGAGCGGTGTTTCACTGAGCTGAAGGAGAGATTGACTACGGCACCAGTGTTGATTATACCTGATCCCAGTGAGGCTTACGTCGTGTACAGTGATGCGAGTAAGCAGGGGTTAGGGTGTGTGCTGATGCAGCAGGGACGTGTGGTGGCCTATGCCTCTCGACAGCTGAAACCGCATGAGATGAACTACCCCACTCATGATCTGGAGCTTGCGGCAATCGTGTTTGCATTGAAAATTTGGCGTCATTACCTGTATGGTGTGACTGTGGAACTGTACTGCGACCACAAAAGTCTCAAGTATCTGTATGACCAGAAAGAGTTGAACATGAGACAGCGTCGGTGGATGGAGTTGCTGAAAGATTATAACCTGGAGATCAAATATCATCCGGGTAAGGCTAATGTCGTCGCGGATGCTTTGAGTCGGAAGGCGGTGCTAGTGGCAACAATGATGATCCAGGAATGGAAACTGATAGAGGATTTTCGGGATTTGAATCTCTCGAAGGATATCCTATGTGCCAGTTATGGTGTGGTCCAAGGGGAGAATGACCTGAGGACTGAAATTGAAGAGGCTCAGATGCATGATGAGCTAGCCCAGTCGATCCGAGCTAAGATCGAGCGAGGGGAGACTCGGGATTATGACCTATCGCCTAGTGGGCTAGTGCGTTACCAGAAGAGAATCTATGTCCCACTGAAGGCGGAGTTGAGATTGAGAATTCTTGATGAGGCTCATAAGAGTCAGTATACTCTTCACCCCGGTATGACCAAGATGTATCATAACTTGAAGTCTATGTACTGGTGGCCAGGGTTGAAGAGTGATGTGACGAAGTATGTGGCGCGGTGTCTTACCTGTCAAAAGGTGAAGATTGAGCACCAGAGACCGCCAGGGTTGCTTCAGAGTCCAGAAATTCCAGAATGGAAATGGGAGAGTGTGACCATGGATCTGGTAGTGGGTCTGCCCAAGATCAGGAACCACGATGCGATCTGGGTGATAGTTGATCGACTCACGAAGTCTGCGCACTTCATACCTATCAATGCTAGCTATTCTCCGGATAGGCTGGCTGAGATATACCTCAAAGAGATTGTGAGACTCCATGGTACACCGAAGAATATTATCTCCGATAGAGATCCTCGGTTTACTTCGAGATTCTGGAAGGCTCTGCACGAAGCTATGGGTACTCAGTTGAGGTTTAGCACGGCCTACCATCCTCAGACAGATGGACAGTCAGAGAGGACTATCCAGACTTTAGAAGATATGCTGAGAGCATGTGTCCTTGACTTCAAGGGAATGTGGGACTATTATCTTCCATTGGCTGAGTTTGCGTATAACAACAGTTACCATGCGAGCATTCAAATGGCTCCGTATGAAGCACTGTATGGGAGAAAGTGCCAGTCACCGTTGTGCTGGTCAGAGTTGTCTGAGAGGAAGTTGTATGGGCCGGATCTTGTTGATCAAACTGCTGAGCAGATTCGAGTTATCAGGAAGAGGCTCCTTACAGCACAGAGTCGTCAGAAGAGCTATGCTGATAAGAGGAGAAGACCTCTTGAGTTTGTAGTGGGGGATCATGTTTTCTTGAGAGTGTCTCCGGTTACAGGCATCGGGAGAGCGATCAAGCGGAAGAAGCTGAGTCCGAGATACATTGGTCCATTCGAAATTCTAGCAAGGATCGGGCCGGTGGCATATCGGATAGCCCTACCCCCGAGTTTGAGTCGATTGCATGATGTGTTTCATGTCTCGCAGCTCAAGAAGTACCAACCAGACCCTGAGCATGTCATTGAGTATGAAAAGGTTGAGTTGCAAGATAACTTCACCTATGCGGTAGAGCCAGAGAGGATCATTGATCGAGAAGAGCGAAAGCTCAGGCATCGAAGCTTACCGTTCGTGAAGGTGGTCTGGAAGGGAATGTCTCCAAGGGAAGCCACTTGGGAGGCGGAAGCGGACATGAGGAAACGATTTCCTGATTTTATACCCCAAGATGTGTAACAAATTTCGAGGGCGAAATTTATTGAACGGGGGGAGAATTGTAATATCCCAATTTTTGATTAAGGGATAATCATGATTATTATGGATAATTATGAATTTAATTGGGATTATTATGTATTTTATGACAATATTAATTAATGTCATAATTAATGGAGATTGGAATTTTTGTGCATGTGTGTGGTATTTAAGATCAAGGGTTGTGATTCCTTGACCGTGGGTCGGAATCCAGTGTATTGAGCTTGTGTGAGCTCATTGTGGGAACGGTTGAGATGCTGACAAGTGGCATTGTGAGAGTTGTGGATGAAGGCCACATGTGGACAAATGAGCACTTTTCCTCTTTTCTCTCTCTCACTTCATCTCTCCATCTTTCTCTCTCTCGTGCTCTCTCTCTTTCGCTGGAGCAAGGAAGAAAGGGAAGGAAAAGCTTGATCTTTTGGTAAGTAGATGATCTCCATTGCTCAAACTCACTTCCTTAATGTTGATCCTTGAGTAATGGGCTTCATTTTGGTGTGTGTAGTTTGGTCATTTGGTTGTGAGTGGTGCCACACGAAAATTGATAGTTGGTGAATCAAGAACTCTCTTTGGAGAAGTTTATAAGGTGAGAAAAACCAATCTATCTATCTATGTTTCATACTATTTGGAATAGTTTATGATTTCTGGAAATTATGGCTTAATCATGAAAATTTGATGCCACTGTACATTTGGTATGTTTTTGGCATGAGAATGGTGTTTGGAATGAGTATATGATAGATAGATTGATTAGAAGTTGAAATGTGAAGTTTGGTTAAGATTGGTGTTTTGATGAAATTGTTGCCCAAAACCCAAAGCATGATAATGGAGTAGGATTTTGATAATTCTGAGGATTCCATTGAGTTTGTTGGGTGTTTTTGTGTGGGAATGGCTTTGGGTGGAGTTTTGAGTCCATAGGAATTAAGTGGGCAAAGGTTATGGAGAGTGCCTCTGTTCTGCGTTTTCTGCTATCTGAGGGATTCTCTCGAGCACGCTGGGGTCTGCTCGAGTGAAGTATGAATATCACCCGAGCAGGGATGAACTCTGCTCGAGTGAGGAGGTGCTCGTGGGTTATCACTCGCGGGAATGGGGTGTCTGCTCGAGTGATGTGTGAATTTTCCCCTGTGTGCTTCGAGTCACCTGGGTTTTCTATGAGTCCTGCTCGAGCACACCACTTTGTGCTCGAGTGAGCGAGGGACCTTCTCGAGTGAGAGTGGCTCTTCTCGAGTGAGGGTGTACGCCCAGAGTAGAGGGTTGCTCTCGGGTGGATGCTCGCGGGCAAGGTGCAAGAAGTGTGCCTTCTCACTCGCGGGTGGAGGGCATCTGCTCGAGTGAGCCGTGTGTGCTCGCGGGTGAGAGGGGTATGCTCGCGGGTGTGCTCGCGGGTGTGCTCGCGGGTGAGAGTGTTGTGCTTGAGGGATTTTGGTCTTGGAGAGCTTTGGGTGCTCTCGGACCCTCACTTTCTGATTTTCTCTCGCGGGTGCTCGAGTGAGGCATTTGGCCTTGTGCTCGAGTGAGGATTTGTGCTCGAGTGAGCCAGTTCCTGCAAGCGTCTTTGTGCTCTCGGGTGCTCACTCGCAGTCTCACTCGCACTTGTGCTCGAGTGATGTCCGTACTTGTGCTCGAGCACGGTCATCTGTGCTCGAGTGAGGCAGTGAAAAATGTGAGTTTTGTGCTTCCAAAAGGGGATCTTTGGGATAGTTCTTCCTACCCTTTAGGGCTATTGTTGGGAGTGTTTAGTGACTCCAAAAGTGCAATAATGATAACCAATTAAGTATGATAAAGTGGATTAAGTCTTGGAATAGAGATTAACTCTTCGTCCCTAATGATAAATATAGGATTTGATATTTGCCCGACGCGGGAGAGACCGGAGCCAAGGAACGCCCGGAAGAACTCAGGTAGTGACTTTTCTCTCATATCTTGTATGATGTCTTGGCATGCATAACTTGTCATTAAACTTGTGAATGTGTGCCATGGTCCATTACGGCGCGAGCAATTCAGCGGGAGCCGTATAGGGAGTGACAGTGGTCATCTCTAGTTCGGCCGTTGTAACTGCCGTCGTAACCGACATGGATGATGTGAATCCGACCCGTGTGAGGGCGGCGTTTGTGCAACCAGCCGTGGGCTGTGTATGTGTATCTTGCCTATGTGGCTTGCGTATATGACATGCTTTATATGGATCCCAGCTGTGGTGAACTATACTGTGTTGAATGTGGTGAGGCAATACGGCGTGAGCAATTCAGCGTGAGCAATCGTAAGGGATGACATGTGTCATACTAACCATTGCCGTTGTAACTGCCGTCGTAGTTGCTTGTTGTGATGCAATACAGCGTGAGCAATTCAGCGTGAGCAATCGTCAGGGATGACATGTGTCATACTAACCATTGCCGCTGTAACTGCCGTTGTAGTTGCTTGATGTGAATAATGATTTGCTTACATGTATTATTGTTGTACATTATATGATTGATTTGTTACTACGGGGATTCTTTAGAATCTCACTCTCCCAAAATTAACTATTTTAGACAGGGCTGAAGGATCGAAAGGCAAGCGGGCGACGAAGAGTAGTTAGATCTCCTGTTTAGGAGTATATTTTGGAGATTATGGTTATCATTGTATATTTTGGAATTGTATGTAGTAAACTTTGTGTAATCCCCAAGTTAAGGGTATTGAATAGTGGCTTCGTGCCTTTGTAAATCCCTTATCTAATGAATGGAACCCGAGCGTGTCGGGAATTTATTTGCACTCTGATATTTGTAAATGGAATCCACCTGTTCAGGCCTTTATTATTTTGTATTTTGAATGTGAGACCGGTTTGAAAAGTGTTTTTGCAAATCCGATTTTTGGGCAAAAGATTGTCTTAATAAGTCCCAAATTGAAATATGGTCTCTAATTACAAATTAATTACAAGTTTATGAACTTAATCTCGGCCTAAGGTGGGAAGGGGGTTACACCCCACCCTCAAAACCCCTCAATATTGATCATATCACCAGATAATGAGCAGCCATCGATGCCACAATAGACTTCAAAGGACTATACTCAATACAAAATTACTTGAGTAAGGTATTGTATTCTTTCTAAATTCAAATTCTCTGAGTTGCATCACTCAAGTGAGCACTCGGGTAATGGTCGAGTAGGATCACTCAGGTAATATTGAGTTATGGTTGTTAAAACCCTTGAATAGCATCATCATTTTCAAAATTTCATTTCTCTCCAAATCTTCATACTTTCACACTCATTCTCTCTATAAAGTTTCCATTTTTTTTCAAATCCAGGAGAGTTATTAACTGTTTTCCTCATAATGAATTTTTTTAAGACATGCATTCATTAAGGGGAAGCTTCACATTTACATGTGTTTTATACCTTAAAAACTCATCTCCTTTACTGGAAGAAAATCGTTTTATCATACTCATTTGTATTCACTATCTTTTGATTAGTTTTGATGATAAGTTACCCTTATATTTTCCCTTCATGATCTTAATTTGAAAATACCTTATAGAAAGGAAACTTTTGATACTTAATTGCACTAACCATTCTCCTTGCAAGAATGATTTTAACTTATGGCAGGAGAATTTGTTCTATGCAAGATCATTCCTCATCACACTAACAAGAGAATCTATCAATTTTGAGGAAAGATGCTTTAACGCTCAATCAAGAAAAATATATTGGATATAATATTCAAACCAAAAAATACCTATGAGAATTAAGCATGCTATTATAGAAATCTAGAATAAAAGCTCAGCTTAATAGGAGAATCCTGGAGACAACATAAATATACACCAGGGTTACGTAGCAAAATTGTGGTGAACACAACATCATGGAACTTGCATTGCTAGAGAGTAATGGTGTGTTTGGTTTGAGGGGAGGGTAGGGGAGGAAGGGGAGGAGAGGGGATTTAAATTACTTTTTTGGGATTGATGGTATTTAAATTTTGGGCAGAAAACCAAAATTTAAAAGGAATGAGAGAGTAAATTTTTGGGCAAGAATCCAAAATTTAAAAGAATGAGAGGTAAATTTTGGGTTTCTCTTACCCAAAATTGTAAATTACCAATCATCCCCTCCCCCTACCCTACCCTCCCCCCAACCAAACACACCCTAAAGCAATAAATTTCATGTAGCACTTCATCATTGTTCCAAATCTACATGAGCATTTTTAAACCCTCTCTCTATATATTTTGAGAATACTTTTCTTGTGTTTAACTTCAATTTGCTTTAATTATGAAAGTTTTCTTGAAAACATCTTCAAATTGTTTCAAACCTATTTTCATAAAAAAATCTTCTTTTATTTGAAAATGAAAATATTTTCAAATAAGTGGAGAGAAAATTGCTTTTATATTGATTATTGGAGAAAAAGGCATTTCTAATTTGTTTTCATATTTGCCTCTCCACATTTCTTTTTTATTCTTCAAACTTTTTGCTTATGTCAAATAGGGGGAGAGATATTTCATGAAAAATATGTTGCATCTAATATGTTTTCATAGTCATACATATTTTTCATAAGGGATTTGCCATCATAAAGAAGGGGGAGAATGTTAAATATGACTAGTTTTGATAATGTCAAATATAGATGCCAAATATTAATAGCAAAAAGATTGTATAATGTATTTATGTTATACTTTGACTAACTACTCTATTTAATGTGAAAAATATTGTGGATTAGTCAAGAAAAGGAAGAAAATATTAAATTGATGAAGAAAAGGAATAAGAAAAAAGAGATTAAAGATATTAGTCAAGAAAGCAAGGAGTTATCAAAAGGATTTTGGAGAATAATCAATATGTCAAATTCAGAGTTTTGATGCTTAGGTTTGTTCAAATAAGTATTCAATTACTCGAATAAGAGAATTCATTTTCAATTAAGAGTTATACGGATAACCCTTAGCTTATTCTAATAACTAGTGTTTGGCTCTTTCAAAATATTGTGGTTTATTTGAATAAGAGCAGTCTTATTCAAAAAAGAGATCACACTTATTTTTTTTTAAAAAAGGAGTGAGCTTTGTTCAACTTTGTTTTTGTTCAATGAGGGAGGTTCGGTAATTTAGTCATATCTCCCAAACCACAACTTTGATTGAGCTAAAATTTGTTTCATATGAAACTAGACTTTTAATGCGATTTAAGGACATCTAATTTGTGCTAAAAGAATTTCATATGAAAGATATATGAATCTTGAAATTTGGTGCTCAAAATCAACATTATGTTCCAAACCAGACATTACAAATTGGATCATAACTTTTGGAATACAATGTATTTGGGATCAATTCTAGTTGTTGTAAAAGTATACTTAAAGAGCTTTTTAGGGATAGGTTATTCACCAAATTTGGAGTTATATCCAAAGAGTTATGCTTGTTAATTTCAGAGTTTAGATGATAACGAACCTTAAGTTTATTCGAATAGAGGCTGGTGTATTCGAATATGAATGTTCCTTAACAAAGAAACTTATTCGAATACAAGTAACTGTATTCAAGTAAAGAAAAGTCTATTGAACAAGGCCAAGTATATTCAAATAAGGAAAAGTGTATTAGAATAAAACCAAGAATGCTATTCGAATAAGAAAAAGTGTATTAGAATAAAACCAATAATGTTATTTGAATAATGAAAAGTGTATTCGAATATACCTCAATAGAAAATAAGCTATTTTATTCGAATACAACAAAGGATATGTGAGTACATTTCAAAGTTAACAAAGATATTCAAATATGGAAAATCATATTCAAATAACTAAGTATTCCAAAAAAAAGAGCATCACTTTGAAACTTCTAAAAATCATTGGAATGATTGCATAACTCGTTCTTCTTGCTTCTAATCATTCTAACATTTCTTTATACTTGTAAAGCCCCAAATTTTGATTAAGGGTAAATGGCAATTATTGTGAATGATTTTGTGAATTTATGTTGTTTGAGACACAGATTAATTACTAGAAATGTCCAACACCCTATATTTTAGCATAATTATGTGATGAAATAATTATTTGGGCTAAAATAAGAGTAAATGGCGCATAGAGGAAGAAAAGGAATGTAACTATGTGTTATGTGGCCATTTGAGTTAATATGCCATAATTAGTGGACAATTTGGAAAGAATGGAAAATTATCGGTTAAGTAATTAGTGATTAATGAAGAAATTAATTGCTAACTAAGAGAAATGAGATGTGTAACTAAATGGCTAATGGAGGGGTTAGACTAACTAATTAGTTACTTACTTTATGAGAGCTAATGGGATAGTGACACCTGGCAAGTTGGGATGAAGAGAAAGTGTGAAAAAGTCAAACCCCATTTGTTTAACATTTTCTCTCTCTTCCCTCCCTTGGTTTTCACTGAAGCAAGGCATGGGAGTATGGAGATAATCATTTCATCTTCCTCCTCCACACTCATCTCTTTATTCTCTCTCCATATTTTTGGCAGCCATTGGAGCTTTGGAAGGAAGAAGAAAAGATGTGATTAAGGTAAGCAGATGATCTCAAATGCTCAAACTCACTTCTTTAATGTTATTCCTTGGATTGAGGGCTCCATTTTGATGGCTATAGATCTTCCATTTGTTTTTATTTTAGCTCCCAAGGGATTTTGGATATTTAAGAATCAAGAAACCCCTTTAGAAAAGTTAAAGAGGTAAGTGAAACCAATCTTTCTATCTATGTTTTATGCCAAAAGGTTAGGTTTGGAATTTCTAGAATATTTTGCCTTATTTTTGAAAAATAAGGGTCATTGGGTATTTGGCATGATATGGTTATAGAAAATGGTGTTTTGGTATGTGTTTTGATTAGGTAGAATGGAATAGAGGTTGAAATGTTAGTCTTGGAGATTTTGGAAATTTGCATTGATTGTGGCTAAAAACCAAAGCATGATAATGGAATAGGAATTTGGTTGTTTTGATGGTTTTATTGGATTTCTTGAGTTATTTTGCGTGGGAATAGCTTTGGTTAAGGTTTTGGGACCATTGGAATCAATTGGGTAAAAGTGGGGAAGTGATGTCATACCTTCTGCGTTTTCTGGTTTCTGATAGCATTACTTGAGTGATTTGGGGTCCACTCGAGTACAGGATAAACATCACTCAAGTGAGGATAGGTTCCACTCAAGTGTTGTAGTGTATTTTCCCTTTCTGCTTCCAGTTTCATGTTGCACTTCTGTATGTTGAGGCAAGAGTGTTGCCTCACTTGCGAGTGTTTTAGGTTTCCACTCGAGTGAGCCTCGTCCCACTCGAGTGAAGGTGTATGAGACACCGTAAACTCACGTCTTGGGTTGTCACTCACGTCCGTTTTTCAAAAGTGTGTATTGGCACTTGCGGGTGTCAAGCCATCACTCGAGTGCCAGAGTTCATGGTCCAGTGATGTTCCCTTCTAAAAGTTTCTCATGCTCTCAGGTGAGCACTTCCTGAACCTCACTTTGGGGTACTCGGGTAAGCATTAGGCTTCCACTCGAGGATGTGGTTTATGCTCGAGTGCAGCGAGTATTTCTGGTGCTGTCATTCCTTTCTTCTCTCGGGTGAGCACTTTCTGCACCGTACTTCCTATGACTCGAGTGAGCATTTGGCTATCAATCTAGTGTTTCTTCCATAACTCGAGTGTTCGTACATTATCACTCAAGTAAGGTCATCTTCACTCAAGTGTCTTAGTAAAAAATCAATGTCTGTGTTTCCTAAAGGGGGTATTTGGGATAGTTCTTCCAACCCTTTAGGGTTTTTGTTAGAGGTGTTTGTAGCTTCCTAAAAAGCATAAATGATAACCAAATTAAGTGATATGAGGTCATTTAAGTATTGGAAAAGAGTATAACACTTCATCCCTAATTGTGAATTATAGGATTTGATATTTGCCCTATTCGGGAGAAACCGGTTCCAAAGCACGCCCGGAAGGACCAAGGTAGTGATTTTTCTCTCATGTTATGTATGATGCTTGGTATGCATGACTTATCATTGTTTTATGTGAAAATCTTTCGCATGAGGCCATTGTGTTATCTCCCGTAGTGCATTACAGCGTGAGTAGTCGTAGGGGGTGATGGTTATCACACCTACCCCTGCTGTTGTTTCTGCCATTGTAATTGCCAGGGGTGCGTTGTGAAATCGTGGATTCCTATTTAAGTATCCGACCAGTGTGGCTGTGTGTATATGTGAAATATTTTATATGGATCCCAGATGTGGTGATATATGTGATATGATCATGTGATGGTGCAATACAACGTAAGCACTTCAACGTGAATAAACGTAAGGGTGACATGAGTCATACCTACCCTTGCCGTTGTAACTGCCGTTGTAGTTGCTGTGTGTTGTGTAATGATTTGCTTTCATGCTTTGTTGTCGTGCATATTATGAGTGATTTGACACTATGGGGATTCCTTAGAATCTCACTCTTCCAAAAACAAATTTTTAGACAGAGCCGAAGGATCTAAAGGAAAGTGAGTGACGAAGAGCGGGTAGAGCTCCAGATTGGGAGTTTTATTTTGGTTATTGGTTATCATGTATAAACCGTTGGATATTTTGTTGGGATTTACATGTATATAATGATGATATTGGATAGTTTTGTGTAATCCCCTGGTAAAGGGAAGAGATTATGAGCATTATGCCTTATAGAACCATTTATTGATTAATGTAACCCGAGTGTGTCAGGAATTTACCTTGTACTCTAATATTTATAAATGAAATCGTACTGTACAGGACATTTGTGAAATTGATATATGGATATGAGACTGCATTGAACAAGTTTTAGAAAGATTTTGTAAACCCTAATTTTGGGAAGTTTAATTTTGAATAAGTCCCAAATCATCATACATGGTCTCTAATTCAAACTTAATTATGTTTTTATGAACTAATCTCGGCCTTGATCGTGAGGGGGATTATAATACTAGTGTTTAAGTATTTTCTAGGTGATCAAATAAGGATTAACACACAAATTAGAAAAAACATTTTTGTGTCAGAAGCTTCTAACGGCTATTTCAATGGTCATATTTTGTAAGCCTCGACGGAAAGAAGAAAAGCTCAACGATCATCAATCTTCATCAACTATAAGAAGAGAGGTATTCAAAATGAACAGTAACGAGAGCCAATGCCTAGAATGTTTATATGTTGTTACTCTAAATCTTACCTGACTGAAACTCTGTAATTATACTCTCACCATATACTTCAATGTTAATCATCATCTACTTCAAATAGAAAGAAGTATTCTTTCATTATAATCATTCTATCTTTGTGAGAGTTACTCAAGATTATGGGATCTTGAGTGGAAAACAGATTGTATCCTTACAATGTGTAAGGGGGAGTCCTTTTCTCGGTGTGATAATTATAAGGACTTCACAAGTGCCCAACTCAAACATATGAGATTGTATTGGTTCTCAAGTACCCGATTAAACTTGAAAGAGATAGTGGATTAAAATCTCAGGAAGAGCCTAGCACTACAAAAAAATGTAATTTGGTAGCGGTTAAAAATGGTTATTAGTAGTGGTTTTAACCGCTACAAACAACATTAGTAGCGGTTTATAAAACCGCTACAAAATCGTATGAGACTTGCTTGCAAATTGGAGATTTCAAGGGATCTTTTAGTAGTATTTTTTGTAGCTTAGGACCTCAATGCAATTTTACCTTGTTTTTTTCCCTTTCTTTCTACAATTTTTAGTTTATCAGATAACTATAGGAATTTGTCTCCTGCTTGTGCTGCTTTTATTTGTGGCCAAAGTGTTAGATTTATATTTAATTGAGTCTTCAAATTTGTCAGTTAGTTTTGCACTTTTCTTAAAAAGTTCAGTATCATTTGTCATTAAGGATGACAAAAGTATATTTGCTAGCATTTTCTAAACTTGAGGTGTGTAGTAAACATTGTTGTGATATTTCCTCTCTTTGATATGAATGTCCAAAAGATTAATCATATCATATATTATCGTGTTTTATTATATTAACATTATTTTTTTACCAACTTTAGCTTAAGATATTTAGAGTTAAATGTTGCATGACTTTTTTAAGACAAGACTACAAAATCAAGCTGCTGGGTTTCTTATCAAAGCATTTGTCAAATGGGATGTGAAGGAAATATGGCATAAGACGTAGCAGTTATGCTCTTCACAAAATGAAGATCCTAAATTATAGGAATTAGGTGTAGATATTATTTAATTTAATTTGATTATTATATATTAATGATATAGTATTGTATATTAATATTACATTCTCTTATTTTTCTCCTCTATTTTTTTGGTTGAAGATTTTTCTCCTTGGGATTTTTTATTTAGCAGTTAACCATTCTTTGTGTATAACATTATGCATAAACAGTAAAAGTAGATCCTAGATTATAGGATTTGGGTATAGATATGGTGGGATTGTTTGATTTAATTTGATTATTGTATATCAATGGTATATTTTTTCATGGAAGGAGTTTATTGGGATTTTTAATTTACTACTTCACTAAAGGGTTTCCCTGTTTTGTTTTTCATTTTTAGCTATGGTCTAATTTTTAGGGGATTGACTTCTTTAATGTTTACCTATATATTTTTGATACATTAGTAGTGTGCTTTAGTTAATTTCTTTTACAGGAAGATAAAAGAAAAAAAGAGGATAATGGAGGAAAGGGGAGAGAAGTGAGGTTACGTGTCAATTCTATAAGTAGCTTATGTGTCACTTCTATTATAATTGTTCGAGAGTTTTCCATTTGATGTTAGTTTGTTCTATACAGATGCAAGGCATATTAATAAGATGGCTATGTGCACAGAAGTGTTGTTGAATAATATATGATATTTCCCTCTTCCTTCTCTCTCTCTCTCTCTCTCGTTTCCCTCTCTCTTCTTATTGGCCTACACCAATTTGGTACCAAAGCCACTCTTTGGTGATGGCACTGGAGACACGGTCCTTTAAACATCTCGATTACCTTCAACAACAAATGGAGATGCAATCTACCTGGGTCGAGAGCACTTAGATCCGTTTGGAGCAGAACTCATCTAATATCAACGACCTCAAGAGTTCAATACCCATATTTGAGATCTGTTTACAGGAGTTATCAGCCTTAATAGTACCAGAGACGCCAGTTATCTAGCTATCACCATCACCGACACTACCGATGATCATTAGGAAATCAACCTTTATCGTTATCTCAGAGTTAGAGCACTTGAAGCATGTCTCAATCATGAAAGAGTATACATATCTGTCATATACTCAATAATTCGAGGATATCCTTCCGTATATGTATCTGCCAGAGTCCATAGTCGTTAAGGTTTTCATCAAAGGACTTAAGCCAGCAATTCAAGTTTTAGTTTGATAGCTAGGTCTAAGCAATCTTTCCTTTACTATTTGTTTAGCTGACATCCATAAATGATACGGACAGAAGGAGCAAAGGGCAAAGATAAGGATCAGCAAGTTGCAGACAAGCTTAGCAAGAATTTGAAACTTACCCCCACCTTTGACAAAAAAGAGACAAATGAAAAAGAAATAAAGCACGACGATGACCAGGATGAAGAAGTTGGAAACAAATAAACAGACAAGATGTTCAAGATTCAAAAGCAAGAAAAACGTGAATGTGTCAAGGAGCAACATGAAAATAAATTGGAAAAACTGATTTCATTGAATTGAATTTTGTACAATATGTGTCATGAATATATACAAGATAATCATCCCAACTTGACAACTCATCATGTACAAGTTCGTTGCAACAACTTAACTAATGTGAGTAGAATACAACTAAATAACTACAGTTACAACTACTAAGTTTTTGACTTTGTTAACTCTATTACCCCCCTAACAAGTTGTGGCATAGATATCAATCATGCCAAGCTTGGACAAAAAACCATGAAAAGGTTGAGGATCTAATAGTTTAGTAAATACATCAACTAGTTGATATACACTTCGAACAAGTAAAAGTATGATTATGCCTGCCTGGACCTTTTCACGAACAAAGTAGCAATCAAGTTCAAGATGCTTAGTTCTCTCATGGAAGGTAGGGTTGGAAGCAATGTGCATAGCAGATTGGTTGTCACAATACAGAATTATGGGAAAGAATGAGATATCTGCATATTAGTGAAAAGATAGAGTAACCATTGAATCTCACATACTACACAGCCCATAGCTCTATAATCAGCCTCTGAAGAAGAAAGAGATACAGTGGTTTGCTTCTTGGATCTCCATGAAACTAAAGAATTTCCAAGAAAAATGCAATATCCAGAGAGAGATCTACATGCATCAGGGCAACCCACCCAATCTGAATTACTAAAGGCCTTCAATTGTAGGGTAGAAGATGCTGAAAAATAAATGCCTTTACCTGGACAATGCTTAAGATAGCGAAGGACTCTTAATAATGCTTGATAATTCACAGTGGTAGGATGTTGTGTAAATTGGCACAATTGTTGGACAACATAAGAGATATCTAGTCGTGTTGTAGTAAGGTGGGAAAGGCAACCAACTAGGTGCCTATAAGGGGTAGCATCTGAAAGAAGACTACCATTTTCTTGAGAGAGCCGGGTATGGCAAGCCATAGGAGTATAAAGAGGCTTGCATCTTAAATAACCAACATCACTGAGAATGTCAAGACAAATTTGCACTAGGTTAAAGAGATTCCAGTAAATGACCGAGCTACCTCCAATCCAAGGAAGAATTTCAACTTCCTAAGGTCTTTAATTTTGAATATGGTATCAAGATAGGACTTACTACGATTGATTTTTGCAAGATCATTGCCAACAAGGATAATATCATCTACATGGACTAGCAATACTGTAAAAGAATCAATTGATTGTCGAGTAAACATAGAATAGTCAGATTTGGATTAAAGATATCCATAAGAGACTAAAGCATATGAGAGCTTGGCAAACTATTGCCTAGAAGCTTATTTCGAGCCATACAGTGATTTTTGAAGCTTACAAACCATATATGGAAAAGATGTAGCAAAATCAGGAGGTAAAGACATGTAAACATATCATGCAAATCCCCATGTAAGAAAGCATTATTAGTATTAAGCTGCTCAAGATGCCAATTAGAAGAGGCAACAATTGCAAGTAATAATATAACTGTAGTCATTTTAGCAACTGGGGAGAAATTATCAAAATAATCAATGCCCTAAGTTTGTGTGTAACCCTTGGCCACTAAAGTACCTCTCTAAAGACCCATCAGCATGGAATTTTGTCCTAAAAACCCATTTACAACCAATAGGAGTCTTATCCTTAGGTAATACAGTCAAGACCAATGTATGATTTTGCTCTAAAGTTGTAATTTCAGCTGCCATGGCCTGCTGCCACGCAGGATATTTAATGGCTTCCTTAAAATTTCAAGGTTCATGAGGAATGGAAATGGAACAAATAAAATGCTTGTAAGAGGAGAAAGATGATTATAGGAAAGAACTAAAGATAGTGGATATCTACAAGATGTAAGCATGGAAACCGATTTAGCTGAATTTAAAAGAGTGTAATGATAGTCAATTAGATAAGTAAGCTACTTGTGCACTCTATTTGATCTACGTACAAGTAGGGAAGAATGAGAAATAAGAGGCACAGATGTTGAATCAAGGAAAAAAGTGGAAGCAGATATAGTATTAGAAGGATCCGAAAGAATAACAGAAGGAGAAACTACAAAAACAGGAGAAGAAAGTGGAACAAAAGGTATATTAGTAAAAGGAGTAAGAACAATATCATTATAATCAAGAGAGTCAAAAGATTGAGGGAGAGGGAGAGAGTCAATAGGTGGAGAACAAGTAGCACAAGGGAATATAGACTCATAAAAAATCACATGTCTAGACACAAAAATTTGATGAGTATGAAGATCAAGAAGGACATATCCTTTGGTTCTAGATTTATAGCCAAGAAAATACATTTCCTAAACTGTGCATCAAACTTGATTCTGTGTGTAGATGAAGTGCATGCAAAACAAAGAGAACCAAAAACTCAAAATTGAGTATAATCTGGAGCTGAGCCTTGTAACATTGAAATGGAGTATGATTTTACAACACAAGTGTTGGTAACCTATTAATAACATACACAACATGAGATATGGCATAGCACCAGTAGTCTAAAGGTAAGTGAGACTAAAATAATAATGCTCTAGCTACATGCAAAATATGTTGATGCTTTTATTCCACCACACTGTTTTACTCAGGAGTTTCAACATAAGATGTTCCATGAAAAATGCCCTTCAAAGAATAAAAAGAATTAATTTAGAATTCAACTCCATTGTCAGTTCTAATGCTTTTCACCTTCTGGTTAAGTTGATTTTCAAGAAGTAAAATAAGAGATTGCAAGGAAGCTCTAGCTTTAGATTTAGTTTTTAAAAGACAAACCCAAGTAAATCTAGTGAAATCATTAACTACTATTCAAAAATAACGATGGCCATATTGGAAGAGAGTTTATATGGACCCCAAATGTCTGCATGCAATAATTGAAGACAGGAAGCAGTTTTAGATGTACTAGTAGGAAGTGGAATTTTTCTCTGCTTTGCAAAGTGACATATATCATAAGCACCAAAGGAATTACAAGAGAGAAATGGAAACTGTTGTTTCAAAACATCAAAAACAGTAGAGGACAAGTATCCTAGGTAAAAATGCCACAAATCAAAAGCTGGCTTACATACTACAACTGAAACAGAAGAAGTTTGGATAGATTTGATATGAGAAACAAAATTAGCACAAGCATCTATCCGAGGTAAGTGACTATCTAGCTTGTATAAACCTTGAAAAAGATCAGCTATACCAATCGTTGTCCATGTCTTCAAGTCCTGTATAAAGCATTTAAAAAAGGAGAAAAAAGGTGACAAGAAAGATTATGAGTCATCTATCATAATGAGATAATCTTGAAATGGAAATATGGAATATAAAGAACATTGGTGAAACTAATATGAGGATTGATTTGTATAGTTCTAGAAATAGTAGCAAGTATGGTTGAATTTGTTGGTAAAGTGACCTTAACAGGGGAAATATGAGAATATCTAGTGAATAAAGACAAAGAATGACAAATATGAGAAGTAGCTCCATTATCTAGTATCCAAGAATCAGAGGAATGAAATGCTAAAGTTGTATATATATACCTTGAGAGTTTGCATTAGGCATCAAAGTAAGAGAAGAGAGCTGATTAACACAAGTATTAGAATCAGTTTTGGGCTCATAAGCAGAAGCACATGAATCATGAGTGATAGCAGTCTTAGGAGCCTTAGGTTGCAGCTGTAACCCCTTTCACTATTAAGGCTGAGATTTACTTTTATAAACATGTAATTAAGGTAGTATTAGAGACCATAGACGATTTGGGACTTAAGAAAGTAAATTTTCCAAAATCGGGGTTTTCAAAAACTTTTACAAAACCCGTTCTCAACAGTCTTATATCCACATTTCAATACATAAATGGCCTATACAGGTTGATTTCATTCATACATATCAAAGTACAGCATAAATTTCCGACACACTCGGGATCCATTAATTCATAAAACGGTTCTTACAAGGCATAATGCCCATAACTTGTTTCCCTTTACTTGAGGATTACACAAACTATACAACATATCTCAATATATATATACAATTGATCCAAAAAGAGATATCCAATGTATTTTACATGATAACCAACAACCATATAGTCAAAATGAACTCCTACAACAGAGCTTTAGCCGCTCTTCATCACCTGTTTTCCCTTCGATCCTTCTTCCCTGTCTAAAAGTTTATATTTGGGAGAGTGAGATTCTAAAGAATGCCTGTAGTGTCAAATTAATCATAGTATGCATAACAATAAGGCATGAAAGTAAATTATCAGACACACATGGCAACTACAACGGCAGTTACAGCGGCAAGGGCAGGTATGACTCATGTCACCCTTACGTTTGCTCACGGTGAATTGCTCACGTTGCATTGCATCACAACCATCCACACAATATATTTCACCACAGCTAGGATTCATATAAAGCATTTCATAACGCAAGCCATATAGGCAAAATGCAAACACACAGCTCACGGCTAGATTCACAAGCACCGCCTCATGGGTCAGATTCACAAAGATCCATATCGATTACAATGGTACTACAACGACCGAGTTAGAGATGACCGGCATCAATCCCTAAACGGCTCATGCTATATTGCTCGGGCTGTAATGGACCATGGTACACACAGTTCACAAAACCCAATGACAAGTCATGCATATCAAAACATTATACACAACATGAGAGAAGAGTCACTACCTTGATCCTTCCGTGCGTGTCCTAGCGTCGGTCTCTCCCGAGTAGGGCAAATGTCAAATCCTATAGTTATACTAAGTGACGAAGAGTCAATTCTCTATTCCAATTCTCAATGACTTCTTTAACACTTAATTTGGTTATCATTATTGCTCTTTTATTATCTATGAATAACTCTATTAATAGCTCTAAAGGGTTGGAAAACTATCCCCAAAGATCCCCTTCTTGGAAGCTCAAAACTGATAGTTTCCATTGTGACACTCAAGCGAAGATGGCCTCACTCGAGTGATATTGCAACAGATACTCAGGTGAAGAAGACCTCACTCGAGTGATAGTACGGTCAACACTCGGGTACCAGAGAATGAACCACAACGAGTGAACACCCGAGAGCACAAGGAACTTTTCAGAAACTACAATACTCAAGCACACTAGACCTCACTCGAGTGATAGCCAAATACCTCACTTGAGCACTAGAGAGTGAAGTCCAGAAAGTGAAGACCCGAAAGCACAAAAGTTCTCAAGGATCAGGATCACTCGAGCACAACCCATTACACTCGAGTGAATACCACATACCCGCGAATGAAAAGGCACACTCTTACACCATACCCATGAGTGACAACCCGAGAGGCAAGTCCTTGGTGTCAAATACACCCTCACTCGAGTGATAGGAAGTTCACTAGAGTGATGTTCCACCACACTCGCAAGTAAGGCAACACTTGCCTTTGACCACAGAAGTGCAATAAGAACATAGAGAGCATAAAGGAAGTTTGCACTACTGCACTCGAGTGGAACTCATCACCACTCGAGTGTTATTCATCCTGCACTGGAGTGAACCCCAATCATTCAAGTGATTCTATCATAAACCAGAAAACACAGCAAAACTAACCATATTTCCTAACACTTGCCCAAATGATCTCAATAGACTCAAAACTTCCACCAAAGCTACTCCCACACAAAAATATCCCAGGAATTCAATGGAACCATTGGAATTATCCAAATCCTACTCCATTATCATGCTTTGGTTTTAGGCAACATAATCATCCAAATTCCAAAATCATACAAACATACCATCTCAATCCCAAATTAATCTATCTATCCAAAACTCATACCAACATACCCTTACCATACCAAAAACATGCCAAAAGCCCAATGACTCACATTTTCGGATTAAAGGTCACAATTTCCAGAAATTCCAAACTAGACCATTTGGCATAAAACTTAGATAGATATATTAGTCTCACTTACCTCTTTCACTTTGCCAAAGAGGTTCTTTGATTCTCTAATCTCCAAAATTTCGTGGGAGTTCAAACTAACATCAATGGCCAAACTATACACATCAAAATGAAGCTCTTCATTTAAGGAACAACATTAATGAAGAGAGCTTGAGCAATAGAGGTCATTTACTTACCCAAATCACAAGCTTTATCTTTCTCTTCCTCGCCCAACAAGGGCGTCTGAATGCAGAAGAGAAGAGAGAGAAAATGAGAGAGAGAGAGAAGGAGAGATGGAGTGTGTTGAAGGGAAAGAAGAAATGATCACACACACACACACCATATGTCATTCAGCCGAAAAGAGGGAGAGGGAGGAGAGAGAAATCATAAAAAATCAGTTTGACTTCTCCCTCACTCTCTTCACATATGAGCTTGCCAAGTGTCACACTATCATTGGCTCTCATAAAGGTAAACACCCAATTAGTCACTTAATCCCTCCATTAGCCCTTTAATCACATTTCTCATTTTTCCCCTTAATTAGTAATTAATTTCTTCCTTAATTACCAACTCATGGCCAATAATTCCATTCTTCCAATTTTTCACTAATTATGACATATTAATTAAAATTTCCATAAAACACATAATAATTCCAATTAAATTCATAATTATCCACAATAATCATGATTAGTCCCTTAATCAAAAATTGGGATATTCCAACAGCAAGGAAAGTAATTGATTGTATTGATCTTGACTGATGGATTGGTTAGCGAAAGAGGTTTTGAAGACAATATACTAGCTGAAGAATTAGAGATAGGTGTTACCGCATTGTTGACCGAAGCTCTTGTGCGATTCTTGTACCCAGGGGGATAAGTATATTTCTTGTAGAATGTTTCAACCATGCGCCATTGTTTTCCACAGTATGTGCATACCTTAGTGTTAGAATTAGGTACAGATTAATATATAGGCTTATGATTAGTATGAGTAAAACAGATGTTTTGATCATGAGAACCTATGAGCTCACGCTTTTGTTATACTACCAAAGAGAAAGCCTTATTAATAGAGGGAAGCAAATCCATCAACATTATTTGAGAGCACACATTAGAGAATTGGTCATTTAATCCCTTTAGAAATCTAATGACATAATCTTGATGAAAATATTCTTTAGATGAGCAAGAACAACTAGCAATCGGACGAAAATTGTGTAGCTTATCCCAGATTAATTTAATTTTTGTAAAGTATTTAGAAACAAAGAGATCACCTTGATGGATTTGGAATAGTTCATCTTGTAACTCTGCCACTCGAAAAGCGTCATACTGACTAAATCATTCCCGTAAATTATTCCAAACATCTTCAGCATGATTAAGCTAAATCGCACTCTGGCCAATTGATGGTGAGATCGAGCAAGGAAGCAAGGTCAAACCATGGTATTGTAGTGTTGCCATGCTAGAAATAGAGGATCGTTCTTCATCAGAACTTGCAGAGAACCATCCACGAACTGATGTTTGTTTTTGCTAATCAAGGCTATCATCATGGAACGAGCCCAATAATGGTAGTTAGGACTATAAAATGGCGGAGACATGAGAATGAGGGCTGGATTCTCATTCAGGTGAAGGTAATAGCAACTTGAAGGATCCTAAACTGGAGAAAGCGACGAAATCTTAGAGGAACTGTGAATTGACATCTTTGAGATAGATGTTTGTAGAAGATGAAGTGCAAAAGCTACAAGATGAAGAAGGGTTTCAGTGATGAGAGATTGAAGTTTGCAGAAGCTTTTAGAAGGAAGAAGAGAAAAGGCGATGAACACAATGTCTGAGAAGAAATGAAATCAGTCGGGAAAAGTAAGAGGAGAAAGGAAAAATCATAATGGAAGAGCTTTTTCAATGCTCTAATACCATAACAAGAAAATGAATTGGAAAAACTGATTTCATTGAATTGAATTTTGTACAATATGTGTCATATATATATACAAGATAATCATCCCAACTTGACAGCTCATCATGTACAAGTTAGTTGCAACAACTTAACTAATGTGAGTAGAATACAACTAAATAACTATATTTAAAGCTACTAATTTTTTGACTTTGTTAACTCTATTGAGGAGGAGTTTAAGATTCGGAGAGCCACGGATCATATATTGAAAGAATCAAGAGCCTCACAAGCCATGGAAACATATATAGAAGATGAAAAATCAATTGTCGAACTATTGGACATAGATGGAAAAGGCAACTCGTCAATGGCGAGAAGCAATATCCAGCAGCCTAACTTGTAAATGCAGAGGTCGTGGACACCAAACATGCTCATTTTATCATTTTCGGCTGCATCGTCAGTGTTTTCAATGGAAACCTTTGAATGTTTCTTTAAGAAGATGATAATCCAAGCAGTTCTGTCTCATCAAAATTTCAACAATTATTCCTTCATCGTTTCACTTCCAAGCTTTGCTCAAGTCTCAAAATCGGATTTAACAGAAAATCTACTGCCACTGTCTGCATTTACAGACTTGAAAATACTATGTAAGAACATTGCCATTAGTACTTTGTTTTGGTGATTCATCGACCAGTGCAATACTCCAACTTTTAGGTCAAATTTGTCTATGATTGTTGATTTTACCTCTATGGCAGCTTCGTATGGCACTGGTCAAGGTGCAGAGATACTACAGTGACAACAATGCCTAAGTGAAGGTTGGATGGTATGATACTATGATGAGAATTTAAATTATTTTTTAATTTTTTATTTCTCACATATTTGGCCTCTTATTGACTCCGAGCTAACGCATTAACCCTTAACCTAATGCCTTAATCGGTTCAGAGGCCGGTCCAGGTTTAATAACCCCCCCTTTTTTTTAATTAAAGGGGCAGTCACTAACGGCATGAGGTTACAAATGGGATCAAACCTACAACCTCTCACTTAAAGGGGAGCTCTCATACCACTAGACTACAAAACCTTTAGTGGTGAAGACCTTGATTTTCAAGACATTACCCACTTTTTGCTTTTGTTGGCATTGACCATGCATCATCATTTTTCCTTTGCTAATTCAATCCTCTCTATTTATCCTTTTATAAACATGTCCTACAAATCACTTTTTTTTAATGATAATTGGAATTCATTGCACGCCAAGAGAAGCATTACAATCAAGAAAACAGAAAACTAAAATATTATCATCCTTTGCCAACAACTGTCTGCGAGTAGGAAGGTGGTGGGTAATCAAGGAAAACTTAGAACTTAAAAAAAAGGAAAAAATGACACCAAGGTCTCAATTAAAAAAATAATATTTGAAAAGTCTCATGACTTGTCAATGATAACTCTTTCACTTGTAAGTGATTGCTATTTCACTTGTCATTAACAAGTTATAGGACTTTTCTAATATTATTTTTCTTAATTGGGACTTTAGTGCCATTTTCCCAAACAATATTAATGCATTAGCTTTATCTAAAACTGAAATATTTTCAACTTTACTCATATTTATGAGTAAAGAAAAATATAACATTAAAATTCAAATATTCTATTAATAAATTATAATTAGGATACTATTTGGAAAAAAAAACTCATTAATAACTTGTTAAGTGACTTATATTATAAATCAATGTCAATGCTTTCCTGCAGAAGTTGTCCTTTTGAACTAGAATGATTATTTGAGGGAAAAAATAGTATCCATGCATCCAGAAACCTCTACCTGAAATCAACCAAACCAACGATTTGCACGAAAAATGATACTTGATCAGTTTTTTTTTTTTTTAATTGAGACTGGTTTGATTTGGTTTTCAAAGGACTTGGATTGATTTGATCTTATATGTAGGACAAATTCTGATGATTTTTCTTAATATGTGAGATTAAGTATTAAGGCTAAGCATACTTTGCATCTCTCTATTGCTTTTCTTCCTATTCTAATTTCAAATCACATTCACAACATCATTATTCATGAATGGCAATGAACAGTCTTACATTGAAAAATAAAAAAAGGAACATCAATTTTCATTATAATAATAAACGTTAGAGTAAACGCATTTTAAAGAAGTGAGGGGTACTTTTGGATTTCTAAAACATTTTGGAAGGAGATTTGATCAAACTTAAATGTGAAAAATAGCCTTAAAAACATTACCTTCAATTTGAACTATAAGGTGAAATCTTATATTAAGTTATTAACTACTGAATATAATATATTATAAAAAGGGCATGGTTTAAGTTCGGTTAGGATTGGGAAGGAAAAACACGGACCCTGTGCCAACCCATTCGGTTTTGGCATTTCTAAAACCAAAGCAAACCTTATGAATAGTATAGATTGGTTCGGTTCGGTTTAGTTTGGAATTAGTTTCGGTGTCTATCCTTTAAAATTAAGAGCTCTTTTTATCTAAACTATTCAGATATCATCTGGACGGTTCAGATTTAAGTTTTTTTTTTACTTTTTTATAAAATTATTTTAATGGGTAGAAAATATCTAATAAAGATAATATTTTAACTAATATTTTTTTAAAAAATAATTCTTTTAATAAAAATTATTAGTTAAAAACAGTTAAATCTAGAATGTCCATATCTTATCATCTACACAATTTAGATGAGATGAGCTCAAAACGTTTTGATGCAATCAGTTTTGCTCAATTTTGAAGGCAGCTAATGCCTAATATCATTGTGAAAAGCGTAGTAGTGGATCCATTACGTGAAGTACTGGTATTTTCTTATATGCATTTAACATCATGTAACATTTTGTAGTATACCCAATATTTTAAAATATTTTTTTCAGATGCATCCAACACTAAAAAATATGTTTTAATGCATTCAGCATCTGAAATATTTTTTTTCAGATGGGTCACAAAAACAAAATTTAAAGTGCTAAGCACACATGAAAAAAGTACCCAGAGAAGTTGCATACACAACAAAATACTTTAGTAGGTGCTGGATGCAAGAAAAGTCTTCCGCGTTCGATAATATCGTCTGTATTTTGTAGTTGTCCTGATACTACTGATAGTCTGGTCACATTTCCTCAGCATGACGCATAGATCTTGATTGAATCAATGAATTCTCTATGTAGGCAGGTTTACTTAACGTAACTCTGTATTGCATCAGCCACATTTGATGGATTGTTTAGAAAAATAGAGCAAGCTAGTGGCATTCTTCTTTTCTTGCTTAATTGGTTATGAAGACTTTCGGTCGCACTATTTAGGACTTGGCCTTGCGATAGACAAACATGGAAAGCTCGCTTTCTGGACGATTATGGAATTGGCAGACATGGTTTCGTCAAACAATTGATCGGTGACGTCTCTTTCCTCAACTCTTCACCCCGTGCAAAGCTTTTGGAATCTTGTATCCGATCACAATCTGGACTTCACACGCGTCTCATTCATGTTCAGTTTTCCTCAGAAATCTTAATCCAGAATTGGCTGATTGATGCCTATGGGAAAATGCGGTTGTTCAGATGATGCGCTCAAACTGTTTGATGATATGCCCCTAAGGAACACTTTTAGTTGGAACGCCATTTTAAGTACTTTGACAAAATCTGGTAATTTCGATGAGGCTACAAGGACCTTTAAGTCAATGCCAGCGCCCATGAGAACCAAGCAGGGCTTAGAACCGTTGGAGGATATCATTATACATGCAGGGTCGATTTAATAGGTCGGGCTGGTTGCTTTGTTGAAGCCAAAAACTTGATAGAGGCGATACCATTGCAGCCTGATTCTGTTGTATGGGGATCTCTTCTTGCCGCTTGTAAGGTTCGTGGCAACATTCCTTTAGGGAAGTAAGTAGCAGAAAAGCTCTTATGTATGCTGAGCTTGGCAGATGGAAAGATGTTGAGAGTCCGAAAACTGACGTGACAGCTTGGAGTAATTTAGCAGCATGGTTGCAGTTGGATTGAAATTCCGAGTCATGTGCATGTTTTTATGGCGAAAGATAAGAGACACCCCCAGAAAAAGGAAATATGTTCAGTACTAAAAGTTCTCATGGAACAGATGAAGCGAGCTGGCTATGTGCCAGGAATTGACAAGGACGATTATTGCTCAAGGGAAGTGACTTTGAACTAATCTTGCACTGTGAAACGGAAAGGCTTTTAGATGCTGCAATGGGATGATGAAACGTCTTACTTATTTGATTATTGCTCATGGGAATCAATATTCAATTAACCTTTCTGTTCATACTAGTTGGAAGAAGACCAGACATTAATAATGAATACTGGTCCTCAAAACTTTTCAAGATACAGAAATCGGCCGTTGAACCCTGAACAGACTCTTCTAGTTACTGTAGGTTTCAAAGAAAAAGATGAACTGGATTTCTTGGAGTTACACGCTTGGGATGCTGATATGATCATGGCGTCAGTCTGGTTGCCAACACAACTAGTTGAAAACAAGCACGACTCGCACATCAACAAGCACTTGGCCGTTCAGGGAATTTTTTCCTAAAAGGGAGTATCATTGAGGTATCTTTGCAGACAATTATTCTCATATTGCCTTCAAATCGTTGTATTTTTATCATTTGATATAAAATCTCATTCATTCAATTGGCTGATTTCAGCTGTAAGATATAATGACCAAAAAATGGGATTGAGGGCTAATGACTTCAAAAGTGGATGCAATTAATGCTGAATAAACACTTTTGGAGAATGTGTGATGGGAATTTGGTTGTTTTAGTAATTCCAATGGTTTCCTTATGAAAAATTGTAGGAATAAGTTTGATTGTTGATTTTGGAGCCATTAGACACATTGGTTAAAAATTGAAAAAACTGTCAAGAGTAATTCTATGCAGGGTAGTTGGTTTGTATGGACATTTGAATGGGTAAATGGTGTCTAAAATTTCTGAAACTTTCCAGTCTTAAAGTTTACATGTCAAACTTCAAAATGGGCATATGATTTGTATCATTTCGATTTGTGAGCTGGGAGTTATGAATTTTTGAAATTTGCCCATCAAAATTGATTAGTTTCTGGAACAACATGCAAAGATTGAAAATTTAGAAATTTTGTGATTCCAGCTAGCAAAAGTCTATATTTTTTCTTGAAACTAGAGTCAATAAGGGTTCTATAGGCTTTGGAATCACCTCAATTCGATTTTTCTAGAATTAGTTATAATTTTTCAAAGATTTGGCAGATTTATCCGAAAATGTCAATTTTGGAATTATGACATCATCATAAGGAAATAATGACATAAGCATAATATAACACATCTTCTTCTTCCTCCAATCTTCAAAACCGACACTTTATTCAGCTGAACTAGAGAAAAAACGTTTGAGCTTTCTAGAGAGAGAAAGGAGAAGAAAACTCTCAAGGTAAGCCGATTCCTCCAACGATTTAACTCCTAAAACATATTACTCTACTCCTAAACAACTCTTCTTGGTCTTTCACAGATTTTGCAACTCAAATCTGTGTTGAGAGTTAGGGTTTTGCAGCCATTCTTGGAAAAGCCAAAAGAAAGTGAAAGGTAACTCTCAAACCTTCATATATTGCTTGTTCTGGCTATTGTGGACAATTTAATTGGTGAAATTTCGTCGGATTGTCTTTGGTTTGAATTTTTGGAAATGACATAGCCTAGGGGTTATGCTGCCCAAATTGGGTCTTAATGGTAGTTGTAACCTAATAAAATAGTCAATAAGATGGTTAGAAGTAAAAAGGAAAGCGGTTACGGAGCTGAAACCGAAAAACCTCAATTTTTCTTAGAGAACCTGTACATTTCAGTTAGGGCTGTTAGAGGGCCTTAGAGTTGGATTTTCAATGATTTGATGGTTCCATTGTGTTCAGAAGGAAAAATTAGGTTGGGTTACGTTGGTCACTTTTTCGGAAAAGGCCGAAAAAGCATAATTACCCTTAAAGTGGGGCTGCCAAGGTCAAATTGTAATTTGACATTGAATTTGATAATTCCGAGTCCGGAAATGGATTCCTTGGGTGAAAATATGCTAGAATAGCCCAAGTTAGAATTTCGGGAAAGATACAGCCGGACTGGGTACGGTGGGTTCGGGCCGAGTCCCCGGGGGCATTTTTGTAAATTTTCATTATAGAATCGTATAACCCCAAAAACACTATGGAAGTGTCTAAATGATGCATTTGGAATTGTAGGATTCGACATTTGCCCTGATCGCGAGCAGACTGTGCCGACGCCAGTCAGGAAAGAACAAGGTAGTGACTTTTTCTCTCATACTATATGTGATGTATTGTATGCTTGTTATATCATTGGTTTGTGATGATTTCGAATGCTGCAAAGCCTGTGGATATGTGAAAGCCGAAAGGCTATTTGTAGGCTGAAAGGCTATTTGTGAAAGCCGAAAGGCTATTTGTGAAGCCGAAAGGCTATGTGAGCCGTAAGGTTATGTGTATGTACCGCCACGCCAATAGTCCCTAAGTCGCTAACAACGGTTCGGAAGGATAGGAAAGGAATTTTGAAAAAATTTGTGAAAACCTTATCGGAAGGAAGGGAATGAAATGAGTTTTAATTATCGATCAGTCTCTAATTCATTTTAACTACGCATTCTCGAATCATAATTATGGTTTTCGAGGCAGGGGTTACACCAGACATATACTTCAAGCATAATACAGAGGCAGAATTGAAATTAAACTTACCCCACAAACATGGTAAAAAGCTCTTCCTTAAATTATAACCCTATGTCATTATTTGTTGAGAACAATCATGGATTAGGAATTAGGCAAGGACATGTATGCCAAAAGAAAAAATGTGAGAGTTTGAGGGATCTAGATGGAGAAGAGTAGAGACAATGATGTAAATTAAGTATTCATTTAAAAAACAGAAACCAACATATATCAAGTTAGTACAATTTGCTGGTACTGACCAAACCTCTAATAGTTTATATATTTTTGTTGATATGACATATCTTCTTTGGTTGCTATATGCAGAAAAATCCAAGGCATGTGAACCCGCAAGAGAGTGACACAGTGTTGTTGTAGAATGCCACAGTCTTGATATGATGACACCTTAGGAAGTCTTCTGCGAGCATCTATATCTAAGAATTATATAGGAAACCAACCTGTAAAACAGGATGAAGCACACCATGACCCCAATATTCTTCGATTTACTCCTTTCGCTACCATAACCTTCCTCTTTAAGCACATCTTCCCCAGTCACCACACACTCCCCAAACATGTACTGTAAGCACTTACCTGAGTTGGAGAACTCGTTAACCAGAAGCCCTTCAAAGGGATACTTAAACAGTGATATATAATGCATGAAAATCCAGTATTTTGGGATTTCTTGTTTTGATATGAAGTAACCAGAGAACAAGAAAAATGACCCAATGACTCCAGCGATGAGTGAGTTTCCCACAATAAAATTAGGCACTAGAGCACTGAAACACACCACAACTGAGTTTGCTGTGTAAAGAACCAACCAAATCAGCCACAGGAAGTGCAAAAAAGCTGTGAAATTCCGGTTAAGACCAACAAGCCAGTACAGGGGTACTGTGAATAAAATGGCAAGGATGAGTAGGAATGGCAAGTAAACAAGGCCATTAGCAATTGCATAGGATGATACTCTGTAGCTTCCACAAGAGGTCTCCTTCATTAGAATCTCCCTTTCCTGCAGGAAAATTGGCAGAGCTTCTATGGTGCTTGATAGTAAGAACGATAATATGAAGGCAAATAGACCTACCCTTTCTTCAGCACCCTCTAGACCATCCTTGAGGTTACAGAAGATGGAGCCCAAAACTAATCCCGAAATCAGCATCTGGATCGTCCTACATGCAAAGAGCTCCTTTGTACGAAAGATGTTTTTGAAGAACCTGTGGCTGAGAATCATAGTTTCTTTCAATCTAGAATTTGCAAAATCACAGGTGAAATCCATTCCAGCGTTGATGGTTTCTTCATCAATTACCTTTGATTGTTGAAAGAGCTGCTGCAGAGTAAACTTACCACTTCTACTGTCACCTTGAACATCACTTTTCTTTTGCTGCATTGTTGCTGGCAATAGTGTAGGCATTTGAATTTGAAATCGCTGACATTTTTGCTGTTTTTTCATGGATTCAATGGACTCAATGGCAAATTCAACTACATTAACATGAAGAGGAAGCTCTAAACCCATTAATCTTAGGTTGACAGCCAACAAATCCGCAGTTCCATGGTGTAAAACAGAGCCTCTGGCCAACAACAAAATAGAATTGAGCAATTTTACAATTCTGAACCCAGGTTGATGGATGCTTAGGATTATAGTTCGACCCCTTGAATCAGCCATGACCTTTAGCATTTCAATGATCTGCAGAGCAGATGTACTGTCAAGCCCAGAAGTTGGTTCGTCCAGAATCACCACTTTGGGGTCGTGTATAACTTCAACTCCAATTGAAACTCGGCGTTTTTCCCCACCGGAGATCCCACGGGTCCTGTTGTCTCCAATTCGGGTCTTAGCAACATGGCTGAGTCCTAGCTCCTGAATCAGTGACTTGACTCTGCAGCAGAGTTGATCTTGAGGAAGCTTTAGCCTTAGCTGTGCACTAAACATCAAGGTTTCTTCAACCGTAAGTAAGGGAAACAGAATATCATTTTGTGTAACATACCCTGAAGTCTTCCTGAACAGAGCATTATCTACAGGTTTCTGGTTCACCAAGATGGACCCACTTTGTGGGGATACTTTACCAGCAAGAATCTCTAGCAGGGATGATTTTCCCGCTCCACTTGGCCCAACAATGGCGAGAATTTCTTGTGGCTTGGCTCGAAAGCTCACATATTTGAGGACATGCCTTACTCCACCCCTGCATGCTTGTTCAGATTTTGCTCCTTCTTCTTCTGGTTCATGGTCTTTTTCTTGGTCGATTTGTTTTGGAAATTTGCTAAAGATTTTGAAAGGGTGCTCTGTTTTCTGTGTGCAGATCTTATAGTTGATGCCTATGGCTTCAACCTCACACCCTTGATTCTTCATTGCTTCCATGTCTTTTCTTCTACTCGCTTTGTTTTCCGATCCCATTTGGTTTTGCTTCTCTTATTTAATCCGAAAGGTTTTGGCCTCAGCTACAGGCTGTGGAACAATGAGTGGTAAGAAGGAATTTCTCTGCAATGACACTTGTATCCTCGAACTTGTATCCTAGTTCACGCGCGCTAGTTCTTGCTGTTGCTTTAACATGGTATAGTGCGCATTTGATTAGTTTCTAAAAAATAATTTTTATAATTTATGAGATAAGTATATAAAAAAATTTTTTATTTAAATTTATGAAAAAGAATTTTTAAAACTATGATTTAGTAAAAATACAATAGTTGATTGATTTTAGGGTTAATATAATTTTTGGTCTTTGAAGTTTGATTCAATTTTGGTTTTGGTCCCTTAAGTTTGAAATCGGTGGTTTTGCTCCTTGAAGTTTTACCCGATATTGGTTTTAGTCCATCAAATTTAAAAAGGATTTGGCGACCCGTTTTTGAAACCTGACCCGACCCAGAAAAAAAAAAACCAAGTCCTTTTCAAACTTGAGGGATCAAAACCAAAATTGGGTGAAACTTTAGGGACCAAAACCACCAATTTCAATCTTGAGGGACCAAAATCAAAATCGGGTAAAACTTCAGGGACCAAAACCACAGATTTCCAACTTGAGGAACAAAACCAAAATTGGATCAAACTTTATGAATCAAAAATTATATTAACTCTTGATTTTAAGAAGGGAAAAAAAACCTTTGGTTTCTTGCCCTGTTTTAGATGGACGGCTATTCAGTGTGTGTTTGGTTGGGCTTATTTTTGGATAATAAGTCCTTATCACACAAGCTGAAATAAAACTCCTCTCACATACTTATCTCATATACCGTGAATCACGATTTATAAATACTTATTATCTAAAAATAAACTATTCCAAACGAACATTCAGTACATATATCTTTGATGGCTAAATTTTGGAGAAGCCTCTTGCTGACACGGGTTACAAAGAGTCTTGCAGACACGGGTTGCAAAGAGTGACCCTTCAACGTGCTTGAGGGATTTTTATGGGTTGGGGTGCATCTCCTAAATTTTTTTTTTTTTATGTACATTGGTTTTTTAAAGTATTTAATGATATTTTTGTAGATGTGTTCAGCACTTTAAAGTGGTTTTTAAATGGGTTCAGTATTTTAAATTATATTTTAGATGTATCGAACACCATAAATTATTTAAATTATTATGTGTAAAATTAAAAATATTTTAAAATTATAGACACAATTAAAAAAAATATTCAGGTGTTGGATGCGGATTTTTATTTTAGTGTTACAGCTACTTGTCCTTTTATGCATAAATTAAAACTCTTTTACCTTCATCATCCTTATCCAAATCTGTCTTCTTTCTTGAACCTTGATTAGATTAATGTTATTTTCTTTTTTAGGTGGGGAGTGGAGATTCGTTAAGAAAATAGCGCATGTTTGGATTGGCGTTATGATAATTTATAAGTTGTTTTTTATATAAATCGAGATAAAACTCCTCTCATATATTTATCTCGTATATTATAAATTATAATTAAAAAAATTATTTTTAAATATCCCTGTCACTATCTCAAAAACACACATAACGTCTGAAGCTGTGAGCCCTAGCCTACAGGTGCCAATACTAAACAAATACTAGTTTCCAGAAATTTGCTGTAAAATCCTAAGTACAGTCCCGTAGCTTTTTGGAGTGACATGCAAGGGAGAATTAAACCAAGTGGTGGCCCCCTGGGCCTTCGGGACCTCAAGTTTGTGTGGCTGCAATTTCATGATGCTGCAATACCAAATCAAATCTTCCACATCCCTGCTGTAAGTTGACAAGACCATCACTTTTAATCTTTGTCTTTAACTATTATTTAATCCTATCTGTTTTATGACCATAATTTCTTAAGGCTGCCATAATGTTTTATATCTATTTTCATTTAGGTAAACAAAATCATTCTCATGAAAAATATGGCATTCATAATTTTTCCTAATGTTTAAGTGTAAATCTACCTATAAAATATATTTTCATACGTGTCTAGTGTTATAAAGTTTTTATTAGTGCAACAGTACACGTAAATATTCTCAAATGAAGTAAAAATATCATTTGAACGTTAAGGTTTAATAGAAATGACACTTTTGTTTTGTTGCCCTTTGAGAACACTCATGTTTACTGATGCGCTCATGAAAACTTTATGATGTTAGATGTGTGGAATGATGTAAGGTAGATTTGAACCTTACCCTTTTTTCTTAAACCAAGAGTTTATTTGTTTTAACTTTTAAAAAAAATTATGACGTTGGAAGTAAGTATATCTGCTAAAAAGGTTTTGTGTCGCTCAAGGAAAAGAGTTTAAAAAAATATTTTTTGCGCTTTCCAATGATTATTGGTGGTTCTAATCTATTCTCCTGTAGGTTATTGCATAGTGTGATGGAGGAAACACCCGTGAACTCTTTTTTGTGGTGATTTAGGACCTCTCGTTTGCCTCCTTGGCCCACCTATGAACAACTCATAATCACATATTTACTATTAAGATTATGAATAAAAAAACAACAAAGAAAGACAGAAATGTAATAACCAATTCCTCTTAGCCATGCCCGTGAACCTTTCTCTCTCCTGTTTCATTGCATCATTCAATTATTGAACCTCCCAAGTCCCACCCATCAACCCACTCAGTATAAAATATTGAGTTTTCAGCAGTGTTTTGTTTTTTTTATGGTAAGCTTGCTTCCTGTGTTAACTTTCTGTGTGTTCCTGCTGTTTCTATTCTAATGTTTACTGTAATAATAAACTATTCATCTTACATAATATTTCTTTTATCTCTTATTATTTGAAAAATATTTTATTCTTTATTTATCTATATCCCAATTTAGTTTAGAACTTGTGAATACTTGTGAATATGAATTGCTTCTAAGCGGGACCTGATCTATCTGCTGTAAACAAACAAATATTCTCAACTAAAGCTTCTTGTTTGTTGTGGCTTTGTGAAGCATGTTGTACCATAAGCTGAACAAATTATCAATGATATGTGATTGCCGCATCCAGATCAGAGCTTCTATGATTTCGCTGCATCAAAATTATCACCTTGCATTATTGAAGTTGAAAATGAGAGAGTTTTACGTTTCCATTTATGTATAATGAAGATCTTGTAGGGTTATTTAATATACATATATAATGCAGGCATTGCTGTTAGATTGTTTGGTTATTGAGCATAATTAGTTTAACAACCTATTTAAAAATTTAATTGTTAATAGAACACAATAACACCATATAATCCATATAACCGACCCCACTTAGTAAGATAAGACCTTATTGATATTGTTATTATATATCCAAAGATTTGGTTGCTATATATATAATGTAGGCAAATCAAATAAAAGAATAATATTCCTTCTGGGGAATTACTCATTATTATCTTGTTTATTGCTGCTATGCAGGTTCTGTAAGGGAGGCCATTGTTTATTAAGATCTTGACTTAGGATCCCACTGAAAGTAAAATCTTGAGCTTTGAATATATGATCCAGTAATATTTATGTCGTTATTAGCTCATTTTGAGCTGAAACTCATTATAATTATGATTATTTTTTTAAAAATAAAATTTTGCCCCTCTCGATTAGATTCAGAAATGTGGAATTTTTGAAAAAGGACATTTACACTTCACACTTGACAGAAGGAAGTCAATCCAGTTGATTCCATTTCAAGCAAGTTATATAACTAACACCCCTGGTTGGTTTGTATTGGAAAATTGAATTGAAAGGATCAGGCTACCTAGTAGTAAGACCCAGTAAGCTGGATCCAGATATTTCTGACCCTGATTAATTTTGAATATATTTAATGTGTAGTATGAAGGAGAATAATGAAACTTAAACTGGGATGGATTTTAAATTATATTTATTAATATAACATAGGATTATAATTTCTTCTTGTTAGCTTTTTTTTGTTAGGCACATGTATTATTTTATTAGAGGCAATAATATTCGAGATACTATCGGACACTAAATATAAACATATCATCTTTTGATGTACTGCATCAGCTTTTGGTTATGTCAATTTGTCAATGTTTTATGTTTTTTGGTTTTTGGTTGTTGGGTCAAAGTCAATCATGGACCATAGGATCGTTGATATCAAAATTATCATTTAAAAAATAATTAGATATTAGTATTCAGTGTTTAGGGATTTGCATTTCAAAATTTATGAATTTGTTTTAAAAATAAGTTTGCATTAGATCGAAGAGATTAAGTAAATTGAAAAGCTGATAAACTATTACAGAGCGAAATCTGTCCTTTTTTTCCTTCTTGCCATTGCCACCCGGACATGCTTGTTAGTATTATTTAATAATAATGAAATTACTTCTTTTATAATTTTTGTTGGGAGAATGACAAAAAAATACCACTTGAACTTCAAAATCCCCAATTAGTCCTTTGACAAAGATTTGCGTTGTCAATCTCATTACTATTCTTGTCAATCCCATTATCATTCTTGTCAGCGGGATTTTGAAGTTCAAATGGTATTTTTCTGTCATTCTCCCATTTTGGTTCTCATTTCAGTTTTCATTCAAGATATTCAATATAAAACTAATCAAAATCATATTAAAAATATTAAGAATAGTTTGAGAAAGATTATAAATTTAAAAACTATAAACGACTAAGGTCTTACATGTAATATCAAGATAAGTGCCTCGACTAACTCCTGTATTTTCGACAGAAAGAGTAGAAAGCAATTTAAAGCAACGAAGGAAGTTGCCAAGATGAAACGTGTAGAAAAAAGAACCATAAAGATGCAATGTACTAAAATTTGTCCCATTGAAGCTTATCTAAGTAAGCAAATTGTTATTAAACATGAGGTGGGAGATTAAATACAACTAAAATTAGGGTTACCTAACTTCTTCCCCGACACAAGTGTTAGTTCTCATAATGTTTTGATGATAACAAGTCTTGCTCACTTTATTAAATAAAGAGTTTGACACAAAGTTGACTTGATGATTTAAGTCACTCGAGTGAGTTTTTAGCACTTGACTGATATAAGTATTTTGGAAAAACTTGAATCAACAAATCACTTGAGTAATGATGTTTTCACTACAAGCGATCTAAGTGATACTCTATGGTATTCTATTTCATCTTGGGAAAATCACTCAAGTGGTAGTTATAGCACTCGAGTGACAATCAACAAGCATCAAGAATATCAAAGAAAATCACTTGAGTGATAGGAAGAACACTTGAGTGATGTATCATCACTTCTAGAGTTCTTGCAAGTCACCCGCTAATAATCAAAAGTTATGTAAGTCATTATGTCTAGATCACTTGAGTGATGGGGAAATCAATCGAGTGATTAAGATTACTTGCAAGTGGTTACAAGTGACTCACAAACATATTGGAAGTTGGTTCTCTGGAAAACAAATCACTCAAGTGACAGATTGGTACACTCGAGTGATATGCACAACATCACTCGAGTGATTTGCTAATCACTCGAGTAATGACATTTCACTTGCGAGTTACTCGCAAGTGAAATGGAAGTGAAGTGATCTTATCAAGTGATTAAGACAATCACTCAAGTGATCTGTGATCAAGCAAGTGATCCATATATGCATTCGAGTTACAGACAGTGTCTAAACTCTTAAACAAGGAAGATCACTCTAGTGACAAAAGAGGTACTCGAGTGATATTCACTCTTAACTTCACTACTAGTGAATCTCATTATAAGATCACTTACACACTTAAGTCACTACATAAACACTCGAGTGATCTTAAAATAGACTCAAACGAGTATTCATCAGTCTTTGATAAATAGCGTTTTAATAATCTCAATACCTTTCATACTCAACATCCTGAACTCTTATACTACTTCTAAATGTTACTAATCATACTTGTGTATAAGTTTTAGGTGATTAAACTTTGAATTAACTTCAAAATTAAGAAAAGCAAAAATATGACAGTAGTATTAAATGCGTAACAGAGAGAATCGACGAAAACACTTTCTTTCATCAACGGATACAATTACTCTCTAACAGACAAATTTGAATGCTCACAACGGTCATTACAGACATTTCACCTATAAATACATAAGCGTTCAACATGGAGCAACCAACCAATGACAAAATTAATTCTGTTTATTAAGTGTTATGTGTTTGTCTGTCTGTTATTCTCTGAAATTATTATTGTTCTTTAGTATTCTTTTATCTACTCTTTGAGAGAGACTTTAATACTTTCATTCGCTACTTGTGTAAAGAGAATCTCAAGGTAGTGGCAGTTGAGTGGGTATTAGATTACAAAGTGTAAGGGGAAGTAAGTGTCATGTTGAGAAGCTTACTTGTACTGTGATGCCAAGAACCCATCATATCTTGGAAATTTAGTGAAAACCCTGTGTACACATTAGTGATATTTCTCCAACTCTTATATGATAATTAAGTGTTTTAATTATAATATTTTAAATCTTTATTTCACCCAATTCACCTCTCTTGGGTGAAATTGCTTGACACTAACAACAAGGACCTGATAGGAGAGCTCGTCTCTCTTCTCTCTTAAACCTTAATCTCTGTCAATGTCCAAAAGCCACCGTCGTTGCCACAATTCAGCACCTTTGTTCAACTAAATCTAGATTCTAAAGAGGACTTTTGAAATTCTACCTAAAATCCAATCTTTATTCAATGGAGACCTAGGTCTCTCTCAACATTCGACGCCACTCAAGTACTTATCTGTCATTGTTCATCATCAACTGCTTGCGGATCAAACTTGCCTTTAATCACAAGAGGCAGGTGCTTGCAGAACTTGGCAACCCAGTACTGCATATCTCGCTCCTCTCGAACTGGAATCCCATATGATTCTTGATTTGGGGCTATATAAGGTGGAGATCTATGTGATCCCTCTGCAATTTCCTCTTATGTCTCCTCTCGAGTTTCTTCCCGAGTTGACTGAACCTGGTTCTCGTTATTCTTGGCTCGCTCTTCTCTGAGCTCTTCTCTTAACTCAGTGATCATATCCCTCTGATATCTAATCAGACCCATCAATTCTTGCATAGGATCCGATAGATTGTCATTTACCACCTCCACCTTTGGGTCTGCTTGTTATACTTTTGGTCGACCTTTTGTTATTCTCGTCATTCTACAAATAGTTCACCCCATTAGAACAACATTAAATGTATACACATGTGCCCACAAATCCAATATCTATATTCACCACATCAAAGCATACAAGTGTATACACAACAATTGCACACAATCTGTCTTATCCCTAAGGCCAGGCTAAGGGAAACTATCCTAGTAATTCTACCTTTTGCCAGGAACTACAGCTCTGATACTAAAATGTAACCCTCTCACCATAACTACATCCGAAATATGAAATTAAAGTGAAATAGAGACCAATAATTACCGATTATCATTTAGAATCACCTATCTTGGAGATAAGGTGTTCACAAAAATAGTTAAAAACACAGGTAACCTGATCTCTCAGTCATATTCGAATAAAATTACCTAAGCAGTTCAATCACATTCATACGTTTCAGGGTGCAGAAATAGAAATCTCGACAACTCCCAGGTTACATATATATATATAGGGTGTAACATTTCAAAAAAATGGGGATTACAAAATCAAAACAATATTTACAACCCCAAATATATATACAGTAATCATGTTTCAAAAATAGATAACCAACGGTCTTGATTAAATATGTCTAAGAAGTCATATCCGCTCTTAGTTATCTGCTTCCCTTGGAGCCACTTGCTCTATCTGAAAAGTTAGTCATAGGAAAGAGTGAGATTCAAGAGAATCCCAGTAGTAACAAATCATTCATACCATACATAAACACATAACATGTAAGAAAATCATCATACATCAGCAACACAGATCACACTCCACCCTCATCCCCTTTCTCCGTCGGGAAGGCACACCGCCCTATCCGATCTGTTGTTAGCTCACTACTAGAAAAAAGGCTTTTAACGTCCCTTTTTTTTGCCTTTTAACGTCTAAAAATATAGGGACGTCTATGTGAGGGTCGTAGAAAAAAACGTCATTAACGTCCGTAAAATAGGGGACGTAGAAGGCAGACTTTAGACGTCCCCAGTTCCAACTGGGGACGTCTAAAGTGTCGACAACAATACTTTCCACGTCCCTTTTTTTATTAAGGACGTTGAAAGTTTTTTTTTTAAATGGACATTTTATATATATTGCACTGTCTGGAAATGTAAACTGCAGAAATAGGATTCCAACAACAGAATAAAAGAACAGCAGTTGAGCAGAATGGAAACAACAACAAACACAGTGATCAACCCAAGGCTTCTACATGCCACACAAACTACACAACAATCTATATCCAAGTCTACTACATGCCACACAAACTTTCAAACCAGACAAACTACACAGCAATCTATATCCAAGTCCCCAGTTTGTACAATAACCAAGACTAAAATCTAATCCATATCCAACAACAATAACGCTAATTATATGTACTACCACAAAAGTATGTCCTACACAAACTACTAAAGACTTTACTCTTCTGGTATACGTTGAAGAAGATGTCCAGCCAAAAAGTCTCTGATCATATTTAAGTCTTCATATGAGTAGGCATCTTCATTGTCAAAAATCTGTAAATTAGAAAATAATCTTAGATGAAATAATGAATGAAGTGAATGAATTGCAATTGAATCACAACACCAAGAATATTATCCTCTGAGAATGAAGAAGCGATTACTTGTTGAAAATCTGTCGTAATGCCACTCTGAATGATGTTAAACATATAAAGCAAGACATAATATCCACATTCCCAGCCGCCAGGTTGTCGAGGACACTATAAATCAAAAGCAAATGGTTAAAATCAATAAAGGCATATCTAAAACGACCGTCAATCAAAAGAACTTGATTTGAAACTACGTACCTTTGGAAACAACCATCTCGGATCTTTGCCACCTCTACGTTCGCGTGGCCCGCCAAGCGCTCGATACGTCGTGCATGCCCTATCATTAAAATGAAAATCAAAATAAATTAGAATAATTCATTAAGTCAAGAATCAAGAAGCAATGAAATACAAAAAAAATAACTTACTGGTTGAAGACGCTTTTAGTTTCTTTGTCTGGTCTTCTATTTAAGGAATCAAACCAGTAAACAACGTGCGACCGAGGACAGACAACACATAAACTCCAGTGATAACTATCACAATATATACAGATTAAAAAGAAGTTAGATGGCAAGGCAATTATTTATTAATAATCTCAAATACACAAAATTAAAAGGCGTACCCTTGAACAATCGGTGCTAGATAACAACGATAGTCTTCATTTGCCAGTTGGAAGCCCACATAATTCGTCCTTCTTTTCAATGTATTCCCAACCCTTGTCGTATGTGCAGGAGACAAGAATCCATATAAATCAACTTTCTGAGAGTCAACGCATATACGACAGAATGAGCTATAATAGAATTAAAATGATGAATGTATTAGCTAGTTAAAATCAACTTAACTAAATGAATCAAAAAATGGGAAATAAAAAACTTACAGGATTGCAAATTTGCCCCATCCAATATCTAGCTCCTCGAACTTCATGAACTGTTTAAGATCTTGTTTATCAATTGTGAAGTGATACTCTGTTTCCTGGCCCACAATCCCTGTAGGCATATGCAAATCAATCTGGTGAATACCTTTATAGATATGCTGCAGTCGTGCTAAGAAGGGCCATTTCTCTGCTTCCTGCTCGTTCTTTTAGAACATAAAAACACATACTGTTAGTAGGATGTCAACACATCTCAAGTAAAAGTGAGGTAGTTCCATACCATTGGAGGTGTTGGTGATAACAAGCCAATAAGATGTACAGGCCAAAGGATGAAAGATCCTCTCGCCTGAGCTATCGTGGCAACCTCGGCATCAGGAATAGGGATGGTTGTACCTTCTTCCCCCGCTCGAACACACGTCACAATCACCCTACGCAAATGCTGTGGAATTTGCTAATGATGGTGGGTAGTAGCTTCTGTGTGAACGAGAGCATCTGCAACTACACGCAGCACTGGGGCATCCAAAGAGAGGATGGCAGGTTCTCCCGGCGCTGGAGTATGAGAAGGTTCGCCAAGTGGTTCCTCCGCCGGGTTGTAACTTCCTTTGGTGCTGTGGAAGGCCGGGGATGAATGGGTTCTACGCTCGGTAGTTGCCATCTGCGATTCAAACATCTTCTGCATTTCAGCTCGTAGCTCAGGCATCAGCTCAAGACGTAGCTCTGGCAACAGCTCTTGTCGGAGCTTGTCGCGAAGGTTGGCCTCGAGCTCTTGTGAGACTTCCTGACGAATCTTGGCCACAAGCTCCCTACTGGGTTCACCTTGTGACGAATAAGGATGTGAGGTTCAGCCAAAATACTTCGTGACACGAACTCCCACTGTCTCCCCTCGAACATGACCAGAGTGATCTGGCTTCCCAATCGCCGTTGACAAGATGTCCATCCGTCCACTTGGAGTGAACGAACCTTGGCTACTACGATCTTCCAGTTCATCCTGCAGCATAAAAGTTATTGTAAACACTCCCAATATGAAAAAATAAGTTTGTACTTATGCTCTAAGTACTTACAATTCTTGCGGCAACCTCAGCAACAGTCGGATTTACGTAGTTCCCACCCTTAAGCCTCCCTGCTTTCCATTTTTTGTGATGTGGTGGAGGTGGCGGGGGCTGGACCACAACGGTAGGATCTGATGTGGCTGCTTCCTTCAATTTCTCCAACTCTTCTGCCATCATCTGTCGCTGAAGCTTCCGATAACCACCACGAGACATGCAATGTTGATAGTTATTAGCTGCTTGCCTCTCTGCATTTGCTGCACTTAATGCCTTTTAAAGGAAAACAACGAACACCGAATCAATAATGTCAACTATATTCAAATAAAACACTATGATTACAGAAATCTTACCAAAAAGTTTGGATCTTCTCGTGATGCCATAAACAACCTCCAGTCCTCTGGAGACAAAAATGGATACTCATGACATGGACCCTGACCCCTCAAGTCCCCTCGAATGTAATCTCGTGTGAGCCTGTTCTTGAAATCTTTCCATCGTAGACGAACCTCCGTTATCCACTCCTTATACATCTCCGCGGTGTCAGGGACATCATAGGTTTGCTGCAAGGTAAAAACATACATTAATTATATTTGAAGCGATAGGAATAAAGATATAATGCAGATGTATTGAAACTTATATACCAAAAGTTGTTGCCAAATCAAGTCTTTGGTTTTTGGTGGAACCAACTTCCAATTAGCATAGGTAATGCGAACTTTGCTTCGAGCCAAAAAACCTACGTAGCTAATGAAATGGTCTTCCTCCGAACCAATTGGTTTCATATCTTGATCAAAGTCAATATACAACCTCTCCTGTTGATGGTTATGACGTGCTACTAATGCAGGCATTTTTGTACTGCCTCTAACCCTTCGTCTCACAACCGGTTCACGTGTCGCATCACGTTCAGGCCTATTCATTTCATTGTCCCTATCACTTGGAGAGTCACCAGAGTTGTCCATATTCCTGTAAGCACAAAAATCATTGTCAGATAGGTGAATAAATTGTAAGTAAATGAATAAACTGAGACGTAATAAAACAAACAGCACACATTACTATTTTCTAAGTTAAGCTCTTACTCTAGATTGTTTCCCATATTCCTTCACCATGATCATTTCTCACAGCATATTCTTCATCATATACCAATTCTCTTTCTTCAATTGTTGTAGGTGGATTAATTGTGAAAGGTGGTGTGTCGTCAAGGTTGAAAGTCGGATCACCATGCTTCTGTTTTTTACTCTGAAGTACAATGGACATTTTTTTATTTGCGGGATCTGTGACATAAAACACTTGTTTCGCTTGGCTTGCTAGAATGAAGGGCTCATCCCTATAACCTACTCTTTCAAGATCAACTGAGATAAATCCAAATTGTTGATCTATTACCACAGCATTATTGCTAACCCACTTACATTTGAATAAAGCAACTTTGAACTTGTTGTAAGTGATTTCCCATATTTCTTCTATCACTCCATAATAGGCCATGGATGCTAATATGGGGTTTTTGTCTTTCGAACTGGAAAAGTGCATGGCTTCAGCTTCTACCATCACCCCACTATTTTGCATGGTACTCCTGTCATCTTGGTCTTTTGTGTAGAAAGAATACCCGTTTATATCATAACCGCTCCAAGTAATGATCTGAAACGAAGGCCCCCAGGCTAGCCACTCTACTGTCCCAGACACACCGGTCTCATGTAAAACCTTTTCCTCAAACCACTGAATAAATGTCTTGTTTTGTTCAATAGTAATCTGCATGTCATTCTTCCTCGGATTCTCTTTCTTCAATCTCTTTCTGTGTTCTTCTATGTACGGTTGCACTTCTGCCATGTTATTCAGGATATAAAGGTGTGCTTGCAACACCTCTTCACGAGGCATAGTCTTCACTTTCAGTCCTCGTGTTCCCTTGCTCCTCCCCTCTTCATGCCGAGATTGTTCCTTCTTCCCTGATAGATAATCACTGCAGAAGTCCATAGCCTCTTCAACAACATACCTTTCAACTATTGAGGCTTCTGGTCGATAGGGATTTTTAGAGTACCCTTTTAAGATCTTCATATATCGCTCGAAAGGGTACATCCACCTCAGGTAAACTGGACCGCAGAGCCTTACCTCCCTTACCAAATGAACTATCAAATGGACCATTATATCAAAAAAAGAAGGAGGAAAGTGCATCTCTAATTGGGACAATATGATATAACCCTCAGCTTCCAGTTCATCCAGCTTTTCAGTGTCAATGACTTTGTTACAGATAGCATTAAAGAAAACACACAATCTTGTCACAGTGTTTCAAACTTCATCTTTCATAATCCCTCTAATAGCTACTGGTAACAGTTGTTGCATCAACACATGATAATCATGGGACTTCATTCCCACTAACTTCAAATCGTCCATTGACACACACCTTCTCACATTCGAAGAATATCCTTGTGGTACCTTAATTTCATGCAAACACCCACACAAACTTCTTTTCTCCGCTTTTGATAGTGTATGCGCTGCTGGCTCCATGTATGCCCTCCTACCATCATCTCTTAGCTATGGATGTAACAGTTCTCTTATTCCCATATCAACAAGGTCTAGTCTCGCATTAATCCCATCCTTGGTCTTCCCTGGAATGTACAAAAGTGTACTGACAAGGCTATCACAAACGTTTTTCTCCACGTGCAATACATCAATACTGTGTCTCACGTCAAGACTACGCCAATATGGAAGATCAAAGAAAATTGATCTCTTCTTCCATATGTTCTTCTCACCCGAAGTCTTATGATTCTTACCGAGTAAGACATTGATACGTTCAACCCGACTGTAAACTTCCTCTCCGGTTAATGCCTTTGGAGCCATTCCATGCTCCAGCAAGCCGTTAAAACGCTTTCTTAACCTACGATACGGGTGGAATCTAGGAAGGAACCTCCTGTGACCTAGGTAGACCGTTTTTCTTCCATGTTTCAGTTGGTGGAAGTGAGTGTCTGCTTCACATATCGGACATGCTTTATGCCCCTTCACACTGTACCCTGAGAGGTTTCCGTAGGCAGGGAAGTCATTTATGGTGGTGAACAGCATTGCACGTAGCTTGAAGGACTCATTCTTATACGCATCAAACACATCTACGCCTTCCTCCCATAACTTCTTCAAGTCCTCAATCAAAGGCGCCAGGTAGACATCGATATCATTTCCTGGCTGTTTTGGTCCAAAAATCATCATAGAAAGCATTACATACTTGCGTTTCATATAAAGCCAGGGAGGCAAGTTGTATATTACAAGGAGTACTGGCCACGCACTGTGTGTGCTATTAAGAGTTCCATACGGATTGATGCCATCTGTACAGAGCCCAAGCCGAAGGTTTCTCGGCTCGCTGCCAAATTCAGGGAACATTTTATCTACTTTCTTCCACTGTGGAGAGTCAGCCGGGTGCCGAAGATATTTTCCGTCGGATATTCTGTCATCCGAATGCCATCTCAACTTCTTCGCCTTTTTTGCAGTGCCAAACAAACGCTTAAAGCGCGGTATTATTGGAAGATACCACAAAACTTTTACAAGTTGCCTTTTAGTCTTCCCATCGCCACAACCACTATCTTTCTTCACTTTGTATCGTGCGGTTTGACACTTAGGGCACTCACTTAGGCCTTCATACTCCTTTCTGTACAGTACACAGTCATTAGGGCAAGCGTGTATCTTTTTATACTCCATACCCATTGTAGATAGGATTTTCTTGGCCTCATACATACGATTTGGAAGTACATTATCGTCTGGAAACATATCACACAACAGTTCAAGCAGCAATGTGAAACTACTATCGGTCCACCCACAAGTTGCTTTTAAGTTAACCAAATGTAATGTTCCTGTGAGCCGTGTGTACTTACTCCCAGGGTACAACGGTGTCTCTGCATCACTCCGCAGGCTGTCATATTCATGCGACTGCGCAAACGATTCTACCTCAACATCGTGAATCATTCTCTCCATTGTATCTTCATCTATGACATCCACAGCTTCCTTTTTGTGTGACGGACAATCAGTTACTTCCTCACCATGCCATATCCACCTTGTGTATCGAAGATTTATTCCATCACAAAGTAGGTGATCCCTTATAACTTCAACATCCCGTTTTCTCTCATTTAAACAATTGACACAGGGACAAAAATACATCCCATTTTTTGTTGGAACGTTCCTCCTAGCAAATTCAATAAAGTTTTCAACCCCATTCTCATATTCTTCACTTGTTCTCAGAGCATTCATCCAACTATGATCCATTTTATTACCACCTATGCCATTTCCATTTACACTCAAGTTTAGAATAATTGAAAATACGGGGAATTGCCTTTTACAAGCATGTTTTTCAAAATTTTGGCAGCATTTCCCCTTAAAATTGAGACATCCCAAAATCAAAATAACAAACCATCTCAGCTTAATTTAAATGAAACAAAACTTTAGCTTCTAGCACCAAGCACAAACATAATACACTTATATTTTAGCAACCAAATTATTAAATCAAGTACGCGAATTTAATGAAAAATTGTATAAAAAAAAAATGCAAGTACGCGAATTTCTTATATTAATGTCTACGTACACTAAGTTACAATAAGATTGCCTAATTCTAGCACTAAATATATATATTAATGCGTGTGTCTTATGGCAAAAAAAAAAAATATTGTGTGTCTACAAGATAATTTTTTTTGTATTTTTTTACTTTCTTTTTATTCTTTATTCTTTTCTCATTTCTTTTCCTTTCCCTACTAATTAAAAGCATTATCATGTGCCAAAACTAATAGTTACCATCATCAACCTAATCAAAACGCATAAACAGAGTAATAAAATAAACCTCTAACTAATACTAAAAATATACTATACTAAAAATATAAAAAATTAAACACTTATTCAATTCATACAAAACTAATAATAAAAAGAATAATAAAACGCCCTGCATTTCTTTTCCTTTCCCTACTAATTAAAAGCATTTATCATGTGCCAAAACTAATAGTTACTATCATCAACCTAATCAAAACGCATAAACAGAATAATAAAATAAACCTCTAACTAATACTAAAAATATAAAAAATTAAACACTTATTCAATTCATACAAAACTAATAATAAAAAGAATAATAAAACGCCCTGTCATCTTATTCAAAACGAAAATGCTAACTTGAAAATTTCTCACAGCTTTGGAGGAGGCCGACGGTGGTGGAGAATCTGCAAACCAAGAATCTCAAAAACTGCAGCAGGGGAGCAAAGAAGGTGGCCTGGTGACAGAAGTGAGGAAGCTTTGAAGAAAGAAATTAAAAAACCAAGAAAGGGAGAGGAGACCGATCAATGGGGATGGAGTGATGAATTTGGGAGGAGATGCAGCAGGGGAGTGGAATGGGAAAGGAGAAACAACGAAAAAACGTGGTGGAGATGGGGACGGAGTCTCACGGAGATAGGAGTGAATGAGTGATTGAGTAAAGTTGGGAGGAGGAGAGATAGATGGGAGGAAGAGCTCTCTGACATCCTCACATGCATCGGTCACTTCATATCAGGCGCATGTGAGCCTCTACAACGTCCCCAGCTGTACTGGGGACGTCTAAAGATAGGCTTTAGACGTCCCCAGCCCAGATGGGGACGTCTAAAGGCTTTCTTTTTTTTTATGATCTTTAAAGGTAATCAGACGCGCCAATCTCTAAAATTTGAACCTGACCATATTTTGGGTGTCCCTTTTTCAAAAAGGGACGTCCTTTAGGGACTTTATAAGTATATTCTGTAGTAGTGGCTACTCAAGGACTGTTGGCATGGCAATGCATACACATAGCCTTATAGCTCACATAGCTACCCGAATTTCACAATTGGCCCGTCGGCCTTCACAATTAGGCTTTCACCTAATCACAAAGTCACACCTCATCCTCACCCCCTTTCTCCGCTGGGAAGGAACACAACCATTACCCTATCCGTTGTTAGCTACTCAAGGACTATTGGTATGATGGTGCTTACACATATCCACAAATGTTGCAGCATACGAATTCTATCACAAATCAATGATATAACACACATATAATGAATCACATATGGTATAAAAAAAAGTCACTACCTTGTACTTTCCTCACGTCTTCTGGCACCATCAGCTCACGGGTACAGCCAATATCAAAGCCTAAAACCAAGAGTAAGGACATTGTATTAATTCCTTTTCCAAGTTCTTAATTTCATCTTACTTGATGTTGGTTATCATTTAAACTTCTTTAGGTACTTATTAGAAACCTAATATATACCTAAAAGGTTGGGTGACACTACCCCAAAGTTCCCCCTTTGGAAGAAAAATGTTGAATTTTGGTCACTTCACTCGAGTGAAGATGGCCTCACTTGAGTGATGGGGCACTCGTGCCCTAGTGAGAAGCGTCCTCACTAGCAAGTGTTTGGCCAAGAGTAACATCTTTGACTAAGAAGTGCTCATTGCACTCGAGCACCAGGAAGTGCAACACCAAGAGTGTTTGCCCGAGAGCATAGACCACTTCCGAGGGAAAACTTCACTCGAGCATGCCTATGCTCACTCGAGTGGAATCATATCTCACTCGCAAGTCAGGAAGTGCACTCTTGCATTTCCACTCGAAAACACCACTAAGAAAACCATGGAAAACAGAAATTTACTGCAGTACTTGAGTGAGCTCATCCTCCACTCGAGTGATGCGCATCAGAAGCCAGAATCGCAGCAACTGATAAGGTTTTCCAAAGTGACCAAAACTGATCCCAATAGGTCCTAAACTTGTACCAAAACTTATTCTCACCTAAAATTCCATAAGGAACCTATTGATAACCTCAAAATACCCAAAATCACACCCCAAATATAATTTGTCCTTAGATCTTCACATTCCACTTAATAACTCAATCATCAACACTTTTATTTCCCACTGTTAAATCAATCCCAATCAACTCAAAATACCATAAGCTATCAATTCAACAGTGACACTCTCTCCAATTCCTACTTTCATTTAACACCAAATTCAGGGCAAAATTCCAGAATTTATAAAACTTAGCCAACATTCAAAACATAACCATCAAAATGCATCAAATCATTACCTCTTTCACTTGCCACAACCAAATCTCTATTTCTCCAACTTTCAAATATGCTCAACCACCAAAACACCACTCCTCAAAATTCTGAAAATATAGCAAAGAAGCTCTCAACCTTATGAACAATATTAATGAAGAACACTTGAGCATATGAAAGCAATCACTTACTCAAAATTAAGCTTTTCTCTTTTTCTTTCTAGCTTGAAGCTCAACGAAAATGGAAGATGGAGAGAGAAAATGAGAGAGCAAATTTTTCTTTCCTTCTCAAGCCCCAAGAACCGACTTTGAAGGAGAGGGGGAAGAGAAATAGGTTTGAAAATTTGACTTTGATCTAAGGGTCCTCATAATAACACTTGGCACAATCTTGTTCCTTCCCCTTGATTTCACATAATTTCATTTACATAGGATTCCACCCCATGGTTAAATCCTAGCCATGGATTCCTTTGACTTTTAATCTCAACCATTGATCTTCAAGTTACCAATGAGTTCCCTCTTCGGTAACCGACCAATCGATAAGTAAATTCCCAATTTCGCCCTTATCTCCAAGATAGGTGATTACAATATTAACAATAATTACAAGTTGGGGCTTATCTACAATATTAATAATAATTACATCATTAAGATCATAATTAGCCCTTAATCACAAGTTGGGGCATTACAATGTTTCTTTTCCTAATGCCATGGGCTTCTCGATCGAAGCTCTAGAGAATTTTACCAAGTTTGAGGAGGCAATTTACAAGGATGGTGATGTTGATGGTTTGTTGATTAAGAGAGGTACTAAACGATTGGTGAGTAAGGAAGTCGGTCTTAGGTTAGATTGATGTTTATGGAGCACAACAGATCTTAGGATTGGGTGGGTTATCCCACAAGAAAACCCTCCAGAAGCTTCAATAATTTTAAAGAGGTGCCATTATAGTTGGGGTGATACTGTGATGGTCCCAAGGACTAGAAATTCACCCTTAACTTCTTTCTTTGCATGTGATTTTAGTTTTTGGCAGGTACTAGAGTTTAGCGTCGTAATCAAGTATAACTTTGGTGGGATTTCAGAGTATTACAAATGCTCGTATTATCTATATGAGCGTCCCAACTCAAAGTTGGCTATATGCCCATTTCTTTCAAACCCGATCTAGGTAGATGTCCGTTATTCCTCTTTCGAGAATGAAGTTAGTAGCATAAGCTTGTTCATCAGTTGCTTGTTGGTGAATCTTTCACTATGCGGCATTTCAATACAAAGATTTTTCAAAGGATGTTCTACTTGTTCATGTCATGTTGATGAATCTCCAACGTTGTATTTGTTGTTAGTTTGAGTTATTGTCCTAGTTGTGTTTGTAATTTTAGGTGTAGTATTGTGTACTTTGCCATTAGTTGGTGTCTAGTGCATAATGTTGTCTTATGTGTTTTATATTTCTACAGTCTTGTTATGTTGAACTAATGTTTTATTAATATATTTTCAGGTTATGAAACCTGGACTGGACCGGCCAGTTCGGCTTTGAAACCGATGAACTAGTCCGGTTTGGGAGTCAAACCAATTCACTTTTTTTAAAAAAATTAAATTTTTAAAAATTTTCTTTATAATTTCATATTAATAACCTTGAAATCTTCACTTTTTCTCTGATTTGGTCCCAAGTTAGCTCTGGTTTGACTCCAGTCTGACCCACTGATCCTTGACCCAGTACCCCAGCCGGTTTAGTGACCTGTCGAGGCTTAATTACCTTGATATATTTGATCATTTTATAACAAAAAAGGAGGTAGGAGACAAGGTATTACTTGTTTGGTCCCCCTCATAAGATTTAATTCCTTTGTCAAAATGCTACTCTTTGTGGAGTTGTGACTTCTCCTTTTGTAGAAAATTTTTGTCTTTGTTTGGATCAGTGGTAGAAACTATTTTTTTCAAAATGATTTAAAGTGTATGAAATAAATATATAAGATGAGTTTTATTTCGGTTTGCGTATTTTTTGAATGTAAACTCAAACAAGCCCTCTCTTATTTTAGAAGTTGGCGTGTATGATATATCATCAAAATGATAACATCATGTAGCAGCCACAAGTCCGCAACACTCAAATTAAAAGGAAAAATATCTTGAGTTCATATAATGTACAACATTTCCCCCAACAAAGTAGGATATAAAATAACTATAACCATGATATAGTCCAAATGACAAAATCAATTTTAAGCTGATGTTATTTGTTACTATTGTCATTCAGCCTTTTTAATTTAATACTAACCCATTTTCTTTGTCACATTTGATATTGCCTTTATGATATACTGTACTTTTTTTTTTACTAATGTTATTTGGCCCTTTTTAATTTATTAAAAAAAAGAAGTGTAGCTTAATTTGAATGAAATGGGTCCGAACGCCGAAAGTTCAAAAGTCAAAACAGTTAAAACGTTGTCTGTACAAGCGGAGTTAATTGTGCTTAAGTGGCATGATTACGTGGCAAGAATAATAATGAGTTGGCAATATTTTTGGGGGGAAATCTCGGATCCCCATTCCCTGCTCATCAAAAAGATGAGCAGGTGCTTATCACCCCAATGTTAGGGTTTTTTTTATTTTTATTTTTGAAAAAAATACTCCATATACTAAAAATTGATTAGTTTAAGATACTGAGCGTTAAAAAAATATTTTAGGTTGATGGTGTTGAGGAAAAATATTTCTAAATGCAAGACTATAAATTAATTAATTTGAGATATCGAGTAACAAAAACATTTCAAACTGCAGTATACAATTTAATCCAAATAAATAAAAATATATAAAATGTTAAAAAAGGAAATTTCATTTAAATATCATTTGAAATAGCAAAACCCACAAAAGTCTTTTATAACATCTAAAAGACAAAAAAGTGATCTGGGATGTTTCAGGGATACTAAAGTTTAAGGCTAAAGACCAAAATACCCTCCATACTCATTTACTCACACATACAGATTTCTCACAAGCAAAAATCAAACCCCTGGCCATCATCATCGTCCGCAAATCAGCAAGCATGGGTGGAAGCCGTCCCTAAATTGATGAATGTTTGATCTTCTTCCTTAATCAGAGTGGTTGTCGTTCTCTTTTCTTGCCGCCGACGTCGATGTGATAAGTGATTGGATGTTTGGGATCCCGATCTGTCTCTCTCTGGTCCATAAATCTCTGTCGCTCTCTACTCTGGTCTCCTTCTCTGAGCTGTCTTCCCTCTATCGGTGGCATAGGTGCTTCGCCATCTTGGATCTGTCTTCCCATCTTGCCCAGACGCGGAGAAGAAGATGAACTGAAACTTAACGCTGAGAGAGAGAGAGAGAGAGAGAGATCAGTACAATGTGGCTCCCTCTGGAATAGCGTGCTTGAATTTCAGCATGTGAAATCGTAATGTTAACTTGACATTTTCTAATGTATATTGTAGTTGCTGTCATGAAGGTTCTGGTGTTTTGTGAATTCCATTGCTACACTTGTCATTCCCATTATAACTGTTATTAATAGTGACAGTTTATTGTAATTAAAGCATATATGAAGAAACACCTTATTTTAGGTTCATGACTTGTATGGATTGGATGTACGTGGAATGAGTAATGTTAGTTTTCCATTTGATACTCCGTCTATAAGGTGTTGTCATGGAAATGGGAATGACAAGGTTTTTAATGATTTTAGCGATAATGGTAATGAGAATGACAACTTAATATTTCCAAATATTGTGTGGAAGTATTTGCCTAGAAGGGGGGACGCTGACAAATTAAGTAATGTGATTAATAAAGTTTTTAATGGGTTTAACGACAAGGGTAATAGGAATGACATTTTAATATTTCCAAACATTAAGTGTGGAAGTTTTGCCTAGAAGGGGGGACGTTGACAAATTCAGTAATGTGATTAACAAAGTTTTTAATGGGTTTGACAACAAGAGTGATGGGAATGACAACTTATTATCTCCAAACATTAAGTGTGGAAGTGTTCCCCAAAATAGGAGGATGCTGACAAGTTCAATAATAAGAATGACAACGTTAGTAATTTGACTAGAATGGTAATGGGATTGACAACTAACCCTAACCAACTTTGTGAGTGAAAGTGTTGGCCCAAATGAGGAGAACGCTGACAAGTTCAATAATGAAAATGACAAAGTTAGTAATAATTTTGACGAGAATGGTAATGGGATTGACAAGTTAGCCTAACCAACTTTGTCATTGGGTGGAAGCACTAGTACAGAAAAGGGTTTTTAGACCGGAACATTTAGACCGGTTACATCGGATAAGGTTTTAAAAATATGACCGGTGACATTTTTATAATTATGATGAAATATTAAGATCGGTTATATTAATAACCGGTCTTAAAAATACTTTTAAGACCAGTTATAGTAAAAACCGGTCTTAAAAATAATTTTAAGACCGGTTATAAAACAACCGGTCTTAAAATATATACAATAAAAAAAATAAAAATATGTAATATATTTTCTAGACCGGTTTTAAAAATAACCGGTTTAGAAAATATTATTTGAATTAAAGACAATCATAAAAATAAAATGTTTATTATTTTTAAGACCGATTGTAAATAAGAACCGGTCTTAAAAATTCAAAATGTAAGACCGGTTATTAATTAATAACCGGTCTTAAAAAGTTTCAATTTTTAAGACCGGTTATTTATTAATAACCGGTATTTATTAATAACCGGTCTTAAATATATATTTTAAGACCGGTTTTAAAATTGAACCGGTCTTAAATATTACTCCCTCCGGTCCTAATTATAGGATAATATTTAGAAGTTGATCTTGGTCCTAATTATAGGACAAAGTTTTAATTTTTGTCAATTTCTTCCCAAAATACCCCCATTGATACTTTCTCAATAATAATGAAACACAATAATAATTTTATAATACACCTATGTATTCTATAAAGTGAGTAATACTTACAAATCATTAATGTCACATACACCTCAATTCTACTGTTTCTTTTATTTCTTTTAATAAAATAATTTTGAAATCCTGAGAAACTTTAAGTTAACACATTTTCATAGTCTTTTAATTTATATAGAGTGTATTATGCTTGGAGGCTTTGAATTAAAATAGAGAGTAATACACGTTGTTTGTGGTTTTTTCTTGGCTCTCAGGCGCACTAGCTAGAGAAATTAATTCTCAATCTTTGTAATGAATGGATCAAATCTGACTTTGTTCATCAAATAATGAGTTCTAAGGTCCTTAACTACAATCTCCTCAGATACAAGAAATGCTCCAATTAATGCTCCAAAGTTAGGGAATTTTTGGAAAATAAATAAGATTAACTAATTTAACTACTATTCTTAATTTCTCCAAAGTTAGGTAAATATGTCCTATAATTAGGACCGGAGGGAGTACTTTTAAAACCGGTTGTAATTGACAACCGGTCTTAAAACTGACCTGGATTTCAAAACCTACCTAAATTTAGCTCTGAAATTTCATTTCAAGACTCAAGCACATCAGCAAAACCCCTGCGTCTATTCGCGGCAGCTCCTCGTTTCCACTTCTCTTCTCCGTCCTTAACTTCACCGCTGTCAATGGAGATTTACTGTTGAATTCATTGTCGGAAGGCTATCGTCATTTGTTCCCTCCGATTGGTTTCGTTCTCAACCTCGTTTTTATTGTCAGGTTTGTGTTTCCATTTCGTTTTTGGGTTTTTCATTGAAATTGTGAAATTACTTATCCTCCATTTTCTTTGTTCGATTCCTGTAGCAATTGGCCAAGGACTGTTCAAATCCAGAGGAATAAGAGGATCCTCAAGCAAAGGTTTAAGGTACGGTTGAATTATTCTGAAATTGTGGACGTGGGTTTATTTTGGTGGTTTTCCATTTGCATTACAGACTATAGTTTAAGCTTGTTACTTCTAGTGGACCTGGGTTAATTATTCCATTTGAAAGTGATGATTTTGATCCTAGTACATTGAAGACTATAGTTTAAGCTTGTTGCTTCTAGTGGTGTAGCTTCTGTTATATTGTTTTGTTTGGTTTAAGCTTTGTTGCTTTTGTTATATTGATTTTGTAGCTTTTGGTTTCCTTCTTTTGATTCGGCCCTGTGATTTGAATTTAAAATCTTTACCAATATGAAAACTTGCTTTAAGGAATTGCTTTTTGCAATTGCAATTAATCATTCCTCCTTCAACTTGTTCATTGCAATTATTTGTTCATGTTTGCATAACTTGAAAATTGCTTTTGAACGATGCCTTTGTAGATAGTGTCGTGTTATAATAATAAGCACCGTATAGCAAAACTGCCGTAAATAGTATTCTTAAAGTGTTTTTAGACAATGAGTCGTCCTAGTGAGGGTACTCCCAATCCAACTAATCCAAATCAAAGCGAGCCTAGCAATACTCCTAGTCAGGAACACAATAAACCACGTAACCGGCCTAGGCGAAGGGGTAGGAGAGCCACCCGATTGAGAGACATTCCTCTCAATCGGAATACCGGGGGAAAGATTCCGATTGAGTTTGATAAATATTGGAAACCAATCGGGCCTAATTCCCAACGGTATAGGAGTTTTGTCGGCCTCCTAGCACGCAACAAGCCTAGCATCTTGATAGAGCAGTGGAGAAATGTCGATAGAGGTGTGAAGCGACATATTTGGGAAACTATCCAGCTCACTTACGACATTCCTGAGAGTGAAGTCTTGTATGACAAGACAATGACGTATTGTGATAAATGCTGAAGGAAGTTTAAACAAATCTAGCCAACAATTACGTGTATATCGAGGTGGAAGAAGGTCAGCCTCTTCCTAATCCGGGCGATCAGTATTCTTTTATTGACGAACAGACTTGGCAAGAATTTAGACGGCTTCGGACTACTCCAGAAGTATTGGTGAGTTGTTGACTTATTTTGCAATTGATTTGCTTATAAATTATGAATTGTCTTTATTGATTTACAATGACTTAATTTTGATTTCTTATTCGCAGGAAAAAGGCCCAAGAGAGTGGTAGAAAGAATGATTGCCCCCATACAATGTCTCGTGGGGGGTATGCGAAGGACGAAAAGAAGCGCTCAATCCGATCCTTCTATTCTTCTTTCTCTACTATCTCCGATACGTCGAGAAGAAAAGTGGTTGTTCGTTCGCCAAAAGAGGAGCGGGTCTTATACGAGTGAACAATCTCGTGTAGTCGATGAGAAAATTGTAAGTATTGTTGTTGACTTGTTGTTATTAATTATTTAGTAAACAAATTTCATTACTAACATTTGTCATTTGTCTTATAGGAGGAGCTTCAAAAAAAACAAGCTGAGGGATCGTTAGGTCGGATGGGAGGAATGACATCCTGACTGTAGCTATAGAAAAACCTGAGCATCCCAGCCGTGTCAGGGGGATTGGAGGAGGGGTAGGCATAAGGGATTATTTTGGAGTACCCTCACGCCGTTCCTCAAGTGGTATGGTAACTAGGGAGGAGATTGAGTGTATATTGGCCACTGTGAGGGTGGAAGCTAGGGCTGAGGCAGAAGCATCATTTGATGCACGATTTGAAGAAAGGTTCAACAAGATGAAGGAGGAATGAATGATCATGACGAGCACAAGACAAGCAAATACCAGTGCTCCCTAGGTTCATTCCCTAAACCCTAAACAGAGCACTAAAGGGAGTTGTATTGGTCAGTCATCAGAGGGTCCTGGCGGCCAAATTGGTGAGCCTTGTGACTTGTTTACGGAGGATCCTTTGAGACGATTGGTTGCACGGGGAGCGTGCACAACTTTGGATCAACTATCCACCACCAAGAAATAAAGGATGATCAAGTCAGAGTGGCAGTTGAAGAAGTGATCGTTGCAGATGCACCTCTCCCTATCCCTGTTGATGACTTCAAGGTTGTGGGCGATGTCATCAACTCTTTCATCTTGTGGCCAAAGAACCTTGTTTCTGATCGAGCTGAGGAATCCCCGCCGCCTCCGACTCCTCCTCCGCCTTCGCCTCCACCTCCACCTCCCTCCACTCAAGATGTTTCACAGCCTCCATTGAATGTCATGCAGCAAGTGATTCTGATGGCATATGATACGTCCTTTGCAACAAGAAATTGGGCTACTGAGTCAGCTGTTGGCAAGTCAGGGGCACACTGCTATCTTGAGAGGGATGATTTAATATCCCTGGTAGCTCCTCTACAACAGCTTACGATTTCGATTGTCCAGCTCTTTTTGATGTAAGTATCTTCTCAAATTGGAAGTTAATATTTTACAAATTACATCGTTAAACTTTGATTTAATGTCCCTGCTTGAATTATTGTAGGTTGATGCATCACAGGTTGGTTGACTCTGGAAAAATCGATAAATTTGGACTCCTATGCCCAGTTCAACTCTACGACAAAGGGACCACTTCTTCTATCAGACACACATACTTATCGCACAGGCTTAGTGAAACCGTAATTGAGTGTTTCTTGGCTCCATATTTGCATGGGTAAGACAAATTTATATTTCATACTATACATAATATTTTATATTTGCTTAAAAGTTTTCCCTTTTTTCAGTGATCATTGGCAATTGGCTATTTTGTGCAAGAGGAGTTATTCTGTCATCCTCTTATGCTCCCTTCACCTCAGCAAGCCAACTAGTGAATTGAAGAAAAACTTGAACTCGTAAGTTTTCTTGCATTATTAATTACCTTTCGTATGCAAAATTTATGGAATTTGTGTAAAATAAGCATAGTATTAAAAACCGGACCGGACCGGCTGGGTTAAACCGGAAACCGGCTACCCGGCCACTTGCCCGGTCCGGTTGATAGCAGAACTCGGAGGGATCTTGACCCGGCCAACTCGTCACGAACCGGTGTAACCTGGGATCAACTCGGGAAACCCGCTGAGTTAGGCGGTTTACCCGGGCCACTTCTTTCCTCGTCGGAAAAATGCAAGAACTCTGGGAAAAGAAAAAAGTTGCAGGAAAAAAGAAAGGAAAGGAAGAAAAGAAAGAAAATAGGAGAGGAAGAAGTGGCTGTGCGAGATTAGAAGAGGGTTACCGGAAGAAGCAGCAACTGTGCGAGGCTGAAAGAAGTTGCTCGAGACAGCAAAGAGGGTGATCGGAAAATGAAGAGGCCACCGAAGGGAGAGATTCATAATGCCAAGAAAATAATAGGTGATTTATGTGACATGACGGGGTATTGAAATGGCGCCGAAGAAAAGGCTGAAAAGCAAAGAGCTATCATTTCATTCTTTCAAAAGTTTGTCTAACACTCATTTCAAATAAAAAATCATATTAAAATAGTGCACATTCTTCAATGATCTCATTTGTCTAATTCTTGCTCACCTTATATTAATTATTAAGCAGAAGGAATAAAATCGAGCAAAAAAAATAGATGGAATAAAAAAAATTTAGAATATAAAGTGGAAGAGGGAAAAAATCTCTTTACTATTATTTTTATTTAAATATTTTTATAATTAAAAAATGAATATTTTTATTAAATTATATTTTTTAATTATCACCGGTTTGACACTGGGTTGACCCCGGTCTAACCCACTAACCCTTAAACCACTACTCTAACCGGTTCATTGACCGGTCCGGTTTTTAATACCTTGAAAATAAGTAACCTTTGTGATTTTGATGATATAGGGCTATGCGGACATTCCAACACACTGCTTGTGGTAGGCCTATGTGTGAGGTAAAAGACCATACATGGATCTTGCCAAAAGTTAGTTACATATTAGTTTGTTTTAAGAATGTATTCAATAATAAGTCATGCTTTAATTTTATACTTGTTTTAACGATATCATATTATTTTTCAGATCTGTAGGCAACCACCGGGGTCCAACTTGTGTGGGATGTATATTCTGAGGCACATGTATAATATTATTACCCTAGGCACGACAGAACTTAATGAAGAGGTAAATGTGTGTATATATATATATATATATATTTCAAAAATTTTGTACTATTATTTTTTTTAAGTGAATTTAATGTTTTGCCTGGCTTTGGTGTTTCAGATGTTTGAACTTGCTGACCCTTTTCCAGAAGAAGATATTGAGCATATTCGCAAATGTTGTGCTGAATTCATTTATGAACTTTTACAACAGTGAGTTTTTGTACAACTGAGGAATTGTTTTGTGTATATTGATGAATTGACATGGTGGTTAATTGGGTGCAAATATTGTTGGTTGCATAATTTGACATGTTTGTTGGTTTTAAGATGATTTTTGTATATTTTGATGAATTCACTTGCTTGTTGGTTGCATGATATATATGACATGGTTGAATTCATTTATGCCTACTGAACATTGTAAGTGGAACTGGTAAGTGGAAGGTTAAAGCAAAAGGAAATGGTAAGTGGAAAGTTAAAGCAAAAGGACATTGTAAGTGAAAGCAAACTGAACACCATATGGCACTTAACAAGTATGGCATTGCAGGTAGCAATTCAAGGATGCGTTCTGGCAAAAACCTAATCACATATATTTAAAAAAAACAAAATATAACACTTTTAAGACCGGTTATAAAAATAACCGATATTAAAAGTAATTTTAAGACCGGTTTTTTAAAATAACCGGTCTTAAAAGTAATTTTAAGACCGGTTATTTTTAACAACCGGTCTTAAAAATTTCTCTAAAACCCCTTCCCCCAGAGGTCTTTTAAGACCGGTGCTCATGACAACCGGTCTTAAAATTGTTACTTTTAGACCGGTTATTAATACAACCGGTCTTTAAAAGTTATATTTTTAAGACCGATTTCAAAACCGGTCTTAAAAATGACATACTTTTAAGACCGGTTGTATCAAGATCAGATCCAAAACCGGTCTAAAAAGTCAATTTTAATCGGTCTAAAAACCCTTTTCTGTACTAGTGAAGTGTTGGCCCAAAAAGGGAGGACGCTGACAAGTTTAATAATAGAAATAACAAGTCTTTTAATGGTTTTGACGAGAATGGTAATAGGATTGACAAGTTAGCCTATTATCATTCTCGTCAAAACCATTACTAACTTTATCATTTCCATTATTTAATTTGATAGCGTCCTCCCTTTTTGGGCCAACACTTCCACCCAATGACAAAGTTGATTAAGCTAACTTATCAATCCCATTACCATTCTAGTCAAAACCATTAAAAGACTTGTCATTTCTATTTTTGAACTTGTCAACATCCTCTTCCTTTGTTGTGCTCAAATAAAGTCACCAATCGGCTTCTTCCCAGCATATGCCGGTTTCACAATCAAACAAATAGGTGTGTGTGTTTAACATCCTCTTCCTTTGTTGTGCTTCTACATCTTCAATATGATAATTGGATTTTTTTACAATTTCGAAAACCATCTTATTGGAATGTTTAAATATGCTTCAACAATCTCAAATGCTTAGCTAATATTTAGAAGCATTAAACTGTACATTCCTTTTGAATTCTCACATTAAAATTTAATTCAATTTTATCACCATACACTAAATAACATTCATATAACCAATATGTTTTAACATTCAAACATCTCTAACCAGATTTTCATATCCAAATGAAACAAAACTCCTTTAGACAGTAAGCCTTTTTAATCTGGGAATTTTCCAGATTTAAGAACAATACTTAAATGACCATTTCTCAAGTTGGAAGTATTAACCGTAATGATACAAACTTTTATAAATACATGTATGTGGTTCAGCCTAGAAAGTTAAAGAAAGGTGTATGTGCTTCTAGTACAACAAAAGTGCATAATAGCATACTGTTGGAAAAAAGAGACTATAGTTTTAGTAAATTTACATACACAGTAATAGTACATCACAAAAGGCCATTGCTATGAATCAGTATACAATATCAGTGACCAAAATAACAACTTTACTATGTTACCCCAAAATGTAGTGCTTGGTTACTAAGTTAGATGACAGATGTTAATCTCTTTACAACAGTGGCGAATGCTAAAAAAATAATTGTTTGAGGAAGATCAAAAAGTTACATTAAGAATAGAATTATGTTAGTCATATCCTCTTGGTTTGGGTCATTTATGAAGTCATCAATCTCAATGCATCCTCCCTCTTGTTATTCATTTCATGGTTAACCATCCACCCACCACAATAACTTACAGTTGCAAAATAACGTCACAATTTAATTCAATTGAAATGAATGAATCTCTTACAATCCAAATACATATTATTGTAAACAATAGCCCTTTTAGAGAAACCACTCATAGAAAATAATACATATTGCTCTATACAATATATAACTAAAGGAGTCTCATTTGTACAAATAAATTCCACTAGGGTAGATCATAACAATTCAGAGAAACTCGTGGAGCATTTCAAATCTTACTCCGAGTCACATACAGCAAGAGGTTAGAATGCATGTGACTATAATATGCCATTCAATTTAGTGGTAATCATGTTTCAAAGGCAAAACATTAAAAATCCTTCACTAGGGCACTGTTTTGCATGAAGCATATCAATGACTCCCCTTTTAAGAACATAGCTAATAAAACTAAAGAAAACTTAAAGCTCACATATATTATCCATGCAGATTCAAATCCAACTGAGTCAATTGCCAGAGACTTCGACAGTATTTATAAATATGAGGATTTCATGGACATACACAATCATTCTTTTTTACGAAATCTAACAATAGGACTGAAAATTTTAAGAGTTTAGATAACCTTGATTGCTACCAAATTATTTCCTAATACGACCAAGCATATAAAGAAAGCAGAGTGTGCAATAAAAAATAAAATTCCCAAGCCAGCCATGATAAATTACTACGTCGATTAAAAACAATAAATTATGAACAAGATTATTCAATGAACAACTACTTACTCTTTATACTCTCTTATGATAATTAAAAAGCCAAAAAACCCTTCTATTTCACTGAAAATTTAAGGCATATGAGTTTCATTACTGCTACTCTTGACAGAATCCGTTTTGGGATTCACAAAAATAGTAATGGTGTTTACAAAGTCTGTAATGGAATTGACAAAATACCAGAGTCATGTTGACAACAACAATTCATAATGTATTAAATAGCAACTTGACATTACTCATTCCAAGTACATCCAATGCATATAAGTCATAAACCCAAAAGAATGTGTTCCTTCATGTATAATTTAATTACAATAAGTTGTCACCATTAACAAGAGTAGTAATGGGAATGATAAGTGCAGTAATGGAAGTTACAAAACACCAGATTCTTCATGACAACAACTAACAAGGAAGCACTACTCTTACAACACAAAATTGAATGATTTTACTCCTTACTACAAAGACTTGAACGAACAAGCTACAATATATCGAATGCAACACAAATGACAGCTAAAAGTACAAATGCAAGATATAATACGGTTTCGACTACAAATTTCAACAAGAACTAGTCTATAGGTTAGCAAAATCACAGAGACTATATTTTAGATGTTAGAAGAAGAAGAAAAAATAACCAACACGAAAAATTTATAGATCTATTACTAACCACTAATGATGTCTAAGATGTTCTTTGGCCGGTGGGGACCAGCATATCACTATGCGACTACTTCCACTCACGATTGACACTTCGAGGATGTCGCCGCCGTTGCCCCACTTTTTCCCCTGCAATGCTGCCGAAGACGACAACCTTTATAGGAAACAAACAGACCGAGATTTCATTGCTAAGGAATCCAAAATTAATGTGTTTGATTAAAAGTTAAAAGGGGCATTTGGGTCTTTAACATTAAACTTCAATATCCCTGATTCCTACCATATGCCTTATTTATCTTTTTCAAATTATAAAAGACTTTTATGGGTTTTGACATTTCAAATGGTATTTAAATGAGATTTTCCTAAAAAGAAATCTCTACCCCAAAATTGGGGTGATGCGCATGCCCTGAATGTGGAACCCAAAAATCTCACTCAAGTCCAAGAATAAAAAAAAATACCCATGAGATGTATTTTAATGGAGTTATGAAAATTTTTAACTAATTAGAACATTTACAAATCAAACATTTTTCTCTGAAAGCATTTACAAAGAGGATATAAATAAAGCATTTTTCCTATGAAAGATACCATAAAGAACGTGAACTTTGAATTGAGTCAAAATGGGCAAGTCTAAAATCACTTGATTCCTGAGCATAAGGAAGAAGCATGGGCTAAAATCACATATATGTTTCAGCCACATACCACTCCCTCCTTTACGGACTATGAACCCATTCCCCTATTCATCACTTTATAAAATCACTTATTTTGTTATGAAGACTTTGGGCAGCATCGTGTAGGCCTTGGCCTTGAGATAGACTAACATAGTAAGCTTGCTCTCTGGTAGATTATGGAATGGGCAGACATGGTTTCGTCAAACAATTGGTCAGTGACCTCTCTTTCCTCGACTCTTCACCCTTTGCAAAGCTTTTGGAATCTTGTATCGGATCAAAATCTGGACGTGACACGCGCCGCATTCATGCTCGAGTCATTAAAACCCAGTTTTCCTCAGAAATCTTCATCCAGAATAGGCTGATTGATGCCTATGGGAAATGCGGTTGTTTAGATGATGCACTCAAAGTGTTTGATCATATGCCCCAAAGGAACACTTTTAGTTGGAACGCCATTTTATGTACGTTGACAAAGTCTGGTAATCTTAATGAGGCTGCTAGGATCTTTAAGTCAATGCCGGAGCCTGATCAGTGCTCATGGAATGCCATGGTATCAGGCTTTGCCCAACAAGATCTCTTAGATGAAGCTCTGAAACTTTTCGTTGACATGCACCGCGAAAATTTTGTGCTGAACGAGTATTCCTTTGGCAGCGCTCTCAGTGCCTGTGCTGGGTTAGCAGATTTGCATATGGGTGTACAAATCCATGCTTCGATTTCAAAATCTCATTTCTCGCTTGATGTTTACATGGGTTCTGCTCTTGTTGACATGTACGGTAAATGTGGGATGGTGGCCAGCGCTCAGAAAGCTTTCGATGGTATGGTGGAGCGGAATAAAGTTTCTTGGAACAGTTTGATCACATGCTACGAGCAAAATGGCCCTGCAGGTCAAGCCCTTCAGGTTTTTGTAAGGATGATGAACAATGGGATTGAACCAGATGAGATTACTCTAGCCAGCGTAGTCAGTGCTTGTGCAAGCTTGCCGGCTATTAAGGAAGGTTTGCAAATTCATGCTCGTGTAATGAAATGTGACAGATTTAGGGAGGACCTTGTGTTGGGTAATGCATTGGTTGATATGTATGCAAAATGCAATAGAGTAAATGAAGCCAGATTGGTTTTTGATAGGATGCCGCGCAGGAACGTAGTGTCTGAAACCTCAATGGTCAGTGGATATGCAAAGGCAGCCAGTGTGAAAGCGGCCAGATTGATGTTTTCAAAAATGACAGAGAGAAATGTGATATCCTGGAATGCACTTATTGCAGGTTACACACAAAATGAAGAGAATGAAGAGGCAATCAAATTATTCCTCCTCTTAAAAAGGGAATCCATTTGCCCAACTCATTACACTTTTGGAAATCTACTTAATGCATGTGCTAATCTTTCTGACCTGAAGCTGGGTAGACAGGCTCATACTCACATTATAAAGCATGGGTTTCGATTCCAGTCTATGGGAGAGCCAGATATTTTTGTGGGAAATTCTCTCATTGACATGTACATGAAATGTGGATTGATTGAAGATGGGTACGTAGTTTTTGAGCGCATGGTAGAAAGGGATAATGTGTCATGGAATGCCATGATTGTGGGATACGCACAAAATGGTTATGGCATAGAGGCTCTTGAAATTTTCAGGAAAATGTTGGCTTCTGGAGAAAAACCAGATCATGTAACAATGATAGGAGTTCTAAGTGCTTGCAGCCATGCTGGACTGGTTGAAGAAGGGCGCCGTTATTTCCACACAATGAGAACCGAGCATGGTTTAGAACCATTAAAGGATCATTATACTTGCATGGTTGATTTACTTGGTCGGGCTGGTTGCCTTGATGAAGCCAAAAACTTGATAGAGTCGATGTCATTGCAGCCTGATTCTGTTGTATGGGGATCTCTGCTTGCTGCTTGTAAGGTTCATGGCAACATTACATTAGGGAAGTATGTAGCAGAAAAGCTCTTGGAGATTGATCCTCTAGGCTCAGGACCTTATGTTCTGCTTTCAAATATGTATGCTGAGCTTGGTAGATGGAAAGATGTTGTGAGAGTCCGGAAACTGATGAGACAACGAGGAGTAATTAAGCAGCCTGGTTGCAGTTGGATTGAAATTCAGAGTCATGTGCATGTATTCTTGGTGAAAGATAAGAGACATCCGCGGAGAAAGGAAATATATTCAGTATTAAAAGTTCTCATGGAACAGATGAAACGAGCTGGCTATGTGCCAGAGATTGATAATGATGATTATATCGAGGAGGAAAGTGAGTTTGAACTAATGTTGCACTGTGAAACGGAAATGCCTTTAGATGCTGCAATGGGATGAAATATCTAACTAATTTGAGTTGTAAGAAGACCAGACATTAATTATGAATTACTGGTCCTCTAAACTTTTGAAGGTACACAAATCGGTAGCTGTTGTACCCTGAACATACTCTTCTAGTTACTTCAGGTTTCAAAGCAAAGATGAACCGTGTTTCTTGCAGTTACACACTTGAGGTTGCTTGCAAGGGAGCTTGATGTTGAGAAATCACTCTTAATATCCAAATATGAGCAGCTCTCTTGATTAATCATACAATACAAAGCAGTTTTCTCTGTGGGCTAATTATGCTTATTTCAGGACAGTCATCACTTCACTTCATTCACAGCTTGTCTTTTCTTAACTCTTACGGCCCTGGGGCTGTCGTTGGATTTGGGAGAAATGAATTATTCGTTCTTCCTCAATGGCTTCTCTCAAGAAATTAAAGAAGATTAACAGGGGAAAGAAGAAAGTAAAGAAACTCAAACAGCTCAGCCTTGTTCACATAGAACCCAGAACCAGTGAACCGACTGGTGGGATAGCTCCTTGCACAAAAATTCTACTGCCCCAGGTTTCTCCTTTTTTCAACCCCTTCTTTAACTTAATTTTCTTTTCCTTCAAAATTTTCAACTTTATCTCACCAAAAGAGAGAAAAAGAAATCCTCAACTTTACCAATGATTTTATGGTTCAGCTGTTCTGATGTTTTAGTTATCAAGAAGCGTTTTCTGGTTGTTTTCTTCATAATGATTGTTGTCCAGAGAACTTTTAAATTGATTCTGCAATGTTAATGGAATATATACCTTTTACTATGTTCAAAGGTTTAATGATAAGCATGGGGCTGCCTGGGTGCCTACTGTGAGAGCTTTCTCTTGCATAAAGAACAATTGGAGAATCCTTAGTAAGGTGATGCGGAGACCAGATAAGAGGAATTGGCAAGTATTATCTTGATATGTTGTTTGCTTCATAATATGAGAATTGACAGGGGAGATACTTTGCACCCAGATGTCCCCTTGTCTGGTCATCATGATAATGGATATGGGGAACAATATTGTAAGCATGTTGATCCTTTAAAAAGGACCTTGAGAGATAATTTGGCTAAGGCCTTGCAATATTATAGTAAAAGCAATTCGAGGTTCTTTTTAGTTCTGCTGATAGATACTTTTGTTCATATTCCCAAATATATGATTTTTGAACTCTATTCAATTGTTGAATTAAGAGGCTGTGTTATTCTTTTTGGTCCTATCTATTTCGTAATATGTTAGAAAAGCTCGGTTTGCAAGGACCAAGGACTATGTTACTGAGCATGTTCATATGAACAACAAGATCTCTAAGCTAAAACGACTAACAGATCCTTTTGATGATAAAACAAGAAAGCTATTGTCTTGTGTATAGTTTAGTTACACCATTGTTGAATAGTATCAAAATTGAAAAGTTTACGAGACTTGCAACGTGTAGTGCAACTCAAAGTCATTTCTCTAAAAGTCAATTATTCAACCATTTATATCAGGACTATTGAATAAACGAAGTGAAAAAAAGAGGGCAATTAAAAACTGGTGGTTTTGGCTGTGAAATTAAATATACTAGTTAATCAAGAAACCAAAATTAGCTAACTACATTTAGGGTGTGTTTGATTTGAGGAGAGGGGATGGGAGGCGGTGGGAGGGAAGCTAAAATTTTGGTTTTAATTTCCTTCTCTCCTTTTAAACAAAACAAAGGATCATCTCTTCTCCCCTTCGTTCTAACAAACTAAATAAGGTAACATGCTCTCCCCTCCCCTCCAAATCCTCTTTAAAAATTAATTAAAAATTTTTAACCCCACTTCTCTAATTTTTTAAAATTCAACTCAAAAAAATTTTCCCTCCAGCCACTTTCCCTCTCCTCCCCTCAGACCAAACAGGCCCTTAAACAAAACAAAGGATCATCTCTCCTCCCCTTCGTTCTAACAAACCAAATAAGGTAACATACCCTCCCCTCCCCGCAAATCAAACACACTCTTAAAGAAACAAGCATTAAGCAAGAATACTTTAAGCAACTAGCTGATGGCCAAAATAAAAAAATAAAAAAAAAGGTGTAATGTAACTAGTTGCAAGTTTGAACTGTTTTGTCTAGCACTGCAATGTTCAGACTCCAAACTCCAAATTCAGAAGAAGAAAAAATTATCTATTGGAGTGATAGAATTTAGAGAAAAACACAAAAAAAAAAAAAAAAAAATCGCTTAAACTTCAAAATCTATATTGATTCTGTTGATAATAATAGTAATGAGATTGACAAAAAGATTATATTAATTGACAACTCAGATTTTTAGGAAATCACTGATTTGAGATTTTGAAATTCAAGTGGTATTTATTATTCTTTTTTCCTAGAATTTAGTGTGCCGCTGATCAATCAACTGGTAAGTTTATTTCATAATCCTTGAATTTCTAGGTTATAATACCAAAGTATATAGAAACTAATTGGTGAGTCGATGTTAGTCTTAAAATGTAAGACCTATTTCATATGTTTATTTTTTTTTTTCAAATTAATCATATTGATATTCCCTAAATAATAATCAAGTAGGAGAGTGAGGGAGCGTATTAAGGAAGATAATTAAGATGTTTTAACAAAAAACATATCATATTAAATAATTTAACTAAAATCCTTAATGTACTCAAATTAGTTAATTATGTCTTACATTAAGGATCAAATGAGTATAATATTTGTTTTTGTCTAACAAAAAAGACTAGTTATTTACAACAGATTGTGCGTGTTTGGATTAGCTTTTGGAGAATAATTTTTACGATTTATGAGATAAGTAAGTGAGAAGTATTTTGTCTTGATTTATGGAAAGAGCTTCTAAAATTGTGGTTTTGGTGTTACCCAAACACCCACTCAATAAGATTCAAATACCTACAAGGAGAATTACCCACATCTATAGCTGGGAATACGGGCCAGCCCGCGGGTTGCGGGCTGGCCCGCACCAACCCGCGGCCCGCGCGGTGCGGGCCTGTGCAGCCCGCACTTCTGCGGGTTGGCAAAATGCCAACCCTAACCCGCAGTGTGCGGGTTGCAGGCCAACCCGCGAGCCCGCATTTTTTTTTGAAAAAAAAAAATTTATATTTTTTAAAGAGGATTGAAAATATGAGACACATATATACGAGTAATTAAATTTACCTTCCTAGTATCAATCATTGCTTTTATAAAAATTTAAAAACATAATCTAAAATTTAAGAGATAAAGTTATCAAATTTGTTAAAGTTTATAAACAAAATATAAACTCATCCTCAAGCAACCAAGATATAATAATTTTGTTTAAAGAAGAAGGAAAGAAGCTAAGATTTTTTCTCTTTGGATTGGGAGGTACCAAGATAAGAGTGAAAAACTTATAAGTTTTATAAAATTTTTATATGTAAAAAAAAATAAAAAATTTTGCGGGCCAACCCGCGGGTTATGCGGTGCGGGCTTGTGCGGCCCGCATTTTTGCGGGTTGGGATTTTCCCAACCCTAACCCGTCAAAACCCACGGGCTCACGGGTTGAGCCCGCGAGTTGAGCCCATATTACCGGCTCTGCCACATCTAGTAACCGACATGCTTTACATAAAATTGCTTCGAATTGAAGCATACCTATATCTATGAAAAAAGTATAACAAGAAAATGTTTATTATTGAATGTTTTTTAAAAAATAATAAATCCCTAAAATTAGGAGATAAATTTTTATTCTTTAAAATAATTTAATTATTTCAATATTAATACACACATTCATCACGTTTGAATGAATTTTTAAATGCGCTTCCTTTTTTGTAGGTAGAAAATTTAAACAAAATCAAATGCTACTATAAAATTGTAAGAAAAATATAAAATAATCCAAAAACCGTAATCGGAGGAGTAACGACCGCAAGTTCCTGTGGCGAGCAGCGAGTGGTGACTCATCTCCATCTCCATGCAGCTCCATACTGTCCCTCGCTCTCCTTGCTCCTCTGGTAATGTGTCTTTCTCCTTCGTAATTCGATTCTGATTGAGCTATTCAGGAACTAGCTAATTAGCTAATAGCTTCTTTCCCATGGATGAACAGGGACTTAAATTGAAGTCCTCTTCCTAAAATCAAAGCAAATATTTTTTTGATTTGATCCTGATAGGTTAACTCTGTTATACCGCTATGCTTTTTTCATTAAGAATTTGTTGTTAAGCATGTCTGGAGGATTAAGAATTGTGCTTATTTCAGGAACTGTGTTCTTTCTGGTGGGTCATCAACTAAGCAAGTGGAAGACTTATAATGGATGTAATTTGGATACTAGATTTTTTGGAAGTAGGTTCTTTCATAAGAATCAGAAGGATAACAAGAGATGTATCTCAAAATGCTTTGGAGCACCCTTGTTCTGTTCTGCGTCAATTAGGAGTGATTCCTTTATACCTTCTAAAGAGCAACTAAGTAATGCGCGATTGATATATTCCGTTGCTCCAGCCATGGGCCACAACCAGGTATATTTTGCTAATTCCTTCATAATTTCGCTATTTCTTCTTAGAATCATGACATGGTAACTAGAAAATATTCTCACAAATTCGTGGCTCTGCGATAATTTTAGGGGCTGATTGTAATCGTTTCAAACTCATAGCATGAATTGGTGTTACTGGCGGCTTTGAGCTATCTGCACACAAATTGTATTATTTTATATGCACCAATCCCTTCCCCGATCACCTTTTGTTAAAGTTACTTTATTATTAATTACGTAGTTGCAATAGCTGGTTATTAGTAACTGCTTATTTTGCTAACAGTGATTATAAACTAATTTCCTTTTATAAACTAACTTCCTTTAACAGTTAGTTAATAATTTGTGATGGCTAAACACAACTGGCACAAGATAAAGAGGACCGATAGAATGGGACAGAAGAAGTAATTTGTTGACTATGTAGCATGTATCTTTATTTTTAACCTTAGTACCTTTTTCTGGCCTCTACATATGCAATTATGCGTACTGCCTTGGTTATGAAATATCAACTAGCACCTATGACAGCACTATAAATGGGAATATGTATGCCTTAGTTATGCTCGTTGTATATCATTGTTCTTATATATCTAGTAATGGAACACAATTAGATTCTTGTTACTCACATATTTCAAAATAAAATTATAAAAGAAGTGACCATTTGTTCTATTCTTTTGCCCTTGTTTTGTGAGTTTGACTCTTGGATGGAGACTTTATGCTCTTGGGCGCAACAGAATGAATCGTTCCTCCTATCTCATTTTTTTTATGTTGCTTCAATGTCTCATCTTACCACACTGTTTTGACTTTTGATTGTGATCCATTTCTTACAGGAATCTCATCCAGAATCACATTTAAGGGTTCCTGCAATTGTGAATGCTCTTGAAGAAATGAAGCTCACTTCAAAGGTGCTAAGAAATGAACCCTGCAATTGCAATCCTTTTTTTTAGGAATGCTTTATTGTTTTTCATCAATATTGATCTTTGCAGATTGCAATATCTCCTTAATGTAAAAACAGTGTTATGATTCGTCATACTTGTATAATGGCATCTTTTGGTGTGGGATAAAAGTATGCTCATGCCTGCAACCACTCGTTTGTTTGATGTAATCAGTTCCGGGGTCCTGAGATCATTGAACTTCAAAACTTTGAGCCTGCCTCGGTAGATGACGTTGCAAGTGTTCATGCAAGAGCCTATGTATCTGGTCTTGAGATGGTAGGCTTTTATCTTTTTAAGTAGTTCTCCTTCACTTCAATCATTCCTTTTGTGAGAGGTTATAGAAGTTATAATAAATTCTTTTAGGTTGTGCCCAGAAAGTTAGTATGCTAAATTGCTGATATCTTTGAAATTACCCCTGCCTTCTATTATGCCTTCCATTTTCATTCTCCATCCCCTCCCTTGGAATGCGTGATGCTGAAAATTATTTATTTGTTGGATGAGTGCTTTGACATGATATGTCTTGCACATGGTTATTTATTCATTAATTTTATTTTATGCATATTCTTGGAAAAATGACAGAAAAAAACCATTTAAATTACTAAAACCCCCAAAGTGTCTACTAAATTAGCAAAAGGACAAATAGGTGATCTAGTAGGAATCTGAGGTTTTGAAGTTTGGGTGTTGACAACTTAATAATAGCAATTAACTTAAGTATATACAGTGACAACTTGGGGAGCTCAAGTTGTCTATATCTATACCCAAGTTGTTAATTCTTATAATCAAGTTGTCAAAACCTAAACTCCAAAATTTCAGATTCCTACTAGATTACCTATTTGTCCTTTTGGTAATTTAGTAGGCATTTTGGGGTTTTTGTAATTCAAATGATATTTTTCTGTCATTTTCCCTATTTTCTTCTGGTTTAGTTGTAAAATGACGTAAAAAAACAAAAATAATGGATAAATTTTACTAGCTAAATTGGCCAGTCGGTAACAGATAGATATATTACTAATGTCTTCATTTTAGTCAGTTCTCTATGACCTAGTTTTCACGTTCTACTACACTCCCCTGGCTCTGTTAATAAAGTTTTGCTCCTTAAATATTTATCTTTTGTATTTCATGTGACTTCAAATTAAATAGAAAATTATGCTTCTAAATTTTGATTCCCCCCCATCTGAATGTTTATAGGCTATGGACCAAGCTTCAGAGAAAGGGCTTATTTTCATAGATGGCTCTGGACCAACATATGCTACAGCCACTGTAACACTCTGAAGTTTCTATTTTCTTTTCTTTTCTGTTTTCCAAGCTCATATATTTGCAGAAGATCATTCTATTCAACATACTTTATACATTGCTGTAGTAGAAGACACGTCTATCCTGCATGGAGTACTTTGATGTTTTCATCTGCTTGTTCTCTGATGGTGGTGCTGATAATGCAGACATTCCAGGAGTCATTAGTCGCCGCTGGAGCCGGATTAGCCTTAGTTGACTCAGTGGTGAAGTTTCCACCTGGCATGACCATCTATTAGTGATAATCTGTGTGTGTTTTGGGGAGGGGTAAGTGGGTCTGTGGGTGGATCATTGGATATATACATTCATGCTTCTTATGGTTGTACTTGTGGCCATTTTGGAAAAATTTGTCTATTTGTTGGGAAAATTTAAACTTATATCCATTTGGACTAAAAGTTTATTCCAAGATAACATAATGCCACCGTTCAATTTAGACTGTTCCAAACTAGCAGTAATTTAATATGATTTCAAATTTAAGCAGAACGTATTTTCTTTTCTTTACTTGTAGTTCCTCTTTCTAAAATTAATTTTAGCTAGGATGTTATTAGGCTGATTTTTACTCTATATATATGTGTAGTTTTGTGACCAGCCTGTGTGGGGGTTTCTTACATCCATTCTAAATGCGCTGGGTAATAAATTTTAATGTTTATTTTCTTATTCAGGTTGCAGCTTCAAAGAACAGCCAAGATCCACCCACTGGTTTTGCTTTGATAAGACCGCCTGGACATCATGCTGTTCCACAAGGGCCTATGGGCTTCTGTGTTTTTGGAAATGTGGCCATTGCAGCTCGTTATGCTCAACGTGTACATGGACTAAAGCGCGTGTTTATAATTGATTTTGATGTCCACCATGGGAATGGAACAAATGATGCTTTCTATGATGATCTAGATATATTTTTCCTCTCAACTCACCAAGTAAGACAAAAGTTGGTTCAGATTACTAAATATAAGTCCCATGCTTTATTGATTCTGAAGGCTCTTATGAAATTTTGGCTTTTCTTCCCATGATTTTAGTTTTAACTGTTGAGTTTTAGAGTCCATGTCACTCAGAGTTGTATAATTTCAGTTCTAGGTTGTTCCAAATGTAAGTTTCACATGTTATAACTGTTGTGCGGTTGAAGCTTTGAATTGGACAGTGATATGAGACATGTCATTAGCCTGGACATGGCGACATGATGAAACTCAAAGAGTCCATATGTAATTTAAAGTGTCGAATGGTGTCTCATCATATCCAATGAGTGTCCAACCTGGGTTAGATATGGACACAACATTTTTTAAGCTGTCCTGCAGATCTGCTTGACAGGGTAGAAATAGATGTACTACTTTATTTATTTATTTATTTTTTAAAAAAGATCTGTATGTTCTGATTTATGTCCTCTTTTGTTGCCATCAATTTGCTTGAAAACCTGTTGAACAAAGTTTCATAGATTTTTATTCAGCACTCATTATAAGCTTATATTAAGTGATTTTGCATCTTCGAAAGCTCTCAATCTATGTCTATATTTGTTCCAGCAAAAAAAAAAATACTATGGCTATATTTGATCGTTTTTACGGCTCAGGATGGAAGCTACCCCGGCACTGGTAAGTTTGATGAGGTGGGAGCTGGAGATGGAGAAGGAACCACATTAAACTTGCCTCTACCAGGAGGATCAGGTGATATTACGATGAGAACTGTGTTTGATGAAGTCATTGTGCCTTCAGCTCAAAGGTTCAAGCCAGACATTATTCTTGTTTCTGCTGGGTAAGTCTTCTATAAAACCATTCACGTCAAAGAAAAGATCGGATGAAAAATGATGCTAAGAGTGATTGGAAAGCTTATTTTATTCATCTGAGATATACACACAAACTAGGAGCCTTACAAGAATGGCTCATTAATGCTATAATCCCTAAGATTATGCTATTATGATATTACAATATCTACACACAAAATAAAAGAACGTTGCTATTCTGACGCAAAACTAAATTACTTTAACAACCTGCTAACTTTCATGTCCACATACTTGCTACATCACTGGGCTAAAGACACTGGCAAACTGAATCCAGCCATCAAATTTGGATTAGACTGATAAAGTAATTATTAAACTCCCTTGTATTATTCGTTGTTGCCTATAGAGTTTGATTTGGAATTTCTTTTGATTTCATTTGTTAGGTATGATGCTCATGTGTTGGATCCACTAGCCAATTTACAGTACACAACAGGAACATACTACATGCTTGCGTCCAATATAAAACAATTAGCAAAAGAATTATGTGGAGGCCGATGCGTGTTCTTCTTGGAGGGAGGATATAATCTCAAATCTCTTTCATATTCAGTGGCAGATTCATTCCGTGCACTTCTCGGAGATCAGAGTTTGGCATCTGAGTTTGATGATCCGAACATTCTGTATGAAGAGCCATCAACAAGGGTCAAGCAAGCAATCGATAGGATAAAGGCCATACATTCCCTGTGATGTTCCAAGTGAGAGTCAGATCTGGCTTGTATGTAATTTTTCCTTGGGGGAATACTATAAGGTCCAAGGAAGATATTTAATCACCCAAAAGTCGATAACAGCTAAGACACATATAATGATAAGTTTCAGTTCAGGAAATGACAATAGATTTATATTGCTCACTTATCATAGGGACTTTTGGCTGTTAAACCTTTTTATTGGGACCTCATAATAATTTTTCCTTTTTCTTTTCTACACTCAATGACTTCATGCATTGATGCGTGTGCATGGTCCCTCTTCACAAATAAATAATAATAGCTATTGTAAAGGATTGCTCCCAAAAAGAGTAACTTTTTCTTAATCTCTTTTCGGTCTCACAAGAAAATCATTTGATTCCTAACGTGCAGGTAATTAAGCAGAATGGAAAGATATCATGCAGTGGGGTCTTTCATATCGGTGGAAGACAGCCTAAGGAGGTGCCTGGTACGAAAGCAACAGAGTCTTAATGTAAAAGCTTTGTAACAATAGGACAAAATTTTCACATTGAAAAGGTGCCTTACACGATATGGATGATTATTACTATTGGACTTCTGAAGCAGAAGATAAGTTTCAGGTGCGATAATAATTGTGGAGGGCTAAAAACAGTTAAAAACATTTGTCAGGATCAATTTGTTGCCGACCAAACGTGACCTAACGAGAACTTTACAATGCCCCAGTCCACAAAAACATATACTTATGTTTTAGATAAGCATGATTATGGCTTATGACATTGATACTAAACCATAAAGTCATTGACTATGGGTGGCTAATTGTTTACGTAATGGAACTAGAATCCCACTCTAGTTTTGTTTCTATTGGTCTCATTTTGTGCTAGAAAGGTTTCAGTATGGATAGAAAAAAAGGGAAGTTTAGTACGAATGCAAGAATTTAAAGAACAAAGGTGATGATGATAGCTTTAGGTACACGACTAACAAATTACAAACTAGCAGTAATATGAGAAGCAAAGAGGCAAAGGGGGAAAAACCTGCCTAATTTGCAAAAGTTTGGCAAGTACAAGACTTGGCCATTAAATCATCCCCTCTCATTTTCTTCAAAGGAACCTTCTGGATCCACACTGGTATTTGACTAGATCTAACTTCCTGTATAAATTTTCTGTTATCTTTGGGGCAAAGCGTCCAATGCCCAAGGTTCTATCAAATAAGGGTTTGGAGAATGATAGATATACATAATTTGGTCTTTACAAGTGAAGAGGTTGTTTTTAAGATTTAAACTCATAACTATTAGGTTATATATCAGCAATCTTACTAGTGCTCCAAAACTCATTACGGATAGAGTAAAATTGTAAAAAAGAAGAATTTTTTAATCACCAAAATACATGTGCTGAATTGTGATTAGGAGGGAGGGGATATGATTATGTTGATAAGCACCAACGTTAAACTTGATTATTACTCCTTCCTTATCAATTTGCTTCCACAGATCTAGTGGGAAAGCACATCGTTTTGAAAGGGAAAGACAGCTCTGCTTAACGTTCTGTGCATCATGGATAATGCTTGCCTGTAAGACAAGAAATGATTAAGAAAATTAAAGTTTAAGAACTAGATGTCAATTTTTTTTCCAATCCTAACTTAAATAGTCAAATTACAAAAGCTGGTTTTGTTAGGTTCCAGGACCCTACTTTCCCATGATGAATAGTCCCCATAGCGCCGCCTTTATTACAGCAAGTTGTAATAACTTCCTGCTTTCTTTCTTTTGAATCATAATCAACCATCACAAGCTTTCTCACTCCTTTTCCTCAACAATTACACACATATATTTCTGTATATATATTACCAAGCTGGAGTAATGTGTCAGAATATAGGAAATATTATGGGAAGTGAAAGGGTGAATCTTCCACCTGGCTTTATCTTCTCTCCAACAGATGAAGAACTAGTCCTTCACTTTCTTTATCCCAAGTCTTTCCTTCTACCCTGCCATCCCAATATCATCCCTGACCTTGACCTCTCTCTCTTTCACCCTTCCCAACTCAACGGTGTGTGTGTGTGTGTTTGTTTGTTTTTTTTGTGTCTATCTGATATAACAGTTCAAATTAATATAGTGTGTTGTTAATCTTTGTTAAAGCTTGTGCATGTATAATTGTATATGTTTGTTTTGAATCAGGGAAGGCGTTGTTAAGTGGAAACCAATACTATTTCTTCACAAAGTATAAGAAAAAAAGAGTGACAGAAAGTGGGTATTGGAAGGAAATAGGTGTGATCGAGTCAGTAGTCTCAGCTGATGCAGGCAAGAAAGTTGGGATCAAGAAATATTTGGTGTTCAACAATGGAGAAGCTCCTCATGGTACTGAAACCAGCTGGCTCATGCAAGAGTATCATCTTTGCACTTCTGGGTTTAACACTCGAGGAACCCAAAAACCTGTAAGTTATTTTAGTTATATATATAGTTAAGCAAATCCTATATATATGTCGTACGTGGAGATTGAAAAGTACTGATAAACTCTTGTGGTCTTTTGATTGAATATGATAAAAGGATAAAAGTAAATGGGTACTGTGCCGAGTCTATGAAAAGAAGAGAGATTCTGAAGATGATGAAGGGGGGAGTACAGAGCTTTCATGGATGGATCAAGTGTACATGTCGACGTTGGATGATGAAGAAGAAGAAGTTAGCTTTCCCTAATTAGATTTAAAGCAAAATTATGCTCTTACACTTTGCACGTTAGCTTTTGACATGTCAAATCTTGTATTTTTTTTTTTTATGTTATTATATTTCCCAGTATGATTACGGGTTATAAAAAGTAAACTTTGACAATCATAAAAAGAAATTGTTTAGGAAAATAATTGATTAAAAACTAGAGGGTCGTTCATTATATTTTGAAAAAGTATACCACTCTGCTGCTTTTTATAAATTTAGTTTGGATAAACGGTGAAATTCTGTGAAGTTGGGGAAAAGGGGGAGAGTCTCGTTCTCTCTTTAGGCGGTGCAACTACTGCTCATGTTCTTCCTCTCATATTTGCTTTCTCCATCGATTTATCACCTTGGGTGGTTTCTCCTTCTTATTCTTCTTTGTCTGGTTTTATTTGGGTGCTCATATATGGCGACCACTTCATCTTGGAAGCTTACGGAATGCTTTGCTTTAAGATTGTGCTATTGGCCATTCACACTTCCTGTTCACCAAAGTTCTCTCATCTTGGAGCATACATGCTAGAAAGCTCCAGGCTCTTATTTCTATTCGTTGGGAGCTTCAGGGAACGGTTTTTATATCTCAGCAACACAATTCTTATTTCGTCCTTCATTTCTCTAAGGAAGACGATTGTCGGTTTATCTTATCGCATGGTCTCTGGCTTCTTCAAGGATTTTCATTGGCAGTTTATCCTTGTAATCCGAATAGCTTGGTTTGGGATCTATCATTCACATATTTCACAGCTTGGATTCAAGTCTTAGGCCTTCCCTTAGAATTTTATAATATGGATGTTGCTCGATCCCTTGCTTCTCGGATTGGGTTTCTGCTTCAAGTAGATCTCTCTTCATTAGCAACATTGGGTGGTTTTCGTTTTAAAGTGGCTTGTCCCTTCCGTTCGTGGTTTCCTGATCTCTCGGGCTTAACTCTTCCCTCTAGCAATCCTCTCTGTCTTTCTATCCTTCTTGAGCATGGTTCATCGCTTTGTTTTGGGTGTGGTAGAGTTGGTTTTCCAGTTGCTTACTTTTTCATCGCCAGCATGGTTGCGAAAGCCACGTCAGCATTGGGTGAGCCCCACATCTTCTCATATTAACCACCATAATTAGAGCCGGAAATCAGGGCCGGCCTTAAAAGGCTCAAGGTCAAGAAAATTGCGGTTTTTCAAGGCATGGCCCAAAAGCATTAGGGCTAGGGCCGGCCTGCAGGCCGAGAAGTTATTTTCACAATATTTAACTATTTTTCCTACGTATTTTCCCAGAGAGATATAATTAGTAAATAATAACGATTAAAGTTCTAATTTAATACATAAATGTTGTCTAACATTAAGGTTTAAATAACACATCTCTTACAATAAATAAACACAGTTACTAATGTATAATCAAAGGTAAAATCATGTCTATAAATAACTCACACAAAGGCCAAAATATAAGAATGCATGAAACTAAATACTCTAACCTCTAAGCAACATGAGTATGACGACTATCATTTTCACCTTCTTCGCCACTATCATCAATTTTAAGGATATTCGATTGTGTTTCATTTTGAATAGTAGGTTCAAGTAGTCAAATAACAGTATATAATATGATTTTATTCTAACAATATATTCAAAAATCATACTAAAAAATCACAATATGATTCAATTAGACAAAACAATATACTCAAAAACTATAATTTATACAATATGAGGATAGAGTGACATATAGATTCAATAAGGCAATTCAAAAATGTAACATGGTTCCCTTTCCAAGCAAAAAAATAAAAAATAAATGGGCTTAAAGGGCCGGCCCTTTTACGCCCGAGGCCCTACAAGGCCAGTCCTTTTAAGCCCAACTTCCTTTTGAGGCTATAATTTACAAATCCGGCCCTTGAAGGGTCAGGGCCTAAAGGGGCCGGCCCTTTTAAGCCAGAGGCCCTACAAAGCCGGCCCTTTTAAGCCCAACTTCCTTTTGAGGTTACAATTTATAAACCCGGCCCTCGAAAAGTCAGGGCCTAAAAGGGCCGGCCCTTTTAAGCCCGACTTCCTTTTAAGGCTACAATTTATAAGCTTAGCCCTTGAAATATCAGGGCCTAAAAGGGCCGGCCCGACAGGCTCGGTCCGTTTTCCTGGCTTTAACCATAATGCATTCAGCAAGTTCTGATTGTCTATGGGCGTCAAACTTGATGTTGGGCCCCATATTTCCTCTCATCCTAGCCAACTCTATTTTACTGAGCCCACTTCTGAAGCCCAATTCCCGCACTGAAGCTCTTCTCTGTCTCAAGCAACTAGCTCGTCCGATCATGGTTCATTGCTCAAACGGAAACGGCCTAATCAGAGTACTCATTCGGTTAAACAAACGAGAACAGTCTCAAAGTCTTTTAAGGCATTAATTGTTTGTCAATTAGGCCAACTTGACGTGAGTCCCTCTAACGATGATAATCTCTAGCTCCCTTAGCGTAGGTGTCGTTCCGAGCTCTACTCCACCTTGCTTCCTGAGTTCTTCCCTGCTGTATCTCAATGCCACGCTAACTTCTCTACAGTCCTTAGAGTGGATCGTTTTTTCTCTTTATCTACAGGCAAGCATCGAGCTCTTATAAATTGCTCAATCTAGTTCTCTGTTTTTTCACGGTCTAGCTTGCTTGCTCGTTTTCATCGGTGATTGGAGGTGCTCATTTTAACTAAGCCCATTAGCTCTCAAGTCATGAATCATCGGCATTTTTCCTTCTTCTCAGAGCATGAGTTCTACTCTTTTCTTCATCGTTAGCGTCTAGCGGGAAGAATGATTCTGAGGATTTCAAGTGGCGACATTTTCTTTTTCCTCAATCCCTCCCTCAGGAAACATGTTCCACACTTAGCCGTGGAACGTATAGTGCTTAGAGCTGGATCGGTGGCCTGGTTTGACGCTCCCTACGAGTGGTTTCGATGGTTATACAGCTTAATGTGCGTTCATGGCTTCCAAGAATCGAGGTAGGAGTTGCTCATGCACGACAGTTACTCGGTGGTGTTACCACCGATATCTTTCATTGACAACTTCAGGGAACTTGTTCCTTATCTCCGAGTCTTTTATCCACATGACTTGGATAAGTCTCTTCCTATACATAATAGAGCAAATTCCACATACACGCGAATCAAGGCAATGACATGAGAAGGAGCACTGGATTATGCGCATATGCTCGCTCATTTAATATTGTAATGTCTCATATTCACATGAACCAAGGTGTAATTGTCGTTTTATTAAAAAAAAAAATATAGTCTGAAAAAAAAAAAGGTATTTAGTTAGAGAGTAATTAATGATAATATTATAATTTTGCCCTGTTAAATGTAATGAAAAAAATAAGATAATTCATATTGGAAAGAGAGAGAAATGGGAAAGAGTGTTGAGAATACCATTCATAAATAATAGTAAAGTAAAGAAAATGCACTAATTTAGTATATATTTAATGAGTTAATTAATCTTCATTGACATGTAAAAATTAGATAAATTGCACTTATAAAAAGCATTGAACTAGTATTTCCTAAATTTTTAGAAGATGATTTATAATAGAATGATATAACCTCTTCTTTTCCCTTTCCTTCTTATCCTCTTCTCTCATTTTCCCTTTCTAACCATAAAATCAATATTTGAATAGTTCAAATTTTATACAAAATATTTTTTATTTTCTTTATTACAGTATTAAATTATTCATATTAAAATTTATCAATTTAAATTTAATTAATTTTTTTTTATAATTTAACATTTTGATAATAAATTTATACAAATTAAATCTGAATTATTGAAATGTTGATCTAATGATTATAAATTATAAAAGGATAAAAAGGAGGAAGAGGGTGGGAAGGGAGAATGGGAGATTGCTGATTGCTCTCCCATGATACGTAAAATGAAATTTATAGTATTAGAAATAAAAATAATCAAGTAATTATTAGGGGCTTCCCCAGCTCTAGATTTTTCTATTTGTTTTCCGGCTAATTATTCGGGCGAACGAGGTCTTTTTAACTTTTTTTTTTTTTTTTTTTTTTTTTTTTTTTTTGCCAATCAGACGAATGAGGGCAGTATGGGCCATAACAGGCCACAGTCGATTTAAGCCGAGGCCCAAAACAAGCCCACTCTGTCTAACAACCCTAAGTCCCTAATCCCAATCTCTATATAAATACTTGAATCCCACGGCAATTGAATGTGGCCGTCTTTCTTCTCCTTCATTCTGCCTCTCTGCACTTGTATGACTCTGTTCTTTAGGTGTATTGAACGTTGTTTAAGCATTTGTTATTTTTATATTATATGTCATGAGCGATTCGATAGCCCACATAAAATTTGGTTGAATCTCGTTTGTAGATTCAATTTTGGTTGAGATTTTAGGAGGAGAAAACTAGCAAGTTCAGCTTCTTGATTGGATCTCGATGTTACGGTCCAGTCAATCATATTCATAAACTTGCGATATCCAATTTGCCACTGTCACTCGCCTGATTTTGATTTCTGCTGATATCTTGGGCCCTTCAATCACTGGCACATCTTTATTCCTCGTTCTCTTCCTTGTGATTTCTGAATTTTTTCTAGTAGTGATTTTAGTACGTAGTGATACATACTTGAACAATAATAAGGGCTTTGATTGTTAAGCAAACGCACTCTGTCCCAAAACCGTGTTTGACGCTAATGTTTTGAGGCAATTTCTTCGTTTGCGATAGTATCGGAGCATCTGAAAGTTTCAGATGCTCTGTTCCAGCAAACTCGCCCATATGGTTTGTTTTTATTAGTAACCTTATTGGGCACATTGTTGGAGCACAAATCACTTCGTATGATTCCAACACATTTTATGTCTTCCATATTCACAAGTTATGTAAAGAGCTGGATTTGCTTAGAATGAATTATTAGGATACTCTTATAAGCATAGAATTGTTGAAAAGTGGACTAGTGAAAATGCCACTTATACTAGTGTGTTGCTGGGAAGTATTTTTGAAGGGTATAGTCATGAGATTTGCATCTCTGAAATCCTCGAGGAGAAAACGCAGGGGCACCGACAATTTTGGACATTAACTTAGTTAAGGTTTGCCATGCCACATTTACTTCTACTGGGCCTACCCTGAATCCTAAGAATAATGAAGAGATGAACTGATTGATATTTGATAATATTAGGTCCACTGAGAAGTTGCAGTGAAGTTGTTTAATGACATGATTGTGCGTAAAGTTATGGATTCCATAGAATTGAATAGGATATACAGAAAATGAGTATGATAATCGAAAGAATAAGAATGCCGAATATGAGTAAATAACCATTAGCTATTGTTTTCTGAAGTTTGGTGGGCTTCAATTTTCTGGAATTGTCATTTTTCTGAATTCAATGTTTTACTTGATAAAGGCGAAAGAAATTAGGGAAATTGATTTAAGGGACAGAATATTTTGTGAGATGTGGTTATTCTCCTGAGAAGAGTGTAATATCTGATATATAGTGTTGCCAATGCACACAGAAAGAAACAGTAACATAAGAAGTTTTTGATGGTTCTCACTACATGCAATATATGGAAGTTGAAGGGAGTATCAGTACCATCACAATACATGCGAGGATTGTAACATTTATAATTTAAAGATAATTATGAATTTAGCAGTAACTTTTTGAAAATAAAAATTAAAAAATAAAAAAATTAAAAAATAATAATTAATTAATTAATAAATAATAATATTATAATAATATATATATATATATATTATATTGTTATAATAATATAATATTATAATATGTAAACTGTGGATGGCCCACAGATGGAAAGAAGGAGGGAGACACCGAAAGTGCTCGTTCTTTAATTGGCGCCATTAGGCGCCAATTATTAAAGGTGTGGGGGGGGGGGGCGTATTATAAATACCCCTCTCCCTTCTCACTTCACCCCGTGAAGTGAGAAGGGAGAGGGGTATTTATAATACGCCCCCCCCCCCACCTTTAATAATTGGCGCCAATTAAAGAACGAATGGAGGCACTTTCGGTGCCTCCCTCTTTCTTTACAACTGTGGGCCACCTACAGTTTACATATTATAATATTATATATTATATTATTATAATATTATTATTAATTAATTATTATTTTTTTTCAAAAGGTTACTACTAAATTCATAATTATCTTTAAATTATAATTATATTTTAAAAACAAGGATGTTACAAGGATCATCTCTGCAAGAATGCACAAGTCAATGGTTTTTCAAATCTAGCTTTTGCAAATGTAAGATTGGATAAAAATTAGATTGTATGATGTGATTTATAATTAGATTGACTTTTGAAAAAGTCAATTTGATAAAATGAAAATTGTTTGGATGATTAATGTAAAAAGTAAGTCTGGATGTAAAATGACAAAAAATGATATGAATTTAATAAAAATAAAAATATTTAATTTATTTTTGGAAAAAATTTGAAAATTCTAAATTACTTAAATTTTAGGGAAAATTGAATAAAAGTCCCCTTTTAAAAATTTAATTGATGAGAATGATTTCAATCAGATCATTCTTCGTATATATAAACTTATCATGTTATTATTTCTATGTCTTAGTTTTGAGCCATTATTTTCATAAAAAAAAAAAAACTATCAGGTTGTTCATGCCAATTAAATTTCTACTGGGCAGTTTTTCCCAATTCCTTAAATCTTATTATTTATTTTTGTCTTTGGATACTTTCATATGGATAATTCATGCCAATTAAATTTCTAATGTGGACAAAAATTTTGTCAGGGCGTGTATTTAGCAGTGTTCCCGGACCGGACCGGCCGGTCCGGACCGGAAACCGCCGAACCGGTCCCTAGACCGGTCCGGTTCACGGTCCGGTCCGGGTCCCAAATTAAAAAAAAAAAAAAAAATTTTAACTTTTTCCTTTAGAAAATCATACTATAAGTCTAAAATTTTCAATTATTCACCGGTTTGGTCCCGGTTTGACCCACTGACCCTTAACCCAGTACCCCGACCGGTTCAATACCCGGTCCGGTCTTTAATACCTTGGTATTTAGCTGTACTGCTGTAATAGTGCCTGATAAAATAAAGAGAGAAAGGCCCACTTGAAAATTTTAAGTTGAAATCAAGAAAATATCTCGCGGGCAAGGCAATATTTGTGCTATTTTTGGCTGAATTTTCTTTTTAAGTTTAAAAAGAAGGAATATATATTTTATTTAAGGAAAAAGACAGAAAGAAACTTTAAAATTATAAAATTCTAAATCAAGTTTTTTGCTAAGAGCTGATAAGAAAATAAAACTTGATAAGTAATTTACAACTAATTTTTTTGAAAAATGCACATACCTTATCTAAAATTTTATAATTTCAAAATTCTTTTTCTATCTTTTTTTTTCCCCTTTATTTATAAGGTTAAACTCTAATTTTACTCAAGAAGTTTTAACTGCCAAGGGCCTTTTACCACCGACATTTGATTGACGCATATTATTTATTACTCTATAATTTAGTGTTTGTACTATAATTTTTAATACTAGAATACTCATTTTGACTTTTTTGGAGTTTGATTTGTGAACCTTACCCATAAATGGTTATATATACAAATGCACTCTATACCGTTTTCGTATATCCTAAAATTTTTAAAATTATATCTTATATATTATAACCCTAAAGATGTCTTTTTTTACAAAAAGGACGCCAAAAATAAAATCAATAGCATATTCGTAATTATAAGTGAGAATTGCATAGCTTTAGACGTCCCCAGTCAAAAACTCCCCTAAGGCGTCCCCATTTTGACCGGGGACGTCTAAACTTCATTTAAGAGTGAGCCTGCATAAAATTAAAAAAAAATTTACTTTAGACGTCCCCAATCTAAATAGAAACGTCTAAAGTCACACTTTAGACGTCCCCACTTATAATGGGGACGTCTAAAGTTAAAATTTTCTTTTCTTTTCTTTTTTTTATTAGGGACACCGTTTGACGTCCCTAATATATATTCGGGACGCCAAAGGGCATCCCTATATCATCAGGTACGCCATTTTGACGTCCCTCATATTATTAGGAACGCCAAAATGGTGTCCCTGATGTAGGTATCATCAGGGACGCCAAAGGGCGTCCCTGTATCATCAGGGACGCCATTTCGGCGTCCCTAATATATATTAGGGATGCCAAATGGTGTCCCTAATTTTTTTTTTAAAAAAATTTAAAACTTTAGACGTCTCCAATATATATAGTAACATCTAAAATGTGACTTTAGATGTCCCTATTTAGATTGGGGACATCTAAAATAAAAAATAAAATAATTGGACAATTTTATGTGTCCTTAAATCAAATTGGAGACGTAAAAAATAATTCAAATTTATACTGACAGTCTTTATTTGTCAGTTTTATATTACTCTCATCTTTCTCTTCCCATTGCTGCAAACATAAGGAGAGCTACTGCTGCCACGCCTTTTAACTCTTGCTTCTTCTTCTTTATATGCTCTTTTTACTATTACTTCTTCCTTTCTCTCTCTTTTTTTCACCTCGATCCAGATTTGTTGTGTTTTCTTAAAGTTTTTTATTATTTAATCTTCTTTCTCTTTTTTCTTTGGGTTTCTATTCTATTTTATCTTCTAACTCGTATTGTTATGGTTTGTAGATCGAGACCCTAAAATATGCTTCATGGCCACGTTCCCGTCGAGAAAACGAGGTTCGGCTCTCCCTGTTGCTCTTCTCTATTCATTATTACGTGAAAATGAATTTCAATAATAGAAGGAGGTAAGTTTTTTGCAATTGATTCCTCTTATTGTTTTCATTTTTTGCCTAAGAGATTTTAGCTTTGGAGTTATTATTGTGTAGATTTTGGATTTGGAGTTCATATACTAAATCTGTAATTTTATAGATGATGATCTGTAATTTTTGGTTTTAAACACTGTTTAGTTCAAATCTGTAATATAAACGATTTTAAAAAAAAACACTTTAGACGTCCCCAATTTGAAGTGGGGACGTCTAAAGTCCAGACTATGGATGTCCCTTGTTTTACGGATGTTATTGACAATTTTTTTTACATTGCTCAGATAGACGTCCCCTTATTTTCAGGCATTAAAAGGCCTAAAAAAGGGACGTTAAAAGTATTTTTTGTGGTAGTGTATAATTTTTAATACTAGAATACTCATTTTGACTTTTTTTTAGTTTGATTTGTGAACCTTACCCATAAATGGTTATATATACAAATGCACTCTATACAGTTTTCGTATATCCTAAAATTTTTAAAATTATATCTTATGTATTATGCATATGAATATGATGCATCTATATTCATACTTCTATCTGTCGACTTGACCTGATGTTATCAATATCCACTATATTTCTTTCTCAAAAATTATATATAAGCGCTAGCAGAAGACAAAAACCAAATTTTTTATTTTTTTTTATTACAGACCTGCTGACTGAAAAATTATTAATTATTATTAATTGTCTATAAAAAAAAAAGTTATCAATCGACACTCACTTGAAATCAGTAAATGAAAACAAAAGATCTAGTTTGGAGTCATAATGCCATCCCTTTTTTATAGTATTTGACTAAGGGTTTTATATTTTTGAGTTTTAGAGCGTAAAAGGTTTTCGTCTCTCCTAACAAATGTGCTTCTTAGGATTTGAACTTGTATTCTCTTCCTTTTAGGGTTGAGGCTGTTTAACATCTCAACCAACAACTTATTGGTCCATCCCTTTTTTTTTTTAAGTTTTAAAACAGTATCTGTTGTAAATATTGCATATAGGTGTGTCAAAAAAAAAAAAAAGTCTTTCCAATATTATTGGAATATTTTAAAATAAAGAGATGTGTCTTAAAAAGTCATATCCTAATAAATTAAGGGATTTGTGTTGGTTCATGAATCAACATAATTCATGAATTTAATATATGGTTATGACTTCTACTTGAAAAGATGTAGTCTTAAGAGATACATTTTCAAGGCATTGATTCATGTTTATAAATACCCCAACCGTGACACCATTTGATAGAGAGAAATAGAAGCTTCAGTAATCTCTCACTGAGTTATTTTATCTTCCGCCAGTTCTGTCGCCCTATATCCTTACGGAAGGGTTTGTTTAATCCTGGGGAGATGTCGCTTCCTATTTATTAAGGGGGCTGCGGAATATCTCTTAAGGACAATGTCCTCGGACGCGACTCGAATCAAATATTTTCATGTAGCTTTGCAGATTTTGACTACAATCTTAAGAGATATTTCCTATTAATACTATGAGTGCATCGTGATGGAGTTTTCTCAAATTCATTTGGCAGATTGCAAAGAAAATAAGATAAGTTTTATTTCAGTTTTACCCCATTTATTTTAATTTCATGAAATAATTTATGAGATGCGCTCAGATTTTATGGTGGAATGAATATTGCATCATTTAGGAAGATTGTTACTTTCCTGGATGATAGAAGTGTTTTGGGTTTTGAAAAGGTGTTTGCAGGCGAGAAGATGGGGGTCTTCGATTTTAATTCATACTGAACATCATAGATCCTCTTTGGTCATTTGCTTTCTGATTTGAATATATATAAAAGTTTTGGGACATTGGGACAGGAAGGGAATTACGTTTGCGATGACGCCGTCACCATCCTAATGGATAAATGTAATGGAGGTCCCAAAAACGCTCGCTGTTGCGCATTGAAGTTAATAACTTTGATTTGGTTTCAGATTACTTTTGAAAGTTTTGGTTTCAAAGTCAAGGAATTTAGATTTGACTTTTGCCTTAGTTCTTTCACGAAATCGTTGCCCATATATACTGTCTATCTTGTTCTTTTGAACATTCCACCATTAAAATCAATGGAAAAGGAGCATTGATCTGTTGAAAGAGGCAAATCGAAAGGAGGAGGAGGAAGAAGATGAAGGTATATTACCCAATTCTGGGGTGCTTCATGATAAACGAAGCAAAATGGTTGTCTTAGAGAAAATATATATATATATATATATATATATGTTGGTCTGATGATAATTGAGAATGGAGGGAGTGAAAATTGGGTTTTATTGTATCTAATGAAAGCATATTAAAAATAAGCCGATGATCAAGGCGGGTCATGATCAGTACTTTAATAGACGAATATCCAATTTCCCCTTCAACCGGATTATTTTATTTTCTGTGGTAAAGAGATTGTGAGGGCACTGTGATCAGGCAAAAAAAAGGCTGCAAGTCTGATCAGAAAGAGAAACTATCTTTGGAACGCTTTGATGAAGGAGGAGTACGTCTGTTGGCAACCGCAAATTCTCCGATGAAGAAGAAAGAGTCATATTTCTTCGCTGTGATCAAACCGCAATAAGGTGCGCATCATCTAGATTAGAATATTAATAATATATATATATATATATATATATATATATCCGTTGAAAGTTTGATTATCTTTAGTTAATAAATATATTAATTTGATTAATGGGGTAGTTACTAAAAATCTTATTTTCGTGAATTTATTAATTTAGTTTGGTTTGTATATTTGTTAATATCCCCTATTATTTCTCCTTGAATTATGCTAATCTCCTATTATATCTCCTTTTATTTCAATGGGGATCTCATACATATTAAATTAGTTAAGTGAGGATAATGATTGATTATCATATGGAGAAAATGTTTTGGGGACTAAAAATTTTATGCTGGAAATAAGTTATTGTTGCTTGTTATGTGATTATATTTTTACAAGATTATATTTAAGATAATAGATATTATATATTTGAAGTGTTTATATTTACGAGGTTGCTTAGTTTGGTTTGAAAAACAAACTTGGGAATCTTGAAATTGTTGAGACATGCGATATGCTCATGTACTGGACTATTATGATTAAAATTCTAATTTAATTAGAATGGAAGAGGATTATATGGTGATATTCTAATTTATTAATTAGAATTACTATTGAAAAGTTGTGAGATATTTTTTGAAATATTTGAAAGTGTGGGGGTGCCTAAGATAGAGAGTATCTTGTGGGAACACCTTAGAATATATATTTTAATATATTGAAAAATTATAAAATTGCCATGTAGATGTGGGTTATAATTAAAATTAATTTGATGAAGGTTTTAGTATTTGCTGTGAAGAGCGAATCTTGTAATGTGAATTATTAAATTTTGCATATAACTTTAAGCATTACATTAGTGATATGGAAATTTAATTATTTATCTAGTGTTTAGATAAAGGTATTTTAAATTTTCATAATTTATGGATATGTATTTATCTTGGTATATGCATACATGATTACTGTAAACATATATTGAATTTTTATGTGGATGACTTGCATGGTCAAATATATCATATCATGCTCTTGAAATCATGAGAGAATCACATGTGATTTTGGGTGTTAATGATCATAAAAGACAAGTGATGATAAATGATAAATGTTTCTGAAGATTGGTTTTGAAAACCATTATATGAATAGTCCTACTTGAGATGATTCTAAAATGTATGCACAAATTGTTGAAAATTTGTAGCACCGATAAATGTTAATCCTATGACATAACAAATGATGTGTGGAGATTGAGCATTTATAAACTCTAATTGAAGAGAAAGAAATAGTTAAGGGATGTCATAAATGATGGCATCATGTATAATGGATTCCCGTTATATTGATATGCACGGATGGTAACAAAAATTCAATATATGTGTGAAAATCCAATGGTTATCATTGACCATCAGTGGTGATAAAAGTAAAATATTACGTGAGTCAAAGTCGATTACTCTGGAAATGGGTGAAGTGCTAAGAATGTTGAAAACCTCTTAGCAAATATTTTGATAAGAAACCAACTCTTAGCGTTGATGATCTGTGATTGTCAAATGGTATCTCAATCGATTTGGTGAGGTCAATAATAGATATATCGGATCCATTAACAAAACTCCTTAGGAGGAAAATGATTGTTGAAATATCAAGAGGAATGGAACTAAAGCGAGCAACTAATTGACAGCGATGGCAACCCAACCTTTGTGATTGGTGATCCCATGAAGTAGGTTCAATGAGTAAGAATAAGTCGTTCGTCAGTTCTGACTAGCACAAATATATTTTACGTTCCTTCCTATAATACTTTAAATGTGTTAAACTGTATTATTGTAGGTTGAGCAAAACTCTTAATGATTTCAAAGTTCAACGAGGCAATGTGTATACTGCAAGCACAAACTTAAATGAAATCACCTCTATGAATGTGGAGTGTGGCCGCTTCTATGAGATCTTGGCAAAATCTCTAGAGCATTCATTATGCATCAGGCACGCACATGGCCGACATAACGAGCAAAACTATCGTTAAAAGCGGAAATGTTAGGATATAATCTGACTCTTAATGCCTCTGATACAAACCAAGATTTGTTAGTTCATAGAAGCATGCTTCACTGACATTTCTATGTATCAAGTGTTATTGGTCTAGGTCTGGTTCATAGTTCTACGGACCACCATATACAATGGTTATATCCATGGATGTAACTCAACAAATGATGTGTTTTCTTTAACACATGTGGGGGATTGTTGTAAATATTGCATATAGGTGTGTCAAAAAATAAAGAGTCTTTCCAATAATATTGGAATATTTTAAAATGAAGAAATGTGTCTTAAAAAGTCATGTCCTAATAAATTAAGGGAATTGTGTTGGTTCATGAATCAACATAATTCATGAATTTAATATATGGTTATGACTTCTACTTGAAAAGATGTAGTCTTAAGAGACACCTTTTCAAGACATTGATTCATGTTTATAAATACCCCAACCGTGACACCATTTGATAGAGAGAAATAGAAGTTTCGGTAATCTCTCACTGAGTTATTTTATCTTCCGCCAGTTCTGTCACCCTGTATCCTTACAGAAAGGGTTCGTTTAATCTTGGGGAGATTCCGCTTCGTATTTATTAAGGGGCCTGCGGAATATCTCTTAAGAACAGTGTCCTTGGACGCGACTCGAATCAAATATTTTCTTGTTTCTTTGCAGATTTTGACTACAGTATCAACCTAATGTTTCCAGTAAATGCCCTTGTAGATGCAATTGTAAAGAAACTCTTGATCACCTCTTCATCACATCCTAAATCAATTTAGTTTGGTTATTTTTGAATCCGTCTTCAATCATCATCATTTTGAGACTTTACATATATGACGGAAAGATTCCATAAACTTGTTATTCAAGAATGGAGAGATTACTCATTTAAAAGGCATCATCATTCACATAAATACCATCCAATATAGGAGAAATTATGCTCCACATCATGGACATACTGATCATCCTTCACAAAATCATCAAAGAAATTTAAAGAAAGATTTCGTTTGCCATGCTTCAGTTTCATAATCATATGGAAGATAAAAGTAAGCAATCGATCAAAATTTTGCCGAAAAATATAGATGAATTTAACTCTGCAGACTAGATAATCATTTTGCACAAACTTAAGGATAGATATAACAAAGTTCCTGAACCCGGACCGGCCTAGTTCCCGGTTCGATCCGGGTTCACATTTTTTTTAAAAAAAATTTTTAATTTTTTTTTTAGAATTTCATACTATAAGTCTAAAATTTTCAATTTTTTACTGGTTTGGCCCCGGTCTGACCCACTGACCCTTAACTCAGTACCCCGATCGGTTCAATGCCCGGTCCGAGTTTTAATACCTTGGGATATAAGGGATGCCATAGGATGTTATGTACAAATATGTTCGGCAGGGTCAATTTGACATCAATTCATCTGGAGTAAGCAAGATCAAAATGATACATGTTTCAACTACAAATGCCTTCAAATCTCAAATCTATGGATTAAAAGACACAGAATGCCTTTTCAAATAGACAGCTACATATTGAGGATTTGATACTTAGGTAAAGCTTTTATGTCTATCACAACAATTCAATCAAATAGCATTAACATCGTGATCCAAGACATCCAATCTCTGTTCAAAGATTTTTCTTCTTTTCATACTGCTATTGTTACAATTAATGATTAATGATTTATATATGCTTAATTTGTTGAATTTTAGTTCACTTTTTTAGTTTCGTTTTAAACTTTATGCTTATTAATATCTTAAAAAAACAAGAAAACAAAAGATCCGCCTTCCCTGACATATATTTATATATAATTAGAATGCCGCCATTGATTGATATTTCTCTCCCACTCTCTCTTGTCTGATTTTCCGCCAAGTTATTAGCAGAAAAACACTTCCTCTCACAATATATATATATATATATATATACACCAAATCCCAATCATGGCGTTCCTTAAAATAAACCATCTTTTTGTACAACATACGCCTCATAAAAACTCACCTTCCAATTACAGGGAGCAAACCACCACCTTTTATTCCCTCCTCTTCCCTTCCCCTTCTAATTTTTTTTTCCTCCAATTCCCATCCACAAACAACAAAACCACAAACTACTTAACAATCCCTTTTCATAATTTTTTTTCCCTTCATCCATGTTCTCTCTTTCAATTCCTCAGCCCCAACAACAGCAACGGCCAAATCACCTTTCTCATCATCATCATCAGCTTCATGCCCCACGGCAATGGCGATACAAATTATCTGGTTTGACACATGAAAGATTATATATAAGCCTCACCTGGGATTGTTGGAATATTTGAATAACATACGAGGAATTAATTAGAAAAAGAACAAAACCTTGGTGTGGTTGGGGACATCAACGTCATCGACAGTGAACAACGTTAAAATAAACAAACATGGTGGATACATCAAACGATAACAGTACCTCCATCACCGACGATATAATCTGCTTCACACCAACTCTGGTCACCACAAATGGCATATGGCAAGGAGACAACCCTTTGAACTATTCTCTTCCTCTCTTCATCTTACAGTTAACCTTAGTCGTCGTCGCCACTCGCATCTTCATCTTCCTCCTCAAACCCTTTCGCCAGCCTCGTGTCGTTTCAGAAATCTTGGTGAGTCCCCACAAAACAAATCTGTAACATCCCCTCTAAACTTGTTTTAAAACCATGAAGCCTAACGGACTCTAAAGCAGATCATACCGATATCGAGATTATTTCTTTTTACAAAATCTCTCTTTTATATATATTTATAATGCGTTTGAATTCATGATTAAACCAAAAAAATCATTTCTTTTTTTGCAGGGTGGAGTTATATTGGGTCCATCGGTGCTTGGAAAAACAGGGAAATTTGCTAATGCAATATTCCCTTTAAGAAGTGTGATGGTGATAGAAACAATGGCAAACGTGGGTCTGCTTTATTTTCTGTTCTTGGTGGGTTTAGAGATGGATATTAATGTACTAAAACGTGTGGGTAAAAAAGCAATAGCCACAGCTATTGCTGGTATGATCTTACCTTTCGCCATTGGAGCTGCTTTCTCTTTCCTCCTTCACAGGGAAAACCAAACCAGCTTGAACCATGGAACCTACATTCTCTTCCTCGGCGTCGCGCTCTCTGTAACTGCATTCCCAGTTCTTGCTCGTATCCTCGCAGAGCTCAAGCTTATCAACACCGAACTCGGCAAAATCGCTCTTTCTTCGGCTTTAATCAATGACATGTTTGCTTGGGTTTTGTTAGCTTTAGCCATAGCTTTGGCTGAGAACCAATCTGCTTCATTGGCTTCTCTTTGGGTTGTAATGTCAAGTGCAGCTTTTGTAGGGTTTTGTATATTTGCAGTGAGGCCAGCAGTTTCATGGATAATCTCAAGAACACCAGAAGGAGAAGGATTTAGTGATTTTCATATATGTTTGATTCTTTCAGGGGTTATGATTTCTGGGTTTATTACTGATGCTATTGGGACCCACTCTGTGTTTGGAGCTTTTATGTATGGTTTGGCTATACCTAATGGACCACTAGGGATGACTCTTGTGGAGAAGCTTGAGGACTTTGTTTCTGGGCTTTTGCTTCCTCTGTTCTTCGCCATTAGTGGCCTTAAGACTAACATTTCAGCCATCAAGGGAGCTGTCACGTGGGGTATTCTCTTCCTCGTCATCTTCCTCGCCTGCATCGGAAAAATTATCGGAACCGTGGCCGTCGCCATCTATTATCAGATGGGCCTCCGTGAAGGTACCTCCATTGGCCTGCTCATGAACACCAAAGGCCTAGTTGAGATTGTGGTCCTTAACGTAGGAAGAGACCAGAAGGTAATTAATGAACACGACTATATATGTTTATACAGGATTAAACCCTCAAGGAGTGAGATTAATCCTCTTATATATTCTGAATTGGCAGGTGTTGGATGATGAAGCATTTGCGATAATGGTGTTGATAACATTAGTGATGACGGGAGTGATAGTACCACTTGTGTCATTGATTTACAAACCCTCAAGGAGGATTGTGACCTACAAAAGAAGAACCATCCAGACTGCTGCAAGGCGAGATTCAGAGTTGAGAGTCCTAGTCAGCGTCCACTCTCCCATCAACGTCCCCACCATCATCAACCTTCTAGAAGCTTCCAACCCCTCCCGGAAAAACCCCATCTGCGTCTACGCCCTCCACCTGGTCGAACTCACCGGCCGCACCTCCGCCATGCTCATCGTCCACAACACCAGAAAACCAGACTGCCCCGCCATTAACAGAACCCAAGCTCAATCCGACCACATCATCAACGCCTTCGAAAACTTCGAGCAACATGCCAGCGGCGTCTCCGTCCAGCCGTTAACCGCAATTTCTCCTTACTCCACTATGCACGAAGATATCTGCAACCTCGCCGAGGACAAGCGAGTCGCCTTCATCATAATCCCTTTCCACAAGCAACAAACCGTCGACGGCGGAATGGAGGCTACCAACATGGCCTTCCGTACAATTAACCAGAATTTGCTCGCCAATTCGCCTTGCTCCGTCGGAATCCTCGTCGACCGAGGACTCACTGGATCTAACAGATTAGCCACCAATCATATCTCTCACCACGTCGCCGTTCTATTCTTCGGTGGCCCCGACGACAGAGAGGCGTTGTCGTTCGCCGGGAGGATGTTGGACCACCCGGGGATACATCTCACGGTGATGCGATTTGTTCCCGGCGAAGAAGCGATGGAGCAACTCTCTGGTAGTACGATCAAAGACAAAGAGAGGCGATTAGATGAGAGTGTTCTGAAGGAGTTCCGATTCAGAAGTGAGCACGATGCTCCGTCACTGGCTTATGTTGAGAAAGTGGTGAATAACGGAGAAGAGACTGTGGCGGCAATAAGATCGATGGACGATATACACAATTTGTTTATAGTGGGAAGAGGGCAAGGGATTATAACGCCGTTGACAGCGGGGCTGACGGACTGGAGCGAGTGTCCGGAGTTAGGTGCCATTGGGGATTTGTTGGCATCGTCGGATTCCGCAGCCACGGCGTCGGTTTTGGTGGTGCAGCAGTATATCGGATCGTTCGGAGACACATGGATGACGCCGGAGCACACCGGCCATGAGGAGTACCACCACCACCATGAACGTCATCTCTCGCCGATTGGTAGAGCACATAGTCATGCATTCCGTACAGAATCCGTATCCGTGTGATTGAGGAATTTCAGTGCTTTCTAAATTGATTTGATCCTTTTGACAATGCCGGAAAATGCCACATGAAATATTCGTCAGAGAAAGGTTATGCTTTGAATCCGATTGTGATTCAGGTCAAAAAAAGAAGAAAAAGCCGATTGTAATTTGTAAATGTAAATTAATTAGGGCGATATATATACAAATTCGAATAGAAATTATCCCTTCAAGTTAAAGCTCTTTGGTTTTGTTTTCTTTTTTTTAAAAAAGAGAAATACATAGTTTTGTTTTCTTTTACCTCTGTATTAATGGTCATAATATTTTAGTCAAGTGTAGAAATCAGGAATGTAGCAATATATTTGACCCAAAAAAGGAATGTAGCAATATACATTATCTCGCTTCTATCTACCCTTGAGTTCAGAATTCAATTTAAGATAGAGGTGCATAACTTATAGAGTTAAAAAAACGAAGAGATTGTATTTTAAAATTCAATGGGAAAATTCCGGAAAATACTCTGGAAATTAGAAAAAGACACATCAGAGTTTCTAATTTACAAAATCATATGTTAGTACAGGGGAGGAATTTTGGATTATAAAATCTTAACAAAGAGACACCATTGCCCTTGAGTTGCGTTCCCCTTCATCTTCTTCTCTCTTTCTCTCGGCTCAGAATAATCTAGCCACTCTTCTTTTTGGTTTGGGTTAATATAACTTTTGGTCCCTGAAGTTTGATCCAATTTTGGTTTTGGTCCCTGAAGTTTGAAATCGATGGTTTTGGTCCCTGAAATTTCACTCGATTTTGGTTTTGGTCCCTGAAGTTTGAAATCAGTGGTTTTGGTCCCTGAAGTTTCACCCGATTTTGGTTTTGGTCCCTCAAGTTTGAAAAGGACTTGGTTTTTTTTCCGGGTCGGGTCGGGTTTTTTAATTGGGTCGCCAAGTCCTTTTCAAATTTGAGGGACCAAAACCAAAATCGGGTGAAACTTCAGGGACCAAAACCACCGATTTCAAACTTCAGGGACCAAAACCAAAATCGGGTTAAACTTCAGGGACCAAAACCACATATTTCAAACTTCATGGACCAAAACCAAAATTGGATCAAACTTCAGGGACCAAAAGTTATATTAACCCTTTTGGTTTTCATCCGCCTCTCCACCGGCTAATCGGTCCGATGTAATTTAGAGAACGAATTTTCAGTGTTGAGACCATAGACGAAGCTCGAAGACGCCTACACAATGGTGGGTTGGGGATTCACAACTTTGGCAATTTCAAGGAGGTTGACGAATCTAACAATGTGAGTGAAAGGTGTGCGTCAAATAGTTTTGACAACAAGGGCCTATCATAAACGTTGCCTTCAACAATGAAGATTTGGCATTTGGAATTTGGAAAGAAGCGCCTGTTTGGCGCGTTTCAGGGAGGGATCATAGTAGCCATTGAAGTTATAAAGGCCAAGAACTCCGTCGTCACGCTTCTTGAGGGCCAAGGAGCAATAGGAGCCGATGAAGCTAGTAGCATTGTTGGCGAGGCCTAGGGACATGTCATTGGGTCAACAAGGGGTGTGAATTGAGATACAGAGTTGTGAACAAGAAAGTAAAGTTGTTAGTGTAAAATATGATGTTGTTAATATAGATACATGTATGTTATTGCCCCTCAAACTTGTTAATTTCAAACTTATCCTTGGGCATGTGATGATTTTTGAGATATGAAGTTGTGAAACAAGAAAGTGAAATCGTTAATATAAAATATGGTATTATTAAAATATGGGTCAATAACAATACTTGTATCTATATTAACAACACTATATTTCACATTAACGATTTCATTTTCTTGTTTCATAATTTCGTGTCTCAAAAACCAACACATACTCAGGGATAAGTTTGAAATTAACAAATTTCAAGGGTCAATAACAACATCTGTCTCTATATTAACAACACCATATTTTACTTTAATGACTTCACTTTCATGTTTCACAACTTTGTATTTCAAAAACCAACACATGCCCAAGGATAAGTTTGAAATTAACAAGTTTTAGGGGCCAATAATAACACATGTATCTATATTAACAACACTATATTTTACATTAACAACTTCACTTTGTTGTTTCACAACTTCCTATGTCAAAAACCAACATATGCCAATACCATATTTTACTTTAACGACTTCACTTTCATGTTTCACAACTTTGTATTTCAAAAACCAACACATACCCAAGGATAAGTTTGAAATTAACAAGTTTTAGGGGCCAATAATAACACATGTATCTATATTAACAGCACTATATTTTACATTAATAACTTCACTTTGTTGTTTCACAACTTCCTATCTCAAAAACCAACATATGCCTAAGGATAAGTTTGAAATTAACAAGTTTCAGGGGCCAATAATAACACCTGTATTTATATGAACAACATCATATTTTATATTAATGACTTCATTTTCTTGTTTCACAACTTCATATCTCAAAAACTAACACATGCCCAGAGATAAATTTGAAGCCAACAAGTTTCAGGGGCTAATAACAACACCTGTATCTATATTAACAACACAATATTTTACATTAACGACTTCATTTTCTTGTTTCACAACTTCGTATCTCAAAAACCAACACATGCCCGGGGATAAGTTTGAAATTAACAAGTTTCAGGGGCAATAACAACAAATGTACCTATATTAACAACACCATATTTTACATTAACAACTTCCCTTTCTTGTTTCATAACTTCGTATCTCAATTCACAACTTCTTATCTCAATTCACACCCCTCGCCGACCAATGGCATGTCCCTCCTCGTCAACGGTGCTATTGGCTTCATCGGCTCCTATTGCTCCTTGGCCCTCAAGAAGCACAGGGACAAAGTTCTTGGCTTTGATAACTTCAACAGTTACTACGATCCCTGTTTGAAACATGCCAGACAGGCGCTTCTTTCCCAATTCCAAGCACCAAATCTTCATTGTCAAAGGTGACATTAATGACAGGCCCTTGTCAAAACTCTTTGATACACACCCTTCACTCACATTGCTGGATTCGTCAACCTCTTGGAAATTGCCAAAGTTGCGAATCCCCAACCCACCATTGTGTGGGTGTCTTTAAGCTCCGTTTATGGTCTCAACACTGAAAACTCGTTCTCTGAATTACATCGGACCAATCAGCCAATGGAGAGGCGGATGAAAGCCAAAAAAAAAAATTGGCCAGATTATTCCGAGCTAAGAGAGAGGAAAAAGAAGATGAAGGGGAAAGTAACTCAAGGGGAGGGGCATTTTTTTGTCAAGATTTTATAATCTTAAATTCCTCCATTGTACTGACATAGGATTTTGTAAATTAAAAGCTCTGATATGTCATTTTCTAATTTCCAAAGTATTTTTCTGAAATTTTCCCAAATTCAATCTTTATTTAAAATTTTAAAATTATTTATATTAGAATTAATTATTTTAATAAAATAACTCTAATGCTAAACTATATAAAATTTTATACTTAAATATACTGACATCTCGAGCCCATTCCCTCGAGGAAACATCAATAACAATTTTTTCTCTTATTTCCTTTCTTTCTTTCCCTTTTTCATCAGGCGAGTTTGAATTTAAGTCTTTCACTTGACCTGATTAGATGGCTCCATTAATAACAATTGCTCTTAATATAAAACATATTTAAAAAGTTAATCTTATTTCTAAATATAAAACTTATTTTTCATATCTGTCAATATTTTCTTAGTTTACCACTATTGATACTCCATCAACAATAGTCAAAGAAGAGAGGAGAGGAAATGAGGGAATTAAAGAAGAAGGGTGTTTTAGAGAATACATATAATATTAATTTAACTAACTTCTTTAATATAATCAAATTAGGTAAATATATCTTATATTAAGCACATGAAAGAGAAGGGAGAAAGTATTTGATATAGAAAGATGTCCCATGTACTTTATCATATTGTAACCCAGAAATTCAAAGACAAATTACCCTGTTTTTAACTTCAGTCAAAACCACCCGTTTTAATTGCCCTGTTTGTTAACTTCGTAAATTCATTTCAATAAATCCTGATACAAGTGGTTGAACAATTGGGTTTCACTATATTGTGAATCCTGAACATCTTATTTATTTTGATACCATCCGACAATAGTTTCACTAAACCACACAACACAATAGCTTTCTTGTTGTAATATCAAAAAGATCTGACAGTCATTTGGCTTAAAGATCCTTTAGTTCATGTAAAAAAGCTCAGTAACATGGTCCTTGCAAGCTCAGCATTTCTAACATATATTAAGAAATAGATGGAACCAAAAAGAATGACAAATATAGCCTCTCAATTCAACAATTGTAGAGAGTCCAAAAATCATATTTTTGAGAATATGAACAAGAGGATTAACAGAACTAACAGGAACCTCAAGTTGCTTTTAATGTTGCAAGGCCTTGGCCAAATTATCTCTCAAGGTCCTTCCTAGAGGATCAACATGCTTACAATATTGTTCCACATATCCATAATCATGATGACCAGACAAGGCAACATCTGGATCTAAAGTATCTCCACTATCAATTATTATATTATGAAGCAAGCAACATATTAAGATAATACTTGGCAATTTCCTCTTATCTGGTCTCCACATTACCTTACTAAGTATTCTCCAACTGCCCTTTAACTGTGAGAATGCTCTCACGGCGAGCAGCCTCGCAGCCTGGTGCTTATCGTTAAAACCGGACTGGATGTTCAAGATACTATCAGTTTCACAAGGAGTAATGAGCCATGGAAGAAGAGGGTAACCAAATCCACCAACCACATATTCTCTAATCATGTCTCCTCCGGTTGAGGCTATTGCCTTTCCATTTAATCGGTCCCCACTGTTGCAGAGTCTGAAAAATCCTGAACATTTCAATAGCCGGGAAAACGGCATGCCTCCAGGCAAACCCGTCAAGACATCAATGAATCTCATTTCATGATCGACGATCCCTTGTAATAACATGCTGTAATTGTTCTCTTGGTCACACCAATCATCCGAGGTTTGGACAGCAGGAAGGGTCATCATGATGTGTGTTGCATCAATAGCCCCACAACAATTAGGCAACCCGTGGGATGATTCGAACTTGGACTTGATGTCTTCCATTCTATTGAAATCCGGCCACTTGAGATGATGCCTAGCCCGTTCTTCCATAGCCTCAATGAATCTCCAAGTTACCTGAGAAACTGTGGACTGCCCAACCCCAAAGGAAGCTCCAACTGAAACTTGAGATTCGCCAGATGCTAGTCTTCTAAGGGCAATAGCAACCTGCTTCTCGACGCTAAGAAGTCTTCCCTCGATGTTGATAAGCCCGGATGGTGGCCTTGATATGAGATCCTCCCTTACAAGTGAACATATGTACTCAAAAGTCTTCTTTGAAACCCTAAAGAAGTACTTAAATCCTTCTGCCTCATCACTGGGTACTGAGTATCCTGCAGGTTTTGTATCACTGCCTGAGATTCTCATAAAGAACATTTACAAAGATAAGGGACTGTAACAAGTAATATCAAAGAAAGTAAAAAAATTATTCGCCTAGGCCAAGCTCATTAGCCTGAAAAATGGGGTGAGAGAAGAAAACCCTTAACATTCAATCCATAGTGGTCCTTCTTGTTACTAGGAGTCAAGAATTCACTAAGAAATTCGCAGAATTACTTTTTCTCAGCCTGATGAAGTGGTAATGACAGACTCTCTAGTTCTACTCCAATTAATCCATTAACTCGTTCATAGTTTCAGCTTCAAGCACTTGAACGGACCAACATCAACTTTTCTTATTATTCCCTACTTCCTTCATCGATATAAAAGGGGGTAAATCACAAACCTGGTAACATATTAAAACCCTACATATTCCATTAACATTGGAGAGAATAGAGCAATTAATTAAAAAATTCTCTGGACAACAATCGTTGTAAAGGAACATCAAAACAGCTGAACCGGAAGATCATCGATATTTGAAGGTAAATAAAATAAGTTAAAGAAGGAACCTGGGGCAGATGAATTTTTGTGCCGGAAGCTATCCCACCAATCGGTCTCACTGGTTTTGGGTTCTATAGGAACAACACTGAGCTGCCTGCACTTCTTGAGCTTCTTCGTTCCCCTTTTAATCTTCTTTGATTTCTTGAGAGGCGCCATTGTTGATGAAGAAGAACGAGTAATTCACTATTCCCAAATGCAGCGGAGAAAATACTTGTAGTGTCAAAAAGGAAAACAAGTACCGCGAAATGCGAATGAAAAGAAGCCGATGTCGATGACAAACAAGAAGGAACAAGAATGGGCTTATGAGCTAAGGAGGAAGGTAGCCCATATTACCCATCTTTTTTATGGGCTTTAAAATCCAGGCCCATCATAGCCCTTTTCCATTTTCCTATTTCTTCACGAGTTTCAGGTTCAGCCTTCATTAATCATTCATTGCTAATTAGTAGCAATTTTATTAATGGGAGTTGGTTTAGGTGATAAGCGATTTGGTTCCGTTTAAGTAAGGTCTTGGGTTTGAGAATTGTGTATGCAGAAAATTTTCATTGGGAGACTCTCTCATCATAGCTAAATGAGCGACGTGGGTCGGATCCGGATGTAGTCGGGGCAAAACTACGGGGAGGTGGGCAAAAAAAAACTAGTAGCAATTTTTTTTTTGATTGAGCTAACTAGGAACAATTTACCATTCATATCCATTATTATGACGTACCGCAAGCTTGTTTCCCCAGTGCCTTTAATCCTGTCTTGCTCGTCATCATCATTCATCAATAATCCACTTTGTGTTCCTATCATCAACAGTGATGATATTGCCTTTTCTGAGTGTCCGGAAGATCACAAAAGCGAAAAAAGATTGAGCTGTTAAACGAAGGTGCGGGGTTTAGTTCGGTGGGAGAGTGCCGTGGTTTCAAGGGTAAGTTGGGAGAGTGCCGTGGTTTCAAGGGTATCTTTTCGTAAATTAAGATAAAATTTTTTTTATATGCTTATCATAAAAATATTTTTTAAAAGTTAAAATAAACAGGTATTTGATTTAATTTTATTATTATTATTTTTTTAAATTTTGGCCTATTGCCATGCGTCATAGCTTGAATATACTGAAGTACCACCCTTTCAGGAAGCTTCACTCAGTTCAATGTAATGTAATGCGTTGTTAAAGATGATTCTCGTATTTCTTTTTTTATCCCTTGGCAAAAAAAAAGAAATATTAAATACAGTAAAAGCTAGGAAACTAATTTATAAATATTAAATATATTAGTTAAGTTTGTCGCTTATATTAAATATGTTAATTTTCATAAAATATTCCTTTTCGATCATTATCTTTATTGATTAAAATCTCTTTTTAATATACATGCAATCAATATGATGAACTTTGAGAAAGAATTAGGTAAAAGTATACATATCGTCCTCTAACTCTATATAAGATTTCAGTTTAGTACTTTAACTTTAAAATATATATTTTTAGTTATTTAACCCTAACATCGTTAGTCTAATGTTTTTTTAATAATCATTATTATTTTAAAAATTAAACTTTACATGCTAACATTTGATCACATTTTGCCAACATTAAAATTTCAACATCAACATTTTATTAACAACTGAATCAAAAACTAAAAAGAAAAAGAACCCTTTTCAAAGTTAAATGATTAAAACGAAATCTTATATAAAAAGTTAAGAGACTAAAGTATATACGTCAATCAAAATTTTAAAATTTTTTAAAATAAATGGATTAAAATCTTATATATTAAGAAATAAAATAGATGGAGTACTCTGAAGATACTAATACTTGAAAAATATGAATGGGTATTTTAAAACCATTTAGATGATACTTTTAATTCACAGTATTACTTGTATTTCTTTTCCCATAATGGTTATCCCAATACCATAAATAATCAATAATATGAGTATCTATTTTCAGTCACAAATTGTAATTTCAATGCCATAAAAAATCTAGAATTGACAACACAAAAACCATATACATATAGAAACCAAATAACCTTAACAATGAAGCCTAGCATCTTTATTATCTGCACAGACATAGCAATTGCCAACAAGTTGATCATCTTCTTGTATTCTGCAATGTTCCTTTTCAACTTGTCTATATATATATATATATATATAACTTGAATGTCGTTTTCTGCTATAGGGCCATCGAACCAGTAATCAAGAAAGCCACAGCTCCAATTTGTGTGCATCAGTAAATCAAATCAAATAATACAATCTAATTAATAATATGACAACAATTGATTAGCATAGACAACCAATTCATCACACATACGTATACCTTAATCTATCCGCCAAAGTATTGCTATAGGGTGTGTTTGTTTTGGTGATTGGATAAGTAACTTATTTTTACTTAAACTTATGGAATCTTAAGATTGGAAAAAAGTTAGAATGCATAAAATGATGAGTGTTTGGATTAGCGATTGGATAAGTAACTTAAAGTAACTTATTAAAAGTGAATGATGTTTGGTTTGATTTTTGCATAAATGACTTTTGTATTAATTAAGAAAAAAAAATTGAAAAAATTATGAAAAATTAAAAAATGAAGGGATAATTATGAAAAAGTCCTCATTGGCAACTTAATTGCTAATGGGATCTGGGAAGATATCTACACATGGAGGGATTTTTTCACAATTTTCTCAAAAATTAACTTTGAAAATTTGGTAATGGTACAATTTTAATAAAATTATATCAAACTCTAATTTAAATTGGTACACTCCAAAGTTTTTTCTACTGTACACCTCAAGCTTAAATCTTATAAATTATATCAAACTCTAATTTAAATATTAAATCCTAACTCATATTTTCACATAGCTCAAAATCTAACAAAATAAATCGATTAAAATCTCAATAATACCTCCAATAATCCAAATAAATTATTTAAACTAAATTTAATGGGTAAAAACACTATATAGAAACTAATTTATGACATGTTTATAAAAAAAAATGATTATAAAATCATAAAACAACTAAATAATAAATCTAAACTGATTAAAATTAATTATTAATTATTCTCTACATTTCTACAGTCATATATTAACAAAACTCAAAACTTGCCTAAACTCTTATCCTAAAGTATTCTCTAATTAGTAGAAGATTACTATCTAAAAAGAGAGAAAATTATTTAGAACATTTTTCATAAAAGAATTTTTATGATTAGAAGTGATTTTGAGTACCTCATTGATCCCCAAAAATATAAAAATACTCCTATCAATATTTTTTTATACACACAGGCATATAAGCTCCAATAAGCTTCATTTTAAGGCTTATGACTTTTTTCAACTTATGACTTATTTCATCTTAAATTCAATCGCTGAAACAAACATCCATTTTATGCTTTTTACTGTTTAAGTCCGTTTGCGTCACTGTTTAAGTCCGATTGAGGGCGCAAACGCCCAACCAAACACGCACATAGTGTGTTGCACATGCATATATATTATACTACTTCTAGTCTTAAATATAAGATAAAGTTAACTTTTTTTGGAGAGATATGATTAAAGAAGCTAGATAAGTTATTAAATCATATCATATGTTATGTATCCTTAGATTATATATTAATTTATTAGTTAAACTAATTAGTTTGAAGAAAAAAATATAAATATAAATACTCTAAAGTAATTTAATTAGCTTCCTTAATTTCTCCAAAAAAGTAAATTTTATCTTATAATTAGAACCGGAGGGAGTATTATATCATCTACGCGCCTGATATCTACTATATAGGAATGCTTTTGCGATGCTTGTTTGAAATAGCGGTTGAAATATTTAATATCAGCTTTTTAATTATAATTTACGGTATATAAAATAAATATGTGATAGAAGATTTATTTCGATTTATTTAAATAAATATTTTTAAAATATCCAAAAATAATCCCAAACAAGCACGCAATATTATGGTCCAATTGTTTAAAACAAAGTGACTATTGATAAGCAATAAAAATGAAGTAGTAAAAACCATTAGCTCGTGCTCGTGTCTGTTTAACATAGGGTAATTCAAGCTTGCTTCAAAATAGGAGTGCAGAAAGGAATCAATACCAATGGATGCCGCCACCGCTTGAGTGGGTGAAGATTAATACCGATGGATTTAGGAATGATAACTTAAGGACTTGCACATGTGAAGGTGTGTTGAGAGATCACAATAGTGACTTTTTGATGGGGTTTATGTACTAGATTGGGCAAGGAACGATAGTAACTGCGAAAGCTTGGGGTGTTTTATAGGGATTTAAATTGGCATGGGATAGAGGATACAGACAAATTATAATTGAGTCTGATTGTAGTGAAGTAATGGATCTTGTTCAGAGTAAGGTATCTCGGGAACATCTACAGCTTGTGGTGGAGATTCACACGCTGCTGGATAGAGATTGGGAAGTGGAAATTTCACATTGCACACAGGATGTTAACACAGTTGCAGACACTATGGCAAAAGAAGATTGGAAGATGGCGATTGATCTTCATAATCACAGAATCGCCCCTGATGTTATTACCAACTTTTTAATTAATGATGTAAACATAATGAGATTGCATATTAACTCAGGAAGATAGCTTCTGAGGTGTTTGTAGATTATCATTTACTATTAAAAAAAAAAAAACCATGGCATTAATGAAAACGACGTTGATGAGATGATGTGCATGCTTTTGTGAGTTAAGTAAAGTTACCCTGTAAATGGCAAATTGTTCCATTGATAACATCAATATATATCTATAATAGTGCTATTTGCTTCATCATTGGTCCATGTGTTAATTATGTCAGCTTCTCCCTCCATTTTCTATCGGTTAATTTTGGTTCAGACGCAACAAATATCCCACATAATTATATTATTTGTTTTTTCAATTTTGGAATTCTGAACCCCTCAGCTGCTTTGTGATTGGGTGTATTTCATTTGTATTATCACCATCAAGGACTTCAATTGGTTTAGTTGGCAGGTGGAACGTCCATTTCATCAAGGGTCTAAGGCATTTAATATTTGTTGGAAAAATTTATACGAGTAATTCTTATGACTTTTTCTAACAGAGCATTTAATATTTGTTCATATTAGGCATTTAATGTTTGTTCAAAAAATGCACAAGTCTTGTGACTCTTTCTAACAAAGCATTTAATATTTCGGCGAAAAATTCATAAATTATGAGTGACCGTCATTTTTTTTTTTTTTTGGGGTTTATAACTCACCCTCATCATACTTAGGGAGGGTTTAAAATCACAACCTTACCCTAAGAAAGATTAAAGGAAGAAGTCTAGTACTCCCTCCAGTTTTTTTATAACAATTTTTATCTTTATTGTATAAAATGGGAAAATCCCTCAAAAAGAACTTTTAAATTAACAAAAGACGCAAAGGTGTTCCGAAATTCCATATCCCAGATCAGTGCGAGTGTCTGAACTGGAATATTAGAATTCGAGACAAAATGACGTGCGTGACCCTGGAAGTTTTGAAATTGAAAAGAGTTGAGGGAGGTGTAATAATGGCGCTAAAATGCATTCAGGACCATTCATCTTCTCTGTAGTCATCGGTGCCGTTGGTCGACCCTCGATCCGTGACCTTGGATTGCTATAGTCCACAACATTTAATATTTTGTGTTTCTCTGAACTAAATCCTGTTGTCAAAAAATGAGAAGTACCAAAAGTTAAACAATATCAATAACTCCGATGCCATGAGTTGAGATAAACTAGAAAGAAAACATAGTGAAATCTTGAGCACTCGTCATCTTCTTCTCGGTTGCCAACAACTCCGATGTCATCACCCCCAACAACTGGCCATCTTCTTCTTTTATAGAATCCTGTGTATATGAGCTAAAAAACAGGGATAAACAGAGAAGAGATTGTTAAGAACACTCAAGTGATCATAAGAAGTAATGAATAAGTTTGGAAAATCACTCGAATTGTCTGAGTCTTGACCCAATCACTTCCTGGGAAAATTTAGTAATGATCGCAGCTACCGACCATCACCGCCAACGACTCGTTATCTTCTTCACAGTTATCATCGACATCTGCTTCATCATTGACATGATTCCCAACCCGACATTAGGCTTTACCAACACATCGTTACATTTTCACAACATCCTATTAGACTTTAACAACTCGAATTTGCCATTCAAAACTCGAGTTCATATCATCACTGGAGGGTAACCAGCGAGTGATTAGCTTATAGGATATAGAACTCGAGTTATGAATTGAAAACTCGAGTTTACCAACACATTCTTACATTTTCACGATATCTCGTTAGACTTTCACAACTCAAGTTTGCATTTTCACAACTCGAGTTCATATCGTCACTGGAGGGTAATCGGCGAGTGATTAGCTTATAGGATGCAGAACTCGAGTTATGAATTGATAACTCGAGTTCACCAACACATTCTTACATTTTCACAACATCCCGTTAGACTTTCACAACTCGAGTTTGCATTTTCACAACTCGAGTTCATATAATCATTGGAGGGTAACCGGCGAGTGATTAGCTTATAGGATGCAGAACTCGAGTTGTCCATTGATAACTCGAGTTCACCAACACATTCTTACATTTTCACGACATCCCGTTAGACTTTCACAACTCGAGTTTGAATTTTCACAACTCGAGTTCATATCATCACTAGAGGGTAACTGGCGAGTAATTAGCTTATAGGATGCAGAACTCAAGTTGTCCATTGATAACTCGGGTTCACCAACACATTCTTACATTTTCACAACATCTTATTAGACTTTCACAACTCGAGTTTGCCATTTTCACATCTTATTAGACATTCTTACATTTTCACAACAATTACTGAACAAAAAATTTACCAACCTTCCCATGTGAATATGTATGCATAATTTTAACTACCATAATCAGCAAAATCTGAATTATAACGTTTACCATTTTGGCAACCAAAGATTATCCAGGGTGAAGGAGCAACAACATCAGATGTCATAGGATCCAAATTTGTAGAAGAAAAAAGAGTCTAGTCTAAAGAATTTGAGTGGCTTTTCCTGCTAGAACCACTGAATCTGTAAGCATAAAAACACCAATAGTATTAAGGGTTATGCAATAAAAATATCAAGATAACATCACAAGTGAATAATAATTCAAAGTTTGTCGATTCAGACATCTTGAAAATTCATTGCAGTACAAGTGTTTTTCATATTGCATGAAAAATTCAGTTACTTTACCTAAATGACTGTCATCTCCTCTTAGAGCAAGCTACAAGAATATCACCAAGATCAGGAGCATACTGCACACATTCATAGCAAAAGTTTCTAAAGAGTAAATATAAAGAATACCTGATTTAGCTAATATAGTTAGGGCGGCTTGCTCCTAACTTTAACATTCACATTACCTGATTTAGCATTAAAATTTCAAAAAAAAAAATTTAGCCTAATAGTGATCTCACCTTTAATTGATCACAGTTATTTGAAATATTGTAAAGAGTAAATATAAAGAATACCTGCAATTTGTGCAAGGAATTCCTATTAAGCATGTGTCATTGATCCATATTGATTGGAACAGAAAGTTGAGACAAATATTAACATTAAACCACAAAGAAATTATGCTTATACTTTTCTGTTAATGCTTTCCCTCCCATTGTCTGTGACTTGAATGTAAGAATCTACAACAGCACTTCTAAGAGGATCCTGACAAACAGTTAAAGAAAGGTTTCACTTCCTCAACCTTGATCAAATAGAACAAAAACTTAATTATAACACCTCATATAAAAGGTAAATTTTCTGTTCAGTAATTGTTTTACGAAGAAAATTGAATTATTGAATATGGTCTTATCTCCAGAAGTGGGATGATCACCCTGCAATGTTTTGAAAATGGCAAACTCGAGTTGTGAAAGTCTAATAAGATGTTGTGAAAATGTAAGAATGTGTTGGTGAACTCGAGTTATCAATGGACAACTCGAGTTCTGTATCCTATAAGTTAATCACTCGCCGGTTACCCTCCTGTGACGATATGAACTCGAGTTGTGAAAATGTAAACTCGAGTTGTGAAAGTCTAATAAGATGTCGTGAAAATGTAAAAATGTGTTGGTCAACTCGAGTTATCAATAGACAACTCGAGTTTTGCATCCTATAAGCTAATCACTCGCCGGTTACCCTCCAGTGACGATATAAACTCGAGTTGTGAAAATGAAAACTCGAGTTGTAAAAGTCTAATAAGATGTCATGAAAATGTAAAAATGTGTTGGTGAACTCGAGTTATCAATGGACAACTCGAGTTCTGCATCCTATAAGCTAATCACTCGCCGGTTACCCTCCAGTGACGATATGAACTCGAGTTGTGAAAGTCTAACGGGATGTCGTGAAAATGTAAGAATGTGTTGGTGAACTCGAGTTATCAATTCATAACTCGAGTTCTGCATCCTATAAGCTAATCACTCGCCGGTTACCCTCCAGTGACGATATGAACTCGAGTTGTGAAAATGCAAACTCGAGTTGTGAAAGTCTAACGGGATGTCGTGAAAATGTAAGAATGTGTTGGTAAATTCGAGTTATCAATTCATAACTCGAGTTCTGTATCCTATAAGCTAATCACTCGCCGGTTACCCTCCAGTGATGATATGAACTCGAGTTGTGAATGGCAAACTCGAGTTGTTAAAGTCTAATAGGATGTTGTGAAAATGTAACGATGTGTTGGTAAAGCCTAATGTAGGGTTGGGAATCATGTCAATGATGAAGCAGATGTCGATGATAACTGTGAAGAAGATGACGAGTCGTTGGCGGTGATGGTCGGTAGTTGCGATCATTACTAAATTTTCCCAGGAAGTGATTGGGTCAAGACTCAAACAATTCGAGTGATTTTCCAAACTTATTCATTACTTCTTATGATCACTTGAGTGTTCTTAACAATTTCTTTTCTGTTTATCCCTGTTTTTTAGCTCATATACACAGAATCCTATAAAAGAAGAAGATGGCGAGTTGTTGGGGGTGATGACATCGGAGTTGTTGGCAACCGAGAAGAAGATGACAAGTGCTCAAGATTTCACTATGTTATCTTTCTAGTTTATCTTAACTCATGGCATCTGAGTTATTGATATTGTTTAACTTTTGGTACTTCTCATTTTTTGACAACAGGATTTAGTTCAGAGAAACACAAAATATTAAATGTTGTGGACTATAGCAATCCAAGGCCACGGGTCGAGGGTCGACCAACGGCACCGATGACGACAGAGAAGATGAATGGTTCTGAATGAGTTTTAGCGCCATTATCACGCCTCCCTCAACACTTTTCAATTTCAAAACTTCCAGAGTTACGCACGTCATTTTGTCTCGAATTCTAATATTCCAGTTCAGACACTCGCACTGATTTGGGATATGGAATTTCAGAACACCTTTACGTCTTTTGTTAATTTAAAAGTTCTTTTTGAGGGATTTTCCCTAAAATAAAGTGATGGTTACGGTTAATTAAAATAATAAATAAATATGTTAAAAATATCATGTTCCTTTCAAATATTCCCTTATCAATATCAATATCATCAATATCAATATCAATATATATATAATCTGTTCCCCTAAACCATACACGAAAACGGCTTATCTATAGCTAGGGATGGAAATAGGTCAGACCCCTAACAGGGGCCTACGGCTTAGCCTACAAAAAGCCTAGCCCAACCTATTTAGTAAATAGGCCAGACTCAGACTCAAGCATATTGCTGGGCCTATTTAGAAAAACAGGTCAGACCTATTTTTATAAAGTCTAGCCTACAAGCCTGGCCTATTTAAGTTTTTTTTTAAAAAAAAATTATACTATTATATAAGTATATATAATATCATCTAAATAATTTTATAAATTATTTAGATGATTTACCAATTTAATTTGAATTCTAAGTTTTATATTTCATCGTCATTATATCCCTTGCTTTTGCATAAATCATTCACCCCCACCTCCCCACCTCTCCTCTCTTTGATTGCTCGAGATGGCAACACTAACTCACTTTCTCTCCCCTAATTTTTGCCCTCCACTAAAGTATAATAATTGATATGAATTTATTTTAGTGTCAAATGAAATATTAGAATCTTAATAAGAGGAGTTTGTCCCAACTTATGTGGTAAGAGTTAAAGAGGTAAAAATCTAGTTTTATATGTTATTTGTTATGCTTAGTCGATTTTAAAAAGTATATCTCATTAGTCAACAGAAGATTAGTTTTTCTTATTCCTATTTGCTCGGACAAGTATTGTCATTAGATATTATTTTCTTTTTCTTACTAAGTCTTAATATTATGACAAGAATAGATGTTAGGCTTTTAAGACATAGATGTTAGGCTTTTGAATTGGGTGGGTCTAAGGCTCATGGTCTAGATGGTTTCACAGGCCATTTCTATCATAAGGCTTGGGATGTTGTTGGTGGTCAGGTATGCTCTCTAGTTCATTCTTATCTTCAATCTGGCTTTCCTCTCAATGATATTAATCAAACAGATTTAGTACTCATTCCTAAAGTGGACTGCCCAGAAACTGTGAGTGATTACCGACCAATTAGTTTGTGTAATTTTTCTTACAAAATTGTTTCAAAAGTCATATCTAATAGAATGAAACCTTTGCTGGGAAGAATTATTTCTGAAAATCAGAGGGCTTTTGTGCCGGGCTGGTTGATACAAGACAATATTATTATGGTTCATGAGGCATTCCATCATATGAAATTAAAAAAGAGAGGCCCTATAGAAGTGGCCTTGAAGCTTGATATGAACAAAGCATATGATAGGGTTGAATGGGATTTCTTGTGTGCTGTGTTGGGGTTTAGCCAATAATGGGTTAATAGAATTTATTGGTGTTTGAATTCAGTGTCATTCTCAGTTATGATGTCTGGCAAAAGGATTTCCACGGTTAACCCGATGCGAGGACTCCGCCAAGGAGATCCTCTATCCCCCTATTTATTTATCCTTGTTAGCAATGTGCTTTCCCAGTTAATTGAGAAGGCGGCGACCCAGGGGTTAATCAAGGGCATTCGTATAACAAGAAGATGCCCGCCGTTAACTCACAGTTTTTTTGCTGATGACTTGGTTCTATTTTTACAAGCTAATGTTGAGGAATGCAGAAATTTGCAAGCAACTCTTGATGCTTATTGCAAGGCCTCAGGGCAAAAGATTAATACTAATAAATCTTGTTTGTTCTTCTCCAAGAATACTCCTGAGCCGATAAGAGAGGAAATTGGCCATGTGTTTCAGGTTCATGCTGTAGATATTCCTAGGAATTTTCTTGGTCTACCTATTACATGGGGAAGATCAAAATCACAAGTACTTAGCTTTGTTCTTGATAGGCTTAAGAGAAGAATACAAGGATGGCAACTGAATTCTCTTTCAGAGGCAGGCCATGAGGTACTAGTAAAATCAGTTGCAAACTCAATCCCAATTTATCCCATGTCTTGTTTTCTTTTTCCAAAAAATGTTCTTAAACGTATTGATCAAATGATTTCTGGATTTTGGTGGAAGAGCACGGATGAAAAGAGGAAAATGCATTGGGTTTCCAAGGATAAACTTAAAAGGGATAAAATGGAAAGAGGGTTAGGCTTTAAGGATTTTGCTGCATTTAACTTGGCTTTGCTTGCCAAACTGAGCTGGCGTATTTTACAGGACTTGAACCAGATGTGGGTGCGGATTCTTAAAGCAAAATATTTTCCAAGATCTAGTTTTCTTGAGGCCAAGAAGGGAAGGAGAGCTTCATGGATCTGGTCTAGTATTCTGGAAGGTAGACGAGTACTTGAAGGGAATATTCTGGCAAGTGTCGGTAATGGCAGAAACACGAGAGTATGGATTGATCCTTGGCTAGTTGATATCCCAGGTAAAAAACTAATGTCTCCATGCCCGCATGAATCTTTTAAACAGTTGAGAGTGGCAGATATCAAACATGGTTGTGTCTGGAATTTACTTCAGATTGAGGGTTGGCGGTCTGAGTTTGAGAAAAAGGCCATAATTAATACTCCTTTTGCATTGTCAAATAGAGAGGATAGATGGATGTGGACGAGGGGTAGCAAGGGGATATACTCGGTAAAGGATGCGTACAGAGTGGCTCAGTGTTTAGTGAGTACCTCTTACAGAAGTGATCCAAGGTCCTCAAATAATTCACAATAACGGTTATGGAAGGAAGTGTGGAGATTAAAAGTTCCTCATAAAGTTAAGTTGTTTATCTGGAGATTATTTTCAAATGCTCTTCCCACTTTTGAAAACTTAAATAAAAGAGGAGTGTGTGTGGCTGACTTGTGCCTTATTTGTACAACCAAACCGGAGTCTGCGAGCCACTTGTTTTGCTTCTATTCTTGGGCTCAACGAGTGTAGTTTGGAAGTGCTTTCTCTTTTCTTTTTAACTGTGAACAGGAATTTGATTTTAAATTCTGGATAACTCATTGTATGCTTGAGCTACATCTCTCAATTTGGCAGAAAGCTCTTATGGCCATGATCATGTGGAAAATTTGGAAGAGCATGAACCGTTTTATATATGAGAGGGTAGAGGTAGACCCCATATTCATGTTTTCTCAAGCTAATTCATTGTTGCAGGAATTCTGGCAGGCACATGGATGGGTAGATGTCACCATACAAGCATCCCAAACTTCAAGAGGTAGTCAACCAGCTGTTGGGGTATGGCGTAAACCTAAAGGCAATGAACTCAAAATCAACACTGATTGTGCCTATAATGCAGCGGAAGGTGTAGCAGCCATCTCGTTTATGGTCCCTGATTCTAATAGGTGGCTTCTTGATGGTGGTACTAGAATACTAGAGGCTGATTCAGCATATATGGGAGAATGCTTGGCTATGCAAGACGCAATAGAGTATGCAGCTGAAAACCAATTGGAGGATGTATTTTTTGAATCTGATAATCAGGTCCTTGTAAAGTGTTTAACTGAGGGACGTTCATCTCCAAATTGGAGGTGTGATATATTATTGGAAAATATCCTTACTATAAGGAATCTTAGCAGAAACCATTCAGTTCTATGGGTTTTCAGAAAGGCCAACATGGTAGCCAATTGGGTGGCCAAAGCTTCCTTATCTGGGTTATGTCCATTAGATTGGATTACTAGAACCTCAATGGAATTGCAGAAGTTATTACTGCAAGATAGGCTAGGATCTGATATGGATTATGGGTGACTGTTATTATGCATCTATGTATTTGTTATTACTCTCCTGGACTTGTATTTCGTTATCAATGCAATATGGCTTCTGTGTTGGCAAAAAAAAAATGAAAGGGTATATATGAATTTAGAGATGTAGGCTTTATAGGCTATTTAAAGTTCTATATTTTAAGAAGGTCTTTAAACAAGCTTTAGACCTTGTCAGGCTTTAAATCCCTATTACAGGCACAGACCTAAAAAAAATCTACATGTAGGCTCAGACCCAAACTCAGACTTTAAATCCCTATTACAGGGCCAGGCCTATTTTCAAAAGTAGAGATAATTATTGCTCGTAATGGTGAACTCTAATGAAAAATCCAGGCTACTCACATAGGTATCTATTATTATGTTTTGTAGGGCTTATTTAGGTCTCTATTATATTCCCCCGACCTCTTCTTTCATTAGAAATATAGTTTGATATAGATACAAATGGGTACGTGTTTAGTTTAAGTTATTTTGAAATCATTTTGCGTTAATTGATTTTTGGAAATGTTACATACACTAACTTATTTTGCCTTACTATAAATAGGTGACATAAATTTTATTTCGTAAAGCATAAAATTATTTTTTGGAAAAGTTACCATACACTAACATATAACTCCAGAAACAACCACAAGGCCATCTTAATTCACTTTAGAATTTTATTTATATTAACTGAAAGTTATATTATAGAGTAAATAATAAATAATTAATATCATTTAAAAAGATAAATTCCAAAAAAAAATTACTTTCAAAATTTGAAAAGATAAATTAGTGTATTGAATTTCAATAATTCCAAATTAGTCTATGGAATTTGAAATGAAGTGAAATTCTCTCTTCTTTGCCTCTTGCTCTCTTATCACAAATACTTCTATAACAATTAATATTTTTTTAATCAATACTGCAAGCTATTTTTAAAAAAATGTGGAGCTGTTCTCGAAAACAATTTGGAGTTCAAAATTAAAACTGAACTTTCAAAATGTTTATCAAAACTAAATAACTTTCAGAATGTTTATTAAAACTAAATAAAAAGCTTAAACATAAAATTTGTTAATTCTTACTAATAAATTGATCCGAAAGAAAATTCTTACTAATAAAGAGAAAACAAAAAGCTTAAACATTTTTAATTTATTAATACTTAAGGGAATCCATGTTCAAACTCAATATTATTTTAAAGGATCTTAATTGTATTTATGTGATGAGAATTATTTTTTTAATTGTAATGAAAATATTAAAACTCTAAATTTATAAGCTTTCCAGGGGAAGCACACACTAAGATAGGCGGTTTTATTGCCGTTTCTTGATATGCAATTATTCATTTCCTCTATTGCATCTGTTTGTACCCAAATTTTATTTAGACTGAGATAATAATTGAGCATGAGCGAATTTGTAGCATTAACAATGAAATTGTTCCACAAGTACAAGCACCCCATGTAACGTCGTCCAATTAAATCTAAATGTAGGTTTTTATACAACGAGACCAGTGACAATCACGATGTAAGGAACTTTGATTTAAACAATGTAGTGTTTCACACACTTGATATTTAATCCATTTTTTCCTCTATTGTTTATATGTACCCAAGTTTTTATTCTAATGTAGTTAATTATTGAACATGATCAAATGTATAGCATTAACAATTGAATTATTCCACAAGCACAAGCACCCCGTACAGCGCACGGGGAAGCACAACCTAGTTACCTGCTATGTTTGGTTTGGATGAGGTCCGGAACTTAAACTCAATATTAATTTGTTTGTGTATGTTAATTGGTTGTAATTAAAAAAAAAAGTAAAGGCACCAAACCATTGCAGCAGTAGATACTCCTTTGATTCTATTTACAGAGTAGAGAGGGAGAATATTTTATGCCAATAATATAAGTCAGCAACAACAGAGCCTTAATCCTACTAGGTGAGGTTGGTATATGGATCAAATAACATTATTAAGCTCTATCAAAAATTAAATCCTAGGATAAATTATTAATTTAGAGATCTTGCTCAATAACCTCATTGAGCGTTCTATTCGATCTTCCTCTACCCCTTTTAACTGAGCTCCAAACAACTTGATATATCTTATTTATTGACACATCCAATGGCCTTCTGTAACATCCTTGAATTTTTAAGACTTATAGTTAGTTGTAGCTTGAGTTTTATTTAGTCAAAAAGAATATAATAAATTAATAATTTAAAAGAAACATCAAGTTTTAAACATTATTGAATAATATATATTTACACACAAATACCTCCTTAAAATAAATAAATAAATATATGGGTATGTGTATGTAAATATATCTTAATATTAGAATAAATAATATAAAATAAAAATATTATGTCAGATATTACTAAATTATTATTTTACTATTTTTCAAAAAAAAAAATATTTTAATAGGAGTAACCCTAACATCTCTCCTATAAATACCCTATCTCACCTACCTTGTAAATCCCTAGGCGCCGCAGCTCTGAGGCAGCCATCAGGTTCTCTTCTCCTTTCTTCATTTTACTCGTCCTGTTCTACCTCCCATATCTCTAACAAACTGATAAATGTCTTTTCACCTTATCACTTGCTTGTTTTCGATTCTTTCTCTTATCTCAGGTTATGAACAATGTTTTTTTTTTTCTTTTCTCTTTGTTGCTTTCTCTTCCCACTGCAAAGCTACTATAGATATAGGTTGCTGTAGATCTGAAATTCAAAAATGCTTTTTGACCCATGTATTATTATGCTCCACTGTTCATCTGCAACTCTTCCTTTAATGCAAATCTCCGACCCCACACTCTTTTCTCCATCCTTTTTCTTATGGTGTGTATCCAGGTTTATTATGTGTGTGTGTGTTTAAAAAAAAAAAAAAAAAAATCTCTATACATCTAGATTTCCATACATGTGTGGAGAGATTTAAAACTCATTTTTTTTCTTTCCATTATTCCCAGCTTTTCCATTTCGTTCCTTGCGGCCTACACACACATGTATTTTTGTCTCTTTCACAAGCCCACAACTCCTAACTAAATCACTCTGTGTGTGTTCCAAATATTTTTTTTTAATTTCAAAATATGTGTGAACCACTCACACTTACATATATATACATATCTATGTTGTTAATCTTTTCACATCTAGACCCACGTGACTTTGGTTTGTTTTGTTTTGTTTTTTTTTTTTTTGTTTTTGCTTTGTTTTGTTTTTAAATTGTGTTTCTTGCTCATTAAATATCAATCCCTCTTTTTTTTATTCATTTCATTGTCAGATTATTTAACACCAAATATGTTCCTTTTCTTTCTAGTTTTGACTTGTCATATGAGGGAATAATTACAATGTTCTATAAGTTTTTTTTAGTCAAACTGATTTTTGTCTTCTTCTTTTTTCCTGTGTAAAATCTTTTATTTTCAACGGAACAGAGTGATATACACACACCATATTTGTTTTCACACCTTTAGACAACATTATGCAGTTATATAAAGACTTAGATATATATATATATATATATATATTTATATACACATAATATAGGAGCGAACCTGGTAACTTACGAGTGTGTGTGTATAATTTCAAATGGTAGGTTTAGACTTTAGAATAGTATTAGAGTAAGTCTAGAGTAGTTTTGAGATATATGTGTATATATATTAATAGATATTTATGTTTGTGACTTTGTAGACTCTCATTAAAATTTTTTGGAGTAACTCTTTATGTGATTACCTGCGAGCTAGGGAGTAGCAGGTAACTCTGAATATTCTTCCATATACTTGTGAATAGTGTATGATTTTTGAATGACTACTTTTTTTTTTAAAAGAAAAATGGACTGAATTATATGTATATGTGTTTGTATTATAAATTCTCAAATAAGTAGTGTTACAAGTAAATTTCTATATAACTCATTATATTCATATAATTAATAATTTAATGATAATTAATGTATTATTGGATTATTATTTCATTTTTAGCATGATTGAATGTGTGATTATATTTGATATGAATGGAAGCATGAATTATTGTACTTTATCTTTTAATGATATTTTATTTATCACTGTCATGGCGGTTGCATCTGTGATGGGTTGGAGTGAGGAGGAATTTGTATGTTGAGATCTTTTACCACGTGGTATGCCATCACTTGGTGCACAGTGGATGGTACTTGTCAGGGCCCCTTCTTCCATGTTTTCCTTTGGCCGGGATTTCATTGGAGCTGTGGGACATGTGACACCTCCTTAGTTGTATTCTTTTAAGGAGGGGAGCCATAGTCCAGACTTAAGCTCTACACCTTTGGCCGGGTGTATCTTAAGAACTGGTGAGCTTGGGACAATCCAGTCAAATGGATAGGTTTCTGTTGGACTATGTGTTAGCCTATGGCTCCAGTCAGCGGAATAAGGATGGACGGTGATATAAGGGAGGTTGCATCCTACATATTGCATATGGCATAGTTGTATGTTACATGTTGTGATGAAAATATAGATTGATTAAACTTGTTTTTGGTCTTGTATGAGAATTATGATATATATGAATATATATATATGTAATCAGTTCCTTTTTATCATATGTGATTTGCTTGTGTACGGTAGAAATTTTCAGTAGTTACTGAGACGTTGAATCTCATCCTATTATATTAACAATTTCAGGTGATTGTTCTAGTAGGGAGCAAGGGAAGGCACCTATGGAGTGAGCCTTGGAGGCTCTTTTGTGCTCCTAGAGCTCATGTTATGTCATTTTTTTATTGCCATGACCCTAAGACTTCTGCATTTTATTTTGTTTTGTTGAAATATTTTGAGGATTTGATTTAACATTGAGACTTGGGTTTTATTTAAACTGATTTTTATTTTAATGGTTTGGATGTTGAACATCCTTGTTGACGATATTTGAATTACTATGGTTAAGTATTTGGCTATTTGATTGAGGTGTTACATTTTTGGTATCAGAGACTAAACGCTCCATGGCTATTTTGTTATTTTTATAACTATTTTTCTTTAAAATTTTTAGAGGTCGTGGCAATTTAAATATCATAACATGTGCACTTCCCTTTACTTAGATTTAGAATTTACTTGGTAACTTGTTTCTTACCTAGCGTCCTTGTGGTGTTCTTCATAGGAGGGGAGGATGGTGAATACTCGCAAGACTAATTCAACCCCTGTTCCTCGCCAAAATGGTCCTCCTCCTCCTCAGGATACCAATGCCATCTTGTTGCAGTTACGAGATATTGTCCTAGATGTGAGAGAGAAAGTGAATAGGCATGAAGAAGAACTAGCAGCAAGAAGAGGCCAAAGCAGTGATCATGATAAAGAGAAGAGTCCCGTTAATGAAGATACTTCTACTGGCCAGCATTCTAGAGGTGGCAGCCATTCATGTACCGAATCAAGAGGCGGTAGTAGTTCCCATTCTCAGTACCACACCCCATCTATTACTGAAGTCTGGGACAAATTCAGGAAGTTTGCTCCTCCGATGTTTGAGGGGAAACTAGATCCAGTTGAAGCACTAGAGTGGTTGAAGCGTTTGGAAAAGATTTTCAAAGTTATTGAGATCAGCTCTCAACAGAAAGTTCAAGTCGCCGAACAATTGATGCAGAAAGCCGCTCAAGAATGGTGGGAGAGCACAAAAATTGATGATGATGTGGAGATGACTTGGGAAGAGTTTAGGGAGAAGTTCGAGAAGAATTATTTCCCTACTTCCATTAGAGTGGCGAAAGAGACTGAATTCCTTACATTCAAGCAAGAGGATTTACATGAAGAAGAATTTATCGCTCGCTTCTTAGAGTTGTCTAAGTTTTGCAAGTATTCGCAAAACAACTCTAAATGGATGTGTGATCGACTTGTGGAAAAAGCTAGGCCGGATTTGAAAACGGCTTTGTCACCATTCCTTGACGAGATAAAGGATTTTGAAAAGATGTGTGACAAGCTACGCACCATTTCTAGAAGCAAGCGAGAAGAAGAAGCTGAGAGAATGAAGGGATTCCAAGCTAGATCTACACCTCCCATGAGACCTACGGGGGGAATCACTAAGAAGCATAGCCATAGCTTCGGTGGTATGAAGAAGCGGTTTGGCCAGCCATCAAGGAATCATTCTGGTGGACCTTCAAGGAGTCATTTCAGTGGACCACAGAGGAGTCAATTTAGTGGGGGACAGAACTCTTATAGGGGCTCCACAGCTCCTGGTGCTAGCACTGCTAACAGTCAGAAGTGTGCCAAGTGTGGAAGGGTGCACCAGGGCAATTGTCTGATATGCTACAAGTGTGGGAAGCCAGGCCATGTCTTCAGGTTCTGTGAGGAAGGCTCGCGAGGAGCCAATGATGCTAGAGCTACAGTTCCAGGCAGAGTGTTCGCACTATCACACCAGGAGGCTAGTGCTTCACCAAATTTGATTAAAGGTATTCTCAAACTTCAAAGCCTTGAGATTGAAGCTTTATTTGATTCTGGTGCTACACACTCTTTTATATCTTATGCTTGCGTGCATCGATTAAATTTACATATAAGTGAATTACCTTTTGACATGATTGTTTCTACACCGGCGGGAGCCTCGGTGAGAACTTCTAAAGCTTGCTTGAATTGTACAATTGAGTTCGATGGTAGAACATCAACTATTGATCTTATTTGTCTACCCATAAAGGGTATTGATCTGATAGTGGGGATGGATTGGTTGTCGGCGAATGACGCCATCCTTGGTTGTAAGAGGAAGACCATCTCCCTCCCTGTTGACCCTATGAGTCCTACTAGACCAAAATTGTTGTCTGCAGTACAAGTTGAAAAGTCTATTCGTAAGGGTTGTCCAGCGTACATGGTGTTTTTCTCCATTCAAGTAGAAGTGGAGGAAGGGGTAGAAGACATTAAAGTGGTAAATGAATTTCCGGAAGTATTTCCAAAGGAGATGATGGGTTTGCCCCCAGAGAGAGAAGTGGAGTTCTCTATTGATCTTGCACCTGGGACGGGGCCTATATCTAAAGCTCCTTATCGAATGTCTCCATCAGAACTAGCAGAATTGAAAAATCAAATTGAGGAGTTAATGGAAAAGGGTTTCATCAGGCCCAGTGTATCTCCTTGGGGATCGCCTGTGCTCTTTGTGAAGAAGAAAGATGGGAGTCTGAGGTTATGCATTGACTATCGCCAATTGAATAAAGCAACCATAAAGAACAAATATCCTTTGCCCAGGATTGATGATCTACTTGACCAGTTGACCGGAGCATCCATATTTTCCAAGATTGATCTGAGATCAGGCTACCACCAGTTAAGGGTTAGAGCTGAAGATATTCCAAAAACTGCATTTAGAACCAGATATGGCCACTATGAATTTCTTGTTATGCCATTTGGGCTAACCAATGCTCCAGCTGTTTTTATGGATTACATGAACAGAATATTCCGGCCATTTTTGGATAAGTTTGTAGTGGTGTTCATTGATGACATCCTCATCTACTCCAAGGATGAGGAAGAGCATAAAGAGCATCTCAGAGTTGTGTTACAGGTGCTAAGAGAACATAAGCTCTATGCGAAGTTGTCTAAATGTGAATTTTGGTTAAAGGAAGTAAATTTCCTTGGCCATGTTGTATCAGCTGAAGGAGTGTCAGTAGACCCCAGTAAGATTGATGCGGTGTTGAATTGGGAAAGGCCGCGGAGTGTCACCGAGATCAGAAGTTTTCTGGGATTGGCAGGCTATTACAGGAGATTTATTAAAGGTTTTTCACAGATAGCCATGCCCTTGACTAAGTTAACTAGGAAGGACCAACCATATGTATGGAACGAGAAGTGTGAAGTAGCCTTTCAGGATTTGAAGACTAAGTTGACTACGGCGCCGGTACTAGTGATTCCAGATCCTACTCAGACTTTCACTTTGTACACTGATGCATCTAAGAAGGGTCTTGGGTGTGTGCTAATGCAAAATGGCAGGGCAGTTGCTTATGCTTCCCGACAGTTGAGGCCACATGAAGAGAACTATCCTACTCATGACTTGGAGTTAGCAGCAGTAGTATTTGCTTTGAAGATTTGGAGACACCATCTCTACGGTTCACAATTTGAGGTCTTTAGTGACCATAAGAGTCTGAAGTACCTGTTTGACCAAAAGGAGCTTAACATGCGACAGAGAAGGTGGATGGAGTTTCTCAAGGATTACGACTATGAGTTGAAGTACCATCCAGGGAAGGCAAATGTTGTAGCAGATGCCCTAAGCAGAAAGTCAATCCATGCAGCCCAGTTAATGGTCAGGGAACATAAATTGCTAGAGGATGTGCAGAGTACTTCTATTGACATAATGTCAGGATTGGTTGCTACCATGGAAGCGTTAACCATTGAAAGTATAACCTGGAAAGAAATTAAATTCACTCAGCTTGAGGATGAGTATCTATTGGGTGTCAGGGAAGATATGGAAGAGGGAAAAGAGTCAGAATTCCAGATGGGTGAAGATGGGATATTAAGATATAAAGGAAGGGTCTGTCTTTCCGATGATGGAGAATTAAGGAAGCTCATGCTTGAGGAAGCTCACAGGAGTAAATACACTATTCACCCTGGAGCAACTAAGATGTATCATGATCTCAAGCGGAATTGGTGGTGGCGAGGCATGAAGAAAGATGTTACTGAGTTTGTTTCTCGTTGTCTGACGTGTCAAAAAGTTAAAATTGAACACAGGAAGCCTCCGGGATTGTTGCAGAATTTGGAGATCCCAGAATGGAAGTGGGACAGCATCTCTATGGATTTTATCATGGGACTTCCTCCAACTACTTCTGGGTATAATGCCATTTGGGTAATTGTTGATAGATTGACTAAGTCAGCTCATTTTCTGGCTATCGCGGCAGAGTACTCTCTTGAGAGACTAGCGAAGATCTATGTGAAGGAGATTGTCAGATTGCATGGGGTACCGAAGAGCATCGTATCAGATCGTGACCCACGGTTTACCTCACGGTTTTGGAGAGCATTGCAGGATGCTATGGGGACTCGTTTGAGGTTTAGTACCGCTTACCATCCCCAAACTGATGGGCAAACTGAGAGGACTATACAGACTCTAGAAGACATGTTACGAGCATGCGCAATTGAACTGGCAGGAAGTTGGAACAATCACCTTCATCTGGCAGAGTTTGCATATAACAACAGTTATCATTCAAGCATCGACATGGCACCGTATGAGGCATTGTATGGAAGGAAGTGTAGATCTCCTGTTTGTTGGACAGAATTGAATGAGCGAAGTTTAATAGGTCCGGATCTGGTGGATGAAACTACTCAGAAGATTAAGATAATTCAACAGAAGCTTCTCACTGCCCAAAGCAGACAGAAGAGTTATGCTGACAGAAGAAGGCGACCGTTGGAGTTCATGGCAGGCGAACATGTATTTCTGAGAGTCACACCGATGACTGGCATTGGTAGAGCGATTCGAGCAAAGAAGCTATCACCTCGTTTCATGGGTCCCTATGAGATTTTGGAGAGAGTGGGACCAGTTGCTTATAGAATTGCATTACCTCCACAGCTTGCGAACATTCATGATGTCTTCCATGTGTCGCAATTGAAGAAGTATCAACCAGATCCTTCCCATGTTATTGAAGTGGAGGAGATAGAACTCAGAGATAATATGACATATAAAGCTGAGCCAGAGCGGATTGTGGATGTGATGGATAAGCAATTAAGAAACAAGACCATCAGACTTGTGAAGGTTGTATGGAGAGGTATGGCTCCTGGTGATGCCACGTGGGAGACAGAGGAAAAGATGAGGCAGGAGTACCCTCATCTATTTATCTAGGTATGTCTTTTAGCTCGTGTTTTGAATTTTGGGGACAAAATTCTTTTTAGGAGGGGAGAATTGTAACATCCTTGAATTTTTAAGACTTATAGTTAGTTGTAGCTTGAGTTTTATTTAGTCAAAAAGAATATAATAAATTAATAATTTAAAAGAAACATCAAGTTTTAAACATTATTGAATAATATATATTTACACACAAATACCTCCTTAAAATAAATAAATAAATATATGGGTATGTGTATGTAAATATATCTTAATATTAGAATAAATAATATAAAATAAAAATATTATGTCAGATATTACTAAATTATTATTTTACTATTTTTCAAAAAAAAAAATATTTTAATAGGAGTAACCCTAACATCTCTCCTATAAATACCCTATCTCACCTACCTTGTAAATCCCTAGGCGCCGCAGCTCTGAGGCAGCCATCAGGTTCTCTTCTCCTTTCTTCATTTTACTCGTCCTGTTCTACCTCCCATATCTCTAACAAACTGATAAATGTCTTTTCACCTTATCACTTGCTTGTTTTCGATTCTTTCTCTTATCTCAGGTTATGAACAATGTTTTTTTTTTTCTTTTCTCTTTGTTGCTTTCTCTTCCCACTGCAAAGCTACTATAGATATAGGTTGCTGTAGATCTGAAATTCAAAAATGCTTTTTGACCCATGTATTATTATGCTCCACTGTTCATCTGCAACTCTTCCTTTAATGCAAATCTCCGACCCCACACTCTTTTCTCCATCCTTTTTCTTATGGTGTGTATCCAGGTTTATTATGTGTGTGTGTGTTTAAAAAAAAAAAAAAAAAAAATCTCTATACATCTAGATTTCCATACATGTGTGGAGAGATTTAAAACTCATTTTTTTTCTTTCCATTATTCCCAGCTTTTCCATTTCGTTCCTTGCGGCCTACACACACATGTATTTTTGTCTCTTTCACAAGCCCACAACTCCTAACTAAATCACTCTGTGTGTGTTCCAAATATTTTTTTTTAATTTCAAAATATGTGTGAACCACTCACACTTACATATATATACATATCTATGTTGTTAATCTTTTCACATCTAGACCCACGTGACTTTGGTTTGTTTTGTTTTGTTTTGTTTTTTTTTGTTTTTGCTTTGTTTTGTTTTTAAATTGTGTTTCTTGCTCATTAAATATCAATCCCTCTTTTTTTTATTCATTTCATTGTCAGATTATTTAACACCAAATATGTTCCTTTTCTTTCTAGTTTTGACTTGTCATATGAGGGAATAATTACAATGTTCTATAAGTTTTTTTTAGTCAAACTGATTTTTGTCTTCTTCTTTTTTCCTGTGTAAAATCTTTTATTTTCAACGGAACAGAGTGATATACACACACCATATTTGTTTTCACACCTTTAGACAACATTATGCAGTTATATAAAGACTTAGATATATATATATATATATATATATATTTATATACACATAATATAGGAGCGAACCTGGTAACTTACGAGTGTGTGTGTATAATTTCAAATGGTAGGTTTAGACTTTAGAATAGTATTAGAGTAAGTCTAGAGTAGTTTTGAGATATATGTGTATATATATTAATAGATATTTATGTTTGTGACTTTGTAGACTCTCATTAAAATTTTTTGGAGTAACTCTTTATGTGATTACCTGCGAGCTAGGGAGTAGCAGGTAACTCTGAATATTCTTCCATATACTTGTGAATAGTGTATGATTTTTGAATGACTACTTTTTTTTTTTTAAAAGAAAAATGGACTGAATTATATGTATATGTGTTTGTATTATAAATTCTCAAATAAGTAGTGTTACAAGTAAATTTCTATATAACTCATTATATTCATATAATTAATAATTTAATGATAATTAATGTATTATTGGATTATTATTTCATTTTTAGCATGATTGAATGTGTGATTATATTTGATATGAATGGAAGCATGAATTATTGTACTTTATCTTTTAATGATATTTTATTTATCACTGTCATGGCGGTTGCATCTGTGATGGGTTGGAGTGAGGAGGAATTTGTATGTTGAGATCTTTTACCACGTGGTATGCCATCACTTGGTGCACAGTGGATGGTACTTGTCAGGGCCCCTTCTTCCATGTTTTCCTTTGGCCGGGATTTCATTGGAGCTGTGGGACATGTGACACCTCCTTAGTTGTATTCTTTTAAGGAGGGGAGCCATAGTCCAGACTTAAGCTCTACACCTTTGGCCGGGTGTATCTTAAGAACTGGTGAGCTTGGGACAATCCAGTCAAATGGATAGGTTTCTGTTGGACTATGTGTTAGCCTATGGCTCCAGTCAGCGGAATAAGGATGGACGGTGATATAAGGGAGGTTGCATCCTACATATTGCATATGGCATAGTTGTATGTTACATGTTGTGATGAAAATATAGATTGATTAAACTTGTTTTTGGTCTTGTATGAGAATTATGATATATATGAATATATATATATGTAATCAGTTCCTTTTTATCATATGTGATTTGCTTGTGTACGGTAGAAATTTTCAGTAGTTACTGAGACGTTGAATCTCATCCTATTATATTAACAATTTCAGGTGATTGTTCTAGTAGGGAGCAAGGGAAGGCACCTATGGAGTGAGCCTTGGAGGCTCTTTTGTGCTCCTAGAGCTCATGTTATGTCATTTTTTTATTGCCATGACCCTAAGACTTCTGCATTTTATTTTGTTTTGTTGAAATATTTTGAGGATTTGATTTAACATTGAGACTTGGGTTTTATTTAAACTGATTTTTATTTTAATGGTTTGGATGTTGAACATCCTTGTTGACGATATTTGAATTACTATGGTTAAGTATTTGGCTATTTGATTGAGGTGTTACACCTTCTTTATACATATTCAAACCACCTTATATAATTTTTTACCATTTTTCTTCAATAGAAGTTACTCTCACCCTTCCTCGTACAAATTCATTACAAATCTTATTTTTCTATATATAATTAGACATTCATCTCAATATCTTCATCTCAATTACCACCACATTGTGCTCATGTAGCCCCTTCACAATCCAACATTCACTATCATAAAACATTGCTAGTCAAATAACAGTACAATAAAATTTTCCTTTAACTTTATCATATACTTTTTTTATCACAAATAATTTCAGTAGTTTTTTTCTATTTAAACCATCCAAAGTAAATTTTATGAATAACATCTCCATCAACTTTATTATCTTATTGTAGAATTGATACAAAATATCTGAATTTTGTCATTTGAGGAATAACCTAATCTCCCAATTTTATCCCCAAATCACTTGATTAAAAATTATAAAAATTATGTGTTATTTTTTCCTTAAAATAACGATAGGTTAGTAAGAATATTAAATGTTTTTTTTTTGTTAACAGTAAGAATATTAAATGTAAGACAACAGAGAATGAGAAAAACAGCGAGGTTAGTGAGGAAAATGTGAAAAGAAAATCAAACGAAGGCTAGAAGGATCAGATTCTTGCATTTAGGAATTAGGATCAAATCACGTCTTTCAACCAGGATTTACCATATCTAGGTATAGGGTAAGGCCATTAATTACTGCGGTTGGTTGATGATTAAAGTACGAAGAAAAGAGGGGGAATGATTATTGGAATGGAGAGGGTGAACAGCGGGTAAAAGAGGCAAAGGAGTCTTGACTTTTATAAAAGCAACGACCGGAATCAGCTTTATTTTTAATAATTCTAACATAACACACACACCAAACATTGTCAGAGAGACCCTCTCTCTTTCTCATTCCTTTTTTTTTTTTTGGTTTTGTTGACAGAGACTATCGCTCCGGGTTTCACGGCAGCAAAGGCAAGCCTACAAATGAAACCAAATTATAGTGTGTAATGGGAGCTTCCAATGCCGGACCACTTCCCGATCTTGTGGGTCATTTCTTTCTCTCTCTTGTTTTCTTTGGGGGGTCATTTTACTCCTACACAAATTCAACATATATAAATCAATCAAGGATGGGTATAACAGCAGGGGTGAATTTGTCATAACGTAGTAAATCAAGGTTTGAATTTTCGTTGAAAGAAGTGTTTACATTTAGTGTCCAACAATATCTTGAACAAAAGTAACTCTAATAAACTGTGCGTTGCAATAAAAAAAAAAAATCATACACTCCATTTGGTCCACAAGATAGAGCACCAACAAAATCCTGATACAATTGGTAGATGGTTGGGTCCCTTAAACATAATGTCTCTGGTTTGAACTAGGGCGTGTACATGAAAAAACCCACTTCGGTAATCTTTACATCTCAAGAGGATTAATTTCTAGCTATCAATTGGGAATACCACCTGGATTCTACAAATAATAATAATAATAATAATAATATAGGGCACTTTTAAAAGAATATATTGGTCTAAAATATAAATTACTTATAAAATAGTTAATGCTTATTTTCTAGTTTTATTCCTATAATTAATACTCATTTCCAATTTTACCCACTCATTACATTTTCAAACACATTTACCAAAAAAGGTAAAGTTGGAAAAATTATCCATTTATGATATATTTAATGACTTAATTGTCATTTATTGTTTCCCGTTAATTAATTAAAGTGCCATATATTATGAATCAAAGGGAGTGTATATATGTATGTATATTCTCTCCTATCTTTAATATAGAACATATTTGGAGAGTTGATCTTCATTCTAAATATAAGACATATTTTTTATATGGGTAAATCTTTTCCTAATTTACCCCTATTGATGCTTGCTCAACAATAATCAAGAAAGAGAGGAAATGAAAGAATTACGAAAGACAACAATGGTATTTTAGAAAAGAGTTAAGGTGCAAATCAGCCTCGAAAATATTAGAAAAATCTCAATATAGTCCTGGAAGTGTTTTTTTACCTCAACGTTGCCCTAAAAATTTAAAAACGTAGCAATATCATCCTTTTTAAGCACAATTTATTTTAATCGTTCATTTTGACTATAATTGCTAAGGAAGGGGAGGGACAGAGGAAGGGATGGGGATAGGCGAGGATGAAGTGAAGGGAGGATGTAGCGGCCATTTGGCATGACGTGTGATGATGAAGTGGAAAAATCAAAATACATGTAGCAATAATAGTTAAAATAAAATGGTGGTTAAAATTGGGGTGAGAGTGTTATTTTTTTAAATTTCCACGGCGATATTGAAGGCAAAAGAACTTTTAGGGCTATTTTGAGATTTTCGCAATATTTCCGGGGCAGGTTTTGCATCTTAACCCATTAGAAAATACAAGTTATATTAATTAATTTTTTTAATATAATTAAATTAGGTAAATATATCTTATATTAATAACTGGAGGAAATATATGTGTGTGTGGGGTTTTTTTTTTCCTGTGATTTACTACTATGTGTTAAGAAAGAAATGTAATAACCAACAAGCGCTAATGGAAAGTGAACAACATAAACTTATTATCCTTTCTTACATTAGAAATTGTCATTTCATGCTGCACAATTGTTATGAAACTTTTTTTTTTTTTGGTTATTACACTCCTTCCTTGGGACCTTATAACAATTCTCCCTCTTTTTATAGGTAAAATTCAATCATTGTAAGGCTTAATTAGGGGTAACCCAATGAAATATTTTCTGCATTTATCTAGACTTAGGGTGTGTATAGAATAACGATTGGAAAAATGTTTTTTTTTTTTTCAATATGACTTTTGTAATCTTACTTTTGGATAAAAGTCAGATTGTGTGATATGATTTATGTTTGGATTGACGGTTATATAAACAACTTTTTTGAAACTGAAACTTTTTTGGATTCGCGGTAGCATAAGTAACTTTTTGTGATAATGATAAGATAGAAATTAAATTAAAAATTATAAAAAACTGGATAAATAATTTTACAAAGAAAAAAGAAAAATATCTGAACCAAAATCACAGACCTAATACCATCACCTCTTCAAAACGGCAACAACGGAGGATAGTTTTCTGATGGAGGATGTCAGTGGAGGACGGCGACGGTGAGGAGGGTTGCACTTCACTCCTTAATCATGTTTTTTACGGCCATGAAGTGCTTGACCTTCTCCTTAGATCTACGATGGCAAAACAAAAAGGCAACGGCAGCAAGCTCTGAGATTTAAGATGATGAAATCGACGGCAGAACATGGTGGCAACGGCGGCGAGATTTGGGACGGTGAGCAATAACTTCTAACTGTGGCTCCTTTACGATTTTATCTTCAGTGGATGATGGTTTTGATTCAGATCGGGTTTGAATTTTTTTTATTTGTTAAATCTGGTTGATGTTCAATGGTGATTCCATTTTATTTGTTAACTTTGACGGAGATGCAGAAGAAAAGAACACCAACACCGGACGACAGCCCATAAGACGCCACTCAAAACCACACCTGAAACAACACTTGACTACCAAAACCAGTTGCAGTCGCTGCTGCGAGATGGAGCATTTGTGGAGGATATGGCGCTCTGTTCTTGGATGAGAAGAGAAGACAGTGAGTGGGTATAACGGTCATTTCGACTTATTGCAGAAGCTAAATGCTCTAAATTGTGGCTTATATGCAATCGTGCGAATGAGGAAAAAGCCCAATTTACCAATTGCTCAACTAAATATTTCCATTTGAACCATAATTAGGCAATCGCACGGTTGGGTCTCCAATGGTGCGATTGGCCTAGGCAACTGCTCAACCAAACTGAGCATTAAACTCAACATTTAGGGCCTGTTTAGTATACTGGAATTGATTTTGATGAAAATGGAAATTGATATGGATATGAAAATCAGGTTTAAAATTGTGTTTGATATGACTTGGAAATGAGACTTGATTTTTATATAAAAATACTAAAATACCCTTAATTAAAAAACCCGTTGCCTATCTACTACAAAAAAAAAAAAAAAAAACAAACAAACAAACAAACCCAGCTTCGACAGATCTCACTACCTCCCTATACGTCGCCGACTCCTACCCAAATCCTAGTTGTCGTCAACGCCGGTGGAGGTCGTCGCCACTGCCATTGGCGTGCACCTGGTCATCGTCGTCGTCGCTGTCATGGCTGGCGAGTGACAGCTATCGTTGTCATCTCCGTCTGATCTGGTGAGGGAGGGTTGTTGTTGTGTCGTTGTCGTCGCCGGTGGAGGGGAGAGAGCCGCTGTTTCCTATGAGGGAGGAGTTGCCATCATCGCTAGTGAGTTAGTGATAGAGGTCGCCGGTGAGTAAGGGACAGGGGTAGCGATGAAAATGGGGGGTTGAAATTATAAATCTTGACTTTTTTTATGGAAGCTTGATAGAATTGGATGATTTGGGTTCCATGTGGAATTGGAATTGAGCTTCAATTCCATTGTACCAAACAAGTCCCTTCATGGAATTGTCTCCCAATTCTATTTTCACCACTCTCAATTCCTTCATACCTGACCAGTCTTTAAGTCAAAATGCATCCCACAAACACAGAGAGAAATTGCTGATAGGATATGCAAGAGTGAAATGATGAGTGAAAGAGCAGAATGAGGAGGGTGATGGCGACGTGGGTCCTCGTAAAGTAGGTACGTAGGTGCAGGGGAAGCCATGTAGGCACATAGAGGAGCATGAGATTGCGTTGCCTCCATGCCAAAGTAGTAGGGAAGATGCCAAAACCCGAAACTTCACGTTAACATACATTACATACCCATCCAAATTACATGCTCCTTCCATTTGTGATGGTCATGATGATAGTAGGTTAAAGCAAATAAAGCGTGAGCCTTGTGTGGGGCCCCCTTCCAATTCCCATGTGCACGCCTTCTCTTCTCCCTGACTCACATCTGCTTTTCTTTCTCTCATTAATTAATATTTAATACCCATCTCATCCCCTTCTCTCTACCTGCTTGTTCATACAAATGAAGCCAATTTTCATTGCTTAATTTTGTCATCCTCCATTTCAACAATTTAAGGTCTCATTCTCTATGTTTATACCTAGTGAGATTTGCTTTAAGTTTTATAATATGTTAAAGCTAATAACTTCTAGTAGACGTTACTTTTATTTATTCACTAATATTTATTTTATTCTGGCAACAAAAAACTAAGATTTATTTTCTTTAAAAAAAATCGAACTTGAATGAACACATCTTTTCAGGGCAGGGGGCAAAGCTGAGAAGCCAGGTATGGAGGAGAGAATAATTACTATTTACTATTACATTCAAGTCTAACGGAAATTCAATTTCCAAACACACATTGGGGGATAACGTTGAACATGAATTGCTTTTCTGTTACTCCACCACTTCTTTCGCATATTTTAGTACCGTTGCTTTTAACTCGCTCTCTTCCAAAAAAGGCTCCATGCTCGCAAATTGGTATATTTTCCTTGGGAATCAGAATCACTCGACCTACCCAAAAGTCGGCAACCATTCTCATAATTTTGGTATATATCTCAGAATCTTTTCTTTTACCTACACATCATGTTTGATGCTCCCCGTTGATTTCTCCTAATTCCACAACCTCTAAATTTACACGACATCTCATGTTTTTTGTTACTCTCAGTCGGGATTTCTTCATGCAGGAAGAAGGCTTAATTACCGGCGGAGTCTGATTTAGGTAATAAATGGAGTATCAGATTCATATTGATACCGAAAATGGTAATTAATTTCAAATTACCATGTTTTGTTCCGGGATGGTTTTATATTTCCATCCACTTTTTCTTTTTTCGGTTTAGTTTGCTTTCCTCATTGTCAGTACTCAAACGTTCAGGTCGACCCCATACTTCTGTCCCATAAAGAGCAAAAGCAAGGGATCGGGGGAGACACACACGCAGACAACAGTGTGCTAACAAAGATCTAGCCACCATGGGCTGATCTATGAAGACGGGGGAGAAAATAAAACAAATAAATTGAAAAGGAAAGAATAGCAGCTCAACTGGTTCGCCGCCGCGGGTAGTAATCGGAGCGGAACAGTGAAAGTTCTTTTTTTAATTTTTTCCGGTGAGTTATCTGGGCACTGAATTACTTAATTTGTATTCTTTGTCAGGGAAGGTTCTTCGTTGGGGTTCTTCCAGGCTTGATCTCTCTGACTCTCATTCATGACTGTAACCTTTTTTGTTTCTACTTACCGTTTGATTTCTTCCTGTCTTCACTACTCTCTCTCGGTATATTGCTTCACTGGGCTTTGATTGATATGGTGATTCGAATAATATGGACATGGTTTTTATCTCATGCATGGTCATAATATTAATAATGCTGACTAAAATTTGAAGACGAATGGCTAATTCGTTATTTTCTTTGACGTACTAGAGTGTGATGTTTCAATGTATGCTGGTCAGAATTTGATACTTCTGTTTTCCATTGTTCTAATTGGTGCGTTTTTGTCTTTGATCAGTTAGTTTGTACTAATTCCACTGCATCTTCAGTCCAAAAAAAAAAAAATCCACTGCATCATATACTTCAGCCTTTCAGCCTGGGGGTTTTCTCAATTCAATTGATCAGGTAATTTTCCTGCAGTTTTTAATAATTTTATGTTGTTGTAAAAAATATATATAATTAGTATCCAATTATTTATGACGGACCAGAAACAAAAATTCCAAAAATTTCAGATCTCTAATTTTTAACTATTAAATTAAATAAATTGATTTTTTTCTTAAGTCCATGCCGTCTTAAATCCAAGGGGCAGATTTGATGTATCTGAAACTTGTTTTCCTTCCTTATTATTACATGCATTGATTGTATACAAGCAACAAGAGAGACTTTCTCATAGTTTCTGTCGACTTCAGTGTTTGTCGTGTGGCTCTCATCTATTCTTCCTCGATTTTTCACAGAATACAAGGTTCCCGTAACATCCCAAGACAAGGAAGTGTGTTATTGTTGGCTTGAGAGATGGCGGTTGTGGCCCATGCAGATTCTAAAGGAATGTATTCATGGTGGTGGGATAGCCACATTAGTCCCAAGAACTCAAAATGGCTCCAAGAAAATCTATCTGGTAAGCAAATATGCTTCTAACGATTCTGTTTCTAAAAACGTTGACACCACATAATAGTAGCTACAGATCTTGAAATGCTCTCTGTCTCTCTTCTCTTTGACAGATATGGATGTGAAGGTGAGGCAAATGATCAAGCTTATTGAAGAAGATGCAGATTCCTTTGCAAGGAGGGCAGAAATGTATTATAAGAAGCGGCCGGAGCTCATGAAATTGGTTGAAGAGCTTTACCGGGCATACCGTGCACTGGCTGAGAGATATGATCATGCCACTGTGGTGATCCGTCAGGCTCATCGAACCATGGCGGAGGCGTTCCCCAACCAAGTTCCTCCAATGCCGCCAGATGATTCTGAGCCGCGTACTCCTAAGACACCGCGCCCTTCACGTGCATTTCTTGACTCAGATCAATTGCACAGCAACAAGGATGTTCCTGTGACCTCTCCATCTCATTTTCATGATGTGAAAAGAAACGGTACTGTTATGGAAGAACATGATTGTGTTATTACTGGAAGGGCTTTAAAGCAGTTCAATGATCCATTTGTGTCTGGTGAACACTTGAGTAATGGAAAATTTGCAGAAGGGCGAGCAAGGAAGGGGCTTAATTTTCTTGACATAGAAGAGCAGAGCAATGATGATACTGGGATTCAAGGCTTGCCCGAGTCTGAACGGATGGCTAAAACTGAGACAGAAATTTTGGCCTTGAAGAAAGCCCTGGCTAAATTAGAAGGTGAAAGGGAAGCTGGCTTGCTTCAGTATCAGCAGAGTATGGAGAGACTCTCAAATCTAGAGTCAGAAGTTTCTCACACGCAGGAGAACTCTCGAGGACTTGATGAACGGGCAAGTAAAGCGGAAGCAGAAGTTCAAACCTTGAAGGATGTGCTTATCAGATTACAGGCTGAAAGGCAAGTTAGTCTTGTTCAATACCAGCAGTGCTCGGAGAAAATTTCTAATCTGGAGAGCAAAATTTCTTCGGCTCTAAAAGATGCAGGAGAATTTGATGAACGAGCTACCAAAGCCGAAATAGAAGCTGACTCACTCAAGCAGGACCTTGCAAGAGTAGAAGCTGAGAAGGAAGCTGCCCTTGATCAGTATAAACAGTGTGTGGAGACATCATCAAAATTGGAGGAGAAACTAATGCAAGCAGAGGAGAACGCAAAGAGGATTAATCAGCAAGCTAACAAAGCTGAAAATGAACTCGGGGCCATGAAGATGGAAGTTTCTAAGCTTACAGGAGAGCATGATGATGCTGCTCTACGTTATCAGCAATGCTTGGATATAATTTCCAGCTTGGAGCATAAACTCGCTTGTGCAGAAGAGGAGATGCGCAGGCTAACCTGTAATGTACAAGATGAGGCTGAGAAGTTAGAGAGTTCTGAACAGAAGTGTCTTTTCCTAGAAACATCTAATCAAACTCTTCAGTCTGAATTGCATTCCTTAGTGCAAAAGATGGGATCTCAGAGTGAAGAACTTAATGAGAAGCAAAAGCAATTGGGTAGGCTGTGGACTTGCGTACAGGAGGAGCGGCTACGATTCAGGGAGACTGAAACTGCTTTCCAAAATCTTCAAAATTTGCATTCTCAATCTCAGGAAGAGCTTAGATCTCTCGCTGTTGAGCTTCATAACAGGGCTGAAATTTTGGAGAATGCTGAATGCCGTAGGAAGGCTTTAGAGGATGAAGTACAAAGGGTCAAGGAGGAAAACCAAACTCTGCATGAGCTCCAATTATCTTCATCTTTGTCCATTAAAAATTTGCAGGATGAGATATCAAATTTGAGGGATAAAACAGCAAAACTTGAACAGGAGGTTAAACTGCGGGGAGAAGAAAGAAATTCTCTTCAGCAAGAAATTTTCTGTCTTAAAGAGGAGCTCAATAATATCAATAAAAGACACGAAGCTATGATGGGCGAGGTGCGGTTAAACGAGCTCGATCCACAGTGCTTTTTATCATCAGTTAAGAATTTGCAGGATGAGAACTCAAAGCTGAAGGAGACATGTGAGGCTGACAGAAGCAAGAAAGCCGCTCTTCTTGAGAAACTAGAGATCATTGATAAACTTATGGGAAAAAATTCTGTACTGGAGAATTCCCTCTCCAACTTGAACAAGGAGTTGGAGGGTGTTAGAGGAAAAGTGAAGTTGTTAGAAGAAACATGCCAGTCTCTACTTGAGGAGAAATCTACTCTTGCTTCTGAGAAGGCCACCTTGTTTTCTCAGTTACAAGCTACAATTGAGAAGCTAGAAAAGCTTTCAGAAAAGAACAAACTTTTGGAAAATTCTCTATTTGATGTAAATGCTGAACTTGAAGCACTAAGGCTAAAGTCAAAAATCTTAGAGGACTCGTGCGAGTTACTTGATCACGAGAACTCAAGTCTCATTTCTGAGAGAGACACTCTACTTTCACATTTCATCACCACTCAGGAAACACTGAAAAATGTAGAGAAACAACGTTGTGAATTGGAGATGAAGCATTTGGAATTGAAAGGAGAAAAGGAATCTGCACTTCGAAAGTTAGAAGAGCTACTGGCTTCCTTGTATGCTGAGAGAGAAGAGCATTCCAGAATTGTGCAACTCAATAAAATTCAATTGGCTGAGAAGGAATTAGAAATTCATGTTCTACAAGATGATGCAAAATGCCAGAAAAAGGGATATGAGGAGGAACTAGATAGAGCTGTCAATGCCCAAATTGAAAATTTCATCTTACAGAATTCTATCCAGGATATGGAGAAAAAGAATCTTTCCGTTCTAGTTGAATATCAAAGACTCTTGGAGGCATCCAAAATGTCTGAAGAACAGATATCTAACGTAAAGAAAGAAAATGCTCAAAAGCAGGCTGACATGAATTCTGTGTGTGAGAAAACTAGAATACTAAGGAATGGGTTGCTTCAGGTTCTGAAGACTCTTGACATCAACCGTGAGCATTTCTATGGAGATGTAATTGAAGAAGAGCAGAGGCTTCTGAACCCTAAACATGGAAAACTTCAGGAGACACAAAATTCTTTAGTTACAGAATTCAACAAAAGCCAGCAACTAGCCATTGAAAATTCAGTTCTTGTTGCGTTACTTGGGCTGTTGGAACCAAAGGTACAAGAGCTTGTGACAGAAAGAGCTGACCAGGATAAGGAGTTGAGGAGCCAATCTGTGCAATTCATGACGTTACAAGCAGAGTTACAACGGATATTGGAGAAGAATGAGGAATTAAATTTGACAATAAGCAAGGGAGAAGAGAGAATGCAAGTAATGGCAACTGAGATAGAGAATTTACGGAGGCAGCTGTCAGACATGGGTGAATTGTACAGTGACCTAAAGGAAGAAAGTTGCAAAACATTTGAAGAGAAAACATCCCTGATGAGAAGATTTGTAGATCTTAATGAAGAAAAAATTGATCTGGAAGAAGAGATCCGCGTCATGATTTGCCAGACAATAGCTCAATCCATTGCTTCTCTGATCTACCAAAACGTTGTCTTTGAAAAACACCTGGCACTTCAGGAGTTAGGTGAGGATCTTGATGAACTTTGTTCAAATCACAATGACCTTGAAATGAAGGTTAGACAGTGTGAAACTCTGGCTACCGCACTCCATACTGAATTGCAGATTTCTACCATCAATGAAACTGTACTTAAAGGAAAGGTCTGTGAGCTAGCAGATGCATGTAAGTACCTTGAAAAAGGAAGGAACTCCAAAGGTATGGAAAGTGAGAAGCTGAAAGAAAGAGTTAGCAAATTAGAATGTGAAAATGGAAGACTACGTGATCAATTGGCCGCTTTTGGCCCAGCTGTCAGTGCTTTGGACAATTGCATATCATCACTGGAGTCGCAGACTCTTGTACTTACAAAATCTCATGACAACGCGGAAGAAAAGGTATTGACAAACTCTAGTATTTGGTTTTGCAATCTGTGTATGTGTGTGATTCTTTGCGAATGAGGAAGGTTTGGGGTGAGTTAGATACTCCTACTTGCACTCATGGTTACTTTTGTCCATGACACTGAATAAGCCGTCGTTTTGGGTTGGTTCTGACTTAATACGGTTGGGAATTTTATTGGGTGGTCTTACTTCCCTTCAATACTTTTTCACAGGGCCTTGGAAAAATATATTTGAAAAGGTTAACATGCCTACTTTTCGTGAGTATATTATTTGAAATCTTGCCTTAGCCTTTGCTTTTGGTCACGGTTAAAGTCTCTCGTTGTTTATGCAATTATGCTCTAGTGGAAAATTCAATAGAGGGAAGTGTTCGAAATTCGTTTGATTATTATGGACTTTTCTTCTAATCATATCCCTAAACGGATGGCCTTGATTGCCATTCACTTAAAAGATGAAGCATGCTCATTTGGTTTGCCTTTATCTGGGTGAAATTATTTTTATTTGGTTTTCATATATCGCATGAAATATGAGAAATAATCTGCGATAGTATGGATTGTTAAATTTTTATAGTGTAAGAGATATTTACATATGTGAGTGTTCATATATTATAACATACTACATACTACTATATAATACACACTATTGCATGCATTTCTTTTTCAGGATATAACTTAATGTCTTATATTCATTGTTTCCAGGCTAATAATCTGGTGTTAAAACAACACGCTGAAGGCAGAGCAGAAACAATGAGAGATCTGATTACAACACCAGATTCCCTTTTAGACTTCCAACACATTCAGAAAAGGATCAGTGCAATTGAAATGGCTGTGAAACAAATGAATGGAAGTTTCAGACGAAAGGACAAACTCAAGAAGACTCAAGAGCCAAAATCTGGAAGCAGCCGACAGCTAGAAAACATTCAAATCAGCAAGCATATTTCTCCAATGGAAGAAGCAGAGGATAAACTCACTTATGAAAAGGTGATGGGGAATTCAGTGCCAGCAGCAATCCAGTATGCAGACAATGAGGTTCTGCCCAAAGACATCATGCTTGATCAAATGTCCGAATGTTCCTCGTACGGGCTAACCAGAAGAGAAACTCTTGCTGATGATGATCAGATGCTCGAGCTATGGGAAACCGCAGATAGGGATAGCAGCATTGGTCTAACTGTAGGAAAGCCGCAGAAAATGGCTACCAGACCATCGAACCACCATCAAAGAAGAGCAAGCAAGGAATCCAGAACTAAAATTCCCTCCACAGAGTCATTGATTGAAAAGGAACTGAGCGTGGACAAATTAGAGATCTCAAATTCAAGAAGAATCACAGAGCCTCGTGATGAAAGCAGCAAGCGGAAGCTTCTGGACAAACTTGATACAGATGCACAAAAGCTCACAAACCTTCACATCGTCGTACAAGACTTGATGAAGAAGGTAGAAATCACCAAACAAATCCCAATGGGAAAAGATATTGAGTACGATACAGTTAAACGGCAGCTTGAAGCATCTGAAGAAGCCATCACAAAGCTGTTTGACGGAAACCGCAAGTTGGTGAGGAAGGTGAGAGACGGAACGGTGTCGTTTGGGGGGAAGCGAGGAGGAGCAACAGATTCTGACGAGAGCAGTGGAAGCGTCAATAGAAACAGAAGAAGAGCCGCGGAACAAGCACGAAGAGCATCGGAAAAAATAGGGAAGCTTCAAATGGATGTGCAGAGACTGCAATTTCTGCTTCTGAAGCTTGACGAAGAGAAAGAAAGTAGAGGCAAAGCAAGAATCACTGATCGAAGCCCAAGAGTGCTTCTGAGAGATTATCTTTATGGAGGGACGAGGATGAGAACGATCCACAAGAGGAAGAAAGCGCCGTTTTGTGGATGTGTTCAGCCTCCAACCAAGGCATAGTTAGAGCTTACAATTTGGTCTAATTCAAGAAATTTAGAGGCAGATGAGATTAGCCATGTCTAACTGATAACAAATGTTTTTTCCCCATAATATATATTTTATGCCCTCCATGGATACTTAGTTTATTGTATAGCTTTGGAGCTTAGCTGAATATATTTTGCAATTCGGAATTGAATTGAGTTAATTGATTAACTAGTGATGCAAAATATTGGAGAAACATGTGGTGCCATAGTGAAAACCCCAAATTGTATCAGAGCATTAGTGAATAAAGGTTTTTCAGTTTCAGGGAAAGTGATGAAGAGGGTAGCGAGAGTGCTGTTGGGTTGATTCTGAGAATCTGTGATGAGATGAAGAGACGGAGGGAGGAAGCCCTTGAAGTATTGCACTAAGAACACAACAAAATCAAGGGCACGAAGGTTGCTCAAGTTGCGTTCAATATATCACCAATATGATTAGTATAATAAACTGAGTCAAATAATCTTTGAAATAACAAAATGTATTTCTGCTTTTAATAAAAATAATTATACACAATAACGTCAAACACTTCAGAAAGTGAACTTTAGAAATGTATATACATTTTCAGAACGACATGTCGACATTATAAATTGATTTTGTATGACATTAAGAGGAGGGAACTTCAGACAGTGACATTCTTTTCCTGTCAGTCCTGCTCTTCTGCTTAACTGTTTTTTTGCCATCTAATAGTACCATTACAAAAACAGAGGCGACATATAAACACTTCTTTAAAATATATTCCTTTGGTCAATTTAACTTACAGCATACAAAAACAAAAAATTATATTAAAGTTAATGAATACATTTCGGTATAACTAAACTGGAAAATTATTGATTTATACATTTGAGCATGTTAACTTGCAGCTTCTATAAATGCCTTGATTTAGTTGGCACTGCTAAATATGCGTTGAACAAATATACATCCAACAGAGCTTATATATATAGGGTGTGTTTGGATTGACGATTAGATAAATGACTTATTTTTATTTAGACTTATGAAATTTTAAAATTGGAAAAAAGTTAGATGGGTAAAATGATAAGTGTTAAAATTGGCAATTTGATAAGTGACTTATATAAAAGAAATTGATAATAAAATGTTGAATAAAAGAAATTGATTATAAAATCATAAAACAACTAAATAATAAATCTAAACTGATTAATATTAATTATTAATTATTCTTTACATTTCTACAGTCATATATTGACAAACTCAAAATTTGTCTAAACTCTTATCCCCAAGTATTCTCTGATTAACAGAAGATTACTATCTAAAGAAAAAAAAAATTATTTAGAACATTTTTTATAGAAGAAGTTTTGTGATTAGAAGTGATTTTGAGTACCTCATTGATCCCTAAAAATCCTCAAAACAGAAACCATAGCTTGAGGGCTCATTCATAAGCATTTTTAAGCTCCAATTTTGAGCTTATCACATCGGGACTTATTGGGACTTTTTTTCTAAACGCCAATCGCCCAACCAAATATTAGAAAATGATGTCACTGTGCACACCCGATATGCCCTCTCAATTGACCGATTGGACTCTGAAACGCTTAAACAAACACACCCTATAGACTCCGTTCATAGAAGACAAATAGACTAACTTAACTATGGTGTCCTTTCATCTCATGGTTGATATGACCTATATATCTTTTGTAAACAGAATCTATTTAGGTATATTTCAGAAATAGAATATAGGGAGGGAGTTCTAGGATAGTGTAATGAATTGCTGCAGAGAACTGACCAAACTTGGTGGCCAGTGCCTTCTGTCTCTTACATAAGAGAGGTCTGAAAAATGTGGATCAAGAAGAGTAGCAATGGTGAACTGGATTTCAGCAAGTAAAGGGGCATGCTTATCTGTGTACAAGGCCGCAGCAAGAGCTGCATGAACTTCTGAATTTGAGAAACAAAAAACAAAAAACAAAAAAAAAGTACAGTATTAGAACAAGGTGGGAAAATTCCTTGTGTAAAAAACATCATGATTCAACAATGCAGAGGCTTTTACCTGGATAGCCTTTAAGAGATATTGAAACATCTTCCATCTCTGCTATTGCTTCTTCTCTGTCGCCAACCTCGTACAGCGCGAGTGCTCTTCCTACCCTAGCATAGTCTGACAATGCAAAGTCTTTGTAGTTTTCAATAACCTATAAAAAGAAAATATTTATATACACTTGAGTACATATCACTAGGAAAACCAAAGCATAAATTTCCATGATAAACTTAATGACACTGATATGTAATTGTAAAGACTACAAATACATAAGCAGTCACTACGTCAATAACACACTGGTTAGTTAGGAGTGTGGTTAGGATAATAAACTAGCCGTTACTATTGCCCATATAAAGAGGAATTCAGAATACACATTATAATTGGAATGATTCAGCGCACTATTAAGCTCTCCCCCCCTCTGTTCTGTTATTATCTCTCAACTTTCTTTCCCTATCTCTTTCTCTCGCACCTTCTTTTCTACAAATTCATTGACACTTGGTGTAATGTCATGTCAAACATGTTATTCAGGTTTGGCGCTCCCCATCAAAATTAATTTCTTTCACAAATGTCATTAAATAGTGCATCTAATTAGGCTTTAAAAACAGGAAATATGAAGATCGTCATCTGCAAACAATCAACTAGAATGGGTCTGTGTATTAACATGGAGTTCAAAATGAACCACGCTATTCATGGCTAGTAAATGGTGTATCTTCCTAGCTTCTACAACTTTTATCAATTTATTGATGATTGGGATGCCAGTCCAGTCCCATAGCAACTGTATTAATAAACTCTTCCATACTCAATAATAACGAAATTTTAATACACAGGCTACTGAATCCCTATATAAATAAATAGGGTTACATTGGTTTTTCAGGAAATGAAGCTATAACTAACCAAAAGAGATGGACAAAAGAAAACTAACAAATCACCCCAGTCTGTACTTAAAATGGAACTGACATTTCCACAAGAGGCATAACATCCTAGTCTGAGATGCCACAATCAATTGAGCAGCATACTGCTATACAGATAAATACTGAAAAGAGCCAAAGAATGTGAAGGCAAGCTTAACAAATAAAAAGAGTAAGCAAACCATTTAGTCACTAAAACATTTAATGCCATTCCTTACACTCTAATTTCATTTAGGTTGATTTATCATTTAGCTCCTGGAGGACAAGTTGTACCCCTCTCCTTAAACCAGATTTTGAAGTCATATAATCAAATGGAAAATCAAGAATCGCTCCTCTGACATCAACAACCTATCAAATGAAGCCAAGAATTGGCAAAAGGGGTAAAGTATTATTACCTTAGAAAAGTAGGCAAGAGCGCCACTAAAGTCACCCTGAGCCTGCAATTCCCTCCCCTTCTCCAACAACTCCACAGCTTCTGAAACTCTCTGCGAAGTTACACCACTCGCATCCCTTTCAACCGGCGTAACAGGGTCATATTGATCAGCAGCATAGGACGAACCATACTGAAATTTACGAGGAAGGAGGAGGAAACCAGAGAGGGGAAGAGAGAAGAGAAGCAAACGTCTGTTTGGGAATCGGCGTGTAGAATTGGGAGTATGGCAATTCTGAATCATGAATCCAGGGTTTCGTCGAAGAGAGGGAGAGGGAAGATAAGAAATGTGTGGCGCTTTGCAGAAGGCGCCCATAGTTGTGAATTAGGAACCAAGAACTCAGATTCTTCGTGCAACCGAAATAAAGGAACCCAGTTGAGGCTGTGATATGATAATCTCATTTTTGTATTTTATTCCGTCCTACACAGTCCTCCCTGAGTCCTCACGTAATTTAAAAAAAGGGTATAAAACCGGATTTTTCTTTTTTGCCATCAAAAAACAGGATATTGTGTGTACTGTGTTGTTTCAAATTTTATGTTTATTTTGGCCGATCTTTTTCAATTTGTTTTAAGTTAGAGTTAAAAATAAATGTATTATATTTCTATTTAATTTAAAAAAGCATGAAAAAGTTTGGTGATAGGTCTACCAGATACATTTTTTCATGTAGATAGGAGCACTATTCTGAAACATTTTATATACAAAGAGTATTTTGAATTCTGATTCTCCTAACCAACGAAATTTTTAAATAAAAATTTTCACAAATTTTTTTAAAAAATCATTGCCATTTAGTGAGTAAAAAATATGATAATGAATTACGATAAATTTTTTTACTATTCACAGTCTGAAAATAGTTTGAGTTATTATGACTCTGATATTTTATAGGGAGAATCTTTAAAAAAGAACATGAAAATTGTAAAATAACAAATCATGTTTTTTATTAAGAGTTGATTAGAAAATATTGACACTTGATAAACAATTCCCAACTTATTTGTTGAGAAATACTTGATTTATTATTTTATAATTTTCAATTTCTTTTTTAAGGATTCTCCCTATTTTATATGGATGATAATATTTATTAATTGATATTAATATTGGTGATAAAATTGACATTGATTAAAACCAAAATATTACCTACATTTTATACAAATTATAATTGTAATACTAAACTTTATAATTCATCAATTCACACGTCATTTATTAATTTGACATGAGTAGTTAACATTTTTTTTTTGTGGGTATTCATCATTATATTATTGTACATGATCCTCATCCCACTCCCCCAAGAAACAAGCTTATCCACTAATTATTTCGTTAAAAGAAAATAGAAGAAGTTGATCGAAAGTTGGAGGAAAATCATTGCATAGTTATGATTTACAATTGATTTTACCTTGTGGGCAACAGAAATACTCCATTACATTACATGATGTCCACCAATTTTACAACAAATCAGCGCATTAAAAAAAAGGGAAAATGACAAAACAAAAACTTTAAAATTACAAAATCCTAAATCAAGTATTTATCATAAAATGAGTTATGAATTTTTTATCAAGTCTTATTATTACTTTATCAATTTTTAGTAACAAATCTGATTTTGCTCTTTCAAAGTTCTTTTTTACCCTTTTTCCCTAAAAACAATCATTATTACAATTTTATATCTGATGTCACAAGTCAAGACAGACAGACAAACACGAAGCTTTGATGTGAAGTTAAAATGTGAGTGACGATGACGACTTGTGGAGCCGCTAAATAATCAACAAACGTGTTAACAATCTGATTCTGGAAATCTGGAGAGTGCAGAAAAATATCAACAACAATTACCAGTGTATGCGTCAGCTTGAGGAGGGGTGCCATTAAAAATGTTCTTTTTAAGCCCCTTGGACCCCTCAGCTAAGAGGCTAGGCGTATCCAGGATCTGCAACAACATGCAACATTCAATTGAATCACTTTATAGTACTCCATCTAGTCTTTAATATAATACCTATTTACCTAATTTAAATAAATTAAGGAAGTTAATATGACATGTTTTTTCTAAAACACTATAATTATGTTCCATAATTTCCTCCATCTTTGTTTTACTAGATTATGATTGAGGAAGTACTAATAGAAGTAAATTAGGAAAAGACTGAAAAATATGGAAAATAGGTTTTACATTTAGGACCAAGATCAACTTAACAATTAAGACCTACATTAAGAATCAATGGAAGTATTCAGCTAGCTATTGTTCCTCAAAAAAAGAACTTTAATGCATACTCGCAAGTTGAAAAGCAGCTTCCATATCCATTTCCATTTACCCCTTACCAATTTTTAAGGCTCCTTCCAATTTTTTTTCTTTCTAAGTTTGACAATATTGTGCAAATGGAATGTATATAGCATCCAAATAAAAGACTAAAATGTGCTAAGGAATGGGCAAGATACCTTCAGAACAAGCTCTTCAAAACACTGTTGTACATTGATTCGAGTTTTAGCACTGCATTCAATGAATAAGCATCCGTATTCTCGGGCAAAGTCTATTCCCTCTTCCTTGGATACAACTCTATCACCCTCCTGAAAAACAGTTAACTTACCCACTTGCACATTTAATCCTATAATGAAACACAAGAACAGATCAAGTACAAAGTTCAAATACAATTCATTAGTCAGAAAAGAAATAAATATGGAAGCCAAGCAGACCTAAAGGATGTGTGTGATAAGTAAAATTCAACAGAATTCTTTTTTTTTTAAAAAAAAAATTGTCCTTAAACTACACAGATCTAATTCAGATGATATATAGTTTGTCGTCTTAGTCTTCCACACTACCTCCTCTCCTGTTTTAGTATTGGCAATATCCCCAAGCCTTGAATATTTATTCTTATCTAATCCACACCCATTTTTTAATTTCTACACTAAATTAATTGATATAAATAGGGATGAGTGTGTCAAACTAATAGATTTATCAGAATAATATAATTAATAATTAATAAAGTGGTGCAATTTGCAAAAGAAAGTAATATTGATTACAAACATGAAATTAATCCAACACAAAAGGAATATTAACACTTTATAAACATTTTAGACAGGAAGAGAACAGAAAAGATATGAGCTGAATCTCTAAATCAGCACTAGTTGTCCAGCATACAAATTGATTACAGACATGAACAGAGGCATAGAGAAACTCAGAGAGGATTAAACAGAAGGAAATAAATGTTGACATACCCCAATTAGCAAATGGATAAATGGAGAAGAGAGAAGATTTGCTCAAGGTCTACAGCAAAACGTATTAAAAGTGTTCTTTATTTAATTAGTTGGAAGCTATCACACTAATGTACTGTCTCTCTATAGGATATCTGCTCCTCCTTTTATTCTCCTAGTCAGTTTTATATCTGCCTGCCTCTACTGATACCCAACAGTTCTTCTATGCTCCAATTTTTCCTAATAATATGCATTAACTATGAATCCACAGTCGCCAGAAATTTCGAATTTGGAGAACAGCCGAAGATTAAACATTGTAAACTAAAATAAAGGGAACAGCAATCTGCAAGGGAACCAAAACTATAAGATTGAGCCTTAGGTCAGGCTCCAGGCAGAAATACGTAGAAAATAACTTATTGATCAAGACGTGGTTCACAACTTCTTAAAAAGAGAGCTTCTTAAAAAGAGAAAGCTTATGCTTGTAAGGTTCTTAAAAGATACCTTATCCACTTTGTTCCCAACAAGCATCTTGATGCAGTCCTGATTTGTTGAATAAAGATCTATTTCCTTTGCCCATATTTCAGACAAATTCATAAATGTTTCTCGTCTAGTTACATCATAAACTGCATCAGTAAAAGAAATCAAAAATAAAGATTAGCAGCAAATGCGAAACTGAAATTCTAGTACGAATCTACAGGGCTGAGAATATTTCCCTTAACCCATGACAATCTAATCTATCGCATCTAATTCAAATATCCATCATTACACAATGAAACCAACCAACATTTTACATCTTAGGAAGAATTCCAGTCCGATCATTAGGTTTACACGCATAAAATGTAATAAAAAAATGTATATGTCGGAACCATTTTTGTCAGTAGAACACAGTCTACAATAGGTTTACATGCATACAAATGTAATAAAAAATTTGCAAAATCCAGAAGATAATATTTTGTATATAGGAAAGATTCAGAAACAAGAGGGTAGAAACTTGCCCATGATGATCCCCTGTGCCCCTCGGTAGTAAGAACCTGTTAGTGTTCTGAATCTCTCCTGACCAGCTGTATTATTAGATAAGAAAAATAATCAAATACGGTATAATAACTTCAACATTCAAAATCTGTCCATGATCATTTAATCACGATATCAGCAATCTCATAAAACAATTTCTTATTAAAAAATGTATGATGTGAAACATTAGGAGATAGAATACTAATAAAATAATAGTTAATACCTGTATCCCAAATGGCTAGCTTCAGTTTTTTACCGCCTAAAGTCACATGCTTAACCTTAAAATCAACACCTACATGTGATAACACATAAGAAAGCAGATAAGCAACTGGAATACCAAAATAAGATCCAAATCAAGGAACAAACTCATAAAATTAATATACATTGGGTTTGATAATCGTACCGATTGTGGGGGTGAGATCTTCAAAGGTATCAACAGTAAAACAAAGGAGCAGACTACTCTTCCCAACCCCGGAATCCCCAATCATCAACAACTTAAACATGTAATCAAATTCGGACTGACTTGAAGTCGAATCCATCGCCATTCACCTACGAACACCAAATCACAGGAACAATCAACAGAAGCGACGGCAAAAGACAAGCGTAAAATACACAACGTCAAGCATCCGCCTCCTGGAAAATGCAGTCAGAAGCGATACCAAAAATAGAAACCTAACAAGAAATCCTATTTCTGAAATCATCCAGCGCACAGGCAAAAAGGAATACAACGATCGTATAATATTTAACTTCAAAAAATCAATTCAGAGTTTCGGCATTGCATAATTCGAAACGAAAAACATAGAGACGGCGATTTCTGTACCTTCTTTTTTCGTCAAAAGGATTTCTGTAACTTAAAGAGCGAAAGAAAGAAGGTAAGAAAGATGGAATTCAGGAATGCATGAAGAAAATGAGAAGAAACGAATCTGAGTAAGCGGCATCAAACGGGAACTCTTCCGATATGCGGGGTTGCCGCTTAATTTTCCCCAAGACTTTCCACGCCGACTTAAAATTTTTTCAATTTTATTTCCTGTAAGAAAAAAATATTAGTAATATAAATGCCTTCATCATTAACAATATTTTATATTTTTATCTAATTTATAGTTTTTTGAGTTAAAGTATGCTTTTGACATATAAATTTACAACAAATTTCAGTTTAGTTTTTAAATTTTATAAAAAAAATATGTAATCTTTTAATTTTAAGGCTAAATTATACAAAAACTGCCTAAATTTTAGGGTAGTTGCATATAACTTTCTTGATATTTTGATATTTAAATATAGCCCCTTGAACTTTGGTTTTTTTTTTTTTAATTTTGGACCCCTGTCGTTAACATGCCGTTTTCTTTTTGACAGAATTTGTCACGTCACCTTCATAGAAAACATTTCATCACATTTTACGTAGCATCTTATTAAGTTATATAAAAACCCTTCTGAACTTTAGTCTAGTTACATATAATCCCCTCGACATTTAAAACTTTAAGGGGGTGTTTGTGATAGCGTTTTGAACAGTCAAAACGCACTTATTACGCAAGCCGAGAAAAAACTCCTCTCACATACTTATCTCGTATACTGTGAATCACGAATTATAAGCACGTTTTGGATAAAAATAAACTCTTCCAAACGAGCACTAAACTTAACCCCTTTGAATTTTTTTTTTAATATTAAACCCTTGTCTTTACTTTTTCATCTAATTCTTATCAAAGCCAGTTCATTACTTCTAAATGATTCTATCGGCTTCTTTATATATTAAAATAGCACTTTTATAATTTTATTGTCTTAATTTATAATATTAATAAATTCATTATTTTTTTTGTTTGCTATATATCATATTTGTTAATTAAAATAGTATTTATTAATTTTTTTTGTTGAATTAGAGGTTGAATTTCTTTTTTTTGAATAGCAGAGACTAGCTCAAAGCTGGGATACAAGTACTAATGACCTTACATAATACAGGTACAAACAAATCAAATCACAAAGAGGTTGAATTTCTATCCTTATGTTTCTTGTTAATGTGAACTTTGAAATATTATTTTTCTATATTATTCCATGCAACAAATACTATTATAATTAACAAATGATATATATCAAACAAAAATTAATGAATTTATTAACATTATAAATTAAGACAATAAAATTGTAAAAATGTTATTTTAATATATGAATGAGCCGATAGGATCATTTGGAAGTAATAAACTCGCTCTGATAAGAATTAGATAAAAAAGTAAAGACATGGGTTTAATGTTAAAAAAATAAAACTTCAAGGGGGTTAAATTTAAAGTTTAAAATGACAAGGGGGTTATATACAATTAAACTAAAGTTCAAGGGGGTTTTTATACAACTATAAGCTTAATAGGATGCCACGTAAGATGTGATGAGATGTCTTCTATTAATTTGACGTGACAAATTCTGTAAAATAGATAATGGCATGTTAATGACAGAGGGTCCAAACTAAAAAAACCAAAGTTCAGGGGATTAAATTTAAATGTCGAAATATCAGGGGTTATATGCAACTGCCCCAAAGTTCAGGGGGATTTTGTATAATTTAGCCTAATTTTAACACTCTACAACTCTGAATTTAAATCTTGACTTTGCAATGCTAATATTACATGTTTAAATTTTAATCCTGTAGTGTAAAATTTTAATCATGTAGTGTAATTATTAGATCTCGTGGAAAAAAAATTAAAAATAACTAAATAATGCCTTTTTTATACTAGAAGTTGAAATTAAATAGCTAATGATTTATTACTTTTATAAAATATCTACGCATGTCATCGAAAAAAAATAAAATATCTACGCAACAAATAATCTTTTATAAAGTTTCTTAAACTCCGGCAAAAAAGAAAATACTCAGTATTTGAAGTTCTTAAACATTCAAATTATTTAATTTAATTTAATTTTAAATACCCCAACCCTCTCTTTAACTTGCCGCCATCCCCTCCTCTAATAAAGTATATAATCCTCCAGCCCATTTCTATTATTTTCAAATATATTTCTTTTACGAGGTTAAGCTTTTGAGATCGTTTTGGTACTCGTAACGTTTCCTAACTCTAGAACACCCTTCACAAACTTTATTCTGCGGACGAGACCTTCCAAGCGCGAAATAATTATTCTGAGAAAAAGATCTGTGAGATCGATCATAGAGCTTGTAAGGCTACCCTAGAATTGAGGTAAAAAATGTTAAGTTACTTTCTATGCATGTTTTGGAACACAAGGGCTGTAAGCCAACTTTTATCATTATACACTATGTAAAACTGGTGTTAGGTGTGGATTGTGAGGTCTTACGTTGGTTTGACAGGGAAATAAAGAACCCTTTTAAGAATCTGGATATCTCTCATCTTAACGTGTTTTAAAATAGTTTTGAATTTTATAAGAATTTTGGGTGTACCTAGAATTCGATAGACTCACTGAAATACCCACACGAAATCAGAGATTCCGATTACGTTATACAGAAAATACATTAAAGAGAGAAAGAGAAGTCTTATGAGAAAATCTTTTAGAAGGAGAATTGTGTATTATTTCATCATTAGCCTACTCCCTTAATCTCACACCTTTTATATATAGTGTATGTACGGTTACATAGGAATAGATGCAATCGTTAAATGTATAGTTATATATGAATAGATGTAATCTTTAAAATACAAAGGATATCAGTCTTTATAACCCATGTCTCTCCATGAAGCCTCTCTTAAATTGGGCTTGGGTCTTAATCCACCAAGGGTGTATTAGAATATTCCAACAAATTTAGATGACAAAAATTAGTTACATATATATAATAACTTTAACTAGATTTTATATACGATCTTACCCTAATTTGTCTTTTTAATTTTTTTAGCCACAGGCTAAATATTTCCAAAATTCTTCCTAAAGAAATGAGTCATTGTAAAATTATGAAGGAAAGACCTGAACCACGGGCTCCGACAAGCTCGTACGTGGATCACAACAATGAAAAAACAATATTAATGGAGAAAATAAAAAGATGCATAGTTAAAATTGAGAGCTCTCAATTTTATCATGACTTCAAAGATCAACTACAAACCCCACAAATTTGTGAACGCTTACGTATGGTTTTGGGGTCATCAGATTCAACAATGAAAATGGTAATTTATGGTATTGGTAAATTTGAATCATATGAGAATCCAAATTATCAACTTGGACTTGCAATCTTGATGCAAAGAGATTTTAAATGGATTGGAGATATTGAAGTCTTTGATCCAGCTCTTTCGATGAATGAATGCCAAATTTTAGAAGCTCTTGGTTGTTCAGTTTTACAACATAATGAATACGGCAGGAGGAAGGCTCTGAAACCAACAATGTTTTTCATGCCACGTTGTCCAGTAACGTTATACGACAACCTCTTACAAGCAAATTGGAAATCTAGTTTATTGAGCAACATTGTCATATTAGGGAACAGTTTGGATAATTATATGTTTCATCTGGGTCATGTCCGCCTCATCTGATGAAGTATATAATGCTTGCTGCAACATTCACTAATGAGTTCGAGGTGAAGACAGATTTCAAAGACTATTATGAAGATTCCAAGGATAATAGGCTCAATCGTGGTGGTGGTGCTTTTCATCATTCCAGTTGGCATTTTTTCACTCCTCTTATGTAGAAAGTATATAAGATGTTTTAGCTTGAAGATGTATGATTGTGATGAACATAATGATTTTGCTTAATTAATAGCACATTCTTCTTCTAATTTGGGGATGAGAAATGTTATTTATGCCGTCATTTTTCAATTAAATTGCCATAAAAATTGTTGAGAATGTAATTGAATCTAACATCTAAATTGCCAAATAATAGGTTAAATTTATTAGATATCAGCATGAATATGGAGAAATTCTTAGGTTCATCCACAGTACCACTTAATCTGTGTGCACTACCAAAACAGAAAGAAACAAGTCATTCCATTTTAATTTAACTGTCAGCTATATAGGGCTTCGACCGTGAAGCACAAAATCAAAATCCTTAATTTTTTCCTTTTCTTCTCCTCCCCACCAAGCACATCCTCAATCTCATCCCACTTTAGTCTCAGACACCTATGGCTATGGAGGCGTCCCTGTCGTCGAAACCCAAACACGTGTTTTAGCTCTTTTTAATCCTCTCTCTTTTTCCAATAAACTATACTAATAAAAAAATTTGAACATGATATTTAACTAATGGTTTAAATTTCATAAAAAATAACAATACCTTATAAAAGAAAGGGTTAAATGTGTAAATTTGTCCCGGAAGTTTTCACCGAGGAACAATATTACCTTAGAAGTTTTATTACATTCAATATTACTTAGGAAGTGTTAAAATTGAGTAATGTTGTCCTTTTCCATTAAAAAGTTAATGATCAACGTCAAATTTTTAATGGTCAACGTTAATTTTTTAACAATATGAGTTAACATTGCTATGTTTTGAAGCTTACCGGATGACATTAAACCTAAAAAAACTTTAAGGACAACATTGCTTCTCAGCAAGCATTTTTTGGGACAAATTTGCACTTTAATTCTAAAAGAAATTGGAGGAAATATTGATATTAATTAAATAAAATGACACGAGAAAGATTTTCTATGACTTTTGCCGTGTCAATCCTTAAATAAAAGTTATCAGCTTTAATTAATTAATATTTGATACTTTAAATTTTAAAAATAAAAAATCGCTCATAAAATATCTGCGCATGTCATCGGGGAAAAAAAAAATCTACGCAAACAAATAACCTTTTATAAAGTTTTTAAACCATTTAAAAATCACTTATTTTTATGATTAAACAAACAGTTCCAAGTAGTATCATTCAAATTATTTCATTTAAATTTTAAACTCTATATATCTTTAACAGTTTAACTTGCCGCCATCCCCTCCTCTAATCTTCCCGCCCATTTCTTTTCAACTTGCAGGGCGGTGAGCATCCAGTCGTCCATTTATATCTTTTATGAGCGCTGCTTATTTCTGAGATTGATTTTGTATTCATAACTTTTCCTGATCAGAGAACACCCTTCACAAACTTTATTTTGTGGACAAGATCTTACAAGCCAGATAATTATTATGAGAAACAGATACTGAGTTTGGACCGTAAAAATCCATAAGATCATAGAGTTTGAGAGGCTACCCTAGAATTGCGGTAAGCAATGTTAAATTAATTTTATACGTGTTTTAGAGCAAAAGACTTAATTTGTGACTCGACTTTAAATAATATACCCTATATGCAAAAGTGTTCGTAAAGTTGTATACTCAATAACGAAAATGTCAATAAAGGTGGTATTAGAGTCAGGCTCGAGTCAATATATAACTAGTTTGTAAAGTTATACGCTCCAGAAAATCTCAATGAAGAAGTTATTAGAGTTAGGTTTAGATCAATGTGTAACTAGTTTGTAAAGTTATACACTCCAGAAAATCTCAATCAAGAAGGTATTAGAGTTAGGCTTGGGTCGATGTGTTAGTAAGAATGAAGTGCCCCTATGGGTGGATTGTGAAGGCTTCCCATGAAAACTTCTCCTCTTAACGTATTTTAAAATCATGAGAGAAATAAGTCCTAAAGCGAATAATTTCGAGGGTGGATAAAAAATTGTTTATATTGTTTATTTTTCAAAAAATGGTTTTGAATTTAAATGACAAAGAGGGGGGTGATATGATATTTAACTCATTTATTTAAATTTATTTCATATAAGTTTATATGTACATAATAGCTTTAACTCAATTTTATCTATGATCTTACCCTAATCTTGCATTTTAATTTTTTAACCCGCAGGCTAAATACTCCAAAATTCTTTCTAAAGAAATGAGTCACTGCAATGAAGAAATTCTGGAGGAGACACCAGAACCATGGGCTCCGCCATACTCAAGCATGGATCCAAACAAAGAAAAAGCATTAATGGAGAAGATAAAAAGATCTATAGATAGAATTGATAGCTCTCAATTTTATCATGACTTCAAACATCAACTACAAACCCCACAAATTTATGAGCACTTACATATGGTTTTGGGATCAGATTCCACAATGAACTTGGTAATTTATGGTATTGGTAACTTTGAATTATCTGAGAATCCAAAGTATCAACTTGGCCTTGCAATTTTGATGCGAAGAGATTTTGAATGGATTGGAGACATTGAAGTATTTGATCCAGCTCTTTCGATGAATGAATGCCAAATTTTGGAAGCTCTTGGCTGCTCAGTTTTAGAATTTAATGAAGACGGCAAGAGGAAGGCTCTGAAACCAACAATATTTTTCATGCCACATTGTCCAGTAACATTATACGACAACCTCTTACAAGCAAATTGGAGATCTAGTTTATTGAATAACGTTGTCATATTAGGGAACAGTTTTGATAAATACGCTTCATACGCTTCATCTGAGTTATGTCCTTCTTATCTGATGAAGTATATTCTACTTGCTGCAACATTCACTAATGAGTTTGGAGTGGAGACAAATATCAAGGACTATTATGAAGATTGCAAGGATAATGGACTTAGTCGTAATCGTCGTGGTGGTGGTGCTTTTCATGGTTTGAGTTGGCATTTTTTCACCCCTTTTTATGTAGAAAGTGTATAACATGTTTCATTTGAAGATGTACTTTATTATGAACAAAATAATTTTCATTACAAATAAATTTTCACCTGAAAAATGCTCATACCATGCAGTGATGATGTATAATTACTTTTACGCTGTTAATGTTAATTAGTTTCTTCTTCTTTTCTTTCCGGGATGAAAAATGTTGTTTATGCAATAATAATAATAATAATAATAATAATAATAATAGGTTATTTATCCTTTTCTTCTCCGCCCCACCAAACACCATAGAAGCGCATCCGAAATCTCATCCCATTTTAGTCTTAGAAGCCGACGGCTTTGAAATGAGGAAGCTTACCTGTGTGTCTCCAAAAACTAGGAATAAGGAGAGAAACCCCTCACAAAAGCCAAATGCCAGATTATAGGCAAAAATTATCGTAATATTCCAATTAAAACTTATCTCATCATAATTTTTGTAAGAGGTGGTATCTCACCATCCATGGAAAAATATTGATAAAGTAAGAGAATAATGTAAAGAATATGAGAAATTAGGAGGATAAATAAGTATGGATAAACCTTATTTCTCATGTCACTTGCCTCAATAATATCTAATTTATTCCTACCATAGGCATCGGATCGGTGGGGCAGTGGAGAGAAGCCAGCTCCCTATAATAAACTCTGCCAACAACTTTAATCTATCAATCTATCATCACCAACCAAAACTATTTGATTGGTGTACAATTATTGTATTCGCAAACTTCAAAAGTTGCTAAACTGAAATTTCTGGTATTTGAATATCTCTGGGTCTGACAGGAACGTAGTCTCCAAGACAAGCCTCGAGATGATCTGCTAAAGATGACTTATCAATATGTTCATGGTGGTAAGATTTGCACACGAAATAGAGCACAGTTTGAACAACTAGACCCAATAGTATCACCATCAAAAGACCCATCAAGCAGAGGATTGCAACCCCAATTCTCAATTCCTCTGTCACTAACCCAATCACTACAAAAATCTCAAACCCTAATTGAATTCCCTAGAAGAACAGCAAGATCACACAGGACACAACAATGGAGGTCCCTGTCTTGCCCTTAATTGTGGCTTCTTTACCATAACTATCTTCCAACACAGAGATCACACTAGCCAGATGCCAGATTATTGTTATATACACAAATCCAATCAAATATAGCACCAATAAAATTCACCCAATCACAAGCCCTAATGGATCATCGATACCAATTACAGAAAGCCAGAAGATGAACAAGAGCCCAGAGACCACATTATAGGTCAAAACGATCGCAATGTTCCAATTAAAAGTATCAAGAGAGTGCTCCAAACCTTGGAACTCATGACTTTCCTAAAAGTGACATTCGTGGAAGCGTAAATGGAGGCGATGGTGAACACAACTACAGAAGTAGAGAGAAGCGAGAGGGTCAAGAGGAAGGTGAAATAGGAGAATTTGAGGAGGAAGAAGGAAGTCCGTTGCGAGAAGAGAATATCAGAGAGAAGCGAGCAGGATTGGGAATTTTGAAGGAATTGATGCAAGAAGGCTTGGTTATGGAGGATGTTGAAGATCAGTTGGGAGGTATGGAAATTGGCGAGGAAGATGAAGGAGAGAGGAAGGAGGAGAGAGAGGGAGATTTGGACGAAGATTTTAGGGCAAGTTAATATGAGTTTGAAGAATTCCTTGAAAATGCCCAACACAAAGATTGAAGCTCATGTTGCTCCTTCTTCATCAGTCATCACACTCCCCCCCCCCCCCCCCCCCCTCTCAACACATTTTAGTTGCAGAATGGTCCGATCTTTATATCTAGGTTGGGAATTGATCTCTTGCTAAAATAATTAAAGATGAAGTTACGTTTAAAATTTTCAATCTTGCAAAATCTAGAATACATCATTTTTAATGGGTCACCAAAGACTCTAGCTTAGACAGTGTTTAATTAGCTTTTGGAAAAAAACTTCTGAAAAAAAAAAGTGATAATAGTGATTCTAGAGAATAGATTTTTGAAAAAAAAAAAAAAAGTGATTTTGATAAAATGATAATGTTTGAGTATTGTGATTAGAATCACTTTTTTCATTATCAAATTATTAAAAAGGATATTGGCTTTTATAATAATTACATATAAAAAATAAGATTATATTTATGTATTATTTAATATTAAATTTCATAATATATACCAAAAATAAAATTTAAAACCCCTCACATTACTACGTATAAAATTTCATATAGTACTTCATTTACTAATATGTAGTTTTGTGATGAGTAAAATTACAGGGGTCTCTTATTGGGTTAAGGGACAAAACTATCTTTAAAATTTTCTCAAAAATGCACCCATTAGTATAAAATTTTTTAGTATAAAAGTAACCATGAACGGTTAAAATGGGGGTAAAAGTAACACTACCGTTAAAATTAACCAATAGCCGTTTGCTCCCATGTAAAAGTATTACCCCTGACAAAAAAAGAGTTAGGGGGAAAAAATACCCATAAACGTTTCTTAAAAATGCACCTACCACCATAGAATTTTTGTGGTGCAAAAATAACCATGAACTATCAAAAAAGAGATAAAAGTGACACTTCCGCCATGATTGGTGGGCCCCATGCTAACATATGTTATCATTCTTTGTAGGCTCCACATCGTTAAAAAAAATAAAAATGATTAAATTTTTTAATTCTCATTGCTACCCTTTCTTTATCCCTCTCATCCATTTCTCAGACTCCCCCTTCTCAATACTCGATAGTCCCAATTTCTTCTCAGAAAATAGTGGCAAATCAAGCATGGCAAGGGTTTCACTTTCCCTTCCTCATCTTCACCGATCCTTCCCCATCGCCATCGCAACTCGTTGAGAGTAGGATGGTGACATCATCTTTATTGGAGGCAGCAAGATCGATAGCGTGGTAGGGAGAAGAGAAGGTGGCAACCTCCTCCCCCCAATTCTCTCTCTTTTCTGTCCTCTCTCATTCTTCTTTTTTGCTTTTTCCTTTCACCTCTTTTAGTTTTTATTTAATCTCATCGATTGCATTCACAGCATCGTCGATCTCGACAATTTCATCTACGACGACATCGATCTCTTCGTTTTTCTACTATATTCATTAAACCCAAATGATAGGGAAGAAAAAATCGGGTCAAGTGCTTGTGTGTTGAAGCTTCTGCATTTTTTCCCCATTTTTTTCATTCTTTGAGACATTTGTGTTGATCAAATCACTTCATCTTAATCAATATATTAAGATTGATTATTCTGGTTTAATTTGTGGCTGAATTTGATGATGAACTTCAATGACTTGGAAAGATTCAATGTTGATTATTGTTGATGATGAAGATGGATTTTTCAATTTTTGGTTTGAAAAAATTATGGTGAATAAGTCGGAGTGCTCTTTTCCTGAATTTAGAACAATCAAAAGATGACATTGAAGAGCACCATCATTTTTGCCCCCTTTTTTCAAGTTTGTGGTTACTTTTTGAAAAACTCCAGGCCTCTCACCTCTACAAACCAACACAAAATGCTCTAGAGAAAAATAATAATCTCATTCATGAAAAATTATCTCTCTTACAATTATCTGAAAGACTAATCCTATGCTCTATTTATACAACTACCTAAAACCTATTGGGCCTAACAACACAGCCCAACATAATAGCCCAGAAAATGTGTATAAATCTGTAAAAACGCTTTCAACAGATACAACAGATACACACGCTCAACGGATACACAAAACATACACAAAACAATTATTCAATCTAATCTTTACACTCCCCCTCAATGTTGGGGACGAAACAAATCAAAAGTGCCCAACTTGAACAATAAATGTCACTGCACAGAACCTCCTACTGGTTTGGTGAGTAAATCAGCTTGTTGGTTTCTAGAATTGACATGTTTCAAATCAATTTCCCGAGACTCCCATTTCTCACGAACGAAGTGACAATCCACTTCGATATGCTTTGTTCTCTCATGGTACACTGGGTTGGCTGCAATGTGGATAGCAGCTTGGTTATCACAATAAACCTGAACAGGATCTGAATGGTTAATCCCCAAATCATGCAATAATCCTCTTGCCCACACTATTTCTGAAACAGCCATTCGAAGCGCCCTATATTCTGCTTCAGCAGAGGATGTTGACATTGTCGCTTGCTTCTTGGTCTTCCACATCACCAAGGAACCTCCCAATTTCAGAAGGTAGCCGGTAACCGATCTTCTAGTCATACCACATGCTGCCTAATCAGCATCACAATAGCACTCCAAAACCGATTTTCCTTCACAGCTGATAAGCAAATCAAGACCTGGAGTCCCTTTTAAGTAACGTAGGATATTCCATGCTGCTGCCATATGATGTTTGGTAGGAAGATGCATAAATTGACTAAGTACCTGCACGCAAAAGCAAATATCAGGGCGAGTCATGGTTAGATAAATTAGTTTTCCTACCAATTTCTGATATCTTGCTGGGTTTGGAAGCAGCTCTTGTGGATCATCCTTTGTTTCATCAAAACTTACCAACTTTAAACCTTGTGCCATAGGGATGCTTAATGGCTTACATCCGCTCATACCTGTTTCAGCAAGAAGATCCAATGTATATTTCCGTTGAGACAGCACAAAGCCTTTATTAGATGCAATTACCTCAATACCTATAAAATATTTCATCAATCCTAGGTCCTTAATTCTAAAATGTTTATGCAGCAACTGTTTAGCTCTTCTAATTCCTATTTCAGAACTACCAGTTATCAACAAATCATCTACATAAACTAGGATTAAAACAATTCCATCAATACAATTGCCTACAAACAAAGAATAATCATTTTTACTTTGCTGAAAACCCCCTTCTATTAGGGCCTTAGAGAGCTTTATATTCCATTGCCGGGAGGCTTGTTTCAAGCCATACAAAGATTTATTCAATCGGCATACGAAATGCTCCCCTTTAGCCTCAAAACCTTGAGGTATTCTCATATACACTTCTTCATTTAAATCTCCCTGCAAGAAGGCATTGTGAACATCCATTTGATACAATTGCCATTTATTAATTGCTGCCAATTTAAGTACAATACGCACAGTAAACATTTTTACAACCGGAGAAAAGGTTTAATGATAATCTATCCCTTCTTGTTGGGTGAATCCCTTTGCAACCAAACGTGCCTTATATTTATCAACAGTATTATCAGAGTTATATTTGATCTTATAAACCCATTTGCACCCTATTGCTTTCTTACCCTTTGGAAGGGGAACCAAATCCCATGTTTTATTAGCATTAAGAGCATTCATCTCAGCTCTCATTGCCTCTACCCATTTTGGACTTCTAACAGCTTCTGCATAGCTATTAGGTTCAGAGAGAGAATCAATTGCACACAGAAAACACATATGATCAGCAGAAATATTGGAATATGACATATAATCAGGAATGGGATAAGCACATTTTGTTGCAGGTTTCATTAATACACAGACATAATCTTTAGACCATATGGGTGGTCTCCTCTCCCTACTAGTCTTATGCAAATCTGGGGTAAGAGTTACTGTTTGGTTTTCACAGCCAGAAGGTATAGCAACCTGTGACTGAATATTGTTTGAGGTGCATGAATCGGCATGACTAGTTGTAGCATTATTCTCAATTCCTAGTTCAACAGGTTCATACCAGAACATCTCTTTAAAATCTACACCTACTTGTGGTATGTCATTGGCTAGGTGATCCTTAAATGGAAACTTATCTTCCATAAAACTAACATGTCTACTAACAAATATTGTTTTATGACATAGATCAAGAAGTAGAAAGCCTTTTTGATGTTCAGGATAACCTAAAAACACAGCAGGAATAGATCTAGATTGTAGTTTATCAACAGCCTTTAAATCAGTAGCATGGGCTAAAGAACCAAATACCTTTAAGTTTCCCAAATCAGGTTCTACCCCATAAACCTTTTCATATGGAGTTTCATAGTTAAGTACCTTAGAGGGAATTCTGTTTACTAGGTGTACAGCCATTCGTACACATTCACCCCAATACCATATCGGTATGCCAGATTACAAAATAAGGCTGCGAGTAATTTGTATAATAGTGCGATGCTTTCTTTCTACTACTCTGTTTTGTTTTGGAGTGTAAGGGCAGGAAGTCTCATGAACCATGCCCTTTTCCTAAAAGAAACACCTCAAATCATTGTTAGTAAATTTAGTGCCATTGTCACTCCTCACTTTCTTAACAGTAGTGGAAAATTGGGTGAAAACGTAGGCAATAAAATTCTTAATATGTATGATTGTTTCATGTTTATGTCGCATGAGAAATATCCAAGTCCCTCTTGAATGGTCATCAACAATGGTAAAGAAATAACGATGTCCCTTATGTGTAGGTGTCTTATAGGGACCCCACACATCACGGTGAAGTAACTCAAAACAATGGCTAGATTTAATATAACTAGACCCAAAAGGAAATTTGTCTGTTTAGAATGCACACAAACTTCACAACCTTTATTCATATCAGTTTTATTCCCAATGAAACTCAAGTGTTTCATTACAGAGATGGGTGCCTGACCTAATCTACTATGCCATAGGCTTACATCAATGGAATTATGCTCAAAGCTGTTACACAGAACAGAATTCAAAGAATTACAGCATTTCAAGACATCCAGAACATAAAGACCAGCAACCTTCTTACCAATCAGTCTCTTCTTCCCAACCTGAAGGTCTTGCATGATACAAATATCAGGAAAAAAAGACAAACTACAGTTCTGTTCTATAGTCAAGCAAGACACCGATATCAAGTTAAATTGCAAACCAGGGGCATAAAGAACATTACGAATAACTATGTCATCAGCAATGTGAACATCACCTATGTGACTAACTGGCATGCAATTCCCATCAGGTATGCGAATGGTCTTTACAGGTCCATTATACGGTTTACAATTACTTAAAATATTCAAACTTCCTACCATATGTATAGTAGCACCAGAATCTAAAATCCATTTATTACTAGGAAATATGAATGAATTAGGAACAGCCAAACCTGTACCGGTCAAGGCATGTACAGTAGGTGCTTCATCCTGATTGATAAGATGAAGGAGTTTCTGGTACTAGTCATGGGTGAAAGTAGGCACCGCAGTTGTGGAGGGGGAAGAATTTTCTTCAGCTGCATATGCTGCATCAGTGCTGATTTGATTGGAATCCTTGGACTGTTTGCCTTTGTTGCCACAAAAATTTGGGGGGAAACCAATAATTTGATAGCATTGTTCCTTCAGGTGTCCTCGTTTCCCACAGTGAGAACATTCAAGGATATTATTTCCCCTACCTCGTCCTCTGCCACGAGACCTATTATGCACGGTCATAGCAATTCCTTCAGGAGATGGTGCTCGGTCGGTGCTAACTATGTGACGTTGTGCTTCATCCTCAACTATCATGTTATAGGCATCATTGACGCTTGGTAGTGGGAGGAGAAGTAAAATATGGCTTCGAGCTTGGGAAAACGTTTCATTGAGACCCATCAAGAACTGGAGTAGCTTCTGTTGTTGAGTGATATCAGAATACGCTTGGGAGGTAGCGCAGGTGCAAGACAGAAGTGGAACGAGTGATGACTGCTCCTCCGAAAGTTCCTTGAGGTGAGAGAAATAGGTTATGACAGACGAAGTCCCCTGGCGTAAGGGAGTAATCTCTCGGTGCAGGGAGAAAATTCGAGAGCTAGAACGTTTATCGAAACGCTGTCGAAGATCAAGCCAGATAAGACGCGAATTGGAAAAGAAAATCAATCTATTAGCAAGATCCTTAGAAAGTGAACCCAAAAGCCATGAAAACACAATAGCGTCGCATCAATCCTACTGAGAACGAAGGCGTTCATCTTGCGCGTCTCTCGTGTAGGTGCCATCTATGAAACCTACCTTGTTCTTTCCACGGAGAGCTATCAACATCGCCATACTCCAGATTGTATAATTGTCGGCGCCAGTCAGGATCTGAGAAATCAGCTGTGTCCCCTGGGTGTCCGACGGGTGGAGAAAGAGGGGATCGTGGAAAGAGAGGGAGTCACTGGTGGCTTTGCTTGCTTCCATTTGAGAAGACGATGAGGGAACGGCAAAGCTCCTGGGGATCGACGTTCAGGACAGGTGGAGAGAAAAAAATGAGTGGTGCCAGCCGTTGCGTGAAATGGATCAGAAAGAGGAGCAATGGTGGTGGAGGGAATGGGTCGAGTGGATGATTAGGCCTTCTTGGCTTCTTCTTGAAGCTTCTTGAAAAACAACCACGGGGTGGATCAGAAAAAATGGGCCGCCGACGTGGGCTTTCTTAAGGCTGTCTTGGAATATCTTGAAAGACAACCCAACTAATGGCTCTGGTACCATGAAAAACTCCAAGCCTCTCACCTCTACAAACCAACACAAAATGCTCTAGAGAAAAATAATAATCTCATTCATGAAAAATTATCTCTCTTACAATTATCTGAAAGACTAATCCTATGCTCTATTTATACAACTACCTAAAACCTATTGGGCCTAACAACACAGCCCAACATAATAGCCCAGAAAATGTGTATAAATCTGTACAAACGCTTTCAACAGATACACACGCTCAACAGATACACAAAACAATTATTCAATCTAATCTTTACACTTTTGCACTAAAAAAAAGTTTATGGTGGTAGGTGCACTTTTGAAAAAATTTTATGAGTATTTTTGTTTCTTAACTTTTTATTATTCATAAGTGCTAAATTGAAGAAGCTGATCATTCTTGAAATTTCATATAGTACGCTCATATCCTCTTCACGAATTTAATTAAGCACGAGGTATATCAGGCAAGTTTGGTTTTTTTTTTTTTGGTGTTTTATTGTTTTGACCAGATTTTTGGTATCCATGAAATTATTAGTTGGGTGTAGGGATGGTTAACAAACATACTACCCCTGATCATAAATATAAGATCTATTTGATTTTTTTTAGAAAGATTAAGGAAGATAAATATGGTACTTAATTATATCATACGTTATGTATGATTAAATTATATATAATTTTATAAGTCAGATAAATTAGTTTGGATAAATAATAATAAATATATATATACTTTAAAGTAATTTATTAGCTTCTTAAATCTCCCTGAAAAATTTATAGTTGGGTCTTATATTTAAGATAAAGGCAATAGTATGCATTAAGATTACAAGAATGAACAGGGTGTGTGCTAAATGATTAGTATGATAAGGCTCTTAAATGAATTAATGAAAAGGATAAATAGTTAGGGGTAAATAAAGAGCCATTTAATTAAATGATGGCAATATATCACATGAAGGCAAATGGACGACAGAATGTGGGAGGACAATGCTCATCACTGGGGCGAGATTTGCATCCCTCATTGAAGCTATCCAAATTTAAAATTTTGATTGATGGTTATTAAATAATAACATTTTTTAAAAATTAATCCCTCCGGTTCTTTTTAAAAACATTTTTTTTTTGTGGTTGTGCAAAATGAATTGGGGGTTAAAATTAATTAAAAATAATAAATGTGTCAAAAATATCATATCTTTTTTAAATATGCCCTTATTTATGAAAAGAGTATAGGAGATGATATGAATAAAAATATGAAAGAAAATGAGTAATAAATAATTGAATTAAAGAGAATTAGTGGTAAGTGAGGATAATTAATATAAAGTTATATATATAATAAGGGTAGAAAAGAAAAAAGTAATTTAAATTTTGAAATACAAAAAAAGTTGCTTATATTAAGGATAAGCTCTATGAAAGAAAAAATTGTTTATAAAAATAATAGGATTGAGTAATAATTAAGAAATTATTTTTATAATTATTTCTTAAAATAAAAGGAAGAGAGGTGGGTTTATTGAATTGTATGTTGTTGGGCTAAGAAAAGGACAAAAATTCAATAGCAAGGATAGAGTAGGGAAATTAGGTCGAGTTCATTGGGCCGGCTCGTTTAGGCTCGAGCCTATTAAGGGCTGGGCTTATAATTTAGGATGAAAAAAATGAGGTGGGCCTAAAAGGGCCGGTCCTTTTAGGCCCGTTTAACTCTTTTTTTTTTTAACTGGGCACAGGGCAGCAAGCAGTGGTTATGGAGCTGAGTTAACCTAACCTAATCCTTATATCAGAAACGCTCTCACACTTACTCATACCTCATTTGAAGTTTCTCTTCTTTGATTTTCTTTTTCTTTTTTTGTATGTGTACGCCAAAATCCAAATCATGTGTTCTATTATTACTGACATTTGAAGCTTGTAGACTTGCTTGATTGTAGCTGTGGACTTGTTTGATTAGTTTTGAACATTAATTATGGTTTGGACTTAAGTCTTAGTGTTTGTATTTTATTAAACTTGGATAATATTTATGTTTTAATGATATTTATGTTTTAAATTAAGTATTTTAGTATTTATGATAATAAGGGGAAAAAAAGGGAAAAAGTTAAACGGGCCTAAAACCCACCGGCTTTACATAAATGGGCCAGGCAGCAAATTTAATATACTTTTTTGAAGTCGGGCATAAATGAGCCGGCCTGTTTGGGCCCGAGCCCGTCACGGGCCGGCCCGTTTTTCCAGCTATAAGTAAGGACAAGTCCCACTACGCTTTCAGCTTTTCAACCAGAAAAGGGAAAAAATTGAGTTTTCCAAAACTTTGATTTTGGACGAAAAAATTGATTCAGGACAGTTCTAGAGTGTTTGGGTAAAATTTTTTAAAACTTAGGTTTTAGTTCAAGAAGCACTTTATTTTTTTTACCAAACACACACCTACACCATAAAGTGGGCAAATTGATTTTGTATCCCGACTGTTCAAAAAAGACTCATGGGGAGAGGTTTCATAATCATAAAGCCTAGATTCATAATAAGCACTTATTACGTAAGTCGAAATAAAACTCATCCCACATATTTATCTCATACATCGTAAATCACGATTAAAAAGCACTTATAAATAAAAAATAAGCTATCCCAAACACACACAATCAGTCGCTCGAATACTTGGTAGTAGGATTAAAAAAGCTGAACACTTTTTTTTTTTGTTTTTTTTTTTGGGATTAGATCAAGAAAAGCGCTGAACATTAAGTGACAACAAGAGCAATATTTTTTTTTCCAAACACAATGAGCATTCTAGAGCATTTTTGGGTGCATCAATTAACGTAAGGCTTTGGCCAAAAAAAAGTAACGTAAGGCAACTTTTTCTGTAGCACTTGGTATATTTTAGGATACCATAAGCATTTTTAGAGTGTTAAAAAATTACTTTAAAAAGCTAAATGCATAAAAAATTATTTTAAAATACAAAATAGTGTTAAAAACATTTTAGGTGGGGGACGAAACTTAATCCTTTTCTAAAACAGTAATCATATAGTACTGATACAAGAAAAATAAATAAATAAAATATCTCATCCATATGTTTCACTGTCTGTATTGTTAGTTTGGTTTATTGTGATAAATATATTTTTGTTTTTAAAATAATTATTTAAGACTCGAATTTCATATTTATTATTAATCTATTATATATAATTATACATGTCAATCTATGTTATCTTAATTTCTTCATGTTTAAAATTAACATATGATTACATGATCAATTGTAATCACTTTCGTTCTTTAAAAAAATCAGGTTTATTGTATTTTAATGAGTTTGGTTATATAGGTATTATGAGATTGATAGATGCAGTATGTAAACAAGAATGAGTTTCATATCAAATCTGGACCATCATATTAAATTTGAACAGTACATATAAGATATTATTTTTTGCATATTTCAAATATTTTTAAAATTTGAAATATCCATGAGACAATTTGTAATTTTGTATCCATAAAACAAACTGTAGGAATTCCCGAAGTGATATGTTGTCCCCCCCCCTCCCTAAGTATATTCTTCTTGTTAATCAATGATTATTATAATACAAGATAATATAATAAGTATATACTACCTCCGATTTTTAATATAAGAGTTCGTTCATCATGTAAATTACTACGTCACAAACAAGGTTTTATATTAAGAATTGAAGGTTGCATTTAAAAATGTTGTTGTATTCTTAACGGATAACACACAAATAATGCTCAAACATGATCCAATATATCACATTTTTATTATGTACTAATCTTTTGGTCTTTATTTATAAGGTAGAGAGAGAGTTTTTCCTCTATCTATAAATCATATTATTAAATTTTTTATATGAATTATTACGTGGAATTTGCACTGCTTGTGGACATATTGTTGAAGATTTAGATCATACCTTCAGAAGGTGTCACTTTGCCAAGCTCAATTGGATTCTGATCTTCCCTGACTCAGTATGTCTTTTGTTGTACTTATTCAGGAATGCATGCATTTCTGTGTCTAATTTTATTCTTTAATGAAAATTTTCCATTTTCTTAAACAAATAATCAAGAAGTTGATAAATCATATTATAATCATATTTGAATGGGACAATCACAATCACAAGAGCTTATGTATGCATACTGCATAAAAGTGTGGTATGGTTAAGGGATAAATTCTTCAACAATCTTGTTTGTTTTCAACGTCAACAGCAAGCCATGATTTGAAAGCATCTAACTGAACCAACCTTATCATTAGGTGCTAATTAAACACTATTCCTTCGATCCTAAATATAAGATAAAGTTGACTTTTTTTGAAGAGATTAAGGAAGCTAAATAAGTTACTTAATCATATCATATGTTGTGTATCATTAGATTATATATCAGTTTATTTGTTAAACTAATTAGTTTAGAAAAAAAAAGAAAAATAAAAATACTCTAAAGTAATTTAATTAACTTCCTTACTTTATTCAAAAAAGTCAACTTTATCTTATATTTAGGATCATAAGGAGTATAATAACTAGGATTAAGAAAGAGAGACGCAATAAACACATTTCCCCCCTAGATAATCATTTCTCTGTGTTTTATAAATACGCCAAGTTAACAGAACAAAAGAGAAAACTGAAAACCGCTAAAATTCTTTCCAAAAAAGAGATTCTCATGCTTCTTTTGTTATTGATCATAGAAAAAAATTCAAGTTATATGTTTTGTGATTTATTTCAATTTTAAATCAAGTCCTTATAGTTTATTTTGTTTGAATTCAACCATTATTATTTAATTATATAATTTTTTTGGTAAAATTTAATCACATAATTTTAATTCACAGTCATAAGTAGTAAAGAGGTCTTAAATTAAATGCAAGAAGTTTCATAAAGTCCACAAAATTCTATAAATATATTAAAATTACGGGTTTTTACTTTCAAGGATGAATGTCCATAACAAATCAAATTATACGGATAAATATTCAATTCAAAAAAAAAATTACAAAAACCTAATTCAAAATTGAAATAAACTCTAAGGACTCTTGGATTAATTTTTCCTTTATTATAACTATGTTTTTTTTTTAATAATCCAGTATAACATCACTAATAATCAAATAAATTCATCAAAACAAGTCTAAGAGTGACTTTCATCAACGACCACCTCGTACCTAGTAGGTGGGGTTGATCAAAGATCAAAAAATTACCCTATTATGGGAGAGTTTAACTAAATAATCCGCTACAATGAAATTTCTCCAAGGGTATGGTACAAAAAAACCTGCCAATCCTGATGAAAGCGGTATCTAAATTCATCTACAATATCTTTAAAAGGATGATAGGCCTCGCACTTCAAGAAATATGGTTGATAGCCTCAATACAATCACAATAAATAATGATGTTCCTATATCCTTTTGCCATGGAGCCCTTTCAGGATCCCAACCAACTCTGCAATAGTTGAAGGGATGGAAATAATCTTACAACTCTAGCCATACTAATCCAATCTGCCTCACTATTTTAGTGGAGTTTTATCTCAACTTGCTAAAAAATATTTTAAAAAGCACTTTTTTGTTCTTCCCAAAGAGGCACTTCCCACAACTCCTGCTCCCGTTATTAAGTACAGAGCCATCAACTTCTAATTTGACATCTCCTTGTTGAAACGCCCGATGAGTATATCTATGTTTCCACATATGCTTTAGTGCTATTTGCTAAATGCAACTTTTTATCCGAAAAGCTATTTGTTAGAAAGAGCCCTTACCATCCACAAGATGTACCAAACATTTAAAGAAGAAAAAGATAGGCATCATCCTCCAAAAAAAGAAAAAAGAAAAAGAAAAAGAAAGAAATCGATGGACAACTAATTTAGATGGTTCATTTTTAATTTGAATAGCTAATATTTTACTCTTTCTCTGGTCTTTAATATAAGACATATTTACTTAATTGGGTTAGATTAAATAAGTTAGTTAAATTAGTTAATACTCCTATGATATATATATATATATATATATATTTTCTAAAACGTTCTAGTCAGCTTCTTTATTTCCCTCATTCCCTCTCCTTCTTGATTATTGTTGAATGAATATCAATAGAAGTAAATTAGGAAAATGTTGACAAATATAAAAACTATGTCTTATATTTAGAATCCAAATTAACTCTTTAAATATGTCTTATATTAAAAACCGGAGGAGTATTATTTTGATTTTTTTGCCGGAAGTATCAAATTTCATTATTGGATAGCAATATAAAATTAAAAATATATATATTCTCTATTTTTTTAAAGATAAAATATAATTTTTTATTGTCATTTTCAAAAAAAAATTTGTTACATGAAATAACTGGTGGTTCAAATGCCACGATAAAAGACGATTTTAGTTCAGGAGTTTAGAATCGTTGGGCAAAATTGATTAATTATTTTGTTACAACAATAATTTGGAAACTAATGGAGTGGCAAATGTATGAAAGAGTTGAGCATCAAATCAGATTCCTCTAGATTGATCTTTCTACTAACTCTTAATCTTAAAGTGTCAATTGATTTTCAACTTTGCTTGAATAGAAAGAAGCTACAATTTTCTTTAATAAATAAAAATTTGCATAGTACCATATAGAACAACAAATAAATGCGAAATGAGTGTATAATAAACTTACATGCACACACTTCCATTTTTTTAATATGAAATGCTCTCATACTATACAATAATATATAATTGTAGATGATTCAAAATCAATACAAAACGTATACTTTGCTTTCTACATCAAAAGTCAGAACCTTGCACTTCACATCCTAAATAGAAACATAGCCTAAAAATTGACAGCATAACTTACTTGAATCTGACCCTTTAAAAGTGGATACCTTTTTTCTCCGACAATTATTCATAGCATCTGTCCATCTGGCCCTATACTAATGAATGTTAATCTTAATATAGTGTTGCCCACAAATGTAATTTTCACATAACTGGGCCTTCAGATTTCAAAGATGATAATGGGCAAAGCCATCAAAGACCAATCTTTGAATTACAGGTATAGGACTTGTGGGCAGGACCAAATAAATTTGATTATGTTTCTTCCAAGCAATGCACTTCCTAGCTGCAAAAACCAGCAGTGAACTCCAAGACTGCCCATAACTTGTATTTCTTGCAACTCCATGACTAACACATCAAGACCTCATTGTGGCCACATCTTTTATATATATATATATATTGGAAGAAGACTATTTGTTATTTCATTAAAGACAATAATCAACTAATTTGGAGATTCAAGATGAAGTACTTTACCCTTCTTTCACCTGTGTTCTTTATTATTTTCTTCATCAGCATCAAGGTTTGCTTGGCAGACTGTGATAATCTACAAGACTCTTGTCCAGCAGTTCCTCCTGAAAAGCAGAATATATTTATCAATGGTCTTCCCTGCAAGAACCCAGAGAATGTAACAGCTCAAGATTTTAAAACCTCAGAATTAAGCAAAGCTGGTTCTACTGACAACATTTTCTGTTCGGCTATGAAGATTGTGGGTGCTTCAGAGTTTCCAGGTCTGAACACTCTTGGACTCTCCATTGGTAGAACTGATATTGATGCAGATGGTCTTGTAACTCCTCATTATCATCCAAGAGCTACTGAGATCATCTTTGTCACCAAAGGTAAATTGGTGGTTGGATTCCTTGACACCCAAAACCAGCTTTTCCAGAAGTTTATCTGTGCAGGTGAAGTGTTTGTTTTCCCCAAAGCTTTGTTCCACTTCATTCTGAATCGCGGCTTTGAAGCTGCTACAGTTATCTCGGTGTACAGCAGCCAGAATCCTGGGCTGGCATCCTTCACTTCTGCACCATTTGATAACACATTGGAATCAATAGAGAAGCTAAAGATGAGACTTACATCACTCTCTGCCTCAGAAATCCACAATGTTAACAATTTGAGTTTGCCAGGATTGGACAACATTCACTTTTAGCTATATCAAACTATTGTCGCATCAGTTTCAAACTTATGGTGGAATTGGTTTTTAACAGTTTTACTATTTATTGAATATGTAAGAGTATGCTGGTGAAATGAGTTCGTGGGTAATGTAAATCGTTGTGCCACATTTTTATTCCAATATGCAGTTTTATGACAGATTTGTGGGGCACTCTTTTGAGCAGGCTCCCACATTGTTTATCGAAAGTACTAAAGAGTTGTACCAATGGGGATTCAATGCTGTCAAATTTTTTCATACATGCACATTGATATCCATTACGTTTCTACTAAATTCGCAACAGAGGAATTAAGCTAAGAACTCACAGCAAATGCATAAATCTTTCAACTTCAAAGAACATGCCAATAATCAACCTATACACAATATTCTTAATATGAAAATTAGGAAGATAAACAACATGGAATTAGCTAACAACCATGCTCTTTCTTGAGAGTTGACTATGTACTCGAACAGACTTCAAAGCTCAAGAGAGGAATTTAAATGGAGAAAAATTGAAAAAATCAGCTACTTACCACTTATCTGTATAAAAAATGGGGCATAAGATGATCATACTCTAACAAAATTCCTTCCAATTTTCAATATATGCTGACAGATACTTTATCCTTGGTGATCACCTGAAAGTATGCCTGAAGGCTAATCAAACATAATCGTTGGGTATATACTTGTCTCCGGTAGATGCTTGAAGTTGACGTGACATGAAAAGGCAACGATTGTATAAAGTTTTAAGAGGAATCCGCTTAGCATCAGTAAAAAACATCCCAGAACGAACTTTATATCAACCAACTGAAGAGGTCATCTTAATCGTGACAATCTTCTTCTCTTCCACCTCTTCTTACGCACAATGCCACCTTTTGCTTTATCGTTACCAGGAGTAAGAGCTAAAGTTGTTGATCGTTTGCCAATGCGGGTTCTTACTCGCCTGGCAACCCATTTCAAAGGCATATTGTTAACAACAGTACTAATATCACCAGAGTTATTTAGATCAACAAGTTTTTGAATTTGCCCACAGATAGATCCAGGGCATCTGATGGGTCCAAGCCACTGATAGATCCAGGGCAACTGAATCATCCATTGGTTTTGCCCACAGATCCATCAAAACCTCTTTAAAAGACTGTAAAGACATGGATGGTTGATAACCTTGAAGATTTTCACAAATCATGTTCACCTCGATGACATGCTTGCAAAGATTGCCTTGCATTGACCAAGAGCAATCACAGAATGCAAATTCTGATCCTGGATTCCATACTAAATGTGTTATGCTGCTGTCTTTCTGGCTTACAACTTTTGCCAAGAGATGGTCTTTATCGTCCAAGGTGACAGCAGAGTCAGGAATTTTTAACGCACGATGTGATGCAGAGGCAATATATTCATCCCTAACGTTCTGGAAAGAATCACTTTCATCAGAATAACGGTCAAGCCAATAGCTTGAATGCAACTCAGTCGTTAACTTGTGCACTAACCAATCAACTCTTTGCAGCGCTCCAAGATGTGAATCGTCAAAAAGTTAGGCTTTCAGTTCCACATGATAGGCCTCTATGGCACCAGAAGCTTCTTGGCTAGCCAGAGGAAGATTTCTCATTGTTGAAAGCCACATTTCTGTTCAAACCAGAAAAGTATGGTGAGGCGAAAAGAAAATTTAAAAATCAATGACAAAGTATACAAATTACTTCAGAAGCAAAAATTTAAAGGCATGCATATCAATTTGTTCAACCAGACAACAAATTTTGCCCGCATGCAAGAGAGGAAATATTCTAACCAAGCTTAGGCACCCATGAAGCCTTGAAATATTCCATGAAGGCCTCTTGGTCAACAAAATCCAATAAAAATTGTTCCTGGGCAACAGATGCATCAACTCCATGCCAAATGCTGTACGCTATGGTCCCAAGACACTTTAAAAATCTCCCGCTGGAACTCAATGTTACTGCATTTCTTAACAATATTCCTTAGCCATGATCTACGAACTCGCTAAAATGAAAATAGGGTAGGACAGCAAAATATATCTCTGTAGAATGGAGATACTGTAAGAAAATCATAGATAATCACATAATTTAAATCAAACTTTCAGCTAAACTCATCTGTAAAGCAATAAATCTTGCCTCAGAAGATCAATTTCAGCTGCTGCATCATCAATTAAAAATCCACTGACTTTCCAACCAGGATCAACACTATGAACTCGACTGATCAAAGCTTTCAGCCACTTGGACACATCAGGCTTTGCAAAGCTATGTGTAATAACCCATGCAACTGGAAGTGCATGTTGTCTTGAATCAAAAACAAGCAGTGAGAATAAGGGATACTGCCATTGAGAAACAATAAACAATAACTATGTTAGAACTACTTACAGTTTTTACTAAGATATTGTGAAGAATAAAAAATCTAGATCACAAATTAATTACTTTAAGTCTCTTTACGCCAAAGGTTGAGTCAGCCGCAAAAAGACTGCGATGACGAAATCGGATCATTTGTTGCAATTGCCATTCTGTTTGGATCCCCAAGATAAAGGAGTCTGACTCTGAAGTATCCTGATGAAAAAATACAGACTTTTTATTTCTCTCAACCCACATGCATATGCTAGCTTGATCATCCAGATCCAGCTCATGAGTGGACCTTTTAATGATCATCCCCAGTTTGTGGACGCATTGGTAAGCAAGGCTTTTGCATTTGAACCGCAATAATGTTCAATCCCTTCAATGTGTTTCTCCAAGATATTCTCTTCAGGAATGCCCAGATAAATCATAGACATTGTCTACTGCTGAATTTCATTACATATATATGGAATTGTTTTGGCACCTGGTCCTATGGCATCTCTGTCAAGTGGACCATGGCAGACAAAACCAGACTTGTTAACATGGCGCCTCTCATTGTATATGATAGGGGCAAGTGATGGACTGGCATAAAGTCGTTTGATAACAAAATGACAAGTACAACCCCTCATTGATTGAGGTCTAGTAGCAAGATTTCGGGTGTTAAGTCGATATCTCCGACTAGGTAATATGCCCCCACCTTCCCCATAATTTTCTGGACCAAATGAACACCAGTACCTTCACAAACAACAAAATTCAAGTTACAACATAAGTACTGTAAATATGAATGACCTAATGGTCAGTTTACACCACAACAGCCATAATTTTGGTTGCTTTACAGATGTGAGCTGTTGCTTGCCAAACCTAGATAATAACAGAAGCATAAGGCCAAAACAGGAAAGTAACTAGAAGAGCAAAACTATAAACAAAGAGTTTGATTCTGTGAACAAGCTAAAACACAAGGTAACTTCAAACGGAAGTATGATTTCACACTTCCAAATATCCTACACAAAGAAAGAATGAAAAATTGAGCGTAGGTTTTCAAAGCTAAAAACTGTCAGCTAATCACAATAAATCAAACATTTGAATAATTGAATGTGTTCAGAGACTTAGAGACCTACCATAAATTAAACTTACAGCCTATACTCCAGATATTCATCGTCCTTATATTCTTTTAAGCTTCCCATGGACCGTTTTCTTCCTCTCTCAATATGAAACCGCGTTGGGCAATGCAGATTAGAGCATTCACCAATTATAAAAGACTCAACTCGTTCATAAGGAATAAGAGCAACATCATCATGGTGCTCGGTGTCGCCAAACTTGGTCCATGTCAAATCCGCAGAACAAACTCCTCCCCGGACGGGTCTTGCAGAGGAATAACGGCAATTGACTCAATTATAGCCATGTGATCATAGCTATAACCCGCCCCACTAATATAAGATATTCAGAGCCACGACCGCAAAAACAAAAGGTAACAATAAAACAAACAACACAAAACTGAAAGAGGCTCAAAACAAAAATTCTAAGCTCTTCATTAAACAGCTCTGACAGCATAAATAGAAAAAATCGGATTGCTCCTACAGAAATTAGCAGAAGTTCAATACAAGTCCAAGAAGAAGAAAGCACGGAATTCCCTATAACCAATATGACATAGAGGACATATTAAATTAAGTAATGAATATTGCAGAGATTTCTCAGCAGCTAAGCTAACGAAACGTGAAATGAATATTTGAAAAACACAAAAATCACTTTTGCATACCGTAAAGACGATGACTCTGACAGGAGTTCTTGCTGGCAGTGACTCTGCTCATCCCGGCGGGAGAGACTGAAGAAGGGTTTAGGGGATATCTATCAAAATTCAGTCTCACAAGGGAAATTGGAATAACCGAGAAGTTGGTGAGGCACACCAACGTTGAACCGACAGTTATTTTTCTTTAGTTTAATGAGTAATGTATTAGTATAAATAGGTGTCATTTTTCATTGTAAAAGACATCAAGAATTTGAATAACTATATTTGAGATTGGTTCCTATACCATTTTGGTACCAGAGCTGAGTTCTAGAAAGCCAGAGAGCGAAAGAGTGAGGAGTGGGTGAGAAACAAAAAACGTGAGAAAAAGGGGTGTCGGATTTTCACTCTCGGAGCGTTTTTTGAAGAAATCGACCTCACCATTCAGAAGGCCGAAAAACCTAGGAATAGCCTTCTGTCACCGCCGCGAAACGCCTCCACGGACGTCGCCGGAATTTCAGACGATCGCCGGAGTTCAGAGGTTGAAGACGACCCAGTCAGCTGCCACGTCATCACTGTTGACCAGTCAAAGCCACGCTGTCCAATCAGATTGCGCCATGTGTCAATATCGCCACGCTAGCATCACCGTCAGCATTGCCAGGTCACCCAGTCCAGTCAGCATCCACGTCATCGGTCAACGCAACGTGGACTAATCACGGACTGCCATGTGTCACTCTGGCCACGTCAGCATAACGGTTAGCTAGAATTTTGTTAAAATTACCATTTTGTGCCCTAAATTCTGCGATATTTACATTTACACCCCTTAACTTTCTGAAATTTCATTTTGACCCCTAGAATTTGCCAAAATTACATTTCAGATCCCCAAACTTTCTGAAATTACATTTTGACCCCCATATTCTGCCAAAATTACATTTCAGACCCCCAAACTTTCTGAAATTACATTTTAACCCCAGATTCTGCCAAAATTACATTTCAAACCCCCCAAACTTTCTGAAATTGCATTTTAACCCCCTAATTACCCAAATTTCCTATTTTACCCCTGACTTTTCCATAGACACAAATCCTTCCCCTACCCTTCTACCTTGTACTTAATAACTGCGTACTTAAAGTGATAACCTGTCAAACAAACTGCAAAATGCCTCCAAGACGCAGAAATAGACATGAGATTGAGATGGAAGAGATGAGACGCCAGATTCAAGAACTAGATGCCACTATAGTAGAACAGCAAGCCTTGCTCGACACTCGTAGAGACCACTCAGAAGATGATTTGAATAGTCACAGTTCGTCATCCTCTGACTATCGTCATCGTCCTCGCCAACAAACATTCCGCCTTAATGACATTAAGGTAGACATTCCTGAATTCGAGGGAAGACTCCAACCGGACGAATTCATTGACTGGCTACAAACAGTTGAACGAGTCTTTGAGTACAAAGAGATTCCAGATGAGCAGAAAGTTAAAATTGTTGCCATCAAATTAAAGAAACATGCCTCCATATGGTGGGAGAATCTCAAAAGAAGGCGTGAAAGAGAGGGAAAGAGCAAGATACGAATGTGGGACAAGATGCGACGCGAGTTCTCACGTAAGTTTCTTCCAGAAAATTATTATCAAGATAATTTCCTTCAGTTACATAATCTCCGCCAAAAGGCTATGTCTGTGGAAGAATATACGAGGGAATTTGAAAAACTCATGATGAAGTGTGATATCCAAGAGAGGGAGGAGCAAACAATAGCCCGTTATATCGGAGGATTAAATACCAACATTGCCCATCCGGTACAGCTCCAACAATACTGGACCCTGGACGACGTCATTCGTCTAGCCATCTGTATTGAGAAACAGTTCCCCAAAAGGTTTCCGTTTCAACCGTCTTCCTCTACTGAAATTCCTTTTGATCGACATGAAACACACATGCATCAGCCTACACAAATGCATCAACATAACTCTTCAAGCAAGCCTCCACCAAAGGCTATCAAAAAATTTAGCTCCAAAGCACCTAAGTGCTTCAAATGCCAAGGGTTCGGTCATATCGCTTCAGAATGTCCTACCCGCAGAGTGGTTACTATTATTGAAGGGGAAACTTTTGCAGTTTTTGAAGAAGAAAAGGAGCTCATACCCGACAAAGAACCTGTCTTTGATGAAAAGCCAATTTTTGATGAAGAAGTCATTCCTCCTGATCAAGGTGAAACACTTGTGATTAGACGAAGCTTGCATACAGCCACAGTGAAAGAAAAGCCTTGGCTACGTCACAACATTTTTCATACTCATTGCACCGCTCAAGATAAAGTTTGTGACGTCATTATTGACAACGGAAGCTGTGAAAATGTAGTCTCTAACTACATGGTAGAAAAGTTACAACTACCAACTCACAACCATCCGTACCTATACAAGCTCCAATGGTTCAATAAAGGAAGCGCAGTCAAAGTGTCAAAACGATGCCTTGTTACTTTTTCTATTGGAAAAAGGTATCACGATGAAGTTTGGTGTGATGTTGTTCCGATGGACGCTTGTCATTTTCTTCTGGGAAGACCTTGGCAATATGATCGACGAGCTCTATACGACGGTTATGCAAACACATATTCCTTTCAGAAGGATGATGTGAAGATTCAGCTCGAACCATTGCCACCAGATAAACACATCAAAATAAAAAATAAGTCCAAGTCATTTTTACTTAAGCATAAGGTTTCGGATTTATCTCCATTTATTGATGATGATGTTGTTTGTGACTCGAGGACGAGTCTTGTCCAACCCCGGGAGAATGAAACAGAGAATGAAATAGAAACAGAAAACAGAGCATGAGAGCATGACGCAAGCAGTAACGGCTGAACAGTGGCTGACGGCTTGGGTAGGTGATTGAAGAAGTTGGTGAGGCACACCAACGTTGAACCGAGAGTTATTTTTCTTTAGTTTAATGAGTAATGTATTAGTATAAATAGGTGTCATTTTTCATTGTAAAAGACATCAAGAATTTGAATAACTACATTTGAGATTGGTTCCTATACCATCAGTGACGGCTGAACAGTGGCTGACGGCTTGGGTAGGTGATTGAAGAAGTTGGTGAGGCACACCAACGTTGAACCGAGAGTTATTTTTCTTTAGTTTAATGAGTAATGTATTAGTATAAATAGGTGTCATTTTTCATTGTAAAAGACATCAAGAATTTGAATAACTACATTTGAGATTGGTTCCTATACCAGAAAAAATAGTAAATATTTATACATCAACTAAACAATTTTTTTGGTATCTATGAATCAGATAATTATGTCTTATGATTAGGGACAGTAATTATTTTCCATGGCTCTGTGCTATGAGATGATTAATAATCTAAAAAAGTTAAAACATAAACAAGAACATTTCTTACGTCCTGATGATTATTTGAATCTTGTTGAAGTTGTTTTACCTGGATTTTGTGGCAATTTATGCATCACCCTCCCAATAAGAATGTAACTAGGATAATATTCATCAATTCCATTACCGTGAGAACCTTCATATTGAATCAAACGTTTCAATCCATCTGACTCCTAAAAGTTACATGATACAGAGCCAAACTGGAAAATGTTAGTGACAACATTTTTCCTAACCCAATGCAGCCACTGGCTCATTGCAATACACAGCAGTTTTCTCATTCTCCCTCAGGAAATCCGTATCTTACTCAATAACCTCCTTTACTCCTATATTCTCTCAGTAAAATAACCAAAAACAAAAAGATCAACAAAAGATTACAGAATTAGAAGTCTGAGGGTTAGTTTAGCTTTTGGATTTCAAGGATGATTTCTCTCCTTCATTTTGGCTCTAGCAAAAAATACTCCGGCCAGAAGACCTGCAAAATTGCACTTCGCCTTCAGTGGGACCAACAAATGAATAATCCAATATATCCAATCCAGTACTTATGTTCTGTGTGTAATAATAATAGAATTTTTCCCCCAACAAACATAATGATAATTGAAAATTAAGTCGCATAAGGCGGATAACTAACCAAAGAAGATGCTAGCAGAGTTCTCCATACTAGTAGGAACTTTAAAGAGCAGGATGCCAGCAACTGAAAGAGGGATTTTATTCAGTGAACCTACAAGGCTACAGATTGCAAAATAAGCAATTAGATATGTTAAGAAACAATTAATCCAAATTACAATATTTCTTAGATGTATAGAATGGAATTGGAGACTAGATTTATTAAAAACTGACTGCACCAGCACCAACATTGATCATTCCCTAACTCATCATTAAAAAAACATTAATCCCTAATCAGATTATATACAAAGGCCAAAGCCTCAAATTAGTTATGACTCAAAAAGCCAGGGAGGTAACACTTTTCTAATTTTTTTTTTAAATGTAACAGAAGTGAATTATTACTTATTAGTTAACTTTACTCCTGTTACACAATATATCTTTAAGATCCTCATGAAAAATCAAATATAAAATATGAAATAACTGTAAGAGGTTACAGCTTGAACCTACCTGTAAGTCGTAGCACTAGTCTGATGAAGAAACCACATGGAAGTAAAGCTGATAGCTAGACCCAAAAATCCGCTTAATGTCATCACCAACCAAAAGCTAGGCAATCTCAGAAGTGGCCTGGCAATTTATTTCATTTTTTATATTAATAAGAAGAATGGCCCATGGAAAAGAGTATGAAGAGAATTTTAATCATCAATGTAAGTTGGATGGGGCTGTGACATAAAAGCACTGTTCTGGATATTCAAAGGTGTGTATTTGTTTCACCATACATGTCAACAAAAGAAACAAAGCAAAGGGCAAACCTAGGATGCGCTCTTGATGATACATTTTAACCTATGAAATTGGACAGGCTCCACAGAATATGTAATTATGCAAATTACTGGATATTGACTTCATTTTAATAAAAATTGAGAGAAAACTCACGTTGTTAAGAGATAATCCACCTCGTTGAAAACAAAAATCATAAGGAATCCCAAAGGCAAAGAAAGGCTATTGTTCAACAAAACCATTGAAAACTCATTTAAGTTTCCAGATTTTGTAACTAGCTTTGCTGTATCCATGACCTTGCGCAGTGTCAGCTGGAACAACAAACCAAATAATTAGTAAACTCAAAGCTAACAATTAATGCTCATCTAAATGTATAGACTTTAAAATAGAATCCGATGCATTTACACTGAAAAGCCCTGGCACCCATTGCTGTTTAAAATATTAACATGCAGCAGTAACTAAGGAACATGTGTCTGGAAACCATTTGAAGCAAGGAGCACATAAAACTCAAAACGCTTTGACTCTGCTCTCACCAGGGATACGTCGGGAATATCATTTGTCTTTGAGAAGAAAAGCTTGACTAAATAAACTGATAGATTCACCTATTGAAACACATCTTCTCATAATTTTACTATGTCACTCAGTCTAAAGAAGAATGTCCTTAGCACTGAGAAGGAAGGAGAGAGAACATTATGTACCAGAGAGACATTTTAATCACACCGCCAACAAAGGTAAGCAGATCATATCAATTTCAGTCGTTCAGATCATAGGAGAAGCAGCCACAAGTATTAGTGATCAAACATATAAGACAATTATACTTATCATACAAATGTGATGGAATTTAGCAAGACAAAGAAATAGGTGAATTTATGTAAAAGTACTGGGAAATGATATTGGATTCACTGATTCTTTTGCCCTAATTCAATGAATTATCTATGGAACACAGCATTGCAAACAGAACAAGTAAAACTTAAGAAATTTAATGAAGCCGCATGTTACAACTACGCTGATAGAATTTTCATTCAATAATCATGTGGACAAGAATTTGGGGGTGGGGGGGGGGGGGGGGGGCGGAACTAAAATCTGGAGAGACTTAGTAGGCCAACAGAGCTTAAGGTTCAAGTCAACTATACTCACAGAATATGACGCAGTTAAGAAACAGTTAACTGTCTGCCAAGCATAACCAATTGCATGAAAGGAGAGATCAGTAATCCCACCAGATATTGCGGAAATGATCTGCAAAAGAAAAAGTAACATTCTTTACTTTGGTTAATCATTTTTTTTTTTTTTGTAAAGCATGTATTAAGCAGATAATCTTCTTCAAAAAGACCACAACTGTAAAAATTAAATGAATCAAGCAAATATTAGCCATCCAGAATATGTTGCTAAGCACTGAAAGTTACTCTGTCATATATGCTTATTGCATAGGTTTGCATAATGTTCCAAACATGGGACACATCAGCTCTAACGGACCCACAAGTGCACTATACAAAATCTGACTTCCTAATTAAGAAAGCTGTGCAAACTTCATAAATTTTTACACAACCCTCTAGAAAAAGTGAAAAATGACATCAAGAAGCACATGACCAAGTTATGTTCTGAAAAAGGTAGGACCCAGGGAAATTTGGATATATTTGTTTGAAATATGAGACTAAGTAATCCTGTCCAAGACTTTTGCATCTTCGACCAGTACCCAAAATATATGTATATACACATTGAAAAGGATAATACTTCCACTTAATAAAAAACACTTAAAAATTAAAAAGTTAGGGGGCTGAAGAAAAAGGGGAGGGGACTATAGTTGGATTCAAGTAACAAATTATGAATAGAATAGGTATTACATGAGAAACTCATAATTCTAGATTAAAAGCAGAGTCACAAACAACAAAAGCCAGGAGATCATGAATGGAAGGATAATGAGATTCACACATCAAGCTCTTCAGAATACCATTAAAAACAGAGCAGTCCAAACCGTGCCGTCATGATGCTTCCTGAATACGTACATCTCACCAAGGGCAGTTATGACATTAGTAACATTCTTCAGGATCGTCACCATAGCTACATTGATGTATTTCAAACTGCAATATAGCATAAACCCTTATGAGCAATACAATCAAAGCAAGAGACAGTGCGAGAAATGAACAAAATACGCTGTTGTAAGCTATAGTTACTTGATTCGTGTGTCTAGGGGCTATAAACTGACTCTGGCAAATGAATAGATAGTAGATGACATCTTTGACAATGTTAACTTGGCATTCTTTAGGACCTTGACATTCCCTAAATAAGAATAAAGTTTTCCTGAACCATTTGATAATAACACCGGTCCCCCCCCCAAAAAAAAAAACCTCCCTGAGCACTCATTAATGTAGTGGTTAATTTTACATGAATTTAAATGCCTAACTGCTGTTAAAAAATAGCAAAATGAAAAAACACGAGAAGAAATTAAGATTTAAAATGACTAGAAGCATATGAATTATGAAACACTGAGCGGCAGAAAACTAGTCACAAATTATCCACACCCCTACTAGAAAAATATCATAGAAATACCATTCAGAAAGAGACAGCAAGCACTTCATTAGCTACGAGGTTCAGAACTACATACCTAAACATGCTAGTAATGAGCATACCGACAAATATAACGTTCACAGGCAGCCAGACCTTAATCAATTTCCATGTTAACGGCTCTGTTGATATTAAGCCCAGAAGGCTTAACATAGAAACTACTATCACTGAAATGAAATTCTGCATCCACAAGAGTGTCAAAAGCCGGTATCAGCTTCTTCTTCACTAACTATACTAGATACACATACGCTGCATAAACAGCTACAAGAAAATTAGCAAGAGATTAAAGTAAATTACCTGGTATAACATCAAGGATATTCCAGCATTAAAATCATAACTAGAAAGTACGAACTTATTGACCAATATCATGCTGCAGGAGGACAGGCAATATGCAAAGCCAGCCAGGAGTGCTTGATTATGGACTCTAACTGACCTAGCATTTCGCTGAACTTTATCTCTTTCCTTATCCGACTTCCCCTTTTCCAAGTCAAACTCATCGCTAATAGAAGGTTTCATTTCATGCCAGAAAGGGTGCAATCCAAGTAAAAGTAAATCTCAGTGGAAAGGGATCTGGTAATGGCTTCCAGAGCAATTTGAAGAAGAAGAGAAGTAACAGACTGTGCGAATTAGCATCACGTTACACAGTTCCCCGGCATTCACGATGTGGAGCTCAGGATCGATCCAGCCGGTGAAACGTGAAACGGAAAATTTTGGACCCCGCACACCTTCTTCACAAAACCATTTGTAATCAACACTTCATATGATAAGAAATTCAAAGATATGAACTCTCAGGGAGGTTGGCGCCAAAAGAATCGGAAAGAAGCTACAAGAGGAGTTGTAGATTTCAAGAAGATGAAAAGTCCTCCTTTGCTTCTGAAGATTTGCTTTAGCGGGGTTGAATAGTACATAATTAAGCTTCAACATCGACGAGTTTGGCGGCCTCCCCCAATTTTTCACGCACAAATTTTAAAGGGAAAGAAAAGGAAATACTCGCTCCTAAGTTATATTTTCTCATAATAAAATTTAAGAAATAAGCCTTTTAATATTTATTCACTTTTTTTAAAAAAAAAAAATCAAATCCATTCTATTCCCCTCTACTGTTAGTAGTTTTTTTTTTATCTGATTAACCAAACTTGCGGTGTTCAATGTATTTTTAAAAATAATTTATAAAATAAATAAGACTAATATAATATTTAGTCCCTCATATTTACTCTTATTTTAATTTTAATAGCTCAAGTTTAAAATCATAGGTTTTGATCCTTTAAATATTATTTCGTTTAAAACATTGATACTGTAACTTAAGAAAAATCTAAACCATTTTCTCTCTAAAAATACTAAAACTAATTATTTAAAACTTGAGGAATCAAATCGAAATAAAAGTAAACTGGTGTTTGTAGTAAATCAAATCCATTCTATTCCCCTCAACTAACCCAAGTCACCGTCCAAGTCACCCTTCACAGTCAAACATTCCCTCTTTAACGGTCAAAGTTATATAATTTAACAGAATTGTCATTGTTGCATTCTTTTTTTAATTTTATAGTCACTTTTATGTCAAAGAAAAAAAAATTTTATAGTAGTGTGTGCATTTTTTGAAAAAGTTGTCAGTATTTTTGTCCCGTAACTCTTAAAAAAGTATTTTAAATACAAGGCTTGCCATGTTTTTACTACCTCAAGCTGACGGAGGAGAAAGAATGTAAGAAAATTATCATCATAAAGACTCATATTTCGTTTTTAGAATGCAGCTCAAGATAGGTATAGCTTCTCTCCTTTTCTTTTTACGTCCGTTCCATCTTTTACCTTTTTCATGATTATTGGATTAAGATCTAATAATCCTTATTTAATATTTTATAAAGATATTATTACACTGGAGAGAAGGATGAGAAGAAAATGAAGGAAAGGAAATATTAAATATAGATCAATAGATCTTGATCCAATAATCACAAAGGGAGTAAAGGATGAAATTAAAGACGGAAAAAGAAAAAAAGAGAATCCAAGTCCGAAGGGGAGAGTAGATTTTCTGTGGTAGATTTTTTTTCTAATAAAATACTGAATGGAATATATGATATGGATTAAAAATATTATCAAAAATTCAGTTTTAAAATAAATAATTCATATCAAAATTAAATTCAAAATTATTAGAAATATAATTAAGAATTTGGATCAAACAACAGACAAATTAAGTGAAAGGAATTTGTTTTTCTTGGGAATAACATCACTATGGTCATGAATCATGCAAAAAAATTAAGTTAGATTAACAAGTCCCTACATCAGAAATTATAGAATAAATTTTCAATTTTCAAATACTGGACTATCATTCATTAATATAGAATAAATTTTTAATTATATTTTTCAAATGATTGTACTTCTACCAACGTTTGGATGTTTAAAATTAGAAAATGGGGATAGATCCACTGAGTTAGTGGAATATGCATGGCATGCCAAACTTTTGGGCTGCTTTGAAATGCTCTTAGGATGTTAGTGACCTTTCACCTTCCTTTCATAGTCTTTCCGTTACTCCCCAACCTAACATGTTAGCTTCACAACAACCAAATTAAATAACATGGATAAAGCAGGCAATTATTTTAATGGCAATGGCAACTTGGTTTCCCAGCATTTTTATTATGTGGCGTCCACTTCAGCAGCACTTATCAGCTTACATACTACCTCATGTCCTAAATATAGGACAAAGTTTGTAGTATAAATTACACTACAAACTTTGTCCTATATTTAGGACCGAGGGAGTAATATTTATTTTTTGTATCTTGAATTTTATGATTATAATGTGTGTTTCAAAGAAAGATGAAAGAAATTATTTTAGTGTCTTTTTTTTTTTAATTTAAACAAGTGAACAAAGAACTCATAAATCTATAATATTATATCTATTACAATAAACTCTCCATTAAATTAAGGGGAAAAAATCTTAAATAAATTATAAGGGGAATTATTATGAGCTCTTAAGGAATTGACTTAATTATCAAAAAGTTCCAATGATAAATGAGGTGTTTTCATTTCTTATACCAGAGCTTGTCATTACATGTTCTTCATTTATTATTAGAATCATAGTAATTTCCCCTAATTATAATGTCCTGTTTAATTTTTTTAAAAAGTAATTATATAAAAATATTAAGATATTCTGCATTTCCTTGTAAGGCTTTCTGGCGGAATTCATGACTTTAATATGACCTAGCTAGTCTTCATGGGAGGGTGGGATAATGACCGCCAAAAGAAGTAGGAAATAGTGGGAGAAATATTTGAGCAATGATATCCATTTAACTTTTTAAAATTTAAAGGGTTAAGGGTGTATTTTGTCTTGGAAGTTGTTACGGTGAAGTAATTGTGCCATGGAAGTTTTTCAGGATGCAATGTTCCTCCAAAATTTTTTAAATCGTAGTAATTTTGCCCTGACTGTTATCCTAATTAAGTTTAACTATTAGTTGACCAAATATGCTAAGCTTGTCCGCATGTCATCTATGTTATTTTTGTTTTGGATTTAGTGAAAATTTACTCCAAAAATTTTCACTGAGGAGTACTGTAAACACCCTATTTTGTTTGAGCCCAACTCAAATATAATTTAAAAAAAAGAAAAAATCCTCCTTAATCCTAACGCATTTAAATTAATAAGCAAATGACATTGATGGTGATTAGATTGTAATTGAAATTTGAAAAACAATCATCATTAACAAATTTCAAAATAACTCATCTCATTGATGTTATTTGATACACGAATTAGGAAATTTAGTGTGAAGCCATTGTTAAGGGAAAAATATAGAAATTAAAAAAATAAATAAAAAATATCTCTCATTCATGTTGATAGGTTTAAATTAAGAAATTGCTTGTAGGAAAAATATAATAAATAAATAAATAAACATGAAAATTAAAAATAAAAAATATATTTCATTTATATTGATAGGTTTAAATTAGAAAAAACTTGTGAGAAAATAATAAAAAAATTTAAAATGAAAATTAAAAAAATCTCTTATTGATGGTGATTAGGTCAAGTTAGGAAGTTTTATTAATAAAAAATACAAAAAAAATAAAAACAATAAAAAAATCTCCCCATTGATAGTAATTGGGTCAAGTTAGGTAGTTTTATTAACATAAAATATAAAAAAAATTCAAAAAATGAAAATTCAAAAAAGAAGAAGCATCAATATATAATCAAATTGTGTTCCCTTATGCAGAGAGAGTGAGCAATTGTTCATAAACCAATTCCTACACAGCTCCTCAGCCTAAGCCGCCTACCTTGGGCTCCGTGCTGGCCTAGCATATTTGCATGTTTGTTCATAACTAGATCCAAGTCTAGTGGTGTAACCCCCTTCAAGATTAAGGCCGAGATTAGTTCGTAAAAACGTAATTAATGTGGAATTAGAGACCGTAATAGATTTTGGGACTTAAACAAAGTCAATCTTCCCAAAATCATGGCTTACAAAAACTTTTACAAAATTTGTTCATGACGGTCTCATATTCACATTTCAATACTAAATGGCCTGTACAAGTTGATTTCATTCACAAATATCAGAGTATAAACAAATTCCCGACACACTCGGGTTCCATTCATTAAATAAGGGATTTACAAAGGCACAAAGCCCACAATTCATTACCCTTAACTTGGGGATTACACAAAACTATACTACAATCCCATTATATACAATTGTTTCCCAAAAATATCTAAAAGATATACATGATAACCAATAAACCAAAATATATTTCTAAACCGGAGCACTATCCGCTCTTCGTCGCCCGCTTTCCCTTTGATCCTTCTGCCCTGTCTAAAACATGGTTTTTGGGAGAGTGAGATTCTAAGGAATCCCCGTAGTAACAAATCAATCATATAATGTACAATAATAATGCATGTAAGCAAATCATTAACCACAACAAGCAACTACAACAGCAGTTACAACGGCAATGGTTAGTATGACACATGTCATCCCTTACGATTGCTCACGCTGAATTGCTCACGTTGCATTGCATCACAGCAATCCACACAATACATTTCACCACAGCTGGGATTCATATAATGCATTTCATACACAAGCCATACCGGTAAGATACACACAGCCCATGGCTGGATTCACAAACGCCGCCCCACGGGTCGGATTTACAAATATCCATGTCGATTACGACGGCAGTTCAACGGCCGACCTAGAGATGACCACCGTCAATCCCTACACGGCTCACGCTGACCTGGTCACGCCGTAATGGACCATGGCACACATTTCACAAATTCAACGATAAGTTATGCATGCCAAAACATCATACATAATGTGAGAGAAGAGTCACTACCTTGATCCTTCCGGGCGTACTCTGGCACCGATCTCTCCCGCTTAGGGCAAATGTCGTATCCTAGAATCATGATTAGGGACGAAGAGTTATATTCTATTCCAAGACTTATTTAACTTGAAACACTTAATTTTGGTTATCATAATTGACCCTTAAGAGGCCACAAATGCCTCTAATAAAAGCCCTAAAAGGTTGGGAAACAATAGGTTAAAGATCTTCTTTCGAAAACTTAAAGCGCTAGAACACAGGGGTGGGCCGCGGCCAACCCTTCCTTGGGCTGCAGCCCAAATATGGTCAGAAGGCCGTGGGCCGCGGCCAGCCACCCATGGGCCGCGGCCAGAATCAGGCTAGAAGGTCTTGGGCCGCGGTCAGCCACTCATGGGCCGCGGCCAAGAAATTTCCTGACTCTTGGCTGAACTTCGAAAAACCATAACTAATTGTAGAAAAATTGAAACGGGGTGATTCCAAAGCCAAATGAAAGGTATATAAGTCCTCTTTCAAGGAAAAATATAGCCCTTCACTGGAAATCACTACACAAATACAGAATCACCAAAACCTACACACTACTCCAAAACAGAGTTCTGTTTCAATCCCAAACTTTGGACAACCATATCTCACAGAATACTAAACGAAATGACACAAAATATATGTCCATTTTGAAGCTTGGGATGTGAAATTTAAGACTGGAAAGTTTCATAATTTGCCAATACCATTTGGTCATTCAAAACGCTCGCCCAAACAGACTGTAAAAAACAGAGCTCAAACAAGACAACTTTCCAACTTTTCTCCAAGTGATTCAAATGAACCCAAAATCAATAACCAAGCTCATTCCCACACAAAATCACTCAAGAAATCCAATGGGAATGTCAAAATCACCAAAATCCTATTCCATTATCATGCTTTGATTTTGGGTAACATTAAACACAAAAATCTCAAATTCTCCAAACTTAACAATTTCCAACCCAAACAATTCTATCTATCCAAAATGCATTCCAAACATACAAATTCCATACCAAACATATACCAAACTCTCAATGGCCCTCATTTTCGAAAATGGCCCAATAATTCCAGAAAATCCAAGTTAACCCATTTGGCATAAAACATAGATAGATAGATAGGTCTCACTCACCTTATCAACTTTCTCAAAGAGAGTTCTTGATTCACCACCTCCCAAAATTTCGTGTGGCCACAAACCACAACCAATGGACAAACTACAACCATAGAAATGTTGCTCTTAACTCAAGGATCAACTTTAATGAAGGGAGTTTGAGCAAAGGAAGGCATTTACTTACCCAAAGATCAAGCTTTCTTCTTTCCCTTGCCTTCAACAATGGTGAACGAGAGAGAAAAGGAGAGTTTGAGTGTGAGAGAAGATGAGAGATGATGATAATTCTCCCTCCCCCATGCTGCAGCGAAATGGAGAAAGAGGAAGAAAGAGAAAATAATATTTTATCCCCCTTTTGACTTTTCTTCACAACACTCACCATACACACTTTTGCCACATGTCAACTTGCTATTGGCTTACACCAATTAAGTCACCAATTAGCTACTTTAATCTCTCCATTAACCATTTTAATCACACATCCCATTTTCTCTTAGTTAGTAATTAATTTCTCCATTAATTACCACTTATTGCCAATATTTCCATTATTTCAATTTTTCAGTAATTATGACATATTAATTTAATATTGCCATAAAACACATAATAATTCCAATTAAATTCATAATTATCCATAATAATCATGATTAACCCATAATCAAAAATTGGGATATTACAAGTGGCACAATCAAATCAGGGAAAATTGTTGGCACAAAATTTTAGTTTGAATTCATGCCATCATTTGCCTCCTCTATATAATGTGTGTCCCTGTATGCACAAGCATGAGGCAAGATATAGTTAGACCATCATAGACTGTGTTCACTTAACCACAATGACACTCATCCACATCGCCAATCTTTCTCCACAGATTGCATGAACATTGTGCTAGCATTCCACTTTATATGATCCAACCTACATGCAGACAAAATGAGAAGGTTATGTGATAACTATCTCTTGTGATTACTCAGGCCCCATTTTTCCAAAGCATTTTTCACCTTCCTAATTCTCTCTACAAATAATTCTTCATCCATTTGACGCTACTCCTATTGCTGATCGTGGTTCGAGCTGTTTCACTAGGGATGAGCTTAACGTTGAAAATAGGAGTGCAGGTCATGTAAGAAGTAGATCATATCAGGGGATGGCCATATTATTGTATAGTCATAATTTACTTGAGTCGTTGCTAAGGTTAGTCGTTCATTGTTTTCCTCTTATGCACACATGTAGCTTGAAGAAGCAGGGGACTAATATGCTTGCTACAGCTAACTGTGTTGTTCGCTTTCTTTTTGGATACGTACAGATTTACACGAAGTAGAAGTGGTTCAAGCTTTTTCATCTATAGATTTGTTGTTGACTTTCAGTGGCTAACGACCATGTCATATCATATATGCAGAGTTCTAGGCTAGAAGAGAACAAAAGGAAATTGTAAAACCTCAAACACAAAAAAAAGGATGACTCAGTCTATAATTGTCAACAGTCGTATTTTTGGTTTTTCCACACCTGAATATCTCTCTGTCCCATTGTGAAACTAGTTCATTTCACAATTCTACTTTGATGGTCAACTATTGTATATCAAGGAGTAGATTGTGAAAACAATGATGCCAAACTCAGTTTCATCATGTGTACTGTCGTAAGGCATATTGTGAATAATGTGATGGCAAAATCTTAACTTCTTCATATTATAGTATCATGTTAGTATTGTTAAAGGTAGATATGTAAGGATAAAGATCATTATATTTATAGAAAATATTATTATGTGTTTTCTTCTTGATGCGCTATTATTATTGGCCTACTTTTTTTATTTAGTTCGTTAGTTATTAGAAATGCAAATGACCTATGCTAATATATCCTGATACTCAATTTGGGCTATATTTCTATTATGTTATATTTCTATAATCAATTGGTACAGACAAATAGGATCCAATAATTTTATGTTATATTATGTCTGTCTTTTTCCCATTTTCCCCTGTTATGTCTGTCATCCATGTTAAACTTTCACACCTACAAACCATGGCATTCCGCATGTTTCATAAAACACACCACAAGGAATCCATAAAATTGGTCAATTACAGCATGGGAGTACTACATTTTACTTAAACTTACTTGGGACTGTTCCTAACTTGACCAAAACACTACGACCATTACAAAGAAAGAAAGCCCAATAACATACACTAACATACTTAGAATCCTACATTTTGCACAAGTACACCAACACCAAGATTAACTCCCTACTTGGTTAACCTTGCCGGATCAGTTTTCAGTCCACCACAAATCCAAATTCTTCTCCTAATTTAGAGGTAGGACTTCATTAATTGATTTTTCTGTATTCCCATCAGTGCTCAGCTGCAGTTGGTTTTCATTTTGGTCTACCGTCATTGTATGCCATTTGCCTCGGATGGTATACCCCAAAATTTCACAAGCTTTATCTTCATGTACACACGCTTCCTAAGGTCGTAGATAACAATTGGCTCAAGAATTTGGTCTGGGTAGAATACAGCTAGAAGAGATTGTGATGCCTCAATCATAGAATAGTAATGTTCACTGAAGCACAAATCATGCATTCCTTCCCACAAGTTGTTAGAGAATCCGTCTTCCTTAAGTATCCAATAGAAGCACCGAATAAGTAGTACCGACATTCACTCTATCTTGGTGACCGCATGCTTATTGCCTTACCTTCTGACGATTGCATTGCCGGCAATAGCCTATACATGGTAATCAAAACAACGTCAACCATGTTATCTTCAGTGTAGACCGCTACATCCTCTACTATAGCTTCTAAACTCATTCCATGTTCGAAGTACCAAAGTCCACACTTGATGCTTACTATATGGAATCCCAACTCTTTCCATTGCTGGAGAAAATTCCAAAAATCACTGTCTGAATAAGAGTTTGTGACACCTATTGTCACATCCCCCCCTTCAGCCAACCAGGCCTACCGCACCACTGGGCTCCAACCCAAGTGGAGTGGGCAAGGATGCTGGACCCACCGCAGCGCGGTCCATTGGGCTCACCGCAGCTCGCCCAAGACTCACAAGAGTCCCTCGCTCCCCTTGCGAGATTTTTCGCCTCCGTGGGAATCGAAGCCGCTACCTGGGGGTAAGTAGCGCCTCAATGCATTCCCACTACCACTCGAGCTACCAAAATGTAACCCCCTGCCGTAATTAATATCCGGATTATGCAATTAACGTGAAATAGAGACCAATAAGACCAAAAATCATTTATAAACCCATCAACCAGACGGGGTTTTCACAATTACATTTTGAAATTATTAAAAACACGGTCTCATATTTACACTCCGAATATAATTACTATGCGAAGATAAATTACATTTATACAAATATCAGAGTACGCAATATAAATTTCCGGCAATCCCGGAATCATATCTTCGCTCAATAATCATAGGGCACATTAGCCCATACAATTCAACCAATAGGGATTACACAAACTACTCAATACATAGTCAAACGCTAATCCGAATGTACACATACATATCCTCAACTACACATTGATAACCACACTAAGCTCTCACTCAGAAACGAGTCCTCTTCGTCCTTGGATGCTTGCTTCATCCTCAATCTTCCTTCCCTGTCTAAAATGTTGATAGGGGAGGGTGAGATTCTGGGGAATCTCAGTAGGAAACACATACCAATATGCATGCAAGATAAGTATTTAATGCATGACATGCTTGCATCACAATAACTCATGTTCACATCATGATATATCCGCATGCTCAATGTTTCAACAACATACTCATGGCCATAGCATAACTAGAAACAGAGCTACAATCATTCATACATGTCTCACATAATCACGCAAAGCAATAACATGCATCAATACACAAATACAATTATCAATACATGCAGGAGAGGTAAGTTCCCTACACTCTTTCCACGTAAGCTCCAGCACAGCTGCTCACGATCCAAGCGGATATCAAATCATGATCAGGGTAATTACCCAATCCTATAACCAAATCAAGAACATATGGTCATTCTCTTTTCCAAATTCTCACTTTCATAATACTTAGATTTGGTTACCATAATTGACCCTTAAGAGGCCCCAAATGCCTCTAATCAAAGCCCCAAAAGATTGGGAAACAATAGGTTGAAGGTCACTTTTCGAAATCATAAAGGGCTGGAACACAGGGGTGGGCCCCGGCCCACCATTCCTTGGGCTGCGGCCCACCACTCATGGGCCGCGGCCCAGAACAGGTCAGAAAGACTTGGGCCGCGGTCCAGCCACTCTTGGGCCGCGGCCCAGAAATTTCCTGACACTGGGCGAACTTCCAAAATTCATAACTAAATCTAGAAAAATCGAAACGAAGTTATTCCAAAGCCAAATGAAAGGTATATGAGTCCTCTTTCAAGGAAAAATATAGCCCTTCACTGGAAATCACTACACAATTCCAGAATTACACAACACTCATCACTGCCCCCCAAACCGAGTTCTGTTTTTGTACCAAACTTTGGACAACCATATCTCACAGAATACTCAACGAAATGACACAAAATATATGTCCATTTTGAAGCTTGGGATGTGAACTTTAAGACTGGAAAGTTTCACAATTTTTCAATACCATTTGGTCACTCAAAACGCTCGTCCAAACTGACAGCGAAAAACAGAGCTTAAACAAGGCAGATTTTCCAACTTTTCCCAAGTGATCCAAATGAATCCCAATCAATTTCTATCTATCTAAAACTCATACCAATATACCATTTCCAATGCCATAACATGCCAAACTACCCATTACCCATATTTTCGAAATTAGGGCAATAATTCCAGAAATTCCAAACATAATCATTTGGCATGAAACATAGATAGAAAGGTTGGTTTCACATACCTTATCAACTTTCTCAAAGACACTCTTTGATTCTCCAAACTTCATATTTTCGTGATCCTCAAATCACCACCAATGGAGAAACTACAACCATAGGATGAAAGCTCTTAGCTCAAGGAACAATGTTAATGAAGAGCATTTTGGCATTTGAGGCCATTTGCTTACCTCAAATCCAGCTTTTCTTTTTCTCTCTCCCAAGCATATTCAGCGAAAATGGAGGAAGGAAGAGAAGAGAGAGGAAACGAGAGAGAGAGAAGAGAGGAGATGGAGATGATGATGATGTGTCTCACACACTTATGACTCATCCAAGGGTCCACACCTTGCCACTTGTCACCATCTCACTTCAACTCTCATGGGCTCACATGCATACACATACACATGATTATGCCCCTTTCCCAACTACACAATCAATCCTAGCCATTGATCATTTTAATCACACATCTCATTTTCTCTTAGCTAGTAATTAATTTCTCTATTAATCACTAACTAATTCCCAACAATTTCACTCTTTAAATTTCCACTAATCATGGCATATTAATTATTATTGCCATAAAACACATAATTATTCTCAATAATTATCATTAGTCCTTAATCGAAAATCGGGGTGTTACAATACAAGTCTACAAAATAGTCCTCTTACCTCCAATTTTCAACGATGTCTTACTGGGCAAGCATTTATGAATATACAATGCGTTTTTTTAATCACTGTCTTCTCCACACTTCCCACCTACTCTCCTAAATATATACATTCTTCACTTAAATGTACATGGGTTTTAGGGATAATTTTAGGTGACTCATCGTATGAAATATCCTCATATGATGTTTATTGAGCTGCCATATTAATAAAAATAACATGTCCTTTGTTATCTTCAAATATACCAACTGATATGCAATTACCAACCTATGTCTCTAATTCCAACATTTCCATTTAGAAGATACTTGCGTTGTTTTGTTACATAACTAATATACCATTGTCCAATTTCATGTGACTTATCATCATTACTTGCTCCCTAAAACAAATCAGCTTATTTGCAACCATTATAGTTACATAAGGGTTAATGTGTAGCCATAGACATAGCTGGCCTAAATATATAAGGTTGCATAGTTTATTTGCTATGTTATACCTTACATATGAGGTGTTAGTCAAAGAAGGAAAAAACTTCCCTTACCTGAGTATAAGGTACTCCTTCTTTATGCTAACACCTATCTATATTTTTTGGAAGTGAAACAAGTATGGACAATTCTTTCAACCATTTATGACTTGTGAGTTGTTTCTTTCAATTACTCAATTTCCTTGACTTCCAACCTACTGGAGTAAATTTCCAGTTTGTTCTTTCAATCGCTCAATATTTTGAGACTTACAAGCTACTGTCATTTCTCATAACATTTTTAGCAGTAGCATTATGTCGAAACAAAAGCAATAGGACACTCCAAAATTGTTCATGTGCAACCATTTCTCTGTATATGGGCTAACCTTTATCCGGACTATAAACTTGCCAAAACTTCCTCAATCTGGCTACTCCTGACAAAATCATGAGGTGTCCTATCTGCTATACTGTGGCAACGCTCAATTTATTGGGCTACCACATATTCATTTCCTGTTTCACCGTTGCCTCTCACAAACACAAAAGACAAGTGCCCCAAGCCTCCACAATAGTTTCCTCAACTGCAATTTCATTGACACAAGCATTTATGAATGTGCAGACATTTTTTTACTCCAGTTTCTTCACTTCCAACCTCCTGTCAACACCATATAGTAAGTTGTTTCAAGCACTATATTTTTAGCTTCACTTATAACCTACTCTCATTTTAACTTAGAGTGCCCCTAATAACAAAACATCCCTATTCAATGATGACTTACATTTCACTCCACTTCTTTGTCTTACAACATTATGTCACTTACCTTGCACACCCAATTGTCTAATCAGTGAAGTTGATGATGTTTGGATTCATAACACTATATTTTATCCTTCAATTGCCTTACGGTCCCATACTCCAGCACCATGCCACTATATCCAGAAGTTTTAGTCCACCACCATTTAATTCTTTTAGTGCATTAATCGTGAACTTATTAAGAAAACAAAAAAAATGATAAGAAACCTCCCAAACACATAGTAGAGAGAGGATAGGCTACTTCTATTGATGTAGTAGTTGAGGTGTGACCAGTGGCAAAGGTATGTACTCACCCTCAAATAACTTGAGGCATTTCCACAACTTTTGTAGCAAATACAGTAGCTTTGATTTGATTACAACCTATGCATAGAGTATGAATTTGGACTTGTAATATTTCACAGTATGGTATGATGGACCCCTACAACTACTTTAATATGACAACAAGGTGGAATACATTTTACGTATACATTATATGATGGACATCCAAAAATAATGTCCAAGCAGAACTTCTATATATGTATACAAAGCATATGTATGAAATAGGAGTTAGATAAAGAAGGTTTGAAAAACATATAGACAGGCCTGCAATGAACCTATACATATGTGTATATCCACGAAAAGAAGAATAGTTCACTTTCTTACAGATAACACAATGTAACATCCTGATTTTTATAGGATATAATTATAATGAGGATATAATTAAAATAATAATAATAATATTAATATTAATATTAATATTAATTTTAATTATGTAAAAAAAAGAATCCACCAAAAGTTGGGTGGACATGATCATGGTGGACATAATCATGTCCTTCAAAAAAAGGGAAAATGATTATGTTTCTTAAAAAAATTAATTAATTAAATTGTAACTTGGTGCCACATGAATCAGGAGGGGTACTATAAATACCCCCCCCCCCTCAATAACCACTACACGACTTGCGTGAAGTGGTTCCAGAAGGCTGAGGGTGAGACCCTGGTAGGGATATTTTCAGTTCTTCAGAGATAAATAAGGTACTCAAATTTTCTTCTGATCACAAAACTCCTCTTATAAAAGATGTTCTAAATAATTTTATCTTTCTTATGATAATAATTTCTTACTGATTAGAGAATAGTTTAGGATTAGAATTTTAGAAAATTTTAAGTTTTATCAGTATATGACTATAGGAATATAGATGATGATTAATAGTAAATTTAATCGGTTTATTTTTGTTATTCAGTCAATATAAGATTTTATAATGAATTTTCTATATAATCAATCTATGAATAATTCTACATAGGACATTTTAACCGATTAAATTTAGGATAAATGATTTATTTGGATTATTAGAAGTATTCTTAAGGTTTTAATCGGTTTAGATATTTTAAGACGAAGATTTATAATTTCGTTATTTTACGTTCTAAACTTTAAATTGGGAAGTTTATGTAAGGAAATGAAATTAATCATAATCAATGAATTAAATAAGTTATGTGAGTTAAGAAAAATATTTAAATTAATAATTGGGATTTTAGTGTGAAATTGAAATTTTTAGGAGTTATTAATGTATAATCAATTGATTATTGTAGATTGATTTTCGGCATGTATTTGGGCTCTTGGATTAGGAGCATTTGGTTATAATTTTTGCTTTGGCGAGAGGTAACCACTTTTCCTCTTGTTGTGCATACTTGTATGATGTTTGTGATTGATTTTTAACTATATAGAATTATAAATTTGACTATTGATATGTGATGTGGACTTTGAAAATATGTTGTTAATGAAATAGTCTTGTAGGACTTATTTTCATTGAGAAAATGACTAGTGATATTATATTATACGAATTAGTATATATTTATGAGATTAAAAAGATCCTTTTGATAATTGAGAATTGATAATGATTTGTTATAATCACACATATTGATATGAGAGGGGATGGTGAATGTTGATTTGATGGGTTGTTACTTAAGAGGAAATAAGGGGGTGAACATTTGTACAAAAAGAGGTAATAAGGTAGTGGACTTCCAGGTGTACACTGGTTAGTCTTTTGGCCCAATTATGTCCTGTAGGGCCTTGATGCCTCACTAATATATTTGAGGGGGAACCCATGGTTCGGTCTTGTGCTCTGTGGATTTTGGCCGGTCCATATCACTTGATTAGTGAGCTTGTTAAGTTAAACTACCAGTCATATGGGTCCATGCTAGCCCATGGGTTCAGTTAGAGGAAATAAGGCAAGAGAGGAAATAAGGGAGGACAAAGAATAAATTATTGTGCATTGATTCTTATACACTTATGTGATAAATATGAGAATGAGATTATGATATGGTAAATTAATGTGTATATATACATGTGGACATGTGACATTTTAATGATGTTATGATTTTATAATTGTCCTACTTGACGCCTCATGGGCACTTACTCATATGCCCGATGGAATGGATTGTTGGTTGCTGACGCTTTTGTCTCACCCCCATTGATTTAACATTTTTCCAGGTGACAGTTGTCGCGCGGGTCCATCATGGAAGACTCCGGAAGCTTAAACTACTTCTGCTAAAAGTAGTACTTCTATCTTTATAATATATGTTGGATTATTGTATATTTCTACGTTAGGGCTCATTTTGCTTACTCTGATTTATTTTGGAGATTTGATAGTTTAACTATATATGTTTAATTACTCTTGATGATGTTGGATGGCCTACATGCCTTATAATATGTTTTGAATTGGTGGAACCATAATTTGGTCTGATATGAATATTTTAATATATGATGAGATATTATTCAGTTAAAGAGTTTTCAAATGGTTAGTTGAACTCTTTTCTACCATGGTAATCTTTTGAAAGATGAGTTGTAATCTTTGTATTACCATGGTACAGTTTTTAAATGATTATAATAATGTATTAAAAGAAATGGTTTTATCAAATCCATAGTTAATTACTGTGCATAAGGAAAGGATTTTACACACAACCTATTATATGTCACAATTCTATATGACGCATATCAAGCAAAAACCAGTGTTCTTTTCCTCATGTGTTTTGTCATGTGTTGTGATCAACACACCTAAAAAGAGGTGTGCTTTGGTGTATAGGTGTTTAGGATATTGTACTTGCAGTGCTTATGCCAATGCTTTCACTTCAAGCGTTAATTAAGTCATTAATTCGATTTAGTTTAGTGGGATGCAATTGATTTTACAATTTGGTATCAAAGCGAATGATTCTGTGAACTGTCTTGCATGCACTGTATTTAGTGGTGATATATAATATTCACATATACCTTCCCTGTTTAGTTATTTTTGTGGTGTTTTGTTTAAGGACTCACTTGTTATGGTGGGTTGCATCCTTAGGTGGGGAGAAGATGGTACAAACTCGTCGTACTGGTTTTGGGGGTAGTAGGCCTCCACACCCACATATTCAACCGTAGCAGCAACAACAACTCCCATTCGATAAGGAAGCTTTTATGCAACAACTAAAGGGAGTTGTAGTGGATGTTGTAGAGGAGCTGTAGCCCCCTACCTTGAAAAATCATAATTAAGATTTGAGAGTGCGTAATTGAAATGAATTAGAGACCGACGGATATATTTTCCTCAAATTTCTTTTTTAAAATTCATTCAATACGGTCTCAGATTCATTTTATGAATCTAATTACCCTGCGCAGTTAAATCACATTCATATATATATATATATATATATTAGAGTGTACAACAAAAATTCCGGCAACCCCAGGTTTCATATATATATCAACACTAAGGTTTACAGTTTCCCATAAAGGGGATTACACAAAATTATTTCAACATTTATATCCCAAAATATGTATATAGTAATCCCAAACCAAAATTCGATAACCAACGACTCAAGTTATATAACTGTAAAATCCCTAGTCGCCCTTGGTCGTCTCCTTTCCCTTTGAGCTACTTGCCCTATCTGAATGTTAATCAATAGAAAGAATGAGATTCTAAAGAATCCCAGTAGTAACAAATCACTCATACTACACATGATCACACATTATGCAAGTAAATCACCAAGCAGCAACAGTATCACATATCACACCCCACCCTCATCCCCTTTAACCTCCGGGAAGGCACACCATCCTTACCCGAACTGTTGTTAGTGACTCAGGGACTATTGGCATAGCGGTGTATACACATAGCCATACAGCTCACATATAGCCTTTTAGCTTCCACAAATAGCCTTACGACTTTCACATAGCCTTATGGCTCACAAATAGCCTTTCGAGTTTCACATCCACATACTTCGCAACATCCACAACCAACACAGAATAATGATAAACACACATACAATGCATCACATATAGTATAAGGTAAGGAGTCACTACCTTATTCTTTCCGATTGTGCTTTGGTGCAAGTGGATCACGAACAGGGAAGATATCGAATCCTACAATTCCAAATGCACCATTTAGACACCTCCATGGTGTTTCTAGGGGTTATATGAGTCTATAATGAAAATTTACAAAAATGCCCCTGGGCTATTCTAGCGAGGAATCTATTTTAGGACTCAAAATTATCAAATTCAATGTTAAATTACAAATTTACCCTTGGCAGCCCCACTTTAAGGGTTTCAGGGGCGTTTTCGTAATTATACTTTTTTGACCTTTTCGAAAAAAGTGACCAACTATAACCCCACCTAATTTTCACTCTTGAACTCAATGGAACCATCAAATCATTAAAAATCCAAATCTAAGACCCATTTCTAGAGCTAACCGAAATTTATGTGTTCTCTGCGAAAATTGGGGTTTTACGATTTCGGCTCCTTAAACGCGTTCCTTTCTACTCCTAGCCACTTAATTAACTATTACATTAGGTTATAACTACCATTTGAACCAAAATTAGGTAGCATAACTCTTAGGCAACTCAATTCCCAAAATTTAAAACCAACGGCAATCCGGCGAAATTTCACCGATTAAATTGCCCACAGAGCTAGAATAGTTAATATACGAAGGTTTGGAAGTTACCTCAAGCTCCCACAAGTTTTTCCCAAATATGGCTGAAAACCCTAGGTGTTCCACAACAGATTTTGAGCTTCCAAACCGTAAAGAATAAAGAGGAGTAGCTTTGGGTCGAAGTTATACGCGTTAAGAGCTAAATCATCGGAGAAATCGTCTTACCTTGCGAGATTTCTTCTCCTTTCTCTCTCTAAAAATATCAAAATTCTCTCTCTTGTTTCAGGTCTGTTTGAATGTAAAATGGCTGAATAAGGAGGATAGAGGTGATTTAATAATATATCATATGTTTACTTTATGCATTTTACTTATTTACTTAAGTAAATTTCCAAAAATTAACCTTTTTGTACATAAATCCCTATGTACATGTAACCTTATCTACTAAGCCCAACTAATATTTTCTTCCTCTTGCCACATGTAGGAGACACCTAAGGGTCCCTCCCTGTGATCTCAATTGACTTCACAACTTGTTTCGGTTACGTATACACGTAAAGTCCCAATTTTGGTCAAATTTGCACTTTTTGCTCAAATTTTTCATAAATTCATATTAAATTGACCAAAATATTCTAAATATATTTTTCCCTCTTATTTTCCTTAATTAATTGAAATTAACTTCAATTAATCAAAAAATAATTAATTTTGTGATAATTTTGCAAAATTACGATTTTGCCATTACCTTTCTAATCCAATTTCTTCTCTTAATTTTCTTTGGCCAATTTCCATATATTTTTGGACCAAATATTTTCTATAATATTTCTTTATTTTTGTACCTTAATATTGGGATTTTTAAATCACCCAAATTAATTCCATATTCATTTTTGCCCAATTTCTCGTGAAATTGAACATTTATAAAATTCATAAATTTCAAATTCATGAATATTCACCATTTTATTGAGTTTCCCAAATAATTAAAATATATTTGGTGAATATAAAATTTGAGGTGTTACAGGAGTGAATTAAGAGGTTAGAGGAAGATACCAGAAAGAGAGTAAGGGACAAGATCCCTATGGAAAATGGCTATGACCACTAAAGTGTGGAAAATTTTGAAAAAGGGCATAAAACTCCTAATGAGAGCCATAGTGATTATGTCCCTTAATAGCCATATGTTCCAGCTCCTCGTTCTATTTCCAGTGTATATAAAGATTTAGCTCGACATCACCCTCCCACATTTAATGGTAATCTGGATCTTGTCAAGGCAAAGACGTGGATCGAAGACATAGAGACGCTATTTTAGGCTGTGGACTGCACTAGTGAGCAAATGGTACAGGCGCTCACCATTCTTCTTAAGGGCAAGGCGAATGAGTGGTGGAAGAGTGTTAGACCAACTGACGTTTCATCTTTGAAGTGGACCGAATTTAAAGACATGTTTTATGCGCACTACTTCCCAAAGGAGTTACAACATGAGAAGGAGTTAGAGCTTTACGCTCTTCATCAGGGCGATATGAAGGAAGATGAGTATATCTCTACCTTCATCTGACTCACGAAGTATGTTACATGTTTGAAGGAATATAACAACTCCAATTAGAAGATTCAACAATTGATAAATAAGGCTAGGCCAGAATTAAAGTCATATATAATATTTTCTAATATCAAATATTTTGAGGATGCATGTACCAAACTACGCATTGCTACATGCATGGTATGGAGGTGGAAGATTCCAAGCGTAGTGATAGTTCTGGCAGATTCTCTAATTTTCCAAGGACCAATAATAGTATAATGAAGAAGCGAGGCTTTAGCTCAGGAAGCTGCAAGAGCTCAGGAAAGAATGGAGGGTCTCATCAGAGAGGGTTTAATGATAACAAGGCCCTACAACAGAGATTCCAGACCCAGAGAAGCCATCATGGTGGGAGTCAGGTTTCTTATCAAGATTCTACTATGTCTACACCGAGCGTGAGTAGACCATGTCAGAATTGTGGGATAGTACATGTAGGGAGATGCTGGGGATACTTTAAGTGCCAGAAGTATGGACACATTGCTCCTTTTTTCCAAGTTTCAATAGGCCCCACAGAATGGTCACTCCACCATTCCTAGTCGAGTGTTTGCTTTGACCCAGGAGGAAGCCGGAACATCTCCAAATATGATCCAAGGTATTTCTTATCTTCAAGGACATGATGTACATGTGTTATTTGATTCTGGTGCTTCATATTCTTTCATCTCGGATAACTATGCTCAAATATTAAAATTGCATGTTTGTGAATTGCCTTATAATTTGGAAGTGTCCACTCCTGCTGGAGCTTTTGTTATGACTGACCTTGCTTGTTTAAACCTTACTCTTAAGTATGATATATGTAATTCAAAGATAGATTTGATATGTTTACCACTTAGGGGTATTGATGTAATCATTGGCATGGATTGGTTGTCTACTAATAATGCTTACCTTGATTGTAAAGGAAAGAAAGTAAATTTTCCATTATCTCTCACATCCGTTTAGGCAACTTCTAGCCCCTTATTGTTGTCGGCTACTAAAGTGGAAAGTACATTCGATAAGGTGTTGAAACCTATATGTTTTTCTTTTTGATCAGTGTTGATAAGACATTGGGATCAATTAAATCGAAGTGGTGAAGGAGTTACCAGAAGTGCTTCCAGAAGAGATATCAGAGTTGCCTTCAGAGCGGGAAGTTGAGTTCTCCATTAAGTTGATACCAGGTACAACCCTAATTTCTAAAACCCCTTATCAGATGTCACCATTAGAGTTGGCAGAATTAAAGAAATAGCTAGACGAGTTGCTTGAGAAAGGCTTTATTCGATCGAGCGTCTCTCCTTGGGGTTTGCCAGTGTTGTTTCTCAAAAAGGATGGAAGGATGCGGTTGTGCATTGACTACAGACAGTTGAATAAGGTCACCATTAAGAATAAAGATCCATTGCCTAGAATTGATGATTTACTATATCAGCTTATGGAGCCGCTGTAATGCCCCAAATTTTGATTAAGGACTAATGACGTCAAAAGTGAATGTAATTAATGATAAACAAACACTTTTGGAGAATATGATGGGGATTGTGATCTGAATGTGCAATAATCAGTGCCCAAACCCTATATTTAAGCTTAATTGTGTTGTTAAAGCTTAAAATTAAGGGCGAATGAATTAGAGAATGGAATGAGAAAATGTGTTATGTGGTAATTTAATAAGAGTTTCCATAATCAGGGGCAAAATTGGAAGAATGGAAATATACCAGCCAATCAGTCAGCAGCTGAAGAAGAACTTAATTACTAGCTAATAATTCGTTAGTGTAGCTAAGTGTAATATTAATTATGGTGAGATTGCATAGGGTGGTGACATGTGGCAAGAAATGGATGAAGCATGGAGTAATTGGAAAAGTCAAAGAAACCATTTTTAAATCATTTTTCTCTTCTCTCTCTCTTCTTTATTCGGTTGACAAGCATGGGGGAGTAGAGATGTGATCATTTCCTTCATCTTCATCTCATTTACTCTCTCTCCCAAACTCCATTTTCATCCAACAAGAAGAAGAAAGAGAAAATGAAAGCTCAAGATTTAGCTTAAAGTTTTTCACCTTGTTAAGAGCTTTCATCCTATAGTTTTAGATTCTCAAGAGGAGGTGTTTTTGTGCTTGAGAAAAGTTGGAGGTTGGTGAATCAAGAAGCAAATTTGGGAAAGTGCAAGAGGTGAGTGATTACTATCTTTTGGTATATGAGTTGTGACTATTGGTTGAGTTTTGATTTTTTTTGAGATTTTGCCCTGATTTTCGTGTGATCTTGGATTGCATGAATTGCATGTTGTTTTGTTGTGAAAATGTTATATTGTGGTGTCTTATAGACAATAGAATTGGTTTTGAACATTAAATATTGAGGTTGGCAACTTTGTGGTTGGTTGTTGTGTTTTGGTCAAAACAGAATATGTTGATAGGTTATGTGTAACCCCTTGCCTTATAAACGGTAATTAAGATTCAAAAGTACGGAGTTAAAATGTATTAGAGACTGACGGATAATTAAAATTTATTTCTAATCCCTTTCTTCCGATAGGGCTTTCACAAATTCTTTCAAAATTTCTGCCTTACCCTGGACTCAAATTCCACAATTCAAATACAATTACCCTATGCAGTTAAATCACATTAATATACCAGAGTGTACAACAAAAAATCCCAGCAACCCCCGGGTTTCATGTAAATACTAAGGGTTTACAATTTCCCACATAGAGTATTACACAAAATTATTCTAATATTTACATCTCAAATAGGTACAGTAATCCCAATACCAAAATTCGATAACCAACAACCCAAAATCAAAATCTCCCTAAGGAGTTTTATTCGCCCTTGGTCGTCTGCTTATCCTTGGAGTCACTTGCCCTGTCTGAAGATTAGTCAATGGAAAGAATGGAGTCAAAAGAATCCTAGTAGTAAAAAATCACTCATACCATACGTAATCATAAAGCATGCAATGACATCATGATAACTCATAGAAATTGATAACATTCTAGCACATTTTGTTCTCTTTTCACTTGCTTTTGAGTACAAATTGTGCATATATAGAAGAAAATGTGGTAGAACAAAAGAAAAGTTTAAATCATGAGTTAAATGCATATAAGTAGGATTATCTCTTAAAATTAAAGAGCTCATGATGTCTTCCTCCTTGTAGGTGGAAGCTGACAAGTTAAAAAGCTCTAGAAGACCAAGGAAAAGCTCAATGAACTAGGAGGGAAGCTGTTTGGTTGTTGGCCTCAGCCAACAATGCATGTGCTGAAGCCAATAGAGAATTGCCCTCACTGTGTCATATGCTTCAGCCAAAAGCACATGTGCTGAAGCATTCGGGGTCAAAACTTACTGTGTAACATGCTTCAGCACTCGACCCTGTGCCGAAGCCAATGAGGACCAAAACTTACTGTGTCATATGCTTTAGCACACTCGTATGTGCTGAAGCATATGACAGACTATGCAACCATGCGTTTTACTTACTGAAACACATGTGGACAGTATTTAAGCAAGAGATAGGCAGAAATTAGGTCATTCCTCAGTTTTCAAGTGTTCCTAGGAGTTGGATGTGCTAGGGTTTTGCCCCCTTGAAGAGTATAGAGCTTGGGTTGGAGTCTAGAAGTAATTTGGGGCTCAAATCCTTAGTTTTTCTCATTCATCTTCTCTTTCTTTGTTAAGTTTCTGTAATGGCTGTAATTATTCTGCATAATTATAGTTTTTTCATGACTTTGTGTAGCTAAACACCTCATTTTAGGGTTGTTTTGAACCCTTGTATGGATTAAGTACTCATTTTCCACTTTATATTTGTGATTAATGAAGAGATTATGCTGATTTTACTCTTTACTTAAAGCTTCTTATTGATTGGCCACCAATAAGATTGTTAGGTTCACTTGATCAATGCTTGAGAGGGCTAGATTAAGTGTAGAACTTGAGTTAAATCGTGTGAGAGCTTGAAATTTGTGAATTGAATGGATAGCTTTGTTAATGAGGTAGAGATACACTCATTGACCTCACATAACCAAATAGAATTTGCAATGAAATAAGGGTTTGATTAGTTAATTAAGATATTAATGAATTAATTAAACTATACACCTATTTGGAGACTTGAAAGAGCACTTATAGGTAAATTAGTATCCTTAGTAGTATAATCTTTTATTAAGTAGCACATATTGGGAGAATTTAGTAAGTGCTTTTGAAATATAAGGGGGATAAGCAATCCTACACTTCATTAAATACTTGAATTCAAAGAATCATTTGCTTTTATAAATTTTAATCTAAAGGTAGTTTTGAATTTCTCTTTCACCTCATTCCACATGTTTTTGGTTAAACTTGATCAATTTTAAATGGCTCCATTCAACCTAATTAAACATATGGTTACATTGGTTAGCTTGCTTTCGTCATAGTCCTCGTGGGAACGATCTTTACTCATCACTTTATTACTTGCAACCCGTATGCTTGTAAAAGCTAAACGGTGAACACATCATCAAGCAGTATCGCAGCATAAACACAGCACGTAGGCTGCCATATATACATATAAACACATATCACATAATCTCATCCCCTGTATTCCACCGCCCCAAAGGCACGGTCCTCCCACTGTCAACACCGATGGGCCGCGGGTGAAGGTTTCACAAATAGCCTTTCAGCTTTCACATAGTCTCATCCCCCAGATTCCACCGCTTCAAAGGCATGGTCCTCCCACCGTAAATACCGATGGGCCGCAGGTGATAGACCCACAAACAATGATAAATCAAACATACCATGTATCATATATAATATAAGGGAAAGAGTCACTACCTTGTTCCTTTCGAGCGTGCTCCGACAGAGATGGCTTATGAGTATAACCAAAATCAAGGACGATAGGTTATTCTCTATTCCAAATTCTTATCTTCATAACATTTAAGGTTGGTTGTCATTTGAACTCTTTAGGTGGCTACTAGAAGCCTAGACATATACCTAAAGGGTTGGGAAGAACTTAACCAAACACCCCTTTTTCAAATGTATAACACTAATTTTGGACACATTCACTCGAGTAAAGAAGGCCTCACTCGAGTGATAACGAGCTTTGCACTCGAGCATGGAAGCTCACTCGTGTGAGTGCTTGCCCGAGAGCCACCATAGAGACAGAAAGTGATCACAGCACTCGAGTCCTAATTACAACACTTGAGTGGTAGCCTCATGCTCACCCGAGTCCTACATAGTAAAGCACAAGAAGTGACTACCCAAGAGCAATAGAAACCCTAAAATGAGAAATGCATTCGAGCACTGACTTTGGCACTCAAGTGATGTCACAATAATTGCGGGTGCTAAGACACACTCTTGAAAAATGGCCTGTGAGTGACAACTTGAGACACAGCCTCAAAGTTCAAAATACTCTTGTACTTGAGTAGGACAAGGTTCACTCGAGTGATGACCCATATCACTCGCAAGTGAGAACGTGCACTCTTGCATTCTAGCATGGAAATGCAACTGAAAACTGAAGGAAAAGAGAAAATAGGATGCTGCACTTGAGTGATACCCCTGTGCACTCGAGTGAGGCTTATCAGAAGCCAAAACACAGCAGCTGACAGAATTTTCCAAATTTTACCAATATGCTTCCAAGGGTCCTAAAATGCCTATCCAATACTACTCCCACATAATTTTGCCCAAGAAACCCAATGGAAACTCTAAAACAACCAAATTCTCATTCTAACTACAAGTTTTGCTTTGGACACTACATTCTCACACATTTCCCAATTACATCAACTTTTCCTTCCAAGGTTCCAAACTAATTTCAGTGACACAAAACACCATATGACACCAAATCCAACATGATACTTTATCCAAATTGCCCATTCCATAATCATACCAAAATCAGAGCAAAATCAAAAATTTACAAAACTTAATCAATAGTCACAATGAATATGCCAATAAAGAGTTCTTTCTTATCTCTTCCTCTTTCCAAAGTTGGTTTCTTGATTTCTCAACTCTCAAATTCCTTCAAGCCCTCAAATACCACCTTTCAAGAATCTAAAACCATGAAGATGTAGCTCTCATCACCATGAACAAGATTAATGAAGGTGAATTGAACATTCAAGGTCATATGGAACACAAACCTTGAGTTTTCTTCTTTCTCTTTCTTCCTTATGCTTGCATGACAATGGAGAATGGAGAGAGAAGGTGAGAATGATGAAGATGTAGATTTTTAACCCTCCCTATACATGATAACTAACTTGGAGGGAGAGGGGAGAGAGGAGAGAGGAAAATATGTTGAAACTTTGACCTTGATCCAATGGTTTCCATGTTGCCACTTTTAATGATCTTGTTTCTCCTTTCATACACACACATGAGCTCACATACATTGGATTCCACCCTATTAATCACTTAATCCTAGCCATTGATCCTTAAGTTACTAAGGAGTTTTCTCTTGGGTAACTGACCAATTGATCAATAACTTTTCGTTTTCCTATTTTGATCCTGATTATGACAATTCTTATTGAACCACCAACAAACACATTTATATCACACCATTCTTCATTTATGCGCCCTCCCCTACCTTTAGAGTTTAATTTAAGCTTTAGCACACAATTAAGCTTAAATGCAGGGTTTGGACATTGATCAGAACACATTCAGATCGTAATTCGCATCATATTCTTCAAAAGTGTTTATTAACAATAGTTACATTCACTTTTGAAGTCATTAGCCCTTAATCTCATTTTTGGGTCATAACATTGTGATTTTGGATGTTTTGATGTTTCCATTTGGTTCCTTGTAAAAAATTAGGTGGGAGTAGTCTTAGATGAGAATTTTGGAACCATTAGAAACACATGTTGAAAATTGGAAAATTCTGTCAAGTGAAACTCTATGTTAGACAGTTGGTTTACATGGACATTTTGAAATATCAAATGGTGTCAAAAAATTCTGAAATTCTCCAGATTTGTAGTAGACATTTCAAGCTTTCCAATGACAAAGTTTGTATCATTTTGATTTGTGTGTTAAAATTTATGAATTTCCAAAGTTTGATGTTAAAACTGGGATCAATTCTGGAACATCAAGGAGAAATGTCGAATTTTGTATTTTTGTGGTTATATCCAGTATTGATTCATATTTTTCCTATAAATAGGACTTAAATATCTTTCCATTGGCTTTAGAATCACCCTATTTCAATTTTTCTAGAATTAGTTATGATTTTTCAAAGTTCAGGCAAGAAACACAAAATTTCCTTGGCTGCAGCCCAAAACTTTCTGGGCAGTCTTTGGCCGCAGCCAGAAGATCTTGGATTTAGCCAACCCCTGTTTCCAGCACTTTATAATTTTAAAAAGTGGTTTCTAACCTAGTACTTCCCAATCCTTTTAGGCCATTATTAGAGACTTTTTATAGCTACCTAAGGGACTTTAATGATAACCAAATCTAAGTGTTTTGAAGACATTTGAGTATTGGGATAAGTAATAACTCTTCGTCCTTAATTATGATTTTAGGATTTTATACTTGCCTTGCCCACAAGAGACCATTTCCAGAGCAAGCATGGAAAGACCAAGGTAGTGACATTTCTCTATGTTGTGTATGATACATTATATGCATGACTTATCATTGAATTGTCATTGTAAAGTATGTCGCATAAAACCTTGCCGTTGTGAAACATATGGATGTGAAATATGTCATCGTGCATTACAGCCTAAGCATTATGGGGTAAGCAGTCATAGGGGGTGATATAACCCCCTCTGTAATTATATCTGAAATATGCGATTAAAATGAATTAGAGACCAACGGATAAACAAAACTAATTTAATATCTCATCTTTACTATAGGGTTTTCACAAATAATTTTCAAAATACAATTCACCTGGTCTCAGATTCACATTTCAAATACAATTACTTCGAAAAGATAAATCACATTCATATAAATATCAGAGTGCACAACATAATTTCCGACAACCTCGGGTTCATACCTTTCACCAATGAGTTTCAAAGGCACATTTGCCCATATACAAGTTCTCATACGAGGATTACACAATATCATTTTCAAATACATATCCAAAGAATACTCATTAGAACAGATACACATCCAGATAAACAAATATAAATCCAAAACATATACAATTATCCCAATCCATAACTGATAACCAACTACCAAGTCTACATCTTGAAGGAATCCTGCTGCCCCTGGTTGCTTGTCCCCTCCATAAGCCTCTTGCCCTGTTTAAATTGTTGGTAGGGGAGGGTAAGATTTGAGAGAATCTCAGTAGGAAAACAATACCAATATGCATGTATGATAAATGTATAATGCATGACATACTTGCATTACATAACTCATGCTCACACAATGACATATTTGCAAGCCCAATGTTTCAAACAACATACTTATGGCCATAGCATAAACAGAAACATAGCTTCAAACATATTACACATAATCATACAAAGCAACAACATGTATCAATACGCCAACACAAATATCAAATACATGCAGGAGAGGTAAGTTCCCTACCCTTATTCTGTCCATGTGTGCTCCAGCACAGCTTACTCACGATCAGGGCAAACATTGAACCCTATAAACCAAATCAAGGACATAGGGTTATTCTCTTTTCCAATTTCTTAACTTCAAACATTTAAAGTTGGTTATCATTCACGACCTTTAGGTGGCTACTCAAAGCCTAAACATATGCCTAAAGGGTTGGGAGAAGCTTGACCAAAGATCCCCTTTCGAATGAGCAAACATTGATTTTCGATTAAGGCACTCCAGTGATGATGATACACTCGAGTGAGGACGACTTACTCCAGCGAGTGCTTGCCCGAGAGCAACTCTAGAAATGGAAAGTGATCACTACACTCAAGTTACAAACTCAGTACTTGAGTGATGGCCTCGCACTCGAGTCCCACAAAGTAAATCCCAAAAAGTGACCACCCGAGGCAAAGGAAACCTTAAAATAGAGAGTGCACTCGAGTGACACCCATGAGCACCCAAGTGACAGCATAAAACTTACGAGTGCCAACACACATTCTTGATAAATGGTTGTGAGTGTTAACCCAAGAAGCAGTCTCCTAGTGCCAAAATACACACACACTCGAGTGAGACCCTTTACACTCGAGTGATAACCCACTTCACTCGCAAGTGAGGAAATGAACTCTCATTTTTTGGAATGGAAGTGCAATCGAAAACTGAAGGGAAAAAAGGGAATATGATGCTGCACTCGAGTGACACCACTGTTCACTCGAGTAAGGCTCTATCAGAAGCCAGAACGCAGCAAATGAAAGAATTTTCCCTAACTTTCAACATATGTTTCCAATGGTCCTAAGACTCTAACCCAAAGCTACTTCCACATAATTTTACACAAGGAACCCATTGGAAACCTCAAAACACCTAAAATCACATCACAATAACCTTTTCCACATTGGTCACTCTTATTACACACATGACCCAATTCCACCAATTTTGCTCCCAAGGTTTCAAATCAATCTAAATGGCACTAAAACATCATATGACACCATTTTCAACACAAAACACTAAAAAATTCATCCATTTCACAATTACACTAAATCAAGCCAAATTCCACAAATCACAAAACTCAACCAAAAGTCACAAAACTTAGATCAAAAGAAAGCTTTTACTCACCTCTTCTTCTTCCTCAAGCTAGTTTCTTGATTCCTCCAACTTCAAGTTTCCTTAAGCTCTTGAAACACCTTCTTTCACAAATCTAAAACCATAGCAATGAAGCTCTCATCACTAGGAATAACATTAAAGAAGATGATTTGAGCTAAAGAGGACACCAAACCAACCAAAAACTCACCTTTTACTTTCTCTTTCCTCCTTTGGTTTGGCCGAATATGGAGATGAGAGGAGAGAGATATGAGATTAGATTTTTGGCCCTTCAATGATCCCTTAGCTGACCTAGAAGGAAGAGAGGAGAGAGGGAAGAGTTGAAACATTGACCAAGATCTAAGGGCTCACATTGTGCCAAGTGTCACAATCTTGCTCTGTCTTCCATGAGCTCACATGGCACACACACATGATTCCACCCCTTTTGATCTTATAACAATGAATCACCACCATTGATCTTTAAGTTACCAATGAGTTTCCCTTCGGTAACTGACCAATTGGTCGGTAACTTTACCATTTTACCCCTGATTATGGTAATTACTCTTAAATCACCACTAAACACATTTTTCCTTATTCCATCACACCAATCATGTGCCCTCCCTCTATTTTAAGGCAATTTAGATGTTAATCCACAATTGAAATTAAATACAGGGTTTCGGACTGCTCATAACACATCAGAATCACAGTTCACCTCGTATACTCTAAAATTCACCATTTTACTTTCTTTAATACCCCAAAGATATAACAATTGTTAGGGAATAAACTTGGGCTCCTGCTAAATTGGGGCTTATCAATCCACTTATTTCAAGCTTATTCTCTAGCCTCAAATCTCAAAATTTGGGGTATTACAAGTAATGCATGTCATACCTACCCTTGCCGTTGTAATTGTCGTTGTTGTGTTGTGGTATTGTGAATTGCCCACTATTGAGAAATATGCTGGTGTGGCTATGTTGTGTGAAATATGTCATATGGAACCCTGCTATTGTGAAACATGTTGATGTGAAATATGCCGTCGTGCATTGTAGCGTGAGCAATCGTAGGGGGTTATGTACATCACACCTACCCCTGCCATTGTAATTGTCATTGTAAATAATGTTGTTTTGTTGTTGTATTGTGATTTGCATACATGCTTTATGATTGTGCATACTATGAGTGAATTGTTACTACTGGGTTCTTTAGAATCTTATTCTTTCTGTTGAACAATCTTCAGACAGGGAAAGCGGTTCCAAGGAGAACCAAGTGACGAAGGGCGGTTAAACTCCTAGTTAGGGGTTTTACATTTTGGGTCATTGGTTATATACTAATACTTATTGGTTATTTTGTTGGGGAAAATGTGTATATGTTGTACAAATTGGAATAGTTTCATGTAATCCCCTGTTTGGAAAACTATAAATAGGCGAATATGCCTTGTAAATCCTTAGATGTGCCTTGTAAACCCTTAGATGATTTAATGGAACCTGAGTATGTCAGGAAATTTTGGGTTACACTCTGATTGTATTAATAAAATCGAACTGTGCAGGCTAATTGTGTTCTTGAAATGTAAATGTAAGACCATGTTGAAAAGATTTTAAAAAAGTTTTTGAAAACCCTATTTCGGGGATGGAATTTTTAATGAGTTTTGAATTATCTTTTAGTATCTAATTCTACAAAATTACATAATTGTGAACTTAATTTCGGCCTTATATGGAAGGGGGTTATAGCCATAGTGTTCTCTAAAATTGACTTGAGATCGAGATACCATCAGCTCAAAGTTAAGGCTGAGGATATCTCAAAGACTGCTTTCCGAACTCGCTATGGGCATTATGAGTCTTTGGTTATGCCTTTTGGGTTAACCAATACTCCAACTGGTTTCATGGATTATATAAACCAGATTTTTATGCTGTATTTAGATCAATTTATTGTTGTCTTCATTGACAACATTCTCATTTACTCTAAGAATAAGGAAGAGCCCAAGAGCATCTACACATTGCATTATGTATATTGAGGGATCATCAGTTGTATACTAAGTTGAGTAAGTATGAGTTTTGGCTCAAGGAAGTGAATTTTCTTAGCCATGTGGTGTCTGCTGAGGAGGTAGCTATTAATCCCAGTAAAGCAGATGCTGTGTTGAAATGAGAATCCCCAAAGTCAGTGACTGAAGTGAGAAGCTTTGTGGGGTTGGCTGGCTACTACAGGAGATTCATTAACTGGTTCTCTCAAATAGCTATGCCTTTGACCAAGTTGACCAAGAAAGATCAATCATTTATATGAACTGACAAGTGTGAATATGCTTTTTAAGAGTTGAAGGCAAAGTTGACTACAGCACCTATGCTTACCCTTCCCAATCCCTATCATCCATACACAATGTATATGAACGCTTCCCTCAAGGGTTTGGGTTGTGTGTTTATGCAAGAAGGCAAGGTTGTTATATATGCTTTAAGATAGTTGAGGCCTCATGAGGAGAATTATGCTACTTATGACCTAGAGTTGGCAGCTGTGGTTTTCACTTTGAAGATTTGGAGGTACTATATGTATAGATCTCAGTTTGAAGTATTTAGTGACTATAAGAGTTTGAAGTATTTCGTAGATTAGAAGGAGTTAAATAATCGACAGCGCCAGTGGATGGAACTCTTGAAGCATTATGAGTTTGACTTAAAGTATCATCCCGGCAAGGCTAACATGGTTGCAGACGCTTTGAGTTGAAAGTCAATACACTTGTTTCGCAAGATCTTGGAAGAGCAGAGTTGACTAAATGGATTAAGAGATATCCATGTAGTCCCAGATCAAAGAAGGGCTACTTTAAATGCAGTTGTTGGTGAATATGGGTTTTAGCAGGACTTAAGAGACACCCAAATGAAAGATGATCAGTTAAGTAGAATTCGAGAGGAACTAGAACATGGTGAAGTTCTGGATTATGACATCGACAATGTGGATATTATGAGATACAAGAAGAGAATTTGTGTTCCTAACAATGATGAGATCAAGAAAACCTTTCTAGAAGAAGCTCATCGAAGCAGGTACGTTATGTATCTAGGAATTACCAAGATGTACAATGATTTGAAGCAACAGTATTGGTGGCCGAAGATGAAGAGAGAAGTGACCAATTTTGTATTAAAGTGTTTGACGTGCCAAAAGGTCAAGATCGAGCACCAGAAACCACCAAGACTACTTCAGAATATGGATATCCCTAAATAGAAATGAGATAGCATTTCTATGGATTTTATCATGGTTTACCACTAATCCAGGCCACTTATGATGCTATTTGGGTGATCGTAGACCGATTAACCAAGTTAGCACACTTTTTACCAATTAAAACGGACTACTCTTTAGAGAAATTGGCCGAGTTATACATTAAAGAGATTGATCGTAAGCACAGAGTGCCTGAGAGTATCATATCGGATCGTGATTCAAGTTCACTTTGAACTTTTGGAAGTCCCTACAGGAGGCCATGGGTACAAAGTTAAAGTACAGTATCGCTTATCATCCTCAGACAGACGGTTAAACCGAGAGGATTATTCAGACACTTGAGGATATGTTGAGATCCTGCATCATCGAGCTCCAAGGTAATTGGGATAAGCACTTTCCATTGGCAGGATTTACGTATAATAATTGCTACCACTCTAGTATTCAGATGGCACCTTTTGAGGCCTTATATGGTTGAAAGTACATATCGCAGTTGTGTTAGACCGAATTAAGTGAAAGAACTATTGTTAGAATAGATCTAGTAGACCAAACATCATGGAAGATAGAAATGATGAGACAGAAATCCTTGACAGCTCAGAGCCGACAGAAGAGTTATACAGATCATCGAAGGATACAGTTGGAATTCAGTGTGGAGGATCATGTTTTCCTAAAGATTTTGCCTATTACAAGCATCGGGAGGTCTATTAAAGCAAATAAGTTAACTCCCTGATTCATTGGGCCATACGAGATTTTGGAAAGGCTTGGGCTGGTTGCCAATCAGATCGCCTTGCCTCCGCACTTATCTAATATGCATGATATATTCCATCTATCATAATTGAAGAAGTATCATCCAGATCTGTCTCATGTCATTCAGCCAGAAGAAGTTGAATTGAGAGAAAACTTGACTTATATAGCAAAACCAGAGAAAATTTTGGATGTCCAGGACAAACAACTGCGAAAAAAGACCATTCAGCTGGTAAACATTTTGTAGAAAGGTATGAAACCCGGATATTCGACTTGGGAGATTGAGGAAAGGATGCATCGTGATTTTCCTGACCTGTTTTCTTAAATTTGCGGTTGTGATGTGGATTTTGAAAACATGTTGTTAATGAAATAGTCTTGTGGGACTTATTTTCGTTGAGAAAATGACAATGATATTATATTATATGAATTGATATGTATTTATGAGATTAAAAAGATCCTTTTGATAATTGAGAATTGATAATGATTTATCATAATCGCACATATTGATATGAGAGGGGATGGTGAATGTTGGTTTGATGGGTTGTTACTTAAAGAGGAAATAAGGGGGTGAACTTTTGTACAAAAAGAGGTAATAAGATGGTGGACTTCCAGGTGTATACTGGTTAGTCCTTTAGCCCAATTGTGTCCAGTAGGGCCTTGACGCCCCACTAATATATTTAGAGGGGGAACCTATGGTCCGATTTTGTGCTCTATGAATTTTGGCTGGTCCATATCACTTGATTGATAAGCTTGTTAAGTTAAACTACCAGTCATATGGGTCAGTGCTAGCCTATGGGTTCAGTCAGAGGAAATAAGGCAGGAGAGGAAATAAGGGAGGACAAAGAATAAATTATTTTGTGTTGATTCTTATACACTTATGTGATAAATATGAGAATGAGATTATGATATGGTAAATTAATGTGTATATATACATGTGGACATATGACATTTTAATGATGTTATGATTTTATAATTGTCCCACTTGGCACCTCATTGGCACTATTTATATGCCCAATGAGATGGATTGTTGGTTGCTGAGGCTTTTGTCTCACCCCGATGATTTAACATTTTTCCAGGTGATAGTTGTTGTGTGGATCCATCAGGGAAGACTCCGGAAGCTTAGACTAATTCTGCTAAAAGTAGTGCTTCTATCTTTATAATATATGTTGGATTATTGTATATTGTCAATTAGGACTCATTTTGCATACTCTGATTTATTTTGGAGATTTGATATTTTAACTATATATTTTTAATTACTCTTGATAATGTTGGATGGCCTACAGGCCTTATGATGTGTTTTGAATTGGTGGTGTCAACACCCATTTCCATTTTGATAATCGAAGAGTAATAAAGATGGAATTTAATCGGCATACAGAAAAGTACAATTATACTGATAAAAATATTTGTTTACAATCCCACATCGTTCTTCAACGAAATACATAAAATACAGCGGAAACTTAATGTTTACAGAATTCTCCAAAATATTTAGACATAAACTAATTATAGTCACGATCTTGACCTCGCCTCGAGACATGGGCCAACTACTTACCGACGTCTACGCCTTTGTCTTTTGATCCACTGGCACCCGCTGAGATGTTTATTTAAAAATAGGGTGAGATTCCGAAGAATCCCAATAGAAACATGCTATCGTTCATAGAAAATATGAAAAGTAAATATGATATGCGCCATGTATGTACTAATTAATGAACAATATAAACACATCATCTGTATGTATACATGAGTAGGGCCCAACCCCACTATTCTATACTGGTTGGGTTCTTACCAACTCCAGTGTAAGTGCCTCTGGTACTATTGGTCCCTCTCTGGGAAAAACATGTTGATTAATAAAGTGCATTTATAATAATGGCAACCACACAATCATATAACTATGGCATGATGTATGAAGGATAATGTTCCTACCTCAAAGCTTTATAGATTCCTCTTTAGATGTGTCTCGTAAAACGTGTCGTTCCGGCTTTCGACTTGGTCTTAAAATATTAAATGTACAAAAAATAGGTCATAACCTATCCAAGTATCATTTTAGACTGTACCATAGTATTTCTTGTGGTTATATTAGTCTATGGTGGAAATTTACCAAAATGCCCCTGGGACCCCGGCCCGGCCCCCGTACTCGGCTCGATGGCACGTTTTCCTAAAATTTTGACTAGGGCTATTCTGACGTATTTGCGCCCAAGGAATCCATTTCTGGGATCAAAATTGCCAAATTCACTGTCAAATTATGAAAATACCCTTGACAGCCCTGATTTTAGGGGCGTTTTCGTAATTATACCTTTTCGGGCTTTTCCGAAAAAGTGACCAACTATAACCCCACCTATTTTTGTCCACTAAATCCAATGGAACCATCTATTTCATGAAAATCCAACTCCTACCCCCTGAAATAGTGCTGGCCAAAATATTCAAGAAAAACGCAAAAATGTAGTTTTGTGTTTTAGCTTCCAAAACTTGTACTTTTCTACTTCTAATCCTTTATTAACTCATTTAAATACTTCTTAATCATGATTCAAAGAAATTTAGGCAGTATAACCCCTTAGGGTTATAGCTTTTCCAAATTTACAAACTCCACAAAATAACCAAAACTACCCACAATCATCAACAACAATCACATACTAACATAGTTTTAGGATTTGTGAAGTTACCTCTTGAGTTTCTTTCCTCTTACTCTCTAAACGTCCTCCTCCCTCTCTCCTTGGGCTCAAGATAAGTTTGCTAAACCATGGATTTCATAGAGAAATAAAGATTAGGGAAGAAGCTTATGCTAGTGTAGAAGGAAATCTTAAGAAATCACAAACCTACCTTGATCTTTCTCTTCCTCCTTCTCTCTATGTCTTCAAAGTTTTCTCAAACTCTCTCTCTCTCTCTCTTCTTTGGTTTAGCCAAAATGTTGCATAAAAAGGGAAGAAATGTGTTTTATTAAATTCCTCTTCTTTCCTTCTAGCCATTGATTTCATCAAGGGTTGATATGGTAACACATGTCTTCCACCATGCTTCCACCATACCTCTTCACTTTATGCCATGCTTGCCTCCATGCTTTTATCATACCTCTTCACTTTATGTCATGCTTGCCCCATACTGTAATATCCAAAAATACATTCAAAGGGCTAAATGTAATATATAGTGAAATAAAAGGGTTTAATGGCACCCTAATTAATTTTTCCATGATCAAGATTTAATTGCTACTTGATCTTGAGGATAGATTTGGGATACAAAATGAAGGGCCAAGATTGCTCTTATAAAGTAGAAGTAATGAGGAAGATAATTAAAACAATTTCCTTATCATTTCCTCTTATGTGGACACAAGGCACATACAAGACCAAGTGTAAGACCAAGTCAACACACTCTTTTTCCTTTTTCCTACAAGAAAATCATTCCCTCCTTGCTCTATTCTTATGCAAGATTAAAATAATATATATATATATATATATATTCCTTTGCTCCCATATTTCGTTCAAGCTTTGAGAAAGGAAAGGAAGAGAATTTAATTGATATATTCTTACATTTAGAGTCAACAAAAGTGGCTAGGATTAAATCAATATACTTCCTTGACCTTATGCAAATGTTGGACGTTCAAATCATAAGGAAAAGAGATAGAGAAGCTAATCAATATCCTCACCTTTATGCTTGGAGTCGGTTAAGAAGCCAAGAAGAGAAAGAGAGAGAATTGTATCAAATAAATTCCTCACCTTTTTGCTCAATCAAGTTGACCAACATCTAATATTGTAAGAAGGGAATTGGTCAACAAAGTTGGTGCCTTTGTGAAGGAGAATTTCGGCTGGCATAAAAGGGAGGAAGGAAAGAGAAAAATTGTAGAAATTGCACTTAGTTAAGTTATCATAAATGTGTGACCAAAGGAGTAATATTAGCCATAACTTTTGCCACCTTTTGGAACATATTTTCGGCCATCTCTTTAAGTGATAAAGGAAAGGAAAAAACTGATCATTTATCACACACTCTCTCCATGTTTAAGTCGGATGTGCAGCTACAACACGAGAGGCAAGAAGAAGCCATTGAAGGTGAGACTTTCTACCTTGATTTTCACCTTCTTAACCTCATCTATGGCTCAAGTGTCCTTCACAAAATTTGTTTCTCTTAATGAGAGCTTCATTTCTATGGTTTTATAATTTCAAGAGGAGGTGTTTTGAGCCATCATCCAAGAACAAAAGCTGAAAAACCAAAGAAAGGAGCTAAGGAGAAGCAAGAGGTGAGTAATAGCATCAATTTGAGCTATTGGTTGTGTTGGTTGAATGGGTATTTTGGCATGTGTAAATCTACCCTGATTTTGACCAAACAAGGGTTTGGGTAATTCATGATGTTTTGGTTGTGTTATTGGTGGTTTATGAAGATTGGAAACCATTTGACATAAGTTTGATGCTGAAATTGGAAGTTGGTCATTGTTGGAATTTATTTTGAATTTTCTTCCAAACCAGGACATGGAGAATGAGTGGAAATTTGTTTATTTTGATGCTTCCATTGTGTTCTACATGAAAATTTATGTGGGAATAGCCCCAGGTTGTGAATTTTGGGTCATTGAAACTCAAAATGCAAAACTGGATTTTTGCCTAAATAGAATTCTAGCGAGGTACTCTACTTGTGTGGTGTTTTTGGATAACCAAATGATCTCTAAAAATTATGAAACTTTCAAGTCTAACAGTTCACATGCCAAGCTTCAAAATAGACATATAATGGGTGTTATTTTGATTTTTGTGCTGGGAGTTATGATTTTCCAAAGTTTGGAGTTGAAATTGGAAGCAATTCTGGAGCAGTATAGGATTTCCTTTAATTCTGTATTTTTGTGGTTATGGACAGTATTGATACATATTTTTCCTATATAGAGGACTTCAATAGCTTTCCATAGGACTTGGGAACACCTCATTTTGATTTTTGTAGAATTAGTTATGATTTTTCAAAATCTAGAGAAAATTTTGGCAGATTTGGTTCAAGTGTGCGAAAATTCAAAGGTAATGGCACATGGTAATATTGTTGAACTCTAAGGTTAGGAATTGGTCTTTTAGGTTAATTGACCACTTTATCTTCTTAGTTGACTTGATTAAATATCTCTAATGATAACCAACTTGAGTGTTTGAATTAAAGAAGAATTGGATTAAGTAATAACCTGTCGCCCGTAATTCTAATTATAGGATTTGACATTTGCCCTGCATGTGATAAACTGATGCCGGAGCACGAGCGGAAAGAACAAGGTAGTGACCCTTTCTCTTATATTGTGTATGACACATTGTATGTATGTCTTATCATTGAATTGTGAAACATGCCGTTGTTAAACCCGCCGTTGAGAAACATGCCGATGTGGATATACCGTTGTGAATATGCCATTGTGGAATATGATGTTGTGAAATATGCCGTGTGAAACATGCCATTGCGAACACAGTGAAAGCTGTCGCAGAAATGCCGTTAATGTGTTGTTGTTTGTGATTTGCTTACATGCTTTATGATTGTACATGTTATAAGTGAACTGTTAGGATTCTTTTGAATTTCATTCTTTCTATTGACTAACCTACTACCAGGGCAAACGGTTCAAAGGAAAAGCAAGTGACGAAGGGCGGTTAGAGCTCCTAGTTAGGAGTTTTAATTTTGGGTAGCTAGTTATCATATTTTAGTTAAGGAGTAGTTGACATATTGTATATAACGAATGCTGTAGTGAAATTATAATACCCCAAATTTTGAGACTCGAGGCTAGAGAATAAGCCTGAGATTAGTGGATTGCTAAGCCCCGGTTTAGCAAGATCTCAAATTGTGATTAAGGGTTAATGACTTCAAAAGTGGATGTGGTTAGTGATAAATAACCCTTTTGGAGAATATGATGTGATTTGACACTTGAATGTGATTCGTGTGTGTTGTGAGTAGCGCCGAAACCCTGTATTTGAGTTCAATTGTGGATTAACATCCAAATTGACTTAGAATAGAGGGAATAATTGAATAGGGTATTGTGTTGGAAATGGTGTCATAGTGTGTTTTGATGTCATTGAAATTAGTTTGGAACTTTGGAATGGAAAAGTTGCAATGTTAGGTTTTGAAATGTGAATTGTGTTGACATGTTGACATTGTTGTGAAAACATGTCAATGAGATGTGAATTTGATTGATTTGGTGTTTCCAATGGATTCCTTATGAAAATTTATGCGGGAATGATGTTTGGTATGAAAATGAAACCATTGGAAGCAAAGATGCAAAATCTGCAATTCTGTCCAGTGAAACTCTATTTTGGGCAGTCAGTTTGTGTGAACGTTTTGAATGAACAAATGGTGTCTAAAAATTCTGAAACTTTCCAGTCTTAAATTTTACATCCCAAGCCTCAAAATGGACATATAATTTGTGACATTTCGTTTTGTGAGCTAGGAGATATGACAGTCCAAAGTTTGGGATGAAAACTGAACTCTGTTTTAGGACAGTGATGAGTTTTATGTAATTCTGGAATTCTGTGGTAATTTTGGTAATGGCCCATATTTTTCCTATAAAGAGGACTTAAATACCTTTCATTTGGCTTTAGAATCACCTCATTTCAATTTTTCTAGAATTAGTTATGATATTTCAAAGATTGGTCAGAAAATCCAAAAATGTCAATTTTGGAATTATGACATCATCATAATTAAAGATGACATAAGCTAAATGTTATAAAGTCATCATCCTCTTCCTCCATCAGCCAAAAACCGTGCAGCACCATGGAGAAAGAGAGAGAGAGAAGGAGTTTTAGAGAGAGAAGAGGAAGAAAACTTGCAAGGTAGGTCAATTTCTTCGGTGAATTCGTACCTAATGCGTATAATCCTTCTCCTAAGCTTCTCTTCTATATTATGTAAGGTATTTGAAGCACAAAGCTTGGTTTTTTTAAGTTAGGGTTTTCAGCCACAAGAAGGAAAAGCTAGAAGGAAGAAGAGGTAACTTCCTAAACTTCGTATATTGACTATTCTGGCTACTGTGGACAATTTAAACGGTGAAATTTTGTCGAATTGTCTTTGTTTGTAAAATTTGGAAATGTTGTATTAGTAGTGTTATGCTGCCAAAATTTGTAGTAAATGGTAGTTGTAACCTAATGGAATAGTCAATAAAGTGGTTAGAAGTAGAAAGGAACGCATTTACGGAGCCGAAACCAAAAAACCCCAATTTTTCCTGAGGAATTGAGAATTTTGGCCAAGGCTAGTTTGGAGGGGTTAGAGATGGTTTTTCAATGATTTGATGATTCCATTGAGTTCAGGAACAAAAATTAGGTGGGGTTACAATTGGTTACTTTTTTGGAAAAGGTCGAAAAAGCATAATTACGAAAACGCCCCTGAAACCCTTAAAGTGGGGCTGCTAAGGGTAAATTTGTAAATTGATATTGAATTTGATAATTCTGAGTCCGGAAATGGATTCCTTGGACGAAAATATGTTGGGATAGCCCATGTCAAAATTTCAAGAAAAGTACAGCCAGACCAAGTAAGGCGGGGCCGAGCCGGGTCCCCGGGGGTATTTTAGTAAATTTTAAATATAGCCTCATGTAACCCCCAAGAAACACTATGGAAGTGTCTAAATAGCACATTTGACATTATAGGATCGAATGTGAAGCCCCGAGTTGCTGGCACGCAAATTGAGGAGAAAAGACTGGAGGTAGGGGACTTACCTTACTTGTATGTATTTAATATCTTTGTTTGTGTAGTGATATATGTGATTGCTTTACTTGATTGTGTAGATCATATTTGTATAAATGAAGCTCTGTTTCTATTTTGCTGTGGCCATAGTTTTGTTACGTGAAACATTGAGCATGCAGAAATGTCATTATGGGGCATGCATCTAGATAAAGCTAACATGTCATACACATAGCATCTATCATGCATGCCTTATGGTATCTGTTTCCTGCTGAGATTCTCTCGAATCTCACCCTCCCCAACCAACAATTTAGATAGGGCAAGTGGCACGTGGAGGGAGCGGCTAGGACCCCTTCGAGATGAGAGTTGGTAGTTGGTTACCAATGAGTTGTGAAGACTATATATGATTCGGTTGAATATATGGTTATGAATTTGAGATGAGATTGTGTAATCCCCATTTGAAGAATTGTAATGGGCAATTGTGTCCTGTGTGTCTTTAGCGAAGGTATGTACCCGGGATTGCCGGGATGATTATGTTGTGCACTCTGATATTTATATGAATGTGATTTATCTTCGCGTAGTAACTGTATTCGAAATGTGAATATGAGACTAAGTTAATTAGATTTTAAAAGGTATTTGTGAAAACCCTATCTCAAGGATGGGATTTTAAATGAGTTTTGATTATTATTGGTCTCTATTTCATTTTAATCGCGTATTTTGGATATAATTACGGACGGGGTTACAGAAATCCCCTGTATGGGAAACTATAAATGGGCAATGTGCCCTGTAAACCCTTTATTAAGTAAACGAAACCCGAGCGTTGTCAGGAATTTTTTGTTGCACTCTGAAATGTATGAATGAAACGGAACTGCATAGGCCAGTTATATTCGAAATATGAACGTGAGACCGCACTAAATAGGTTTTGGAAAAGTTTTTAATTAACTGCTTGTCTCTATTTCAACTTAATGACGCATTCTCGAACTATAAATTTGGCTATTAAGGTAGGGGGTTACACAAACTTTCTTCATAATTTGACCTACTTGCTCCATTAGATTTCACTTAGGATTGAACCAAATTATCCCCTTGATTTGGTCCACAAAACTGTCCCCTTCTCCCTTACTCTAACCAACCAATTTTTCTCTCCCACTAAGTCCAAGTTTGCACTCCTCCATACACTCAAGTTTTTTCATTCTTTCACTCAAGCTTATCCTCCCATCATGCACTCAACATTTAATCTAACCAATCACTCAACCATTATCATCATTGACCATAAGAACCATGTCCATGTAGCATTGCCATCATGACTTTATTCATGTAGCATTTTGGACATGTGCTCATGAAATTAAATTTTTCCCCTTCTCTTCATGGGTTGGACGAAAATTAGGGAGGAGAAGAAAAGAAAAAATATGTTTCTCTAATTCCATAATTCCCTTAATTAATTTATACCCAAGTCCCTCTAATTTTACCATTCTTGATTTATTCCATTAAGAATAATCCATATTACATATTTTCCTTTATTTTCCTTGATTAATTGAAATTAGCTCCAATTAATTGAAAAATAATTAATTTTTGGGCTAAATTGGAAAAATTATGATTTTGCTATCACCTTTGTAATTTAATTCCTTTCTTGAGTTATTTTACTCATTTTCTCATAAATATGAATATTTCAAAATTCATAAGATCCAATTTCATGAATATTCACCCTTTTTATTGAATTTCTCAATTACAGGTGAATATAAAATTTGGGATATTACAGATGGAACCATAATTTGGTCTGATATGAATATTTTAATATATGATGAGATATTATTCAGTTAAAGAGTTTTCAAATGGTTAGTTAAACTCTTTTCTACCATGGTAATCTTTTGAAAGATGAGTTGTAATCTTTGTATTACCATGGTACAGTTTTTAAATGATTATAATAATGTATTAAAAGAAATAGTTTTATCAAATCCATAGTTAATTACTGTGTATAAGGAAAGGATTTTACACACAACCTATTATATGTCACAATTCTATCTGACGCCTATCAAGCAAAAACCAATGTTCTTTTCATCACATGTTTTGTCATGTGTTGTGATCAACACATCTAAAAAGAGGTGCGCTTTGGTGTATAGGTGTTTAGGATATTGTACTTGCAGTGCTTATGCCAATGCTTTCACTTCAAGCGTTAATTAAGTCATTAATTCGATTTAGTTTAATGGGATGCAATTGATTTTATTGCATATGTTATTCCAATGAAGAAGGAAATTATTTGCATAATATCTTCAAATAACCTTTTGATGTATACCCAAGTTCATTTTGTTATATATGAATAGTTTTGATGATGTCAAATATAGATATTAAATATGAGCAAAAAGTTTGTATGATATAATTATCTTCTACATTGACTAACTACTATATTTAATGTTGCATATTTTATAGATTAGTCATAAACCCGATTGTGGGTTGATGTTATAATGCCTCATATGTGGAGAATGATATCAAGAAGAAAATCAAGAGACAAGGGATTGAAGAAAGAAGGCATTGCAAGAACTAATAGGGATATCAAGCAAAGATTGAAGAAGATTGAAGATATTCAAGAAGATATCTAGTTGGTTTATGAAGAATGATCATCAATTCAAGAAGATATCTAGTTGAGTTATGAAGAATGATCATCAAGTGGCAAAACAAGAAGAAAGAGATTGAAGAAAGAAGAAGAAAGAGATTAAAGAAAGAAAAACTTGCAAGATCACATGAGAATATCAAGATCCAAGCTACTAGAAGTGATACCGGAGGTTTCTATGATCATACGGAAGTTAGAATGGGTCAATACGAAGCTAAAATGATGTATACGGAAGTTATGGTACCTTTGGGGATGATTACCCGAGTAATCACTCGAGTAATATGGCATTGTCTGATTTTGGAGGTGTTTACTCGAGGCCTTACTCGAGTAATCTGCCGGATTATTTGATGAATTACTCGAGGCGGCACTTGAAGTAAAGACACTCTGTTTTCGCGCGGCAGAACAGAGGTTCGGTATTTTGATGATATCTCTTCAACCACATGTCGGATCAAACTGAAACCGGTGGCATTGGAAACTAGACTTCTAACACGAACTTTTGACACCAATATCACATTCAAAGGAGGTCAGATGAGAGAGATATAAGCCTCTAAAGTCTACACATGAATCACCGCCATATTCCAGGACAGTTTTGGTATTTTGGACATAACTCTCAAAATACATATCGGATTGAGACGAAACCGGTGCCATATGAAAGAAGACTCAACGAGCTTTCCATGGATATATAATTTGTCACATTTGAAGCTATATCCTAAGAGCTATGACTTCTGGAAGTTGCTGCTCGTGATTTCAGGATTGTCTAAGTACAGGAGATACTCTTTGGATCGTAACTTTTTGTACACAACGAGTTTGGAGTTGATTCTTGTTGCATTGGAACGTAGATAATGAGGGCTTTCCGATGATATATAATTTGCCATGTTTCGAGTCAAAATCAAGAATTTACTTGAAGGCGCTACTCGAGTAACTGGTTGAAAACAAAAGACTTTACTCGAGTAGGTACTCGAGTAATCACATAGAAAACTTCCAGTTGCTCTCGGCCTGCCAATGTTACTCGAGGAGCTACTCGAGTAACCATGTGAAAAACTTCCAGTTGCCTTCAGGTTGCCATTGATACTCGAGGAGCTACTCGAGTAACTTTGTTTCTGAAATTATGGAGCTCTCGGCATTTTGTACCACTGCAACATTACTCGAGTAAGTACTCGAGTAAACTTAAATGAATACTCGAGTAGCTACTCGAGTAAAGCACTGTGCATGAAGAGTTATTGACGAAAACTTCAAGTCACTACTGGAGTAAAGCACTGTTCATGAAGAGTTATTTACGAAAACTTGAAGTCACTACTGGAGTAAATCACTGTACATTGACGAAAACTTCAAGTCACTACTGGAGTAAATCACTGTTCATGAAGAGTTATTGACGAAAACTTCAAGTCAGTACTGGAGTAAAGCACTGTGCATGAAGAGAAAACTTCAAGTTACTACTGGAGTAAAGCACTGTGCATGAAGAGAGAACTTCAAGTCACTACCCGAGTAACCTATGAAGAAACTTGATGTTTACTCGAGTAAGTACTCGAGTAATGCTTCCCAGAAAAACAGAACAGCGTCTCGAAGATTCTGGAAATCAATGGAATGATCATATAACTCATTCTTATTGCTTCTAATCACTCTAATACTTCATTATATTAGTGATTAATGTATTTCTCCAGGAATACAATGAAGATATGATGTGAAGAGTCAAAAGGTGAATTTGCGGAAGAGAAGCGTCAACGTTCCAACGGCTAGTTTTCAAAAACGAAGAACAGTCAAACAAAGCTGCGCACGCTCTAACGGACATGTTCCAACGGTCATTATCAACACATCTATATATATGGGAACATTCAAGAAGAACAACAATGAAAAACGCAGAAGAACATGATGAGATTATGAATCATCCACTTCTACTCAAATACTCTCTGTTCTTATCTATTTTCCACATCATGTATATTTGAGAGAGTGTTTTTGTATTGTACTTCAGTATTCATTATATCTATTCTGTGAGAGAGTCTGTAAACACTTTCAATTGTATTTCTGAATTGATCTCAAGGTAGAGGGACCTTGAGTAGGTTGATCTCCTTACGTGAAGCTGTAGAGAGAATCGCCGGTAAGACATTCTACTCGTAAGACTTACAAAGTGCAAGCAGTAGAGAACGTTGCTGCTCATAAGACTTACGGTGGTGTAAGCAGAAGAGAACGTTGCTGCTCGTTAGACTTGCATAGGTAAGCAGGAGGAAAATGTCTTCGGGATTGCTCTGCTCGTAAGACTTGCTGTAAGGGGGAGTATCTTGGTGAGAACTTTGTAAAGGCTTTTCTTGTGCCTGGATTAAACAAGAAAATAGTGGATTTGAAAATCTCAGGAGGAGCCTGGGGACTGGACGTAGGCCATCACAGATTGGACCGAACCAGGATAAATCACAGTTTGCATACTCTCTTCCTTAAACTCTTATATTTCCAGCATATATTAACTGTTGATTTATGATTCATTATTTTCATATTTATTGCTTCCTCTAAGATGCAAAAAGATATTCAAAGTTTTTAAGATTTTTATCTTACACCCAATTCACCCCCCCTCTTGGGTGTCAGCCGGTTCTAACATTTGGTATCAGAGCCGGACTCTTGTTTAAAGGACTTAACCGTCTCAAGAGTTTATAATGGCTGATTTTGGGTGTTATATGCTTTCCGAAGGTTTTGACTACACTGTTCCACCTATTTTGAAAGACATTGATTTTTGGTTTTGGAAAGCTAGAATGACATCTTTCATAAAAAGCTTTGATTATGATATGTGGAATGTTTTTACAAATACCTTTGATTTCAAACCAAGAAAGGATTGGACAGAAAGAGAAAAGAAAATGTTTTCGTTAAACATTAGAGCAATGAAAATTTTGTATAGTGCTTTAACTGAAAATGATTTTGAGAAAATTAGATTATGCTCTACTGCAAGAGATATTTGGGATACTCTTGATTCAATGTATAGTTCTAACAAGTGTGTTGAAGTTGAAAGTGTTGATAGTTCATGTGAAACTACAAGCTGCATATCTACGATTCATGAACAAGTGGAAGTTGACAATGAAGATGGAGAAATCATAGAACACTTCCATGATCTTGTCAACATAAAAGAACAAGAGAAAGATGATTCCCAAGAAGAGCTCATTACGGACGAATTTGATGGATCATCCTCTAGAGATCAAGAAACACATATGGTAAACAATTCCAATTCTTCTGGAGTTATTTTGAAAACTGATTTTCAAAGTTTGCATAAAATTGTTTCTCAACCAAGTATTGATTCTATTCTGAAAAGCAAAAATGTTTTCAATCATGCTGGAAAGTTTATTGGAAAGAAAGAATGTTCAAATGAAATTTATTCAGGTTTTTACTCTCTTGACCGACACAATACTTGCATAAAATCTCATAATGCATATCATCATATTATTTGCAATTATTGTGGTAAATCAGGTCATATTTCTCACACATGCTATATTAGAAGAAATTCTAATGTGAGGAATAAATGTGCTTGGATTCCTAAAACGCAAGTGAGTTCAAATGCTAACGTTCAAGGACCCAAAGCAAAATGGGTACCAAAATGTTCTTCTAGTACTTTATGTATGCAGATTGAATATAAGAAGAATGAACATAAGGGTACGAAGATGATGAAGAAGAAACCAAGAGTTTCTCATACACCAAGAAAGAGGTTCACACCATCTATATCGAAAAGAAGAACTCTAGTAGCACCCATTGCTGGAACTACAAAGTTTAATCACAAAGAAATACAATGGAGAAAAAGAGTACGTTCTACCTCAAGAATGGACTACCATAGAGTACCGCTCAACTATCTTGAGGAGAACAAGAAAAGGAGGATCTCTCAAGCATCAAGTAAAAGACTCCTGGAGTCTATGTATTTTGAGAGACGATTGCCAGCACCCAAAGCAAAATATTCAATGTATCAACATCATAGAAAGATGCAATGGGTAAGCAAAAGCAATCTTCCAAGTATCTAAGGAAAAGGTACACAATGATAAAACCTCCTATGTTATTGTCCGTAATATTTATTGAGGTTTTAGATTTTGGAATCTTAGGAATGAGCATTGCAAATGATTTTGAAATTATATTTTCACATCCCTTAAAAAGGCATTTAATAGATTTATTTATAAAGGGATTGCAATGCTCAATAGGATAATTCTTTATGCATATATAATGATTTGAAAAGAAAATATTTCTTTTATGCATAAAGATATGTTTAATTCATTATGCGCAATTGCCTCGAATTGATTATATTCTTAGAGCATGTGAATTTTATCTTGATTCCTACAAGCTAACAAGAAATGGATCCAATCAATGTTGGATACCATGAAGAAAAGAAATTTATATAGTTCTGTAGAATAAGAAAAAGCTTCTCAAGACTATGACCACATTCATATCTTGATGATGCTGAAATTCGGAGTTTGGATCTTGGTGCTGATTGTGCAAAGGAGAGAAACCAATGTTATTCCACCAAAATCAAGCAAGCTGTCACAAGGACAATTACGGTGATATCTAATCCTTACTCTATACTGTGATTATATGAATTATTTATTTTGAGTAATGAGAATTTGTTCATTATTGCATTCATTTAGCAATCAATCCTTCATGATTGATAATTTGTTTATAGATTGCTAAATGAACGATAAGTGAAATTGTGCATAGTTTATCTATCAATTTATGTTTTGAAGTGCACAATTCAAAAATGTGTTTTGGTTTCATCATGTGTTATAAAATTGCATACCATTAGCAATCAATCATTTATGGTTTTCAAACTGTTTTTAGATTGCTAAATGGACTTAAAATGAAATTGTGTATTTGAGTTTTGAAAAGTACATTTCAAAATTGGAAGTTAATACTTATGTATACTGTAAATCAGAAATGCTTCAAATTATTCCACTAGAGTATTTCCCCATCATTGACATATTGATCATTAATCTTAAATGTGTTATCCAATGCTTGAACTCCTCAACCATTATTTTCTAACAAGTTAGACCTTATGTCTAACAAGTTAACTATCTATATGAGTTTCAAGTGTATTTCCTAGAAAAGAATCTAATATGTGAAAGCTTTATGCCTAATGCATAAATCTTTGGTTGGCCATGTTATTCCAAGCATTATGAATGTTCATTAGTGCATTGAATCTTAATGCATTAACCATTATTGTGGAATAACTTACCAGGATAATATTCTAGAACTCTAGTCATTTGGATCAATGAGTATGTGTTTCATCATCCATAAATTTTTATACTCATCCTGTTGCTCAAATGTATTACCATTTGTCTTCATCCATTCTTTGAGTAACTTGATCCTTCTATTCAAATTCTTGAGGTGAATATCCCTATTCTTCAAGACACATCTCTAAAAGTCAAGTTTATCTCTTGGTCAATGGCAAAGTCATTGTGTTTATATACATCCTTGAAATTAAGTCTTTTTGGCTAATTCATTTTCAATATGACTTTTGCTCTTGGAAAATTCTCAAACATGTTAAACTCCAATGTCTAACATGTTATCTTAGTTGTTCTCTAAAAAGGAAGCTTTATGGTATATGTATATTTAAACTATTGACTTTCACCATTTTCAACATAAACATTGATTATAAACATATTTCAAAGATGAGTTTTGCATATATTCAAAATCTCAATTTTACAATGCATTGTCATGATTTGAAATTAAATATGAGATTTGAATCAATGTGCGTATCTCATGATCATTCTTGAAAAATCTGATTTCATTAATGATTTATCATTTTATAATAGTTGGTCATTATAAATAGATTTTCAACTCTCTTTGATCTGACTTACCTGCCTTGCATGAAAATTTTATCAATGACATATCTTTTAAAGTGTATTTACAAATTGTCATTGATCTTTGAAATTATCATTCTTGGTATTATTTGTTCATTACCCTTTATGATTTAATTGCTTGAATTTATTTAATTGGGTAAAATTATATTTTGGTCTTTGTTGATTATTATACTCTTTGCTCAAATATCATATGATTCAATTATATAAGAGCATAAGAGTTATAATGTCTAATATTATATGGACCCAAGAGAAAGTTGGGTACCAAAGAGCATTTATTTATACTTTTGCAGGAGTTGATCAAAATGCTCTACTTTTGGATACAAAGATCAAAGGCTAACAGAGAAGGCATGATTAGCAGTATTGCAATGTGAGCAGAAGCAAAATCTGTGGTATCGTTTAAGTGACACCACAAGTAAGTAGCTAGTGATGTAGCCAGAGAAAGAGAAAGAAGAAGAAAATCTCTTAGGTGAACCTAGACGAGATTCATCTCAAAGCAACTCAAGGCCAAGAATAAGTTTAGCCAATATGAATCTTTGTTGCCTACCCACCTTCCATATTGTTCCAAGGTGATCAGAAGATATTCAAAGGAAGATGCTGAGATGCACAGAATCATCAAGCTTGGTGAGCCTATGTGGATTCTCAACTACAATCCTAGCTCTATGTTTTCCCAAATTATATGATATATCTATGCTAGAGCTTTGGTGAGCAAGGCCAATTCAATCGCTTTATGAAAGGATTATCACACAATGGCCTATATTATTAGTGAGAAGGAGAGGAACGTCGAAAAGATCATGTCTTTCAAAGAACAAGAGGTATATATATATATACTTCTACAGGAATTACTCCAAGTAAGTCTGAATCTCACTCCAAGTTAACACAAGAGGCATAGAGGATGAGAGCTGAGACTTCAAGAATAAATGAGAGACAACACTTTGCTAGAGCTGGTCTCCCTGGTCTTTCATTCTTTGGTCCATCTGTCCAAGGCTATCTGAGAAAGAAGCTCAACAATCACACAGAGCTTGCTGCAAACAATGTTGAGTTCATCACTTCTGTGAATGGAAAGATTAGAAGACTCTGTGATTTGATCAACCGGAACTTCAAGGCCTTATTCCAAGCTCATCTTGGTATGCTTAACTGATCACAGAAATTATGCTTCAAAATCCCTCCATACTGATCACATCGACAGACAATGACTAGCCAATGATGCATTAATGGACTTCAGAGGATTATGGCTCGAGTGATTACGATATTACTTGAGTGAGGTATTGTATTCCTATTCAATTAAAATTCTCTAAGTTGCAACACTCGAGTGAGCACTCGAGTGATGGTTGAGTGAAAAACTCGAGTAACTACTCGAGGGATACAGGGTTACAATATTTAAACCCTGAATAGCATCATCATTTTCAAAACTTGATTTCCCTCCAAATCTTCATATTTTCATACTCATTCTCTTTACAAAATTTTCAATGGTTTTTACAGATTTAGGAGAGTTATTAATTGTATTGCTCATGACGATTTTTTTAAGCCATGCATTCATTAAGGGGGAGCTTCACATTCACATGTGTTTTATATCTTAAAAGCTCATCTCATTTATTGAAAGAAAATTCTTTTAACATACTCATCTGAATTCACTATCTTTTAATTAGTTTTGATGATGAGTTACTATTATATTTTCCTTTCATGATCTTAATTTTTAACATATCATATAGAAAGAATGGCTTTGGTTTATGCAATAAATTTGATACTTGATTGCACTAACCACTCTCCTTGCAAGAATATTTTTATTTATAACAGGAGAATTTGTTCTATGCAAGATGATTCCTCAGCACACTAAAAGGAGAATATATGATGACATATGCTTTAACAATCAATCAAGGGAGATAAATTGGCTGCAATATTCAAAGCAATAAATACATATGCCAATACAAATGAGCATTGAGCATGCTGAATAGAAGCTCAACTCAACTAGAGAATCTATCAACTTTGAGGAAAGATGATTTAATACTGGCTACAACCCTCAAAGCAACAAAAGGCACAAGTCAGGATGATTTTAGTAGCATTCTAAGGAAGGCTATTCCTAAAGCTTTCTATTAAGCACACTTCAGAGCCTACCATTGAGCCAGCCAACTCCTATGAACAAGATCCATCACAGTTGCATAGTGAAAGTATGGTGAACATAACATCTTGGATCTAACACAACAAGAAAGGAAGGAGATGGGTTTCATGGATCAATCTTCAGCTTGCCAAATACAAATGAGCATTTCTAAACCCTCTCTTTATATTTTGAGCTTACTTTGCATATTCTTGACTATGGAAGTTTTCTTGAAAACCTTTCCAAATTGTTTCAAATTTGTTTTTCATGAAAACCATTTTTCATTTAATTATAAATGAAACTACTTTCAAAACGGGGGAGAGAAACTTGTTTTCCTGATGCATTTATTTTGATTAATAGGGAAAATGACATTTCTCATTTGACTTCATATTTACTTCTCTACAAGTCTTTCTTCTTTATACTTCAAACTTTTTGCTGATGTCAAATAGGGGGAGAGAAAGGCAAGAAAAATATATTGTTCTTACATAGTTTTTATAACTCATATATATTTTTCTTGAAGGATTTGTCATCATCAAAAAGGGGGAGAATGTTATATATGAATAGTTTTGATGATGTCAAATATAGATATTAAATATGAGCAAAAAGTTTGTATGATATAATTATCTTCTACATTGACTAACTACTATATTTAATGTTGCATATTTTATAGATTAGTCATAAACCCGATTGTGGGTTGATGTTATAATGCCTCATATGTGGAGAATGATATCAAGAAGAAAATCAAGAGACAAGGGATTGAAGAAAGAAGGCATTGCAAGAACTAATAGGGATATCAAGCAAAGATTGAAGAAGATTGAAGATATTCAAGAAGATATCTAGTTGGTTTATGAAGAATGATCATCAATTCAAGAAGATATCTAGTTGAGTTATGAAGAATGATCATCAAGTGGCAAAACAAGAAGAAAGAGATTGAAGAAAGAAGAAGAAAGAGATTAAAGAAAGAAAAACTTGCAAGATCACATGAGAATATCAAGATCCAAGCTACTAGAAGTGATACCGGAGGTTTCTATGATCATACGGAAGTTAGAATGGGTCAATACGAAGCTAAAATGATGTATACGGAAGTTATGGTACCTTTGGGGATGATTACCCGAGTAATCACTCGAGTAATATGGCATTGTCTGATTTTGGAGGTGTTTACTCGAGGCCTTACTCGAGTAATCTGCCGGATTATTTGATGAATTACTCGAGGCGGCACTTGAAGTAAAGACACTCTGTTTTCGCGCGGCAGAACAGAGGTTCGGTATTTTGATGATATCTCTTCAACCACATGTCGGATCAAACTGAAACCGGTGGCATTGGAAACTAGACTTCTAACACGAACTTTTGACACCAATATCACATTCAAAGGAGGTCAGATGAGAGAGATATAAGCCTCTAAAGTCTACACATGAATCACCGCCATATTCCAGGACAGTTTTGGTATTTTGGACATAACTCTCAAAATACATATCGGATTGAGACGAAACCGGTGCCATATGAAAGAAGACTCAACGAGCTTTCCATGGATATATAATTTGTCACATTTGAAGCTATATCCTAAGAGCTATGACTTCTGGAAGTTGCTGCTCGTGATTTCAGGATTGTCTAAGTACAGGAGATACTCTTTGGATCGTAACTTTTTGTACACAACGAGTTTGGAGTTGATTCTTGTTGCATTGGAACGTAGATAATGAGGGCTTTCCGATGATATATAATTTGCCATGTTTCGAGTCAAAATCAAGAATTTACTTGAAGGCGCTACTCGAGTAACTGGTTGAAAACAAAAGACTTTACTCGAGTAGGTACTCGAGTAATCACATAGAAAACTTCCAGTTGCTCTCGGCCTGCCAATGTTACTCGAGGAGCTACTCGAGTAACCATGTGAAAAACTTCCAGTTGCCTTCAGGTTGCCATTGATACTCGAGGAGCTACTCGAGTAACTTTGTTTCTGAAATTATGGAGCTCTCGGCATTTTGTACCACTGCAACATTACTCGAGTAAGTACTCGAGTAAACTTAAATGAATACTCGAGTAGCTACTCGAGTAAAGCACTGTGCATGAAGAGTTATTGACGAAAACTTCAAGTCACTACTGGAGTAAAGCACTGTTCATGAAGAGTTATTTACGAAAACTTGAAGTCACTACTGGAGTAAATCACTGTACATTGACGAAAACTTCAAGTCACTACTGGAGTAAATCACTGTTCATGAAGAGTTATTGACGAAAACTTCAAGTCAGTACTGGAGTAAAGCACTGTGCATGAAGAGAAAACTTCAAGTTACTACTGGAGTAAAGCACTGTGCATGAAGAGAGAACTTCAAGTCACTACCCGAGTAACCTATGAAGAAACTTGATGTTTACTCGAGTAAGTACTCGAGTAATGCTTCCCAGAAAAACAGAACAGCGTCTCGAAGATTCTGGAAATCAATGGAATGATCATATAACTCATTCTTATTGCTTCTAATCACTCTAATACTTCATTATATTAGTGATTAATGTATTTCTCCAGGAATACAATGAAGATATGATGTGAAGAGTCAAAAGGTGAATTTGCGGAAGAGAAGCGTCAACGTTCCAACGGCTAGTTTTCAAAAACGAAGAACAGTCAAACAAAGCTGCGCACGCTCTAACGGACATGTTCCAACGGTCATTATCAACACATCTATATATATGGGAACATTCAAGAAGAACAACAATGAAAAACGCAGAAGAACATGATGAGATTATGAATCATCCACTTCTACTCAAATACTCTCTGTTCTTATCTATTTTCCACATCATGTATATTTGAGAGAGTGTTTTTGTATTGTACTTCAGTATTCATTATATCTATTCTGTGAGAGAGTCTGTAAACACTTTCAATTGTATTTCTGAATTGATCTCAAGGTAGAGGGACCTTGAGTAGGTTGATCTCCTTACGTGAAGCTGTAGAGAGAATCGCCGGTAAGACATTCTACTCGTAAGACTTACAAAGTGCAAGCAGTAGAGAACGTTGCTGCTCATAAGACTTACGGTGGTGTAAGCAGAAGAGAACGTTGCTGCTCGTTAGACTTGCATAGGTAAGCAGGAGGAAAATGTCTTCGGGATTGCTCTGCTCGTAAGACTTGCTGTAAGGGGGAGTATCTTGGTGAGAACTTTGTAAAGGCTTTTCTTGTGCCTGGATTAAACAAGAAAATAGTGGATTTGAAAATCTCAGGAGGAGCCTGGGGACTGGACGTAGGCCATCACAGATTGGACCGAACCAGGATAAATCACAGTTTGCATACTCTCTTCCTTAAACTCTTATATTTCCAGCATATATTAACTGTTGATTTATGATTCATTATTTTCATATTTATTGCTTCCTCTAAGATGCAAAAAGATATTCAAAGTTTTTAAGATTTTTATCTTACACCCAATTCACCCCCCCTCTTGGGTGTCAGCCGGTTCTAACACATTTCACGTGCTTTTTCTCACCATGAGTTTATGATGTACATATGAGGATAAGGTAGGTAGTCACTAACCTGCAGAATTTCATTTGACGTGCTTTTCTTCACCATGAATTAATTATGTACATAAACAAATAAGGTCGATTGTCACTTATGTGCAGAAATAATTTGGAAAAGTAAGGCTGTAAACTGTAATGTAAGGCTGGATGTGAAAGTCAACTATTTGATCATGTTACTTTGAGCATAGACCACAACTCTATGGCCAATCATGTTACTTTCACGATTTTTAATTTCAGTTACTAACAACATTGCTGTTTCTTACTAGTGAAAATGAGATTGAATGTGTTTTGTTTGATGAATGTGCAACCGATGCATATATGGATCATCTTCAAAACACAGAAAAGCCAGTTGTGGTCCTCTTAAATCTAGCTAAACTAAGTTGGACTCAAGATAGTATTTTCCTAACTCATACACTACTGTCATAAATATCATGGTCAACATTTTTTAACCTACATTTTATTTTCTATAATACGTAACTCATGCAATACACCTTTGATACATATCAAAAAAAGGGCAGTTGTCAAGCTCTTTCAATACCACTAGAGTTTACTTCAATCCTAAGGTCAATGAAGTTCAGGACCTACTTCAAAGGTTCTAATAAACACTAATACTTTAATGTAGTGATTTAATCGAAGTTACTCTTAATTAATGACTATACCCAAATATATTCCTACATCCTCATTTCTGTTTGCTATCACATCTACACTTATTTTTGTCCTGTATATCTTCCAAAATTATAATAGGACTTTTGTTTTTAATGCACATAATCTGCAAATATGTTACCTTTTTCATACATATTAAAACAGGTGTAGGGAATTTTAGCTTACACAATGTTCTTCCTTTCTTCATTCCATTTTTAATTGACCATATCTTTTTCATATTCCGTTTCATTGGTTTAGGGCTAAAATTGAGCATCCCCTTTGCTAGAAGCGATAACTTAGCAATGCCTACACAGCTTAGTCATCCTTTTGCTGGCACTTTACTTATTAATCAAACTAAGCTCAAGATAGCAAACATTACAGAGCTTGCACCATTACGTTACTACACAACATAAATACATGATATGATCTCATCTATTAACCTTATTTCCTATATCCCATAGGGAACTGCATTTGTCCTTGATTGTGAGATTGTGAAGTTTGAATCCAAACATGGTTGGACCTATCAAGGGTGCTCCAAGTGTTCTTGCAAGGTAAAGCTTAAAGATGAAAATGACCCCAATAGTCCACTCATCTGCCCTACCTGTAAACCACCATTTCATTCAAATATATCTCAAACTTTTAAGGCGAAGCAATCTTATTAAACAAATATTTCACGTTTCATACCATGATTATTGCAACTAACTTAAGGCATTCTGTTTAAACTGTTTTAATTAATTTTATTCACTTACAACTATGGATAGAATGAAACTGCATTATATTGTTAAAGATGACTCCGGTACAACTTCAGTTATATTTTGGGATAAGCTTAACGTTCAATTGTTGGACAAGACTGCATTACAATTGAAGATGACTATACCAGAGGCACAAAATATCTGCATATCAAATATTGTCCCATTACAAGTCATTATTGTGTTATAATTGCAAGTGATAACACATGCCTTTTTATTGTTTACAGGATAAAAGAAAGGATGGTTTCCCAAGAGGCCTTGAAGCGCCAGTTGGTAAGAAGATACTATGTAATCTGAAAATAAATGAGTACAATAGGAAGCACCCAGGATCCAGTATAAGTGCCACCGAATTTATAGTGTGTAAAGACTTACTCAACCAGTTCAATGCCGCCTATGCTAAGGTTGGAATCATAGCTACTTTGAATATATAGTCATTACCAACTAATACTCATCTAAGTACATACTGATATATTTAAATAACATCCTTTTACAGGACCTTGGTTTAGTTGACATTCAACTAGAATAGGTCATATCATTTAAGAAGTCCATCTTGTTAGTACAAGCGTTTCACCCAAGAGGGGGTGAATTGGGTGATACCAGAAATTTCGTTGCGTATAAGAAAATTGACAGAATATTAAAGCGGTTGAGAGCAAAGAGAAATATCACCGAAGTGTACACCGGGAGTTATACTGGTTCGGTCACAACCACTTTGACCTACTTCTAGTCCTCAGAGCGTCTCTGAGAGTTTCATTATATTCTCTAAGATTCAGTGGGTTCTTGGCACCTCAGTACACAGCAAGTTCCTTCACCTGGACACTCGCTCCCCCTTACACATTGTAATCAAATCCCCAACTAAAGGTTCCACAGCCTTAAGTTGTCTCAATAACAAATATTGAGTTTGTAATGAAAAACTCTCTAACAGAGTAAATATATAATCACTGAAGTACAATGAATGAGTATAAGAAAACAAAGCACTAAGAGTGTGTTGATCAATGTATGTTCGTGTGTTCTCAGTTCTTGTTTTCTGCTCTTTGAATGCTCCATATATATAGATGATTTGTAGTGTCCGTTGGAAACAATTCAAACATGTCCGTTAGAGTCACGCAGCAATGGTTGACCATTCTTAAATTTTGAAAACTATCTGTTTGTGATAGGTAGCGGTAGGTGAACGTTCGAACTTTTATTTGACTTTTCACTTCTGACATGATCTCTTCATTGTTTCTCTGTAAATGTGCTTAGAATACTAGTGCAATAAAGAGTTAATCATATAGATAACAAATCAATAATTATTCAATTAAAAAATGATTTCTGGACTTCATTACTCGACTGATCATGTTTGTTACTCGAATAGTCCCTCGAGTAAACCTATCAAAAAGATGGCAGTGAGTAATTCAACATTTTACATAAGATATTACTCGGGTAAGACATGGAGTGAGATATATCACAAACCTTGGAAATACCTGATTTCTCGAGTGACCATATCTTTTCCTCGCGAGTTACTTGGGTGCTTCCTCCAGTAAGCCTATTACTCGAGTGGTTACTCGAGTGGCAATGTTGTTTCCTCAAACCTTATTCGAGTGACCCCTCGAGTAAATTCTAAATAACTCTGCAGATTACTCGAATACTCACTCGAGTAATTGCATCAAATTCTTGGCCGAGAGTCCTTTTCTTTGTTTGCCTGATTACTCGAGTGATCCCTCGAGTAATGCTTCAAATAACTCTGGAGATTTCTGGAGTGCTCCCTCGAGTAATGTCTTTTTCTCAAGTGGTTACTCGAGTGATATGTTGCATTTCTTAGCCGAGAGCTACTGGAAGATTTTTGACCTAGTTACTCGAGTGACTACTCGAGTAACGCCTTTTTCTCATGTGTTACTCAAGTGGTTACTCGAGTAAGGGTCTATATAACTTTGCAGATTACTCGAGTGGGTACTCAAGTGGCATCTTCCAAATTTTAGCAGTACTTTAGAAAACATTTTCTTTTGACATTACTCAAGTGTCTACTCGAGTAACAATGTTCCTTACTCGAGTAGTCACTCGAGTAAGCATAGACAAAGACTACCACTGAGGTTTTTCCTTTGCTTTTTCTCTCAGATCTTATTTATTACTCCAGTGCTTACTTCAAGTAATGCTTTGCCATTTATTTACTTTGTTCAAATTCATTTGTTATCATATCCTCTTTTATCATTAGTTCAATCTTTGTTATCATCAAAACATATGAAATCTAACACATCTATAACTGTGTATGTGTAAATCAATTACTCTTATTAATTAATTCTAGTGCTTTGTTAACCGACTAGAAATTCATTTATCCTTGCAATAGCAAAATGAATATACAACTGAGTCACCTCCAAACCAACATGCTATGTTCAATGATGTACAAGTACTTCTGTCTAATTCAATTGTCAAAGATGCAATAAATCTTGAAGAGGACACCCTGGCCACAATCTCCCATTAGGTATCACAAGGAACAAATAAAGGAAAATGAAAAAACTATAGCAAGAGGACTGTAACCCCCTTCCGTAATTATATTCGAAATACCCAATTAAAGTGAAATAGAGACCAACAATAACTAAAACTCATTTCAAAACCCATATACTAGATGGGGTTTTCATTAATACATTTTGAAATCATTTATAACCTGGTCTCTCATTCACATTTCGAATACAATTACTACATGAAGATAAATCACATTCACATAAATATCAGAGTATGCGAAATAATTCCCGGCCAATCTCGGGTTCCATACATTAATTAAAGCCTTATGAGGCACAAGCGCCCAATACAATTTCTCAAATGGGGATTACACAAATCCATCTCAAATACATAACAAATACTCATCCACATACATATATACACATCCAAATCCAAATACTCCCAACTATGATAACCAACGACCAAAACGACAACCCGAAAGAGTCCTCGTCGCCCTTAGTTGCTTGCTCCATCCTCAATTCACTACCCCTGTCTGGAAGGTTAGTAGGAGAGGGTGAGATTCAAGAGAATCTCAGTAGGAAACAATACCAATATGCGTGTACGATAAATGTTTAATGCATGATATGCTTGCATCACATAACTATACTAACACAATAACAAATTTGTAAGTTCAATGCTTCAAACAACATACTGGTGGCCATAGCATAAATTGAAACATAGCTTCAAATTACACATAATCATGCAAAGCAAAGACATGCACCAACATACTAACATAAATATCAAATACATGCAGGAGAGATATGTTTCCTACTCTGGTCCTTCCACGTAAGCTCCAGCTCCGGTTGCTCACGATCAGGGCAATCATCAAACCCTATAACCAAAACAAGGACATAGGGTTAATCCTTTTTCCAATTCCTTAACTTTTAAACACTTAAGTTGGTTATCATTCACGACCCTTGGGAGGCTACTCAAAGCCTAAACACATGCCTAAAGGGTTGGGAGAAACTTGACCAAAGACCATCTTTCGAACCTTTGAAACCCCATTTTTGGCTTCATCACTCGAGTGATGGATGGTGCACTCGATGGACGACCCGTACCCGAGTGAGGATGACTTACTCGTGTGAGTGCTTAACCGAAAGCACAACCAGAGACAGAAAATACCTACAACACTCGAGCACCCAATATAGCACCCGAGTGATGGCCTCACACTCACCCAAGTTCCACCGAGTGAGGCTCAAGAAGTGACCTCCCGAGAGCCACAGAAAACCCAAAGCCAGAAGTGCACTCGAGCACAAGCTCTGGCACTCAAGTGATGCCATAACACTTGCGAGTGCTAGCTCATACTCTTGATAAACCAATTATGAGTGACAACCTGAGAAGCGGCTCTTAGTGCAGAAGCACATGATTACTCGAGTGAGACCACCTTCACTCGAGTGATAACCCATATCACTTGCAGGTGAGGAAGTGCACTCTTTCTTCTTCTATGAACAAGTGCAACCAAAATTGAAGGGGAAAGGGAAAACATCACACTGCACTCGAGTGAGACCCTTGTTCACTCGAGTAAGGCTCTATCAGAACCCAAAACGCAGCAGATACCAGAATTCTCCCAAACTTAACCAATATGTTTCTAATGGTCCTCAACTTCTAACACAAGACTATTCCCATACAATTTTACACAAGAAACACATTGGAAACCTCAAAACAACCAAAATCACACCACAATGACATTTTCCCCACATTGGTCACACTTATCACACACTTTACCAAATTCCTCAACTTTTACTCCCAATGATTCAAATCAATCCTAATGGCATCAAAACACATCATGACACCATCTTTACCAGATTACCACATTCAGATCATCCATTTCACAAGTATACCAAAATTAGGGCAAATTCCACAAAACACAAAACTCATCCAAATATCACAAAACTTAGATCAAAAGGGTACAAATATTCACCTCTTCCTCTTTCCCAAGCCAAATCCTTGATTCCTCATCTTTTAACTTTCCTCAAGCTCTCAAAACACCTTCTTTCACAAATCTAAAACCATAGCAATGAAGCTCTCATCACTATTAACAACTTTAAAGAAGAGTGTTTGAGCATAAGAGATCACTAAGCAAGCCAAAACTCACCTTTTTCATTTCTCTTTCCTCCCAAGCTTCAACTAAAATGGAGGAAGAAGAGAGAGAAAGAAAAGGATGAAGGAGAACCAGATTTTTTGCTCTCCCAAGCACCCTTGACTGACTTCACAAAGTGAGGAGAGAGAAAAGAGTGTTGAAATCTTGACCTAATCCAATGGCTTACATCATGCCACTTGTCACCATCTCAATACACCTCCCATAAGCTCACATACACACATGCACATGAGATTCCACCCTTTGATCTCTACACAAATAAATCACAACCATTGATCTTCACGTTACCAATAAGTTTCCTCTTCGGCAACCGATCAATTGTTGACAACTTTACCGTTTTGCTCTTGATTACGGTAATTCTCATTGAATCACCACCAAACACATCATATTATCCTTTTGGCCATAATATGCGCCCTCCCTATATTTAAAGTCAATTTAGATGTTAATCTATAATTGCATTTAAATATAGGGTTTCGACACTACTCATAACACACCCGAATCACAAAGCATATCATATTCTCCAAAAGTGGTCATTTATAAATAATCACACCCACTTTTGAAGTTATAATCCCTTAATAGAATTTGGGATCTTGCTAAACCAGGGCTTAGCAGTCCACTTAATCCAGGCTTAATCTCCAGCCTCAAGTCTCAAAATTCGGGGTATTACAAGGACTATCAACACTGTTGGTCCTTCTAAACAAGCCTAACCATCACCAATCAATTAATGATGCCAGACTTATTAAGACTATCAAGCAAGAAAAATATAAGCACTTCAAGCAGCACCATTATAACTCTTTCTGTCTTCATTTCCTTCATGTCATTTCGCTTTCTAAATTTGCTGCTGCTCTTTTAGGTTGTCCCTATTTATGATTTGTTGTACACTTAGGCAATTTCAATTTCAATGTTGTCTTCCTGATATTTTTGCTACGTTGTATTGTATTGTTTAGTAGTGTTTATGTATTTCAATTCATGTACAAGCTACTACTCTGTCTAACATTAAATATAATTAACTATTTAGGTTGTGCTGCAAACTTTGGCTTCTACATAGTTGACTTTCATTCATGTGAATTAGTTTTTCAAATCATGAGACAGTTAATTTTAGATTTCTTATCACAATTTATGAAGTATAACAAGAAATCTTATGTGCCTTTCCCTTTTCAAAACCTTGACGAACATATCCCTGGACATTAAACAAACTATTATAACCCAGCAAAACTTGCCTCCTAAAGTATGACCAATATTAAGATACTTCACAGCCTCATTGGAATTCTTCATGTTGTTGTCATTAACCAACCTTTCTAATCTCATCATAAAAAGTACAGAACTAAAATGTCATAGTCCAATTCACATGCATAATTTGTGATCCTAAATGAATGACTTAACTTGTGCAGCTTTCGTTTGGAAGCAGAATCTTCATTTTCACTTTGTGTGTAGTAGTAAGCAAAACTATACTGAACATTATATTATAAGTGTGGCTATAATAACATATGGCTTTTGTTGCTACTGCATTAACTAAACTTAAAAAAACTAACTGTACTTTGTTGCTGCTACAAGTAAACATAGGAAACCCATTTGCCACCATCAAAAATACCAATTACGTGGGCAACAAATCTAAAGTCAGATCTGTATAGCTAAAAGTAATACAATACAATTTATGACAATTGCTAAATTCTCTATGTGGAAAGTAATTGATAATTACACCACACAGAAATTGACGGTCACTCATCACACTTCTTCCCCTTATGCTGAAATTTTGATCCTTATTTATTATGCTACTTTCATATAAGAATCAGAATATTTTGTGACAACAATAACAGACATAAAATTTCCATAGTACATGCACCAATGAATATGAAATTAAGACCTTGGCAAAAAAAAAGAATATGAAATTAAGACATATATCCAATAATTAAAGTGTATACTGTATATGCAAATTTTATCCACTCCTCTCCTATTACCTAGACCAACAGAGCCAAATTCATGTCCCTATTACAACCTATCAGTAAAAAGGGAAACTCAAGTGTAAGATTTACCAAACACCAATGAAATTCTCACAGTTCCATCATCAAAGAGTAAGAAAATAAATTTGAAATTTCATGTTTTTCACCCACATGTTTACATCCTCTATTTAAACATAAGTCCCTTCTTCTCAAGAAGCAGCTACGTTCAAACCTCTCAGCTGTTAAAACCTCATACCACATACTTCCTCATACCTTATAAAATTACATATAGCCACTATCTTCTTTCATCATTAGTGAGTGAAGACAAACCTTACACATAAACTTGAGTATACTAGGGTGTCAACTGCCAGCACTACTAATTTTTAGTTTGAGATCTTCCTCCTTTTACTTTGTTTTGCTCATGCATTCAATATTGCCTGAGCATTTCAGGCACCTCCAATTACATGACAAATAAAATTTTTTATGTCTTCGTTAACTTCTTTTGACTTCTACTAATTATTCAATCAATTTATGTGGATGGTTTAAGTGCATGCAATACCCATATCATGTAACAATAGATGTGAGTTCTTCTCTTGCTTATCATACCATGATATACCAACCTGTTAAAAGGAGTAGTTCGTACATAATGTTAGTAATGTATATGCTCAGCCCTTTCATTCATTCTTCCATTATTGACCTAATATGTTTGTGCACCACTGCTTTAAATGATAATAATAATGGAACTGATGTAAATATAACAATGGTATCACTTGTGACAGATGTGGGATTGTTTGTAAATATAATACTTCTTTTTTTGCTTTGACATCAAATTTTTTTTGCTTCTCACTTGTAATTGTCATTGTCGATTGTTTAGTTTTTTCCACCATACAAGTGCCATATTGACTTTATATGGTTTTAAAGTCATGCTCGTGCGTGGAGTTGCTGAATCAGTATAACAGAGTACACAGGTTAACTCTCAGTTTCAGTCAATGTGGAATTATGAAGATACAACACCAACATCTTCTATTTATATGTATACACTACCATGACTATCATAGTTGCAACCTTCTCCCAGTGGTCATACTGGTGGACGAACAAGAAGAAGGTCCCGAACTTTAAGGGATATTACCAATGTCCAGTCAAACATGACAACATTCTTTCAAGGTAAATATACTTCAAATGTGATGCACAATATTAAACATTACCACTTGATGTTTTTGGTAAAGCTTTAGCGGCAAATTTTATATCATCTAGATCACGATGATGATAATGAGTACACTTTGAAGCATTTGTCAAAACGAAAGAGTGCTAGGCTCATAGGGTTAGACAGATGTGATGACATTTTAGCACATATATAGAATAACAAGACTCCATTAAGCGAACAAGGTAAAGATGTCAATAATCAGAAGGCTATGCTTGCCAAGCTACTTCTATTCCCAATCTCTTTTTTACAGTGTTCACAACTTATCTCTCTTCCCATGTCACGTAAGAAAGCATGCATACTTTCATAACTACCGAATCCACTTACTACAGTAACATCATGCATACACTTAGTTATAACATTCAAATGTTTTAAGTTCTTCATAGTCCATTAATCCCCAACCTCATTTTTTAGTATTGGTTAATGTTTTTAACATTTATTGGCACGCCAAACAATAATATGTCATTATTTAAATAGAAAGTCTCTTATCACCAACTTATACCATTGACCCTTTGTGATGTCATATTGCCGCTGTTACTTTCAACATTGTCTTTTTTCAATTACGTTGCCACAATTAATATCACAGTTCTATTATTTTAATTTCCTTACAGTCTCTTAAACTTCTCGATTTTATGATATAGTAGCTATATCAAGAAAAGTTAAGACCAACAGCAAATTAATTTCTATTATGCCATACCAACTGTACATTGGAAAGACACACCTGCGAGAACTTCTTTCTTACAGTCCAAACCATTTTGTTATGTATAAGTCATACCGTCTATGCAATCTCCTTCATTATTTCCTTTTTAAATTCATTGCTTCAAACCAATAGCTACTTTTATGTATATGCTACTATTCCCAAGTGCTTTTAAAACTTCATATCATCTATTCAATATCTTCTTTTAACATCTTACCATCTATCTCCTATTTTGTCATATTTCTAAATCAGTCCACTTTCCTTATTCACGCCAATAAAGTGCACCATAAATATACTCTCAGGAACTTATGTTCGCCCCCATTATGCTACTCCCTCCTTTTTTCTCTAAATTGGCTACAAATGTAGGTGTCCCCCAAGAAGAACATTACAGGAACATCAAGTTCACTTTTAATTTGGAACAATTAGAACAAATGGAATCTAAGAGCAATGACAATGCCACAAGTGGAGGTTGTATATATTCATATTGCAAGTTCATTCACAATCTCAATATAGTAGAGTTAAAAATAAATTCCACTCAAGATGGCAGTGTAAGGCTCAATTCATTGTACTAATAATCTATAGTACATTTATCATATGAGTTTGGAAACCACATAACCAAGGAGCACTATCCATTTACTGGCCATAACATTAAAAATCCACCTACTGAATTCACTTACAAAGGTATCGCAATAAAATTACCATTATCTTTTTAACAATACCCTATTCTCATTCCAATTATATTTACAACTTTTATTTCATGTTTGTTATTTGTTTATGTTTAGATGAAGGGGATCAAATATACAAATGCAAGTATTGCAATGCAAAGCTTTGGTTTAATGAAAGCGTAAAGCATGATACAAAGGGAAAAAATATAGACACATTCTTATTATGTTGCTTAAAAGGGAAGGTTGTTCTTCCTCCTTTAAAAATGCCGCCACCATTATTGCAAACCTTATTTTTTCAATAAGAAGTCCACCTTTTCCCAGAATTTTCATTTCAACATCAGGCAATACAATAATATGTTCTCTTTCACTTCTATGGGGGAAAATTGATCATGCAATGAACTCTAGTGGTGGACCTTATACCTTTGCAGTATCAGGCATTAATTATCACACTATTGACACTTTAATACTACTAAAAGGTGTCGACCAGTTTATTCTCAGCTCTACATTCATGACACTCATAATGAAGTTTCCAACCGAATTGCAGCTGTAAGGTAATAGATATATTAAACCTGTGCCAAAGTATAATATTGAAAAAGTTTCCTTCTCTTATATGCTATTAATAAATCCATAATTGTTAAAATAAATCAATCCCCCTATTATATGCCATTCATAATTCTTCTTCTTATACAGTAAACACCAAAAGGAAGATTCAATTGACCCAACCATTGTTGATTAGATCAAGAATCAACTGGATGAGATCAATCCATATGTCAAACAATTTCATTTGGCCTCAAGCCTTTTATCCAATCAAACCCCAAGTCTACTGAAAATGTGTTTGATTGGAAGCAAACAACATGATGGCTAAACATACAATTTGTTATCTACATCAAAAGTGGCTGCATTAATTATGGGTGACATTGATTTGGATTTTAGTGTTTGTGATATCGTCTTGGAAACACACGTAGGAATCCTCCAATAAATAAATGAATTGCATCCTTCTTATTTGCCTCTGCAATATCTGATACTTTTCCCTCATGGTGAAGATGGTTATAGAGATGATGTTCCGCATAGAAAAGATACATTAACTGTAGCAAAAACATATAAAAGAGTAAGCATTCAAGATTTTCTTAGTTGCAGATTAATAGTTAGAGAAAATGAACTATCAACACTATAATATGCGTCAAGGTTGCTCCAACAATTCATTGTTGATAGGTATACTATGATGGAGTCACAAAGATTGTTATGGATTAGGACTCACCAAATGCAGTTATAAGTGAAGGGAGAGATGCTTCTTTGATTGGCAAGCAGATTATTCTACCTGCATCTTTCACTGGAGGTGCAAGATATTTGATCCGAAGTTACCAAGATGTAATGGCAATATGCAAAACTATTGGTTATCCAGATCTTTTCATTACCTTCGCTTGTAATCTAGCGTGGCCAGAAATAACTAAATATTGCAAACAACTTAATTTGCATCTATCAGATTGCCCATATCAATTATCTAGAATTTTTCAGTTGAAGATGAGATCGTTGGTGAAAACTTTAAAGAGCGGAAAGATATTTAGAAGTGTTCGTGCAGGTATAGTGTTTATTAATGTTTTTCACCTTTGCAATTTGTTTTCTATGAATTTCTATTTCCATCACACAGTAACCATTTGATTATCTTATTTATGAAACAAAGATATACACGATTGAGTTCCAAAAAAGAGGTTTGCCTCACGCACGTATCCTCTTATTTCTAGATGAGAAAGAAAAGATGTCAGATCCTGAGTCAATCGATAAGTTGATTTCAGCAGAAATTCCAGATAAGGAGTATTTACCATTGCTCTACGAGTTAGTAAAAAAATTCATGATTCATGGACTTTGTAGAGGAAGCAAGCTTAATGCTTCATACATGAAGGAAAACAAATGCAATAAGTATTTTCCAAAGCGCTTTAATCAACATACAATAATTGACGAAGATGGCTTTCCTACATATATGCGTAGGGATGATGGGAGAACAATTCAGTTAAAAGGTATCCCTTTAGACAATCAATAAATTGTTCACTACAATTCGCTTTTACTCCAACTATTTCAAGCACATATAAATGTTGAAAAATGCAACCATTCAACTGCTATTAAATACTTATTCAAGTACATTAGTAAAGACGACGACAAGGTTGTGGTGGTATTATTTGATAACAATAATGACAAGTTCCATACAAAAGTCATAGATGAGATACAACAATATTATAATTGCCAGTATGTTTCTGCTTGTGAAGCTTCTTGGCATATTTTTGGGTTCAACATCCATTATAGGTTCCCTCAGTTGAAAGATTAAGCTTCCATCTTCCAAATCAACAATTTGTTATTTATACAAGTACAGATGATGTGTCCGAGTTGATGGACAAACCATGAGTTTGTGAATCACAATTTCTATTATGGATGATAATTAATGCTAATGACACCTTTGCATCAAATCTAACATACTCAAAATTCCTAAACCATTATGTATATAAGAGGGATAAACGGCAATGGAAGAGAAGAAAATGAGGATTTACCGTGGGAAGAATGGCTCATGTATCACCATCAGCAGGATAGCTATTTTATTTGTGAATACTTCTAACACAAGTTCATGGACCATGTTCCTTTGATCAGATTAAAACGGTTACCGACATTACATATCAAACATTCAAGGAAGCATGCTTTGCACATGGATTATTAGATGATGATAGAGAATATGTTGCTGCAATTCAAGAAGCTGCTTTGTTGGCTTCAGGCCATTCATTGAGGAAGCTGTTTGTCATAATGTTTCTTTATGGCTCTTTGCAACGGCCAGATTATGGGTGGAAAGAAACATCACAATTGCTTTCTGAAGATATGCTATACATTCCACATAGGGATCATAGCAACTCAAGTAAATTTGATTAATAATAATCACCATCATCAATATTGAACTAATTTTTGCATACATTAGTTATTATGTTATCATATTGTCATCACTAAAAATTTAACTGTTTCATAGGTCTTCAAATACCTACGTGTGAAAAGGAAGAAGCTGCCTTTAAAGAGATTGATACCCTCCTGCGATCTAATGGAAAAAGTTTGCATGATTTCAACACTCTTCCAATTCCAACCGAACTACCTACCATTGATGTGAACAACCACTTGATCCTTCAAGAGTTGTCTTATGACAAACAGTCACTATCGTTACAAGCAACTTCCATGTTGACAGCTCTGAATTCAGATCAAAGGTATGTGTATGATAAATTCATGGCGTCATTGCACTTGCCTTATAGAGGATTCTTTTTTGTTTATGGGTTTGGTAGCACTGGCAAAATTTTTTGTGGAATGCATTAGCCTCCAGTCTTCATTCAAAGGGACATATTGTGCTTATAGTTGCATTAAGTGGTATAGTAGCAACATTACTACCATCAGGACGTACATCACATTCATGATTTACAATACCAATACAAATCACAAAATTCCCAGTATGCTTCATATGGCAGAATTCACCGTTAACGAATCTGATTAAGTGAACTAAGCTAACAATCTGGGATGAAGCACTTATGGTCCAACGATATTATGTTGAAGTGTTTGACAGGACTGTAAAAGATATAATGCATTGCAATCAACCATTTGGAGGTAAATGTCTTCTTATGGGTAGTGATTTCAAGCAAATTCTTCCAGTCATTTCTAAAGGTTCGTGTGTGGCTATAGTAAATGCTTGCATAAGCTCTTCTCGGTTATGGCAATATTACACTATTTTTCATTTAACAAGAAACAAGTGATTGAATCAATGTAATGATACCAATAAGAACAAAAGAACTGAATGGTTCTCCCGATAGTTACTAGATGTTGGCGATGATATTTTAGGAGATCTTGTTAATAGTGTTACTGATATACAAATCCCAAAAGAAATCCTGATTCCAGGTTGTAATGATCCAATAAATGCCATTGTTCAAGGCACATATGAGCAACTTCTAGACAATCTAACTTCTAATGACTACTTCAATGATAGAGTGATCCTTGCACCAACCATTGAAATGGTTGGAAAGATCAATGATCACATCTATTCCTTGCTCCTAGGTGAGGAATACGAATTCTTAAGTTGTGACTCAGTATGCAAGTCAACTGAAGATTCTGACTCTTTGGACAACTTATACACAACCGAATTCCTCAACACTATTACTTCATCCGGTTTGCCACCACATAAACTTGTCTTGAAAGTTGGAGCACCTATAATGCTATTGAGAAATATTGACCAAGCATCTGGATTGTGTAACGGAACACGTCTCCGTGTTATGACGTTGGACCAAAAGGTCATTGAGGTAGTTACTGTAATGCCCCAAAATGGTTATAAGGGCTCATGACTCCAAAAGTGAATGTAATTAATGTTAGACAAACACTTTCGGAAAATGCAATGTGAATTATGACATGAATTAGAAGTGAAAAATACCCAAACCCATTATCTAAAATCTAATTGTGATAACAAAATCTAATTGGGATATTTTGAGAGATCATAATCCTCTTCCAATGGGCCATAAATGTCGTCCAACATGAGGCAAGAGAGAGAAAATGAGTATGTGAAAACAAATGGTGACCTTGGGAAGCCATTAAAGTCAAGTGGAAAATATAAGAAGAAAAGTCAAAAATTGTAAGCTAAAGTTGTGACATTTGAAGAGGCAATTGAAGTAACATATTTGCTTATTGGAAGGAGCCCATTTACATCATTTTATGGGTATAAGGCAAAGAAAATAATGATTGAATTCCAAATGCCAAAAGATAAAGTATTATAGTCAAGTAAGAGGTGAACTTTGAAAAGTCAAAGGTGAGTGTAATACAAGGAGCCCTTACATGGTACTTTCAAAGAGATGGATGAGGTCAAATTAGGAGACTCATTTGGTCTCTTTGTGTAGCCATCTATACGTCAAGGTTGGAGGGAGGAAAGAGAGAACATTTATGATCAAATAAAAGTAGATAAGGATTGAAAAATTGGCATATGTTGAAAGACAATAAAATATTATTGGAGGAAGAATTTGGACCACACCTTTTGCCTTTTCTCTAAGGCCACTTTCAGCCAAGTACTTAGGTCAAGGAGGGATGAAAAATCTGAATCTAATACACTCTCTCTTGTTCTTCAAAAACGTGGCCAAGCTTAAGAAAAGAAAGAGAAAAGAAGGCAAGTTTCAAGGTAACTCTTCTAGCTCAAATTTCACCTTCTTAATCACTTCTTTGGCTTAAAAGCTCTTCATGAATCTTGTTTTCCACTTCAAGAGCTTCATTTCTATGGTTTTAGAATTTCAAGAGGAGTTGTTTTGAGCCATCATCCAAGAACAAAAGCTGAGAAACCCAAGAAAGGAGCTAAGGGAAGCAAGAGGTGAGTATTGGCTTCAATTTGAGCTATTGGTTGTGTAGGTTGAATGAGTATTTTGACATATATAATTCTACCCTGATTTTGTCCAACTTAGGGTTTAGAGAATTCATGGCATTTTGGTTATGTATTTGGTGTTTTATGATGATTAGAAACCATATAACACAAGTTTGATGCTCAATTTGGGAGTTTGGGAATTTCTGGAATTTTGTTGATTTTTCTGCCAAAACCAGATATGGAGAATAAGTGAGAATTTGTTCATTTTGATGTTACCATTGTGTTCTACATGAAAATTTATGTGGGTATAGCCCCGGGTTTTGAATTTTGGGTCATTGAAACTCAAAATGCAAAACTAGATTTTCTCCTGAACAGGATTCCAGCAATGTACCTTGATTGTGTGGTGTTTTTGGATAACCAAATTATCTCTAAAAATTCTAACACTTTGCAGTTAAATAGTAGACATATCTATATTTAATTTGATAGGTCATTTGTATCATTTCAATTTGTACACTGAGAGTTATGAATTTTTGAAATTAGGTCATCAAAACTGGGTTGAATTCTGACAATGTGTAATAAGTGAAAATTCTGGGAATGTTGTGTATCCAACTGGATGTGGGTGATATTTTTTCTTGAAAATAGACTAAATAAAGGTCACATAGCCTTTGAAATCACCCCATTTTTATTTTTATAGATATAGTTATGATTTTTCAAAGTTGATGAAAAATTCTGACAGATTTGGTCACTTATGCGAAAATTGAAGATGTAATGGCATAATGTAATATTGTTGAACTCTGAGGTTAGAAATTGGTCTTTTAGGTTAATTGACCACTTTAACTCCTTATTTGAATTGATTAAATGTCCCTAATGATAACCAACTTGAGTGTTTGAATTAAAGAAGAATTAGATTATGTAATAACCTATTGCCCGTAATTCTAATTATAGGATTTGACATTTGCCCTGCACGTGATAAAATGGTGCCAGTGCATGAGTGGAAAGAACAAGGTAGTGACCCTCTCTCTTATATTGTGCATGATGCATTATATGCATGTCTTATCATTGAAACATGCCATGGTGGAACATGAAACATGTCATTGTGAAACATGTTGTTGTGAAACATGATGTTGTGAAATATGTTGTTGAGAAACATATTGTGGTGTAACATGCCATTGTGAAATATGTTGTTGTGAAACATGCCGTTGCGAATACAACGAAAGCTTTCGCAGAAATGCCGTTGATATGTTGTTGTTTGTGATTTGCTTACATGCTTTGTGATTGTACATGTTATAAGTAAACTGTTACTACTATGATTCTTTTGAATCTCATTCTTTCATTTGACTAATCTACAGCCAGGGCAAGCGGTTCAAAGGAAAAGCAAGTGACAAAGGATAGTTAGAGCTCCTAGCTAGAAATTTTAATTTTGGTAGTTGGTTGTCATATTTTGTTGGGGATTAGTTGCACATGTTGTATATATTGAATAGTGTTATGTAATCCCCTGTATGGGAAACTAAGAATAGGCAATGTACCCTGTAAACCCTTCATTAAATGAATGAAACACGAGTGTTGTCAGGAATTTTTGTTATACTCTTATATGTATGAATGAAACCGAACTTCACAAGCCAAATATATATTCGAAATGTGAATGTGAGATTGAATATGGGATTTTTAATAAGTTTAACATTTTTCATTGGTCTCTATTTCAACTTAATGACGTATTTTCGAACTATAATTTCGGCTATTAAGGTAGGGGATTACAGTTACTCTAAATGGTTCTTAACAAAATGTGAAGGTTCTATATATAGAATGAATATGAATCCTTTTGAATCTAGATGGCCATTTCGCATGCAAATGAGACAATCCCCTATTACACTTTCATTTGCAATGACAATCAATAAAAGTCAAGGACAATCATTACGTCATGTTAGATTGTATTTGTCAAAACCTGTTTTTACTTATGAACAATTATATGTTGCCCTATCTAGAGTGAGAAGCATGGATGGGCTCAAGATTGTTGTAGGAGATGACAATTCCGGGTCAAGTAACACTACAAAGAATGTTGTATTTAGAAATGTAAATGCATAGGTATGCAATTGTGATGTGAGAAAATGAACAAATGACAATGTCTTTTTTCATACTTTGAATGGTCATGTTACAAGGTATTATGTTATTTGTTCTTAGGTACAATCCACTAAAATTAAAAGAATGGAAATGTAAATTGTTGTTGTCAATGCATTTCAAGAAACCTAGAAGTAGTATAATCTCTCCATGCAACGCTCGGGATGAACATGCTCGTTTATGATAAAAAAAACCCTTCCTTAAGACTATAAATAGGGGAGTAGGGGTTGAAACAAGACACACACACAAAAATTGAAACAGCAAAGACACAAGAAAATAGGGAGAGAAAAGAGGCCAGAAATGGTTAGAAGTGTCTAAAATAAGAGTGAATTATTGATTTTGTTTATCTTTTTATTTTCTTCTTCTTCATGCCCAAGGAAAGTCTATGCTCTTATGGTTGTTCTCACATACGTGATGCTTCAACACCAATGGCTAGAGGGAGAAATCCAATACGATGAGGATTAATTCATTTTCTTATTGTTTTTCATTTTCCTTCTCTCTTCTATTTTCCTTTTTCTTATCTTTTTTTTAAAAACTCAAAGAAAGCCTATACTCTTGTGATGATTATCACATATGCAAGTTTAAACATCAATGGCTAGAGGGTGAAATTTAGATTGATTGGTTATCTTATTATTCTTCATTTTCTCTCTCTTATATTTTTATTGTTTCTTCTTTATATCTAAGGAAAGCATATCCTCTTATGATTGTTGTCACTTTTGTGAGCCACAATACTATTTGCTAGAGAGTGCAATCCAATATGACTTGGATTATTTTATTGTGTTTTTCTTTTCCCTTCTTTTCCTCCTTATATCTTTCCCAAGGTATTAAAACCCGGACCGGGTACTGAACCGGTCGGGGTACTGGGTTAAGGGTCAGTGGGTCAGACCAGGGCCAAACCGGAGCTAAACCAGGACCAAACCGGTGAGAAATTGAAAATTTTAGGCTTATTGGTATGAAATTCTAAAGAAAATAGTAAAAAAAAAAAATTTTAAAAAAATGGAAACCGGACCGGCCAACCGGCCGGTTCACCGGTTACCGGGCCGGACCGGCCGGTCCGGTCCGGTTTCCAGAACACTGATCTTTCCTCTCTATTCTTTTTTTTCTTTTTGTTATTTTTTCTATTTAATCTTTTTAGTCTCATGTGATTGAACCACTTATCCCTCTTTCTTTTTATTTCTTTCACTGCACTACCCCAACAATATTTATGCTGCTCTCTTGTTGTTGATATTGCGAAGATATGCCTAATGATATTTGTGTATTACTTGGACCATAAAAAAGGTGCGCATCCTTTATTCATTGACTTAACATGTGATGGTTTGCGTCCATCACTTATTTTCACTATTTGGAAGTGTATTATCTATATGTTATTTTCATCTCTCCCTCTAACCTAAGTTTTTTTTATAAAAAGGAAAAAGAAAAACGATTCTAACCCATTTTCATAAATGAAACTAACAAAGAAAAAAGCTTCTCTTTTTATCAAACTAAATGAAATTGATTTTAAAAGGGATTTATATCGTGTGAGGTTTTTAGAGCCTCCTCAAGTAAAAATCGATTATTCTTCCGTGTGAGATTATGGAAAGTTCCTCAGGAAGTTTAGTCCATGAGCCTTCCAAAAACCTTTTTTTTTATTCAAAAAAAAAATAGAAGAGTTGTTTTCAAAAAAAAACAAACAAATAAAAAATCATTTTCTCAAATAAATTAAAGGAACTTTTTCTTTAAAAAACACAAACAATGTGACACGAATTCCTACCTCTGAACTATGTGGGCTTTCATCCCTCTAAAGGACATATAGGCCCTAGGCTCTTTCTAGGTCAAGTCCAACTTTGTAAATAAATATATTTCTTCCTTATCTTTCTTTTGAAAATAAACAATCTTTTTTATTAGTTTCACTTTATTTCCTTTTGCTAATATTATTTTTATCTCTTTTTGGGTATTTATAATAAAATTAAAGGCCATATTCATTTTTAAATAATTGACTTAAGGTAACCATTCTTATGAATGAGCATTGTGGGGTGCCTAACACCTTCCCTACACACAATTGACTCCCGAACCCTATCTATTTTTCTTTTTTTAAAAAAAGGTTTCCAAAATTATCCTTTTTCAAAATTTTGGTGACAGCCCCATATTATCCAAATTTCGGGCGCTAAAATTAATGTTACCCTAAAAATTTTCAAATCGTAGTAATTTCACTCTAGTTATTATCTAGGTTAAGTTTACCTGTTAATTGGCTAAATATGCATATTTAGCAAGTCCATGTGTCATCCATTTCGTCTTTCCCCAAAAAGTTAGCTTTAAAAATAAGTAATTTTTTTTTTTTTGAAAATATGCATCCTATCTGAAGGATTAGAGACACTCAAAGAGGTGAAAATATGATGAAGAGAAAATTAAAGAGGTACTTGGCTATCTTAACGTGTCTTAACATCACTAGAGTATAGTGGCATAGAGTTTTTGATGACCTTGTTTTCGACAATCATCCTTAGGGTATTATGCATCCAGTGATTGAATCTTTTTCTCAATTACTCTATAGTGAATATGAGCTCCACCTCCATATGTAATTTTTTTTTCTTCTTCAATATTGTTCATGTTGTCAAGTCAACATATTCGGTTAATTAACAGTCAAATTTAACCTAGATAATTGTCAGGATAACATTGCTACGGTTTGGAAACTTTCAGGGCAGCATTACTCCTAAGTAAAAAGTTCTAGTGCAAATTTACACCTTAACAAAAATGACGTCCTGAATTATGAGTGGACTATCAACTCAGCTTATTTAATCAACTAATGATCAAACTTAACTGAAATAACGGCTAGAGCAAATTTGCTTTTGAAACTTCCAGGGCAACATTATACCTCAAAAAGCTTCTATGGCAAAATCACTCCACCATGACAACTGTCGAAGCAAAATAAACCTTTAACCCAAATTTAAAGTAAATATCAGAAGCTTATTACAGCTGGGTTGGGGAAAAAAAGAGGAGGATTATTGCAGCTGGCTAATAAATCATAAAATCAATCAAATGCCATTTTTTTCCTGATTGTTTGGCCAAAATTAAAATCCTGATTATACGGGCAAATGGAATTTCCAGAATTTCTAACGCTCTGTTTGGTTTGAGGGGGATGGAGGGGAATGGGAGGGAGGGGAGGGATTTTGCTCCCCTCCCCTTGATTGGTAATGGACAAAATTTAGGAGAGAGGGGAAATTTTTTTAAAATTTTCCCCTCCCTCCCCTAAAATTCATTCCCCCCCAAATCGGACGGATTTAGAGGGAATGACACAATTTTATACCTAATGGGACTAATATACCCATGCTATTTTCATGAAAACCCAAAACTGCCCTGGTTTGTTTTTAATCCCAACAGACGCTCAGAACTTCTCATGCTCGACCGGAAGCAGCGCGAGAAGCAAGACCGAGACGGAGAGGACGATCGAAGAAGGCGAGCACGATCGAACCATTTCCGTTCGGTAATACCATCTTCTTGTCTACTTGTTCTTCCTTGATCTGTTTTGTTTGTCGATGAAGCTCTCCAGTGCTTTCAAACCAATTTTTTTTCTTTTTTGTCGGGGGACCTTATTTTCTGTGATTGTGGTCTCTTCGCTGAATGCTATCGGTGAAGCTGTGGACGCTGTGACACCGACGGCGAGGACGCATCGCCGTTCTTTCAAACCATTTTTGTGATTTCTGGTCTTTCAAACAGACGGCAAGAACGCGTCGATGGCGAGAATGCTATCGATTCTGGGGGTTTTTTTTTTGTCGCTGATTCTCTGCATGATTAAATTATCGCTGATTTTTTTTATGGTTTCACTTGCAACTTACAAGTTACAACCTGATCAGAAATGCTAATCGCTGATTTTGTTTCTCTGTGGCATGATATGCATTTTTTTTAAAATCTGTACATCATATGGATTTGTGTTAATCACAGTATGCACCTCTGTATATGCTTGTTCTGTGTTTTATTTTTTGTTCCTAAGGCGTCCATATGTTCTTAAAACTTTGTAATTCATAGTATGCACCTCTGTACAATGTTCATATTAGCCTTCTATACAATAAATTATGGCATTTATCTCAGTGTAGTAGTATTAATAGTGATCATAATACAAGTTTTAACAGTATCAATAGGCATTTTTTGTTGTTGGATAAGTTGTTAATATTTTGATTATTTGGTGTACTGTTTTAATTGGGGATAATTTTTGTATTTGTTAGATGGGTTCTGAAGAGGAATTTGTGATGCAATGGTTCTTAATGCGTCAGAGACTTGTAGCCCACCTTGTTTGTCTTCTTGTCCAGTATTTTATGGTTCAGAAGTGTAATAATAAGAAGAGAATAACCTACAATATGAATTCTGCAAGAGAGAGGGTACGTGAAGAAGTTATGTATAGGATAACTAGTAGTCCTAGGGGACGCGATATTGTTAGGATGGGTCCTGAAGCCTTTTTAGGATTGTGTAACATGTTAGAAACACATGGTGGCCTAAAGCCTACCCGATTCTCAAGTGTGGAAGAACAAGTTGCCAAAGCCCTTTACATCTTAACACACAAAACAAAAAACCGTGTGGTTATGTTTTGGTTTAGGCGGTCTGGTGAGACAGTTAGCCGTCATTTCCATAATGTGTTACATGCTATCCTTCAATTAGAAGATAAATTCCTTATCCAACCAGATGGTTCTAGAGTCCCTACTGAAATTAATGTTAATGATAAATTCTACCCATATTTTAAGGATTGTGTTGGGGCCATAGATGGAACTCATATTCTTGCCAAAGTACGTATGGTAGATGCGCCTCGTTATCGGGGTAGGAAGGACTTCCCTACACAAAATGTTTTGGCAGCTTGTACCTTTGATTTAAAGTTTACTTATGTGCTTGTGGGATGGGAAGGAACCGCGTCTGACTCAAGAATTATAAAGGATGCATTAAGACGAGAGGATTGTCTTAAGATTCCTCAAGGTAAGTACTACTTGGTTGATGCTGGATTCATGTTAACAAGTGGTCTTATTACACCATATAGAGGAGTTCGGTACCATTTGAAAGAATATTCAGACAGAAATCCTCCCCAAAACTATAAAGAACTCTTTAATCTTCGACATTCATCACTACGTAATGCAATTGAAAGGGCTTTTGGGGTATTGAAGAAAAGGTTTGTCATCTTATCAAGTGCAGCAGAGCCTAATTATGGCATAAAACCGCAAAAATTGATCATTGCTGCATGTTGCATTCTTCATAATTATTTGATGAATGTAGACCCTGATGCAGAGCTTATCCATGAAGTAGATAATGAACTTGCAGCTGAAGCTCAGTCTAATGCTGAAAACCATGTTCCAAGGGGTGATACAAGTGAGGCAGCTCAGGGCGAGCTTATAAGAGATGCAATAGCTCAACAAATGTGGACTAACTATGGAAATAATGCTTAGAATAATGTTCTGTGAACTAAACTTTACATGTTCATTTGTTGTAGTGCTCTTTGGTTATATTTCCTTTGTTATATTGTTGTAATGTGGTTTTCTGCTTCCACATCTCCTATATTCCTTCAAAGATGATGTCATTTATGTGCATTGTTTCTTTGATGTTAGTTAATTTATTTGGGTTTACATTTTTTTAGTATGGCTCCGAAAAAGCCAGCTCATGTGAATGCTGCCCCAACTGAAAAGAGCCTTATTTGGAATTCCAAGATGGATTATGCCTTGATTGATGCATTTATGCATGAACTGGATGTGGGTAACAAGGTTAATGGGACATTTACAACTAATGCTTATGATAATATAATTACATATTTGACTGCACTGTTTGGATTTAAAGTTGATAAAGAGAAAGTGAAAAATCGCTGGAAAACATTGAAGAAGAACTTTTCTGAAATTTATGATATCTTCAAGGGGGTATGAGTGGATTTTCATGGAACTCATCTACTCATACATGGGAAGCTGAGGACCAAGTTTGGGATCAGTTGATTGAGGTGAGATACATAAACCTTTCTTATTGTATAATTCTTTTTCTGCATATTTTTGCTGTCCTGCTGTTCTGTATATGCTTGAGTTTATAATATATTTGATGTTCTGCATATGCTTTACATAAACCAACCTTATTGTATAATTCTTTTTCTGCATATTTTTGCTGTCCTGCTGTTCTGTATATGCTTGAGTTTATAATATATTTGATGTTCTGCATATTTCAGGTCAAACCAAAAGCTGCTCTTTGGAGAAATACTCCCCTGCCCAATTATTTTAAGATGCTGGCTCTTTATGGAAATGATAGAGCCACTGGAGATGATGGTGACACTCCTTCAAATATGAAGAAAAGGCGTCGCTCAAGTCCTCCAGCAGCTCGGTCAAGTACTCCGGTAGCTCAGTCAAGTCCTCCACCACCAGCTGAGAATGAGGTTGATCAGCTGCTGTCCCAAAATAATCTGACTTTTTAAGATTTTTTTGTCAATTTGGACAATGTGGAATATGAAGAGTTATCTCATGGAGCACAAAGTGAGAGCTCTAAGAGGGCTAGAAGGGGTGCTACAATTAATGAGAGGGTAAGTTCTGATGGAGTTATAATTGCAAGGCAAATGCAAGAAATAGCAAGTGCCATGAGGGAGGGTAATCAAGTTTTTAGAGAGAGATATGCACCTCAAATTTCTGGAGAAGACACTTTCAAGCTGATTCGTGAGAGTGGGTGTGATGAAGATAAAGTTTCAGACATTTACTGCTTCCTCATGCATGATGTTAGCAAACTCAGGGCAGTGATTGAATGCCCCCCTCCAATGCGCAAGCAAGTGATTATGAAAATGGTTTTTGGTGGCTACCATTAGAATGTGATGCCACCATAGATATTTTGTATTGGCCTACAAAGACATGCCAACCGATTTAATGCCATGCTGAATTTTTTTTTTGATGAACTCCTTACTTTGTTGTAATGATATGGTGTTTGGTTATATTTTGTAATTGTGTTAGTATCATATGTGAGCTTTTGGGTCTATATTGTATGCATCTTCGGCTTATCAGGTTTTGTTATTTGAATCTGTCTTCTTTTACTCTCTAGCATTGTACAGTTGTTCATCTGCATCTGGCTGTGTCAAGGGTTGAGTCTTATCTTGTGGCTTACTTTCCTCTCAACATTGGCTAGTTATTTGCATTTTCCTGTGTAAACGGGTTTGGTCTTCATATTTTTTTTTTAAAAAAAATCAGAGCATGATATCAAGTAAGTTGTTGCCCACTTTTTGATGAATTAGCTTAGCACGGTCTTATTTTATGAATTAGCTAAAATATTTTATGAAGGTTTATACATAAAAGATGAGATCGCATCCTTTCATTCTAGATTTAGAAATGATAAAAAGGAACTTGATGTCTTCTTCTTAATTAAGTAGCACTCTAGATGATTAATGTCCTCTGTTTTCGCTGAAATATTTTATTAAGATTGGTTTATGTGGGATTCATCCTTTTTAGAAGCACCATCAGAAATGATATTTAGACATATTGAGACATATTCTTGGTTCTTTAGAAATGATAGCTGACCACAGCAATGGGGATGTCGCTGTTGATTGGTTCTTTGGCGTGGCAGAAGCAGGTGTAATTTGTTCTAAAATGTGCTGTTCAGAAATTGCATTTAAAATGTGCTGTTCAGAAGCAGTCCATATTTTTTTTTGCATGTCATGTGATTGCCATTTCAATTATAATTTAGGATATAAAAATTTTATTGATACTTAAACTTAATTATACATTTAATAGAGTTTGGATAAAATCACTTATAATATGATTGTCCATGTGAAAATTGTCCATATCAAACTAATTTCCCTCCTCTCCCCTCCTGAACCAAACAAGGTAACATTAAAATCCCTCCTCTCCCCTTCCTTTTAACAAGGGTAAATTGTCTATGTCAAAAACATTTCCCTCCCCTCCCCTCCTGAACCAAACAAAATAACATTAAAATCCCTCCCCTCCCCTCCCTTTTAATCAATCCAAACAAGGTAATATTAAAATCCCTCTTATCCCCTCCCATCCCCTCCCCTCCATTAAAATCCCTCCCATCCCCTCCCCTCCGTCGAACCAAACAAAGCCTAAGAGTGTTCAATATCAATAATTAGATATATTTGTGATTTATTATAAATCTACATGATAGATTGGTTAAAATGGCTTCAGCTTCCATGCAATACAAAACATCACATGCCAAAAATTATATGATATTCAGCACTATCAAAATCGAAAATTTTCTTAGATGCCATATTTTACTCTCATCCAATTCGTCCATTTATACATATCCAATGGATAGGATTCAAATTTTAATGGACGAATCTAGATTATACATATCCAATGGATTATTCTACTTGCAAACCATTAAATCCACTCTCTTATTGTACATACATGTGCACATACATTCGCATTCCTTTTATAGGTAGGCTTCACATGTCTATTTATGATTGTGCATACACACACAAGCACACATGCAATCCTCCGCATGCACATTTTAGCGTCTTGAAAATATAGAAAACAATTGGTATTGCTTTAAGGGTAAAAGGTGCATCCAGCACCCTGATATATTTTTAGAGGTGCAATCAGCACCCTTAAATACAATCAGCACCCTAAAGTATTTTTGGCGGTCAATCAGCACCCTAAAGTATTTTTGGAGGTGCAATTAATACCCTAATGTATTAAGAATGGAGCAATTACACCCATGCACTAACAAAATATTAACTCCGTTTGCTGACACACTTTTTCCTTTCCTCTTTCATCGACCTTCAACATGTTCATCCTTGTTTTTAGTATTTAAGGGTGCAATTTTGTCACTAATATATTAAAAATAGAGCAATCGCACCCCTTCACTAATAGAATATTAACTCAAGGTTTGGGGTTTAAAATCGATCAAAGAGGAAAGGAAAGAGTGTGTCAGCAAACGGAATTAGTATTTTGTTAGTGAAATGGTGTAATTGCTCCATTTCTAATACATTAGGGTACGGATTGCCCCTTCAAAAATAATCTTAAATACTTTAGGGTGATAATTGCACCCTCAAAAAAAAATTGTTTGGGGTACTAATTGTACCTCCAAAAATATATCAGGGTGCTGGATGCACCTTTACCCTAGCTTTAATGTACTTAAAATATGAGGATAGTTGCCTACGGAGGTCTTCTCTAGCGAGGTAGATAATCATGCAGGGCTGTTCACCAAGGTTATATGGGGATTGGTAGCAGAGGAAGTGAAGAAGGTGGAACATCAATAATGTGTGTTAGCATTATAAAATAAAAAGGGCAGTCCAACGCGCAAGACTCCCCCACGTGGGGTCTGAGGAGGGTCAAATGTATACAACTTTAGCCTGCAAGAGGATGCTATTTTCATATTTGAACCTGTGATCTTTAGATCACATGACAGTAGCCTTTACCGTTGCTTTTAAGGCTCACCCTTTGTTTGCATTATAAAATATTGGAAACAATTTCAGAAAACAAAAGGAGTTGATCAAGAATTTATCTGTTTGATATAGTCGGATTGCCTGGCATCAATGAAACTTTTTATTCTTTCCGCATCTCCATACATGACAACTTTCCCATCCTCCATGTAGACGGCACCATCAGCATAGTTCAATTCTTCTAAACGATGAGTCACCCACAATGCTGTAACCCCTGCAGAGGTATCCAGAGAGTTCCTAACTGCTTTGATTACACCAACCTAAAAAAAAATTATTGAAGCGAACGATATTTTAAGTAATTGCTGGTCTTGCACATCATATTGTTAATATGAGTTAGAACCGTGAAAAGTGAACTCATGCTTTGAAGTAGCAGAGTGATATGTAATTGTCCATAAGCCATAAGGTAGTTGAGTTAAGTCATTAGTTGTGTAGTCTCTAGCTAGCCGTTGCCTATATAAAGGGGTAACTATCAAATGCATTCCTTATATTATGAATCTGAATAAACCAGTGTGCATCTCAGTCTCTCTCTCTCTTATGTTCTTCTCTCTCCCCTCTTCTTCTCTCTTCTCCTACCCCTTCTCTCTCTTTTCACCTTTCTTTCTATACCACACTTATCACCGAGCTGTTCAGAAATTCAAGCTATATTTCTCAGAGTTGTAATAGAGCTAAACTAAACATTGTCCCACTGAGAATGAGTGCCGCAGATCTTTCTGAGAGATGTCATAGGCTTAAGCAGCAATTTTAGGCCTCCAAGCAAGGGGCTACCTCCATTTATTGTTGTTCAATGGTTCTAATGCTACGCAGGAGAGAATCTCATTACAGTAATGGTTGACTAATTACCTGGTCACTTTCGTCTAAGAACGTTGTGAGCTCATCCAGCAACAGAACTTTAGAAGCTTCTGCTAAAGCACCAGCAATGGCAACCCTCTGCTTCTGACCACCACTTAGAGTTTGAACAGATCTCTGACAATTACAGCAAAGGGGAATATTCATTCATAGGAATCCCTCAATGTGTATTAGCTTTCAGAGTTGTCGGTGCCAACAATACCTGCATGTAGTCAGACATGCCCACAGCATGCAAGGCTCTTGATACCCTTGATCTCACTTCATCACAAGTTAGATTGAATTTGCCAAGACCAAATGCAACGTCAGCTTCCACTGTAGGCATTACCACCTGCATAATGCTTCACACTTCTCAGATCAAGACCTATATTAGATCTATTTTAATAGGTTAATTAAAACCAAATTCATATTTATATAATTGTCAATCCAATTTTTGATAAAAATACATTTTGCAAACTGAAAATATTAAGATTAAAGTAGTATGTGAAACGGTCAGAATGGCATGTTCAACACATAACGACATGCAGAGGAAGAGCATCAATGCCATAAATGTGGAAATACTGTCATTAAGTGGAGGTTAACAATTTTAAAAATTGAGCTGAATTTTTTGCTCAGCATGTCACTATGCGTTGTTAATGTGATCTTATGAAAAGTTATACAAGACATCAAAAGGTTGCCTGGTTCTGGAAACAGGCTTCATCTTATAAGAGTTTGCTCGTAGGTTTAAGTACAGCTGAGTTGCAAATTGCAATCTCCAACTGCTTTTGTTAACAAGTTATATACAGTTATATACATAAAATTATACATATAGACAGACTTAAACAAGCTGGTGAACAATTTTATCAAGCTTAGTCCTCTGCATTTAACCATTTCCAATGTCAAAAAATCAGTCCAAGCCAGAATCACAATGGTAGCAGGATAACTTAAAAATGATTTCCACTTTTCCCGAACTTGACACGTTGATCTACTTACCTTCCCTGAACTCAAAATGCCATCACATTCTATCTTACAGCCAAACTTCATATTCTCATGGCAAGCAAGTGAACGATTTTTCTTTGCAAATATGAAAGATAGAAGTTTCATAATTATGGAACACCCAACACTTTCACTAAAAAGTAAGAACAAAGATAACAATGAAGTTAGAATACCTGATGATCCGGATTTTGGAAAACAAAACTTTTGGGCCCTTTCACGTACGCTGTTCCTGAAGTAGGATTTAAGAGCCCAGCTAATATCTGCACATTAAACTCAGAATCACTGCACATTCTGATACTCCGCCAAAGCCCCATAGTATGTAAACAGCTCAAAAGGTAGCGAACTAGTTGGAGGCTTCGGACCTATCAATCCATTGAGGTTCCACAGGAGGGAAGAGGGACTTTGGTGTATACCTTTAAGAGGGTAGATTTCCCGCATCCGTTGGGTCCAAGAAGCATCCAAAACTGCCCAGAAGGAATGCGAATTGAACAATCCCGAAGAATCGGTACAGCTTTCACATGCCTAGTGGGGAACGAGAAATTCAGGTTGCGACCCTCAATAGCAATATCATCTGTCCGTTGGCTCCTGAAACAAAAAGCAGCCGATTCAGGATAAAACATGAGAAAACAAAGCTCCAAGTGAAGAAGATCAGTTTGAGTGTTTGAAGAATTGCCCGACTGAGAAATGACAACGAAACCCAATGAATTTTTAGTTCTGTATAGAAATGTGAACCTGATGGAAGTTGTTGAGTAGAGAGGAGCAACAAGACGCTCAGAGAAGCGATTAAGATAGGAGAGATTCATATCATTCCGCGTACATCTATGCTCTCTTGCCTCTTTGTTTGATTCTAGTTTGAATAGCGACCACGTCCCTGTGAGAGTGAAAGAGAATCTTCAACGGGAAACGGCAAGAAATATGAAACACCGAAGGGGCTGCTCTTTATCTGTGGCTTATTATCCGGACGCCCATTTTAATTCGGGAAGCAACTGACGGGTGCTTGGCCTATCCGCGTCGAGGAAGTAGAAACGATGCTGCTATGCATTCGTAGTGAAACGACGCCGCATGGATAAGGGTTCATGAGAGAAGTTCTAAAAAGTGCTTTTTTTCAGGTGTTTGTTATTTGGGAAAATGTCAAATAATAGTTTTAAAAGCCAATCTTTTATAAGTTGGAATAAAATTTTTCTCATATATTTACTTCATAAATCATAAAATCATTTTTAAAAGATTAAAATCAACATGCACAACTTTTGAAAAAAAAGTAGAAAAAATTATTTTAAAGAATAGATTTTTGAGAATAACTTCTAAACCATAGTTTTCAGTCAAAACCATAATTTTACTAGATTTGAAAGTGTTTGGGTAACTTATTCCAAACTATGGTTTTAAGGATTAAGGAATATTTTGGATTTTCTATGAGTGATTAGCAACTTCACTTTTAAAACCATAGTTTGAGCCAAAACCATAGTTTCAAAAGTGAAACAAAAAACACACTTAAATACTTGTTTGAACTAGTGTTCATGAAACACGTTTACATAAGTTGAGATAAAACTCATTTTACACATTTACCTCAAACACCGTAAATCACGTTGAAAAAACAGCTTCTATCACTAACCAAATCAGACAATTTTTTTAAAAATGCTTTTACCATATTATTTTTAAGTATATATGTTATAAGAGTTTTGTCTGACTTGCTAAATTTAAAAGGGTACTCTTTTTCGTCTTCCCCGACGGACAACAGGAATAATTTTTTAACAACATTTACTAAACCCAATACAAAATATATGTGGTTTGAAGGTGAGGACAAAAATCGTAAAATGCCATTAAACAATATGCCAAGTGTTCTTAACATATTCAGGAGCCACATCAATGAATGAGAGTAGAGTGGGAAATATTAGTCACATTGTGGGCTGGGATATCGGCCCATTAGCTCACCTCTTTTTTAACTTGTTTTAATCCAATTTTTTTTATACCTTTTTTTTTTTTTTGCATCCTTTTCCTCTAAATTTATTCTTCAAACATCAATTCCACAAGTCCAACTAATTGAAATAAATTACAAATATCAAATTCTCCAGAGTTCAAACTTCAAAGGATTAATACAAATACAAACATATAGTTGAAATAAGATTTTCCAATTTAAGAGTCCAAAAATCCAAATAAATACAAACTCCTAATGGCAATTAGCAACAAGTCATTAGTTGTTTTTTCAATACACTAAAAATCAAGACTAAATGGCAAGAACAACAAAATTAGATAATACTAATGGAGTTAAGAGCTCCCTCAACGATTTTGGGCTAAATATTTATAATCTGATAGCTTCTTCTAAAGCTCATTTTATGAGCGAGTCTATCAATACATTATTATATTAGAAAATGATTTAAAACTCGACTTCCCAACTGAAATTGATCATATTCTTGATCAAAAAAATTATCTCACAATGTTAATGCATTTTTGGAGTCTTATGATTTATCATGGGGATGGCTTCGAAAGAGTTGCTTCTTAGAATTATATTTCTTGCATTCTGATCTCATGCTCTTTTTAAGCCCATCATTCTACCTCACAATTCTGCTATGGGATGATTCCCTTTCCACATTGAGTACAAAACCTTCAATAAGAGAATTGTTTTCTGCTTTCAAGACGCCGCCACACGGTGCTTTTGCAAAGGAAAGGGAGAAGGCACCATCAACCTCAACCACATATCTCCCATTAGTCTCCTCCATCTCCAATCTAATAAGGCAGCTTTGCTGCACATTTAATCTTCTCCCAATGATTTTGCTTGATGTGTGTGCCATACAACCCAGGATTGTGTTTACTCTAGCCATAATCGTGGTTAGTTTGCTGTTCGACTTGGAATGGAAGCGCTTGTATCCTATTGTATTTCATATGTTCAACTTTAACTAGTCTTGTAAATCACCAACAAAAAAACTGTTATGAAAATACAGTTTGGTAATGGCTTCCAGAAAGTGTTTGGTCTCTCACAGTCTCTATGGGCATGAATCTCATCCTCCACCAATTCCCTACATGTATTATAGGAGATATTTCTTTTCCATTTGACTTTATTAGTAATTATTTAGGCATTCATGAGTCATCAACCTTGCAAAAGTTTTACACCTCTAAGGTATATTTCTGCTTCCTTGGCTTTTCCCAACTGCTGGAGGGGTCTCATTCTTTGAGTTAACAACCATGTAATCTGATTTTGTAGCGAAAGAGCCGCTCTTATTCCACTTCCACCAAAAGTTTATATTTCCCACTCTATCCCTAACTTCTTGAATTCTCTTTTCTGTTTTCTTTTTGGGATTTGATCAAAGGTTTCATAGTGAGGCTTAGAGAATAAAAGTTTCTTACATATCTTGCAATAAGTGCACTTCTTAAGATTTGAACTTGTGTTTCCCTCCTTACAAGGGTGAGACCTCTTACGACCTCAACTAACAGCTTGTTGGTCTAACTTCTTGAATTTTTGCTCTCACTTGTTGCCAATTATATTTTATTCCTCTCCATGCATTTTGTCCGGCCTTTTTGGGATTTATATCTGGGAGTAGATCTTCGTCGCAACAATATTTGTTCCTGATCTCCTTCACCCAAAGAATTGTGCTCCTTATTATTTATTAGGCCCCATCCTACCCTTGTCATAAAAGCTATATTTTGTTGTTTAATGTGTCTTATGCCAAGTTCCCCATTTTCTCTTTCCATGTCAAACTTTGTCCCATGAGAGGAGATGCATTCTACGTTGGGTTTCTGACGATCCCAAAAGAAAATCTCAAGCTTTCTTTTATGATAGCATCACACGTACTATCTGGTAAGTAGGCTATTTGCATAGTATAAACAAGCATAGCATTGATAAGATATTAACATATTTCGCCAGAATACCTCGTCTGGCAAAAGAGATTATTGATTTTCCAATTGCTAAGGTGACTTTTAACTTTTTTTTAAATTAGATATAGGGTTTTCCCTCGAGGCTTAGAAGGCAAAGGGTTCTTACCTCTCCCAACAAATGTGCTTTTCAATATTCGAATTTGTGTTCTTCTCCTTACGGGGTGAAGCTTTTTACCATCTCAACCAACAGCCTGTTGGTAGGTGACTTTTAACTTTATCAATCAATGGCTGAAAAGTCTTCTTTATGACTCACTCATGGTACAAAGGCACTCCCTATTAAAGATGATTAATTTTGATGATGTCAAATATAGATGCCAAATATTAAGAACAAAAAGTTTGCATAATATAATTATCTCCTATATTAACTAACTACTATATTTAATATGAAATATCTTGTAGATTAGTCAAGCAAAGAAAAAAGATGTCAAGGTCAACTATGAAGAATGATTAAGATGAAAAATAAAAAGATTGAAGAAAGAAGAACTTTCATCATATCATAAAAAGAAGCAATTGAGTTGGAGTATTGAGAATGATCAAGAGGAAAGATTGAAGATAGTCAAGAAAATAAAGAAGCTATCTAGTTGGGTTATGGAGAATGTTCATCAAGAGGGAAAACAAGAAGAAAGAAAACCCTTTATCATATTCAGTCAAAGAAAGAAAGAAGTTATCAAATTGGAATGATCAACAAGACAAAGAAATTGAAGACAGAAGAATTTACAAGATCTAATGGGAATATCAAGATTCAAGTTCTTAGAAGTGATACTGGAAGTCTCTATAATAAAATGGAGGTTGGAATAGATCAATTCGAAGTCAAAATGACTTGTATGGAAGTTATACTGACTTCACTTAAGTGATTACTTGAGTGACACCTCTAGAAATGATCACTTGAGTGATGACTATTCTGTTGTACTCTGTTTTCATTCAATATGATAGATGTTCAGTGATTTGGTTATATCTCACAAACCACATATCTGATTGAGATGAAACTTGATTCATATGAAACTAGACTTAAAGAGCTTTCTATGGATAGGTCATTTTTCAAATTTGGAGTTATACTCAGAGAGGTATACCTTCTGAAAGTTTACACTCGAAATTCAAACAATGTTCAGACCAGCAGTCACTCTTTGGATCATAACTTTTAGAATACAATGAATTTGAAGCTGATTCTTTTTGCATTGGAATGTAGACTGCAAGAGCTTTTTAATGATAGGCTATTTGGAAGATTTGAATTCAAAATAAGTTTATCACTAACGAAGATCACTCCAGTGATGTGATAGTGATGATCACTTCCAATTGCCACTTCTAGTGATGCATTGTTCACTTTGAAGATTACTACGGTGATCGCTCGAGTGATCCATCAAGTGCTTTGTGAAGATCACTCGAGTAATAGATCCCAGAAAATAGACACGCTTCGTAACTTCTAAAAATCATTGGATGTTATGTAACTTGTTCTTCTTGCTTTTAATCACTCAACACTTCATTATATTAGTGATTAAGCATTTTTCTAGTGATCAAACAAAGATTATCACACAAATTGAAAAAACACTTTTGTGTCAGAAGCTTCCAATGGCTAGTTCAACAGTCATATTTTGTAAGCCTCAATGAAAAGAAGAAAAGCTCAACGGTCATCAATCTTCGTCAACTATAAATAGAAGAGTATTCAAAGACGATGGGTAAAAGTGAGCAACTATGCAAAAATGCTAAAATCATAAATTATCCACTTCAACCCGAATACTCTGTGTTTTTATAGCTTTGATATCATTTATCTTAGAGAGAGAAATTATTTATATTATGCTTCAGTATTCTTCTTAATTCACTTTTGAGAGTGAAGATCATTGTAATCTATCATCATCAAGGTTGTATCCTTACCATGTGTAAGGGGGAGTAACTCAATGAAAGATTTGTAAAAAGCTTTACAAGTGCCGGGCTAAACTTATGAGATTGTAGAGAATTCTTTTGTGCTCATATTAAACAAGAAGATAGTGGATTGAAAATCTTAGGAGGAACTTGAAAACTGGACATAGGTCATCGTGAATTGGACCAAACCAGAATAAATCATAGTTTACATATTCTCTTCCCTAAACTCTTATATTTCCAGCGTATATTATTTTAATAACTGACTGTTAATTTATAATTCATTATTTTTATAATTACTGCTTTCACTATGGAGCGAAAAGATTTTCAAAATTCTTAAATTTTTATCTTACACCCAATTCACCCCCTCTTGGATACTTCACCGGTTCTAACATTTCCAGATATTTTTTAATATCTGTTGTGCGAGCAAAACCAAGGTTCTAACTAATAAGCACTGTTCTGTTATGGTTCATATTCCTTAAGAACGCCTTAGTCTTGCTTTGGCATACTTTTTGTCCAACAGATCATCAATAAAAAAAAAAACAAATGGGAAATAGGATGGCCATACTTGCCTAGTCTGATCAACTTCCTTCATCTTGTGGTGATCTCGCTATGATTGACGTGTGCGAGTTTCTCCGCGTGCAGCACAAAATGATACGGAGAGAGGGAGGGAGAGGATCTCCCCGCCTTAGACTTCGTGAAGGCGTGAACACTTCTGCTTTGCTTCCCATAAGATTTGCAGGGATGAGGAAGAAATGCATGATCTAATGACATCCCTGATCTAATGAAATGCAAATCACGTGGACAACTCCTACTTCGTATCATTTTATTTATGAAAATTCTGGTTTTAACATGTGTCTATTATCACTATTATTTTTTTTTTTCCCAAAAAATAGAAACTATCATCAAACATAAAAACCATAACTCAATGTTTGATAGCATACCAAACCCGAATTTAAAAAAAAAAAAAAACCTAACAAAATGCAAACATAAATCAAGACGTATTATCCATTGTCGACAATAATATTAACACAATCTTTCTTTAAAAGTTGTCTTAGTTGGCTTAGAGGTCTCTACGTCTAATCAGAGGGGCACAATCTTTCAGTGAATCTTTAGCAACTGCTAAATTTACTTACCTGAAAATCCAAGATACAAGTAGTTCCTTATTAGTTTCCTTTTTTAAAGATATTCTCAATTAAAATATTGCATTCCCATCATGGAGATGCACAATTAATCTATTATTGTTGTTCTTACTCCCTCCGGTCCTAATTATAAGATAAAGTTGACTTTTTTAGAGAAATTAAAGAAGCCAATTAAATTACTTTAAAGTATTTTTATTTTTATTTTTTTCTCCAAACTAATTAATTTGATTAATAAACTAATATATAATCTAAAGATACTAAAAATATAAACACTCTAAAGTAATTTAATTGGCTTCCTTAATTTCTCCAAAAAAATCAACTTTATCTTATAATTAGAACCGAAAGGAATATTTATTTAATGTAGAGAGAACAGGTCATTGTTGGCTATACTTAGTTGACGTATGGAAGCAAATCAAGAAATTATCTCTTGCATTGAAGCGGCCTTTCTCAGTCAAGAAATAACTCATTTGTTCCGTGGATTCTCATTATATCTAATTAAAACAAATTCAAGTAACAAAATCAATGGCCTTTTGCCCATACGTTTTCTTTGCTTTTTCAAGACTATCACTAATGAATCTTTTTCATAAATTTTTTATGAGCCACCCCTCCATTTCATATTATAAGACTTTTTTTCATAAAATTTTGCATATTAACAAAATCCATCCATTAAATACGTAGAGGTCTTCTCGCCTAATAACACCAATAACCTCCCTTAAGTATTTCAGTATTTAATTTTGTAAGCATCATGTGATTACGAGCTTCACCTTCAATAAATTTAATAGGTGCATGAATTTTTTTTATTGGGTAAAAAATGACCAAAAATATCCACAACAACAACAAAGTCATTATCCCACTAGCTGTGATCAGCTACATGGATTGCATGACGCTATTGTACTCTGTCGAAAGTCATATTTTTTAGTATATTATTAATCAAAATGTCTCTCTCTATTACTTCATTAAGCGTACGCTTCGGTCTTTCAAAAAATGACCAAAAATATCCAATAAATATAAATTTAAAACCTTAATTTATTCAAAAATTGGAAAACTCACTGTCGTACTTGATTAATCCCCCTTGTTGTTCAAAATGAAAATTTGGAAAATCCGCTATCGGACATGATTAATTACACCCTTTATAATTCAAAACGAATGGTTTTATGGTTTACGTATATGCTTTTCAAGAATTTCCCTCAATCAATAATTTAATTAACCTCAACCTAAACTTACACTTATTATAATATCATTATTATCGTGGCAATCTTTGAACAAGTTCTGAAGTTCATTAATAAAATCTTATTTTTCTCAAATTAAAATATCTTGTATTTTAAAATATCTAAATTCTCATAAAAGCTGTCTTTTATAATAATATGAAACGGAGGAGTAACGTTCTTCTAAGATTTCTGAAAACATCCACCCCGTGTGTATATATATATATATATATATATAACTGGAAGGCAAAAAAAAAATATATATATATATATATAACTGTCTCCATCTTGGATATATAAGCACAGAGAACAGAAAAGTTGTTCTGAACTTTGAAATTGCCATTGTTAGCTTCAGGTGACAGAGGCTTGACAGGCCGGCGACGATCTGTTTTGTGTAGAATCTGAATTCAAGGAAAGAGGAAAAGAAAGAGACCTCCGTTGAATCATTACAGTACAGTCAATTTGCTCCGAAATCTTCTCCATCTAGTACACCGCCACTTGTCATCTTTAACCTCTCTTTCTCTCCTTCACCCGCCACATTTTTTCGGTTTCATTCTCTTTCTTCCTGTTTCAAAATTCCGGTTGGCTCCAGCGCTAATTTTCTTTTTTTCTTTCTTCATTCTTTGCGGTTACCATTCAAGAGGTACGTATTGACGCATCGTTTTCTTGAGTTTTCTTCGACATTGACGGAAAATCACATTTCTCAGTCTCTTTCATTATTTTTTTTTCAATTCGAAAACTGTTGCCTCCATTTTCTTCGCACTACAGAAACGTTTTTGACGTTTCTTCAACCACATTGTTCTTGTTTTTGATGATACAGAGACAAGGAGGAGGAGAAGAAAATTAATTGATCGAGTCGCGGCCCGGCGGTGGTGGTCGGCCGACGCCAATGACGAATAACGAATTGGCACCGCATTCACTGACGAGACGGCCGTCAAGAAGCGCAGCCACCACCTTCTCCGCCGAGGTCTTTGATAATGAAGTCGTTCCTTCCTCCCTCGCCTCCATCGCACCCATTCTCCGAGTCGCCAATGAGATTGAAACCGAACGACCCAGGGTTGCCTATCTTTGTATGTAATCAATACGTTTCACAAATTCATTCATATTGAACTCTTTTCTCTCTGCGCATTATCGCACAAGTTAATTCGATTTTGGTTTGTTTGTTTTGATTTCGAAGGTCGGTTCTATGCTTTCGAGAAGGCGCACAGGTTGGATCAAAGCTCCAGTGGCCGTGGCGTTAGGCAGTTCAAGACATTACTGCTGCAGCGATTGGAGAGGGTAAATAAAACCGCTCCTTTTTCATTTCTCTCGTTAGTTTGTAATTGGACCATTACTACGCGGAGGGACAGTGCCAAACACATTTTTTCTTAATCAAACTACCAAGTCGCAATGTTCATTTTATGAAAATCATATTATTATATATAGATATATATATATATTTTTTTTTTTGAGCAAATCATATTGTTATATGTGCTTTAACTTCTGGACTGAAAATACATCACGTCAAATCAAATTCTTTAGTACTAAAAAGAAGTCCCAAAAAAATCAAGCATTAAAAAGTTCTAAACATCATTTGTGTATAACTGGATAAGATGATTTCTGCTGATGGAGCGAAAGTTTTCTGGAATTTAGGTAAGTGCATCATAACACCTTTTCTTTTTGTTCTATGGATTGAAAGATTTATTCTTTATATTTATTTTTTTGGCCGAAAACATTATTTATTTTTATTAAAATTTGAATTCTCTCTAATTAATTAAACAATTTAATATCTTTTAAATTAAGAGATTAATACTGTAATAAGATGAATTAGAATGTTCCCATAATTTATTCTTTTTCTCACATTTTTTCCCTTGTCATCCTTAATTTAGAGAAATTTCATTGGTTGGAATTCGTATCCTCTCTCTATTTTAAAAGTTTTATTTAAACTATTTTATTATGCCCCCACCCGATAACAGTGACTGTGACGGCACTCACCGCAATTTTTACACCCAATTCACAATAGTCCATTTGTTTGTATTTAGAAAAGGAAAATCTATCAATTAATTTTTTAAGTCAACGAAGTTGACCAAATTTTAGTCAGCCATAGATTTGACCAGCTACAGTTACATCGTGGCTGAGAGACAACTTGTGAACAGAGAGATTCGTTGTGTAATTTTAAAAGGGAGTGGGTAACTGTTTCTTTCTTCCTCTCATTTCAACTCCAGGACAATGCATCCAGTCTTGCCTCTCGGGTTAAGAAGACAGATGCGAGGGAAATCCAAGCTTATTATAAGCAGTACTACGAACATTATGTCAGAGCTCTAGACCAGGGGGAGCAGGCAGACCGGTACGTACTTACACACTCGAATTCATATAACAATAGTAACATTATTTCTTTCCACTTTGAAGTTTGAATATCTTCTCTGGTTCTCATTGTAGAAGTTTTTCTTAAATAAAGTTTGTTCACTCCTTTTTTTGCAGAGCCCAGCTCGCTAAGGCTTACCAGACCGCCGGAGTTCTTTTCGAAGTGCTTTGTGCCGTTAATAAAACCGAGAAGGTTGAGGAAGTAGCTCCTGAGGTGAGTCACGATTCACATAATTTCAGATTCGTTTTATCGTGAATGCGGCGTGTGTTTTACTAACAGCTATAAACTTTGTGTAAGCAGATTATCGCGGCTGCTAGAGATGTCCAGGAAAGGACAGAATATTATGCACCTTATAACATTCTTCCCCTGGATTCTGCAGGGGCTTCTCAGCCCATTATGCAGCTTGAAGAGGTAATCCTTGTGCAGAATCCATGCTGGATATCCCTTCTGCATACTATACGTTCATTTGGCACTGTATTAAATTCTTTAGCTTTTCCCATATATTAGATCAAGGCAGCTGTTTCGTCACTAGGGAACACTCGTGGCTTGAACTGGCCTAACTCATTCGAGCAACAAAGGCAGAAAACTGGAGATTTACTTGATTGGCTTAGAGCCATGTTTGGGTTCCAGGCATGTAATCCGCTTGAAGGGAGACAGTAAAAATATTTATGCATACCTGAATTTTTTTATTTAGCCTCCCTATATTATTAATGCATTTTGGTTTATTTGGACACAGAGGGACAACGTCAGGAATCAGAGGGAGCATTTGATTCTGCTTCTTGCTAACTCTCATATAAGACTGGTTCCCAAACCTGAGCCACTCAACAAGGCACGTAAAGCTTTAGTTACTCCTATTTGGTGAAAGCATTTTAGACTAAAATAAGACTAAGTTAAAGCAGAAATAGGGAATGCCAAGTTAATTTTGCTTTCTCTAGTTACCTGAGTAGCCCTGCCTTTTTTCCCCCATGTATTAAATCTGTTTTTGGTAAAATGCAGCTTGATGATCGAGCAGTTGATGCACAGATGAAGGATCTCTTTAAGAACTACAAAAACTGGTGCAAATTTTTGGGACGAAAACATAGTTTACGGTGAGATATAAGCATATGCCTGCATCAAACGAACATTTGTGGCATTTGTCTTTCTGATGCGTTTTGGACTTTTGGTTGTCATAAACATTTCAAGAATAAGTCAGAATCTTGTGGTGCCAAAATTGACTTGTGTATCATATGTCTTGTTTTTCACAGGCTTCCTCAAGGTCAACCACAAGAGATACAGCAGAGGAAGTTGCTTTACATGGGTCTTTATCTTCTCATCTGGGGTGAAGCAGCTAATGTTCGCTTCATGCCGGAATGTCTCTGCTATATATTCCACAATGTAAGTACAAACTTCCTTAAACTTCTAATTTTCTTACGCAAGCCCGCAATGTCTTACCAAACTTTTACTTAATTTATCGTGGAGGGGCTTATTGAAATTTTTCAAAATGTGCTAACAATATCCGACAATTACTTTAGATGGCATATGAGCTCCATGGTTTATTGGCCGGAAATGTCAGTATTGTTACTGGTGAAAATATTAAGCCTTCTTACGGTGGTGATGATGAAGCATTTCTACGCAAGGTCATAACTCCCCTGTACCGAGTTATTGAAAAGGTAGGGGCAGTCGAACATTTTTACCAAACTTTGGCAAGTACTTATATATATATATATATATATATGCTAAGTTTCAACTATGCTGAATAACTTTCCAGGAAGCCGAGAAGAGCAAAAACGGAACAGCTTCTCACACAACTTGGTGCAACTATGATGATCTAAATGAGTATTTCTGGTTCGTTTGGCTTTGGATCTTCACATGATGGACAACCACTTAGTTTGATGGGTTCATCAGTTCATTAAACATTCGTTTTTCTTGGCATTCTGCTGCAGGTCATCGGATTGCTTTTCTCTTGGATGGCCCATGCGTGATGATGGTGACTTTTTTAAATCGACTTCCAACATGGCACAGGGAAGAAAAGGTGCTCACAGAAAATCAAATTCTAGAAGTACTGGAAAATCAAATTTTGTTGAGACCCGGACGTTTTGGCATATTTTCCACAGCTTCGATCGTCTTTGGACCTTCTATTTACTGGCTTTGCAGGTATATATACTATTCAATTAGAAGGAGGTGTTTGATGTTTCTCTCCCCAAATCATACTTATGACAAGGCTTGCACATTCTTATTGCAGGTATTGATTATTATTGCATGGCAAAGAATTTCAGTGGCGGATATCTTTAAGAAAGATGTCTTGTACGATCTATCAAGTATATTCATTACTGCAGCCATTCTGCGCTTCCTGCAAAGTATGATATATACTTTCATTTAAATGGCTCTTATAGTGCTACTATCGGATCACTTGTTTCATGCTTACCGTTTGATTGAAATTCTCTAAAGTCATCATATAAGAGTAGAAACTTCACAAGCCATAGAAGCACAAGAACTATAACATTGAATTTTATTCGGGTTTATGGGTGAGATTATTACTAGTTTAAGGAAGCTACATAAATTATATTAAAGTATGTATATTTATGGTTTTCCTCCAAATTAATTTGTTTGACTTATAAATAAATATATAATCTAATGATACACAACATATATTATAATTAATAAACTTATTTAGTTTTCTTAATCTCTTTAATAAAAGTCAATTGGCTCTTATATTAAGTATCAAAAGATAATATAATAAAAGAATCTAAACGTCTTATTGGAATTAAAAATGCGCTGAAAAGCTCTGTTAACTTCAACTCTTAATTTTAAAATAAAGTTTGGAAGTGGATTCTATATCTTTATCCTCGAATTTTTTTCTGCCTTCATGTTCATGTTTTTGGTCTTCTTTGTTCACATAAATTTAACATAGTTTTGCCATTCCTTTTCATATTGACCTCAGGTATCTTGGACTTGATCCTGAACTTTCCGGGTCATCATCGATGGAGATTCAGTGACGTGCTGAGAAATATTCTTAAAATCATTGTTAGTCTTGCATGGGTTATCATTCTTCCAGTCTTCTACGTGAATACCGTTGACGATCTCCCACAAAGTATTAAGAAGTGGCTTTCCTTTTTCGATAAAATAAAGAGCAGCATTCCAACATTGTATATCCTGGCAGTTGCATTATATATGCTCCCCAATTTACTAGCAGCTGTTCTCTTCCTTTTTCCAATGCTCAGGCGTTGGATCGAAAACTCTGACTGGCATGTTGTTAGACTTCTCATGTGGTGGTCACAGGTATGTTGCAGTTGCATTAAGCTTTTACGTAATTCAATCACTGGCAAATATTATATATATATATATATCTGTGTGCAACACTGACTAGAAATTGGTAGGGGAGTATGTAACAGTACGGGCAATTTTGTTTCTTTTCTTTTTCTTAATCACCCTTAAAAGGGAAAATCATACATGCATGTATAGTGGAAGCAATCTGGCATTCATGAAAGTCTTGCCGTGTCGTGTTCCTAAGAAATTTGAATGCTTAAGTATATATTATTTTCTTCTCATCTTCATAATAATTCTTTCACCTCCCGCAGCCCAGAATCTACGTTGGAAGGGGAATGCATGAAAGTCAATTTGCTCTTCTAAAGTGAGTTTTGCAGAGCCCTATAGTGAATGATAATAAAATAATCTGTGGTCCTTTCCTGGGTTTTTATTACCTTAGAATTGTTAAATTATCTGGTCGCCTTCTGGTATTTTCAGGTATACTATTTTCTGGTTGCTGCTTCTTGCTTCAAAATTTTCAGTAAGCTTCTTTCTGCAGGTAATTTCGATTATGTGGTGCACTTGTTTCCTCTAGCAATGTTCTTGAGAAGCTTTTAAGAGTGTGGGTTTTCCATTAACTGTTTTCTCTTCCATATATAGATAAAACCTCTGATTGAACCCACAAAGGAAATAATGAGTATTCGGCGAATTCATTTTGCTTGGCATGAGTTTTTCCCTGATGGTAATATATCTTCTTTTTCTTTCTCGTGATATAAAAGTATCAAATTGTTTAATTTCAAAGTTATTTATCTAAATAGTTTCCTTCCTATATATGCAGCAAAATACAACTATGGTGCGGTTGTAGCGCTATGGGCTCCTGTACTTTTGGTGTGTATGCCATGTTTCCTGTTTTTGTTCGTATATGTTAATCTTCTCATCCTTTTGGTTAGCACCTCAGCGATTTGACATGTTCAATTTAGGTTTATTTCATGGACACTCAAATTTGGTATGCCATATTCTCAACTTTGTATGGAGGTGTTGTTGGGGCCTTCGATCGTCTAGGAGAGGTGAACATCTACCTTTTTTCCCCCACCCTTTCTTGCTATCTTGGAGAGAACTTGGGATTGTGTATACACAGGCTTTATTCATTTTGTGTAGCCTGGACTTACAATTCGAACCTATTCATCTATAATAGAAATTTAGAGTACCCTGTTGCGAACATAGAATTCTGGACCATTAATCTTGTCCTTATGTTATTATTTTAAAAAAAAACCAATGATAACTTATGTCAACTACCCAAATCTATCTTTCTATAACAAAATAGACAGGAAACCATAGTATTTATATATTATGAATGTGAATAGTATACAACTTCATGTAAAGCATGAGTTTCATTTTGGAGTTATGGAATAGAATTTTTTATATGGGGGCTTCACATGGCCTTAAATTCATGAATCCTATGAAACTAAAGTATTTCAACAACGACTTAAAGTTGAGCTCTTCGCTTATACAGATACGAACCCTGGGCATGCTGAGGTCGAGGTTTCAGTCTTTGCCTGGTGCATTCAACACATGTTTGGTACCTACAGAGACGAAACAGAGAAAGAAATTTTCCTTGTCAAAGCGATTTGCTGAGGTTGCTTTAATATTACTTTGGGATCTAACATTCTGTTGCTAAGTAGATTGCTGTCATTAGTATTTCATCTTTACTTACTTGAGTTCCATGTTGTATAGATTTCTGCAAGTAGAAGGATCGAAGCTTCCAAATTTGCCCAGTTGTGGAATGAAATTATTTGCAGTTTCCGTGAAGAAGATATCATAAGTGATAGGAAAGACCAGAGATCCAAACTCTATTTAGTTGCTTTCTTATACCATCTTTTCTTTTCATGATCTATCACTTCAGTTAGAATCCTAAACTAAACTATGTTTGCTTATATTACAGGGAGATGGATCTTTTGTTGGTTCCTTACTCCTCAGATCCTAGCCTGAAAATAATTCAGTGGCCTCCCTTTTTGCTTGCCAGCAAGGCATGTATTTGAGTTTAGTCTTTCTTTCTCCCTTTTCCTTTTCAACTTTAGGAATTATTTTTGCCAGTTCAGATAATTTAAATTCATACTGTCTTTACAGATTCCTGTAGCAATAGACATGGCCGTTCAATTTCGAGGAAGGGAAAGCGACCTTCACAAGCGTATACTTGCTGATGAATATTTGAAATGCGCCGTGATTGAATGCTACGAATCTCTTAAAAATGTCCTAAACACTATGGTGGTTGGAGAAACTGAAAAGAGGTGCCCTTTGGGTTTTTGAAAATTTCTTAATGTTCACCTTCTTAGCTATTTTTAGTTTCCATTTCAATATGAACTATTGCATATTTTTTTAGCGCAATTAAAAATCCTTTTGGTTTGTTACAAAATTTCGAAATAAACACATACTAGTGCCTGATTTTCTCGGATACTAGTTGAACTGCTGTGTCAGCTGTTTTCTATATGTGAATATATATCTATTATACACCCATGCATGCATGCATATATTGTTAGATACTCATACGTATGAATGCTTGTATATGACTTGTAAAGCACTCGCATTTATAATTTGTTATTCTTTTACATGTTACTTGTCAGAAGGGAGGCAAAGTAGAAATGGTTGATTTACCTAATTTAGTTTGTCAGACCTTCATCTAATTTAAATAACAATTAATAAGGAGAACTTCATATTGCATGACCAGGATTTTTGCTTGGTGAAGAAAAGTATTATTTATCAGCCTTTTGTTTTTCCTCACTCACTCTTCTTGATCATCTGTGTATATATGTATATATATATATCGTTGAAACTGTAGAAACTTCATTAAAATCGCAGCATTACCTAGACTTCTGAATTCATTGGGATGAAACAGGATAATAACGATCATCATCATCGAAGTTGAAAGCAATATCGCAAGGAATACTCTTCTTACAAATTTCAGAATGGGATTTTTGCCTTCTCTGTGTAAGAAGTTCGTGGAGCTTGTGGAAATATTGGTGAGCCACTTAAAAGGAAAAACTTGTCGCTTGAAAGGTTTCTTGTCTCTGATGAAATATTTTATTTGGGATTTTCACACACCGTTCTTTTTTGTTATAGAAAGCGGCAGATCCCTCCAAGCGGGATACAGTGGTGCTCTTGCTGCAAGACATTTTAGAAGTGATTACTCGTGATATGATGGTAAATGAAAACAGGTTTGTGAACTCTATTATTGCACTGAATTGTTGAATAGTTTACTTGAAGCATTGTTAAATCGTGTTTATGTTTTGACCAATAGTAAAATCAAGTTCTCCTCCAAAAAGATAATAATAATTTATTTTGATGTGATGCTCTGCAGTGAGTTGCAAGAACTTATAAATAATAGCAAGGACGCTGGAAGGCAACATTTTGCTGGTACTGATGAAAAACCAGCTATAGTATTCCCTCCTTTGGTCACAGCAAAATGGGAGGAACAGGTAACTTTGTTTTTTTTTTTTTTGTACATGATATTTTTACCAACCGATCCAGTAAACATTGATTTCATGATGAAATATTTTTCTGCTTGCAATCGTTTCAGATAAACCGTCTTTATCTACTGCTGACGGTGAAGGAATCTGCAATTGAGATTCCAACTAACCTTGAAGCACGAAGAAGGATCGCCTTCTTTACCAATTCCTTGTTCATGGATATGCCACGTGCGCCCCGAGTTCGCAAAATGCTTTCATTCAGGTGTGTCACCCGATTCTAATAGATAAGAATGGGCTCAAAAATATATATGCCTGCGTCGTACTTCCTATCGTCAAGACGTCAACTGTTGAGTATCATGGCGCTTATTGCATCTTAGTGAGTGTTTGGCAAATTGTCAAACCTAAGTTTACGCAACCGAGACAAAGCTCCTCTCATACACTTACCTCATAAATTGTAAAAGCTATTTTTAAAAGTTAATCCAAACACACACTAAGTCATCAGGGTTTTATGATGTCTTATTTAAACTACAACAAGAATACTCCCTTCATTCCTTAATATGAGATTTAGTTGACATTTTTTTTAAGAGATTAATCAAGCTAAATAAATCACTTAATCATAACATATGTAGTGTATCATTAGATTATATATCAGTTAAGTTAAATAAATTTGTTTGGATAAAAATAATAAATATGTAACTTATTTAACTTCATTAATTTTTCCAGAAAAAAGTCAACTAACTTTTATATTAAACACCGGAGGTAGTACTATTTTCCTTTGCATATTTTACTGTCCGAAAAAAGTGACTAGCTTCAGATATCATAACAAGAAATTTTCTGTTTTGCAGTGTGCTAACTCCATACTATAGTGAAGAGACCGTCTACTCTAAGACTGACCTTGAGGTTGAGAATGAAGATGGCGTGTCAATCATATATTACCTGCAAAAGATTTACCCAGGTTTGTAACATCTAAAGCAGTACACAGCAAGATTTTACTTTTTTTGAATGAAGAAAGGCTGGCTATATTAATCTCATTACTTTTTAATAGATGAGTGGAATAACTTCATGGAGCGACTTGACTGCAAGAAAGACAGTGAAATATGGGAGAAAGAGGAAAATATATTGCAGCTTCGTTACTGGGCTTCATTAAGAGGGCAAACTCTTTGCAGAACAGGTGCATATATATGTGTGATGAATGCTTCCTAATTAGGTTGATTAACAATTTCACTCTTGTATTTATTTATAAACTTATTGCCGCAGTAAGGGGAATGATGTACTACCGCCGGGCTCTGAAGCTTCAGGCTTTCCTTGACATGGCTAATGATCAAGGTAAAAGAATAATTTTCTTTTATAGCTTCTCCGTCCTGGGGTGCCATGTACTAGACCGTCATACTTAAACTTCCCTTGTACTTCTCCGGGCTCTAAATATAAGAGCTAGTTTATTTTTTTTGGAGAGTAAAGAAATCAAATAAGTTATATTAAATTATTTATATTTATGCCTCCAAACTAATTTACTTGACATATAAACACATTATATGTTATGATTAAGTATCTTATTTAGCTTTCTTAATCTCACAAAACAAAAAGTCAATTGGCTCTTATACCATATGTAGTGCAATGGCTAATTATATGTTCTTGTTAACAGAGATTCTTGATGGCTATAAAGCTGTTACAGTTCCATCGGAGGAAGATAAAAGAAGCCAGAGATCCTTGTATACCAATATTGAGGCTGTGGCTGACTTGAAATTCACATACGTTGCTACCTGTCAGAACTATGGGAATCAGAAGCGCAGTGGAGACCGCCGTGCAACAGATATCCTGAATTTGATGGTTAAGTATGTTCTCCTATTGATAAATGATGTTGAGTTTTAAAGGCATATATTTTTGCTTTCAAATTTCGTGACGTGCACATGGTATAAGAATCTTACTTTTGGTTCTTCAATTGTAGCAACCCTTCGCTTCGTGTGGCATATATTGACGAAGTTGAAGAAAGAGAAGGTCAAAAAGCACAGAAGGTTTATTATTCCGTATTAATCAAAGCTATGGACAATCTCGATCAAGTAAGTTCATATTGAACTCCACGAAGTAAAAAACTTTATTTACTCATCTTTACCTTTGAATTAATTGCTTTTATCTCTGAAGGAAATATATCGAATAAAACTTCCGGGGCCAGCTAAGTTGGGAGAAGGGAAACCAGAAAATCAGAATCATGCCATCATTTTTACTAGAGGGGAAGCTCTTCAGGCTATTGACATGAACCAGGTAAATTGTTATGAATTTGATACTGTAGTAACAAGTAGATAATAGTTATATGGCCTACTTAGATGGTGTACTCATCGATAATATTTTCCAGGATAACTACTTGGAGGAAGCTTTGAAAATGCGTAACCTTCTGGAAGAATTTAATGAGGATCATGGGGTGCGCCGACCTACAATCCTAGGTGTCCGTGAACATATATTTACTGGCAGGTCTGATCAATTTTCTTCTACATATATGAGAGTGAGCACATTCTCTTGTTTGGACAATATCTTAAATGTTCGTAATAATCACTTGTTACAGTGTCTCCTCCTTGGCTTGGTTTATGTCAAATCAAGAAACAAGTTTTGTCACAATTGGTCAAAGAGTTCTTGCAAGACCCCTGAAGTAAGTTTTTCCTATCCATTTCATTGTATGAGTGATTTAGAATCAAGTTCTTTTATTCTCCTCTTTTATAGCAAATTATGAATCCCAGCATGCACTTGACTAAAAGACGACTACTTAGTATTAGAAACACGTTTTCTGGCTTATAATGGGTTTTGTTCAATTTTAGGGTTCGGTTCCACTATGGTCACCCAGATGTTTTTGATAGAATTTTCCACATTACACGTGGAGGAATGAGCAAGGCTTCTCGAGGCATCAATCTGAGCGAGGATATTTTTGCTGGTAACATTCTTGATGCATGTTTTTCCCATTATTACATATCCGGATTTCTTTTCTTGCTTCTTATATGTCTTTTGCCTCTAGGTTTCAACTCAACACTCAGACGCGGCAATATTACTCATCATGAATATATCCAAGTTGGTAAAGGTAGAGATGTTGGGCTCAATCAAATCTCACTTTTCGAAGCAAAAGTAGCTTGCGGTAATGGAGAGCAGACATTAAGCAGGGATATCTACCGTCTGGGGCATCGTTTTGACTTCTTCCGCATGATGTCGTGTTATTTTACAACTATTGGATTTTATGTCAGCTCAATGGTATTTTTTTTTCTTGCTACAGTTTCCACGGTGATGTTACATGCATGTTCTTTTACTTACTAGGATTGAGTTTAATTAATATTTGAAATTTAAACCAATGTTAATGGTTCGCTGAAAAGATTGATAAACAAATCAGAGTGAGGGAAAACAAAATAAATCTGTCAACATTTGGAAGTCCAGGCTGAGTGTCAGATATATTTCCAACCTACACAATGTTTTATTCAAATCAAGGGATGATCCAGCTGATAGAAAAACTTTGCAACAATGATAGATTCTATTTTCCTTTTGTAATCTAATATTATTTGTCCTACTCATATACTTGTCTTAATTACTAGCTCCTATTCTGCGTCTAGTGGCATTAAAGCTTTATCTTTTTCATATTTGCAGATGGTAGTCATCATGGTTTATGCATACCTATATGGCAAACTTTACTTATCTTTAAGTGGACTTGAGAACGACATAGTTAAGTATGCCAGGAGAAAGGGTGATAATGCTCTGAAGGCAGCCATGGCTTCACAATCCATTGTTCAAATAGGTCTTATTATGACTGTCCCTATGATCATGGAAATTGGACTAGAGAGAGGATTCAGAACTGCATTAAGTGACTTCATAATAATGCAACTGCAACTAGCAGCTGTTTTCTTCACTTTCTCACTGGGTACAAAGGTGCATTATTTTGGTCGCACTCTCCTACATGGCGGGGCAAAGTACAGAGCAACTGGCCGTGGTTTTGTGGTCCGACATGAGAAGTTCGCAGAGAACTACAGAATGTACTCCAGGAGTCACTTTACAAAGGGAATGGAGCTTGCCATGTTGCTTATATGTTATCGGATTTATGGATCCGCAGCTACCGACTCAGTAGCATACACCTTCATCACATTGTCAATGTGGTTTTTGGTTTGTTCATTTTTATTCGCTCCTTTCCTTTTCAACCCTTCTGGATTCGAGTGGCAGAAGATAGTTGAGGATTGGGATGATTGGTCAAAATGGATAAATAGTCATGGTGGTATTGGTGTTCCTGCAAGCAAGAGCTGGGAATCATGGTGGGATGAAGAACAGGAGCACCTGAATTACACTGGGTTTTTAGGACGAACCATGGAGTGTATTCTTTCCCTGCGCTTCTTTATCTATCAGTACGGAATTGTCTATCATCTAAACGTAGCCAGAGGCGACAAGAGCATAGTGGTGATTATGCTTACTATTATTCTTTGTTTCTTACTCTAATGTCAAACTCTTAAATCTAATGCTACCTCTTGCCCTTAATATAAGATATAGTTTGTAATGTATTTTCCACTACAAACTAGATCTTATATTAACAACAAGAGAGGTAGTACTTAGCCTACAATACAAGCATTTTCCCCTCCCCCCTCTATGACTGGGTGTGAAAATTGACTATCATTTTCTCTTCAGGTTTATGGTCTATCCTGGCTAGTCATAGTGGCTGTTATGGTCATCTTGAAGGTCGGTAATCAGTAAAAAGTTGAGTTCATTCCGACGAGAACTATTTTCTCTGCGTGAGCGTAGTTGATTATATTATCTGATCAATTGCTGGCATATGAAAACTATTGCAGATTGTGTCTCTGGGCAAAAAGAAGTTTAGTGCGGATTTCCAGCTGATGTTTCGTCTTCTGAAATTCGCTCTGTTCATTGGCGCCATTGTCATTCTGGTCTTGATGTTTATTCTGATGGATCTCACAGTTGGAGATATCTTTGCAAGCTTACTAGCATTTATGCCAACAGGATGGGCACTTGTACAGATAGCACAAGCATGCAGGCCAGTGGTGAAGAGGCTAGGCATGTGGGGATCAGTGAGGGCTTTATCAAGGGGCTATGAATACTTGATGGGGGTGGTGATCTTTGCACCATTGGCCATATTGGCTTGGTTCCCATTTGTTTCAGAGTTCCAAACTAGGCTTTTGTTCAACCAAGCATTCAGTCGAGGGCTTCAGATACAGAGGATTCTTGCTGGTGGCAAGAAGCACAAGTAGTGGTGAGACATTATTATTATTCCTGATGAGGCCAAGGCACCGAGCCATTTTGAAGATAGAAATGACAATATTGAAGTAATCAAATTATATGTTATGTCGCAAAAGCATTACACCTATCTAGCTGCTGCTTGCAGCAGGGTGAGAAAGAAGATGTGATTTTTGTTAGTTGGTTTCTTTTTATTGGTTAGCAAAATCCCACAATTCTTTTGTGCCAGTCAATCATTACATTGGCTGCCTTCTACTTGCTATTATTCTCCTGATCCTCGACACAAAAGTACAGTGCCCTCATTGGTCACTCTGTTCCACTGACTCATTAATTGTTAGCGCGGTGAGAAAGTCAGAAATACGACTGACATTGAAGGTAGCGGAAAAATTGCCCTTCACCGGATAAAGACCATATTATTATTATTATTTCATATCATTATAATTTCAACTAACTTTTAATTAGTTTGTTGTAGTTTCAAGTGATCGAAAGGAAAAAAAAAACCTACAGAGACCTAATTGAAAACTAGATAAAATTAGAAGGATCTATTCTTTCCTCTGTATAAAAAATAGGCTAAATTATATTAACCCCTAAATTTTGGGCCAACGGTATATAACCCCTAACATTTCAAAGTTTAAATTTAACCCATCCCTTCGGACCTTTTATTTTTTAACTATTAACCTCTTGCTGTTAAGTGACCGTTATCTTTTTAACAGAAAATGTTACATTAGATTATGAGATGACTCATGGCATTCTGTATGATATCTTGTCTAAATTACCAATTTCATAAAACCCCCTAAACTTTGAACAATTACAAAGAACCCCTTGAACTTTCAAAATTTAAACTTAACTTCCTTAAAATTTTGATTTATGATATTAAATCACATGTAGTTACTTTTATCATTTTAATAAATTTATTAAAATTTTTACTATCATTTGTTAATTAAACTAATTCTTTTGTATGGAAAAAACTAGAAGAATAATATTTAGAAAAATATAAAAATAAATGTAGAGCCTATGATTCAAGAAAAAACATGCATTACTAATAAAATATTAATGAGGATAAAAGTTATCATCTAACGCACATTTAATGTTTAAACTATTAATGCTCAATCATCATAAGAATATATTTAATATAAATGATGATATTTTTATACTATTAATAATCATTATCCCAAGAAAATAAGTAATGTTATGCAAATGATGACATTTTTTTATATATTTTTTAAATATTATTATTTTAGTTTTTGTCATGCAAGAAAACTATTTTAATTGACAAATGATTGTAAAAAACTTAATAAATTTATTAAAATGATAAAAGTAACAAGGTGAGGTTTAATATTATAAATCAAAATTTTAAGAGAATTATATTTAAATTTTAAAATGTCAAGGGGTTATTTGTAATTAATCAAAGTTCAGGGGGTTTTATTGCAAATGTTCAAAGTTCATGAGGGTTTTATGAAATTGGTAATTATACATGATACCACGTGTTATCTCATAATTTGATGTGGCATTTTTGTTAAAAAGAAAACAGTTACTTAATGGCAGGAGTTTTAACTTTGAAATGTCAGAAGAGTTATAATACTATATACAACTTATCCAAAATTCAAGGGATTTTATATAATTTAACTAAAAATAATATAATAGAAAAACTACAGGGATGCTTCCCATATGGCCTTTCCCAAATCCATGGGTATTTGATTCTTAACAATCAATTTTTGATCTGATTATAATATTCTATTTATAAGACACGTCTAATGTACTCCCTCCGATCATTTTTATAAGAGCCCAAAATTGAAATTATCTTGGTCCTTTTTAAAGAGTTCGATAAGAGTTGTCTCAACATTTAATGAATTTTTTTTTTCATTTGTACCCTTCATTAATTATTTGTATTGCATTAATTAATGGATTGGTGATATTTATGCTTACTTTATTTCTCTCTCTTAATTGTCCTTTATAAATAAGGGCATACTTGAAAAAAAAATTATTTCAGGACATATTTATTAAATTTAACGAATTTCAATTGCTTTCTTAAACTATATAATTTGCTTATCAGACTCTTATAAATAGGACTGAAGGAAATGATTTTAACTTTGCTCCTATTTAACGTATATACTATATCCCATAGGAATAAAATCTACCAATGATAAACGAAGAGATAAAATTGTACTCCCTCTAGTTTATAATACAAAACACTTTAAACAAGAAGTGGCAATTAATATAAAATATGTCATAAATTGATTTTTTTTTTCACTTTTACATTATTGAAAAATATATTTAAAAATATAATTAGTGGGTAAAATAGAAAATGAGCTAACATATAATTATTAATTATTTTATAAGTGATTTATATTTTTAATCAAGTTATTATTGTCGAAGCTCTGTTCTATGCTGTGGCCCTGAGGGAGTACAAAGTTCACCCACAGTACAAGTTATTCCTTTCTCACTAGTCACTACAGCATCCATCGCACGAACCTAAACAAAAAGTAATCCCCCAATTACTAAGGGCTTGTTTCAGAAAATGATGAAAAAAATATGTTTATATAAGTTAAAATAAAACTCTTCTTATAAATTTATCTCGTATATCATAAATTATATTGGAAAAACAATTTATACCGTTCATCCAAACAGACACTAAATCTTCTAAAAAGGCACTGAAATGGTTTTTCAATAGAAAATGAGAAATGTTTGAAACTATTCAGTCTTCAAATTCTTCGCATATGATGTAGAATCGGAAAAATGGGCCAAGCCCGTCGGGCCGGCTCTTTTAGACCCTGGCCCTTTAAGGGCCGGGCTTGCAAATTGTAGCCTCAAAAGGAAATCGGGCCTAAAAATTAAAAGGGGCAGCCCTGTAGGTCCTCAAGTTGGCCCTTTAAGCCCCCCGTTTTTTTTTTGCTTGGAAAAGAACCATATTACATTTTTGAATTGCTTTATTGAATCTATATGTCACTCTGTCCTCATATTGTATAGAGTATGATTTTTGACTATATTATTTTGTCTAATTGAATCATATTGTGATTTTTAAATATGATTTTTGAGTATATTGTTCTGCCTATTTAGAATAAAATCATATTATATATTGTTCTGCCTGATGGAGTATGATTTTTTATGGAGGTTGTGATTATTTGACTACTTGAACCTGCTACTCAAAGTGAAACACAATCAAATGTCCTTGAAATTGATGATAGTGGCGAAGAAGGTGAAAATGATAGTCGTCATACTCATGTTGCTTAGAGGTTAGAGTATTTAGCTTCTTGTCTTCTTATAATTTGGCCTTTGTGTGAGTTATTTAGAGACATGATTTTACCTGTGATTATACATTAGTAACTACGTTTGTTTGTTGCAAGAAACGTGTTATTTAAACCTTATTGTTGGCAATATTTATGTATTAAATTAGAACTTTAATTGTTGTTATTTACTAATTATATCTCTCTGAGGAAAATACACAAGAAAAATAGTTAAATATTGTGAAAAGGACTTCCTTACCCTGCGGGCTGGCCCTAGCCCTGATGCTCTCGGGCCGGGCCTTGAAAAACTGTAATTTTTCTGACCCCGAGCCCTTTAGGGCCTACCCTATTAGGCCCTGGCCGGTCAAAGGCAACCCTAATTCCCGGCTCTAATATGATGTGATTTTTCTTAAAGAAAAAATGGGAAAAGACTTGTATGAAAAATATTTTTTTTGGTCAATATATGAAAAATCTTATTAGTGATAAGAAATATACAAAAAGTATAGATTCTTTGTAAAATTTATATATAAGTCTATTGATACTTTAATTTAGGTACTTCTCAGTAATAAAATTTTTAATTGGGAATTCCTTAATTTCTCTTTATTTTAATCCTCAGAGTATTATAATTACTATCACGAATTTAACTAGTAATACACTAATTGTTTGGCTTTGAAATTAAAAAAAATAGGATAATGGAGTAAAATTTTTAGTCCTTAAATTTGCTTCAATTAACAATTTTACTCATAAGATTTGATTTTTATCAATTAAATTCATAAATCTTTATAATCATACACTATTAGTCCTTATCATTTGAATCCATATATTATCCAAGATATACTTATATACTCCTTCGGTGTTTAATATAAGATATATTTACCTAATTTAATTAGATTAAAGAAGTTAGTTAAGTTAGTTAACATGATATGTATTTTCTAAACCACCTTAGTCGTTAACATGATATGTATTTTCTAAAATACCCTAATCATCTTTCTTAATTCCTTAATTCTCTTTCCTCCTTGACTATGGTTGAAAGAGCATCAATAAGGGTTAATCAGGAAAAGATTGATAAATATAAAAATTATGTCTTATATTTATGATCAATATCAACTCCCCAAATATATCTTATGTTTAGAACGGCGGGAGTAATCATTAACTCAAAATTGACATCATCTTTGTTGATTAAAAAAATTGCTAATCTAATGAGATGGAATAAGAATATGAAATTGTGTATGAAATGGTAGATATTTGATTGATAAAAATCAAATTTCAATGATCAAATCAATAATTAAGGAAAATTTGAAAAAAAAAATTTAAAAATTTCGTCATCCTTTAAAAATTAAATCTTTCAATGTCAGGTCAATGAAACTTTTTTAGGGTACAATGAAACATTGAAACTCACTTTTGATAAATTAAAAATCAACTTACAAGCAAGTCATGGGCTATTTTTGTCTTTCCCCGGCTGGGAATGATTGGATTTGGAAAAGTGAGAAAAGGAGAGGGATGCCTTGCGAAGGCAATAAGCAAAGCAATAAAAAGGGGTTTAGAAAATTCATTTTTCGTACTTTCTCATTAAAATATATGAAATGTTTGGTTGTAGCATTGGAGGCCACGAGTTGCTTCGCAGAGCACTTTAAAAGTTTTATTTTATTAAAAAAATTTCTTCAAAAAATATTAAAAATATTAAAAGCCTTATAAAATATTCTAAAGACAACACTTTTTAATTAAATATTTAGTTTGCAATCTTAAAGTGAAATTTATCTCATGATTTTATTTAAAAATTAAAAAACTTTCTCTGGATTCACCCATATGATACTCTTAGGATGTGTTTGGTTTGAGGGGAGAGGTGGGAATGAGAAGGGGATTAAATTATCTTTTGAGTTGAAGGTATTTAAATTTTGGATGGGAATCTAAAATTTAAAAGAATGAAAGAATAAATTTTAGGTTTCTCCCATCCAAAATTATAATTTGTCACCCCTCTCCTCCCCTCAAACCAAACACACCCTTAAGGTATTTGATACATATAAAAAAAATATTTTAGTAGTCTGGATGCACCTTAACTAATATAAATATTCTTAATTTACAATTTTCAACTTTTATTTCAGAAAAAAAATTCCTGTCTAAAACATTAAATCTGTTATTGAATTTATCAGAGTATAATAATAATTGTTTATATTTAATTTATATAATTTAGATTTATTTTTTTATTTTCATTTTGAAGTTAGGAAAATACATAATGAAGACATTCTCCATTAGATAGTAAAAAAATTTTAAAAATTGAAAAAGTGATTTATCATGTTATTCGTGTATATCTATATTTAAGCAATGGAAAACATTTAAAATTTGTTCAAAACATGCAATTTTTTCCACAAATAATATGTGTGCAGCTGTAGACAGTAGAGCACCCATTTTGCCCCCTACCTTTTTCTTAGGAAAATCACAGTGTGTCCCAAAGATCATAAAAAATTATAAAAAAATTTCATAACAAATTTTTTTATTAAAAAAGTCCCTAAGGACTGCATTGCGATTAATTATGGATGTAAAGTTACCGGATTGTCCTTACAATTGAAAACACATTATCGGGTATTAACAATTTTATTAGCCTATTTTGACAACTGCATTTACCTACTTTGACAATTTCATTTTCCCACTTTGATAAGTTCTAAAATGGCAAGTTAATGTGTCAATTTTGATAAATTCTTCTATCTATTTTAACAATTACGTCTACTTACTTTGAATTTGTTAAAGTAGGCAAATACAGTTATCCAAATGGGAAAATGAACTTATCAAAATAGGTAGATGCAGTTGTCAAAATAGGCTGACGAAGTTGTCAATGCCCAAAGTGTTTTCAATTAGTAAGAGTAATCCGGTAACTTCACATCCATAATTAATCACAATACAATCCCTATGAATGTTTTTATAGGAAAATTTATTATGGGACTTTCTTATAATTTTTTATGATCCTTGGGACCTCAATGTGATTTTCCCTTTTTTTTCTTTACCAACCAACTCACCTCCAACAAGACCATTATGGTCTTCCTGGTAAACAAATAATACACACATATCGTTGGCATAAAAAAAAACACACATATCAAGGACATGTTGTTATCTGTTTAATCTTTAATTTATGCACTAATCCAATTATTTTCTCCACACTTGGCGTTAGTGTAAAATAATTACATTAGACTTTAGACTAATCCTTTTTGAAGTTTAGAATGCTAAGAGTTCAACAAATGCATTTTTTGGGATTTAAATATGTGTTTTCCTTCTTATAGAAATAAGACTGCTTATCGCCCAAACCAACAGCTTGTCAATTAAAATACCTACATTAATTAATTCTCTACCGAGATATATTGTACTAGCATCATCGAATAATGAAAAAGAAAACTAATGATAAATGGCTTGTTTAAATGTTAGAGAGATTATTTACAAAACATAAAAAAAAATTAGAAAAAGAGTATACACTTCCAATAATACTAAACAATCTTTAATATAAAATCTAGTTTATAACAACAAACATTTTATATATCGCAGGCAAAAAAAAAAAAAGCAAACATTTTATATTGAAGACATAAGGTAGTGTTAAAATTACACACACGAAAATAAATGTGAGTTGCTCACATTACACAAAATCTTAACAAACAAATTATACTGTTACAAATTTATTGAAAAAATGGTTGAAAAATCTCCGTTGTAAAATTTCTTACTCATACGTACATAAAGATTCCAGTCCTCAGAGGAAACCAACCAGCCTTAATACTACTTCATATCCTTAATCCTTAATGTAATGTAAGAGGACTTTTTTGTTTACATTGATTAAAAAGTTAAATAAATTAATTTAAATTATTAATATTTATATTTTTTTTAACAAACAAATGGTTGAAAAATTATACTGTTACAAATTTATTGAAAAAATGGTTGAAAAATCTCCGTTGTAAAATTTTTTACTCATTCGTACGTAAAGATTCCAGTACTCAGAGGAAACCAACCAGCCTTAATACTACTTCATATCCTTAATCATTAATGTAATGCAAGAGGACTTTTTTTTGTTTAGATTGATTTAAAAAGTTAAATAAATTAATTTAAATTATTAATATTTATATTTTTTATAACAATTAATTTAAATTATTGCTATTTATATTTTTTTAACAAATTAATTTATATAACTTATACACTATAATAATATAGAATTAAATAATATATAAAATATATTATGGTTAACTAACTAGCATAAGTACTCGAAAAAGTACTTATAAAACAATAAAAGCCACATCCAACAAAACAAACTACCACTCTCTCTCTCTCTCTCTGTTTCCCCGGTAAAAAGCATCTCCCTCGTGACCTGCAACGATGCCACCATAGCTCCTTCTCTCTTCCGTTCTCTCCCTCCCTAGATTCCTTCCATGGAGCATTCATCCCGCCGCAAGCCCAGCTCCCGGCGGGCGCCTCACACTACCCATCCGTCTCGACGCCGAGCGTGGTGTTGCTCTTTTGCAGTGCCACCTTCTAGCCCCGACAACCTTTCCGTACATCACTCGAAACCCCATCATACCAACCCAAGTCCTTTCTCTAAGCCTAGTTTTTCTGTCCCGACCTCACCTCAGAGCGCTAAATCCGGGTTCAGCAGAGTGGGTCGGATCGACCCGCGTCGGATCTTGTCCCCTGGTAGAGTATCGCCGATTGATTCTGATCCCGCACTTGATTCCGTCCAAGATATCCTTGTCGTTCCCTCTCCATTGGCTGATTCCATTTCCACGTCCAAATCACGGTCTCAGAGCTTCCGTGCTCCCTCCGGGAAATTTCAGCCCCCGCCGCCGGAGAGTTCTGGCTCTGTTAGTGGCACCCAGGATTTGTTTGATGTGAGGTTGAATTTGAAAGGTAAGAATGGTGGGTGCATGGTTCTGGAGCTGAACTCCGATGTTTTGAGCGCCAACTCAGAGGTTTTTGCTGAATTGATAGCGGATCACAAGAAGGGATTGCCGTCAGGCGCTTCACCGGGGCCGAAAATATGCAGAATAGAGGTGCCTGAGGTGGAGAATTTTGGAGTTTTCAGGGAGACTATTGAGCTCATGTTTGAGGATGAAATTACCAAGCGCCTCACAAAGATTGGTGTTTATCGATCCATTGACATTTTGGAGGTTTGTAGCTAGTACATTTAGCCTAAGCTTTTACTTTTGGCTTGTTTCTTTTCTTAATCCTTATCTTTCCCCAGATTTTCTGTTGAGCTGTGTGCCTCGTTTTAAGTGCTTTGAGTTCACTGTTCTATATCCATCCCTGTACATGAAATATTTTCGCTGACCTTGTCTGTGCTGCTTGCTTTTGTTGAATGACCTTTGTGAGACGACGATGCCATGATAACTTGCTTTGCTATAGCATATGAAGATCCAAATGTAAAGTAGTTTTCAAAGGGTAGTTCTCTGGGGAATTGAATTTGTACATCGACTTAAATGTTGTGTTCATAAATCTTACATATAGTTATCAGCTAGAATTTGGAACCCATCTGAGAAATATATGGATAAAGCTTGGGGTCTCGAGACAAATCAAGTTAGGAAAATTGGGAATCTTTTATAATTAGCAAATATTCACAGTACAAGTATGATGGAGAGGAAAATGTAGGCCTTAAACTTCCTGTCCATGAGAAAATGTTCCGTTTCCATGTCAAGTTCTTCATTGCAGTGCATAAATTCGTTTTTAGTATGATTGGTTCTAAGAGTGGCATAATATCCAGTAGAAACATCCTGTGCCATATTTTCGTGTTTGAGGAACTATATAAAAGTGCTGAGCATTGCATAGGCGCCTCTTTAATCTCTGACATGATTGTCCTCTTCTATTTCTAGGTGTCAGCAGGCATCAAATTCAACAAGGGTGTTCTGTCCTGTTTGAAATACCTGGAGGCTGTTCCTTGGACTGAGGAGGAAGAAGAGAAATTGAGGAGCCTATTCACTAGGCTTAAATTTGATGATGCGACAACCAGAGACATCTTAGGAAGACTATACCTCCATGATTCAATAGATTCCCAGCCTGATAATAATATAGCAGGACTGCTTGTTTGGTCCATCACTTCTTGTGTGGATAACAATGCGAGAAATGAACTTAAGTCACTGGTAAAGAGTCTTCTTTGCAGAAGTTCAGTCTATGAGAAGAACCATCTTGACCTTAGTAAGGAGGATTTGTATGCTGTTTGCGACTCATGTCTGGGTTCACTAGTCATCCTCTTTGAAGAGGCTACTGACAACCTCCCTCTGGAAAGCTTGGTGAAGAAAGATGTTAGTAAGCCTCTGATCGAACGCATTTCCAGGCAGGTTGATAACATAAACTGGTTGCTGGAAATCATGCTCGATGGGCAAGTGGCGGAAGACTTTGTCGATATTTGGGCGCATCAGCAGCAGCTGCTCAAAATGCATGAAACCACATCCCCAATGGTCAGATACGAACTCAGTCGTGTGTCAGCAATGCTACTCATCGCCATGGGTACCCGAAAGTTGCAATGTAGGTTGGAAGCCAGATCAGGGTTCCTCCAAGCATGGTTTGGACCAATGCTCTTGGACTTTGGGTGGCTTCAGAGATGCAGAAAGGGACTTGCAATAAAGACCTTGGAAGAGGCAATGGGTCAGACACTTCTTACTCTACCTCTAAAGCAACAGCACATGCTGTTCATGGAATGGTTTCGTTACTTCTCTAAGCATGGCACTGAATGCCCAAACCTCAGCAAGGCATTTCAAATATGGTGGCGCCGATCATTCTTAAGAGGCTCAGAAACTGATGCCATTGAGTCAAGGTAGATAGTGGAGGTAGTAGTAGTATTGGTATTTGTGATTTTCTACTGTGTGTAGGGTTTCATTTAGGTGAGAAGTTCTGAAGAAGCATGTAAACCGAATAAAGCAGATAAACCCCTCAAGAGTCATTGTACTAGTAGCTTGATGCTTAAAATGATATCAGAGTTTCTAGATTTTTTTCTTCCATTAATTGCCTGTCGAAGGCTATGCATATGAGTCGCTCATTCTAATGTTTTATCCTCAAGGATTTGCATTTGAGTCGCACCTTCGTTAAATTAATTATTAAAGTATCAGTCTGATTGATTTTATAAGTTATTCCGATTAATTTGAAAAAAAAAATGCTGCGGCGAGAAAGAGGGAACAAGCAAAATGAGAGGTTTTTTTGTTTGTACAATAAAACGAGGTTGAGGGGGAGTAACAGGTGTAATAAATTGAATGCTAATGAGTTTGGGTCTAGCCGAATATCTCCACATTTATCCCCTATTTGGATGGAGAGAATTTTTTGTTTTGGGGATGGTATAGAAGGGTGTTTTCCTTTATTTGGATGAAAGAAAAAAAGTGAGGGGAAAGAAAAGTTGGGGAGAAAATGGGACATAGGACGGCCGCATCATTTTCTTTCCAATTTGTCTCTCCACACATACATGGAGAGAAAATTAAAATAAAACTCATTTTTCATTATTTACCCTTACACGCATCATTAATAGAATTCATTAACAAATGCCACACATGTGCATTTAAAAATACGTTTTGCTTTTCTGACTTTGTCCCTTATTTATTTATTTATATCTTTTTTATTATATTTAATTTTAAAAAATTATCTACTGGTTATTTTTTTTATGAAATCAATCTCTCAAGATATTATATTATCCACTTTTCTTACCTTGAAAAATAATTTTTACAAATATTTGGTTTTAAAGTATAATAACATCAAAATATATCTTACCAAATAATTTGGTTTAAAATTATATGATGATGCTAATGTTAATATGATAGCATTGTGATATTTAATTTGATTTTAGATATGATATATTTTTACATAGAAAGGTATTTTAGTCATTCATATATTTACTCATTTTCTTTCTTCTATTTTCTCCCGTCCATTCAAACAACGGGGTGATAACATTTTTCTCCTCCCATTTTCTTCCCACAAATTTTCTTCCCATCCAAATAGAGGACAATGCCTTTAACAAGATTATAGGATACATGTGCCTAGAATAAAAAATTAAATGTTGAATCATTGAATGTAATGTGTCAGGTGGCCAAAGAAAACAAAAACTGGAACAAATTTTGGGTGGGCCAAAAAGGAATATAACATAAAATTCTTCTGCAAAATTTGATTCTTTTTTTTTTTTTTTTGGGTGTTTTTAGAACATTTCTAAATCACATAATTTGAACTAAAACGCCTCCCATTAACACAAATGTTTAAACTATATTCTTCATTATTTCATATCTATTTTTAATCAATATCTCTTTAGCCAAAGAAAGAAGTAAAAATTTTAATTATTAAATTTAATTATAATCAATACTCAACAATGTCATGCACACTATAGATGGAATATTATGACGAAAAAGGTACTAAATTGTAAATTTATACGCTAGAATCTGCTTCATTTAACATCCCTTTCCCCGCTAGATTTACTTGTCTAATCCACCATTAGCACACAAGGCTTCGCATTATTCACCAAACTGCTCGTCCCAAACATATTTCGCTCCTCAATTTCCCACACATCACACTACTCCAAGTTAATTTGTGTGTGTTACAACGTAACGGGTTCCTTTCATAGAGAACACTTAACCCACTAGGCCAAGTGCATCTGGATAGCATCCCAATCCCTTTGCTTATGAAAAAAGTTCTGCTTTTTACATGTATGTATGTGTGTGTGTGTATATATATATATATTATGCTCTCTGATTAATTAACTCAATTCCCATTAAACCACCAAAAAATAAAAGATTCTTTTATTAGTCATCGGTGGAGCATCAGCTTCCTCTATATGTGTTTGAGTCAGAGTACACTTGGGAGCCTGGCACCATGTTTTCCCACCAAATCCCCAACCTTTTCTTGTATGGTCCAACATCAATATGGCCGAACTTGTTTAATTTCTTTATTATATTTATTTTTCCAATCATTTCTCTTTCCAAATCCCAATCACAAACGTTTGTTCAACCTACCTACTTACGCATGTATTGGCCATTAATTAGTTCTAATACTGATGAGCTCATGTTGCAACCTAGTGGGTGTGCATGCTTCGCCTTTTTTAAATCACATCCTCTTCCAAGCTTTATTCATCACTTATCATTCAAAAGTTACTGACACACAGTGCACGTTTTTGATTGGACGATATTGGGGTTTAGTGAAACTTCGTTTTCGTTGAATAGCAGGAGACATGGCGAGAAATACAATCAAAATTATTGTCAGCCTCAATAATAAGATGGTCATGCTTATGAAATTGGAATATATTGGTGTTGCTTTTTATCTTTTGTTACAATATCTTAGACTTTTGTGTTGCTTTTGCGTTTGAATGAATGGCTCCAATAAACGGTCAATTCAAACGATGTAAAACTTATTTCTTATAAAATAAGGTAAAATAAAAATAGTATGATTCGGCTAATGGACCAAAATAGTTAAAAGAACACAAGTTAACATACTTATTACCTGATGTGTAATGCAAGTCCGCCTATCCAAAAAAAAAAACATAAAAACTTGTTCATTCAGCAATATCAACAGTAACTAGAATAGAAGTATAGAACATTCAAGTCAGCTTATTATACACATGTTGGAACTGAAATAAGCTTATGATAAGAATGAAAATCAAAGCAGCAGCAGGCAGTAACTGCCAATAATGTCTCATCCTATGAATTCACAAATCACGAAGCCCTTCCTTTTTTTTGGGGATGAAATGGACCCCACTTTCAGGTTCATTGTGGCGGGCCAATGGTGGTGTCCAGGTCACGCAGCTCCAAGAAATCCTCCAAATCATCAAAGTTCAAGGGCAAGCTACCACCAGCAGGATAGATTTGATTTGTATTGTCAAGGTCTCCCAAGTCCTTGAATATATCATTGGGATCCACACAAAGTTCGCCTTCAGCTTCCTCGTCCATAGCAGAATTATCAGTCTTCTGAGAAACCAATGAGAAACATACCATGTTAGCATATTGACTCGGAGAAATAGGATTAAGCAAGCATATTTGCTCAAAAGTTCAGTTTTCTACTTGTGGTAAAGATAATCTTAAAACTCTCAGCAACTTACAAGCACTACTAAAACAGTAAAGAGAAAGCTACAAGAATGACATTGAACCCAAACTCAAGAATATATAATACCTCCAGTCCTAAATGTAGGCCCTAATTTGTAGTGCAATTAGCATTTACATTTAGGACTGGTAGGAGTAATTAATTAGCATTTCACATTTGGGCTTTAGAATAGGGCAACAGCTAAGAACTTCCAGGTGCAAGTATCAAACAGCAGAAATGGGGGCATAAGCTATAATGACGTTTTAGATGTAAGTATCAACGAAGGTATTACACAAGCATCACATCAACTAGTAGTAAGTAATGAGACAAAGGAAGCCATCAGCGAAGCAGAGAGCCTGCTACAATAGCTTGACAGACAAAAAACTAGCACCACCTAAGTTAGCTACACAATCCTCCTTTTGATTTCGATTTCGATTTCCAGAGATAATCAATTGAAACATCATCTTTCAATACATGATTCCAAATAATCTTACTCGTCATCTGTATTGATCAAGTAAAGATTCAAAAACATGTATTCATGAAAAGGAAAAAAAAAAAGAGCATGAATTCAGATCAAATATTGAAGTCAATACAAACTCATGCGAATGTGTAACGAATGAATATAATAAAGTAAAACGTACGAGGAAAAGGGAAAGAAAACTATACAAAGATATTCAAATGTAAAATCTAAGGGCAACACAAAGTTGTCTAAGCATGCCTTTGTAAAGTAATTGAACTTGGTTTACCAACCAAAAAATAAGCACTTGTACGCATACATCACAAACAAATGCACCAGCAAGAAAGAAGAAAAAGAAATAGATCGCGCACCTCAATGTTATTTTCAATCATAGCCACTGGGTGATTCTCAGTGAAAGAACCCAGCAATACAGTAATGTCATCAACAACTGGAACCTGAGACCCATTATTAGATAAAACTTGATCAGTTGGAGCCAAAGGATGCAGAAGACATGACAATGGGGGTGATCCAACGCATGGATGACCATGATGTGCTGTAGAACTGCCAGGTGTATTAGGATCAATGGTAATTGGAGCATGTACGCGAATTAATGGGAGAGATCCTACACAATCAACTTCTTCTTCATCATCATCCCAGTCTTCTTCATTGAATGGTCTTCCATATTGGGAGCCGTTCCTAGGACCAGGACCATCTTTTTCGAAAATTTTACAAAGCACATAGGAATCCTGCAACATGCATCAACCAAGAGAACCAATTAAAAAACTATTCACTGGCATGACCATTCAAAATATACAAAAACATGAAGAAATAAAAAGAGAAAATAGTGTTTCCATGTGTCAAAGTTGCAACTCATCAATTAAAGGCACCACATGGTGAGTGCCTTTTGATGCAGACATAACCCTTTTCATCCATGTGGTATCTAAACTTGCATCACATCTTATTCACATGAAGAAATTTCTTCAAGTGAGCCATATATCAACATGAGCAATTTATATTTGGGATATCTGGTCAGGCAGGAACCCTTCAAATAATATTCATTTGAGAACTAATTGATACATATATTTCCTCAATCACATTAGTAAGGATACTCCACAAGATACGGCAGCTATGTAGCAAGACCCAATATCACTTATAATAAAACAGAAATGAGAAAAGAAAACTCCAGTTACCTGAGGAATGCCTTTATCAGCCAAAACCTGATCTTCGAGCCTAAATTCATGCATAACCCAATTAGTTCTACCACCTTTAGGAGCTTTACCTGTGTGAAATATCAGGGTTTTTATCATTCCCACAACTCGATTCGCATGATGAACAGGTCTATCCCTCCCAGTAGTTTTCCAGTACCCAGCTTCCGTAGCGCGATTCATTCTGGCCCCACTGGCATATTTCTTTTCTCTGGGGCAAAAAAAGTACCATTCCAAATCTCCAGTCGTCAGATAAGATTTATCTGAAAAGCAAACAAGCAAGGGAACATCAAGACAAAGAAAGAAGACCCACTTAAAACAAAAAAGACACTAACAAGTTACTGAGGAGAGAAAAAAACTAAGTTTGCGTACCGGGAAGATCCCATGGAGCATACTTTTTTATTTCTACTTCTGCTATCACGTCATACGGAAATTTTTTACCCATAACCTTCCTCTTCAGAAAGTATACGACGAGCTCAACATCAGTCGGATGAAATCGAATCCCAGGAATCAATTTTTTCGTACCCATCAATACGTCTACAAAGAAGCTTCAGAATCTAGCAACTTCAACGCCCTACTATCTAAAAAGACAATCTTCTCACGAGAAGAGAAGAAAAAACTCTGACAGGCTACCGAAACCTCGAACCCAAAAATAAAAAAAGGAAAAAAAATCAATCGAACTGCTTGAGAAAAGAATATCTGGAAACCCCGTGTTTGTCAAGTCCAATGCCGAAACAAAATCTTCCCCAAACACCACAGCCTCCCTCGGTTCATGAAGCTAAAAAGGCACCCAACAATGGATGTTGATCCCTTTTGGAGATAAAAAGACATCTGCACAATGGAACCCTACAAAGGAAATCATTAGAGGCAGAGCAAGGCCAAAGCTTTCACATCGAAAATCAAATTTCATGAGATAAACTGGAAATTTCTGCAGCGATTAGTTCTGGGTATGATTGATTTCACTTGCGGCTACTACCAGTAGTCTAAATAAGTGGGACTTGAACAATCAACCTCAGAGAGAGGGGGAAGGGAAATGAAGCACGAAGCTTACCAGGGAAGGAGGCGGGCAAGACTTTCCGAACACAAACGCTGAAATCCGAAAAATGAAAGGATTAATAAGGAGAGAGAGGTTTTATACTCGAAGAGTGAGAGACTGGACCGTCTCTCACCGTCACCGCGTTGTGGAGCTAAGGCCCATTTTCCTAAAATTTCTAAAAGGGTTTCCCTTTTCTTTTCTTTTTTCTTTTTTCTTTTTTAACCCGAGTTTCCCTTTTCTTGTTTAGACTATAGAATTAGTTAGCAGAAATAAGTGAAGGAGCAAACCCAAAAAGGAGAAAAAAAAAAATTCTATTTCTTGTAATTTTTTTCAACAAAATTGCATTTCATTTCACTGTTGATGAACAATGTCAATATAATAAATTATTTTAAATTTTGATGTTATATATATACGCAAAATATTTTAGTTTGTCTAATGTTATTTTAACGAAACCAACAATTTTAGATAAGTGACAATTAACAGTTAAGGAAACCAACATGTTCAAATAAGTGACAATTAACAGTTAAGGAAACCAATGTGTTGAGATAAGTGAGAATTAACGCTTAAAGAAATCAATAAGAATTAGATTTAACAGAAAGAGTAAGTTTCTCGCAACGTAATGAACTAAGCTAACAAGTAAAAAAAAAAAAAGTTAATGTTTATGAATTCTTTTAATTATCCACGATTTAAGAATTATTTTTGGTTTGTTTAGTCATGTTATGAACTTTTTTTTGGGGAAAATGACTAAAAAATACCTCATAAATTACAAAAACCCCAAAATGTCATGTAAATTAGCAAAGAGCCAAATATGTAAGCAAGTAAGAATTTAGGATTTTGAAGTTTTGGTGTTTTTATTAAAATGCCCCTCACATTTTTTAAACAAGGGCAAGAACCCTTGCCGGCTGAAGCTCTGCAAACCAGCACCACTGTAATACCCCGAATTTTGAGACTCGAGGTTAGAGAATAAGCTTGAGAGAAGTGGACTGCTAAGCCCCATTTTAGCAAGATCCCAAATAGTGATTAAGGGTTAATAACTTCAAAAGTGGATGTGGTTAGTGATAAATAACCCTTTTGGAGAATATAAATTTTCTCCCCTTGTTCAATAAATTTTGTCCTCGAAATTTGTCACACCACTTAATCAACAAACTACGGATGCTTCTTCACGACAGCTTCTGTTTCACAATTCATTTCACATTGGATGGTCCCTTCTAGATCACGCAGACAACCGGTGCACCACAAATCTGATTCTTGGAAGAATCTTAAACAAACTAATGTGTCATGCACGTTTGCTCATACAAATACTCGGGATTCTCATAATCACTATACAATCTTGCTATCACCCCTTACTAGTAATAGCGCCATATCTTCGGCACGAACACAAATGCAATATCATTGCCATAAAACTGCAATCGGCCCACTTCACGATTGCCACACAAACCCAATCACCATACATTTTGCCAAACAAATACAATTACTTCCACATACAATTGCCACAACACCATCATCACATAACCACAATCGTCCCAAGCCCTCCAATTCATGAGTGGCTAGTGCATCTCAATATCCGGAGGTTCTAAATCATGAGCCATATCATAAGATTTTGGCAGTTGGGCAGCATAGGTCACCACTCTGCTCATCTCAATCTAGTTACCCCTTCCGGAAGTAACCCCAAAACACCACAACCTCAATACATCAAATGACAGCCTCAGCTGTATACACAAACATTTCAACTTTCACTATATCCACTTTCACAGCTTTATCCTCACCCGTACACCCACAAGTAACTCCGCTAGTGGTAACTGGGAGTTTTGGGAGTCCACAACATCACATTATTAGGTCACTCCGGAATCTCAATCTCTTCTATCCGAAGCAACTTATGATATCGGCTTACCTAGAATCTCATTCTCCCAACACCACCCTCATCCTCTTTCTCCGTCGGGGATGCATACTACACACCCGAACCGTTGTTAGGTACTCGAGGACTATTGGCGTGGTCACATACCATCCTCACCCTCTTTCTCCGCTGGGGTGCACATTGCAACACTCGAACCGTTGTTAGCTAGTCAAGGGCTATTGGAATGGCAGTGCATACAATAACAACAGCTTTCATTGTAATCTCTATACTCAATGTATTCACAATGCCAGCTTTCACTGTAAACACCCCACATAGGTGCCTTTCTATAGTCACACCCCTCCAATGGGTACCCACGCTTCCACTACATGGCTGGCTCCCACATCACACCCGTCCGATGGGTATCCGTGGGTTATCGGACTCACGATTTTATTGTCACACCCACCCCGGTTTTACCCCCTCTAGGGATGCCCCGTGCCGGTGGTGCCCACCCCGGTTTTACCCCCGCTGGGGATGTCCCGCGATGGTGGCTGGGTTACTCAATTATTATCACACCCACCCCAGTTTTACCCCCTTTAGGGATGCCCCATGCCGGTGGTGCCCACCCCGATTTTACCCCCGCTGGGGATGCCCCGCGACGGTGGCTGGGTTACTCACATTTCACCCAGGACCCACAAGAAAATCCATTTCCTTATCAAACGTATATCGCAGACTCTAATTTTATACACCGCCTTTCGGCCTTGGGTCAACATCAGTGCAACCAACGTGGTGGCTAGCCAAGCTGGCCATGCTGGGGTAATTGCCCTCACAAACGAGAACCCCCAATCATGTAGTCAAATTCACCATCAGCTGAACTAGCTCTGCTCTGTGGCCACAACCACACCTTCATCCCAGCTTATTCACAATTGTCACACATACATGTTGCCTCACTGGCATACACATATCACATTGCCTCTCTGGAAATCACAAAGTCACTCTGGTTTCCAGATAGTCAATCCCCCGTAAACTACCATCCCAGTAGAACGATCCTCTGCTATGGGAATCACCCCATGCGGCCGCAGGTGAAAGACACACAAATATCCGTCACATCCTGAGCCTATGCCTACTAGGCGCAGCCCACCGAACCAACCCGATCCGGCCCAACCAGGGAGATGGACTCACAGTACACAATCGCAACAAGCTAGAACCAGGTATCTAACAACTTCACCTTCAACATCACGAATTCTTTTCACATATTGGGATCCTTCAAGACCCCTTCTCACAAATTAATTTGGACTTCAAAGTTTTACTTCCCGAAGCCATCATTAACACCTTGCACTTTCTGCAAACTCGAGCTTCTGCTCAATGCTGTACTTAAACACATCATATTATCACGCTTCTGGTGCATACTCTGAGGTCTTTCTCCTCATCTGTGCTTTAACAATGTCAAGTTGATTTAACAGGAGTCCCATAAGAATTTCCTACTACAACTGACAACATTCACAATTTCTGCCAGACCTTGGCCCCATTCAACTCAAATCAGTCTGAGCCATAACCAGCACTTCGTTGAGATCCCATACTCCCAACTTTCCCAGAGCTCTATTCTACGATTCAACGTCATAGCGAGTGCACACTAAGGTTCGTCGTCACGGCAGCTGCACACTAGGGTTTGTCGTCACGGCGGCTGTCACAATTTTTTTTATATTGTCACACCCCGGTTTTACCCCCCTCAGGGGATACCCCGCGTCGCCGCGTCGGTGCCCACCCCGCTCACGTACATGGGGCTGCCAGGTGGCTGGGCTGGCTGGTCTCACCTCTCATGGGCTAACCCACCACCCAGGACTCACACATATCCCCCGTATCTTCACCGCCCCAAAGGCACGGTCCTCCCACTGTGTGCCATATACACCCCTAATGGGCCGCAGGTGATAAACACACAAATAGCCGCTCTGATCATACATCACCGTAGGTAGCCCTCTCCGATCAGAACTCCCCGTAGGTTGCCTTCTCCGCTCTGAATCCTCGTAGGTAACTCTTTCAAATTCAAATTCTCCGCAGAATCACTTTTCCCTGTGCTAGATTAACACTAGCAACCTCAGGATACCTGATACATATTTCAATTCCAATCTAGTACCACAGACCATATAGGTCATATCAACCTCCTAAGGACCAGCTTGACTATTGAGTCTGATCCTTGGATCATAATTCATCTTTCAAACCGTCAACCTCAGTTGAACCGAGAAATCACTTCCCTCAAATCCATGGAGCATCATCCACTCCAGCATAAACTCAAAAATCTCCGCCAGCCTAAGGCATATCAGCCCCCTAGGTCTTAAGACCTTTAAACACACAAATTCAGGATAACCAAATAATGTATACACATAATCCACAAATCCCCGATATCCACAACACCAGGGATATAAATGTGTATACCATAAACAACCAAAATCACAAATCATTGCCTATTCCTTAGGCAATCATAACTCATCACTCATTCCCTAGCTTGGCATAAGGGAAATATCCTAGCAAAATCCATCTTTGCCAGGAACTGCAGCTCTGATACCAAAAACTGCTGCTTGATGATTTTCTTGCATGCTTTGTGATTGCATGTGGTATGAGTGATTTGTTACTACTAGGATTCTTTTGAATCTCATTCTTTTGCATGTTCTGCGGCTCTGATATCCTATTCTTTGCTTTTTTTGGTTCCATTTTCATACCAAACATCATTCCCACATAAATTTTCACAAGGAATCTATTGGAAACACCAAATCAATCAAATTCACATCACATTGACATGTTTTCACAACAATCTCAACATGTCAACACAATTCACATTCAATTCTTCCCTCTATTCTAAGTCAATTTGGATGTTAATCCACAATTGAACTCAAATACAGGGTTTCGGCGCTACTCACAACACACACGAATCACATTCGAGTGCCAAAATCACATCATATTCTCCAAAAGGGTTATTTATCACTAACCACATCCACTTTTGAAACCAATGACAATCCGGCGAAATTTCACCGATTAAATTGTCCACAACAGCCAGAATAGTCAATACACAAGAGTTTGGAAGTTACCTCAAGCTCTCACTAGCTTTTCTCAAGAGTGGCTGAAACCCTAGCCCTTCTTAACCATGAAAATTGACCTTCCAACACCTTAAAGAACATGAAAGAGAAGCTTAGGAGCAAGGTTATACGCGTTAGGAGCTAGATTGTCGGAGAAATTGGCTTACCTTATGAGATTTCTCCTATTTCTCTCTCTAAGAGCTCTCAAACGTCTCTCTCTCTTTTCAGCTGAAACTCATGACAGAAATGAGAGAAAGAAGAAGATGGGAAATATTTTAATTCCATGATGATGTCATCTTTTATTTTGGTGATGTCATAATTCCCATTTTCGGATTTTCTGCCCAAACTTTGAAAAATCATAACTAATTCTAGAAATATCAAAATGAGGTGATTCCAAAGCCAAATGAAAGATATTTAAGTCCTCTTTATAGGAAAAATATTGACCATTACTAAAAATCACCACACAATTCCAGAATTACATAAAACTCATCACTACCCCGAAACAGAGTTTAGTTTCCATCCCAAACTTTAGACAGTCATATCTCCTAGTTCACAAAACAAAATGGCACAAATTATATGTCTATTTTGAAGCATGAGATGTGAACTATAAGATTGGAAAGTTTCAGAATTTTTAGACACCATTTGGTCATTCAAAACGTTCACACAATCTGACTGCCCAGAGTAGAGTTTCACTGGACAGAATTTTAGATTTTGCATCTTTGCTTTTATTGGTTCCATTTTCATACCAAACATCATTCCCACATAAATTTTCACAAGGAATCCATTGGAAATACCAAATCAATCAAATTCACATCACATTGACATGTTTTCACAACAATCTCAATATGTCAACACAATTCACATTCAATTCTTCCCTCTATTTAAGTCAATTTGGATGTTAATCCACAATTGAACTCAAATACAGGGTTTCGGCGCTGCTTACAACACACACGAATCACATTCGAGTGCCAAAATCACATCATATTCTCCAAAAGGGTTATTTATCACTAACCACATCCACTTTTGAAGTTATTAACCCTTAATTATAATTTGGGATCTTGCTAAAATGGGGCTTAGCAGTCCACTTCTCTCAGGCTTATTCTCTAACCTCGAGTCTCAAAATTCGGGGTATTACAACCACTTTGTCGCTCAGTCGGTCGTTGGAGCACTGAAGCTCTAGTGAGATTTTTCTGGAGCTCAAATTGTCAATATAGATATCCAAGTTGTTAATTGCTATTCTTAAATTGTCATTCTCTATACCTATGTAGTCACGTCCTAACAAAATATAACTTACAAGGTTGTTGACATTTGGAGGGCTCAAGTTGTCTATGAATACCTAAGTTATTAATTGCGATTCTTAAATTGTCATTTTTTATACCTAAGTAGTTGACGTCACCTAACAGAGGTGGCTAGGACATGTTTGTTTTAGTGATCAGATTGCTTATAAGCTACTTTTTACGTAAATCGAGATACAACTCCTCTCACATACTTACCTCGTATACCGTAAATCACGATTGAAAAGCTGCTTTTAAGTATTCCAATCACTAATCCAAACGAGCAATAGACATTTGGAGATCTTAGTTGTCAATATGAATACTCAAGTTGTAAATTGTAATTCTTAAATTGTTATTCTGTATACCTACAAGGTTGCTGACATTTAGGAAGCTCAAATTGTTAATTGCGATTCTTCTAGATAAGTGACAATTAATGCTTAAGGAAACCAACGAGTGATTACAGCATTTGGTTGCACTTATGTAATGTAAACAGGATTACACTGCTAAGACTGATGAATGAGGATGCAGACATCCTGTAATCAAGTGAAAATGACACTATTGCCATCATAGTTTTTTAAATTGACCAAAGTGCCACCCACAAATGCTGTTAAATATTAAATAATTTTAATTATCACCATTAAATATTAAAAAATAATTAATAATATAGAAACTTAAGAAATATTCCCCATTAAAAATTAAAAAATTATATTCCACCCTTAAAAAAATATTAAAATATATCATTAAATAATATTTCCATCATTAAATATTTAAAAAAATTAACATGAACCCAACCTATACACTGAATAATATTTTCATCATTAAATAATAAAAAATTATCATAAACCCAACGTGTACATTGCACAGATTAAAAAATTATCATGAACTCAATATATACATTATTATATATGTAGACAGGGTTAATTTTGTCCCTTGTTATATTATTCTCATATATTTTTTATTTTCAATGTAATCCAACCAAACATTGTTTTGTATATGTATCATCTTTCTCTAATGACGAACCAAACAAATTATGTAATCATTATTACATTACATTTCATTATATTACCTTTAATTCCGTAAACCAAACGAGCACTTAAGGAAAAACCAAGGGGATGATATAAGTAAGAATTAAAACTTGGAAACCAACAAGAATTATGTTTTCCAGAAAGAGCAAGTTCCTCGCAACGTAATGAACCAAGCAAACACTAAAAAAAGTTATTGTTTATGGATTTTTTTAAATTTTCAGTGATTTAAGAATTATTTTTGGTTTATTTAGTCATGTTATGAAATTTTTTTAGGGAAAATGACAAAAAAAATACCTCTTAAATTACAAAACCCCCCCCCCAAATGTCATATAAATTAGCAAAAACACAAATAGGTAATCAAGTAAGAATCTAAGATTTTGAAGTTTTGGTGTTTTTATTAAAATGCCCACACATTTTTTTAAGAAAAAAGGGCAAGAACCCTCACCGCTTAGAGCTCCTCCCGCTGGAACCACTCCACCGGCCAGTCGGCCGCCTTAGCTCCAGCACTGGTGGCCGGAGCTACGGTGAGATATTTGCTCGAGTTATAAATATGGATACCTAAGTTGTTAATTATGATATTTAAGTTATTTTAACTTTTGATGTTATACACACACACAATATTTTATTTTATCCAATGTTATTTTGTATAACTATTTTAACGTAACCAACAACTTTAGATAAGTGGCAATTAACACTTAAGGAAACCAACGTGTTGAGATAAGTGAGAATTAACGCTTAAGGAAACCGGTGAGAATTAGGTTTAGCAGAAAGAGTAAGTTCCTTGCAATGTAATGAACCAAGCCAGCATTTAAAAAAAAGTTAATGTTTATGGATTCTTTTACTTTTCAATGATTTAAGAATTATTTTTGGTTTATTTAGTCATGTTATGAATTTTTTTAAGGAAAATAACCAAAAAAAAAACCTCTTAAATTACAAAAACCCCTAAATGTCATGTAAATTAGCAAAATGACAAATAAGTAATCAAGTAAGAATCTGGGATTTTAAAGTGTTAGTATTTTTACTAAAATGGCCCACACATTTTTTTAAAAAAGGGCAAGAACGCGTGCCAGTCGGAGCTCCGATGTTGGTGCCCGGAGTTATGGTAAGATTGTTTTTTGGGAGATTGAGTTATCAATATGGATACCTAAGTTTTTAATTGTGATTATTAAGTTATTTTAAATCTTGATGTTACATATATACACAATATTTTATTTTATTTGATGTTATTTTATCTAATTATTTTAAGAAAGCCAACGACTTTGGATAGGTGACAAAGGAAACCAATGTGTTGAGATAAGTGACAATTAACGCTTAAAGAAACAACGGGTTGAGATAAGTGTGAATTAATGCTTAAGGAAACCAACGAGAATTATGTTTAGCACAAAGAGTGTGTTCTTTGCAACATAATGAACTAATCTAACACTTAAAAAAGTTAATGTTAATGGATTCTTTTGATTTTCAATGATTTAAGAATTATTTTTGGTTTATTTAGTCATGTTATGAACTCTTTTTAGGGAAAAGACCTAAAAATACCTCTCAAATTACAAACCCCCCAAATGTCATGTAAATTAGCAAAAGGACAAATAAGTAATAACTAAGAATTTAAAATTTTGAAGTTTTGATGTTTTTACCAAAATGCCTCTCACTTTTTTTTAAAAAAAGGGCAAGAACCCTCGCCTACTGGAGCTCCACTGGCTAGCCACCATAGCTCCAGTGAGATATTTTTTCATAGAGATCAAGTTGCCAATGTGGATACACAAATTGTTAATTGCGATTTTTAAGTTGTCATTCTCTATACCTAAATAATCAATGTTGCTTAACAAGGGTGGCTTCAAAATATGATTGACAATGTTGTTGACATTTGGGGAGCTCAAATTGTCAAACCTAAGTTGTTAATTGTAAAGGCCCCACATAGACAGCCAGCTGAACCCACACAGGTGGCCACACAGGCCCCCCACAGGGATTGTCCCCTCCTTCACATCACACAGGTGCTTGGGGATTTATTCCTCCTCCCCAAGGGATCAAACACACTACCTAAGGATAAATAGTGCGCCATAACTCACTTGGTAGCCACTTGCACCACTATGTAATGACACCCCGTCAATCAGGCTCAATGTCGGCCTACCCCCCTCAATCGGGCTCAGAGTAGGCTAGAATTGTCCCCTCCTCTGCATCACACATGTGTATGGGGATTTATTCCGCCTCCCCAAGGGATCAAACACATTACCTGAGATAAGTAGTGCACTATAACCCACTTGGTAGCCACTTGCACCACGGTGCAAGTGGCTACCAAGTGGGTCATGGCGTACTACTTATCTCAGGTAAGCCGGCACTGAGCCCAATTGAGGGGGTGTCGTTACATAAAGAGGCGCATTCTTATGTAACGGCCCCACACAGGTAGCCACTCGAGGCCACACAAGCGGCCACACAGGCCTCCGACAGGAATTGTCCCTTTCTCCGCACCACATAGGTGCTTGGGGATTTTTCCACCTCACTAAGGACTCAAACTCTGGACCTGAGGATAAGTCCAAAACTGAAGAGTCACTTGCACCATATGGCTCTTAGGCTTTAAACTTATCCTTAAGTCTAGAGTTCGAGTCCTTGGAGAGGCGGAAAAATCCCCAAGCACATGTGTGGTGCGGAGGAGGGAATAATTCCTGCCGGGGGCCTGTGTGGCCACCTGTGTGGGCTCGGGTGACCGCCTGTGTGGGGCCGTTACTTTAATTGTGATTCTTAATTTGTCATTCTCTGTATATACAAAGTTGTTGACATGTAGGGAGCTCAAACTGTTGATAATGATTCTTTTAGATATGTGACAATTAATGCTTAAGTAAACCAACGAAATGAGATAAGTGAGATTTAATACTTAAGGAAACTGACGAGAATTGAGTTTAGCAGAAACAGCAAGTTTCTCACAATGTAATGAATTAATCTAACACTAAAAAGATTTAATGTTTATGGATTCTTTTAATTGTCAATGATTTAAGAATTATTTTTGGTTATTTAGTCATGTTATGAACTATTTTCATTTCTAATAAAAAAAATAAAACTTTCAAATTATTTACAGATCAAATATATACTCAAAATAGGTTTTTGGATAATTTAAATTTAAAAGTTAGCCATCTTTATATTTGAATGTTTAACTAAAAATTTTAATTTCAATTTTTATCAAGAAAAATTGAATAAAGGTATTTAAGCTATTTTTATTGTAACTATAATAATACAAATATGATTTAGATCGCTTCATAATCACTTCATTACATCTTGTGAAACTCTCCCACTTTTAGTTTTAATATATGAGAAAACCAAATACTGCCTCCTAGGGGTGAGCATGGTGCCCAGTAGCCCGATGCGCCCACCCTGGCCCTGCAAAAAATTGCCTATCCCAGCCCTAAAAAAGTGACCCGAAAAAATTTTGGGCAGTTTTGGGCGGGCTAATAACCGGGCAGGGCCGCGCATCGGGCAAGGGGTGCTGCCCTGCCCATTTGGCCCTGCCCTGAAAATTATTTTCATTTATTTAAAATATAAAATTTCATATCAATTAAATATTATTTCATATATATATTTTTATTTGAAATATATTTTGTCTTTGTATAATACTCTTTTGATCCTCTCTTTTTTGCCCTAACCACTAAACACTATGTACAAGTAGATTTCTTTCTTCTTTACTTTGTGATGTATTAAATTATAGTTGCTTTTTATTTTCTTTCCAGATGCTTCATCATTTGATCAACTTTTGAGACATTAAATTGATGCAAACTACTTTGACTTCACGGCTTTAATTACAATCATATTTTTTCTTATTTATAATGGATTATGGATGTTGTTTAATTTTTAAAGTATGGATATTTGTTAAGACATATGGTATTTTTTAAATTTCAAGACTCAAGTTGTAGACTTATTTTGAAATATTCTAAGATGTGAAATCATCGAATGCATTTGAAGTTTATATTACTTAGGGTGAAGTTAAGACATATGGTATTAGTAACTACATGAATGTTTATGAAATTCACAAGGAATTATTTTTTTCATATGTGAACAAGATAATGCGTTATCACTTGGGCAAGGAAGCCCACCCTACCCAGCCCACCCTTGCCCAGCCCAAAATAGTTAGGGCTTTTAGTGGGCAGGGCTAAGCATCGGGCTGCATTTTGGAGCCCGTTCATCCTTCGGGCAGGGCATCGGGCAGGGGTCTCGCCCAGCCCAGCCCAGCCCATGCCCACCCCCTCCGCTTCTTAATATAAAATGTGTTTATTATTCAATTATTTTCATTAAAATGGGTCATATGTTATGAACGGGATGAAATATATTAATTAAATTGTACCCAACCATGTCTCAATTATGTTTAAATAATTTTTTTAAAAATTTTATAACTAATGTTATGTTAGTATAAATTGAGGAAAGACAGCAAGGATCCAACATATCTAAATTTCTTTGAGTAGAAACTAACTAGCACTAATAAACTAGCAATCAATACATCAAGGAGACCAAAATAGACTGGCCTCTCTTTCATCACCAGCCATCTCCATTTGAAAAGATGGCAATGATCAAAGTGGCTTATTTCAACCTGTGTCATCCTGTATTTGGTCAACAATAAAAACCGATCATTATGTGCAAATAAGTAATTTAGCCTCATTTACAACACCTCTAAAGGGGGTAATTAAGATCTCAAACAAACTCCCTCCCCCGCCAAAAAAAACAAAAGAGAACAAACGTCGAGAAATACACTTATTAAGAAATGTAAAATTCATTTATAGACTAAGTGTTTGTTTGGGATAATATATTTTTGACTTATAAGTGCTTATAAATCACGATTTACAATATATAAGGTAAGTATGTGAGAGGAGTTTTATCTCGGCTTGAATAATAAACACTTATTTTCAAAAACAAAAAACGCTATTTCAGACGTAGCTTAAGTCTTAAAAAGAATTATGCGTTTTATCAAATAAAAAAAAAAAAAAGATCACAATCCCTAGGCAACAAATATTTAAATTTCCTAAGCATACTTGAAGATTTCGAATTCTATTTTAAACTTTGTTTAAGTTTGGTGATCAACTTAAAGGTTTGTTTGGAATAGTTTATTTTTGGGTAATAAGTACTTATAAATTGTAATTTACGGTATACGAGATAAGTATGTAAGAGGAATTTTATCTCGGCTTGCGTAATAAGCACTTATATCTAAAAAATAAGTGTTCCCAAATATACACTTACAAGTTTATTTGAGGGTCAATAATTTCTTAAGAAAACGTTGAAATTAAGTCGAATTTAAGATTAAAATTTATTCTCTAAATTCCAAATTCTCACAAAATTAAGAAACTTTAATATTCGAGTGTCAATCAACTGCGTCAAATCTTTGATATGATAGAATCTGATCAATCACAATTTATTGCAAGACTAGCGAAATGAGTAGATAGGGAACAAATGAGTAAGGACCACTTTTTCTCCTAACAATAATAACAACGGAAATAAGAGAGGATTATCTCCATTTTCCTTTTCGTCCATATTCCTCCATTTCTTTATTTTTATTATTAGATTAACTTTAAACAGTTGCGATTAATATCCTATACAAATTAAAAATCATACATAGAATACTTTAACAAAAATATAAAGATATGAACAGTTATATTAAATTTTAATGTTTTAAATTTATTTATATACATTTTGGTTATTTAATATTATAATAATAATTTTATAGGATATTGAATCTCAACCATTCAAAATTAATCTAACGGTGAGAATAATGAAGTGGAAGAAAATGGACAGTAAGAAAAATAAAAAAGCCCCTCCCCCAACAAAAACACAACCAGCAATGGCACTTTTCTTAATGAAAATCCTTAAAATTATTCGTGTGATTAATGACTGAGATTCTATTGGCTATAAAACCCCTTGAAAAGCTAGAAAGGGAAGGAGCTAACAACTACGATTCTAGCTACTTGAGTTTTGGGGGAAAACAACTTTGCTTCCGTTTGGGGAAAAAAGCAATTTTTGAATTTTACAAGAAAAAACCCTCCTTACATGTTTGCTTCATATAGTACAGAATCACTTAAAACAAGTTGAACTAGATTCTCTTACATCATAAATATTCGTTTGGGATAGCTTATTTTTAGACAATAAATGCTTATAAATCGTGATTTACGGTATACGAGGTAAGTATGTAAGAAGAGTTTTATCTTAACTTATGTAATAAGTGCTTATTTCCTAAAAATAAACTATTCCAAACACTCACTGTTTATTTGTAATGACTTATTTTAAGTAATTACAAAGTAAATATGTGGATGAAGTTGTCAAATAAACAAAAAAAAATGTGTTTTCAAGTGGCTCACCGTTCAAAACAACTTTGGATTAAGATTTGATGCACACAGAGAATTTCAATAACGGACCACAAGATAGAATTAATTTCAGTCAAGGACTAAAACATTCTAAAATTTCACTGCAGAACTAGGGACTAAAATGAAAATAAAATTTGCACGTGAAAAGACAATAATGCACCTTGCTTTATTTTTTTTAAAAAAGATGTCATCGTCACTGGCCGCAGCCAAGCCAGAGTGACCACCGTCGGCCGGCCTTTGGAGCACTAACACCGATTGGCTGAAGCTCCGACTATCGGAAATGAATGTGCTGTTCATAAGAGGATTTCACTTATTAATGAAGAGTTGCACACTTGTTCATGATTCTATTACACAAGTTTGCAACTCTTCATGAATAAGTGGAATCTTCCTATGAGTAGCACTTTAATTTCCAATGGTTGGAGCTCCGATGATGGCTGCTCCAGTTGGCTGTCGAAGCTATGACCATTGGAAATTAATGTGTTATTCATAGGAGGATTCCACTTGTTCATGAAGAGTTACAGTCTGCAACTCTTCATGAACAAGTGGAATCCTCCTATGAACAGAACATTAATTTTCTGGGGGTCGGATCTCCAGTTGTTCGATGATGGAGCTGTGATGGCCGGTAGGCTGTGGCTGCTCCGACTGGCCGGTGACTAGTCATCGAAGCTTCGGCGATGATAAAACCCTTTTTTTAAAAAGATAAAGCAAGGGGCATTATTGTCTTTTTACCTATAAAGTTTATTTTCATTTTGTTTCTTGGTCCTATAGTAAAATTTTAGAATGTTTTGATCCTTGATTAGGGGGGACGGAGAACAAATTTTCAAGGAAATTAAACCTGGACCGGTCAGTGAACCGGTCGGGGTACTGGGTCAAGGGTCAGTGGGTCAGACCGGAGCTAAATCGGGACCAAACCGGTGAGAAATGGAATATTTTAGGCTTATAGTATGAAATTCTAAAGGAATTTTTTTTAAAAAAAGATTTTAAAATTTTTTTTGACTCGAACCGGTTTAGTGGTTCGGCCAGTCCGATCCGTGTCAGATAACCCTGCAAATTTTACAAATTGTCCTATGTACAATTGCACCTTTACACTTGGTACCCAGCTAGTACTTCCTGTTGTGCTAGCACCTTATTCTATTCCTTCTATAGCTCTTGCTTAGTTTTCTGCAACTTTCTGTCTTTTTCCAGGGATGTCACCTACTCTTGAGTTCAAAGTTCTTACCAAAACTCCAAGAATCCTCAACAATGCCTACAAAACTCTTCTTCCAAAGGCCATGCAGCTTGACAACGAAACAGAGGTTTGTATTGCTGAGGTTGATTTGCAGTACGGTCACACAATAAATATAAGCCTATGATCCAATCCAAACTTTCTTAAGTGCTCAACTTTCATTGGAGGAAAGAAAGGGTTCAGGGGTTAAGATTTGGATTGATCAATATTAAATTCAATTTTATTTTTTATATTTTAAATAATTTTTTAATTTAATAAATACAAAATTTAAAATAAAAATAATTTCGTGATTGTCACTTCTCAAAATATAAATTTATCATGCTAAAAATTACAATTTGAGAATCTTAAATCAACATAAATAATATGTTCCTCATGAATATGTCTAATTAGTACCAGCCAATCTCTATGAACAAACAACCTAGCATTATCAAAAGTGTCCCTAAGGGGTGATCCCTATCATATCCCCCGGTGAGTAAGCCAATCGCCTCAATACAATTTTTTTTGACCAATACAATTGGACAATAGTAAAATAGTCTTATATCCTAAAAATTTTAAATCTAGACCATCCAAATTATTAAATTTAATTTAGATACTTCATATCTTTTTTTTTTTGCCAAGGAAGAAACATAATATATTGAACTGATGCGAAATTACAACCACTCAGAAATTAAATGCAACCACCTATTACCTAACAACACAAGTAAAACCTTAAAGCACACATACACTGAATCTAAAAACATAATCCAAGAAAGGTTCTTCAATAATACAAGAATATATGACTTAAACAAACAAAGCATCCACAACACCAGAGACCCAGAAGGCCAACAACTGTGATAGAGGTTGTGGTACCCAATGCACAGGGCAAGACCATCCAGAGAAGCTTTGGTAGTCCACACGGTCACCAAATCCGCTTCTATGAGAATCCGTCTATAAAAGTGATTCCTGACAATTTTCCTTGAGCAAGGCACAAGGAGGTCAACAAACAAAACACTAGCCAACAGAGCACGATCAGTATAACAGTAAGTGAAAAAACCGCAATTCTAGCCCAATGAAGAACAGTGTCGCCATACCCACCAAACAGGCACACAGTGAACCCAAACATGAACAGCGTTGAGAGAAGCACTGAACAGGCAAATGTCTATCCAATGAAGAATAGTGTGTACAAACCCACTGAACATACTCAAATTGATAGTTCCATCGCCTAAACACCAACAATAACAGTTCAAAGCAACACATCTAGTCATACTACCATACTCATAACCCATTTCCAAATTACCAGTAACATAGCAACTACTTAGAGCCCATTCCCCCCAACACCCGTTCGCGCCATTTCAATTAAAACAGAGGCACCAAGATTACAGAGTTTTAGCTAGAGCCGGGAAAACGGGCCGAGCCCGTCGGGTTGGCGCTTTTAGGCCCTGGCCCTTCAAGGGCCGGGCTTACAAATTGTAACCTTAAAAGGAAGTTGGGCCTAAAAGGGCTGGCCCTGTAGGGCCTTGGGCTTAAAAGGGCCGCCCTAGAGGGCCTCGGGCCGGCCCTTTAAGCTCATTTATTTTTTATTTTTTTGGCTTGGAAAGGAAACCATGTTACATTTTTGAATTGCCTTATTGAATCTATATGTCACTCTGTCCTCATATTGTATAGAGTATGATTTTTGAGTATATTGTTCTGCCTATTTAGAATAAAATCATATTATATATTGTTATGCTTGATGGAGTATGATTTTTTATGGAGGTTGTGATTATTTGACTACTTGAACCTGCTACTCAAAGTGAAACACAATCAAATGTTCTTGAAATTGATGATAGTGGCGAAGAAGGTGAAAATGATAGTCATCATACTCATGTTGCTTAGAGGTTAGAGTATTTAGCTTCTTGTCTTCTTATACTTTGGCCTTTGTGTGAGTTATTTAGAGACATGATTTTACCTTTGATTATACATTAGTAACTATGTTTGTTTGTTGCAAGAGACGTGTTATTTAAACCTTAATGTTGACAACATTTATGTATTAAATTAGAACTTTAATCGTTGTTATTTACTAATTATATCTCTATCAGGAAATACACAAGAAAATAGTTAAATATTGTGAAAATGACTTCTTGGCCCTGCGGGCCGACCATGGCCCTGATGTTCTCGAGCCGGGCCTTGAAAAACTGCAATTTTCCTGACCCCGAGCCCTTTAGGGCCGGCCCTGTTAGGCCCTGGCCCGTCAAGGGCCGGCCTTGATTCCTGGCTCTAGTTTTAGCCCATATATCTTACTGCCCAGTGGAGAATTAAACCAAATCACCCGAGCATATATGACAATCCCTACTACACCCATTCTCAAAGCTTCTGACTAGTAGACAAAATATTTCCTAGAGAAATCATCAACAAGCCAAACAGTCCTACTAGAAGCACATCTCAACCATAATCGGCCATTATTGGGGAAAAGAGAAACCTTAAGCAAATTACTCACCTCAATATCTAGAGATCGATTAATTAGTGCCATTGAGTATATCTGTGCCTTTACCTTAGGTTTACTCAGAGCGATTGCCAATCCCCCACTACTAGCATCCGTCAAGATCTTCATTACGCTGGGTTGAAGAATCCACCGTATCGGTCTGTTCTTTATGTAACACCCTGACTTTAATCACGTAATTATAATTCGATATTAGATAATTAAATCACGATTAGAGACCTTCGGATAACTTAAACTCATTTCAATCTCCTACTTTGTAGTAGGGTTTTCACAAAACATTCAAAATCTCTTCCTGTTCCTGGTCTCTATTTCAAAATTCGAATATAATTACCTGTGCAGTTTATCTACATTCACGTATGACAGAGTGTATAACCAAATCCTCGGCAACTCCCGGGTTCTATACATATATAATCTAGAGGTTACAAGTATCCACTAGGGGATTACACAACTAAAATCGAATATAATATTCCTAATTCAAAATATACAGTAATCCCAAGTTCTAAATGGATAACCAAGTCTTAAAAGGATAACCAACGTCTCCAAAATCGCATATACCCCTAAGGGTCCTAATTGCTCCGGGTTGGCCGCTTTTCCTTTGAGCCACATGCCCTGTCTGAAATGTTAGTCATAGGAAAGAATGAGATTCGAGAGAATCCCAGTAGTAACAAACCACTCATACAATGTATAAATACCAAGCATGCACATAAATCACAACCAGCATCAACAGCAGCATCAATCTCAAATATACATGGTTTTCACCACAAACGACAGCACTCACGGCTGTATACACAATACGATAGCTCTCGCTGTAATTTTCATCACGACAGCTCACGCTGTAATCACAAATACGACAGCTTACGCTGTAATCACAATAACGACAGCTTACGCTGTAAACGACAGCTTGCACTGTAAACGACAGCTATCACCAGCTGTAACCACAACAGCATCAAAGAAATCATCACAGAACCGTGATAACACACACATACAGAGCATTACACACAGTATAAGAGAGAGAGTCACTACCTGATCCTTTCCCGACGTTTCTTGGCACTGCGGCTCACGAGGACGGCAAATGTCGAATCCTACAATTCCAAATGCACCATTTAGACACTTCCATAGTGTTACTTGGGGTTATATGAGTCTATAATGAAAATTTACAAAAATACCCCTGGGGACCCGGCCCGGGCCCGCCGTACCCGGTCCGGCTATACTTTTCTTGAAATTTTGACATGGGCTATCCTGACATATTTTCGCCCAAGGAATCCATTTCCGGACTCGGAATTATCAAATTCAATGTTAAATTACGAAATTGCCCTTGGCAGCCCTACTTTTAGGGTTTTAGGGGGTGTTTCCGTAATTATGCTTTCTCGGCTTTTTTTGAAAAAGTGCCCAACTGTAACCCCACCTATTTTCGCCCACTGAATCCAATGGAATCATCAAATCATTGAAAATCCAACTCTAAGACCCATTTACAGCCTTGGCCGAAATATACATGTTCTCCGGGAAAAATTGGGGTTTTACGATTTCGGCTCCGTAAACGCGTTCCTTTCTACTCCTAACCACTTTATTCACTATTACATTAGGTTATAACTACCATTTGAACCAAAATTGGGCAGCATAACCGTTAGGAAACTCAATTTCCAAAATTTAAAACCAATGGCAATCCGGCGAAATTTCACCGATTAAATTGCCCACAGCAGCCAGAATAAGCAATATACGAAAGTTTGGAAGTTACCTCAAGCTCCCACAAGCTTTTCCCAAATATTTCTGAAAGCCCTAAGTGCTCAACAACAGATTTTGAGCTTCCAAACCTTAAAGAACAAAGAGGAGTAGCTTAGGATCGGAGTTATACGCGTTAGGAGCTAAATCGTCGGAGAAATCGGCTTACCTTGTGATTTTTCTTCTCCTTTCTCTCTCTACAAACCTCAACGTTCTCACTCCTCATTCAGCTGCTGTGTGCGACAGAAATGAGCTGAGGAAGATGATAACATATTTAATTCCATGCTGATGTCATCTTTTATTGAGATGATGTCATAATTCCCATTTTCGGATTTTCTGGCAGATTTTCTGCCCAAACTTTGAAAAATCATAACTAATTCTAGAAAACTCAAAATGAGGTGATTCTAAAGCCAAATGAAAGATATTTAAGTCCTCTTCATAGGAAAAATATTGGCCATTACTAAAAATCACCACACAATTCCAGAATTACATAAAACTCATCACTGCCCCAAAACAGAGTTCAGTTTCCATCCCAAATTTTGGACAGTTATATCTCCTAGTTCACAAAATGAAATGGAACAAATTATATATCCATTTTGAAGCTTGAGATGTGAACTATAAGACTGGAAAATTTCAGAATTTTTAGATACCATTTGGTCATTAAAAACGTTCACATAAACGAACTGCCCAGAATAGAATTTCACTGGACAGAATTTTAGATTTTGCATCTTTGCTTCCATTGGTTCCATTTTCATACCAAACATCATTCCCACATAAATTTTCACAAGGAATCCATTAGAATCATTAAAATATCCAAATTCCCATAACACATTCTTCAAAAGTGTTTATTCAACAATAATTACATCCACTTTTGAAGTCATTAGCCCTTAATCACTTTTTGGGATATTACACTTTACATGCTGGAGCCAAAGGGGAACCCATCGGAGGGTTTCACAAAGGGTTAAGGCCTAAATGCCTTCTCGCATCCCTCCTCACGTCTTCCCCGTTCAATGCCGTCGCCGGTTTCACTCCCCGCCAATACTTCTGTCGGCCACGACATAGGGCAACTCCAGAGATAGACGCCGCTCAAACTCGTACAGAGGCGAAACCCTAGCAGAGGGAGAAAAATCGCACGCAATGCGAAGTTTTAAATCATGCAGCAAAATTGATTCTTTAGACTAGATACTTCATATCTTATTATAACTATAAGTAGATAATACTCATTGCTATAATTAACACTAACCCTCTGCTTGAATAGGAAGAAGAGTTGGGAAAAAAGAAAATAAGAAAAAAGAAAATGAAGAGAAAAGAAAATTGGAAAGAAACAATTATCACCCATGCTACTTGAATAGGTGAAAGAAAATAGAGAAGGAAAAAAAATGAATAAATTTCATAATGACTAAAATTCTCCCATTATGGACAATTAATTAACAAAACCAATCAATTCACCAAAGAAATTTATTTTTCCAGATAAAAAAAATAAAAAAAGTGGATTTTATTTAAATTAAAGAAAATAAAAGGAAATAAAAATTACTAAATACAATTTATTTAAGAAACTAAAATTCAATATTTTATTAGTGTACGAATTTGTATAGTCCCAATAGCGTTTTTATTAAGAAAAGGAAAAAAATAAGCCGATACCAGCGCCTTCTTCACGATGCTTCTTTCCCTTCAACTAGATCCGCTTTTCCCTGTCAAAACTGGCGATGACAGTAAGGTTGCCAACAACAACCAAATTCCCGAAACAAATCAATACTACTAATCTATACCCTCCATCTTTCCCATTATCGCCACAAACCAAAACAAAATTGATAAAAAAAACCAAACAAAATGATTAGGGCTTGATAGCGGCGGATGATGATGCCCCGAAAGGACAGCCCGGCTAGACCAACGGCAACTATGAGAGGCCTTGACGCACATACACTGACTAAAGGAGACCTTTGCGCCAGAGGCAGCCATGAAAAGCGTATTTCCCCCTAAATTCTCTCCATCTTCGGAAAGCAAACTTGGGGGAGAAAATGGGGCATGGGACCCACTCACCTACCTCCATTTTCCACCCTATTTTCCTTACTCTCACGTTTTTTGTTCACCCAAGCAAGGGAAAACTTATTTTCCCTCCCATTTTGCTTCCTAGTTTTCTTTCCTCTCCTGCTTCCTCTCCATCCAAGCAGTGAATAAATGTAAGAAAAATTTGGATTAGCGTTGGAGACACCTATTCTAGAGCAGGTAATACGGGATCAACCCGCGTTAGACACTTATAAGTTTTCTACTCTTATCTTGGTACCTCCCAATCCAAAGAGAAAAAATCTTAGCCTCTTTCCTTCTTCTTTAAACAAAATTATTATATCTTGGTTGCTTAAGGATGAGTTTGGGTTTTATTTATAAACTTTGACAAATTTGATAACTTTATCTCTTGAATTGTGGATTATGTTTTTAAATTTTTATAAAAGAAATGATTGATGATAGGAAAGTAAATTTAATAACTCATATATATATGTGTCTCATATTTTCTATCTTCTTTAAAAAATAAGAATTTTTTTTTTAAAAAAATGCGGGTTGCGGGCTACTGGTTAGGGTTGACATTTTGCCAACCCGCAGAAGTATGGGCTGCACAGGCCCACACCTCATAGCCCGCCGGTTTGTACAGGCCAACCCCCAACCCACGGGTTGATCCACATTCCCAACTCTAGTTGGAGTCACCAATCAATATATATCTTCAATACTCCTGGCTTCTTTCTTATTGGTCCACGTGTGTTGTCCATATCATCAACACTTTGTTTTTTCCATTGGCTGATTTTGTTTTCTTTTTCTTTTTCCTAATAAAAACTCCTGCATTAAATGCCTTTTGATTTTACTCATTCGAATCATAACTGCCAATATTGTTAGAACCGACTATTACCCAAGAGGGGGGTGAATTGGGTGTATAATAAAAACTTAAGAACTTTAGAAATCTTTTCGTATTTTAACGAAAACAGTAAGTATGAAGGTTTATAAATCAACAGTTAGATTAAATAATATATGCTGGAAATATAAGAGTTTAGGGAAGAGAATATGCAAACTGTGATTTATCCTGGTTCGGTCCAATCTGTGATGGCCTACGTCCAGTCCCCAGGCTCCTCCTGAGATTTTCAAATCCACTATCTTCTTGTTTAATCCGGGCACAAGAAAAGCCTTTACAATCCCACAAGTTTAGCCGGGTACTTGTGAAATCTTTTACAAATCTCTCATCAAGATACTCCCCCTTACGGCAAGTCTTACGAGCAGAGCAATCCCAAAGATCTTCCTCTCCTGCTTACTCATGCAAGTCTTACGAGCAGCAACGTCCTCTCCTGCTTACACCCCTGTAAGTCTTATGAGCAGCAACGTTCTCTACTGCTTGCACCTTGTAAGTCTTACGAGAAGAATGTCTTACTGGCAATTCTCTCTACAGCTTCTCCGTAAGAAAATCAACCCTCTCAAGGTCCCTCTACCTTGAGATCAACTCAGAAATATAGATGAAGGTGTTTACAGACTCTCTTACAGAGTGGATATAATCTCACTGAAGTACAATACAAATAATCACTCTCTCAATGATAAGTAATACAGAAACTGGAAAACAGAGAGTGTTTGGGTAGAAGCAGAGGATTCACATTTCTATCATTTTTCTCGTAGTTGCTCGCTGTCTCTGTTTTTCTCTATATTTCATCGATGTTGAATGCTCTCTCATTTATAGTTGATGAAGATGATGACCGTTGTGAGCATTCATCCGTTGGAGTCATTTTGACCGTTGAGCATATTTGAAAACGAGCTACTGTCCGTTGCAAAGTGGAGCGTTTTGTTGAACAGCGGGAAGATTCATTTTGAGCTGTAGTAACGTTGTGGAGCGGGATGAATACGTTTGAGTTTCCAGACAATCTCTCATGGTGGGTCAAACTTTTGTCGTGGTAGGTAGTTGGTACTCGGTGTGTAATGATTCCACCCGCCACAGTTGACTCTTTCATTTGAATCTGCAACCTGAACGTTTAATATCCTGTTTCACACTGCAAAATACTTAATCATTATTATGATGAAGTATTAGTCATGGGTATGTTGGATCATTGGTCAAAAGCTGAATTTCTGGCTTCTGTGACTCATCACGTTGAGTGAATATATTCGCTGTGACCTCCGTTCTTGAAGATACAACCTAATTATTTAATCTCCTGTTTTACACTTGAAATATATGTTAGTTAATGTTTAGGAACAATAACAAGTGAAAACATAATAATTGTATAACATTTAACCACGTTTGGATTGATTGTTGTGAGGCTCTGTTTCATTTCTGCGTTCTGTCAAGTTCTCACTTCGAGTGCAATATGGCTCACTCGAGTGAAGTTGATATTTTCACGTTCTGACTTCCTCTCAGGCAAGCACTCGCTGCACTTCACTCGCATCTGCTCGAGTGAATTCTCGAATCACTCGAGCACAAAACGTCCTGCTCGAGTGCGCCTCAAGTTTTCATGTACATGCTTCTTCTCGGGTTGTCACTTCCATGTCAAAACTTGCTTGTGCTCGAGTGAGAAATCATCCAATGCTCGAGCATGAATCCTAGTGCTCGAGTGATGCAATTTTCTTCACGTTTCAGCTGCTTCTGGACATCACTTGCACAACTTTTTCAGAGAGTCAGTTTTTACACTCGCGGGTGATGTGGGGCCACTTTAGAAAAATTTTATTCATTTGATTCAAATGATGTATCATAAGAATGCTCTTGCCATATGCATTCCAATGCAACAAGAATCAGCTCCAAACTCCTTGTATTCTGCAAGTTATGATCGAAAGAGTGTATATTTCGCTAGTCTGCACAAGCGTCAACTTCCTGAAGGCATAGCTCCTAGAATATACATTCAAATTAGGCAAATTACCTATCCATGGAAAGCTCTTTGAGTCTACTTTCATTTGACACTGGTCTCGTCTCAATCCGATGTGTGTTTTATGAGTTATGCTCAAAATACCGAACCTGTGTCAAAAAGTGACGGTGATTTCAGTTTCATTTTCCACGATTCATATCTCCTTCATTTGATCTTCTTTCAATGTGATCCTGGTGCCCATTTTACGTGTTGGGAGGCTTCTTTCATATGCCACCGGTTTCGGGTCAATCCGACGTGTGGTTTGAGAGATATGATCAAAATACCAGACCTCGCTCAGGCTGAACGTAAAACAGAGTAGAACGAAGTATACACCCCATGCTCGAGTGAAGTGGTCTGTGCTCGAGTGTGTTCTTCCTGTGCTCGAGCATAACACCTTGTGCTCGAGCATAACACCTCTAGAAGTGCCAAAACTCATATATAAGTCATCTTAGCTTCGTATTAACCTATTCCAACCATTATTTGATCATAGAAACCTCCGGTATCATAATAGAAACCTCTAATATCACTTCTAACAACTTGAATCTTGATCTTCTTGTAAGATCTAACAAGTTCTTCGTTCTTCATAATCCAAGTAAGCATCTCCTTGACTATCTTCAATTTCTTTCTTCTTCTTCTTCTTGTTCATTTTCATTAATTCAATCTTCTTCATTCTTTGCTTGACTAATCTATAAAATATGTAACATTAAATATAGTAGTTAGTCAAAGAAATACATTATATAAACTTTTTGCTCTTATCACTTCACATCTATATTTGACATCATCAAAACTAACCATATCTAACAAATATAAACTATGAGATGGAACAAATTCAAATTTCAAATTTAAATCTTACTTAAAATAAACTAAAACCACCCAGCCGTTATCATTCCAAGAAATCAGTCCCCATCCCTCCAGATCAAGGTCGCCTGTCCTTTTCTGCAACAAGCTCCCTCAGTCATCATGGCTTCCTCACCGAAATAGCTTCTCCTCCCACTGATTGGGTTGACATAATGTTGGTTTTTGAGGACTCCGTCGTAACTCCTACCTCTATTCCTTTCTTCATCCACGCACAGGTGTGTATGGGGTCTGTGGCTTCTGTGCAATTGTTATTGAGGTCATCTTCTTCTTCCTCTATTCTGTACATTGTCATTGTGCTGTGGGTCTGGGTAAACCTTCAGCCATCTTATCCCCTCTGTTTTTCCTTTGAGTTGCAGGAGTGGGCAGTTTCTTCCTGTTGATTTCTCCTCCTTTTAGCTGCAACCTTCAAATGCAATTTTAGAATGTTGTCTGCCTTGACCATCTTCTTCTGCCAGCAGACCGCCGATTACCCAGGTATGGCTCCTCCTTGTAATCCCAATTTTAACGTTCTCAAATTCTTCAAAGATATCTTATTTGGGTTTATATTTTCATTTCCCCTCTATTTTATTTCTTCTTCTGCTCCTCCCAGTCACAAGAGGTCAGGTTTGGGGCTTGATCTGTATTGTTGAAGTGGTCTTCCTCCTCCTTTATTCAAAATCGCTTGATTGACTGTGTGAGTTTCAGTCAGTCATTTTCCTCTTTCTCATTTGTTGTTGCTAATACTATACATGTGGAGTTAGTGGAAATAATTAATAGTGCATCCATAATTGGTAATGATGCATTTTTATTAGTGTGTTTTAAGTTTCGAAGTCCATGTATGCAGCTTCTTATTCCCATTATTTGGGACTTGATGAGTCTTGAAAATGTTATTAATTATGCCCCCGTCAAGATGTGTAATATGTTCTTTTTTTTTTTAGCATAAACCAAGTAGTTTCAACAGAGGTTTCAACCATGGGATTTTTATGGTGGAGTCCTCTCGGAAAGTTTAATGCAAGACTCTGTTTATTCTTACTGCAACTTATAGAAGTGGCTGCCTTATTTTCGGATTATCTTTGAGAAACTCCATTGATGACTGCAGTATGTCTTTCTCAAACATGAGAACATCTGTCTGTGAATAATTAAACCACTAATTTGCTTTTGAAAACATTGTGATATGAGATTGGTGTTTCAACTTTAGTTCGGTTGGTAATTTATCAACTATGGTGGTCTTTTAGTGGTTTAATCTTATAATGCATATCAAGTGTTTGGTGAAACGTGTGAATAATAGGTTGTTTATTTACATGAGAAACTAAATATGTTAATCGAAGTAAGCAGATCTTACAGATGTTTCTATTATCCCACATATTTTTCAAATACATTTACTAATAAAAAAACTGTCACATTATGCCTTTGGACGATTTATGTGTTGTGGATAATTTTGTCATTCAAAACCAATGACATTTCTGTTTCTATTTTCAGTCACCAGTTCTTTTTTTACCTCAGGTTTAGATTTCACTACAGAGTGCATGATTCAAGTTGCAAATGCTCAATTGTATTCTTCAATCGTGTGGCTGAGGACCTTATTGGGAAGAAGGTATAGCATTTTCTGGATGAAGGATGAAAGGTGGGGCTTCTGATTTGATAATTTTGTCATTCTCTCATCTAATATGCATATATGTTTAAGTTGTTCTACGATTTTCACATTAGGGAGGAGCCCAACAATCTTTCCCTGCACCATTGAGCAAAGGTTAATATTCTGTTTATATGTGTGTGAATATTATATTACTTTATCCTTATTACTTTGCTTACTATATGTTTTTAAATATTATCAAACTCTTTTTTATAGGTTCAACATTTCTTGGGTAAAAGTATAATGGTCTTCTCATCACTCCCTCAACAATTATGAACATCTAATCGCATATCCCGACATTACTTGATTTCGTCAATCTTAAATATTGGTTATGGAGATTGAGTTTGAGTAGATATGATGAGACATGAATTATATTATTTTGGAACAAAATGTTATTTTAGTTTTTGCTGAAGTTTGATTGTTTTTACTTCATTGAATAATTTTACTTGCCTCGTGCAATAGAAAAAGGAATTTAAAGTGTATTTTAAATATTATTTTATTGATGAATGAAGTGAGCGCATTGCAACGAGCACTTTTGCTAATTTGGAGCTAACTTTGCCATGGACTATCAGGTTATTGGTTATTCAACGTTTTTTTTTTCATGTGATTTTGTTTTTGACGTTTTATCAGTCACTAACCACCATATTGTCTTAGTTTGATCGATATTTTAAGTGTTACAAGCTTGATATATTTGCAAATATTAAGTTTAGGAAAAAGTATGTTCACTCTAACCTTTTTCTATGTCTTCAAAGCACACCTGACATAGTAGTAAAGATGAGTGGAGAGTAAGGAATGCTTTTATTAAAGATTTAATATTCATCTAGGACCATACTGTCTATTCCATTTCTTCTACAATTTCATGTATTTCTCTTAATCCTTTTTAAAGACTGTATCTTTTACATAATTAACTACAATTGAGTAATAAATCTTTGGACATGGTTTTCAATCAATGTCCTTGCACCAGTTAAAAGAATATTAGACCATAACGTATGAAGTGAAATACGTGATTCTTTCTTCATTAATATGGTTATGATAACTTGATACATCAAAAGGTAAATGAAGGAGAAAATACTAATAATAGGATCAAGTATTCGACATATTGGAGTCAAACAAAAAAAATTGTGATGCATTTTCACTTCTATTATGGGTGTGCATGACTCTTTTTCTTCCGCAACCATACTCTTTTTTTCCCCAGCAGCAACCATAATCATTAAATAGCATCATTTGCAGTGGTTTGTATATATATGCTAAAGTAGCTACCAGGTGGCCTCACCCCTAAAATTATCCACTCTCTGCCTTACGATTAAAACAAATATGGCCTCCATTGTTAGAGCTAGAAGGGGTGTCAGCCTCATTGATCTTCCCCCAGACATGATCATTAATATACTTATCCGTCTTGGACAGCAATGTGTTCCCAACCTCCTAAATGCTAAGGCTACATGCTCTTTCATGCGGCAACTAGCGGAGGATCGATTGGTATTATGCTCTCTGTACACTCCACAGATTCCACTCCTCATTGAAGAGAAGAACATCACAGTCCAACGACTCCTAGACAGGTACAATGACTGTGGCAATCTGCATGCAAAGTTTCGTCTTGTAATGCTGCACTTTTTCTGCAAGGAGAAGAACTTCATGTTTGGGTATGCTTTGTTGGATTGGCTGGCTTCTCATAGTCTTAGGCGTGCCATTTACATGTGGGTTCTGCTCACACTCATTCTTGGTGTTAAGGGTGAGCCTCAGATGGAAGCTCGTATGTTTCATTACTGGGGCAAGATTTGGGAGGAAAGGAAGATCTTTGGCATACGTGAAAGCTTAGAGTCGTGGTTCCCTATTTTTCATTTAAGACACAAACGGTACAGAGGAGAATTTCATCTTGTGGACTTCAGGGCTTGCAAGCAACATGCCAGTCTAACCGTGTGGAAGCTGTATGTACCTTCAACTAATGCTGGACATCAGAGCTCTGTTGTTTGTCAAGGATGCAGAATTGACTTCAAAGTCCGTTGGTTTGCTGAGAAGTTTGGTCATCTATATATTGCTCCCTGATAGTCCTCCCCTGTAGAATTTCATCTTTCATTACTTTTGTGTCATTTAGGTGCTTCTTTTTTAGTGTCTGCCTTTTATTGTTTCTTATTGGTCACACCACTTGCTTTTCTTCTTTGTTCCATTCTGTCAAGGTCCAGGTTTCGTCTTATCTAATTTACTGTACGCATTATTGTCTGTTTTGCTGAGCAGTCTAGACTTTATGGGAGCTTTTGTTGAGGTCAATATATATTCTCTTCAAACTTAATGATGAATCAAATTTCCAGTTAACATTTACATTACTGATGTTACGCTGCACTTATTGATGTTACACATTCTCTGCCCAAGTTTCTTGCTTTTTTTTTTGTTCAGTTTTATTCTTTTGTCAACAACGGCTTATATTTTTGGATTACAAGAGAGGTGATTGTTTCATTGGATTTTTGACCTGGTTTTCTGATGAGGAGCTTTTTGTGTGGTCTTATACATAGGCAGTGGGGTTTGGGATGTATGCAGTGGGGTTTGGTTTATTATTATTTTCTTTTCTGACTGAATTCTATTCTATAATTTGAGTTACATGCTCACACCTAATTATGATATCTAATATTTAAAATGGACACGGATGGGGGATATTGTGATATGAAAATTATTCAGATATTTATGTTGACTTTCTCTAATGTTTTTCCATGTTGGGCATATTTATTTTATGGATTTATGGATGTGCTATACTGGTATTCTATGTTCTCTTGTATTGTGTATGATTCTCAAATTGTTGTCACATACTGCAGCACTTCACTGAACAGTGAAAGATAACTTGTACACTTATTGACTATTATATAAACTGATGTTTGATACAGTGTGGATTTCTAAAAAATTGAGACTTATCTAGTTGTTTATTTGATTGCTATCAGGATTCTTGCCAACTCCAAGCCCTCCCCCAAGTGCAAGTGACCAATTGAGAAAAACCAAGGGTGCATGCATATGACATGCACACCTCCTTACAATGCTACCACTTTTCAATTATTTGCATAAACTTATGAGGCTACAAATAATACTTTACAAATCAATTTTTCAAACTACACTCTTGTCATTAAAGATAATGAGTAAACTGCTGCTTCCTTGTGTATTAATTTCATTTCATTAGGCTTAGTTATGTTAAAATGTTGTCGACTTCCCTTTTTTTTTTTCTAAGTATCATATTTGTTCGTTATTGTTTTTGATCTTTGCTTTATGGGGTATCACCCCCCAATGCTATCATATTAATTATTTCCCATTTTCCCTAGCAACCACGGTAATCATCTAAACCATTTGTCGGCTATGCATTTGGCCTTTTACATTAGCAGCTATCACACTAGCTACATTGACTAATCACTTAATACATGTCCTTTACATTCCCCATATACACACATACATTCATTTTAATTTGTTGACATTTATAATCTCAATTCTCGAGCTGCATCTACTCACACTCATGACCCTTCCACTTATTCTGCTCCATTAATTTTCTTTTCCAGGTTATTTGGTTCTTCATACTAGGATAGTCCTTTATTCTTCATCCTCCAACCACCTCATCCTTGTACCTCCCACCACATTGTTCGGATATAAATTCATCATTTACTATTTTTTCATCATTTACGATTTTTCTTAACCTATCAAATAGATGGATTTCAAGAGGTTGGCTGCTGTGGCCTTAAACACTTTCACATTACCAATGCATTGTGTTTTGTGTCCCTGTTAATTTTTTTATTTAAACCTTATTCTCGATTCCCTCACATTCATGACTTTTCTTACTCTGTTTACATTTCGTCCCTTTTGATTGTTCTCTCTGGTTTAAGAGTATGTCTACTGCCACTTTTTCCTTTCTTATTTATTTTTCAGTTGAATCATTAACTTCCATTGCTTCCTCCCTCCCTAAAACTTCATCCACCGTCCTTCTTATTCCAAAGCCACAATGTCTATCATCAGGCGTGATTTGTTGAATAATGTTGATGACAGCAAAGATACGTGGGTCATTATTGCTCGTGTCCTCAGAAAGTGGTCAGTGAAGAGAAAGACTCCACCGTATGCAACTTGGAAGGTTACCACGCTCCTTGTCGATGAAGAGGTATGCCGAGGATTCTTTATTTTCGCGCTCTTTATTTATGGCTCAAACTTCATATCACCCTGACACACTGAAATCAATTTAAAGGGTTCTCGAATAGAGGCTTTTGTAACACAATAAAGCCTTATTAGCAAGTTTTTGGATTATCCAAAAGATGATGAAGTGTATCATTTCAAAAATTTTGAGGTCACTGAGAACACTGGGGATTACAAAATCACTGCCCATCGATGGAAATTGAACTTCCATGCCAATACTTACATTGATGAGTCTGATGTGGTTGTCCCTGTCGAGGCCTACAACTTCGTTCGCTTCGAGACTTATCAGACCATAGAGCATCAAGTGACGATCTAATTGGTTAATTTTAATATATTTCTTCATTCTCAATAATGATTCTCCTTTTTGAACTTCCTCCTTGTGTTGTCCTTAGATTGTGATATACGATCTTATATTATTCTTGTATTTTAATATTATTTGTAATTCTCAAGCATGGATCTTCATTTACAATCTTATTGCCCTTGTATTGTGACAGATTTTATTGGTTTCTTGAATGCCTTTTGGACCCTGCAAGACCAGAAGAGGGATAACGATGTTGTTAAGCGGCTGACTATGACTATTGCCGACAAAGAGTATCTTCTCTACTACACTGTGAACCATTTATTCATTACTTTTCCTTAATATATTCCTTAGTCTATAACATTTATGTCAATTTTTTAATGTCCAGTGAGGTTCCTGTCAACGTTGTACTTTATGGAAATTGTGCTGTCAACACTTTCAACAGCAAGACACCTGACATGGAACCTCTTATTGTTGTGCTTGGAAGATTTCTAAAGATTAATCAATCAATAGGTCTCACTTATCCCATGTCTTGGTCCTTTTTTTGGGTTATTATATCTGACTCGCGTCAGTTTAATATTTTATAGGTTATGGCCATGTTAGCAACGTCTTTGACGTAACACAGATACTCTTTAACCCAGACATACCTCAGGCAAAACATTTTCTTGACAGGTTTTTCTTTGTTGACAACATTTACAATTTTGAGTCATTCACCGTTATTTTTGTATTATAGAATTAATATGTTGTTTTCACCTATTCATTCCAGTATATCTGAGACTCCAAGAGGAACCCAGTCTTTCTCTCAAGTTTCAGATGTTGATAATTTCAAATTTTCTAATGAATCCATGCTTACATCACCAATAAGGATTCATGTATCTGATCTTGCCTAATTGAAGCGGGTAAGGTTCCATTTTTATTATCAACTACTTCTATATTACTCAAAAGGTCCTTTCCATTCATTGTATTCACATTTTTAGTGCCTGTTTGTTTACAATTCCTGTAGTAAAATTCATTTTTAGTGCATTTGTTATGACTTATAATCTTAACTTGTTTCCTATCTTCTTCTTCTTCTTAAAAAAACAGGAATGCGATGTGGTGCTTAAAGTGATCATTCAGAAGCTTGAGACTGCATATGGATGAATGTATGAAGGATGCCGTTGTGATACTAAACCATCATATGACGAGGATGGTAAGCTAAGGTGCAGACGATGCAAGGCGGTTGTTATCATGACCGAATCGAAGTAAGCATATCTTACTGACTTTTCTATTCTCCCATATATTTTGCATATATATTTATTGATAAAAAATGTGTCACATTATGCCTTTGGATGATTTTTTTTTTGTTTTGGATAATTTTGTATTTTAAAACCAATTACATTTCTGTTTCTATTTTCAGTCACCGGTTCTTTTTTTACATCAGGTATAGACTTCACTACAGAGTGCATGATTTAGGTGGCAAATGCTCGGTTGTATTCTTCAATCGTGTGGCTAAGGACCTTATTGGGAAGAAGGCAGAGCACTTGCTGGATGAAGGATGAAAGGTAGGGCTATTGATTTGATAATTTTGTCATGCACTCATTTAATATGCATATGTTTAAAGTGTCCTGGCATTTTCATGTTAGGAAGGAGCCCCACAATCTTTCCCTGCACCATTGAGTGAAATATGTGGCAAGGAATATGTCATTAAGTTAAGGGTGAATGACTACAACTTGGATCACCCATTTAGCAGCATTGCTGTTATGCAGTTTTCCTGTCACAAGGAAATCATCCAGAAGTTTACATACTCCACTCCTGAGGTACTCTGTGTCATAGGAAAAAAAATTCTGATTTTGTTTCATTCCCCGTCAGTTGAAAGTAACAATTTGACCTCTTTATACTCTTTTTTATGCAGGAAATTAGCCATGCTCTTCACTCCCAGGTTTGTCCGTGCAATTGCCACAAAATTTCTCCATATTACTTTTCTCTTATGTCCCATCTTCAAAGCAACTGATAGCTTCATAATCTAATTCTCCCTCTCCATGTTTATTTGTAGTGCTCACCAATTGAATTGTATAATTCAAAGACCTGCAAAGAGACATACAGTGGGCAAAAATCCAATGAAGATGATGACATGACAATTTCTCAAATTATGACCCCACAAGATGTAGGGGCGAAAAGAAAAATAATTGATGCAGCAACTGATGAAGATGTGGTTGAAGTCGGGCTGATTGATTTTTGCACTCCAAGCTTCAATTCTAACAAACCAGCTATTAGGATCAAACAAGAAAAATAGTTGTGGCATTCAAACAGTTGATCTCATTATGAATTCATCCAGTTTTTAATGTGGTTTTGGACTTGGGAATTTTTCCAATTGGCTAATTACCAGACAATACATTTATGTCTTTTATGGGCTTCTTTTTGATAAAACTCGGTCACTTTTTTGTTTGGTTACATTGAGAAAGTGCTCTTTCATGACAATAGCACCTTTTTGGATCATTTTGGATATTGGGTTTTCGAAGTGTTTTCTTTCCCATCATTATCTGGTCGTTGATTTTAGCACTTGGTGTCTATTATGAATATATATATGTTTCAGACTTTCATTTATTACATGCCAAGTATTGCTGCCAAGACTTTGCCTCAATACGTTACTTCATTATTCCTATTTTTTTAAGTTACTTGTTGTGTCATTCAATAGCATAACCAAACTTCATATATGTGGTTTTGTTCAACACTATACTCCAATCGTGTTCCTTCTAGAGTTCTTTTTCGTGTGCAAGAAAATAGTTGCTTGAAATTTCCAAATTTTAAATATCATATATCCAACCGCATTTTTCTTCAATGGAATTCAAACTCATACTAGCATTTCATAGTTAGTCATCCTCTTTATTTGCTGGTGTATAGGTTTTCATTCATTCATCCTATTATGTTATTATTTCGTCTACATCCATTAATATTACCTTCTCATATCTGACAAAAAAAAAAAAAACTCTCATCACCTGCTGCCTTCAAATCCTTCATATAGTATGGATTTAAATTTTCATATAGCCAACATAAAGAAACACATAATTTTCATACAGCCAATGAAAATAAGCACATAATTTTCATATATCCAAACTAAATAAACACACATTTGCAGTTTGGAGCACAGATATGCAACTTTATTATACCATATCATCATTCTTGTAATTTAAGACGAGTTGTTTTTGTGTCTTAGTCAAAGTGTCCAGATATTGTTTGAAGTTTTTCATTTAGGTTTTCCTCTAAACCCTTGATCATTATTATATGCCAAATGTTAAGACACGTATAGAGTTCAGTCATTATCAAGTTACTATTTATGTTTTTCTTTTTCTCTTCACTTATAAATGATTGCTTAGCAACTTTTAAATTAATTAAATTAATAATTACATTAATGCCTTTCTTGAACCTGCAAAAATTATTCCTCCTGATAAAGTTAGGTGGGAGGTACAATTAATAACATGCACTTCCTAAATACGGCAATCTGTGTCACCACCAAACTTAAAATCTCATTGGCATCTTACACCACATTGTTACCACCCCAACTGTTATTGGGCAACTAAAAGGACACCACATGAATAATAACACTTATAATAGATAGATAGATTGTTCGACTGTCCACAAGTCCACATAAGAAGTAAGCCATACAAGTTTCTTTTAGATATCCCATATGCAGAATGCGTTATCCCGAGCATTGTAACCTCAGGAAGGCTAAGTCAGCCTCCAGACTTCACATTCCTAACATTTCTTCTTCCTCCGTCACTGATGTCTGCTTAACGACACCAAATTCAGCTTCTACCACACAAGCATGCTCTGTCATTTGTCATCCTACACCAGTATCTATGGTCACAGACAACAACAGCAATGTGCAAAATACACCTGTCGAGGAACACGTTTAAAGTAGGATGGCTTTGGGAGACATTACTAACTTCACACAAAGGTCATCTGTCACTTCGTGTAAATTTAGATGTTCAGGTGTAATTGCTGAGGCAAATGATGCCAATAACGCATCATCAGAAGCTTCTGTTGTTCAAAACGTTCGCGATAAGAGACGTAGATTGAAGGACGTCTTTGCCATAAGGTCTAATCTTAGTCCAACTCTTCATTCTGCAATCTCAGAAGGTAACGAACCAGAATTATAAATTATTCATTTCTCAAAGATATTTACATTACCTTTACAGTTTTACACATTTCCTTGATTAAACCCAAAAAAAAACTACTAAAACAGTATGCTTTAATTTCATCATTCACTTTCCATACAACTTGTAACTTTGTAGTCCTCCAATTCTATATTTTCAATTCTCACTACATTAATTTGTAATTGTAGTTATGTAGTATCTAATCTTTCATATCTCACTTCCACTCTATCTTAGCACTTGCTTTCTTTTCCTGTCAAAGTTGTTTGCACATTACGGTCATCTACATGCATGCAATACAAAAGTTAAGTTTATTGCAATTAGCTAATAAACTTACATTGCATCTCATAACATAAGCAAGACATATCCTTACATTATACCTTATGATCCATTATTTATTGTCTCTTACTGCTCTTGCTTCCTAATCGGATGGTTGCCTTCCTTGCATTTAATTTTTACTGGAAAAAATTACTTAGACATTCAATACTAATAGAAACGTATTTAAAATATAAACCAAATTCAGCTTTTACCACACAAGCATGCTCTGTCATTTGTCATCTTACACCATCATCTGTGGTCACAGACAACAGCAACAATGTGCAAAATACACCTATCGAGGAATGTAACACCCTGCCTTTAATCATGTAATTATAATTCGATATTAAATAATTAAAGTAGATTAGAGACCTTCGGATAACTTAAACTCGTTTCAATCTCCTACTTTGTGGTAGGGTTTTCACAAAATCATTCAAAATCTCTTTCCTGTTCCTGGTCTCCATTTCAAAATTCGAATATAATCACCTGTGCAGTTTATCTACATTCACGTATGACAGAGTGTAAAACCAATTCCCCGGCAACTCCTGGATTCTATACATATATAACCTGAGGTTTAAGTATCCACTAGGGGATTACATCCAAAATTGAATATACTATTCATATTTCAGATTATACAGTAATCCCGAATTCAAAAGATATAACCAACATTCCAAAATCAACTATACCCCTAAGGGTCCTAAGTGCTCCGGGTCGGCCTCTTCTCCTTTGAGCCACATGCCCTGTCTGAAAGGTTAGTCATAGGAAAGAATGAGATTCGAGAGAATCTCAGTAGTAACAAATCACTCACACAATGCATAAACACAAAGCATGTATATAAATCACAAACAGCAACAGCAGCAGCAATTCAGAGATACATGGTTTTCACCACAAACGACAGCACTCACGGCTGTATACACAATACGACAGCTCTCGCTGTAATCATAATCACGACAGCTTACGCTGTAATCACCATCACGACAGCTTACGCTGTAAACGACAGCTTGCGCTGTAAACGACAGCTTGCGCTGTAAACGACAGCTATCACTAGCTGTAACCGTAGCAGCATCAAAGATTCATCACAGAACAGTGATAACACACACATACAGAGCATTACACATAGTATAAGAGAGAGAGAGAGAGTCACTACCTTGTCCTTTCCTGACGTCCTTCGGCGCAGTTGGCTCCCGAGGGCGGCAAATATCGAATCCTACAATTCCAAATGCACCATTTAGACACTTCCATAGTGTTACTTGGGGTTATATGAGTCTACAATAAAAATTTACAAAACTACCCCCGGGGACCCGGCCCGGGCCCGCCGTACCCAGTCCGGCTGTACTTTTCTTGAAATTTTGACATGGGCTATCCTGACATATTTTCGCCCAAGGAATCTATTTCCGGACTTGGAATTATCAAATTCAATGTTAAATTACGAAATTGCCCTTGGCAGCCCTACTTTTAGGGTTTTAGGGGTGTTTCCGTAATTATGCCTTCTCGGCCTTTTTTGAAAAAGTGCCCAACTGTAACCCCACATATTTTCGCCCACTGAATCCAATGGAATCATCAAATCATTGAAAATCCAATTCTAAGACCCATTTACAGCCTTGGCCGAAATATACATGTTCTCCGGAAAAAATTGGGGTTTTACGATTTCGGCTCCGTAAACGCGTTCCTTTCTACTCCTAACCACTTTATTCACTATTACATTAGGTTATAACTGCCATTAAGACCCAATTTGGGCAGCATAACCCCTAGGCCACATCATTTCCAAACTTTAAAACCAATGGCAATCCGGCAAAATTTCACCGATTAAATTACCCACAGCAGCCAGAATAAGCAATATACGAAAGTTTGGAAGTTACCTCAAGCTCCTTCTAGCTTTTCTCAAGAGTGGCTTTAAACCCTAGCCCCTTGAACACCAAATTGTCTTCTCAAACACCTTAAATAACATAGAAGAGAAGCTTAGGAACAAGGTTATACGCGTTAGGAGCTAGATCGTCGGAGAAATCGGCTTACCTTGCGAGATTTCTCCTCTTTCTCTCTCTAAGAGCTCTCAACTTTCTCTCACTATCTTCAGCTGGAAATTGCGTGAAATGGCTGAAGAAGATGAGCAATTTGATTAATAATCCATGCTGACATCATCTTTTAATGAGATGATGTCATAATTCCCATTTTCGGATTTTCTGGCAGATTTTCTGCCCAAACTTTGAAAAATCATAACTAATTCTAGAAATATCGAAATGAGGTGATTCCAAAGCCAAATGAAAGATATTTAAGTCCTCTTAATAGGAAAAATATTTTCCATTACTGAAAATCACCACAAAATTCCCAAAATTTCAATCTTTTCATACTGTTCCAGAAAATAATTAATTTCGTTGGGCAAACTTCAAAAATCCAAAACTCTTAGGTCACAAATCAAAATGATACAAATTATATGTTCATTTTGAAGCTTGACATGTGAACTTTAATACTGGAAAATTTCAGAATTTTTAGACACCATTTGCCTATTTAAAACGTCCATACAAATTGGCTGCCCTGTACAGAGTTTCAATGGACAGAGTTTTCAACTTTAGCACGATTGTTCCCAATGGTTCCAATTTCACAATAAACACTCTCCCCACATGAATTTTCACAAGGAAGCCATTGGAATCATTAAAATATCCAAATTCCCATCACACATTCTCCAAAAGTGTTTATTCAACAATAATTATATCCACTTTTAAAGTCATTAGCCCTTAATCACTTTTTGGGATATTACAAGGAACACGTTCAAAGTAGGATGGCTTTGGGAGACATTACTAACTTCACACAAAGGTCATCTGTCACTACGTTGGTTAGTTTATTTTTTTCACTTAAAAAACAATAACAATGATTCATAACAATTGCATTTATAGTTCGTGTGCATCTTTAACAATAGCTTATGCTATTAACTACTAAACTAATAAATTTTCCATACGTTCCTAATATAAATTATTACAAAAAGATATTTTTAAGACAATTAATATGATTTATGATTCTGAATTTTTATCATGCTCTTAATTCTAACTTACACCTTAATATCAAGTAATAAATTCATTACTAATATGGAAATAACCATCATCCTCTGATGCTATATGTTTTAATTTTCACTTGTAGTCACTGATCAAGATAGACAATATGTGTGCTTGGTTGAGATTGAGAAACTACTAATTAGCAATGGCAAGTCCCTTAGAGATTTTCCCCCTCTGCTAACCCTTGCAGGTGCAGCCTACCTAGACATCACTAACCATTTAATTGCTGAGGAGCTGAATTTCAACAGGGCCGAGTACAGTGCATGAGCCATGAAGTTATGTAGGTCACTCAATGGCGAACAGACCACCATTTTTGAGAAAATTACCCACTCTCTCAATTCAGGTGTTGGGGGATTCTTTTTTGTACATGGTTTTGGAGGCACATGCAAAACATTCTTGTGGAACACACTTACGTCAGTTGTTAGGGCAAGTGGAAATATTGTACTAAATGTTGCATCAAGTGGCATTGCCGCTACCTTGCTACCCCGTGGCCGAACAACTCATTCATGTTTCCATATACTAATACATATAAATGAGGATTCAATGTGCAACATTTCACAAAACTCTCCACAAGCTGAACTTCTGAAAATGACAAAGCTCATAATATGGGATGAGGCACCAATGGTCAATAAATTATGTATTGAGGCACTAGATCACACTTTAAAAGATATTATGAAATGTTCAGTACCCTTTGGTGGTAAGTCTGTTGTGATGGGTGGTGATTTTAGGCAGATACTACCAGTTGTTCCTAAAGGTGGGAGAGTTGAAATTGTTAACTCAGCAATAAACTCTTCACATTTATGGGCTTATTGCCAAATGTTTCAACTAAAAAATAATATGCGGCTTCAAGCGACAAATGACCCATCTGACAAAAAGAAGATAGAGGCTTTCTCTAACTGGTTACTATAGATTGGGGAGGGAAGAGTAGGATTACCACATGATGGGATTTCTGATATTGAAGTGCCAAATGAGCTACTTATAACAGATGAAGGGCATCCTGTTGAAGCTATTGTTAGCTCAACATATCCAGATCTTATGAAAAACATGTTTAGTAATGAGTACCTAACAAGCAGAGCTATCTTATCCCCAACAATGGAGGTAGTCGACCAAGTTAATGATAACATTTTGTCAAAGATAGATGGTGAATTCGTTGAATGTTTCAGTTTTGATTCCATATCAAAAACTGATCAGTACTCCTCAAATTTTAGAGAAATTTATGACACTGAATTCTTGAATTCTATCAAATATTCTGGAATACCTCCTTACAGATTAAGATTGAAGGTTGGAGTGCCAGTTATGCTTCTAAGGAACATTGACCAGGCAGCAGGATTATGTAATGAAACAAGGCTACGAATAACTTTTCTTGGAAAACATTTTGTTAAGGATATAGCACTAAATGGCACTAGCGTTGGTCAAGAGGTTCTCATTCATATGATAGACATGAATCCATCTCAATCTAAGCTTCCATTCTCAATGAACAGGCGCCAATTCCCATTTATTGTCTCATTTGCAATGACCATCAATAAGAGTCAAGGCCAATCGCTTTTCAACGCTGGGCTATTCCTACCTAACCTTGTCTTCTCACATGGACAGTTCTATGTTGCAATTTCAAGGGTTAAAACGATAGGTGGTCTCAAGATGCTTATTCTAGACTCTAAGAGAAAGCCAACCAACAAGACAAGGAATGTCGTTTATCTTGAAGCCTTGCAAAATGTCATCTGATATAGTTAAGCGATTCTACTCACACAAACTTCAATTTTCTACATTTTAACTTCTATCCTTTAAAAGGTTGACTCATTAGTTTGTTTTTTTTTTGTATCATTTTAGTGGACAGCAGTTGACTTCTACAAAACACATGAAGGGCCTCCACTACTACACTATAATTTTATTGGCTATATAAGATGTATGTGGTTCCATTCACTATGCTATTGTCAAATTTTGTTTTTTTGAGAAAATCATCACCCAAAAGAAAGTGAATACTTACCTTTGCTTGCAAATATAAGATCGTACGTTTGCTGGATCCCCATGTTAAGCCCATACTCAATGAGACCCCATACTATAGCTACATGGCCATTTACTGAACAAGCAAAATTAGTCCGTTCACATTTCTATCTTTGATTACTACATTTACAAAAAAAATTAAGAGACGCTTAGCTGTATTTAATGTTCACATTTCTTCTTCAATAGACTTCTTGTCTTCTTTTTCTTCTGCTTTGAACTTCACATTTTTTCAATCAATCAGATACTCAAAATATCTAAGACTATCACAAATACCATATACTGTCTTCTATAAAAAAAAGCGTCTCTTCCACGCAATAAGTATCAAAAAATGATCTTGCATGGTTGTCATAGTAAGGCCAAAATTCGCTTTATTCTAAACTATTTATATCCATTTCAATTCATCAATAACAAATTGATATTTCAACACTCATAAACATAGGACATTCGAAGGACTCACTTTGTCGATAGACTGGCGTTGCATGTTAGATGTATCCTCTTGCTAACAGCCTCCCACTCCCAATTTCCGATCGTCCATACCTTAATTTCTCCAAAAAAAAAGAGTCAACTTTGTCTTACAATTAGGACCGGAGGTAGTAATTTGATTTATAGTATGTTCGATATACCCCTCCTTGCAAAATGTATTGTCTGGAGTTACCTATTTTTGGGCTAAATTACTAAACATGGTATCCACAAACCCAAAATTTGCTGATTGTATTATGCGCAATTTTCTGCCTAACTTTCCGTTCAACTAAGCTATGTACCACAAAATTCATAACATACAATACTTTCAAGAATATTTTTACAGTTCTTATCTCTAATTCTTATTACAAGTATAAGTTAAATTACCAAACAAATCATAATTATCTCATCTAGTAGAAGTATTACCTTTGCGTAATAAGGTCTTTTTTCCATATCGCATAGGGATTATGACTTTTCATTGATGTTTTTATCAAACGAGCCCGTGTATCGCACGAGGTAATCCGTCTAGTTCTTCAAAATTCTAAAGGACAAGAGGCATATATATTCATTAAAAACAAAATAAAAATGACACAGTACAAAAGATATACTCCTCCGGACCTATTTGATAATTTGAAATATAAAGTAGGTCTTAATAGTAAAAAACTTTTTAATAAAATGAATGTAGGGAAAATTTTATTGAACTTTTAGGGATTTGACATAATTTCAGTTAATCCCTAAAATTTTTTAAAATTTCACTGCACTTTCAAGGATCATAATGAAATTAAGTTTTGAAGGTGAAAAGATAGTAATACCCTTATTTTATTTGTCATGTAAATTGTCTAATTTATCTTATGAATTTTTATATTTGTCTTGTAAATGATTGAAATATTTTTAATTCCTTATGCTTTTTTGAATCCCTTTATTTATTTTAGGGTAAAGATGTGTCTAACACTTCAAACTATTTTTAGAGGTACACCCAACACCACAAACTATTTAAATATTAAAAATAAAACAATGAACACCCCCACCTAACAAAAACTTAACTACCATTAAGTTCCTCCTCTCCTTCACCAAAGGGAGTCGCTTTTCTCCGATCCTCTTTCACTAAAAACGGCAACTTCGGTCTTCCTTTCCCTCCCTTGCGTCACTCTCACATCGAAGAAGAGAAGGACCAGCAACAGCAATGACGTCCCAAGGAGATGGTGCCGCTGACCCCATCATGGATGAACAATCCGCCGAAACCGATGGTGATTATGACGACACTGACGACGATGCTGAATCTTGCAGCTACGAGGGATCTGAGACTCACAATTGAGATCTGGGCGATCGACAGCTTGGCGGGCATAAATCTTGTGTTGTCGATGCTGAGTATGAGCATCGTGACGGGAGCAAAACTGATGGGGAAGAAACTGCCGTGTATGGAACGTCGTATTGTGATGACAATGAGGTTCAAAAACGCCAACACCGGTTAAGTTTAATTTGTTGGCAGATTCAAGGCAGCAGTTGCTCGACGAGATGGAAAAGAACAGGCGATTCTGGGAAGCTGGCATCTTGATTCTATCTTCTTTTTCTCAGCCTTTATACACGCTTGGTCATCTTCCTATATGTAATTTAGGCTTTATTAAATTTCCATCTTCGTCCTCCTCCTTAATATTGTTCCGCAAGGACGCCATTGCTGCTGCTAGTCCTTCTCTTCTTGGGTGCGAGAGTGACGCAAGGGAGGGAAAGGCAGACCAGGGTTGCCGTTTTCAGTGAAAGAGGATTGGAGAAAAGTGACTCCCTTTGGGGAAGATGAGGAGGAACTTAAGGGTGGTTAAATTTCTGTTAGGTGGCGGGAGTTAATTATTCCATTTTTAATATATGAGGTATAGAATTGCGGATTCGGCTGCGGTCCGCTGCCTAGCGGTCCGCTGCCCATCCTTTTCTTCCAAACTTTTGGTGTAGTTTGGGGTAAAGGGGTGGTTTTTTTTTTAAAAAAAAAATAGAATATAGTATTTTAAAATAATTTTTTGGAAGTATCTGGTATCTTAAAATATTTTTTAAGTAACATGTAGTATTTTAAAATAATTTTTAGTACTTTAACCCCTTAAAATATGTTTTCAGTTGTATCCAGTGTGTTAGCAGACTGATTGCAATTTAATCCTTAATATATTTTAAAGAGTTAAAAGCACCAAAAAATATTTTAAAGGGTTAAAAACACCAAAAAATTATTTTAAAGTGATTTTTGGTGCTTTTAACTCTTTAAAATATATTAAGAGTTAAATTGCAATCAGTCTGCTAACACACTGGATACAACTGAAAACATATTTTAAGCGGTTAAAGTACTAAAAATTATTTTAAAATACTGCATGTTACTTAAAAAATATTTTAAGATACCAGATACTTCCAAAAAATTATTTTAAAATACTATATTCTATTTTTTTTAAAAAAAAAAACCCACCCCTTTACCCCAAACTACACCAAAACGGTGTATTTTGGAAGAAAAGGATCGGCAGCGGACCGCAGCCGAATCCATAGAATTGCACCTTTAAATATTTTGGGTGTTAGGTGTATCTCTGAAAATATTTTGAGGTGTTAGATACACTTTTATCCCTTATTTTATAAATATCCTTATTCGTCTCATAAATATTTTTATGAAAAAAAATAAAAAAAAGATATAATTATTTTTTCACTCACAAAACTTAATTTTATTTTAACCTATAAGGATATAGTAAAATTTCAGAAAATTTTAGTAACCGACTGAAACTACATCGGCTCAATGAAATTTTCCTATGAATGTAATAGATTCACATGCGGCCTTCTATTGCTGCCCATTACATACAGCCTTCTTTTACTCTCAATATTGTATTCCCACTTCGCATCGGATCGAAGATGTAGGCCAATGAGAATGATACAGATACATTTAGGTGAAAAGTAACTGTACACATATTTCCAAAGAAACAACTGAAATCCATCCAGACAAGCCACCAAAACTTCATATATGATTGATTGACATGGGGAACAATTTTCAGCGTCAAAATAAACAGGATCAAATACACAATATAATCGACATCATCAAAGAACTTTGTTCACAACCTTCCAGTGTAAAGTATTGAAGAATCAAACTCTGGGAACAGAGACACTGTTGATCAGCTGAGTCAGCACTTCCCCAAAAACGGAGGTTGGTCCATGAATTCTCCCAAAAGAACCAGAGACCATCTGTTCAACATTTCAAAGCATCCCTAAGCCTGCTGACGAACTATTCACAGTTTACATCAGCACTGGTCTCAACAACCAATTAACATATGATCTCTACTCCCTGTCAGAATCACTGTACAATGGGCACTATTGTGACATTAAGGAGATTACTACAAGTTCTCCAAGCAGCAGAGTTTTCTCATCGCATGAAACGAGAAACAAATAAGAGAAGTTTCCCAGCTATAAATTAGGCAAGGTAGACTGTTGAAGTATTTTTGCCAATCTGCAAAAATCTCAATAACCCCATGAAAAAAGAGGCTACATACTGCTGCCAGTTAATTCTTCCCTCTGCCAAGATTCTCAAGCCACTTCACACTGCCCCCATCCACTTAACTGTGCAAAGCTTGGTCTAAATGAAACAAGCTGGGGATCGCCATTGATATATCATCTCATAATATTCCATTCAAAACTCTTTGATAGTAATCATACTGCCTTGTTCGCCATGCATCAAGACTACTGCTAATCAGCGAAAGCACCAAAGAGACACATTGCTGCTAAAAGCCTGAAAGGGGGCAAAAACAAAAACAAAACGTTAACAAGCAAAGTCAAACCTTTTTGCAGTTAAAATAAAATTGAAATTCAGACCTCTTCTGTTAAATTGAGATGAAATCGTTTTCGTAAGTTCTGTATTGTCTGTGGACCACCTTTAAAGCATGGGAAGCCTGAGTCCTGATCCCAACAATCAAAGAAATTCAAGGAAAATCCAGCATCAATTAGTATTTCCAGATTTTGTCCTTTCATGCCCAACATGAAAAGGTATGGCAAAAGACACGCAAAGGTTCATGCACACTAAAAAGTCAAGATTATAAAATTTAGTACAGGTGAAACTTTGGAATCATTCATTAACTAAATGAGGTGGCCTGCAACTGCAAGATTCAAAACAAGAATCATTTGCAAGCAAGAGGGTAAACAAAACTTCCCTCTCTAAATCTTCTCTACCTAAAGAGATGCAAGGTATCCTCTATCTACTTCATTGTCATGGAAGACTGTAGTCTCTCAGTATGGTTTATAACTCAGTTTTCAAACTGTGAATGAAACAAAATACATCGGAGAGTGCAGAAATCCTGCCTAGATGCTGTCCTTAACATTAGACATGAGCACCCAATTATCAAAAATATCACTCTCTACTAAGCATAAAGGATATCCATCACACTACCTCTATTTAAAAATAAAATGTTAAATAAACTTGTAAAAGAAACAAAAACTGCTTACGATTTAGCATCTCAGTACTCAGCCTGAAATATATATATACCAGTTCACTGAACTGGAGTAAAATAATTTGAAATGGAGGTCGGTATGATACACTGATAGCGTGCTTGTAGGGAAAAAAAAGGTGAAAGAAAAGAATACAAGAGGAACTGGAATTATACTGAATAATTCAAGAGTTCGAAACATACGAAAGTAAGACTGATGATTACTCTTATTTATAAGTTATGGGTAATACAAATCCTAGTAAAATATCGAATTCAAATCCAATCCTAACATCGCATAATATCTAATCCTAATCCTAATTAGATACTCTAGCCTTTTACGTTATAATAAAATGTATAAACTACACTAAAGGCTTATTTAAAAATTACATATCACAACATGGGGCAGCATGAATCAGGATTGGCTGAACGACCAAAAAACTAGACCATAGTTAAGTGTCCAGTAGTCTTATCGTGAAAATTTGGAATTAGTATTACAAATCTCAACAAGGCATTAAATGGAACAGCAGGAAGCTATCAACCATCTTACCGGCAACATTTCAACTGGAAGAATAATGCGCTCAGCATGTTTTCGACAAGTAAGGAAGCCTTAAATGCATAAAAACTAGGACACCAGGGGCCATGCATCAAGACAAATTTTGCTGGCAATAGCATAGTTCAGCAATTTCAGGTGAGATCACACACACACACACACACACACACACAGGGAGTTTCATTAATACCTTGAAATAATCAAAGAACTCACATGGAATGCCTTCAGCATCAGAATCCATGACCTAACACAATCACATCATCAATGTCTATGTATGGAGAGCAGCTATCAGATCAAATCAAATAAACATACAAAACCTCAGATTTACCTCAAGAAGCTCTCGGGTTAATTTGAAAGGAGCACTTTCAAAGTTAACACCACCAGGGGAATTTGAAAGCAAGAAGCCAAAGTCAATATGTATGATATGACCTTCTTCATCCATTAAAAGGTTACCATTATGCTGATCCTTAATCTGTACAACAAAAAAACAATAAGAAGTTAGTAAAACATAAATTCTTCAATGACAGTGATCAACCAAAAGTAATACTCGAGCATCTGTTTAAGCACGAAATACATCAGACGCTAGTAGAAAGGAATGCATGTATAAGCATTACAAAAGAGGTTTCACACCTGCAGAAGGTAGCAAACGAGGGAATATCCAGCCATACTCTCAACAAAGTTCATCTGAATCAAAGAAAGACAATTAACATGAAATAAACAGTATTTCAAAACAAAAAGAAATGCATGTGAGCAGGTCACAAGTAGAATATATACTAGTGCAGCAAATGAGCAGTTCAGAAACCATTCCACATTAAATCAGCTGCATCATTTCATCTCTAAATTACCTGGGCAAGTTTGAAACTTGGAGAATTTTCTTGATACTTGGCAACAAAGAATTCACGTAAACTTGAAATTTTGGGATATCTGCTTTTGATAGAATGTATAGAAGCCTAAAAACACCAAAAATATCAGATAAAAATGCCAACAATTTAGACATTTCAAAAAATTTGGCAACCATAGTTACAGCATTACCGTATCTGGAATTGTTCAATATGGGTTGTGTATGAAGAAGCACCTAAAACTTCATAAGGCCGCAACCAGAGAGGTAGACCAGCTTCTTGGAATATATCTGACATCAAAATCCATTGATTTTAAGCAACACATTGTAAAAAAACACAAACAGACGAGTCTTCATCCTGGAGTAATCTGGCATCATAACATGGTAAAATAAGATCCAATCATGTACCATCAACAAAGTACACCCAACTGGTTCATAGACAACTTCACTTGTGGTTTTGCACATATTTCCATTTAAACCACAATCAGAGCCTTCTTGCTTCTCACAAGAATCTCATTGTGTGGAAATGCTTGCTTTAGTAACTTGTGGGTTGTTGCGCACACTGTTTTCTTTTTTATTGCAAACTCGTTGGTTGTGTTTATCTATTAGATTTTGCGACACTTGCAACAAATGACTTGTTTTATTAAAGTATAATGAGATTTCAGTATCTTTATGTTACGTAAAAACTTTGTTGCTACATATATATCACAATTGATAGGATCTTAAGATCTTTGAATCAATCTTACAGTTTGATCTATATTGACCCTACTCCAATCTTATGCAAGATCTCAATCTTGAAAACATTGCATCTTGCTTGAAAATAGATACTAGAAATTTTTTAAAAAGAAAAGAAAAAGAACAAAAACAAAGTATTTGAGACTTGCATCATGATGGAGCACTAGTTATTATTGCATTAAGGCAGAAAGGGAAAGAATTGAAAGACCAACCATAGAAGTGAGAAATAAGTTGAACTGACAGATGTTCTTGTCTGCAATCGTCACCACTCTTTACAATAACCTATTCAGAAAAAGGAATAATATTGTTTGGGTCAAATAAAGTGAAATGTGGGGATATGTTAGGACCCTCTCCCAAACACAGCTAAAGACAATAACTAGGAATAAAGCTTGAAACTGATAATAATATTGGTGCCAAAACTAAACCAGATTACAATGGATAAGTTGACTTAATACAATACAACAATGAGATACATGAACAACGATTAAAGTGACGATTACAAATTAAAAGAAACTGAACACATGAACCAAAGCTACAAAAGCATACTTAAATATACAACTCTCACTGCAGGATATACTCTAGCACAAACACAAGTTGCCAATTTTTCGAGAGGAATGGCACTCTCCACCCAAAGGGCCAAGACCAATTTCAAATTCTACCCCCCTCTCATGCTGAACTAAGGGGAGATTTATAGATCCAAAAAGTGACTTTCTCCATCCCCAACTCATAGGCTTTGACTATAGCAGTCCTATGACTACCCTACTCTTAAGTTCTTTCTTCAAAATAGCAAGTCAAAGTTCTGCCATCAAAAAGTATATTTTCCCTTTTCATAAATTTTTCTAAGCTGTCAAATGTGGTCCTAACATTACCCTCCCCTTGAAGCTTCACCTTGTCCTCAAGGTGGAAATTAAAAGTAAGTATTTGTGGCTTCCTCCTTGAACTGCTTAGCTTCTTTTGCTTGCTTGACGATCCTTCAGCAAATTGAAGATATAGCTGCTGCCCATGTTGGTAATCAACACCCGTTGAGATATCTCCACTAACCACATGCTCATTACAGCCCAATTCAAGTATATGCTCAATCCTACTACAATCTCGAACAAGGAGAATCATGCCCAAACTTGTATGATTAAGAGCTGGGAATCTATCTGTGTTGCAGCACTTTATCACATTTTCAATGAAACGATTCGCTGTTGTAGAGAAATGTAGCATGACTGGAGAAATTGTTGTATGATCGATATATATTCTTTTTGCAACTCCTTCAGCCCCTTTTTCTTCAACTACGAAACAGTTTGCATCTTTTCTTGTTTCACAATAAAAGACTCGATCTTCAATACAAAACAAGAGAGCATACCAATGTTCACTTGTCTTAAATAATATTCTCCTTGCTAAGCCAATATTAAATTCTGCATCAAATTTTGGATTGGCTACAAAGTAAAGTGTAGACAGAGAACCCTCAACTAGCAACGCCCAAATTCATTTGCTTCCTTTTCCTTCACAAGCTTTAGCCAATCCAAATTGATCTAGCTGCTTAAACCAGAATATCTCACTATCCAAAACAAAACGCACAAATAGAATATTAACGTGTGCTTTCACATGGGTTTTTTTAATGCTTCAAACTGTTCAAATGGAGCCCAGTGAATTTCCTCAAACATCCACTTATAATCAGCAAGCTGTCTTATTTCTGCCTTGAACTCGCTGCTTCTTGCTGGGTCGACATTGGAGAAATACGAAAACTCCTCTAGCTTGGTCGCCCTTGCCGTCAATTGAATCTCCACTATTTTTAATGCGTGGGACCTGCATAATGGAGGAAACACTGCTGGCTTGGTTGACATTGCCACCAGAAACCAAGCAATAGCAGTCCCATTCTTCTTCGCTGGTATTGTTTCATGTTTGGGTTGCCCTTGATTGTTCTTTGCCGCTGCGGAGATCGTTTCTCAAGCTCTAGAATATATGAAGAATGAAGTGAGCTGTGCATTTTCTCTTTCTTTTCGCACGAAGCCCTTCACCGTCGTGTTACTGCTGGTCTTTGTCACTATAGGCTTTGAGTCTGTCTTCTTCGCGTGTTTGGAATTCCTGATTGCAGAAACGACTCCCAGGCTATTCTTGGTCACGTGCGTTACACATGAGTAACAAGGGTGGGCCAAGTTTAGTTTAAGCCCAATGACTGAGCTCTGCTTTTTGTGACCCCTAAAGCCCTTCTACGTTTTGAGCATCCGATTCCTCTCAATCCCGCAAAACACAGATTCTATAACTTCTTGCAGTGACACGTTTCTCGCTATGTTCAACCCTGCCTTAAACCTCTTTCTTCTTCTTCGTCGCTTATGGTATCTCCAATATCGGACTTGAACCCTTTCAACATTCCATGCTCCCTTTAATTCCTTAATCGTTTCCTCTGCTGCCATATATGTATGTCGGACCTCATTAGAAAGGCTTGGCATTGTGTTGACTGCTTCCAAGACCCGAACAGTTTCACGTTTCACTTTTTTCTTGGGTTGTCATAAAAAACGTCTTCAAGCTTCTCTTTTGATGAAAAAGGTGATGCCTTTAATTGTTGTTCAGCAGTAGGCACATTCTCCCCTTCTTGTTTAACTGGTTTGTTCTCGTCTTCCTTCTCATTGTATTTCTCTTGCATTTTTGCATCTGCTCCAATGCCTTCATCTTCTTTTGCCTCCTTATCCGCTGCACCATTTTCTGCCTCAACTAGGACCTCTGATTCCTTCTTTACGCCTCCATTGCCAGTTAAATCATCTCTATTCTGGTTAAATGTAATTGCCTCCAACATCTGTCTTGGTTCTTTGACGCTCAGCTCACTCAAGTCTCTTTCCTCCATTCTACCTTGCTTCTAATGCCTATGATCGCACTTTGATACCAATTGTTAGGACCCTCTCCCAAACACAGTTAAAGACGATAACTAGAAATAAAGCTTGAAACTGATAATAATGTTGGTGCCAAAACTAAACCAGATTACAGCGGATAAGTTGACTTAATACAACACAACAATGAGATACATGAACAACAATTAAAGTGACGATTACAAACTAAAAGAAACTGAACATATGAACCAAAGCTACAAAAGCATACATAAAGATTCAACTCTCACTGCAGGACATACTCTAGCCCAGACACAACAAGTTGCCAATCTTTCGAGAGGAATGGCACTCCCCACCCAAAGGGCCAAGACCAATTCAAATTCTACCCCCCTTTCATGTTGAACTAAGGGGAGATTTATAGACCCAAAAAGTGACTTTCTCCACCCCCAACTCATAGGCTTTGACTAGAGCAGTCCTATGACTACCCTACTCTTAAGTTCTTTCTTCGAAATAGCAAGTCAAAGTTCTGCCATCAAAAAGTATCTTTTCCCTTTTCATATATTTTCCTAAGCTGTCAAATGTGGTCCTAACAGGATACATTTTAATTAATCACGCCTTACAGGATTATACAAATACAATCATGAAGGACATTAATAAAAAAATTTAGTCAAAGTAGGAAAAGTGGGTTTTCTTAGTACAAGCTATATAAAATTTATGTCTAACATATCAATATTCTCAACCCTGAACAGATATTACAATCCATACTGAACTGCAAAACCTTATTTTTTTTCAACTTAAATCAATTATTTAAGGAAGTTTTTTAAGCTTAATGACATGATTCAATTATATAAGACTTTTCTTTTTCAGGTAAAATATAATTGATCAAAAGAAGGGACAACAATCTATTGATACTCACAACAGAGAAGAGTAAAGATTTTCAATTCTAAAGCTGAGGTTGTCGAGGAATTATCAGAACTGATCCAAGTGTTCATTTCACTTTCTATTCATGGGCAAACAGGTGTGCTTGAGTCGTTAGGCAACTAGTAAACTCAAGCAGAAGAGTTACAAGTTTTTATTTAGGGCAAATTATACCCACTTCCCAATTTCAAAGCAACGATCAGTTCAAAGTATTTGTTAAATTCAATGAGAAAATCTACTCTTCTCAATTTCATTTATGCATATTTAGACAAAATTTGACGATGAACAAAATGAAGGCGAGAGTATTACTGTTACTGACAATTGTAAACGATAGTTCTTTTTTTTTGGGGGGGGGGGGGGGTTGGTAAAGGGAGGGATTTGAAAAAAAATTAAGTCCGACTAAGTATATACTTTGAAAATAGAGCTCCGTGTAATTTCAGCAAAAATCAGAGAAGAGGAGCATAGTTTATTATTTTATTTTTGTTGAGTTCACAACTTTTCAAGAAATTAACAATTAAATGATCGGAGCAAATTCTTTCAAAGAATAAAATTACTCACGGATCGCAAGTCCCAACCAGGAAAATTCCCATATATTGAAGCCTTTTGAATTCTCTCTTTCTTTGCCTCCCAAAGTTCACCAGACAAAGCATCACCGGCCTTGGGCGTACTTCCATTCATCTTTTGGATAAAATTAAGTCAGATACGAGAATTTGGCATTCCTCAAGTGCACAATTAAACAACAGGTAAGCGATACCCTTGGTTGTGCAGCTGATGATGAATCTTGACCAGCACCTTTCAAAGGGAGTCCAATAGGTGCTTCACCTTTCGCTGCTGCAGCCTACCAAAAGTGGAAATTTCAGCAGCAACATTGAAAATTGTAAACATGAATTGGGAAGTCAAAATAATAACAGAGAATGTAGTTAGAAGAAGGTATAATCCCACTTTACAAGCACATTTTACCTATATCATGTGTGATAACGGAAGGCAGCTAAACATGTAACAAAGAGATAGACCCTTTTACCTACAGTTTTCAACTCAACCAAAGCAGGTAAGGCAAGTCTAACGTACTATAGTACACTTAACAATCAATGGAAGACAAAGAACAAGTAAGATTTCAAGCAAGCTACTTGTCATTAAGCAGGATTCTGGACAATCATGAAAACCAACAAAAGGATTATCCAGAAACATTTTTTCCCTGGGAAAAGACACCCACTTAAGAAACATTTTTTTACTTTATTGTGCATATCTTATTTCTTGTTTTTTAGAAGCTTAAATATCTCCCTACAATGTAGGGGGCAAGATATTCTAGTTCATCATAAAAGCTTGCCTGCACAAAGGAAAATAATGAGAAACATAGCAATAGTAGCGCTCAAAATCACTCAAAGGCTCACCTTAACTTCCTCTATAGCCACTGTACTTGGAACACGACGATGTTCCTTCCGCCGTGGTGGTGGTTGATCCCGAATATCTTCCATTCTAACCCAAGGATCAGCTGTCAAAACAACTCGCACCCACTCCAAATCATCATCATGTCTTGATGATGATGCTTCTATTGCATCCTCCTCAAGAGTTGAAGTTGGACTATGACTGTTACCGCATAGACCATGCACTTCAGACTTCTCTACTTGGCAACATAATCGCATTTCCAGAGAAAGACTTGCACTGACAAATTTAACTTTCACCTTAGACGTACGGGTCATTACCTCATCAATCGCTTGAGCAGTTGATCTGTGTAACGACCTCTCTTAATTACCATATAATTAATCTCCAAACTAAGTAAAGCATTAAGTATTACATAATACATCTTATTAAAGGGCTCCGCCCACAGTACAAATCACAGTATACAACGAAGTATTTAACATATGCAACTATACCAAAAAGGCTCTTAAGTTTGGCAATATACATTATACTCATATAACTAAACGAAACATACAATTGGTATCAAATCAAATCTCATTTGTCTTTCCCTTGATAGCCACCTGAACTTTCGCCTGAAAAATTATAAATATCGACGGGGTGAGTCACATGAACTCAGTAACCACAATTCCATTTTAACAAGTATGCATGGAATGATTATAAGATAGTTAAGCGGGCAAAATATATATTCATATCACATAAAAGTCTAATCGTCCCAAAACATTAGTATTTCAAGAGACTAATTCAATATGCATAAAACTCCCTCAACCATCCTTATAACCTCCTTAACCGTTGACAGAACCCATGAGCTACAACATATAATAGGATTAGTCTCTTTGACAAGACTACACCAAGCTTTCCAATAATGAGGTATAACCCGGCTGAAGGCCACAGAACTCATATCAGACTATGGATTCCTTTTCCGTTGAAAATGGAAAGTTGTCACATGTCCTTTGAGCTGACTCTTAACTCGACCAAAGGAAAAGGTGATACCAAGGGCTCTGAGAATATCAAAGCCATCCACTGTGCGCACAGTGGCTGCTATACCATGTGGTATAAAAGAACCAAACCTCTCCTCAATCACAATTCACCACATTCAATATCTCAACATCACAATCTTCAATATCAATAATTTATTCATATATTTCATATTTAATGCTATGCATCATCAATCATTCAAATAAATCATTCAGGCCCACTTAACTAAAAAGTTTACTAAAAACATGATTAAACTATCATTGTACATTTTTCATATATAAATTACTATAACATATTTATAGCAATTAAAAATACCAACATGCGCCTATAATCATTTCAACAAGCATACAGGATAAATTGAAAAGTGGTTACCTCAAGTTCTTGACACAACTAAACTTGAGAGAATTTAACTCCAACAAGCAAAATTCAAATTCACAAATACAATAAATATATATATTTACATGTTAATATAATTTATAATAATTGTTAACTAATACAAAATAGCAAATAATAATCCACCATAATTGGCTCAATCTTCTAAAAAAGAACCCCAATTTATCTATTCCTCAAATTTCTTTTAAATCAAAATTTCTAAAATTTCTTAACTCTATTTCACTCAATAAAATTTTTAATAATTATAATTCTCTAATTATAATATCAAATCATAATTTATAATTTCACATAACTCAAAATCTGCAAAGCTAAACCGATTAAAACTTCAATAATACTTCCAATAACTCAAATAAATTGTTTAATCCAAATTTAATTGGTAAAAAACGTTCCTAAAGTATAATTTATGATTCATTTAAGAAGAAATTGATAATAAAATTATAAAACAACTAGATGATAAATCTAAACCAATTAAAATCAACTATTATTTATTTTCTACATATCTATAGTCATCTTTTGTAAAAACTCAAAATTCTCCGAAAATCCAAACCCCAAAATTCTCGCTAATCAGTATAACATTACCACCAATAGAAAAATAAACATACGTAGAACAACTTTTATGAAGATAGTTTGATAAGAAAAAGTGATTTTAAGTACCAAAATTATCATAAATTTAGACCCTTACCTACTGAAATTGCGTTCGCTTTGTCCGCTCGCTTGCTAGTGAAACTTGAATGAGAAGAGTGAAGGGGAAAGGGTATTAATAATACCCTCCTTGACACTTTTTTAAGTGGGCCCCACATGTTTTTTTTTTTGAAAAGCTGCCGACAGTTTTTTGTTATTACAACTTTTTTTGTATAAGAGCTTTGAGTTTCAAGGTTCTCTGGTATTTTCATTCTTGCATATAATTTTATTAGCAATATACATTAGTTGCTCATGTGCTTTCCCTTTTTGTTTGACCAATTAGTTTTTCTCCTTGTAGGAGAGAAATGGGAGATACGAGTAGAATGCACTCAGTTGGAGACCTAGTTAATCATGGTCAACATATAGGACAACAAGATACTAATGACATTTTAAGAGAGCTATTGACCACAATACGTGGGCTTGGTCAAATGGTGCAAAGGCATGAGGAGAAATTGAATAAAGGAAAAGATCAAGAGGAAGAGTATTCTATTCATGAAAGTGGGTTTGAGGATATTGGAGCTCACAATGGTCATCATTCTAGTAGTGGTTATAATACTACTATAGAGACAAAGGATAACAAATCTCAAGAGGAGTATGATGGAGTTTCCATCACTAAAGTGTAGAAAGAGGTGCATAAATTCTCACCCTAAACCTTTGACGGCAAGTTTAATCCAAAATTTAGCGAAAGTTAGATTGATTGATTAGAGACTATCTTCTCTGTAGTTGAATGCGATGAACAACAAAGGGTAATAATAGCAGTGGTGTTATTGGTAGATAATGCAAAGATGTGGTGGCCTGCAGATGGGACCATTCCGAATTGGAATAAGTTCAAGATGATGTTTAGTCAACACTACTTTCCTATAGCTTTACAATCACTCAAGGAGACTGAGTTCTATAATTTTCAACAAGGTAACCTGGATATGGACTCATTCATTGCACAATTTCTTGAGCTCGTCAAGTACACGACTAATGGTAAATCACAAAAGAATGAAGCTTGGATGGTATATAGGCTGCTACAAAAGGCTCGACCAAAGTTTAAAAGACAATTGATACCTCTTCAAATTACTTCTTTTGAGGATATGTGTCCACGGCTCCGTCTTTTGGATACAGAGATACGAGGTTATAATTATGAGCTCGAGCCGAGGAGAAGGGGTGGAAACAGGCCAGGCCAGGCTTCACCCTTAACAGGCCAGGCCTGTCTAGTAGCAGGTTATCCTGAGCCTGGCCTGTGGCTTGTCATGGGCCTTTTTTTAGGCCTGAGCCTGGCCTGTATAAAGGTCTGTTTAGGCCTGAAGCCTGTTAAGAAAGCCTGTATTTTCAAAAACTTTAAGTAGGCTTACAAGCCACTAGAAAATAGGCCAATTTTAAAAAGGCTGAAAATAGGCCTAAATACATATATCAATTAGATTATTCACAATAATTCATAAATTATCATATAATCTAATCAATGTCAAAATCAATCAAAATGGAATAACCGAGATAAAATCCAAACAAAATCTAACACAGACAACCTCTCCGTATCATTACTTCATTCGCTTTGTATATCATGAAATCCATCTCATGATATGTGCTCCCCTTCTTCTTCTCTCCTGTCGGTTCTACCCCCTCCTTGCCTCACATGTATTGTCCATATTTGTGCTTCCATGTCTTGTACTCCTATCAAAATTCATACCGATAATATTTTATTAACAAGATAATAATTATGTTCTAAGCCTTGTTAAAATTACTGATTTTTTCATCAGTTGATTTTATAACTTTATTTAGTTATCTTGTTGAAGTTAATTATGTGTCCTTTAATTTTATCTTTGAAAAGCAGACAAAACTCAAAAGAACACAAAGATCATATATGAGATATAAGACCGATTTTTTTTAATCCTTTACAACAATGAGCCTCTTAGGTTTGCATTTGACAATAACACTGAGATGGATCAAATACCCTTTATAAATGTAGGCTTTGGTGCCAGATTTCTAGAACTAAAACTAAACATTGAAAGACCAAAACTTGGATCTAACAAACCAAACATTGAAAAGGCAAAAACTTGGATCTAACCCTTGGTGGTTTTGGTAGTTTTCAGATCACAGGATATAAACATGCATCTGAAGAAAAAGGAAAGAGAACACTTGAAAAGTAAGAGTGAATATGATTCCCATAAAAATAGAGTGTTTTGAGGAGAATATGAGAGGAAAAAGAAAACCTTGAGTGATGTGAGGGAAGAAAAGGAACAGAGTTACCTGAGAGGCTGAGAGAAAAATGGCAAGATGTCGTCGAGATTGGGGTCTGGGCAAGGCCGTAGACTCAGAAAACGGCCGACTGGAGAGAAGAACAGTGGAGACGATGGCGAGACTGTGACTCTGAGAGGAAGAAGGGGAAGGCCGCAGTCGGTGTTTGAAGAGTGAATAAAAAGAGGAATATAGGAAGTAGGGTTTGTCAAAAAAGAAAGCTTTTATACAATTTTTTCAAATATTAAAATATTAATGCATAACAGGCCAGGCCGGCTTGTCAGGCCTAAGAGGCTTCTCCATGAGCCTGAGCCTGGCTTGTTAAGCAAAATAGGCCTTATAAACGGTCTAGGCCTAGGCCTGGGCCTGTTTTAAACAGGTTAGGCCAAGCTACAGGCCCCTGACAGGCTGCCTGGCCTGTTTCCACCCCTACCAAGGAGGGATCCACAGGGCAGAACTTCATCTTATACTGGTCTTATTGGGGGTTTTAACAAGAGGAGTAATTATAGTTTTAGAGACTTTGGATACTCAAAGAAGAAAAATAAGCGACCGATGGGATCATTCCAGAGTGGGCCAGGTTCAAGGACTCAAGTTCAGAGGAGCCAAGGTGGGGGAAGTCAGTCATCCTATAGAGGCTCTACTACCCCTATGCCTAGTACTGCTAGGACTCCAGTTTGCTTGAAATGTGGAAGGTATCATTAGGGAAATTTTTTGACCTGCTATGCTTATGGTAAGGTAGGGCACATCTCTAATTTTTGCCCAGAAGGCAATTTGACTTGTTTCACCTGTGGTAAGGTGGAACACATCTCTCGCTTCTGTTCAGAAGGCAAGCAGAACTCTCAAGTCTCCAGACCTACTATGCTAGGATGAGTCTTTGCTTTGACTCAAGAGGAGGCGGGTACTTCACCTAATCTTATTAGAGGTAAGATTAAATTGCAGAATGATGATATTCTTGCATTGTTTGACTGATTGTGCCAAGAGATTAAACTTAGATGTTTCTAAGTTACCTTTTGATGTAAATGTATCAACACCTGCTGGATCTTCTGTAAAAACTTCTAATGCATGTTTGAATCTTGTATTGGAGTTTGAGAGTCGTAAGATAAAGATTGATCTTATATGTTTGCCCCTTAAGGGACTTGATGTAATTGTGGGCATGGATTGGCTTACAGCCAATGGTGCTATACTTGAGTGTAAAGCAAAAACTATTTCTTTACTTGTGTATTCTGTGTCCAGAAAGGTGTCTAGTAGCCCTCTATTGTTATCAACTGTTCAAGTTGAAAGTTGTATCAAACAAGGATGTCAAGCCTATATGGTTTTCTTCTCTATTCAAGCTGAAATAGAGGAAGGGATTGATAGAATTGAAATAGTGAATGAGTTTCCTGAGGTATTTCCTAAGAAAATGTTAGGATTACCCCCTAAGCAAGAAGTAGAATTTTCGATTGACGTGGTGCTTGGTACAGAGCCTATCTCAAAGGCTCCCTATTGAATGGCTCCAACAGAATTAGCAGAATTGAAGAACCAACTAGAAGAACTACTTGTAAAGGGGTTTAACAGACCAAGTTTATCGCCGTGGGGATCACCTATTCTATTCGTGAAAAAGAAAGATGGGACCTTACAGTTGTGCATTGATTACCGTCAACTAAACAAAGTCACCATCAAGAACAAATATCGTCTTCCAAGGATTGATGACTTGCTAGATCAACTTGTAGGGTCAACGGTATTCTCCAAAATCGACTTAAAGTCAGGATATCATCAGTTGAGAGTTAAAGTAGAGGATGTCTCTAAGACGGCCTTTCATACACGATACGGCCACTATGAGTTTCTAGTAATGCCGTTTGGGTTAACTAATGCTCCAGCGGTATTCATAGACTACATGAACCAGATATTCAAACCATATTTAGATAAGTTTGTGGTGGTTTTCATAGATGATATTCTCATCTACTCTCGAAACGAAGAGGAACATCGAGAGCATCTTAAAACAGTATTGCAAGTGTTGAGAGAGCACAAGCTTTATGCAAAATTGAGCAAGTGCGAGTTTTGGCTTAGAGAGGTGAAGTTCCTTGGCCATGTAATTTTAGCTGAAGGGGTTGCAGTAGATCCTACCAAAGTTGATGCAGTTCTTCAGTGGGAATAACCAAAGTCTGTAACTGAAATTAGAAGCTTCTTGAGATTAGCTGGATACTACAGAAGGTTTATACAAGGTTTTTCTCAGTTAGCAATTCCGCTTACTAAGCTAACCAGGAAGGATCAACCTTTTATTTGGACAAATAAGTGTGAAGTCGCCTTTCAAGAGTTGAAGAGGAAGTTGACCTTTGCACCAGTGTTAGTTATTCCTAATCTTGCTTTATCCTACACTTTGTACATTGATGCTTCGTTGAAGGGTTTGGGATGCATATTGATGCAAGAAGGAAAAGTTGTTGCTTATGCTTCCAGACAGTTGAGGCCACATGAAGAGAATTATCCGACCCATGACTTAGAATTGGCAGCAGTTGTATTTACACTGTAGATCTGGAGGCACTACCTCTATGGTTTACGATTTGAAATTTTTACTGATCATAACAGTTTGAAGTATCTTGTGGATCAGAAGGAGCTTAACGATAGGCAGAGGAGGTGGATGAAGTTTCTAAAAGATTATGATTTCGAACTAAAGCATCATCCCGGTAAAGCCAATGTTGTTGCAAACGCTTTAAGCAGAAAAGTTGTTCATATGTTTCACTTAAGTCTGTATGAGAACCATTGGTTAGAAAGGTTGAAGGACATAAACATGCTAGTCAATAAAGTTGTGATGCAGTCTGTACGAATTGAGAATGAATTTTGGAAGGAGATAAAGATGGCTTAGTTGGAGGATGAAGATCTATTGAAAATTAAGAAGAAATTAGAGAAAGGAGAAGTCAATGATTTTGAAGTAGATAATGATGGTATTCTGAGATTTAAAGGGAGGGTTTATATCCCGAATGATGAAAAAGCTAAGATTTGTATCTTAGAGGAAACACATCGAAGCAAATACACTATTCATCCGGGGATCACCAAGATGTACAATGATTTGAAGCGAAATTGCTGGTGGCCTAAGATGAAACATGATGTGACAGACTTCGTAATGAAGTGTTTGACTTGTCAGAAAGTGAAGATTGAGCATTAAAAGCCTTTAGGGCTACTTCAACCTTTAAAGATTTCTCAGTGGAAGTGGGATAGCATTTCCATGGATTTTATTGTTGGATTGCCTAATACTACACAATATAATGCCATATGGGTTATTGTAGACAGATTGACGAAGTCAGCTCATTTCTTGCCGATCCATATTGGATATAGCTTGCAGAAGCTAGCTCAGTTGTATGTGAATTGGATTGTTAGGTTGTATGGTGTGCCTGCAGAAATTGTGTCAGACCGCGATCTGAGGTTCACGTCAAATTTCTGGAAAGCATTATAGGAGGCTATGGGGACTAGGCTGAAGTATAGTACGGCTTATCATCCGCAGATCGATAGTCAAACTGAGAGAACAATTCAAACTCTTGAGGATATGTTGAGGGCTTGTGCAATTGAGATACTAGATAGTTGGGATTCTCATCTGCCTTAAGCTGAATTTGCCTACAATAATAGTTACCATTCAAGAATTCAAATGGATCCTTTCGAGGCATTGTACAGCAGAAAGTGTAGATCGCCTCTCTGTTAGACTGAATTGAGTGAGAGAACTGTGATTGGACCAGACTTGGTGGATGAAACTACTAAGAAGATTGAGATGATTCGTCAAAAGTTGTTGACCGCTCAGAGCAGACAAAAGAGCTATGCGGATAGGCGGCGTAAACCTTTGGAGTTTGAAGTGGGTGACCACGTGTTCCTTAAGGTTACACCAGTGACTGGTATTGAAAGATCCATTAAAGCCAAAAAGTTAACTCCTCGTTTCATTGGACTATATGAGATATTGGAGCGAATTGGATCAATTGCATATTGAATCGCCTAGCTGCTGTATTTTTTGAATGTGTACAACGTGTTCCACGTGTCATAGCTTAAGAAATATCATTCGGATCTTTCCCATGTGATTGAGCCTGAAGAAGTCGAGTTAAGGGAAAATTTAACTTATGTGCCCGGACCAGAAATGATTTTAGATGTAAAAGATACGCAATTGATGAGCAGAACAATCCGTCTCCTAAAAGTTTTCTGGAAGGGTACGTCTTCCGGTGATGCTATTTGGGAAACTGAAGAGTGAATGCGGCGTGATTTCCCTAATTTGTTTGTTTAGGTATGCTTTATTGTGTAGGAATCTTGTGTTGTGAATTGTTTTTATTGGTTGTTGTGAATTTTGGAGACAAAATTCTAGTTAGGTGGGTAGAGTTGTAATAAAAAAAAAAACTGTCGGCAGCTTTTTAAAAAAAAAAACATGTGGGGCTTGCTTAAAAAAAGTGTCGGGGAGGGTATTATTAATACCCTTTCCCCTTCACTCCTCTCATTCAAGTTTCACGAGCAGGCGAGCGAACACAGCGAAAGTAATTTCAGCAGGTAAAGGTCTAAATTTTTGATAATTTTGGTACTTAAAATCACTTTTTCTTATCAAACTACTTTCATAAAAGTTGTTCTACGTATTTTTATCTTTCTATTGGTGGAAATATTATACTGATTAGCGAGAATTTTGGGGTTAGGAATTTTGGAGAATTTTGAGTTTTTACAAAAGATGATTATAGATATGTAGAGAATAAATAATAGTTAATTTTAATCGGTTTAGATTTATCATCTAGTTGTTTTATGATTTTATAATCAATTTCTTCTTAAATAAATCATAAATTATACTTTAGGAACATTTTTGACCGATTAAATTTGGATTAAACAATTTATTTGAGTTATTGAAAGTATTATTGAAATTTTAATCAGTTTAGTTTTGCAAGTTTTGAATTATGTGAAATTATAAATTATGATTTGATATTATAATTAGAGAATTATAGTTATTAAAAATTTTATTGAGTGAAATAGAGTTAAAAAATTTTAGAAATTTTGATTTAAAAGAAATTTGAGGAATAGATAAATTGGGGTTATTTTTTAGAAGATTGAGCCAATTATGGGGATTATTATTTGCTATTTTGCATTAGTTAACAATTATTATAAATTATATTAACATGTAAATATATATATTTATTGTAGAGCGAATTTGAATTTGGCTTGTTGGAGTTAAATTCTCTTAAGTTTAGTTGTGTCAAGAACTTGAGGTAACCACTGTCCAATTTATTCTGTATGCTTGTTGAAATAATTATAGGCGCATGTTGGTATTTTTAATTGCTATAAATATGTTATAGTAATTTATATATGAAAAATGTACAATGACAGTTGAATCATGTTTTTAGTAAACTTTTTAGTTAAGTGGGCCTGAATGATTTATTTAAATGATTGATGATGCATAGCATTAAATATGAAATATATGAATAAATTATTGATATTGAAGATTGTGATGTTGAGATGTTGAATGTGGTGAGTTGTGATTGAGGATATGTTTGATTCTTTTATACCATGTGGTATAGCCGCCACTGTGCGCACAGTGGATGGCTTTGGCATTCTCAGGGCCCTTGGTATCACCCTTTCCTTTGGCCGGGTTAAGGGTCAGCTCAAGAGACAATCCTATTATATATTGTAGCTCATGGGTTCTGTCAGCGGTTAAGGAGGTTATAAGGATGGTTGAGGGAGTTTTATGCATGTTGAATTATTCTCTTGAAATACTAATGTTTTGGGAAGATTAAACTTTATGTGATATGAATATATATTTTGCCCATTTAACTATCTTATAATCATTCCCTACATACTTGTTAAAATGGAATTGTGATTACTGAGTCCATATAACTCACCCTGTCGATATTTATAATTTTTCAGGCAAGAGTTCAGATGGTGCTACCAAGGGAAAGACAAACAAGACTTGATTTGATACCAATCGTATGTTTCGCTTAGTTACATGAGCATAATATATATTGCCAAACTTAAGAGCCTTTTTGGTATACGTTGCATTTGTTAAATACTTCGCTATATACTGTGATTTGTACTGTGGGCAGAGCCCTTTAATAAGATGTATTATGTAATACTTAATACTTTACTTAGTTTGAAAATTAATTATATGGTAATTAAGAGAGGTCGTTACAATCTAGACATTCTATCATTGATATTATGATACACCTCGTGTGTAGTCCATAAAGGATATGCCCAAGGGGGTGGTTTTTGCACGAAAGCATCTCCATTTGCCAAAGGAATTCCACCTATAGAGAGTTTCTGGGAATAGGATGCCTCCTTGGAATTGCTATATTATATATTTTAAAGCAAGGAACATGCGTCAGAAATATAGGAAGTACAGATGTCTCTTAACTGACTACTTACACAATGCTCAAAGTTATTATCCAGTAAATAGTAAATACCTTGGCATTTCACATTTCAAAACTTCAACACAAATCAGGTAAGGTGCCTTCTCCCTAGAATTTAAGAGAACAGCTTCATCTTCAGGTATATGAAGCACACGATATATCCCCTTTCCCAGAGGAAAGCAAACTCCTAGGAAAAATTTAAAATCAAGTTCATATCAGAGAAAAAAGACAAAGGAAACTGCAAATAATGGGAAATGTAATTTTCCAACTGCCCTGCAGTAACTTAATAAGCCAACTTAAAAATGACTTTCAGCAAAGAACTAACAACTGGCAACTAAAACTACATAATAGGAAAATAACTTGTCATTGATGGGTCCAAAAAGAGCCTCTGATAAAGATGAAAATGGCAGTTTCTAAACATTGATTCCTCTAGAGATGCCATACTAATAAATGACATATTTTCGGGCCACTTAAATATTTCAGAACACTCTTTGAAAAAATCATTTCATTTGCTCAGCTGCCAGATCCAACAAATACCAAAATTCCTAGTACCCTTAAATGAACTGAAATTCCTAGTGGCCTTAAATGAACTCCCTGAAATAATAAACATAATAGTTGGCAAATACCTCCTGTCTTTTGTGCCTCAGCTACATGTAAATTTATCTCTGTAAGTGACTGAAAGCACACAGAAAAAACAAAAACAAAAAAATCTGTGCCAGAAACATGAAAGCGAAAAAATAAAAACTGAAAAAAGTATGCAGAACATATGCATATTTCTGGATGTAATCAATGAAGTGAACAAAGCATAGGAAAAGAAAACTGTAAAAGAAATAACCTCACGAAGAGAGCTTTTGCGCTCTTCAATTGGAAATACATCCACTAACCGAAATGATGTTTCACATAACGTCTGAACAAAGTCTAATGACTCATGATACGCCCCTTTGCGGAACTGTGATATACTGTGATTTGGAAATGGAGGCTTTGTGTTTGACTTATCATTCTGTTGCTTTGTTGATCCAGCACACTTCTGCCAATTTGATATATCAAATGAATTGATGGAAATACAAGGGTAGGAAACATGCGAAAGAAATATTATCATGTAATATTCGGAAAAATTACCTTTTACTTGATATTTAAAAGCAGTAAGGGAAATAAAAATAGACTTTCAAAGTGCATTAACAGTAAAGTACCCTTCCAGCAAACCCATAATCAAAATAAAGGATGTCATGCATGATGAATCATTTTCAATGCAAAAATGCATGCAAAATATCATACTTTGAATACAAAACTTACTGACAACACAACCATCTATTTGAATTGATTTTCAGAAAGCACAGTAAATGAAGGTCTAAAATCATAACTTCCAAAATTCCCCAGTGATAGATTAATTTAATCTCCCTGTAGGGTAAGTACAAACAACTGCTAATGCTAGAGCACATAATCAATTGAAGAAGAAAAGCAACTTAAAGCCAAGGACAACTGCCTAGTTATAAGGTCACAGGAAGCCAAGTGGTTTTGACAGAGACATGAAAACAAAAGGACCTGTATTTCAGTTATGTTTGCATTCGGTAGATACGATCCTAAATTAATACTGTTTTGATATTGACACCAAATTAATTGTGCAGGCCCACCTCCAGTGCACGTTAAGTAGAAAGCATTTGTAACCAATTTTTTTTTTAAAAAAAATCAGGACTACAACATATGAGAAATCAGCATAAAGGCAGAATCTTCAAGTAAAACTAAGTTTTGCAGCAGCCAAGTTTTTATTGGGATGCATGACCAAAAGTGGCTCTGGTCCTAGATACACTCATGACTCATGTATCCATCTCAGCAAAATAATACTAATCACAACAACAACAACAAAATAACAATAATCAGCATGAGAGTTGAAATGGACAGTGTGTAACTAATTTAAGACTAAAAAGTAAATCAGCTATGGGACACTAGATATTATTTACACCTACTTGTTTGCTTTCACCATACAAATTAATTAGGTTTCAAATCAATATTTAACAGACCTCCTTCCGCTTCTTCAACCCCAATAGCCCTGAATCTTCAATTGAACGGTCACGGTCTCTGAACAATTTGCGAAAAAATTTCTCTGTACCCGGACTACTTTCAAATAATCCACCAGCACTGCTGTTTTCATTGGCTGAACTACTTTTAGCATCTTCAGGCTGCACACGAAATAGCCTTTTGAACAAAGGAACATCAGAAGCCTCTTCTTCCTCACCGATGGAGGCAGTCTCTTCAATTTTGACACTGGTATCTCTCTTATCCTCAAATACATCCTTAAAGGATTTCCTGAAAAACCCTTCTTTGTCCTACTCTTCAGCTGATTTTATACATTTTTCTTCAGAGTTAGAAATTTCTCAATCGCCAGTTGGATCATTATTGTTCCTCCTATCATCTAATTTTTCCTTGAAAAGTTTACAGAAAAATCCTTCTTTCTCTTCATCCTCTACTGATTTAGGGTGTGTTTGGTCCCCAAATTCATTCTTACTATCACGAAACAATCGCTTGAAAAATCACTCTGAACTTGATATTAATTCCTCGTCCTCACCTTTGCTGTCTCTTAGGAACCTTCTAAAGAATCCATCTTTTTCAGAGTCTTCTTCATTTTTATCAGATGATTTCCAAAAGAGAAATGCATCTCGCTGTTTTGAACCCAACTCATCATCACCTTTGCTATCTCTTAAAAGCCTCTTAAAAAAACTATCCTTTTCAGAATCATCATCATCTTTCTCTGCAGACTTCCTAAATAGCAAGGCATCCCGAACTTTTTGACCAGGAATGAATTTCTTGAATATGTTGTTCTCATCAGGAGACAACTGATTACTATCCTCTTGCAAATTGTTTCCAGTAGAAGGTGAGAATGATAAAGACTTCTGAACAGGCGGTGATGATGTGAGTGACAACAAGTGCTGTTTTGAAGATTGCAACTTATTCAAAACTTGGTTTTTACTCCCAGAATTAGAAGGTTCACTTTGAGGCCTTATCAAAGGAGGCCACTCACCCATTAAGGTGGCTGCAATCTGGCACTTCTCCAGAATCCTACGAATTCCCGCATTATCATCAGAGTTCTCAAGCTCTGCCAATAAAAACCAGTGCACCTTCAAAGCAATTTTAATTGACTTTGAGCGCATGTCTATAACAAATTTATCCAGGGATGGGCTTGGCTTATGCACCATCATGTAACAAATTTGGAACAAATAACTCTCAATTCCCGGTAAGGGAAGGGTATACATTCGATTACAGAGATAGTCACGTACCCCAGAATGTTCATGCTTGTACAAATAGCTAACAGGAATCCACTCGCAGAAAAATGCCGAGTCAAAAAACCTGATGAGCCAACCATTTTCACCAGACTCACTAGACAGGCTGGGCCTCGATGTGATGTCTCGCGGCTCATCTACCACACCACGGGTCATCCCTAAAAACCTCACCATCCTCAGTTGACCATCATCAACCCTAATTTACCTCTCGAGGGGAATCGAGAGAGCACTTCTCTCGCCTTATCAAAAACACCTTGATTTCAATTAATTCAGCAACTAATGCATGCTAGCATAAACCCTATAAATCCCAAAATGATTCGATGAAACCCCTAATTCTCCCAAAAATCAATATTACAAATCGAGTCGGTTATCTGATTCAAACACCTATAGTGCAATGTCAGGGAACAGAGATATTAAGCAGAAACCCTTATAACAGTCACGCAAATGGAAGGAAAAAAATACTGTGCTTCGTTTTGATAAAGTTGGGACCCAAATACAGCAACTGCGCCAGAAATTATCAGGAAATTCTCGGAGAAAGCGCAACCCAACTTGAATTCCAGAAATGTAAATTTCTAAATTGTGCATGCAGAATAAAGCGCGAATCAGAACATTGCACAAGAGTGGGTATATGAACGGAATGCCCAATAAATCTCTGCTACTTCTTCCGTATGGTGGCGGCACGGTGGCGGCCGTCGTCGTTCCGTTCTCAGATGAGTTAAACTCCAGTTTTGTGGTGATGATAATAATGATATTATTTAATAATAATAATTTTATTATTATGAATTAGAGTAAATTGCTCTTACAAGCTTAGTTTTTGTCTTAATTATGCAGCATTCCCTTTACTTTTCAAAAGATATATTTAGTCCAAACTCTTAATAATATTCTAAAATAATTCTAAAAATATTTTTAATTAAAAAATATATTAAAACAAATATTTATTTAATAATTTATCCCAAATTAAATTTATAATTTATAGTTTAATAATTAATTAACTTTCATTAATTATTTTATTAATATTTTTATAAAACTTAAAAATTAAGTAATTTTTAATAAATATAAACTCAATAAAGTATATTTAAATATTTTAAATTGCAAAAATGATATATAAATATGACATGCTTAAAATTGTGTCTTTTGAAGATGTTTTCAGGTGTATGCGTTAAAAATATTAGTCTCTCCCTCCTTATATATAAGAGCCTTTCATCTAAATCCTGAGATTCTAAAAATAGTAAAATGTAATAATTATGTAGAAAATTTATTTTTTTTCCAAAATGCCCCTATTTATGAATGGGTGAGAGAGAGAGAGAGTAATAATGAGAAAATAATGAAAGAGAATGTATGTAGTATAATAATTAATTGAAAGCAAAATGGGAAAAATGCATTTATTACTGAAACAAACTTAAAAGGGATCTTATATTCAGGGACAAGCCCATTAAAAAAAAGCCTCTTATATATAGAGACGGAGTGAGTACTAAATATGAGGTCAAAAATATTACTATCTAAGTCATAAATATAAGACTCATTTGATATTTTTGGAGAGATTAAAGAAGCTGATTAAATTATTTTAAGTATATATATTATCATTTTTTCCTCAAAACTAATTTGTCTGACTTATAAACTGCTATATAATTTAATTATACACAACATATGATATGATTAAGTAATTTATTTAACTTTCTTAATCTCTCCCAGAAAAAAAAAGTCAACTGGGTCTTATATTTAGCACCGAAGGTTAAACTAATTAATATATAAGCTAAAATAAATATTGAAAAAAAATAAAAATTTGAATTATAGAAAAATTAGAAATATATATATTAAGGAATGGCATTTTGGTTAAAACAAAATGTCAATTTAACGTCCATTAATAGTGTAAATGGAGGAAAAGGAATATAAAATTAAACATGCATCACATCTTATAAAAAAATTATCCAATATATCAATAATTTAATAAAAATTTTCCAATTATCCAATATATGATGGTGTTTCATAAAAAAACTGTCAAATATGTCTTTTAAATTTTTTTCTGGGCCTTATTGTCGCGATTTCAAACTTCTCATCATTGCTTCGTGTAATGCCCCCTGTAATATCCCAAAATGTACTCAAGGGCTAAGATTTTCTCTTGAGAAGTAAAGATAATGATGAAGAAGCTTAAATTAATTTCCTTTCCTTCTCCCTTGATAAAAAACATTCAAGACCATAGGAAAAAGGAAAGAGGATTTAAATGATATATCTCTTCATCTTTTCTATTTGAAAAGTCAACAATTGTGGTTAGGTATAAATAAAGCAAGAACCAAGAGATAAATAGATCAATATATCCTTCTCCTTTTCTCTCAATTGATTTTGTCTAAGATCCCAAAGAAAGAGAAAGAGTATATATAATTAAAGTATAACCACTGACCAGTCAAAAGAAAGAAAGAATAAGAGGAGAAAATTCAACTAGACTTACAGTTGGTTACAAGTTGGAAATTTTGACCAAAAAGCAAGTTAATTGCAAGAAAGCTTGGTCAACCAAATTGTCACATTTTTGGGACATGTATTTTGATCAAATGAAGAGATAAGAGGGGTTGAAGATTGAACTAATTAGGACACCTGATTTTGTGCAAGTTAGGGTTTAGAGAAATCATGGTGTTTTGGTTATGTATTTGGTGTTTTATGATGATTAGAAACCATATGACACAAGTTTGATGCTCAATTTAGGAGTTTGGTAATTTCTGGAATTTTGTTGATTTTTATGCCAAAATAGGACATGGGAAATGAGTGGGAATTTGTTCATTTTAATGTTACCATTGTGTTCTACATGAAATATTGTGTGGGAATAGCCCCGGGTTGTGAATTTTGGGTTATTAAAACTCAAAATGTAAAACTGGATTTTCTGCCAAACAGAATTCCAGCGAGTTACCCTGAATGTGTGGTGTTTTTGGATAAACAAATGATGGCTAAAAATTCTGAAACTTTCTAGTCTTAAAGTTCACATGCCAAGCTTCAAAATGGACATATAATTCATGTCATTTCGTTTTGTGAGCTGGGAGTTATGATTTTCCAAAGTTTGGGATTAAAACTGGAATCTGTTTTGGAGCAGTGTTGGTTTTTGTGCAATTATGTATTTTGTGGTTATGGAAATCCTTGATTCATATTTTTCCTGTGTGGAGGACTTAAATATCTGTCACTAGGCCTTGAGGTTACCTCATTTAGATTTTTCTAGAATTAGTTATGATTTTTCAAAGTTGATTAAAAATTATGGCAGATTTGGTCACCTATGCGAAAATTGAAGATGTTATGGCATAATATAATATTGCAGAACTTTGAGGTTAGAATTGGTCTTTTTGGTTAATTGACCACTTTAGCTCCTTAGTTGATTTGATTAAATGACCATAGTGATAATTAACTCAAGTATTATGAGTTATTAAAGAATTGGAATAGGTAATAATTCATCGCCCTTAATTTTGGTTATAGGATTCGATATTTGCCCTGTTCGTGATCCACCTGCGCTAGAGCACAATCGAAAAGAACTAGGTAGTGACGTTTTCTCTTATACTATATGTGATGCATTGTATGTATGTTTATCATGATTTGTGATGGTTTCTGATGCTGCTGCGATTACAGCTGGTGATAGCTGTCGTTATACAGCGAAATCTGTCGTTATAGAGCGTAAGCTGTTGTTATACAGTGAAAGCTGTCGTTATACAGCGTAGGCTGTCATGATTGTGATTACAGCATGAGCTGTCACATTATGTATACAGCCATGGGTGCTGTCGTTTGTGGTGAAAGCCATGTATCATTGTGCTGCTGCTGTTGATTTGCTTACATGTTATGTGCTTATATATTGTATGGGTGATTTGTTACTACTGGGATTCTGTTAAATCTCATTCTTTCCATTAACTAATCTACAGATAGGGCAAGTGGCTTCAAAGGGAAGCGGACAATCAAGAGCAGCTAGGACTCCTTAAGGATATTTGATTTTGGTTGTTGGTTATCAATTTTGGTTTAGGATTACTGTACATAATTGGGATGTAAATTTTAGAATGATTTTGTGTAATCCCCTAAATGGAAACTTGTAAACCTATAGCTAATACATGAAACCCGGGGGTTACTAGGATTTATGTTTTACACTCTAATATGTATGAATGTGATTTAACTGCACAAGATAATTATATTCGAAATGTGAATAGGAGACCATGTTTAATTGATTTTAAAAGAACCTTGTCAAAACCTTACGGTAAGGAGGGAATTAAAATAAGTTTTGATTATCTGTTGGTCTCTAATCAATTTTAATTACACATTATAGAATCATAATTATTGTTTGTAAAGCAAGGGGTTACACCCCAAATTTTGATTAAGGGCTAATGACAATTATTGAGAATGTTGTTGTGAATTAAAGTTGATTTTAGACCCTAATTAATTATTGGAAATGCTCAACACCTTGTATTTTAGCATAATTATATGACAAAGTAATTTTGGGAGGTAAAATAGGGGTAAATGGCGCATAGAAGAAGGACAAGAATTTAATTATGTGTTATGTGGCAATTTAAGTTAATATGCTATGATCAATGGAAAAATTGAAAGAATGGGAACTATTAGGCAATAAGTTAATGATTAATGGAGAAACTAATTATTAACTAAGAAAAATGAGAAGTGTAACTAAATGGCTAATGGAGTAGTTAGTGTAACCATGTGGTTACTTATTTGGTGGGAAACAAGGAGATTTGGATACATGTGCAAGTAAATATGATGATAGTTGTTGAGAGAAGTCAAAGGCCATCATAGTTTATTATTTTTCTTCTCTTCCCTCCCTTGAATTCGGATGAAGTAAGCATGGCTTTGGGAGTGTCATTATTTCTCCTTCTTCTTCACACTTTCATCACTCTCATCTCTCTCTCCCATTCGGCTGCCATTGGAGACCAAAGAAGAGGAGGAAAGCTTGGGTTAAGGTGAGCATTTTTGACCCTCAAGATGACTTCATATGCAAAAACTCTCTCCTTCAATTTTGTTCCTTGTGTTGAGGGCTTCGATTCTATGATTTTAAATTTCCTATTGGAGGTATTTTGAGCACTCAAGGAAATCTAAAGATTGGTGAAGCAATGAACTTCTTTGAGAAAGTTGTAGAGGTGAGTGAGATAAACACTTTGATATAAGTTTTGTGGCCATTTGGTTAAGTCTTGGAATTCTTGAATATTGCCCTATTTTTGAAAATTAGGGTCATTGTGTGTTTGGTATGTTGTGATCATGGAATTGGTGTCTTGTGATGTATCTTGGATAGATAGAATTTGATTGAAGCTTAAATGTCAGGTTTGACAATTTTGGGATTTTTGTTGAATATATGCCAAAAACAGAACATATAGATGGAGTAGGAATTTGGTGGTTTTGATGTTTCCATTGGTTTCCTTGTGGAAAATTGTGTGGGAGTAGTGTTGGATATGAATTTTGAACCATTGGAAACTTAGATTTAAAAGTTGCAAGTTTTGGTTAGTGAGAACCCTGTGCAGGTAGTCAGTTTGCATGGACGTTTTGAAAGGTAAATGGTGATGAAAAATTTTGAAACTTTCCATTCTTAAGGTTCACATTTCAAGCTTCAAAATGGATGAATAATTCATGTCATTTCAATTGGTGAGCTAAGAGTTATGATTTTCTAAAGTTTGGGGTTGAAACTGGAAGCAATTCTGGAACAATAAGGAGAATTGTTGAATTCTGTATTTTTGTGGTTATAGAAGTCAATGATTCATATTTTCCTGTAAATAGGACTTAAAAATATTTAATTAGGACTTGGGATCACCTCATTTCAATTTTTCTAGAATTAGTTATGATTTTTGGAAGCTAAAACACAAAAGTCTAATTTTTCCAATTTTTGCCTAAACTTTCAGTCAGTACTATTTTGAGGGGTAGGATCTGGATTTTCATGAAATAGATAGTTCCATTGGATTCAGTGGGCAAAAATAGGTGGGGTTACAGTTGGTCACTTTTTCGGAAAATGCCGAAAAAGCATAATTACGAAAACGCCCCTAAAATGCCTAAACCGGGGATGTCAAAGGTATTTTCATAATTGGACACTGAATTTGGTGATTTTAAGCCCAGAAATGGATTCCTTGAGCAAAAATTTTGGGAAACGTGCCATCAGGCCAGGTATGGCTGGACCGGGGTCAGGCATTTTGGTAAAGAGTACTTCATAATCTATACTCTCCCCTATGCCAAATATATGTGGGAGGCACTAGAGATTGCTCATAAAGGTACTTTTGGGATTAAGGAAAACAGAGTCAATACTCTTGTCACTGAGTATGACTTGTTTTGGATAAAGCCAAGAGAAAGCACTCTTGAATTTAAGCTCAGATACACTCATATTGTCAATCAACTTGCTGCTTTAGACAAGATCTATGATCAAAATTCTCAAGTGAGAAAAATCCTTAATATTCTCAAAAAGGAATGGAAAGCCACGGTCAGGGCCAAAAAGGAAGCCAAAGGCAAATCAATGAGATTTGTAGCAGCCTTGTTTGGAAGTCTCTCAAAATATGAAGGGAAGAAAATATTCAAAAGGGAGTTGGAAGAAATAAATGAGAAGAAGAAGAAAGGAGTAGCTCTAAATGTAGTCAAAGAAAAAAAACTAAAGGAGCCAAAGGTGGAAGAAGAACCTGAAGATGATGACATAGGAATGATTGTGAGAAGATTCAAAAAGTTCTACAAAAAGGATTAGTGATTCAAGTGTCCTAGTGGTAGAAAAGAACGAAAAGATAAAATTATTTGCTTTGAATGTGACAAACCTGGGCATATCAAATCTAAATGCCTTGTCTATCTAAAGAACAAAGAGAAGAAGAAGAACAAATACTCCAAAAAGAAGGCATATGTCTCTACAATCTAAGGAGGCAGTTCTTCTGATGAAGACAGTAATGATGAAGAGGTGGCCAATATATGCTTAATAGCTCAAGAAGAAGAATCAGAATTAGAGGAGGGAATGGATTCTGATCCTACATATGATGAATTCAATCTAAATACAATGCTTTACATTCTGAGTTTGTAAAAGTAGTTAAGGAGCTGGTAAACTCCAAAAACAAAGTTAAACTACTTGAAGAGCAACTCAAGGAATCACCTGCTGGTTCTTGTGAAACATGTCAAGCTCTGAAAGATAAGAACATTAACCTCACCAAGATACTTGAGAAATTCACTAAGGGAAGTGAAATGCTCAAGAATAGCTCAGAGGTTCACAAATGGTAAGTCTAGTATAAGATATGTTCTAGATTTAGACAAAAGTAAGGGCAAGAAGAAAAATGGTGATAAAATTTACCTCAATTATTTTCAACACACTGTGCATATTTCTAGCCCTTTTGCTCACTATAATTTTTGCAATAGAAAAGGACATTATACTTCCTCTTGTTATCATAGAAAATAAGGAATCATAGGCACTTATAAATAGATTTTAAAAGGATCACATATGCTAAAAGTGATTCACACTAACCACAAAGGACCCAAGAAAGTGTGGGTACCTAAAACTTGATTATCCCTGATTGTAGGTATGCCTCAAGGCATCAAAGACAAGCAAATGATATGTTGATAATGGATGCTCAAGACACATGACTGGTGACAAGAACAAATTTGTCAAAATGAAACCAAAGAATGGAGGCAAAGTAAGCTTTGGAGGGAACCAATCTCGAAAGATTGCTGGAATTGGTGAAGTTGGAAAGAAATATGAAGTATAAGTTAAAGATGTTTACTACATAGAAGGATTATGCCACAACCTGCTCAATGTAAGTCAAAGCACTAGCAAGGATAATTGGGTCATCTTTGACTTAGAAGAATGTCTCATTATGAGTAAGAAGGATCTCCAAATCAATAAGGATGATATCAAGGTCAAGATAAGGGCCTCAAGGGACGGTAATTGCTACATGCTTGATATTAATACTAATGTTATTGGAAATTGTTTTTTGAGCAATGCCGATGAAAGTTGGTTATGGCATAAAAGACTAGCTTATGTCAATATAAACCAACTAGGCAAATTAGTCAAGAATGATTTAGTTATTGGTCTACCAAAACTTCATTTAAAAAATAATGTCATATATGACTCTTACAATAAGGGAAACAAATAAAGTCCCCGTTTAAATCTAAAAAGATAGTCTTAACAGAGAAGTCACTCCAACTACTTCATATGGATTTAGTTAGACCAGCAAGAGTTAAGAGTTTCGATGGAAACCTTTATACTTTGGTAATTGTTGATGACTATTCTAGATTCACTTGGACTATATTTCTTTCTTCAAAAGATGAAACTTTTGATGAATTTGTTATGTATGCCAAAAAGGTTCAAAATGATAAAGTTATGCCTATTCTATTAATTAGGATTAATCGTGGTGGAGAATTTGAGAATCCAGCTTTTAGAGAATACTGTGATGCAAATGGGATTGATCACAACTTCTTTGTTCCAAGAACTCCACAACACAATGGTGTCGTTGAATGAAAGAATAGAGTCTTCACTGACATAGCAAGAGTAATGTTAAATGAGAAGGTAGTGTCACAAGTATTCTGGGTAGATGTAATGGGTACAACATGTCACATTTCAAACAGCACCTACATTAGAGCAATACTTGGAAACACACCCTTTGAGCTCTCCAAAGGAAGGAAAACAACCTTGATTACCTACATGTGTTTGGATGCAAATGCTTCATCTACAACAATCGTAAATATAACCTTGGTAAATTCGATCCTAAAACTGATGAAGGTTTATTTCTTGGCTATTCTAATAGAAGTAAAGTATAAAGAGTTTTCAATAAACGTACTTGTATTATAGAAGAGTCTATACATGTTGTGTTTACTGAGAATGAGTCTCAATTAAAGCCTAGTGAAGAGGAACTAGAGGAAGTTTATGAATTAGGAGGTCAAGCCATTTCAAATTCTTCTTATCCTATTTTAGAAAAAGAAGATAACATTTTCAAAAATGACCAAAATCAAACATAACCTAGAGCTTAGAGACACATTAAAGATTATCCCATAGACCAAGTCATAGGTAATGTCAAAAAAGGAGTAAAAACTAGAAATAAAGTCTTAAATAAAGTTAACTTCTCTACCTTTATCTCTAAAATAGAAAATTTTAATATTGAAGAAGCCCAATCAAATAATGTTTGAGTGTTAGAAATGCAAGAGGAACTAAATCAATTTGAAAGAAATCAAGTTTGGGATTTGGTACTTGGCCTAAAGATCATTTGGTCATTGGCACCAAATGGGTATTCAAGAACAAATTTGATAAATCTGCAATCATTGTTAGAAACAAGGCCAGATTGGTGGCCAAAGGCTATAATCAAGAAGAAGGAATTAACCATGATGAAACACATGCTCCAGTAACAAGATTGGAAGCCATACGAGTACTCTTAGGCTTTGCATGCATCAAAGGGTTCAAACTTTGTCAAATGTATGTAAAAAGGTGCTTTTCTAAATAGGTATATCATGGAAGAAGTCTATATAGAACAACTCCTTGCTCTAAGGAGTTAACCAAACTTGATCATGTTTTTAGACTTAAGAAAGCTCTTTAATGTCTTAAACAAGCTCCAAGAGCTTGGTATGAATGTCTAAGTAAGTTCCTCCTTGATCAAGGCTTTGTTAGAGGTAAAGTAGCTATAACATTATTCATCAAACATAAGAAACTTGATATTTCGATTGTTCAAATTTATGTTGATGATATTATTTTTGGTGCTACGAATGACTCTCTATGTCAAGAATTTTCTAAGACAATGTAGGGAGAATTTAATATGTCAATGAAGGGAGAATTAAATTTCTTTCTCAGATTACAAATCAAGCAAGATTTGGTACCTAGAACCAAATGAATCCTTGGAGAGGTCACCTCAGTTTGGAAGGCATCAAATTGGCAAATTAGAAATTGATCTACCTTTGAGACATCCTTTGGTCACTACTCCTAAGAAGAGAAAGATACAAGAGTCTGACACTATAAAAGAACAATCAAGGAATGATGGTGCTCAGTCTTCTGCATCTACTACTCAGAGAAAGAAATAGAAGTCTAACACTATAAAAGAACCAAGGAATGATGATACTCAGTCTTATGCTCCAATTGCACCATTGCTCCCTCCTTCCTTGGATATACTATACAAATATACCTAAAGGGAGTGGTTCATGGATTTCATGTTGATCTTGCCAATACCAATGCTGAATTTGTCTCCCATATTGATAAGAAGATGGGCATGAAGTGTGAAGTTATGAATCAACATCATAAGGAGGTTCTTACACATCAGGAAGTTCAAACTAACATGATGTTTGATGTAACACCCTGCCTTTAATCACGTAATTATAATTCGATATTATGTAATTAAATTAGATTGGAGACCGTCGAATAGTTTAAAACTCATTTAAAATTCCCTTTAGTAGTAGGGACTTCACAAATTTTCAAAACTTCATTCCTCCTCCGGTCTCAAGTTCAATTATCGAATATAATCACCTGTGCAGTTTATCTACATTTACGTATGACAGAGTGTATAACCACAATCCCGGCAACCCCCGGGTTTAGCTACATATATAGAATTTCAAATCCTGATTAGGGGATTACAAAACCAAGTATTCAGACTATATACATCTTAACATAATACAGTAATCCCTATCCTAAATGAATAACCAACCAAAACCATACTAATGTCTCTAGGAAAACTCTACCCGCTCCGGGTCACGCGCTTCTCCTTGGAGCCAGTCGCCTTGTCTGAAAGGTTAGTTCAAAGGAAAGAATGAGATTCAAAAGAACCCCAGTAGTAACTAAACAATTATACCACATATAAGCACACAGCATGTAAGCAAATCATCATACAGCAGCAGCACAAATCACACTCCACCCTCATCCCCTTTCTCCGTCGGGAAGGCACACCGTCCTAACCCGAACCGTTGTTAGCTACTCAGGGACTATTGGCGTGGCAGTGCATCAACATAGCCTTATAGCACATAGCTATCCGGCTTCACAAATGGCCCGTCGGCCTCACAGATAGCCTTTCGGCTCATAATCAGCCTTTCGGCCCACATATCACATAATCACACCTCATCCTCATCCCCTTTCTCCGCCGGGAAGACACACTGCCTAAACCCGAACCGTTGTTAGCTACTCAGGGACTATTGGACTGACGGTGCTAACACATATCCAAATAAGTCGCAACATACGAACTTATCACAAAATCAATGATACTACGCACATACAATGCATCACATATGGTACAAAAGAAAAGTCACTACCTGATCCCTTCCTGATGTCTCTGGGCACAGTGGGCTCACGAGGATAGCAGATGTCAAATCCTATAATCAAAATAGGGACATTTAGTTAATTTCCTTTTCCAAGTTCTTACTTCCATAACACTTTAAGTTGGTATTCATTTGGACTCTTTAGATGGCCATTAAATGCCTAAACATATGCCTAAAGGGTTGGAATAACTATCCCCAAAGATCCCTCTTTGGAAAGCTAAACTCTGATTTTTGGCCCTCTCCCTCGAGCACAGAAGACCGTGCTCGAGCACGACCCCCGCTCTCACTCGAGCACACATGCGAGTGAGGCGCAGGAAGTGCTTGCCCGAGAGCAACTCCCGCGACCATTCTACACTCTCACTCGAGCACAAGAGGCTGTGCTCGAGCAGAGACCCCGAGCACACTCGAGCACCACGGAAGTGAGGCCTGCGAGTGACAACCCGAGAGCATCTCTCAACATCTTCTTCCACCTTCACTCGAGCACAAACGCCTGTGCTCGAGCACTGACCCTCAGTGCTCGCGAGCACAAGGCAGCGAGTGCCTGCCCGAAAGCACCCCAACGCCCAGGCAACGGACTCACTCGAGCACAACCCCAGTGCTCGCAAGTGATCCCCCAATGCTCGCGAGTGCCAGGCGCACTCTTGGCATTCACCCGCGAGTGAACACCTGAAACGCTCACCCCCAGTGCATTTATGCACCCTCACTCGAGCACAAACATGCTCACTCGAGCACGTTCATCCTGTGCTCGAGTGAGTTCTTCCCTCACTCGAGAAATCACACCAAAAACCAGAACGCAGCAACTGGTAAACTTTTCCAAAATCCACCAAATGAACTCCAATGGTTCTTAAACTTGTGTCAAGGCTCATTATCACTTATTTCAACACAAGGAACCCATTGGCAACCACAAACAACCCAAATTCAACCCATTTAACACATTCTCTCTCTAAATCATCAAACCACTCAAAACCTCCTTCTAACAAATTCCCTTATTCAACTTCCAATCAATTTCTAATCACTCCCAAATGTCAAAACTGACCAAATGAACAGTGACACTCTCATCAAAGTCTACCCCTCATTTAACATCATAATTAGGTCTAATTTCCAGATTTCTCATTGATTAAGCAAACATCTTGACATATATATCAAAATGCATTACAAACCTACCTCTTCAACTTGCTGAATTCAGAACTTGGATTCCTCAACTTTCAAATTCCCTCAATCTGCCACACACCACAAATCCAAAGTCTGAAAACATAGAAATAATGCTCTTGACCTCTTGATCAACATTAATGAAGGGTAACTAAGCATATAAGATCATTCACCTTAACAAAATGCAAACCCTTACTTTCTCTTTCTTGCTTGGTTCGCCGGAAATGGAGGAAAGGGAGAGAGAAAGTGAGTAGGTGAAGATGATGATCATTTGCTTTCCTTCTTCCCATGCAAAAACTGACTAAGAGGAGAGAAGGAATAAGTTTGAAAACTTTGACTCATCCAATGGTCATTATTGTGCCACTTGGCACCATCCCATTCTCCCCACCATAATCTCAACTAAATCCACATGCACAAAATTCCTCCCCATGATCTTTCAATCTCCACCATTGATCATGATTACTAAAGAGTTTCCTCTCCAATCTCTGACCAATCGATCGGTAAATTTACCGTTTTGCCCCTGATTAGTACAATACATATTAAATTATGAATAATTGCCTTCTTTTCACATTGCACAACATATACTTCAAATATGCTTAATTAACATTAATTACATCATTTGAAGTTACTAATCCTTGATTAAAATCCAGGATATTACATTTGAGGTGGCAAACTTGTTGAGGTCTTTGAATGAGAAGTTGGATGCCTTGAATCCTAGCTCTTCCACTCCCCTTCAACCAACTCTAGTATTTGTCGCACCCACCTGTGCTCTTAAACATCCCTCTTAGAGCAACATACTGTTTTCCATGCATGATCCTGAAACCTCCAATCCCATCCATATCACTATTGATCCTACCACCACACAACCTACCCCTAGCCCTCTCATCTCTGATCCTATTACTACATATGGTCTTCCTCGTGAGGAGTCAATTCTCCAAGGTAGATCTCTCTTGCCTTCTCATCACTCTAATAATTCTGATAACCAAGGATATGAGAAGTTAGTTGAGGAAATTGAAGTGTTTGAGTGAAATAAATAAGGAATTATCTTAATTAATGTATTTTAATTTGAATTCCTATATTATCTCTAACTACATCTCATATATATATATATATATATATGCTTGTGCTCAATTTTTATAAAATAATTTTATATAATGAAATTTATAATTAACAAATTACAATAATATCTTGATAGGTCTAATATATAAGTTTTAATGAGAAGGCGGTTATTAATCTAACTAAATAAATTTTATGGATAAACATGTGAAAAAGGGTAAATTCAAATGCGGTTATTGAGTGAAAAATATTTAGTCATTATCAAAGAAAAAATAAGATTGGTATTGATATTGATTTAAAATATTAAAGTTTAATATATTTTACCTAATAAATAATAGATTTAATGCATAATTTTAAATATCATAGAGAATGTTTTAAAATGCACGACTAAGTAAGAATTAAAATAATGTAACTTTGACGAGGAGGGAACGTGATGGTCCCAACGTCCTCTTATTATATATTCTATCAATAAATAAAATATTTCAAAATCTTAAATTCAAAACGTGTAAAATGAAACAAAGATATAAAATAAGGAACAAAAAACCGGATCGGGCAATGAATCGGCCACGGCATAGGTTCAAGGGTTAATGGGTCAACCAGGGTCTAACCGGTGGTCGAACTGGTCATATTAAAATATTATAATTTATTAGTAACAATATGTATATATTAATATATGTTTAAACTTCTATAGATAAAAATGAAGATCTTTACAAAAAAATGCTTAAAATCTATTAGTATTAGTTATGATGCCTATACTTATGCAATGATATCACATTTCCTATAATTGTTATATCCTTTTAAATAGGTTTTTTCATCATAATCTTCTTTTTTTTAGATTTATTATTTCTTTATCTACTTTTCTCTTCATCTTGGTCTTCAATCTTTCATTTTTCTCTAAAAAATAGCGCGAGATAATAGTTGAAAAAATTTTAAAAAAATAAAAAGGAACTAGTCCAACCAATAAATCACCGGTTTTGACCGGTTCGATTGGTTCGTGGTTTGATGATTGAACCGGACCGGACCACTGACCGGTTCCGGTTCAACCGGTCGAACTGGCCGGTCCAGTCCCTTTTTTGTACTATGATATAAAATAAAATATTCACAAAATAAATATATTAGAAATAAGGAGAGATAGTAGGAATATGGTTACAAAATATTTTGAAATCTTAAAGTATAAACCTGAAATATTTCAATATATGAAATTTATCAGGGAGTAGAACAAATTTATAAAATAAAATATTTCAAAATAGGTATAGAAAAATAAAATCTATTTGGTTCAAGGTAGTTTTTAGGCGACAATCCTAGAATGTGGGCAATTGATACTTCGGTAGTTATCACCAAGCAATTTTTGAATGTGCACAATTTTTATTAGAGAGAACATATAGGGATGACATGGCAGACCGTGGTGCCTATTTCCAGCCTTACTTTTAAAAATAAGATAGATAGATAAATAGCACAGTTTTTTTTTAAAAAAAAAGTATGTTTGCTGTACAAAAATATTTGTTGCGATTATACCAGATATATACAAATTTAAATAATTTTAATTCGATAAATCCCACATTTTAAAAAAAAATTATATTGTATGTATAGATAAATATTCGCTTGTTTTATATTAAAAAAAACTAACTAACTAAAAAAAAGAGAAAATATTAATTAAATCCCAATGAAATAATTAAAACTAGGCTACATCTACCTTCAATTTTCCTTTTTAATTATAGGAGGGTGTTTTAGTCTTTTAATAACATTCAACAATTCCTAATTAGGTCTCTTGGCCTCATCAATAATTTATTAAAAGTGTAGACCTAATCTTAGATTTGGTATTTCAATTGGATTTATAGAGGATTCTCCCAAAATATTATTTTGTTCTTAATTAAAATCTTAAAAATAAATTATTATTTTTTTATAAATTTTATAATATGCATGTGCGTCTATATATTTTTATTAACTTTCTCAACATCATTCGGCCATCTCAACCCACATAGAGATTTTAACTTAGCATATATTATTGAAATTTTAAATTCTAGATTTTTATTCCAAAAAATTCACCACCTAAGTTTTCTTGCTCTGTCCTTTTTCAAAAGCTGTGTGGTACGGCTGCCTCTCTATCAAATTTAATATTCAAACATTTGCACAGCTGAAAGACTGGCTTAAGTCTTCTCTGGTCAACTTGCATAGATCGAGATGGCTATTTCTGTGAGATGATAAAGCTTGTTAAACTTTTTTCAATAATCTGGATGAAAAGGAATTTGTTGGTGAATCACAAGGCTAACACCATTACCCCAACGGATGTTATCAGTGACATTAATTTTGCAGCTTCTTTGACAGCTACGGCCTTTCACAAAGAAGATCCCCGTCTCTACCACTACTTTGTCATCCTCTATCTCTCATCAGCTTAATGACATCCCTTCGCAGGGCTGGTCTATTCTTCTGTGGAAGGAAAAACAGGGAAACTGCAACATATGTCAGTCTTGGATCTGTTTTCAGGGACAAGCAATTCAATCCTTCATCTGGAAGAAATCTGCGTCACTCTCCTTGGTGTCTCTTCTTTGCTTTAGGGGGGCGCTGTTCTGGATATTAAACTCCACCTTATTCTCAGAATTTGAAACAAGGACACTGATGGTATTCTGTTACAAGAAGATGATTATCCCTTCCATGTTTCACCCCCACCGATCACATAATTTGTTGTATAGAGACATAAGTCTCCTTTTAACTTCCTTTCATTTTGATCAGGCTCATAGGGTGTCAAATGTCAATCCGGATATGTTCCCCTCTCTACAATCATGCTCAGTTATGATTGTAGACTGCTGATGTAATATCGTTTTATCCTTTTATTAATGATCATTGCTTTTTAATAAAAAAAAAAAGGACTACAGTTGGTTTTGCTGGTATAATATAGGATTTTTTTATTAAAAAATGAAACTTTTAAAATCTTAAAACATTCATGCAGCGTTCTTAAAACATCTGCTATTCAAATCTTACTCTCGTTAGCTTTAAAAAATATTCATTCAATTTCTTTTTCTTATAGTATCTGTTCTTTTTTCATTATCATAACTCTCTTTTCTTAGAAAATATATTATCACATCTAAGTGGGTGCCTCCTCTATATAAGGAGGCCCATCACCAGTTGACAATCATTCCAACCATTATCTCTCCACACTATTCCCTCTGGAGTCGTCGTGCCTCTCCTGAAAGTCGCACCAAACTGTTTTCCTTTTATCTCACCTCTCTGTTTATTGTTTTCCTTTTATCTCACCTCTCTCTTTATTGTCTTTTCTCTCAAGAAAATGAAGGTTTCTTGGGAGTTCAAGCAGAAACTAAAGGAATCTATGTCTGAGTTTGACAAGAAGACCTGTCGCGACCTTTCTGTTTCTCTGGTGTTAAAGCAGCATGTAAAGGAATCGAGCACTGAGTTTAATTTGAGGAGAAACTAAAGAAATATAGGGCCAACCTAAGGCGTAGAATTGAATATATGGAATCTCAAAGTCGAGCTCTAATAAAAATGATGGAAGAAATTGCAAAAAATAAGAAAGAAAGAAAGAAAGAGGTTATATGAAGAATGGGCGCAACTTATACAGCACGGAGCAAGAACTGAGGAAATTGAATCTTCCTATTGGCCCTTATCATTTTATTATTGGCCCTCGTTCTAGTTCTTTTGTGATTCGCATTTGTGTAATTATGTCTATTACATTTTTGTTTTGTTTCTTAGTCTTTTTTTTGTTAAAATGTTACTATGCAATATTCGTGGAAATTTAGATTCTCTTTTATATGAGACTCCCTTTTCTCTAATTTAATTTATTCTTTGTTTGTGTATTTCCTTCCATCTATGCTTTTTGTCTCCTCCATGTTTTTGGCCTTTGTTAATGTGGTTATCTCTTCATTTCTTAAGTTTCTTATGAGACAAGGGCTTAACAATCTACTACGACCATGTGGTCCACGAGATTGAGTGAGACTAGGGCGCCACTTGAATCTTTATCTTTATCTTTTTTTTTTTCCTTCTTGCAATCTCTTGATGATGATCCATCATTTCAAGTTCCTTAAGAATAAAATGCAAATGTTTATCAATATAGATGATGGGGGATATAACAAGATTTCAACTATACTCTTACAGGTAAAAGTTTAAAAATATTAGCTTTCATTTTATCTCTTCAATACTAAAAATGTAGCTAGAAACAATACCCTAGCTATGATCACACAAAATTAATTTAACCTTTTAATTACAAATTTTACTACCTAGTTATAAATAAATTTTATAATACTTAGGTGGACCACACTTGATAAGTCTTGGGTTTAGGAAGGCTTAGGGAGCAGGAGGGTAATATTATTTTGTTCTTGATTAAAACCATAAAAATAATTTATTATTATTTTTAAATCTTATAATAGACATGTGCATTTTTATATTTTTATTATCTTTCTCAACCCTCATAACGTTTATATTTCATTTAATTATTCGTTTATGGAGATTTTAACTTAGCATATATTATTGAAATTCTAAAACTCTTTTCAAAAAAATTCACCTCGTAACTTTTCTCCTCAGTGCAAGGACTACGGTTGGTTTTGCGATTATGATGTAAGATTTTTTTTATTAAATAATGCAATCTTTAAAATCTTAAAACATTCAAGCAGCCTTCTTAAAAAATCTAAAAACTCCTGCTATTTAAATCTTTCTTTCGTTAGTTTTAAAAAATATTCATTTAATTTATCTTTTCTAATATATCTGGAATTTTCTCATTATCTTAACTCTTTTTGTCAGAAAATATCTCCTCACGCTTAACTGGATATTTTGGTCGATATTTCAAAATTAAAATACTGCCCTGCCTTATCTATATGGAGGCCCTTGAAAATCACCCCAACAGTTAAAGCTTTCTTGTTATCTCTCCTCTCTCTATTGTTTTCTCCCTTCGTTGTGCCTCTCTCGCAAGTCACGTTCTCATCAAGTCCCGCCAACCTGTCTTCTTTCCTTTGTCTTGGCTCTCCCTCAAGTCGCAAGAAAATGAAAGTTTCTTGGGAGTTTAAGCAACAACTAAAGAAATCTATAGCTGTGTTTGACGAGAAGACCTCTGGGGAGATGGTTTTTTTTTACCCCGTCGGATATTTACTCTAGTATCTGGAGCACCGAATATAGAAAATGGATTCTAAAGTATTAGAACTATGATTCATACTTAATATTTAGACCCCGCAACCGGACTTAAAAATTTTTTTCAAGGAGTTAGAAGTTGAGCTATTATTTATCTGGGGTTAGAGCAGCATGTAAAGGAATCCAGCACTGAGTTTAAGGAGAAACTAGAGAAAGATAGGGCCAACCTAAGGCGTAGAATTGAATATATGGAATTTCAGGGTCGAGTTCTCATAAAAATGATTGATCATCAAGACTTCATGTTGAAGAAATTGCAAAAGAAAAGAAAGAGGTTCTATGAAGAACGGCGCAGGTTATGCATAACTGCTAGCGGAGTAGGAATTGAGAAAATTGAATCTTACTATTGGCCCTTATCATTTGGATTATTGGCCCTCATTCTAGTTCTTTTGTGATTCGCATTTGTGTAATTATGTCTATTGCATTTTTGTTTTGTTTCTTAGTCTTTTTTTTTTGTTAAAACGTTAGTATCCAATATTCATGGAAATTGAGATTCTCTTTTATATGAGACTCCCTTTCCTCTAATTTAATTTATTCTTTGTTTGTGTATTACCTTCATTCAATGTTTTTTTGTCTCGTTATCTATGTTTTTAGCGGTTGTTAATATGGTTACCTCTTTATTTCTTAAGTTTTTTATGAGCATGGGGTTAAATCTTCTATGACCATATGGTCCACATGATTGAACCTTATCCATGTTCTTAAATCGGTTCTTGTAGGGTTGAACCCCGTAAAGGTTTTGATAAAAAACCTAAGCAATGAGCACTAATTATTCAATTAATATCAAACACAGGCCTACTTGTCTCCCCAGACGAAAAACGTTTCAATTTTCTAATGTGATTCACTATTTTGAGTGAGACTAGTGCGCCACTTGAATCTTCACCTTTTTCTTTTCTTTTTTCCTTCTTGCAATCTGTTGCTGATGATCCATCATGATTTGAAAAACTAGCCAAAAAAAAAAAAAAAAAAAATACTACAAGACCTCGAGGGAGGTAGGATGGACATAGTACAATAGCATTCATTATGTATACCCACACTATCTTATCCTAGTAATCTTTTTTTTCTGCCAACATTAGTAATCTTTAATATGTACCTTATCATAATCAGCTTTTGAATTTTACGAAGAACATTTAAAGAGATTGGAATTATTTAGCCCCACAATCTACCTCACAACTTTCTAGAATTTAAAGACACCCAAATATTTGATAGATCTCTAGTCCTATTTATAAGGAACTTTTAGCATATTTCACATAGATTAAGAAAAATATTAAACTTCATTAACTTTCCCATAAAACTCAACAACTTTCCAACTTTATCTCTATCTTATAGTACCTCATGAACATTATTATTATCAAACTCAAGAGTTGACTCACCGAATTTACCGTTTTTATGTTTCTAACTTATAGAATTGTGTCGAATCATTGATAAACTCGTACTAGTTGTAAACTCAATTAAAATCATGATTTTATTCTCTGAATTTATTATTTTTATATTTTTAACTTAAAAAACTGTGTTAACTCACTCTTGAACTCGTGTTAACTTTTTCGATTTGATCATACTCAATGTCTTCATATATGAATTTTATAGAAATTGTTTTGTTAAGCATGATAAGTTATGAATATTGATGTACTCCCTCCGGTCCTAATTATAGGACATATTTACCTAACTTTGGAGAAATTAAGGATAGTGGTTAAATTAGTTAATCATATTTATTTTCCTAAAATATCCTTATTTAAAATTTAAAATGGCATCCAATTACTTTGATTCTCTGTTTTTTCTTGTACATCTCCTGTCTCACACACGACTTCTCCAAGTTTTCACACAATCCAGCGTCATAAATTTCCCTCAACAACTTCCAATCTACTCTTATTAAATTATTATTGAGAAAGTATCAATAGAGGGTATTTTGGGAAGAAATTGATAAAAATTAGAACTTTGTCCTATAATTAGGACCAATATCAACTCTTAAATATTGTCCTATAATTAGGACCGGAGGGAGTATTTAATTTCAATTATTTGGATTTAAAATATATTTAAATCAAATTATTATTATTTTTTATACGTTAATTATTTAATCAAACACTATTAATACATATTTAATGATACAAGTAAACTCTTACAAGTTGATGTCATTCATGAGTTTGTCTAAATTCACGAGTTTGACAACCTTGTCATTGTTGTCAAACCCGTGAGTTAACTCTCCAAATTTACCATTTTTAGCTTATAAAATCGAGTCGAGTCACTGGTAAACTCATATTAATTGTAAACTCAGTTAAACTCGTGAGTTTATAAACTGAGTTTACCACTTTCACGTTTCTAACTTACAAAATCATGTTAATTTGCTATTAAACTCATGTTAACTTTTTTTATTCTATCATGCTCAATGGCTTTATACATGAATTTTATAGAAAATTATTTGTTAAGTATAATAAATTTGTCCCAAAACGTATGATAAATTATGAATGTTGATGGATTTAATTTCAATTTTTTGGATTTACAATATATTTAAATCCAATTGATGTCATTTTTATATTTTAATAATTTAATTATACACTATTAATATCTATTTAATGATAAAAACAAACTCTTACAAATTCACATAATACGAATTTATATCACTATCACAAGTTTACTTAAACTCACGAGTTTAACAACCTTAAACAAAGTGTTTGTTTTATAGAAATCTGATGTGATCGATATAGCCTCGCAAGGTGATGAGTATTAATTTCCTGAGTTTGGTAACTAATAAAATACTACCTAATGGGCGAAAATAAAAGAAAAACTATGTACTCGTATTATATTCACTAAATAGCTAACTTTTCTTACGTGCATTAAAACAGATGAAATGTACAGTACTTTGTATATATCATAAGACGTCATTAACATTCAAAGCATCTTGTTATCATGGCCTGAACCCTAATTTTAGGTGCAGGGAAACCAAACCACACTGATAAACTCATGCATATAAATGCTTTCAAACGATAAACATAAATCTATGTAAATCCAAGTTTCAATGAACAACCAGCATAAATTTTCTTCACCAAGCCTGGTACTTCACCTCTTGTCACTGAGAAATATGGAAAGAAAATTACTACCCGGATGAAAAAACACAAAGTACATGAACTTGAAGAAGACGACCTCGCCCATAAAACCCTAAAGTCACTCGGAACAAAAGACACACCGCCAGCTTTATAGTTAGAGAAAGCTTGTATAAACAAACGATATTCGATCATGGAAGAAGTTATTATTGATGTTGTGATAATAGGTGCTGGGCCTTCTGGTCTTGCAATTTCAGCTTGTCTCACACAATATTCGATTCCTCACATGATTCTTGAGAAAGATGATTGTAATGCTTCTCTTTGGAGAAAATACACTTACGATCGAGTGAACCTTCATCTTGCCAAAGAGTTTTGTTCTTTGCCCTTAATGCCTCACTCAACTTCCAGCCCTACATTTCTGACCAAAACTGAGTTCTTTGACTACATCGACAACTATGTCAAGCATTTCAACATAAGCCCTCGTTATTGTCGTCTGGTTGATTTTGCTAAGTACGATGAAGCTGAGGGGAAGTGGAGGATCGAGGCGACCAACACCGAGGAAGGAGGGTGGCGCGAGGTTTACTTGGCCACTTATGTGGTGGTGGCGACGGGTGAGAATAGTGAAGAGTATATTCCTGAGTTGCGTGGATTGGATAGCTTTGAAGGAGAGATAGTGCACTCCAAGAATTACAAGTGTGGTTCTAAGTATGAGGGCAAAGAGGTTCTTGTTGTTGGCTGTGGAAATTCTGGCATGGAGATCGCTTATGATCTTAATGAGTTTGAAGCTCGAGCTTCTATTGTTATCAGAAACCCTGTGAGTTTTTTTCTTCTTCTAGAGCTTTAAATTCAGTTTCAAGTGCAAAAAATCATATAAAATTTTAAGAAAATGACACAACCATTTGAAGTCCGTTTTTTTTTTTTTTGTAATGGGACCTACCTTTGCCATCTTCTACATAAAGTAACAAATGTTAAATGGTTTTAATAGTTAAGTCATTTTTGCTCCAATTTTGACGTCCATGGCCTTTTTGCAGCTAAGAAAAGTTTATTGGTATTTTTACATCTTAACCCTTTAAATTATTATATAAAAAAAAGATTAAACCAAGTTAAAATATTGTTGTTGTAGGTGCATGTGCTTACAAAAGAAATGGTGCATCAAGGCATGTCAATGCTGAAATATTTGCCAACTCATGAGGTGGACACAGTGATGACATTCCATGCAAACTTGGAGTACGGTGATCTCTCCATATATGGTATTCATCGACCTGACAAAGGACCCTTCTACCTTAAACAAGTCACCGGGAGGTCTCCTGTCATTGACGTTGGTACCATCCGAAAGATTCGAGACGGAGAAATAAAGGTTTTGTATAATTCTCTTTATGATTACCTCATGTGACTGCAGAATATTCTTTCTAATAATCTGCATCTCGTACAGGTCATTTCTTCCGGAATAAAGAGGATTGAGAAGAAGAAGGTGATCTTCGAGAGCGACATGGAGAAAGATTTTGACGTGATTGTGTTCGCCACTGGATTTATAAGTGCCGCTAATAAGTGGCTCAAGGTATGTTATTTCAACTCTCCTTTAAACTTCCTCTAATTCTTAATATAAGACCGTTTGAATGTTTTTTTATAGAAAAATTAAAGAAGTTAAATAAATTACTTAATCGTAGAATATATGTTGTTTATCATTAGATTATATATCAGTTCATAAGTCAGGTAAACTAATTTTGAAAAAAACGATTAATATAAATGCTTTAAAGTAATTTATTTAGCTAGCTTTTTTAATTTCTCTTAAAAGGTCAACTGGATCTTGTATTAAAGATCGAGATTTGAATTTGGGTATATTAACAGAAGAGGGTGTTGATTGATGTAGGACTATGAGTATGTATTGAATGAGAAAGGGATGCCAAAGAATGAAGTTCCAGGGCACTGGAAGGGAGAGAAGGGGATATACTGTGCAGGGCTTTCAAGAAGAGGTCTCTTTGGAGTTTCTATGGACGCTGAAGCCATTGCTGATGACATTAATGGAACTCTCAAATTGGCCGCTGAGTCCTCTTCCCTCCCATGAGATCATGTTTTGACGGTTTGACAACAACTTTGTGAGTTTTAATTTGCAACTTTTAAATATAGAATAAATGCTGGATGGTAATTTCGTTGTAGTCCAGTGGCATAAAAGTTTTTCTTTGAAAGAGAGATTGCGGGCGTGTAGTTGGATTTTCCTTGTAACATCATGTTATCCCTTTAAATAAATAAAAAATACTAGTAGTTCTTAGCTAGTATTTGAAAAAAAGATAAAGGGTGTGTTCTTATTAGCTTTTGGAGAATAGATTCGGGAGAGAATAGCTTTTGAAGAATAGATTATAGGAAAATAGATTATGGGAAAAAGTAATTTTGATAAAATGAGAGTGTTTGGATGATTTTATCAGAATAGCTTTTTTCATGGTCAAATGACTAAAAAGGACATTAACTTTTATGATAATTACATATAAAGGATAAAATTATATTTTAAGTATTATTTGGCATTAAATTGCATAATAATTACAATAAATGAAATAAATTTGTCCAAAATTTTTTAAATTATAACATTTGTCAATTATGTAATATAAAAAAATAGATGCAAAAATTATAAAATTATAACATTAGTCAATTATGTAGTAAATTACAAAATTAGATCAAACGTACATATTGAAGGCATACACTATATTAATTTTCATCTCCTTTCACAACCTGGGTTATCTCTTGCCAAACCCACTGTATTATTCTTCATTAAATTCTTTGGAATGGTTTTGATTTTTGCAAGTGTGTCCGTGTCTTTAATTTCTGTTTTTTTTTACCACTCCTGCCTTGTCTCTAAAGATATATATATTATTATTCTTTATTAAATTCTTTGGAATGGTTTTGATTTTTGCAAGTGTGTCCGTGTCTTTAATTTCTGTTTTTTTACCACTCCTACCTAGTTTCTAAAGATATATATATTATTATTCTTCATTAAATTCTTTGGAATGGTTTTGATTTTTGCAAGTGTCCGTGTCTTTAATTTCTATTTTTTTACCACTCCTGCCTAGTCTCTAAAGATATATATATATATATATATAAAAGTATATTAAAAAATTGCTAAAATAAGAAATCTTTTCTACAAAACACCAAAGTACAAATTCCGAGTAAATGTCAATAACAGAGTAAGTGAAAATATGGATTCTTATGTGGGTATTTTTGCATTAAGGTCTTTGTCAAGTAGCACATTAGTGGCCTTGATGTCGTGATGAACAATCTTTAGTCTTGATTCTTCATGGAGGAAAGCCAAACCTCGGGCAATATGAACACAAATCTTCTGTCTTGTCGGCCAATCCAATTTTATACGGCATTCCTCTGGTCCTTCATTTGAGAATGTACAAGAAATTTGGAAACAATACCATTTTAGTCACATGGACACAGTCACACAGATATAATACAAGCACACGCACATGGAGAGTATATATAAAAAAATTTACCAAACAAGGCATGAGCAAGGCTATTGTTTTCCATGTATTCATATACCAACAAAAACTGATCACCATCAACACAACAGCCGTAGAGCTTAACAAGACAAGGGTGTTGCAAAGCAGAGATCATGGCTATCTCATTGATAAACTCACGATTTCCTTGGTTTGATTTAGAAGAAAGTTGCTTCACTGCTATCATTGTGCCATCTGATAGAAAGCCCTACAATTTGGAGAGCACTGTACATGAAAATGATATGCCAGCAAGTACTGATAGAATATTCCAAATAATCAAAGTCAAGATGTTACTTTGCAGAGGTTGCCCCCAATTACTAACAAGTATGTCCGCCTATGCATGAAATTAAAGGTCTTGGAATCAGTGGAGATCTAAAATATTATTTTTGCATATTCAATCACTTAAGTGCTTTACATCTATGCAACTTAGAAGATACTTGCAATTCCTATAAAAACGTTGGATCAGCAGACAAAGTACTTGAGCAGTAAGATCAGAATCAATATAAAATCCGGATTATTTATGAATATGGCTCTCTTTTATGTATCACACCCAACTTCTCAGCAAATGCATTGATGCCTTTTTTATTTAACTGAAGTGAAGAGAAAACCATAAACATGTTCATGAATCAAAAGACTAACTCATCCTATCCCATCCCAGCATCCTCAATTTTAGGTTTCATCAGAATAAGATTTTAGGGTCCACTGACAAGCTTTTGTTATTCAATGGCCAATGAGGGAATAAGGGAAAAAACAATTTCATGGAAAGGAAACAAGCAATGAAATCTTTCAATTCCAGCAACGTACAAATCACCATTCATATTTCTTTCAATAAAGCAAAGAAGAACAGTCAAGATTTATGCCATTATGGTTTAGATAGCATTAAATGGAAAACAATTATCCAAGTGACAAATCCTGAGATGGAAGAAAAATCAGTTCAGCTGCAGTTCAAATAGGAGCCAAAACAAAATAAAAACTATTGAATGTTAATTTGTCTTTAGGAGCTAATAACATCATCTAGACGTAAGATACTGCGAATTCCTCTATCAACTACCATATGCAAGAAATAAAATGAATCGTGACACTATGAGTAGCATACTTCAATGGAAAACCTTTAAGAATATGTGAAGTCATAAAATAACTCATAACATAGCTGATCAACCTATTAGAGCATTTAGTTCCAGTCCTTCGTTCTAATACAGAAGCTACAGACTGCCAATTGCTCACACCAAAATGTGCAACAGCACGCCTAAGTTGATCATCGAATCCCTCAGTCCATTCACTATTTAGCATGGAAGCATTTAAACTCCTTTGGTATCGTGCCAAGCATTGAAATGGCGTCCTATTTGTGCTTTGCGATTCAGCAATTTTAAACCAGTTGTGCAAGCATTGTTTAAGATGAGCCAATACCAGTAGACCATAACATGACAAAGTGCTAGTATTACAAGCTATCAACACAAAATATCCGAAAATCATTGAATTGAATGGCTATAAAAGAACCATAGGATTATTGATTCACATATCTCAAACAATAATAAGTGGACCAAATAATCTTGGATGAAAATGAAATACAAATGGTGGCAAAGGCAATGTGCTCTATGTGTGTGTGCGCGTGTGTGCGTGACAGACAGCGAGAGAGAGGGGGGCTCTACAACTTCAACAATGAGTACAGAAATGAAAACTGAAAAGTATGAGAACAAACGATAATTCCTAAGCCAAGAATGCATCTCAACAGCACCATAAACAGACCACCAAAACCAGAGCAACATAACCTCAACACCATAACCACTGCACCATAACCAGAGTTTTCGAAGCCCACCACAGACGCAGACCAAAATGAAACACAAACGGAATTATGAGCTACCACCACAAACCACACACGACACATGCGTACCTGGAGGGAGTTGCCGAAGCTCAGAACCACCACAGATAGAGGAGTAGCCACCGAACTCGCCGCCTAGATTTGGATCGCCGAACCTCTCGAAAGTCGCCGGCAAGATTTCTGAACCGATTTTCCGTCCAAAATATGTTCACCGCTTCCGTTCACCGCGAGAGAAGGGAATGCGTTTCAGATCGAAGCCGCGAGGAAGCGTTTCCGATCTGCAAGAGAATGGGAACGACAAGGGGAAGATGGGATCTGTTGACGGCTGAAATTCGAAGACGAGAATGCCGACCGGTCAGGGAAACGGAGAAGGAAACGGAGGATTATGCCGATGGGGAAAACGGAGAAGACGAGAATGAAGGTCGACGCGAAACGGAAAGAGAATGGGAACGAAGGTGCAGCTACGATCCACACACACACACAGTTCGAAGACGAGAACGGCGACGGGTCCCTGAAGTGGAGAAGGAAACGGAGGAGAATGGCGATTTCAGAAAATGGAGAAGACAAACGCGAAAAGGAAAAGAGGAAAGAGAAAAGTACAGGGTCACTGTGATAATTATTCTCCCAACGGTAATATATCAGAGTTCAAAAGCGAAGAAAAATAGCTTCTGAGATAATAGCTTTTTTTGATGAAAAACGCAATTTTCATGAAAAACGGGATTATTTGTGAAATTGGTGTGTTCGGCTACCTACTCCCTAAAACCTTGTTTCACCTTATAATCGCTTTTTTTTTTGTATATGCCGAACACACGCAAAGAGTAGTTGTTAGCTTTGTGTATGATGATAGACTTAGTAGACTTGGAAATGCGGGCGTGTTGGAAAAATCCGCCTCAAGACGGTTGTTGCTTTGCCAACATAAGCTCACCAATCCCACCTCTCTTTTTTTCACATTTTCAATTTTTTAAAATTAAATTATAAACTTTTATTAACTAAATTCAGATTTCTTTTATATTTTTTTATAAAATTATATTATTAAATTAACCTCAAAACTTGCAAATATAAACATATAATCTATTTTACATAATTATTCTATGAATATAAAATGGTAAATCAAATGAAAATGAGAAATGATGCATGGATAAATTTTTGGGAAAATCTCCCTCAAGAGAACTTTAAAAATGTTAAAGGACAAAAAAGTGTTCATTGTATTCATAATACTCAAGAGGTGTGAGGGCCTAATTTGTTCTTTTCAAAATTAAATGGAAATAATAAGAATATCCTTCTGAGTTTAAAGAACATGCTCTCATTTTTTACAAGGGTTTAACAAGAGTTCAGATAACGTTTTAATAAGTTTTGATAAGATTCTCACAAATTACAATTCAAAAATCACCTCTTGCTACAATGGCATGATATTGATTCCTACTTTTGATAAGGGTTTAACAAGTTCAAATAAGGTTTTAACAAGTTTTGATAAGATTTTGACAAATTCCAATTCAAAAATATCCACTTGATACAATGGCAAGGCATAGATTCTCACTTCTGATAAGGGTTTCACAAATTCAAACAATGTTTTAGCAAATTCTAATAAGATTTTAACAAATTCCAATTCAAAATTCACCACTTACCATAATGGCAAGATATTGATTCTCACTTATAATAAGGGTTTTAAAGGTTCAAAATAAGATTTTAACAAGTTTTGATAAGATTTTGACAAATTCCAATTCAAAATTCACCACTTGTTACAATGGCAAGATATTGATTCTCACTTCTAATAAGAGTTTCACAAGTTCTGATAAGGTTTTAACAAGTTTTGAGATTTTCACACATTCCAATTCAAAATTACCACTTGCAACAAATGGTGAGGTATTGATTTTCACTTCTAATAAGGGTTTCACAAGTTTAAATAAGGTTTTAACAAATTCTTATAAGATTTTTACAAATTTCAATTCAAAATTCACCTCTTGCTACAGTGACAATGTATTGATTTCCACTTCTAGTAAATGTTTTACAAGTTGAAATAAAGTTTTAATAATTTCTGATAAACTTTTCACAAATTCCAATTCAAACATACGACGCACCAGCACCTACATTGCACCATTCATCACCATGAAAAGACCAACAACCCTTTCCGACAAGGCATATGAGGCACCATCTGATGTGAAACAATGGACTAAGGATGTAAGACAAAGTTGGAGAGAGGAAAGGTTTAATTTAAAGGTCAAGAAGGAGGGAAGTTGATGGTGAGAGAGAAAAGCTGATGCTAAGTGATGGTTAGAACAGAGGAAGTGAAAATGACGTTGGTAGTGAACAGTGCTGTTGTTCATGCGATGGAGTGGAGAGGAGGGGGGAGGGATTGATGGTGGTGAGGTGGAGACAAGACGACAGTGGTCTAGGATTCCCTTCCTCCTTCTCCATTCAAGGTTCGGCCTCCAAGATGAAGGTCTTCTTCCTCCAAACACGGCCCTTCTCAATTTGCCTCAAGCAAAGGCAAATTGAGAAGGGCCGTGTTTCGACGGTGGTGGTAGAGTATTTTCTGGCGATGGTGGTGATGTGGTGAAGCCGCGCAGAAAGATGATGAAGATGGTGACTGTGATTTCTTTCTCTCCCTCACTCTTTTCTTCTTTGATCTCGGCTTCCAACCACACACCAAAAATGTCGGCTAGCTCTCTCCCCTTAGAAACCAAATCCGACTTGTTCAAAAAAAAATATATGTAAGGGCATCTCTGTCGTTTCGTTTAATTTCAAAAAAAAAAAAAAAATCATGTATTAATTAATAAAAATTCAAACTCTTTTAGAAAAATTGATGAAAAGTCCTTATTCGAAAAATTTATTAATCAAAAGAATCTGATATGTTTTTATATATAGCAAGTATCACTTCTCTACTGGATCTCATATACAGGAAGTACCAATACAATACTCAAGTCCTTAAGTTAATATTAATAAATTTTCCAAACAGGGACTTTTGCACCAATTTTTCTTACTTCAGGTAATAATTCACCATCCCCGATATTCTTTAATTATTGACAATTGATGCCATTCAGCCCATTCTCATGTTGTTGTGCTCAAAATATATTTTTAGTCAAAATTAATCAAACACAAATATCAAATACAATCTAGTATGTCATTGCAAAAAAAAAAAAAAGAAGGAAAAATTACATTCAGGTCCTGAACAAGAGAAAATATGAAAAAAAAAAAGGTCTCTTGAAATATCAAAATTGCATTTAAGTCATGTGAGACTTTTTTGTAATAAATTCCAATTCTACTTACAAGTCCATGGGCGAATCATTGATAAGTCGAGGGGCACGTCATTGACAAGTCTAGGGGCGTCTGTTGACAAGTCCAAGGGTGTCCCTTGACAAATTTATTATTGGAATTTATTGCAACGGGACTTTTTAGCAATTTTAAGATTTCAAATGACTATTTTTTTATTTTTTTCCCTCTTATTCTGGACTTGAATTTAATTTTCCCAAAAAAAAAAAAACCACTTTAATATATGTCTTTTAGAACCAACTGCATATAGCACAACCATATTTTCGAAATGCAAATGATGTGAATTAAAAAAAAAAACTAATCGTTAATACCCAAAATGAAGTTTCTATGCGATATATAATGAATTAATCTTTACAATTTTCTTTGAAGTTATTATCTTTTAATCTCGTATTTATAAATAAAAATATAAAAATACTCTGAAATTTTAGTCCCTCATGGACTCATTAAGAGGTCGAACTTTCAAGCAATGCCACTTTTTCTTTTGCCAAAACCAAGCAATTACCATAATCTATATATGAAAGAAGCACAAAAATATTAGAGCTGATAGCATGGTAGGTGATTTTGAGGATAATAAACTTCAAAACCCATAATATTTACATAAATACTAATTGATTACCATCCATAATTAAGTTCTCACATTGAGTCGAAGTTCATTATATAATCCAAGTCACATTTTTTTAATTAGTTGACATGCACACCAAAAATTTCAATAATACATTTTTATTAACAAGTTAAAAATACTTAATGCCAGCAGCAAAATTTTAACAATATATATGCAAATAATTTTTAAGAAGAACAATTATAAGACTCCCAACAATATGCTTAACATTTATGGGTTGATGAGTAAATTAAATAGTATTTTAAATTAAAGTTAAAATATATGTTTGGTCATTTAAATTTACATCAAAATTCATTTTAGTCTTTAAGTTTATAAAGTGTATTTTTTACTTTTTAATCCCTTAATCTTAACACCTTTAGTTTGATTTAACAGTCATTTGAACAATGCTAAGTCAACAAATTTATATAGTAGCTCTATCTGTGATTAAATATTGACAAAGCATGCTCTAAATTTTAATTTTTTAATATAATATTTTTTATATTTTGAAATGTACGGATGTTTTATCAGTATTTAACTACATAGTTGCCATGAAAATTTAATGAGTCAACATTTTTCATTAAATGAATCTAACAGTGTTAAGATTAAGAGACTAAAAATACATTTTATAAATTTAAGGAAGTAAACTAAAATTTGGTTTAAGGACCAAAACCATGGCGTCAATAAATACTAGGATTAAGGAGCAAATTTATCAACAAAGTTTTAAGGAAGGAGCGCCTGGTACAATTATGTTTAAAAGGGGAAAAAATACACAAAGATTTTAAAAGTGGAGTATCCAGCACAAAACCGTTAAATTTGATCTAACGTCATTAGTGGTTTTCTTCTCCTACAATTTAACACCGTTAGGTCAAATTTAACAGTTTTGTGTTAGATGCTCCACTTTTAAAACCTTATGTGTATTTTTGCCCCTTTTAAAACATAATTATACTAGGCGCTCCTTCCTTAAGATTTCGTTGGTAAATTTGCTCATTAGCCCTAAATACTAATAAGCTCATAATATCACCACTCATATATTAATAATTAATAACTATCTAAATTTATGGCTGGCAACAAAAGTGAGACTATCTTCCTTTATTTAGATAATATATAAGTGTAAGTGTGTAACTAGACACTACATATGAAATGAGGTGCGAATGAATTAATATGATTTATTATAAATTTTATATTATATTATGATATTACTAATACACACACAAGTAATCAAATTTATTTATCATTTATACAAAATTGAAATTCCAAACAATTACTCCATACAACGGTCATATGCATATAAGTTGTATCATATACTTGCGCTACAAGATTTCTAAGAGCAATATTGGTATGAATCATACCTAAATTAGTATTCCATTTAAGAATCGTTAAATCTTATATTAAACCTCTTATTCACCTAATTAGTAGTGTATAAATTAAAAAATGTGTACATTTGATTCATTAGATTATTTTTATGAACAACAACAACAATAAACACTACTACAAAAAACACAAATTGTGGCGCTTAATTTAAAAAACCTTGGGAAGCATCATAGCTTCTAGTAGGGGTGAGCAAAAGCAAACCGAACTGTAATAAATTCAGTTTTTTCGGTTAGTCGGTTATTGTCGGTTCATTTTTTCGGTTGTTTCGATTGTTCGGTTGTCGGTGCGGTTTTCAAAACAAAATTTCGGTTAAAACCAAATAACCGAAGTTTGTGACAAATTGTTTTTTTTCTAACTATATAAAAACTAAAAGACATCGGGTAGGCCCTGGTTTAAAGCCCATTCTATTATAAATTCGATCCAACTTATTTCCAAGTTCCAGTCAATTTGAGTCCAATAGTCCATTGCCCATATTCTAAATTTCAGATCCATAATTGCATAATTCCTAAACCAAAATAAGAAAAAATTAAGCAATTTGTAATTCATAATTCCTAAAAAATCTTTCATGACTCATCCTCATAATTCAATCCGATTAGTTCAGATTTGAGATCCGTCTGAGAGCTTCTGACTTATGAGTTCCGAGTGTCTCTTTCTCTCTTTTCCACTACTAGACTTGCGATTTTGGAGGGTCCGACATTTCGACTCCTCCGTCACGAGTCCTGATGAGTGAAGTCCTCCATTCCTCCTCTGATCTCAACTCCGGACTCTCAATCTCGACGGTTGAGGGTGGATCACGCAGATCCTCAACTTCCTTTTGCCCTAATGGCGTCGAGATCACCGACGAGATCGTCGAGATCTGCAGATCCTTAACGGCGTCACCTCAACATCCACGGAAGATCGCCGTCAGTTGACCAGCCTCCCTTCCTCCCTTTGCCCTAGAAACTACATCACCTCGCCTTCTGTCTGTAGAAGTGTCGCCGTCAGTTGAGCAGCTTGCTGTGGTCCTCCTTTCTTCTTCAACCCTCGAGCTACAGTTTCGAGTAAGCTTGCTGTGTTAATCATCTTCTATGTTCCACTGTTTGTTCGTTTTTGTCTAAAATTTTTTCTTTATTTGATCATTTCTATCTGTAGTAGTACACTACAATTATGAAAGTTTGTTACTTTTTTTTTGAATAAAAAAGGTACCTTTCAGGGAAGGAGGTACCTTTTTCACTTTTTGTGTTCATTTATGTGAATTCTATTAGAATGAAGAAATTTTTTTAATTTTTTTGAATAAAAAAGGTACCTTTCGGGGAAAAATTTTAGACTTGAAAAAATTCTACTAGTCCACTACACATGATGAACAGCTGAACTGAAATATGTAATTTTAGACTTGAAAAAATTCTATGTTCACTCCATTGTTCATTCTAGTCTAGGAATAGCTAAACTGAAGCTTGTAATATTAGACTTGAAAAAAATTCTATGTTCACTCCACTAGTCCACTGTAGTTGATTTGTTTTTGTTTGATTTGTTGTCTTTCCTTCAGTTGTAGGTGCCATTCGGACCTTCAGGGGGCATTCAGGAGCAAGGCAAAATATGATACATATCAACTTTTTTTATGTTTAATATGCTGGTTGTATTTTGATGTAAAGATAATTAGCCAATGTTATAAGTGATTCTGCTTGAATTTTGAAGTTGGCCAATATAAGGTAGTGGGCACTAGGCATTTAAGCAGACCTCCAGTAATCTCCAAACCTCAAGTTTGGTAATTCTTTTGATGTATAAAGGCTAAAGGCGTGACCTTTAGTAATGCTTCAAACCTTTGGTTGAAATTTGAAAATCTTTGGTTTTCTTAATTTTTTTTTTAGTTCATACAAATTATTTTTTCTGTTAGAATTATTGCTTGGGTTTGTAGACTTGCAGTTTGGTTGCATGGATAGGCTTGTAGAAAAACATAAAAACCCCAAAAGGACCCATAACCGAAGGTCACCGAAAACCAAACTGATATTAGTCGGTCATTTTGGTTTTGGTTATTTTACCATTTCGGTTTCGGTTCGGTCATTAAAATGTTTTTATTTCAGTTGTTCGGTTTTTTCGCTTTTCCCCGAAAACCGATTGCTCACCCTTGGCTTCTAGCTCCATTAAAACAAGCTACAGCACTTTTTGAATATATGAAAGCGCTGCAACTTGATTATTTAATTTTTTTAATTATAAAGTTATGGCACTTTTATGGGGAAGCGCCATAAAAGGTTGGTACTTCTTACGACGCTTTTCTAGGGAAGTATCATAGGAAGTCAATGACTTCTAATGACATTTTCTTGGAGAAGCGCCATAGGAAGTCTTTTTTTTAAAAAAAATCATAATGATTTTATTTTCCAAATGTAAACCTCCGTTTACAATCCAAAATCCATAGCAATTTATAATATAATCCATATCAAAATGAAATAACATAGCACGTATTTTTTGCAATATTGTGTTTTCATGTATCAAGCATAAAAGAACTCCAGCATTTAACTTGCTTAAACTTAAGCTATACATGTTACTTCTATGAAATATTAAACTAAATATTATTATATTTCACTAGTGGAAAAATCAATTTTAGACCGGTTTTGGATGCGATCTTGATACAGCCGGTCTTAAAAGTCTACTTCTTTTTAGACAGGTTAAAGAACCAGTCTTTAAAAAAAGTTTTAAGACCAGTTATTTATAAAACCGGCCTAAAAAAATTATTTTTAGACCGGTTATCAAATAAATGAACTTTTTAGACCGGTTCTCAAAAAAACCAGTCTAAAAATTTCAAATAAAAGTTCTCTAAAAAACCGGTCTTAATGTAATCTTGAACTTCATCAACATTATTCAAGATGTACAAGTGGACTTGTTACAATTCATTAGGATCCATACTCTTTACTGAAGCACCGCGTTTACCGCCTTCTTCATCATGACGTTCAGGAAGTCCAATGTGTCCTACATTTGACAAATAATCTTGACAAAACTCCATGGCTTCTTTAGAAACATATTTCTGAATAATAGATACTTCAGGCCGGTTAGGGTTCTTCACATACCCTTTTGAGGATTTTTTTGGTTCTTTCAATTAGGTACATCCATCATAAATAGATAGGGCCACACAACTTGATCTTTTTGACTAGATGAACAATTAGATGTACCATAATGTCAAAAAAAAAAGAAGGAAAAAAAGCTTCTCAAGCTGGCACAAGATCAAATATCCTTCATTTTACAGTTCATCTAATATTTCTATCTCAATGACTTTACTATAAATAGCATTGAAGAAGAAATAAAGTCTAGTCAAAATATGTTGAAGATCATATTCGGCAATGCCTCAAATAGCTACTGGGAGTAGTTGTTGCATTAAGACATGACAATCATGAGACTTTAGCCCTACTAACTTCAAGTCTTTCATCGACACAAGCTTCCTAACATTTGAAGAAACCCTGAAGGAACTTTGATGCCATGTAAACACTCACAAAAGCTTCTTTTCTCATCCTTAGACAAAGTGTGAGTAGCTGGAGGACAAAAAGTTCTCTTACCATATGGCTATGGATGCAAGTCTTCTTGTATCCCCATTTCTTGCAAATCTAAGCTTGCCTTCATGTCATCCTTAGAACTACCTTATATGTTAAGCAGTATCCCAACAATACTATCACATGCGTTTTTCTCCACATGCATGAAATCAATACAGTGTCTCACATCAAGATTAGGCCAATATGAAATATTGAAGAAGACAGACCTCTTTTTCGATTTACTTTTTTCATTATTATTCTTTGTAGTCTTACCAAAGATAACATTTATATTTTTCACCTTTTCATAAATGTGCTCCCCAGTCAATGCCTTCAAAGCATCTTCAAACTATTGTCCACCAAAAAAAGCTTTCTTTAATCTACGATACGGGTGGCCTCATCTAAGAAATCTCTTATGGCCAAGATACACTGTCTTTCTTCCATGTTGAGTTGATGGTAGCATGTTCCTTCTTCACAAATCGGACATGCTTTATGGCCTTTAACACTATATCCTGACAAGTTTCCATATGCAGGGAAGTCATTTATAGTACAAAATATAATACCCCGAATTTTAAGATTTGAGGCTAGAGAATAAGCTTGAAATAAGTGGACTGCTAAGCCCCAGTTTAGCAAGATCCTAAGTTTCAATTAAGTGTAAATGACTCCAAAAGTGGATGTGATTAGTGATAAATGGACCCTTTTGGAGATTATGATGTGAACTGTGATCCGTATACGTTGTGAGCAGTACCGAAACCCTGCATTTAAGCTCAATTATGGATTAACATCTAAATTGACTTAAAATATAGGGAGGGCGCATATTATGGCTAAATGGAAAAGTATGATATGTTTAGTGGTGATTCAAGAGGAATTGCCATAATCAGGGGCAAAACGGTAAAGTTGCCGACCAATTAGTCAGTTACCGAAGAGGAAACTCATTGGTAACTTGAAGGCCAATGATTGAGATTAATTTGTGTAATAGATCAAAGGGTGGAATCCCATGTATGTGTGCCTAGGTGAGCTCATGAGAGATGGATCAAGAGTGTGACACTTAGCACAATATGGACCCTTGGATTTGGGTCAAATGTTCAAACTTTTCCCTCTTTTCTCTCTCCCTTATTTGGAAATTTTTTGGGGCCAAAATCTACCCACCTTCATCTTCTTTATATCCATTCTCTCTCTCTATTTCTTCATTTTCGTCCATGGCAAGGAGGAAAGAGAAATTGAAAGGTGAGGTTTTAACCTATTTGTGGTTTTCTTTAGCTTAAACACTCTTCTTTAATGTTGTTCATAGTGATGAAAGCTTCATCTCTATGGTTTTAGATTTGTGAAAGGAGGCGTTTGATAACTTGAGGAAAAGTAGAAAAATGAAGAATCAAGGAATTGGTTTGGGAAAGAGGAAGATGTGAGTATTTGATGCCTTCTGATATAAGTTTTGTGGCTTTTGGTTGAGTTTTGAGAATTATTGAATTTTGCCCTGATTTTGTGGTAATTTTGAAATGCATGACTTGTCATGTGTTTTGAGTTACAATTGGTGTTTTGTTTATTATATGACCATTGGAATTGGTTTGGGTTGGTTTGAAACCTTGAATGGAAAGTTTGGCCATTTAGTGGTTTTGTGTGGCAATGGGGTTCAAGAATAGAATATGTGTAAATGTGATGTGAATTTAATTGATTTGGTGTTTCCAATGGATTCCTTCTAAAATTTATGTGGGAATGGTGTTTGATGTGAAAATGTGAACTATTGGAAGCAATTGTGAAAATCTAAAATTCTGTCCATTGAAACTCTGTGTGGGCAGTTTGATTATGTGGACATTTTGACTGAGCAAATGTTGTCTAAAAATTTTGAAACTTTTCAGTCTTAAAATTCACATCCTAAGCTTCAAAATGGACATTAAATTGTGTCATTTCATTTTGTGTGCTGGGAGTTATGATTGTCCAAATTTTGGTATCAAAACTGGACTCTGTTTTGGAGCAATGTTGAATTTTGTATAATTATGGAATTGTGTGTTGATTTCTGGTAATTGCTCATATTTTTCCTATAAAGAAGACTTAAATAGCTTTCATTTGGCCTTAGAATCACCTCATTTCAATTTTTCTGGAATTAGTTATGATTTTTAGAAGTTCAGCCAAGAAATAGAATTTTCTTGGCCACGGCCAGAGGTTATGGACCGCGGCCCAAATGTTTATGACTTGTTTTTGGCCGTGGCCAATGGATTCTTGGGCCACGGCCAACCCCTAAAAATGACATTTTATACTTTTGAAGATGATTTTTTGTATAGTTGTTTCCCAACCCTTTAGGCATATGTTTAGGCGTTGAGTAGCCACCTAAAGGTTGTGAATGATAACCAACTTTAAGTGTTATAATGTAAGAATTTGGAATAGAGAATAACCCTATGTCCTTATTTTGGTTATAAGGTTGATGTTCACCCTGATCGTGAGTAGCCGGTGCTAGAGCACATGTGGAAAGAATAAGGGTAGGAAACTTACCTCTTCTGCATGTATTTGATATTTGTGTTGATGTATTGATGCATGTTATTGCTTTGCATGATTATGTGTAATATATATGAATGTTTAAAGAATTGAGCTTGCAAATATGTCATTGTGTAAGCATGAGTTATGTAATGCAAGCATGTTATACATTAAACATTTATCATACATGCATATTGGTATTGCTTTCCTATTGAGATTCTCTCGAATCTCACCCTCCCCTACCAACATTTTAGACAGGGTAGGTAGATTAAGGATGGACCAAGCACCCAAGGGCAACGACAACTCCTTCGGGTTGTCATTTTGGTAGTTGGTTATCATAGTTAGGAGTATTGTGTATTGGATATTTGTATTTGGATTTTGAATATGTATTTGAGATAGATTTGTGTGATCCTTTGTATGATAATTTGTAAATGGGCGGATACACCCTGTAAAGCTTGAGTTAATGTGTGGAACCCGGGTTGGCCAGGAATTATATTGTACACTCTGATACGTAAATGTGATTAGCTGTACTGTGTGTAACTGTATTCGAAAAGTGAATATGAGACTAGGTTACTTGGATTTCAAAATGTATTTGTGAAAACCCTGGCTGCTAGATGGGTTTAAGAATGAGTTTTGATTATTATTGGTCTCTATTTCACTTTAATCACATGTTTTGGATATAATTACATAAGGGGGTTACACAAAAGCTCATGGCTCACATTTTAAAAGCCTCCTTCTCGTTCGCGTCAAAAACATCAACACCTTCATCCCACAACTCTTTCAAGTCTTCAATCAAGTGTTCTAGGTAAACATCTATGTCATTTCCAGGTTGTTTTGGTCCTGAAATCAACATAGACAACATGATGTACTTTCATTTCATGCATAATAGAGGAGATAAGTTGTAAATTACCAACAGAACATGCCATGAACTGTGTACACTACTCAAGCTACCAAAAGGATTCATGCCATCCGTGCTAAGCCCAAGCCTAAGGTTCCTAGGCTCTTCACCGAAGGCAGGAAATAATTGATCGATTTTCTTCCATTAAGAAGAATCAACCGGATGTCGAAGCTTTCCATTGGATATCCTCTCATCCACATGCCATCTCAAATTTTTTGCATCGTTTTCATTAGCAAACAAGTGCTTGAACCTTGGTATGATTGGAAGCTACCATAACACTTGTAGGGGCGTTATTTGATTTGTACTTCAAAGTTTCACATATCGAACACTGTTGTTCCTCTTCATGCTCTTTTCTATACAATATACAATCATTAGGGCACGTATGGATCTTTTTATACATCATCCTTAGTGGACACAATATTTTCTTAGCATCGTAGTATCGAGAAGGCAACACATTATCATCTGAAAGCATGTCCTTAAAAGCCTCAAGCGTTTCTAAAAAACTCTTGTCGCTCCATCCATGTTATGCTTTCAAGCCTACCAATTTCAATACTGCTTTCAACAATTGGTATTTTTTACACCCTAGGTACAGCAGCGTCTCAGCATCACTGCACATATTACCATATGCATGTGATTGCTCAAAAGCCTTTTCTTCTATATCATGAATAATATCCTCTATCCAATCATCCGTATCCGTATCATTATCATCAAAGGTCACTCCCCCTTATTGAGATGAACTTGGCATTTCTATCTCTTCACCATGCCATACCCATACTATATAACTCTTACAAAATCCTTCACAAATTAAATGTGTATATATATCTACAGCACTTAGTCGCTTCTCATTCAAACATACTACACAAGGGCAATAAAAATTCCCACTACCATCATCGGTATTTCTTCTAGCAAAGTCTAAAAAATCCCTCACCCCATTATCATATTCAACACTCGTTTGTTTAGCATTTATCCAACTATGATCCATATATATCTCAACACTTGTAACACCCTATATCCAATAGCAAAAGGATAGACAAAAAAACAACATCCATAGAGTTTTAGAGATTTCAACAAATTTTAACATGCACCATTTGAAACTAGTATTATTTTAACAAACCAATAATACTGACAATCAAACAATCACACTAAATTAAAATAGAACTTAGAATGGTATTACTCCAAGCCAAATATCACAAGTCAGAGCATCATATTTACTTTCGGTCCAAAACAAGAAAAACGTATATGGTAATAAAGTCATCACACAGTTTTCCCTTTCACCTTAATTACTTTTTTCTGCAATTATTTCGTGTCTAACTATATTGTCAGAGTTAATATTTTTGAGAATAAGCAAATACAAGCCGAAAGTTTAGGGCTTTTAATTAATAGAACACTAACCCAATTGAAAACCAAGGAGTGAGATTTTACCCAAAGTCACGGTGGCATCAACTGAGGTTAAAATGAAGTCCTCAAATTCACGACACTGACAAAGGAAAGTCATGGCAGAGGAGAATGGTCACTACGGAGAAAAGAGGTGGCGACGAAGGAGAGTGTCAATAATTAAAGAAGAGCGACGAGGAACACAGCAACAGCAGCGGTAATGACGGAGGAGAGTTGAGCAAATTAGGAACAGGGTGCGATGGACGAGTTCAAAACAAGCAAGGACAGAGCACACAGAGAAATGACGAAAAGAGAAGAAAGGGTTTATAGAACGTGGGATCTGGGCGCGAGAGTAAAAATACGGGCGAAAAAGCTTACCTTTTAGACCAGTTTTTGATAAAAATCGGTCTTAAACGGGGGAAAATATTTTTTTTTAATTTTTCATATTTAAGACCGATTTTAATTAAAACTGGTCTTAAAAGGTTCAAATTTTTAATTTTTAAATTATTTTGATATTTTAAGACCGGTTTTATTTATAACCGGTCTAAATAATTTTTTTAAGACCGGTTTTTTTAGAACTGGTCTTAGAAGTTCTATATAATTATAAAACTGCCACCAGTCAATTTTTTTAGATCTTATCCACCATAATCGGTCTAAATATGGCGATCTAAAAAGGGAATTTTGTGCTAGTGTTTGTAAGCTAAAAATTACAAAACTTACAATATATAGCAAGTTCAAGAAGACAAAGTTGAAACTTCAAATAAATATCTGAAAACAAAATTATGAGCACATATGTAAAATTCATGACAGATTTTAACTAAAAAAAATGTGGACCAAATGTTGAAAAAACAACACTTACACGCTAGAAAGCTTCTGAAGGAGGCGAGACAAGAAGAAGAAAAACATGTGGTAGAGGAAGCTTTTTATTGCAACGAAGGTCTAGGAAATGGGGAAGCTAAAAGGAATGCGGGAAGATGAAAATGAAAATGAAAATGACAGGCTGTGAAAATTATATAGCAACATAGTGGGAGAAGCTATGGCGCTTTGTGTCAAAGCGCTATAGCTTCCCAATTTAAAAAAAAATTGAAAGCCTTGACCGCTTTGACCTTGAACTTAATATGCCATTAATGTCGTTTTCTCAAGGGAGTGTCATTAAAGGCATATAATATATGCCTTTAATGGCACTCTCTTGAGAAAGAGCAATTAAAGACCTTTAATGGCGCTTTCTCAAGCAAGTAGGCATATAGAAAATATTTTTTTTAAAAAAATGTTTTTAAGTAATAAGTTAAATATAAAAGATATTGAGTAAATTAAACAAGTAACAACTAATAAAATTATATTTGTAAGCTTAAAAATTAAAAAATTTATAATGTATAGGAAGTTTAAGAGAGAGTTGTAACTTTAAGCAAATACCTAGAAAAAAATTATAAGCACACATATAACTATAAGTTAAGATTCATTACAGATTTTAAACTTAAAAAAAAAAAAAAAAGAAAACCATAGTGCCAATTGACGAAAATTTCTGTATTAAAAAAAAAAAGGCTTACTATCAGACTTATATTTCCCTGCAAACAATAGTGCATTTATTATGAGTTGGGATTTTGGTATTTAGTAAGTATTAAATAACCCCTTATATGGTGCTTGACCAGGAAAGCGTCGTTGTAACCCCCCTGACGTAATTATATCCGAAATACTCAATTAAAATGAAATAGAGACCAATAGGAAACAAAACTTATTTAAAATCCCATCTTCACGACAGGGTTTTCACAGATAACTTTCGAAATATAATTTACCTGGTCTCATATTCAATTTCGAATACAATTACATTACGCGGAATATCACATTTATAAAAATATCAGAGTGTACAACAATAACTTCCCGACAACTTCCGGGTTCATACCTTTACATAGAATTCATAGGGCACATTCGCCCTTTACAATTCCTCAAACGGGGATTACAAAAATCTCAACTCCATACATGCATACTCAATACTCATCCAATATACAAATACAATATCCATATATACATCCCAACTATCATCCGAACATATACAATTATCCCAGCATATAACGATAACCAACTACCAAATACATATGCCCATAAGGGATTCTCGCCGCCCCTAGTCACTTACTCCTTCCTTGAGCCACTTGACCTGTCTAAAATGTTGGTAGGGGAGGGTGAGATTCTAGAGAATCCCAGTAGGAAACAGATACCAATATGCATGCAAGATAAGTGTTTAATGCATGACATGCTTGCATCACAATAACTCATGTTCACATAATGATATATTCGCATGCTCAATGTTTCAACAACATACTCATGGCCATAGCATAAATAGAAACAGAGCTTCAATCATTCATATATGTTTCACATAATCAAGCAAAGCAATAACATGCATCAATACACAAACACAAATATCAATACATGCAGGAGAGGTAAGTTCCCTACACTTTTCTTTCCACGTATGCTCCAGCTCCGCTTACTCGCAAACCAAACGAATACTGAACCCTTTCAAACTCTCAAAATGCTGAAAATGGGGGTTGGCTGCGGCCCAGAAAATCCAGTTTCTTGGCTGAACTTCCAAAAATCATAACTAATTCAGGACAAATCGAAATAAGGTGATTCCAAAGCCAAATGAAAGCTATTTAAGTCCTCTTTCTAGAACAAATATTGTCCAATACTAGAAATCACCACATAAATACAGAATTCCCAAATATTCAAGACTGTCCCAAAACAGAATCCATTTTCGACCTCAAACTTTGGACAGCTATAACTCCCAGTTCCAAAAACGAAATGGCACAAATTATATGTCCGTTTTGAAGCTTGAGATGTGAAATTTAAGACTGGAAAGTTTCATAATTTTCGAACATCATTTTCCCAGTCAAAACGTCCACGTCATCTGACTGTCCAGAACAAACTTGCCAAAACAGGGTCCAGTTTGGATGCCAAACTTTGGTCAGTTCAAACTCCCAGCTCACAAAACGAAATGACACATAATTTATGTCCATTTTGAAGCTTGAGATGTGAACTTTAAGACTGGAAAGTTTCATAATTTTCCAACATCATTTGCCCATCCAAAACAGCATCACAAACAGACTACCCAGACAGAATTCTCACTGGACAGAATTTCCAGTTTTTCAACCATTGTGTCCAATCCAATTCAAACCAATTCCAATGATCAAATACCACAACATGGCACCATTTTCAACATAAAACACAACCCAATTCATCCAATCCAAAATCACAAGAAAATCAGGGCAAAATTCAAAATTCACAAAGCTCAACCAAAACTCACAAAACTTAGATCAAAAGTCTTCAAATACTCACCTCTTCCTCTTTCCCAAACCAATTCTTTGATTCTCCATCTTTCCAAATTTCCACAAGTTCTCAAACTTCACCAATCAAAATTCTGAAACCATAGGAATATAGCCCTCAACCTCATGAATAATATTAGTGAAGATGAATTAGGCATTCATGGTTATTTAGGGCACTAACCTTAGGTTTTCTTCTTCCTCTTTCTTGCTCAACTTGGACGTCAATGGTGGAGAGGAGAGATGAAGTGAGCTGCAGAAAAAATGATGAAGAATGTCTTATTTTAATGTGAGCTAAGTCACTTGGCCGACACTTAGAAGTGGAGAGAAGAGAAAAATGACTTTTGACAATTTGACCCAATCAATGGCTCTTATGGTGACACTTGTCAAGATCTTAATCCATCACCCATGAATTCACAAACACACATATACACATGATTCCACCCTTTGATCTTTCAATCCTAGCCATTGATCTTGATTACTAAGGAGTGTTCTCATCGGTAACTAACCAGTCAGTCGGTAAATTTACCGTTTTGCCCCTGATTATGGTAATCTCTCTTGAATCACCACCAAACACTTCATATCTTTCCATATCACCACATTATGCGCCCTCCCTCTATTTTAAGTCAATTTAGAGGTTAATCCATAATTGAACTTAAATACAGGGTTTCGGCGCTGCTCACAGCACATACAAATCACATTCCGGAACTCAAATCACATCGAATTCTCCAAAAAGGTTATTTATCACTAACCACATCCACTTTTGGAGTCATTATCTCTTAATCACAATTTAGGATCTTGCTAAACAGGGGCTTAGCAGTCCACTAATCTCAGGCTTATTCTCTAGCCTCATGTTTCAAAATTCGGGGTGTTACATTTCTCCCCCCGTTCAATAAATTTCGTCCTCGAAATTTGACGAACCACTTAATCCACAATTACAGATGCTTCTTCTTGAAAGCTTCCGTTTCATAATCATTTCTTGTTGGGACGGTCTCCTCAAGACCACCCACCCAAACGGTACTCCACAAATCCGATTCTCGCAAGAATCTCAAACAATGAATGCAACTCAGTTGCCACACACTGCAATCGGCCCATTTCACGATTGTCGCACAACACAATCACCATACATTTGCCAACAAATGCACTTGCCTCCACATACGATTGCCACAAATCCATCATCACATATTCACAATCATCGCAAGCCCCCCAATTCATGAGTGGTTAGCGCATCTTAATATCTGGAGGCTCTAATTCATGAGCCATATCATAAGATTTCGGCAGTTAGGTGGCATAGGCCACCACTCTGCTTAACTCAATCTAATTACCCCTTCCGAGAGTAAACACCACAACCTCAATACATCACACGACAGCCTCAGCTGTATACACAAACATTTCAGCTTTCGCTATATCCACTTTCACAGCTTTACCCTCACCCGTACACCCACTAGTAACTCTACTTGTGGTAACTAAGACTTTCGGGTATTCACAAAAATCACATATCACATTGCCGTATCAAGTTTCACGGCGCTACCCTCACACATCCGGAACTTTTGGGTATTACACAATGTCCACGACAGATTCACATTAATGCGTGACGATTTTCACCAAACGACAGCACCCATGGCTATATACACAATGATGCGTAGCTTTCGCCACTTGCACACATATCACATTGCAAGAAAACCTCAGCTTCCGCCGCTTGCACAAATACGACAGCTTCTTACTGTCTCACAAATACAAATTGCCCTTCCGGCATTCACATCACAGTTCACATTTACTATAACACACATCGCAGATTCTAATTTTATGCACCGCCTTTCGGCCAGGGGTTAACACCGGTGCAACCAACGTGGTGGCTAGCCAGGCTGGCCATGCCAAGGTAGTGCCCTCTGAATAGAGAACCCCCGATCATGTAGTCGAATTAGCCATCAGCTGAATTAGTTCTGCTCTACTAGACAACTATACCTCAGTCCCAGCTTATCCACAATTGTCACAATTTCACAATCACACTCCACTCTCATCCCCTTTCTCCGCCGGGAAGACACACAGTCTTTACCCGAACCGTTGTTAGCTACTCAGGGACTATTGACATGGCAGTGCACACATATAGCCATTCTGGCTCATAATAGTAGATCCACAATCACACCCTACCCTCATCCCCTTTCTCCGCCGAGAAGACACACAGTCTTTACCCGAACCGTTGTTAGCTACTCAGGGACTATTGACGTAGCGGTGCTCACAAATAGCCTTTCGGTTTCCACATCACACTCCACCCTCATCCCCTTTCTCCGCCGGGAAGACACACAGTCTTTACCCGAACCGTTGTTAGCTACTCAGGGACTATTGGCGTGGCAGTGCATACACATAGCCTTATAGCTCATATAGCTATCCGGCTTTCACAAATGACCTGTCGGCCTTCACAAATAGCCAATCCCCCGTAAACTACCGCCTCGAAGGCATGGTCCTCCCACCGGAATCACCCAATGGGCCGCAGGTGAAAGACTCACAAATATCAATCACATCCTGAGCCTATGCCTACCAGGCGCAGCCCACCAGACCAAACTGATCCAGCCCAACCGGGAAGATGGACTCACAGTACACAATCGTAACAAGCTGGAACCGGGTATACTTATCACCGATGCTTTATTTCATCATAATTCACATAAGCCATCAAGCTGGGTAGGATATACCCAAACCCTTGCTTGTTCACAACACATTATGGTACTTCACAAAATCAAACAGGGATCCTCCAAGATTCCCTTCTCGCACAATTACATGGCCCTGAAGTTTTACTTCCCTAAGCCATCACTAACACATTGCACTTTCTGTAAACTCGAGCTCCTGCTCAGCGCAGTATTCAAACACATCACATTCACCACGCTTCCGTTGCACGCTCTGAGGTCTTTCTCCTCATCTGTGCTTTCACAATGTCAAGTTGATTTAACAGGAGTCCCATAGGAATCTCCCACTACAACTGACAACATTCACAACATATATTTATTTGTGCCAGACCTTGGCCCTAATTCAAATTGAATCATTCGGATCCATATGACTTCTTATCTCCAAAATACCCATTCACTGTGGGATTCATTGCAATATACCATCATTGAGAGCCAACACTTCCACAACGCTAATCTACGATTCAACATCATGGCGGCTGCACTCCACGGTTCGTTGTCAAGGCGGCTGCACGCTAGGGTTGTCGTCTCGGTGGCTCCACACTACGGTACAATACTCTCCGTAGGTAGCCCTTTGCGATCAGATTTCCTCATAGGTAGCCCTTTCCTATTAAAACTCTCCGTAGGTAGCCCTTTCCAATTTGAATCCTTCGTAGATAGCTCTTTCCAATTGGTTGTCTCAAAATGAAGGTATCATTGTAACGAGAACTCATAAGCCATTTACACATCACATTCTTTGTCTCAACCTTGAGACCATATCTCTTAACTATTCATGATTCTATCAAAACCATCCTCAGATCATTTTGAATTCCTAAGAATCAGCCCAGCTATGGAGTCTGATCCTTGGATCACAACTCATCTATCCAAACCTCAACCTTAGTTGAACCGGGAAATCACTTCCCTCATTTCCACGGAGCATCACAACTCCTATACAAATTCAGATATCTCTACCAGCCTAAGGCACTCTGGTCCCCTAGGTCTTAAGGCCTTTACACACACAAACTTATCACTACATGTAACATCATACCACCCTAGGTTACTTACCCAACATATAGGTTAGACATAACACCTAGAAGCTCAAGATCACATTCCTGGGAAATCATTTTCTTCCACCTCTGAGTTTACACCTCAGATTCTCAGGTGAACCACACTGATTCACCACATCCACATCATAGATAATGTATACACACATCCCTTACTCTCATATATCTACAAACAACAGGCACCAAAATGTGTATACCACAACAAACAAAGTCATCTCCTATGACTTAAGGTAGCAACTACTGCCTTTATCCTAGCAAATCCTTTACTTGCCAGGAACTACAGCTCTGATACCAAAATGTAACCCCCCTGACGTAATTATATCCGAAATACTCAATTAAAATGAAATAGAGACCAATAGGAAACAAAACTTATTTAAAATCCCATCTTCACGACAGGGTTTTCACAGATAACTTTCGAAATATAATTTACCTGGTCTCATATTCAATTTCGAATACAATTACATTACGCGGAATATCACATTTATAAAAATATCAGAGTGTACAACAATAACTTCCCGACAACTTCCGGGTTCATACCTTTACATAGAATTCATAGGGCACATTCGCCCTTTACAATTCCTCAAACGGGGATTACAAAAATCTCAACTCCATACATGCATACTCAATACTCATCCAATATACAAATACAATATCCATATATACATCCCAACTATCATCCGAACATATACAATTATCCCAGCATATAACGATAACCAACTACCAAATACATATGCCCATAAGGGATTCTCGCCGCCCCTAGTCACTTACTCCTTCCTTGAGCCACTTGACCTGTCTAAAATGTTGGTAGGGGAGGGTGAGATTCTAGAGAATCCCAGTAGGAAACAGATACCAATATGCATGCAAGATAAGTGTTTAATGCATGACATGCTTGCATCACAATAACTCATGTTCACATAATGATATATTCGCATGCTCAATGTTTCAACAACATACTCATGGCCATAGCATAAATAGAAACAGAGCTTCAATCATTTATATATGTTTCACATAATCAAGCAAAGCAATAACATGCATCAATACACAAACACAAATATCAATACATGCAGGAGAGGTAAGTTCCCTACACTTTTCTTTCCACGTATGCTCCAGCTCCGCTTACTCGCAAACCAAACGAATACTGAACCCTTTCAAACTCTCAAAATGCTGAAAATGGGGGTTGGCTGCGGCCCAGAAAATCCAGTTTCTTGGCTGAACTTCCAAAAATCATAACTAATTCAGGACAAATCGAAATAAGGTGATTCCAAAGCCAAATGAAAGCTATTTAAGTCCTCTTTCTAGAACAAATATTGTCCAATACTAGAAATCACCACATAAATACAGAATTCCCAAATATTCAAGACTGTCCCAAAACAGAATCCATTTTCGACCTCAAACTTTGGACAGCTATAACTCCCAGTTCCAAAAACGAAATGGCACAAATTATATGTCCGTTTTGAAGCTTGAGATGTGGAATTTAAGACTGGAAAGTTTCATAATTTTCGAACATCATTTTCCCAGTCAAAACGTCCACGTCATCTGACTGTCCAGAACAAACTTGCCAAAACAGGGTCCAGTTTGGATGCCAAACTTTGGTCAGTTCAAACTCCCAGCTCACAAAACGAAATGACACATAATTTATGTCCATTTTGAAGCTTGAGATGTGAACTTTAAGACTGGAAAGTTTCATAATTTTCCAACATCATTTGCCCATCCAAAACAGCATCACAAACAGACTACCCAGACAGAATTCTCACTGGACAGAATTTCCAGTTTTTCAACCATTGTGTCCAATCCAATTCAAACCAATTCCAATGATCAAATACCACAACATGGCACCATTTTCAACATAAAACACAACCCAATTCATCCAATCCAAAATCACAAGAAAATCAGGGCAAAATTCAAAATTCACAAAGCTCAACCAAAACTCACAAAACTTAGATCAAAAGTCTTCAAATACTCACCTCTTCCTCTTTCCCAAACCAATTCTTTGATTCTCCATCTTTCCAAATTTCCACAAGTTCTCAAACTTCACCAATCAAAATTCTGAAACCATAGGAATATAGCCCTCAACCTCATGAATAATATTAGTGAAGATGAATTAGGCATTCATGGTTATTTAGGGCACTAACCTTAGGTTTTCTTCTTCCTCTTTCTTGCTCAACTTGGACGTCAATGGTGGAGAGGAGAGATGAAGTGAGCTGCAGAAAAAATGATGAAGAATGTCTTATTTTAATGTGAGCTAAGTCACTTGGCCGACACTTAGAAGTGGAGAGAAGAGAAAAATGACTTTTGACAATTTGACCCAATCAATGGCTCTTATGGTGACACTTGTCAAGATCTTAATCCATCACCCATGAATTCACAAACACACATATACACATGATTCCACCCTTTGATCTTTCAATCCTAGCCATTGATCTTGATTACTAAGGAGTGTTCTCATCGGTAACTAACCAGTCAGTCGGTAAATTTACCGTTTTGCCCCTGATTATGGTAATCTCTCTTGAATCACCACTAAACACTTCATATCTTTCCATATCACCACATTATGCGCCCTCCCTCTATTTTAAGTCAATTTAGAGGTTAATCCATAATTGAACTTAAATACAGGGTTTCGGCGCTGCTCACAGCACATACAAATCACATTCCGGAACTCAAATCACATCGAATTCTCCAAAAAGGTTATTTATCACTAACCACATCCACTTTTGGAGTCATTATCTCTTAATCACAATTTAGGATCTTGCTAAACAGGGGCTTAGCAGTCCACTAATCTCAGGCTTATTCTCTAGCCTCATGTTTCAAAATTCGGGGTGTTACAGTCGTAGCTGCCTAATACCTTGTATAGCACTTTCCTGGGCAAACACCATACAAGGGGAGTAATTTTTTTACAAAAAATTACTCCCCTTGTATGGCACTTCCCCAGCCAAGCACCATGCAAAGTATTACTCAGCTACGGCGCTTTCCTGGTCAAACGTCATAGCTGCCACATGTATTTTTTTTTAAATATAGAGGTCTCCTCCGGTGCTTGTTTAAAGAATTGTTATAAGATTAACGCTACTAAATCTATATTTTGTAGTAGTGAAGCCTTATCCATGCGACAATTAAATTACTTGAACCAAATATATGATAAGAACAGCTGCGGTTTTCAAAACTACAAGAAAAAATTATTAGTTATGGCACATTTAATTAAGTTTAAAAAATTGCAGCTGATGAGCTGCTGCTATTTTTTCCGGATCGATGAACTCATGAACACATGCAGTGAAAACTGAAAACAATTAATGATAATCTAATTTTAAGAATATTACTGAACGTTGAATTTTTTTACTCATGTTTATAAAAATTCATTTTTTATGTAATAACTATACATAATTAATTTAAACAGTTATATACATATCTTAATAATTATGGATTCAAACAATTTATAAATTAATTATATAGTAATGGCTTCTTCACTAATTTTCCTTCTGTTATGCAACGAAACTTTGAATTGCAAACACTAGCCACAGACTACATATCCTTATCTTGAGTTGGCGTTGATGATTAATTAATGCACATAATCTTTGATATGAAATTTGTCATGTTGATACATAAAAAGATGGTATATAAATATAATAGATTATTATTTTCGGCCTTAGATAGCCTCTTAAAAGGACAGCATGTCATGGGAGGGCGTGGTAATTAGTTAAAAACTAGGGAGAATGATAAAAAAATACCATTTGAACTTCAAAATCTCAAATTAGTCATTTGACAAAGATTTTGCATTGTCAATCCCAGTACTATTCTTGTCAATCCCATTGTCATTTTTATCAACGAGATTTTGAAGTTCAAATGGTATTTTTCTATCATTCTCCCTAAAAACTATTCATTTTAATATTATATTAGATTGTTTTGGGAAAATCACAGTGAGGTCCCAAGAACCATAAAAAATTACAAAAAAGTTCCGTAGCAAATTCCCCTATCAAAAAGGTCCTTAGGGACTGCATTGTAATTAATTTTGGATGTAAAGTTACTGGATTACCCTTACTAATTGAAAACACACTGTCAGGCATTGACAACTTCATTGTTTGAAACTAGATTATCGCATGCTTAGAGTTTTTTGTTGTTCCTGCTTTACTTTGCTTTGACCTTACAATGTGCATAAGTTTGATTACAAATCTGCAGAATGTGTTTTTCTGGATCATAGTTCACTACATAATTACAAATGCTTATCTTCCTATGGTCGAATCTATATTCACTACTACAAAATATGGATTTAGCGACGTCATTCTTATGGCACTTCTTCAAACAAGTGCCGGAGGAGACTTCTTATTTTTTTTAAAAAAACATGTGACAGCTACGGGGCTTGAGCAAGAAAGCGTCATGGTTGCTTAATACATTGTATGGCGCTTGCCTGAGAAAGCGCCATACAAGGGGTTATGTTTTTTTTCAAAAAAGTAATCCCTTTTCTACTATTAAAAAAAGCGTATGGCAACTATGTAATAATAGAAATTCCATAAGTGTCAAAGCTCCATTACTATGATAAGATATTTTCTTGAGAAAGTTTGTTTATACTAAAAAAAACAAAAATTAAATTTAAGAATCAGTTTAGAGGTCAAATAAATCATCCCTATTAAAAAATATTTTAATTTTTTTTTAAATAAAAGCCCTTGAACGGCGCTTCATAAAGAAGTGCCGTCTAAGATGTGACCTTGGACGGCACTTGGAAAACAAGCGCCGTCCAAGGTTTAACCTTGGACGATGCTTGTTTTCCAAGCGTCGTACAAGGGCCTTGAATTTTCAAGGCATCAGGTGCCTTGCATTGAGCGCCTTGGACGGTGCTTGTAAAACAAGCATCGTCCAAGGCCAAAAATTCAAGGCACCGTGCCTTGATATTTTAAGGCACCTTAGGCGGTGCTTGGAAATCAAGCGCCATCCAAGGCTCAATTTTGGACGGCACTTATTAATCAAGCACCATCTAAGACTTAGTTTTTTTAAAAAAAATTGGCCATCACTTTTTTTAAATTGAGAAGCTTTGGCACTTTGGAAAAAAGCGCCTAGCTTCTGCTTTTTCTTAAAAAAATTGGCCATCACTTTTTTTTCAAATTGAGAAGCTTTTACGTTTTGACAAAAAGTGTCGTAGCTTCTCCCACCTTGAAATTTAATTTCCATAACCCGCCATTTTCATTTTCATCTTCCTTCTTTCTCTTTAACTCCCACATTTTCTAAAACTCGGTTGTTGTAGGAAGCTTCCTCTCCCATGAATTTTTTTTCTTGTCTCGGCCTCCTTCAGAAACTTCCTAGCCTATAAGTGTTTTTCTTTTTTCAACATTTGGTTCACGTTTTCTTTTAGTTAAAATTTGTCATGAATCTTATATGTGTGCTCATAATTTTTTTTCCAGGTATTTATTTGAAGTATCAACTCTATCTTCTTGAACTTCTTATACATTGTGAGTTTTTTAATTTTTGAGCTTACAAATATAATAATACTTAGTTTAATCCTCAGTAGAAGTAACGTGTATGGCTTAAGTTTAAGCAACTTAAATACTGGAGTTCTTTTATGCTTGATACATGAAGGAGCAATATTGCAAAAGATACGTGCTATGTTATTTCATTTTGCTATGGATTGTATTATAAATTGCTGTAGATTGTGGATTGTAAATAAGGGGTTTTCATCAAGAAAATAAAATAATTATGAAAAATTATTTTTTTAAAAAAATAAAAGACTTCCTATGGTGCTTCTCCAGGGAAGCGCTGTAGGAAGTCATAAAATTATTTTTTAAAAAAAATAAAAGACTTCCTACGGCGCTTTTCCAGGGAAGTGCAGTAGGAAGTAATAAAATTATTATTTTTAAATAAAAGACTTCCTACGGCTCTTCTCCAGGGAAGCGCCGTAGGAAGTCATCTCCCTTTCTACAGCACTTCCCTGGAGAAGCGCCATAGGAAGTTATATTTTAAAAAAATAATAATCAAGTTATGGCACTTCCATATATTCAAGAAGCGTCATAGCTTGTTTTAACGGTGCTGGAAGCTACGACGCTTCTCAAGCGCCATAGTATTCTTTAAGTTAAGCGCCATAGCTTGTATTTTTTGTAGTAGTGATTACTCGTGATGTGGGTTTTAATGAGACCTCATTTCCTTATTCCTCTATATTTCCTACCACCACCAAACCTTTTTCCTCTATTCCTCCTGCTGTCCCACCTTTATTACCACCCCTGCCTACTTGTTCTGCTCCTTCCCCTTCTTCATCACCTACCTCTTCCTCCTTCTCTTCTTCCCAACCTTCTTCTTCCTCACCTCCTACATTATTGCCAATGCCCTTTTCTTAGCCTCATTCCTCCCCACCCTCTTCTTCACCTTCTCCTCCCAACCTACTTACCATATGATAACCCATTCTAAAACAAGAAGTCTCAAGCCACGAGTATTGCCACTTTTGCTCATGAACCAACCAATATTAGTGAGGCTCTCAATTCCAAGGTCCTGAACCCAGACCAGCCACTGAATCGATCGGGGTACTTGGTCAAGGGTCTGTAGGTCATATCGGAGTCAAATCGAAGCTAATCCAAAACCAAAATGGTGAGAAATTAAAGATTTTAAGCTTATTAATATGAAATTCTACAAAAAAAATTAAAAAAATTGATTTTTTAAAAAAATAAAAATAAAAAATTGCTGAACCAGACTAGACGGGTTTCCATGCTGGTTCTTCAATTTTCGAGCCGGACCGGCCAATCCTATCCGAGTTTCAAAACACTGCTCCATTCTCCCCACTAGCATCAAGTAATGAAGGAGGAATTCACTACCTTACAGAAAAATACACTTGATCTTTGGTGCCTTTACCTCAAGGGCATATGGCAATTGGATGTAAATGGGTTTTTCAGACTAAAGTTAATCCAGTTGCCTCTACTTACAAGTATAAGGCAAGGTTAGTTACTAAGGGATTTCATCAAGAGGGTTTTGATTTTCATGAGACCTTTAGTCTTGTCATTCATCCTATTACTATTTGTCTTGTCTTAAGTATTGTATTATCACAACATTAGCATATACATCAAATTAATGTTAATAATGCTGATACGAGTTCAGATGATCAATTAAATAGTGCAAGTGTACACTGTCATAATCAAGTAATATAGAAGTGAGTAGAGTATCGTTCCCAAGAGGATTGTTCACTAAATACCAAAATGAGCAATTTTAACTCTATTTAGTCGATCGATTAGTTGGTGGTTGAGAGTACAAAATAAAAGAAAGACAATTAAATATGAATGCAGATGATATGAAAGCAAATATGAGAAAAATCCCTAGGGATTAGATTTCACTTAACAAATTCAGGATTGAATCACTTATCTATTCTAGCCCAATTCATTCCACATGATTAATAGTCGAGTTTCCCTAATTTAATTACTAGCATCTTCCAAGGTCAAGCAATTCTATAATCAATTGCTAATCCAATATATTCCTATATGAATTTAAGCAATTAATCATGCATTAAGATTTATGGAACTCAGTAAGACTACACAACTCATATGAATATATTCCTATTTCATATGCAAGTTATGGTTTTAATTATAGGGTCTACACACATGTATCTCCTTCCGGTCTCAACATGCGTATTGAAATCATTCAAAAGATGGCCAGTCAATCAAAAGCATTAAGAATAATAATTAAAACTCAATCATGAAGGAGAAATTCAAACTAGATTTAATAAGTTAAGATTCAATCCGTCATTAGTAAGTTACGTCATCACCCTAGGAAAATGAAAGTTTAGCACATGATGAAATTAAAAACAAAACCAAAATAAATTGACATTATATAAAGCTAGAATGAAATCCTCAGAAATACTGCATAAACTTGAATATTAAATTCTCAAACATAAATATACAACCAAAAGATGCATGAAAAATGAAGAAATCTAGCCGTCCATTTAGGAGGTAAAACCTTCCATATAGGCGGCATGCAAAGTGTAATACAATCCTAAGCCTTCCAAGATGGAGGCATGCAATATGTAATACAATCTTAAGCCTTCCAAGATGGAGGCATGCAATACATGAAATTAAATCTAAAAAACAACACAAAGAACTCAGAAATGTTAGAGAAAGATCTCTCCCAGTCAGAGAAGGACCTCTCCCTGTCGGAGAAGGAAACCTCTGCTTCTCTTCTTCTCCTCCCCCTTTGAGCTTGGCATTGATCTCTATTTATAGGGGGAAAATGTGTGCTACAGTACTGCTACAGTGATCTGGCGGGTGCTACAGTGCCCTGCCGGCTGCTACAGTGCCCCTTGACCTGCTACAGTGCTGCGGCTGCTACAGTGCCCGTTGACCTGCTACAGTGCTCGGTGGCTGCTACATTACTTTTTTTTATTTTATTTATTTATTTATTTTAAATGCTGTTTATTCCAAAAACAATATTTATTTATCAATCACACCCAAATTTATTATATTAAACGCAAATATCGTCCATAAAATCATCATATAATAGAAAATAAATATGCAAATATTTTACTTATCAAATTCCCCCACACTTAACTCTTGGACGTCCTCAGACAAGAAGTAAATAATAAGTGTTTCCAACAAAATCAAAAGTGTCAGGTCATAAGTAAGAACACAATTGAAAAATAAAGAGATCATGGTATTAATGAATCAATGAAAATATAAACTGGTAACTTTAATTGAAAATGAATAAACTGAGTTCGTACTTGTAGCTCATTCTCTCAATCTCTCAAGTGTTCAAGGGTAAGTGTTTCACTCAAATCCAACCGAAAAAATTGCACTACCATAGGCTTGCTAAAAATCTCAATCTCCACTACCTAATTCACATGCATAATTCAAATCAAAAGGACTTATTAAGGGTTGTAATGGGGTGAAGGTAAAGGAATGTAAAACATGATATGAAAGGCTAAAGAAATAGAGCAATTGAAAAATGGGCTACTTGTAAATTTATCTTATCACAACAACCCACAATTCAAACACTTAACTTTTTTTTTCTTTTTTCTTTTATAATTTTTTCCTTCTTCTTTTTTTTTCTTTTTATTTTTTCTTTTTTTTTCTTTTTTTTTCTTATTGAATTGCAACTGTAAAGTTGATGATAGATACACCCCCACACTTTGTCAAAAGCCCATTTCACAAAAATTTCAAATGCTCTACTAATCTTCCGAATAAGGTAAAAGCACTTGATATATCATTAAAACACATGTTAATGGATTGAAAACAAAGAAACAATCAATTAGGCTCAAAGGGGCTTATTAACGGTATAATTGCAAGGTTGGCTATTTGGCTCTGGCTAAAGAAAATGAATGCCTTTATCATTTTTGAATGTGCATGTGAGATGTAATTTCAACCAGATTTAAAGCAAGTTCTAGAGTGACAACTTAATAGGTGAATATCACACACAAGAGAAATAATCATTATAGGCTCAAAAGCTCACGGCTAGGAATTTTTAAACTCAGTTCATTCAATCTCAAAATTCATCACCAATTGCAACAATCAGTTGTTCATTTATGCTATAAAATCTCTAAATTCAATTGATCCATACTTAAAACTTATATACTTCTTAAGATCATTACAAAGCACTTGAACAAGATGATGATTTTTTTTTACTTTTTTTTTTTAAAACATAAAAAAATGCAACTAATGAAATGCGTCTCAGGAGTTAAGAATACCCCTTACTCTGCCATTTTTTTCCACACCCCATGCATCTAATGGTTTTACTAACTAACAAAAGAAAAACAAAATTTTTTTTCTCTTCCCCCACCTAAATCAGACATTGCCCCCAATGTCTTCTAGAGCTTAGAGGAGGTTTTTTTTTTTTAACATAAACACACAATAAAGTAAAACAAAGAGATTAAGGAAAGTTACAACCTAAGAGTGGTATCTGGGTTCTGCTTCTGACTACTATTTGAAGATTGCCCACCTATTTGCTTGACGAGTAGATCTGGTTTATGTTCATAGGTTTGCATTTGATCGAGCAGCTGATCAGCAGTTAGTGCAGAAATTATGGAGTGGCGAGTCACTTGGGGTATGAATCCTGTTTCCACAGTATGATCAAGAAAAGACAATAGATTATCATAAAAACCATTAACATTTAACAATCCTAATGGTTTTTTGTGATAGTTTAACTTAGCCCAATATGCAACACTAGAAATGCCATCCAATGTCTCCAAACCACCAGGTAAAGCAATAAAAGCTTGAGCATGGTAGAACATTACTCCCATCCGTTCAAGCAAGCTCGAAACCTATAATTCTTGTCCTAAGGAAAAAGTATGATCTTGCAACTCCTTCACCCTTACACTTAAACCCTTGCTTCCATTTATGGATGCAGAAATGGCCACACTTCCCTTTAGGCCCTGGATGCCTCCCCCGTACACAAAGTTGATTTTTCTGGCAGCTAATGCAATTCCAAGTTTGTTTGCAGCTGTTATAAACTCTCCTTTCTTGCCCAAATCAGTTTCACCAAAAATGCAAATAGATGTAAATCTACATTTTTGTGTGATACCCTTTTTCTCTTTGTTTCTCTCGAACCATGTAAGCTTACAAGAGGAAGAATTCATATTTATAAATGGAAGTGTGAATATTTACAAATGAAAAAGTACATATATATAACACTAAAGCAGAGACAACAAAATCACACAAATCACACATTTTTCAAAGAAGTTTGAAAAAAATTTCTGACACAAATGACCGGTAGGCCCTTGCGTGAAGAAATTAAACAAAAAGAGGAAAGAAAGTCAAAAGATACAGTAGAGTAGACAAAAGCTGCCGAAAAGATAAGAAAGATTAGACAAAAGCTACGAAGAAGACAAAACAAATTAAACACAAGCATGATTATGTACAGTAGTTGTGATTTTGGCTCACATCTTCCTCTGGTTTTACGTCCAAAAACGGCTTAAACGCTTTATATGAATCGAGGATTTGCTTCCCATCCAATTTTCTTATAAACTGGAAAACATGGTCTTTTAACGTCAGATTCCCAAGACAATAGCACTCTTTTTCTCTGTTGAATATGTCTGCTAAATCGAGAAGAATACGATGAACATCACCACTCAGGTGCGTCTCAAGAGTTTGAATGATATCATCCAGTGACTCCTTACTCAGTCCATCCTTTATAAATTTGATTTTATCTTCTCGATTTACAGAAACCATACCTTTACTCCTACAGCGCTGATCACATGTCCACCTTGCACATTTATAGCAGACATTTATTCTTTTAGCTCTTCTCTTTTTGGAGTAAGAACTTCTTCCCATTCCTGGCAAAGGTTTAACAAATAAATTATGAATCTCACCTGCTAAACGTACCTTAGCTTCAATGATCCAACGTATGTCCTCAGGAAGGCCCAAACGATTGAATATCATCATCCTTTCAAGTCGACTGTTATAGATCTTCCTGAGCACATCTTTGGGAAGAGTGGGAAACCTGTTCTTAAGCTTTGCAAGAGATTCTTCCACAGTAACTTAAAATGAAAATGATGAAAACTAAAATCTCAATGCAGTGCAATGTGTTTCTATGAGTAGGAAAGAAAAATGAGAGAGTAGGAAAGAAATGAGTGAGTAGGAAAGAAAATTGAGAGAGTGGGAAAGAAAATTGAGAGAGTAGGAACAAAGTTTTGGGTTGCCTCCCAAATAGCCGCTCTTCTTTAACGTCTTTAGTTAGACAAAAAAAATAAAACTAAAAACTTTTTTCTTTTTTGTATTTTTCATTTCTAAAAAAAATTATCAAAGTAGAATACATCATCAGGAGCTACCAGAAGTCCTACAAAATCACAACAAAACATCAAACCAAACCTTGGGTTGCCTCCCAAGCAGCGCTAAATTTACAGTCTTCAGCCAGACTTCTCAGACACAAACTACTAATTAAAAGTATCAAACACCAGGATCACCTTGTCTTCATTTCTTTTCAAGCAACAATATTTCAGAAAATAACAATGATCATTCAAAGTAATTAATTGTACTTCTTCAATCATAGACAATTTTAGAGTACAATTATTTACTGAATTCAAATAAAGCACAGCATGCATGTATTTGCAAACAGATTTAGGAATTTCCAAAATTTTAGAGCATCCCATAAAATCCACTTGACTCTCATCAGTAAGAGTCAATACTTCAACAGGAGACACATGAACAACATCTTTTGGAATATCCACATTAGTTTCAAGATCAAAATGACAGGAATCAGGTTCCACAGCCAGAACCTCATCTAGACTACACCCACTAATCTCTCCAAAAGTGATTTCAAGTTCCTTATCACATGCCACAAGAGGCAAAGTTTCATTCAATTCCACATCCTCAACTTCCTCACAATAATCATCATCAACACAAGGAGTGGGCATTATGCTCAAAGAATTATCTTGCCTTATAGTTTCAAGTGACGCAATAATTTGACTCGCATATATTCTAATATTTTGGATACTTGACTTGAATTTTGTGTCATTTTCCTTTTGCTCTCTATAAAATCTCTCTGTTGATTCCGCAAACTCCTCAATTAATCTTTCTAAATCATATTTTTCCTTATACTCAAGCGTGTGTTCTTCAATATATGGATAAGAGTAGAAAGAAGGATTAGGAGAATACCTGACATATGGATCCAAAGACTCTTGTTGCTCCGAAATTCCACCAGGATAAAAGGAATGATCAAAACAAGTTTGGTTCATATTGAAATCATCTCTCATATAATGACTGGTATTGCTATATGGACAACGCTCATAAGAATGACACTTTCCACAATAAGCACAAGAAAAACAATTATAAGGAGAAGAATTTTCAATCCAACCAGCATTTATATTTTCTTGTCTCATTCCATTAACATGCATTCCAAAAAAAGAACCAAGATATGATAAGTTATCACTGATTAAACCAAATGAATGCTGTGACTAATCCATTTTTTAAAATTTTATTTTTTGAAATTTTTACATGAAGACTAAATTAGTATTAAAATCACTTGGTATTGATATTAATGACAACAATCCCCGACAACGGCGCCAAAAACTTGATACGAGTTCAGATGATCAATTAAATAGTGCAAGTGTACACTGTCGTAATCAAGTAATATAGAAGTGAGTAGAGTATCGTTCCCACGAGGATTGTTCACTAAGTACCAAAATGAGCAATTTTAACTCTATTTAGTCGATCGATTAGTTGGTGGTTGAGAGTACAAAATAAAAGAAAGATAATTAAATATGAATGCAGATGATATGAAAGCAAATATGAGAAAAATCTCTAGGGATTAGATTTCACTTAACAAATTCAGGATTGAATCACTTATCTATTCTAGCCCAATTCATTCCACATGATTAATAGTCGAGTTTCCCTAATTTAATTACTAGCATCTTCCAAGGTCAAGCAATTCTATAATCAATTGCTAATCCAATATATTCCTATATGAATTTAAGTAATTAATCATGCATTAAGATTTATGGAACTCAGTAAGACTACACAACTCATATGAATATATTCCTATTTTATATGCAAGTTATGGTTTTAATTATAGGGTCTACACACATGTATCTCCTTCCAGTCTCAACATGCGTATTGAAATCATTCAAAAGATGGCCAGTCAATCAAAAGCATTAAGAATAATAATTAGAACTCAATCATGAAGGAGAAATTCAAACTAGATTTAATAAGTTAAGATTCAATCCGTCATTAGTAAGTTACGTCATCACCCTAGGAAAATGAAAGTTTAGCACATGATGAAATTAAAAACAAAACCAAAATAAATTGACATTATATAAAGCTAGAATGAAATCCTCAGAAATACTGCATAAACTTGAATATTAAATTCTCAAACATAAATATACAACCAAAAGATGCATGAAAAATGAAGAAATCTAGCCGTCCATTTAGGAGGTAAAACCTTCCATGTAGGCGGCATGCAAAGTGTAATACAATCCTAAGCCTTCCAAGATGGAGGCATGCAATATGTAATACAATCCTAAGCCTTCCAAGATGGAGGCATGCAATACATGAAATTAAATCTAAAAAACAACACAAAGAAATCAGAAATGTTAGAGAAAGATCTCTCCCTGTCGGAGAAGAAAACCTCTACTTCTCTTCTTCTCCTCCCCCTTTGAGCTTGGCATTGATCTCTATTTATAGGGGGAAAATGTGTGCTACAGTACTGCTACAGTGCCCGTTGACCTGCTACAGTGCTCGGTGGCTGCTACATTACTTTTATTATTTTTATTTATTTATTTATTTTAAATGCTGTTTATTCCAAAAACAATATTTATTTATCAATCACACCCAAATTTATTATATTAAACGCAAATATCGTCCATAAAATCATCATATAAGAGAAAATAAATATGCAAATATTTTACTTATCAAATGCTTTCTTAAATGGCTATCTTAAGGAGGAAGTCTATACGTTGCAACCCCCTGGTTTGGAAAGTTGAGACAAATCTTTGGTATGCAAAATTAAATAAAGCACTATATGGTCTTAAACAGGCTCCTAGGGCCTGGTTTGAAAGGCTTGGTTGCGCTATCTTGAGACAAGGTTTTTTGCTAGTAGATGTGATCCTTCCTTGTTTATTCGAGCTTCTTTCGGTGATCTCATGTTTGTTTTGGTGTATGTAGATGACATTATTATCACTGGTTCATCCTCTTCTAATATTAAGAAGCTTATTGTTGAGCTAGATTCTAAGTTCTCACTAAAAGATGTTGACCCTCTTAGCTATTTCCTTGGCATTGAGGTTAATAAGAATATTGATGTTTCTATTTAGCTAATACAAACTAAGTATCTTAAGGACATTTTGTCTCGAGCTTGCATAGCAAATGCGAAGGTTGTTGCTATACCCATGACTGGTGGCTTAAAACTGTATAAGGATGGTTCTCATAGTATGAATAATCCTTAATTGTTTAGGTCTATTGTTGGTGCTTTGCAATATGCTACTATTACTCATCCAAATATCAGTTTTGCTATTAATAAGGTATGCCAGTTTATGCATCATCCTCTTAATTCTCATTGGAAATCTGTCAAATGCATCTTGTTGTATTTAGTTAGTACTATGGATCATGGGATTGTTTTACATTAATGTCCTAGTAGGTACATCAATATTCTGATTGGGCATCTGACTGCAATGACAGGTGCAGTACCACAGGTTTCTGCATATACTTGGGATCCAATTTAATAGCCTGGTCCTCCAAGAAATAAGTCATAGTAGCTACATCAAGCACCGAATCGAATATTGAAGTATGGCCTCTATCTCTTCACGGGAGCTTCATGTTGTCCTTTCTAGTCCAGTTTAAGTCCTCTGTGACAATTTGAGTACTGTTCTGCTCACCGCTAATCCCATTTTACATGTAAGGACCAAGCATATTGAGCTGGATCTGTACTTTGTTAGAAAGGAAGCCATTAAAAAGGAGTTTATGGTGCAGCATATCCCAAGCCATGATCAAGTTGCTGATGGCATGACTAAGGCCCTTTCTCATAATTTATTTTTTGATTTCAAACATCATCTGGGTATCAAAGAGTGACCAAAAGGGTAGTTGTGTTTGAGGGTGAATGTTAGAGTGTATAATTGAAAGTAGTTTTACTTAGTAAGTTATAACCAGTTGCCCCAATGTAAGAGCAATATGTGTCCTAGAGGTTTCCCTATATATCTGTATACCCAACACTACAATTGAATATATAATTCATTTTTCTCTCTCATACTTTACCTTTAACTCTCTTCTTTCTACTTATCACAAGATGCAATTTTAACAATAAAGTTTTTCGTTATGAATATCTAGCACAATTAAGTTTTGAATAGTATAAAAGTAGACATAATTTTTTAAAAATGGACTAATTTTAACAATTGCATCAAATTAGCCTAAAGAAAATCAATACAGGGAGGGCTAAGATACAATTTTAACAACGAAGTTTTTTGCTATGAGTGTCTAACACAATTAAGTTTTGAATGGTGTAAAAGTAGACATAATTTTTCAAAAAGGGAGTAATTTTAACAATTTCATCAAATTGGCCCAAACATCTATCTCTTTTTTATATAGGACATACTTGTTCTCTGTCCAGCTTTATAATAGGCAGTTGGGCCAATATAACAGAATTGCTAAAGTTGGATGATTTCTAAGAGATTATATGTACTTGTACACCTATCAAAACTTAATTGTGTCATATGCTCGTATCGAAAAACTTTGTTGTTAAAAATGCACCTTACATCTTACCGAAGTGAAAAGAACGCATAAAGTACATGATTTGGAGAAGATGGTCATGCTTACACACACACACACACACACTAGTATATAAAACCCACAAGTTACTCATAAGAAGCAAAGACAGATCGCATAGCTACTAGCTATCTTGCATAAACGATTAATATGGAAGAAGTTACCGATGTAGTGATTGTTAGTGCTAGGCCTTCTTTATCTCATCTGTCAAATCATATTCTTTATCTCTCTATGTGCAATATCTAGTTAATTAATAATACCAGTATTTCTCATGTAGGTCATTTCTTCCAGAATAAATTAAGAAAATTAAGAAGAAGAAGAAGGTGATGTTTAAGAACAACACAGAGAATAGAGCTGAGAAATCGGGCCGAGCCTATTAGGCAAACCCGTTTAGGCCCGAGCCTGAGTAATGACTTAGAGCCTCCAGAAGCAATCGGCCTAAAAGGACTGGCCCTTTTAGGCCCATTTAAATTTTTTTTTAGAATAAGGCTAACTCAATGCTCAAACTAGCTTTGTTAGGGATGATTGATCATGGATACTATATTGTGCTTGAATTTATGTTTTCCTATTTCATCTACTTCCAAAATTTTTATAGCTTCCTGATAATTCTTTGGGGTTATGAATTATTTTCAAATGAATAGGATGCAGTATGTTTTTTGTATTAGGCAGAATATGTTATTCTTATGATAAAAGCCAAAGAGAGCATACTTACTAACAAAAACAACACAAACAAGAACAGTATGGGGGAGTATATATTGAGTTCAATTGAGAAGAGATTCTGATAAAAATCAATTCTGGATGTTAGAGTCCCAAAATAGACCATGGTCACTGGTTAAATTTCAATACTTCTATCCATTATATGGCATTCCCCAGAAATGAAGAAAAGTCTTAAAATATATGGAGAGAGACAATTTCCCAACACTTCAATTTAATTTATTCAAAAACACATGTTCAGGAACATTCGATTTAATTTGTTCTAAAATGGTTTAATTTATTTATTTTATCATTTATGATTCTGATTTTTTTGTTGAATATGATCTTTGATTTAATGATAGGTAGCATATATAATGTCTTCCTTGCCAAAAGAAAAAACTCAAGGGACTGATGAATCATTAGGTATAAAGGCTAAAGGACATGCTTATTTATTTGATCATGGTTTGTGGACTTATGGTTGACTAGTGGTTGTGTGTGGACCTTAGTTTTAGTTTGGACTATGATCTTAGTGTTTGTGTTTTGTTAAACAAGGATAATGTTTGATGTTTTAACTTAGTTTCAATAGTATTTATGTTTTAAATTAGGTATTTTAGTCTTTAAGCATGTAAGAAGCAAAAAAAAAAGCTAAACGGGCCCGGTACATGGGCTTTTACTAAACAAGCTAGGCCACTAAAATCTTCACCTTTTTGGACTCCCAATAACGAGCCTGTCCTATAAGGCCGAGCTGGCTCATTTTTCCAGTGCTAATGGAGAAGGATTTTGACGTGATTGTGTTCTCCATTAAGTTTAAAAGTATAGCTAAAAAGTGGACCAAGGTATGTTGTTATTTCAACTCCTATATATACATGTAAAAAAAACATCCTACATTTCTGTGTGTGTACACACATATATTGGAGTTGAGTTTGAGAATATTAATAGAAGAGGGGTTGATTAATTATGTAGGATTATGAGTATATTTTGAACAAGAAAGGGATGCCAAAGAATGAAGTTAGAGGGCACTGGAAGGGAGAGAAAGGGATATACTGTGTAGGAGGCGGTGGCATTTTTTAATTTTTGGCTTGCCTTTTAACAAGGTATTAAAACCCGGACCGGTTACTGAACCGGTTGGGGTACTGGGTTAAGGGTCAGTGGGTCAGATCGGGACCAAACCGAGGCCAAACCGATGAGAAATTGAAGATTTTAGACTTACTAATATGAAATTTTAAAGAAAATTTTTTTAAATAGTGACCCGGACCAATTTTATGGCTGGTTCGCTTATTTCCAGGCCGGACCGGTCAATCCGGTATGGGTTCACTAATACTACCTTTTAACGTGTGTTTTGAGGGAAAAAAAGATGTCAAAAGAAACGTTTTCAACATTTGTTTTTTAAAACAGACTTTGAAAGGGTACTAAAATCAGACATTGAAATGGTACTTTCAATGTCTATTTCTTAAAAATAGACGACGCTTATACTTTTAACGTCACATCTAGATCTGTAAATTAATCAGTCGATGCTCTATCGTCTCTCCTCTCCCATATGGCACCTCCGCCTCCCTTTCCCTCTTCGATCAACTTCCAACTTCCTCTCCTCTCCCAGACGGGACCCATGGCCCTCTCTTTAACCCTATTTGTGATCTCTGGCCCCCTCTTCAACCCCATTTGTGACCTCTTCCCCACTCTCTGATTCCAGTCATACGCTCCGCCTTTATCTCCAAACCCAATTGTGACTTTAGCCTTTTCTCTTATTCCAATCACATTCTTTTCCTCTATCTCTAAACTAGTCATGATTTTCAGCCTCCCTCTCTCAAATTCAACATCGTCAGCACCCAAGGTGAAGTTTTTCTCTTTGATTCTTGCTCCCCCCTTTTACAACTGCTATTGTATTAGTTTTGTACTCCCTTGCTTGATTTTCTTTTGATTTTGGAAATATGTATAGTTTTTCCATTTTTTGCCCGGTGTTGTGTCTTCACATATATTTCTTTTGATTCTTGCTTTACCTAGCAGTAAGTATACATGCTTGACAAGTACTTTGTATTTGTCAACTTAAGGGTAACTTGTGGTTGGACCGATAGTGGTTTCACATTGTTGCTTGAAATGTTGTGTGATATGTTTCCCAATGACAATATACTTTCAAATCATATGTACGAGGCTAAGAAAATCTTGTCTACGATGGGTATGGAGTATAAAACAATACGCACTTGCCCTAATGCTTGCATATTGTACAGAAAGATGTATGAAGATCTTAGTAAGTGTCCAAAATGTAAAAATTCACAACACAAAGTGAAGAAAGATGGTGGTCGTGGTGATAAGACAACTAAAAGGTAAAATTTAAAAGTATTGTGTTATCTTCCAATAAAATCATGGTTTAAGCATTTGTTTGCAAATGTAACAAAAGCAAAGAAGTTGAGATGGCATTCTGATGAGAAAATATCTTCGGCACCTGGTTGACTCTTCATAATGGAAGAAAATAGGTGAAATGTTCCCTCAATTTTGCAGCAAGCCAAGAAACCTTTGATTTAGGCTTTGTACAGATTGAATCAATTCATATGGAACTCTTAGTAGCACAAATAGTGCATGGTAGGTTCTCCTGGTGATATACGACTTACCTTCCTTGTTGTGTATGAAACGCAAGTATATGATACTTTCTATAATGATTTATGGACCAAAACAGCCAAGAAATGATATCATTCAAAGTAGAGTTACTAGATATTTTGAATAAGTAATCGCTTCTTCATTCACTTGATTGATTTATCTTAGTTTATTTTCCAATTTCCAGGATTTGGTTAATGAGGATGCCTACTCAGATGAAGACATTAATTTGATTTAAGACCATTTGGTAGGACATCTTCTTCAACACATAGATAATGAGTAAAGTTTATTTTGATAAAAGGTTCATTTTAGATATAGTAGTTGTTTAGACAAATTTTGGACATTTTGTGTTGATTATTGTAGATAGTAGTAGTAGTAGTTGACACTTTGTTTAGCTAGTGTTGAATGTATATGTACTATTTATAAGGACACTTGGTTTATTGTTAACTCATAGAAATCAAGAGCATTCTAGCACATTTTCTTTTCTTTTTACTTATTTTTGGGTTCAAATTATGCATATAAGGAGATTATAGAAGAAAATGCGATAGGACATAAGCTAAATCAAAATTTTGTTGAATCATGAGTTAAATGCACTTAGTTTTGATTATTTGTGAAATCTTAAAGAGCTCATGAATCCCTCCTCCTTGTAGGTGGAGGATGACGAGTTGTAAAAGCTCTCAAAGATCATGGGAAGAGGTGAAAGGAAGGGAAGAATGCAAGAAGGAGATGAAAAAGGACACTATGAAGGAAAAGCCTGAATTTGTTATGGAAGTGTTGTAGCCAAGCCATTACAAAACTGCCTGAGAATATGACCTCTCTGTCTACCTTTTGATCGTGAAATCTGCAGTAGCCAAAGTCATAGCAAAATGACCAGAAAAAGCATTGCTTCTATCTGTATGACAATTCGCTATGGCATTCACCATAGTGAACCCACGATGAAAGTACAAAAATGATATTGTGCGTTTTGAAAACTAAAGCAGAAAAACTAGTATAAAGGCATGGGCTAAGTCGAAAATCAGGCATTCTACACTCCTGGGACATCTTGGTTGCTACGGCTTGGCATTTTAAAGAGTTTGAAGCTTGAGATTGGATTGAGATAGGATTTGGAGCCTCAATTCTTAGGTTTTTCTTATTATTCTCACCTTTTTCTCTACTTTGCTGATATGGATTATGATTTTGTGCTGACATTTTGGCATGTACAGAACATAAGTAGTTAGAACTATTAATTAAGATTACTTTTACCCATTGTATGGATTGAAACTAATAGATTATCTAACTTGTATAAGGAGGATGAAATGAAAGAGTATGAGAAAGATGGAATCTTCCTACCAGCCCCTCCTTTCAAGTATGACCAGGTCAAAGAAAGACATAAAAACCCCTATGTATCGGGATAAAGGAGATAAGGTTATCACCCATGAGAGCATTCATGAGCAATTGAGGGTTGCTGAGATAAACCGTGCTAAGGATTCCCGCCACCTTATGCGTATTGAAGCAATGTTAAAAGGAAAGTCTAAGAAGGGGGTTGTGGTGTCATCAGATAAGGATAGTGATAATGACACCAGTACAACTAAAGTAGAAGACAGTAGGGACTCAGAGGCTGAAGAGTCCCCAATTGACATTGATGGCTCTTATGCTTCAGAATATAATGAAGATAACTCAGATTGATATGGAATAATTGATTGTTGCTATTTCTGTCTTGTTTATTCTGTTAGCTCATTCTTTCAGCTATTTTGCTGACTGTGGTTGTCATTGACGTTTTAACTGTGTTTAGCATTGATTAGATTCCTTAGATTCCTTGACTGTTTAGCTGTTTACACACTCTCTAGCTTGATGATATTGATGGTCTATTTCTTGCTTTTGGACATTCTGTTTTGGATATGAGCTACTGACGGCTCATTGCATAGTAATTATTCTACTATTGACATAGCCCTTGATGGCTATAGTCTGCTTCTGATTGTATTTCCTCATTATGGCTAATGTCATTATTCATATCTGCTGTGTCTTTTAGTCTTATATTTGTTGCGAATGTTATGGAACTAGCTATTGATGGCTAGAGTTCACATTGATTCCAAGCTTTATTTGTGTAACCCCCTTCTCATCAAGGCCGAGATTTACATTCAAAACACATAATTAACTTGAATTAGAGACCACAAGCTAAATCATGACTTATTAAAAAATTTTCTTTTCCCAAAAATAAGGTTTTAAAAAAAATTTCAACAACCTATTCAACATAGTCTCATATTCACATTTCAAATATACAAATGGCCTATACAATTTGATTCCAGTCATAAATATCAAAGTACAACGAAATTTCCTGACACACTCTGGTTCTATTAATCAACTAAAGGGTTTACAGGGCACTAATGCTCATAATCATTTCCTATTCCAGAAGATTACACAAATACCATTCTATGGTCCACAATATATTATATACAAATGTCCATAATGATAACTAAAAACCAAAATAAACTCCTGGCCCAGAGCTCTAACCACCCTTCATCACCTGCTTCTCTTTGGAACCACTAGCCCTGTCTAAAAATTGTTTTTATGGGAGAGTGAGATTCTAAAGAATTCCCGTAGTAACAAATCACTCATAGTATGCACAACAACAAAGCATGAAAGTAAATCATAACACCATACACAACAATCATAACGGCAGTTACAGCGGTAGAGGTAGGTATGAAATGTATCACCCTTACACTTGCTCACGCCGAATTGCTCACACTGTATTGTACCATAACATGGTTCACATCATATATTTCACCATAGCTAGGTTTCATATAAATCATTTCACAATACATAGCCACACCGGCATGTTTCTCAAAGTAGGAATTCACAATTCTAAAATACTGCCACGGCACTTACAACGGTAGTTCAACGGCAAAGGTAGGTGTGACCCGCATCACCACCGACAACTGCTCACACTGAAGTGCTCACACTGTAATGTACTAAGGTACATTTCACATTCACATTTTCACAACATCAATATAATGATAAGTCATGCATACAAAACATCATACATAATACAAGAGAAAAGTCACTACCTTGGTCTTTCCACGCTTGCTCAGGCGCCGGTCTCTCGCGAGCAAGGAAAATATCAAATCCTATAATTCATGATTAGGGATGAAGCGTTATTCTTTATTCTAATACTTAATGACTTCACAACACTTAGATTTGGTTATCATTAATGTCCTTTAGGAAGCTATAAATACCTCTAACAAAAGCTCTAAAGAATTGGAAGAACTATACCAAAAATCCCTTTTTGGAAGTACAAATATTGATTTTTCACTGTTGTACTCGAGTGAAGAAGGCCTCACACAAGTGATGATGGACTTACACTCGAGTCATGAAAAGCACACTCGTGCAAGTGCTTAACAAAAAGTATAGATAGAGACAAGAAATACTCAGAGCACTCAAGCATAAAGATCAACACTCAAGTGATAACCTAATGCTCACCCAAGTTCTACAAAGTGAGGTTCATGAAGTACTCACCCGAGAGCAAAAGAAACTTTCAAAGGAGAACAATACTCGAGAAGGGACCTTGGCACTCGAGTGATGGCTTAACACTCGTGAGTATTAAGACACACTCTTGAAAATTGACCGCGAGTGATAACCCAAGATGTGAGTTCATAGTGTCAAATACACCCGCACTCGAGTGAAACAAGGTTCACCCGAGTGAGAACCCGCAACACTTGCAAGTGAGATAAACACTTTTGCTTTTTCCATGGAAGTGCAAACAAAAAACTGAAGGAAAAAGGGAATATGCAATGCTTCATTCGAGTGAGACACCAGATCACTCGAGTAATGCTTTCAGAAGCCAAAAACGCAGCACAGTTGATAACATTTTCCAAGTTTTAACCATATGTTTCCAATTATCCCAAATTCTTATCCAAGACTATTCCCACATAATTTTGCACAAGGAATATAATGGAAACATCAAAACTACCAAATTATTACTCCATTACCATGCTTTGTTTTAGGCCACATTCAACACAAAAATCCCAAAATTGTCAAACTTGACATTTCAACCTCAAACCAATTCTATCTATCCAACATACATCCCAAGACACCAATTCCATGACAACAACATGACATACACATAATGACCCTAATTTTCAAAAATAAGGCCAAAATCCCAAAACTTTCAAGCTTAACCAAATGCCATAAAACATAGATAGAAAGGTTCCTTTCACTTACCTCAACAACTTTCTTAAAGGTGTCCTTTGGTTCACCAACCTCTAGATTTCCTTGTGTGCTCAAAACATCACCAATGGACAATCTAAAATCATAGCATTAAAGCTCTCAATCCAAGGAACAAAATTAAAGAGAGATTTTTGGCATTTGAGGTCATTGTCTTACCTTAATATCAAGCTTTTTCTTTTTCTCTCCTAAGCTTCTATGGCTGCCAAAAATGGAGGTGAGAATGAGAGAGATGAGAGCATGAAGGAGATGAAGAAATGATGACACTCCCAAGCCCATACATGCTCAGCCAAAAATGAGGGGGGGAGAGAGAGAGAGAAAATATGATTAAAAATGCCTATTGAATTTTCTTCACCCTCTCTCTTCATCCCAACTTGCCACTTGTCAACATCTTATTGGCTCTCATAAAGTAAATAACCAATTAGTTACTCTAACCATTCCATTAGCCATTTAGTTCCACTTCTCATTTATTCTTAGTTAGTAATTAATTTCTCCATTAATCACTGATTAATTAATCGATAATTTTCCATTCTTCATAATTTTTCCACTGATTTTGGCACATTAACTTAAATTTCCACATAACATAAATTTAAATTCTTTTCCTTCTTCCATGCACCATTTACCCCTATTTTAGCTCCCAAAATTACTTTGTCATATAATTATCTTAAAATACAGGGTTTTGGGCATTTCAAATAATTAATCCGGATCTCAAATCATCTCTAATTCACCAAGTCATTCACAATAATTATCATTAGCCCTTAATCAAATTTTGGGGCATTACAATTTGGGCCATTGAAGGCTATGTTACCTGTGAATTCTTGATCTTTGTGAATATTGTGGATAGGAGCTACATATTGTACAGGTACTGTTCAATTTTAATTCCTTCCTACTGTGATTGTTAATCTTAAGTTTGGGGGTGAGATTGTGTCACAATTTTGAAATTTTGAAAAAAAAAACAAATTTTGAAAGAGAATGAGTGCAAGGAAGAAACTTTTTAAACAAGTTGTGTTAGGAAATTGTTGGAATATTGGAGATTTCTCATACTTAAGTTTTTGCTTGTGAAAAATTGTTGAAAAATGAGCTATTAGTTTTAGTTATTTGTCAAATATTGTTTGCATGATCCTATGATATAAATTACTGCTCTAGATGTTATATTGATAGGAAATTTTTATTAATGTGCATGGTTGAGTGCATTGTAGTGATAAAACATGTTGTCCAAGAGTTTTTAAGTAATTTACGCACTATTGGAGTTAAATTTATTGTGGATATACTTGTAAAAGAGCTTAGCGGCAAATTAGATTATATACCTGTGTTTTAATTTTTGATTTCAGAATCCCCTTTGGAATTCTTCAAAACTTTTGATTTATTTCAGAAGATTTGAAAAAATGATTAGGGCAGTTCATAAAATGCGGTTGAGCCTTTCAAACTTACTTACTTGATGTGATTCTCCTTTGAATCCTTATATTGAGCCTATTTGAAAAACCAATTAAAATTTCTTATTGGAAAATCTAACACTTACCTACCCTAGCCAATATGTAAAACTATGATCCCCTTGCTTTAAGATAGATGAAATTGATAAGTGATTGGGTGGTGGAATATGGTGATGTTATGCAAAGTTATACAAGATTTGGGAAAGAGGTGTAGAAAGTAAAAGGGTTCACATTATATAAAAATCAAGCCAAAATAGTAGTTTGAAAAAAAAAGAAAGAGATATGCTTACAAGAAAGGCTTGATATGAAAATTCAATTTGGTTTAAGTTTGCGGGAGTATGTTTCATGAGAAAAGGAAGAAAACTCTTGAATAGCTATCATCTATCTTAAGGTATTTGATTGATTATCCTTTACCTTTTCTTTTGAAAACCTTAATCCCTAGCCCCATTACAAGCTAAGAAAAGTCTCTTTGATTTTTAAGTCAAGTGGACTGAATTGGAAGAAAAGAGGAAGGAATTAGGGGATGCTAAAATTGTTTGTTTGAATATGGGTATATGATTTGAAGTGTTACTTTTAACTTTAGCTTGTGCAAAAAGGAATATATGTTGACTCCATTCACACACTCACACTTAAGAACTCTTACAAGGCATGTTTTAAATCTATGAGGCATTCATTTTTGCATATTGTCTTCATTTCTTGTTTAATATAATCCATTAAGCAACTGATGAGGATCAATTCATTCATACATAAATGATGAGTAATTGATTCATTCAGTGAGGATAGACTTGTTTGCTTAAGGACTAGCAAAAGCTTAAGTTGGGGTGTGTGTTAACTCATAGAAATTAAGAGTATTCTAGCACATTTTCTTTTCTTTTCACTTATTTTTGAGTTCAAATTATGTATATAAAGAGATTATAGAAGAAAATGTGATAGGACATAAGTTAAATCAAAATTATGTTGAATCATGAGTTAAATGCACTTAGTTTTAATTATTTGTGAAATCTTAAAGAGCTCATGAATCCCTCCTCCTTGTAGGTAGAGGATGACGAGTTGTAAAAGCTCTTAAAGATCATGGGAATTGGTGAAAGGAATGGAAGAATGCAAGAGGGAGATGAAAAAGGACACTATGAAGGAGAAGCCTGCATTTGCTGTGGAAGTGTTGTAGCCAAGCATTGCAAAACTGCCTCAGAAGATGACCTCTTTGTCTACCTTTTGGCCGTGAAATCCGCTATAGCCAAAGTCACAGCGAAATGACATGAAAAAGCACTACTTCTGTCTGTATGACAATTCGCTATGGCATTTGCATAACAAACCTACGAAGAATGCGTGAAACTAATATTGTACGTTTTGAAAATTGAAGCAGAAAAGCCAGTATAAAGGCATAGGTTAGGTAAAAAATTAGGTATTCTGCACTCTTGGGATATCTTGGCTGCTAGGGCTTGGCATTTTGAAGAGTTTGAAGCTTGAGATTGGATTTAGAAAGGATTTGGAGCTTCAATTCTTAGGTTTTTCTTATTCTTCTCACCTTTTTCTCTACTTTGCTGATATAATTTGTGCTGACATTTTGGCATGTACAGAACTTAAGTAGCTAGAACTATCAATTAGGATTACTTTTACCCATTGTATGGATTGAAACTACTAGATTATCTTGCTTTTGTTGATTAATGAGTATTATATGTTGATTTTTTCGCTATGCTTAATGCTATCTTGTGCTTGATCACCACATGAATAGAGTAGTTCAATTTGAAGATACTTGAGATAGCTATTTTAATTGTAGAACTTGAGAAAAATCATGTTAGATGTAATTCCCCAAAATATGGTTAAGGGCTAATGACTTCAAAAGCGAATGTAATTATTGTTGAATAAGCACTTTTGAAGAATATGATGTGAAATTCGATCTGAATGTGTTATAATTAGTGCCTGAACCCTACATTTATGCTTAATTGTGAGATAAAGCTTAAAATGAACCCTAGTGTATGGGAGGGTGCATGGTTGAGAGAAATAAATGATAAAATGTGTTTGGTAGTGATTCAGTAAGAATTGCCATAATCAGGGGCAAAATAGGGAAAAAAACAGTTACCGACCAATAGTTAGTTACTGAAGAGGAAACTCATTGGTAACTTAAAAATCAATTGTCAGGATTAATTGTCAAGAGACCAAAAGGGTGGAATCATATATATAGGTGCTCATGTGTGATCATGGAAAAGGAAACATGATGTTGACACATGTCAACATGAGAGCCATGGGTTTGGTCAATTTGCCAAAACTCTTTTCCCTCTCTCTTCCCTCTCTAAGTTGGCCAAGAAGGCCTCTTGGGCTCCAAAAATCTGTTTCATCTTCATTATTTCATCTCTCTCTCTCTCTATCTTCCATTTTCGCCAAGCACAAAGAGGAAAGAGAAAGAAGAAAGCTCAAGTTTAGGTGAGAGGTTGTCCTTAAATGCTCAGTTCATCTTCTTTAATGTTGTTCATAGTGATGAGAGCTTCATTGTTATGGTTTTAGATTTTTGAAAGAAGGTGTTTAAGAGCTTGAAGAAATTTGAAAGTTGAGGAATTAAGAAACCAACCTTGGAAAGAGGAAGAGGTGAGTATTTGATGCATTTTGACTTAACTATTATGATCATTGGTTGAGTTTTGAGAATTGAGAATTTTGCCCTAATTTTAGTGTCATTTTGGAATGAATGAATTGCCTAGTGTATTATGGTGGAATTGGTGTCATGTTAGGTCATTGGGATACTAGAATTTGTTTGGAACCTTGGAAGGAAATTAGTGCAATTGGGTAATGTATGTGAATGTGGTATCCAAAATAAAAATTTGTTGTAGAATGTGATTTTGGATATTTTGGGGTTTCCATTGGATTCCTTATGTAAAATTGTGTGGGAGTAGTATTGGATAAGAATTTTGGGACCATTGGAAGCATATTGGTTAAGGTTTGGAAAATTGTCAAAGAAACTCTACTACGTTTTGGCTTCTGATAAGCCTCACTCGAGTGCTCTAAGGTCTTACTCTAGTGCAGCATTGTATTTCCTCTTTTTCTTCAGTCTCAGTGGCACTCCCACGCAAAGAAAGTAGAAGTGTATTGTCTCACTTGTGAGTGATATGGGTCCTCACTCGAGTGCATCTTGTCTCACTCGTGTGTGCATGTATATTGCACTATGAGGCCGCGTCTCTGGTTGACACTTGTAGTCTATTCCCAAGAGTGTGTGTTAGCACTCGCAAGTATTATGTCATCACTCGAGTGCTTGAGTTGTTGCTCGAGTGCACTACCAATTTTAAGGTCTCCATTGCTCTCGGGTAGTTACTTTATATACCTCACTTGGTAGGACTCGGGTGAGTATAAGGCTACCACTTTAGTGTTGAGTTCAGGACTCGAGTGCTGTGATCACTTTTTGTCTCTGTTGTTGTTCTCGGTTAAGCACGCGCACGATTGAGCCGTTCTCACTCGAGTGCAAGTTATCCCATCACTCAAGTGTGTCATCTATCACTCGAGTGCATGAGTTAAAATTAGCATTTTCACTTCCGAGAGGGGGTTTTGGTCAAGTTTTTCCCAACCCTTTATGCATGTATTTAGGCTTCTAGTAGCCACCTAAAGAGTTCAAATGATAACCAACTTTAAGTGTTATGAAAGTAAGAATTTAGAATAGAGATTAATTTGTCGTCCTTGATTCTGGTGTATAGGATTCAATATTTGCACTGCTCGTGAGCAATTTGTGCTAGAGCACGCTCAGAAAGAACAAGGTAGTGACGTTTTTCCTTATACTATATGTGATGCATTATATGTTTGATTTATCATTATCTTTGAATCCTTCACTTACGGCCCATCGGTGGTTCTGGTGGGAGGACCGTGCCTTCAGGGCGATGGAGATACAGGGGATGTGACTATGTGAAAGCCGTAAGGCTATATGTTAAAGCCGAAAGGCTATATATGAATCCTTCACCTATGGCCTATTAGTGGTTCTGGTGGGAGGACCGTGCCTTTAGGGCAGTGGAGATACGGGGGATGTGACTATATGAGTATGTGTATGTGTGACAGCTTGTATGCTATGTTTCGTGCTGCTATGCTATTTGATGATGTCATTGCATTTTTTGTGATTATGTATGGTATGAGTGATTTGTTACTACTGGGATTCTTTTAAATCTCATTCTTTCTATCGACTAACCTCCAAACAGGGCAAGTGGCTCAAAAGAGAAGGAGACGACTAAGGGCGGCTAGGACTTCTATAGGGTCATTTTATTTTGGGATGTTAGTTATTGATTTTTGATTGGGGATCACTGTATATTTTGTAAATATTATTGTGGATACGATTGTGCAATCCCTTAAATGGGAATTTATAAGCCCTTAGTTGATATATATGTGAAACCTGAAGGTTGCCATGATTTTTGTTGTACGCTCTGATTTGTATGAATGTGATTTAACTGCACAGGGTAGTTATATTTGAAATGTGAATAGGAGACCAGGTTAAACTGATTGCGAAAGAAATTTGTAAAAACCCTATCTCAAGGATGGGATTAAAAATGAAATTTTATCATCCCTTGGTCTCTAATTCACCTTAATTATGTATTTTCAAATTATAATTACTATTTATAAGGCAGAGAGTTACATTAGACTTGAAATTTAATGATTAAATGGATGGTTTGTTGTTAGAATAGAGATATATCTAACAACCTAACATAGTCTATTGAAGAATTGTTTTGGAAAGATGGCTTTCATTAATTATAAAACAAGAGATTGAATGTTTTTAATAAAGATTAAAAATCAATCTTGACTTGAGACAGCTTGGTTGATGATTTTAGGATCTTTGACTAGCATATAAACTTATCTAACTAGCATAAGTGATTTAATTGCACAGTTTCATGAAATACAATAGGAAAAAAATAATCCTAAGTTAATACCTCTTGAAGTTAGACCCAATTTCCCAATTTTCACTGTTTTGCTTTGTTTATTTTTATCAAAAGTCTTTATACAAATTGATCAAATTCAAATGATTCCTTTCAACCTAATTAAGAACATGGTTAAATTAGTTAACTCGCTTTTGTCATAGTCCTTGTAGATCAACACTCATTTCTCACTAATTTATTACTTGCAACCCATACGCTTGTGGAAGCTAAACGGCGAACATTTATGAAGAAGTGTTGGATGTTTCTATAAGGGTTTAATTACTAGGTACTAGGTAGTGAAAAATATAATGCAAAATTATTTTTAAAAAAACTTATAGCGTCCATTTGAAAAAAAAGAACTTAAAGTGTCTGTTTATTAACAAACATTGTTTCCAAACTTTATAACGTCACTCACATATGTGTCCCCCTGAAAATGGATGTAGAAAGGACCTAAAAATAAACGTTAAAAGTGCTTTATACAGTAATGTCATACAAATTTCTCTCCCATCACCTCATATTTAGATATCATATAGTTCTTTTAATATATTTTTATTCATGTGATTCTAATATTTGAATCCATTTAGATCTAGGGGTAACTGAATTTCTTTTATTGCCAGCCCTAACCAAAAACAAAACATTTGTTATTTGGATGAAATTTTTGGAATGAGGTTTAAATATAAAAAAACTAAATCGAATGAGATTTTGTATATGGTTTTTCACTTATTGCGATATATTGATTTAGTTTTGAATTCATTAATAATTAATAACTAGCTGATTAATAGTTGTTCTATATGTGTTAAAATTATAGCATAAAATATTGAGAGAGAAAATTATAATATATTTAAAACACCACTTTTTTTTATATAAATAAGCACTTCTCTCACGTCAATACCATTTGTCTGGTCTCTCCTGCTACATTTCTGTCGTATTAAGATCCACCCATTCCTGAGACTCGCGACTTATAATTTGGGGGTACCAATCATTTGAGGGTATTCTAAACGTTTATAACTCTCTTTTGGAAAAAACAATGTTTAGTGAGGTTTTTGTTGGGATTGATAGGCATAACGGAAATTTAAAATTGTAAAAGTTCACCAATCTCAATTACGGATCTAGCAACGGCATTTAGATTGAGTTAGAAAGAATCGTACTTTTTGGTTTTAGGGTTTTCGATCTGCATGAACCGACACCTCGGATCAGCTCCCTCTACTTGTATCCACACGAATAATACCCCAACACGGACTGCGTGCTAGTGTCTCCAATGTCTCTCATCTCCCTAGGGTTTCTTGCAGCTCCTTATTTTCTTATCTGTGCTAGTATTGTGCTGCCCATTCATTTTTATAACTGATAAGGCTATATTAGATTTTCAAAATTAATCTTAAAACTGTTGAACAGATTTAATTGAAATCAATTAACACTTAATTGTTTTGATGATTAAAACAAATAAATTAATTAATTAAAACTGTTGGACAAATTTAATTAAACCAAATTTATTTAATTAGCTCATCAAAACAATAAAGTGTTAATTGATTTTAAAATTAAATTAAATTTATCTGATAAAACTAAATTTAAAACTAACACAATATAATAATATACACACATACATATACATATGTACGTATATACATATGTATATGTATTTCACAAATACAAATATATATATATATATATATAATATTATTAATATGCTTTTCACGAATTTTATATCATATTCATATATATATATATATATATAATTCGCAACCCTAGATTAAACATTGTATTAATTAAGTTTTAGACACATCTTAGATTCAATGAACCTGTACATTATACCTCGTGTTCGGCTATTATTGTGTGCGACCCTTTAGGCTCATACGAAGTTGGCAGTGGGCCAATAATTGTACTAACCCACAAGTCGCAAGCGGCCTCTAGTAAGATATTTACGACTACCCAATTCATACGAGAATCATTAACACGATGCAACCTGTCATACATGTAACCCCCGCCGTCATCAAGGCCGTGATTAGTGTTTAAATACGTTTTATAGTTGAATAAGAGATCCAAGATAATAAAAAAAAACCATTTGCAACACTTGTACAACATGATCTCCATTCATTTTTAAATAAAAACAATTGGCCTGTTCGGTTTGTTGCATATACAATATCAGAGTATTAATAAAATTCCCGACATTCATCCGGGATAATATAATTAATCCAAGATTTTTATAGGGCATTATCGCCCATCTCAATTTCCCATACCGGGGATTACACAATAACTACAAACCTATGGTCAATCCAATATATACATACAGTTGTCCAAATGATAACCAAAAACCAAAAAGAAACTAAGACTACCACTGGCAATCCTAGTCATCCTTGTTCACTTGCTTGCCTCGAGATCCACTTGCCCTGGCTAAAAATGTTATTTGGAAAGAGTGAGATTCAAAAGAATCCCAGTAGCAACAGTTTACGAATATGATGTATAATTAAACAAAGCAAGTAAGCATATATCACAATGTAGCATAACAATATTCAAGGCCGGGCTAACCGTCATGTCCCCTAAACAATATTCAAGGCTGGGCTCACGCCACGTCCCCTCAACAATATTCAAGGCCAGGCTCATGCCACATCCCCTCAATAATATTCAAGGCCGGGCTCATGCCACGTCCCCTATTCAAGGTCGGGCTTTCGCCACGTCCCCTCGCTCATTCAATGATTAATACAAACAAGCAATGCATTATACATGATATAGGATAAAGTGTCACTACCTTGGTCTTTCTGTTCTTGAGCAGGCACAGGCCTTTTAAGCTCTGGGCAAATATCAAATCCAAAAGTCCTAATTAAGGATGAAGCATCATTCTCTATTCCAATACTCAAATGACTTCAAAATACTTAGTTTTGGTTATCATTAAAGTCCCTTAAGTAGCTATGAAAGTCTCTAACAATCACCTAAAAGGATTGGGAAGTACTAGGTTGGAAATCACTTTTTAAAATCACAAGGTGCTAAAAACAGGGGTTGGCTGCAGCCAAGAAACCTTTGGCTGTGGCCAGAAACATAACAGAAAGTTTCTGGCTGCAGCCAAGAATTTTCTGGCTGCGGCCAAAAAAATTCTGTTTCTTGGTTGAACTTCAAAAAAATCATAACTAATTCTAGAAAAATCGAAATAAGGTGATCCCAAAGCCCATTGAAATCTATTTAAGTGATCTTTACCAGAAAAATATGGACCATTACCAGAAATCACCACACAAATACAGAATTTAAGAAATGTCCACACTGCTCCAGAATTGTTCCCAGATTTAACATCAAATTTGGACAGTCATAACTCCTAGCTCAAAAATTGAAATGACATGAAACATATGTCCATTTTGAAGCTTGGCAAGTGAAATTTAATACTGGAAATTTTCAGAATTTTTCAACACCATTTGCTATTTTAAAACGTCCATGCAAATCCACTGCCAGAACAGAGTTTTTCACTAACCAAGACTTGCCACTTTTAAAACTAAGTTCCCAATGGTTCAAAATTCATATCCAACACTACTCCCACACGATTTTCCACAAGGAACACAATGGAAACATCAAAATAACCAAATTCTCATTCTATCTATATGTTCTGTTTTTGGCCTATGTTCAACAAAAATCCCAAAATTGTCAAACTTGGCATTTAAGCTTCAATCAAATTCTATCTATCCAAGATACATCTCAAAACACCATATCCATGACAACAACAACTCAAACACCACAAGACCCTAATTTTTGAAAATAGGGTTAAATTACCAAAAATTCCAACTTAACCAAATGACCACAAAACTTATATCAAAATGCTCAACTTACTCACCTCTTTAACTTTCCCAAAGGAGTTCCTTGGTTCACCAAATTCTATGTTTCCTTGAGAGCTCAAATCACCACCAATGGCAAATCTAAAACCATAGAATTGAAGCTCTCAACACAAGGAACAAGATTAAAGAAGAGAGTTTTTCCATTAGGGGTCATTAAGAGGGTCAAATGGCTCACCTATTTCACCAAGTTCTTCCTCCTTATTGGGCAGCCATGGAAGCACGCATAAGAGAGGGAGAGGAGAGATGAAGAGTAATGATGAAGATGAAGTTGAGGGCAAAAATTCTGCCTTCCCTTGTCTCATACGCATAAGAGGGAGGGAGGGAGAGACAATGAGAGATTGAGTGTATGGAGGGAGATGTAATAATAATTCTTTGACTCCCATACTTCATTCAGCTGAATGCAAGGGAAGAGGGAGAGAGAAAAACTATTGCACCATGCCCTTGACTTCTCCAAACACTCCACCATCAAGTAAGCTTGCCACTTGTCACTCCCTCATACAATCTCCTCATAATTAATCCTCCACTTAGTTATACTAACCAATTCCATTAACCCATTGGCTACATATCTCATTTCTCCTTAGTTAGAAATTAATTTCTCCATCAATTACTAACTAATTAACCATTAATTTTCCATTTATTCAATTCTTCCACTAATTATGACATATTAACTTAAATTGCCACATAATCCATAATAATTCAAACTTTAATTCACAAAATATTCTCATGGGAACATTCAAATGGCTCCGTATGAGGCGCTATATGGGAGAAAGTGCCAGTCACCGTTGTGCTGGAATGAGTTGTCTGAGAGGAAGTTGTATGGGCCAGATCTTGTTGAGCAAACTTCTGAGCAGATTAGAACTATCAAGAAGAGACTCCTTATAGCTCAGAGTCGCCAGAAGAGTTATGCTGATAAGAGGAGAAGACCTCTTAAGTTTGAAGTGGGGGATCATGTTTTCTTGAGAATGTCTCCGGTCACGGGCATCGGGAGAGCAATCAAGTGAAAGAAGCTAAGTCCGAGATACATTGGTCCATTTGAGATTCTGGCAAGAATCGGGCCGGTGGCATATCGGATAGCACTACCCCCGAGTTTGAGTCGATTGCATGATGTGTTCCATGTCTCGCAGCTCAAGAAGTACCAACCAGACCCTGAGCATATCATTAAGTATGAAGAAGTGGAATTGCAAGATAACTTCACTTATGCTGTAGAGCCAGAGAGAATCATTGATCGAGAAGAGCGGAGGCTCAGGCATCGAAGCTTACCATTCGTGAAGGTGGTCTGGAAGGGAATGTCTACAAGGGAAGCCACTTGGGAGGCGGAAGCGGACATGAAGAAGCGATTTCCTGATTTTATGCCTCATGATATGTAGCAAATTTTGAGGGCGAAATTTATTGAACGGGGGGAGAATTGTAATATCCCAATTCAGGATTAAAGGCTAATGACTTTGAGGTTAATTGTAAGTGTGTAATTAAGCACTTTTAGAATTAATGTAATATGAATTTGGTGTATATGTGTGTGGTATTTAAGATCAAGGGTTGAGACTTATTGCACATGGGTCAGAATCCAGTGCATTAAGCTTGTGTGAGCTCATAGTGGAGGTGTGGAGATGGTGACATGTGGCATTGTGGTGGCCAATGGATGAGGCCATAAGAGGACAAATGACCACTTTTTTCCCTCTCATTTCTCTCATTCGGCTGGACAAGGGGGAGGGGTATCATCATCATTTGTCAACTCTCATACTCCATCTCTCCATCTCTCTCTTGTTTTCTCTCTATTCCCTTCCTCCATTTTCGGCAGCTCATCTAGGCAAGAAAGAGAAAGAAGAGCTTATGATTTGGGTAAGTAGATGCCCTCCATTGCTCAAACTCCATTCATAAATATTGATCCTTGAGTGATAAGTTTCATTTTGGTGTTTTTAGTTTGGCCATTGGTGGTGATTTCAAGAATCACGAAAATTTGATTGTTGAAGAATCAAAGAGTGTCTTTGAAAAAGTGAAAGAGGTAAGTAAAACCAATCTATCTATCTAAGTTTCATACCATTTGAAGTAGTTTGTAATTTCTGGAAATTTGGCTTGAATCCGAAAAATGAGTGTCACTGTTCATTTGGTATGTTGTTGGCATGAAAATGGTATTTTGGAATGAGTTTAGGATAGATAGATTGATTGGTGATGGAAATGTTGAGATTGGTGGTTTTGGGATTTTGGTTTTTAATGTTGATTCAAACCAAAGCATTATAAAGGAGTAAAATTCTGATGATTTTGATTATCCCATTGAGTTTATTAGGTGTTTTTGTGTGGGAGTAGCTTTGGTTTGATATTTGGGTTCATTTGGATCACTTGGTATAAATTCTTGAAGTACTGTCATACCTTCTGCGTTTTCTGGTATCTGATAGATTCACTCGAGTATTCTGGGTCTGCTCGAGTGCAGGATGAATATCACCCGAGCAGGGATGAACTCTGCTTGAGTAAGGTAGTTTGAGTTTCGTTTTCTACTCTGTGTTCTTATTGCACTTCCTTGGTCATAGCAAGTATAGTCTCACTCGCGAGTGAGGGATGAATATCACTCGAGTGAGCCTCCTTGTGCTCGAGTGACTGGTGTATTTGACACCAAGTCTTGCTTTCAGGTTGTCACTCACGGGCATGGTGCAAGAGTGTGCCTTCTCACTCGTGGGTATGGGGTATCTGCTCGAGTGAGCCGTGTTGTGCTCGAGTGCAGTGAGCCATTTAGGCTATTGCCATTTCTTTTATGCTCTCGGGTTCTCACTTCCTGGACTTCACTCGTAGGTGCTCGAGTGAGGCATTTGGCCTTCACTCGGGTGAGGTCCAGTATGCTCGAGTGATCCTGTCTCTGAAAAGTTTTGTTATGCTTTCGGGTATGCACTCGCTGTCTCTCACTCTCTTGTGCTCGAGTGCCGTCCGTACCATCACTCGAGTGAGGTCGTCTTCACTCGAGTAAGGCCGTCAGAAATCAGTGTTTTGCCTTCCAAAAAGGGATCTTTGGGGTTTGCTTTCCAACCCCTTAGGGCTATTGTTAGAGGTATTCTAGAGTTTTAAAAGAGCAATAATGATAACCAATTAAGTATTATGAAGTGAATCAAGTCTTGGAATAGAGTATAACTCTTCGTCCCTAATTGTGAATATAGGATTTGACATTTGCCCTCCTCGGGAGAAACCGGCGCTAGGACATGCACGGAAGGATCAAGGTAGTGACTTTTATCTCATATTTTGTATGATGTTTTGGTATGCATAACTTATCATTGAACTTATGAACTATGTACCATAGTCCATTACGGCGTGAGCACTATAGCGTGAGCCGTATAGGGAGTGACAGTGGTCATCTCTAGGTCGGCCGTTGAACTGTCGTCGTAATCGACAAAGATCTTTGTGAATCCGACCCGTGGGGCGGCATTTATGAAACCAGCCGTGGGCTGTGTGTATCTTGCCTGTGTGGTTTGCGTTATGAAATGCTTTATATGGATCCCAGCTGTGGTGAATTATATTGTGTGGATTGTTGTGATGCAATACAGCGTGAGCAATCGTCAGGGATGACATGTGTCATACTAACCATTGCCGTTGTAGTTGCTTGTATGGATAATGATTTGATTTCATGCCTTACTATTGTACATTATATGATTGATTTGACACTACGGGGATTCTTTAGAATCTCACTCTCCCAAAATTAAACATTTTAGACAGGGCTGAAGGATCGAAAGGCAAACGGGTGACAAAGAGCGAGTAGAGCTCCATGTTAAGAGTTCCTTTTTAGATATTGGTTATCATTGTATTTTATTGGATATTTTGTGGGAAGTATTTGTATATTTTGGGTTTTGTGATGTATTTTTGTGTAATCCCCAAGTAAAGGGTATGAATTATGGGCTTCATGCCTTCGTGTAAACCCTTATTAAATGAATGGAACCCGAGTGAGTTGAGAATGTACTTTGCACTCTGATATTGGTAAATGGAATCCACCTGTACAGGCCATATTTGTTTTGTATTATGAATATGAGACCATTGTGAATAAATTTTGAAAATTTTTTTGCAAATCCGATTTTGGGCAAAAGATTACCTTAATAAGTCCCAATTTGAAATATGGTCTCTAATTCTACATTAATTACATGTTTAAGAACTTAATTTCGGCCTATGGTGGGAAAGGGGTTACACCTTGTACTCTTACAAGTGCCTAAGACTTTGATTCATATCTCCATACCTCATCAAAGTCATACTAGTCTCACTCATCTCTACTCCTGCTTAGATGACCCACCAAGGACATTTAGGACAATCTTAATGATATATCCAAGGATGCAGTTATTATAGTTAACATGCGAAAAATATGACAACAAAATGAAGAAATTCATTAAATAATAATGTTCAAAGTATAATGATTGGCCCCTAGGACACAATTTCCAACGATTTTCTCATGAAGCATCAAATGCTCTTGATGTTACAGCAACTATCATGAATGTATATATAATACATATAAGTAGCTAATGGAGTTATCATAAGGGAAGGGAGGATTGCGACAAGTGTCACATTATGGTGGTGGTGGTGGTTGTTGTGGTTGTTGTTGTTTCTGGACTTTTTCAAGTTTCCTGGTTAAGTTGAAGAATGGGAAAATCTATAACCCTAAGGGTTTATGCTGCCCAAATTTCTTTGAATCATGATTAAGAAGTGTTTAAATGAGTTAATCAAGGATTAGAAGTGGGAAAGTACAAGTTTTGGAAACTAAAACACAAAACTACATTTTTCCATTTTTCTTGAAATATTTCGGCCAGCACTATTTCAAGGGGTAGGAGTTGGATTTTCATGAAATAAATGGTTCCTTTGGATTCAATAGGCAAAAATAGATGTGGTTACAGTTGGGCACTTTTTTTGTAGAAGCCGAAAAAGCATAATTACGAAAACACCACTGAAATCCCTAAATAGGGGATGTCAAAGGTATTTTCGTAATTTGATAGTGAATTTAGTGATTTTGAGCCCGGAAATGGATTCCTTAGGCAAAAATAAGTCAGAATAGCCTTAGTCAAAATTTTGGGAAAACGTGCCATCGGGCCGAGTACGACGAGGCCGGGCAGGGGTCACGGGGGTATTTTGGTAAATTTTCACCATAGACTAATATAACCAAAAGAAACACTATGGAAGAGTCTAAAATGATACTTGGATAGGTTATGACTTATTTCTTGTACATTTAATATTTTAAGATTGAGTCAGAGGCCGGAGATGACACGTATTTCGAGAAATATTTAAAAAAGAGATTTTAAAGCTTTGAGGTAGGGACATCATCCTTCATACATTATGCTATAGTTATATGATTGTGTGGATGCCATTGTTTGTAAATGCACTTTATTAATCAACATGATTTCCCTAGAAAGGGGCAGTTATAATTAGTGCCACAGGTGCACTTACACTGGGAGTTGACAGAAGTCCAACCGGTGTAGATTGTGGGGCTGGGCCCTACTCATGTATACATGACGATGATGTGTTTATATTACTCATTAATTAGTACATACCTTGGCGCATGTCATATTTACTTTTCGCATTTTCTATGAACGATAGTATGTTTCCACTGGGATTCTTCGGAATCTCACCCTATTTTTAAATAAACACCTCAGCAGGTACCAGTGGGTCAAAGGGCAAGGACTTAGATGTCAGAAAGTGAGCGGCACATGTCTCGAGGCGAGGACAAGATAGTGGTTATATTTAGTCTATGTTTTGGATATTTTGAAGAAATTTGTAAATATTAAGTTTCCGTTGTATTTTCTGTATTTCGTAGACAAACAATATTGGTATTGTAAACGAATATTTTTATCAGTATAATTGTACTTTTCTGTATGTCCATTGAATTCTATCTTTATTACTTTTCAATTATCGAAATGGAAACGGGTGTTGACACATTGATTATTTATTATTAAAATTTTCTTTTATTCTTATTCAATATTAATCTAAAAAAGTAGAAAATTTATGTATTCAATATAGGCAAAATAATAATCTTATTTAATTTTTAAATAAAACAAATGAGTTATAAGGTCTGTCTCAATTCTTTTAAAATAAATTGGGGTGACCTCCAAATGAAATCGGGTGGAGTATAAAAGGAGGTTGAAAAATGATATTCCTCTGGCCGAAACTCATTTATCTAATTTGATTAAATTAAAAAAGCTAATTGAGTTAGTTAATATGATATATATTTTCTAAAATACTCTAGTCACATTCCTCCATTCTCTTATTCCCTTTCCTCCTTGATTGTTGTTGATGGAGCATCCATATGAGTAAATTAGAAAAATATTGATAAATATGAAAACCATGCATATATTTAAAATTAAAATTAAATCCTAAATATGTCTTATATTAAGAACCGAAGGAGTATATTGGAGCTTTTGCAATTTCGTGAGGCCACTAGTTTGCTAGCAGTGAGAAAGAGTTTCAATTCACTGATTTAATTTCTGATTTTGTGTGTGTGTGTATTAAATGAACTATTAATATGAATTTAAATTTACCATTTTATCATAATTTCTCATTGATTTGAATGGATTCATATCATTTTCTTGTCAATTTGTATCAATTACATTATTTTCTAACTAACACTACTACCTATAAAAAATAAATACTCTTTACTAATTTTCAGATCTTATGACATTTTTATGTATATTCATAGATAAAAGTTATTTATTATTTAATTATGTTTAAGTCGTAAGATATTTTGGTGTGTCACTTTTACGATATTTTCTTTCATTTATCACATTGACTTATTTTCAGAAGTTACTGAAGATATCCCCTCCTACGGGCAAGATTTAGCCAAATTTTTTATTTAATCAAAGGTTTCCTCTTTAAAGTTTGAATGGTAAAGGATTTTCTTTTCTCTCAATAAATGCGCTTATGATTTGGCCAATTCTAGATAGGTTGATTAGTTTTTTTTTTTTTTTTTTTGAGCAACACTAAAGTCTAAAGACAACTTTTCCAAAATCATCAATAATCAAAGGTAACATTGAGGTAAAGTTCAATTGAGTGGCATATTAAGTTTCTTTAAAAAATTCTTGGTTAAGCCCTAAGCTATAGAATTTGATTTTTTTTTTTTTTACAAGTCAATTCCTACAATTTTTTATGGGTAAATTTTAGACATAATATTTTTTTTCTCATGTATGCTTTTTTGCACAAATTCTTTATGGAACCTATTGATAATTAATTTGCTTCTGTAAGACTTACATGTAATTTTTCCTTTAAATCTAGGGAAATAATTTTTTACAAATATCTTAAACTCTTTAAAATGTACACAAAAAATGTAATTGTTATAAATATTTATAATATTTTAATGCAATTATAATAATAAAATAGAATACACAAACACACACACATATATATATGGGGTTTTTTTTTTTTTTTTTGCATCCCTAAGTTTAAACTTTAAAATAGGCAATATGTTTCTCATTATGCTTTCAGTATAGCCATCATACATCCAGGAACCTCATCAAGCCTTGTAAAAACCTTGCATGGCTATGGATTAATTCAAACTATTTATCCTTCGCCAACTATGGAAGAAATATTAGAATTACCTAAGTCTATCATTATTTTGGAATAGGAACCCAGTATACCGTATTTATTAGATGTTATTCGACTATTGGTGAAATAACTTCAGATAAATTTTATCCTCCAATAAATTTGATAACTTTGCTTGTCTACTTACTCTTTCTACTGAGTATACACATGTTGTTGGGCATGTGAAGTAGACCCATTGTGCATCTTCAAAAGTTATTGTTCTATTCATCTCCTAAAATATTATATTATAATCTTGGGCTCTAATAAAAGATGCTTGGTACTGAAAATCTTCATCTTCTTCAATATCTTCTTTAACTTCTGGATCATACTCAATAGGCTTCTTGGTAGTTCCCAATCTTATCAAATTTATTGGAGGATAAAATTTATTTGGAGTTATTTCAGCAATAGTCGAATAACATCTAATAAATACTGTATACTGGATCACTACAGAGAGAACTGCTTAGATTTTATAAATATTTATAATATTTTAAAGCAATTATAATAATAAAATAGAATATGTGTGTGTGTGGCCATGAAGTTTAAACTTTAAACATTATTTGAAAAATATAATGAGACTTGATATCACTTTTTACTTTCCTAGAGAATTTTTTTTACCAAACATAGAAACTTGTTCATGCCTCAAGCATTTACTCTTTTTTTCATTAATCTCTGGTGTTACTAGCAATCGACTAGTCCAATTCGCTACCTCTAAGTAATTATTAGGGCTACATACCTAATGCTCGAACACAAGACCACTAATTAAGCTAGAATAACCCATAGCTAGTTGGTCCAAATATTTACATTTTTTAAACACTTTTTGGCTATGCACTTATTTTTGAAAAAAAATAATAGGACATAAAAAGTATAATATAAATAAAAAATCATCATAAATATTTTAGTATAATCTGGAATTTTTAAATGTTGTCTTTTTACTAAAATGCCCCTTAATTTAAAAAAAAGGAAAGAGCCAACGCCTGCGCTAGAGCTCCTCCAGCCGGCCCCCACCTCGCCAGTGGCCGAAGCTTGGTGACAAGTTGAGTAATGCAATTAACTACTTGGATATTTAGATTGACAACTTGAGTTCCCTAAGTCTTATCAGGAATCGTTGAAAAGTTGAAAAAAAGGAATGACAAATTGAAAAAAGGGAACAACAATTTGAAGATAGGAATAATAACTTGAATATAGGAATTAGCAACTTGGGGAGCGCAAGTTGTCAATCTTTATACTCAAATTGTCATTGTCTTTATTCAATTTGTCAATGACCCCTAATAGGGCTTAGGAAGATCAAGTTTTTAATCTCAATAGATAAGTAGTTAATCGCATTACTTAACTTGTCATTAGAGCTCTAGCCGCCAAAGCTCCGGCAACGGTGTTGGCTCTTTCCTTTAAAAAAAACTTGAGAGGCATTTTGGTAAAAAGACAACATTTCAAAATTCCATATTCCTCCCCTTGTGATCTATGTGTCCCTTCTAAGTTTTAATGGACTTTTTAGGGTTTTCCTAATTCATATGGTATTTATATATATCTTTTCCAATATTTTAGTTAAATATTATATAAGATTTGACTATAAATATCAATCATAATTACTAACTGAATTTTTTATTTAAAAGAAAAAATAATCTAACTTTTTTTTGGTCAACCATCTAACTAAAAATTTAAAAAAGTTATTTTTTATAAGAGGTTAATATAATCTTTAGTCCTTCAAGTTTATCCTCGTTATGGTTTTGGTTCCTCAAGTTTCAAACAAGAAGTTTTGGTCCCTTAATAAGCAAAATGGTCTAAACTTTTATCTAATGATAGGGACCAATGTTATTATTTATATCGGGTTAATATAATCTTTAGTCTATCAAGTTTGCCCTCATTATGGTTTTGATCCCTTAAGTTTCAAACAAGAAGTTTTGATCCCTCAATGAGCAAAATGGTCAAAAATTTTATTTAATGATAGGGACCAATGTTTTAAACCAATTGAAACTTGAGGGACCAAAACCAAAATGAAAGCAAACTTGAGGGACCAAAAATTGTAATAACCCTTTTATATAACTATTTAATGTTTAGTATTATTGAGTTATACTCCCTCTGATCCTTAATATAAGACCTAATTGACTTTTTTAGTAAGGTTAAAGAAGTTAAATTAGTTAGTTAATCATAACATATGTTCTGTATCGTTAGATTTTATATCAATTTATAAGTCAAACAAATTAGTTTAATATAAAAAAGATAAATATATACTCTAAAGTAATTTATCTATTTAGTTTCCTTAATCTTTTTAAAAAAGTCAGCTGGGCCTTAAATTAAAGACTATGTGATACTAAATATCATGGGGTTCTTTTAATGTATTTTCTATTTATTTTATGATGATGATGCTTGACTTTGTAGTTGAATTTCTTTTACTACACCTTGCTAAAATAAAACATTTGTGGTATGAAGTCACACACATATTATTGATATATTGATGGGATTAAAAGTTTAAAGCTACCTATTTAAAAATTTTATTGGTCATTTTCTCAAACAGAAAAAAAAAATTATTGGTCATGAATTTTTGAACATCCAAGGGATGTGGACAGCTCTTTGCTAGTGATTGGACTGAATATAAGGAATGTTGACAGCTCTATGATAGTGATTGGTCATGAATTTATCCCAATATTCTCTTCATGAATTTTTGAAAATCCGGGGAATGTGTATAGCTCTTTAATATTGATTGGGCTGGATACAAGAATAAAGTGAAGGGAGGTGCCACAACAGGTAGAGCTGGGAATTAGGTTCGGCCTTTGACGGATCAGGGCCTAACAAGGTCGGCCTTAAAAGGTTCGGAGTTAGGAAAATTGCAGTTTTTTAAAGTCCGGCCTGAGAGCATCAGGGCCAGGGCCGGGAAATCCTTTTCATAATATTTAACTATTTTTCCTATGTATTTTCCCTAGAGAGATATAATTAGTAAATAACAACGATTAAAGTTCTAATTTAATATATAAATGTTGTCAACATTAAGGTTTAAATAACACGTCTTTTGCAACAAACAAACACAGTTACTAATGTATAATCAAAGGTAAAATCATATTCATAAATAACTCACACAAAGGCCAAAGTATAAGAAGGTAAGAAGCTAAATACTCTAACATCTAAACAACATGAGTATGACGACTATCATTTTCACCTTCTTCGCCACTATCATCAATTTCAAGGACATTCGATTGTGTTTCACTTTGAGCAGTAAGTTCAAGTAGTCAAATAATCACAACCTCCATCAAAAATCATACTCAAAAATCACAATATGATTCAATTAGACAAAACAATATATTCAAAAATCATACTCTATACAATATAAGGACAGAGTGACATATAGATTCAATAAAATAATTCAAAAATGTAACATGATTCCTTTTCAGGTAAAAAAAATAAAAAATAAACGGGCCTAAAGGGCCGGCCCGAGGCCCTCCAGGGCCGGCCCTTTTAGACCCGACTTCTTTTTGAGGTTACAATTTACAAGCACGGCCCTTGAAGGGCCAGGGCCGGCCCGACGGGCTCGGCCCGTTTTCCCGGCTCTACAACAGGATTACCAATACAAAGGTCCGCTTTACTGCCTGTGGCATTTTATCAAAATGTCCATGATACTCCACAGATCGTATTTTTTTTATCTTCCAGGTTTAGTATATTTCTACACATTATATATATCATACTATTTGTTATCAGAGACCTAAGAAGTTGTACTTATTATTATGAAAATATTTGCCTCGTATGTAGTTATGATTAATGAATTTAGCAATTTCTTTGATGTGCATCAACCCTCAATAATGTGTACATGTAATTTCTTTTTTATTGATATTGCTGTCAAGGATGAAAATCTATATGATATATTCTTTTGATTTTATTTATAAGAAATTTGAAGGATAAATTTTGTGTTTAACAGACTAATTATTTATTATTAAAATTTTTTTCTATGTTTATTTAATATTAATATAAAAAAATAGAAATTTTCTTAATTATGTATTTAGTATAAGCAAAATGGGAATCTTATTTAATTTTTAAATAAAACTAATGAGATATTAGGTTTGTTTCAATTCTGTTAAAAAATATTGGGAGTGGCCTCCAAATGAAATCGATGGAGTATAAAAAGAGGTTGAAAATTGATTTCTTGAGCATTTTGCAATTTCGTGAAGCCATTTGCTACCTTATGGGGTAACATATGTATATTTCCCGTTAGAAAAAAGTTTAGTGATTTAATTTTTGATTTTATATATATATATAAAGTGAGTTATTTTTATGAATTTAAATTTACCATTTTATCATAAGTTCTTTCTGATTTGGATGGATTGATATCATTTGCCCGTCAACCAGTAATTCATTATTTTCTGACCAACACTACTTTAAAAAATAATTATTCCTTACTAATTTTCAGATTTTATAACATTTCTTTGGATATTCACTAATTAAATTATTTATTATTTAATTATTTTTAAATACTATGATATTTTGGTGTATCTCTCAACTTATACGACATTTTCTCTCATCTATCACATTGACTAACTCCTATTTCAGAAGTTGCCAAAATATCCCCTCCTTTGTGCAAAGCATGATTGGGCCAATTTGTTACGGTAGGATGATTTGCCCAATTTTAAATAAGTTAATTAACTAACGGGAATGGGTCTAGTGGAATAGGCTAAGTTTTCAAAATATGACAAGCTAAGGTTTGAATTCTTATTAAAAGAGGTATCTAGATTTAGTACCCGATAATGCCACAAATTAAACATGACTGTTTTTAATAGAAGAATACATGTTAGCCTAAAAAAAAAAAAGGTTGATTAATATTTTGTTTTATTTTTGGTGCAGCAACACTAAAATCTAAGGACACCTTTTTGAAAATCATCAATAATCAAAGGTAACATTGTGGTAAAGTTCAACTGAGTGGGCATAAGCTTCTGCAAAAAAAAAATCTTGGTTAAGCTCTAAGCTACATAATTGTATTTTCTTTACAAGTCAAATCCCTGCAATTTTTATGGATAAAATTTAGACATAACGTTTTTTTTATCATGTGTTTTTTTTTTTCTTGTAAGACTTGCGTGTAATTTCCCCTCTAAATATGGAGCAATATTTTTTACAAACATCTTAAATTCTTTAAAATGTACACAAAAAATGTAATTGTTATCAATATTTATCATATTTTAATGCAGTTACAATTATAAAATATAATCCCAATGGCAATACATTGTGCCTCCCACCTTGGATTTGTCTAGACATTTGTTGCTTATCGTATTTCTGTTTTTTCATGATTATTTTTTGTTAGAAGCTTCTTCATGATTAGAGGTTCAACATTGGTGCAAATTTCCAAGTTATATGAAGCTGGTCTTCACATGACAGGGTCACGATGACTGATGTTGTGTCGAATTTTTTTTTTGAGAAAATTCAAAATGATATTCATTAAAATGTAATAAAGAAAGAAAGAAAAAGAGGGAAGATGTAGTAACAGAGATGGAGGGAAAATACAAGAAGAAGAATTTAAGGCTTGTTTATTTTCTTTTATTTATCGTTTCTACTTGCTTTTCGTTTTTGCCATCGGTGCGAGTTCTCTCCCTTTGCTAGGGTTTCCTTTCCTTTGAGAGGGAGTCAAGCTCCTCTAGCGGCAACCTGGCCAAGCGGAGAAGTCGATCTCGCCCCACTCTCCGTAAGGTTTTCCCTCCCTTTCTGGTGGAGTCGTTAAACAACCCTTATGTCGTGGCCAATAGAAGTGTTGGTTGGGGGTGAAGCCGGTGGCGGCGGTGAGTGGGGATGTAGCGTAGAGGGACGCGTGAAGGCGCATAGGTCTCAATCCTCTGTGAAGCCCCCCGATGAGGATCTCTGATGGGTTTCCCTATGGCTGTTGCAGTTGAACAACGGATTGAAGCGGTAGATCTCTTTCCTCACTGGTGAGCTGACGATCTCGACGGAGGCTTGCAAATAGGGATTTGCAATCATTCTAAGTAAACCAAAGGCAACGTCACCTATGCACTCAAAGGTACTAATTAGTCGAGTCTTTGATCTTCACGTGAGTGATTTGCTAAAGATTTCACATTTCCCCACTAATGGCCGGTTAGGATTGAGATATGGGTCCGGTAGGACTGATTTGCTTTCTGATGGTTTCTCTATGCTAAATTTAGTCTATTGTTCAGAAGGTTTGAAATCTGGTGTATCCAAGTGTGTCTCATATTATCGGGTGTGTTGTTATAATTTTCCACTGCGCGGCGGGGTACATAAATCAAAATTCATTGATCAAGCTGCCTTTATTCTAATAGAAATGGTGGGGTTGGTTTTTAGGGGGGAAAGAGATCGAATGGCTAATCTGAACTCAAAAAGCAGGACTTTTGGGATCTATTCAAAATTTGGTTATGATTGGGCAAGGGTATTGGTATGGGGCTGGGTGATAAAGTATTTCATTGATCAAATTCCAAAGGAATGTGCACCCCGGATAGACAATTGAGGTTCATTCGATTGAGGTTGTTCAATAGGTCTCTATGCGCTGTTCATTATTGGCTTATCATGTGTCTGTTCAGTATGTTGATCAACATTGTTCATTGTCAAGGCAGATATGGGTCGGTTCAGTATGTATGCCTTTACTGCTCATTCTCAGGCTGGGATAGTATTTTCTCTATCTATTGTCTATTTGATTGTGTGTTCTTTGATATTATGACAAATGTCCTCCTTGAGACTTCCTGGATTCAAGAAATCTGGTTAGGAACAATCCTTGCAGGTGTGTTCCCAGGGATCAAGGAAGCAAATTTGGTGGCTGTGTGGTCTGCCAAAACTTCATTGGAAGAGTCTTACCCTCTAGTTCGAGTATTTCGACCTCCGTCCCAGTTGCTGGCCTATTTGGTGCATGGTGTGGGTGATGCTGCAGTAACGTTCTTAATTTATCGCTGTAGAAAAGATCTTTTAATCCCCTGCTTCTATAATTTGTTAGTTAGGTTGAGCATTGTTTTTTCTTTCTGGTTGCTCTGTTTGTCTAATTCCTAATTATGAGACATTGTATTTTATTTGTATTTAATATTACTAGTTTCCTTTGATGGCAAAAAAAAAAAGAATTTAAGGCTTGTTTGATTTTATTTTTAAAAAATAGATTTTTTTTTAAATTTTAAGAAATAAAAAAACAATACAACTTGTTTGGAAAACTGTTTTTAATAAATTGTTTTTAAAAATAAAAAAACAAACAATTTTTTTAAAAAAAATTAAAAACAAAAACAGTTTTTAATTTTTTTTTATTTCTTATTTTTTGATGTTGCCACCTATCCACTATTGACACCACACTTGACGCCGACCACTGCCATGTCATTGTCGGCGATAACCGCCACCATGACACTTCAAAAACATATTTTTCTAAAGCAACTATCCAAATAGATTTTGTTTTTTTGGTTTTCTTGCTTTCAAAACTTGTTTTTAAAGACAAGTTTGTAAAACTATTTTGGAAACGAAAAACAGAAAGCAGAAATAAACAAGCCTTTAATTATTATGATAACAAATCGCATTAAGATTTTGAGATGAAAATCTATGGAGGTTGTACCTCTATTTCGAATTGATAAAATCTCCAGAGAAAGCTATGCTATATTTGGATGGAGATAACAATAAGAGAAAAATAGAGGGGAGGGAATATTAGGTTTGAAAACTACCATAATGGTAAAAAAAATTACTATTTTTTGAGAGTTTTCTCTCTCCCCTAATTCTCTCTTTATCCAAACATAAGATAAAAGAAGAGTGAAGGAGGGGAACATTCTTGTGAAGCCAAATGAGAAGACCTCTTAGGCATGCCAGCAGAAAGTCTTTAATGGAACTCTTTCCCTTCTTCCAAGTGAAAGAGAAGAAAGGTTTGTTAAAACAGCAAATGATTACTTGACCATACTTCATTTTCGTGCCCTTCACAATGTTGATTGCAATTGACCAGTCCTTGAAGAGAATGAGATGAGAGCCGTTACATTGAGTGATGTTCCAGAAAAACTTTGGTCTCATTATGAACTTCATTCTTTCCAAAAGCCAATAAGGTAGTAGGCAATATGTCCCAAGATATCCTTGATTAGCGATTGAGGAGATTTAGCATTGCCATGGTGTTACGCATAATTTCTTTCTCTGAAACCAATGGAAGTTAATCAGCATAATGATTGCTTTTAATATATTTTCTTCATTTGACTCTTTCAAAGAAAACAATGTTTGTTTCAGCCACAACATAAAAGAAGGAAGATCCAAAGCATCCAGTTTGATAGAAAGACAGGACAGGACAAATTTATGCTCCAAAGATTCTTTGAATTCACCACCAAAGGGAAAACAGGCCGGCATTTGTGGCTTGATCCTAAATAGGTCAAGCTCAAACTGTCTGTTTTCCTAAAATGATGTCTTTTGCAAGGTTTGGGCTGACCTGTGGGCTTTTAGGCCCTCTTCAAAAGCATTATTTTCTTTTTATATATTTTGATATGCGCAAAAATAAAACAATAAACATCATACAAATGTATTTCAAACCATACAAAATTACTAAAAATGCCAAATTATTGTCCAAATTAAACCAAATAAAGCTATTATCCCAAACATTGATAAGCTGCTGTTCAAAATTAAATAAATCAGAGAAAGCACAAACTAAACACTACACATAGCAACATTATCAACATGATATCTATCACTATCTTCAATATTAACAATATTTGATTGTGTTTCCCAATGGGTAGGTTATTCTTCAGGGGAAAAAACAAGGTCTTCTTTTTATAAAAGTATTCTGTTTTAAATAAAATTCACTTTATAATTTTTCCATATTTTTATTTTTTTTTTTAACTTGAGATACATTGCTGTTAAAACTCATAAATTTCTAATTCAATTTATAAAAACACAAGTTATATATATATATATACACTCTCTTGTCAAATATATATAGTTTAAATACAACATATCAAATCCTTATCTAATATCCAAACTAGTTCATTTTTTAAAATTTAAATGAATAAACCACTGTCAAAACTCATAAAATGAATAAAACATTTTATGAAATTCAATTAACAACTATATGCATGTAACATCATTAAGGTTGTAAAAAAAAAAGGGAAAATTTTAATAAAATGCCATTTGAATTTATAAAACAATTATTATCTAGAAAATAAACGTTCACATATATTGATGAGATTAAAAATTTAAAACTACCGTTTAAGAATTTTACTGATCATAACGCCTAAAATTTGAATACCAACACCTTTTGTGAGCATCACACTTTTTGTATATTGATAAATGGCTAAAGTATACTTTTGATCTTTCAAGTTTTATATAAGATATACTTTTGGTTCTATATTTCTAAAACTGTTGATGTTATTAATGAAAAATGTTGATGCTGCAAACTTAAATGATGACAGTGCAGTTAACAAAATATATTTAAGTTTTAAAATTTTTAATTTTAATATAATACATTTAGACAATTAAACTAAAATAAACTAACAAATAGCTGCAAATGAAATCAAGGTTTTGATAATTAGATTATTAAACTAATATATTTAGATCATTAAACTAATTTTTTAAATACAATCAATGTTTTCATACTGATAACTTCATTAGATTTTTAGATATTTTTCAATTTATACATATATTAAATTTAAAGTTAATAATATTTAATTATACAGTCATCACTTAAAATCACATAGGCGTCACTTGAGTTTGCTACGTCAATATTTTCTGCTAGCAATATTAACCGTATTAGAATTATAAGATCAAAAGTATACTTTATAAAATTAAGAAACTAAGGGTATATCTCATGTAAATTTAAAATAGTATTCCTTAACATTGATAAAAAAAAAATCATACCTTAGTTATATACTTATATGTAATGAAAACATGTCTGCATGACCAATAGAATTTTTAAAGAGATAGTTTGAATTTAACCAATTTTCCATATATTGATTTAATTTGATTAACAAGGAAGAAAGAACAAATTTGACTTAACTAAAATTAGAATTTTTTTTCGGTCGAGAACAAACTGGTACTCCCTCAGGTCCTATTTATAAGAAATTTTCTTTCTCATAGAGTTGGTCCATTTTATAAACAATTTTCACTTTTTTTCTGAAAATGTAAGCTTTTTTTTTTCCTATTTTACCCTTATTAAATACTCACTCTCTCTATATTTTAAACTTATTATTTCTCATACTTTTTATCTATTCTCTCTCCTACACTCTTTTCATAAATAAGATAATATATGATAAAAATATGATATTTTTGATATATTTATTATTTTTAATTATCAATTTATTTTATACCGTCAAAAGAAAAATTGCTTATAAATAGAGGTGGAAGGAGTATCGTTTTGGGCCTGAAAGAACAACTGGAATTAACAACAAAGCGAACATAAGCCCCACTACAACTCCCGAAACCAGAATGGAAAAACCAGATAAAGTCACTTCAGTTCCCGGCAATTGTTGGGATAAAGTGTGAGCAAGTGATGAGAGGCAGAGGCACGGAATTCTTTTGCGGCTAAGCATGAATTCCCAATTTCCCAATACTGTTGATATTCTTCACTCCCCAAAACCCATATCCAGCTCTAAAACCCTCTTCGGCCATTTCCCGCAATCTTTATCTCGATTTTCTTATTGTAAACGCATTTTGAGGACCAGATTATGGTGTAAGAAGCCTTGCACTAGCCGCAGGGCAATTAAAATAAGTGCTTACAAAGCTTCGGATTCAACTTCCAGTCCACTTACAGTAACCCAGAATGTGGAAGATGATGATGCTGAGTCCCTTAAGCTATTCAAGGTTGATTTTTTCCCTCCCTTTATCACTTTCTCTGTTTCGTTGGGTTAAATGGAAACAATGAAAAAAAAAAAAAAAAAGTGGAGAGCGCAATATAGTTTTGAAAAGAAATGAGAACTTGATTGCCTGTTTACGCAGAGTCCCTTGCTCTGGTATGTTGTAAATGACTAAACTGCGGCGTGGCTGTAAGCCACTTTGATGAAATTTCTTGCAGTAGATACATGGGCAATTTAAACTTTTTAAGTAATGAACCTTTACGAATTTTCGACAGGAATGCATCAGAAATGGGGTGTCTGAAAAACAAAGTGGGGTTGGAGTTCTGCCTGACTCTGACTCTGACTCAACCTCTGGCATTAGAGTGTTGTTTTTTTGCCTATGCCTTTCATTGATCATTGAGAAGCTAAGCTTCTTTCATTTTTTTGTTTTTTGGGTTTTTGTGTGTTTTTTGGCGGGGATGTGGCGTGGGGATTCTTGGTTTGAACTTTCCAGATCAGTGGGATCGAGCGGGAGAAGTTTTGACTCCCTTGTGTAATATGGTCTTGGTATGGAACAAGTGATTATGAAATATTCCTTCTTAATGGATTACTTGGAGTTCTCCTTCATAAGAGAAGTAGTGGTGGTTAGAAAACTTTGAAGTATAGGCTTTGTCACTTTGAGAGCGTTTGGTATATCAAGGGTTGGCCAAATTTGGTTTGCTTTCGTGAAAAGAATCATTTTGGAGACAGACTTTTATATGAAACTTTTTTGGCTTCCAGTTTCTCATTTTGCAATTGCCTTTTAGAGGTAAAACTTTCTCATATTTGGTGCATTTTGTTGAAAGTTGTTACATGTTCATATGATGACAAGGATAACACGTTTTGAACTTCTAAAATACTGAGAATAATATAAATATGATATATTTCAGAAACTGAAGGAGGCTGAAAGGAAAAGAATAAATGACTTAGAAGAATTTGAGAACAAGGCCAATGTGCAGTTAGAGAGGCAGCTTGTCATGGCTTCATCTTGGAGCAGAGCTTTATTGACTATGCGTGGCAAACTAAAGGGTACTGAGTGCGACCCTGAGAACTCACACAGGATAGACTTTAGTGATTTTCTGAGACTACTTGATTCAAATAATGTCCAATTCATGGAGTACTCAAATTATGGTCAAAACTTATCAGGTAGATTATTTATTTTTTTTAGGAGTATTATGCTGATACAACACCTTTTGGCTAATTACATTATTGAATACTGATTTCTTACTAGTTTTGATTGGTAATTACAAATGAGGTGGCCGCTTACTTTAAATTTTAACAAGAAAAGATATTAGAACAAACTGTAGTTCATACTATCTTTGTTTGCAGTCAATGTATCACAGGTCACTTTGAACATCATGTTATGATATTTCATGCTAAAGGAATATTGAATGTTTGATTCAGCACATTACATGGTTGATCAAATCAGTTTTATATTCTGAACTATTTTGCATAGTGCATTCATATATATTTAAGTAAAGGAAAAAGCTTATATGCTTATCCTTATACACTTAAGGGTGCTTGTTTCCAATCAAATTAAGATATGTGGACCCTTTATATATTATTTATTCCATAACAAACTCTTGTTATTAATATTATTAACACTTTAAAATCCACCTGTTCTGATTTGATGGGACAAAATTATATTATGTATTTAAGGCTAAGTATCCATGTCTTCTCTTTAAGCAAATCTCAATATTTTGGTTGCAAACTAAGGCTTTGTTTGGAACTTTTGGAGAGGAGGGGATGGAATGGTGAGGGAAGGGATGGAGTGAGAAAAGATGAACACATTGTAAGTGATAAAGACGAACGCTCCATTCCTGACCTATTTTACAGTATAAAAAAGGATAAGGCCTAGGACTAGTGGCTCTATAACCAGTGAACTTCAGCATTGGCATTACTTTCCTAGTCTATCTCAATGTGCAATTTTCTCCTGGTGTGTATGGTGGCAAGGAAAAGGCTAAATGAGGAAATAAAATGATCAAGTATGATGAATGTCTTTGTTAGACATTGCTTGTAATTGTGTGTGGATGCGTCTGCATTTTGCTTCCTCTTTTTATTTTTATTTGTTTTAATTTTTCAATCTGAAGAAGAGGAGGAAGAGAAGGAGAAAGAAAATGTAATTTTTTAATCATTTGTAAGAATGTAATTTTTTAATCATTTGTAAGACATTCGTAATTTTTTATATGGTTTTTGGCAAAGTACAATGAGGTCATGCGATACATGTAGTCGATCCCACCTAGTGGGATAAAGCTTTGTTGTTGTAAGATATTTGTGTTTACAAATTGCAAGGCATTCACATTATCTAGGAATAATTTGTTAATTTTTAAAGATTATGGATTTTCCCCCAATAAATATTGTGGACAATTTTGAAATGGTCTGTTTAGCATGTTTTTGACTTTCTACGATGAAAGCCTCCATTATGTATTACTCCCTCCATCTCTTTTTATAGTACCCAGTTTTTTGCTGCCCTTATTCCTTGTTTATAGTTTCCTATTTGTAGTTCGAGGAACAACAGTAGCAGCAAAGCCTTTATCCCAGTAGGTGGGGTCGGCTATTTAGATCCCATGATGCCATTTTGTTCTTTCGAAAATAAAGTCTTTGGATAGATTATTAACCAAAAGATCTCGCTCTATAATCTCATTAAGTGTTCGTTTCGGTCTTCCTCGACTTCTTTTTAGAGGACTCCATATTGCTTGATCAACCCTCCTTACTGGCACACTCAATGGCCTTTTTTGAACATTTCCAAATCACCTCAAACTATTTTCTACCATTTTTTCTTCTATAGATGCCACACCAACTCGTTTTCGTATGTAATCATTAGGAATCCTATGTTTTCTCTTGTGACCACACATCCAAGGCAAACAGCCTTTGGTCAATGGAATGATTTAGGCAAGGGAAGTCAGCAAAATGGATCCATAACCTCAAGAATTCGAGGAAGTAGAACTATTATAAAATCTTTCCTTATATGCCCATGATCAACGATTTTTTTCCAACCCCTAATAAATAATTTAACCATTAGTGCATTTAATTAGGGCTAGACTTGGAAAGAAGAAAATAACTTTAGACATAAACAACTTCCTTGGTCTGCGTGAATTTGGCAATTGGGTACCATATTAAGGGATGGAGGGAGTATTTTGCAAATGCCATATCAATTATTTGACATTCTTCCTTTTCCAAGAGTAGTGTTGAGGCTGAAGCCTCAATTTTAGGACTTCACTCTCCACTATACTCTTTAATAGGAGAAGAAATCAATAATGCTGTGTTGCATTTGAGTTCTATAATGATGCAAAAATGTGTTAATAGAACGCTTAAACTGTTCTTCCATGTTTGCTGCTCCATACAACCTCATTTTAAATAATGAGCTTTCTTTTGGGTGAATGCCTCATGTTGAATATTTATTGACTTAATTGTGCAGTGATTCTACCATATTATAGGAATGGAAAATCATCAGGAACTGAGGTGAATCCCAAGGATATTGTGTTTCGACGTCATGTAGTTGACCGGATGCCAATAGATTGCTGGAATGACGTTTGGAGAAAGCTGCATCAACAAGTTGTTAATGTTGATGTCATTAATGTGGATGCTGTACCTGCAGAAATATACTCAACTGTTGCAACTGCAGTCATATGGTCTATGCGACTTGCCCTAGCTGTTGGTTTTTATGTGTGGATTGATAATTTGATGAGACCGATATATGCAAAATTGATACCTTGTGATTTGGGAAAACCTGACCGACAAGCTAGGCAGCCGCTTGAACAAAGTACACTTGGATCACTAGGCAAGAGCCGGTAGGTGGAGAATTTTTCTTTCTTCTTTTACCTGTTCCACTTTTTAGCTGGAGCTAGACTTTTTCGCATGCATCAAGGTTTTAGCTTTTTAATGTGTCCCTTGTTCTACTTGTAGTTATGAGAAGTAAGGGATGTGTCCTATTATATGATTTTTATCAAACGCCTTATGCTTTTTTCTTAGGTAGCTCTTTAGTGAATTCATGATTCGGAAAAACTATTGTTCAACATTTTTAGAGGTAATAGAACCATGTACGGAATGCTATTCATTTTCTTTTGGTTAGATTAGGTGAAGAGAGGGTGAGTCTTGGCGCAGCGGTAACGTTGCTGCCATGTGACCTGGAAGTCACGGGTTCAAATCCTAGAAACAGCCTTTTCACTTGCGGGGGTAAGGTTACGTACATTTATCCCTCCCAAGATCCCACTTGGTGGAAGCTTTGTGCATAGGGCTGCCCTTTATTTAGATTAGGTGAAGAGGGTGGGCTATTTCTTGGTCTGCTGCTTATTATTTACTTTGGAAACTTATTCTGAACTTCATATACTTTTTTCTTGAACCATGTCTGAAAGTCAGATCAGTCTGCAGAACTGTGCTAATTACTGTTGACATCCTCAACACTAAGCAACTAAAGGCATTGTTATGAACTTAACCTGTGGGCTTGCTCAACACTAACTGTCTGCTGCTTATTATTTACTTTGGAAACTTATTCTGAACTTCATATAATTTTTTCTTGAACCATGTCCGAAAGTCAGATCAGTCTGCAGAACTGTGCTAATTACTGCTGACATCCTCAACATTAAGCAACTAAAGGCATTGTTATGAACTTAACCTGTGGGCTTGCTTTAGCTTTACCATAGAGTCAAAAATCATCTGGAATAACAGACATTTTTGCTATGCCTTTAAAGGGTTTCAATTGTGCTGCAAATTAATTGTGACAGTAAGGTTGTTGCTATGTGACCTTCAAGCCGCGGGTTCAAATCCTAGAAATAGCCTCTCTGCTTATAGGGGTAGGCTGCGTACATCCATCTTTTTTTTCCAAGACCTCTCTTGGTGGGAGCCTTGTGCAATAGGCCACCTTTATTTACTTGTTTGTAGAATCATAGTGGGCAGTACACTGTTTCTCCTAATCTTGGATTTGCCTAAACATTGTTGTTTATTGTACTTCTTTTTCTTCATTATATTTAAGAGAATTGAAAATAAAAAACATATCTGTATGTTTTTAATCTTTTGAATTCTGTTGACGCTTCTTTGATTGGAAAGTTCAACATTTTTGCAAATTTTCAAGTTATATGAACTCTGGTCTTCAAGTGACAGGTTCATAAGTCAAAGTGCAGAGTGCAATTATTTTTCTGTGTAGAAAGAACAAGAATTTCATAACAATGCTCGTTATTAAGATCTAATTTTGATGCTTTCCCTCAGGGCTAAATTTATATCTGCAGAGGAAAGAACTGGTGTTACATTTGATGATTTTGCTGGCCAGGAATATATAAAAAGGGAACTACAAGAGATTGTCCGAATTTTAAAGAATGAAGAGGAGTTTCAAGACAAAGGAATTTATTGTCCAAAAGGTGTGCTTCTCCATGGGCCTCCTGGAACCGGCAAAACATTGCTGGCTAAGGCTATTGCTGGTGAAGCAGGGTTGCCTTTTTTTGCAGCAAACGGCACTGATTTTGTGGAGGTGTTGTCTATTCTCTAATGTTATTCACTAAATTGAAGAGAAAATTACGAGAAAGAGAATTTGGTTTCATCACAGATAATAATGAAGGAGAATTTGGGAACTCAAGTTACTGTTTATTGTTGAAATTAACTCCAAAATCATGAAATCTTCTAAAGGACAGGGATGGAGATTCTGTAAGTGGGTCAACTGGAAGTTCAAATAACTAGATGTGAAATAAACTGCACTGCTTATGGCTTAAACTCCCGTAAATTTATGCTCCTTTTTATAAGCTCCAATCAACTACTTTACATAAGTTAAGAAATTTTGTTAAAATTAGTAATTTTTCATATGATCTCAAAATTACCCTAATAAAGTCATTTGTTAGGAGTTTGGTGGGTTAATTAGGAAGTTATATAGTTTGGGATACTAGGTGGAAAACATTAATGCTTTAGACAAGACATGTTATATTATAAAACATGTAGGAGGTCCTTATAATAAAGACAGGTGGGAGTATATTGATATTGATGATTAATAATTATGATGTTTCCCTGCCTTATAGCTAGTCCTTCTCATAAAACACAAACTAGTTTGACATAGAAAAAGTATGATAACTTGTTGTATGTGTTTTTCGTCCTCACATGTTTCTTTGATAATGCCAATATGCTTTTTTGTATCTGTTGTTTTATCCTAGTAATCCAAGTTAGAATGCAACTGGTTAATTTAACTTCTCCTCTCAGATGTTTGTAGGGGTTGCTGCATCACGTGTTAAAGACCTTTTTAACAATGCCAGATCATACGCACCTTCCATCATCTTTATTGATGAGATAGATGCTATTGGTAGCAAGCGAGGAGGACCAGATATTGGCGGGGTAAGATAATGAACAAACTTTTCACTCCTGTGGCTATGGATGTATAGCATGTCAAAGAAAATTATTTACTTAACATTTATGTTCTAGAGATTTTTTAGGATTAGTTTGTAATTATATCATTACATTGTTCTTCATATGTTACAAAATTTTCCTGAGACCCAGATCATTCTACAGAGCTAGTTTGGTTCTGAAATTTTTATATATCTCCAGGTTAACTGTAACTGCACACAGATATCAAATTTAATGGCCTTGAGTAACGTTGATAAGTTGATACTCAGCTTAAAGTAATTATATTTTCATCCAACAATTTGGGATGAGTACTGAATTTGGTGAATATGTGTGCACAAGATGTGATAAATTTTATGGTGGTATAAATCGGCTGCTATCATTCTTCATCAATATAGTGTTAGTCATGTGTTAGGGCATGATACTAGGTAATTTTCTGGTGGAGCCAGACGTATCAAATTTCTTGAGCAATTTTCTTCTAAACACAGGATATTACTACTTTATATATATATATATATTTGTTTTCATCAATTCTCATGGGACTTTTACCTTCAGTTCTGTTATTGCAAGTGCGAGATGAATGGAATTATTTGAGCTATGGCATAATACAAAAAAATGAAGGGCCTTAATCATATTGGTTTTCAGTTGTTTGGTTAGGGAAACATGTACATTATCCTATGAATGTGAAACTAGAACCTGATCACAACTGCAACAGTTAGAAGAAGCCTTGCTCTCAAATATTTTTGGTCAGTGTGTGAAATAAACAATGGCGACTCCTTTGGATGATCAGTGAGTGGGAACAAGAAAAGAAAATTACATTTATTTATATTTTCGGGCTTATGGTGCTATGAGTGTTAAAGATAGAGGTGTTAATTAAGGCATCAAGCGTGGTGAATACATGACAATTTTATGGGGCATCGATTCTTTACTTCCATTCCATGTCATTTAATGTATTTTGGTTCTTCTGGGGCTCTATTGATGGCAGAAAAACATTTAATTTATTTGCTGCAAATCTGTTTTTGGTTTTGCCTATTTTAACTTGTACTATCCTTTCTTGCTCACTTCACCATGCTCCCTTGTTTCCACCAATGAAACCTCTGTTTGCAATTGCGTTATTAGGGTGGGGCAGAAAGAGAACAAGGCTTACTTCAAATTCTGACTGAGATGGATGGATTTAAAGTTTCTACAGAACAGGTATGCTTCCAAATAATTTCCAGCATCATAAGGAACTTTTTTTTTCCTGATATGCTAAACTTGAGTTTCAGGTGCTTGTAATTGGTGCAACAAATAGATTGGATATTCTTGATCCTGCTCTCCTGAGGAAGGGTCGTTTTGATAAGATTATCAGAGTTGGTTTACCATCTAAAGATGGAAGATTGGCCATTTTAAAGGTTTTTTTGGGGCATGATCTTTATATGCATTTCAGGATATTGGCTTTCTTTATGTTGTTTTACACTGATTTTTCTTTTATGGGTTTTAGGTGCATGCCAGAAATAAATTTTTTCATTCACGAGAGGAAATGGAGATACTACTGAAAGAAGTTGCTGAGCTCACTGAAGATTTTACTGGAGCAGAGCTACAAAATATACTGTAACTAGTTCTTAATTGAGTCATTGGATTTCTGTGTCAACCTGACGTGCAGACTGATTTATCATGAATTATATGGCAGGAATGAAGCTGGAATTTTGACAGCCAGGAAGGATTTGGATTACATTGGGCGGGAAGAGCTACTTGAGGCTTTGAAGAGGGTTTGTGTTTTATCCCACTTTTTTCTAAAAAAATGGGCAATAATTTTTCCTATTTTGTGTTTGATACATTATTTTATTTTTCATGAAATTTCATGTCCCCTGAATGATCTTATGGATTTACAGCAAAAAGGAACATTTGAAACTGGGCAAGAGGATAGTGCTGAAGTTCCTGAAGAATTGAGACTGAGATTGGCTTACAGGGAAGCAGCTGTTGCTGTTCTTGCATGTTACTTTCCTGAACCCCACCGCCCTTTCACTGAGGTTGAGGCTGGGATATTTCTTTGTTTTGTTTTACAAGTTCATTGTATTGGAGAAATGGCGATTCATTACTGTGTTAATGATTTTGCAGACCAACATAAATTCCATCAGCAGCCAACCAAATATGCAATATGCTGAAGCTCCTGGAAAGGTTTTTGCAAGGAAATCAGATTACATAAATTCTATAGTGCGTGTTTGTGCTCGTAAGTTGTTATGAACTTCTGATTTATCATCTTGTAGTTGTTGTTTCTTAAAACAGTTCAAGCTTCTTTTCACTGACTAGTCATTTGTCTCAGTACTATCACAGAACCGGTTGTTTAGGTTTGTATTGAGATATTGATGACGACTAAAGTAATATGAGATGCCTAAGCCTCACATTGAGTCGCATGAGACAAGGCGTTTTTGGAACAAATTTTGAAGACCAATAAGCCTCATTAAATATAGTTTGGAAACCTTAATTTTTTCAAAAAGTGTAAACTTCCAAAAATGCTCTTCATTCAAAGCTAACCTCTAATTAACTCAATTAATGAAGGTTATTTTTTAAACAAAATCATTAATGAGTCATTGTTTTCTCCAAAACATCTTGTATTATGAAACATGAAACTATTTCAAAGAACTTCTCATGAATTGGAACAGAGGGAGTACTTAATTTGTTGGTTCTCCCACTTCAATTTCTAGTATTTTGGGTTGGTTCTCCATCCCACGTCGCTATTGATCAATTGGTATTAGAAACAACATTTAGCATCTCTCGAAACGGCTACATGCAAGGGTTGTAACTAGTGGAGGGTTCTAATTGATGAGGATGTTGACTGAAGTGTTATTAATTGGTTGAGACTAAGGTAGCATGAGATGTCTAAGTTCTTCATTGAGTAGTATGGGATACTCTATGGGTTATTTTGGTGAATTGCTTTTCCTAGCATTAGGTCAAGTCTTTTGCTTATTGTGAGTCTTTGAAGCAGTCATCTACCACACTAAGATTATAAAAATCATCTTATGCAAGTCAGTTCCATGTAGATTTCTTATGAAGTTGATCATTTAGAGAACTGATCTATTTTATTGTGTTTAGTTATATACTTTCGTAGTCTTTTAAAAGCAAGAGAAAATAGATTTCCGAAAGAAGCACTTGGACAATATGGAACATGAAATTATTTGGGGAAATGGCTTAAGTAATACTCTGTCAGTAGGAATAATGTCTGTCAAAGATCAGGTTTCAACATCTGAACTGCTAATGTCAGACGAGTTTTCTGCTTATAGATGCCAATGCAAGCAAAATTCTATATTGTTTGTAATATATTGCTCTTGAAAGCTTTTGAGTGAAATTAGGGGCTAAAATGTGTTCTGCAGTTTGATTGTTGGTTCATCATCGCTGATCTTTTCCCCTTTTTTATAATTTATAGCAAGAGTAATTGAGGAGGAGATGTTTGGGATTGACAACTTGTGTTGGATCTCTGCAAACGCAACGTTAAAAGCTTCAAGGCTTGCTGAATTTTTAATTCTGCAGACAGGAATGACTGCATTCGGGAAAGCATTCTACAGAAATGAAAGAGATCTTGTGCCTAATGTATGCGTGCAGTCCTACTGTAACAGCTACTTTTTCAAAGTTTTCTGCCACTTTACAGAAGTGTTTAATATTACAATTATAGCAAGACTTATGGTAAAGCGTTTTACCACAGCTAACAATGAAGCTTGAAGCACTCCGAGATGAGTATATGCGTTATGCTGTGGAGAAGTGTTCATCAGTGCTACGAGAATACCATTCAGCTGTCGAGACAATCACAGGTCTCATTCTTTGTTTATTTGTTCATTAACAAGATGGCATTTGTCTTTCAGCAGCTTCACATTTGAATAGTTAAGATCTGATCTGTAACACTTAGGTTTACTACCAAGTAGTTTAGCGGGTTTTCGTTAAGTTTCATGTAAGAAGTTCATGAAGACTGACAAGACTGTTCCCCACTAACCATTGTGCAGATATTTTGCTTGAAAAGGGACAAATTAATGCTGAGGAAATCTGGGAAATTTATAGGACAGCTCCTCGTGTGGCTCAGGTACAGTTTTAACTTAGTAGGATATGATTGCCCTGTTCTTTTGATTGCCTACTATCTTCAATGTTTTGTTTATGGCGTCAATCTTTCTTTTTATTTCTTGCATAGCCTAATGTAAGTCCAATCGATGAATACGGAGCACTGATTCATGCTGGAAGATGGGGAATCCATGGGGTCTCTCTTCCAGGAAGGGTCACATTTGCACCAGGCAATGTTGGGTATTCAACCTTTGGTGCACCCCGGCCGACAGAGGTGCAAGCAAAAGCATGTTGTCTTAGGTTTTACAAGCTGCCTTATATTCTCATTTAGCTGACAAAGGCTCTTTGTCTATTTCCTGTTTCCTCCATTTTACTGCAGACCCAAATTGTCAGTGATGAAACTTGGAAACTAGTGGATGATATATGGGATAAGAGGGTTCGGGAAATTAAAGAGGAGGCTTCAAAGGAGGCTCAAGAAGATGAAGAAAAACCACAACTTTTGATGGCAAGCCATTTCCTTTGATGAGAGAGAATTGTCTCCGGGGGCTTCAGGTCTTATCGCATTTTGATAGTCTTTTATTGTCTGTTTTTTTTTTCCTGTTCTCTTGTTGCGGGAGTATCCGAATAAGGTGACAGCTAATGGCTGAAAGGAAGGAAAAAAATAGAAATAAAAACATACAAAGGAAATAGAAGAAGTTGACAATTATAAACACTTTATTGTAACTTCAGGCTCTGTGGGCATCTGCCATCAAATGCGGAAAAGAATCTGATCACCACCCATTATACTCGTCAGAGAAGTAGCAGCGATTCTTGCCTCGCCCCGGCGCATAATTTTCCTAGCACATTTTTTTAAAGAAAATTCCTCTTGAGGACCCATTTGAAGTGATAAATACTTGAAATATCAAATTCATCCTTGGTACTTCCCAAATTCCAAAGTTGTCTATGTTTCTTCTGGAAGTTAGACTTTTCCATGTCTTATTGTTTTAGTAGATGCGTAAATTTAGGGAGTATCGGCAGTAATTTTGAGAAGCAATAATAATACATGATAATTATGAGCAATTTAAAGGAATTTTGAATCTTTGAGAGTAATTATTATGCTATACGGGTCCTTGATTGAGAATTTCCTCATTATTAAAATAAAATCTGCTTATTGGAGGCTGTGATATATGTAAGTTTTCCTTCCTAATGATATTAAGTTGGGAAAACATAAATATCTCAACTAATACATATTATATTTCCTCCCTAGCACATAATAATATCCATCAGTTTGCTTGTTTTCTGCGCAGCATTTTGAACTCAGGGAACAAGGTCCATAGTGGCTGCAGAATTTCATTAAATTTTGTCGGAGGTAGTATTGACATTGAGCCACAAGAGAGGCACTGAGGCTTTCAGTTTGAGCTCGAGTGAAGTACAAGTCTCTACTCAAGTAGTTCTACTGGTCTTTTAGCATCAGAAATCAAATTTATCATGGGGATACGTCATTAGGGGTATTCCCAACAAAATCATCAGAGTAATTCTATGGGGATAGTTTTTTTGTTTTGATTATAAATGTATAATGATTTATAGATTGTCGCCAAAAAAGTTCTGTTGTATTCTCAGTCTTTCTATAGAAAAATTCTGGGAATCTCATTGCTGTAAAACTAATTTCTGTTTTGTACTCACTGAGGATGGCAGGGTTCTTGTATCATTTTTGGGGTGTAGGAAGGAAATATGCATATGCTTTACATAATTATTATGCCAAATGGATTGTGACCTCCTTAATTATGATCAGCTGGTGGGGTGGCATAAAAATATGATTTTGATTAATTCCACAGCCCCAAAACCTGTCCTTTTAGGTTTTGGGTTGATCCCGTTTATTGTAATTCAGGTTGTTAGTGCCTACGTTTGTAATTCAAAAATAAAACTATAAAACCTGCCCTTTCGGTGGTATCTTATCTCCTAATCATTTTCATTTACAGATTCACATCTTCTAGCAGCCACCTTCTCAGATGCATGTTGTCTCCAAGTTCCGAGTCCTTGCTTCCCATCCTGAGCATGAATAAGAGATTTTTGTTTGTTGGTTCTTTTGTTATTTTATACTTTTCACAGGATGCCATACTACCTTCTATTACTTTCATACTACTAGTATCTGGTTTACCCTCATTGTGGTCACCTCTAGCAACCTTCTTTGTACATGTTTGACTTAACAATTTACAAAGCTTTGTATCTATACAAGGGTTAAGTTGCATCAACATGCTGAAATATTTTTCCAAGCACTTCGTATCTTAAATTTAGGGAGTTCATTGTTGCTAAGAAAAATACTTTTACGGAAAAAAAATGTTTCAAAATTACTTTAGAATATCAGGTGTAACTTAAAAAAAGAAAATTTATGGTACTGGGTAAATCATAAATTAGTTTAAGATATTAAATGCTAGGGTGTTATGTACAGTTTACTCCAGGGATAAAAGCTTTTGTTGGTGTAAATGGGTAAAGTCCAGAAAAGTACCCAATAATTGATGGTTTCAGGATTTCAGATCTTCATGCATTGTGTGAAAACAGGAACCTATGTTAAGTGAACAGACATTGGATTAAGAGTGTGAAGGGTATTTAACTGTGACCCGTGACTCTTGTTCTGTCTATTTCCTATCTGACAAACAACGCCTCATGAGTAGCTTGCTACCCTCCAAGTAAGAACCTTCCACACTCACTAAATACAACCACTAAACAACACTTTCATTTTCATTAAATTATACACCAAGTTAGGTATTCACATGTAATCATAGTCATAGATTTGTGATTCAATCCAACATCTACTGAAACTGCATTTATAACTATATTTCTAGTGGAGAAATATAGTCAAGTTTTTTTTTTAATTTCATTATAACGATTATGGTGATTCTTTTGTTGTGGCAAGTGTGATTGTGGTTTTAATTATATATGAACTTTAAATTACATTTAACATCCTAAAATATTTTCTTATATGTATATGTCATCTTAAAGTATTTTGTGGTACATTCAACATCTTAAAGTATATTTTTTTATGTGCGTCCAACACCTTAAAGTGCCTTTTTATGTTTCCATCACTTTAGAGTCTTTTTTAGGCGCATTCATCATCCTAAAATATTTGTTGGTAGATCCAGTATCAAGGTATAAAAAATACTTTAAGATATTGGACACGTTTGACAAATCTTCAAGGTTAGATATGTTACAAAATAGTTTATGATACTCTATATGCTGCCAAAAAAAATATTTTAAAATGTTGGATGTAGCTTGGCATATTGAAGTTACTTATGTTTTGATTTTATCTTTGAACGGGGAATGTTATTGGAACTTACATGTTTGTATTGTTGGTGAAACTCAAAGTGTATTTTGTCGTTTCTTTTTGCATGTATTTTGAGGGTGAGTCATATTAGATTCTTAGTACCGTTTTTTTTTTTTTTGAGTTAAATGTACTTTAGTACACTTGTGACAATCCCAATCCCAATTAATCAACTACATTTAAGGGGTCAACCTATTTAATTTATGGCTCGTGTGTGTACAGTACATATTAGTCAAGTTGAATCTTGGATCAAGCTCTCTCTTGGATCAAGCTCTCTCTCTCTCTCTCTCTCTCTCTCTATATATATATATATATTTTTTTTTTCAAATGAGAATAATCTTCATCTCTATTCTTCAGTATGTTCAACATCCAAATCTAAACTTTAAACTTTAAAAGAATAAGAAAATGGAGAAAAAGAGAGGTGCTCAATAACTCGAGTAATGTATATAGAACATTATATGTGATTATTTAATGCCTGTTTGGATTAGTGGTGGAAAAATAGTTTTTTTTTTTTTTTGCAATCTGATTTTTGAAAAAATTAGATAGGATAAAAGTCAGATTGTAAATGTGATTTGTGTTTAGATTGGCGGTGGCAGAAGTGACTTTTTTTTCTAACTTTAAACTTGTTTAGATAAATGTTTGAAAAGCATGTTTAGATGGAAAATGACTAAAAATGGCATGAATTTTATTGAATACTACACACACATATAATATTTGTATATATTGTGATAATTGAAGTGAAAAAAATATAAATAAAATTTGATAAAATTAAAAAAGTTCAATTATTATTGAAAAAAAAGAAAAATACACTAAAGTACTTAATTAAAAATGGATAAATTTATATTTAAATTAGAAAGCGTACATGAAATGGATTATTATTGGATCATCTAACCCTAACAAGTTGGTCTCTGATTGTGTCACAAATATGATTTATTTGTATTGAAGCAGTAGGGGTAATAAAAAAACATGATTCACTAACAAGTTGGCCTAAGCTTTCTAGGAAAAAAAACTATCCTTGCCTTTTGTCCCCCATAAGAGAGAAAACAGAGCAGATTCAACGATGCATGGGGGTAATCAAAAACTTTTTTTTGGTTGAAGCGGTGGCTCTTGACTTTCTTTCACAAACTCTTGCTTGTACTCCTCCGACATTTCCATCTCACTGGCAGACAGAGAGCTTATGATGACTCGAGGAGGACTCCAAGCTCCAATGAAGTTGAGACCCGACGAACCCTTCCACTTAACACTGTTGACCTGTGTTGAAGATCCAAGGATGATGAAAAAAGAATGCTCTCTGGCTCTATGAGGTAGCTAGCAGTGATGGTTTCGAGAGGACGGGAGGAGCTGAGAGGAGAGAGGAGTTTTGAATGCCAGTAATAAATGCTCCAACAATCGCAGAAGCAGCTTCACTCGACCAAGAAGCATCTTCTATCAGCTTTTATAACAAGCGAATTTTTTTTGTTAAGCCCAGTAGAGCAGCCGTGAACCCAAATGGACGCTAAGCAAGGCAACTAGGCTTTTGGGGCTACCAACTAGGCTTTTAAGCCACCCAAATGCATTCCCAAACATACCCTTAAAATCATGTTCCAAACGATTGCAGCAATTAAGCCCAACAGTTTCTGAACATTGGCTAATGGAAAATACTACTTCAGTCTTTAATATAAGATATATTTACTTAATATAATTAGATTAAGGAAGTTAGTTGAGTTGGTTAATCTAACATGTATTTTCTAAAACATTCTAGCTATCTTCCTTAATTCTCTCATTCCCTCCCTTCATTGATTATGATTGAGGGAGTATCAATAGGGGTAAATTAGGAAAAAATTGACAAATATATAAATTATGTCTTTTTTTTTTTTTGCCAAAAAAGAGTCAATTTTATTAATCACAAACAGAACAAGTACATTGCACCAATAGCCAAAACCAAGAAACACTCAAAAAAACCTACAAGTACAACCTATCACACACTTAAAACCAAAAAAAGAAATACCATACTAACAACAACTAACTACTAAGGAAGAAAAAACTAAAGCAAATACCAGCCTTACAAACAGACATCAGCAGCAACCCAATTAACCAACTCCTTCTCGCTAAGATTGTTGTAGCCACAAGTCTCCAGCCACCTATTAGGCTCTAACCTTCTACATGACACAGCCGCTAAACAATCAGCAGCACCATTCCCTTTTTTTCCTGTTCTCTTGTTGCGGGAGTATCCGAATAAGGTGACAGCTAATGGCTGAAAGGAAGGAAAAAAATAGAAATAAAAACATACAAAGGAAATAGAAGAAGTTGACAATTATAAACACTTTATTGTAACTTCAGGCTCTGTGGGCATCTGCCATCAAATGCGGAAAAGAATCTGATCACCACCCATTACACTCGTCAGAGAAGTAGCAGCGATTCTTGCCTCGCCCCGGCGCATAATTTTCCTAGCACATTTTTTTAAAGAAAATTCCTCTTGAGGACCCATTTGAAGTGATAATTATAAATACTTGAAATATCAAATTCATCCTTGGTACTTCCCAAATTCCAAAGTTGTCTATGTTTCTTCTGGAAGTTAGACTTTTCCATGTCTTATTGTTTTAGTAGATGCGTAAATTTAGGGAGTATGGGCAGTAATTTTGAGAAGCAATAATGATACATGATAATTATGAGCAATTTAAAGGAATTTTGAATCTTTGAGAGTAATTATTATGCTATACGGGTCCTTGATTGAGAATTTCCTCATTATTAAAATAAAATCTGCTTATTGGAGGCTGTGATATATGTAAGTTTTCCTTCCTAATGATATTAAGTTGGGAAAACATAAATATCTCAACTAACTAATACATATTATATTTCCTCCCTATCACATATTAATATCCATCAGTTTGCTTGTTTTCTGCGCAGCATTTTGAACTCAGGGAACAAGGTCCATAGTGGCTGCAGAATTTCATTAAATTTTGTCGGAGGTAGTATTGACATTGAGCCACAAAAGAGGCACTGAGGCTCAGTTTGAGCTCGAGTGAAGTACAAGTCTCTACTCAAGTAGTTCTACTGGTCTTTTAGCATCAGAAATCAAATTTATCATGGGGATACGTCATTTGGGGTATTCCCAACAAAATCATCAGAGTAATTCTATGGGGATGGTTTTTTTGTTTTGATTATAAATGTATAATGATTTATAGATTGTCGCCACAAAAGTTCTGTTGTATTCTCAGTCTTATATAGAAAAATTTTCTGGGAATCTCATTGCTGTAAAACTAATTTCTGTTTTGTACTCACTGAGGATGGCAGGGTTCTTGTATCATTTTTGCGGTGTAGGAAGGAAATATGCATATGCTTTACATAATTATAATGCCAAATGGATTGTGACCTCCTTAATTATGATCAGCTGGTGGGGTGGCATAAAAATATGATTTTGATTAATTCCACGGCCCCAAAACCTGTTCTTTTAGGTTTTGGGGTTGATCCCGTTTATTGTAATTCAGGTTGTTAGTGCCTTTGTAATTCAAAAATAAAACTAAAAAACCTGCCCTTTCGGTGGTATCTTATCTCCTAATCATTTTCATTTACAGATTCACATCTTCTAGCAGCCACCTTCTCAGATGCATGTTGTCTCCAAGTTCCGAGTCCTTGCTTCCCATCCTGAGCATGAATAAGAGATTTTTGTTTGTTGGTTCTTTTGTTATTTTATACTTTTCACAGGATGCCATACTACCTTCTATTACTTTCATACTACTAGTATCTGGTTTACCCTCATTGTGGTCACCTCTAGCAACCTTCTTTGTACATGTTTGACTTAACAATTTACAAAGCTTTGTATCTATACAAGGGTTAAGTTGTAACTTAAAAAAAGAAAATTTATGGTACTGGGTAAATCATAAATTAGTTTAAAATATTAAATGCTAGGGTGTTATATACTGTTAATCTTACATTTACTCCAGGGATAAAAGCTTTTGTTGGTGTAAATGGGTAAAGTCCAGAAAAGTACCCAATAATTGATGGTTTCAGGATTTCAGATCTTCATGCATTGTGTGAAAACAGGAACCTATGTTAAGTGAACAGACATTGGATTAAGAGTGTGAAGGGTATTTAACTGTGACCCGTGACTCTTGTTCTGTCTATTTCCTATCTGACAAACAACGCCTCATGAGTAGCTTGCTACCCTCCAAGTACAACCACTAAACAACACTTTCATTTTCATTAAATTATACACCAAGTTAGGTATTCACATGTAATCATAGTCATAGATTTGTGATTCAATCCAACATCTACTGAAACTGCATTTATAACTATATTTCTAGTGGAGAAATATATTCAAGTTTTTTTTTTTTAATTTCATTATAACGATTATGGTGATTCTTTTGTTGTGGCAAGTGTGATTGTGGTTTTAATTATATATGAACTTTAAATTGCATTTAACATCCTAAAATATTTTCTTATATGTATATGTCATCTTAAAGTATTTTATGGTACATTCAATATCTTAAAGTATAATTTTTTATGTGCGTCCAATACCTTAAAGTGACTTTTTATGTTTCCATCACTTTGGAGTCTTTTTTAAGCACATTCATCATTCTAAAACATTTGTTGGTGGATCCAGTACCAAGGTATAAAAAATACTTTAAGATATTGGACGCGTTTGAAAAATACTTTAAGGTTAGATATGTTACAAAATAGTTTACGATACTCGATATGCCAGAAAAAATATTTTAAAGTGTTAGATGCACCTTGACATATTGAAGTTACTTATGTTTTGATTTTATCTTTGAACGGGGAATGTTATTGGAACTTACATGTTTGTATTGTTGGTGAAACTCGGTGTTTTTTGTCGTTTCTTTTTGCATGTATTTTGAGGGTGAGTCATATTAGATTCTTAGTACCGTTTTTCTTTTTCTTTTTTTGAGTTAAATGTACTTTAGTACACTTGTGATAATCCCAATCCCAATTAATCAACTACATTTAAGGGGTCAACCTATTTAATTTATGGCTCGTGTGTGTACAGTACACATTAGTCAAGTTGAATCTTGGATCAAGCTCTCTCTCTCCCTCTCTCTCTCTTCAAATGAGAATAATCTTCATCTCTATTCTTCAGTATGTTCAACATCCAAATCTAAACTTTAAACTTTAAAAGAATAAGAAAATGGAGAAAGAGAGAGGTGCTCAATAACTCGAGTAATGTATCTAGAACGTTATATGTGATTATTTAGTGCCTGTTTAGATTAGTGGTGGAAAAGTAGTTTTTTTTGCAATCTGACTTTTGAAAAAGTTAGATAGGATAAAAGTCAGATTGTAAATATGATTTGTATTTAGATTGGCGGTGGTAGAAGTGATTTTTTTTTTCTAACCTTAATCTTGTTTAGATAAATATTTGAAAAGCCCGTTTAGATGGAAAATGACTAAAAAGGGTATGAATCTTATTGAATACCACACACACACACACACATAATATTTGTATATATTGTGATAATTGAAGTGAAAAAGATATAAATAAAATTTGACAAAATTTAAAAAGTTCAATTATTATTGAAAAAAAAACAAAAATACACTAAAGTACTTAATTAAAAATGGATAAATGTATATTTAAATTAGAAAGCGTACATGAAATGGATCATTATTGGATCATCTAACTCTAACAAGTTGGTCTCTGATTATATCACAAACATGATTTATTTGTGTTGAAGTAGCTGGGGTAATAAAAAACCATGATTGACTAACAAGTTGGCCTAAGCTTACTGGAAAAAAAAACTATCCTTGCCTTTTGTCCCCCAAAAGAGAGAAAACAGAGCAGATTCAACGATGCATGGGGGTAATCAAAAACTTTTTTGGGTTGAAGCAGTGGCTCTTGACTTTCTTTCACAAACTCTTGAAAAGTGACCCGAGTGTACTCCTCCGACATCTCCATCTCACTGGCAGACAGAGAGCTTATGACGACTCGAGGAGGACTCCAAGCTCCAATGAAGCTGAGACATGACAACCCCTGCCACTCAACGCTGCCAACCTGTGTTGAAGATCCAAGGATGACGAAAGAAGAATGCTCTCCAGCTCTATGAGGTAGCTAGCAGTGATGGTTTCAAGAGGATGGGAGGAGCTGAGAGGAGAGAGGAGTTTTAAATGCCAGTAATAAATGCTCCAACAATCGCAGAAGTAGCTTCACCTGACCAAGAAGCATCTTCCATCAGCTTTTATATGAAGCGACTTTTTTGTTAAGCCTAGTGGAGAAACCGTGAACCCAAATGGACGCTAAGCAAGGCAACTAGGCTTTTGGGGCAACCAACTGGGCTTTTAAGCCACCCAAATGCATTCCCAAACAGACCCTCAAAATCATGTTCCAAACTATTGCAGCAATTAAGCCCAACAGTTTCTAAACATTGGCTAATGGAAACTACTACTTCAGTCTTTAATATAAGATATATTTACTTAATTTGATTAGATTAAGAAAGTTAGTTGAGTTGGTTAATCTAACATGTATTTTCTAAAATATTCTAGCTATATCTTTCTTAATTCTCTCATTCCCTCCCTTCATTGATTATGATTGAGGGAGCATCAATAGAGGTAAATTAGGAAAAAATTGACAAATATATAAATTATGTCTCTTTTTTTGCCAAAAAAGAGTCAATTTTACTAATCACAAACAAAACAAGTACATTGCACCAATAGCAGAAGCCAAGAAACACTCAAAAAAACCTACAAGTACAACCTATCACACCACTTAAACCAAAAAAAAAAGAAATACCATACTAACAACAACTACAACAACTAACTACTAAGGAAGAAAAAACTAAAGCAAATACCAGCCTTACAAACAGACATCAGCAGCAACCCAATTAACCTACTCCTTCTAGCTAAGATTGGTGTAGCCACAAGTCTCCAGCCACCCATTGGGCTCTAACCTTCTACATGACACAACTGCTAAACAATCAGCAGCACCATTCCCTTGCTGAGCTACCAAGGAAAAAACAACTTCTGGCCTTCTTGCAGCTAATTCCAAGACATCAGACAAGATTTGTGCACTCTGCCACTCCACTTCTTTCCCAGAACCAAACTTCACATGCCTAAAGAGCACTTCACAATCCATCTCAATTATTACTCTTTGCATGCTAAATCTGTTAACACTTGGAGGGCTTCTCTAAGAGCAAGACACTCAGTTTGAAATGCAGAACATACCACCAAGCTCTTCCTGATTCCACCCAAAAAATCACCCTTATTATCCCTACATACAACACCTATGCCATCATTCCCCTTCTGTTTTTGGAAAGCACCATCAATATTAATTTTTACCATTCCTGTCAGTGGCGATTCCCAAAGCAACTTCCTCTCCACCTTCAAACCCTCTCTTTTCCTTATACCTCCCTTCAAACCACTTTTGACACTACAAACTTCAGTAACTAAAATGGAATCCATACTCACTATTTTTTCTACATCATATTTCTCACCATTAAAGAATACATCACATCGGCCTTTCCATATTCCCCAACAAATGGTAGCCATGAGGGCCTTGCTCCTCTCATTTATCTCCTTATTCAGCAGAAATTTCTCCTCACACTACCTCTTAAAAGTGGTAATCTGATTCTTATCAATCCTTAAAGGCAATGAACTTCCAAACCAGCATCTGTTAGCCAAAGGACACAATAACAACATATGCTCAAGGGATTCAGGTTCTTCCTCACATACAGGACATTTCTCATTTTTAGCACACTTCCTCCTAAATAAAGCATATTTTGTAGCTACTGCATTATTGAGCACTCTCCACATAAAGTGCTTACTTTAGGGGGGATATGCAAGCTCCAAACACAATTCCATAGTTTGGCTGGGATTTGATATGAAGTGCTAGTAGAGCCAGGAATTCGGGCCGGCCCGAGCCCTTCAAGGGCCGGGCTTATGATTTAGAGGCTAAAAAGAGAAGCGGGCCTAAAAGGGCCGGCCCTATAGGGCCGCAAGCCCTGTAGGGCTGGCCCTACAGCCCTGAGGACCGGCCCTTTTAGGCCCGTTTAATTTTTTTTAAAATAAATTAATAAATATAATATCATTATATCAAATTATCAATATGAGAGACACCTAAATCCCTAATAGAGTATTAATAACAGGCAAACACTTATTAATAGGTTTGATTTATTTTATTTTCTACAATGATTTATTAATTTAAACTTTAAAAAATAGGCTAATTTGGACATTAGATGATTATTTTAACTAAAAATTTATGATTTTTAAAAATAATGTATCTCAATTTAAAGTAAAATAATAAATAAATTGTAAAACTTGAAAAATAAATTTTTTTGAATTAAAATGAGTTTAAGCCCGTTTAGACCCGAGCCCGTGAAGGGCCAGCCCTGTAGGGCCGAGGGCCTAAAAAATATAGTACTTTTTAGCAAATGGGCCTAAACGGGCTGGCCCGTTTACGCCCGAGCCCGTGAAGGGCCGGCCCGTATTCCCGGCTCTAAGTGCTAGGCCCCTACCCTACTTCCTCTACTGCAGTGCCCTTTGCCACATAGTAGCCATATTTGACACAATAATCCCCATCCTTACACTTCAACCATATAGCCTTGTCCCTCCCATTGTCCTGCCCGATTTGAACTTGCAGCATACAGTTTTTCTCTTCTGCAATAATTTTCTGCTCAATACTACTCAGATTCTATTCACCATCTACTATGAGATCAACTACTCTTATCTTCTTATCCCCCTCACTAACAAGCTCATATTGTAATCTGCTATTCAGCAAACCAGGTATCCACCTGTCACACCATACCTTGGTATCATTGCCACTATTTATTTTCCAAAATAGCTCTTTCTTTAGGAGTTCTCTTCCTTTAATTATACTCATCCAACACCATGAGGCCTTCCTACTTATCTCTGCATCCATCAATCCACATTTGGAAAGTAAATCCCCTTCAAAACTCTACGCCACAGTTCATTTGGCTTTTGCAACATTCTCCATACAGTTTTTGCTAATAAAGCTCTATGGAAATCATGAAAACTCCTAAATCCCATACCTCCTTCTGTTTTGGACTTCATCATTAGCTTCCACTTCTTCCAATAGATTCTCTTGCCTTCCTGCTCATTCTGTCCCTACTAGAAGTCAACAATGAAACTATCAATTTCTCTACAAGTTTTAAGCGGAAACAAAAAAATGGACAAGGAATACACAAGAATTGAGTTAGCTATAGCTTCAATTAGCACCTCTTTACTAACAAAAGTCAGGAGTTTTTACTTCCACCCTTATAGCTTCTTTTTAATTTTCTCCTTAACAAATTCCAGAGCAGCCACTTTTGATCTCCCTCAAAGCAATGGAAGACCTAAATGCCTCCTTAGATTGTTGGTAGCCTTTATCCCTAACACCTCCTCCGTAACTTTTTGGTCATCTGGATCAGTATTAGTTGAGAAGAAAATGCAAGATTTATCCAAGTTCATCTCTTGCCCCGAAGCTGCACTATACATATCCAAGATAGCTTTCAAAATCATACCATTCTCCTTTTATGCTCGCAAGAAAAATAGAACATCATCAGCAAAGAAATAATGCGAAAGCATTGGACCATCTTGTGACAACCTAATACCTTTTAAATCTCCCTTATTCACATGGTGTTGCACCATCATTGATAACACATCAGCAGCAATTATAAAAAGATAGGGAGATAAGGGGTCCCCTTGTCTAATACCCCTTTTAGGTTTAATGTGAGCCACCTTCTTCCCAGTCATAAGCAAGTCAAATTCAATTGAAGAGATACACTCTATAATCCACCCTGTTAGAACCGGCTGACACCCAAGAGGGGGGTGAATTGGGTGTAAGATAAAAACTTAAGAACTTTGAAATTCTTTTCGCATCTTAGAGGAAGTAATAAATATGAAAGTAATGAATCATAAATCACAGTTAGATATTTAAATGATATATGCTGGAAGTATAAGAGTTTAAGGAAGAGAATATGCAAACTATGATTTATCCTGGTTCGGCCCAATCCACGATGACCTACGTCCAGTCCCCAGGCTCCTCCTGAGATTTTCAAATATACTATTTTCTTGTTTAATCCAGGCACAAGAAAAGCCTTTACAAAGTTCTCACCAAGATACTCCCCCTTACAACAAGTCTTACGAGCAGAGCAATCCTGAAGACCTTTCCCTCCAGCTTACCTATGCAAGTCTAACGAGCAGCAACGTTCTCTTCTGCTTACACCACTGTAAGTCTTACAAGCAGCAACGTTCTCTACTGCTTGCACCTTGTAAGTCTTACGAGTAGAAAGTCTTACCAGTGATTCTCTCTACAGCTTCCCGTAAGGAAATCAACCCACTCAAGGTCCCTCTACCTTGAGATCAATTCAGAAATACAGTTGAAAGTGTTTATAAACTCTCTCACAGAGTGGATATGATGAACACTGAAGTATAATACAAAAACTCTCTCTCTTAAATGTAAATGATATAGAAAGTAGAGAAACAGAGAGTATGTGCGATGGGCAATGATGTCAGGATGTTGACATTTCGATGATGTATGCACACTTAGTCCCTTCTGTTATGGATGATCTTCTATTTATAGTTGATGAAGGTTGATGACCGTTTGAGCATAATATATCCGTTGGAGTGTGGCTTCTTCAATTTGAAAAATAGCCGTTGTGAACGTTGACGCTTAGCTTCCGTAAATTCACCTTTTGACTCTTCACATCATATCTTCATTGTATTCCTGGAAAAATACATCAATCACTAATATAATGAAGTTTTAGAGTGATTAGAAGCAAGAAGAATGAGTTATATGATCATTCCATTGATTTCCAGAATCTTCGGGACACTGTTCTGTTTTTCTGGGAAGCATTACTCGAGTACTTACTTGAGTAAACATCAAGTTTCTTCACAGGTTACTCGAGTGGCTACTCGAGTGACCTTCTATTTTCTGCATAGCTTACTCGGGTAGTGACTTGAAGTTCTCTCTTCATGCACAGTGCTTTACTCCAGTAGTGACTTGAAGTTTTCGTCAATAACTCTTCATGTACAGTGATTTACTCCAGTAGTGACTTGAAGTTTTCGTCTAAACAGTGCTTTACTCCAGTAGTGACTTGAAGTTTTCGTGCTTTACTCCAGTAGTGACTTGAAGTTTTCGTCTAAACAGTGCTTTACTCCAGTAGTGACTTGAAGTTTTCGTGCTTTACTCCAGTAGTGACTTGAAGTTTTCGTCCAAAGAACTCTTCATGTACAGTGATTTACTCCAGTAGCGACTTGAAGTTTTCGCATGGTTACTCGAGTACCTCCTCGAGTAACATTAGCAGTCGTACAAAATGCCGAGAGCAACTGCAAGTGACCTACATGGTTACTCGAGTACCTACTCGAGTAAAGTCTTTTGTTATCAACTAGTTACTCGAGTGGTGCCTTCAAGTAAATTCTTGATTTTGACTCGAAACATGGCAAATTATATATCATCGGAAAGCCCTCATTATCTACGTTCCAATGCAACAAGAATCAACTCCAAACTCGTTGTGTACAGAAAGTTATGATCCAAAGAGTATCTCCTGTACTTAGACAATCCTGAAATCACGAGCAGCAACTTCCAGAAGTCATAGATCTTAGGATATAGCTTAAAATGTGACAAATTATATATCCATGGAAAGCTCTTTGAGTCTTATTTCATATGGCACCGGTTTCGTCTCCATCCGATATGTATTTTGAGAGTTATGTCCAAAATACCGAAGCTTGTCCTGGAATATGACGGTGATTCATGAGTCAACTTCAACAGATCATATCTCCCTCATCTGAACTCCTTTGAATGTGATCTTGGTGTCAAAAGTTCGTGTTGGAAGTCTAGTTTCATATGCCACCGGTTTCAGTTCGATCCGACATGTTGTTGGAGAGATATCATCAAAATACCGAATCTCTGTTCTGCCACGCGAAAAACAGAGTCCCATTTACTTCAAGTGCCGCCTCGAGTAATTCATCAAATAACCCGGCAGATTACTCGAGTAAGGCCTTGAGTAAACACCTCCAAAATCATACAATGCCATATTACTCGAGTGATTACTCGGGTAATCATCCCCAAAGGTACCATAGCTTTCGTATACATCATTTTAGCTTCGTATTGACCCATTCTAACTTCCGTATGATCATAGAAACCTCCGGTATCACTTCTAAGAGCTTGAATCTTGATATTCTCATGTGATCTTGCAAGTTCTTCTTTCTTTAATCTCTCTCTTCTTGTTTTTCCTCTTGATGATCATTCTTCATAACCCAACTTCAATCTTCTTGATGAATATCTTCAATCTTTGCTTGATATTCCTATTAGTTCTTGCAATGCCTTCTTTCTTCAATCCCTTGTCTCTTGATTTTCTTCTTGAGATCATTCTCCCCATATGAGGCATTATAACATCAACCCACAATGATGTCTATGACTAATCTACAAGATATACAACATTAAATATGGTAGTTAGTCAATGTGGAAGATAAGTATATTATACAAACTTTTTGCTCATATTTGACATCTATATTTGACATCATCAAAACTATTCATATCTAACACACCCTACCCAAATCCTATGAAATCCTATTTTCAACATAACCTCCTTCAAGAAGCTTCAATCCACACGGTCATATGCTTTATTTAGATCCACTTTTAGAGCCATATCACTTCTTAGGTCATATGTTTTACTTAGATCCACTTTTAGAGCTATATCACTCCTTACTCCATTTTTCCTTCTGTTCAAATACCGAAAGGCCTCATGAGCAATAACCACATTATCCTGAATTAGTCTTCCAGCTACAAAAGCTCTCTGCTGTTCAGAAATATGTTTGCTCATCACATCTCTCATCCTTACAATAATGATTTTAGCAATGATCTTATAGGACACACTGCATAAGCTGATTGGTCTAAACTAGCTAACTGATTCAGGCTTATCAATCTTTGGAATTAGGGTAATATGGATGAGACTAATTCTTTTCAGATCAATATGACCTTCAAAGAAACCTTTCACCATGATGCATACTTCTGCGTTTATTTAATTCCATGAAGATTGATAGAAAAGACCAATAAATCCATCCGGTCCTGGGGCCTTCATTGCTCCAAGGGCAAACATTGCACTCTCAATCTCATCCTCAGTCACAGGGTTAGTGAGCATGAATTCTCCTCATCAGTTACTATATGCTTCACATATTTAAGCACTTCCTCCACTTAACTAGTCCTTTTAGCCGAGAACAAGTCTTCATAAAAGTGCTCAAATAGATCATTAATTTGTGCAGAATCCTCCACCCAACTTCCATCATTTGCCCTTAATTTTAACACTTTATTTCTTGATCTTCGGTAAATCACTATGTTATAGAAGAATCTGGTATTTCTATCACCAAAATTAATCCAGTTTAATCTAGATTTTTGACACCAGAAAATTTCTTCCCTATCCCATGCTTCCCCTATTAACTTTAGTATATTCCTCACCTCTAAAGCCTTCTCTTCAATCCATAAACCCTTATAACATGCATCTAGCTTCGTTCTTAACTCCTCGATTATTTTCATGTTATTTGGGAAAACTCTCTGACTCCATTCCACCAGCTTCTTCTTACATTTCCTCAACCTTCTATCAAATTCATCTATTTTGCTTACTGAACACAGCTCCTCTCCACCCTACCCTTCCCTTACAATATTTGTAAATTGTTCATATTCAACCCAAGCAGCATTGAATCTAAACAGCTTTATCATTTTCTCATCATGATAACAGCAATCCACAATTATTATGTGATGATCAGAACCAATAGGTTCAGAGTGGAAAACCTGAGCCTTAAGGAAGCTTTCACGAAATAAAACATTGCCAAAGTCTTTATCAATTATTTCTCTAATATTTCCATCTCCAACTCTTTTATTATTCCAAGTATACCTTGAGCCTTTGAACTCAAGATCTATAAAGCCACATTCATCAATAACCTTTTGAAAATTCCAGATTCTCCCCAATGACACAGGCCTTCCTCCCTCCTTTTCTAGTTGAGAAGCCACCTCATTAAAATCTCCCACACATAACTAAGATCCCCTCACACCCCTAGCCAATGATTTAAGCCTTCTCCAAATAGCCTTTCTATCTTCAACTCTTGGTGCTTCATACAAAAACGTAATATACTCAGGCCCATTCACTGTATTTGTTTCTAGCCTAGCATGAATCAGATTTTTAGACTAATACAGAACCAACAATTTTGTATTTTCACACCACCAAAGAGCCAAACCCCCGATCGACCTATAGGCTCCACACATAACTCCTTCTCCAACCCCAATGCTCTTTTAATCCTTTTCAACTTCCTACTTCCCATTATTGTTTCCATAAGAAATACTATTGAGGGCTTATACTTCTTGTTACTCTATTTTAAGTTCTTAACTATCAAGGCAGCCCCCAAACCTTGACAGTTCCAGGAAATAAGCTTCATGGCTCCATGGGGCTGTTTGAGGCCAACCTCCCATACCTTCAGAGTCATCAGTCATCACAACCTCCCTTCGCTCTCCCTTCTCCTTTTCCCCTTCAGTCCTACTACCTTCTCCTTTGTGTCCATTTTTCAATATTGATCTTCTAGCCTTTGTTTTTGTTCTTCTCAAGTATCTAACAAAGGTAGCAATTACTTCTGGACCTTCTAATTTATTATCACATACCCTTCTCTTCTTTTTCTCTTTTGACTCAAGCTCCTTTTCAGCCCCTCTTTTCAGGTTCAAGCCACCTATAGCATTGGCAATTTCCAATACCTCCTTCTCCACATACACCACAATAGCCTTCTCATCCCGCTTCTCACAAGCCTCCTCACTTCCCTTCATATGGTTACTGGGAGACACATCAACTTCATCCACATTTTATAGCTCTCCCGGTCTTTACTACTGCTTGAGCCTTCCTTACGATAGAACAGCCCTGCAGGAGATAGATCTTCTACACAATAGCTAGAACTATTGTCAACTATTTTCTCCTTAAATCACACACCAACCCCTCTAGCACCTTCCTCCAGGAGGACCTCCTCTGCATTAAATTCAGACTTCATACTACTAACATTAACCTCTGTTCCAATACCAAACAGGTTTTCTACCATCTGAATTTTTGTACTCCCCTTATTCCTCCACTCCTCCTTCTGTTTTTGCCATTTAATACTAATTTCAGTCTACTCCTCTTTGACTACTACATTGCATCCTCCCATGTTCGAACCTGCTCAGTAGTTGTCCAACTACCATATCGAGGTTTGTCTAGATCAAAACAAGACACAAGCCTCTATTTATCACAATAGAGAAAATTATGCACAACATTCCCACATCGATAACAGAAATCTTGTAATTTCTCATACCTAATAAAAGCCCATGTACTACTCTTAACAAGTTTCAGAATCCAAAAGCCTTCCACTAATGGCTTCCTCAGATCTAGAAGTACACGCACTCAAAAAACTCCTCAACATTCGCATATTGTACTTCAGATCCTCAGCCATCATAACCTCATCAATCCAATTACCAAAACATATATCATTGGAAAAATTCATAGCTTCTAAAGGAACATCATGCATTTGAATCCATATCGGACATTTACTAAAATCACAATCCTTAATCAACATGTATTTACGCCACTCAATAAGGTTTTGCAGGCTACCTTCTATCAACCAAGGACATCCCCTCACTATGCGATTAAATTCCAACTCATCAGAGAATTTAAAGAAGAACGCATTCTTCTCAATTGCCACCACATCCAAGCTGGTTTGGAGATTCCACGCTTTCCGCACTATGCTCTCGACCGCCGATCTACTGACTTCCTTCTCTGTTAGGATTTTTCCAATTAGAACATTTTTGGAATCATCCTCATTCTAGATGAGAGGATCCTCAATTGTTATTTCATCAGCATTCTCCGTCGACGACATGGCTGAGCGACAGAGCACCACCTTCCATCGCCAATCTCAACCACCACCTCTAAGCACCTCTCCGAACACCACCATACCTCCAACCTCCTTCTCGCCAAAAGTTGGTTACACTCGAAGAAGAAAAAACCAACTCTCTCACGTGTTTGCACGGAGAGAAACTCTGAGCTCCCACACGCCTAGCACAAGGAAAAATGTACTCTTACATTTATTATTTTGAAAGTAGACTTATAATTATGTCTTATATTTTAATTAAGATCAATTCTTTAAATATATCTTATATTTAGGATTGGAGGGAGTATTTAATTTAAATATCCCTTCACACAATTCATTTATTTACGTTTGAAACAATCAAACATATTAAAAACTCATTACACCCGTTAAAGAATTAATGTAAAACCATTTAAAACAATCAGAGCACTTAAAGCCCATTATGATTCCAACATCAGATCAAATCCATTAAAAGACATTAAAATTCATTAAAAGAGTTTACATATCTGTTTACTGCCATCATAGCACTTTAAAACCAATTATTAGTACATATTTAAAACTTCTTCTAAACAAAAACTTCCATCTCAAAACTTCAAACGTTAAGATTCAAATTGGGTCACACAAAATTAATTTTAATTTTTACAAAATGTCTCCCGTAAAAGGTGCTTAGTGTGCGTTTAACTTGCACACAAGGGTTAAGGAAAACCGCCAAATTTTAACTGAGTTTACTTTTAGTGGCCTTTTATCATGTGAGTAAGCATACCTCTACTTTTGACTCATTTAACAATCCAGAATCACTTATTACTTGACTCTATAATTCCAAACAAAGTAAAACTTGTTTTTTCTTACATAGTGCATGTTTGTTTAAGCTTTTTGCATAGTAAATAAGCCCTTATTACGCAAGCCGAGAAAAAACTCCTCTCACATACTTACCTCGTATACTGTGAATCACGAATTATAAGCACTTATTGCCCAAAAATAAGCTATTCCAAACGCACACATACTTACTTGTTATTTTCAACATTTTGTCACATACCTTCTTAAAATAAAGGAAAGATCACACCAAGATTCCAGTAAAAAAAAATAATATCATAAAAATCATATAATTTATAATAACAAGTGAAAGAATTATCACTGACAAGTTATAAGAGTTTTCTGACTGAGAGCTTGTTGTGATTTTTGCAAAATAAATCTAAAAGCAACAAAATTCAAAATATAAAATTAGCTGAGACACAAAAGTCAAGACAACGTAAAAAGAAAAGGGGAAAAAAAGGATCAATATATAACTCCCTCCTGCCTTCATCATTGCCTCAATTTTCTATAGCTCTGTCTCCCATCTCTTTCTACTTTCTTCTTCATTGTGTCCTCACCGTCTTCCTTCACATCAGATCCTCTGATAATAATGGCCTCTAAACTATTTCTCCTTCCTTTCTTCCTCTTCGTCTCACACCTTCTTCTTCTTCAACCTCAACCATTTGTAAAAGCAGACACCAAACTGATCAGCCAAACTTGCAAAAACACAAAGTACTACAATCTCTGTTACTCTTCCCTGAAATCTAACCCCACAAGTCCAAACGCAGACCCAAAGGGTTTAGCCCTGATAATGGTTGAGATTGGGATGGCAAACGCAACAGCAACTTCTTCCTACTTGTCGTCTAAGTTGGTTGGCCCTTCATACGACACTGTGTTGAACAGAGTACTCAAGGAATGCTCAGAGAAGTATGGTTATGCTAGAGATGCCCTTCAAGCTTCTTTGCAGGATCTGAATAACGAAGAATATGACTATGCTAATGTGCGTGTCACTGCTGCTTCAGATTACCCTAATGCTTGTCACAATGCCTTTAAACGCTACCCCACTTTGGTGTATCCTTCAGATATCTCTCGTAGAGAAAAGGATTTGAAGCATATCTGTGATGTTGCTTTGGGGATTATTGATAATCTGAATTGGAATAATTAGATCAATCAATTAATGCCTTCTCTCTCATTGTAATGCAGAAACATTATATCTTGTGTTAAGTCTTTCTGAATCTTATAATCTTATGATGTAAGCTTAAGGTTTATACTACTGTTTTTCCTCAATGCCAATTCATGCCATTTCTTGCATTTTTTGTGACAAACATTAGTGTAATTGACTGATTTAGATCTGAGCACCTAGAAACAGCTAAATAGGGTGAGCCTCATAGCAACATCAATAAAGATTATTACCATAGTGACTGAAGGTTACGGTTTAAAAATGAAAACAACTTTTTTATTTGTAGGAGTAAGGCTGTGTATATTTGTCTCTTTCGACTCCATCCGATGTGAGCCTGCGCATAGGACCAGCCTTTTAGATCTAGGCATCGCGGCATTCCAAATGAAAACTAGTTCTCCCAGATGAAGATGTTTGAATCCAAAAACTCAAATTAAAAACTAAGACCTTAGGGAAAGGAATTGAGTTTTTTTACTTAATCCAACTATTTGTTGTGTGTTTGGTGCAAAAACATAAAAACAAGATCTAGGGAAAGAGAGATATCCCTACCATGAATGCCTAATTGGTTAGGTTAATTAATCTTGATAATGCGCTATGAAAAACAGAAGATAAGGATTATTATGCGTGTTGAATATCTCCCCACTAGTAGCAGTAACATGTGGCAAATTAATTAGTTGAGAGATTGATGGGTCCATGGGATGTTTGTTTCTGGTAGTCAAAATAAACAAACTTTTTTGTGATTGGTTTCTTCTCAGTACCGTATTATGAAGTGGACTCTTTTTTTTTTTTTTTAACTTTTAAGACCTGTCGTTTTTCTCCTTGAAAAAAAATCTTTGAAATAATTGATCATCCCAATGACTCATCACCTCTTTTGAATTTCTCTCATTTTCCTTCTTCAAAGTTCAACGTCAAATATATCAGATAAAGAACTAGGGCCAGAGGAGCCCACTTATGTCCTTGTAAAGTGGGAGCAGGTTTGTTTGTATCTCTATGTATATATAATATAATCAAATCAAAGAGGTGAATAAAGGTACATCTATATTGCTGTAAATATTGGGATTTTGTCAGTGATGGATATGTAAGTATATTTATAAGTATTCGCTGTGAATATAAGGATCTTATTATTAGTAGACAGGATAAGTATTTGTATAAATACTCTTTGAATTTGGAGGCATGTTCTGATCTTGATGAATTTCTGGGACTCAACCCGCCTAAACTTTTTTCTATTAAAACAAAGATGGATAAAGATAATGATAGTAAAATGGGGCCTGTGACATGATGATTGAGCCCTACCAACCAGATTAATCATGATCACTGGCCTACTACTAACACCAAAGAAGAAAGAACCTCTCAATATTAGATTGCGTCTTGGATAATGTGAGGATTAGTTCACAAAACAGAGAACAACAAAGAGTAGCTATGGAGGATCCTGCAAGATCAATACTTATTAGTGTCCTACACAGCAAGTCTTCACAATCCAAGCTAACTGCGAAAGTAACATTGTTTTCAGAGATAAACAATCTCTCCCTCACTCACACACAGAATTTGCAGAATAAAAACTGAAAGCCAACTGTAAAGTCCTTCTTTTAAGGCAAAAACTGAAAAGGGGCTAGCTGTTTAAAGCTTCCTAAATCCGCTGGTAAAAGAACCAATGCTAACATTCACACATGAATTTTTTCTTTTACAAAAAGCTGTATCAGAATAAATCTTTGGATAACTTTCTTGAGGAGAGCTAACACAATAACTTAAGAAAAAATTGAAGTAGAGAGAGAGGGGGGGAGGGATGATACAAAAGAGTTAACTACATGTGAGTTATTATATACAATTAGTTTTGAATAATCCTACTAATTTCTCACACTCCTTGTAACTATGATTGATTCTTCTTCCCTTTTTCACTTTCGGCAAAGCTTTTCTTTCTTTTTTTTTCAAAAAAAAAATCGCCTCTTTTTTTTTATAGAGTCTCCTAATGGGAATTTTCTGCATACATAAGGCTCGAACCCGAGACCTTACTTAAGCGGAACTAAGCCGTTTATCAGTTAGACCAACTACTATTAATTAAAAAAAAAAATCGCCTCTTGCTAAGACCTATGGTTGGGTTATGTCCTACCACATCAAAAGTAAGATTTGGGCTTTTGCTGACTTTTGTTTTTCTTTCCTTTCGGCCTTTGTTTGAATGCTTCATTCAAGTCTGAATCTGAATTGCATGCCCTGATGACGATAACACAGGCCCATTATTCCCGAAAGCTTTAAAAAAAAAAAATTATGTGTTACGCAATTTTTTAAAAATAATATATTAAAATAATTTTATGTTAATATTTTCGGGAAAAATAATATGAAGCGGTCTATAATGAAATATTTCATATTGAGTGCATTTCCATTCACAGTTATCCTGTTTGTTTTCCTAAAATGTTTAAAATTTTTTAATTTCATAATTTTAAAAATTAATTGTCCCAATTTCATTCCTTTAAAATTCCTTAAGATCTTTTTTTCATTTTCTAAATATAGGATTAATAAGTTTTTATCATCGGATGAGATATATATTATTAAAATCAAAATCACTATATTTTTATGGCGTATCAATATATATATATATATATATTCTATATATGAAATTTGTCTTAAGCCATACTATTTATACATTATTAATCAGACCACGTGTCTCATTGTGTTTTGTCTAACATGCACATTTTTTTATAAAAAAAAAAATCGCATCCGTAATCCAATTAATAAGTTAATTCTATATATTTTTTAGACAAATTTCATCCGATTTTGAGGTGAAATGAAAGCATGGTAAAAAAAATGAAAGAAAGGACATGGTTTAAAAAAATTAAACTAAAAATTGTATTCTTAAAAAAATTATATTGAATTTTACAGTTTTTCTCTACTTGTTTTTTTTAATAATAATATATTTGACCAAAATATAATTTATTAAAATGGAAGCTAACAAAATTCAGAAAGAAAATAGAATTGACTGCGTTTTGCTTGGCCATTCTTTAATCTCGTTGTCGGTGAAGGCGCAAAATGTGTGGCTTGATCCAGTGCCGAGTCTGAATGTTGAGCCTTAGAATCTGTTTGGTTTAATGGAGGGGAGGAAAGGGGAGAGATTTTAATTAGAGCTGGTAATATGGGTTCAAATTATGGGTCGAATCCATATGATTTCAACTTGTGACGGGTTGGGTTCTGAAAATATGAAATCATTTGGGAGCCATTCTTTTAGGTCCGAACCCATATAATCCGAACCCATAACGGGTTGGACTGTCGGGTTGGCAGGCCAGCCCATATTATATATATATATATATAAACAAGAGGCAAGAGGTAAAAGATTAAGAGCCAAAGCCCAGTCTAGTACTCCACCATTCAATTCAGTCCACCGTTTAAGCATCCACTCCTCAATCCTCACTTGACCTCACTGCCTCGATTAGTCAATTTTAGTCTCTCTTTTTTTGCTCAAAATTCGATTTCAGTCTCTCATGCTGTCAGTCTCAGTAATCTAATCCCTAGTTCCCTACCGTTCCGGCATCCCCCCTTGCTTGTCCCTGTCTCCCTGACCATACGGCTTCACATCATGCTTCAAATTGAAATACCTTTAATATTAACTAATTATTGATTATTGTTAAGTTATATTGATGGCTTGTGGATTTATGTTTATTTTGTTATGTGTGGACTTGTGATGAATGTTTAATTTGTAATATATTTTTAATTTTATTATGGTTTAGGTGTGTAAAAAAAACAATATTAATATATTGTTAAAAAAAAATTAAAAAAAAAAATGGGTTGGCCCGCCCAACTCGCCAACCCAATGGTTATGGGTTGGGTTTGTTAAATGCCAACCCATATTGATGCGGTCCTTTTGGGCCCGAACCCATATGGTCCCAACCCGTGACGGGTTAGTCTAAACTCACTGGGCCGGACCATATTACCACTTCTAATTTTAATATTACCTAGTTTGAATTGAGAGAATGAAGGGGAAGGGACGGATTTTAATGTTACCTTATTTAGTTGATGAGGGGAGGGGAGGTAAAATATTTTCATAAGGATAACTTTATCCTTATTTTATTTAAGTCATTTTTTTAATTTTGTAATATGTTTAATAATTATATAAAATTATAATTTTATAATTATGAAATTGAGTAATTATAACTTTCATGGGCCTAATAGTCACACCATACCAAATTATTAAAGTGAAGGTGGGATGAGGAAGAAAATCAGAAAGGTATTATAGGAATATTAAAACTTTTCATGGACATAATAGTCACACCATACCAAAATATCACCATTCGCCTTCAAATCCCCATTTTGGGAGGAGAGGATTATAAGAGGAAGGGACCCCGATTAAATTTTTATGTTGCCAAACAAGGAGAGGGGAGCAAAATTCCTTCTCTCCACTCTATTCCCTTTCCCTCGAACCAAATACACCCTTAACAAATTTAGCTACAGAAGGTGCTTGAATTAAATCATTGGGAAATCATTGTACGTTGAAAGTAACCAATTGCTTGGTGTGACAATATAAGTATAAAAGCTTCCGCTTCAAATCCAGTCTTTCATGCTCGATCCAAGAACAAAGTAATATCTCAGAGACCAATTTCTTGATCGACATTGGTCCATCCAATTCATGGTCTATTGCCTCATTCAATCAAACTGTAGGCTTGTTCATCAAAAGTTTGAACCACTGTAAGCTTTGGGCTTTTAAAGACAAACAAGGCCTTGTCGATTCCCTGACCCTAAATATATACAAGAGTGGGCTCAAAGCTTAAGCCCACTCTATAAAGCAAGTCTACAAAGACAGCCCAAACTTGTTGTAGCATCTCAGTTACTTGTATATATTTTCTTCAGACACTTGTTGTATTCAAGGCTTTTACCCTGCCTATAAAATGATTCACGAAAGGTTTTGGATTTTGTGCCACCTTTAAAATATATTCTCTTCTCTTATAATTTTATTGGTTGAGAATGCTTCAAATCATGAATCAGCTCTCTAGCACATGATTTCAAGTTTAAGTACAGACTCAATGAATCGGCTCGAAGCTACACACATAAACTTAAATGCATAATGAGCTTCAGGTTTAGAAAATAGTTGCAGAAGAAAGAAAGGTCCAGGTATAAGTGCAATTCCTAACAAACCCCTGAAAGTGGAAGGTACTAACAGAGAGCGATGGAGATGTTGCTTCGAGGGCAATTTTGGTAGCTATTGCTTATGTGACCACTATACCTTCCTCGGTAGAGGTGGACGCAAAACTGTCAAATGCCAATAATGATGTTAAATAAATAGATAAAGATTGTCAAGAAATTTAATTAATCATATCTCAAAATCCAGCCCTTAAATATAAAAAAAAGGGGGAAATTGTACTTATATCCCAAACTAAAGAAAATATGATCATTAAAATCTCTAATTTTCAGGTGAATCTTGTACAACATATATTTAAATAATATAATCCAATTGGAAAAAGATCAAAATACCAAGATTCTTTCTTCCTTCCTTTACGGTTTTGATCGTCAACTCTCTTTCTCTTTACTTCTTAACGGCTCGACTACCTCCTACCTTCATTCATTTCGGAGGCGTGATGCCGCCGACGCCTCTCATCGGCGCCATCACTTCAGTGCCAGCAAGCTTGACCGTGGCGCCACTGCCGCCGTCGCTTCTATATGGCATGTCATATTGTCGTCTGGAGGCACCGCCGGGTTTCGGAGCGATCTCCGTCACTCTCCGATGCTTCACCAGGAGTTGAAAGGGGAGAAGGCGCGGCAAGAGCTGAGAGAGGACCAGAACATATAATGCAAGAGATTTGCATCTTGAGGCGAGTTTTCATTAGAGGAAACAGAGAGTAGTGGAAGGAAGGAAGAAAGGCGTAGGAAGAGAGGAAATAAAAGAGAATTTGAAGGTGGGGGCTGTGGTGGGTAAGAAGGAACTGGGAGAAAGGTATAAATCCTAACGTCGTCATGGCCCACAACAAATAGTCGCCATTGATGGTCTTCCGCTTCTTTCTTTGGCACTTGTTGGAGGCCTCGCCGGTGATGAAGCTGATAATTCCCTCGGCCTTGCCGCTGTGCCCATTTTATGACCAGCCAACGCTGAATTTGGTGGGTGCCTCATTTTCTGTTTTCCCTCCCGACTCCTTCCACTCTAATTATTGGTGAATTCAAGATGCAATAGAAGAATATGATTTTTTGTAGAGACAGGCTCATATAGCGTTGAAAACCCAACAGGTCCAACAAGAGCTATTGGATGCAAAATCTCATATGAAAAAACTATAAATAAATAAAGTTTGAAAAACAATTCAGACTTGTTAATCGTCATCAATTGAATTTATTAAGAAGTCTCAGCGAGTGTTTGGGTATTTACACGCAATCGAGACAAATCTCCTCTCACATACTTATCTCGTAAATCGTAAAAATTATTTTTAAAAAAACTAATCCAAACACACAATGAATATACATTTGACACCATTGTAAAAGCTCACGCTCCTTCTGTCACTTGTTCTCGGTTTTGATTATTCAGATTGTTTCTCACATTGATTGTTTTTTATATCGTTAACACGGGTTTGGGTTTGTTTTTCTCATATTAGCAGCAATCACGATCCTAATCGACTCCATAAAACTCCTCCCTCCTCCCACCATATTCTGTGTCTGGGATCCCATTTTCGGATTGATTTTGGCTGCCTTTTTCTTTGTTTTGCTAAGGGTATTTTGATTTTTTCACGATTATATTATATTACTCAAATATCTTACAGGATTTATTTATAAATTAGAGATTTTAAAGAAATTTTAGATCATATTTTCTCTAGCTTAGGACATGAGTGCAATTTTTTCAATTATAAATCATATATTTATGATATATTATTGGAGGAATAATAGATAGTAGATAGGTATATTATACGGTCACAAATTGAAAAATACATAATATGTTTTTAATATAGATAGATTATTTTCCTATGGGAATAGTGATATCAAAATAAATGTACCGTGAATTCAATATGACAAAATGGGGACATTATTTTCATTCTTAAAACTTTGGCCCTAGTGTCAAATTCGCAATTGAGTTATCAAATTTATTATTTTTATGTTTGTAATATATAAAATCATGTTTTTCTAACAGCTATAAAGTTATGTTAACTCATTTCTAAATTAGTGCTAGACGCACATTCAACTAAACTCATGAGTTCACCTCTTGAGGTTATATTTTTTTTCTAAATTATAAAATTATGTTAATTCACTTTTAAACTTATGTTAGCTTTTTAAATTTAATTATGTCTAATGACTTCATTCTGAACTTTATAAAAGTTTCTTTGTTGAGTATGATAAATCATAAATGTTGATAGATTTAATTTCAATTATTTATATTTAAAATATATTTGAATCAAATTATTTTATTATTTTATTTTAATTATTTAATCATATATTTTTAATAATTTTTTATTGGTAAAAATAAACTCAAAGCTTAAGTTCCTGTCACAAGATTTAAAACTAAGTATAACAATTTTGGGGTCATGTCTGCAAAATAAAGTTGAAGGTAGTCCTGTTTAATGCAAAGGGTATTCTAAGAGAAGTTTTATATATTTTTCCAGACAAAGTTTAGGGAGAATTGTTAAAAAAATTCTTATTGACAACTTATTTATCAAATGGGATCTAGGAAGATATTTGTACACAGAGGAAAGATTTCTGCACACGTAGGGAAGAATTTTACACATGTATAGGGAATAATTTTGCATAGAGGGAAGATCATCTATACACCAGGGAAGATATTCTACACACGCGGGAGATAATCTGTACGCGAAGGTCCCAATTGGCAAATAAATTACCATTGAGAGATTTTTTCACAATTTCCCCCCAAATTTTATCTTGAGTTGAAACGAGAACTTAGGGCCCGTTTGGTTAGATTACATTGCCATCTGCAATGCAGTGCAATGCAATGGAAATGCAATGCAATGCTGATTACAAGGATCATGTTTGGTATGCTTTTTTAAATGGGCTGTAATGAGTTATTTTATAACAATGTTTTAAAATTAAGATATTTTTAAAAGACCACTTTACCCTTTAAAATAATTCATAAGTCATAACCCCAGGCCCACCTTCTTCAACAATTAGCTTGAACAGCCACCATTCCTCTCACATAGGCGAGAGAAGGGGATGATAACGGTGGATGATGAGCACGGCCGAGGGGGCGAGCACGGCGGAGGACGAGCACACCTCCTTTCAGATCGAGCTTTAGCAATTGGTTGTGTGGTGTTGCTTGTGTAATATCTTCATCTGATGTGGTTCCTCCTGAATGCCCAAATTTCACTGAGTTTGAGAAGTTACCGTCAGTATTTGCAGATGAAGACAGAGTATTGAGGCTTGGATGATCAGGCATTTTAATGGTGGCGAGAGAAGAAGAGTCATTTTTGTTGTGTCGGTTCTGATTGTTGTTCTCGGAAATAGTTTCATTATGATGCCCTTTTCTCTTCTTGACTGAATGTAAGAACACAGCATAAGAATGCAGAGCAGAATAGGAAACTGAACAATGATGATGATGATGCAATAATATATATAAAGCCTGAGGACGAACTTTTTCACAAGGTACCGAACTTCTTGTTGACCCGCTGTATAGTTCTTTCCCTTGCACTACTGACTAGTTTCTAAAATTTTTCACAATTGAGCTCCTAGTTTTTCTGTTTTCCATTGCGAACTTCTCAGTCTGAAACTCGTGAGGCAAGTATTATGATTTCTGATATGATGCTCACGTTCTTAACAGGAAGTTTCTTCTCTCCCAACTTTTATGGGATCTAGTTAATTTTTCACCAAGTTTTATTTGGGGTTGAGGTATAGGGGGTCCATGGGTATTTTTATGGAGTGATTGAACAGCCTATTTGAGTTAAGCTTCATTCTCATCTTCTTCTCTACAATCTACATTCGAGGATTAGATAGGATTACCAAATTAACATGAGCAAGATAGAGTGCAAACGAAATGACCAAGTCTAAGTTATTGGAATCAATTTTGATGCTCTCAAATTCAGAGGCAGAGACATGAAATTTGTGTGAGAACGAAGACTGATGAATGATGTGGGGACATCGGCAGTGGTTGTGAGAGTCAGGAGGTGGCGGTGGTGAATGATGATGTGAGCTCCGGTGGCTGTGCTCTGGGCCATCACGTTCAGCTCTGTTTACTGTAATGGAAGATGATGGTATTTCAGTTATGAAGAAGATGAGGTGACTGGCGGTGGTTATAAAAAATCATCGGAAATGGGGGCCAGAGTTGTGGTGTGATCGGAACAGAGAAAGAGAATGATGATGGTGCTGTGATGATGATTTTCTATTGAGGGCATATATTGTCTTTTCATTATATTAGTGGGGTTAAAATTGAGATTTCATCCATGATTACAAGCCTGCAATGAATTTTCATAGGGGTCCCCCTATGAATGAAGATTACCAAAAAATGTGCAATCTGTTTTACAATTGTAATCTATATTACCATTAATAAGCTCAACCAAACAGGCCACCAATGGTAATGCAATAAAAATTACCATCGCAGGTGTGCAATGCAATCTAACCAAACGGGCCCTTAGTAATAAAAAAGTGAAAGAAATAACATAATTCAAAAATATTAAATAAAAAAATTATTTTTAATTTTTTAATTATATTTAATTTTACATTATTTGAAGTTCTCTAAAAAGTGGTCGAGAAAGAACAAAACAAATACTCAATGAGGTTATAAAGCTTAATCTTTTAGTTAATAATTTATTTAAAGATCTAGCTTTTGAAGACATCGTACTATCTATATAATTGACCTCGCTTAGTAGGATAAGGCCTTATTGTTGTTTATTTAATTTTACAGGTTTCTCAGCATGTTTTATTTCTCGGATAACAATATATCTCCCCCTAAATTGGCACCTGCAAAAAATTGGGATGAAAATAGAATTGATTGATGGGGCTAATTTAGTAATTTGGTAAATATATTATAGAAGACCGGCATTTCTTGCAGAAAGCTGTTTCCCGCCAACTGAGAGAAGCGAGCGAAGATCCCTTTCGGCTTGTGCTGTGCTTGCTTCTTCGTCTTCCCGAAGCTGAAGTCCTCTCAAGAAACTGAGGAATGAGGGGTGGAACTTTACAAATAAACTGGCATGAAACCAAACCAGTCCTTTCCCTTGATTTCCACCCCCTCACCGCCACTCTCGCCACCGGCGGCGCCGATTTCGACATCAAGGTCCTTCTTTCAATTACTCTCTTACCATTCTCATTTCTCAACATTGTTACTCAAGCTTAAGTGGGAAACTAACTTTTCCTCGTGCATAAGATTGATGATTGTTTATTAGTCTTATTGTCCCCTTGACAGAATTTGGGATTTGGGGTTTTCGTGGGTCAGATTAGAACTCGGATTTAAATGGTTAAAAATTTCGCAAAAAAGTATTTTTATTATTTATGTTTCGGGAGTTTGTGTAGTTTATAAAGAAAATGTCACTGAGCTCCTCTCTAATTTTGATTATATGAGTTACGTTTTTTGGTTTTTGTCCGAACAAGAAAATTGTCAATTATACGACGGTTAATGGTAGATTGTTCTTGTTATAATTGTGTAAACATTATTAGTGCTTGTTGAATTGGTTTACAGTACGTTAGAATAGAATAAACTACTATAGCATTAGGAATATTTCATAGTTTTTTTAAGAAATGTGTTTAAAATTATATCTTCATATCTGAATGTCTTCTTTTTATTTATAAAGATAGGATGCTTGAGCTGTACCTTTGATCTTGTACAATAGGGGTGGATGCATAGTAGACATTTTTTTTTTAATTATTTATTTTAAAATCTTTGACTTACCTTAATTTGGAGAATAATTTGAACGAAGAAATACCATCTTTGTAAGGGAGGAGGAGATACTATATGGACTATGTAGACCATTGATCTCAGTAATATTGTTGAACATAGAATATCCCTGGTATCTGTAACCTTTGTTCAATTTCCCATATATCAGTGTGACATTTTTTATTATTCACCTGACTTATGTTTCAGTGCATTGCTTATGAAAAATACAAATGAGAGTTTTCCTTCTCTATCTGACACTGCTTCAATAAATGAACATGTTAAAACAACACCTCTTGAAAATTTCAGCATGTTTTATTTTTTGGATTTCAACAGCGACTAACTATTGCTTTGTAACTTATATTTCCAGCTTTGGTCTGTAAAACCTGCAGAGCCACAAAAGAAACTACCTGTAGTGTCCTATCTGAATAGCTTGTCTTACCATAGCTCTGCAGTAAATGTAATTCGCTTCTCCTCTTCAGGTATGCCAGTATTATTGGCTTTCTCTCCCTCTCCCTCCACTCAGGATTAATAGCTGTTTCACTAAATAATGTTCTATTAATCAGTTATAAGAAAATTTATCCTGGACCAAAGTATTTGTCCACTGTATTAGTTATTTTGATACATGGTGACCTTCAGTGTCTGAACTATCAAGATCCTAAAATGTTATATCTGTGCACGCTATAGAGTTCATTAGCAGTTTGAAAGAGTTTCCTCATGAAAATGGTTTCTACTTGCCTCTAGAAATCTCCAGGAAATAGCAAGCAGCTTTAACTAGAGTTGATAGGTCTAAAATTCTACTTTTTGTCCTTTGTTCCTTTTCCTAATTAAGTTCACACACTCTGAAGCACTCTTTACTCCTCTTGGTTACTGTCTGATTTGTATTTTCCCCAAGAAAAAAATTGGGTGATGTTATCTGCTACTAAGAACAATATTTTGCATAATGCAGGGGAACTCTTGGCCTCTGGTGCTGATGGTATGTCTTTATCTGCCTAATCGAACTGCTTTAATTGTTTAAGATTGTGATAATATAAATAGGTGATGTTTCTGGACTGGATTTTCCTAATTTTCAGGAGGTGACCTTATAATATGGAAGTATCATCTGACAGATACAGATCAGACATGGAAGGTCCTCAAGATGTTAAGGTAAGAGGCCTTTGATTTGATTCACCTGTGATCCCTGCATACACTATAAATATAATGCACAATAGGCGGTATTTTGGTTTAATATATTTTTTATTTTATGTGAATTTTATCTTTCGGTATATGATTAAGATTTTAAAATCTAGTCAACCAACTATTTCTCTATCCTTTTATTCATGGTCTTCTTTACAGTATTGATGTATGTCTACTTTGTTTCTGAATGCTATGGTATAGAAACAAAGACTATACTTGACGTTAAAACTATAAATTATGACATAACTGCTCATCAGCCGAGGGCGCTAAAACAGTTTTCCCTTTTGGTTTTCCCAATGGTTTCTGCTTCTAATAAATATATTTTAAAGATCAGTAGCTTTTTCCCTCCCTTAAACTCATTTTAGGTCCATTACTTTCCTTCTTATCAAGGATTTTCTGTGAAACAGGTCTCATCACAAGGACATTCTGGACCTTCAATGGTCTCCTGATGGCACATTTTTAATTTCTGGGTCAGTTGATAATAGTTGCATTATATGGGACATTAACAAAGGTAAGAATGGCAACAAATAATTGCAGCATGTTCCAATTATGATGCTTTGACTCTGGTAGAAGGCAATTGGAATGCTTTAGTTATGACATCTGCTGATCATATCTTTATTTATATTACTGGTTGCGCTTATTTATTTTGTCTCAGGCACCAATCTTCAGACGTTGGATGCTCATGCCCATTACGTTCAAGGAGTTGCATGGGATCCTCTAGGGAAATATGTTGCTTCTCTTAGTTCGGACAGAACTTGCCGAATTTACATTAATAAACCTAAAAAATCTAAAGGAAGTGGGAAAATCAATTATGTCTGCCAGCAAGTTATTTCCAAGGCAGTACATCCATTGCTAGATAATTCTAAGGTTAAGATAAATTGAATCATATTCTGTCTTTAAATGTGTTGATTGATTTGTCATAACATGAACCTTACAAAGTTTTTGGAATGCAGACAACAAATTATCATCTTTTCCATGATGAGACACTGCCATCCTTTTTCAGAAGACCAGCCTGGTCTCCTGATGGCTCGTTTCTTGTTGTTCCTGCAGGTAATAACTTGACCAAAATCTGATTCAATTTATTTTTGAATTTGTGTCTCTTCACGGTAATAGATAATTCTATCTCTGGTTTTATGGGTCAGAGGTTGTGATAAGCTGTTTGCTCAGATTCTACCAGATATCCCATCCTTTAGCTAACCATAGAATATTCTACAAAAATCTGGATAGTGTTCAAGTTGATTGAATTAATAGTTCACCTGTATTGCTGATAATTTTTATTTGCTTCAGCCCAATATGACTCGTCATTTTTTGGTTTTGGATGGTGAAAAGGTATACTTATCTCCAGGTAGTTGTAAATTTTACCTTTGTGGTTTTGCCTGATTTCTTGCAGTCAAATTACAACTTAATGTGCTTTCTTTTGTATTTGATGGTGCTTGAAAATTATATCATGTTGGTTAAGTTTCTTCCTTCCAGGCTCTGATTCCTGAACAGTTGTCACTCTATGTTATATTCCAAATGTGATTTCGAATAGCAATGCAACTGATAAGGCACGCACAGTAGAAATAATAGGAAATAGGAATAGAAGAATAAATTGCTCTGTGATAGAGGGATAGCAAGAATCTCACTAATCTCTCTAAAACAGCCCAGGAGGATCTCCAAGTGTTTAATAAACTCTCTAAATATTCGATGCTTTATTGAGTCGGCAAAAGAGCCAATTTATAGAAGTACAGAGAGATCAAATTCTAATTCAAAATTCAAACTAGGAAATCTAAATAATATCAAAAATACTAAAATAATATCTAAATCTAAAGTACTAAATAATATCTAAAATCCTACTTGTGGATATTCCACTTATTTTGAAATATCTAAAATAATATTACTGAAATTATTAAAAATAATAAAAATTGCTAATTACTTCCTAATTAATCCTAAGACGCTTATTTTGCCTGGAATAAACCAACCCATAGCGATTTGGATTGCTATCATATCTTCCCCCTTGGAAAGTCGACTTGTCCTCAAGGCGAAGGTGAGGAAATTGTTCGGCAACGAGACCATATTCCTCCCAAGTGGCTTCCTCCAAAGGGCGGTTCTCCCAGGCTACAAGTATGTCCAATCTGTGATCTGGTGTCCAGCGATGCTGCAGTATCTTGGAAGGGTGCAGGATGAGCTCCATATCAGCTGAGAGAGGAAGAGGAGGAGGAGGAGTAGGAGCTTGCTGGCCATAGGCAGGACGGAGAAGGGAAACATGAAAGACAGGATGGATTTTGGCAGTCGACGGGAGGGCTAGTTCATAGGCCACCTTGCCAATACGTTTGGTCACCGTAAAGGGTCCGAAGAAACGTGGAGATAGTTTCTGAAACTTGGATCGCGCCAAAGACCGTTGTCGATATGGTTGAATGCGTAACCAAACAGCGTCCCCTGGTTGAAACTCAAGGTCTCGGCGATGTTGATCGGCATGGAGCTTCATCCGGTGTTGAGCTTTAAGGAGGTTCCCTTTTAAAACTCGTAACATGGCGTCACGTGTCTCCAGTTGTTCTTCTAAGTCAGCAACCCTTGTTTCACCTTTGACATAAGGGAGGAGAGGCGGGGGATCACGACCGTAAACTAATTTAAATGGAGAAGTATTAGCAGCCACATGGAACCCAGTGTTGAAAGAAAATTCTGCCCAGCAAAGGAATTTACTCCATTGTTTAGGTTGGTCATGTGCAAAGCAACGTAAGTAAGTCTCGAGGCATCGATTGACGACCTCAGTTTGCCCATCGGATTGTGGGTGGTAGGAGGTGCTCATGTTTAAGCGGGTTTGACTTAAACGAAATAACTCCTGCCAGAAGTGACTGAGAAAAAGAGGGTCTCTATCAGAGACAATAGACCGTGGTATGCCGTGAAGACGAACAATTTCCTGGCAAAAAGTGGCAGCGACAGCTTTAGCCGTATAAGGGTGAGTAAGGGCTATGAAGTGGCTGTATTTACTGAGACGATCCACCACCACGAAAATCACATCACAGCCTTTGGACTTAGGGAGCCCGGTAATAAAATCAAGAGAAATGTCCTCCCAAATGCGCTCTGGAATAGGAAGTGGTTGCAAGAGTCCTGCCGGTGCTAATGTTTGATATTTGTTCTGCTGACAAGTGTGACAACGTTGGATATAGCGCTTGACATCGTTTTTCATCCCGGGCCAGTACAGTTAGTTATTTAACCGTTGCAGGGTCTTGAGGTACCCTCCATGCCCCCCGGTTGGAGTTTCATGAGCTTCGGCCATTAATTTTTCCCTGAGTGAGACGACATTGGGTATGACTAAACGTGTCTTATAGAATAACCGATCATTCACAAAGTGAAAAAGAGAGTGTTGATCAGGATGGGTCTGTAACTCCTCTATCTTTGCCCTTGTGGTAGGGTCCTGCAGTAGTGCTTGCGGTAGCTGATCTAGGTCGTGGGCCAGAGGAATGACCATGTGTAAAAGCTCTGCCTGCTGAGGCCGTCGAGACAAAGAGTTAGCGGCTGCATTCTCTCGCCCTGGTTTATAACGAATGGTGAAATCAAAAGGAAGGAGTTTGACCAGGAGTCGTTGTTGGGAAGTAGTCACAATCTTTTGGTCTAACAAGTGCTTCAGGCTGTGATGGTCGGTCTGTACGAAGAAATGGTTGCCCAATAAGTAGTGACGCCATTTTAGTAGGGAAAGGACCAGGGCAAGTAACTCCCTGTCATAAGCTGATTTGTAACGATTTGAGAAGGAGAATCTTTTGCTAAAGTATGCGATGGGATGGTTATTTTGTATTAGTACAGCCCCAATACCGTTCCCAGAAGCGTCACATTCAACCGTAAAAGGTTGTCGAAAGTCCGGCAGGTGAAGGACCGGAGTGGTAGTGAGAGCTATTTTAAGTTCCTCAAAAGCTGTTTGAGCTGCATCCGACCACTGAAAGGCACCCGCCTTTGTTAAGTCGGTTAGAGGTCGCGCAATGAGGCCATAGTTTTTTACAAACCTCCGATAATAGCCGGTGAGTCCTAAAAAACCGCGCAAGTCTTTTACTGATCGTGGAGTAGGCCAATGAGCGACGGCCTTAATCTTCTCAGGGACAACTTCCACTCCATTACTAGTAACAATGTGTCCTAAGTAGTCAACCCTCGTTTGTCCCAGAAAACACTTTTTAGCGTTGGCGAAGAAAAAGTGTTGCTGTAGGATCTGAAAAATAATCCTGAGATGTTGGAAATGATCTTGTGCAGAAGAACTGTAGATTAAAATGTCGTCAAAGAAGACGAGCACAAATTTCCTTAAGTAAGGGCGAAACAAGTTATTCATGATAGCTTGGAAGGTTGCGGGGGCGTTAGTGAGACCAAATGGCATGACCACAAATTCATAATGACCGGAGTGGGTTCTAAATGCTGTTTTATGAATATCGGAAGGTAATATCCGGATTTGATGATATCCAGATCGTAAATCAATCTTTGAAAAATATGTAGCACCGTGCAGTTCATCTAATAATTCATCAATGTTAGGGATGGGGTACTTATCTGGAATTGTGATTTTGTTGAGACGACGATAATCCACACACAACCGCCAAGTGCCATCCTTCTTGCTCACCAATAAGGCAGGACTGGCAAACGGACTAGAACTAGAGCGGATGAACCCTCGATCTAACAGGGAGCGAACTTGAGACTCAATCTCGTCCTTTTGGTAATGAGGGTAGCGATAGGGCCTCAAATTTGGGGGGGAAGCCCCTGGCAGCAAAGAGATCATGTGATAGTGGCCACGGGAAGGTGGCAGTGTACTAGGCTCTTCAAAAATAGCAGAAAAGTTTTGAAGGATATCTGATACATCTAAGGCTGCACGTTTCGCTGTTTCTGTTTGGTGAAACTCCAAACTCTTGAGACAAACTTGAGGACTAGCCTTGGGCAATTCTCGCAATTTGTATTTCTTACCTTCAACCCAAAAGATCATGAACATGTCGTTCCAATTTGCCTGTACTGTGTTGAGTGATGCTAACCATTTAATCCCCAACACTAAATCTGATCCGGCCAAGGAAAAAGGGTAGAAGTCCTGTTTAATTGTTAATCTTGATAGTTGGACCTCCAGATCCTTGCAAATCTGATTGCAGCGAATAACCCGCCCATCCCCAATTTGAACGCCAAAGGAAGGTACTGTACTGGTGGGAATGCCAAGTTGTCGCATCAAGGTAGTGGAAATAAAATTGTGGGTGGATCCACTATCGACCAACAATAGTACTGGTTTAGAATGAAGGAAACCCTTTACCTTCATAGTGGATGCCGAAGGTGTGCCCAAGATGACGTTAAAAGCAATCTCAGTCTCCTCTGTTTCCTCTAGTTCAGATTCAACTATTGGGTCAAGAGACTCAGGAAGGGGGTTGTCATTGTCGTCCACCTCCATTAATGAGAATGAGGAGCTACATCTGTGTCCTGGTCGGAAGGGCTCTGCACACCGGAAACACAAGCCTTTGTCGCGTCGCCTTTGGCGTTCAGGATCTACAGCCGACATACGCCCTGCCGAAGGGAATGATGAAGATGAATAATTCAGCGCAGGATATTTCCCTGTGGTTGATGATGACGTAGTGAAGCTTCGGCTTGAAGAGCCAAACTTATTACTGCGAGCAATTGATAATTGTTTTTCAAATTCTAAGGCAAGGCTAGCAGCTCTGTAAACACTTCGTGGCTTCTGAATCCGTACGTGTGAACGCAGTTCTTCCTTTAGGCCATTCATGAAGACGCCGAGAAGGCAGTGTTCTGGCCAATTTGAAACCAGCGCCACCTTCTTTGCCCATTCCTTCCGATAGTCTTGAACAGAACCGGTTTGCTTGATGCTACACAGATTTTCATCGGGATTAAGATATTCCGGTGGCCCAAAGTGTTCTTGGAATGCCTTAACCAAGTTTTCCTAGTATAGTATTGCCCGTTGCGAATTTAACCATGAAAATAAATCTAGAGCATCACCTTCTAAATAAATGGCTGCTACATCAACCTTGTCGTCTTCTGCGGTGTCATAATACCGAAAGAATTTCTCAGCCTTCAGGAACCAGCCACGCGGGTCGCCACCTTCGAACTTGGGAAATTCGACTTTGGTATATGGGGCGCGGGAATGGCGTCGAGACGTTTCAGAATCATCGTCGCTGTCGTCGGTGGAGTGGCGCGATCGTCCTCTGTTTCTGGTGGTTCGAGCAGCGGAGATTTCGAGTGCTCTGACCTGTGCCTTCAGCTCGTCGAGGGTCGCGAGTCGAGCAGCGATCGTTGCGAGATGATCGGAGGAAGTTTCGAGCGGGTGGGTCTCGGACGGCTGGGTCGCGTCGGACGATGGGTGCGCGTCGGACGGTTGCGTCGATTGAGAAGCTCGAGTCTTTCCCATGGCGGATCGTCGCGCTCTGTTGCCAAATTGTTATATTCCAAATGTGATTTCGAATAGCAATGCAACTGATAAGGCACGCACAGTAGAAATAATAGGAAATAGGAATAGAAGAATAAATTGCTCTGTGATAGAGGGATAGCAAGAATCTCACTAATCTCTCTAAAACAGCCCAGGAGGATCTCCAAGTGTTTAATAAACTCTCTAAATATTCGATGCTTTATTGAGTCAGCAAAAGAGCCAATTTATAGAAGTACAGAGAGATCAAATTCTAATTCAAAATTCAAACTAGGAAATCTAAATAATATCAAAAATACTAAAATAATATCTAAATCTAAAGTACTAAATAATATCTAAAATCCTACTTGTGGATATTCCACTTATTTTGAAATATCTAAAATAATATCTAAAATAATATTACTGAAATTATTAAAAATAATAAAAATTGCTAATTACTTCCTAATTAATCCTAAGACGCTTATTTTGCCTGGAATAAACCAACCCATAGCGATTTGGATTGCTATCACTCTATGTTATCTACTTTTAAAAAGGAAAAAATTACATGGCACTTCACCTGTTTCAGGCTCATACAAAATTACTTCTGGATCTGAATCTGTAAATGCAGCTTACGTATTTTCTAGAGAGGACCTCTCTCGGTGAGTCCACCAAAATTTTCTCCATTAAGCGATTACCTGAAAAAATTGAGATTACCTGTTGTGCTTTAATACCTAACATGCTATGTTATCTTATATATTCATCGACCAAGTTCCAAAGGCATTTTGTTTGTGATTTTCCTCATATGCAGGCCTGCCATACAGCTTCCTTGTGCAAACAAAGCTGTGGTTGCTGCCCGATTCTGCCCTGTTAATTTCAGCCTTCGTGGGACAAATTCAGGTAATTCTGTGCTTGTTACTTGTACATCTGCTCATTTGCAGTATATATATGATTTGAGGCGCCATTTCCTCAATCATGTGGAACCCGGCTTAATTCCGGCACTCTATCCCCTAAAGTGACCTCCAAAGTTGAACTACTTTCTTATAGAAACCTTCTGCTTGTCTTGGAGACTGTATATTCTTACTGAGGCAAGGTAATAATAATTGTATTTATGTGTGCAGCTGGGTTATTTAAGCTTCCCTATCGCCTCATTTTTGCGGTGGCCACTTTGAATTCATTGTACATTTATGACACTGAGAGCAATCCTCCCATAGCTATTATGGCTGGTCTCCACTATGCACCAATAACAGACATTGCATGGTAAATGTTTTAGTGGCTACCAGGTCCCTTTTTCATGTTTTGGTTTAAGAATTCATGGAATTACACACCTTTGGGGAAAATTTTTAACTATTTCTAGCATTGTTCAAAAGGTCACCTGATGCTCATTATTTGGCATTGTCCTCTCAAGATGGTTTCTGCACTTTGGTGGAATTTGAAAATAATGAATTAGGAATGCCTATCTCTTCATCAGGTACCCTTTTTTGCTGCTTTATCATATTTTCACCTCTCTGAGGTGGTTTCTAATGTTTCTGTAACATACTGATCTAGGAGAAAAGAAGGTTTCTGACAAGGATAAGACACAGCCAAAGACATCTGACAACTTGGTCATTGAAGGTGCTGGGAATATTAGTGCAGCTGAAAAAGAAAGTGTGAAAAATGAAGCTGGAGTAAAGGCTGATGACATGATCATTGAATCAACTAGCAATGTTGGTGTAATCAATGAAGGAATCAGGAAAGCTGAAGCAGAAGAGCAAGGGGACGACATGGTCATAGAAGTAACTGGAAATGTTGGGGCAGTTGCTGCAGAACGCATGAAAAGGGAAGCAGAAGAGAAGGCTGACTACATGGCCATTGAGGAAACCAGCAATGTTAGTGGAGTTGAGGCAACTGGCAGGAAAAATGAGGCACAAGAGAAGGCTGATGACATGGTCATTGGGGAAACGAGCAATGTTGGTGGAGTTGTGGCAGCAAGCCGGGAAAGCACAGCAAAAGAGAAGGCTGTTGCGAATATCGAAGAAAGTGGGAATGTTGGTGCAGTTGTAGTGGATAGCAGTAAAAATGAAGCGGAGAAACAGCCACTAAGTTCAGATAGTGTGAAATCAGATGAGGAAGACAAGACTGAAAAACACCCATCTGGTTTGGATGCTGTAAGAAAAGAAGCGGAAGAGAAGACAGAGAAACAAACATCTAGTTTAAATAAAAGCGAAGCAGAAGAAAGGGTAGCATCTAGTTCAAGGGGAACGGCAACATCAAATAAGACAGGCAAAAAGCGTATTACTCCCATTGCCATTGATTCATGAGAGAAACACAGGCAGGCCCATAGTCATGAAATTTGACCTATCTCTCGCCCCTGCCACTAAAAAAATTTATCTTTTATGGCTTCCGATTTGCTAGTTTTAGAGATGGAATTCTTGCAAGGAAATGGGTAAGCTGCATATTATGACCATTGACACCTATAACTATTCTGCCAAGCATCCGAAAGTTGCTGCTGCTCCTGTCACCACCATTTCTACACCCTTTAGCCAATCACCATAGCTAAACATAGTAGTACTTCCTGTACTTAATGTGAATGTCGGGCTAAAAGAAGGGAAGATTTTATGATTGCACTTATCGACTGCAGGAGTCCATCTCAGGGAAACTCTCTGCATGTCTATCATTGTATATTTTTTGGGCTGTCTACATATGAGTCGTACTATTTTCTTTCCTTGCTTTATGAATTGCATCTGGTTATCTATTCTTTAATGTAGATTCCGGTTCGATAAGAGAATCCAATCTTCATTGGGAGTGCTACATTCCCCCTAAACCCCTAAACAAAAAAAACAGTAAAAGATTTATATGCGTAAGTAATGTATTTTAGCATCGTTTTTGCATCTTGTGTTACTTTACACTTTGTATGAGTTAGAGCGAATTCATGCTGTGATTGTCAAATTATGATACTCTTTTTTCTTTTGCCAACGTCAAATTATGATATCTTGACTTCTTCACCATGAGAAAAAACTACAATAATGGCTTCCTGGACCTTCACTGATTCGTCAATTTCTGCAATCTGAGATTTCTCAACTCTATTTTTCCATTCTGAGGAAGCAGCACAAAGCAACAGAGACGAAAGCTAGAAAGAATAGACCACATCAAGTGAGACAAGTACAGCAACTAGGACAATAGAGTGGCGTCCTGAGGGTGGGGGTGGTGTTGCTGGAATTGAAAATGGCAGCCGTCATGAGGCAGAGGAGAGATGATTGGGTGAGAAGGTGAAGGTAGTTTTGATGGAGATGGAGAACTATGAGGGATTATGAAGGAGACTTTGACGGAAAAATGGGAACCAGCAAATGGGAATTCTCATGTTGGGAGAATAGTAGAATGGCTTGTTTTAACCTATTTTTTGTTTTTTTTATTCAGTGTCCACTTGGGGGCATCTTGTAAGTTCATTTGGTGAGTAAAAGAAGTGTCCACTTGTATACCATCTAATTCAACATAATTATAACACAATTGTCATTCAGCTTATTTAAGAACTTTTCTTTATAAAATGATTAGCTATAAAGATCAATTATGGTAGGGCCATAGAAATTTTAGCCCGGGATTTTCGTTTGTGGAGAGGTGTGGAATGGTGGGAAAGTTTCTAGGCTTGCGTTTGTCATCCAGGATTAGAATGAAGCTGCATTGCTAGTGCCATTCAGATTGGGACGCCAGTGGAGATAGTAGATGCTCCGTGACTACTTATGCCGTCAAAGTTGGGAAGTTCTTTGGTTTTCTAAAAGTCAAACAGCATTGGGAGCCGTAACAGCAAAAATTACTTGAGTGAGTGGTTAATTAAAAGAATTGAAAATTGTTAATCCGGAATTTTCTATAGTATTTTGTGATTGTAAGGTTGCTATACATATAACAAATAACCGTGTTTCATGAGAGGAGAAACACAAAAGAGAAACACAAATTGATTGCCATTTTGTCAGAGACAAATTAGGTTGACTGATTTGAAACATGTTAGATTAGCTGAACAGTTAGTTAGCTGACATTCTTGTGAAATGGAAGCAAAGCACATGAAGATTTGCCAAGTAAGTTGGGAATTTTTAATGGGAGTGTAGGTGATTAGGAAATTATTATTATTAATGTTCTTGAAATATTCTTGATACAATGAGATATTATTGGGTCCATGACAAGTGTATATAAGTCAGAACCCAATTATTAATGAAGTCCATATTGTTTCATTTCAAGTAACTATTAAATTTATATGGTGTCCACTAATAAGTTTTTGGTTGAGATAGTAAGGGGCTTCACCCAGTAAAAAGGAGAACACAAGTTCGAATATCAGGAAACGCATTTATTAAGAGAGGTGAAAACTCTTTACCCTCTAAGCTTCGAGAGGAAAAACCTTCGTATCAAAGTTTTAACACATTGTTGGAACCTTCATTTGATCAAAAACAAATTTACATGGTACCAAAGCTTTAACACTCCATGTCAAGAAAAAAAATGCTGTAAAAAAAAAAAAGCTATGCCTAAAAGTTTTTCTCTTGAAAAAACATTAAAACTTTATGGACAAATTTGCGTTACAAAATATTTTAAGGTACTGGATACATATGGTGAAATACTTTAGGTGTAAAACTTTAACCCTGTTTTTTTGTATTTAACCAGCCAATGGGAATGTTCATGTTCTGTCTAGGACAATAGTAAAATGGCATGTTTTGACATTTTTTATTGATTCAGTGTACCTGGCTGCATCTTGTAAGTTCATTCAGTGAGGAAAAAGTGTCCTCTCGTTTACCATCACATTCAACATAATCCTAACACTATTGTAAGAACTCTTCATTAAATCATGATTAGCTATAATATAACACCGTAGAAATTTTTAAGAATGTAAGCAAATCTAAAAATAACTAAAATTTATTTGATTTAATTGACTCTGAAATCATAAATTTTGTTAAGTAATAATACTGAACAATATAGAAGAATAAACCAACTTACATGAGTCCAAGAGAGACCATTATTGAAAGAAAGAAACTATGATGATTAATATATATATATATAGGGTTCTGTAGTGGCTAATGTGATTATTTAACTATTTTTTTAAAGTTTATTTGATACCCACCTCAACAAAATAATTGAAATTTCAAAGGCTAAAGCTAAGGCAAATGCAGGGAACATAAAATATTTATTTTGTGTTTTTAATGTATAAACTGATTATTACGGGCTTATTCAATATGAAAAAAATTACTTAATTTTCTTTTTTGATAAAAAATACACTTTAGTTTCGGAGGATCTCACTACAATAAATATTGGTCCATCTTAGAAGAAGTTTTCCGGAAGGTATTTTTTGCCATTTTTTTAAGACGTTTTTATAGTTTCAATGAGTATTAAATATTTTTTTTCATACATGCTAATATTTAATAAAAGTAATGAGAGAGTAGAAATTAATATGATGTTGGAATTTAGGTAGTTAATAATAATAATGATAATAATTGAAAGCACTCTAATTTTATGTCAAATTTAATATCTTTAATTGTTTTTATTGCTATGTGTGAATTAGTTAGAAACTTATTATAAAATGGACCGGATGAGGTATCATGATTAAATTTAAGTGGCAAATTTGAAGCACCTTTTCTATAGATTTTTTTTTCTTTGCTAAATACAAGTGTCCTCCAATTGAAGATAATTTTATTTGAGACATTGTCGAATACTAAACATGACACCTCCCTCATTCATACAAATTCAAAATCCTCTCTCATTCCCCAATTTAAAGTTTTAAACTCGGAAGAGTGATATCATTCTTTTTAGAGTAAAATACATAAACTACCTCTTTGTTTTACCTAAATTATATAAAGGGAGAATCCTGTTTAAGTCCATTTGAAATACTTAAATCTGGAATCAGGCCTGCACTTTTGACAAATCCTTAATAAGGCCTACAGGCCTGATTAGGGATTTATGAATGTTGTTAAAAGAACGTAATGCTCTTTTATAATTAAAAATTTGAAGATTTTTAATTGCAAATTCCTATTAACTTTTAACCCTAACCCCAGAATCCACTCCACCATTAAGCATCGGAACCTCAACTTTTAGTCGACTCAACAATATATATATATATATATATATATTTGCTTCTTCACATGTTATCTTTGCTTCTTCTATCGAGTCAACAATATTGAAGGGTAATCCTCACAATTTTTTAACCTTAATGTCTCACAATTTACATGGAATGTATATGAGATGCTTGAAAGAATAAACATCTATAGTGTGTTTTCGCAACTATAGATTCATAAAAAAAAAAAAAAAAAAATTTGCCTAGAGACAAAATCAATCCAAATTTCAAGGTAATTATAAATTATTTTCAGTCAGAAAACTACCTTCGTAGCCATGTATGATTGGAGAGGGACTCAAAGAAGAAAGTAAAACCTGAATAGAATGTCAAATGGCGAATCAACTGGAGAAATCTCATGATGGGAAGAGGAGATGCGAGGAATCGATGAGATTAAGATGGAGATTTTATTCAAAAAAGAATGAGACAAAGAGAAAATAACCAAAGGACATACTGGTAAAATTAACAAACCAATAAATCCCTATTCAGGCCTTTAGGCCTTATTAGGGATTCCTTAAAAGTGCGGGCCTAATTCTGGATTTTGGTATTTCAGATGGATTTAAATGGAATTTTCCCTTATATAAACCTCTCTCCAATTTTAAAAATTTATATATAAATTTTCCTTAAAATTAAAATGCATATTATACAAACATTCCTTGTATTATTGAAATTTCATTTACTTCCATCCAATTGTCAGTTGACCGTTAAACTTAACTTTTAAACTTGTATTTTCACCAAAATAACCCCATTTAACATAATAATTATTTTAACATTTACATTGGTCAAAACAATTATACAAACAAAAATTTTGTACTAAAAATCTATATCAATTCAAAATTTTTAGTATATTATAAAATTTATTAATTTTGATTATCTTATAAAAACTTATAATTTTTTATTTTTCATCATGTTTATTGAAACTTATTTATTTAGATTTCTTTTAAATGGTTATAAATAGATTTTAAATATATTTTATTTTATCACAGAGTATGAATGGAATAAGTTTAACTACCTGAGTGAATATGTAAATTATTTAAATTTATAATTTATAATTTTTGAACAATTTTTTTGTTAAAAAATTCGTAAAAGCATTCAGTTTGTATATATTTATTAAAAGAATTACTCAAATTTTCAATCAATTTTTTATATGTACATTAGCTGAATTCATTAAACTTATTTCCCAATATAATTAAAAAATATTAAATAAATATCTATGGAAAAGAAAAAAAATTTATAAAAATATTTTTAATTAATTTTTTTATTAAAATAAATTTTATTTATTAATTTACCCTTCATCATACTAAATCTATATTTTTCGTTAAAATTGTTATGAATAATTTAATAATTTTTTTTTCATTTTCCATAAATTTAACTATCATATAGGGTTTGGATTAAGATATGTTTTCAAAATAAAGGGGTTCCTATAATCAAGGAACAAAAAACCGAACCGGGTAATGAACCGGTCACGGTACAGGTTCAAGGGTTAATGGGTCAACCGGAGTCTAACCGGTAATTGAACCGGCCATATTAAAATATTATAATTTATTAGTGACAATATATATATATATATATATTTAAACTTCTATAGATAAAAATGAAGATTTTTAGAAAAAAAAATGCTTAAAATCTATTAGTATTAGTTATAATACTTATACTTATGTAATGATATATCCTTTTAAATAATTTTTTTCATTATGTTCTTTATTTTTTTATATTTGTTCTTTCTTTATCTACTTTTCTCTTTATTTTGGTCTTCAATTTTCCAATTTTTCCTGAAAAATAGCAAAAAATAATAATTAAAAAATAAAAAAAATGAAAACCGGTTCAACCGGTTTCATCCCGGTTTTACCGGTTTCAACTGGTTCGACCGGTTCATGGTTCAATGGTCAGATCGGACCGGACCACTGACCGGTTTCCGATCAAACCGGCCGATCCGGTTTTTTGTTCAATGCCTATAATTAAAGCAATATACATGCGAGGTTAGAGACTTGGAGTATATTACTCTTCTCTTTATTCATAAGTAATATAACAGTTAATCGTAAAAAAAGATACAATATTTAAATTCCATTCATTAATATTTTAGATTTAATTAATTAATAATTATATTTGCTACTTCTTACGTAAGAAAACCTTAAAACTTAACGAAGTTAATGATAGTTTATTTTAGGGAGAATTGAGAATTGTATTTAAATATATTTGAAATACCCAAATCTACAGACAGGTCTGTACTAATAAATTCCTAATCATGTTGATTGAGTGAGTCATATTATTATCGCAGGCAAAAAAAAAAAGAGTCATATTATTATATTCGGCCATAGTGCTGTCTTTTCTCTCAACTTGAGAGGTCTCTAGGGTTTTGCCCTTCTTTCCCTGTGGTCTTATTAGGTTCATTACAGTTTTCATTTGTTTTTTCTTTTCTTCCTTAAATCTCTTTCTTTTTCTTTTGGAATCCATTTCTCAGTTATTATATTGCAGCAGCTACTACTGGTTTTCTGTATCAGTAGGTGGGGTCACTACAAAAAAAACGTGATTTAGTAGCGGTTAAAAATGGGTATTCATAACGGTTCTAACCGCTACAAAATAGGTTAGTAGCGGTTTGAAAAACGGCTACTAAATCGTACGTTGCAAGCCGTTTTGTAGCGGTTTTATAAAACCGCTACTCAATAAAAAATAACCGCTACAACCTTTGTAGCGGTTATCATTAACCGCTACAACACCCAGATATATTTGTAGCGGTTATATAACCGCTACAAATATAAAAAATTTTATTTACAGCTTAAAAAAAGAATTTTTTTTTTGTAGCGGTTAATAAACCGCTACAAATATAAAAAATTCAAAATTTGTTGGCGGAAAAAAAATGACATTTTTTATTTGTAGCGATTTTAAAAACCGCTACTAATTTCATGAAATTCAAAATTAGTAGCGGTTCTTAAAACCGCTACTAATTTCATGAAATTCAAAATTCGCGCCAAAAAATTTAAATTGAGCCGTAAAAAGGCGCGTTATTTAGTAGCGGTTTAATAACCGCTACAAATATTTAAAATTTTTTTCATAAATATACGATGATTTTTTTTTTCTGTTTTTTCAATATTATATTAAATAGTTTATTTTGTTATTATTTTATCTATTTCAATTAGTTTATTATTTAATAGTTTAACTTATTAATAAATAAAAAGGAAAAATGTAATTGAATAGGATTAGTATAAAATTTATATTAATAATATTATTAAGGATATGTAGGTAATAAGGAATTATTATGTTTTCTAATATAATGTAATTGTGTATGAAAAATAGATGAAAATGAGATAGAGTTATGATATATCTAGAAAAAAAAAAAATAGTTAGAATAAATTTTATAGAAAGGAAAGAAGTATTCTAAAAAAAATTGAAAATCTTGTTACCATATTTGATCGTATTATTCAGCTCCTCTACTCATACGAAAGAAGTTGTAAATGAGAGGAAATGAAAGAAAGGTAAGGTGAAAAGAAATTGGGGAGTGTTTGAAATGAGTTGTGATAAGGGTATTTATAGGGATCCACGTATTATTTGTAGCGGTTAATGTAACGGTTATTTATATTTTTGTAGCGGTTTAATATGTGCTATTTGTAGCTGTTAATGTAGCGGTTAATGTAGCGGTTATTAGTTAGTAGCAGTTATTTATATTTTTGTAGCGGTTCAATAACCGCTACAAATATTATTTTAATTTTTTTTAAAATTTTTTTCACATTTTATTTTAACACAAATTTTTTGCATTTTTTGTAAAGGCAAATTTTTTACACTTGTTTTGATCACAATTTTTTTTTAAATTTTTTTTTACATTTTATTTTAACACAAATTTTTTGCATTTTTTGTAAAGACAAATTTTTTACACTTGATTTTGATCACTCATCGTCGCCATCCCTACAGAAATTTTGTAGAAAAATTATTGTTATTGATGTATTATTAAATTTAAAAAATTTAATTGAAATGACGTGGACTTAAAAAAACTCACCGCAGTAGAGGTAAATTGTCATCGCCTTCAGGGAAGTAGTTTTCAAAATCAGCTGACTGAAATGGCTCACTCTCGTAGGCGATGTTATCGCCTTCACCCATGTCATAAAGGTCTCTTGGCTTTAAATGAACGACCATGTGCCAATCCCTATGCCTCTCGTCCTCAACATAATAAACCTGATGTGCCTCTGAAGCTAGAATATACGGCTCATCATCTTGAGAAATACCAGTATGAATCGGGCGTGAGAAATTGACTGATGTGATCCCTAGGTCGTCAGTTGCCAGTCCCCGAGAAGTAGTGGTATTTGCCCACAAACACTTGAACAGCGTCACGGTGAAACGGCCTTGATAATTAAGCTCGACCACATCAAGAAGCTTGCCATAGTAAGGGACGCCTCCGAACTGCATGTTGGCGTCACTGCTGCTCACATAACTCCTTGTCCCAAATGTGCCATAAACACCCGAATTCTGTGTTTGCAATCCTTGATCCCGTGAAACCGTGCAAAACTTAAAACCATTGACATTGTATGCTGTAAACCGTTTTGCATGATCAAGAGGGCCGATTGCGAGAGCTCTGAAATCTGGTGAGTGTGGGTTGTGGTCATTTAGTATTCTGCGCGCAAACCAGCTCGGGAATTCTCTGTGGACCCTCCTATCAACTTCCGAGGATGTCTGTGTACGGATCCTGAGCTGACGCTTCACATGACTTCTGAATTCCCTGCAATTAATAATGGAAAGGCGTTAGTGAAATGAAAGTGAGAAATGTTACGAAAGATATCGATCGAATAACATACATGTGAGTGTACAATTCTTACCGTATGAAAGGCTCAACTTGAGTGCAATTAATCAAGACATGTCTATGTGCTTAGAACTTCTCAGTTGCTGTTAGTTTGAAGTTCTCAGTTGCTCCAACTGGTTTACCAACACGAGGGATAAATTCTCCTGATGTCGGTGCAGGTTCAGGACAATCGTCAACACGAGGCGGGCGGTTGAAAGCCGTCTCAAGATCATCAAAATACCTTGAGCAAAAATATAGCACCTCATCCCCTATATAGCCTTCAGCTATAGAACCTTCTGGCCACGCCTTATTCCTCACGTAAGATTTTAATTTCCCAAGGAACCCACGAAGTACATAAGAGAAAATTGATATAAAATGATGAAAAGGACAACTAGCAAACATTAAATACAGACAATAAATGAAAGTACATATTTAAAATGAGTACCTCTCAATCGGATACATCCAACGATATTGTATTGGTCCAGCGAGCTTTGTTTCATGAACAAGGTGGACTGTGAGGTGAACCATCACAGTAAAAAAGGACGGAGGAAAGATCATCTCCATGTGATAAAGCGTAAGAATGATTTTCGACTGCAGCTGATCGAGCTCCTCAACGATCAAAACCTTAGAACACAACTTCCGAAAGAAAGAACAAAGTTCCACTAAAACGATGGAAACATCGGGAGGAAGTGTATTCTTTATAGCCAGAAGGAGTAACTGCTGCATAAGAACATGTGAGTCGTGACTCTTCAGGCCAGCAACCTTTCGAGCCTGCAAGTCGACACATCGAGAAATGTTGCTTGAATACCCATCAGGAACTTTTAATTTCTTCAACATCGCGAGGAACACATCCTTGTTCGGTTTTGTGAGGGTAAACTTTGCCGGTGTAAATCTGTCATGCTCATCTGGCCAAGCGTCTTCACGAACTCCCATGTCGCGTAAATCTTTCCTAGCTTGAAGGTGATCTTTTGTCTTGCCGGGTTCGTTAAGCAGCGTATACAGCACATTGTCGCAAACATTCTTTTCAATGTGCATTACATCAAGGCTGTGGCGAAGTAAATTAGATCTCCAATATGGAAGTGTGAAGAAAATACTTATCTTCTTCCACTGCTGAGGCGCCGAAGTCCTGCGCGTCTTTTGGCGAGTTTGTGCTGAATCGTCACTTTTTCCAAACTCGAAGTCAACATGCTCAAGCTGCTGTAAGATATCTGTACCGGACAAAGTCTGAGGTGGTCCTCTTTTCTCTGGTTTCCCATTGAAGCGATTCCATTGCAATATGAACTTATGCGTGCCATCGAGAAACCTCCGATGCCCCATAAAGCACCACTTTCGGCTGTGGGGAAGGCGCAATGCGTCAGAGTCGAAATTGCAAGCTGGACACGCCGACCCAGTATGCACATTCCAACCAGATAATGTGCCAAGGCCAGGAAAGTCACTGATCGTCCACATCAAGGCTGCACGCATGTTGAACAAAGTCTTGCTGTGAGCGTCGTACGTCTCCAAGCCGACATTCCACAAGTCAAGCAATTTCGCAATAAGCGGTTGGAGATACACATCGATGTCATTGCCCGGTGCCTTTTTGCCTGGAATGATCATAAACATAATGAAAGAGCTTTGTTTCATACACATCCCAGGGGTAAGTTGTAGGGAACTAAGACTACCGGCCAAATGCTGTAACTTGTGCTAAGATTCCCGAAAGGATTGAAACCGTCGGTCGCCAACGCAAGCCGAACATTTCTGGGGTCAGTCGCAAAATCTGGAAAGTCGTTGTCAAACGTTTTCCAAGCAGCTGCATCCCGCGGATGTCTTAATTTACCGTCTTCGTTTTTATCAACGGCATGCCACCTCATGTGCTCAGCAGTTTTAGACGACATAAATAATCTTTGTAGACGAGGTTTCAAAGGGAAGTACCTGAGAATCTTTGCAGGTTTCTTCTTCTGCTTTTTCCCCTTCCGAATTGTCTTATATCTCGATGTGTGACATCTCTTACACGTCTCCCTGCTGGAATCGTCTCCCCAATACAGCATACAATCATTTGGGCACGCATCAATCTTTTGATAATTCAACCCCAACCTGTTGATAATCTTCTTGGCCTCGTAGAAGGTTGTGGGAATCTCGGCGTCGGGGAATACATCTTGTAATAAGTCGAGCAACATCGATATTCCCTTATCTGTGATCCCACACAAGCACTTGATATGATACAATTTGATTAAGAAAGATAATTTAGAATATTTGCAACAACCTTGATATAAAGGACGATCTGCCTCATCCATCAAGCTGAAAAAATCCCGAGCTGCTTCATTCCCCATAAAAGCCGGCTCAGAGCCGTGCACTTCTTCGTTGAAGTTGTCGCCTTGAAATCCAAACGCATCACGCACAGCATCATTCACAGGATCATCTTCATCTACTTGAACGCCTACTTGAGAACTTCGAGGAAGAGCCTCGTCATATCTAATGCCGGCCTTCTCACCATGAACTGCCCAGAACGTATAGTCCTCAGGGAAAGGCTTCACAAGAAAATGTTCCTTCACAACATTTCGTGGATGCCACGTCTTGAACTTGCATTTCCGACACGGACAGACAATCTTGCCGTTACAGCTGGCGTGAGTGAATGCGAAATCTAAGAAACTGTTTAATCCGTACAAATATTCAGGAGAATTGCGCGGTAACCTTATCCATGATTTATCCATAGCTACAAGTGAGAGAGAAGAAAGTATAGAGAAGAAGACGAGTGAGAAGATAATGACGAATGCCTAGAACCTTATATTCTGAAAATCCAACGTTTATAATTTTGTAGCGGTTATTAAACCGCTACACCAACCGCTACAGAAATTCCAACGTTTATAATTTTGTAGCGGTTATATATATAAAACCGCTACTAATATTCAAGCCGTTAATTGGTGGGAAATTCAAAATGTACTTGTTGAGTATTAGTAGCGGTTTTATATATAAAACCGCTACTAATGTTCAACGTATTAGTAGCGGTTATATATATTAAACCGCTACTAATATTAAAGCCGTTGGACATTAAATATAAAAATAATTTTATTATTTGTAGCGGTTATACATAACATAACCGCTACAAATGTGCACAAAGGCGGCAAATTTCAAAATTCAAATGATTTGAGTGTTTGTAGCGGTTATTAGTATATAACCGCTACAAAGATATGTGTTTGTAGCGGTTATAAACTCATAACCGCTACAAATATATTTGTAGCGGTTTAGGTTTAGAAACCGCTACAAACACATATCTTTGTAGCGGTTATACACTAATAACCGCTACAAACACATAGATTTATAGCGGTTTTAACTTAAAACCGCTACAAATATATATATAATTTATTTTTTTTTAAATTTAGATATAAATCATTCATAAAGTATTTCAATGCGATCTAATAATATAAATATAATTATATAAAACACAATAAGAAAATTCTGAAATAAAATCTCATAAATATTTACAAATGTTTAAACAAAAGAAAATGTCCTAAACTAAGGAGCTGGGGGCTGATCCTCTGGTGCTCCCTCAGGTGGGGCTCCCTCAGATGCCGCTGGATCGGGCCGCTGCGCAGACTGAACCACACCATCGTTATCAGCAGGAGGAGGAGCTATAGCAGGAGGAGTAGTACTCAGGACAACGTAGCGAGGGACAGGGGGAACCGCTGGATGCTGCTCATCCGGGAACAAGCGACTCCATGCTCCCTCGAGCATGTTGTTCGCGATCTCACGCCACTGCGTCTGCTGAGCGTACATCATATCTGTGTGCATCTGCAGCTGCAGCTGCTGCTGCGTCTGCTCCAAATCTAACCGCAGCTGGTCAAGAGACTCGTCCCTCCGACGTCTGACCCCTCTAGAGCTGCCAGCCTCAGAGGCGGCGCTCCTGCCGTAGACCATGCTGGGTCTGGCGCCTATCCCCATACCCCGCACGCGTCCGGGGTGCTCAGCCTGAGCCAAACCCGCCTTTAAAGGAGCCATCGGGTCCACTGACCCCTGTGACTCCTCAGGCTGGGTCTGTCGCAGCTCAGCCTGCGACTGCTGCATCCGCTCCTGCCATTTTATGAAACAATTAATAATTATCATTTTTCATTATTAACTTGGTTTTATAAAAAATAAAATAATAAAATAACTTACAATGGCTGCCTCTGCCTGCTGAGAGGTCGCAGTCCCGTCACGGTGTCTGTGTGTGATGGCGTACAGCTCCGCATAGTCCGTCTGACGGTTCTCCTGCTGTGCCTTCGTCTCCTGAAAAAATTACAAAACAATTAGTATTATGACATAATCAGCTAAAAGTAAGTGAAGCACTTGAAAAGTTACCAGCTCGCTGTAGGTCACAGCAAAGGTCTTCGATCCTGCTGTGTGGTGGATCGTCTGCTGCGCCCGGATCTCGGTGTTCCTCTGAGAAAGCTCCTGAAAAAACAAATAATTAAATGTATTATAATTTAAAATTAAATACAAATTAAATTGAAATTATAATTTAATATTTAACAATTACAATATTATATATCAAAAATATAATAAATACATTACCTGCGCCTGAGGGCTCCTCCTGAACTGGACGAAACGCGCCCAGTCGTTCGGCGGCACGCCGTCCGGGACGCTCTCCTACAGCTGCTCCAGAGGCATCGTCCCGTCCCCATCCACCCTGTGGAAGAGACGGTTCATCCTGCTCCTCCAGGCGTCGCCCATCTTCACGAGGGCGTACCTCTTCCGGTTGGCCCGGAGGGCAAACCGCAGCTGAAAAAAATACATTTAAATATCAATACTTATAAAAACCATAATTTAAAAAAAAATAATTAAATAGAATTAATTAAAAAAATATTAATTAAATAGTTTTAATTACCTGAACCACCTCCTCCCAAGCCTGGTCCTTCGGCCCCTTCGGAATGTGCCTCCACGTCGGGAAGTGAAGGGGGAACCGCATCCAATTCGATCCCAGGTCGCTTAGGAAGCGGTTGAGCAGGTGACCCCCATTGTGGATCGGCTGGTCAGTGCCCTCGTTCCATGGCACTATAACTCGCAAGGACCGGTCCATGCTGTTCAGACCGGCCACATCCAGCCTCCTCGTCGACACGTTCCCCTGCTCATCTGCACAGTTGACTGCACGTTAGATAAATTATAATTCAAAGTTAACATTTCTAATTTAAATAAATAATTTACTAAATTAAAAAATTAATTTACCTTCGACCTGCACCTCAAACCCAGTGGACCGCGAAGACGACCCTCGTGGGTTGTTCTGCTCCCGAGCGTCCTCCTCATCGAGGAACCGCTCCATCTCCCTGAACCCCATCGGGATCTCGAACTCCTCCTCGTTGAGGAAGTCCTCAACGCTAATCTCTGGCCTCTCCACCTCAGGCACCTCTGCTGCGGTCGTCGCCTGTGGGATCGTCTGCGGTGCCTGTGGGGGGATGGGCTGAGATGCCGCAGTAGCCCTGCCTGCGCGCTGCCCCCTCCCTCTGCCCCCTGCCCGGCTGCTGCCACCCCGTAAAGTCGGTCTGGGGACCTCAGGGGCCTTCCCCTTATCCTATCCTGAAGCCATATCAACTGTACAAATTAAAAAAAAAAATTAGTTCATTATTATGCAAAAATATAATAAAAATACAAATATAAATAAAAATACGTGTTATATACGTACCTCAAGTGCGAATACTGCGGAATACTGACCAAAAACTCCTATAGAGACGTCTGAACGCTCAAATCTCGAAGAAATCACTCAGAGAAACCTCAGGAAACAAAATGAGCAAAAGGAGAAATGAAGGAGGTGGTGGTTTAAATAGGCCAGACATTAGTAGCGGTTATTAAAATAACCGCTACTCTAACCGCTACAAATAATTAAATTTGTAGCGGTTTTACAATAACCGCTACAAATCTTCACAACGTTTGAAATTCTGTAGCGGTTATTGCCCAAAACCGCTACAAATTTGGAGTCTCTTGAAATTCTGTAGCGGTTTTTGCCCAAAATCGCTACAAAATTCTGATCTTTGGTATTTTGTAGCGGTTTATGTGCATTAACCGCTACAAAATAACCGCTACAAGTTTTGGCGGGAATTTCGCGCCAAATTTGTAGCGGTTTTTTGTAGGAAACCGCTACAAATAATCTTGCCGCTACAAATTTGTAGCGGTTTAGTTAAAAACCGCTACAAATACTATAATTTGTAGCGGTTTAATATAACCGCTACAAGTCCACCGCTACAAAATACCTTTTTTTTTGTAGTGGGTGCTGTTAATTTTGGTAGCCAATATTGAGTATTTCGTTCAGACCAAGGGTTTTTTGGAGCAGTGTTCGGGATTGACGGAAATGGAGATTATAGAACATGGAGAGGCAGTTTTGGCTGGCCAAGAATGTAACATTGAATGGAATGAAGGTGAGGAGGACCAGTTCAACGAAAAATGCCTAGTAGGAAGAATCATTTCTAAACAGAAGTTTGGTCTGGTTGCTGTCAAGGAACATATTTTCATGGCTTGGAAAATAAAGGAAGATCTTTTGGAGATTAATCCCATGACTACTAGCAATATGTTCTCTTTTAACTTTACGAAGCCAGAGGAGGCAAAGAGAGTGTTCAAATATGGTCCATAGGTTATTCGGCAGCACATTTTGTGTTTGCAAAGAAGAGGAGCATATACAAGTGATAGTGAAATCAACATTAACTCTTGTCTGTTTTGGATTCAGATTCATAATATGCCACTGGCTGGAAGAATGGTGGCTAATTATCAGTCTCTTGCAGGAAGAGTTAGGAAAGTCCTTGAAGTTGATAATCCAGGGAAGGAAAAATTATAAGCTAGAATTTTGGGTGTGTAAGAGTTGAGGTCAATGTGGAAAAGCCATTACTGCCTGGTTTCTTTATTCAAAGACCAAAGAAACAAAATTTAAAACCTGTGTGGATTCAGATTAAGTATGAGAAGTTATTCAAGTTTTGTTACAATTGTGGATGTCTGGGTCATGAAAGCAAGATTTGCAACTTGGAAGTATCAGATGCTAAAGATATATAGGAAAGGGGAAATTTTGATGTGAATATGTGTGCCCCACCGATGAGATGGGCGTTGATTTCTCCAATGAAGAAACAGAGCAGTGAGACGGAGGAAAGCAAAGTGGAACCTAGGGAACGTGAGGATGTTCAATGCATGCATGGGGAAGTGGAGAATTTTGAGTCAACCAAGGTACAGGTGGAATATTCTCGAGGCAGTGAAAGACTGAATACAAGTGGACTGTATTCAAATCTAAATGATTAGGAGGCGAAGCTGCATGAGGATAACCAAAAACATCATTCAAAGATGGGGCTCAGGAATATCCATGTCTGCATCACCTATATTTCAAGAATTAATATAAGTGGCAATGAATAAGTAATTATTTACTTATACAAGAATATAATCATAAATCATAATAGGAGATACAAACCTTTAGAACCCCCAGCGAAAGTTGATGTTTGTTCAATTTCTTCATAACTAGCAGCAGTAGCAGCATTTTCAAGATTTACTATATCTGCATCATCAAAATCAGGAGTTGTGTCTTTTTCAACCACCCAAAAGTCGACTTTGTCAATTGATTCAAAGTCAATTGGATCATAATCAATCTTCTTCTTGAATATACTCCTACAGGAACAGAGAATATCAAAGTAATGAAATATAATTTGCAAAAAACATAAATTTAATCAAATTGATATTCAATTTGAACATCCATAATACAAAACTTGCCTATTCTTTAATCGTAGATTATAGTTCGTATAAACCAAATCATTGAGTCTTTCATGTTGCAATCTGTTTCTTCTTTTGGTATGAATACGCTCAAATAAACTCCAATTTCTCTCACACCTAGAAGATGAAGCAGTTTGGCTAAGGATACGCACAGCAATCTTTTGCAATTCTGGAACCGAACCCCCATAAAATGTCCACCACTCACCTGCAATATTTAGTTGAGTGTTAATTACATGTTATAGTAATTATAAATACAAGTGCAATTAAAATTAAATTTGTATACTTTGTTACTTACATGGGTCTAGTTTCTGGGCTGCTTTTTCACATGACATTTTATTAAATGAATCTTTACGATCGCGATAAACAACTAGTTGCTGCATCGTCGTAAGATAGTCATGACTTGGACCAGAGTAGGACTCAAACACATCAATCAGACCTTGCACTACCCTATGCTTCTGAACAAATGTAGGGCTATACAAGAATGCAGGGTTCAACAAATATGCGGATGCATGAAGGTGACCCTTCAAATGCTTATCCCATCGAGCCTGAATAATATCTGTGTACGGCTTATATTGTTCCTTACTTTTAGCAAACATCTCCTTGATTGCACCTTTGGCCCTTTGCATGCCTTCATAAATATAAGGCAAAGAAGGCTTTTCATCAGAGTCAACAATTCTCAATAATTTTATGAGAGGAGACACAATCTTTACAACTTGGAAGCAATCAATCCAAAACTGACTATCCAATATGATAGCACTAAACAATTTCCCAGCTTCACTTCTTGCTAATTTGTGCTCAACAAAATGTTTGTCAACAACCAAAGCCTGCAAGTCATGCTTATGCATATAAATGCTATGCAAAGTAATGAAAGTAGTAGCAAATCTTGTTGCTCCTGGATGCACAATTTCTTCCCAACCCTCTCTTTTTCTTAGCCATGATAAGAAAACCATATGATTATAAGCAAATATGGTTATCTTAGATGCCTTTGTCGCAAGATCAGACACATGAGGCATGCTTGCAATATCTTTCAACACAAGATTTAAACAGTGGGCAGCACACAGTGACCAATAAATTGCTTTATAACTTTGCTTGATCAACTTGCCACATGCTACATAGTTGGATGCATTGTCAGTTACCACGTGAACAATATTTTTAGGACCAACCCACTCAATCACCTCACGAAATAACAAGAATAAAGTTTTTGCATCCTTGACTAAATCTTAAGCATCCACTGATTTTACAAACACCATGCCATGTGTTGAATAGACTAAGAAATTTATCAAAGTTCGGTTGCTAACATCAGTCCAACCATCTGCCATAAGTGTACAACCCCTTTCACTCCATTTAGCTCGATAACCCTCAATGAGTAGTTGGCACTCTTTTTTCCAATCTCTCAACAAGTTAACTCTAAAATCATAAGCATTAGGGCCTTTAAATCCAGGTCCAATCGATGCAACAGCATCAAGAGCTCTCTGAAACAAAGGGCAATCAAAAGTATTAAATGGAACACAATTAGCGATAGCCCATTCAGCAATAGCCATCTTGGCTTTGTGTTGAGCTTCTTTACTTGACAACACACTTTTTATGCTTGGTTGTGAACCAGGGGTTGTCCTAGGAGGAAAATAATTCTCAACACTCCCAGAAGCTCTCCTCTTATTGGCACTACTCTCAGGGACTGTCGTAATTGGAGTTGGATCATTGTTGCTTTCTATATCTTCAATAATGTCCTCATGAACATTCTTACCAGTCTTTTTCTTTGCACCTTCTTTTAAAGATTCTTGCATCCTATTACGTACATCAAAAGGAACCTTTTTGCAAGAAGCAACTTGGCCAGTAACACCAGCAAGGTGCTGCTTCATCCTATTTATTCCACCTCCTCTATAACTTGATGTACAAAAAAGACACGTATAGATGTTTACTTTTCCTTCTTTTTTAAGGGCAAAATATGCCCATGCTGGGTCAGTCTTTCCAGGTCCATGAACCGACGAGGGAAATTCAGATTCATTAGTTGTAGCACCAATAGCATTTGTGGTTGCATTCTCATTAGGAGTGGGGGTCGGAATCTTAGCATTTGTATCATCCATAACCAAAATTCTCAGAACAGAGCACAAAGAAATATTCCAATAAGAGCTACAAGAAAATAATGAAAGCAGAAGCAAATGAATTTAGAAAGAAAATGAACCAAAACCAAATTAACAACAAGTGAACTCAGATTCACATATCACATACGGACAGACCAGTGACCACAGTGCTCATCAATCTAGAATGAAGTCAATGAACACAATCTACATACATAGTCGACCACCACAGAGTCACAGACCAAGAACCACACCACAATGCTCATCAAGCTATCAGCCTATCACAGATTCTAAAATGATCACCATCTACATAATAGAGTCACACACGGACACACCACAGAGTTACAACCACAGGTGCAAGCTTTCAAGTGATTGAAATTTAAAACACTAAAACCGATCAGAGTCACAGAGGCACAGAGCAGAGAGTCACATAGCACAGATTCACAGACGCAATACTATTATTATTATACTAGTTGCTGGCTGACTTGGCTCAAGGTCACAGATGCAATGAGAATTGAGAAATCAACCAGAGTCACAAATGCAACATTTCAAGTAAAGGATCAAACCTCAAAATCTGAAGCCAGCGACGGACGGAGTCACAAAGTGAACAGCGTCGAGTGCCCACGACGACCCAGAAAGGGCAGCACCTACGATTTCGGCATCACGGCAAAAACAGAGACACCTAACTAGTCAGATACGCCGAACTTGTCACTGCCGTGGACGGAAAATAGAGACCCATAGTGATCAGCACCCACAACGCCGGCGTGACAGAAAACTGAGCTTATCACTGGTAAAGGCAACAACTTTCCGTTTGCTACAGCAAAAAGGAAGGGGAAAAGGAACGGCAATAGCTTTCTGATTTCAGCTTCAATGGCGACGGGAACGTGAGAGGGAGACGAACGTGGAGGACCGAAGACGCAAAAACCTCACCGGTAAAGGCAACAGCTTTCCGATTGCTATGGCAAGAAGGAAGGGGAAAAGGAAAGGAAACAGCTTTCCGGTTTCATGGCTGCCGATAATGGCGACGGGAACGGCAGAGGGAGACAGACGTGGAGCGGTGGAGGACGAAAAAAAAAACTCAACGGAGGTGAAGCGTGAAGGACTAAAGGCATCCGCGGGAAGCTTGGAGGGGAAATCTGAAATCAAATGTCAAAACGGCGTCGTTTTCATCATAAAAAAAAATTTAAAGCCCCCAACCCGGGTAACCCGTGACCCGGCCGGGTTATCCCGGGTCACACCAGGTTTTACCGGGTTGACCGGGTCGTCTTCCTCCGGTTTTCTACCCCCAAACCGGACCGGACCCATGACCGATTCACCAATTTCCTGTCTGAACCGGCCGGTCCGGTCCGGTTTTCAATTCCATGCCCTTTACCCACTAGAAGAAAAATTAGAATTAATAGAGAAAGGGAGGGAGAACCTAGAGCACGTACTTGGGCTGATTTGAAATGGCCCACCTACACTGTGTCTGAAATAAAGATTACAAAATTTACTTTTAATATCGCCAAACACAAGATGGGCCTGTTAAGAGTCATATGGGAACTTCTAAAAGTGGAGTAGAAATGGTGAACCTAGATGAAGGAAAGGTTAAGGTCCAGAATAATGAGGCAGATATAGCAATCAGAGGTAATGTTGGTGAGCTAGCAATACAGGTAGCACGTGTAAATTTGAAAATAGGGGCGGATGAAGCGTGGTCTTCTCCTTTCTCGAAGAGGAAAAAAGCACATTCTCAAGATTCCCTAAAGTTTGCTGAAGAAAGACAACAAGCTAAAATTTATCTTCAAAAGGTTGCTGCACGAGAAGGTAATTTCAGTAAAAAAGCATTACAGTTCTCGGATTCTCCTTCTGGAAGTAGGACGGAAGTGGTCCATAAAGTAACTACTGATAGCACACTTGATGAACAAGGACCATCCCAGAAATCTGAAAAATCACTTCATTCAGTTACTAGAGAAAAAGCAAGGAAGAGTTTAGTTTAAGAGGAAAAGCCGAATGCTGGAGCTGAAAAGGGTGGTGACTAGCCTTCTCCAGTCACCAGAAGGAATGATTCTTTCATGAAACTGTCGAGGTCTTGGAACCACCTCGACGGTTTGAAATCTAAGGTTCCAATGTCGAAGGCATAAACCAGCTGTAGTGTTTCTGTTTGAGACAAAAATGCAATGAGAAAAGATCGAGAAGCTAAAAACAAAGTTGGGATTTTCTAATGGAATATATTTTGACCTTGTGGGAAGATCTGGAGGGCTTGCCTTGTGGTAGAATGAGGATGCTGTTTTAAATATTGCAGTGGTAAGTCATTTTATTTTTCACATTAATGATATTACTGTGCTTGGAAAATATTATGGTGCTATTACTTTTGTGTATGTTCCTGTTGATCATTTGTATAAAAGAAGATGGTGGCAACATTTAACAAATTTAAAACCATCAATTCTGAAATCATGGGTTGTAATGGGGGATTTTAATGAGCTCCTTTACGATTCGGATAAAGAAGGAGAAAGATTTGTTCCAAATAGTAGGCTAGAATTATTCAGAGATTTTATGACAGACTGCAATTTGATGGAAGTAGACACAAGGGGGTGTAAATATACTTGGATGAATATGAGAGAAGGTGAAGGATTCATACATGAATGCTTAGATCGTGCGGTTGTTAATTCTAAATGGAAATCACAATTCCAGAATGGCCTTTGTTATGTGCTAGAGGCAATTGGTTCAGACCATACCCCTCTTCTCTTGGTCCTGAACCAAAGGAGACGATTATACCAAAACTATTCTGTTTTAATGAGAGATGGTTGCAACATCCATAGTTAGAGGAAATAGTTAAAGAACATTGGACGAAGGGTAGTAATATGGAATGTTTAGATGGACTAGTCTCGAACTTAAGAATGTTGAGTGACAAATTGAGCCTCTGGAGCAAAAAGGAGTTTGTCAAAGTCAACATTTGATTAAACAAGCACTCAAAGATCTTAATCTTTGCTTAAAAAGACCTTGGAGTGAGGAGACAGCTAGAGAAGTGGTGGAATTGAAAAAAAGGGTAGATGAGGTATGGAAACAAGAAGAATTATATTGGGCTAAAAAATCTAGATTGCAATGGCTAAAGTGTGGGGACCGTAATTCTAAATTTTTTCACATGACTACTATTATAAGAAAAAGAAGGAACAAGATTGCAAGACTTTTGAAAGAGCATAATGAATAGGTGGAAATGGAGGATGAGATTAGCCTAGCTTTCAATAACTTCTACTCTGAACTATTTAAGAGTATGGGCAATCGGGACTTTGAGGAAATTTTGCAATATGTTGAAGAAGAAATCAACTCTGAAGATAACAGATTGCTGATGGAAAAAATAACAAAGGAGGAGGTCAAGGAGGCAGTCTTTAGTCTAGGTGCTTCTAAAGCACCGGGCCCTGATGGATTCACTGGAAGTTTTTATCAGAAGCATTGGCATATAATTGGAGATTAGGTATGTCATCTTGTTAGCCAATTTTTTGAGTCTGGATTTTTGCTTAATAATGTAAATGAAACTGATTTGATGTTAATTCCAAAAGTAGAAAGACCTGAGACGGTGAATGATTATAGGTCAATTAGCTTGTATAATTTTTCTTATAAAATTTTTTCGAAAGTTACGGCCAATAGGCTTAAGCCTTTTCTTGGGAAAGTTGTCTCAGAGAACCAGAGAGCTTTTGTACCAGGAAGAATGATTCAGGATAATATTTTATTGTTCATGAATCTTTCCATCATCTTAAGAATAGGAATTGTGGTTCAGAACTGGCAATTAAGCTTGATATGAACAAAGCTTATGATCGAGTGGAATGGGATTTCTTGGTCGCCCTTTTATTGAGGATGGGCTTTTCTAGTCAATGGGTGGACCAAATTATGTGGTGTATATCATCTGTCCAATTTTCTATTCTCATGTCTGGAAAAAGGGTTTCACAAGTAACTCCAATGAGGGGATTGAGACAAGGAGAACCTTTATCCCCTTATCTATTCATATTGATCAGTAATGTGCTTTCAAAGATAATAGAACAATGGCAAAACATGGGCTTATTGAAAGGAATTAACTTAGAAAGGAATTGTCCAGAGCTTTCACATTGTCTCTTTGCTGATGATTCGGTCTTTTTTCTTAAAGTTGAGGTTGACAATTGCAGAAATTTACAATATGTTTTGAATATGTATTGTCAAGCGTCGGTACAGCTAATAAATGTTAGGAAATCTTGCTTATATTTCTCTAGTAGTGTGACGCCTATTATTAAGGAAGAAATTGGGCATGTATTTCAGATTGCTGCAGTAGACATGCTTGAAAATTATCTGGGACTTCTAATTGTCTGGAGGAGGTCAAAGATGCAAGCCCTGAATTTTGTAGTTGACAAGGTTAAGAAGAGGATGATGAGGTGGCAAAAAGGTTTACTTTCTGAAGCTGGAAGAGAGGTATTGATCAAAGCTGTTGTCAATTCAATTCCTGTTTACCTTATTTCTTGTTTCCTTTTCCCAAAATCAATTTTAAAAAAACTGGATAGTATGATTGCTAGATTCTGGAGGAAGGGAACATAAAATAACCGAAAAATTCACTGGGTATCACAACAAAAGCTTAAGAATTCTAAGGAAGAAGGGGGTTTGGGGTTTAAAGATTTTGAATCTTTCAATTTGGCACTTCTAGCTAAACTGGGCTGGAGAATTTTGCAGGACCCTCAACAATTATGGGTTCAAATTTTGAAGAGCAAGTACTTCCCTTCTGTATCTTTTATGGAGGCAGAAGTGAAAAATTCATCTTCATGGCTTTGGAGGAGCATCATTGCAGGCAGAACAATCTTAAAGGGTAACACAGTTATTTGTGTAGGAAATGGGTGTAACACGTGTGTCTGGAATGATCCATGGTTGCTACACTTACCAGGTAACAAAATTATTTCTCAATGCCCATGTCTTGCTATGGCTAATCTTAAGGTGTCTGATCTTAAAAATGAATTGGGATGGAATTTAGATTCTATTGCTGAATTTTTAAGGGAAGAAGAAATTATGGCTATTAGAAAAACACATATGGTTTTGTCTGATAGGGAAGATAAATGGATATGGTTAAATGGAAGGAAGTGTTGCTATACAGTGAAAGAGGGGTACAGAGTAGCTAAGGCACTAGTGAATATTTCTCAAAGAAATAATGCAGCATCAACATCTGTCACACCCTCATTTTATTTTCACCTATTTCAGAGTATTTGCGGAAACGATACGCAGTTCAATGGGCAACACAGGAATAACATAGATATACTGATGTTATGTGCGCGATTACGGAAATTCCCCATACGGGTTCGTACTTGATAATTATAATTAACGTAGCCTCATAGCGCTACGTGGGTGTCTAAATCCATCCCAATGAAATGGAGACATCTTTTCGTCTTCGTTCCACCACTGCAATCCCCTCGTACGGTTCTCTTCTTTGTTTTTAGTATACGTTTTGTCTTTTCCTATCTAAATTGTTGGTAGGGGAGGGTGAGATTCTGGGGAATCTCAGTAGGAAAGTAATACCAATATGCATGCAAGATAAGTGCTTAATGCATGACATGCTTGCATTATATAACTCATGCTCACACAATGACATATCTGTGTGCTCAATGTTTCAATCAACATACGTATGGCCATAGCATAAACAGAAACAGAGCTTCAATTATTAATATATGTTTCACATCATCAGGAAAAGCAATAACATGTATCAATACACCAGCACAAATATCAAATACATGAAGGAGAGGTAAGTTCCCTACCTTAATCGCCCTTCCCTGATCTTCGAATAACATGCCTCGATTTGAGTGCCAATTCCCTCGGGCTCTCTACTCGGTCCTAGAACGTCAAATGTACCGTTTAGACACTTCCATAGTGTTTCTAGTGGTTATATTAGTCTATGATAAAATTTTACCAAAATGCCCCCAGGACCCCGGCCCGGCCCCGCCATACCCTGCCCGATGACACGTTTTTCCAAAATTTTGACTAAAGCTATTTTGACATATTTGCTTCCAAGGAATCCATTTCCTGGCTCGAAATCACCAAATTCAATGTCAAATTACGAAAAAGTGACCTCTACAGAAAAAGTGACCAAATGTAACCCCACCTATTTTTACCCACTGAATCCAATGGAACCATTTATTTTATGAAAATCCAACTCCTTCTCTTAGATCTGTGCTGGCCGAAATATTGGTCAAAAATTGGAAAAATGGAGTTTTGTGTTTTAGCTTCTAAAACTTGTACTTTTCCACTTCTAATCCCTTATTAACTTATTTAATCACATTCTAATCATGATTTAAATAAATTTGGGCAGCATAACCCCTTAGGATTAGGACTTTCTAAATTTACAAACTTGACAAAAATCACTAAAACCAAACACAAACCTCAACAACAACACCATACTAGTTTAGATCTAAGGTTTCTGAGGTTACCTCTTGAGATCTTGAATCTTCTCTCTCTAGACATCTCCTCTTTCTCTTCTTGAGCTAAGAATGTGTCTTCAAATTCATGGATTCCATGAAGAAGAAAGGTTTAGAGAAGGTTTCTAAGCAAAATCACAAGAAAACTCTTAAGAAATCACACTTACCTTGAACTTCTTCTTCTTCCTTCTCTCTAGAACTTGAGAGCTCTCTCTCTCTCTTTTCTTCTTGTGTTGGATGACAATGAGGAAGGGAAGGGAAGATAAAAGCTTCATAAAAATGCTTCCTTGATTCTACACCATTGATCTCATCAAGGGTTGAGATTTTAACACTTGTCAAAGACACCATCCCTCTTCCCATACCTCCAACCATGCCTTCTACTTCATGTCCATACTCTTACACCCTTTTATGTAATCATGTTTGTCTCCTCCTTCACTCAAGCTTACCATCATGCAATCAAGCATCTCCCTTCCTTTACTCAAGCTATCCCTCCATCATGCACTCAACATTAAATCTAACACATCACTCAACCATTATCATCATTGCAATGTTTATGTAGCATTTGACTTATGCTTCTTGGAAATTAATCATCATTATCTCTTCATGTAGCCTTTTGGACATGTGTCCATGAAATTAAATTTTCTCCTCATTCTTAGGTGTTTGGACGAAATTTCAAGAGGGAAGGAAAGGGAAAAATGATTTTAACAATTCCATAATTGATATAAATGAATTATGTGTAATTCCCCCTAATTTCCCAATTCTTGATTTTATTCCACCAAGAATAATCCCTTTTATGCATTTTCCTTTATTTTTCTTGATTAATTGAAATTAATTGCAATTAATTGGAAAATAATAAATTTGGGCTAATTTGGTAAAATAATGATTTTTCTATCACCTTTGTAATTTAATTCATTTCTTGAATTTATTTGCCCATTTCCTTGTGAATATGAATATTTCAAAATTCACAAGATCTAAATTCATGAATATTCACTATTTTAGTTAATCTCTCAATTAATTATAATATATTTTTTGTGAATATAAAATTTGGGGTGTTACAACATCCACAAGGACTAATAAGGTATGGAACCAAATTTGGAAGCTTAAGGTTCCCTACAAGATTAGGACTTTTATGTGGAGAATTCTTTCTAATGGAATCCCCTTTATGGAAAATTTGGCTAAAAGGCAATGCACTAACTCCAACCTCTGTCCTATTTGTAATTTGGAACCTGAATCTGTCACTCATATTTTTCTCAAATGTGAGTGGTCCATGAGGGTGTGGTGTGGAAGTAATCTGTCTTTAATTTTATCAAATAATCTGATTGTGGACCTGAATAGTTGGGTGGCTGATTTTTTCTCAAATGATAAAGTTGATGATTATCATAGATCTCTCATGGTTGTAATCTTGTGGTAAATCTGGAAAGGGAGATGCTCATATGTGTATCAGAAGATTTATCCTAATCCAATTGTTGTTTTGAACCAATCAGGTGTTATGATTACTGAATTTTAGGAGGAAAATGGTTGGAGTCATAATGAACCAAATGCAAGTGACAATGGTACCAGATGTCATTCTGGATAAGAGCTGAATTCTAGCAAATGGTGTCCTCTGGATTAAAGGTAAATATAGATTGTTCCTTTTCTGGTCAAGATAAGATGGCGGCTGTGGCATTTATCCTTCGGGATTCAAATGGTTTCCTCCTGGATGGAAATGTGCGGATTACTTCTGCTACATCAGTTTTTAATGCTGAATGCCAAGCAATGTTTCTTGCCTTTAAATATATACATGAAAATGATTTTGATGATGTCATTGTTGAATCTGATAACCAACAACTCATCAAATGCATGGAAGGCACTGAAAATGTTCCTGATTGGGATAATATCCTTTTTATAAGGAATTTATGTAAAGTCCAATGTTGCATATAGATTCCTAGAGAGGCGAATAAAGTTGCTTCGTTTCAGAGAAGATGTCCTGAGGACTGGGTGTGGAGACCCCCAATCTCATTACAAGTTCTACTGGATAGTGACTTAGATCATTTTACTATTAATGATGATTTAGGATGATGTTTTGTCTGTTAGTTTTTTAGCTCTTTATTTTCATAGTATTTGGTTTTCAGTAATTTTTCTTTCTATGGACTATGTAGTTTTTTCTTTATGAATGAAACGAATTTGATGGCCAAAAAAAAAATCCTAATCAAGTCAAGAGGTCTCATTAGAAGTTCATAATTCTAACTATTGTTAAAAGACTATAATGCCCCTCTCCCATCATATCATGAATCATCTAAAAAAATAAAAGGGAAAGGTGAACTAAGGTATTTGAGTGACCGAGTCAATCAATCAAAGAAGAAAAGAAATAAAGCCAATAAAGAAAACCAAGAGGTAAGTTCTGAGGATTTTCTTTAACCCTAATTTCTAGAGTATAGTTAGTACTACACAATAGAATGATTAAGAGCGCTAACAGATTCCATAAAAAAACGCGCATCTGCAGATCTTGGGAAATCAGCAAAAAGCATCAGAGAAATTGATTTTATTATGAATAATGAATAATGATTGAATTTTATAATTCCACTGTAATGTGATTGAAAGTAAATAATGAGTAAGCCCATAGATTGACGAGTCATTAGGATGGCGTTTTTTTTTTTTTTTTTTTTACTGGGAAACAATATAGAATTCTTCATTGTAGGCATGCTGTGGTGAGTCGGTTAGAGAAATTCACGATGGGGAGAGGAGAGGAATTCGACTAAGATGGAGATTTTATTAATAATTAAAAAAAAAGAATGAGACGAAAAGAGAAGAAGAAGAAGAAAGAGCGTGACATATAAGTAAAATCAACTAATTCAGAAATCACTAATGAGTTCTCTTTACCTAATTAGGGATATGATGAAAGTGTATATCTGAATTTTGATTTGGATAATTAAATTGATTTAAATGAGATTTTTCCTTTATTTTATCATTTATTTATTATATTCATTCATTATTTAAATTACACTAACAGCGATTTTCTTAGATTTATTTTAATAAAATTTAAAGGCAACCAAATAATTTTCAGGTCACAAAAAATCGTAACCAGATAATTTTAAATTAAAATTAATGATATTTCTAATTGAATATTTCTAATTAAAACCCATTTGGTTCAACCGCATTAAATGCCTGCAATAGTAATCATGATTGCATTATCAAGAAAGAGTATTTGGTTGCTCTTTAGCATAGTAATAAAGTTTACCATGGTAATGATCATTGCAAAAAAATTGATAATTCTTATTCATACCTACCCTTATAAATACTCATTACCATCCTATTGCATGATTGAAAAAGTCCAATGTACCCTTTAATTTCATTTGTCTCATTTCACCTGTCATACCACAACTGCTGGTGTCACTACCTCCTCCTCATATACCACTGCCACCCTCACCATTAAGGCCCTGCCACTACCTCCTCTACTGCCGTCACCACCACCCTCACCGCCTACCATGACCCCTTCCTCCATCGCCATTACTGCCACCTCCATCGTTGCCGTCGCTGCCACCACTACCTCCTCTTCCACCACCACCGTCATCGTCTTCACCATTGCCGCCACCACTACCTCGTCATCCTCTTCCTCCATTGCCACCTCCACTGTTGTTGCCACCACTACCTCCTCCTCCACCGTCGCCGCCACCACCACCATTGTCACCATCACTACCTCTTCCTCCACCGCCGCCACCATCGTTGCCGCCGCCACTACTTCCTCCTCCTCCATCATCGCCTCCATAGTTGCTAACGTCACTATCTCCTCTTTCTTCGCCACCGCCTCTGTCGTTGCCACCACCACTACTTCCTCCTCTATTGTCGTCATCGCCCTCTACTGTCACTACCTCCTTCTCCTCAGTTGTCGCTGTCACCACTTTCCATCGCCACTACCACCGCCACACCACCATTACCATCGTCTCCACTACCACAACCATTGACATTGGACGATCTTCAAGGAGATAGCTTTTGATTTGGTGGCGCAATGGCTCTTGACTATTTTTTCTACAAAGATTATATTAAGGATAAAAAAGACTTTACATGATATATTAAGTTTAAATAATTATTAAAAAAATAACTCATTTCACCTTAAAAATCAAATCAAACACTAGTCCTCTAATTAATATCGCATTATATTACCATTGCATTATATTGTATTGTAAGGTGTAAAAGGATCAAACCAAATGGGAACGCCTGTAAATATTAAAAGTTGAATTGTTTAAAAATTAAAATACAAATAACTCCCTTTGAAAATATGAATAATGTATAAATAATTGTAATAACTTTTAAAATTTGATAAAATGCTTCTTATACTTTTAAATAATAAATAACCTGCAAGATAAATTAAGCGAAAACTAGAACCAAGGATCTAAAGCAGATGATATTTATCAAGAATGACCATAAAAAATATAATTATTTTGAAGGACCAATTACTAAAGATAAATTTAAAAATACTAAATTGCCTTTGATTAAACTCCTTGTATTCTCTCCATCAATCTATTTTAAAACTAATATGAATTTTTGAATTTCATTAAATTAAATGCAGTTTCTCTCTTTTTTTACCACCTAAGTAGGTATCTATTGAAAAAAAAAATAACACAAACATCTTTCAATTTTATCAAAATTATAATTTTATTTTTAAAATTGACAAAAACTTATCAACAAGTTGTTAGTTGAGGTGGTAAAGGGCCTCACCCCCTCCCGTGCGTAAAGAAGAGAACACAAGTTCGAATCGTGTTGGGAGAAGTGAAAACTCTTGATCAAATCAAAATTTGAAACAAACATTAGTTGAGAAAAATTATATAATTTAAGGAAAACTCAAAATTTTTATAATATGTTATAAATGATAAATAAAAGTTATATACCTAGAAAATTAAAACATGCAATTTTAAACAATCCAAATGAGTTTTTGTTTTGACAGAATTACTCCCCTTTATTGTCACTCTTGAGTGAAATATAATTTCGTTCATTTTTCTTAATTTTTTAGTATATAATCTTATATTCATATCCATATATCATATACAGATTAGAATGTTTTTGTTAAATGATTTTGAAGGGTGATTCTTACAATACACATATATAACATAGAACATTAACAAATCACACCTCCTTTTATAAAACTATAGATTATATATAATATAAAAAATTAATTATTTAATCTTCATAGTTTCTCCAAATTTACAATTCAGTTTTTATAATTTGACTCGTCACGATATAGTCCTCACAGTTTCCTAGGTTTTTTAATAAAACATGAGTCCCCCGTGAGCCCATCCTATGTGGCGTAAAACTGAAAACAACTAGTGCACGTGCACCTTGATGATTTTTGCACGATCATTTCTCTCTGCGTTTTATGCTGGACGATAAAATTATCATGAGCAAAACAAGAGCCATTACATCCACTAGAAATCGTTTACATCCAAAACACTCTTTCCATTATGAGATAGATACAAAGAATAGAAGTTGGAAAACATATATACCTCGTTCTCTGTTACATTAAGTTTCGGTGAATCTTGTGGAACTTATGTGTACTTTATTGCTTGCTTTTTAGAAAAACAGGAAAAATCTACAGCAGCAAAGACGACTTGTGGAAGAAGGTGGTTTTAGGTTAGTATAGCTATAACTGAATGAACAGTAGCAGCCCAGGGTGATTATGTCGAGTTGTAAGTGAGCTCTGGTCCATCCATAGAATCTGAACTCTAAGGGTATGCTAGCCAAAATACAATGCAAAGAAATCCAAACTCTAATTTGCAGCCAGAAATATGGTCAACCTGAAGACAGAAGTCATTGACAAGAACAAGTTACTACAAAAACAAATGGTACACTAAGAGAAAAAAGTAAGAAACTGTTTTTGAGACTGGTTCAAGAAAAAGGACTGCCAGGACAAATTGGTATCCTGACTCCCGGAAATTTCATTTGGAAGCATAATATAATGATCAAAACTTGATTAAGTTTAAATCATGCCAGATACTTTGAGACTGAATGAAAGGGGAAAAAACATTAGAAAGTAACTGAACTCACTCTGTGATTCCATTTGCTGGAAAGGATATTCATAATCAGTAGATAGTTTTTTTTTTTTTGGTACAAAAAAGTTTAGGTGGATTCGGCACCAGTCATTCCACCAAGGATAGGTCACGGCTCCAAGGCCCAGAGAGCACTTACAAGGAACTTACGAAATCACCTATCAAAAGGAGCCCTCACAACGTTAATCAATAGATAGTTGTGAAAGGATAATTTCGTTCCACGTATCAGGTACTCCAGGCAGACACCAGTGGCTACAATCTTGGATAGATGGATTATCACTCCAGTTACCAACGTGTGCATCACTTCGAAAAGCTGTCAGAGATGTGACATGGAGAACTTTGATGGGAACTCTGACATTTCTTACCACTTCCAAAATTATGTCTGAAAACAAACTTTGGTCCCTTCCATCAGTTTCCAGCATGGGGTACTGGGTCACGGTGCAAGTCCAGTGGGGTTGTTGATCACTGATGCAGACAAGGAAACTAGATCAGTAAGGTTGGCCAGTGCAGATTTAAACTAAAAAGATTCCATTTTTCCCATTGAAAGCTAGCGGAACCATTGATATTTCAAAAGGTTATAACATTATAGCATAATGGAAAACACGAGCTAAAGTAAGCAAAAGCGGCCGCTGATCTACAAGCATACAGCTATATAAATGATGTCTTACAAGACAGGTCTTACAAGGACAGGTTCACCAGGAGAAAGAGTAGTTTCAAAATGATCATATATAGGAAAGAAGCTGACAAATTTTAATAAAGAACATCAAGTTACCAATTAGGTCAGAATACCTCCAATGAGATGGCTCATAAGTCCTAAAGAAGACACGTGTTCTGTTTTTGTTGATCTTTCTCTCTATCCATGATGCCCAAGTGCCAAGTGCCGTTCTGAAGGCAACAGGAATTGACATCCCAATTTTCAATGACCTTCCAACTTGGAAATAGCAACCCCTGTTGGATACAGATAAATACAGAGGCATAAACAAAATTAAAAACCATACTAATCTTGGAGGATGAAAATACATATGAAGCATCACAAACAATTCATAATCTAATTATATAGAGGTATATACTAAAAATTATGTTTACCAAAAAAAAAAAAATCTTTCTGCTTTAAATTGAAACAGGGGATAGCATATAAAATATAATTTCAATAAGGCTAACCAGTGAATAATATCAGGATGAAAGCAAGACCCTAACCTTCCTTTCAAAATTTTTTCAATGCTCATTTTCTTTTTGGTGTTAAAGACATGCCTCTTACTCAATGGCTATAACAAACAGAACCAAAGATCTAAGTGAGACAGAATAAAATCAATACTCAAGTGAATAAAGTCTCATTCATCTCAATTGTCAAGCATCTTCAATGTGAATACTACTGCAGAAAGGACTCGTGACAATCATTGGAATGGCAGCAATCACCCCCAACATCTAAAAATACATATAACTGCTATAAGCAGCATTTTGTCAGTTTTTTTTTTTTTTTTGCAGATCTGGTTAACATCATGAAGAAGTTCAACAAACATTACTTTCAATGTTCTTGAACAATAGCATTTAAAAACTACAAAATCATGTTGATCAGGTCAAGAAAAATAATGAAGGCTATAACGAGCCATTGAAATAAATTACTTTGAAAGTTTTCTCATTGGCTAAAGATGACTAAGAAAAGAGAGAGCGAAGCAATAAACAGCAGAAGAAACAATTACTGTATCAAATATGTCCATAAACATAAAGACACTAGTTGACTATTGAATGCAACAAAGAACGGAACTTACGCATCAAAAAGTTTAGATGGCACCCACCAGTGCCCAGTGTTGAATATAAGAACATCAGAATCAGCCCACCGGTTGCTTATATCATCTAACCTGTCCAATCGAAGTGTTGATTTAACCCTCTTTGGTGCATGCTTAGGTACCGGACCCGGTTGTACCAGGAAAACCGATCGAAAGTATTCAATGGTAAAATTGAAGGAACTAAACCGAACACCTAAGAATCTAATTCTCTTCGATATCTTATTTTGGTTTACTTCATAAACACTGTTTTTATCCCTCACCCCAGCCATCAGCATACATATCAGTGATTCCCATTGAGTCCTACTCATAGAATCGCCAACAAAAACAATTCTCTTGCCTCGAAACATTTCCAAAGCATTACTTACATCAAACCTCGGAATATCACAATCATTGGGTTTCCACCTCCAATTAAGATAACTCATGTCTTTTCGCCCATTAGCTAAGCAATTGAATCCTTGTTCTGCAAAAGGACACTCTGACGCATTGTACAACGGATATGGCGGCACCTGGACCCAGCTTCCCTCACAAACATCACAGCTTTTTGACGATCCGTTAAAATTGGAGACTTGCTGGCCATGGAATTTTGTGCGGTTAAGGTTAGGAAGCAAGTACAAATATCCACCACCAATGGCGACGAAGAATGAAATTAGAGACCCAATAATCACAAGCACGTGGAAGTGAAACCACCGGGAGAGCCAGAGACGTCTGAATCGGTTAGCTTTAGGACTCGCAACACCAAGAGACGTTCGATTGAGCGTCGTTGTTGTGTTGATTGAAATGCTCCGATTCAAAACACTCATCATAGTCCCAAATCATCTGCCGCAACGAACACATTACACATTCAAATTCAACTCAGCAATTTGTAAGATAGGATGAATCGCATCGATGGTCAAATTCGAGAGTCAAAACGGAAGATGTCGAGGCGGTGAAAGTGATGAAATCTGTGGGGAGGGTGGCGACTGGTGAGCGGTTTGAAGCCTGAAGAGCCGGAAACGACAGATAGAAAGAGACCCTCACCTCAGGAAAGTACGGAGGAAATGTGGACATTGGTGAAATTGAGATCCAAGACAAAGGACAAAGTGGTCAATTCGCTGGAGGCGACCCTTCTACAATGTTCTACAACTGCTGGATTCTGTCAGTTAAAATTTATTTTAAAAACAATTGTGTTCTAAACTTGTAGTTATTTATATACAGGTTAAAATAATTCGGTTGGTAGAAGACTTCTGTTGGGGAAGTCACGGATTCCAAATGGAAAATAATATAAAAAATAATACGGATTAATATAATTTTTTATCCCTAAAGTTTGATCTAATTTTGATTTTGGTCCCTCAAGTTTGAAATCGGTGGTTTTCGTCCCTAAAGTTTCACTCAATTTTGGTTTTGGTCCCTCAAGTTTGAAATCGGTAGTTTTGGTCCCCAAAGTTTCATCCAATTTTGGTTTTGGTTCCTCAAGTTTGAAAAGGATTTTGTGACCCAATTATGAAACCCGACCCGACCTGACCCGACCCAAAAAAAAAAAAGTCATTTCAAACTTGAGAGATCAAAACCAAAATCGGATAAAACTTCAGGGACTAAAACCACTTATTTCAAATTTGAGGGACCAAAACCAAAATCGAGTGAAACTTCAGGGACTAAAACCAAAATTGAATCAAACTTCAGGGACTAAAAGTTATATTAACTCAAATAATACAGTTGGTAGTGATATATTTTATTATTTTTTATCAATATGAGAATATTTAAAATATATATTCGTATATTTATTTAGTAGATACAAGTTTTAAAAATCTTACAAATTTTAGAATTCAATAATATAATTTATATTTTGAATAGAATAATTTGAAATAATTTTATTAGTTATTAATCATGGGAAAATCCCTTATAAAGTCCACAAATATGAAAGAACAGATAAATGTTTCAAATATTCAAAATATTAATAAAGTATCAGCTCTGATTTGTCTTTTTTAAAAAATCACAAGGAAATAACATAAATAATCTAGGGAGATTCTCTGAAAAGGAACTTGAAAATTGGGAAATGATAGATCAGTCATTTCACAAGAAAAAAGTTGGAAATTTCTTATCACGTTTTGACATTTTCTAATCAATTTTTGGTAAAAAAATCATATGTCATTTTCTAATTTCTAGGTTCCTTTTCAAGAATTCTCCCAATAAACCTAATACATTTTTAAAAAAAAAAAAAAAAAAACCCCTTCTTGCTGGCAATTGATGGCCACCGAACACCTGCAACTAGGGTTATACATGGCAGGGCTGGGCAGGGCATGAACCATGTCCGATGCCCAGCCCGAAAAAAGAATGGGCAGCGTTTTGAGGCCCGTTACCCGGCCCTACCCAATGAAAGCCTGAGTAATTTCAGGCTGGGCAGGGCGGGCTTGTGTGCCCAAAAATCTCTCAAAAATTTAAAAATAATAAAGTATTAAATAATAATAATACAGAAAAAATATATAGTTTGGTATTTCAAAAACATATTTTATGCTATAGTCCTGTTAAGATTTTATTACTTAGATTCAATTCATAGGCCAATAAAACAAATTAATTCAATAGAGATTATTTTCTTATTATTTGAAAATAATTTACTTTTCAAAAACTCAATTTACCCACTTCTTAATTAAATATGTGTATGAAAAAATATGCCTATATGCCTAGTAAATACAAAATATGTTTATTCATTAAATTCTAATTGAATGTTAAGTAAATACTTGTTCAATTATATATACAATATATATATTTTAAATACAATTATATATACATATTGGGCAGGGCAGCACATCTTGCCCGGTGCCCAGCCCTGCCCGGTATTTGGCCCGACCCGAAGATGCCTAAATGATTTATGGACCTATTTTTTAGGATCAGGCTGGACAATTTTTTATCTGATTTGAGCGGGCATTGCAGGCCTCTAGACCTCATAAACACCCCTACCTGCAACACAGCCCCGCCATCACGGAGCTCGTGTGGAAATAATTATCTCCCCGGGGGTTGAAAAAAATATATATAATAGGGTATCTGTGGTATTTCTTTTTTTATTTCAAACAGAATAAATAAGTTCACGCAATTCTCTGATATTTTAAATAATGGAAACACCTCAAATCCTTTAATATTTTTATTGGTCTTTATAAGAATTTCCCATTGATTCATTTATGACTCGTATATAAATAATAGTAGCACTATTTACCACAACTTTCATGTTTCAATCAATGTATGAGAAGTATAAGAAAACAAATTCTTCATAAGGAATGTTTAATCCCAACCTTTTATATAATTATGTGATATTCAATCATCTAACAGGTGTGTTATGGTTAATTAGCAATATTCATATTATATTATATTTATAATAAGTGATATTATGAAGCTCACCTAATCAATTTAAATGATGAAATAATATGAATAATTATATAAATAAAAAAAAATCATTTTGCTGCAGCTAACCTGTGCCTCGTCTCTTAATCATTTTGCTGAAGAGACTTAATAAAATTTCAAAACGTATTTATAAAGACAAAATTCTATTTCAATTTTGATTTATTGTTAATGAATTTTTAATGGAAACATTTATATATTTTTCAAATTATTTGTTAGATCAACTTTTCAAATTATATATTTATTTAAAAATTAAAATTTGATAATAAAATACGGCATTTGTCTTCCTCAACTTATGTGTTTGACAAGGAAAATACAATAGAACTAAAAAAATGAAATGAAATCATTCATTCCCCCTAATGACGTAATCAAATGGCATTATGAAGTTTCAAAAGCAATGTTAAGAAGTAAAGGAGCTCGTCTCTAACATGGAGAGGAATCAATAATGTTTGGGAAAAGTTTTGAAATGGTATTAGAAGAAAAATTGGGAATGGTCGGTCTTTGTCTTTTTGGCTAGACAATTGGTCTGACATGAATAAGCCTCTCATTGATTTGGTTCAGGGATATGAATATCTCATTGATTGGAATGGGAGTATAGTTGAATATGTATTTGAAGAGGGTGAGTTGAATAAAAGGAAGATGGAGTATTGGTTTCCGTCCCATGTAATTGATCGAATTGTCTGTGTGTACCCACCATGTGAGGAGAAAAGAGGGGATAAAATATACTGGAGACTATCCACTGATAGTTATTTCTCTATGAAATCAGCCTATCATTTTCTTTTTTCAAATACTCGACGGGTTGTGATTAACATATAAAAGATCCTATGGATATGGTCAGTTCTGGAGAAGATTAAAGCCTTCATGTGGTTAGCTACTCATGGAAGAACTCATACATCAAAGCGGAGGATGCAAAGAGAATTGGAGACATCTGCTGCTTGCCCTCTTAGATGCGAGATGGATGAAGAGTTTATGCATATGTGTTGGGATTGCTCCAATGTCCGGGAGGGCTGGAGATCAGTGATCAAACAAGAAAAATGGAATATATTCTCTTCTTTATAGGGTGTGGGTTGGATCAAATGGAATCTGACTCATGAGATTGGCAAAGAATATACGAAGAAGGTTCCGTGGCCAACCTTGTTCAGGTATCTTTGTTGGGATGCATGGGTCTCATGTTGTAACAAGTTGTTTGATAGTGAGGCGACTGATGTGGGATTGAATGCATAGCATAGTTTTTTAGAACATTTTCGGAAAAGGATGTTCTCAAAACAGATGCCATGGAGAAGAGGATTAGTCTTTCTCATACTAACTGGAATCAACATGAAGAGGACTTTATCAAATTAGCAGTCGATGGCTCAGTCTTAGAGAATGGAAGAAGTGGGTGCGGAGGTTATATTCGAAACCAAAATGACATATGGCTTGGAGGCTTCAACTGCAAACTAGTTAATGTTCCTCTAGTTTTTGCAGAAATACTTGGTTGAATTTAGGGCCTAAAATTGTGTTGGTCCAAAGGATATATGAAGATTAGTTTGGTTACTGATTGTATAGAGGCCATGAATTATATGTTAAGAGGATGTGATCAAGATCATCCTTTCAAGGACATTGTACAGTAGATGAGATTATGATACTTTTTCATAGATATTGGCAAGTTGTAGTCATTCATACGTACAGAGAAACCATGACTTTTGCTAATCAATTAGCTAAATACTTTCATAACATAGATATGATTTATTGTTTCCTTGATCAACCTCCTCTATTTATTTAAGAGGCGTATATTGATGAAAGTTAAGAGTCTTTGGTAAGATTGATATAATATATTTACTATGCTATTGATTCCAGTGTCTATTAAAAAAACAAAAAAAGTTTCTAAAGCTCATCAATTACATAATTCTTGACCACAAATTTTTTCCCAATTTGAGGTTTTTTATCGATTCTCATAATAAAATATTATTTCCCCTAGCCAACGGGTCAAACCGACAATATAATTAGTTTGTCTATTATTGTTCCATCACTTGCAGCTCATCTTTTAATGATTCTTTTGATTAAATTATAGTGGTATTAAGATCTATTCATTGGATAATGTTTTTATTACCATTCGCAAAAATTACATTTAGGGCCCTAATATATAATCATCTAACACGAGTAATCACTAATGCTCCATCCGCTCCAAGATATAAAACATTGTTAACTAATTCATACAAACTAAAAAAAAAATTTAGTCAAGTCATTTTATGAGTCTTAAATTGAAAATTTTACATAATTTTCCTTGTTAAATAATATAATTTTCAAATATACAATCAATATTGTCACCTCTTTATCTCTCTTATAAGAGGATAAAAGTGAAAAATAATAATTAATTATCTTGTCGACCTCTTATATTTTTTACTAAAATTTCTTTTAAGAAGACTTTTTATATTTTAAAGGAAAAATTGCATTTAGATCTCAAACAAGAGAAAATACGACAAAATGACCACTTAAAATCTCAAAATTACATTTAAGTCCTGGGATTTTTTTGTAATAAATTTCAATTATCACATGCCCATAGACTTATCAATGGACGCCCATAAGTTTATCAGTGAAATTAAAATTTATAGCAAAAAAATCTCATGGGATTTAAATACAATTTTATAATTTTATAGAATCATTTTATTATATTTTTTTTTTTACTCGGGACCTAAATATCAATTTCTCCATTTTAAGCCCTCATCTGATTCCTTTAGGCCGGTGCCGTGTGTGCGTAGGTGTGCCAAAAGAAAAGCCTTACATTGCTCAATATTGTGGGAGCCCAAGAGCATATGCATTGACTTCAGATTTTGAGCCAGTAAATTGACAAAGACGATGAGTAAGCTCACAAAATTACGCACATGACACTAGGGTCACAGGAGGAAAATGTAGTTGAAATTCAATAAATTTTCATGTGTACGTGGTACTGGACATTTTTATTCCAAACATTTTTGCGAAAATGCAAAATTATTGGACCATTACAATCCAAATGAACCAACAGTGTATCCGTGTCCCTTAACATGTGATTTTGCCCCAACACATCTCATTATGGTACAAAACTTACATATAAATTACTAATTAGTTTTGATTGAAAAAACAATATACTCCCTCCGGTCATAGTTTGTAGTGCAATTTGCATTACAAACTATGTCCTATATTTAAGACCGGAGGTAGTAATATTGAATCAGAGAATTTTCACTGTACCACCGTTACTCACCAGCATATATATATGATTAATGTTGGTTGTTACGTTAGATAGCCTGCAGATATAAAACATTAATCTGCAAAATTCCACTACACCAATATATACAGCAACATATCCGTACTAGAAAATTAACAAATACTACTACGTAGAATGCTAGTTGTACGAAATATCAACACATTCAGTAGTCAGTTGAATAGGATTCAGAAAAAGTGTCCGGCACCGGTTGAAGTATATATTAAAAAAAAGAATTCTAGAAGTCATTCTCTTCATGTCACTATAACAAATACTTCGCAATATATCCAAACGAGTTTAGTCTAATGGTGGATCAATTAAATTATAAAATGAATTAATTGAGTTTGAATCCCACCTTACACAAAAATACCTGAATTAGTCAGTTACTTAAATACCTAATAATAAAATCTAAAAAAACGCCGAATACTAGGTAGCCAAAAGGGTTATCAATACAAAAATGCTTCTGCAATGCATTATTATGTTACTGATTATCTACTGAAAGCTAACTGGTGATACACACACACATGTAGTGTGCACAAAGCGTGCTCCATCTCATCATCATCAGTACTGCATCCGTATATATATATATATATATATCCCTTCAATCCTTAATATAAGATATATTTGGGAAATTGAACTTGGTCTTAAATATAAAACAAAGTTTTCATATTTATCAATTTTTTTTTTCTAATTTACCCCTATTGTTCCCTTAATAATAATCAAGGAGGTGATGAAACGAGGAAATTAAAGAAGGAAATTAGGGTATTTTAGAAAATATATGTCATATCAATTAACTTAACCAATTTCTTAATCTAATCAAATTAGACAAATATATCTTATATTAATGATCGGAGGAGTATATGACATGCATATATATATACCGACTATATATACACACAAGTAAGTGATTATATAAAATGTCCCTAACTTATGAAACTTGCTATCACATAGATGTGGCTTTTATTATATATGAAGAAACAAACAAATACGAAGCCATGCTCATTAATTATTACTAGCTAAGAGCTTATTCGTTACTCATGCAGTTATGCATAAGCCCCTAATAATGGATCAGTTGTAGTACTCTACGTAGAGCTCCAATCAAATTTTTCTTCATACTGTATCAGTCATATATACTTCCATTTCCACTATGAACCATAAGGCATAACACAGACAGAGGGAGAGATATGCAAATAAAATATAATTACCACTAGATCGAACTTAAAAAATTCATGGCTGTATAACTAATATGTTAATTATATGATAATAAATTTATACCCAAACAAAAGCAAGCCAATATTTATATATTATCTCTGATCTTTAATATAAGACCCAACTGATTTTTTCACAGAGGCTAAAGAAGATAAATAAATTACTTGTGGTATGTAGTAGAGTCTAGTATCTAGCTAGCAAGAAGCAAATAGATCCCTGCATAACCAAACCCAGAATTCCATATATATGTAGAATCAATCAATTCTAAATGTAAGAGCTGATGATAAAACATTATATTACATATCAGCTTTAACTCCTTTGGCCTAATAGCTCCATCACTTTCTCCTACCCCCTTCACGGCATTCTTTAACAATGTAACATGACACACACACACACACACACACACAACTATTAAATTCGAAGACACACAGAAACCATAATCCTAAGTTTAATTCAGTCTCCTCAACAACTCTGTCATCTTGTCGTCTGAGTAGATCAGCCACACACGCCTGCAACAGCAAGCGTGTATTGAAGCAATTATGCACATTCACAGCTCAAGCTTTCATATTATATATATATATATATATTGATTTGATTATGCCTCCTCGTGATCACACGTCACAGCTTATTTTATTTCTCAAGGGAAAAAAGGTAGGCCAAACAAACTTTCCGGCCAACTTACAAATTAAAACTCAACACACATGATCATTTCCCAATATTCTATATATAATATATATATAGATATATGTCTGTGGATAATACGTAACCCAAACCAACCGTTATGATTATTCTCATATTCTACACCTCCGTTCACTCAACAATATATATCCTAACAACCTCCCCCCCCCAATAAATAATACTACCTCAGGTTTTAAATATAAGATATAATTGACATTCTTTTAGAAAAATTAAAGAAGCTAATTATGTTACTTGATTATATCAAATATTGTATATAATTAAATTATATATCAACTTATAAATTAAACAAAGCAGTTTAGAGAAAAACGATAAATATACAGACTTTAAAGTAATTTGTTTCACTGCCTTAATTTCCTCAAAAAAGTCAATTGAATCTTATATTTAGGACCGGAGGTAGTATTAATTAATTTGTTAATTACTTCCCTTACATATTTATACAGTAATCGACATCTTACTCTAACTAATTATTCACTAATTACCTTATGGTAAAACCGCGAGGAGCTATCATCACCACCTTTAAACCCTAGTCTGGTGGCGGCCGAGGTGGAGGTGGAGGCTGGTGTGTAAGGCCAATCAGAGAGAGTGGCCGTGGTGGTGATCGTACTACCGATATTGTTGCAGCGTTGTTGTGGTGGTGGTGGAGATTGGAGCAACCTGATTTGTCTCTTCAAGAACTTGACGTACCTAATGGCTTCGTCGAGCGTGGAGGCAGTGTCGAGCTTGGTTCCGCCGGGGACAAGTCTCTGGAGGATGCGGATTTTCTCGCTGATCCTCTCACGGCGGTGGCGGGCGGCGACACTCTGAGGGTCGTCGCTGATCCGTACGTTCCGCCGCTTAGGTTTCCGTAAGGTGGAAGGGTCGATGTCGACGGGTTGTAGAGCAGCGATCTTGTACATCATCTCCTTCATGGCTCCAAGCTCTTCTTCTTCTTCCTCTTCCTCTTGATCTTCTCCTTCTGGCACCAATTTGAAGCTAAACATGTCACTAATGAGAAAATCGGAAGATGAAGAAGAAGAAGTCGGGTGGGTAGTGGGCCAAGAAGAAGCCATAATGTCAAGATTATCGTTGTTAATAACACTGGTGGAGAAAGAGGGATGATTATTATTCTGGTTGGTATTCATTTCTGAATATTGAAATTTTTTCCAACTCCAGATAGATAGATAGATCGATGTGTATAGATATGGTAGAAGTATAAAGCTGTATTCTGTGAGTTGCAAAAGCGAAGTATGTCTGATGAAGGAGGAGGGCTTTTTAGTGCAAAAGGGGATATAGTCATATGGCTACATGAATGAATGAATAAACTTGAAAAGAAAAGGGGTTCATGAATGCGCTATTCTGCCCCAACCAAAATAGAAAAATAAAAATCAGTGATAAATTAAGAATCAGTTAAACTCTCAACAAGGGTAAAAGAAAAAGGTAGTCTAGCTAGGTTAAGAAACATTTGGACCTATAGAGAATATTTATTACTCCCTCCCGTCCTTAATATATGATATATTTAGAGAGTTGATCTTGGTTCTAAATATAAAACATATTTTTTTATTTGTATTAATCATTTCCTAATTTACCCATATATATATTGATGTTCTCTCAATAATAATCAAAGAAAATGGGGAATTAAGGAAGATGATTAAGGTATTTTAGAGAATACATATCATATTAACTAACTACTTTAATCTAATCAAATTAGGTAAATATGTCTTATATTAAAGACGGAAGAGAATAGCAAGTTTTTGTAGTGTAACTAAGCAGCATCCTCTTATTCATACATTAAAATAAACAGACTGTAGATACAATTTAACGTGTATTTCATTCCTGAATGTACTGTATCTGTATTTATTTATTTATTTATTTTTATGGGGTTTAAAAAGTTAACCGAACTGTGTCCAATTCGAGCGATTCTATATGCACTGAAATCCTAGGGCTGCTTCTCCTTCTTTGACATGTATTTATATATAATCTTAAAGAACCCTAATAAAAATCACTTTTATACATGCCTATAAGGGAGAAGATATAATTCAAAGGTGAAAGAATTTAACCTCGAGAGATCTCGCTCTCTTATACATACTAAACCAGTAAGCCTTATATTGGCCAAATAGTGTAGCTTCAAGTTATGCTATGAGTAATTAAAAGCATTGCTTAGGATTTATTCTTGATAAGAAAAGTTTTCTCCATCCTCCAAATTTCAGGTAACTTCATGAAATTAATCCTAGGTTGATATATATATGCACTACTCATCATTGACTATTTATATTTATTTTGGAGAACAAGAAAGTATTACTCTCCGTTCTTTTTTTTTTTTTATAACATCAAGCTAAGGAAGTATCTCTATAAATGCATATGGAAAATTTTCTGCAAGATAAAAATGCAGTTTATTTTAATTAACGAATGATATACATGCAGGAATATTACGTACGTACTTTTCCCATTTAATTTATAAAGATGCTATTAATTCCACAAAAATCAGTTCCAGGACGAGGGCAATTTTGAAAGATTGTTGGTTAATACAAATACAAATACTATTCACAAATTATGTACGGTGACTAATATATCAAACTTCATACAATGAATGAGCCTATAGTATATTTATATGATATGTGAAAGCAACATTAATATATAATTTTGCAAAAAGATTTGATTTTCATTGTGATTATTGGTGAATGAATTTAATAGGAGATAAAATCAACAAAAACAACAAGCCTTATCTCATTAGGTGTGATAAGCTATATGAATCACACAAAGTTATTGTGTTCTATATCAACAACCACATCAATGAATAAATTGTTCATCAAGAGGTCTCACTCAATAACTTCACCGAATGTTTTCTTTGGTCTTCCTCTACCTCTTTTCATAAGACTTCATACTATTTGATCTAGCTACCTCATCAACACATTCAATGGCCTTTGTTATACATATACATGATCAAATCACCTTGAATGATTTTTAACTATTTTCTCTTCAATGGATGTCACTCCATCTTTTCTTATATGACCATATATCCATTTCAGTCACCCCTACTTCATGCTCATTTTGTCCCTTTAAACCCCCAACATTATCTACCGTATATATATAATTGCTTGTCTTATAGCAGTGCGATAACTTTCCCTTTACTTTATTAGATACTTTCCTATCATAAAAAACTCTAATAACCTTTCTCCCATTAAACATTCCAACTTGAATTATATTATTAACATCTCAATCAATTACATTTTTTTGTATAATTGATAATATATAAACTTTTCTACTTGTGAGATTATTATGAACCTTTGTGGCGAAGAAAAGAAATGCAGATCAATTTTCTCAGATAATTTCTACATCAATATCTACACAGAATTAGCTAGTATAAAAATTATTCTAACAAGCTATATTACTCCTTCCGGTCTTTTTTATAAGCAACTTTTATCTTTATTGTGCAAAACGAACTAGTGGTTAAGATTTGTTAAAAATAATAAATATGCCAAAAATGTCATGTTTCTTCCAAATATGCCCCTATTTATGAAATGAACATAGGAGAGAGAATAAAATATGATTAAATGAAAGAGAATTAGTGGTGAGTGGGAGACAATTAATATAAAGATATATTTCTAATAAGGGTGAAAAAGAAAAATGTAGTTTAAATTTTGAGATACCAAGAAAAAGTTACTTATAAAAAGGATTAGCCTCCACAAAAAGAAAGTTGCTTATAACAAGAATTTGAGAGAGTATTAGTTGGCAATTTTTTTTTTTTTTTTTGCCAAGGAGTATTAGTTGGCAATGAACAATATAATATAGCTTATTTTTCGAGTTTTGTGTAATCAGCTATGGGATCCAATTAATTAGTTACGTATTGACAATAAACACGCATAATGTAAATGTTTAATCATAAGAAGACATGATTGTTTTAAATATTTAATTAATGCTCATTGTGTAATTTTCGATAAGTCGATTAGGGTTTGAGCATCAGTGTTTAAACACTATCAGAAAATTAAACAACTCTATGTGGATATACCATCAATCAATATGAAACCCAATTGCCTTTTGATTCATCCCTTTTCATGGGCTGAAGAGTTTAGGGCAATTTATTGTTGTAAGAAGAAAGATCAAAAGTCATAATTAGTCTTTGACATTTACCCGGACGCCTTACGTTACTTTCGTACGTTTGAAAGCTATAATTACTTCCAAGAAATTAAACATCAACGTTTGAAAATGTTGATATCCTTGAATATTAATCATTGATGAGATATCATTGTGTTGAATTACTAAGAAATTAGTCCAGCATCATGTAATTAACGTGGTTCCGTGTTATTGAATCCAATTATCTTTAAAATGAAGAAAATTAATTAAGCTGATGTCATTTAATTTTTCCTTAATTAGAAGTTTGTCCATATCCAAAGAGTTTTGTCAATCAAACTGCAAAATTGAAAATCTGTACATGTATAACCTAATTTAATATCCAGAATTATTGCAAGAAAGCACCTAATGGTTGATGTCATTTATTTTTCCGGGTCACCTAATAAGAATTTTAATAAATTAATAAAGTTGGTTAAAACTAGTTATTTCTTATTAAAAATATCAAAATTACCTCGTTAAATTTAGAAGAGTATGGTTAATCAGTTGAGAAGTTTCATCGTTAGTTATGGACAATATGTGAAAAAAAAAATTAATGTTTTAAACAAAACATTGTTATATTACAAAAAATATCATATATGCTTCTAATAAGAACCAAAAGGGTACTAATTATTGTGATGGAAATTTTTTATCAAGAATTTTACCGATACTAGATTTTCCTAATTATTACCCCAAAATGAAATATTCCCTCCAGCCTTAAATATAAGACCCAATTGACTTTTTTTTGGAGTAGTTAAGGAACTTAAATATATTACTTAATCATAATATATATTGTGTATCATTAGATTATATATTAGTTTATAAGTCAACTAATTAGTTTGGAGAAAAAACGGTAGATATAAATATTTTTAAATATTTTATTTAGCTTTCGTAATTTCTCAAAAAAAAATCAATTGAATCTTATATTTAGGACAGGACCGGAAGCAAGCAGTATTCAATAAACTACGCACACGAAGTAAAGTACATAGCTTTCAGACACATATACATATAAAGTAACAATCTGTCATAGTAAAAGAGATGACAGCTTCAATTAATTTAAAACACATAATTAGGTCGAAAGCTGATGAAACAAATTGAATTGAACATATGGAATCTGTCGCAATCAATTAGGGTTTAGAGATTATACAAACCAGTACGCAGCTACACATACTGAATTACTGATCAAATTCGGAGGCTATTTTCTTCTGCAAGCTAGTTAGTGGAAGACACAAACGCATGTGTGAGCGTTTGTTTGTTTGTCCGTATAAAACAATTACATAATAGTAATTGTAAAGTTCTTATAAATCAGTTAAAAATGAGTGTGATACAGTAGACTTTATATGTGTCCTTAGGGAAAAGAGAACAAACTTGAAAATAGAAGAGTATAAATATATATATATATATATATATAGAGAGAGAGGGCAAAGTGGAAAGAAAGAGAGGAAAAGGATGCTTTGAAGGTTGTGTGGGGATGTATTTCTGATTCATCGCAGGTACCATAAGTCATATGAAACTCTGAAAAAAACCCTAATTCCATCATCAGACTCATCAGAGTGTGTTGGACAAGTTAAGGTTGTGAGTGATCATTTTTCATCTCAGTTCTCAAGTACAAAAAAGCTCGCACACAAGCTCTTGAAATTGATCATAACTTTTGCTGTATATATCAAAGTTATTATGATTCTATATGGTGTTATACGCTAGCCCTTTGCGCATGCACAAAAAGCAATCATTCTATAGGGTTTCATTTCATCACTCGGCTTTATTTTCCATACTAATAAGACTTGAAGAAACCACCCCATCATGTGTAAGCCAGTCACTCAAAACAAATACGTGGCTTTGCCAATTCGACTCTCTCTCTCTCTCTCTCTTCACACTTCTTTATTTCTTCTCTACATATCTGATCTATCTATCTATCTAACACACCAAAGTCAAAAGCAAGAGATCAATCATTATCACACTGTCTACCACTCTAATCTTTACTATAAGGCGTCTATAATAACCACATCATTAAAACCAAAGAGATGTGATTACCCAGTGAATTATGTCCAAGAAGTCATAAATGTTACAATTAGTGAGATTTTAAATAGGAGTAATTTTAAAAAAAAAATGCAATTAATACCCCGGCCACTCGGTAGCTCATAATAAAGGATAATATATTTCTTCTAAAAATGTGCCTTATAATAAGTATTAGAGTACTATATGATATAAAGTCTATCTTTTCTAGCTAGGTCATTCCTCTGAGGAGTTAACTATACTTAAGGATAGATATCTTTTTAAGCAAGATAGTTATAAAAAGACATGGATGAACCAGTGAAGAATTGGCCAAAAGTTTATCATTGTCAATTTGTCACATACTGAATAATTGTGAAATAGATTTTTATTTAGTTGAAAAACTTAAAACCTCATAAGCTCATATCATATTTGATGGTAAACAATGAAAAGAAAAGGCGAATTAATAAGTACAAAAGTGTAATTTATAAAATGGATTAACAATATCCCAAAAATTATAACTAGTGTGTGTGTAATATAAGGCCAACTTTCAGGGTTAGATGATTTGTTTCTTTTGTGCAATCTTGAAGCATATACACAATGTACACAAACTTGTATGAAAATTGAAGTTACTTGGAGCCAAGTGTGTGTTGTGTTGTTTGCTACACTTTATGGAGTTGGAGGTAGTGAAGAACAACAATTAATCATGAAAAGGGATAATCATAATTTTGGAGTGAGGACTGCTCAAGTGCTGATGCCATTTCATATCCAAATAACCATACGGTGAAAGTTACTTTGACGAGACTTTTTGGATACACAAGAACAGAAAAAGGCCTTATATAGTTAATTATACATGAAGCTGAAACTAATATATATATATATATATATATATATATTGGCCTGAAAAAGTAAATATAAATTTATTTACTAATTATCCAATATATATCTATATAGTTAGTTAGTTAGGCGTCGTTAATTTAAGTAGTTAATTAACAACATGTGCTTTATATAATGCTTGTTTTTTTATTATTTCAAGTTTGTGGAATAAAGACCCGTCAAAAATATTATTTATGAGTTAACCTTGCTCAATTGATAAGGATTAATTTCATGCCTTTGCAAAATATGAGTTTGTATTGCATGTGTTGTCGATAATAGAATTTTATTAATGAAAGTATATGTAATTTACTCTATAAGACTATAATAGGCCATTTGGTTTAATTCTATTGGAGAAGATTACATACAATCGTAATGCAATAATGCAACAAACCGATTACATCGTTTGGTTGGGCTTATATAATAAAAATAAGATTACATTTTGTAATCTTGATTACATCATTTGATATAATCAAGATTGTTAGATCTCATGTTTTGATGATAACAAAAGAATGGTTTGAAAAGGAAAAGATTAATAATCAAGTTTGAACTAAATAATGACAGGAACAAGCTTTACTTGAAGTTAGCATGGAAGTAATGAAGATTGGCCATGAGAAAATGCTGAGGAACTTGATCAGAAGCAAATGTTCTAAAGCATTACTCGAGAAGCTACTCGAGTAATGAGACAAAACTTGAAGTAACCAAGAGACAACTTGCAGTAACCTACCACCATTACTCGAAGCGCTACTCGAGTAACCAGGTAAAAACTTGGAGTTGCTCTCGGCCTGCTAATGTTACTCGAGGAGGTACTCGAGTAACCATGTGAAAACTTCCAATTGCCTTCAAGTTTTCCTAATGATACTCGAGGCGCTACTCGAGTACTTGTGTTTCTGAAAATGTGGACCTCTCGGCATTTTGTACCACTGCTAATGTTACTCGAAGAGCTACTCGAGTAACCCTGTGAAAACTTCCAGTCGCCTTTAAGTTTTCCCCATGATACTCGAGGAGCTACTCGAGTAACTCTGGTTCTGAAAATATGTAACTCTCGGCAACTTGTACCACTGCCAATGTTACTCGAGGAGCTACCCGAGTAACATACTAAAGTAAGTGAAAACTTGAGGTTGGTACCCGATTAACCTGATCTCTCTTTGTTTCATCTTCCTCGAGTACTTACTCTAGTATACAAGTTTTTCATGCTTTATTTTAAGTTTATTCCTCGAGTAAGTACCCCAGTATGCAGAAATATTTTTAAAGTAAACTTCAAGTCATTACCAGGGTAAGTTATGCTCAAAAGTCTTAGTTACTCGAGGTGTTACCCGAGTAACCTATGCAAAAATGAATGCATTACTCGAGTCCCTACTCGAGTAACAAGGTAATTGCTCTCGGCCTTGAAATCCTGCCAACATTACTGGAGTAGAGCATCGAGTAATCAAAAGATTTTTAAAGGATTACTCGAGGTGTTACCCCAGTAATCTATGAAGTTGCAAAAGCATTACTGGAGTAGCTACCCGAGTAAATAACTATTCCCAAAGGCTTGAAATTTAGTTTACTCCATGCACTACCCGAGTAATCTTATATTTATTCATTGACTTGCAGTTGAACAATGATTTCTCGATGTTACTCGAGGAGCTACTCGAGTAAACTTCAAGGGATACTCGAGGAGCTACTCGAGTAAGCACACTCAGAAATTTAGAAATCATTCAAACTTTCATTATATTGTTTCCTATATGATTAACCTTTCATTGTATTAGTATTCTTAGTCTATTTACAGAGAAACAATGAAGAAATCATTTCAAGAGATGGAAGTCAAAAGAAACGTTCAAATGCCAACCATCGCCAACGGATATTTTTCAAAAACTTGAAAAGTCAAGAGTGGCTGCGCACTCACCAACGGACGAAAGGAAATGTTCCAACGGTCATCAACAACTTACCTATATATATGGGAACCTTCAAACAGAGAAAGAACAACCAAGCACACATACAAACGTATCATTAAGTTCATTGCTCTGTTTTCACATTGAAATTGTATTTCTATGCTTCAGTGATTATCATTTACTCTGTAAGAGAGATATTTCATTCAAACTCAATATTTGTTATTGAGATAACTTAAGGTTATGGAACCTTAAGTTGGGATTGGATTACAACCTGTAAGGGGGAGTGAGTGTCCAGGTGAAAGGAACTTGCTTGTACTGAGATGCCAAGAACCCACTGAATCTTGGAAGCTATAGTGAAACTCTCAGAGAAGCTCTGAGGACTGGACGTAGGTCAAAGTAGTTGTGACCGAACCAGTATAACTCCCGGTGTACACTTCGGTGATATTTCTCCTTACTCATTACTGTTTTTAATTCTTTTGTCAAAGTTTTATATTTTCGAAAGAAATTTCAGTATCACCCAATTCACCCCCCCTCTTGGGTGAAACGCTTGATCTAACAAAGATTACACTACTATGACTCGTGAATGGGGATACAGACATCTTATAATTAAGTGAAAAAAACACTATGGCCATTATAATTTTTTAAATTGACCAAAGTGCCCACTCATAAATTTTGTTAAATATTAAATAATTACCACCAATAGATATTAAAAATTAATTAATTATATAAAAATTTAAAAATATTCCCCATTAAAAAAATTTTAAAAATTATATTTCACACAGTTAAAATATCCCATTAAATAATATTCACACCATTAAATATTAAAAAATTACAATAAACCTAACTTTTACACTACATAATATTTTCACCATTAAATATTTAAAAATTACTATGAACCCAACTTGTACACTACACAAATTGAAAAATTACCATGACAATAACGTATATATTATACATATATGTGTAGTTAGGGGTAATTTTATCTCTTATTATATTATTCTCATATATTCTCATGTTCAATGTAATACAATCAAACATTTTTATGCACATTACATCATCTTTCTTTAATGACAAACTAAACAAATTCATGTAATCATCATTACATTACCTTTTATTATATTACCTCCAATTCCTTGAACCAAACAGGCACTAAGAGATGAACTCAAAATCACCTCAACTGTTAATTAAAATTAAATTAGATCAATGATTTTTTTCTGAAAAATGAACAAGAATAGGGGAGGAATTTGTCTGGAAAATTTCTTTGAAATTTATGACTTTATATTGACATATCCTCTATTTTCAAAACTAGTACAGTTTTCCATAAATATCCTTTTAAACTAGTAAATACATTCTATTTATTTTTAAATCCTATACAATCCTCTTTAAGTTTTGTTAAAATTACATATATAGATCTCTTCTTTATTTTCAAAATATAAACAAATTCTCTAAAGACGATGAAAAGAATTGCATAACTTAATTAAGAAGAAAGTCAAGCCAATGAAAATTTATGATAATCTACTTTTTATGTTTAATAGAGTCTCTCTAAATTTTCAAAATAAAAGGATATGATTTTGATTATTTATAAAAATTAAAAAATGAGAATTTATATAATTTAATAGAATTAAAAACATAAGTTTTTACGTGGTGGGGAGTAAATTCATAGGTTTTTAAGTGGTCGGGAGTATATGTTATAGGGATTACTTTTCGAGAGTGGTAAAAATGGTAGTAGAAGACGTTCAAGAGAAGAGAAGAAACACTAATTACCAAACAAATTAAAGATAAAGTGAGCGTGCAAGCCTTCAAGTAAATTCAACTCCTCCTTCTTCCTTAACCTCAGATTCTGATGAACTGACTTAGGAATAGAAAAGAGAAGGAGAAAAGAGGAATTTCATAAATTTCCTTGTTTGGGAAAAAAACCAACAAAAAAGAAAGTGAAGCTATGCTTATTCCCTCTATCAATGGCCTTCCAAATATTTTCTCTAGACTCTCCCTTCCATTCTAATTATTAACTTTGCTTGTCTCCTTTGGTTAGTATTTGGGGGAAAATGGAAAATTGCTTAAAAATTCTCAATTGCAAGATGTATTGTTGTCTAGAAATATCTAAAAACCCTAATTCTTGAGCATGTATAACTCTTTTAACAGTGTGAAATATATTTTCAGCTATGTGAAAATATCTTCCATTTTGCACATAATTAAATATAAGTTGAATAAGAGTGACAATCGCTAAAAATGTGTTCTTCCTAAATCTTTAAATAAATTGTAGATATATTTAAACAATAAATTTTACCATTGAGAATTGAGATGTTTTATTAACCTTTTTTTTTAAGTTTGTTCCTCGGTCAAGAATTGAATTATACAATATTTTTATATTTCCATTATTATTATTATTCAAAAAAATCAGTTCCACTATTTTTTTCTATATTATTTTTCTTTGTCCCACTAAGTTATTTTTATTGTTTAAAGATACAAAAAAAAAGTTAGGAAAAAATTTTATAAAAAAATAAAAATAAAAAACCATGTAAGTGTTTTCAACGGAAGAGGATACTCTCATTGTTCTCTCTCTCATTATCTTATCATTATCTTATCTCCACAGTTAGATAATGAAATGGATGGTTTATATTTAATATTTTATAAAATTATTATTATATTTTACAAATTAAAATTTATTTATTTTTTATGGATTGCAATTATGAAGGATATAGATCAGATTTTAAGAGTTTAAATTTACTTTTTTATGTTTATAGAAATAATTTTATAAAAAATTGAATCTAAGCCATATATTATTTTAATCTAACGGTAGATATGAGATGATGAGAAGAAAATGAGAAATAGGATAATGAGAGCAATCCAACCTATTTTAAACATTGTTATTAAACCCGGACCGGCCGGTCCGGGCCAGGAACCGATGACCCAGTCAAAGAACCGGTCTGGTTTGTGAACCGGACCGGTTTAGTAATTTTTTTTATTTTTTATTTTTAAAAAACTCTTTTTTTTAAAATTTATTTATAATTTCATATTAATAAACCTAAAATCTTCACTCTCTCACCGATTTGGTCCTGGGTTAGCTTCGGTTTGATTTTGATCTAACCTACTAATCCTTAACCCAGTATCCTGACCGGTTCACTGACCGATCCCAGTTTAATAACCTTAGTTTTTTCAAGAATAACAAAAAAGTACGGAATACAGCATTAATTAGGTCATGATTACTAATTCACAAGTCATTATTTTTCATTGATGGGAGGTCTTGCCTATATTAATATATTTTACTCTATACATTACGTTGCGTTTCTTTGCTTAAAGATGCTGTTGGTTTTTGTGGCGATCAACATTAAATGATATGCCTGCAGTCATTTGGTACAAAAACAATAGGTTGTGGTTGTTATTCCTTGATTCTGAATGCAGTAATTAAGATAAATAATTTATTGAGATTATTAAAATCAGTTGATGAGTTAGATATTTGTAAAAGATGCACGTTGATTTCTCTAAAATAATTTTTTTAGTCATTTACATTGAAAACTACTTCCTTATGAAACTTGTCTTAATATTTATAATTAATAGGAATAATCTAAAAAATTATAAATACAAGAGATAAATTTTTTTTTTTTTTTTAAAGAAGTGATAAAAGTATATTGATGCCTTACATTTAAGTTAAGGCCGAAGCAAATTCAAAAACTAATTCTTAAGTTTATGGGAGAAATAGGATTTTATTAAAATAAACTGGAAAGATTCCAAGAAAGAAGGTTCAAAACAAAAAAAGTCAAAGCCCAATTAAAATATGGAGAATCACTCCTAGGTCCCAAGTAAGGAACATATTATCAGAAAGGTCCCTCGACGTTGTAAAACACACTCAACAGGTTGTTAATACACTCAATAACGATGCCAAGGTTGGAGTTTCAAAGGAACTCATCCCATATAAAATTTCATCATAAAATTTCACCATGCAACATCCATCGCGTAGAGAGAAGCAGAGCCACCGACAAAGAAAACCCACGTGCCTAAAGAATCTCCAACCATTGTCACTAATCTTGAGATTTGTTTGTTTTAGCTTTTTAGAAATATTTTCATGATTTATGAGCTAAGTATATGAAAAAGAGTTTTATCTCGGTTTACAGAAAATAGTTTCTGAAACCACCATGATTTGATTTTTTCTTAAACAAACATTTAAATTTATGATCGGAGCCAAGGGGAGATAATTAGACTATGTACATATAGCTCTCCCCATTCAATGATTATTACTTGCTTACTTCATGTTATTGTCCGTGAAAAAATAAAAGTAAATGTGAGGACTATTTTCTTTCTTGTCTCTTAGCCGGTTAGCCCCCGACATAAATGAATTATGGGTAAGTGGAAAAGAGAGGATTGTACAAATTCAATTCTTAACTGAAAAAGTGGAAGCATTCATGGAGAAGCACTCTAATTCTGATTATCGTCAACTTTGCAACTAATTATATGAATCTATACCTTTACTCTCTCCATCAATCACCTACTCCAATACAACCCATATCTTCTTTCTAGGGGCAAAATAGACTATTCACTTAATTTGTAATTTTGTATTACCATATACGTCTCACTAATGCGGGAGATCCTCTCATCTCCATCACTTAATCTTTGAATTACTCCCTAATAAATATAGAACGATTTTTGGTACTAAGCAGACTGATGAGCACCAAGAACTTATGGCTACATGCCCCATGCACCTTTAATTTGGATGGTTTAGATTATAATTTTACTTTTATTTTTTTAAAAAAATTATTTTAATGTGTTTAAAATCTAAAATAAAGATAATAATGGTCTCATGTTCAATCCTGACATTGACATATTTGTGTGCATGTATGTCTTTAAATTTGTATAAAAAAATAGAGAGACAGTATGGTTAAGAGCACTTTAGTATAAAGTCGGAGAGAGTAGACTTGCAAAAATGGCTTTGGTTTCATACTAACCCCTAATTATAACACACAATTAATGAAGGGTATTTTTGGAACAAAGTCATTTTGTTTTCTCCAAACCATTATTAAACATAAAAGCACTGTAAAAAATGTGGATGGAAAAAAATAAAAGCAAGGTTATAAATCGAAAGGAAGGAGAAGTATATATCAGATCCTCCAAAGTTGAGGCTCCTGAAATAATGTCACGATTCAATACAAACTACTGGTTTTTCAGTTTTTGCATTGAACACCACAAATTTTAGAAGCTCAAACTTCAAAAGATTCAATTTTTTCCAAAAACTGAAATCAAACCAGGCCTTAAAATAAATTACACCACAGTTTACCATATAAAAAAAATTATTTATAAGTGCTGCATCCAGATTCACATTCACCAGCAACAACATAAAACATCCTAGTCCCCCGAGTCCAACATATGACAGTGATTTGAAAGTGAACCCCCAGACCATCACTGACCCGCTTAATGTTTCTTTACCATGAATCTTCAATTTTTTTTTTAGTTCAGTATGCATCGTATATTTTGAAATTGATAAATAGTACTCAATTGTCTATTATCTTGAGGAATAAATTGCATTTTTTTGTGGATATGATGGCTTTCTGCGATTTTCCACTCTCAAATAACCACAGGTTTAAGAGATTTAGAAAAAGATATAAATGATTAAGGAGGCAATGATTCCATTCGTACTGTTATGAACATAGAATTATACAATAGCATGATATAGTTGAAGAAGCTAGTCGGTAGTTGGTTTTGTTGACTTTTCTTCTGATTTGCTTCCGTTAATCACTTCCCTTCTACCTCTGTTTTGTATATAAATATCTTGTAATCCTCTTATCAAGGTGTGTGTAAATATAGAAGCTCATTTGCTTACATGGTATCAAAGCGGGTTTGATCCTGATATATATTTAGTTCTGTGCGACAGAGAGCGAGAGAGAGGTGCGATACAGAGAAAGAGAGAGGAGAATCGGGTTCTGTCCATCACCTGATTAGTGTACACGCACCCCACCATCAGAATCGCCGGCCCAAAACCGGCGCACGCTTGAAATTTGACAGCCAGCCGACGAAGGGAAGGCGGCGCGTGGCCTTCACGCGCCTGACGGCCAGACACTCTCACCGGCGCGTGGCGGCGCGTGTGACGGAGCTGCAAACGGCGGTGAGCTTCGCCTGAGCTCATTTCTCCAACCAGGTTTGTCCCTGATGTTTTTTGGTTCATTTGGGTACAATTGATCATTGGGTGCTCCTTGAGTTGAAGTTTCTTTGTGATTCTTCATCCGCGTACGATAGATCATTTGCTCCTCAGGTTTCCGTTCTTTATTCCAGCACCATTTGGCTTCTCTCTTTCTGTTTATGCCTTGGTTTGAATCTCCTTAGTTGATTGTCGGCCTTCTATTGTTTGGATTCTTGAGTTGTGATCATATTGCTTGATTTGCTCCTTATTCTCATTTGAGTTGCTGGTTGGCGGGTTTTTAGTCTTTGGTGGTATTAGTATTCCTTTTTTGTTGATCCGGCTTCTGAAGAATCAGTCTGTCATTTCTCAAATTCGGAGGACCAATCTGTCATTTTTAAACTTCGGAGGACCAACCTGTCATTCTGCAAATTCGGGTAACTATTGTTGTATAACATTGGTGTTCTTTTCTCTGGTTAATTCCTATGGCTGACTCTAAGACCAGTGTTACTACTGAAATGATTCCTGTTTCAAATAAAATTACTGATCATAAGTTGAACTGGACCAATTATTCGGATTGGAACAAGACGATTCGAATGTATTTATTAAGTATTGAAAAGGAAAGTCATTTGAGTGAGGCACCTCCAACAAATGATTCAAAACTAAGTTGGGCCAGAGTTGATGCTCGGTTATTTTTACAACTTCAGAATTCTATTGAGAGTGACATCTTACCTTCTGTAAGTCATTGTAATACTGTAAAAGAACTTATGGATTATCTAGAGTTCCTGTATTCTGGGAAGGGAAACATTACTCGTATCCACGACGTTTGTAAAGGTTTCTATCATGCTGAACAACAAGGTCGTCCTCTGAAGAATTTCTTCATGGATTTTAAACGGATGTATGAGGAAATGAGGCAATTGATGCCTCCAACACCAGATCTCCAGGCACAAGTAGATAACATGGAAAAACAAGCTATTATTAGCTTCCTTACTGCTCTCGATCCCACTTATGAGACAGTTCGATCTCAGATATTGTCCAGTTCTGAGCTACCTTCACTTCAAGATGTGTACTCCCGTGTGCTACGTGCCGATAGTTTGTCTCAACCAGCTTCTAACTCTCATGCTAGTGCTTTAGCCGGCCGTGGTCCTCCTGACAATAGGACTCAAGGCTTCTCGCGACCAGGACACGGGCACACAACTCCCTTTCCTGCTGATAACCGCCACTAAGTCCTTTCTCGCCAAGGTAACAATTCTCAGAATTCTGGTACAGGTGGGATCGTTTGCTACTATTGCAAGGAACCAGGTCACACTAAACGTTACTGTCGTAAGTTGCAAAACAAGTTACAGCGTAATGGTGCTGCTCATATGGCCAACTCCTCTGACAACTCCTCTGATAATGCCCCCTCCACACCTACTGCGCTTGCTACAGGTAATAGTGACTCATGCCTTGCTACTTCGTCTTCCAGGTGGATCATCGATTCTGGTGCCACTGATCATATGACAGGTAATCATCATTTGTTCTCTACGTATGCACCTTATGCCAACCCTTCTTCGATAACAATTGCTAATGGTTCATGCTCCCGTGTTCTTGGATCTGGCACTGTTACACCTACACCGTCTGTTTCCCTCTCATCTGTCCTTAATGTCCCTGATCTTGCGTTTAACCTTTTGTCTCCTAGCAAACTTACTCACCAGTTAAATTGTTGTATCTCATTTTTCCCTGACCATTGTTTGATTCAGGATCTCACGACGAAGCGTATTATTGGTAGGAGATATGAATCTGGCGGCCATTACTTCCTTGATGATCGAGTACCGCGTTCCGTTGCATGCTCTAGTGGTTCCTCTCCTTTTGATGTTCATTGTCGTTTGGGTCATATGTTTTTGTCTTCTTTAAAGAGGATGTATCCTCAGTTTCATCAATTGTCTTCTTTGGAATGTGAATCGTGTCAGTTTGCCAAACATCATCGTGTTCACCTGGCACCTCGCATAAATAAACGGACTGCTCCCCTTTTGATTTAGTCCATTCTGATATTTGGGGTCCGTGTCATGTCGAATCCAAGTCTGGTTTTCGGTATTTCGTTACCTTTGTTGATGACTTTTCTCGAACCACCTGGATTTATTTAATGAAACATCGTTCAGAGTTGTTTTCTCATTTTTGCAATTTCTGTGTTGAAATTAAAACTCAGTTTGGTATTTCTGTCAAAACCTTACGGAGTAACAATACTAAGGAATATTTCTCTGCCCAATTTCACACGTATATGCTCCAACATGGCATGATTCATCAGTCCTCATGTGTTGATACCCCTGCTCAAAATGGGGTTGCTGAAAGAAAGAACCGACACTTATTAGAAGTTGCTCGAGCCCTCCTGTTTCAAATGCATGTACCTAAATCTTTTTGGGCTGATGCTGTGTCCACAGCATGTTTCCTTATCAATCGTTTGCCATCTCCTGTTCTCAGTGGTGACACCCCTTACACAACTATATTCCCTTCTCAACCCTTGTTTCCTCTTGAACCAAAAATCTTTTGTTGTGTCTGTTTTGTTCGTGATGTTCGCCCTACTATTACCAAACTAGATCCTAAGTCTCTTAAATGTGTCTTCCTTGGGTATTCTAGGGTTCAGAAGGGTTATCGCTGCTATTCTCCCACCCTTCGACGTTATCTTATGTCTACCGATGTCAATTTCCATGAGTCAACTCCATTTTTTCCTATTTCTACTGAATCTTCATCCTCAGCCCACAGTTCCGATCTTGATGATCTATTAGTCTATGAGGTCCATTTACCACATGGGCACGCCTCTGTACCAGTACCTGCTAAACCACCTATTCAGCATGTTTATCGTAAACGTCCTCGAGAAAGTAATGACGTCGTTCATGATCCTCCAATAGTGCCTGCTTCGACGTCTGATCCAGAATCAATTCCTCCTGCTACTGACGTGGCAACAATGCCTAATACTATTGATACATCTACTTCTTCTGAGGAATTGCCCATTACATCTGCTCCTTCTGAGGAATTGCCCATTGCCATCCATAAAGGTAAACGTACTTGCGCCTATCCTATTTCTTCGTTTGTTTCCTATAACCATCTCTCTTCTCCATCCTGTTCTTTCATAGCTTCCATTGACTCTATCACCATCCCTACAACTCTCCACCAAGCCTTAGCCCACCCTAGTTGGCGTGCTGCTATGGAGGATGAAATGATGGCTCTTGATCAAACAGGTACCTGGCATCTGGTCACTTTACCTCCTGGCAAGAAGGCTATTGGATGTAAGTGGGTGTTCACGGTCAAAACCAAGGCCGATGGCACATTGGAGCGCTTGAAAGCTCGCCTCGTTGCTAAAGGCTATGCTCAGACCTATGGCGTTGACTATTCAGAAACTTTCTCCCCTGTGGCAAAATTGTCTTCTGTTCGTCTCTTTATTTCTATAGCTGCTACTTATGGTTGGGATCTTCATCAGTTGGATGTCAAAAATGCCTTCTTGAATGGTGATCTTCTTGAGGAAGTTTACATGGAGCAACCACCTGGTTTTGTTGCTCAGGGGGAGCATGGGAAGGTATGCTATCTTCAGAAGTCATTATATGGTCTGAAGCAGAGTCCTCGTGCGTGGTTTGACAGGTTTAGCACGGTGATTAAGAAATTTGGTCTCACTCAGAGCAAGTGTGATCATTCTGTGTTTTATCAGCGAACGGAGGCAGGCATGATCTTCTTAGTGGTATATGTTGATGATATTGTTATTACGGGGAGCAACACTTCGGGAATCTCCACACTAAAGACCTTCCTGAATTCTCACTTCCAAACAAAAGATCTGGGTCAGTTAAAATACTTTCTTGGGATCGAGGTTATGAGAAGCACAAAAGGCATTCTCTTGACACAACGAAAATATATTCTGGATTTGCTCAAGGAGACTGGGAAACTTGGGGCAACACCTAGTAGCTTTCCCATGATTCCTAATCCTTTCTTAGACATTGATGATAGCGTGCCGTTTGATGAACTACCTGAGGAAGTAAGAAAAAAGGTTGATCCTGAAAAGATCAAGCCGTTTGCCTACCCTGAGAGATACCGAAGACTGATTGGGAAGTTAAATTATCTCACGGTGACTCGTCCTGATGTAACCTTTCCAATGAGTATACTTAGCCAATTCATGACAGCACCAACCATTGCTCAGTGGGAAGCTTTAGAGCATGTCTTACATTATCTAAAAAGCTCATCAGGTCGTGGTATACTCTATACAAATCATGGTCACACCGAGATTGAATGTTTTTGTGATGCCGATTTTGCTGGGTCAAAATCTACCAGGAGATCCACCACAGGATACTGTGTGTTTGTGGGTGGGAACTTGGTATCTTGGAGGAGCAAGAAGCAGGATGTAGTATCTAAGTCGAGTGCGGAAGCTGAGTATAGAGCCATGTCTCAATCCACGCAAGAAATTGTGTGGATTCACCAATTAATGAAGGAAGTTGGTTTTGTCACGTCATTGCCTGCAAAGCTGTGGTGTGATAATAAAGCTACTCTACACATAGCCTCTAATTCAGTATTTCATGAACGTACAAAACATATTGAGATCGACTGTCACTTTGTACGTGATAAGATCAAAGAAAACTTTATTTCTACAGGGCATGTGCGATCTAGTGATTAATTGGGAGATCTTCTAACTAAGGCCTTAAATGGGACTCGTGTTAACTATCTTTGTAACAAGTTGGGCTTAATTAACATCTACGCTCCAACTTGAGGGGGAGTGTTATGAACATAGAATTATACAATAGCATGATATAGTTGAAGAAGCTAGTCGGTAGTTGGTTTTGTTGACTTTTCTTCTGATTTGCTTCCGTTAATCACTTCCCTTCTACCTCTGTTTTGTATATAAATATCTTGTAATCCTCTTATCAAGGTGTGTGTAAATATAGAAGCTCATTTGCTTACACGTACCATGAATCCCAAAAGAATATAAATTTTCATTCACGAGAGAACAATGTTAACCATTATTGGACAACTAAAACCAGAAAGCAAACAAGAAAATTTAACACAAACGGTGAGACATGTGCCAGCTTTCTAGCTAAGCAAAGCCAAACTTGCTCCAAATAATTACTAATGAATGAAAGTAACATGATTCACATCACAAGCTAATTCAAAACTGTCCATTCCATAGCAGAAACATGGCTCATCTAGTCCATGCTTGTGACAAGGAGAGTTTATTTTTATCAATAAATAGATATTAAAAATGTATAATTAAATAATTAAATTAAAATATAAAAAATGACAACAATTTGATTTAAATATATTTTAAATCCAAATAATTGAAATTAAATAACACTCATAATTTATCATACACAACAAAGAAATTTCTATGAAGTTTATATATAAAGCCACTGAGTATGATGAATAAAAGTAACTATATGGTTCATGCGACAAGCTAATTCCAATTGTCCATTGCATAGCAATTATTTGAGAGTAAAACCTGGCCTGCTCTTCCGGGTAATCTTGTCTATTGTTGAGCAGATCTTGATGCAGCAAAACCTGGCCTGCTCTTCCTGGTGCGAGCATTTGTATGTGTGCGTTGTCCTCTGCAAGGTAACCCATCCACATGTCTGAAACCTCTGTAGCACTGAATACCCACCAACCTTTCTATATCTTTCTCAACACACCTTTTCTGACAACATCAAAAATTAAAATTGTGTTATACACATAACAGAACAAGCACAGGAGTTGTATCATTTCGGTAGAGAAATTTGTGCTAGAAATGGTCACAGAGATGGTACCAAGTCATTTCCGAGCATGTACTTGGAGAGTAATTCTCGAAGGGAATACAACTCTCTCTTACTTAGGTCCTTGACAAATTTGTCCTCAACCCCAAGCTCACAGACAATAAGGTGAGCTTTGGAACGGCCAATTCCATGTATGTGCTGCAGGGCATATTGGAGGCGCTTGTTGTCAGGGATCTCTCCTCCAACACCACCTCCAATATTTATATATTGTGCTCGTACACCACGAAGCTGCATTAGTTAAGGGAATAGAAAAAAAGATGAGATTGGTCCTTCATTTGGTTGCTGAGAATTGAAGAGAAAGTTGAAATTAGAGTTGGTAATGCACACAACAGCAGGCAGGGGATATAGGATTTCTAAGAAACTGGATATTTCATCTAGGTTTGAATGAACTAACTTGCTCAGATAAAAATGTGTTGAAGACTGGGACACAGATTAATCCAAGGTTAGCAAGAACTATACAACAACAACAACCCTTATCTCATTAGGAGGAGCTAGCCACATGGATTGCATGGTGTCATTGTGCTCTATCAAAGTATCAATAACTAAATTTTAGGATATATTACTGATAAAAAAATACCATGCAATAACTTCTTTTTTAGTGTTCTCTTTGGTTTTCTTCTACCCCTCTTAAAAAAACTCCTAACTGTCTTGTCTACTTTCCACAGCAGCGCCTCACAACAACCTTTCAATATACATGCCCAAACCACCTTAAACAATTTTCTACATTTTCTCTTCAATAAATACCACACCAACTCTTCCTCATATATGTTCATTACGAATCTTATCTTTTCATATATGACCACACATCAATCTCAACATTCTCATATCTGCTACCCATATTTTATCCTCTTGTTGTCCTTCTAAAGCCTAACATTCACTATCACATAGCATCGCTAGTCATATAGCAGTTTGATAAAACTTCATATTAGTGATGATACATATAAAGCATAGAACATAACTAATCCAAGATAAAATTTCTCTTGGTTTTCAACAAGAAAAAATAGGAGGGCAGACACTCACTGATAAAGTTTGACGAAGCTGGTAAACAACATCAGAAACAATCCCGGCAGAACCACGCACACCAAACATTTTGCAGAATTCGTTGTTGCAAGGTCCAACAGTTATAATGGAAGAGGTCCGTCCTAGAAGAGATGACACCACCACTGCTTCCTTCTGGTCCGTCAGCAGCAAATCAGCAACAGCCTTGTGGCTATCTGTTCAGCATTCACGGTGATAGAACTGGGAGTCTGAGCTGATTTTAGAGAAATGTCTGTTTTTCCTGGTCAATTAGAAGAGATATCAAATGAGAGTGATCTTCACTTCTCAGGCCATCTCTAAGGCTCTGGCCCAATCTACTTATATCCTCTTATGCTATACTTTGATGTTCAGAACTGTTCAATATATAAATGGGAAAGGTCAACCAGTGTATCTAAATATCAAGTTGCTTCACAAATATTAAAGATATTTAATAAAATACTAATTAGCGTCTGAAATATAGTATTAAAATTATGAATAGCAAGGGTTCCTATGTGCTAGACTGGACTTTGGATTGCCTTGAGGCCCAGCCTGAGCATGATTCAATGGTTGGGCCATGTTTTTCAACCAAATGCCCAACTTGAACAAACAAGGCATAATTCTCTTAAGATTGAGAGATGCAATAATTTTCAATTTCAAATCAAATATGCTTATAAGATTAGAACTCCTTCTATGGCTTTTCAAACCACATATCTCATAAAAGTTGCGGCTTTTTATAGTGAGAGGAGTAACAACAAAGAAATTTGCAAAAAGGGGAAAACAAGGAAAGTAAATCAAAACCATTTATCTCTATTAAACGTGTCATGAAGCATCAAGGTCCCAATTTCATATACAAATATTCAAGTTGCTTGCTTAGCAACAACCAGGGCTGTGCACAAACCGCAGGCCTGACGGCTGACCCAGCCTAGCATAAGTCTCACGTCTAAGGTTTTGACCTGTGGGCCAGACTGGCCTGGTCCAGACAGTTAACTAACCAGGGCCAGCCATGGTCGTTCAGGCCAGACCAGGCCACAAGACTTTTTTCGTTCTTTTAAATCTCTTCCAATTAAACCTTTCTATGGCACCATATACAAATTTGACAGATAAATGCTTTCCACAAATGATTTTATACAAAATTCAGAACTGAATCCTGCGAGGCATTGATTTGAAAAAAAAAAAAAAATACATAATCTGATAGCCTGAAGGATACAATTATGAATACAACAATTCCTGAAGCGTCCGTGCTTCATGTATATATAAATGAGAAAGAGGACAGCATATTTAATGAATACAGATCAGAACTCTAAATACTAGAAAAACAAAAAAAGTTGCCTCTGAATTGTGACATTATTATCAATCTATATCGAATTGAGATTCACTGACTCTTAACCAAACAAACAATGGATGCATGAACCATCACAGCAAAGCTACTTTCCTAAACTGAGATAGAGCATACACTGATGTTGAGTGATTATCAAACCAAACATTGGCAAACATGCACCAGATAAATAAATTGTTATTCTCCTGCAATACTCAGCAAACTGGTGTAAGTGGCTAATAAAACTAATTTTCCGAAATAAAGCAAACCCAATCATCAGTATTCTGAAACGACCATTTAAACATCTGTTTGCGGAAGATAATGTGCACTGTCACTGCTAGCGATATTTCCGGGGAACCCCATAAATGAAATGAAGGAGGGCAATTAAGTTACCTGAAGAAAAATCAGTGGATGGCGACGGCAATGTCGAGAAGCAACAACTACACCGACCAGCAGGCTCACGGCAACAAGGAGGAGGAAGCCGAGAGAAGCAGAACACCGGGCGACGCAAATGAAGAAGGGAGAAAACGACAAAATTCGTTTGGCATTAGGATGCGGGCGAGAAAAATAACGGGTCGGTCCTGGTTCAAGGTTGAAGATCCAACCCGTAACCAGTTTTAAACCGACCCTTTGGGCCACCATTAAGTTTTTTTTTTTTTTGGTCAAATACCATTAAGTTTTTTTCCCGTTTAGATTTTGGATAAAAAATAAACGGGTAGAGGAAGAAGGATGCCTAAGTGAGTATTTGGAATAGCTTATTTTTAGGAAATAAACATTTATTAAGTAAGTCGTGATAAAAATTCTCTCACATATTTATCTCGTATACCGTGAATCACGATTTATAAACACTTATTATTCAAAAATAAGCTATCACAAATAAACAAATTCTTTCAAACCTGAAGCGAGGATGAACATTATTACTTCAGCCCACCCAAGGAGATAAACTGCAGTCAACCCAGGTTGACTAGGTCAAGTTAAATAATGCCAAGGGCTCTGTCGATTATAGAGGGCTTGCCAAATGTGGTGGCAATATTTGTGATAAGGATGGGAGCGGGATCATAGGCTTTTCTAGTATCAAAAAAAATAAAGCAAATATTTGATTATCGTACGGATGTCGTTGTTTCACTCTTGAGTGTTTTAATACAGGAAGGTTAATGTCTTCGATGATTTTTTTTTAAAACCAATGATTTTTTAACCTAATGACATGATACGTCCCTTATAAATGAGAGGTATCTTTAATTTCTGTTTTTTAAGAAAAAGGTAAAAAGATGATTCCTTAGAGACCTCAACATCATACAAACTATTTTGTTCACATGCCACCTCGTTACTTGTTAGCGTTGTCAAAGAAATCAAAAATCTAATCTTGCTTTATGGGAGACATGATGGAGTCTAATCATAAAAAAAGATTGTCTTATCCTTTTTAGGAGATTGGCAAGGTGATTTGAACAAGATGCAAATATGGAATTCATTTTAAATTCATGTTTATACATACGCGGCCCAATCAATAGTTTAAGTCACACAATTCATTTTTTCTAACCAACACCTGCTAGCGCGATGGCCATTAGGTGGCCCTTAGGTCACCCTCCACGGGTTCAACTTGTGTCCTTTATCATCAAAAAAATAATTCATTTTTTCTTTCAAGAATTTCCTTCAACTAGTCACCTCTATTAAGTAAATAATATAATCCAATTTTTGTGAAGTTGAAGAGAAATATCCAAATGCATATCTTATTATGTTAATTTTAAATAAGATATATTTGTAGCAACAAAAATGAAATACTATTGTTCTCCTCCCTAAATGATAAATAATGGATTCCAAATATATATAATCTATATACTGTAATTGAACTAATTTTTGATATTACCTTGCCAAAAATGTATTGATTGGCTAACGAAACATTATCATACATTACTATATTTTTTTTATAAAAAAGAGTTTAGGTGAATTGAATTTTTAGACTCAATGAGTGATTATAAATGTATTTACAAATCGCCTACCAACAAAATAACGGATTATAAAATTTAAACCCACACTCTTATGGATTATAAGTCAATTCCTTATTAAACGGATAATCTGTGTTGGCAATTATTAGAACTTACCCCACACACACACACATATATACACCCCATCCTTGTAGCGTAGAGATATTTTGATACATGTATTGATCAGGTTTTTTCTCATATTCCCAAATAAAAAACAACCTCAAGAAAAAGGATGCTTGTGGTACTAGTAGAATTAAAAGGATACATGTGTATTTAGATTAGCTTTTTTTAATAACTTTTATGACTTACGAGATAAATGTGTGAGAGGAGTTTTATCTCGGGTTGTGCAAATCATGATTTGAAACCATGCACCCCATTTCACAATTCACTGTTTACAACAGCGCCTTGCCTTGACGTTAAAAAAAGTGCATTGGGCTCTGCTGCTAATTGATGGCTCCAAATATTAGGCGGTTGGCTCTGTTCAAATTTGAATTCAATTGAAGCAACTGCCTGCCGCAATGCAATGAATTTAAATTGTTCTATTACTAGCCTACACCACCATCTCAAATGTGGTTTTTTTTTTAAAAAAAAAAAAAGCATGATGGAATTAGCTTTTAAAAAAAATGGAGTGTTTGGATTATCGTTTTGATAATTGAATTTTTTTTCTTAAAGTAGTTTTCAAGATGAAGCTCAAAAGTATAGTTTTTTCAAAAATAAAATCATTTCTGCTACCGTCAATTCAAACACAAATCATATTTATAATATAACTTTTATAAAAATTAAATTAAAAAATAATAATTTTTGTCACTATTAATCCAAACAGACCCTACATCTTCCATTCACGCCTCTTTCCTCTGTTGAGTACTCGAGTTGTGGTATGAGATTTTCTCCCATTTACAAGCAATTATGAGTCCTGGCCTTCAAACCTACCTTGACTTCCTCGCATATGTTGGACGGGGACGTCGTCTTCTGGTGTATAAGGGGCCTGATTGCATTTGTAGGATGATGAAGCTTTATCTTCTACATGAGTACTAGCATTAACCATGTTTGTCATTGTTCTTTTGCTTCTTTCGATTTTTTTGCATCTGCTCTGTTATGATTACATTGAAGTTATTCATTCTGGTTTTCTTGTAGGTCGTGTTGGGTGCAACAGAGACAAGGGTTCAACCAAACTGATTGATTATGAGCATGAGGAAACGATATGGGTCAGTTAGGTTATAACGGAAAGGCCCCATCAATGCTGTTATTTAATATGCTGGGTTTAGTTTTCCGTGACCATTTATTACTATCCGGTTGTTCGTGTGTCGTAAAACTGTAATCTATTAAAGGTGTGTTTGGGATAGCGATAGTAAAAATGACTTATATAATTCGGACTTATTAAAAATGACTTAATAAATAAGTCAATGAGTGTTTGGAATAGCTTATTTCTAAGAAATAAGCACTTATTACATAAGTCGAGACAAAACTCCTCTCACATACTTACTTCGTATATCGTTAATCACGAATTATAAGCACTTATTGTCAAACAAAATAAGTTATCCCAAACAAGCACAATATTTGTAATGTGATTTATGTTTGGATGAACGGTTGAATAAGTGATTTTTCATAAATCAAAACGTGTTTGGATTAGCGATTTATATAAGTGCGTTTTTAAAAGTAAAAACTTGAAGGGTATTTGTATATTCTTCAAATTTTAGATAGATCATATATGTGATATCCAACAATAATATATCATCAGGACTAGGAAGATATTTGAAAATGCAACAATTATAACTTCTTCACCTGAGCGCATGAGAAAAGGAACATAAAGTCTTTTTAATTATAGATTTCTGGCAATTTATTTCTATTTCTTCAATAATTTTTCTATATATTTAATGAGATTTAAATTTAAATGTTAAAAAGATGAGGATGAATACAATTTATAAATTACTATTAATAATTGATTTTTTTCCTTATATAATTTTACCGGGAAATATGCTACAAGACCCCTTAACCAAATAACGAAACCATCATAACGGTACTAAATCATGTTGCCAGGTTTGGACCAAAAGAAAAAACGCTGCAGCTTTTTTTAAAAATAAGTAGGTATCTTGGGCTTAAAATATAAGCTGCGTTTTTGGGCTTTTTGGATTTTTCAATAAGCTATCCCAAACACATACAAAACGGATTATGTTTCAGTTGGGTTTTTTTAAGTACAAATGGGCTTATTTGGGCAAAATAAGCCCAACCAAACACCCACTGATCCTCAACTTTATCCTTTGTTGCTCCTTCGTTTTCTGTAGATGGAGACGTCCATCGATGAACTTCCTTGTGGAGTCCAGAAGAGCAGCTTATTACTGAAGGTGGATTGAATTATATTTAATGAGGTTTCTTGATTCCCCGATCAGTGGAGATTCATAGGAACACTTAAACTACAGGGACTAATGTTATAAATGAAATAAAACCTCAAAAACTAAAACCTATAGTTTTAAATTATAGGGACTAAAATTAAAATAAAGTGAAATTAAGGACCAAATATTATACTAACCTTAAAATATGTATTATATAAATCTCGATTCCTTAGATCTTGAAAATTCCATTTTCATTTATTCAAATCGTTGGCTGACTGTCTGATTTGACTTTTATATTTTTTTTGACAAAAATTACCCCTATTTAATAAGTATTATTTAAATTTGCAAAAAAATATTTTTTATACAATAAAAATATTTATTTATTAGTGTAAAAGTATTTATTAAAAAATTTATGGATAAAATAAAATTCTTCAAATGATTTTTTTTTTTAGTTTGAATGGGTCTTTGTAACGCATGAAAGAACGTTGTTATCATCTTTAGCCGTTGATGTGGCAAACGGTCTACCAAATATCATCTACCATTCACGAAAAACCTGCAGGTGGGTTCCATGAGAAAATAACCATTAATGTCAATGAGCTCATGGTCTAGGGACATGGTACATAGTTCTCTTGTGATTATGGAGGAGGTTGTCAGTTTGATCCAATATAAAAAAAAAAAGTGATTTAATAGCGGTTAAAAATGGGTATTAGTAGCGGTTTTAACCGCTACAAACAACATTAGTAGCGGTTATGAAAACCGCTAAATCGTATGTTGCAAGCGGTTTTACAGCGGTTATATAAAACTGCTACTCACGAAAAATAACCGCTACATCCTTTGTAGCGGTTACAAAAAACCGCTACAACATCCCTATGAACGAAATTTTTTTCAGAGATATTTGTAGCGGTTATATAACCGCTACAAATATAAAAAATTGAAAATTTGAAGACGGGAAAAGAAAAATGACATTTTTTCAATTTTGTAGCAGTTAACAAAACCGCTACTAATTTTGAATTTTTATGAAATTTGTAGCGGTTATAAAACCGTTACTAATTTCATGAAATTCAAATTTAGTGCTAAAAAATTTAATTTGAGTTTAAAAAGGCGCGTTTGTTAGTAGCGGTTTAATAACCGCTACAAATATTTAAATTTTTTTTTTTAAAATATACGATCATTTATTTATGTTCTTTTAATATTAAATTAATTAGTTTATTTTTTTATTAGTTTATCTAATTTAATTAGCTTATTATTCAATAGTTTAACTTATGAATAAATTAAAAGGAAAAATTTAATTTAATTGGATTAGTATAAAAATTATATTAATAATATTATTAAGGATACGTAGGTAATAAGGAATTATTATATTGTCTAATATAATGTAATTGTGTATGAAAAATAGATGAAAATGAGATACAGCTCTAAAATATATGGGAAAAAAATGGTGAGAATAAATTTGATATCAAGGAAAGAAGTATTGTAAAAAAAACAAAAAAAAAACTTGTTACCATATTTGATCGTATTATTTAGCTCCTCTACTCATACAAAAGAAGTTGTAAATGAGAGAAAATGAAAGAAAGGTAAGGTGAAAAGAAATTGGGGAGTGTTTGAAATGAGTTGTTGTAAGGGTATTTATAAGGATCCACGTACAATTTGTAGAGGTTAATGTATCCATTTTGTAGCGGTTATTGTTAATTTTGTAGCGGTTTAATAATTGCTACAAATATTATTTTATTTTATTTTAAATTTTATTTTAAAATTTTTTTTCCAGTTTTTTTTAAAGACAAAAGTATAATTTGAATTTGATCACTCATCGTCACCATCCCTACAGAAATCATGTAGAAAAAGTATTGTTAGGGATATATTATTAAATTTAAAAATTTTAATTTAAATGACGTGGACTTAAAAAAACTCACCGCAGTAGAGGTAAATTGTTACCGCCTTCAGGGAAGTAATTTTCAAAATCGGCTGGTTGAAATGACTCACTCTCGTAGGCGATGTTATCGCCTTTACTCATGTCGTAAAAGTCTCGTGGCTTTAAATGAACGACTATGTGCCAATCCTTGTGCCTCTCGTCCTTGGCATAATAAACCTGATGTGCCTCTAAAGCTAGAATATACGGCTCATCATCTTGAGAAATACCAGTATGAATCGGCGGTGAGAAATTGACTGATGTGATCCCTAAGTCGTCAGTTGTCAGTCCCCAAGAAGTAGTAGTATTTGCCCACAAACACTTGAACAACGTCACGGTGAAACGGCCTTGATAATTAAGTTCGACCACATTAAGAAGCTTGCCATAGTAAGGGACGCCTCCGAACTGCATGTTGGCGTCACTGCTGCTCGCATAACTCCTTGTCCCAAATGTGCCATAAACACCCGAATTCTGAGTTTGCAATCCTTGATCCCGTGAAACCGTGCACAACTTAAAACCATTGACATTGTATGCTATAAACCTTTTTGCATGATCAAGAGGGCCGATTGCGAGAGCTCTGAAATCTGGTGAGTGTGGGTTGTGGTCATTTAGTATTCTGCGCGCAAACCAGCTCGGGAATTCTCTGTGGACCCTCCTATCAACTTCCGAGGATGTCTGTGTACGGATCCTGAGTTGACGCTTAACATGACTTCTGAATTCCCTGCAATTAATAATGGAAAGGCGATAGTGATATGAAAGTGAGAAATGTTACGAAAGATATAGATCGAATAACATGTGAGTGTACAATTCTTACCGTATGAAAGGTTCAACTTGAGTGCAATTAATCAAGACATCTCTATGTGCTTGCAACTTCTCAGTTGCCGTTAGTTTGAAGTTCTCAGTTGCTCCAACTGGTTTACCAACATGAGGGATAAATTCTCCTGATGTCGGCGCAGGTTCAGGACAATTGTAAACACGAGGTGGGCGGTTCAAAGCCGTCTCAAGATCATCAAAGTACCTTGAGCAAAAATATAGCACCTCATCCCCTATATAGCCTTCAGCTATAGAACCTTCTGGCCGCGCCTTATTCCTTACGTAAGATTTTAATTTCCCAAGGAACCTACGAAGTACAGAAGAGAAAATTGATATAAAATGCTGAAAAGGACGACTAGCAAACATTAAATACGGAGAATAAAACACATATTTAAAATGAGTACCTCTCAATCGGATACATCCAACGATATTGTACTGATCTAGCGAGCTTTGTTTCATGAATGAGGTGGACTGTAAGGTGAACCATCACAGTAAAAAAGGACGGAGGAAAGATCATCTCCAAATGACAAAGCGTAAGAATGATTTTGGATTGCAGATGATCGAGCTCCTCAACGATTAAAACCTTAGAACACAACTTCCGAAAGAAAGAACAAAGTTCCACCAAAACGATGGAAACATCGGGAGGAAGTGTATTCTTTATAGCCAGAGGGAGTAACTGCTGCATAAGAACATGTGAGTCATGACTCTTCAGGCCAGCAACCTTTCGAGCCTGCAAGTCAACACATCGAGAAATGTTGCTTGAATACCCATCAGGAACTTTTAATTTCTTCAACATCGCGAGGAAGACTTCCTTGTTCGGTTTTGTGAGGGTAAACTTTGCCGGCTAAAATTTGTCATGCTCATCTGGCCAAGCGTCTTCACGAACTCCCATGTCTCGTAAATCTTTCCTCGCTTGAAGGTGATCTTTTGTCTTGTCGGGTTCGTTAAACAGCGTATACAGCACATTGTCGCAAACATTCTTTTCAATGTGCATTACATCAAGATTGTGGCGAAGTAAATTAGATCTCCAATATGGAAGAGTGAATAAAATACTTATCTTCTTCCACTGCTGAGGCGCCGAAGTCCTGCGCGTCTTTTGGCGAGTTTGTGCTGAATCGTCATTTTTTCCAAACTCGAAGTCAACATGCTCAAGCTGCTGTAAGATATCTGTATCGGACAAAGTTTGAGGTGGTCCTCTTTTTTCTGGTTTCCCATTGAAGCGATTCCGTTGCAATCTGAACTTATGCCTTCCATCGAGAAACCTCCGATGCCCCATAAAGCACCACTTTCGGCTGTAAGGAAGGCGCACTGCGTCAGAGTCAAAATTGCAAGCTGGACACGCCGACCCAGTATGCACATTCCAACCAGATAATATGCCAAGGCCAGGAAAGTCACTAATCATCCACATCAAGGCTGCACGCAAGTTGAACAAAGTCTTGCCGTAAGCGTCGTACATCTCCAAGCCAACATTCCACAGGTCAAGCAATTCCGTAATAAGCGGTTGGAGATACACATCGATGTCATTGCCCAATGCCTTTTTTCCTGGAATGATCATAGACATAATGAAAGAGCTTTGTTTCATACACATCCAGGGGGTAAGTTGTAGGGAACTAAGACTACCGGCCAAATACTGTAACTTGTGCTAAGATTCCCGAAAGGATTGAAACCGTCGGTCGCCAACGCAAGCCGAACATTTCTAGGGTCAGTCGCGAAATCTGGAAAGTCGTTGTCAAACGTTTTTCAAGCATCTGCATCCCGCGGATGTTTTAATTTACCGTCTTCATTGTTATCAACAGCATGCCACCTCATGTGCTCCGCAGTTTTAGACGACATAAATAATCTTTGTAGGCGAGGTTTCAAAGGGAAGTACCTGGGAATCTTTACAGGTTTCTTCTTCTGCTTTTTCCCTTTCCGAATTGTCTTGTACCTCAATGTGTGACATCTCTTACAAGTCTCCCTGCTGGAATCGTCTCCCCAATATAGCATACAATCGTTTGGGCATGCATCAATCTTCTGATAGTTCAACCCCAACCTGTTGATAATCTTCTTGGCCTCGTAGAACATTATGGGAATCTCAGCGTCGGGGAATGCATCTTGTAATAATTCGAGTAACATCGACATTCCCTTATCTGTGATTCCACATAAGCACTTGATATGATACAATTTGATCAAGAAAGATAATTTAGAATATTTGCGACAACCTTGATATAAAGGACGATTTGCTTCATCCATCAAGCTGAAAAAATCCCGAGCTGCTTCATTCCTCATAAAAACCGGCTCAGAACAGTGGACTTCTTCGTTGAAGTTGTCACCTTAAAATCCAAACGCATCACGCACAGCATCATTCACAGGATCATCTTCATCTACTTGAACGCCTACTTGAGAACTTCGAGGAAGAGCATCATCATATCTAATGCCGGCCTTCTCACCATGAACTTCCCAGAATGTATAGTCCTCAGGGAAAAGCTTCAGAAGCAAATGTTCCTTCACAACATTTCGTGCATGCCACTTCTTGAACTTGTATCTCCGACACGGACAGACAATCTTGCCGTTACAACTGGCTTGAGTGAATGCGAAATCCAAGAAATTGTTTAATCCGTACAAATATTCTGGAGAATTGCGCGGCAACCTGATCCATGATTTATCCATAGCTACTAGTGAGAGAGAAGAAAGTATAGAAAAGAATATGAGTGAATAGAGAATGACGAATGCCAAGAACCTTATATTCTGAAATTCCAACTTTTAAAATTTCGTAGCGGTTCAAAAACCGCTATACTAACCGCTACAATTCTAAAAAATTAGTAGCAGTTATATATATAAAACCGCTACTAATTTTCAAGCCGTTGGAATTTTGCACACAGTGGTGGGAAATTCAAAATTTAAAAGTTGGGTATTAGTAGCAGTTCTATATATACAACCGCTACTAATATTAAAGCTGTTGGACATCAAATGGAAAAATTATTTTTAATTTGTAGCGGTTATACATAAAATAACCGCTACAAATGTGCACAAAGGCAGCAAATTTTAAAATTCAAATGTTGAGTATTTGTAGCGGTTTGTATTGTTAAACCGCTACAAATATTTTGTATATTTGTAGTGGTTCTTATTGTAGAACCGCTACAAATATTATGTATATTTGTAGCAGTTTTTATTGTATAACCGCTACAACCTTATATGTTTGTAGCGGTTTTTATTATAGAACCGCTACAACCATATATATTTGTAGCGGTTTTTATTATAAAACCATTACAAATACATATATGCTTTATTTTTTTAGAAATATAAATAACATTGTTGCAATTAATTCACAAATTCAACAACGCGGTCTAATAATATAAATATAATTATGGAATAAGAATTTAAGTTCTGAAATACAAAATTATATATATTTATTTACAAATGTTTCAACAACAAATAAAAAAAAGATGTCCTAAACTAAGTAGCTGGGGGTTGATCATCTGGTGCTCCCTCAGGTGGGGCTCCCTCAGGTGCTGCTGGATCAGACCGCTGGGCAGAGTGAACCGTACCATCATCATCAGCAGGAGCAGGAGTAGGAGCAGGAGGAGGAGTAGGAGGAGTAAGCTGGATGACGTACTGAGGGACAGGGGGAACCTGTGGATACTGCTCGTCCAGGAACAGGTGGCTCCATGACCGCTCTAGCATGTTGTTCACGATATCACGCCACTGCGTCTGCTGAGCGTAGATCAAATCAACCTGCAGCTGCATCTGCTGCATCTGTTGCAGATGCAACTGGTGCATCTGCTACTGCTGCTGTGCCATCTGCTGCTCCAAATCTGACCGCAGCTGGTCAATAGACTCGTCCCTCGGACGTCTGACCCCTCTAGAGCTGCCAGCCTCAGAAGCGGCACTCCTGCCGTAGACCATGCTAGCTCTGGCGCCTATCCCTATCCCCCGTACGGGTTCGGGGTGCTCATCCTGACCCAGACCCGCCTTCAAAGGAGCCGTCGGGTCCACTGACCCCTGTGACTCCTCGGCCTGGGTCTGTCGCAGCTCAGCCTGCGACTGCTGCATCCACTCCTGCCATATTATGAAATAATTACTGATTAGCATTTTTCATTATTAAGTTGGTTTTATAAAAATTATAATAATAAAATTACTTACAATTGCTGCCTCTACCTGCTGAGAGGTCGCAATCCCGTCACGGTGTCTGTGTGTTATAACGTACAACTCCCCATAGTCCGTCTGACGGTTCTCCTGCTGTGCCTTCTTCTCCTAAAACAATTACAAAATTCAATTAGTATTATGAAATAACCAGCTAAAAGTCAGTGATATTTTGAAAACTTACCAGCTCGCTGTAAGTGACAGCAAAGGTCTTCGATCCTGTTGTGTGGTGGATCGTCTGCTGCGCACGAATCCTAGTGTTTCTCTGAGAAAGCTCCTGGAACAACAACAATATTAAATGTATTAAAACAATAAAAAACATTTGAAATTAATAAAGTCAAATTAAAAATAATTAAATTGAAATTATAATTTAATAATTAACAATTACAAAATCATATATAAAAAATCTAATAAATACATTACCTGCCCCTCAGGGCTCCTCCAGAACTGGACGAAACTCGCCCAGTAGTTCGGCGGCACGCCGTCCGGGATGCTCTCGATCAGCTGCTTCAGAGGCATCGTCCCATCCTTATCCACCCTACGGAAGAGACGGTTCTTCCTGTTCCTCTAGCCGTCACCTATCTTCACGAGTGTGTACCTCTTCCGGTTGGCCCGGACAGCAAATCGCAGCTGGAAAAAAATTATTTAAATATCAATAATTATAAAAATCCTATTAAAAAATATTAATTAAATAGAATTAATTACAAAAAAATATTAATTAAATACTATTAATTACCTAAACCACCTCCTCCCAAGCTTGGTCCTTCAGCCCATTCGGAACGTGCCTCAACGTCTTGAAGTGAAGGGGGAACCACATCCAATTCACGCCCAGATCGTTCAGGAAGCAGTTGAATAGGTGACCCCCATTGTCGATGGGCTGGTCAGTGCCCTCATTCCACCGCACTATAACTTGTAGGGCCCGGTCCATACTGTTCAGACCAGCCACGTCCAGCCTCCTCGTCGACATATTCCCCTGCTCATCTGCACAGTTTACCGCATGTTAGATAAATTAATTCAAATTTAACATTTCAAATTTAAATAAATAATTTATTAAATTAAAAAATTTATTTACCTTGGACCTGCACCTCAAATCCAGTGGACCGCGAAGACGATCCTCGTGGGTTGTTCTACTCCCAAGCCTCCTCCTCATCGAGGAACTGCTCCATCTCCCTGAGCCCAATCGGGATCTCGAAGTCCTCCTCGTCGTAGTCCTTGACGTTGATATCTGCCCCCCCAAACTCAGGCACCTCTAGTGCGGTCGTCTCCTGTGGGATAGTCTGCGGTGCCTGTGGTAGGGCCGACTCCTGTGGGGGGATGGGCTGAAATGCCGCGGTCGCCCTGCCTCCGCACTGCCCCCTCCCTCTGCCCCCTGCTCGGCTGCTGCCATCTTATAAAATCGGTCTGGGGACCTCAGGGGCCTTCCCCCTATCCTCTCTTGAAGCCATATCAACTGTAAAAATTCAAAAAAAAAAATTTTAGTCACATTATTATGTAAAAATCTAATACAAATACAAATAATACGTCTTATCTACGCACTTCAAGTGCAAATACTGAGAAATACTGCAGCAAAAACTCATTCACAGACGTCTGAACGCTCAAATCTAAGAGAAAACACTCAGAGAAACTTCAGGAAACAAAATGAGCAAACGGAAAAAAGGAGGGAGGCGGGCCTTAAATAGGCCAGCAATTTGTAGCGGTTATTCCAATAACCGCTATGTTAACCGCTACAAATCACCAATGGCGACTTAAATTTGTAGCGGTTTTATAATAACCTCTACAAAGTACAAGAATCTTTGAAATTATGTAGCGGTTATGGTCTAGAACCGCTATATACTTGGAGACTCCTGAAATTCTTTAGCGGTTATATCCCTATAACCACTACAAATACCTGACGTTTGGGATTTTGTAGCGGTTTTGTTGCATAACTGCTACAAATAATCGTTACACTGTTGGCGGTTCTTGGTCGCACCAAGTGGCGGGAATATTGTAGCGGTTTTTGTTTATTAACCGCTACAAGCTTTAGCGGGAATTTCGCGCTAAATTTGTAGCAATTTTTTCTATCTAACCGCTACAAAAAATGCTGCTAATCTGTCGTACTACTTGGCGCATAGCTTACCGCTACAAATTTGTAGCGGTTTAGCTTAAAACCGCTACAAATGCTATAATTTGTAGCCGTTTGATATAACCGCTACAATGCCACCGCTACATAATACCATTTTTTTTGTAGTGATCACATCTATAATTATTTACGTCTAATTAAAAGAAATAAAATTATCATTAATGCATTTTTTTTTATAAGTTAAGGATCATATAGGTGAGATGAGCTTGGAGTTCACTAAAGTTAAAGTATGATTCAAAGAGTATTTATAGAGTTACTCACAAAACGCTAACTAACAAAGTTCTTACACTAATAGTTAGAACATTTAAACTTATGATTATATGAGTCAACTGTTTATCAACTGAATTAATTTTTATTGGCCAAGTTCTCGATTTACCAAGTGGAATTGCAAAAAAGAACCCTTGAAAGAAGGGAATAGAAGAGTAAAACCAGCCAATTTAACCACCTTAGGCTTCAGCCAAGAGTAAGAGGCTGGCAACATATAAAACATGTCACATTTAATTTTAACCGGTAGATGTTTAATCTACAGAATACAATGTATATGTTATCAAACACAATAAAATAATTAACAACATTGGAGTGAAGTAAGAATCTCTCTAATATCAGAAAAATTTGAAATTATCGATGATTTCTTATAAATGCAATAAGAATATGCAATGACTAAAGCTGATGCTTATTATAAATAATATTTTGAGGCGATGTTTCTTTGTATTTGGTCATATATATAAAGCCGATGGTTTGATTTTGTCGCGATAATGTTAGAAACTGCATATATAAGATATTTTTCTAAACTTCACTAAGTAGTCTTTGGGGAATAAGGCTGCTTGTTGTGTTGTTACTCATAAATAATATTTGGTAAAGAAGGGCCAAAAGAAAATTAAACCAAGACAAAAATGAATCAAAACAGATCCGAGGGAGAAAAATAATAGTAAATAATTAATAAAATAATAGTAAATAATTAATGTGATTTTTTTTTTTTGTTCAATTGGGAGCTTAACATGGGCTTTTTTTATGGTCTTTGCACCATCTCTTCTGCTTCGGAGTTCTCCTCCTATCAACAGACTTGTCATATTGAATAAAACTATTGTTGCTGCATGGGCCTTGGAGGACAGCTTCTCCAACATTGTTGGTCAAGCTTGGGACAATAAAGACTGGCTTGAAGGGAAGCGTAAGTTTGACATAGAATCACCCAAATGGCATCAATCCACCCTTGGAAACATCCCCAGGAAGAAAGAGAATCTCCTCAAGCGCCTTGAAGGTATTGACAGAGTCAGGCAAAGCGACGATAACAATGGCCTTCGTAAGCTTGAAAAAAAGCTATGGAAAGATTACAGTAAGCTAATAGCGCAAGAGGAGCTTATTTGGTACCAGAAAGCTCGTTGCAAATGGTTGGCTTGGGGCGACAGAAATACTAAATTCTTTCATACCTCCGCCACGATCCAAAGGAAAAAAAATAAAATTGAAGCCCTGCAGGACGCTAATGGCAACTGGATTTCCGACCCAAAGATTTTGTGTGATTTGGCCGGGAAATTCTTCAAAGAGCTATATACTAGTGACGGTAGCGTCCAGGACTCGTCTACCTGGTTTGCAGACTTTCCGCCCCTCACAAACCAGGATATTGAGACTATCCACAGGGGGGTGACGGACATTGAAATCAAAAATGCTGCCTTCATGATGGGGGCGCTTAAGGCTCCAGGGCCGGATGGCTTGCAAGCTCACTTTTTCCAGTCCCAATGGCACAGGATTGGAGATCGTGTCTGCACCCTCATCCGGGAAATTTGGCAAACCCCTGAAAAGGTCCGGGACATTAATCACACCCAACTTATTCTGATTCCCAAAATCGACCATCCTGTTGGTTTGACAGATTTTCGCCCTATCTCTTTATGCAATGTCATTTTCAAGATTATCACTAAAATCATTGCCGAGAGACTAAAAGGGGCGATGTCCTACCTGATCCAACCACAACAATGTAGCTTTCTTGCTGGGAGGCAAAGTTGTGATAATGTTATCATTGCACAGGAGGCTATTCACACCATGCGGAGCAAACGAAGGAAAAAAGGCTTTGTTGCTGTTAAAGTTGACATGGAGAAAGCCTTTGACAGATTGGACTGGGGATTCATCCGTTCTACACTTATCAAGGTTGGTATACAAGACCCATTGATAAACCTAATTATGGCATGCATCTCTTTGGTATCCATGGAAGTCAGATGGAACGAGGAAGAGCCCTCCACATTCCTTCCATCTCGAGGGGTTCGTCAGGGCGATCCTCTCAGTCCCTACCTCTTCATACTCTGTATGGAAAGACTTGGACAGCTGATCACTAATGAAGTCAACCAGGGACGGTGGAAAGGTCTTACTTTCAACAAGAATTCTCCTACCATTTCCCACTTATTCTTTGCTGATGACCTTCTCTTATTCGGGGAAGCTTCATTGGACCAGATTGAGTTAATCAGAAACACCATGTATGCCTTTTGCCAGGTCTCGGGCCACAAAATCAATCTGGCTAAATCCAAGGCATTTTTTTCAAAGAATGTTAATTTTAACCGTGCCTTAGATTTGAGCCAACAGCTAGGTATTGGAATCACTGGTGATCTCGGGAAATATTTGGGCGTCCCCCTTTTGCATCATAGAAGTACGAAGGCTACATATTACCCTATCCTTCTCAAAACCCAAAAGCGCTTAGCAAATTGGAAAGGTAGGTTTCTCTCTATGGCAGGACGTACGGTGTTGATTAAAGCTGTTCTCTCTGCCCTTCCCAGCTACCAAATGCAAACCACGCTTCTCCCAAAAGGCATTTTGAAAGATCTTGAAAAGGAGAGTCGTCGTTTCCTTTGGAATCAATATCAGGGCAACAGGAAGATGCACCTCATTGCATGGGACCAAATAAAGCAGGAAAAAGATTGTGGTGGATTAGCCATTAAGGATTTACGGAGCCAAAATGTTGCCTTCATCATGAAATTATGCTGGAATTTACTCACCAAACCAGAGGCCCTCTGGGTGCGATGCCTTAAAGGGAAGTATAGATGCGGTGAAGGTGATTATCCCCTCGTCTATCGGAAGTCGTACTCTTCCAATGTCTGGCATAGCATCACGACTGTTTGGGGGAAATTCTATAGTGGGGTAGGAAGATGTTTGAAGAGCGGTAATACTTGTAATGTGTGGTGGGATCTCTGGACCCCAATTGATGAGCCACTAATTCATTTCGTGACTTCTGGTATCCACCGGTTGGACCCATGTGCTAAAGTTAGTGACTTTGTCTTGGCGCAAGGTAGGTGGGATCTTCACAAATGGAGTGAATTCCTCCCTCCTTGGGTGATAAATATCATTAGCAAAATCAAACCACCAATTGAGAGAGGTCAAGATACTTTCTGCTGGCGAAATGCTTCTGATGGTAATTTCAGTGTTCAATCTGCCTATAAGTTTGTGCTTTCCCAATGGAAGCAGCATCGACCGTCTCTGTGGCAGAAAATCTGGAAAGTCCCAGTACCAGAAAAAGTTAAGATGTTTTTATGGCAAGTCCTTCATGAGCGGCTACCCACTAACTCACTCAGAGCTATGAGAGGTTTAGTTGACAATGACGAGTGTCCATTTCAATGTCAAAGAACTGAGAGTATCCTTCATATCCTACGAGATTGTGAGAGTGCCCGTGAGGTGTGGCTTTATTTCATTGACTCTAACGCTCGTTTTAGTTTCTTTCAGTCTGATTTGCAGGTATGGCTAAAGGCGAATTTATCTGAGACTAAGACTATGGGCCGTTGCCGCCAATGGCTATGGCCCAAAATCTTCAGTCTTATCTGCTGGTCCCTCTGGAAGAATAGATGCTGTGGAATTATGGAAGGCTTTCGATCTCATCCTAATGAACTCATTCATGCAACCATGTACCTGATGATGGAATCTGGATCGTTCACTACCTTCAAACATCAGATATTCCATTTCACCGAGACAGAGTGCGCCACCTGGCATCCGCCACTGGAAGGAGCGGTTCGACTCGATACAGATGGATCAGTAAATCACCAGGGTCTTGCGGCTTGTGGAGGATTAGTACGTGATGACAGGGGTCAATGGGTTCTAGGCTTTCAACAGAAGCTGGGCTTTGCGCCCTCCACTTCGGCAGAGCTCTCAGCACTCCTGACAGGTCTACAGATGTGCAAGGAACGGAATTTCAGCAGGGTCATGGCCTACACAGATTCTCTTGAACTATACAACCTGATCATGAGGGATGTAAGCAGGCATCACCCGTTGAGGACAGAGATTACTGCTGCCAGAGATCTCCTGTATTCTGACTGGGATATAGAGTTACACTGGGTGCCAAGAGAAGGTGTTCGATGCGCTGACTTATTGGCTAAGGAAGCTCACCGTCTAGCGGTTGGCATGGCATTCTTGCCAGATCCGCCGCCCCAATGTCTCATTTACTTGGAACTAGATCGCAACTTTGCGGCCTAGGCTGTCTTTTGCTTTCTGATATGTAATTTCCAAGCTATGCTTGGCCGTCTTTAATCAAAAAAAAAAAAGAAGAATAAAACTATTGTTAACCTCATGCGTTGCATGAGAACGTAAATTCTGATTAATGGTACATTGCAGGATTAACCTTTTATGACTATAATACATTTATTTGTGTATCTATAAAACTAAATTTTCAGCTCAGAAATGCATAAAGGTGATTATAATCATGCTTATATATCACATTTTGAGGGAACATTTTTTTTGAAGAATTTTTACGCCTTGGTGTGCCAAAAGAGTGTCAATAAATTAATAAATGGAAGGCTATGTGGGGGATAAAATTTGATAAAGCAGAGGTAAAATGACTATAATTTTGATTTTTTACTAAATATATCACTGAAAGAAACTTTCAACAAAAAAATGAATCTTACATGATATTTTGAAAAATTTCTCTATAAACCACATTGGTTGTCTTCTTGGTGGGTTTATTGTCTAAATCAAGTATTAACATCTTGATGCCGTCCATATGATTATGTGTGATACATGTAATACTTTTGTTTTTTTGTAATCCTAGCAAATCGTAAGACAACTAAGGTGGGCACATCCAGATATTCCATTTTGTCCTCAAAGGCTTTGACTGCAACCTCCCCAAATAGTGATAGTTGACACGTACTTCAGTGCACATGTTATCATATGATTATGATGATGATGAACTAACATGAAAGTAGATATTAATAGCATAAATTGATTAATGTTAAATCTAGAGAGTATGTTACTTATGATTTGCAATTGTGAAACCCAATTTCTTCATCGTGCCGAAGTCTCTCCTTAGATCAACTAAGTTCCCAAATGCTTGGAGGTAGCCCTTCACATCTAGATGAATTTGTCGTCTAGGTTAGAATAAAGCGTTTTGAATAAAAAACATGGTAGAAATATACACTAACCAATTAGCTCTTCATGTGTGGCTTCACCGCTGGTGATGATATTGACTGAGACAAAGTTGAATGCATGAAGGGGGATTTAGAACTCATGTTTTTTGAAAAAATGTGTTAGCGTGAAACGTAATCTTCCAATGGTGTGATCATGTTTTATAGTCAGCATTGTTGGCCAACACTTCAAAGTTCTCAAATTGGTACACCTCACCCTCTTTTAAATCCTCAATGTACCTACGGATTTGTCCCTTCTAGACAATTCAACTCTCAATTCAATCACCCTGTTTGCAAATAGTTAGATGAAATATAAGTAACACATAATTTTCACTTAGTGAATTGGTGAATGTGAAGACTACATTAGATATTTACTTGTTTGTCGACTAATATCATACTGTCTTTCCAGACATCAAATGGTGAGGCCTTCTTTGCCATTGTCCACTTCCTAAGTACCCTAACAATAATGCTCCAGGTTTCTTTGCTATCATCAATGTCCTTGAGCAAAGCATGAGCAATGATTGCCATTGCTTGAGTTGACGTATATGAGGATGGGAGGTTTTTGATGAGATATATAATCGTATGTGTGCTGTATATAATGAATTTTCGAATGTTTTTATAATGAATTGCCCAACATCATAATTTTAGTTCTCAATTAAAGTGATCCGTCCCATTTTTTTATGTGATCTAATACCCTTTGCTTATTATATTTTTTTTAAGTAATGTGGATAACTTTGATTTATATTTTTTTTTTCTGAGCCTTTAGGCTCCTTTAGGTAATTTGGGTGATTTTAGCTATAATATCCTTTCCTCAATTTATGTTTATAACCTCTTCCTTCCAAATTATTCATATTAGAGCAATTATTATTTGTCGTATACTGAGAAATTATTATTTGTTTGAAATTTGAATGCTGTGATTGTCTACCCCATACTTTATATCTATCAATGGGAAAAGGATATTAGATGCAAGTAGTATCAGAAAACAGTACCATTAAAAAAAAATCACCCATTGCCATTAAAATAGTTAATTGGACGTATCCCTCATATTTAATACTTTTTTTCTTTTCTTATTTCATCAGCGTATTGTTATTTAGGTAATTTGGATAGGATATTAGATGCAAGCAGAAAACATTGCCATTAAAAAAAAATCACCCATTGCCATTAAAATAGTTAATTGGACGTATCCCTCATATTTAATACTTTTTTTCTTTTCTTATTTCATCAGCGTATTATTATTTAGGTAATTTGGGTGATTTTAGCCGTAATTTCCTTTCCTCAATTTATGTTATGACCTCTTCCTTCCAAATTATTCCTTTTAGAGCAATTATTATTTGCAGTACTAAGAAATTATTATTTGTTTAAAATTTGAAAGGATATGCCCAATTATTATTTGCCAATCATCATAAATGTGTTTCAATGTAATTAGATTATTTGAAATTTGAAATGCTACTCCCAATTATTATTTGTCAGTCATCATAAATGTATTTCAATGTAATTAGATTATGTGAAATTTGAAATGTTACGCCCAATTATGATTTGCCTATCATCATGAATGTGTTTTAATGTAATTAGATTGTGATTATTCGACCCAGGTCAAACGTAATTGGGTTATGGAGCGGGTCACACGAGATTTAAAGTGTAAAGTTGATTGATAGTTAATTGGACGTATCCCTCATATTTAATACTTTTTTTCTTTTCTTATTTCATCATCGTATTATTTTTTAGGTAATTTGGGTGATTTTAGCCGTAATTTCCTTTCCTCAATTTATGGTATGACCTCTTCCTTCCAAATTATTCCTTTTAGAGCAATTATTATTTGCGGTACTAAGAAATTATTATTTGTTTGAAATTTGAAAGGATATGCCCAATTATTATTTGCCAATCATCATAAATGTGTTTCAATGTAATTAGGTTATTTGAAATTTGAAATGCTACTCCCAATTATTATTTGCCAATCATCATAAATGTGTTTCAATGTAATTAGATTATTTGAAATTTGAAATGCTACTCCCAATTATTATTTGTCAATCATCATAAATGCGTTTCAGTGTAATTAGATTATGTGAAATTTGAAATGTTACGCCCAATTATGATTTGTCTATCATCACAAATGTGTTTTAATGTAATTAGATTGTGATTATTCGACCCGGGTCAAACGTAATTGGGTTATGGAGTAGGTCACACAAGATTTAGAGTGTAAAATTGATGATTGATTGATTGCCTTTAAAAAAAAAAGAGTTTGTATCCTTTTACTTTTTTAATGAAATTGCCTTTTTATTAAGAAAATAAATCATATTGAATAATATCTACGTCTTCTCTTATTATTATTATTTTTTTTTGCCAACCTACGTCTTCTCTTATATCAGAACTAGTTGTGTACCAAAAAAAAGAAAATAGTTGTGAGCCCCTACCATTCATGGAATTTTAACTAAGGACGTACGTTGTATTTTTTTTTTTTTTTTGAATGACAAACTAGATTACATTAATCCATTACTGAGCTAGTACAAAGGACAGGTTACGCAAAACCTTGAAACTAGGCTAACTCATCCCTGAGCAACATCCGCCTCCCCGACCAAAGGTGGCGGTTGATCAAGGAGAACAAAATTTCCTGAAATAGTATGAGCTAAGCTAGCAAGATGATCAGCTACAACATTCTGATCTCTCGAAACATGAGTAATGTCGATCTGCCAATTCTTTGAAAACCAAAGCCTGGCGTCCTCAATAATATCAAAAAATGGGTGATTATCTCAGCACCCCTGTAGATGAAGTTAATAGCTTCAATACAATCAGTAAAGACCAAAACTTTTCTTAAATTCATGTTCCAGCAAAGTTGAAGGCTCTGTATGATTGCAACGAGTTCTGCCATCACCGGTGGAACCTGGGTTAGCTTGCTCATAAACCCACATCTCCATCCACCATCTTCACGTACATTGTATTTTCATGTTCATACTATGCCATTTGATATAAATTGTACGAGTATATATTATGTTGATGTTGATAATACATTGATGGTTTTTACCTGGTTGCAAATGGTAGAGTCATCAACACTAAATAGTAATTCCTTATTTCAATACATATAATTTATAGGAAGCAAACTATTCACGGTACATTTTCCCTATGTCTTAATCGAGATAAAATTATGGAGTAAGAAAATTATGAGGGAAAACTACACAAAAATGGTAACTTTTTTACCATTTTGGGAAGTTTTTTTCCTAGTATTCCCTCTTCTTTTATTTTTTTTTCTCATTTTTTTCTCCATCCAAACATATACTTGGTCTTTGAAAAAAAGAAGCAGCAGCATTCACAATTATATGACATGAATAATATAGGGAAAATGACATAAAAAAACTTTTTCAAGTTGCAAAATCTCAAACTAGGTTTGTTAACCAAAAATTGATAAGATAATGACTAGATTTGATAAACAATTCATAACTTATTTTATTAAAAATATTTGATTTGTGATTTTGTAATTTCAAAGTTCTGTTTTTATCATTTTTCCAATAATATAATGTGGGTGTAATAAATTTGATTATAATTGATTTATCAAATTAATTTACAAGACTGATTTTGGGGTATTCACAGTCGTAGGACATTGAATTAATACAATTATTACTCCTTACTTGGTTAAAAAAAAATATTACTCCTTACCATTTGATGAAATTTTAATTTTAGTTTTCATATTTTTAAATAGTTGATTTTAATTTCTATGATTTTATAAAGATTTAGTCATAATTTAACAACGAGTCTATATAATTTTAATAAAATGTGCCATGGCCCAAAGTTGCTCATAGGAAAAATGGTTTTCATTTTAAAAAAAAGAAATATGGTTGATGATATTGATCTTGATTTGTTTATACTTTTTTTATTTTATTAGTCCAGACACAAGAAGCAAAATCAATTTTTAAATTTTCTTTTCTTTTCTTTTTTTGGGGTTTAAAAACATGCTTTTAGCAGTTTTTGTAATGCTTGGTCCACTGTGAGTTAGAAGATAAAGTGACTTAGGGTCTGTTTGGGAACTCGTTTGGAGGTTGCAGAAGCCCATTTGGGGGCTAAAAACCCCAAAAGTCCATTGTGGTGTGTTTAGCAAAGCGTCTAGCGTGACTGGACTTTTGAACGAAACGGAGCTTCTATGAAAAGCTTATCCAAGTTGATTCTCCCCGCGTCCAGACGCAAAGCGTTGTGAAGGTCAGCGACCGTTGAGGATAATTATTGCCGCATTCAAACTCTAAGCTACCACAAATATCCTCTAAAGCAAGGAAAATGAAGAATGAAGCTCGGCCTTCCCAATCCCAAGTCACGACTCTGGTAGGGTGCTACGACAATGTTGTGACCGAAGGAAGATGACAATGGTGGTTTTAGTCAAGCTCTGTGATCTCTATGATTTCCTCGATCTAATCCGTAGCTGTGCTTAGAAGAGACGATGAAGCTCCCTCTCACTGTCAGCTCTCTCAAGCTCTCGCCCACCCTCCTTCCTTCTCGCCGCTAAGGAAGATCGTCACTCTCCTTCGTTCACTCCAGTGATGATGGTGCCGGAGTGACTCTGTTCTTAGCTCTCGGTCTACTGCTTGGGTCCTCTTAATTAAGCTCCAAGAAGAAGAAAATTGCAGTGCATATCGGTGCCCTTTGGTTCTCAAAGTTGAGGAGGATGCAGAAGCATCCACCACGGCGGCATCTTCTATCCCTTCCTCGCTCTCTGGTTCTCGACGGTGATGACTCCTTTGCGCACTATCGGTTGCCTCTCCTTGCTTCTCCTTTCTCACTGTCACCAAGAAGGAGACGATGAACAATACTCACTCACCCCAAAACCAACGGCTCCCTTTTTTTTCATTCAACTCGTCCCTTTCCAAGCTCTCTATCTCTCAATGTTATGTAACCCCGACCGACCGGTCCGGCCCAAAAACCGACGAACCGGCCGGTAAAACGGTCCGGTCCGGGTTACCATTTTAAAAAAAAATTTAAAATTTTTTCTTTAGAATTTCATATTATAAGTCTAAAATTTTCAATTTCTCACCAGTTTGGCTCCGGTCTGACCCACTGACCTTTAACCCAGTACCCCGACCGGTTCAATACCCGATCTGGGTTTTAATACCTTGTTATCTCTCACTCTTGATCCAAAGGAGATGGAATCATCAATAGTGGCTGCCGACTCCCACCCCTTCCTCTCATATATAGCTCTTTTTTCTTAGGGTGCTTTACCAAAATTCACTGCAAAACGTTGTCGTCTGGCCCCTTTTTGGTTCAGCTTGTCCTCTTTGGGTATAGCAACATCCAACTAGATTATCTTCCACATAAATGAATCATATTCATGACATAATCAGATACCAATTTGTTAAGGGTAGATGATTTAATAAGATTCATACCTTTTTTAATCATTTTCCATCTAAACGGACTTTTCAAACGCTAATCCAAACATGTTTCAGGTTAAAAAAAAAAGTCACTTCTGTCACCGTCAATCCAAATACAAATCACATCTACCATCTGACTTTTTCAAAAGCCCATCTGTAAGAAAAACTCCTTCTCTGCCACTAATCCAAACATGCACTTATTATCTACTGCTATCCTAAACAAGAGGTTGGAGTTTCTTTTTTACTGTTGAAGGTAGCTTTTTCTCTCATAAATGTTTTCTCAAACATGTCCAACGTAGTGTTCGTTTGGAATAACTTATTTTTTATTTATAAGTGTTTATAATTCATAATTTATAACTTACGAAGTAAATATGTGAGAGAAATTTTATCTCAATTTATATAATAAATATTTATTTTTTAAAAATAAGTTATCCCAATGAAAGGGCAAGCGGCTCAAAGTCTGTATACACGACACATTGTCATCATGGCCTGGGGTCACATGAATACTTTCCAGTTGCATGAATCTATAATTTTCTATGAATTGACTTTATCTTCATGAGTCTCACTCGCCAGGAAAAAATGTTCCCCAATCCGCGAGTTTTTTTTTTCCACTTTCAAAACGCGCAAGACTATTGAAACCCAACGTCACCTTTAGTTCTTCTGTTCTTACCGAGACACAGTGATTCTCCTCTCCCTTATCATCTTCATTATCCCAGATCTAGCATCAAATTCAATTCCACCCAAATTTAGGTTTTCAACATTTCTGATTGATCCCTCAAGGTTCCTGAATCTGAATCCCCAAATTCACATCACCATCACGATCCCTAATTTTCAATTCCAATTACCAAACGCATCTAACCTCGCTCTCTGCTTCTATGGTCATCATTGTGAACCCGTGACGTATCCACTATGATCGCCGTTTGGCCATTTTTGAAACCGCCAAGCACGTCTTAGCCTTTCCCGTGATCATTTTCCCTCCACCAAATTCCAACTTCCAAACACAGCCCATCATCATTATCAATTCAATTCGTCTTCTTTTCTTGCCCTATAAATTCCTCTGCTTTACTCTTCCACTATGACCACTCCTCCCAGAAATCCTCACTCCCCTTTCTGTCTTCCCAAATCCTCTTTCCTTCTCTTTTCCATGGCTTCTCTTCTCTCTCTTTGCCTTCTCTCCTTCTTCCTCTTCCTTTCTCTCTCCTCCGCCTCCCGCCACCACCAGAAACCACCACCCGCCACCTCCCCGTCCACCTCCCCCTCCCCCTCCGTCGTCGTCCAGAACGCCTGTAAGGCCACTCGCTTCCCTGAACAATGCCAATCTTCTCTCACCAAACTCCCTCCAGATCCCACCCCGGTTCAACTCCTCCAATCGGCCCTCTCGGTGTCGTCGGAGAATCTCAAAACGGCGCAATCCATGGTCAAGTCCATCCTTGACTCATCGGCGTCGAGTATTAACCGCACCACCGCTTGCAAGGTCTGCGAGGAGGTGCTCCGTTCCTCCGACTACCGCATTGGTCTGGCCAATGACGCGCTGCCGCGTGGAAGGATCAAGGACGCTCGAGCATGGGCGAGCGCCGCCCTGCTCTACCAGTACGATTGCTGGTCCGCTTTGAAGTACGCCAACGACACTCGCCAGGTCGGTGAGGCGATGGCGTTCTTGGACTCACTCACCAGGATCTCCAGCAACGCGTTGAGCATGATCGCGTCGTACGACGTCGTGGGAAATGACATCACCTCGTGGAGGCCACCTTTAACGGAGCGCGACGGTTTTTGGGAACGATCCGGGTCGGGTTCTGGGTCCTTGGCCTACAGGGGCGGGTTTCCGGCGAAAGTGAAGCCGGACGTTACGGTGTGTAAGGATGGAGGGAATGGGTGTTACAAGACGGTGCAGGAGGCTGTTAACGCCGCACCGGATAACGCGGGAAACAATAAATTTGTGATATACATAAAGGAAGGTGTTTATGCAGAGACAGTTAGGGTTCCGTTGGAGAAGAAGAACGTGGTTTTCTATGGAGACGGTATGGGCAAGACCGTCATTACCGGGTCTGCTCAGGCGGATCAACCCGGAATGACGACATACCTTTCAGCTACTGTTGGTGAGTTTCATATTCAAAGTCTCCTTTTCATCCCCTTTTCAATGGAATCTTGAGCTTGTTCTTTACTCAAATTTTGATTTGTTGATACTGATTGAATTTTTGCTCTGTTTTTCTTTTTATATTAATTGGAATTGGACCACTATGGCTCTATGAACAAAAAAAGTAATTGAAAAAAAAAAAACTTTGGAAGTTTCCCCTTGAAGATTTTGTGATTCTGTGGGTGGTTAGTACACTTCCTGAGCCCACATTTGTACGACATTGTTTAGAAATTCTTTTCATGAAATGCCCAGTTACCTAGACATGATTTGATGTCTTCTCTTTTTCTGGAATGCTTGTGCAAGTTAGATTTGAAATTGTTTCTTGTGAACCCAAACAATTCTTTCTGAGAAGCCTTCTTCTGTCAGAAGCTAGAATATATAAGTATTGATCTGTTAGAGTTCTGTCTATACAAGCATTGGTCTGAATTCTGAAAGATGAAAGCATTGATCTGTTAATTGTTTTGGCAGCTGTTCTGGGTGATGGATTCATGGCCAAGGCTCTAACAATCCAGAACACAGCAGGCCCTGTTGCTCATCAAGCAGTGGCCTTAAGATCAGACAGCGATTTCTCTGTGTATGAAGAATGCGAATTCGTAGGCAATCAAGACACACTCTACGCTCACTCCCTTCGCCAATTTTACAAGTCATGCCGCATCCTCGGCAACGTAGACTTCATCTTTGGCAACTCCGCCTCCATCTTCCAAGACTGCCAGATCCTAGTCCAGCCCCGGCAAGTGAAGCCGGAGAGCGGTGAGAACAACGCCGTCACTGCACATGGCAGAACAGACCCTGCTCAGACCACTGGCTTTGTTTTCATGAACTGCTTGATCAATGGGACTAAGGAGTACATGGATTTGTACCATAGCAAGCCTCAGAAGCACAAGAACTACTTGGGGAGGCCATGGAAGGAGTACTCTAGATCAGTGTTCATTAACTCTTTCTTAGAAGAACTGATCACACCCACTGGCTGGCTGCCATGGAGTGGTGATTTTGCACTAAAGACGCTTTACTATGGAGAATATGCCAACACAGGACCTGGTTCTGATCTGAGTCAGAGAGTTCCATGGAGCAGTAAGGTCCCAGCTGAGCATGTGTCAGCATATTCAGTTCAGAATTTCATCCAAGGAGATGACTGGATTCCATCATCCCTGATTAGCTCCTTAGATTTGTCATAGAGACAACTAATTGCTTCTTGTTCTTGTCATAACTTTTTCCCCCTAAATAATGATTAGTAATAGTAATATATAGTATATAATTACTTATACAAAGATTCAGGCTTTACCATGTTGGTCCTTCTTGTCCATACCCTTTCAATGGATATTGTAAAAATGAAGAATGATCTGAACCACTAAACATGATGATGACAAGTGTGCGAAACAAGGGTATATAGTCCTCTGGCGTAAAAAAGGAGGACAAGCCGAAGGGGAAGGAATAGAGTGTAATGTTTATGTAATGATAATATGAAGCCATCACGCAATGCCTTGGTGGATGACGTATATTGGATTAACGATTGGAGGATGATGTATACATGGTTTGATTGTAACATTTAAAAATAATAGTTTTTCAACCATGATTTACGATATATGAAATAAATATATGATATACGAAATAAATATGTAATTTGAATGATATCAAACTTGATCCCATATAAGCATAGCATAGATGGCAAGCACAGCAATTGATTCCTTTTCGGGACTTGCAATTATGATTATAAGTATTAAATTTAAAAAAGAAAGTGATTGTGTTATCGGCGCAGTCATGCTGTGTTTCTCTAGAAAAGTCAATTACTGAAAAACTATAGTGGGAGGCAACGAACTAAAAAGTAGGACTCCGTGTGTATAAATGTATAGGTTTACAGGAACTAAGTAGGGGAAATTGGAGAGAAGTGCCCCATTACAAATTTTATAGCTGAGGACATCTAAATGCCGAGTAACATTGCTTTGTGTATACAAATTCTACATACCAATTAGGGGATGGGACGGGATCGGAAAATCCTATTTTCGATCATAATCTCAAGAAGGGTTCGGGAATGATTTTCATTTCTGATCCCAATCTCAAAAATTTTCTCTCTTGTCAAGACGAGAAATTTTCGGGATCGGGAAATTCCTAATTCCGGATTTCCTTTTTCTTAAAAAAAATGTTTATATTGAATTTTTTATTGTGTTTCTTTTAGTCTAGTATAAATATATAATTTATTAAATATTATATTGTACCAAATTAGTCTAATACAAATATATAATTATTCTAATACATGCTTAAAGTTGTCGATTCAGCTGCAAAAAAGTACAAAGACAAGAACAAAAAATTTGAATTATTTAATAAATAATAAATCAAATTAACTAAATAAACTAAAAGAATAGATATTACTTGAGGATGTTAGAGATTTTCACATTTTATTTTACATTTAGTCTTGATTTCTTAAATATTTTTTTAAAAAAATTTACATATATAGATATATTTTCGGGATCGGGAAAAAGTCGGGATCAAGAAATCCCATTCCCGATCCCGGATAATTTTTCCCGTCCCGAAAATAAAATCTCTTTCCGATTTGCTCAGGATTGGTACTGAAAGACCGGGATGGAAAAATGTTGCACACCCCTAATACCAACTCCTGTGCATAAAAAAATTCAGGTCATCCTCTGTTCCTCACTAAAAATTTTTTTTAATCGGGACGTTTTTTCAAAATTTTTCAGTGAAGTAATGCGAGGCATGTGGGGGCAAGTGGGTTAGTATTTGATAAAAAAACTAGGATTTGGAGAAGGCGTGTGTGTTTGGTTTAAGGGGAGGAGATAGGGATATATGCTATCTTATTTGGTTTGTTAGAGGGATAGGGAGGGAATCTTTTATAATGAGAGTCCAAAATAAAGAGAGGGAAAGAAATGAAAGCCAAAATTTTGACTTCCTTTCAACTCAAAAATTCAAAATAAATAAGAGAATGAAGACCATTCCCTCCCCTCCCCTCCAAACAAACACAGGAGGGAGGGAAGCAGAGTCCACAAAGAAAGTGGTCTTATATGGAATGCCATGCAGTAATGATGGTATCATAAAATAATAGAGTTGACAAAAAACGCAGGTTAGTGTTATAGTGAAGGTAGAGTGGTTGTGGAGCAACCGCCCCATTTGGACCTTCCTTCGTTTCATTGTCAACTTTCTGGTCCCAAGCAAGTGCAGAAGTAGTGCCATGCTATGTGTGTTTGTTCAACCTCCACATGCTTTCATCTTCTTTATCCACAACAAATTCTTTCCTCAAATTAGATTCAATTGCCTTCTTTAATTTCAAACTTGACTATAACGCACGTCTGTTGCATATAGTCTAAAATACTCTCTCCGGTCCTTAATACAAGATATATATAGGGAGTTGATCTTGACCTTAAATATAAGACATATTTTTTATGTTTATCAATATATATTTTCCTAATATACCTCTACTGATACTCCTTTAATAATAATCAAAAAGGAGAATGAAGGAAGAAATTAAGAAAGATGATTTAGATGTTTTAGAAAATATGTCATATTAATTATCTTCACTAATTCCTTTAATCTAATCAAATTAAGTAAATATATCTTATATGAAGTACATGAAGGAGTAAGTTCAACAAATTTATGATTATCATTGGGGTACAGGGGACAGGAAGGCATGAAGTAGTTGTGGAGGAGTAACCGCCCCATTTGAACTTCCTACTTCCTACTCCCAATGGATGCTCCGAACTAGGTACACAACTAGTTCCATTCCATATCTGTGTTTGTTTGTCCCACTTCCACAGGGCCTGCCCTTTATTAAAACGGAGTTTTAATTTAGGTTTTTTTTTTTATATGAACGATCTCTATTTTTTTCAAGTTCTCGTACTGCTCCTTTGGACCTTTTGATGGATAAGACGAGTACTCCGTATACTAGATAGGATTACTTCTGTTGTCTTTGTTTAAAAACAATTATATAAGAATCACTTCTGTTTGTCTGGGATGAGTACAAGAGATAATGCAACATTTACATCCCTGATGATGTAGTTGTTTGATTTTTGAAGTATTTTTTATTTATTGATTGTGATGATGCTGGCATCATAATTTTGACCACCATAACACCGAGTAACATTGATTTGAAAATGTAATATTTGATAAACATATTTTTTGAAATTTTTATTTGAGCTTATTAGTTTGTGTTTTTCTTTTTGCTAAGCACATTTATCATCCTATTGCAGGTAATTCTGTTCGAGGTACTGTCGTGCACTAAATGCAGACACCTCTTCTAGTAGAGATTCGAACTTTAGTTCACTATGTTATGAGTGACTAGCCCCTTCTGCTAGACCCAGCTCCCATTGCTGGCTTATTAGTTAGTCTATGATGAACCGGAAGAATTTTAGCATTTAAAAAATAAAAAATAAGTTCTGACAATTTGAACTTTTGGGCCAGCCTTTAAGCCCAAATTGTTAGGAATAGGTTTCGCTATATGGGCTTATTTGTATATTCTGACTTACCCGGGCTGATTTGAATAAGCGAGGCCCATTGACTAAATATATTTCTCCATGGCCAACCCATCTTTCTGTTTTTAGTACATTAGGGGTGGGATCCGCATTCTAGTGCCACATAGGCCACCCTTGGTGCCACTCGCCAAGAGTTCATTGGTGGCTCACTGGTCTTTTAAAAAGCACAAGAAGAAAAGGTTGTTGTAACACATGTGCGACAAGATATGAACTTTCCGCCTAAGCCTAACGAGTTGACGTATAACCCATAAAGTTATGAGTTTAAATCTCATTGTTAATGTAAAGACTGGTAGGTAATTAGTAAGTGTTACATGAATTTAAAGGCATGTTCGGATCCTAGTGAATTCCAAAACTCAACTCACCTGAACTTTTTCTATTAAAAAAGGTTTATGTAAGTCTGATTTATGCCTCTTTGTGGGAAATTATAGTGAATCTGTTGAGTTTTTTTTTTTTTTTTTACTTTGCAATTGGTGGAGACTATTTGGTTTGGTTGTTCTTTGATTTTTCTTGGTGATGAACATAATGTTTCTTCTAGTGAAAACTAGATTCAAAACTGTTTTTTCAATGTGCTGGGATCTATGAATCTGTAAAACATGCTCAAGAAAATGAGTTTAGATGAGGTAATATTTGAATCACAATGCAAGGCTTTAATTAACTGTATTTCAAATAATGTTTCTGATGCTCAATGGAATTGTGATATTTTCATTGAAAACATCCTTACTTCGAGGAAATCAATTCAGAATCATCAGTCTGTCGAATCAGGTGTTGAATCCACCATCTCCGTTGCAGTCTCTTCTAAGTAATGATCACACACGTCTTCATTTTAATCTGGTATTGATTGAGTTGTAATTTCTTTTATGCTTTTGTTTTTTATGCTATTTAATTTCTAATTCATGGCTGGTGGTTGTACTACTGTATTGGTGATGCTATTTATAATAAAAATATTTTTGTTGGCAAAAAAGAAAAAGGATTAAAATGAACATGGATGTTATAAAAAGATGGCATCTACTCCTCTCTTTTTATTTCTTCTTTATTACAAAATATTTCACCCCAAAAAAGAACATGGGGAGTGGAAAAATCCAAACTTTTCTTCATACAACCAACTGGTTAGTAAAGTTGCTCCACTGTTGAATTCTAATGGCATGAACTATAATAATCTGATTACATTGAAGACCCTTTTTATGATTAAACTAAAGGGTGCGAACTGAGAAGTATCTAACAGTTCACAGACCAGAAAGAGAAGCTTTATTTGTGGCAGCAATTGCAGGTGGTGTTGGATTATAAGAAGACTCAACATCAGTCCAATTATTCTCTCCCCAATGCCTCAACATGCCCTTCCAATTACACACACTATCTATACACTTTTTCAATCTCCAATCCTTCACTTTAATCCTCCAATGTCCATCTGTATAATTTGCCTTCTCAGCTTGCCTCCTATCAAACTCTAACTGTGCCTTCTGCTTTGACTTCAACAGACAAAACTGCTGCAACACTTCAGGCATAGCATCATGAACCCTCCACCACCTTTCATGGGCAACATCACTTGCAAACTCGTGGAAGATATCGAAGTTCCAGTTACAGTCATAGTCCCTAAAGCATAGCCATGGCTTCATTCCTAGATAGTGAAGAACATAGAGAATCGGAGGGTCTGCTCCAAAAAGCACTGTCTTCATTTTTTTTTTCCCTTCCTCATCACCAACCCAGAAATGCTTCAAGAAGTTCATGTGCCTCGGAATCCTATGCCACCGTGTGAATATCTCATTTAAATACCCTTGATCTCCTCCATTGTAGGACTCTATCTCATTAATATGATCCATCAGAAGCTGGAATGTGCAATTGGAAGGCTCAACCACCATAACACCTGAGTTAAAAAGTGAGGCATTGTTTCCTGTGGCTGTAATTTCTGGCAATCCAAAAAGGAAATCTATGTTTCTGAGTATGAGCAAGTCTGCATCAATGAATATGATCTTGTCATAGTCTGTGAGCTGCCATAGTCTGAATTTGCTGTAGTTCCATTCGTTGTAGGCATCTTTCTCGGCTTTCGGGTTTCTGATTCTCTGGATTATTCTTACTTTCCATCCTGCTGCTTCTAAACCACTTCTGTGGTATCCACTTATGGTCTCATCAACAAGTATCACAAGGTCTCTGATTGAACCTGACATGCGTATGCTTTGTGCAGCAGCTATGGCTCCACAGACATAAACATGAGCTGAATGAAGAATTGTTGCATAGGCTTCTCTGTGTACATTACCAGAATACACCAGCTCTGCTTCAAATGGATTCAAACACAAAAACATAGAGTTCCTTAGTGTTTTACTTTGAAAAAGATGCATAACACTGACAAACTTATTCGAAAACCTAATCACGGACTATGAGGGCTTGTTTGGATTAACATTACCAAAAGTAAAATTTATTCCAATGGACTTTTGCAAACTGAAGTTGGGCGTAAAAGTTAATTGGTGTAATAAGATTTATGTCTGAATGGATTTTTATAAAAAGTCAGTATGGGAGAAATTTGTTTAAATAATATATTGAAAAGTTAGTTTTAGAAAGTTTAAATATGAAGAAAAGTCAAAAGCTATAAAAAGTTGTTTTAGCTTCAACTTAACTTTTAGCTACGAAGCTTATTTTCTCAGAAGTCATCCCAAACAGCACATGTTGGGCCAAAGTGGCTTTTCGCAGCACGAAAGTCAAACATGATGTCAAACAAGCTTTAACTCTATAAAATATCCGTTTGATATGTCTTAATTACTGAAGAATCCGACAAAAAGCACCTAAAAATATATCCAAGTTTATGTAAGAAAATATCACAAGAAAAAGTTGGCTCTAAAAGTGAAACAGTAGTGAAAGAACTGACCTTTACCCCTCATGGGAATTGCAAGTTCACAAGATCCAACTGGGAGCTGAACTTTTTGTCTCAAGACACTCAAGTTTGGCTTGTACAGCCAAACATTCCCTTCATGTGCAACAAGTTCATTGCAGGTAAAGAGATTTGGTATCGGAAAGCAATTACTAATGAAGAGAACATTCACAGTGTAATTGCCTTTAAAAGAGGCTGCAAGCCCAGCTGCAGCAAGCTGCAGGTGAAGCCTAGCAACATCTCTTGACCAATTCGAATTTTTTGCCCGGCGACAAGGAAGCTTCACAACTATGAGATTAAGCCTTGTTCCGGGAGATCTAAGACTCGGTAGAGACGGGCAAACTGGGACTTCAGTTTCTTCTTCCTCATCAATCCATTCTGGGTATAGAGATTCCCAGGTGACATTTCTTGCTGCAGACTCAAGATGCAATACTATGTTCTTAGCATCAGGCGTGAGTTTCTCCCATTTCTCTACTTCAGAATTGTTCAAGTTCAGAAGACCAACCCCTTGCAATTCATTTTCCCCACTCACCTTCCTTGTCACTGCCAATATATCATTCCAATCAATGTCCTCGTTCGATATATATCGGGTATCTGAGCCGCCCCATATCCACCTAATCACAAAGTAAAAACCCAGCATTTAGGAGAGCAAAGATATACTCCCTTTGGTCCTTGATATAAGACATTTTTTAACGTTCATCTTGGTTCTAAATATAAGATATAGTTTTTATATTTGTCAGTCTTTTCCTAATTTACCCTTATTGATACTTCTTCAACAATAATTAAGAAAGAGAGGGAATGAGAGAATTAAGGAAGATGACTATAATGTTTTAGAAAATACATGTTATAGTAACTAACTTAACTAACTTCTTTAATCTAATCAAATTAGGTAAATATTTCTTATATTAAGAACTAGGAGGAGTATATAGATTTGTTGATATTATCTTGTGCATGTATGCAGAGAAATACATACCCAGAGCCTGAGCTTGATAAGTGGTTAGTGTTATAAACCTCAGGAGCATAGAGAAGAGTTACAAAAGTGCCAGAAATTGTTAGTAATAGGATGAATTTTAAAAGGGAAAGTTTGCATCTTGATGAGCTCTTGTCTTGGCTTGTTAAATGGAAAGGCTTCTCCACATCTTTCGTCTTACTTTTTGGCAATCTTCGTTTCAAGTCTTCACTGATCCTCGTAAATATGATCAACACCATGTTAATGGATAGAAAAGGCAAAAAAAAAAAAATAGAAGAAACAATCATAGACAATGTTATATTATAAACTGTTATGGATTCTGTACTTCTCGCATAATAGAGGGAGTACAGATTGATGTGTATTTTCTTTTCGTCATATGATGCAAACAATAATTCCAATAAAAGTACATTATAATTTGATGTATATGTGTCTTGAAGTACTTGAGAAGTGAGATTATATGGTATGAAAGTGCTGGGGTTCCTTTGAATGTAAATGACAGATCTTTTGAGATGAAACGTCATTGTCAATTTCCTGCTCTGCTAACTGAAACCGACTGAACAAAACTTAGAAATCCTATATCCTACGACAACCACCAGATTTGAGAATCGAACGTGACAAAAACAAGCACGTTTACATGAGAAGAAACTCTAAAAACTTAACCTAAAACAAACAAAACTTCATGTGATGGACTTAAAACTTCAAATGCAACATATATTAATGGCAGAGAGCAACGCATACAAATTAGAGTCAATAGGTTTCTGGTGACAGCAACTTTATATTATGAAGCATATAAGATATTAAAAAGTGGTTTTTGAGACAGAGTGTTCAAGTTAAATGTATCATTATGATGAATGTGATGAAACAGAAAGAGTTTAGCATAATGAATGTGAAGAAGAAGAACATACATGGAAGCAGGTAAACGGTGTCTAGCTTCAACAGCATGTGTGGAATGACCCATTGTGGCTCTCATATCACCTATTCAGCTACAAGGCAATGCAGCATCTGATCTGCACAATGCCCAACCAAAAGAGTGAAAAAAATAAGCCATTAACAAGACAAACTAAATCAAAATCCTCACACTGATGAGCTTAAAGAAACCATATATATATATATATATATATCAAAGAGCAATAAACAGGATCATTCCAACATGAATGATACATGGAAGAGAGTTTAGCTTAAGAAGCTGGCGATGTCATTTTCAACAGAAGCAGTTGAAGCAAAGGAACCTTATTAAAGAGTATATGAAAGTACAAATGAACCCAGAAAACCTGAGAAAGAGAAGAAGAGGGGAAATGTAGTTGAAGAGACACCTTTCGAGAGATGAGGAAGAGACAATTGATGGCATAGTTTGAGAGACTTTGATGAGTGAATATAGACAGACAAAACAAGCTGAACAAGTAACTTCTTTTGCAAATCTTCCTTCATCTTTCAGTTTCATTCTTCTTCTCACCTACCCCCCCCCCCCCCCTCTCACCTATTTTTCTCTATATTTATTATTTGTAATTCATAAATTCTCCTTCATCTTGCATGATAATCCTTTTTCTCCTTTTCTTTTTATTGGTCAACCTATCAAGCGCCGCATAATAGAGTTTAAAAGCCATCTTTTACAATGATCAGTTATTTAGGCCTTAGGGAGCTATTATATCATGCAAGATTTCACCTTTTCTTTTTTGTCAGAATGGTTCACCAAAAGAACTCATCATAGTTTAATATTTAAAGTTAGCCCTCGTAGCCTTTTTCTTCCTATGGAAACATGAGAAAATGGGGTTAATTGAATTCACTTTCTGATTAATCAAAATTTCCATTAATTGATCAATATTTGTTTTCTGGTTGGAGGTTGAGGAATGATAAAAACTTCAAAACTGAGATATAAGTTCTTGAAAACATTGACTGGAAGCCTAAAAAAAATATAGAAAAAATTGTCGTTTTAGCGAGAGTGGTTGCTAGAGATTAGGTTAATGAAAACAATTGTTATATTTGATTTAGAGTAAAGATAACCCACATATCTCAACCCAATTTAACTTGCCAAAAAGGGATTTTTAACCACATTTTTTACCGTCATTCCAAAGATATAATCCCCTTTAAAAGATAAGATTGTTGTCAGTGTTTTTACCTTTTGATCTCCTTCTCTGAAATATTCTTAGAATTGATTCTAGCTAATCTCAAAGAAGCAGTTAAAGTACAGGTCAAAAAAAGCAGAAGAAGCAGTTAAAAGTCTCTTATCAATATAATTCCTTCTGTGTAATGCTAATAAAACTTCATCTGCATTTGAAGAAACTAAGTGATAACATCTGGCACCTAAATTAGATAGCGAAGACAAATCCAAAGAACATATTACTATTCTTTGGTTTCTCATATAGTTTTGGCAAAGAACAGGGGATATGACATGATTAATCATGTTTTTAATTGATTGATATTGGTTTAAGTGTCCAATTCATATACTGTTTCACCAAACCAATGGGTTAAGCATTCAAAGAATGTCATCAAAACCACAATAAAAATGTTGATCAACTGGTCTCTTAAAAAAAGATTGCTTATCTATCAACAAACAAAGGAACATTGCACCAGTTTGGCCACCCCTGTTCCCATCTAACTTTTCTATATATGTTTTTTGCCCTTTACTCTTTGCACTTAAGAATTAGGGAGAATTCCTGCAAAAAAGAACTTGGAATTTGGAAAATAATAGATGAGTTTTTTAACCAAGAGTTGATTAGAAAATGTCAAAACGTGATAAGAAATTCTCAACTTTTTTCTTGAGAAATGACTAATTTGCTATTTCCCAATTTTCATTTTTTTTTTCAGGATATTCCCTAAGAATTATAGTTGAAGGTCAAACAAAGAAAAAATATATATATAAGTGTTGACTGGATAAAAAAGAAAAGAAAACCTATAATAAGATCATATATATATATATATATATAGAGAGAGAGAGAGAGAGAGAGAGAGACAAAAATGGATATAACTCAAATCAAAGTGAGGAAACTATTATAAAAGGAAATCTGTTGAAGCAGAGAGAGAGCAGGTGGCAATATCATTGAGTAAATGGAGTTGTATGGTCCTGTGGAAGCCTTGAACCTCTCGCTACTTATCCTTTTTACTCTATCCACAAATATACATATATATATATATATATATATATTGAGTGTAGATAATGAATAGTTTAGTAGTTTAGTAGAATATAATAACGGAGGGAAAGGCAAAAGAAGGGAAGATGAAGAGGTGAGGGTATAATTGTGGATTGAATTGGAAGCAAAGTAGGTGAATGGGTAAGGGCGGTTTCGTAGATATATAAATTAAATACAATTTTTCTAAAACAGAAAGTATATTTTGTACGCCTTTCATAAATTTAAAATTTTGCTAAAATTAGTAAATTACAACTCTTCTCAGTTTTTGATCTATACACACACTTCATAAAATAAATAAATAAATAAATAAAAGGAATTTGTGTAATTTTAACTAGCGAAAACTATCCATTAGTCTCAAGAAAAAAATTACAAATAGGTATTCCGAATTTCATCTAATACTCTCATAGGTACCAAATTATTTATTATTTACAAGTCCATTTTCATCATTTACAAATCAAGTTTAATAATTTAAGATTTACACATCAAACTTCTACATTCACAAGTCACGTCATTAGTATTGAATTAAATTCAGAGGACCTATTGATATTTAATTTTCAAATTCAAAGGATCCATCTATATTTAATTTTCTTACTTGCAACGTATGATATTTTTCATTTTTAACCAAACACAAAGGAAATCTATATAATTTTTTTATTTCAATGAAGTTCGGCTTTTGAAAATTATAGTTTAACAAAAATTTATGTTACTTTAACGATATAAAAGACTAAAATTATTTATTAAAAAACGAGTATACAAAAGAGTATACTAATGTTAAAGTGAAAATTGCATAATTCAACGATCACCTGTTGAGATTAAACAACCATTTAGTGTCTTTATTCATAAAAATTATAGAACAAATGTAAGCCTTGAACTAAGCTTACCATCACCCATTATCCAAATTGATGTTCAGTACGTAGAGGGATAAGGGATGACGAGGGAAATTGGTATAACAGCAAAACTGAAGTGTTTCATCTTGAAAGGCAAGAATTATGGATTTGGATTTAAGGAAAATACAAATATAACTGCAGAGACTCCTGAGTGCAATGTACCACGTCATTGCATAAAGCAGGTCAAGAATGTCATCCACATAAAACCTAACAACTCCATACTCCACAGACGGAAAGACCGTACCAAATGGAAGAAGATAGAAAGTTCTTGATTTCCATTTAAGTAACCTTGGAGACACCCTTCTATGTCACGTCCAGCTAGCAGAAGGGGGGAGACACAGAGAGAGAGACGACAAAACTGATCTCTCAAATCTTACTTTTCCATTCTCAGATTAGAATTTCAGACAGATTATTTTACATATCAAAGATCCCTTTCCTCTCAAGACAGGAAAAAATTGCTTTATGTGTTGTGTAGAGTATAAGAGAGAACTGAAACGGCCAAAGGGCATTCTATGAAGCAGTATCAGTCAGCATTACATTTAAAATAATCACACATCAGGGTCAGATTTCTCCTTTTTCCTCCTCTTTTGGTGGTGCATACTGCCGTGTGAGACGGGATCGGGTCCACGGATCGAGAGGAGCTCTCGGCGGTGGTTGAGGAGTTGGTGGCTTTGACTGTCTCAGCTCATTTTCTCTGTCAATAAACCTGTTTCAACGTACGTACAACAAATAATTAATCAAGATAGGCCAATTTTAACATCCTCCTCCTTCTAAGCCACCCACAAGGCTTGATGGTTTAAGGTTTAAACTTCATAGTTGCATAGTTCACCATGACAACACAGAAAGACAAGCAGAAAGACAACGCGTGTGTTTGGCTGACCATTAAATAAACACCTTTTCAAGCAAAGTCATGGTTTTGCTTAATTTCATCTAAATACCAAAAAATGAAAAAAAGTGATTATATAGCTTGAAACCCTGGTTTGATAAAAAAGAATTCCGTATCAGCTTTTCAAAAGAGATTTTTGTGGTTGTTGGCGTAATAATGAGGCAGCAGAGTACCAAAAATATCCCGTTCAGCTGCAAGCCTTGTCTTCTTTGTAATTATCCCATTAACTTATTTCCTTTTTAGTACTTTACACATGAAAAAGTGTTTCTGATAACATCCATCCAAACATTGTCAATTTTATCAATATCACTTTTTTCCACACAATCTATTTTTTCTCAAAATTTAGTCTCCAAAAGCCAATCCAAACATCAAATACAATTGGTAACGCATGAGTTATAATTCAAGACATTACTCAATGTAAGCCATTGGTGCAGCATCCCCCATTCGAATTCGAGTCCGAAGCACTCTAGTGTATCCACCTGCTCTATCCCTGCAAAATATAAGTTATGTTCAGTGTTATAAAATAACATTCATAAATTGACCACTTAATTTACCTCCCTTTCAACACTCACTTGTATCTGTAAGCCAGTTCTGTAAATAGCTTGTGAAGCACATCATCTCCACGCACAAAACTGGCAGCACGCCTCGCAGCATGTTGGGTACCCTGCAACAATTTAGGTTGGGGACAATACCTAAGTCCAAGAGGTCCAAGTAAATGTAATAAATTATTTAAAAAGTGAGTACTCTGCAGTCAGCTTCAGTATCAATACCACAGTAAAAGATCTCAACAGCCATCTGATTCTCAAAAATTATATTGACAAATACACATTTAACTAGCTATTATACGATCTTTTAATTTCTCATTATACGTCTGAAGCTGATGACAACACTTGTACTCAACTTTGCAACCTCAAACTTAAAAGAACAAAAATAGAAAATTCAAAAACTATCAGAGGTGAATGGGATCAGGTGACAACATCATAACCCTTGGAACCAGAAAAATTTATTCCCTTCTTCACAAGAATTTGCCAATGTAAACAAAGCTTCTTAATTCAAGCAGTAATATTTACTTCTTTGAACACAACCAATAAAGAAACAACTGAACTCATTCTATAAATTTCGAGAACCTTGAGCGTGTCATAGTTAAAGGTGAGAAGCAAGGTTTTCGAACATCACCAAAATATCGATTATGAAGGCTTTATATCGCATAAAAAAGGAGTTACAAACCTCTTTCCCAAGCTGTACCATGTTATCTGCAAGTCTGCGGATCTCTTTGGCCTACAAAAAAAATACAAACATCATACCTGCAACATTCGTGCCAGAAAATTGAAATGTTCATATCTGAACTTCTACTGATATCATCCAATCTGATTTTATTACTCAACGAGAAGGACAGGTAATATAGCTCAGTAAAAATATGCATTTGCCAAAACATTCTGATCACATAACAAGAAAATAAGGTTCTCTTAATGTTATTGCAATAGTGCTAAAACAAATTGAGCTACATCTATCACAATATAGTTAAAAACATTTGAGAGATGAATCAGACTAATAACTGCGAAAACCGAGAAATGACAAGCCCGGAACATGGGGAAGAGGGGAGAGGAGATATTACCTTGGCAACAGTGGTTTCGATACGCTCGTGCTTCACCAACTGCGACACCATTGTTCTATACAAGAAAGACAAGTGAATTGCTGCCAATTTAGCAAAATTTCAGATAAAGTTTAGATCAATAAGAAATCGATCTTTGAACTGGATTAACAACCTGAGCATAGACATCCGATGACCCGTAGGTCGACCAAGCTTTCTGAACTTCGTCATTTTTCAGTGGAACAGAGTAACCGATGGAGTAGCGTGAAATGAAAAACCCCTGCGGAAGACGAACCAAGGGTTTGAGAGGGTCAGGGGTGAGTGTTTTTTTTTTTGATACAATCAGGGGTGAGTTTTTGTTTAGCTTGGATAGCCCAATATTCTAAATTTTGACAATAGCTTTGTTGGGCCTATGTACTGGATTTGGGCCTAACCCGACATCTTTTTTAAAAATTGAGCAAAACAATAAGGTACTCCCTAGTATTCACAATACAATAGTCAACCATCGTTGAGCAGTACTCTTCACCGTCATTGCTGGGGGAAGCAATCTGTCAACATTTCCATCTCCTCCTGCTCTCAAATCTAAAGTCGACGACGTCTTCACCAAAGCTCCTCTGTCATCAGATTTACTCCGTTCCGTTGTTTGCCTTCGTCGTTGCTCTTCAAATATCAGTGAAGGAGGGATCGTCGCCGTTGTTTGCCATCGCTGTAGAGGACGTTACCGTTGTTGTTGGAAGAGGACCAGTGGAGGGAAGAACGATCGTGGTCATCATCCTTGTATCTCATTGTCGAGTTGGAGGTTAAAGAGAAAGGGAGGGGCAAAGCTGGGAATTTTATAAAATATAAGATGATATAATGGTCAACAAATTTCAGTTCCATCGACGTGGAATCAGTTCCTTGGGGTCTGACTTCCATCATTTTTTATGGAAGTCACTTCCTTATCATATCAAACAAACAAATATTGAATTCCACTGCCATTTTCACTTTCCACCCTCTTACTTCCATGCTACCAAATGGGACATAAGGATATATTTGGGAAAAGAAAATAGATATCTTACATATTTATTGATTGTAACTACTTTTAACTAACTTCTTGATAAATGTAAAGTAGGTATTTAGCTCTTATATTTTGAATTAAAGGGAGTAAAAAAAAAATTTAAGGGCTAAACCACACAAAAGACAAAACTCAGCAATGGATTAGATCTAGTAGCATGAGCTACTCTCTTATAGTATGGGGAATCAAAATTTAAATTTTCATTGAGAGATATGCCTATATTTAATACTTGATAATACATTTAACATGATTACCTTATTAGAAGAATACATATACCTAAAAAAAAAAAAAAGTACACAAAAACCTATAAACTTTGGATCAGCTATAGCCTATAGATAATCTCCCTAACTTTTAAATCTTTAAATTAAGGGTTTTGATATTTCATATTTTGATTATCAACTCCCTTGTCATCAAAGTTAACGTTTTGGTCATGTCATAATTTTTATATTTTATATGATATACCAAGTCATCTTTTAGACAAAAAAATAGTATTTGACATTTGACGTGTAATTTTAAGTTTTTTTTCATTTTTTTAAAAAAAGCATGGTCCATCAATATGGTAGGCGGATGAAACACGTAAATACTAGCTATCAATCAATATTTGTTAAAAAAATGTAAACGATCATCTCCATGGAATAGTTAAAAGCATAAATTGATAGATTGTATAGTAAATGTTTTTTTATTGACATAGGTTATCCAGAGGGAGAGGGAGAGGAGAGGGAGAGGGAGAGGGAGAGCCACCTGTTTTGGCGAATGGCCACTGGTTTTGTTGCTTACTCCTGTCTGTGTGTGTGCAGTACTCTTGACAATGCTTGTTCATGTTTATCCTTTACTTTTTACTTGGGTGTTCTGTATTTTTAATTCCCTCACGTCACCTTCTTTTTCACATCACACTCATATTAAATTCCTCATTTATATGTCATCCTTCTCTCAAACCCTAATCAATAATTGACGATAGCCCATAGCTTTCGCCTTCCCTTTCCTTTTCTCTTATCTCATTGTCTGCTTCATCTTCATAAAGTCTTTCGTGTTAATGATGATTAAGATTATATGATTTGATTGCCGTAATTTTCCTCACATTGGTTTTCACTGAACCCGCGCGCATATTTAGTATTCCCTCCCATGTTTGATATACTCCTTCGGTCCTTTTTACAACAACCATCATTTCTTATAGGAGTGATTTTTAATATAAAAAAAAAAAAAAAAAAGCTCTAGGGGTATAACTGAAAAAATAAGTGTAAAAGTTACACATTTATTGTTTTTAACTAACATTTTAAACTGTGTGATTTTAGTATTTGTTCCTTATAAAAAGGGGCTATAGGGAGTAAATATTTATCTAATTTGATTAGATTAAGAAAATTAATTAAAATAGTTAATATAACACATATTTTATAAAAAACCCTAATCATCTTTCTTAATTCCCCATTTCCTTCTTTTTCTTAATTATTGTTAAGGAAGCATCAATATGGGTATATCAATATAAGATTAACAAATATAGAAAACATATATTTTATTTAGGATTAAGATCAACTCCTCAAATTTATTATGGGTATATCAATATAAGATTAACAAATATAGAAAACATATATTTTATTTAGGATTAAGATCAACTCCTCAAATTTATTATGGGTATATCAATATAAGATTAACAAATATAGAAAACATATATTTTATTTAGGATTAAGATCAACTCCTCAAATTTATCATATATTAAGGACTAGAGGGGCACTTCTTCTTTTTTTCCCACCTCATATCTATTATTTCATTAATTGTAAAATATTTTGTATTAATTATTAGTGCAGCTCCTCCCCTTGTGCGTATACTCTTCTCCACTAAATGAACGAGCACGAAACAATTTACTCTCAATTTCGGCTCTTGCTCTCTACTTCTGTGTTTTTCTCTCCAAATAACGCTATTTCCTTAACTTAGGATTTTTTTAAAAAAATAATATGGAGATAACTTAGAGATAAGGCAAAAGACAAAAGAATTAAGCTTAAATTGATGGTTTTGCTCCATTAGTACTAAAAAAAAAGGTCTATAAGACCACTACAGCTACGCCTCTATAGGCGGAGACGGTATAAAAAGTATGACTGATGACATTTTTGTAAATATTGATATAACTTAACACCGGTCGAACTTCTGGACTATCTAAATAATATTTTCTAGACCGGTTGTAATGTAATGCT